>CM058231.1:83118787-85971667 GCA_030180135.1 Orychophragmus violaceus
GTATTCTTCAAGAGGTTTGTTATAACTCATATTCAGAGAGCAAGAAACACAAAGGCGGATAGTTTGGCATGTGGTGCTTGAATCCAGCCTTCTTATTTTGTTTATGTAAACCCGGATCCACCGACTTGGTTAGCTGAGTCTCGGTAGTATCTTGTGTTGTTGACAAAAAAAGAGTTGAAAATCACTGAATTTTTCATTTTGGACGCCTAAACTTTTTTTTTGTTAGTTTCCCCCAAAACTTTTCACATAGTTTTACCTAAGACAGTAGTTGTACCAAATTTTCAAATAGTTATATTTTCGGTGTTTTCATTTTAATTAGTATTACCTAAACTAAAACTTTATTTTTCTAGTTTTACATTTGATTTAATTGTTTCGACAAGTAATTCTTATTGTCCAATACAATAATAAATTTGAGATGTAGATTTTTGTAAAGTTTTCTTCCTAATTTGGTTTGTCAATTAGAAAGTGTTTTTAAAAGTATAAAGAAAGAAATATAGAAAATATAGATTTCGGTGTTATATCCTAGTTATGTAGTTGTCGCAACACAATATGCTTTGATTTGGTGATTATGTTTGGTTTTGTAAATCTTATACATAATTTCTTTTCAAATTCAACTAATAGCGGTAGTACCAGTTTTACTAGTCGTACGTTAGTATTGCGCAGTTATACTAGTATTACCCAGTAATCACAAAAGCAATATATAGTATTACATAACGGAAAATCATCCTGACTTAGTTGTTTTACATAACAAAAACTTAAAAACCAACAAAAACTAGTAGTTTTCACCAAATAACAACCTTGGTAGTTTTCTAGGCCGCTTTTGATTTTGTGTCCTTTAACAAACGTTAGATAAACAGTATGGCCCTCATCATCACAAATAGTTCATTGTTCGTCACATCCAACCCGCAGAGAAATGTAACTCAGATGCAATTTAACCTTACTTTCATCGTAACCATGCTTCTTGTATATCATAGCTTCTACTATCGACAATGTTATCTCCTCCACTGATGTCTTCAAAATTATACTATACATGCGATCTTGGAATTTAAATGTATGCTGACGTTGCTGCTCATTCTATCCTGCCAAAAAAATATCAATTATTCAGGATTTTCAGTAATAAAGTTTTACCTAGTTCTCCTATCGCAGGAACTCAAATTGGATCGGTTTCTGTTTCATATGTACTTACAATTCACTACGATTTAAGTGGTGTGCAGTAAATCAAATTCAGTCCATCAATTTCTAATCCCTAAATCCCCAATTTAGGCCAATGCAAAATAATGTACCTGGATTTTGCATCTTAATTCAACTCAGGCGAAGCGACGACGGCGAAAGAGACATCGACAGCATAGGAGGACGGAGACGACGTCGGACTCCGAGGGGGCTGGGTGGCTGAATCGTTTTCTGTTTTTTGGGGAAAAAAAAAATTTCTTTGTTTTCTTTTTTTTAAATTAATTAAATTGTTATTCATTAAAAGTATTTTGGTCTATCAATATTTCATTAAAAAGAGAGAGGTGTGAGAGTTAAAAGGGGCTGCACATGAATTTCATTACTCAAACAGTGTCAGTTGAGACGATTTCTCTCATTCTCTTTATCAGGAGAAAGCTCTCCTACATCATAATATATCTTATTCAAATCTAACTCTCTAAAGGTGGTAGATTTGGAATCATGAATCCGATAAACGTCTTTTGATTCTTCTTCTTCACCACAATATACCTTATTTAAATCAAATTCTCGGGCGGTGTTAGATTTCATTTTGTAAATCAGTTGAACATTATTTTCTTCAGCTTCTTCTTCTTACTTTATTTTCTTCATGCTATCTTCTTCTTGCTCCGATTTCTTTCTGCTATCACTCATTTAGACTTTTGGAGAAGAACAGTTTAAAACAGTAAAATATATAATGGGAAATTAACTATATTAGCACAAAAACATAGGGAAATTACTATAGTATCATCTGTTTTTTTTGTTAGGAAAATGTTTAATTTTTGGACAATAATACCCTTATTAGTCTTTGTTAGGAAAAAACATATTACAGAATTGCCATTATTTTTTCCACGTCAGACCGAAATCCACTTATTTACAAAAATGCCACCACGTTTTTTAAAATAAATCAGTAAGTATTTTTGAACAAATCCGCATTCCTTGTTTAGGATTTTTTTTTTTCCAGATTTATATCTGCTTTAAAAAAATCCGCATCATCTTGTTGTGGATTTATTTTCTTCGTTACAGATTTAATAAATCTGTAACACGCAAAAACGTTTCAAAAATTACTATATTAGCACATAGTGTTGCAGATTTTCATATTTGTTGCAGATTTATTCCTTAATATTCCAGATTTTTCGCTATTTTGCTGACGTGTCATTTCATTTGTTACAGATTTTTGAGTCACTCCTGATTTGTTTTTCAAATTTTTTATAAAATTGATTTTGAAAATTATTATGTTAGCACCCTTTGTTACATAGTTATGCTTAATGTTGCAGATTTGTTCTTTTGTTGCGGATTTGTTTTAAATTTAGGTTACAATATAGTGTTGCGGATTTTTGAAAGCTTTAATAACCTCTTCAATATTGTTTTGCGGATTTATTGAGGATATACATAATTCGAAAAATTGTTGCATGATCTTCTCCTGATTTTTAGGAACCGTTTATGGTAACTAAATATTCATTTAATAAATTCAATATTTGGCAAAAGAAATAGATAATCAATAATTTTTTTTTCCAATTAATTTCTTATTTAAATAATTTATTTATTATTTTTGTTTTAAACTTTTTACAAAATAAATATAATAATAAAAATAACCAATGAAATTTGTTTCTATTAATTTCTCATTTAAATGATTTATTTATTATTTTATATTCAATTATTTTTTTCAAAATTAAAATAATACAAATAAGCAACAAAACAATTTTTATCAATTTTTAATCAATTTTTTATTTAAATTTTAGATTTATTAAAACATTATGTTGTATTTATTTCTTATTTTTGAAAAACAAATTAGCCATAAAAATAATTTATGTTAATTTATTATTTAAATGATTTATTTGTAAAATATATTTTGTATTTTTTTTGGAAAAACAAAAATTAACCATAAAATATAATATTTGTATTTTGTATTTAAATTGTTTCTTACAAAATTTCTTTTAATATTTTCTTACTATTTATTTTTAACGAATTTATATTAACTGTTTATTCTTTTAAAACGAATTTATATTAATTATTTATTTTTTAAATGAATTTATATTAGTTGTTTTTTTAAATTATATTAATTATTTATTTTACTTTAATGATTATATATTATTATTTTTAAAAAAAATGATAAGTTAAGGAAAGGAAAATATAGTATTTTAAACCAATATAGAATGCTACTCTAGTAAAAAAAACACACCATAATGCTACTCTAGTAATTAACCTTAAAATTTGTGCTACCAGAAGTAATTTTCACAAATATATAATAGTGTACACTAAATGGAGTAAATAATAAATATTTCAATCTTCTCTCGACCAGATTTATAATCATAATTAAAAGAGTAATAATTACTCTTTATCTTTTCAATATGGTTTACCCAACAATTTGCTATTATTCAACTTAGTGAAATGAAAATATGTTGTATAAAAATTAAAACATCATTCCTTCAGTAACAAGATAAAAAAAAACTAAAACATCATTCTATTAAATATAGCGGGAGTATATTACAATTATCTTGTAAGCAAATCAAAATAATATCACCAAAATTGAAAATCACACTTTTCCTCAAAATTGCAAAACTATATTTTCCGTCAAAAATGCAAAATCGTATTTCCCACCAAAAATATAAAATCACGTTTTCCTGCCAAAATAGTGAAATCGTGTTTTCCCGCCAAAATCGTAAAATTGTGTTCCACCCAAAACCGAAAAATCATATCTCCCGTCAAAACAAAAAATCATGTTTCTCTGCCAAAACTGCAAAATTGTATTTTCCGGCCAAAACTGTACAATCGTACTTTCTTGCCAAATCTGTAAAATCATGTTTCCCACCGAAATCGCAAATTGTGTTTCATGCCAAAATCGTAAAATCGAGTTTTTCTCATCAAAATTGTAATATTATATTTTCTGTCAAAATCCTAAAATCATGTTTTCCCACCAAAATCGCAAATCGTGTTTTTTTCCGCCAAAACCATAAAATCGAGTTTTTACCGTCAAAATCGTAAAATTGCGTTGTACCACCAAAACCGAAAGTTGTGTTTTCCCGTCAAACATGTAAAATTGTGTCAAGTAGATATCCCAATAAGTTTCTTCGCAACAGTGTCAAGTAGTATGAACTTTATGTCAGATGTTTCATCTTTCACAATGAGATGTAACTTGAACTTGGATATGATCAATAGTGTTAGTCTATTTAAATATACCAACCTTTTGCTAGAAAACATGTGCGAAAGAGAACATACTTCGATGATACGTCTGTAACATTTTCCTTACATGTGTCACAACATAACAAACCTTTATCTTTGACTGATTTTATTTTTATGACATTTCTATTGCATTTTGCACAGTTAAAATAATACCAAGCATAACCTGTATCATTGGCATAGGAAGAATCCCATGAAAACACCTCAAAGTGGCACTCACTTCTACTTTAAACATCGAGACTATTACGTGATCCAATTAAACATCCAATGTGCCAAAACTGACATATTAAACCTTTAATGTGGTTTTCCTCTTCATTGTTGCAAAAACCCTAGCGGAACTGTTCACGGTGAACAGTAATTCCGTTAGGAAAATAATTTTTTAAAAAAATTATTCAAAAAATTCTATAATTATTTTAAAAAATTCCAAAAATTTTCAAAAAATTCTAAAAATTCCAAAAATTTGAAACAAAATCTAAAATATTATAAAAACTCTTTAAATATTCTTTAATTCAAAGTATTCAAAAAAAATTCTTTAATTTAAAAATATTGAAAATTCTAAAAAAACTCTTTAAATATTTCAAACATTCAAAAATCTTAAAATTTTACAAATAATTCAAAAATTCAAAGATAAATTACAAGAAAAAGTGGTTATGACGAGATACATATATAAGATAAATTGAAAAACATATGTATCTTGTCATAACCACTTTTTTCTTATAATTTATCTTAAAATCATCAAAAAAAATTTGCATTTAAAAAAATTATTTTAATTTTATATAATATATGGATTTTTTTAAATTTAACAATATATGGAGAAATATATCTAAATTATTATTTTTATATATATTTTTCGGATTTTTTAAAAATAATTAAAGAATATTTTTAGTTTTTACTTTTTGTAAAATTTTAAGATTTTTTAATTATTTGAAATATTTAAAGAGTTTTTAGAATTTTCAATTTTTTGAATTTTTTGGATTTTATTTCAAATTTTTTGGATTTTTAGAATTTTTTGGAATTTTTTATATATTTTTAAAAAAAATTATTTTTCTAACGGAATTACTGTTCACTATGAACAGTTCCGTTAGGGTTTTGCAACAATAAAGCAGAAAACCACAATGAAAGTTTAATATGTCAGTTTTGTCAGATTGAAGGTTTAATTGGATCACGTAATAGTCTCGAGGTTTAAAGTAGAAGTGGGTGCCACTTTGAGGTGTTTTCATGGGATACTCCCCATTGGCATATATCCTGCCTTTAACCATGAATTTTCCTTCATTTAAAAATTATAGTACACATAATATAAACATAAGTCAAAAATATCTGAAAAACGTAATCCAAATAATATAAACAGAATATGGGTATCCATATAATGCTCACCTCATTAGCCATAAGTACTTATGATATGCATAGTTCAAGAAACTTTACCCACTGTTCTAGTTTGTATTTTTTCCTCTTTACCACAACATCTTCTTGTTCACATATAGCAAGAGCAAGACCATCCTTGGGTAGCCGAAAACATAAAAGAGTTTAATTAGTGGTTATATACATAGATTATTGTACTTGTGTAGTCAAATTGACCGATCAAAACTTACATTGTCAGAAATTCTTCAGATTCGGGGCAAGTTGGATTTATAATGACATTAGAAGCGTCAAATGCATTTGTGATTTGAAGTTCTCCTAAGTGTCAGATCAGCATTTGTTATATCGGTCATTTCTATTGTTTCCAAAAATAGTATGATTCTTCGAATCGTTTTAATCAAAAGCGTTGAAAATGGTTACAAACCTTTATATGTGTTGCTTTTTGCAAATCGGATCAAACAAATCAATTTTTTTACCATTGGTTTCTTCACATGCACTAAAAATTTGTTTAGCAAACTTTCCCAATAGACAACATGACAATCTTTGATCACTATCAAAACAACACATTAGTATCTAAAAATATATCAGAGTATGTAAAAAATAGGTAAATATCGGAACTTACTCCGTATTTCTCAAAGTAAATTGGATTTTTTTTTCTTTTCTTTACCAGCTACTTGAACAATATACATGCCTCCAATGTCCAAAACTTGGCCAATAACAACTAATAACAACAGTAAAATATAAACTAACAAATAATGAATACAATATAGATGTTTTGTTATTGGATCAATAGGTTTTATGTGTTATACTTACCAACCAAATGATGTGTTTTTAAACTGCCATTCGAAATCGATTAGAAACTTACCAATGACAAAAATATCATCCAACTTGAGTTCAGATCGAGTAATAGAAGTATTACTCAAGAAAACAATTTTGTAGACATGGTATGTTGGTCTATATTGGCCAGATGCCGGTGTTAGTGAAAAATTCTCAATAACCCTCCATTCTCTAATGGGTAGATGTCTTTGAACACACACCAAAAAAAAAAAAAATTGTATGAATCATGGATTTTGACACCCTACAATGTAAATTTTAAAAAATTGTTACCAATATAGAAAAGTTAAATGGGTAAAAACAACCACATAAACACTTCCCTTACCGTTTTATCAGCCAACACGAGTTCTAATGACTCTCCACTAACAGTTGTGTACTGCATCCAGGAGTAAAGGGATATCACTTGAACTCGCCATGAGGTTTTAAAGGGTTTGACATTTTTGAGGTATGTCACATTTTTTATAGAGCTCATTTTATGTTTCTTAGAGAGGAAAAGTAGTTAAAAAACGCGATAAGAAAGACTATGAAGTTGTTTCTAATCGAGATTGGTATTTACAGATTATTATATAGGTCAAGATTTATAGATACGGAATATGAAATCATATTGTAGTTAAGATAGAAAATTAGTGGGATATTCGAATGGAAGTTGTTATTCGGAATATCTTTGATTGATATTGAATATTATGGTAATTGATTTTAGAACGTTTGAATTTATTATTGAGACTTGAGTAGTAAGCAAATTATATTGGGATTTAAAATTTGTTATTAAACTGATCTGGATATATATAATAGAGAATATTCTTTTCAATTTGGATATGTGTAGATTAATTGGACGGTTAGATTCTAATTTTTAAAATGAACAGCAAAGATTTTAAAATAAGGACATGCGATATATTCAATCTATTGGACTCATGCTAAATAATTAGGACCCGCGCTATTACCCTTTATGTGATTCAACACATTTCAAAATACAATAATTAAATGGACGGTTAGATTAGATTCTTTGCAACTACACGGTCACGATTTTAAAACAGGATCCGCGATACATAAAAATCCGACCCGGATCCGCGTGTTTCTGCTGTCCAATTTCCAAAATAATACAAATTTATCCTTACAATTAATTAAAATCTCTTTCAATCTCAATGAAATTCTTCGTAATATAACACATAAATACAAGGTTATTTTCTAAAATGCTCCCCCGTTTTTATAAGATAGAAACAATTACTTGCCTCAGTTAAGCACTTCTCCCTTGAGCAGAACGAGGATTCAATTCCGTCAAATGCAGCCGCCATTTCGGACGCAGCAGAAGGTATGTTTGAACAAAAAATATTTATAAGGGTTCTAAAACTCTCCATATTACAATACGAATTCCACTGAATTATGAGCACTAAAATCATGAACTAGTAAATTAACTGCATGTAAGAACAAACAAAAATTGATATTTTCCAACAACTTATAATTTTGGTCAATATATAGGAAACGGGTTGGGCAGTGCATGGACTTCTCAGAAGTCTACGCCTTTATCAAAGGTGATTCTCTTTTTCGTCCACTTAGATGTCAATATCTAAGTTATTGCTTTATGTTTCAATCATTACTGATTCTTTTTGTGTGTATAGTCAAAAGGTGAACTATGGAAACAATGGGAAAGAGAATTGGAAGTAATTTTTTTAAGTAGTCCGCAGCCCCGGCCCAACGATAATATTAGCCCTAGGGCAAAAAAAAAAATTGGCCTTATATATTAGAAAAAACAAAAATTGGGCCCTTATTCCAATTTTGTTTTTAAAAACTTGGGCTTTTCACCTTTTAATGTAGGGAAAACAAAAATAAATTGGGCCTTTATCAACACCAAAAGAAATTTTTAAAAAAAATTGAACCCTTTTTCCCTTAAATTTTTTCATTTTGTTCATGGACCCTAGGGCAGTGGTACCTCTGTCCCACCCATTTGGGCCGGGCCTGGTAGTCTGCCTTCTTATGTCTTTTGGGTTGGGTTTATTGGTTATGTGAAGTTGATTGATCCTGATAAGCGGTGAAATGAATGTAATTGGGTTGGTCTTCAGCGTTAACCGAAGAACCGCAAAGCAGCTTTTTACAAAGAGGAAGCAATGGCTTATACTCGAGCTTTGGTTCTTGGGTTTGAATTGGACTACATGGATGATCTCTTGTCTTTCGCTGATGCTTTTGGAGCTTCGCATTTAAGGTAAGTAGATGAACCATTCTTGTTGTTGTGTTGCTCTTAAGCTTTTGTACGAAAAATGTGAATCAATTTTGTGATCTTTTGCATCCAGGGAAGCATGTGTTAACGTTGTGGACTTGTGCAAGAGAAATAACGAAGATATAATGTGACCAAATCACGGCTATGCAAGCATTTCCGAGGCCTGAATTATCGTTCATGGGTGAATCCGAGATCATACACGCTGGTGAAGAGAATGATTTTTTAAATGTTTCAAACGTAAAGCACGAGAACTCCATGAATGCCTCAATACAGGGTAGCTTTGAGGCTATCCAAGGTCCTTATATGCATCAATTCTGATGTTTTAGATGATTTTTTAATATGGTATGGTTTTACTAAATATGAGTTAAACACATTTTGAGAGCTCAAATGGCAATGATGTGGCCAAACTCATGGATCTTGTGGGGAAAAATGAAAAAGGTACATACACCATGGTGTGCGAAGTGCGAAGCGCTTAGCAAACAAGTCGTGAATTTGGCTAAGAATTGTTTTATCTTTTGGATATGATGTTAATAAATCTGTGAATTTTCATTGGATGGATAGGTATGGGAGCTGCTTATGGATTTACAAAGAGTGGTGTTGATGTAGCTTTTATGGGAGTGATGAAGCACATAGTTGGTGATGAAATCGATTGTCCCTGTTGTTATGGCTTGTGTGTTGGGTGTTCACAGTTTGATTGTTGATGTTATCATCAGTACCGAGATTAACCCCAAGGCTGTCTTATTATGGATATACTACAAGAAAAGTGGGTATCCATAGCGCTTGATATCCGCTATAATTGATAAACCATAGCGCTTTAACGAACGCTGTATATGCTCCCGTCATAAAAAGTATCGTACTTTCTATAACGCTTTTTTAAAATGCAATAATAACGTGTACCTAATATAGCACTTTAACGATTGCAATATATTTATTTTTAATTTCATATATTTTGCGTTATACATTTTTATTCATAGCACTATTTTATTGTTATCTTATAAATTATAATAGTATTCTTTTTTGTGATATTTTTAAATCTAGCTAATTATTTTTTTGATATTAATTTGAAACCTGAAAATCCTGATAAATTTGATAAATCTTATATATCATTACAATGGCAACACTTAAATTGTATTACAAATTCATACAATTTCAAACTCCTCAAGTTTTGGCACAATTTTCTTGATATCTTCCTCAGTAACCTCGTGATGAGTTTCCTCATTGTCTCTGCCATCTGTTTTCGCTTCAGAATCATCTCGTGCAAGTGCTCGTACTAGCCCCTCTTGGTAAAGTTTAGTGCCTGAATAAACATCAAATTCCTCGTTGGTCATCTTATTTTTCCTCAATAATACTTTGATTACAGAAGAGTATCAACATCAAACAATAGTCTGATTTTTCATAATCAATCACAAACCTGGAAGACCCTGGAGCAATATTCTTCCACTTGAAGAGTCTAAACGGGCACCATACACATAAGTAACATTAGTTTGTCTAGTATGTGAGGTAACACATTCCACCAAGGTTGGACTCTAGTGACCTTCCATCCTTGAGTTGTACTTCATTCACCTGGAGGAGAAAAACAAGGGAGACATTTGCACCGAAACAATTTGGAAAGCTAATTAATAAAATTGAACCAAAATGGGTTTATAAAGTGATTGGTTTTACTATCTTAAAACCAAAATATTTGGAACCAAAGTTGGTTCTTGACAGCAGCGTTGAGATAACTCATCTATCGCCTCCATCTCGTGTGTTCTTGACAGCAGCGTTCTTATGAGTAGCGTTGAACGCTGCTGGAGGCGATAGGAACCAAAGTTGGTTTCAGATTCTACAAAACCAAGAAAATTGAAAGTGTTTAACTTGATTGCCCGCACTTATAGTTAATGATTATGTTTACCTCTCAATTTGGATGTGCCGTGAACCCAGATGCCGTTGTTCCTTTAATGATCTTCACTACATTGTTTGTATAGGAAGTCTCATAGAGGGCTTGTTTTTCTCTGAAATAAAAATAATTAGAAGTATCACGTACGGATGCAAGTACTAGACAGTAGTTTAACGATATAACAGAATGGAGAAAGACCCAAAATAACAGTGCAATTCAGACATGACAAGCAAGAAAACAACGAACATGATGGAGATGAAAGAAACTTAAAGACAAAGACATCCCCAGCTGCACTGACAAGACTCTTGGCAGCGTGATATGTGTTTAGTATCAACTCAATCTCTGCAAACACAAAGAACAACGATTTAGTTCCACTATCACAATCACTTAAGCTTACAAAAAAACAAACCCCTCTTAGATTTCATACAAATATCAAACCTGATACGAACAACCAAAACACGAGATTTGAATCTGTGACAACTATTGTAGCGCCCTTGATAAGAACTCAGATATGCTTCCTAGATTTAAACTTTTGATTTGCAGACACTTTGGGTGAAGATGATAACACTGTCCAGGTTGAACACGACCGGCTCTTTCTCTTCTCTGTAATCACAAACAGAGCAAGTGAACCGACAATAACGATCACAAAATGTAAGCCCGAGGAGCCAGAGAATCAACAATATTGGCAATGGAAACAAAGAAATATGAATAGCTGGTAGATCTATGTCTATGTAAGCAGGGAAGTGATGTGACACAAACCTAAGTGGGATCGAAACCTTCACTACAAAGCAATTGTCTCCCCGGATCGAACATCGTCGACGTCGTTGAGGTTCTGAACTCGGAGAAAAGACGAAAACGTCGGGATCTTTGTCCATAAGTAAATACGATGTTTCTTCCATCGAAACTGAGAGTTGAGATAACTCATCTATCGCCTCCATCTCGACTTGCAGAGCCTTACGTCGACTTGCAAGCGACAGACCCTGTTCGAAATCGGAAACTGATTAAGTTAGAGGAAATCAGAAAGAGAGTGAATCGAACGGAGAAGAATATGAGAAAGAAACTAACCAGAGGGAGAGTGAAGCGGACAACACTAGCAGCTTTCACTGATCCGATACTTGTTCCTCCTCTTAGATTCTCTTCCGCTATTGACCTATTCCTCTTGTGTTTCAACTGAAACATAGAAAAATTAAGTCCAGAATCTAAGATTTAGGGTAAGAAATAAGAAACCCTAGATCTGGATAGTGAGAAGAATAAGAAATAGCAGAGAAAGAGAAAGAAAGAGCAAAAAGTAAGAAAGGAACGGAGAGATTTTACCTGTGTCGGCGTCCAAATCAACCTCTTCCATGGTCAGAAGCTTGGGCTACAGAGAAACGGAGGAGACGAAGCAATTAGCTGAGAGTGAGAGAGACGATGAAATGTGACTGGGCGATAGATCTGAGACAAAAAGTAATGAATTATTTTGGTTTTAGGGGTTGGGACTTAGAAAATATTTTGGCTAAAATTTTCAACACGCGGGCAAAACAAAATAAGCCCGCAAAAAAATCCCGCTCTAACCTACAATAGCGTTTATTTTTTAAAGTGCAATATAAACAATGGTGAATTTAGTTAAAAATCACATTCTTAACGCGCCAATACTTTTCATAGCACATGAAAATTATAAACGCTATAAAAAATTTGGGTCAAACACAATTATTGCAGAAAACTAAAAAACGCTATGTTAATGTGCAATCAATACCTCAATTTCCTGTAGTGTATGCACACCTCCTGTTTTGCTTGTGGCAATGATGCATGTCTTTCAGCTGGAATGGCCATTGGGATTGTACGAGATGCCAGTGTCAGGTTTTTTCTCTCCTCCTGCAACCGATAAAACTTAACAAATGATTGCAGATATAACATGGGTAATTGACCGCTTTGTTGGGATGATTCTTATCCTTATTGTAGGAATTATCCTCTCCTCAAGAGTTGGCCAGTCTAAAGTAAAATGAGAGTGCTTTTTATGTGCTTTAATTTTTTTATCGTTCCTTAGTATGTATCATCGCAAACCGGAAAATTTACTGAATTCTTGGAATTTTGTTTCGGGATCAAAACCTCTTTTCATCATCCCTTTTTTCTCTCTCGGTAGTTTCTCTCCGATGTAGAGATTTCTTTGTTTTTGTATTCTTGTATTGTCCTGAAAAAGTTGAATACATTTATTTGTAAAGAAGCTTGTTATCTGAAACCATCTCGAGTGTCTTATGAAACTAGTATGGGTTGTGTCTTGTTCTTCTCTGGTGTTTGTGTCTCACTTTTTTGTGTTTTCTTTATTTGATTATAGTTTTATACAATGAACATTCTTCATTTATGGTGAAAGCTTTTGTAACCAAAGTTAAAAGAAAAAAGTTAAACCTGACATATTTTTTAATGATTTAAAAAAAAAATTAAATTTACTGACTAGGGTATGTGTTATATTGAAGTTCTTCATGACTTTATTCCGAGATCAGAGTTTTGAATTACAATTAGAATTTCATTTTTCCTGATTTTAATTTTATTCAAGTGTATGAAAAAGCTACATCAATTTATAGTATGAACTATATGCTCAAAATAATCAAAATAAATATTACGATAAAAGGCAAAAAAAAAATGATTACAAAAAAATATCCTATGTTGATAGAATGTCAAAATATTTGGTGAATATTATTCATTTTCGAGTTCACAAGTAAAATAAAACACAAGTCAAGAAAACAATCTAAAATAAAAATCATCTAAATAATACCCGTCCTTGAGCGCATGACAAAAGATATACTTAAAGATTATGCTATTTCGATATCACGGGTTAAATAAATCACAAGTTAACAAAAAGATATTGAAAAAGATAATTATCTAATTAATATCACGAGTTCAACATGGATCAAAATATAAATAAGAGATTGTGTCATTTATTTTTGATACCACGGGTTAAAAAATCACGTGTCAAAAAACGATTTTGAAACAAAAATAAGAAGAAGAAAATCATCTAACTAACACAATGTTCTAAGAGCGGATCAAAATATATAGTGAGAGATTGTACGATTCATTTTCGAGATCACATATCAAATAAAACATGCGTCAAGAAAATGATCTGGAAACAAAAAAAAAAGACTATCTAACTAATACTCCTTGATGAATACAAGTCAAAATAGATAAGGAGAAATTGGGTTTCGTTATCGAAATCATAGGTCAAATAAGATAGGAGTTAAGAAAATAATTTCGAAAAAAACATAGGACTAATATCCTGGGTTCAGATATTATTAGACGAGCCAAACTAACTTAGAACGAACAATGACCCCTGAAAATCTGGACATCCAGTGGCTACAGATATATTGGTTTCAAGATCTTTCACCTGATCTTGTTATGTTAGCATATATTTAGCTTGATTAGTATTGTCTATCACATTACATATCATATGTTATATTTGTTGAGCAAATTCCTCATCTGTCGGTAAATATCCGACTCGATCTTGTTGGGATCTGTTTCCAGCAATTAATTTAGGTACATATTTTATAAATAAAAAAATCAATTTAGATACGAGTACGAATATTTACATTTGCATATTTGTGAGTACAGATTCAAATTCTAAAACTTAACGAACATTCATATATCGATTGTGCCATAAATTCATGCGTTTTTTTTTTTTTTTACATATTTGGCTCTTCCCTAGATTTTTATTAATACATGTTTGGAGAGCTGTAATAAATTATATTAAAACAATTTGTTAAGTAGTAATTATCATTAAATACAAAAAGTTAGTATGCAAAAAAAAAAAAAGTAGTACTAATTATCATGCCGCTCAAACTATAGTATAAAATAGATACATATTTAAGGTAACTCTCCAATTACGAGGTGAAATGTGTTACAAATAGATTTGGTCGCTAATGCATTGTCAGGTAATTAAGGTATGGGCGGTGACGGAAACGCGTTTTATAGACAAATCATTTTTATTGGACTAAGTGTCTTAATGGTAACAATATATTTATAAGACAATTTTAGAATGTGTTGCAATTCAATTGTAGTAAGTACAATGATAGTAAGTGTAAAAAATATATATTTACGGAATATGTATGATTTTTTATCAGATTTGAAAAATAGAAATATTTCTTTTTTTAAACACAAACTACAAAAAATTATATAATTGATAATTTAAAACCAGTTTAAAAAACCGTATTTTAAAAACGTTTTTGTGTTATTATGCAACGCCTAAACTCTTACTATATTATTTTCTTTCTTTCTTTTTGTAAACAAGCTAACTATATTCGAAGATCCTTTAAAAAAAAAACAAGCTAACTATATTCTACCTCACCAATAATATTACAGTTTTATCTTGTTTAATATTTCCCCTAATTTTTATAACATTTTAGTCTACTTCTTATTTTTAATTAGGCCATTATCCATACATAGTTCTACAAAAATTGCAATAATTGATGAATTTGCAATTTAAAATTTATATAGAAAGAGACTTAAAGAAATGTTTAGATTAGTATTCCCTATGTTCCTAATTGATTGATGTTTTAAGATTTTCATACATATTAAGAAGATAAATTAAATCATTTTTATAAATGCAACGTTTTTGTTATTTACAGTTTTCTATAATTTTAAACCAATAACAATTTAATAAATTTTATTATTTCTTTTGAAGTTTACAATTCATCATCATTAATTGATAAAAAAATGCATAGAAAACATAAAACATCAATCTTTATGAAACAAAAATAAAATCTAGTAAATTAATCTTTTAGGAAAGGAGGGAATATAAGATTAGCAGAATATCAGTTTATATAAAATAGTATTTTGAATATTCTTTAGTACCGTTTCTTGAATTGTAAAGTTCATAATGTCAATAAATGATAACTCATAAATTATTTGATACGTCAAGTGAAAAACGGAAGTTGTCTCTCACATGACGAGACAGTATTTTCAAAGAGAAGAAAATGTATATATATTTTTCAAAAAAAGAAAAGAAAATGTATATATACCTCCAACATACCTCAAGCATCTACATTCCTCATCTCACACTTCACCAACTAACTAAAACCTAATTCAACAGTTCTCTCTAACACCCGATCTCTTATCTTTCATTGATATCTCTCGTTCAAACAAAGAAACAAAAATCTTTTTGTAATTAAAAAATGAAACAATTGTCGACAAAAGTAACAAGCAATGCTCATGGACAAGACTCTTCCTACTTCTTGGGATGGGAAGAATACGAGAAGAACCCTTACGACGAAATCAAGAACCCTAATGGGATTATTCAAATGGGTCTTGCTGAAAATCAGGTTAATCTATAGTTCGATATATTTCGACCAATCGCAAATCTTAGTCTATCCTTTCTGGTACTTAATATGATGTTCTTTATATGCAGCTATGTTTTGATCTCATAGAGACATGGTTAGCCAAGAATCCGGACGCAGCAGGACTCAAGAAGGACGGCCAATCTATTTTCAAAGAGCTTGCTCTCTTCCAAGACTATCATGGCCTACCCGAATTCAAAAAAGTAAGCAATTAAAAATATCTCCTTCATATTTCAATATATATATATATATATATATAAGTCAAGACGAAAATAATTTAACAGGGTTTACCTGTTCATATATAGGCTTCGGCAGAGTTTATGGAGGAAATAAGAGGGAATAGAGTAACGTTTGATCCACGCAAGATTGTCCTAGCTGCTGGTTCAACCTCTGCCAACGAAACTCTCATGTTTTGTCTCGCGGAACCCGGAGATGCTTTCCTTTTACCCACTCCTTACTATCCAGGGTAATTTCTACACACTAATTTTTTATGTTTCATATTTAATTTATTTGTCTCCCAAGAAACCTGAGGTGACAATTGATTCGCTTATATGTGTGCAGATTCGATAGGGATTTGAAATGGAGAACCGGAGCAGAGATCGTACCGATCCATTGCTCGAGTTCTAATGGGTTCCAAATAACAGAGTCAGCTCTTCAACAAGCTTATCAACAAGCTCAGAAGCTTGATCTTAAGGTCAAAGGGATTCTTGTTACCAACCCATCTAACCCACTTGGCACAATGTTGACCAGAAGAGAACTTAACCTTCTCGTTGACTTCATTACTTCCAAAAACATTCATCTCATAAGCGACGAGATCTATTCAGGTACCGTTTTTGGGTTTGAACAATTCATTAGTGTCATGGATGTCTTAAAAGACAAGAAACTCGCAGACAGCGAAGTCTCCAAACGAGTTCATGTCGTTTACAGTCTTTCTAAAGATCTCGGTTTGCCTGGTTTTCGCGTTGGAGCAATATACTCCAACGACGAAATGGTTGTTTCAGCTGCGACGAAAATGTCGAGTTTTGGCCTTGTTTCTTCCCAAACACAATACCTTCTCTCTGAATTGCTTTCCGACAAGAAGTTCACAGGTACATACCTCAACGAAAACCAGAAAAGACTCAAGATTCGTCAAAAGCAACTCGTGACGGGTCTTGAAACCGCAGGAGTTACTTGTCTTAAAAGCAATGCTGGTTTGTTTTGTTGGGTGGACATAAGGCATCTCTTGGACACAAACACATTCGAAGCAGAGCTCGAGCTATGGAAGAAGATTGTATACGAAGTAAAGCTGAATATATCACCTGGTTCATCGTGCCATTGTACTGAACCGGGTTGGTTTAGGGTTTGTTTCGCCAACATGAGTGAAGAAACACTCGATTTGGCGATAAAAAGGCTCAAAGAATACGTTGAGTCAACAGATAGTAGGAGATTGATTTCAAAAAGCAGCCATGAAAGGATCAAGAGTTTGAGGAAGAGGACTGTCTCTAACTGGGTTTTCCGGGTTTCATGGACTGACCGTGTACCTGATGAACGATGAAATTAATTCATCATCCCATGTTTAAGACACAACAAGCCGCCGCCTAACTTTTTCTCGTTGGTTACAGAGGTTTCCCGGTCACCGGTGACTACCATCGGTGTGCCAAGGAAACCTCCGGTGTAGGTAAGCCTCCGGTCTTCATCGCCGGCCAGTTTGCTTGAAGGTGGAAAGGAAGCTCCTTTGTCTTCTCCGTGGCGTCGTGGTAGGTAGCTCCGAGGAAGAAGGTTGCTGCGGAAGCTCCGGGACCGAAGAATCTATCAGCGGTGTAGATGGTGGGTGGCTCCATAAGAGGACGGTGGGGAATCTAGCCGGAAGAGCCAAAGGTATGATTTTTCGGTCTTAGAGTTGCGTCTTCTTCTTCGGAGGGGTGGGTGTTGTCGCCGATTGTATTCGCCGTTTCTGTGCGGACGCCGGTGGCTCTCAGATGATGGCGGTTCGTTTGGGTGCATGTCTGGCGGAGGTAAAGTGGCGGTAAACCGGATTGAAGGTTTGAGTCGAGCTCGGTGGCTAGAAGGCATAGCATCCTCGGTATCGGTCGAGGTCTAGAGCAAGAAGAGGCGGTGGTTGACGGTTTCTGGCTGTCGGCGTTTATGGCCGCGGGATCTCTCCGGTAGCAGGTCAAGATTGGAAGCCCGGTGGTGTGTGGATCTGGACCTGTTACGGTCAAGCGGGTATCCGGTGAAGTCACCTCGCGGCGGACGGTGGCGATCGGCTTTTGACCGCCGGAGTTAAAGTTTTATACTTTTTTAGATCTCTTACCCTTCTCTTAATTTTCTGATCTAGATCCTCCTCCATGTATAATGCTCAGTCTGTTCCTCTTCTAGTCCACCGGATTTTATCCCGGAAGTCTGTAAAGCTCTCTGTTCTGATCACCGGATTAATTTCCGGTTTGGAGAATTTATATATAATATATTAATTAAAAAAAAAAAAAAAAAAAAAAAAAAAAAAAAAAAAAAAAAAAAAAAAAAAAAAAAAAAGACACAACAAATCTTCACACTTATAAAAATAATTCGTTTTTATTATTTTGGAAAATGTTGATACATTTTCCAAAATATTTATATCACTATATTCTTTTATTTGTGTTTTCGTATAACTATATTTTATTTAATTATTCATATATGTATGTTTCGCTGAGAAAACCTGTTCAATTTGTTTTTTTGGATGTAAGTCTTGCTAACTTACTAGTTAAGTTTTTCACAAAAAAAAAAACTTACTAGTTAAGTGCACTCAGTCCAAATTTGGATTTGTAATGGCTATTTATATATCTACCCTTGGTTAGTGAAAGTTGCGTGTATTCCATACAAATGTAAGCGAGACGTACTGTGACATCTGTCCTTTAGGATCTTTTTACCAACGCCGATATTGAAGCAATTTCACCTCGATGGAGTTGGAAAGCACTCTACTCTCCTCTTCTAAGATAATCTCTTCGCACCTACCGGATTCCTTTTGAACTCTGTTCTCTTTCTACTGAAGCTCTGGTGTGGTGTAGACTCGACCTTTCTACTCGGCCACTACTCTCCCCTCTGCTTCAAATCTCTCAGACCCTCTCACGGCTGCTCTGCTAGCCAAAGGCCCTTCCTGAGCGTTGGTGTAGTCTCGACAAGGACTCGACCACCAGTACCTCAATCATTTTTGTAACGTCTCGTCCGCCTCTACCGGTGAGCCACCCATCCCTCTATCGAGTTTGTGGGCCCCACCCTTGTCTGACGGTCGATGCGTTATTTTTCGTAGACCCGATCGAGTAATTAACTGACCCGACAATCACCTTGTGACTTTTTTCTATGTGTTTTATCCTCACACACATGCTACCACGAATCACTTCCCGGAAGGTCACCCATCCTGGGACTACTCCAGCTCAAGAACGCTTAACTCTGAAGTTCTTTCAGGCAAGTGATCGGAAAAGGTAAGTGCACTTGGTGATATAGGTAGCCAAATTAATTCATTTAAGTCTTTCTTAAATGGGCCGGGCCCAGTATGTTACAATTCTCCCTCACTTAATGGGAATTCGTCCCCGAATTCCACATCTCATAACCGGAGAAACCATAACCCTCAAACCCCAAGATTGTCTTCTGAGACAGAATCGGTTTGACTTCCCTGAGCTCTGATACTACTTGTAACGCCCCGTCCGCCCCTACCGGTGAGTCACCCATCCCTCTATCGGGCTCGTGGGCCCCACCCCTGTCCGACGGTCGGTGCGTTATTTTTCGTAGGCCCGACCGAGTAATTTACTGACCTGACAATCACCTTGTGACTTTTTTCCATGTGTTTTGTCCGCACACACATGCTACCACGAATCACTTCCCGGAAGGTCACCCATCCTGGGACTACTCCAGCTCAAGAACGCTTAACTCTGGAATTCTTTCAGGCAAGTGATCGGAAAAGGTAAGTGCACTTGGTGATATAGGTAGCCAAATTAATTCATTTAAGCCTTTCTTAAATGGACCGGGCCCAGTATGTTACAATTCTCCCCCACTTAATGGGAATTCGTCCCCGAATTCCGCATCTCATAACCGGAGCAACCATAACCCTCAAACCCCAGGATTGTCTCCCGAGACAGAATCGGTTTGACTTCCCTGAGCTCTGATACCACTTGTAACGCCCCGTCCGCCCCTACCGGTGAGTCACCCATCCCTCTATCGGGCTCGTGGGCCCCACCCCTGTCCGATGGTCGGTGCGTTATTTTTCGTAGGCCTGACCGAGTAATTTACTGACCTGACAATCACCTTGTGACTTTTTCCCATGTGTTTTGTCCTCACACACATGCTACCACGAATCACTTCCCGGAAGGTCACCCATCCTGGGACTACTCCAGCTCAAGCACACTTAACTCTGGAGTTCTTTCAGGCAAGTGATCGGAAAAGGTAAGTGCACTTGGTGATATAGGTAGTCAAATTAATTCATTTAAGCCTTTCTTAAATGGACCGGGCCCAGTATGTTACAACTCTGTTCTTCGTTGGTTCGCTCAGCCCAGGATCTTAAGGCGCCTTCCTCAACATCGTCAAAAGGCCTCGCCATCTCTCATACGGAGAATACACAACAAAACAAGTCTCTCCAATAATCCCTCCAGATTGTAAGAGAATCAAAGCTCCATCCCTAGACACATCAGACCTGATCCAAGAGAATGCTCTTACCCTTATCGGGGGTCTGACAAATCCTAAGGAGCAAAGACTTTGGAACATGATTCCTTTCTTACCTAAGAGATGGGGTCTAAAAGGGAAGGATCTAGGCTTAGACCTTGGAAATAATTGCTTCCAATACCGATTCGAGATCGAAGAAGACCTGCAGAAGGCTCTTGAGAACAGACCTTATCACTTCGCCTGCTGGATAGTCATCTTATAACGATGGGAACCTGTTATCTCCCCATCTTTCCCTTCCCAAATTCTTTTCTGGATAGAACTAAAAGGTATACCTTTACACTACTGGAAGGAAGACTTTATTGGTGACATTGGAAAAGAAATAGGAACTTCGGAGGATTTGGACATCTCCAAGACAGCGGTAAAATTAAGGTTTCCGTAAATGCTCTCAGACCATTAGTTAAAGAAACTATCATTGAATTTGTTGAGGGATCGGAAGTTCTGGTTACTCTGGATTACCTCAAACTGGAAAAGCACTGCCACCTCTGCTTCAGGCTAAATCATGAAGCTCATGACTGCCCCCTGTCTAAACAACCCAGACGAATCCACAGAGAGGACTCTAGCAGACTAAATAAAGATCCAGGAGGAGCAAACCCCAATCCTCGGAAGGAAGAGAATCTGAACCTTATACCTTTCTAGCAGCGGGTTGATAGACATGGCATTCCGTTTGGAGACAGACCCTCTATAAAAATCAGTAGAGAAGCGAGGAAGGATCTACTCTCTAAGGCTTCTGAATCCCTGAATCACCACATTCCATATGCCCTCGCTGAGGTCTCCCGACCATCACATCGGATGTCTAACCGAGATTACCACAACAGAACTAGGAAAAGTTCTGACCTCCGTGATCATCTCCGTATTAGTCGCCAGGACAAAGGCAAAGGGGTAATGACACACTCTCAAGTCTGGCGGGAAAAGATCAAGGGGCGAACTCCGACACCGCCATACTCACCCTCACGACACAGACCTCCCCTGGAGAGGAGTCTGAACTTTGAACCTTTTAAAGTACCCTCAATAGAGGATGTGTTGAATGACCTTCAAGAAGTCACTAATCAATACATAAATTGTGGTGACCCTGTTGAGAGTGCATCGCGTCGACAACGTGTGATTGAAGGTGAGACCCAAAGAGTTATGGCCGAGACTGCAGCCATCATTTTATCCTCTACCGGAAAGTCCCCATGCCCGGAGAAGCTTATAATCCTCCCAACTCGCCTACTCCAACTACTGTCTTTGATAGACTGGAACCCTCTGTGTTTAACCGAATTGAACTTCCAGCTCCATAGGGAAAAAGTCCACATCAAGATTCTTCTGTCTTCAACCGGCTTGAGATCCCTGCTACAAGTGAGGCCCCTGAGCTACCTGATGGTCCCTCCCAAACCAGGAAACGAGGGAGACTTGTTAAAAAAGTCATACCTTACAGCCCCTCACCAATGGCTGGTACTAATCAAAGGAAAAGAGTTACACGGCAGGTGCGGCAATTGCCAAAAGGCAGAAGTGGACGGAAAAAAGCATCTAGCTCCTCCAAAGCTATTCATAATGCCTCCATTGCTGCTGAGACAAGTAGAAAGCGAGTCACAACAACGGCTAACCAGCAAGACATTGCAAGCACAGCTCCAAAGACCACTATTGTTTCGGCAATTTCAAAGGAGAGGATGGATTTTCACCTCTCGATAAATCCTCTTCCTTAGCCATAATCAACTAGAATGTTTGAAGGTTGGGGAATCCCGTGACGGACCGGCGCATAAAAGAGCTGCAACGTGATGTAGCTCTATATATCTTCTTTCTTATGGAAACAAAAAATGATGATTCATTTGTATTGGAAAAACTCAGTTTTTTGGATAATCACAAATCCATCCTTGTCTCTCCTAAAAGACCAGGAAGCGGAGGTTTAGCCTTGTTCTGGACCAAAGATCTAGACCTTCAAATTACATTCAGTTGCAAGGATTTAATTGATACCACCATCTCGCATAAGGGAAACAAATTCTTCTCTACCTTTGTGTATGGCGAACCGGACCATCAAAAGCGCAGAAATGTATGGAGTACTCTATCCAATCAAGGTCTTGGACGTGATGCTCCTTGGTTCTTAACAGGCGATTTCAACGACATCATCGACAACTCGGAGAAGTCTGGTGGCCCGTTAAGGGCGGAAGGAACTTTCTGCGATTTCAGGGTCTTTCTATCAACAAATGATCTCTTCGACCTCCGACACTCCGGAAACCTTCTCTCATGGCGCGGCATTCATCACAGCCATACGGTCCACTGCCGTCTAGACCGATCATTGGCAAACAGTGCCTGGGCATCTCTCTTCCCATCCGGCTGAAGCTAGTATCTACGCTTCGAAGGATCAGACCATAGGCCGATAGTATCTTACTTCAAATCCACTACTAGGAAACGTAGTGGCCTTTTTCGGTATGAAAGGCGACTTAGAGATAATCCTGAGGTGATTGCTTTGATCGAAAAATCATGACTACATAATTCAATGGACTCGGCGGAGCAAAGGATTGCTAACTGCAGATCAGCTATCTCAAAATGGAACAGAGAACATCATATCAACAGCCAAAAGCTCATACTCCAGATTAGATCAGACCTGGAATCCGCAATGTCCACCGAAGGGGCTAACGACTCTGTGATAACTGATCTGAATCTTGCTCTGAAAGCGGCTTATCTCAGAGAAGAAGAGTACTGGCGTCAACGAAGCCTTACTCTATGGCTGGTCCTGGGAGATAAGAACACGGGATATTTCCACGCTGCTACAAAGAGCCGCTTCGCCATTAATAAATTTTCGGTGCTAGACGACTCTGAAGGGAAAGTGGTTTACGAGGAGCCAGAAATTGTATCAGAGGCCTTGCAACCATGCGTTACTGAAGAGATGAACCAGGCTCTGATTGCAACTCCATCGCTTGATGAGATAAGGAAAGCTGTGTTCTCGATTTACCCATGTAAGGCCTCGGGTCCGGACGGGTTTTCTGCTGATTTCTTTCAAGTCAATTGGCCCACAATGAGCACATCCATTTCCGAAGAAATTCAGAACATCTTCGAGTCTGAAACCATACCTTCCAGCATAAATAGGACGCGCATCAGACTTATTCCCAAGCTGCTAAATCCTCAGAAGGTATCAGATTACAGATCCATAGCGCTTTGCAATGTCTACTACAAAGTTATCTCCAAGATATTGACTGCGCGGCTCCAGCCAATCCTAAAGCATCTAATATCAGAGACGCAGTATGCTTTCGTCCCTGATAAAGCCATCTCCAACAATGTGCTAATCACACACGAGACACTGCATTATCTCAAAACCTATGAAGCTACAATCCACTGCTCTATGGCTGTAAAAACGGATATGAGTAAAGCCTACGATAGGCTTGAATGGGGCTTTATATCAGAAGTTTTCGAGAGAATTGGGTTCCACCCGAAATGGATAAATTGGGTCTTCCAATGTGTCTCAACAGTCTCATATGCCTTCTTGATTAACGGCTGAGCACAGGGACACATGCTACATCAACGAAGAATCCGCCAAGGTGATCCTCTTTCCCCATACATCTTCATTCTCTTTGGATAAGTATTATCGGGGTTATGTAGGAAAGCGCAGGAAAACGGATCCCTCTCGGGTACTAGAGTGGCAAGAGGAAGCCCTCGGTTAAACCATCTCCTCTTCGCGGATGATACCATGTTTCTCTGCAAATACAATGCCCGAAGCTGCAACACCTTGAAGTCAATCCTAAGCAAATACGAGCGGGCGTCAGGGAAGATGATCAATCTCCATAAATCGTCTATCACTTACTCGTCAAAAACCCCTCTGAGACAAAAAGAACAAGCACAAGCCATTCTGGGAATCCAAAAGGAAGGGGGATAAGGGAAGTATCTTGGCCTCCCGGAGAGCTTCAGACGAAAGAAGAAAGACTTGTTCACGGGAATTGTAGATCAAATTCGACAGAAATCGTTGAGCTGGTCCACCAAGAAGCTCTCTTCTTCCGGGAAGCTGACGATGATAAAAATCTGTATTGTCTGCAATCCCGTCTTACCCCATGACATGTTTCAAACTCCCCACTAGCCTCTGCAAATGCATACAATCCGCTATTACCAGGTTTTGGTGGGACACAAGTGCGGGCGTTAAGAAAATGTGTTTTGTTTCCTAGAAAAGGCTCGCAGCCTCAAAACGAGATGGAGGGCTGGGTCTGCGGGAAATTCAGAGTTTCAATGACTCCCTCCTTGGGAAATTGGGCTGAAGGATTCTCTCAAATCCGACAAGCCTCTTTGCGCGAGTCTTCCTTGGAAAATACTGCAAAGAGAAGGCCTTCATGGAGGTTCTTTTGACATCGAATTGTTTCCACGGATGGAGAAGTATACTAATTGGATGAGACCTTCTCCATCTCCAAGCTGGGAAAGCTATCGGAGATGGAGCCTCGACATCAATTTGGTATGAACCATGGATTTCACTTTCAGCTCCAATCACCCCGATGGGACCGCCCACGGCTGAGTCAATGAACCTTACGGTCAACCACCTTATGCTAGAGAACTCCTCGTATTGGGATGTCGCGAAAATTGAGAAGCTACTCCCTGAACTGGCTCCACAAATTCTGAGCATAAGGCCGAGCTTATGTGGCCACTCGGACTCAACAATTTGGATGCCAACAAAGGATGTTTGTATTCCTCTAAGTTTGGGTATCATTGTGCTGTTGCTGCTAACCAGATTAGCTCTGTTCCATCTACAGCCGACTTCAACTGGGAGAAGAACATCTGGTCCGGAAACTTCTCTCCCAAGCTAAAGATTTTCCTGTGGAAGATCATACAAGCATTACGTCTAGGTGAAAACCTTCCCAACAAGGGTATGCTCGACAATGTATGTTGTATTCATTGCGGTGAGTTGAAAACAGCAGAACATCTCTTTTTTCACTGTCCTTTTGCTCAACAGGTTTGGCGGTTAGCTCCTTTGAAAACCCCTTTTAATCCGGCTTCAATCCGTGACTTTTGCTCCGGTGTATTAGCCTCTACTCGCTTCACATGCCTACCACCTACAGACCTAGGATCAGGTTCCCTGTTTCCTTGGGTATGTTGGACCATTTGGTTAGCCAGAAACTTTAAAATTTCTGAAGATCGCTCTTTCGAACCAGTGGATACCATGACAAAAGCCATCTCCAATGCAAGAGAATGGTCCCTTGCTCAACCCCAAGGCGCACATTCCCAGCGCAGTCAACTACGACCTCCGCCAACGTCCATTATCTCGAGTACAGTGACTTGCTACACTGATGCAGGCTGGTCGGATTCCTCGAAGAAGGCAGGCCTGGGTTGGATCTTCAAAGACCGCTCAAATGCAACACTTCTCATAGACTCGAGAGCTGAATCATTCATTGTCTCTCCCCAGATGGCGGAAGCTCTTGCCATCCGAGCCGCTCTCACCCAAGCCGTGGAAAAGGGCTTCACAGACCTTAGAGTCTTATCAGACGCGAAGGAACTCATCACCTTCATTAACCATCGGAAACAGAACAAGGAGTTCTTTGGAATTCTCCTTGATATCCACTCGTTATCTCTGCTTTTCTCTAGTATTTCTTTTAGTTTCATCTCTAGAGAAGACAATGTAGATGCTGATACTATCGCCTCAAATGCTCTCCTAGCTACATCATCTCTAGTTGACCTCTTGTAATCGAAACTCTGTTTTAATATAATTTTCAGTGGTTGTTCAAAAAAAGGATCTTTTACAAACATTCAATTCAACTTTTAACAATTTTATTAATTTCCAACATAAAGATTTTATAAACCTGTTTCAAAATCAAAAAAAAAACTGAAAACAAATTAAAAGGTCTAAACAAATGATGAAAGTACATCTTTTTCTCAAATGTTTGGCATCATACCAAGATTTTTACTTCCAAAATTCATCGAATGTACTTGCAAAAAAAAAAAAACAGTAATTTGAAAGATCCAATAAATATAAGTTTATGGCATTCATGAACTCAACTCAATCACCACAACATAACAAACATAAGTTATAAACTAATAATACCTTAAAAGCATCAATTTAAGAGAATCATTGATGAATCAATGAGGAACATAATCTTCTTAAATTTCTCAGCAGCGGTTCATTAAACCAAACATAATCTTCTTAAATTTTTCAGCAGCGCTCTCCAAATCCTCTTCTAGGTCCACCCATCTCAAAGTGATATATTTTCTTTGAATCTCTTATTTAAGGCTCTTAATTTTATCGCTCACTTTGGCAGAAATTCTATCGACCCTTTCAAACTTTTCTTTGAATCTCTCAATCACGAAACTCTCCGTGATACAAAGCCTACACCTACATGTAATATATGATGTTAGGGTGTGTGTTAAACCATTTAGTTTTCTTATGCTTTGCTTTGATTATTAAACGTATTGCTTATGAGTCTGGTTGTTGGTATGCTCATGATTTTCTTGTGGTTTTCTTGTCTTGGAACAATTAATTTTGGTTTTACAGGTTGTAAACGACTACTATATTCCTCTTTCGGCTACAATATGGTCTCCACATCCTGGATAAGTTGGTTGTTGTTTTTTTAATGAGTGATTGAGGAGTTAGAGTCTGATGGTTATGATGTTAATCTTATAGTTAGAAAGCAATTGAGTTTGATGTCTCTGTTGAACTACTCTCTGTGTTTTGTTAAGTTCGATTGTTTACAATATAGTATTTGTATTATTTGATACATGACCAAACCTTCCATAACTTTTTTGTTAAACATTATTTCGAGGATATCTGTCAACGACGGATGACAGACATGGTCAGCATTCCAAAGGACTGCGACCTCGGGAGATCTCAACATATGAATATAACTACATCTTTGCTCAGTGAAAGTGACATTTTTCAAAATCCATGTTTATAAAGCCATATCCTGTTCTTTATTTAATTGTTTTTTCTTACTGTCTTTAATTATCACAGGCCGTTGAGAAGGATGGACGGGTAAATCCTTATGGAGTCGAAAAATCTATTAATGGGCAAGCGCAAGTAGCCCAAACACTTTACAGCATTTGTGGCACACCAAAAGCAACTGAATG
Source organism: Orychophragmus violaceus (assembly GCA_030180135.1). Taxonomy (NCBI): domain Eukaryota; kingdom Viridiplantae; phylum Streptophyta; class Magnoliopsida; order Brassicales; family Brassicaceae; genus Orychophragmus; species Orychophragmus violaceus. Next base: position 83,146,431 of record CM058231.1, read on the forward strand.
ACGCTCAACGTAAAACTACAACACCATTTTCTTGATAGGTTATGTATACTGTCCTTTTGCATTTGTTAATTTTTTGGGATATGATTTGGCAACTCTTTAATGCTGGAGTTTGCGTATGTAGATCGTTTGTGTATATATGCTACACATAAGTATTATAAGTTATCAATGTTATTTTGAAGCAAATGTCTTTTACTTATCTTGTATTATTCAAATAAAGGTGTCACCAATTATCAAATTTTAAATTTAATTAATCCAAATTTTTATTTTTATGAAGAAAAGTCAACAAACAACCGTCAACTATTCGCACTACACACAAAGTAGTCGCAAAATATTTACCATCAACGTATTTTGATTTTCTGAATAGTCATTGCATAATCGTTAATTAGTCATAAAACCCTCGCCAAATAGTCACCATATATTACGACTAAGTTATGACTATATAAGACAGTCAAACAGTAGTCGGTAAGTAGTGACACAATCATTACCATAATTGATTCTGAATGTTCCGATTAGACACTGCGTAGTCGTTAAATTAGTCATATAATGGTCGCTAATTAATAGCAAAATGTTTACCATAATCAAATCTTGATGTTCCTATTAATCGTCATATCATCAGTAACTTAGTCAACAAACAATCGCTTAATAGGCACCTTATATTATGACTACGTTGTGACTATGTTAGGCAGTCACGTAATAGTCGACAAGTAGTGGCCGAATCAGTACCATAATTTTGGGTGTTCCGGTTCTCCGTTGGATAGTCGTTAATATGGTCGTTACACAGTCACTACATAGTGGCCAATTGTTACGACTACTTGGTGACTATATTATACAGTCACCTATTAGTCGCCTATTGGTCACATAGTTTAACAACTATTTGAAGACTACATTTCTTCGACTGCATCCGGACACCCTCTTTAGTCACAGTTGTCGATGTGTTGTTGGAAGTTAGTCCCTATATATTGCGATTGTGCTACATCTATGATACGATAATTGATGTTAGTCGTAAATGTAGTCGTAACTTGCCGACTACTTTTATGACTATGCAATTTAGCGACTATGGATTTACAACTACCATATCTAGTCGTAAATGTAGTCGTAACTTGCCGACTATTTTTACGATGATGCAGTTTAGCGACTATGGATTTACAACTATCATATTTAGTCGTAAAACCATGTTTATCAACTATTCTGCGACCAAAAGTGCAGTTGCAAAAATGTTGTTTTCTTGTAGTGCCCTTCTGCTTACACAAAACTTTTCAGACTCCAACAAAACCACCATCCATCTGAAACAACCACCTTGTAGCTCCACATTCTCTAATGGAAAGCACATTCTGACTCTCATATTACCAAGAACTACTAGCTACCCACATAGAATAAACCCTAAGATAGAACTCTTAGTAAAAACCCCATCCAAGACTCACAGAAGTCACTAAAATCATCAGACTCGTTTATGTCTTTAACCAAACAAAAACTCTGACTTGCTCCATAACCATTTTGCAACCACCTTTTAGACTGAACCCATAATACCGTTATTGATACTGATATACACCCCTGAGCCACACAACTTGTACTCATGCGTTACCAAATCACAACCAGCTGAGTTTTATGAAAGACCTTTAGCTTACACCAACCTTTAACCGGCTTCTTCAGCACTAATCAAGAACATCCATCTTCAATCATATGTTGCATGATTTTATCTATGATTTCTTCTTGTGCTTGCACAACATCAACCTGCGAGTAATCTGCCTTCTCACAATGTTGCACATTCATGTACCTCAGAGACAACTTGGTCTCATAAGCCATGAAATCACCTTACTTGATCCTCTCTTCTACCATGAATCTTTACTAAAGCTACACCTTTTTCACATCTCCCTATCGCACTCAGTTAAACACCATATATGAGCTAAGTAACTACTTAAACATCTCAAGAAACTTTTGTTATTCTACCTAAGATCTAACTGGATCTTCAACCAAGCTGAAATAACTTCTTACAAAAGCTTCCTAGTTGCTGCGCAGAAAACCATGATGTGTCACTAAACCTGCAACTGCACCACAAAACTTGTAGTTGCAAAGATACCCAACAAGTGCAACAGAACACCTAAAACTTCTTGGTTCTTATTAACTTTTGAGATGTTGTGAACGAGATGCTTCCTGAGACACTAGAAGGAGTCTTATAACTCCCTCTACTCAGATTTGTGCTGATTACTAAGACATACAACCTGTCTTTCAGAGTGAGACACTCTTGTCTCCATAACCATCCTCAAAACTTGAGAATTACCATGATGCTTAACCAAGACAGAGTATTATGGCTTCTTCCTCTCTTCTGCACCATTGACCAAGAGCTTTGCTATGTTATTTTGCATGAGACATCACTTGTCTCTGCATAACCAAGCTCTTCAAGTAAAAGGACGTTGATGCTTAAAGCAAATGAGCCTTCTTGTTCCAGCTTTCCAAAGATCCAACCTTTTCACTTCTTTTCACTCTCCTTCTTCCTCTAGATCTACTTTCCTTTAGATCTGATTATTCTTTTCTCACTTTTTTCATCTGTTTCTTCTATATTTGAGACTTTCTCTACTGAAATCTTAACCATTCTCAAAGCTTCTGCCAGGCCTAGAAACTCCTCATAAGCCATCAACTTCTGCTGAAATAACACAACTCCATGACCTTCAAACATTCCACTTCTCGTCTTGATAAAACATGGTTCTTGAATTGAGAGAACCACATATGAAAGAGTAACGCTCTGATACCACTTGTAAAGAAATCAGAGGCTCTAAAAGCATCACCTTGACAGAGCATGAATCCCACACACCCATGATAGAAATAGTTTATTGTCAAAACCAAAAACAGAGTAATACAATATATCAATATGTGTAACACCGAAAGTTGCAGAGAAATAATAGATGAAGAACAAAAGGAGGGAGCACACACAAGACTTTAGGAGTTCATGCTCACTAACAACGGTCACTACATCTCTTCGAGACTCTCTGCTCGAAATCCACTAGAAGAAGGTACATAGATACAAAGATACAAGTGATTCACTCATCATACACTCATGAACTCTCAACCACTACATCTCTCCGAGACTCTCTGCACAGAATACGCTAGAAGAAGATACATAGATAGAAAGATACAAGTGTAGTACATGAGATATTGATAAAATCTTTTTAATAATGTTTTCTTTCACCCTTCTAGCTACATTGTGCGGCTTTATCTCTCTCCCACGTCTATGACTTCCTCTACAATAAAACATGCTTTTTGCGACTACGAGTTGCGACTTAATTTACAGTCGCTAAATTTTGTGACTAATTACCGATACAGTTGCGACTGGTATTGCACCAAATAGAGAATAGTCGCCCTTTATTCGCTCAATTGCGACCACAACTTTTAAGTCGTCAATTAGTCGCTAAATTAGCGACCATATAGCGACTAACATATAGCGACTAAATTTAGCGGATGTTTAACCGGTTGTCTTTTAGTCGCAAAAAACCGGTACAAACCCACATTTTATTGTTTTGAGTTTGGTGTACCTATATTGTACCTAATTTTTGCGACTGTTATTGGTAGTCGCTAAAATGGTCGCAAATTAGTCGCAAAAAGTCTATATATATACAAACATCACTCTTTACTTCTCCTCAGTCATACAGACACCAAAGAAAGACGAAAAAATTGAGAAAATCAAGAGAATACGTTTTTTAAGTGAAAAAATGTCGGAGATTATAACTATACTAATGGTGGGGAGTGGATGTATAACCAGTTCGATGCAGCGACTGGAAATTTCATGGCAGAGTTCTTAGCGGGGTCGATAATCAATTCATCTCGTTTGAAAATAGACAGCCTCTTGCGCAGAGCAACGATGGTAAGTTTCTCCGTCCTTGTGTTATTTCCAAGAACCATAAATCAATTATGCTGGGGAGAAGAATACAAAAGCATTTGTATAGGAATGGATTTATGCCTGATTATTATGTTTGGTATTAGCATGGAGAAGAAGTTGATAAGGGTTTAGGAACGAGTTATGTTGATACGACATGGGTTAGTGGGAGTGAATAAGTGGGTAATGTAGTAGAAGATATATATGTGGATATGGTGATGATGCATTTTGTGATAACGTATATTTTGATAACTATCATCATATTGACGAGGACATCAGATCATCCAAACCCGACCCGGACGAGTAGTACGTAACGCTCTCGACCATAAGGTTGGTCGAGCAGTTTCCGACCATGCGGAACGTTCCCGAGGAGGTTCAGGAGACCAAGGCATGTTCTAATCGACCAAATGACGTGGAATTGAAGATTCATCAGCCAACCAGATGTTTCAGGAGTAATGATCGTCCCAAACCCAATTGGTACGATCCCATTTGGGGATAGTCGACAAACCTTCACCCGAAGCCCTAACCGAGTCTTGGAAGCTGTCCATAGGAGAATTGGCGCGACCCAATCATCTAAGACTTGTTGTTCACCAGGAAAAAAACTATTTAGAAGAGTTTAATCAGGAAAAACCAGCCCTGGATCGAGTTGGTTTTGGAGTTTCAGAATCTGTGCATTCGGCCATGACCGCGAACATAGGTGCACTCAACAGCGTATTGCGATCATACCAGAAAGATTCAATCTACAAATCGACATGTTCCAGAGACTTAACCCACCAAGGAATCATCAAGAAGTGGAAGTACGTCAAAAGACTTTCTTATGAGGAAGTTATGCAAGTTACAAAACATGAGATTTCCAAGGGACCCGCTGGAGACCAACTTCTACATATTGAGGAGCTCAGAACGGACCAGGATGAATCAGGAAACAAAGGAACTTGTTCTGAATTCTTGACCCATCAGGGAGTCCAGGAGAGTTGGAATCAAGTTAATAACAGCTCGGACAAAGAAGATATTCAAGTTCAAACCCAAAGGTTGCAAGACCTCCCTTATTTGGAAGCTCACGGATTTAATGAACTTCAGAATTATATTTGGCGACAAGGAGCACGTGCAACATCTCTTTGGGCTGTGTTTATACTCTTTTTACCTTAAGTGTTGTTTTGTCCCAATGGATTTTCCCACAAAGGTTTTTAATGAGGTAAATCAAGGCCCGATACATGAGAAAGAGATTATGGCCCGTCCAACCTTTCCATCCTTCCTTTTATTTTTGTTAATTTCGAGTGGCCTCTTTGGCCCAGATTGTAACCTAGACCTACGGCTATTTATAGCCTCTTTTTTGTTAATAAAGATTAAGCAATTTTAAACCTAATTGTGTTTAGCCTAGATGGCGCATTGGATCTCGCTCTCGCATGGTTGCCCCTTGAGTTAGAAGATCGTGTTTGTAATACCCTGTATCAAATATGGTCACCGGGCAAAAGAATGGTCAACAGGGGCAAAATTGTAATTTTGCCAAACCCAGGGGCAAAATGGTAATTTTGCCAAAGTTCGAGATAGAAGACGAGATGGACCAAATGTTCTTCTTTTAAGTCATAAAGAACATTTATAAGATCAGAATTCGAAGAAACGGAACAGAAAGGTATTTTTCGGAGTATCGGGAGAAAACCGGGTAAACCGGGGGAAAAATTCGGAAAATCATAACGGGAGCTAGGACACTCCAAATGAGGTGATTCAAATTGCTAAATTCATCTAAACACAAGGCGAATCAGTGTATGGAGGTTTGGAGATTTATGGGAACCGTTTGATATTTATGAAAACAATTATCGGGGAAATGGTCAAACCGAGCAAAAGGAAGAAAATAAGATAAGGGAAGGGTTTTGTGGTTTGGGCCGGTGTAGTGGGCCTCAGTGGACTTCTGATAACCATCTGGGACAGGTGTGAGCTCCCTGGGTCGACAGCCTTTGGGGGATAGGTATGTTTGGTGCATGAGAGAAAGAGGGAACATGCAACAAAAGATCACTATTCACCTCCCTTTCTCTCATTTTGATGCACTGAACCTCTCATATCTCTCTCTCTGTCGAAACTCTCTCTAATCTTCTCCAGAAACATTCAACAAAACTTCATCAGATTCTTGAATCTTCAAGAAGTTCTTCAAGATCTTATGGTGTTCTTCATGACTTGGTGCACAAGCAAAGCCATAACTTCTTCATCACAAGCTCAAATCCAGTGCTTCAAAGCCCAGTAGCTTCATCTCCTCCTACTCTTCAAGATCCAGCCAGCCGCCATCGTAGCCGTCACCGGAGCTCGCCGGAAAACGGCAGAGAAGTAGCTGCGGTTAAAGATTCTAGGGTTACTCTCTCTCTCTTCAACAAAGCTTGGTGATTTAAGACCATGGGTGGATAGATCACCTCAAAAGGAGTGGATTGGTGTGTGGTTCACCATTGGAAGTCGCCGGAAAAGCCATCGCCGCCGCGGTCAACGCCGGAGCCGCCGCGGTCAACGCCGGAGTTGTCGCCGGAGAAGCCCCTTCCGCCGTCAAAAACTTCAGAGATTCTTCAAGAGTGGAATAGGGATGCATGGGAGTTGGGTTGGCCTTGGTTCAGTGGGTAAACCGGTCTAGTCAAACCGGTTAAGCCGCGGTCAACGCCGGTTAACGGTTTGACCTAACCGGTTTAACTAAACCGGTTGGTTTGGAGTTGGTTCGGTTCAAGTGGTGGTTCAATTGGTCAAGAAAGTAAACCGGAATTGGTCAACGGTCAACCGGGTCAAAGTCAAAGTCAACGGTCAGCCGGTCAACGCCGGTCAACGCCGGTCAACGCGGTCAACGCCGGGGAACGAGCCGGTCAACGCTCGGTGGACGGTTGTTCAGTGGTTTGGGGTGTTCGTGACGTTTCGGGGTTCGTGTTCGTGTGTTCGGGAGGTTCGGGTTTAGTTCGGGTCTCGAGACTTCCGTATCTGCATCCGTACCGTTCGTTCCGTCAAATCACGGTGAGTCGGCTCAAACACCGTAGATGCATGTAGAACGTTAAATGTGAAACCGTAGTGATAAGAATGCATACCCGAGACTGCGAATTGAATTGATTGATGGACTGGTTGAATTAACGGTAAACCGGCTAGGGTTAAAGAAGCATGATAGGCTTAAACGGATTAAACCTGTTTGTGTGCCGCTAGGTTGATAGCGTTGTTGCGTGATGCATTCATATAGTCGTGGCATGAGTAGGACTATATATGCATATATAAGTAAGTAAAGAACGGAGATTGAATGAACATATATACGGGAACTAAAACGAGTTAAAATACGGAGTTGAACCGGAACGAACGTATAGAGTATGAACGGTATCGGGGTTTCCCGAGTTTAAATGGATTAGTAAATGAATGATGAGATGTTGGGGAGTTTAGTAAGCTTCTAGCTCTAAACTGACGGATCGAGGAGTTATTAAAAGATGATTGGGAATGGTTAAGAAATGAGAAGTGTTATGATTGGTGAACCGTCTACGGGTTAACAAGCGGTTAACCCAAGGTAGCGGGCGAGAATTGGTTAAAAGACGATAGACACCCTAATAGGCCTGTGTGTGTGTTTGTGTAAGTCTACTTTGGTGTTGGGCCGAGTAGCCTGTTGATTGTGTGATGGTGTGTGTGTTTGTGTAAGTCTACTTCGGTGTTGGGCCGAGTAGCCTGTTGATTGTGTGATGGTGTGGTATTGTGTAAGTCTACTTCGGTGTTGGGCCGAGTAGCCTGTTGATTGTGTGATGGTGTGGTATTGTGTGGTTGTGGTTGACCTTTTGTGCAGGCCTTTAGATCGACTCGGTGTTGGGCCGAGCGATCTTCGGAGATACTTAACGCGGTCACGGGACCGGTTAAGTTGTGGCGCTGACTCGGTATGGTGCCGGGTCAGAGCGGTGGTGTGTGTGTGAGTAGACTTACGGGATGCGGGGATGAGTAAATTGTGTTGTTGATTGTGATTGATTGCTAGAGTCCAAGCGAGTCTGCGTGTTTACATTTATGCACTAGGACTCTAGGGTGCGTTAGATCCCGCAAGTCTAGGTGTGTGAGTACGTTCTGGTACTTCCATCCCGATTGGATCCTCGGGAGTTGATAACCTGGACAGTTAGTGCTGGCAGGTGCGAACCTATGGAGTGACGTTTGTAGGGTGTAACCGGACTGCATGGAATCTCGGGTTGCCGGGGGTAACCGGAGTCACCGCGTATCGATGAACAGAGAACGGTGTTCTAGTCGTTGTGCGGACGGCTAGGAGTCACGTGGGTAGTTGCCATATCGGTAACAGTGGAAACCTGTGGAAGTTACCAAGTTCGTAGGGGCCCAGCGTGTGTGTGTTTGGTGTGTGGGTAGTGCGCGGTAGATAGATCGAGTCTCAATTGGGGACATGTGCCGCAGTGCTCCCGATTTCCTCTAAACGCCTTCTCTTTCTTTTGGCGATTGATTGTGTGTGGGCTCGACACGACGTGGTTGAGCGTGATCGGCTGTTTTGTTGATTGATTGTTATTTTGGGGTTTTCGGGCGGGAATCTATAGATGATAGATAGATCAGAAGCCGTAAGATTCACTGGATGATCTTAGATCGCTCATTAGACTCTGTTGGTGTTTTTCAGGTATAGCAGCGACGGACGCGGGAGGTCCTCGGTGTAGTGTCGGGATGGCTTGTGGCGGAGTTTTGATTCGATGATTTTGGGATGTTTTATTTCGGTTCGGCATCTGCGATATTTTGTGATTTGATTGTTATATATGAATATTGAGGATTGTTTGTAAAAACTCGTTAAACGTTGCATTCAACGTTTGATTACTTAAAAATGAAATTGTTTCCCTGATATGAGGTTTCAGTCCGAACCGACACAACTCGTTGAAGTAGTGCAAGTAGTACTGCTTGCTCTACGGATATGAGGATAGCGGAGTCGGAAGCAGGTTGGTGCGAGCCTTTTGTCTCAAACCGATCCGTCTCTGGCTTCGTCCTGTGGCGAACTTTTCCTGTTCGACTTGCTCGGGTTCGATCGGTCATGTTCTTGTTTGATTGTTGGTCGGTCAGCTCGACGGTCAGCGGAGAATGGGAAAGAGGCGTTACAGAAAGGTGGTATCAGAGCATGGTTCTGCATGGGTTTGAAACATTTCATTTTTGGGTGTTTTCCGTGGTTTTATCAAGTCAAAATTGTGTCATACCCAAGCATCCATTAGGAAACCGAGCAGCGTCCGTAAATCCGGGGTTGGGATGGGATAGAAAATTTGTATTATGCGTACTAACTTTTATTTGTGGTTGTGATTACAAACAGCAGCAGAGCGTCCCTGGACGGAGTGTGTGTGGGTTCGTGCAGTGGGGGTGTGAGGTCATCGTGAGCAGTATGGGCGAGAGACGGATGACTCGAGCAGAGTACCATGCATTAGTAGACCAGCATCAGGCAGGTCTGAGGATTGGACCGCAGGGTCAGTCGCAGGGTTCGCGAGTGTCAGATCGGCCGCCAGTTGTTCCCCGTGTGCATCAGGGAGCGAGAGCCGCCTCTGTGGATTGGAGGCCATTACCAGACCCGTTACCGCCTTATCTACAGGACGATGCAGGTACCGCAGATCCGACTGCGGGAATGATGGGATATTTGGGGTTCGCCGATGATGGGTTGCCACCATTGCCACCACAGGTGGAGGTGCCTATCGTACCAGCAGGGATGCAGCCGCCGATGTATGAGACGCAGGAGGTGCCATTACCCTTCAGTCTACACGAGTCAGACTTTGTTCCACTTGGTGGAGAGGACTTTCGATTGGACTCATTGCACGATGCTGTCGATATGGATATGGAGCCGGTAGATTCAGAGCAGCATTTACAGTGGGAGCAGCACATGGATGAGGAGATGGCGCTTTTTGGGGATGTGCTAGCACAGCAGATGGGACCACAGCATCAGTCGGGGTCACCTCAGGAGTCGGGAACTCCATCTACCGATCCCACCGAGTTACTTTCCGCGACAGAGATTGTGTCAGGGGGCGAGCCGATGTCGATATCAGGATCGGATGCACAGTTCGAGCCACTTACGCCGCCATCAGAGGTACCACCGACCGAGCCAAATGTGCCACCGGAGATTCCCGTAGCAGACACGCCAGAGTCCGTGCCTCAGATGCCCGTGTACCGTACCCGTAGCACCTGCGGAGTCCAGGGTTTCCATTTGTAATGGTGTACACGACCGGGGGATCCACGCTATCACGAGACATACCAGCCAGTGCCGGCCCCATATTACTGTCAGGTGTGCAGGAGAGACGGCCATCTTGCACCCATTTGCCCGATCACAGGGCCCGGACCTCGTATGTCAGACGCAGAGCCACACCGTGCCCCGTTACCTGAGGAGTATCGCCCTGGTCCGAGTCGTCGAGACGGTGAGCTCATTCGACAGTCATCTATTCAGCAGCCGGCCACGCAGCCACCAGTAGCGCAGCCACCATTGGAGCAGCCACCGAGGTTATCCAGGAGTTGTAGGAGGTGCGGAGACGAGGGACACAGAGCATCCGCTTGTTCTCGTCGGTCCAGTGCTCGTCGGTCTCATTCAGCGCCTGTTAGATGTCAGATTTGTGGAGGACAGGGACATAGAGCCGCGGATTATTTTCAGGACCCTTCATCGGGATCAGTCTCTTCTTGCCAGTTGTGTGGGGCGACAGACCATCAGGCATCAGAGTGTCACCATGGGCCACGCCCAGCGCCCATCCCGGTTTGTCAGACTTGTGGTCGCAGGGGTCACGTCGCGCAGTTGTGCCCAGTAGCGGAGCCGCAGCAGGTCGGGCCGCCGACCAGAGATGCACACCCATCACACCCTCCCGGCGCGCCTGCCAGTGGTTACCGGCGCGAGCCGCGATGCCGGTTGTGTATGGGATTTCGGTCGTGCTGGGGCTGTTAGGGTTTGAGTAGTTAGGCCGGGTGAGTATGGGCTCTAACTATGTTGTTGTTTGTATGTGATCAGATCGACGGTTTGTTTTCGTATGTTGTTTTGAACATCTCCAGGTTATGGCGATGCAGTTGTGGGTTGGGTTGTTGATGACGGACATCATGTGGTTGTATTTCTGTTTCCTTATGTATTTCTATAAACCTCGAGACTTGTGTATGTTGTTGTTTTGGTGTATGTATGCGATGCAGATTGTTCACTTATCGTTATGACTTTCGTAGTAATTGTTTGCATGCGTGTGATGGGTTTGTGATGCAAACGAATTACCATGTGAAGTCTGATGATGAGCGGAACTGATGACCGTTCATCATAACCTAAACCCAGACTGACGACATATTCGGAGCGATCTGATGATTGCTTGATTGCGTGTGGTAATTGGTTATTTTGCATTTAATTGCTTGTGTGTGTTTTATCTAATGCTTGTGTGGTGCATTAGTTAATTTGGGTTGCGTTTCGTGTGTGGTAGAGCACTGTGAGAGTGCTAGTGTTGTGACATGCTTAGCATGTGCGGAGTGTGAGTGGTGGTGGTAAGCTATTGGTTGGATAGCTTAATTTTTTTTCGCAATCGTTAGTCATTGTGAATAGAGGTGTTAGAACCTTTTCGTTTAAGGTGTTGAACTAACGTGAGAATGGTTGGAATCGACTGTCGATTCGCGAGGGAGCAGAATTATAGAGTATCGTTACTTAATCATGGGTTACCATCGGGTACATGATTAACTAACTATATTTCTATGAGGAAGTGATATCGGGGATTGGATTGGTTTGAATTCACCGCTCCAGTGAAAATTGTTGTGTGAATGTAGGACGGAATGGACGATGCGATACGAATACGAGACCGAACCCGAACCCGAAAGCGAGATGGGCTGGAAAAGAGACCGCAAGACAAGTTGACCTCGGAAGTGAAGCGATCAGTGTGGAGTGTTAATGGGAAGAGTCAGTACCAAGCGGCAGATAAAGCAAAGCGGACAGTGTGAGATGTTAGCAAGACCGGATTTAGAAGCCGAGACGTGCGAGCGGAAATAGTTGGTGACGAAGTTAGAGTGGGATTGTCAGAGTAAATGGAGATGATATCGTGTCAGAAGCGACGTGAAGTTGTTAGTATGTGGAATCGAAAGTTGGAAAGCTATCAAGTTCGGAGGACAGAATTTTGAAGAGTGTCTCGGGAGAGACATATCAGTATCATAAAAGACGGGAAAGTCAAAGCGAAGTGGGGAAGCCAGAATGCGAGTCAAAGGAAAGAAACTAGCAGGAACAAGGGTGAGATCGAGACAGATAGACGGGGAAATACAGTACGAAGCGCGAGATTGGAAGCGAGGGTGGAATGGTTGATGAGATCAGCAAGATAGAATGGTATGAAACGGAAGGGGGTCGCCGTAACAACAGATGTCAATAGAAGGTAGCGGTGTTCAAAGAAGTAGCGTCAAAGTGAAGTGATGAGGCGACTTACAAGGTTCGGAACGAATTCAAAGTCTGGTAGAGACGGAGAATTCGGGGACCGAATTCCTGTAAGTGGGGAAGAATATAATACCCTGTATCAAATATGATCAACGGGCAAAAGAATGGTCAACAGGGGCAAAATTGTAATTTTGCCAAACCCGTGGGCAAAATGGTAATTTTGCCAAAGTTCGAGATAGAAGACGAGACGGGCCAAATGTTCTTCTTTTAAGTCATAAAGAACATTTACAAGATTAGAATTCGAAGAAACGGAACAGAAAGTATTTTTCGGAGTATCGGGAGAAAACCGGGTAAACCGGGGGAAAAATTCGGAAAATCATAACGGGAGCTAGGACACTCCAAATGAGGTGATTCAAATTGATAAATTCATCTAAAAGCAATGAGAATCAGTGTATGGAGATTTGGAGATTTATGGGAACCGTTTGATATTTATGAAAACAATTATCGGGGAAATGGTCAAACCGAGCAAAAGGAAGAAAATAAGATAAGGGAAGGGTTTTGTGGTTTGGGCCGGTGTAGTGGGCCTCAGTGGACTTCTGATAACCATCTGGGACAGGTGTGAGCTCCCTGGGTCGACAGCCTTTGGGGGATAGGTGTCACCCTTATGTTTGGTGCATGAGAGAAAGAGGGAACATGCAACAAAAGATCACTATTCACCTCCCTTTCTCTCATTTTGATGCACTGAACCTCTCATCTCTCTCTCTCTGTCGAAACTCTCTCTAATCTTCTCCAGAAACATTCAACAAAACTTCATCAGATTCTTGAATATTCAAGAAGTTCTTCAAGATCTTATGGTGTTCTTCATGACTTGGTGCACAAGCAAAGCCATAACTTCTTCATCACAAGCTCAAATCCAGTGCTTCAAAGCCCAGTAGCTTCATCTCCTCCTCCTCTTCAAGATCCAGCCAGCCGCCGTCATAGCCGTCGCCGGAGCTCGCCGGAAAACGGCAGAGAAGTAGCCGCGGTTAAAGATTCTAGGGTTTCTCTCTCTTCAACAAAGCTTGGTGATTTAAGACCATGGGTGGATAGATCACCTCAAAAGGAGTGGATTGGTGTGTGTTTCACCGTTGGAAGTCGCCGGAAAAGCCATCGCCGCCGCGGTCAACGCCGGAGCCGCCGCGGTCAACGCCGGAGTTATCGCCGGAGAAGCCCCTTCCGCCGTCAAAAACGTCAGAGATTCTTCAAGGGTGGAATAGGGATGCATGGGAGTTAGGTTGGCCTTGGTTCAGTGGGTAAACCGGTCTAGTCAAACCGGTTAAGCCGCGGTCAACGCCGGTTAACGGTTTGACCTAACCGGTTTAACTAAACCGGTTGGTTTGGAGTTGGTTCGGTTCAAGTGGTGGTTCAATTGGTCAAGAAAGTAAACCGGAATTGGTCAACAGTCAACCGGGTCAAAGTCAACGGTCAACGGTCAGCCGGTCAACGCCGGTCAACGCCGCCGGTCAACGCCGCCGGTCAACGCGGTCAACGCCGGGGAACGAGCCGGTCAACGCTCGGTGGACGGTTGTTCAGTGGTTCGGGGTGTTCGTGACGTTTCGGGGTTCGTGTTCGTGTGTTCGGGAGGTTCAGGTTTAGTTCGGGTCTCGAGACTTCCGTATCCGCATCCGTACCGTTCGTTCCGTCAAATCACGGTGAGTCGGCTTAAACACTGTAGATGCATGTAGAACGTTAAATGGGAAACCGTAGTGATAAGAATGCATACCCGAGACTGCGAATTGAATTGATTGATGGACTGGTTGAATTAACGGTAAACCGGCTAGGGTTAAAGAAGCATGATAGGCTTAAACGGATTAAACCTGTTTGTGTGCCGCTAGGTTGATAGCGTTGTTGCGTGATGCCGCAAGTCTAGGTCTGTGAGTACGTTCTGGTACTTCCATCCCGATTGGATCCTCGGGAGTTGATAACCTGGACAGTTAGTGCTGGCAGGTGCGGACCTATAGAGTGACGTCAGTAGGTTGTAGTCCGGAGAATACGGGGTCGCGTCCTAGGGCCGGACTACATGGAAGCTCGGGTTGCCGGTGGTAACCGGAGTCACCGCGTATCGATGGACAGAGAACGGTGTTCTAGTCGTTGTGCGGACGGCTAGGAGTCACGTGGGTAGTTGCCATATCGGTAACAGTGGAAACCCGTGGAAGTTACCAAGTTCGTAGGGGCCCAGCGTGTGTGTGTTTGGTGTATGGGTAGTGCGCGGTAGATAGATCGAGTCTCAATTGGGGACATGTGCCGCAGTGCTCCCGATTTCCTCTAAACGCCTTCTCTTTCTTTTGGCGATTGATTGTGTGTGGGCTCGACACGACGTGGTTGAGCGTGATCGGCTGTTTTGTTGATTGATTGTTATTTTGGGGTTTTCGGGCGGGGATCTATAGATGATAGATAGATCAGAAGCCGTAGTGGGGAGCCGATTCACTGGGTGATCTTAGATCGCTCATTAGACTCTGTTGGTGTTTTTCAGGTATAGCAGCGACGGACGCGGGAGGTCCTCGGTGTAGTGTCAGGATGGCTTGTGGCGGAGTTTTGATTCGATGATTTTGGGATGTTTTATTTCGGTTCGGCAGCTGCGATATTTTGTGATTTGATTGTTATATATGAATATTGAGGATTGCTTGTAAAAACTCGTTAAACATTGCGTTCAACGTTTGATTACTTAAAAATGAAATTGTTTCCCTGATATGAGGTTTCAGTCCGAACCGACACAACTCGTTGAAGTAGTGCAAGTAGTACTGCTTGCTCTACAGATATGAGGATAGCGGAGTCGGAAGCAGGTTGGTGCGAGCCTTTTGTCTCAAACCGATCCGTCTCTGGCTTCGTCCTGTGGCGAACTTTTCCTGTTCGACTTGCTCGGGTTCGATCGGTCATGTTCTTGTTTGATTGTTGGTCAGTCAGCTCGACGGTCAGCGGAGAATGGGAAAGGGGCGTTACAGTGTTACTTGCTTGTGACTTTGCTAATGGTGTGTTCTAGTTCGTGTTCTGTTGCTGTGATCTATTTGTTCCATCCAATCCACCCATCAACCAAGCTAAAAGCGCCTTCGGATAGCAGCTTCATCCCATTCGACCACCTTTGACTAGCCTGACCGCTTGCCCACCTCGCCGTTCTTCGACCATCGTCCATCCAATACACGATCCATCCTCAAGCGTGTATCATCTGGTATCAGAGATTAGGCTCTTGAAACCATCCAGTCAATTCTATCACTCATCTATTTACTTGTTTTTGCGATTTGTTTCTTTGCATCTACCAATAGAAAAAAAAACAAATTTCGTGTAACTTCATATATTTGCTTATGTCATATCATTTTACTTTTGTCCTTGCATCATAAAATCAAAAAAAAAAAATTGTGTTATTTTTTGCAATAAAAAATAGGCTGCTATAGAAATCGCTAGGGTGTGAAAACCGGTTTTGTTCACTTTGTGCTTGCGGTTTTTTATTGTCTGCGTTTGATATTGTGTTTGGCTTTGATTTCATACTTGCATCTCTGATCTTACTTTTGTTATGTTGCATTCATATCAAAAAGAAATATATAGTTTTTTAGTTGTTTAGAATAAAAAAAAAGGCTGCATCTAGAGTACACCAGGGTTTCTCGTAAATCGTTTGTGTTGTTCGATTGCTTGCTGTGAATTGTTTGCTCATTACTGCATCCATCTCCTACAATTCATGTAATCTGCATTAGATTCATCTAATTTAGTGTTTAAGTAAAAAAACGTTAAGTTAAAACGGTTAACATTAGATTTTGCATATTTTCCATTTAGTTGCATATTTCCATTTTGCGATTTTGCCATTCTTTTGTGTCTTGCCTTTTTCTCTAGATTTGTTGGTTGTTTTCTTTTGTTTCTAGATTTTCACTTGATCTTTTCTTTAAGTTGTGTAAACATGAACTGAGTAAATGAATGACCAAGAAGAACCGGTGACAATGGCTCAAGGACTTGGAACCCTACATGACCTAAGAGACCGCCTGTGACTATGGCTCAAGTTATTGGAACCCTACATGACCTAAGAGACCGCCTTGAGCGTCCGGTCGACCAGCAACATCGACCTGACCAGCAAGATCGACCCGGTCAAGCACGACACAGACAGCACAACCGTGGCCTCAACCTGGACGATGCTTAAGAAGACCGTACCGCATACGATCTGGAGCCCAAGCCACCAGAGCATTACCGACCTCACCACACCACTAGACTAAGACCATCACTGACTCCAACTAAATCTCGATATAGCTCTTATGTCCTTGACTCACAACCCATGTATTTTTGAGGAACTGAGAACTATTTTCATTGGGAAGAAGATATGGAGGACTACTTTTGGGATCACAACATCCCAAGAAGAGACCAGCCTTCGCATGCCATCCGCACCTTGGCCGGAGAAGCCTATGCATGGTGGAAGAACGAGGAGAAATGGCGAGTTCATTACAATGAACCAGCATGCACGTGGAAAGATCTTAAAAGGCTCGTGTATGAGAAGTACGCCATGCCTAGGCTGACAACCAAGGGCCATCCACGCCCTTCGACCACCTGGTCCCACTGTCGACCTCTCGACCGCACTCGACCGTCCTCGACCATAGCCCCATCGTCCGACCCGCCTCGACCAAAGGTTAATATGTCCCACCCTAGTTATTGTCCATCTGTTAACCCTGACCCAAAAAACTATCTTAATGCACTTTTCATTGTCCAATGGTGTTGAGCGGGACGCAGGTAGAACAGAGGATCAAAAGGGCAGTACCGACACCCCGACTGAGGCAGTAGCACCACCCGGCCATGACAAGGTGGAAGTGGACCCAACACTGAATGGACCAATGACCTTGGAGTTGTCTAAAGACCCTCAAGCCTTCTGATCACGAAAGGCTAAGGTAGAAGGAGAACCGCCCGACGCAGACACAACTGAGCGTGTTAATCAGGTAAGCCTTTCTCTGAAATAGTTTGTCTCCACTGATTCCATGGAGGTACTAAAAGATCTAATAAACTTGAAATAAAATGTGGAAGAACATGTTTTAAACACACCATTAGACCTTAATCAGAATATATTCTCAACAAGTTTATCATCTCCTAAATAGCACCTAATGCACTTGTTTCTTGCCAGAGGTATCCATAATATTACAGGAACCAAAGAGACTAACCAGAAATAAGTACCACCCGACCTTGGATGTTACTTAACTGAGGCCAAAGGAGATGATGGTGCAGCAGCTTGTCTGTGGCACCCAATCCAAAGGCGTAATTTTGAGTCACCTAATTAAAGGAGCACGGCCTGATAGCTCTTACAACCACAAGCCCCGGATCCATCAAGGTAAGGCCATGGACTCACAAAACCGCATGAAAGCTAACTTGCTTTCTCTTGGTGTAGGTTATGCAGATTCGAGGTTGAATCCTTTTCAAGATGGAGGGTATGATGAGGATATCGGATCATCCAAACCCGACCCGGAGGAGCAGTACGTACTGCCCTTAACCATGAGGCTGGTTGAGCAGTTCCTGACCATGAAGAACGTTCCCAAGGAGGTTCGGGAGACCAAGGCATGTTCTAATCGACCAAATGATGTGGTATGGAAGATTCATCAGCCAACCAGATGTTTGAGGAGTAATAATCGTCCCAGAATCCAATTGGTACGATCCCATTTGGGGATAGTCGATAAACCTTCACCCAAAGCCCTAACCGAGTCTTGGAAGCTGTCCATAGGAGAATTGGCGCGACCCAATCATCTAAGACTTTTTGTTCACCAGGAAACAAACTTTTTAGAAGAGTTTGATCAGGATAACCAGCCATGGATCGAGTTGGATTTGGAGTTTGTTCAGAAGCTGTGCATTCGACCATGGCCATGGACATAGGTGCACTCAACGGCGGATTGCGATCAGACCAGAAGGATTCAAGCTACAACTCGACCTGTTCCAGAGACTTAGCTCACCAAGGAATCATCAAAAAGTAGAAGTACGTCAAAATCCTTTCTTATGAGGAAGTTATGCAAGTTACAAACAAGAGATTTCCAAGGAACCCGCTGGAGACTGACTTCTACATATTGGAGAGCTCAGAATGGACCAGGATGAATCAGGCAACAAAGGAACTTGTTCTAAATTCTTGACTCATCAGGGAGCCTAGGAGATTTGGAATCAAATCAATACCAGCTCGGACAAAGAATATATTCAAGTTCAAGCCCAAAGGTTGCTAGACCTGTCTTATTTGGAAGCTCACGGATTTAATGAACTTCAGCATTATATTTGGCGACCAGGAGCACGTGCAACATCTCTTTGGGCCGAGGTTTATACTCTTTTTCTCTTAAGTGTGGTTTTGTCCCAATGGGGTTTTCCACTAAAGTTTTTAATGAGGTAAACCAAGGCCCGATACATGAGAAAGAGATTATGGCCCGTCCAACCTTTCCATCCTTCCTTTGATTTTTGTTAATTTTGAATGGCCTCTCTGCCCCAGCTTGTAACCTAGACCTAAGGCTATTTGTAGCGTCTCTCTTTTGTTAATAAAGATTAAGAAAGTTTAAACCTAATTGTGTTTAGCCTAGACGGCGCATTGGATCTCTCTCTCTCTCTCTCTCTCTCTCTCTCTCTCTCTCTCTCTCTCTCTCTCTCTCTCTCTCTCTCTCGCGTGGTTTCCCCTTGAGTTAGAAGATCGTGTTACTTGCTCGTGCCTTTTTTACTGTTGTGTTATAGTTCGTGTTCTGTTGCTGTGATCTGTTTGTTCCATCAAATCCACTCATCGACCAAGCTGAGAGCGCCTTCGGCCAGAAGATTCATCCCATTCGACCACCTTCGACTCGCCCGACCGATAGCCCACCTCGCCGCTCTTCGAACATCGACCGTCCAATACACAATCCATCCCCAAGCGTGTATCAAGTATGGAGTTATCAGAATGTGTAAGAACATGGTAGTTATCCGAATGTAGAAGAACATTTACTTTGACTTGTTCCAAAAAATTCTTTGACTTGTTAGAAGGAGCGAAAAATCCATTGTACAATTGTTGTCATGAAGGTCAATCGCAGTTATCCTTAGCTGCTCGATTAATGCAATAAAAGGCAGAGCATAATATGAGTGGAAGGCTAGAGGATTCGATATGCAAAATGTTTACCGAGTATCTACCAGAAGAAAGCCAGGCATCCGATTCACATTATGCGACAGAGAAATTGATGCGCAATTTAGGCCTCTCATGTCATGCAATTAATGTTTACTTTAACAATTGTGGGATATTTTGGATAGAGATGAAATGTTAGATAAGTGTCGGTTTTGTAATGCACCAAGATGGAAGCCTAACGAGCAACGCCGTAGGATCAACATACCATATAGCCATATGTGGTATATGCTTATTGCTGTCAGATTAAAGAATGTATCAGAGTGAGAAGACTGCAGCGGCAATGAGATGGCATGCCGAGCACCAAGCAAAGGAAGGAGAAATGTGTCATCCGTTTGATGTGGTAGAGTTGAAATATTTTCAAGATCACTATCCCCTATTTGCACAAGAAACGTGCAATATGTTTATCTTGGACTATGTACATAGGGGTTCAATCCATTTGACATGTCTCGTAATCATTCGTTGTGGCATATGATTTTGACTCCATATAACTTACCCCTTGATATGTGCATGAATACGGAGTATTTGTTTCTTACATTAATGAATTATGGGCCCAATCGTCCGCGAGGTAGTCTCGATATATTCCTCCAGCCTTTTATTGAGGAGTTAATAGAATTGTGGTGTACTGGAGTCGATGCATACGATGTGTCCTTGAATCAAAATTTCAATCTAAAACCAGTTCTGTTGTGGACGATTAGAGATATACGGCGTATAGCATGTTATCAGGATGGACCACCGATGGCAAATTATCATGTCCAATTTGCATGAATGATACAAAATCATTTTATATGCCTAATGGAAGAAAGACATGTTGGTTTGATTGTCACCGAAGATTTCTTCCTCATGGTCATCCACAGAGGAAAAATAAAATAAAAAGACTTTTTGAAGGGAAAGGACGCTAGAAATGAGCTTCCACCTGAGTCTTTAACCGGTGAGAAAGTTTATTCCTACCGTTTTTGTCGTGTAAATCCACCCAAAACTAAAGATATTGGTGGAAACGGTCACGAGAAGAAGATGCCCAGCTATGGGAAGAAGCATAACCGGCACAAAGAAAGCATATTTTGGGAGTTACCATACTGGAGGGACCTCAATCTTTGACATAATCTCGATTCGATGCATATAGAGAAAAACGTTTTTGACAACATTATAAAAACTCTTATGCGTGTGAAAGGGTAAATCAAAAGACAACATCTCATCGAGATTGGATATATAACAATTATGTTCTCGGCCACACTTACATGTTGATAGCGTTGGTAGAGCTCTTGTCCCAATCTACTCACTGAAAAACGAAGCCAGAACTTCACTATTGGAATGTGTGAAACATAAGGTCAAATTCCCAGATGGTTATGCTTCAGACTTAGCAAGTTGTGCTCATATGGCTAATGCACAATTTTCTGGGATGAAGAGTCATGACTGCCTTGTTTTTATGCAGCGACTACTTTCATTTATTTTTGTATAACTCCTAGACCGGAACGTCCATCTCGTGTTATCAGGTACTAGTTATTTATAGTATTTTGAATATGCAGTTTCAAATAGTATTTTGTATTAACCCTTTGCTGTTTTAATTTCTTTATGTTGTAGGGATCGGAAGATTTTTCCGTGACTTATGTTCAAGAACTTTTCAGAAAAGTGACGTCCAAATTCTAAAACAAGACATAGTTTTTATTCTCTGCAATTTGGAGAAGATCTTTCCACCATCATTTTTCAACGTGATGGAGCACCTTCCTATACGTCTCCCCTAAGAAAATGAATTAGGAGGGCCCGTTCGATACCAGTCGATGTACACTTTTGAAAGGTTTTTGAAAAAGTTGAAAGGGAAAGCAAAGAACAAAATATATGCAGCTGGATCGATTGTTTAATCATACCTGAATGAAGAGATAGCTTATTTCACAGAGTATTATTTTGCGTCGAATATACAAAAGAATTCAAGGTAAATTTCTATATAGTTTATGGAGACACATACATGCTATATATTCTAAAGTTCTTTTAACTCTTGTTGTTAGGTTAACAACATTCAATGAACGTGGAGTCCTCGAATATCATGACAAAGACGTACATGATATATTTACTCAACTTGGTCGTCCAAGTGGGGAAATGCATGCACTACAAGAAAACAGACTTTTTGCGACTACAAGTTGCGACTGAATTTGCGGTCGCTAATTTTTGCGACTATTTACCGACTAAGTTTCGACTGCTTTTGCGACTAATAGAGAAAAGTCGCTAAATAGTCGCTAAATTGTGACCACAAGTTATAAGTCTCTAAAAAGTCGCTATTTCGCAACTATTTAGCGACTAAATTCGGCGGGTCGCTAAACCGTTTATTTTTTAATCGCAAAAAGTCTGTATAAAAAACCCGTTTCTATTGTGCCGAGCCGGTTGTACCTAATTTGTAACTAATTTTTTTGAATCAGTCGCAAAATAGTCGTTAAATAGTCGCAAAAATTTATATATATATATATATATATATACAAACATCAACTCGATTTCTCCTCGACCACACAACAAGATAGACAAATTTTCAGATAAAATTGAGAAAAAAACAGAGGGAAACATTTTTTGAGATAAAAATGTCGGGAGATTATAACTACACTAATGGTCGGGAGTGGATATATATAACCGGATCGATGCATCAACGGAAAACTTCACGGCAGAATTCATGGCGGGGGTTGATAATTATTTCATCCCGTTTGCAAATGGATTTATGTCTGATTATTATGTTTGGTATAAGCATGCTATATACCCTAAACCCTAAATAAACTCTAAAACTCTAAATTATGAACTAATTCTAATAAATAAAACCTCAATTACTATATAACATATAAAATTAAGTACAACACTTAAAACATTAAACATTACCCTTTAAGCCCTATACCCTAAACCCTAAACAAACTCTAAAACTATAAATTATAAACAAAAATCTAATAACTAGAACTCTAACTACTATATAATATATAAAATTAAGAGAAAAGTCATAAAATAGCACAAAAAACATACCTTATCATAAATATAGCACCAAGGAAAATAATTCACATTTTTAGCATTATTTTAATTACAAAGACTTTTATAGCATTATATAATTTAGGGTTTAGGGTTAATTATTTAGGGTTTAGGGTTTATTATTTAGGGTTTAGAGTTTAGTATTTAGGGTTTAGGGTTTATTATTCAAAGTTAGGGTTTAGTATTTAGGGTTTAGGGTTTAGTATTTAAGATTTAGGGTAAGGACTAATTTAGTGACAAAACATGTTTTTGTGCTATTTTTATGATTTTCTTCATTGGTGCTATATTTTGGACAAGTCATGTTTTTTGTGATATTAATGTGATTTGCCCTAAAATTAAGTACAACACTTAAAACCTTAAATATTACTTTTCAAACCCTATATCCTAAACCCTAAATAAACTTTAAAACTCTAAATTATGAACTAATTCTAATAAATAAAACCCCAAGTACTATATAACATATAAAATTAAGTACAACACTTAAACCCTTAAATATTAGCCTTCAAACCCTATACCCTAAACCCTAAACAAATCATAAAACTCTCAATTATAAACAAAAATCTAATAATTAAAACTTTAATTACTATATAATATATAAAATTAAGTACAACACTTAAAATCTTAAACATTACCCTTCAAACCCTATACCCTAAACCCTAAATAAACCCTAAAACTCTAAATTATGAACTAATTTCTAATAAATAAAACTCCAATTACTATATAACATATAAAGTTAAGTACAACACTTAAACCCTTAAACATTACCCTTCAAACCCTATAACCTAAACCCTAAACAAACCCTAAAACTCTAAATTATAAACAAAAATCTAATAACTAAAACTTTAATTACTATATAATATATAAAATTAAGTACAACACTTAAAATCTTAAACATTACCCTTTAAACCCTATATCCTAAACCCTAAATAAATCCTAAAATTCTAAATTATGAACTAATTTCTAATAAATAAAACTCCAATTACTATATAACATATAAAATTAAGTAAAAGACTTAAAATATTAAACATTACCCTTTAAACTCTATATCATAAACCCTAAATAAACCATAAAACTCTAAATTATAAACAAAATCTAATAAATAAAACTTCAATTACTATATAACATATAAAATTAAGTACAACACTTAAAACTTTAAACATTACCCTTTAAACCTTATACCCTAATCTCTAGATAAACCTTATAACCTAAACCATAATCATACTCTAAACATTATTCTCAATCATAAACTATAAAATCAAAATATAAAAACTAATTATATATACATAAAACTAATATTCAAAACAAGTACATATATAGTTTACATAAAACATATTAAAACCATATACAAATCCTAACCCTAAACCCTAAACATACCCCAAAACTCTAAAGTATACCATAAAACTCATTTTTTGTTATTTTAAATCATTTTTAAAATTTAAAAATTTTAAAGTTTTTATCTATTATAATATTAAATTTGAAACTAAAAAATAGATTTAAGATTTTATGTGATTTTTAGAATTATATATTAATTAAACCACAAAATATTCTTATTGGATGAGAACCATCACATGGATTGCAAACAAGAGCCATTAGATCTCTCTCATATTAAATCCTGACCATTGATTTTCTTTAACCTAATTAACTAATCTGTCTCTCAACTTAACACTCTCCCTCACAAAAAAGCCGTCAACTGCATTTGCTCTCTCTCTTTTTTTTTGTTTGTTTCAGATACACAAAATTGCAGATTTAAAAAAAAAATTGTAGATCTCTCTCTCAAACAGCCACACGATTTCGATTCTCCATCTCTCTCTCATGTCTTCTTTCTTAAGATCTTCTCCCACGCTCTCTCTCTCAAACAGCCACCACTCTCTTCTATGTCTGTCCCACTCTTCGATGTGTCCGTCACTAGATCCGGTGAGCTCGACGTGGTTGAAGACGAAGCAGGGTAAGCCAGCAGCCACGATATGACCACCGGAGAAGATTATCTTCGTCGATTCGAGCCCCAGCCACCACCAGAAAGAAGACGAAGATAAGACAGCAACCTCCATCTCGCGATTTCCCGGTGGAAGACGAAGAAGAAACACGATGAGGAAGACGGAAGACGAAGGCGGAGCTTGTCCCGGTGGAGAAGAAGAAGCAGGTCCCGCCGGAGAAGAAGAAGAAGCAGGCCCGGCGCAGCGGCGGTGAGGAGGTGGTGCAGCGGCGGTGGTTTCAGAGGCTATGGTGGTGGCGGTGGTCACAGAAATATATATACATATATGTATATATATGTATGTATATATATGTATGTATATATGTATTTCTTTTGTGTATTTTCCATGTATTTCTTGTTTTTGTATTTTTGTATTTGTATTTTGTTTATAAATAAAAATATTTAAAATTTAATGATAATTTTTTCTTCTTCTATTTTTTGCATTTTTATTATTATTATCTAATTAGTAAATATCAAAATTAATATTTTTATTATTATTATTAGTCGCTAAAGAGTCGCTAAAATAACCACATATCAGTCGCAAATTAGTCGCTCGTTAGTCGCTAAATTTAGCGACTAAATAGTGACTAATTATAACAAAAAATATATAGTCTCTAAATAGTTGCAGTTTAGCGACTAATATAGCGACTAATAAAATTAGCGACCACAGATTACCGACTAACTACTTTAGTCGCTACTTAGTTGCAAAACTATATTTTGCGACCAAATAGCGACTATTTACGCAGTCGGTAAATCTTGTAGTGATGAAGTATGGCTTTTAGCGGAAGATTATCAATGTGTACATGCTTATGTTTTGCGAAATTGCGCTTAATTTCGATCATTTGAGAGGTATAGCATAACTTAATTTAATTTTAAACATAATCATATATATTGTGTTGGTCTCATTTATATGTTGGTCTTAAACAGTATGTTCGAAGACTATCTCTGCAAAATATCCAGATCTCTCCAAGAAAGAACTCTACCGTCAACAAGGCTAGAATTTGGCCTATCTTTTATACAATAGAATATTTGTTTCATACACAAAATCACAGCGAGGGACGAAAGACATGTAACTATGGTGTATGTGTTAAAGGAGAGAATTACAATGATGCATTTCCTGCAGCTGATTTCAACGGGATCTCAACGGATATAATACAACTCCAGTACGAGGGGATGGTTAATTTGATAGTCACACTATTTAAGTATAAGTGGTATGACCATATTATCGGTAAAGGCACTCGAAGGAGAAATTCTGGCATTGTAGACGTTCTTGCATCGAAGAAAGTACAATAAATACGAACCATTTATTCTTGATACGTAAATAAATATCTCTCTCTATATTTATTAATTACTCTTTGGGTATCATATATACTATAACTTCCACATATTTATTTTTCACAGCCTCTCAGGCAGAGCAAGTTTGTTATATCATGTATCCATACACGAAGAAACCGAAGCATTTGTGGTTCAATGTTGTTAAAGTCAACCCGCGGGAAAATATATCAGGGGAATATGTCAACACAGAACTGACTCTTTTGCAACAAGAAAATGATGATCCAGTAATGATGACTACAAGTGAAGATCACGTTCTCGAGGATTTGTTACGACACGTAAACCCAATCAATCTCGATTACGAGTTCGGAGATGCAAAACCAGAAGACGAATTTCGGTGTTATCTATCGTCTTCTGATGATGACAATAAAGATGATGAAGCAGAATATGACGAAGAACCATATTGATTAATGTATTTCAGATTTCTAATAATTTCAACTTGGTATAATTATAATTTCATATTGAGTATGTTAAAGTTTAATGTTAATTTTTAAGGTTTAATGGCATCTTGTTTAAATTATCATGTTTATGTTTAATTATAATTTCATATTGAGTTCAGTAATGTTAATGTATAATTTCGTAATGGGTATGTTATTGTTAATTACACTTAAATTTTATTTGGAAAATAGCAACTCTTTTGCGACTAACTAGTGACTAATCCGGGTTTGGCCCAAATTTAATCTGAATCGCCAAAATTTATAAGTCCGCCTAATTTATTTGGTCCATTTTCTAATTAACCCGCGAAATTTGGCCCAAAATTTTGTTAATCGGGCACATTTCCCTCTTTCGACTTTTCCCCAAAATCGACTATGTGTCGGTCCCAATTCTCAACCTAATTTCATTTCCTTCTTTCTCAAATATTCGTTGCCTCTCTCGATCGCGTTCTCTCTGCTCGATCACTCTAGATCGATCTCCGTCGCTCATATCTCTAACCTCGCTCAATCTATTGTTTTTGAGAGTCTGTTTGTGTATTGATTGTTTGTGTATTGATTTTTTAACTATGAAATGATTTTGTTCTTGACATTTAAGAGTTTGTTTGTGTATTGATTGTTTGTCTGAGTCTGATTGAGTTTTTAAGAGTCTATTGATTTTGTTCTACTGGTTGTTTGTCTGAGTCTGATATAGAGTTTTTAAGAGTTTGATATATAGTTGTTGTTCTATTGATTGGAAGCGTGTGAGTTTGTTATAGAATTTGTTTGATTGTTTGTTTGAGTCTGATATAGAGTTTTTAAGAGTCTAAGTCTAGTTTTGTTCTATTGATTGTTTATCTGAGTCTGATATATATAGTTTTTGTTCTAAAATTTGATTGAATACTCATTGACTGATTATGCACCGTGTAGAATCTTCTGTTATAAGAGTTTGTTTTTGAGTTTGTAGGCTTTGCTTTTATTAACGTCTGATTGTCTTTGTCTGAGTTTTTGAGTTTGTATATATATGAGTTTGTAAGCGTCTGACTTCTGTGTTTTGATCATTTTTGCAGGTAAGATGTCTCCTCCACAAGCCTATCCGACTCATTTAGTTCAAGTGTCTCAACCACCAAGGTCGTATCCGCATCAGAACTCTGAAGCTTACAGTAATCTGGCGCCTGAAGTTCAGCATTCCAACCAATTGGACGACGATGGGATTGACGGGGTTGACGACAATGTGGAAATTCAACCAAATCTCGAGGAAAACCGTCTCCGATATCTTGAGAGGCTGCTAACCATGCCAAACAGTGATCAGTGAACTATTGTGCTCTCTCGACTGCTCCCTCATCCGCCAAAAACCACTTAGTAGAAGCTTATTTCTCTTTCTCTCCAATTTAGTTGTTTGCTTTGAGTTATTATGGTTCTTAGAAGTCATAATTTATTCTGATTCTTTGTTCTCTGTGTAGGTTTGGTCGTAAAAAGTCTGTTTTGGTCCGGAATATTACGAAGATCTTCACAAACAAACTTGATGGTGCATTCTACCAAGTGCCTCAGCCGCGAGCAGAGCGATACTTCCTTGAATTTGCGGTGTATAATATGTTAGTCTGCCTTTTAGTCTACTTTTGATTATTCTCTTACTAACATGATTATGATGCTTCTACTGTAGAAAGAGCACACTTGGGATCCGTTAATAACATGACCGTTCAAGCACATTTTGAGGCGATTTGTCAAAGAAAAATGAAAGATATGGGTAGCAAAGCTCACGTTTCCGGTGTGCGACCTGCATGGATGCCAAACACAATCTGGAAGGAAATGGTGGCCTATTGGGACACTGATGAAGGTAAACAGATGAGTGAGACCACTTCTGCTGCTCAGAATTCTGATCGTGGCGGTCTTGCTCCTCACAAGAACTACACAGAGCAAAAGTCTTTTCATAAAATTCATCAAGAAATGGTAATATACATTCCTCTATCTACTATTGCTTCTTTGTGTTTATATTCTTTTCTTTAACTATTTATTTTTGTTACATTTTCAGGAAGAGCAGATGGGTAGGGCAGTCAGTTTCAGTGAAGTTTTTCTGAAGATCCACACAAAACCAGTTGGAACTTACATTGACATGAAGGTGCAAGAGATCGCAGAGAAGTATGAGAAGAAACTCAAAGCAAAGCAAGCCGAGATTGAGGCAGAAACTTATGATGGGATTTCACGACCTAGACAGCTGACCACCGATGAGTACAATGAACTCTTTCTTCAGGTAACTATGCTTCTGATTATTCATTAAGCATTTCCATTTGAATGTTGATATGGATTTTGTTTGCTGCATTGGTTGTTGTTCTGAACTCTAGTGTATTTGGCATAAAATGTTCAGCATTGTTGTTTCATATATGAATCTGTTGCGTTATTGTTCAGTTGTGTTTCTGTCTGTCAGTTTCATATTTTTTTTTTGAGTTTCTGTTCTATCTGTCAGTTTCATAGTGTATTTGGATTGATGTTTGATCTTTCTTTGTTTTATGGTAGGAGTTTGGTAGTGAGAGAGATGTGTTAATGATTCTGTTTGGTTTGGTTGACAGTCTTTTTGAGTTTACGGTATGTCTGTCAGTTTTGTAATTGCTTAATGTATTTGGTGTTGTCATTTTTTTACCCATTTCCTAACAGTGTCACTATCTTTTATGTTTCCTAGTCAACAATTGTGGATGATAAAGGCCATGTTTATAGTATTGGAAGTATCGGAGAGTCTCACGCCTCCGTAAAGCGCAAGTACCCGGGTAGCTCTTCAACTTATAACTCGCTCCAACATCAGCTCGAAGAAGCTAAGCGCCAAATTTAATCACAAGCTGCTGAGTTAGCGCGACCAGCAAATTAGCAGAAGGAGTTGGACATGTTGGAAAAGTATATTCGGCAAACAGACCTGACATACTTCGATTTCTGCAAAATCCAGTCTATTCCAGCTCCCTCTTCTCCTTCTCCTTAGGACTTCACTTATTCAGATTTGCCTATAATGTTTGGATGTTTTGATGTTTGTTGTTTTTTTGTTGTTATGAGTTTTAAGACTAATGTAAGCACTTTAGGTTCTTAAACTTTAATATCATGTTGTGTATTGTTAAAAAGCTTTAAGGTTCATAATTTAACAGAACAATCAAAATACAAAAACTAAAATAATGGAAAACCGAAACCAAATTAGAATTTAATTGTTATTCCGGTTCAAGTTATTAGTCGGTATTTAGTCGCTAATTAGTCGGAACAATAGTCACAACCAGTCGCTAAGTAGTTGTAATATGGACAAAATTTAAATTCATGATGACTAATTCAGTCGCTAAAACGTCGCTACAATAGTCTCCAAATGGTTGCAAAATGGTTGCTAAATTTAACGACTACAAAACGACCACTTATTTGGTGACTTTAAAACGACTATAATAGAGTCGTTGTTTGGTCGTATAATAGTCGCTCATTAATTGCTAAATTTAGCAACTCATATTTAACGACTAATATTCACGAAATATATATAGTCGCAAAGTATCGACTAATAGAATTAGCAACAAAGAATTAGAGACTAACTCATTTAGTCACTATTAATTATAACTATTACTTTATCGCAAAAAACATGTTTTTTATAATATTCTTTTTATATTGGAAACACCATTAACCTAACTCACAAGTGGAGAGACTCTTCCTTCTGATCCCAAAAACAACTTAACTCAACTTCAAATCACCTTATACAGAGTTAGAATTTGTGTTATTTTCGACCTGCGTTTGTTTGATAAACAAATTCTTATCTTCACACGGGTAATAAATTCCCATTTGATACATTATCGTTTGACTCCATTACTTTTTTATTAACGTAGGTTGACGCATATAACAAGGCATTAATTTCGACTTTAAAAAAAAACAAGGCATTTAATTAAACAGTCGTAAGTGGTAACTAATGAAATTGCAATGCCTAAAATTATTAAAATATTAAAATTTTAAAATATATCAACTGAAATTATTTACTATATGCGAATTTTTTTATAGAAAATTTATAATCGAGATTGGCTAATTAATTTTTCAACCCGTTTAATTAATTAAATATTTTTCAGTTTGATGGAAAAACCTGCTAAAAAGTACAATCGTAAAAACATCAATCGTAATATATATATATTTGAAACAAAATAAAAAGATATTATAAATGTATTTTGAATTAAATCATAAATTAGAGAATCTTAATTTATATATAATAGTTGATGTATAAATTATTAATTATATTTATCAATTAATTTGTTTTGATTTTAATTAATTAGGAGAGTGGGACCCATTAGATTTTGGTTGTTTGGCTACATGTTTAATAATTGTCTTGTTTGAAAACATGGATTGTAGAGATAATAAATCAAATATAAATTGTTTTACAGTTTTACCCTTAATGAAGGTTACAAATCCTAATAATATCAAGGGCAAATTTCGGGAACAACATTTATGTACCATGACAAACCTTTCTGTTTTAATAGATTAGATAAAATATTAAAATGATTTCATACTTATATTATTCAAATATTTGAAGCGTCAAATTATGCTTTATGTTTGAATGGAGTTTTTAACGGATAGTTCCATCAAATTTGCAAATTATATATACGACTACAACATGTATTTTATAAAATAATATTTTAGATAAATAAAATAACAATTAAACATATACCACATAACTTTTACAATAGTTGTTTTCACATATATATATTTTTCTCAAACTATGATCTTACGATACAATACAGATTAAAATATATAATGTGAAATCGTTATTTTAATCTCTTAATCCTTACGATATATCTCCTCCAAATAACACATAATTCATTTAAAAAAAAACTAAATTGCTAACTCACTGTTTATAATGTTGGTTAAACAATTATAATCAAAATTAGATTATATAATTAAAAATCTAAACTACTATTAACAAAATGAATAAAAAGTAAAATTTGTAAAGAAAATTATACCCGCACTTAGAAGTGCGGGTCAAAATCTAGTGACCTTTAAATATTAAAATCCACTGTTATTTTAAAATATTTTAAATAATCCAAAATCTCATTGTTTTTTGATTAAAAATCTCATGATTTTACATGAGATTGAGTGTTCTAACTAAAATCATAGCAAATTCTCTAACTTGCTCAAAATCATTTTAAAAACTCATTAAAAATCAAAACCTTGCAAATCTCTTCAAATATTATATTGAATACATTCCGCAGTCTTTTTTTATTTATTTTACAATTATCATAGACATAGTCAGTTATATCGATTTATCATATACCGGTCAAAGATTATGATATGTTAAATATGTAGAAGTAGAGATGATATAACTAATATTCTACCAAGATAAATTATTCCAACATTCCATGTGCTTAGTTGGTACTAGTCGAGCAAAATAATCGAAACCAGACTAAATTGAATATAATATTAGCCCCGTTCTTTTCCTCATCTGGAAATTGTGTTTGGAAACTGCGTCGAGATGCAGTTTCCAAACGTTGCATCTAGATGTAGTTCTTTTATGCATTTAGAAAGTGTGTCGAGAAATTGCGTCTGGATGCAATTATGTTTCTTTGTGTGTTTGTATATATTAGTTGGATGCATTATTTTTAAAGTTTGGATTTTGTGGTTTTGGCAGGAAACATTGTTTTTACGGTTTGGCAGAAAAACGCGAGTTTGTGGTTTTGGCGGAAAAACACGATTTTGCGGATTTGGTGGGAAAACATGATTTTGCGGTTTTTGGGATTTTGGCAGGAAAACGCGATTTTGCGGTTTTGGCGGGAAAACTCGATTTTGCGGTTTTGGCGGGAAAACGCGATTTTACAGTTTTGGCGGGAAAACGCGATTTTGCCGTTTTGACGAAAAATGCTATTTTATGATTTTGACGAAAAATGCTATTTTGTGATTTTGACGGTAAAACACTATTTTACGGTTTTGGCGAAAAAATGATATTTGTTATTTTGGCGGCAAAACGCTATTTTATAGTTTTGGCGAAAATTCTATTTTTAGAAAATGATGGTATTTTAGATTTTTGATAATCGAGACGCACTTTGGTGCGTCTCAACTCAACTTTCAAATACATCAAGAATTTCCTACTATTTTGGATAAAATATCTGATTTTTGCATCTGGATGCACTTCTTAAATACCATTAAAATTGCAACCAAATGCAGTTTCTCAACGCATAAAAAAACAATTGCTCGTCAATTATCTATAAAAGTAAATCTAACAACATATAATACCGATTTTGTTCCCTTATTTGTATTAAACGCGGAGAAACCGCCCGTAACGACAGAAAAATCCTTACATGTGCGGAGCATTATTTTGGTCGTCGGCTTGTATAACATATGGTATACTCCAAGTAAAAAAAAATAAAAAAAATTGAATTTACTGTTTAGAGAATTTTGTCCTAATATAGAAATATATATGGTTACGGAAAATATTATTTAATTTGAATTACAGAAAATATAGAATTACTGTTTAAAAAAGTATAGACACATACAAATGATTTTGAGAATTTTGGCTGATATTCTTTTGTTTAGAGAATTTTGCAGTCAATGATGTTCTTGATTGCATACGATCCATCCAGAACTTGTCGTCTTTATCATCGACCATATGGTCTTGCCCAAGAAAGAAATTATTAAATTTTGAGGGTGTCGATAAGATTTAGATCACAAATATCTATAACAATCAACAAACTGGTCGGTTGTTTATATAATGCTAGATCGAAATCAAAGGTTCACATATAGGCAATTATCTCCCGTCATTGTTTGACATGTGTCCAAATCCTTATTATATAGTTTGAATTTTCTAGAAAAAGAAAAGAAAGAAACACATTAACATGTCAAATTTGAACAAAGAATGCGAAACAAACCTTTCTCTAGAAAATCTTTTAACTTTTCTCTAAATTTTCGTTCAACTTGCTTCCGATTCCGACAGCCGATATCAGCTTTTTTATGTTGACGGTTGAATTATTTTTGATTTTGTTTAACTTTGGTTTTTTTATCGTCTTATGTGTTAGAAAATAATCTCAAATTTCCTCAAAAATCATATATATGAGACCAAAGAAAACACATATAATTTATTAATAAAGTTCGACCAAACATATAAAAGTGAAGTCTGATTTCAATCTATCTTCACACCTTAATCAATGTAGTAGGTCATTCGTGCTTGTTACTCTAGCAAGCCAACTGAGGTTGCATATAACCTCAACTTATCATAAGACACAACCTTTGTTGACATGTCTGTCACGTTCTTACTTCTTGAGATCTTCTCAAGCGCCAACACTTCATCTTCTAAAGCTGATCTGATGAAATGATACTGAAGTTGTTTGTGTTTCGTCCAAGCATGGTAAACTGGATTCTTTGCCAAATCAATGAAACTCTTACTGTCACAGTACAACACACTTTTCTCTTGGTCATGGCCTAACTCTTGTAGAAATAACTGTAACTACATCATACCCATTTTTGCTTCTGACACTGCAACCTACTCAGCTTCACAGCTCGATAGAACTATAATTTTCTGCAACTTTGAAACCCAACAAATTGCAGTACCACCAAAAATGTAAACACACCCAGATGTACTCTTCCTACTGTCAACATGTCACCTCCATTGCCAGCAACAACATATCCCTGCAATCCAATTTCATACTTTTTGAAACATAGCGATAAACGATTTCCCTGAAGATACCTTAAATCCACTTATCAGCTTCCTAATGTTTCTTTCCAGAATTGCTCATAAACCTGCGAACGACTCCCACTGCATGTGCAATGTGTGGCCTTATACATACCATCACGTACACCAGACTGCTAATAGCAAAAGCATATGGAACTCTATCCATATAAGCCATCTCTTCTTTAGTCACCGGAGACTGAATGGCGACGCGATGTGAATCCGAGACCGGACCCGAATCCGAAAGCTAGATGAAGTGTTAGGATGTCGCGAGACCAGTAGACCAGACCGTGAAGCAGTGATAGACATCGTCAGTGGAAAATGTATCAGCTTATCAAGCGACCGACAAAAAGAAGCCGAGAAGTATGATGAGTTAGCAAAGAGACTTGGAAAGAAAGATCAGTGATGTTGTTGGAAGCAGTCAGAGGGAAGCAGATGATCAAAGTCTTGAAGAGTGTCCCAGAAAGAAGACAGAAAGTCGCAATCAGAAGGATGTGGAGGTCGAAGCGAAGTGGGGAAGCCGAAGTGAGAATCAGAGTAGAGAAACCAACCGGGGATAAGTTCGAAGATCGAGACGGATGGAAACAGTTAAGGGGTGAGTGAAGCAAGGAAGACAAGACTAAGAACCAGAGCTGATTAGTTGTGAAGATCAGTTGGGTAACATGGAATGAGACGGCAGGATCGCAGTAATGTTGAGCGTCAGCAGAAAGCAGCAGTGATCGAGTATAGAAGCGTCGGAATGAAGCGAGGAAGCAACTTGCAGGGTTTGGAACCGATTTGAAGTCTGTTAGTGACGGAGAATTCGGGGACCGAATTCCTGTAAGTGGGGAAGAATGTGATACCCCGTATCCAAAATACGGTAAACGGGCAGTAGAAAGTCAACCGAGGGCAAAATTGTCATTTTACCAAAGTCAGGGGTAAAATGGTAATTATGCCAAAGTTCGAAACAGAAGCTATTACGGGCCAAATATTCTTATGTTTCAACATAAAAAATGTTTATAAGATCAGAGTTGGAAGAAACGGAGCAGAAACGTGTTTTACGGCTTGTCGGGAATAGAAACCGACAAACCCGAAAAAACTTCAAAAATTCATATCCGGAGCTGCGTAAGTCCGAACGGAGTGATTCAAAATGCTAAATTCATCAAATTGCATGGAGAATATGATTATGGAGGTTTAAGGATTTATGGAATCATCCAGAGATGTTCTAAAATATTAAACCCAAAAACTGTCTAAACCGAACATTGGAAGAAGTGGGGATTAGTTGTTGGTTAAGGCTGGTTTAAGAGATTGTTTGGCAAAAAAAATACTCAGAAAGGACAGCTGTCTTCACCCCAGGTCGCCACTTTGCTTAAGTGGAGTGTCATGCATGGAAATATTTAATGAACCTCATGCATGCAAAGAATCCATCTTATCAATTCAATTCATGCACCAAACCATTCTCTCTAGTCTCTCACTCACTCTCTCGAATCTCTTCCTCTCTCCCTCTAACCACTGAATTCTCCAGAAACCAACCAAAAACCCAGAAACTCATAAGATCTTCAAGTCTTGTTCTTGGTGTTCTTCATTTCTTCTTGCACAAGAAAGCTTATAACTTTTGATCCATAAACCCAAATCACCCTCTGTAAAGTCCTATAGCTTCCTCTCACTCCCCTCTATCATCTCCAGCCATCCACAGTCACCGCCGTCGCCGGAGTTCACCGGAATCCGGCCAAGAAGCAGCCGCAGATTAGGGTTTGGTGGATCTCTTGTTTTCTTCATCAGATCTGGGTATTTTGGAGTCATAGGTGGATAGATCTTGTTATTCTGAGCAGATTGGTGGGTTTTTCGCCTTCATAAGTGGTCGGAAAAGCTTCCTCCGCCGCGGTCAACGCCGGAGTGTTGCCGCCGGGAAGCCTCTCCGCCACCAAAATTTCAACCGGTTCTTCAAGGAGTGTGGTTTGATCTAGAAATTGGATTGGTTTGGGTTAAGTAAACCGGGGTCAAAGTTGAGTTAAACCGGTCAACGGTTCAATCTCAAACCGGTTTAATCAAACCGGTCCAATTGGAGCGATTTGGTCGGTTCTGTTGGTCAGTGGTTCAGCCGGTTTAGTGGGATTGGTCAACGGTTCAAGCTCGGTCAACGGTCAACCGTCAACCGCCGGTCAATGCGGTCAACCGTCAGTCAACGCCGGAGATCAAGCCGGTCAACGCTTGGTTCACGGCCATTCCAAGGTTTCAGGAGTGTTCGGGGTTCGGAGTTCGATATTTGGGAGTTTGGGATTCGTGTCGGGCGTCTCGGGATTCACATCTGCATCGAGCCGCCATTTCCGCACCTATCTCAGTGTGAGTCGGTTCACAAACCTTTAGATTCATTTAGACCAGGAATTCGAGAAACCGTAGTACTAGGATTGCATACCCGTTAATAACCTGATTAGTAATTAATAATTAAATGGACGTTTAATGGTAAACCGGTTAGGACCGAATAAGCATGTTAAGGTTTGAGAATTAAAAGGTTAATCAATTACGTGCCGTTAGGTTGTTAGTAACGATTGGTTGATGCATTCATATAGATACCGTTTGATTAGGACCGTATATGAATTATATATGTATAAGAACGATAATTAATGAATATATATACTGGAATTAAGACGACATTAAAATACGAGTGAAACCTAAATGAACGTATAGAATATTATAACAGGATCGGGGTTTAGGTTTAATAGCGGGAATGGTTAATGAATCAATTAATTAATAATGAGACGTCGGGGAGTTAGTAAGTTTACTAACTCTACACCGACGGATCGAGGAGTTGTTAAAAGATACCTAGAATGAATGAATAAAGGAAGTGGTGTGAGTTGTAAGCCGTGTACGGGTTAGCAATCCTCTAACCCAAGGTAATGGATAAGAACGGATTAAAAGACTTAGAAACCCTAATAGGCATGTGTGTGTGGTGTTTGTTGTGATTGTTTGTGATTGCGTGATTATTATGTTGTTGTTGTCAGCTTTCTGTGCAGGCTTGTTAGACTACTCAGTGTTGGGCCGAGCAGTTTTTGTGGACACTTACTCCGGTCACGAGACCGAGTAAGTTAGTTGGTGCTGGCTAGGTATCTTACCTAGTCGGAGCGGTGGTTTTGGTAGGATAGAGGCTTGCGGAATGGTTGGGAAATTTATTATTATTATTAATGTTGATTGCGTGGTCGGTGCTTGAGTCCCAGCGAGTCTGCGTGTTTACATTTATGCACTAGGACTCTAGGGTGCGTTAGATTCTGTGAGCCTATGTTTTATTTACGTTCTGGTACTTCCGACCCGATTGGATCCGCGGGTTTTACCTAGCCAGGTCATGGTGATTCTGGTTATGGTGTTAACCTACTGGGTGACGCCGGTAGGTGTGTGATTCGGAGAATACGGGGTCATGTCCTAGGGCCAGATCGCATGGAAACTCAGGTTACCGGGGGTAACAGGAGTCACCGCGTATCAATGGACGGAGAACGGTATCCTAGCCGTGGGGATCTTGTGTACACGGTTAGGAATGGTGGGTTAGTTACCATGTAGGTGACGATGTAAACCCGTGGAAGTTACCGAGATCGTAGGGCCCAATGCTGTTTTGTTATTTCTTTTCTTGCGCGATAGATAGATCGATTCCAATTGAGGACATGTGCCGCAGTGCCTTCGATTTTCCTAATTCTCTTTATCTTGGCATTGATTGTGTGTGTGGGTTTATCACGACGTGGTAATGCGTGATCAACCATTTATTCCTGCTGATTGTTATTTTGGGTTTTGGGGCGGGAATTTGTAGACTTTAGATAGACTAGAAGCCGTTAGTGGGGAGCCGATTCACTGGGTGATCTTAGATCGCACATTAGACTCTTTTTGTGTTTTTCAGGTTAAGCAACGACGGACGCGGGAGGTCCTCGGTGTGGTTTCGGGTTGCTTGTGACGGGATTTGATTCGGGGTTTTGTGTGTTTTCTCGGTTCGACATTATTGTTATTTTTGTGTGTTTGATTTCATTGTATGCTTGCAATGACAATTGTTTGTAAAACCCGTTAAACGTTGCATTCAATGTTTGTTTACTTAAAAATGAAATTGTTTCCCTGATATGAGATTTTAGTCCGAACCGACACAACTCATTGAAGTAGTGCAAGTAGTACTACTTGTACTATGGAAATGAGGATAGCGAGGTCAAAGACCCTGAAGCGAACCTTTGTCTCAAACCGATCTGTCTTTGGCTTTGTCCTGTGGCGAACTTTTCCTGTTCGACTTGCTCGGGTTCGATCGGTCATGTTCTTGTTTGATTGTTAACCGGTCAGCTCGACGGTCAGCGGATAACGGAAAAGGGGCGTTACAACGACCCTGAGACATCTCGTAGCGCACAAATGAGGAGTCCGTTAAAATAAAATAAAAAGTAAAATTCATGACTATTTATAGAATTATCAATGAAAATTTAAATTGTAAATATATATAAAGCATAATATTTCTTTACATAAAAGCATATAAAAACAACCAAAATAAAATAAAAATAATTTAAAATCATTAAAGTAATTTTAAAAACATTAAATATTATAAAAATCATATTTAAAAAACAGATTTTTCTCAACTAAGTAGCATGTTCTACAAATATGTCATCAAACTATTATAATCCCCAAGGAAGCCAGTATGTTAAACAATTTTTAAGTAATGAAAAAGAAGTATACGTGTACAAATCTATAAAATACAAAGAATACGCAGAAAATATAATGCTAAAGTGTAAACTGACAAACAGAAATATCAAAACCTCCGAGGACAAACCTAGTTCAAATAAAAAGAAAACTTAAATTTAATCGGAAAAAAGTACTCACTTAAATTAAAATTTATGATTTCCTAATTAAATTAAAAAATTGCCAAAAAAACAAAGTGAACCACTAGATGCAACAAAATCAGACCTTTAACCATATTTTCACGTCTTTTATATCTTGAGACACATTTCAAATATTGTCAACTCTCTTAAATTTAGTAAATTTATGGAAGAATCATCACAATGGAGAGTTTAACAAACCACTAC
This sequence comes from Orychophragmus violaceus, assembly GCA_030180135.1. Lineage (NCBI taxonomy): Eukaryota > Viridiplantae > Streptophyta > Magnoliopsida > Brassicales > Brassicaceae > Orychophragmus > Orychophragmus violaceus. Next base: position 83,185,110 of record CM058231.1, read on the forward strand.
TATAACTGAATCTCTGCGCGTGCGGGAAAGAATTACTAGTTTTTGTAATTATAAATTTATCTTTTTAACTTGTTTTCTAATGAATTTTTCAACACATTTTATATTAGTCTAAATATTTTAAAATTTAATAAAATAATCCGTCAAAAACTGCGATCGTAAAAATATTAACTGTAAATTAACCCATCATATATTCGAATAATATAAATATTGAATAATTTTAATATTTTATCAAATTAAAGATATACAATTAAAATTGATTAATCCTTTTTTAAAATGTCTTAGGTATGCAAAATTTATTTTCAATAGTATAGATAATTAAAATTAGTTAACATATTTCAATCCGTTTTATAATGGTCTAAATATGAAAATTTCATGTTTATTTTATAAATCAAAATATAACTAAAATATGATAATCCGTTCATTTAACATTTTATATTGGTAAAGTTCATTTTAATGTTTTCATAACTAACAATGCCTAATTCATCTTTTTAATTAGGTTCATGCCTTACTCGGTTTCTCTTAAGCTTGGGATTGCTTATTTCTTGCCTACTAGGATCTCATTGATTGTAGCTGATCGAGGCATTAGGATTCCATAGGGTCTCCTGGTGGATGTGCCAATCAAAATTGGCACAGCATGATCCAAACATAATTTGTGGTTCTACAGTATGGAGAAAAATAAAAGGGTCTTCTCATCTTGGATAAACCTTTCCTAGCCACCGTTGGTGTGATCGTTGACATGAATAGAGGCAAGATAGCTCTGATTTGTTATGATCTGATGATGGGTTTCGACATGGACAAACTGGTGAAGAAACCTACCATTGACAAACAGACCTTCTACGTGGACACTCTTAGCGATCTCGCAGAGGAGTTCTTTCATAGAACACATGCTGCATATCCTTTGGAGAGGGCTTTGATCAGTTATGCACAAGAGATAGAGCACATGGATGACATTGCTGCTAGGTATGTCAAGATGATGAATGCTTGTGAGCGTATGATGCAGTTGGTATCTCAAGAAGAACTCATCGGTACCTCCACACAGGCCATGAAACTGAGTGATTAGAGCGAGAAAAGGGATCCTAAAATCGAGCTTAAACATCTACATGCAGGGCTAAGGTACGTGTTTCTTTGACCGAATTCCACTTATCTTGTTATTATTAATGCCTCTTTGAACAATGTTAATACTACCTTACTGCTGAGAAAGATGCACAAGTATCGCAAAGCTATAGCTATTCTCTTGATGACATTTCATATATCTCTCCGGACTTGTGCATGCATAGGATCCATCTTGAGAATGAGACGAGACCATGAATTAAGCATCAAAGGAAACTGAATCTGAATCTTAAGGAAATCATCAAGAAGGAGATCTTGAACTCCTAGAATCTGGGATCATTTATTCTTTATCAAATAGTGATTAGGCCAGTCCAGTCGATGCAAGTCATTCACGAAACCAAAACCTTTTACGATTCAAATTGGTGATTAAGACTTAAAATTATGCGTCATCATTGTTTACGATCGACCATGGTATGCAGACATCGCCAGTTGTCTCGCTGCATATGCTTAACCTTAATGGTTATGTAAAGAAAAATTTCTTGATAGAGCTCAAAAGGTACTTACTAGGATGAACAATACTTGTACAAGCACTGCGCAGATGGGTATACATGAGATGTATTTCCGAGTATGGGGTTTTGAATGTGTTGTTTCTCTGTCATGGATTAGAGTACAATGGACACTTTGAAATTTTCAAGATGGTGTCCAAGGTTCTTCAAGAAGGTTTTTATTGGTGGCGTACAATTATTAGGGATGTTCAATTTTTGGTGTCCCAGTGTGATGCTTGTCAAAGGCGAGGAGAGATTTGCAAGAGGCATGAGATGCTACATAACTTCATCTTGGACGTGTAGGTATTTGATCGATGAGGCATTGACTTTACGAGATCTTTTCCCTAATCTTATGGGAATTTGTACATCTTGGTTGTTGTGACTATGTGTCCAAGTGGGTGGAAGCTGTAGCAAATCCGACCAATGATGCCTTTATGGTTGTTAAAGTTATTAAAACCATAGTCTTCCTTCGATTTAGAATGACTCGGATTGTGATAAGTGATGATCATTCTCACTTCATCAACAAGGTATTTGAAAAGCTATTGAAGAAGCATGGTGTAAATCATTGTGTGGCAACTCCGTATCATCCTGAGGCAAGTGAAAAAGTTAAGGTCTCGAACAAACAAATCAACGATATCCTGTAGAAGACAGTTAACAAGACAAGGAAGGATTGGTTTGCTAAGTTGGATAATGCTCTATAAGCCTAAATGATTGCATTCAAAATACCACTAGGGACTACACAATTTTTCATCTACTCTATGGAAAAGTTTGTCACCTTCCGGTTGAGTTAGAGCACATAGCAGCATGGGCAATAAAGGTGATGAACTTCGATATTAAGTTTGCTGCAGAGAGGTGATTGGTTAAGCTGAACGAACTGGATGAGATTCGATTTCATGCCTATGAAAACTCCAAGTTATACAAGGAGCGAACAAAGGCATATCATGACAAGAAGATTATCTCCAGTAATATCGAACCGAATGACCATGTACTTTTGTATAACTCTCGTTTACAATTGTTTCATAGGAAATTATGCTTTCGTTGGTCTGGTCCTTTCACCATCAAGGAGGTCCGACCATATGGTGCTATCGTGCTGACGAATACTGACGGAAATGAGTTCACGGTGAATGGACAAAGGGTGAAATCCGTAACACCATCATGACATATTGTGTCTCTAACTGATGCACCCCTATTGTGTCTCTAACTGATGCACCCCTCCCTCCCCCCCCCCCCCCCCCCCCCCCCGCCTGATCAAAATACAATCAAGCTAATGACGTGAAATGAGCGCTTAGTGGGAGGCAACCACATGTAAATCTGTAAATACGCTCTTCTGAATTGTGTTTTTTTTTCTTCTTTTGTTTTGGTTTTTTTGTGTCAGCCGTGTAAGGAATTCAAAGTTTTCGAGCAATGATCTCTGCGACGATCGATGTGGCCATGTGCGTCGATCAATGCAGGACTCATAAAGACGAAGATGAGATGGAGAAAGATCGACCTAGCTCGATGTAATCAAGTCGGTGCAAACATTTTCTACATCGACCGATGCATACATGTGCAACGGTAAGTGCCTTTAAATCCTTTCTTCTTCTTTTTCCTAAATTTTCCCCATTCGCAAAACCGCAAATCATCACCCTAAAATCACCGACTCCCTTGATTCTTGAATGATTTCGGCAAAACCTAAATCACTTGGATTCCATCCTCATTCCATTTTTACCATCCATTCCTTAGGTCTCCAAGGTATGCGCTTCGAATCATCACTTTTTCGATTTCGGCCCTAAGGTATAAAAACTCGAATTTCACACTGTTTTGATGAATTGTTGTTGGAATCATGACTATTTACGTTGTATGATACTGAATTCGAGTTTTCTCTATGGTTTCATGAGCAATTTTGAAAGTTTCCGAAAATCTCCGATTGACTACGAAACTTTGCGCTTTGCGAATTTGAGTGGATTTAGGACGATTATGATGGCTTGTTGATTGTTTTGGTGGTGTGGATTGTTTCTTGTGATGATTAGCACATAATTTTAGTATTTGTTGATCTTTGAGCTTTTGTTTAATTCTCAAGATTTCATGTTCTTGTGCCTTTGATAGCAGATAGCCCTTCCACCAAAGATTCTCACAAGCAATCAGGAAAAGCATCGAGCTCTAACCCACCTCCAGCATCTCCTTCACCTGCTCATTCACTCGATTCCTTGCCTCCAGCTCAGCCACTAACTGCTCCCGATGCACAGACTATAATGCAGTGTTCAAAAAGGTCAAGATGCATCACAGTTTGGAGTATAATCCCAAGATAGAGACATAATAATCAGTGCAGACAGAGGTCTATTTATGAGGATTGGTATGCTTATGGCACGCTTTTCTACAATGTGTGGCAGAGTGTTGAGATCAAGCCCATACGGTAGTCGACTATCAGATCGTCTAGGCGATGGGGATCAAGGAGGATGTGCAGAGAACCTTAAGGACGATCGGTTTAGGCCACATGCCTAGCAGATAGTACGATCACTTACATGACTTCGCACGACAGTTCTTGACCACTTTCCTTTATACTACAAGAACGAGCGAATGAAGAGAGTACAAGAAGGGGTTCTGGCCTTCATGTGCAAGTGCATGAGGTACCACATCTTTATCACTGATCTCTGCAGTTTGTACAGTTCAAAAAGGAGTCATTGGCTGCGTTCTTACATCTGAGTGGCCTTATGTTCAGACTTTCTGGTAACATTTTAATAATGAGATATACACTCTCGAGAGTCAAAGCAGACAGCAGTGATACATCCGGTCCTAAGGTATGTATTGCATGTCTAGGGTAACACCATCTTGTGCAAAGCAGAGTCGAACAAGATGAGGAAGTCATAGTTTTTAATGTTTTATCTTCTGATTGATCAAATCTTTCCCGATGACATTTGGATGCAGCCAGAGCCAAGCACCAACCTGAACATGGGTGCAATACTCGCGGACAATCTATGCACTTTGAAGACTAAGGCATTTGCTGGGAAGAAGCTTGAGACAGTAGGTATTATGTTGACTCCAACCTTCAGGAACTTCCGCATCGACATGAGCAAAAAAAAAATCAAGACCAATTGTTTATGGATGAACGAGGAGCATCTGAGGACCGCGAAATGGATAAAGCCAGGTCTGAACTGGATTTTCGCGGACTTACAGGATCGCGAGTGGACTCACAACTATTCTGGAAAATGATGTTTTGCGATTGTGCTTCCAGCCTATGCAGCACCTCCTGAAGGTTGTCCCACGATGCATGCTCCGTAAGGGAGCTTCTTCTTCAGCTGCCCCACTGCTGCAGAGAACGACTTCGTATCTGCAGCGTATCTTGAGCATGATGTACCGCATGCCGAAATGGATCGTCCTGCCTTCTAGACCTTCATGAATGATACGCTGCGAAAGATTTGGAACATGGCTGTGAGCTTCTCTTGTAGTTGCCCTCCTCAAGTTAGTGCACCATGACCTGGTACTTGTTATCAGCATTCTCCAACTCCCTTCCCTTCCATTATTTTTGCTGCCCCCGAAGACGCTGAGGATTCTGATCCGATGGACGAGATTGATGATGAGAGCTCCGAGGATTTCTAGATTTTTGCTCCTCAACTATCCGGTTCTGTTTTTCTTTTGTTTTTCTTTCATCCTGAGTCCTTTTCATGTTTTCTTGAGTCATACATCAGTCTTTGTGTTTGGAACTTGTGAACTTGCTGCTATGATATGATTTTGCTTCTGATGTGTGTTTGCGTGATCTTAATAGCTAACATATCAAAAATTGATGTGAAAACATGAGTTGCATCTGTTTGTGAAAATCAATATGCTTGAACACATGTCACGTCAATAGATGCAGTCATTCATTCAGCGATTCTATGTCGATCAAAATGTGATGTCGATCCACATCACGTTGTGTGTCGATAGACACAAGTTTTCAAGAAAGGTAAGGTTCATGTTTCACATGTTCCATCCATTCCATATCACTTTTCGCCGAGTCTAGACAATGATTCCATTAAGGATAGTGTGTTTCGATTGTGGGGGAGGTGGTTACTGATGACATCTTTTCTTAAAGTCATTTGAGTCTTTTTATTGAGTCAAACCCTTGTGTAGGAAACTTTTATTTTTCTAGGAAACCATCACATTTGCTGGAACCTAAGTGAGCATTGACACGAGTTTGCAGAAGTCTAAAACTATTAGAAAACCCCAAGACTGATCGACTTAACAAGTACACCCATATACTTCTCAGTATTCAGAGGATCCATCATTTTCTTCATACCTAACATGACCAGATTTTTCTCACCATGGGTCTTGATATACTTTGGATTGGATTCCTCCTTGTGTCTTTAAAGACTTGTCTGTGTGAGTACAATTTGCCTTTCTCTTCCCTTCAAGCTAAAAAAGGAATAATATGAGGATATGTTAGTAGCTTCGAAGAGATCACGAGAGTGGCAGTTAACCATGTTACCTCTTGTGCTTCATGGAATCATGTCCAAAGAAACATCCCAGAAAAGAGAGAAGAAAGGAACCAAAAATCTGACACATTCCGGAGAATTTGGAGCTATTTAAGATGTTTTGGAGAACGGAGCCAATATAATCAAATTCATCATCTACCATTGCATCAAGCGCCGATCGATGCACCTCTTGCATCAGTCGACACAGCCGATCAGAAAACCACGCGGATTTTTAAATACTTTTGAAGAGTTACAAAGTGGCCTAGAAGTTTTGATATTTGCTGAAGAGACCCATAACATGTTTTAGTTCTTTTAGTTAGGTATTTATAGTTTTATCTCATTCATTTTTTCATAATTTTATTTTTTTCAGAGAGATTAGGGCTTGGGGTTGATATGATACTTTGTACTGCTTTTGAGGGCAGATTCTATTTTGATTTATATGATAGATATTTAGATCATGTCTTGTGTTTCATTCGATATATCTGAGTAGATCTCTAGTTAGATTTAGGAATTCTCGTTAGAGATTTATTGGAATGCTATATTTATTTATATGTTAAGGATTTATAACTTGATTAGTTCTTAACCTAAGTTTTTCTTAAGGTTAATTCTAGATTGATTACCTAGAATATATATCTAGGTTTTTAAGTAGACACGAAAGTGTTATTTAAAATTTGACAGAACTTTTGGTGAGTAAATTTGATAATTGCAAAGGAATAATTTGTGAACTAATCATACTTGAGCTTAATGCTAGTTTCATCCTTAGAAATCCCAAAGGATTTAGTAGATTCTCGCAACGAAAGTTGGTTTATTTTATCTATGTAATTTGAGTTCTAGAACATGTTCTTCATTCGATCCTCAATGATAATTGATATCCATTACTTGATTTCCTGAGAAATTACATGGCCTGGCGTTTTTCCCATCTTGAATTAAAACCAATTTTCTGATTCCTGCATTGCTTTATTAATTAAAACCATTCCTGCTTAGCTTAATTCAAAATGAATAGTCTATCTTGAGAGTCTTGAGTCTATGTGAATTCGACCTCTATATACTACGATTTCATTATGTGCACTTGCAGTGTATCTCTAGAGAATCGAAACTTTGAGCATATCAACCATCAAATCCATTTATTGGTGTAGTTATAATTAAACTAATTTAGTTGGTATGTGTAGTCATGTGATATACTATATTTGATGTAACTATCCATCATTTTTTATATAACAAGAAAGAAAAACAAAAAATATATACAAATAAAATATTAAGAAATTTTCAACAAAAGTATGAAAAAACCAAAAGAAACAATATTATATTATAAAAAAATTACAAAAATATAGTCTAAAAATTAAATAATTATAAAACAAGATAAAAATTTAAAAATAAAAAACAGACAACTCAAACCAATATCTACTTAAGTTATATTTAAGAGAGATAAAATGTGATACACTGTGTATCCAATGTGTATTAATTAGAAGAGGAATCAATCAATTAGGTTTTACTCGAATGTCCACCGACTATTCAGACTTAGGCACTGTCTCAAATCCCAACAAACCTGGATTTCTTCCCTTCGGCATCTATTTTCATGAAAATGGATTATCTATTTTGGAGACTACCATCGTAAATAATACCAAAATATACCCTTGAATATTATGGTATATTTGGAAAAGTATGAATGATATGGCTTATAAATCATATTGATAGAAGCCCCCATGATACATTAAACATGGAAAATAGAATATATAACATGGGGAGATGCACATTTACTTGAGATAAAAGAACCTACGCCAGATTTAGGAGGAATACGAAGCATGAGAAACGATTTGGTTCAAGAGTGCTAATGGTGCTTTGTGGACGGATCAGGGAATGAGGGGTAGCCGTTTTAAGGACACTACAAGAAAACTGGCTCATAGCCACGGATTTTTTCGTGGCTATGAGCAAAAATTCGTGGGTATTTCGACCATAGCCACAGATAGCCACGAAAATATTTCGTAGCTATGAGCTCGTGGAAATCAAAAAATCGTGGTAATTCGTGGCTACCCTTTCATGAATTAGCCATGAAAATTTTTGTGGCTATTAGCCACGGATTATCCACAAAACGTTTCGTGGCTATATTTCCACGAATAGCCCCGAATATTTATGTGGCTTTAAAGAAAAAATAAAAAACAAAAAATATATAATTATTAAAAAAAAATTATAAACCAAATACAAAAATACAAAATACATATATATCGCTGCCGTATTTATTTATCTTTATATATTACATAAACCCCCATATCGATCGCCGAACCCCCCCCCCCCCTCCGTATAGATCGCCGCCACCGCTCACCACATACCGGCGACGATGGAGATGCGGCAAAGAGAGAGCTAGGAGAGGCAATGACAACTGCTTGGGAGATTTTGATGGCTCGGGCTTGCAACGGTGGTGAGAGCTAGGAGATGCGACGGCTCGGAATTTCGTCGCCGGTGAGATGTGACTGGAGAGGGAGCTTCGCGGCGCCGAGGGATGCGGTTGGGAGAGGTTGATGCGCGACGCCGAGAGCTTCCATGGGCTTGGAAGAATTGACGGCTGAGAAGATGTGACGACGGCTCCGGAGCGACACCGTAGAGAAGATGCGGCGGGGAGGTAGCTACGCCGGCGATGGGGATGCGCTGGAGAGGGAGCTGCGGCTGGGAGATGGATCGAAGCAGATGAGCAGAGGATGAATTGAAGTTGTGGAGACGGGGATTCGGCGAGCGCAGAAGAAGCTCTGGAGAGAGAAGACCAAGAAAAAAAAAGATAAAGAGATCTAAAGGTTCAGATTTCAGATCTGATATAGATCTAACGGCTTAGAAAGTGATTTGTGTGATGCACCTTGTAACCAATAAGAAAACAGATGTAATTGATATATAACAATTAATAATGGTTTTAAAATATCAGAAAAACAGAAATTTCAAAAATGATAAATTTAAAATTATAAGAGATAAAAAACAAATTAAAAGAGTAAATTTTTTAAAAATTACTAGAAATAATAAATTGTGCATATATAATAAGTAAAATGATTTAAAAATAACAAAAGGACCAAATTGATTTTAATTTTGTTTACATGATTTTTTATTTTAAATTTTTATTCTTGAATAATATAATGATTTTAAAATTGATTTGATATTAATTTGAAGCATATATTGAAGAGTTAGAGTTCATAATTTATGTTTTAGAATAACATTTAAGGGTTAAATCTTATAATTTAGGGTTTGGTAATTAATTTTTTGATTTTGGAGTGGGGATTTAAGATTTAAAGTATGATTTAATTTCATTTTATTGAAATATTTTGTAATTTTTATATTTTGTTTTAAAATATATAATGTTTTGTATATTATATTTAGTTTTAAAGTTTAAAGTATAGGGTTTGTTGTTTGGAGTTTAGGGTTAAGGTTAAATTGATTTTAATTTTCAAAAATAATATATTTTATAAGTGTTGAAGTTCTAGTTATTAGATTTATGTTTACTGGGTTTAGGGTTTCGGGTTTATTTAGGGTTTAAAGTTATATTAAAATTTCAATTTAATGTTTGAAACTAGTATATTTGGAGAATATAAATTCTTTTTATAAATGTTGAATCTTAAATTTTGATATGTTTTAACAATTAGAGCTTTAGTAATTATTAGATTTTTGTTTATAAGGTATTAAGGTTTATTTAGGGTTTAAAAAGTTTATATATTAAAGGTTTCAAATTAATATTTCAAAATACTATATTTGGAAAATATAAATTCTTTTTATAAATTTTATAGTTTTAATTATTAGATTTAGTTTATAGTTTGGGTTTAGGGGTTTATTTAGGTTTATTTATGTTTATTTAGGATTTAGAGGTTATATATTAAAGGTTTCAAATTCAAATTTGAAAATAATATATTTAAAAATATATTTATTTTTTATAAGTGTTGAAGTTTTAATTATTAGATTTTTGTTATACTTTAAGGTTTTATGGGTTATTTAGGGTTTAGGGTATAATAGCCACGGGTGGCCACAAAAATCTTGTGGCTAATTTGCCACGAAGATATCTGTGGCTCTTCGCGGAAACATAGCCACGAAACAAAATTTGTGGCTATCCGTGGCTGGTTTTACATAGCCATGAAAATTTTGTGGCTAGTTCGTGGCTATCTCACAGTTTTTTGTAGTGGGACAAGGAGGGTATAGTTGTTATGAGAGAGGTGCCAATATTATAATGAGAGCAATGAATATTAAGAAACGTTTGTCCCCTCTTCATGCGGAAATCGAATCTAATATGGCTATGGATTGCATGAAGTTTTTTCAACAAGTTCATATTACATTTGCAACAGACTGTTTATAATTAGTTAAGATAGTGTTGGAACCAGAAGAATGACAAGCATTCTCAATCCACCTAGATGAGTTCGAACGAAGAAAGAAGTACTTTACGACATTCGATTTCATTCGCATACCTCATACAATAAATTTGATAGCACATAGGCTAGCACGGGATGTTTGTCTCAGGCCGTCAAATACTATTAACGTTGGACCAGAGCCACCAACCTGAATTAGTAAGTTTATTTGTGAATCTTGTTGACTATTATATGTATAAAAAAAGATGCAAATAAAATAAATAAAAATTGAGAAAAAGGTAGGGAAAAAATGAAAATAAAAATAGTATATTACTAAAGAAAAACACATAAAATTATAGTCTATTTTTAAAAATTTACATAAGCTATATTAAAAACGGAAGATCAAGTACGAATAGAAAAAAAAATATGCAAATTTTATATATAAAAAAGTAGTTACAAATAAAATAACGAGGAGTTTCTCGATAAACATATGCAAAAAAAAGAACAATATTATAGTATTAACTAAAAACAAATAGATAATATAGTGTGAAAATAAATAATAATAAAATTGAGAAATAGAAAACAAACTATTGAATTTGGTGTTTTCGGATATCTTTAGAGTTTAAGAAGAAATTTGTTGAATGCATGTTATTTAAGACATTGTTAATCTTATGATGAATCGAGTTGCATTTTAGGAAAATTGTAGCTCGATTCTAATATTCAGCTCGATTTCTGCTCGATTTATGCTCAATTTCATGTTCCAAATCTGCGAAATTAGTCCAACTGGTACATCTGGTATCAATGAATGTTGGACCAGGTGTATTAGTTGTACCAAAATGGCATCATTTTAATTGTTTTATTTTATTTTATTTACAGGAGCAATGAAGAAAATCAATACAAACATACATTTCAACTTTGGAGGGTGCTATTAAGAAGAACATGGATGGATTTCAAATAATCATGTATACGCCATATAGATGAGACCTCATCTTTGGAGGAGATAAATTATTCATGTTAGTAGATAAGATATGCATGAAAATTATGGTAGACAGATCCATGAGGAAGCTGAAACTGAGTTATAGTCTATCTAAAGCTTAGAGAGTCACATATTGTAGACGACGAGGATGCTTATGTTTATCTAACAACAATGGATAATGAAGGATTTAAACATGTTTTGCATGTGGAGATATCCAATGAACAATTTGAGGGTCGAGCAAATTTCAAGAGTGGAGCGAAAAAGTTTAGTTGATGTGAATAATGAGGAGGCAGTTTCAAATGGCCGAGTTGATGTTGTTGGTTATCTACATGATACTAGCATCCTTCCATATACGGAGCGGCTGGAGTAGAATAACAGAACGAGCCTATTATTGAAGAGTTACTGGATAATGGTGTTAATGAAAATGTTGGTAATGATGATTGTGAGAATAAATCATGTGACCAATTGGTGGATGTGGACAGCATGTTGGGTAACCATATGGATGTTGGTATGGATGCTGGTATCGGTATGGATTCTTGAGATGAATTTTTTGAGCTTCCATCATTTGTACAACCACTGAGTCAGTATGTGGAAGAATGAGAATATCGTACGGGTATTGAATTATATCAAGAATTTTTTTGCTAGGGAGGCAGTGCAAGATTTATTTAACAGAGCTGCAAATAAGAAATGCTTTGTGACTGAAATTGTTAAGTTGGATACTGTGCGACTCATGCTACGTTACCTACAATTTTCTGAAGGTTGTAATTGGTATTTACGAGCTGCGAGAAATAAGCAATCAGTATTTTGGACTGTCAGAGTATATATAAATATACATACTTGCTCTCGGATTGTTGCGACTAAAAGCAAAGTAAACTGAGAGGCTCACAACGATTAGTTAAAACATCATGACCCCTAAAAGCATCATGAGTATTGTAGAAGGAAGGCTTGGTTTTCCGGTTTCCTATTCTACCGCCGTGAGAAATAAAAAATACGATGGTTGTCTTTCCCGCTTCTGCCATATTTCATTTATCAATCCACTATCTTTTTCTTCCACATTCTTCTTTGCTTTCTCCCTCTTATTTGTTTTCTCCTTCTTATTTGCTTTCTTGCTCTTTCTCCATATGCAAACCATGATATGTCATAAAGTCTTGATTTTAGGAATTTTCTTGCTCTTTCTCATTCACATCACCTTATTTCTCATTAGCGTCGCCTTCTTTCTCATAGGCAAAAATTGGAGTACGTAGGGGTGGGCTCTTGCGGTGCAGAACAAAATTCTAAAGATCTTTCACACTCATATCCCACTCACGAAGCTTCTCCACTGCTAAATCGACTTTTGCACGATTTCACTAAGCTGCACCCCCGAGTTTTTCAAACCCTTTATTCATCGCTTCTTGGATAACTGAGAGAAAAGATGCTTCGGAAAGATTCACCAGCTTCTCTGGGACTTCATATACATTCTCCAACTTCTCATGTACACTTTGAGACTCCAAGTACTTTTCATACAAATCCTTCCACCAAATTTTCTTTCTTTGGACGATCAGACGTTCTCTCCAACTATCAACAATCGGATCAATAAAACCTATCCCATCATCAACATCATCGCCTACGATACGCGCTAAAAGAGCTTTCTCATGCGTGTCCAGTTCCAAGATACTAGTAATATCTTGTGAATATCATTAAAATTAATTTAAATTCAAATTCATAACAATAAATAAAGAATAATGCTAAGTATGATCATAGACTATTACCTTAGTACTTCCAAGCGCTTCATAAATGTCTTCCAATGGAAAACCTCTCATGTATGCTTCGCTGAACTTATACTTGCACATCCTTGGAAACTCATTATATGATGGCACATATTGATGAAATGTACGTCCAAGAAGTGGAGTAGACTCAAATGCGAGAATCCACATAAAGTTACAACATGTTAGTGCTAAAATCAGATAACTATTATACTAATACGTAAGATCATATTACATTCATGTAAAGTTACCTCGAGAGGAACTATGAATTCGGAAAAGCCAGTTTGCGCTTTGGTTACACGGACCCTTTCATGTTCTTCATCACTGCCCGGATCCCTTTCAAACAATCATCGAGCGTATACCTACCTCACAGAAACTTCTCACAAGCACTTAAATCATCCACAATTCTCAGAAGGAAATAATCTATTTTCCATTAGCCTTAGACTTTGTTTTGACTATTTTGCATATGAAATACAAGATTGCCAACTTTTTCCTGTCTGAAGATCTCTTCTTCTTCATTTCCTCTACCTTCACTTCAACATCTTTAACTATTATTTCGAAATCCCTTCCAAACACCTTTTTTACAAACTTCAAATATCTCAATTGCTTAGTTCTTGGGGTAGTCATGGCAAGAAAATCAGGTCAACAACGCTTGTTCTCTAATGGAATACTTAATAAGTATCCCATTCACCATAAACCAGCACTTTGCTCGCATATCCGTAGAAGTTGTGCAAAGCACAAGCATCCACATGCCTTGAAACATGTGGTTTGGCTCTCTAGGCATGTGGAATACATGCCTAAACTGCTCATGTTGCGTGAACCATTTTAATTCTACTGTAAAATTCTCCAAGTGCTCAACAGTCACCCTAACACTGCACCTTGTTCTTATCTTACATGCATTCATGTACTTAGATGGACCAAAGAACATCTTCTCTATCTGCAGGGGTTGGGCATCATCATCATCATCATCATCATCATCATCATCATCATCATCATCATCATCATCATCATCATCATCGGAGTTATCATGCAAATTCAAATAAAGCATAATCAAATTCAATATCATCATCATCGGAGTTATCATGCTTAAGTAGTACTAGTTGGACAATATTGTACATAAATCATTCTCTCCCGAGAATCTCCAACATCCTCTTCGTCCTGAAATTTTTCGTCCACTTTGTCTCCATCAGCATCCTCCTCAACATCATCCTCTCAATCAGCATCCTCCCCAACATAATCCTCTCCATCACCATCCTCTTCATCCTCTACCTCATCATTAACATTTTTTCCATTTTCTCCATCTTATTCATGTCCTTCCTCTTCTTCCTTTACATCTTTAGCTACTACATCTTTATTCACCACCTCTTCATTCACCTTTTCTCCATATTTTTATGGATCAATGTTAACTGCTCCTTTTGTTTTTATAGGAACCCCATCTAGTGTTTCTGCTACTTGTGTAGTCTCATATAGCTGACCACCGCATTTTGCACGAACCATTACTACATAGAAAAATATTGACAAATCGCAACTAAATATAAACATTTTAAGTAGAACCAAAGGTAACACATTATACAAATACAAAATATGGTCCAACTTGTACAACTCGGTTTTATTTTGTATAAAATTACAGTTTCATCGAAATAACATAACCAAATTACATACCATAAAATAGACAGTTTCACCGAATGAACAGAGACAAATACAAGACCAAAACAACAAATAACCAACTCCACTATTACGAGGAAATTTGAACCAAATCTTCAATAAACCCCAAGTTATAAATTCTAGCCAAAACATTATAAAGGAAAATGGATCCAAAATGGAGAAATCTTACCAATAAGAAAAACGGAAATCAACTTCTGAATGAAGGTGGCGAGTCGAATTGATGAAGTAACAGGTTCGAAAGCCAAAGGTGATTCGATTCCCAGAGATTCACCGGAACAAAGGTCATTGGGCGGAGATGCTCTCGTCGGGTCGTTGTCGTCGAAAGCGGAATTTTTTTGTTTTGGTTTTTAGAGGTTGGGATTTAGGAGATTTTGCTTTTTAGTTAGGGATTTAAGAGGTCGAGACGTTGGTTTAAGACGGATCGTCGGTTTGGAAGGATATATTAGGTTGGATTGGTAAATATCTAGATTTCATAAGAGTTTAAAAGTCTCTTTCTACTTTTTTCATTAAAAAAAAAATTGAAAAGAAAATCAGAAACATAACAATGGCACCACTGATTAATTTTGAGCCGTTTGTGGCATTTATGCTATTGATCCTATCATATGCTGATAGAGAAATATATACGGATGATATTGCGAAAGGTAGGAAAACCTTGGTTAATTCTCTTCCACTAAATGAGTCCATAAAAGATATATATGGGCTTTAAATAAAATTTAAGCCCAAATTAGTTAGACGAAACTAAACATTGACTTATTATTTAGCTGAGTTCTTCCACTTACCTCTCAAATCACTTCGTAAATCTCTACTCCAAATGCGGTCGAATTTCCTACGCACGAGCCGCTTTCGAATGCACGGAAGATACGAAAATCCATATCGCACGACAATTGTTCGACGAAATTCCGCAACCAGACACGGTCTCTTACAATACCCTCATCTCCGGATACGAAAACCTCTATGTTTAACAGAGAGCTTGTCCGCCATAGCTGAAAACTCAACTACTTTGCTCAATCTCAACCACCGCCTAATCTGTTTAACTCGCTCCGGCGAGAACAGAAACGCTCTCAAGCTCTTCGCCGATGTTCACCGTTCCACAAGTCTGAGACCCGACCAATACAGCGTCTCGTCTGCTATTACTGCCGCTGGACACCTCCGTGATACCATCTTCGGTGGCCAGATACATTGCTATGCGATTCGGTCGGGTATATTGTGTCACTCTCACGTTTCCAATACGCTTCTCTCACTGTATGCGAGATCAGGGAACTTAGCTTCATTGAAGAAGTACTTTGAAGAGATAAAGGAACCTGATGTTTATTCATGGACGACGCTTCTGAGCGCAAGTTTCAAGCTCGGGGAACCCGGATATGCCTTTGAGGTGTTTGATAAAATGTCTGAGAGAGATGATGTTGCGGTATGGAATGCTATGATCACTGGTTGCAAAGAAAGTGGCTATCACGGCACCAGTATCGAGTTGTTTCAAGAAATGCATAAGCGTGGTGTAAGACATGACAAGTTTGGATTCGCTACCGTTTTGAGTATGTGTTACTATGGTTCTTTGGGTTTTGGTAAGCAGGTGCACTCGCTTGTTATAAAAGCTGGATATTTGGTTGCATCATCTGTTGTGAATGCCCTCATTACAATGTATTTCAATTGCCAAGTGGTCGTAGACGCCCGTCTGGTGTTTGAAGAAGTGGATGTTGCTGTTCGTGATCAGGTCACTTTTAATGTGTTCATTGATGGTTTGGCTGGTTTGAAAAGAGAAGAATCTTTGTTGGTGTTTAGAAAAATGCTAGAATCTGGTCTTAGACCAACCGATCTAACCTTTGTTAGCGTTATGACTTCGTGTTCATGTACGGCTATGGGACATCAAGTACATGGAGTAATCATCAAGACAGGGTATGAAGATTCTACTTTGGTTAGCAATTCCACAATGTCAATGTATACTTCTTTCGAGGATTTTGTTGCAGCTCGGAAGGTTTTCGAGTCATTGGAAGACAAAGATTTGGTTACTTGGAATACAATGATCGCGGGTTATAGCCAAGCGAAATTGGTTGAGTCTGCGATGTTGGTATACAAGCAAATGCATAGAATAGAAGTCAAACCGGATGAGTTTACTTTCGGAAGTCTTTTAGCAAGCTCTCTTGACTTAGATGCCCTGGAGATGGTTCAAGTGTGTGTAATCAAATTCGGTCTTAGTTCAAAGATTGAAATTTCCAACGCGTTGATATCTGCCTATTCAAAGCACGGAGAGATAGCTAAAGCAGACCTAATATTCGAAAGATCGCTGAAGAAGAATATAATCTCATGGAACGCTATAATTTCAGGGTTTTACCATAACGGGTTTCCCTTTGAAGGTTTGAAAAGATTCTCCAGCTTGCTAGAAACAGAGGTCCTAGTCTTGCCTGATGCATATACTCTTAGCATTCTTTTGAGCATTTGTGTAAACACTTCGTCTTTAATGCTCGGGAAGCAGGCTCACGCTTACGTCATCAGACACGGGCAATTCAACGAGACGTTGATAGGTAATGCCCTTGTAAACATGTACTCTCAATGCGGGACTATACAAAAATCTCTTGAAGTATTCAACCAGATGTCTGAGAAGGACGTTGTGTCATGGAACTCTCTGATCTATGCATATGCGAGACACGGGGAAGGAGAGAAGGCGGTTCTAACGTACAAAACGATGCAAGACGAAGGAAAAGTGGATCCCGATGCAGCAACATTCACAGCGGTTCTCTCTGCTTGCAGCCACGCCGGTTTAGTGGAAGAGGGACTTGAAATCTTTAACTCGATTGAGATACTTACTGTGGATCATGTTTCGTGCTTAGTAGACCTTCTTGGTCGAGCGGGTTACCTGGATGAAGCGGAAAGCTTGGTGAAAATCAGCGAGAAGAGCGTAGGGTGTCGAGTAGATGCGTGGTGGGGTTTGTTTAGTGCTTGTGCTGCTCATGGAGATTTGAAGCTGGGGAAGATGGTTGCGAGGTTACTAATGGAGCAAGAGAAGAATGATCCGTCGGTTTATGTTCAACTGTCGAACATTTACGCAGGGGCTGGTTTGTGGAAAGAAGCAGAAGAGACGAGAGAAGCCATGAATATGATTGGAGCTGTGAAGCAACGAGGTTGCAGCTGGATGAGATTTTGATCGAATTCGGTTTATTCTTGTAAAAAGTTTGGGGCTATAACCGGCATGTTGGATTGACTATGAACGAGTAACTCTCTGAAGAAGCTGTGAAGAGTTTTAGACAGATGCAAAGTATTGGACATAGACCTGACGATTGCAGTTTTGTCTGTGTCACAAGCGCTTGCTCGAATCTCTGCTCTACTACTCAAGGTAAGCAGATTCATGGCTTGGCGATCAAGTCACACATCCCTTGGAATCGAATCTCTGTGAACAACTCGTTGATTTCCATGTATTACGAGAACTGAAACCAAAGACGCGAGGCGAGTATTTGATCGTATGCCAGGGCTTAATGCTGTATCGTACAACTGTATGATCAAAGGTTATGCACAGCACGGGCGTGTAACAGAGGGTTTGCTTTTGTACCGACGGATGCTGGACTCGGGTATTGCGCCTAACAATATAACCTTTGTAGCCCTTCTTTCTGCTTGTGTAACTGTAGTAAAGTCGCCGAGGGTCAGAAATACTTCAACACCATGAAGGAGACGTTCAAGATGGAACCAGAGGCTGAGCACTATTCTTGCATTATTGATCTTTTGGGACGAGCAGGGAAGCTGGAAGAGGCAGAGAGATTCATAGATTCAATGCCGTTTAAGGCAGGCCCTGTTGCTTTCGAGATGGGAAGTGTTTATCGGTGATAATTACGGATATAAATTCAATAGGAAAAATTGTGTTGATGAATACAACATTGAAGGACAAAAAACTGACTTGTTACAAAGTACAAGGAGAATATGGATTACGCTATTTTCTTGTTTGGCGAGCGGCTCTACGTGTGAATATGCTTTAGTGTGGAACAGTACGGACTTGTTAATGTAATGGCTTGAGGTGGAAGACTTGGCAGGCTGGTTTGTATAACCCTTTGGAAATAGCCTGTTCAAACTTCTTGCTTGGTGCTTCGTTTTCTTCTAAGTTTGTCTGCACAAAGAATCGGTTCCACCATGATGCGCTACGCATTTTAGCCTGCAATACAAAGAGAGAAAAAACAGTGCCGGTATTAAGTCTTATATACTTGTAGTCTCTGTTTTGTGAAAGACTGATTACTGTCATTTAAGCATGTGTTAAACGCAAAGCGTCAGTCATGAAGAGATGCTAACGGCTAACTACATCAGCTATGCTAATGCCACTTATAAACTAAAGAGGAAGGGTTGTCTAATATATAATCATCAGGAGAAGAGAGTAGAGTAAACTTACGGGACGACCGAATTTAGACAATTCAGCAACTTTAGCTTTCTGCTGACCAGGGAGACCTATTGAAGTTCAAGAGTTAGAAACAAAACTCAGAATGAAAACATTTGTTATTCTCGGCTAGAATACCTGCAAAAAGAACTAGACCATCTGAAGCAACCCTTGCGAGTTCAGGAACTGTCTTGTTCAGGTACTTTGGTGAGAGATAATCCAGAGCATCTGACACGATCACAAGAGAGAAGGATTTTGCCCTGTAAGGCAGAGGGAACTTGATATCAGCCACACGTACAAGGCCTTTTCTTACAAGACTCTTGCAATGAGAATCTGCATCCTCAATATCATAGGGTTCCACACCCCATGCTTCAGTCTCTTCTTCTTTCAACAGACTGGAAACCACTGAGCATGTCTCAGGGCCTACGTGCAAGACCTTGCGCATCCCGTCTCCATAAGCCTTCTTGAGAACAGTAATGGCTCTCTGGACTTCTGATGTGCAAGAATAGTCGCCTGCTAAATTTACAACAAATCTAAGCGTCAAGAATTCGCACAGGTTTTAATAGATGATAAGATAGATGACTCCATGCAGATGTAAGCATTAAGATTATCTTAATAAGCACATGTATTGAAAATGAGAACAAGGATTACCTGTAACTTTGCTGACTTCTTTGATACTTTTAAAGATACCTGTGTTGGAGGCCATGAGTTGGCTACCATATAATGCAAAAAAACCTATTATACACTTGAGATGATCATATACATACCCGGACCACTGAAAGCATAACCAATTAGTAGGCAAGCCCCCTGAAATTCGAAAAAAAAAAACAATAAAGATCAGCAATTCCATTGAAGAACAAGAACGAAGCAATTCCATTTAAGAACAAGAATGAAACATCAAAATCATACCACAAGAACAAGGCAAATAGATAATAGTGGAGACGATCGAGACTTTGAGTGCAAAGCTCCTGCAAATGGGAAGCTTCCACCATCCCCTATACGTCGTGTTGAACCTACTTGCCTTCTCGCCATTACTAAGATCCCAGCAAGCTCAAGCTATCTGATCTACAAAGTACACACACAAAAAACACACTAAATTGGATGTCCCCATTTCCCCTTTTAGACTGAAAATCCATAGAATACAAAGAACAACTCTCAATCTCAACGATTTCAACATCAAATAGCATAAGCAACCAAACACAGAAATTGAGTGGTCTAGCTAATTTTCTCCTTCAGATTCCACCACAACTTAGCTGCGTTCGTTGTCCACTTTTAGCAACATATTAGCCAAATATCCTCATTAACAATGAATTTCAATAGAAACAAATCAGATTACCGATAGATCCATGAAACAACTCGCAGGAAAAAAAAAAGGAATTTACGCGATACGAACGAAACCCAATAAGCGCGTAAAAGAGGATTAAAAATCCTGGAGGAATCGAGAAGAAGGAGAAATCAATCTACCTCTTGGATCAATGTTAGAGAATAAACAATGGTTCGGGATCTAAGATCTCAGATCCGAGAAAATGCGCCTTTAACGCCTCACTTGAATTTACTAAAGCCGGAAGGAGAAGAAGCTTCGCAAGTGTTATTATCACTGCAATATCGCTATCTACATATTATATACTCGCCTCTTCAAAGCGCGTATTGCTATGACGCGCTGTTCCGAAAACGACATCGTAATATGGCCATTTAACGAAGCTTAACCAAACATCTTGCCGTTTTTACCACTTAAACGACATACACTTCTGTAGTTTTGTATTTTTATTATTAAAAAAAAAAAGTCTTCCTCCAAAACTATTGTTCAGCTGCTAACTCTTCATCATCTTTACGAGGTGGTCTCCATTTACGGCTCTGAAGATCGTTCCTTTCAACTATTGTCTGAGACTTACGCTTCTCATCTTCACCTTCCAATCTTTCATCAATGAGATACATCAATTCCTTCAGACCAACTCCTGTCAGTGCAGAAACTCTCACATCTGGTCCATTCTTATCTGCAGCATCTACTTTAGCATCTTCCGGAACTTTCCAAAGCTCAGATTCGCTGACATTTTCATCTCCGGACAATAGCCACCCATCAGAGTCACCGTCTTGGTTTTCGACTTGGTCTTCATCGACTGCTGCTTCAGATGCTTCAAAAGGTTCTTCACCTAACTCAGCTTCTTCTTCTCCTTCTCCTTCGCCATCATCTAGATAATGCATGTCTTCCACTTCCTCTTCTTCTTCTTCATAATCAATCTAATAAAAAATGCCAGTGTGATCAGTTGCTTCTTCTACTTCAGATTAGATGGTTACTGGAAAAAAAATCTTACTTTATTCCAGACTTCAATCATATTTTTAAGCTTCTCTTCTGGTACTCCAATTTGATTTAGGACATGAAACACTGTTGAACGATGCTCCTCAATATTTGGAGCCGTTGAATCAACTACATGCTGCAAGGAACAAATGTACATAAAGGCCAAGATTTCTACGGTTCTCCACTTTCTTCAAGACCAGATTTTCTTTATTTACTTCTTACCAAAAGTAGATCAGCTTCTACAACTTCTTCCAGAGTCGATTGAAATGCTTCGACCAACTAAAAAAGCCACGAGCCAGGAAAAGGGAAGTAAGTGAAAACAAAACTTAAAAAATGGAAGTAGGTATCTATTACCTGTATAGGCAGATCTGATATGAATCCAACAGTGTCACTAAGAAGCACTTTCCTTCTGAATAAAATCAACTCATACGATTCAGTACTAGTTCAAGTATTACTGTAGTAAAGTTATAAACATGATCCTTGAACCAACTTACCCAGAAGGAAGGATGGCACTCTTGAGCGTAGGATCTAAAGTGGCAAACAATCTGCATCACGCTTTCAAAAGCTAAGAGTTCAGTTTCAAACTTGACAGTTTAAGATAGTTTGAAAGCATACCGCTCATTGCAGTAGAGAGCAGTTTTTGTTAAAGCACTTGTCAAAGTCGATTTTCCCTAACAAGCAAAAACAATACAATTTTATTATAGCATTTGGGTTGAGATTCCTTGGGGGAGGCAAAATTCAAACACTTACAGCATTTGTGTAACCAACGACAGCAATGGTGGCTAAACTTTTACCCGATAAACCATCTTGTCTCTTCCGTGCAGCACGCTGCAATAGCCTTGTTCGTTGGGCTTCTTTAATTTGGGATAACAAACGAAGCCTCCGGTCTGCAATTCTGGTAGATCAAGATTTTGTGAGTCTATTGCTTAACCAATGATAAAACACGGAAATCATAAATGTAATATGATTTCAGGTTAACCTTCGGCGTTGGAGCTGAAGCTCAGTTTCTCCTGCACCACCGACGAAACCAGCTCCCTTACTTGCCGCTCTCCTGCAAAATGATTTCATAACAATCTCATCAACCTACCAACAATCAGGGAATACACAAAATATTAAGTTGAGAAAACTCACCCTCGTGCACTAACAACTTCAGCTTCTCCAAACTGCCCAAAAGTCTGACGCCCATCAGTGCCACGCACTCGAACCAGCCTGCTCTTTTTGTACATCAAAGCTGCTAACTCAGCCTGTGAATGGACGAACCAAACAGCTATTAAATAAACGTCTCATATAAAAGATGGATCTTTTTTTTTTTTTTGAACGAAAAAAAGATGGATCTTTATTGTCACATTACCTGAAGTTTTGCTTCCTTCGTATGCGCATGAGCATTAAATATTTCGATTATAAGGCCTACACGGTCTAGTACTGGTTTTCCCCATATTCTCTGAAGAACCAAATGCAAAATTAGCTTTAATAGAAGGGAAGAACAATTTTACGTCTTGTGGGTTACCTCCAAATTCCGTTGTTGAATTGCTGACAAAATGGCGTTGACGAAAACAGCATCAACTTCTTCCTGAGCAACAAGAGATTGTAACAATATGATCCAACTTTTCATTACATAAAGCAAGAAAACAGAGATTGAAAATGGTGAGTATTTAGCTGCTTGCCTTGGAATCTTCAGCGTTTAGATGGCATTTGATGTTGTCTACAGTCCCAGGCCCGAAATAAGTATCTAATAATTGAAAACCACTTTACTGATCAATCTCACAGGAAATTCGTCGAACACTTGGAAGGCATGATTCTTGATTCATCTTAAGTTAATGGAAAGAAGAGAATTCCAAAAAACGAACCTACGCGAGGTTTAGACGACCTAGCAATAGGGTTTTGGACAACAACATGAGAAGGCAATTCCTTGTCGAAGAAATCAGATTCGAAGTACCCATATCTCTGTTCTTCAAGCGAATTCGCGAGGCACAGGGCTTCGCTCAGCTTCGCCTGCAGAAACTTAGGCGGCGTTAGACGAGGCTGGACAAGGAAGAGCTTAGGTGTGCTCGACGGATCTTTCGGGTATAGCAAAACGGATTCTTTAAGAGCCGGTGCTTCTTCTTCGGTAGCCTTAGGCGCATGCCGCTTCGAAGAAATTGGAGCAGAGAGGATACGAATGGTAAAAGGAAACGAAGGAGGAGAAGACGATAATTGCGCTTTGGACCTTAGACGGTCCCGAGCTAGAGACAGTGTCCTCAACATCAATAGATAGTCACGATTCACAATGCTCTGCGTCAACTGAAGAACGTACGGTATTAGAGAGAATAAGTACAAGGAGATTTGAAGCTTTAATATCTCAAAAGAGACCTTACTGGTTTTGCTGTATTAATTCAGAATATCAAATCTGATCGTCGCCGGGACAGTGCTTCTCTTCTCAGTTGTAGTTACCAACGACTTTGGCGGATGTTTGATTTGGGTCAGTTCGTTTGTCTATTTCGGTTTTGATACTCTAAAACCAAAAATGTCTGTTTGCCACTGGTTCGGTACTAAAGAAAACAAAAAACCTATCGAGTTATACATTAGTTTCGGTTTGGCCGTGAATTAGCCGATTGGGTTTTAGATCGGTTCAGTTAAATACCTCCAATCAAGCCGTTAATCAAAGTAAAAAACGTTGCTGTGTTTCCGTCTTAATCAAGTTCATCGAGAAAGAAACCTGCCGTAAGAGACCAACAGAAGAACAAAAACATTGATTCACCCATAAAAGTTGCTTCTGTTGGTAAATGTCACAATGCTTTAGCTCTACTTCGTTCACCTCCCCACTTATGCTTATGATGATGACTTGTTCTTTTCTTTTTCCCTTCTTTATTCCCTTTAGGTTTAGCTTTCTCAATCAAATCCTCCTCACCTCTCCTCTTATACATCTTAAAACTCATATCTCTCTCACTTGCCATCTTCATCACCTTCTCTGTGATCTCTGCAGCGATCGTCCTATTGTACAGTTTATTCAACCCTTTCATGAGCTTCACATAAGTATCAGGTTGCGGCATCAAGTTCATCTCCATCATATCCAGACAATACGAACACGCCTCCTTCACGTGACCTCTCGCCAACAAAGCATGTATCCATATTGTCCAAGCTGATACATTCAGCTCACATGAAGAAGAGCCTTTGTTCGATATGCAACTCCAAACATCTTTAGCCATTTCGACCTTATCATCTCTAACAAGAGTATTCAGCAATGTCTTCAACGTTCCATATTGAGGCGCAGAGAATATTCCTCGGCTTACCATTTCTTTGAAGTGATCGCATGCTTCAACTAGACAACCTTGGCTTGTAAATCCGTTGATCATAATAACAAAGGTATCAACTCCAGGACTTAAACCATTAATAGCTTCCATTTCATTCCATAACCTAACTGCTTCTTTCACTTCTCCTAACTTACAGGCCAATCTGATCACTACATTGTAGATAAGAAGATCTGGATGACAACCTATCTGCTTCATCTTCTCAATCAACTCCAAACACTCTTCAAATTGTTCCTTCTTCTCATGAGCCACCATTATCTGCATATATGTTACCTGCGACGGCATGACTCCTTTCTTTCTCATATCATCTAAAATAATATAACCCTTATCGATCATTCCCCATTTACAAAACCCACTTATCAATGCGGTGTAAGTAACTATATCAGCCTCACATCCATACCTTTCCATCTCAACAAAAACCCTCATGGCCTCATCCATTCTCTTCTCCATCTTACACAACGCTTGGATCAAAACCGTGTAACAGTTTGCATTCGGCTCATACCCTCTCCTTCTCATATCCTTCATAAGATCATAAGCATCCGCCATTTTACCAGCATGAGCATAACCACTTAGCAAGTTAGTGAAAACAACAATGTCCGGCTCAAGCCCTGCTTCCTTCATCTGAACTAAAACATGTTTAGCTTCAGTCAACTTCCCTTCCCTACACCAACCATACAACAACGAAGTGAAATACCGAAGATTCGGAGGAAACCTCTCTCTCATATCTTCGAAAAGCTTTGAAGCATCCTTAACGCTACCGTTCTTACACAAGGCATCTAGCAAGCTTCCGAAAATAAACTCATCAGGCTCAATGCCATACTTAGGCATTTCGTCGAGCACCTCTACTGCTTTCTTCACCATGTTAGCAGAAGCAAACCTCCGCATCAGTACAACAAACAACTCCGGCTGAATCAACTGCGGATTCTCCTTTCTCATCTCTTCGATTAAAGCCCAAACAGCTCCAAATTGCCGCATTTTACTAAGAATCTTCACCATCGATTTGCATACTTCATAAGTGTGATGATAATTAGGTTGATTCGCTGCCCAGAGAAAGAATCTGTAACCTAGATTCCCAGCATCGCCACACCTATTCAGCACTCGAACGATTAACCCGGGTCGGAGATCGATACTTGATTCGTTAAGAGCAAGCTCCAACTTCGGAACCACAGAATGGTAATTCCGTAAAATTCTATATATCTTCTCGACGTCGCCGGCGAATTCATCCTCCTGCTGCCTCTTCTCTGAACAAACTAAGCCATCACCGTTGATTCTCGCCGTTGACTCCACGAAATTGTATCTGAGAACTCTGGAACTGTGAAATCTTTTGGTGATGAGCTCGATTCGCGAATTTGCTTGAGAAGATGGTAAGAGAATACAGCGTTTGCTGAGGATGGTAGAGAATCTATGCATTGCTCTGTTTCTTACTTTAACGACGCCGTATTGGTCTTATAAAGTTCTTCTTCCCTCCTCATAAAGCCTTTTCCTTTTCTCAATGAATGCTCCCAATTCGTTGACAACAACAAAACCCTTTTCGGATTAATTTATCCCACTCTTTCGTGACAGATTGACAGCAATCCAAGGGACAGGAACTCACAAGTTTGTCAACGTCCTTCAAAGGTGGTTTGCTTACACTTCAACCTGATCAGATAAATTTATCTCACTTTCGTTATACTTTGAAACAATAGAACAGTAGTAACACCTAGTTGTAAAAAAGTTTTTTTCGTTCAATAAATTTCACATTCATTCAGAAGAAAAAAAATATATGTAAAACCCTCTGTCAAGTGTATAACCTTTTTCATAAAGAAATTTGAGTTTATTTCGTCTATTACATCATCAAAAAGCTTGTGTTATAGCACACATATATGTGTCAAATAGTTTAAACAAGAAGAAATATATTGTGTCGATCAAATAATCCGCTCAGTCTAGAAGGCTAAGATAGTCTAGGCTTCACATTTTTTTTTTTGAACGAAGACTAGACTTCACATTATAAAACGACATTTTGAATTTTATTCATATAGACAAATGCAATCTATTATATTAAAAGATAAGTACAAAATATATTGACCGTGGTACATAAATGTTGTATTCCCGATATTCGCCCTTGATGTTGTTAGGAATTGTATTTTTCATTAAAGATAAAACTGTAAAACAATTTATATTTGATTTATTCATAATATCTTATAATATCTTTTGTTTTCTTTTTATAATCCTAATCATATCTAACAAAAATCTTTTTCATAAATTTAGTAAAATAATAATTAATTTCGAAATTAATATTAAAATAAATATTATAAATTTTTATTAACTAAAATTTAACTTATAGAAATAAAATCAAGCATAATTAAGTTACTAAATCAATTGGTACATATAATTATATAATTTAGTACATAATTATTTTATAATATAATCATTAAAATTAATAAATTATTATTAAAATAATAAAATAGTTTATAATATTGAAATAATAGTTTAAACTAAATAATAATATTGATAATCGATATATTTAACATAATATATTATATTTTATTTATTCTATTACAATAAATGCAACCATGTATTGTTAATATTCTTTTCTATATCTACATATATATATTATAATTTAACTATGACTTTATATAAATTCGATAAAGTAATATTATTATTTATTATAAAATTATAAATATAAAATATTTTTATTCTCAAAAACTAGAGCAAAAAAATAATATTATTCAACCACAAGATAGTTTTTATATTTAAAAATCATAATAATCAAGTTATATATGACTATAAACCAAAATAAAAATCCCAAAATAAAATAATATTATTAAAATAAAGAAAAAAAATTGATGATATTTAAAAAAAAAATTATAAATATGTAATACAAATAAATCATGGTTAAAAAATAAGCTTAAACAAATATAAAAAAAACTAAACAAAATATTAACTTGCTACAAAAAACACCGAATTGTATGTTAGAATTGACAATTGTTCTCCAAAACTTTTACAAAAAAAATTGTTGTTCAAAATATTTACAAATCTTATCTTAATAATAAAAAACATCTGCGCTAAGCACGGGTCAGAATCTAATTGTATATTATATTAATGACTTTTCCATCAATATTACAGAAGTAGTCAGTGAAAGATAAATCACTTGAATGTTCCAAACATTCTCTTCAAAGAGCAAAATGACAAACATAATTATGCAATTATTCGCCTTTTAATTTCGTATTTATAAATCACGCACCCATTAGTTAATTAAATAGCATATAACAGTTCTTACTAGTTCTCTCTCTTCTCTTTCTCGTATTTTTCAGAGAGAGAGGATGATACCCAAAGCGATTTTCGGTGTACCGGATTTCGCGGTTTATCTGTAAATCGCCTTGTTTTGAGGCTTTTTTGTTGTGTTTTTTTTTTCCTTTTGTTCCGATCGCGGCTTGTCTCTTCGCCTCGATTCGAATAAACTCAGATCTCCTTCTATGGCCGACATCCTTTTCGATTCATCGGACTTCTCCAGGTTCTCTCGGTGCCTCGCGCAAAGCGGGGCTTTCGATCTTGCTCCTTTTTTCTTTATTCGCACCGTCGTCTCTTGATTTCGTGTTGAGGAGCTCTACTTTCGTTCCTCCGTTTGCAGGGATTAATATCGTGGTCGTGCCACTGCTTCCGAGGACAAGCGTCTAGTGGATTCTGTTGGGAGTTTTTTCTGATGGTGGCGACGTCTCCTTTGCTCTGGCGGTCTTCTGTAGTCTCTTCATCGGCTTTGTTTTGTTTGCAGGTGCTTGGATGGTAGTTTCGGGATGTTTCGATCGGCAAGCGGTTCCTGGCGGTATCGGTGTTGGTCCGGTGAGCTTTGTCTCAGTTTCCTCACCGTGGTTCAGAAGCTTTCTGGCGGCTCTTCAGCTGAGCGGCGCGGATGGTGCATGCCGGCGTGGTTCTGGTGATGACATGTGGCAATTCTTCCATGTGTCGATCTTATCCGTTTGCGTTTGTTCGTTTGCTCACTGTATTGGACCTTGATCCGTTTGTATTTTAACTCGGCACATGAATGAATTTGTTAACAAAAAAAAATAGAGCCAGAAAAAATAAACAATCAGCTACAATATATCAATAATATTATTTTATTTATATGAGTGTATATATTGCAAATAGTCAAAGTACACTTCAAATTTTCAAAACAGATATTTCCAACAATGACCAAATTTTAAGACAAATGGAAAATTTCTTATCCAATATATAATACAGTAAATTTTTTATAAATTAAGTTTGGAAATTATAAAATTGTATTAATTTATTGAAATATTAATTTAACTAAAACATTTATTAATCAGATATTTATTACATAAATGAATTTTTTTATTAATTTATAGAAATTATATTCTGTATGTAACATTATTTTCTGTAATTTTTTTTGGTAATCGTGATTTAGGAAAGGGACTTAGTGATGAAAATTTTGCATGTATTACCCAGTTCGGTGGTAAGTTGCAGCGATCACGATGACGATAAGAAAAATAGCCTTAATTTCTGATTTAGTTGTTGTACACGACGTATTGTTTATCGCTGTGATTCTAATTTATTGATTTTGGAATCGCCGGAAAAAATGGCGACACCACACCAAACTTATTTGCAAACCAGAAACAGTCAGCGACTATTAAAAATTTAATCGCAGCGACATCGTAGGCTCTTCAACTTATAATTAATGAGTTATTTGCTTCTTAATTTTTCAATCGGGGGTGTAGTCACATCAACTACTAAAAGAACACGGCCTATAACAACTTGCATTAGTGATTCAGTGGACTGTAGAATGCGTCATGGGTATGGTCCTTATGAAAATCTAATCTATTAAAACAGGAAGGTTTGCCATGGTACATAAATGTTGTTCCCGGAATTTGCCCTTAATATTATTAGGATTTGTAACCTTCATTAAGGGTAAAACTGTAAAACAATTTATATTTGATTTATTATCTCTATAGGAGCGCGGTTACGATCGCTCTTATGGTAAAACTGTAAAATAACGGTTACGATCGCTCTTCCCCTTCTCTCTTTCTTCGCCGTCCAAACCCTGATCTCTCTCTTTCTTGCCCTTTGATCCTCCGCTTCGTATGGATTAACATCATCCTTGTGCCACCGCTTTAGAGGACAAGCACTAGGTGGACTCAGCTAGGTCCTTTGGACCTGTCGGAAGGGGCGCCTCCATGGCTCCGGTAGGATTCCGGTAGGATTTGTAGTAACTGAGCTTCTTTGGATGCAGGGATTTGCGATGGCGGTTTTGGGAAGTTATGATCGGCAGGTGGTCCTTCCCCGTCACAGTGATTGGTCCGACGATGTCTGGTGGCGTTCTCCTCCACGATGGCCGATGTCGCCGGCGGTGTGCTCGATGGAAGACGCGTGGGCACATGCAGGAAGCTTTCATCCTGGAGTCGACACGTGGTGTCTTTATCTACGCTTTTGAGCTTCTTCGTTTTCAACTTCGCGTTTCATTTCACTGTACTG
The DNA here is from genome assembly GCA_030180135.1 of Orychophragmus violaceus. Lineage (NCBI taxonomy): Eukaryota > Viridiplantae > Streptophyta > Magnoliopsida > Brassicales > Brassicaceae > Orychophragmus > Orychophragmus violaceus. The sequence continues at coordinate 83,215,225 of CM058231.1, forward strand.
GGCTTTGGCCCATTTGTAAACTTGGCCTCGGCCCATGAATTCGAAACCTGTTGACAAAAAAAAAACATTATTTTCACATTTTCCAAAGCTACATAAAGCATCAGATTGTGATATATCAAAACTGCGTTTGTAAGAAAGTTATATTACATGTTGATAGGTCAAGAATTAATCCCTATACTAAACTGCAAGTGAACAGCAATGTCAAAGTAGTATATAGGGTTATCGAATCCACAGGGACACTTGGTCTCAAGAGAATCAAACTGTAGGGAATGAATACTAGAAATAAGCAATGTGATTGTATTGAAAGCAGTGCAAGAAAGTAAATCAGTAGCAGAGATTATCGGTTGTGAAAGCAAGTAATTAAAAGCGTCAAACCTAGGGTATTCTCAGGAAATCAGACTAGCAAACAGTTCATTCAGCAAGGATCTAATTAAGAACAGTTCTAGAACTCAAAACACAGATATAGAATTAACCAAATTCCTTTGCGATAATTCTCTAAGTCTAAGTGCAGCAAACCAAACTTCCGTTTGCGAGAACTAACAGATTAAACTAGCAATAAGTTCGAGTTTGATATGTTCACAATTATCCTAAACCAAACTTTCGTTTGCGCAAAGTTTAATTGCCCAATTTAATTAGTTCAGATTCCTAAACCCCACTTCCGTGACGTATTTAGCAACCTAAGATCTAGATTCTAATTGATCAGGTTAGAACTAGCTTTAAGCACAATTAAATTGAAGAACAGATATAGTTTGAATCCTTAACTGAAATTGAACAAGTCTAGCAAGTCATGAAATCCTATGTGAGAAACCCTAAGTCTAACTAGGAATCTACTCAGACATAGATAATGAAAACATGATCATATGATAAGTAAATTGCATAAAAGAATAAGAGTAAAAAAGGGTTCGAAATCTTCTCCAAATAAGATGATGAATCAGGTTCAGATCAGCCCCAAAAGCTCTAAAAATCCTCTGCTCTTAATTATGAAAGTGTGTTGTAAAAAGTATAAAGCGTCTCTAATTAAAACACTAAAAACTCTATTATATAGGCATAATCTCGGCCAGGGGCTTCTTTGTAAATATCAGGAACTTCTGGATCAAAGTGCAATATCTTGATTCTTCTAAACCGCCGAGTTTTGGCCCATCTCGCTGGTGCAACGATCGTTGCTAGAGTGCAACGATCGATACCTTTCTCTGTTTCGGACAGTGAACTCTATCTCTCGGCCAAACACTCCAAAAATCTCCAAAATGCTCCATAATCTCCAATTTAGCTCCCAACCTGATTATACCTGTAAAAGACTCTAAAAGAACACAAAAGACACTAAAAACATACTTATATCATGGCCTAAAACTAGTAAAAACCATGATATATCAACTCCCCCACACTTAGCCTTTGCTTGCCCTCAAGCAAAACATAGAACTAAAACATGGTGAAGAGGTTTGAAAACTCTTCAGAAACTCATTTCATCTTAGAAGCTACAATACTCAGATTCCCCTTAGTAAACCACTGAAAGAATCAACCACAGGATATCAAGACCAACATGTACTTCCCCCACACTTAGCAACTGTCCTAGGTAAACTCCACGATCACATTCAAGCATTCAAATTCTCCCTACTGACTTCTGCAAGTATTTAAGTGCGGTCTCACCTAAGGAGTATCGATCTAAAGGCACATGGATTCTTACCTAATCAGCTCTAGACCACCATACTATCTTTCTCTAGTCCCTTTCTTCTCTTTCCCTTCTTTAACAACTGATTTTTCCCACATTGGGTATCATTTTATTTTTTTTATCAGTGTTCTTCCCGTTATGGGGTGTACTTTGGACACATTCTATGGATGCACAGGAGGTAATAGTTTTAGCTACCACTCTCATGACCACTTCGGAGTTACTAACTCATCCTCAGTTTATTATCTTTTTTTTTTTTTTTACTTTATAGAAGGGGAGAAGGGGACTAAATAGGACAGGTTTACAGGCTGTGTCAGAACTAACAGGGAATCCGACATAAAGTATACCAAGCCCTTAGGTGAGAAAATCTAAGTCATTATTAGGGGAGAAGTCAGTAAAGGATCCTCTGGTACCTGAAGTGATATGGGTGTTCCCAGTAGGTTGATCCGTGTCTGGGTTTTCTAATAGTCAGAGATAGATCCTGCAACTTCATCCCAATGGTTACTTAAGTTCCTGCAAGTCTTGTAAATCTTCTCAAAAAATCATAGTTTCTTACTTAAACAATTTTGACTCAATAAAACAAAATTTTTTGAAAAACAGACTGACTCTTAAGAAAATAGAAAGATAAACGTCAGTAGCACCTCCCCCACACTTAAAACACACTGTGCCCAGTAGTGTCCAGCGAAGGATCGGTAAAAGAAAATAAAAAATTGAAAAGGTGAAATTATGTCTGTCGGGTTACCTCTGTCGCACGAGCATCGACCGTTGCACTATGTGCATCGACCGTTACCTGGCGATTTTCGTGTATGGTCGATCGTTGCTCAGGACCGCAACGATCGCTGCAATGCGATTCCTTTCGTGTTGTGACGATCGATGCAGAAATGCATCGATCGCTGCACTGCGATTTAATCCGAGACCTGCAATCATAACTCACCAGAAACAAAAACAAACGTAAAATCCTAATAAAAACACCAAAAATGAAAAAGAAAAACACTAGTACCTAATGGTGGGTTGCCTCCCACCCAGCGCTTGTTTAAGGTCAATAGCTTGACCGGACGCGCAAGATTTTTCAGGTGGAGGGTGCAGCATCCAGAGGCAAAATCTGTCCCCTGGGAATCTCGGCCCTAGCCCAATAGTGTTTTACCCTCTGCCCATTTACAGCAAACTCATTACCTTCCTTGTCTATTAGTATGACAGCTCCATATGGACGCACTTCTTTTATTGTGTAAGGACCGGACCATCTTGATTTCAGCTTTCCTGGAAACAAGTGTAGACGAGAATTGTATAGAAGTACCTGGTCATTAGGCTCAAACCGTCTAGAAACAATCTTTTTATCATGATAAGCCTTTGTCCTCTCCTTGTACAGCTTTGAGTTCTCATAGGCAAGATGTCTAATCTCATCCAACTCATTAAGCTGTATCAACCTTCTTTCGGCAGCTGGTTTAAGGTCAAAGTTCATCTGCTTCACAGCCCATGCTGCTTTGTGCTCAAGTTCCACAGGCAGATGGCATGCTTTTCCATACAACAAGTGAAATGGAGTAGTCCCCAATGGTGTTTTGAATGCAGTCCTGTAAGCCCATAAAGCATCATCAAGCTTTGCTGCCCAATCTTTTCTTGTCTTCCCAACTGTTTTCTCCAAGATCTCCTTGATTTGTCTGTTGGAAACTTCTACCTGTCCACTAGTCTGTGGGTGATAAGGAGTAGCAACTCGGTGATGCACCCCATGCTTCTTTAAGAGCTTCTCAAATACCTTATTAATAAAGTGATACCCTCCATCACTAATTACTATCCGAGGTACTCCAAATCTAGGGAATATGATGGATTTGAACAGCTTAATGACTACTGAAGAATCATTGGTTGGACTAGCTATTGCTTCTACCCACTTAGATACATAATCCACAGCAACTAATATGAACTTATTCCCATAAGATGAGGGAAAGGGACCCATAAAATCTATGCCCCAGCAATCAAAAACCTCAACCTCAAGAATGAAATTCTGAGGCATCTCATGCTTCCTGCTGATTTTCCCTCTCCTTTGGCAGGCATCACAATGAGAAATAAAAGAGTGGGTATCAGCGAACATTGTAGGCCACCAGAAACCTGCCTGCAAAACCTTAGATACAGTCTTGAAAGTAGCAAAATGGCCTGCATAATCTGATCCGTGGCAGTGGAACAGGATATCTGGAACCTCTGACTCAGCAACACATCTCCTATAAAGGCCATCCGAACAGTGCTTGTAGAGGTAAGGTTCATCCCAATAGTACCTCCTAAGTTCTCTGAAAAACCTCTTCTTCTCATATCCTTTTAGATTATCTGGTTCAGCCTCTGCAGCTAGATAATTGGCTATGTCTGCATACCATGGTTGATCATTTGTTGAGACAGCATAAATCTCAAACTCATGTTTTCCAATCCGTACCGTAAAAGTCTCTGGGTCTGTGTTCGCGCTGCAACGATCGTCACAGTCAGATGTATCGATCGCTACTGCCCCGATAGATGCATCGATCGATGCTGATGTTGCATCGATCGACGCAATGCGATTAATCCGACAGTTTTGCAGATCTCTGTCCAAATCTGTCTCACAGATTGTCCCAACCATATTGACGTTTTCCTCAGGCAAATAGTCATTGATTGGCACGTCGTCCTCTATCAGCATCCTAGAAAGATGATCAGCAACTCCATTCTCAACTCCTTTCTTATCTCTTACTTCAATATCAAATTCCTGGAGCAACAAGATCCATCTCAACAGTCTTGGCTTAGCATCCTTCTTCTGCATCAGATACTTCAGGGCTGAATGATCAGTGTGTACAATTACCTTGGAGCCAACAAGATAAGAGCGAAATTTCTCAAATGCAAAGACAACTGCTAGCAGCTCTTTCTCTGTAGTGGCATAGTTTCTTTGTGCATCATCCAGTGTCCTACTGGCATAATAGATAGCATGAAGCTTTCTATTTTTCCTTTGTCCAAGAACAGCTCCTACAGCATAATCACTTGCATCACACATTACTTCGAAAGGCAAATCCCAATCCGGTGGCTGAACTATGGGAGCACTTACTAATGCCTGCTTGATCTGTTCAAATGCAGTTTGACAATCTGCAGTGAACTCAAACTTGGTGTCTTTACACAGCAAAGCAGTTAATGGCCTAGCAATCTTACTGAAATCCTTAATGAACCGTCTATAGAAACCAGCATGTACAAGAAAGCTTCTGATAGACTTAACAGAATCCGGTGCCTGCAGGTTGGTCATTACCTCAATCTTGGCGCGGTCTACTTCTATTCCAGCCTCTGACACTTTGTGTCCTAGCACAATGCCATCTCTAACCATGAAATGACACTTCTCCCAGTTAAGAACTAAGTGCTTCTCTTCACATCTCTTCAAAACCTTACACAGATTATCTAAGCATTCATTATAGGATGATCCATATACTGAGAAATCATCCATGAATACTTCCATAAAATCCTCAATCATATCTGTGAATATGGACATCATGCATCTCTGGAAAGTGGCTGGTGCATTGCAGAGTCCAAAGGGCATCCTACGGTAGGCGAATGTCCCATATGGACAAGTGAAAGTGGTCTTTCCCTGATCCTCTGGATGGATGGGGATCTGAAAGAAACCTGAGTATCCATCTAAGAAGCAATAGTAAGGATGATTTGCTAATCTTTCGAGCATCTGATCAATAAAAGGTAAGGGGAAATGATCTTTTCTAGTCGCAGCATTCAGTTTCCTGTAGTCTATGCACATCCTGTGTCCCGTCACAGTCCTAGTAGGTATCAGCTCGTTCTTCTCATTCTTCACAACTGTAACTCCACCTTTCTTAGGTACTACATGGACTGGACTTACCCAATCACTGTCTGAAATAGGATAGATGATCCCAGCATCTAGGAGTTTCATAATCTCCTTTTTGACTACTTCCTGCAGATTAGGATTAAGTCTCCTCTGATGTTCGATTGATGTCTTGGACTCATCCTCGAGATGTATCCGATGCATGCACAGCTCTGGTGAGATACCTGAAATGTCATTAAGGGAATAGCCAAGAGCTTTGCGATGCTTGCGCAGCTTGCTTAGCAGTAAAGTGAGCTCTGCGTTGTTCAAACTAGCGTTGACAATCACTGGATAAGTTGAATTTGGTCCAAGAAATGCGTACCTTAGCCCGGATGGAAGTTGTTTCAGATCTATTTTCGGAGCCTTTTCTTCTGCCCAGTCGAGGTCGTCTTGCAACGATCGTTGCTTCGTTGGTATCGATCGTTGCAGTCCTGCGTCTGATACTTCGACCTGCATTGCAACCTCGATAGAATCCATCAATCTTGTATAGCACATTGCAGGCTCGTCCTGTAGGTATTCCAACTCCAAAATAGAACTCAGTAAGGCTCTTTCTAGTGGGTCCTCAGCATGTGATTGATGGAAGTACTCTGCAGCCAAATCACCCAATGTGTCCACATAGAAGGTCTGCCCGTCAATGGTTGGTTTCCTGACCAGCTTGTTCATGTCAAAACTCATCTTCAGATCACCCACATTCAGAATTATCTTACCTCCTTGACAGTCAATCATCGCACCAGCTGTTGCTAAGAAAGACCTGCCTAGAATTAATGGGTCTTTTGGCTCCTGTCCATATTGTAGAACCACAAAATCAGTTGGGATCACACACTTGCCAACTGTTATAGGCACATCCTCTATTACTCCCTCAGGAATCCTGACTGATCTGTCTGCCAAAACTAGCGATATCCTAGTTGGTATAAAGTCTGTCATCCCTAGTCTTTTAGCAACCGAGAGGGGCATCAGATTTACACTGGAGCCAAGATCACATAGGGACCTTTCGAACCTCTCCTTGTAGATAGCACAATCTAATACGAAGCTGCCTGGATCTTTCAATTTCTCTGGAATTCTACCTTGAATCACTGCACTACACACTTCATTGAGCATCATTATACTTTCTTCGTCAGACCATTTACCAGAAATTGCATCCTTAAGGCATCTCTTCATCAATGGGGAGGTTTCAATAGAATCCAACAAAGGTACTTCAACTTTTACCCTTTTTATGAACTCCTTCCATTTTGCATATTGCCTATCATTCCTAGCTTTTCTGGGATTCTTGGGATAAGGTATCTTAGGCTTGTATACCCTTTCAGCCGGCTGTTTTGGGTTTTCAGCACTCGAACCTTCTGTAGTTACCTTGCATCGATCGTTGCCCTTGTTGCACCGATCGATGCTAGGCGACTTCGGTACGATCTCCGGTTCCTTGGTTTCGCTTGGCAACGATCGTTGCTTGGATGCATCGATCGATGCTCGGCGAATATCGCGTATCTCATCTTCCAACTCTTCAATTTCTACGAGTTCCTCAACGCTTAACTGCTTTTTCTGGCCAGATGACAGCTCTTTACCACTTCTTAATGTCACGGCATTGCACTGGTACTTAGGATTGACATCAGTCCTTCCCGGGAGGTATCCCTCTTCCCTCTGAGCATGCCCAGCAGTTCTTGCAACCCTTGCATCAAGCTCTTTTATGTGCGTGTTCAAACCTTCAAACTTCCCATTCAGCTCCCTGTAGATTGTATCCATCTTTGCGTCAGAATCTGCTGCGTACTTAGTCTGATTCTCCATCAGCTGTCTTAGCATCATCTCTATCTTACTATCAGGTTCATTGGATTTCTTAAAACCACTTTGCTGAATTCCATTTGAAAATCTGTTTCCCTGTTGATTTCTAAATCTACTGCCTTGGAAACCAGAACCTCCCATGTAATTCACTTCTTCTTCCTGAGTGTCCTCCTCAGTCTGAATTACCTCTACATTTTGGGCAGAGTGGACAACTCTTTTACTTGTCAAGAGATTGTAGACTGTGTCTAGCCTGGATCTAATCTCAGTCATGTTAGAATCCTCTACACTTCCACCGGATTTCTTTCTCATCTCATCCATAGACTTGCAACTGTAGCTGCCAATCAGGTTCTCTATCAATTGCTTAGCTTGTGTAGGAGTCCTGGTGTTGAAATTAGCATTACTGGAATTATCCAGAGCAGTCTGATAAGGGAGATCTATGCCTCTGAAGAAAATACCTATCAGCTGTACTTCTGTGAATCCATGGTGTGGACAATCATGCTGATACTGCTTAAATCTCATCCATGCGGTTGTCAAAGGCTCCACAGCTCCTTGGGAAAAAGTGAGTATGTCCTGTCTGGACTGATCTGAGCGCGCAGCGTCGTAGAAGTGACGCAGGAACTCACTCTTTAAGGCTGTCCAGGTAGTATACTGACCAGGTGCCAGTTGTCTCAGCCATGCACTAGCGTCTCCAGCAAGACTGTGCGGAAATAGCTTAAGGAACAGATAGTCCGGGCATACTCCTTCATACTTCATGCCAGTGACTATGTCCTCAAACTTGTCAATGTGATCCATAGGCTGCTCTGATTGAAGACCATGAAAAGCAATCTGCCTCATCAGTTGGTAATAGATGGTTTTTACCTCAAAATCATTCCTCTCGAAAGCAGGAAGCACTAGAGCTGCTCGGTTTGCATGAAACTCATCAGGTCTATTGTAGTCAGCTAGTGTCCTCTCATGAACTACAATCTCTCTACCTTGATCTTGCGGTTGTTGCTCAGGTTCAGGGGGGTCAGGGATTACATTTCCCTCAGCATCAACCCGATGCCCAGCAGCATTGTACGGGTTATTATCTCGGTCCCTCAGGGTACCTTCAGCATCTGGTATCAAGATCAGACGTTCTCGAACCATTCTCTCTCTCTTTTCTCTTCTGATAGTCCTCTCAAGACGTCCAAGTTCCTCTAAGTTGAGATTAACTAAGCTCGAGTTCGGATTACTTCGAGTGTTCTACGTTGGCATAAACTGTCTGTAATCGTCCAGCAACGATCGATGCTATCAGTGCAACGATCGATTCAATCTCAAATCGCTCAGTGACGATCGATGCAAGGGTGCAACGATCGACGCAAGGCGAAATTTGTACCTGCGACAGAGAGAAACAGAGAAAAAGTCAGCAAAAAATAAAAAAAACGAAAAACAAAAACCAAAAAAAACGAAAAATGTCTAGTAAAACCCTAAGTTCGGTCCTATCGAAGACTCTAAGAGTCCCCGGCAACGGCGCCAAAAACTTGATAGGTCAAGAATTAATCCCTATACTAAACTGCAAGTGAACAGCAATGTCAAAGTAGTATATAGGGTTATCGAATCCACAGGGACACTTGGTCTCAAGAGAATCAAACTGTAGGGAATGAATACTAGAAATAAGCAATGTGATTGTATTGAAAGCAGTGCAAGAAAGTAAATCAGTAGCAGAGATTATCGGTTGTGAAAGCAAGTAATTAAAAGCGTCAAACCTAGGGTATTCTCAGGAAATCAGACTAGCAAACAGTTCATTCAGCAAGGATCTAATTAAGAACAGTTCTAGAACTCAAAACACAGATATAGAATTAACCAAATTCCTTTGCGATAATTCTCTAAGTCTAAGTGCAGCAAACCAAACTTCCGTTTGCGAGAACTAACAGATTAAACTAGCAATAAGTTCGAGTTTGATATGTTCACAATTATCCTAAACCAAACTTTCGTTTGCGCAAAGTTTAATTGCCCAATTTAATTAGTTCAGATTCCTAAACCCCACTTCCGTGACGTATTTAGCAACCTAAGATCTAGATTCTAATTGATCAGGTTAGAACTAGCTTTAAGCACAATTAAATTGAAGAACAGATATAGTTTGAATCCTTAACTGAAATTGAACAAGTCTAGCAAGTCATGAAATCCTATGTGAGAAACCCTAAGTCTAACTAGGAATCTACTCAGACATAGATAATGAAAACATGATCATATGATAAGTAAATTGCATAAAAGAATAAGAGTAAAAAAGGGTTCGAAATCTTCTCCAAATAAGATGATGAATCAGGTTCAGATCAGCCCCAAAAGCTCTAAAAATCCTCTGCTCTTAATTATGAAAGTGTGTTGTAAAAAGTATAAAGCGTCTCTAATTAAAACACTAAAAACTCTATTATATAGGCATAATCTCGGCCAGGGGCTTCTTTGTAAATATCAGGAACTTCTGGATCAAAGTGCAATATCTTGATTCTTCTAAACCGCCGAGTTTTGGCCCATCTCGCTGGTGCAACGATCGTTGCTAGAGTGCAACGATCGATACCTTTCTCTGTTTCGGACAGTGAACTCTATCTCTCGGCCAAACACTCCAAAAATCTCCAAAATGCTCCATAATCTCCAATTTAGCTCCCAACCTGATTATACCTGTAAAAGACTCTAAAAGAACACAAAAGACACTAAAAACATACTTATATCATGGCCTAAAACTAGTAAAAACCATGATATATCACATGTTACGGTCTATAGTTTGAAGCTCTCGTCAAAAACTCGTTAGGCACTAGTCGGGATCGAGTTAGACCTAACGTCTAACAAAAAAATTAAAAAGTATACAGAATTTACGCGGAACAGAATTTTAGATAATTTAATTTAAAATTAATCATATATATTATTAATTATTCATAAAATTAGTAATATTTTCATGTATTAAAATTGTATAACATATACATTGCGACATTTTAAATTTGGATTATGTTCTTAATTCATAGAAACATTATGTTTTTCAATAGATCAAATAGTCAAATGCGATTGGTTTTGTAGAGTACAGTCTTAGACTCTTATTTTTTTTTAAGAAAAGCATAAAAAAACCCTGTCCATTGACCCCATAAAAATTCATTGGCGTGTGGGCTTTTGTTAAATGGGCCATAATTTTTTTTTTGACACGGTTTATTTCAATTAATCGCCGGTTTACCGATTAATCGGGCAATCCACGGGTCAACCTCGGCCTTTGACTTTCTGAACCGCCTAGTTCTACCTTGCCTCGCCAGCCTACCATCGAACGCTTACTCGGCCAACTACTTGACTACGCGGGTGACTAGGTTTCAAACTAGTAAGCGTCCCACTAGGGCCTAGCGAGTTTTTGATATGAAATCATGGAACTTTCCTTATGAAATGGTTATGGTCCCTCAAAACCATCTCTAAAACAGGTTTGAGATTACTCCAGTCTTCCTTCCTTCCCACTGATTAAGGTTATGATTTCATTTCCTTCTAATTATTGGGGCTACTTCTTATAATCAGCGAAATCGATGGTGAAATTCAAAAATGATTGTTCAGTGGAGACGGTACTAGATGGAAGCAAACTCGGTATCAAACCCTATTATATTAAGGTCATGCCCAATGTCGAGCTGCTTATTCTGGGTTCCGAGCATAACAACGTTTACAAGATTTACTCCTCTCTTTCCCTAACTAAGTGCCACCATCGTTAATATCAAACATCCATTATTTTTTCCTGATTTCAACTTGTGTTTGTGTAACCCTCAGTTTCTTTCTTATCTCTTCCATTTGTCAATTTTTGGGAGTTTTTGTGGTAATGTTATGCCAAATTCAGTGGTGTGAATTTGGAGATTTTGTGCCACGACGCTGTCCTGGCATATTTCCATGTATATGCAATGTGTGACGTTTATCATGAGTCTTCTAAACTTCCAAAGGGAGAATCTAAACTTCAGATGTATCTGAGGTCCGTGCTAAATCTTTGATGTTTGCAAGATTGCTGTAATATTTGAAAGGTAGAGTGTCATGACCCCATCCCAACATTATTATTAAGCTAGGAACCAAAAACAAATCAAAACCAACACTTCATCTATTTTTATCAAAAAGAAAAACAAAAAACATGATCATGGAATTTCTTTTTGCTTTCACATTTAATTGTCTCTTCAATAATTCAAAGAGACACTTTCTTTCTCTTTTTATCACGTCCCTCCATCTAAGCTCAGCTCTACATTTCATAGAAAATTCATTTTTGCTTATTCTTTTGCCTCTTGAGCATCACCAAAACATGATTTCGACTTGCAACCTTGAAGGCCAGTTTTCTGGAGTCACAGAGGGATCTAGATCATGATTTTTACACACCTGAAAAGATCTCGTTCTCTAGTTTCCGTAGCACTTTTCCGATCTCGATTCCGAGGTATATTTTGCTCCCAATCGTTCTTTGAATATTGACAAAAACCATTGTTTCTAAAACCGAACCTTCAATCTCAGAAACGTTCATCTGACTTTAGAGCTGATTTACCGATGAACTACAAGGACCCAGACGACGATATTCATATCAATAGAAAGCCCTGAATCTTATATTTCCGTAGCCGTTGAGTTTGAGCTGATAGGAGGTATGTGCAGAAAGTTATGGCCGTTTTCGTGAGAATGGTACGAATTCTGATATACCAATTTTAATTATAGATTGACGACTGTTCCGGATGACCCAGATTACGATCCTGGTACCATTAGAAAGATCTGCCTCTTATCTTTCTATAGACATCGTCCTTGCTTCTTTAGGAGGTATATTTTGTGAGTTATGGTCATTTGAATAAGAGTGGTCGAAACTGTTCTAAAACAGTTTTGTAGTCAAACTCTAATTCATGTTCGGGTATTGACTTTGTAGGAACGATTTCGATCGCATTTGAATGAACTAGGATACGTTCTACATATGCCTGGATAGATCTTGCTGCAAGGAATCCACAGCAAGTTGTGGATCATCATTCGGAGGTATGATGCTCCTGAAATCTGATCTCAAAGTTGAGAGAAAATCATGTTTGTCAAAATGCCCAAAACGCCATTTTTGTCAAACGCAGATTTTAAACGCGATTTATTCAACCGCCTAATGCTAATCATTTAAACAATAAATTCAGGTCACTAAAATTGTGTTTCGGCCGCAACCGCTCAAAATGATACTTTCCAACCGCTTCAACCGCTATTTTTCCGTCGACCCGAAAACATTAAGGTGCGGGTGGTATCTAAGTAATTCGGTACTAGTTTACCAATATGTGGTTATGCATGTTAAGTCTTGAAATAGGAATTGTTTGATTATGTGTATGATGCTAATTATAAAATTATGGTAAAAGTAAATATAGTAAAGTATGGAAAAAGTGAATTATGGTAAAAGTAAATGATAGTAAAGTATGGTAAAAGTGAATGATGGTAAAGTATGGTAAAAGTTAATGATGGTAAAGGATGATAAAATATAATGATAGTTCTGCGGACGATCGCGTACGTTAGCCCGTTGCAGAACTTTGTTTGTTGGACTACGGACGATCGCGTATGTAAGCCCGTTGTAGTCCATGCCGTGATGTTAGCTCTGCGGACGATCGCATCCGTTAGCCCGTTGCAGAGCTTGATTTATTGGACTGCGGACGATCGCGTACGTAAGCCCGTTGCAGTCCAATAGGGCCAAAAATGGGCCGATGACGGGGAGGTTCCATACCCAAAACACGTGAAAGGGGTTGGCTCCGCCGTCAGTAAAGAATATGAAAAATAAAGTTAAAAAGTAAAGAAGTAAAAAGTTAAGTAAAGAAGTGAAATGTATAAAGTATGAATAAGTGATTATGTGGTGATATGTGTAAAATATGATTAAGTGATTATATGGTGAAATGTGTAAAGTATGAATATGTGATTGTGTGGTAATATGTTAAGTATAACTAATTTGAATGAAGTATGACTTATTTCTTGGTTTAATGTGTATAAGTGCTTATTGTTTTTCGAGTATTCGAGTTCCTTAGATATCATCAACACTGAGTAACTTGTTGCTCATCCCCCTATTCTTAAACCTTTTCAGGAGATAATCAATTGCAGACTAGCGGCTCAAGATGGTATTGTCTGAATGCTGGTTTTACTGTATATTTTATTTATTTACTTAATAAGTTTTTTTTATTTTACATATAATTCGGATATTTATATTTTTATTAAAAATATTGTGAAGTTTTTAGGTGGTTTGCCGTCTCCGCCAAGTAAGCGGGACAGACGTTACAAGTGGTATCAGAGCCTAGGTTAAAGGCCACTCCGATTCCAACTTGGAGGGTCACCTTAAGTATTTTAATATATATTTTTTTGGGGGGGAAAGGGGTTTTATGAAAGTAAAACAGCACCGGCGATACCACACTTGAGCAAGTAAGTTTATGAAATTGTGTTTCTTGTGTGATATGTTAACATTAATTTGTCTTGATAGAATTAACTTATCCCAGCGGCAGTAGAATATGTACTCATATTTAAACCGCTTATAGAACCGCCACCAATCAGAGGAGACACATTTACCACAAGTTAGGATTATTAAAATCTCTATAAAATAAATAGAGGATTTTAGTATCAAAGGGTCTATTAGACCTAGTAGCTCGTTATCGGTAGCATCAATGGTGGATGTCAAGAAAAAGGACGGAAGTTTCAAGTTTCGCATCGACTACCGAAGGTTAAACAAAGTAACCTGAGATTCAGAAGAAGGGTAAACTTAAACCATCGGCTCCAGCACAATTCGAGGACGAATTGATTCTAAGTGGGGGAGAATTGTCATGACCCCATCCCAACATTATTATTAAGCTAGGAACCAAAAACAAATAAAAACCAACACTTCATCTATTTTTAATCAAAAAGAAAAACAAAAGACATGATCATAGAATTTCTTTTTGCTTTCACATTTAATTGTCTCTTCAATAATTCAAAGAGACACTTTCTTTCTCTTTTTATCACGTCCCTCCATCTAAGCTCAGCTCTACATTTCATAGAAAATTCATTTTTGCTTATTCTTTTGCCTCTTGAGCATCACCAAAACATGATTTCGACTTGCAACCTTGAAGGCCAGTTTTCTGGAGTCACAGAGGGATCTAGATCATGATTTTTACACGCCTGAAAAGATCTCATTCTCTAGTTTCCGTAGCACTTTTCCGATCTCGATTCTGAGGTATATTTTGCTCCCAATCGTTCTTTGAATATTGACAAAAAACCATTGTTTCTAAAACCGAACCTTCAATCTTAGAAACGTTCATCTGATTTTAGAGCTGATTTACCGATGAACTACAAGGACCCAGACGACGATATTCATATCAATAGAAAGCCCTGAATCTTATATTTCCGTAGCCGTTGAGTTTGAGCTGATAGGAGGTATGTGCAGAAAGTTATGGCCGTTTTCGTGAGAATGGTACGAATTCTGATATACCAACTTTAATTACAGATTGACGACTGTTCCGGATGACCCAGATTACGATCCTGGTACCATTAGAAAGATCTGCCTCTTATCTTTCTATAGACGCCGGCCTTGCTTCTTTAGGAGGTATATTTTGTGAGTTATGGTCATTTGAATAAGAGTGGTCAAAACTGTTCTAAAACAGTTTTGTAGTCAAACTCTAATTCATGTTCGGGTAGTGACTTTGTAGGAACGATTTCGATCGCATTTGAATGAACTAGGATACGTTCTACATATGCCTGGATAGATATTGCTGCAAGGAATCCACAGAAAGTTGTGGATCATCATTCGGAGGTATGATGCTCCCGAAATCTGATCTCAAAGTTGAGAGAAAATCATGTTTGTCAAAATGCCCAAAACGCCATTTTTGTCAAACGCAGATTTTAAACGCGATTTATTCAACCGCCTAATGCTAATCGTTTAAACAATAAATTCAGGTCACTAAAATAGTGTTTCGGCCGCAACCGCTCAAAATGATACTTTCCAACCGCTTCAACCGCTATTTTTCTGTCGACCCGAAAATATTAAGGTGCGGGTGGTATCTAAGTAATTCGGTACTAGTTTACCAATATGTGGTTATGCATGTTAAGTCTTGAAATAGGAATTGTTTGATTATGTGTATGATGCTAATTATAAAATTATGGTAAAAGTAAATATAGTAAAGTATGGAAAAAGTGAATTATGGTAAAAGTAAATGATAGTAAAGTATGGTAAAAGTGAATGATGGTAAAGTATGGTAAAAGTTAATGATGGTAAAGGATGATAAAAGATAATGATAGTTCTGCGGACGATCGCGTACGTTAGCACGTTGCAGAACTTTGTTTGTTGGACTACGGACGATCGCGTATGTAAGCCCGTTGTAGTCAATGCCGTGATGTTAGCTCTGCGGACGATCGCATCCGTTAGCCCGTTGCAGAGCTTGATTTATTGGACTGCGGACGATCGCGTAACGTAAGCCCAATGCAGTCCAATAGGGCAAAAAATGGGCCGATGACGGAGAGGTTTGATAGGTCAAGAATTAATCCCTATACTAAACTGCAAGTGCACAACAATATCAATGTAGTATATAGGGTATCGAAATCCACAGAGACTCTGGTGTTCAATAGCTCAAGAACAGGAATTTAACTAGGAAGAAAGCAATGTAACTGAATTAAATAGCAATGCAAGAAAGTAAGCAGATAGCAAAGATTGTTGGTTGTGAAAGCAAGTTATTAAGAGCGCTAGGTCTAGGGCGTTCTCAGGAAATCAGACAAGCAGACAGTTCATTCAGCAAGGATCTAATTAAGCACAGTTCTAGAACTCAAAACACAGATATAGAATTAACCAAATTCCTTTGCGACAATTCTCTAAGTCTAAGTGCAGCAAACCAAACTTTCGTTTGCGAGAACTAACAGATTAAACCAGCTTTAATTCCAAGTTTGATATGTTCACAATTATCCTAAACCAAACTTCCGTTTGCGCAAAGTTTAATTGCCCAATTTAATTAGTTCAGATTCCTAAACCCCACTTCTGTGACGTATTTAGCAACCTAATATCTAGATTCTAATTGATCAGGTTAGAACTAGCTTTAAGCACAATTAAATTGAAGAACATATATAGTTTGAATCCTTAACTGAAATTGAACAAGTCTATCAGGTCATGAAATCCTATGTGAGAAACCCTAAACCTAACAAGGAATCTACTCAGACATGATTGATGAAAACATAATCATAGAAATAATAGATTGCATAAAAGATTAAAGATTAAAGGGGTTCGAAATCTTCTCCAAATACATATGATGTAACAGGTTCAGATCAGCCCCAAAAGCTCTAAAAATCCTCTGCTCTTAATTATGAAAGTCTAATGTAAAACCGTATCTAATTAAAACACTAAAAACTCTATTATATAGGTCTAATCTCGGCTAGGGGCTTCTTTGTAAATATCAGGAACTTCTGGATCAAAGTGCAATATCTTGATTCTTCTAAACCGCCGAGTTTTGGCCCATCTCGCTGGTGCAACGATCGATGCTAGGCATGCAACGATCGACACCTTTCTCTGTTTCGGACAGTGAACTCTATCTCTCGGCCAAACACTCCAAAAATCTCCAAAATGCTCCGTTATCTCCAATTTAGCTCCAAACCTGATTATACCTGTAAAAGACTCTAAAAGAACACAAAAGACACTAAAAACACAACTATATCATGGCATAAAACCGGTAAAAACCATGATATATCAACTCCCCCACACTTAGCCTTTGCTTGTCCTCAAGCAAAACATAGAACTAAAGCTTGGTAAAGAGGTTTGAAAACTTTCAGAAACTCATTTCATCCTAGAAGCTACAATACTCAGATTCCCCTTAGTAAACCACTGAAAGAGTCAATCACAGGATATCAAGATCAACATGCACTTCCCCCACACTTAACAACTGTCCTAGGTAAACTCCACAATCACATTCAAGCATTCAAATTCTCCCTACTGACTTCTGCAAGTATTTAAGTGCGGTCTCACCTAAGGAGTATCGATCTAAAGGCACATGGATTCTTACCTAATTAGCTCTAGACCACCATACTATCTTTCTCTAGTCCATTTCTTCTTTTTCCCTTCTTTAACAACTGATTTTTTCCACATTGGGTATCATTTTATTTTTTTATCAGTGTTCTTCCCGTTAAGGGGTGTACTTTGGACACATTCCATGGATCGCACAGGAGATAATAGGGGTCTCTACCACTCCCATGACCACTTCGGAGTTACTAACTCATCCTCAGTTTATTTATCTTTTTTTTTTTTTACTTTATAGAAGGGGAGAAGGGAACTAAATATGACAGGTTTACAGGCTGTGTCAGAACTAACAGGGAATCCGACACAAAGTATACCAAGCCCTTAGGTGAGAAATCTAAGTCAGTATTAAGTTGAAGTCAGTAAAAGGATCCTCTGATACCTGAAGTGATGTGGGTGTTTCCAGTAGGTTGATCTGTGATGGGGTTTTCTAATAGTCAGAGATAGATCCTGCAACTTCATCCCAATGGTTACTTAAGTTCCTGCAAGTCTTGTAAATCTTCTCAGAAAATCATAGTTTCTTACTTAAACAATTTTGACTCAATAAAACAAAATTTTTTTGAAAAACGGACTGACTCTTAAGAAAACAGAAAACAAAAGTCAGTAGCACCTCCCCCACACTTAAGACATACTGTCCCCAGTAGTGTCCAGCGAAGGATCGGTAAAAACGAAAATTAATAAAACTGAAAAGATGAAATTATGTTTGTCGGGTTACCTCTGTCGCTCAGGCATCGATCGTTGCACTAAGTGCATCGACCGTTACTTGGCAATTTTCGTGTATGGTCGATCGCTGCTTAGGACTGCAACGATCACTGCAATGCGATTCCTTTCATGTTGTGACGATCGACACAGAAGTGAGTCGATCGTTGCACTGCGATTTTGTCCGAGACCTGCAAACATAACTGCACCAAAAACAAAAACAAACGTAAAATCCTAACAAAAACACCAAAAATTAAGTAGAAAAACACCAGTACCTAATGGTGGGTTGCCTCCCACCCAGCACTGGTTTAAGGTAAATAGCTTGACCGGACGGATGGGAATTTTCAAGTACCAGGAGGTCCTGACAGAGACTTTTTCTGTCTCTGTTCAAGTCTCCTCATCCAATGTGGTGAGTAGGCTGTTGCGGAATGCTCATATCCAAGAAAAGATGGAGTGAAATGTGCTCCAGGATCTATAACCATAGTATTATCCGGCTGCCCAAAATCTGCGTCCCTTATGGTGAATGTCTGCCCATCTATCAGTGGCTTTCGCAGCTTATCCATCTCATAGTGCAGTGGTTCATCTCCCATATGGAGGTCTATCAAGCTGTTCCTAACATCAATCAACGCTCCTGCTGTAGCCAAAAAGGGTCTCCCAAGCAATAATGCTTCATGCGGATCACAGTCATATCTCAGCACAAGGAAGTCCGTTGGAACTAAGTAGTTTCCAACTCTCACCGGAATGTCCATAAGGAGTCCTTTAGGAACTCGTATGGACTGATCAGCTAGGACAAGAGAAGTCCTAGTAGGAGTAAAATCCAACATACCCAGCTTCTCTGCCACATAGTAAGGCATTATGCTTCCAGCAGCTCCTAAATCACACAGAGAACGCCTAAAGCTATCCTCAAAGATAGAACAATCCAGCACAAAGACTCCAGGATCAAGCAGCTTCTTCGGGATCTTAGTTAGCAGAACATCACTAATATGCTGAGGAACTATTATCACCCAGTCTTTCAGATCATCATCCAGGGGCAACATCTTGTTTAAGTACCTCTGCACACAGGGATGATAAGGTGAATCATCAGAAGTTGGAATTTCTTCCAATTCTTCACCAATCTCCTCTAGCTTCTTAAGCTCTTCAATTTCCTGCCTAATCACTTCAGACACTGAGGAGTGTTGTCTAACAATCTGTTCGTAGATCTCCTGTTGAGTAATCTCAGAGGCTCCAGTGAATAGACGATAAAGCTCCAAGTCAGCATCTATGCCATTATTATCCGACAGTTCTGTCTGCTCACTCCCTGCAACGACCGACACTAAGGGTGTGTCGATCGTTGTCCTCCCGATGGGTGCATCGATCGTCGCAGGAGTTGCATCGATCGACGCACTGCAGCAGATTTCACCCGAGACTTTTTCACAAATATCCAAAAATTCTTGTTCTGTCACCAACTCAGCTGTACTTAGCTCAAATCTTTCACCTAGGTGAGATCCATCATTAATGTACACCGACCAGGCCTTAACATGAGTGTCTGCCACTCCTTTTCCCTTCAGTGAGCTGGACATCTGGTTCACCTGAGTGTCCAACTGCTTCATGTGAGTGCTTAGAGACTCAAACTTCCCATTGAGGTCTTCATAGACAGCGTCCAACTTCTTGTTGCAGTCCACAGAAATCTTGGTCTGACTCTCCATCAGTTGTTCCATCATGGCCTCCATTCTGCTCTCATGGGCTGTAGGTGCAGGAGGAGTCTGATAGGATGTAGATCCATAGGTTCTCTGAGTACCTTGTCCATAGGTCTTCTGAAAACCACCAGTCTGTCCTCCATTGGAGAATCTGTTCCCCTGTTGATTACTAAATCTATTACCTTGGAAACCAGAACCTCCTATGAAATTCACATCTTCTTCCTGAGTGTCCTCCTCAGTCTGAATCACCTCTACATCTTGGGCAAAGTGGACAGCTTTCTTACTTGTCAGGAGATTGTAAACTGTGTCCAATCTGGATCTTATATTAGCTATATCAGAATTCTCTACAGTTCCACCAGATTTCTTCCTCCTTTCATCCATTGTCTTGCAACTGTTGCTGCCAATCAGGTTCTCAATCAACTGCTTAGCTTGTGTAGGAGTCCTGGTGTTGAAATTAGCATTACTGGAATTATCCAGCGCAGTCTGATAAGGGAGATCTATGCCTCTGAAGAAGATACCAATCAGCTGTACTTCTGTGAATCCATGGTGTGGACAGTCACGCTGATACTGCTTAAATCTCATCCAGGCAGTCTTCAAGGGCTCCACAGCTTCTTGGGAAAAAGTGAGTATGTCCTGTCTGGACTGATCTGAGCGCGCATCATCATAAAAGTGACGCAGGAACTCACTCTTTAAGGCTGCCCAAGTAGTATACTGACCAGGTGCCAGTTGTCTCAGCCATGCACTAGCGTCTCCAGCAAGACTGTGCGGAAATAGCTTAAGGAACAGATAGTCCGGGCATACTCCTTCATACTTCATGCCAGTGACTATGTCTTCAAACTTGTCAATGTGATCCATAGGCTGCTCTGCTTGAAGACCATGAAAAGCAATCTGCCTCATCAGCTGGTAGTAGATAGTCTTGACCTCAAAATCATTCCTCTCAAAAGCAGGAAGCACTAGAGCTGCTCGGTTTGCATGACACTCATCAGGTCTGTTGTAGTCAGCTAGTGTCCTCTCATGAACAACCAGCTGTCTACCTTGAGCCTGTCCTTGACCCTGGTTCTGTTCCTGTTGTAGTTGCTCAGGAGGGTCAGGGATCACTCGTCCATCAGCATCAATCCTCTGCCCAGCAGCATTGTAAGGATTGTTTTCCGGATCCCTCAGGACACCTTCAGCATCTCGTATCAAGATCAAACGTTCTCGTACCATTCTCTCTCTCTTTTCTCTTCTGATAGTTCTTTCTAGACGTCCAAGTTCCTCTAGTCCGAGATTAACTAAGCTCGAGTTCGGATTACTTCGAGTTTTCTGCGTTGGCATAAACTGTCTGTAATCGTCCAGCAACGATCGATGCTATCAGTGCAACGATAGGTTCAATCTCAGAATCGCCTAGTGACGATCGATGCAAGGGTGCAACGATCGACGCAGTGCGAAATCGGTACCTGCGACAGAGAGAAAAACGAAACTTAATAAAACTGAAAATAAAATAAAAACAAAAACGAAAACAAAAAGAAAAATCCTAGTAAAACCCTAGGCTCGAAGCTATCGAAGACTCAAAGAGTCCCCGGCAACGGCGCCAAAAACTTGATAGGTCAAGAATTAATCCCTATACTAAACTGCAAGTGCACAGCAATATCAATGTAGTATATAGGGTATCGAAATCCACAGAGACTCTGGTGTTCAATAGCTCAAGAACAGGAATTTAACTAGGAAGAAAGCAATGTAATTGAATTAAATAGCAATGCAAGAAAGTAAGCAGATAGCAAAGATTGTTGGTTGTGAAAGCAAGTTATTAAGAGCGCTAGGTCTAGGGTGTTCTCAGGAAATCAGACAAGCAGACAGTTCATTCAGCAAGGATCTAATTAAGCACAGTTCTAGAACTCAAACCACATATATAGAATTAACCAAATTCCTTTGCGATAATTCTCTAAGTCTAAGTGCAGCAAACCAAACTTTCGTTTGCGAGAACTAATAGATTAAACCAGCTTTAATTCCAAGTTTGATATGTTCACAATTATCCTAAACCCCACTTCCGTGACGTATTTAGCAACCTAAGATCTAGATTCTAATTGATCATGTTAGAACTAGCTTTAAGCACAATTAAATTGAAGAACAGATATAGTTTGAATCCTTAACTGAAATTGAACAAGTCTAGCAGGTCATGAAATCCTATGTGAGAAACCCTAAACCTAACAAGGAATCTACTCAGACATGATTGATGAAAACATAATCATATAAATAATAGATTGCATAAAAGATAAAAGATTAAAGGGGTTCAAAATCTTCTCCAAATACAGATGATGTAACAGGTTCAGATCAGCCCCAAAAGCTCTAAAAATCCTCTGCTCTTAATTATGAAAGTCTAATGTAAAACACTAAAAACTCTATTATATAGGTCTAATCTCGGCCAGGGGCTTCTTTGTAAATATCAGGAACTTCTGGATCAAAGTGCAATATCTTGATTCTTCTAAACCGCCGAGTTTTGGCCCATCTCGCTGGTGCAACGATCGATGCTAGGCATGCAACGATCGACACCTTTCTCTGTTTCGGACAGTGAACTCTATCTCTCGGTCAAACACTCCAAAAATCTCCAAAATGCTCCGTTATCTCCAATTTAGCTCCAAACCTGATTATACCTGTAAAAGACTCTAAAAGAACACAAAGACACTAAAAACACAACTATATCATGGCATAAAACCGGTAAAAACCATGATATATCAAAGTTCCATACCCAAAACACGTGAAAGGGGTTGGCTCCGCCGTCAGTAAAGAATATGAAAAATAAAGTTAAAAAGTAAAGAAGTAAAAAGTTAAGTAAAGAAGTGAAATGTATAAAGTATGAATAAGTGATTATGTGGTGATATGTGTAAAGTATGATTAAGTGATTATATGGTGAAATGTGTAAAGTATGAATATGTGATTGTGTGGTAATATGTTAAGTATAACTAATTTGAATGAAGTATGACTTATTTCTTGGTTTAATGTGTATAAGTGCTTATTGTTTTTCGAGTATTCGAGTTCCTTAGATATCATCAACACTAAGTAACTTGTTGCTCACCCCCCTCTTCTTAAACCTTTTTAGGAGATAATCAATTGCAGACTAACAACTCAAGATGGTATTGTCTGAATGCTGGTTTTACTGGGATTTGTATATTTTATTTATTTACTTAATAAGTTTTTTTTTTATTTTACATATAATTCGGATATTTATATTTTTATTAAAAATAT
Source organism: Orychophragmus violaceus (assembly GCA_030180135.1). Classification (NCBI taxonomy): domain Eukaryota; kingdom Viridiplantae; phylum Streptophyta; class Magnoliopsida; order Brassicales; family Brassicaceae; genus Orychophragmus; species Orychophragmus violaceus. The sequence goes on from CM058231.1 coordinate 83,238,042, forward strand.
TGTGAAGTTTTTATGTGGTTTGCCGTCTCCGCTAAGTAAGCGGGACGGACGTTACATAGAGTTTGTACATATTAATCCGCAGATAGAAACGATCTTCTCAACGTGACTGGTTGACAATTCGTGTAAACGATATTTTTTTGAAAGGGTTGACAACTTTGTTTCACAGGGCATCTTTACGTTTAGAATCTTCTATTCTAAAAGCTAATTGCTTTCCACCAGGCACGTAAATATGAAGCTGCTGGAAAAGTTGAAGCAGCTCATTGTGTTACTGAAATAAATACGAGGGTGAGATTGTGAATTACGTTTTACTTTATTTTGAAAAGCTAGATGTAACATTTTCTAGGAAAGAAAAAAGAATTGTTGTGAACCAAAGTTGGTGATAAATTTTTGTGTGTGTTTATGATGTATAAATAGATATTTTTGCGATTAGAATCCATGAAGAGCTGAGAATTCCATCGATTTTGCTGGTGATGCAGTAGATTTGGCTTAGTTTACATACTGAACCAGATGGTTCGGTCACAGGAAATGGTGCCTTTAAGTCGTACATTCTAACCATGGCCCTCTTTTGCTTCATTTACCAGTTTAACATTTCTATGGCTGCTGCGTTGGTTGCAATATGACGTGTTCCTCACCTCATGTATCTTCTTGCCGGGTGAAGGAAGGGTTTTATCTGGTCCCAACCACAAAGTATATAGCTACCCAATGTTTAGTACATTGTTGACAAGTACATATAATGTTCTGATGCATCATATCTCTCTCAAATGTACACTTTTGGTTTCACCTACATAATACTCCCAAAGGATTTGAGTTGGTGAGAGAAATCAGATTATGGGAAATTGTCATTTGATGATAAAGAAGGGAAGAATCCAAAGGGCAATTATGTATCTTATCTGATATCATGTGGTTCCACAAAATAAGGTTGATGTCTCTCTGTTTTTGTCTGATTTAAGTATTTCTTGATATACCAAATTTATATTCTGTAGATAGTATTTTCTTGTCTTAGTGTGTTGTTGTGGGGGTTAGCATCTACAGTGAGTCACAGAGATATGCAGAAGAATCATCAAAACACCAAACTGATATGGAAATCAGAAGAATTCTCGAAGCTTTCTAGCATTATCGATGTGTTTAGCAATTTTTTTGTGTGGTTTTCGCAGTGTATGTTTCTTAGTGGTGATTTTGCAGCGAGAAATTCGAACCAGTATCAACTGGACCAGATTGCTTGATATTACTGAGGGTTCAAATGGTATTGTGTGTGGTGACGTAGTGGAGACTAGCAGCGATTTGAAAATACAAATTATTGAGAGCTTAATAAAGGGTAATTCTACGTAGTGCATCTGTTAATTAGCTTCTGCCGCTATTTTGAGGCTAAATCTGATGATTGATGGCATTACATTCTCACCTACATTTGTCCCTGTTCTCATAGGCTTTTCAAATGATCTATTGTCTGTATTAGCAGGCATGAGCGAATTACCGCTTGAATTCTCATTTATTTGGTTGGATGGTACAATGAAAGTTATAGAAAAATTAGAGAGCAACTTCTGCTTATCTAACCCTACGTTGAACATAGATCATCTGTACTCAAAGTCGATTGAGTTGCACCTGAGGGTGATTGGGAAATGCATATCGCTACAAGGAAAAGAGGCTACCCTGGTGTCATAAAAGACAATGTATCCATATCCTAAGTCGGGAAAAGACTGGGACAAGCTAGAAGCTGAAGTGAAGAAATAGGTTCCTCTTTTAGCTCCGTAGGCTTTATAATATTTCTCATTCTCGCTTTTGAATGTGCTAGAGAAGGATGAGAAGGTAGATGGAGATGCATGTATAAACAAGTTTTCCAGCGACATATACCAGAATACGGATGAGGACATGTTGCAAGCCATGAACAACTCATTTGTGGGCTGATAAATCTCTCTTTTGGCCGTTTTAAACAACTTATTTTTTTTTCCTTCCAACTGACGATATACCTTCTTGGATGATTTTTGGTTTGACAGGCGGAGTCGAATGGGACAATGCTGTCTACAAACTAGAAAGAGATTAATACGAAGAAAGAGGATGATAAGAAGTTTTTGTCTTAAAATTAAGTTTAAGTGTTTTCATTGCAAGAGGTCTTACAAGATAAATGTAGTGTTCTTGGTTAAATCATTGTTACATGAAAGATTATATATTCGCATAAATGTATGCAGTCTTCTGCTTCTTTTTTTTTTTTTTGAGGGACATATTGTATACTATTTCGTTTTTTAAGTACTACCAAAAAAGAAATTGAAAGTTAGGAGAAAGATTATATACACTCGCATCGAATAATCTTTTTAGCTATTATCCTTAAATGTTTACCATATATCTTTTTTACATTAATACAAATATAAAATATGTGTACCTTTTTCCTATTTCTGTTTTTCTTCTTTCTATTTTTAGGTAAACTACACTTGAATTGTTTTAAAACTTGAGATTACCTGAAGAACTCTTGGACAGGTTTTACGATTTTGCTTTTCTACGTGTATTTATAATATACATAAAATACTACATATTTCACTATTTATTTCGGTGTATATTCTCTGAATCTGTATCATAAGCTGTGTTACAAACATTAGCCATAAATTAAAAGATATGTGAAAGAGGAACAACAATAGTAAAAAATCAACATAAATTCAACATTAGCAAAAAAAAAAAAAAACAGTACAAATTCTGATTCTCAAATAGTATTGTGAAAATATTGATAGAAAAATCACATAGAGTAGAAGATAATTTAGCATAGGTATTTGGACAATAGTATTTTTCTTATTAATCATGTTTGCTAATAAAATTTTACAATTATCCTCTGTCTTAAGATATAATTAACAAACAAACATATATCAGCACCTAGTATTTAGTAATTATTAACTAAATACAGTTTATATTCTCACTAATCCTCTCGTGCCAATAAAAATAAAGTGCACATTCATGTTCGTTACTATCATTTTCCAAGCAAGATACCCAGTTGGTCCTCCTTTTCTACCTTCAGAACCCACAACACTGTAACCATAAGTATCTCTCTTTGTTAAGACCTCCTTCACAAACAAAACGCACTTTCTTTCTTCTCCATCTCACAATACAAAGCAATCACTTTGTCCATCATGCTAAAACCATGCTTCAACCTAACACAATCCATATCAATCAAAGGTCGAACACTTGTGCTGCATCACACACCTCTTGTATTAAATTCTTAACCCATCCACACATTATCGAAACCATTAACTCCATCATCTCTTCATCAACCGTATTTTCATTTTCAACCACTCAAACACTTCGAGAGCACACCGCGAATCTCTACCTTCTTGTGCGAAGTAGAAAAGCATCAGCTGCAAATCTCAAGAAGACAATCGATGATTCATATCCTCGGATGGTTCTCTAGTCATCCTCTCCAATTCCTCAATCGCCTCGAAAAACCCTTAGCGTATTTCATCCGCTTCTTCTTGGCTTGTGATGAATTGGTCTAGCTCCACGGAACGGGATAATCCGAGTTCACGAAATTTCCCAGCAGCGTAGTTGAATTTCAGATTGCAGATGATTCAGGAATTTGATACAAATAAGTTGTATCTTTCGTTAGAACTGAAGAACACTCGATTGCTTAACCAGAGAATGCAGAGAGAAGAGAAGAAGAATGAATATTATGATTTCTTATTGATAATGTAACAAGAGATTGTATCTCTTTCATAACACCTAAAACCCTAATGATAAACACCAAACCGTAAAGAATTCACCGACTCTAAATCTCGGCTAACGACTTAAACCGTTAAACCGTTAACTACTAAAACTCAATTAAAACCAAAATCATAAAACCAATTCCTACATCAAATATCCCCCCTTTGAAGGAACCTTGACCTCAAGGTTTGAATGAAGGAAATTTTGCTTGGAGCTCAAAATGGAACTCCAAGTTTCTTCTTCCTCAAGTTGGTTACTCAACTTCACCAAGACCATAGTCGCCGGTTTGCCTTGCCGGTTTACCATCTTCCGCTCCAGAACTTTCTCCGGCTCCTTAATCATCACGTCATGGACAATCAATGGCAGCTGATTCTTTGTATGGACATTTCCCACATGAAGTTTCAGCTATGAAACATGATACACATGATGTACCTGTGAAGAAGAGGGTAACTCGAGCTTATACGCGACTTTCCCACATTTGTCAATGACCTTGTATGGGCCAAAGTACTTCAGTGATAGTTCTGATTTGACCTCTGCACCACGGATTGCTGCCTATACGGCTGCAACTTAACATAGACATAATCACTGATATCCAAGTTTCGATATGTCCTATGTTGATCTCGAAGGAGATGAAACTTTAAGATCATCAGCATATTCTCCCTCTCTTGCAAGGTCTTAGCAATGACCGCAACCTTAGACTCACCAGGGAGGTACGTCAGTGCTGTGGTGGATGCTGTCCGTACAAGGCTTCATATGGGGACATCTGCGTCGCCATGTGGTAGTTCGTGTTGTACCAAAACTCCGATAATGGTAACCACTTGCTCCACATGTAAGGTTTGTCACTGCACATACATCGCAAATAAGTCTCCAGACACCTATTCACGACCTCCGTTTGTCCATCAATCTGTGGCTGATAGGCGCTAGACAGGTTCAATGACACTCCTTGTAATTTGAACAACTCCTGCCAGAAATCACTAAGAAAGACTGCATCTCTGTCGCTAACGATGGAACGCGGGAAACCGTGCAATTTGAAAACAAGGTCGAGAAACGCTTTTACCAGAGATGAGGCTGTGTAAGGATTTTCTATGGCAATGAAATGAGCCGCCTTGCTCAACCTGTCCACAAAAACAAATATTACCGTTTTACAGAATGATGGAGGCAGTCCATCTATGAAATCCATAGATATTTCTATCCAGATCGCCTCAGGAATGGGTAATGGCTGAATCAACCGCGGATAGGCTGATGTATCATATTTACATTGCTGACAAACTGTGCAGCTACGTATATATGCATGAATTTCCTTTGCCATTCTCTTCCAATAGAACAATGATTTCACTCTCTGGTGCGTTGCGTCCCGTCCTAAGTGACCGCCCATGCCCAAACAGTGCATCCATTCCAACAGTGTTAAGTACTTCCAAGTCATTAGAAACCACGATCCTGATCTTCCTCCGCAAAAATCCCTTGCGACCAGGAATAATGCTTCCTCTCATGTGGATCGGATTCAAGTGCCGTGATGATTTCTTTCACAACCACATCTGAAACATAAGCCGCATGTATCTTTGAAGCAAATCATAGTCCAGTACCGTTAGTGCCATGTGCAAAACATCATAACCCTCAACTCGTGGTAATGCATATGCAACTAAGTTGTCTTTGCCTTGCTTATACTGAATCTTGTAATCAAATTCAAGCAACTTTGGAAGCCATTTCCACTGTATTGGTGTATTCAACCTTTGCTTAAGGCTTCGTTGATCTGTTTTGATTGCAAAATGTCCCTCCAGCAAATAGTGTCGCCACATTTGAACTGCGAAAACCACCGCGAGTAGCTCTTTCTCGTATATCGAAAGATTCAGATGCCTACCTTTCAGATGGCGGCTAATGTATGCAAGCGGATGACCTTCCTGCATTAGTACTGCACTGATTCCGTTCCCACAAGCATATGTTTCTACTACAAACGGTTTATCGAACCGTGGTAAAGCTAGTACAGGCGCCCCGCACAATGCCTGCTTCAACTCGTCAAAGGCTCCTCTTGCTTCATCCGACCAAACGAAGGAGTCCTTCTTAGTGAGAGCTGTTAATGTCCTTGCTATTGCTCCAAAGTTCCCGACAAACCTTTGATAATATCCTGCTAACCCAAGGAACCCTCAGAGTTGTTTAAGAGGTTTAGTGATTGGCCATTCTGCAACAGCCTGTACCTTGTTCTGGTCAGTGGCTATTCCCTCTGCTGAGATGTAATGCCCTAGGTAGTCCACTCGACTCGACCCAAAAGTGCACTTACTCCGTTTAGTATATAACTAGTTCTACTTCATTAATTTAAAAACCCTCCGAAGATGCTCCGTATGCCGCCCCAATGAAGAACTGTAAATCAAGATGTCGTCGAAAAATATGAATACCGGCTTCCTCAACATATCCTTGAATACAAAGTTCATTAGTCCTTGAAAGGTAGCAGAGGCATTAGTAAGTCCAAATGGCATGACAAGATATTCATAATGCCCACTTTGGGTTTTGAAGGCTGTTTTATGAATATCTTGAGTTTCCGTCCTTACTTGGTGGTAACATGCCCGTAAATCGATCCCTCCAGCTCGTCCACTAAATCTTTGATCAAGGGTATGGGAAACCTGTTCTTCACCGTCATGTTGTTAAGTCCTCTATAATCCACGCAAAGCCGCCAACTACCATCCTTTTTCTTCACCAGTACCACTAGAGATGCAAACGAGATAGAACTGTCATGGATAGTGCCTGCCTCAAGTAATTCCTGCACTATCTTATCTATCTTGTTTTTCTAATGTATTGCATAGCGGTAGGGCCAATGGTTAATCGGAAAAGAACCGTCAACTAATGGGATCTGTGATCGCGTAATGGTCTAGAGGGAGGTAACGAAGTTGGATCAGCAAAGACATCATCAAAATCCGCTAACACGGCCTGCCATGCTGGCGCTAATTCTGTCACGTCCTCGCCAGCATCAATCGTACAAAGATCTGCCTACTTCTCTTCCACCACGTCTTGTACACATATCATAGCAAGCTGAACTTGTTCCTCCTGTAACTTGTTTAGCTTACTAGCTTTTAGCTCGCGTACTGAACCCTTCCTGATACCGTGAAGTAATATCTTCCTTTGCTCCCAACGAAATTGCATTTCCAATTTCTTAAAATCCCATGTAATAGGTCCTAACGATCCAAGCCACTGTACCCCGAGTACCATATCGCAGCCACCTAACATAAGTACCAACATGTCATCTTCCCATTTCATACCACCAAAGCTCCACTGAAATTTCTTGATCTTGGAATGTACTCCAATCATTCGCCCATCAGCTACAGCAACCGTAGCTATACTCATTGGCAGTAAGGTACATCCAAGTTTCAAGGCCACTTGAGAATCAACAAAATTGTGGGTTGACCCTGAGTCAATCAGGATGAACAAGGCCCGATACCCATGGTAACCTTTTACCCTCATGGTCTGATAACCTGTCAAGCCTGATGCAGCATTCACCGAATTATGAGAACATCAATGCTCTTCTGCTTCTTCGTTCACCTATTCTCCGACAACTTCAACTTCATCATCCTCTGCTTCTTCTATCTCCATCATGAACAATTGAATCTTTTTGTGCTTGAGATAATGCATGGGTGTGTATTTTGTTGAGGTCAAAAACCTCCTCGACGAAAACAATGGCCGAAAGACAGGATTGAGTAGCCGGATACGAGCGAGTGTTTGCATTAAACGTTCAAGGTCTCGTATAAGTAATGAAGTTGTATGAAACACCGATAGTATCGCCTAAACGACTTATCGGAAGAAAGGTTTAGGCAAAACAGATGACGCCATGATTCGACAAACATACCTTCCGACAGGGACTACAGATCGACGGAACATCCGAACAAAGCAAAGGACGAGCTGAAACAGCTCAGAAAACCAAGCTAAACCAGCTCAAAAATACGAGCTGAACCAGCTCGGAATTCCGAGCTAAACCAGCTCGGAAAACCGAGCTGAACCAGCTCGGAATTCCGATCTAAACCAGCTCGGATTTCCGAGCAAAACCAGCTCGGAAAACTGAGCTGAACCAGCTTGTAATTCCGAGCTAAACCAGCTCAGAAAACCGAGTTGAACCAGCTCGGAATTCCGAGCTAAACCAGCTTAGGTTTTCCGAACTAAACCAGCTTAGGTTTTCCGAGCTGAACCAGCTTGGGTTTTCCGAGCTGAACCGTTTTAGGTTTTCCGAGCTGAACTTTCCGAACGGATAACCAAACATTTGCCGATACGCATAACTTGTCGCAGCCCACCTTCAGAAACGTCCGCCCATACCTTCCTGGACCGATAACTTGGGCTGATGGATCGATATTAGACTTGGGCCCGAGCATACGACGAACTCTAAACCAAATAAGTGATTTGATACGTTAACGGATTCAGAACGTCCAAATCTCGGCCCATCCAGCGAACGAGTCGAGCCGCGGAAAGACGAAGAAGTAAAGAAAGAGATTGGAAAAGAGAAGATCCGAGGAAAATGTATATTTTAGCGAAGAAAGGGAAAAGATAAGAACAGGAAGATTTCCGGAAATCTTACGGAAATATTCTCGAAAACCGACGAACCGAAAGCTATAAAAGGAGAGAGAGGCTAGATGAGAAGACCAGAGCGAAAAAACCTAAGACTTAGACTTAAGAACTTAGCAATTTCTCTTAGCCATTTCGAGAGTTCTTTTGTGCTTTCTTTCCGATTCTTTTACTCTGTTTCCGATCTTTGTATTCTTTCCGACTTCTAATCAATAAAACGTTCTCCGGGTTTGCTAGTTTAGTGGTTGTTCTCTGAAAATTTCTGTTCCCTAAAAGTTTTTCTCTACAAGTTTTGACCGTGTGAGTTTCGACTCTCACAGTTTGGCGCCGTCTGTGGGGATAAGAAACTTTCGAAACTTAAAAACCACTGGTTAGTAGATCCGAAGAAATAGGTACGGGCAAGAATATGGCCGATCCATCGGACACTGCAACCAACAATATGATCATTGGAGGGTCACAATACTGCCAAGACACGGTATCATCGATCAAGGCTTACCAAAGACGAGCTGAAACAAACACTCATCGACCCGCCTACGATCGGTCTCCAAACGATGCGATAACATTCGAGGAATGTAAGACCACAGACATCGACATGCCGCACAATGATCCGCTCATCATCGAGTTGATCATCGGGGATCTCGACGTCGCCATGATCTTAATCGACACCGGAAGTTCCGTAGACGTCATTCTCCAAGATACGGTAAAAAGAATGAACATCGGTTTTTCCGAGATATCCCCCATCCCTAAACCCTTGACAGGATTCACCGGGGACACTACGATGACCCTTGGGACAATCATGCTACCAGTTCGGGCTGGGGAAGTAACCAAAATCATCGAATTTTTAGTAGCAGACGCCCCGGAAATCTACAACGTAATCATGGGAACTCCATGGATAAATTCCATGAAAGTTGTCCCGTCGACGTACCACCTTTGCCTGAAATTTCCAACACCCAACGGGATTACTACAATATGGGGAAGTCAAACGCAATCCCGATCTTGCTTCATGAACGAACACAAACTCAGGAAAAGGACGAACGAGATAACTCGGAAGCCTAAGCGACCGCGAATTGAACCAGATCAAGAAGTTGCGATAAAACCCACAAAGACAGGAGAAAAGCAGGAAGAAGAAGAAGAGAACGAGCCATGCGAACCTGTGACATCAGTCTGCATAGACGACGAGGATCCAGAATGGTGCGTGGACACCAGAGCGAATCTGGACTATTCAATCAAGAAAGGGATAGTCTTATGTCTCCGAGACAACGTCAGAAGTTTCACCTGGACCGCAGAAGATATGCCTGGTATTAGTATGGATATCGCATGTCACGAGCTGAACATAAACCCGACAATCAAACCCGTCCGACAGAAGAGAAGGAAGTTGGGAGCCGAACGCACTAAGGCAGTCAACGACGAGGTAGGAAGATTACTCAAAGTGGGTTCGATCATCGAAGTCAAATACCCTGACTGGCTAGCAAATCCCGTAGTCGTAAAAAAGAAAACGGAAAATGGAGGGTTTGCGTTGACTTCACGGATCTGAACAAGGCTTGCCCCAAAGATAGTTGTCCACTTCCGCACATAGATCGGCTAGTGGAGGCGACGACCGGAAATAAACTACTCACATTCATGGACGCATTCTCAGGGTACAACCAAATCATGATGAATCCGGACGATAGAGATAAAACGGCCTTCGTCACTTACAAAGGAATCTATTGCTACAAAGTCATGCCCTTCGGCCTCAAAAACGCTGGAGCAACATATCAGCGTTTGGTGAACAAAATGTTCGCCGAACAACTCGGAAGGACAATGGAAGTACATAGACGACATGCTGGTCAAGTCCCTCGAAGAAAAAGATCACGTCGAGCACCTGCGTGAATGCTTCAGACAATTAAACAAACACAACATGAAGCTCAATCCGGCCAAATGCAGATTCGGGGTGGCATCTGGGGAATTCCTGGGATATCTAGTGACCCACCGAGGTATCAAAGCAAACCTGAAGCAGATCAACGCATTGATCCAGATGTCCTCGCCAACAACGAAACGCGAAGTCCAACGACTAACTGGACGTGTAGCAGCATTAAACAGGTTCATCTCGCGATCAACCGACAAACGTCTGCCTTTCTACGACACCTTTGTTGGAATTGTGTCCAGCAATCTCTGTACTGTCTCTATAAAGTAAGAGTATGTCAGTGATCAGACATAAGTCATACAATACTGGGGGTCATGATGGCTTGCTAGAGTCCGCTCATGATCTATAAGTCTTGGACTTATTGCCTTTATTGTATGATCCCATATGGGTCACACGCTTAAGCTAGCAGGAAATAAAGTAGGAACGGCTTAGCAGAAGTACGATAAAAGTGCTAGGCATTTGTCGTACTAAGAGAGAAAGATTAATGGGTCTGATTAAATCCATGGGATTTAATCAGATTGGCATTTGGGCCCAAAAGCCCAAAAGGGAAAGAGAAGGCTTTTATAAGCTAAAAGCCAAAGCTCTTTCTCCTTAACCCTAACCCTGCGCCGATTCTCTCTCTCTCTCTGCGCCTCCCTTAGCTCGGTCTAGCAGCCAGTTTCCTGTGATTGCGTGTGTGAGCCTTTGGAGGATTCATCCCTTGGTGTATCTCCCTGATCTCTGACCTGTTCTACATCTTCCGCTGCAACAAACAGGTAAAAGGTGAGATCTTAATGTTTCTATTTCAAGAGAACCTAGATCTGTATGTTTAGTAGGTTCAACTAATCTGAGAATTGAACCAAGAGAGACTAAACTAATCCTACAGTGGTATCAGAGCCATTGGTTCTTAGGATTTCTTGTTTTAGATTCATGTTTAGGTTGTTTAATCTGTTTAGAAGTGTTTTGAATCCATTACTGATAAGAAAAACACTTAAGAATCAGAATTGAAATCTAAACACATTGATTGGATCACAAAACCGAGCTATATGACTCGGGTTTTGTTGATCGGCCAAGGGAAAAACGACCGGCTTGGCCGGTTGGTTATCACGGCCGAGAGATGGCCGGTTGGGTCGGATCGATCGTGGCTCGGCCCGATCATGGATCGTCCCGTTCCGCCTCTCTCATGTCCCGATGCTTGCTTGACGTGCGAGAAAGATCGACCACGATCGTCGCGTCTCGGCCAAGCATCGACCCGTCCCATGATCGTCCCGCATGAACCGAGCTCGTCCGACCGTCCCGATCATACGCAAGCGTCCCGTCCGGCAATCCGAGCGTCTCGATCTCGGATCGAGCATGCGGCTTGCGGCTGGACGGCTCTTGCTCGACCGGTTAGGGTTTTGGGTGTAATTGGGCCGGTTCGATTTCGGTTAGGTGGTTCGGTTCAAAACTTAATTAAAATCATCATTCTGGTTTAATAAACAGATTTTAATAATTTTATTAAATCTGGCTAAACCGGAATAAGAAATCCAATGTCGAAAGAAATATTGGATTTAGTGCCTAAACCAGGAATTTCTAATTTGATTTGGTTGGACCAAATAAATTGAGAAATTCCGGTTTAGTAAATAACCGGTTGACAATTGTGGTCATCGTAGTAATTAAAACTTGGTTAGACCAGTTTTAATGAACCAGACCGGTTATGTCAATTAATTGGACAATTGGGTCATGTCTTGGACATGGACCAATTCTTGGGCCTCGGGCCAAGAAGTTAAAACAATTGGGCCAATTATTTGAGTCTTTCTTCAGATTAATTTAAAATTTATTTTATAAAATTATAAAGTCGATTTTAAATTAAAGTTTCCGAAATTTTGAAATTAGAAAGTTTCTTAAATTAGAAGTTTCTGAATTTGCGGGTTTTGGATTTTTAAGAAATTTCTAAAGTTAGAAAGTTTCCGTTTTTGAAAGTTTCCAATTTTAGAAAGTTTCCAAAAATAGTAGGTTTCCAAAAATGGAAAGTTTCCCGAAATAGTAATCTTCTATTTTGGGAATGATTTTTAAATAAACCTACGAACCTCAAATAATATCAAGCGTTGGATGTCTTGTCCAGGCTATGTCAGCTGTCAAAGCCCATTCAATTGCATTCATGGCCTTACAGTGTGAGGATGTCTGCTTTTGCGTGGGTAAGACGGTTTGTGATTCATAAATGTCATTGGGAGTCCCAGACATTAATGATTACATGACTGTATAGTCTGGTTTTCTTGACTAGGCCATCGGGAGTCCCGGGCCTTGAGACATCAGAGTGGATTGGGCCTCGGGCCCAGATTCACAACCAAGAGTTATATCATGGATATAATTAGCCGATATAGGGCTTACCGATATAAGCTAAAGGTTGGGTGACGGCCAGTGGCCCACTTTAATCTTAGTTATATGTGGATCTTGGAATCATTATATTCTATTGAGGGTAACTTATGTTATTGAATATAATGCATGATTAATCATATTGAACATTTAACTAATAACCTTTTTATTTATATATTTCAGATATGACTACTACAAGCACACAAAACACGTTCTCGATCCGGTCTGTTCTCGAGAAGGAGAAGCTGACTGGAACGAACTTCCTGACATGGTCAAGGAACTTGAGGCTGGTCCTCAAGCAGGAGAAGAAGGATTATGTCCTTCGTGATCCCCTCCCCGAGAGGCCTCTTGCCAATGCTGCCAGGACTCTGCACAATGCTTGGGAAAAGCATTCGTCAGATGAAAATGATGTCTATTGCCTGATGTTGGCGACAATGACTGCTGAGCTGCAAATGCAGTTCGAGAGTGTATTGTCTCCCATCGAGATAATGGCAAGCCTGAAATCGCTTTTTCAGGAGCAGGCTAGGACTGAGAGGTTCCAGACAGTTAAGAACCTCTTGGACTGTAAGTTGGATGCGAATGCGGCAGTGAGTCCACATGTCTTGAAGATGATGGGTTATCTCGATCATCTTCAGAAACTCGACTGCCCAATCAGCCAGGAACTTGCCTGTGACATCGTTCTGCAGTCTTTACCTGCAAGCTATGATCAGTTCATTCTGAACTTTAACATGCATGGCTTGAGTAAGACACTACCTGAGCTTCACGGAATGCTCAAGACTGCAGAGCCCAACTTGAGGAAAACCGCCAAGGACCCCAATGTGCTTATGGTGCAAAAGGGCAAGGGGTTTAAGAAATCCTCTGCTAAGGATAAGGGAAAGGCCCAGGCCGTCCAAGTCATGGACAAGGACACGCCAAAGCCCAAGCCCAAGTCCAAGGCTGGGCCAACTGACGTGTGCAGGTTCTGCAAAGAACTGGGGCATTGGAGAAGAGATTGCAAGAAATTCCAGGAAGGTCTAAAGGAATTGAAGAAGAAGACTCTCGAGACTTCTTCATCAGGTATTTTTGTTATAGAAGTTAATACAACTACTTCTGATAATACCTCATGGGTCATGGATACTGGTTGTGGGGCTCATATTTGTACTAATATGCAGGCACTCAGCAACAGTAGAAGGCTGAAGCAAGGACAAGTGGAGCTACGAGTTGGGAATGGAGCGAAAGTTCCAGCACTAGCTGTAGGAACATACTTGTTGTCTTTACCTTCGGGATTGATTTTAGAACTTAATAATTGTTATTTTGTACCTGCTATAAGCAGAAATATTATTTCAATTTCTTTGTTGGATTTGGAAGGTTATGATTTTTCAGTTAAGAATAAATTATGTTCCTTCAATCGCAACAATTTGTTCTATGGTTCTGCCCCTCTTTCGAATGGGCTTTACATACTCGATCAATCCGCGCCAATATATAACATTAATACAAAACGGTTTAAACCTAATGAGGAAAACCGAACGTTTCTATGGCATTGTCGTTTAGGGCACATAAGCGAGAAACGCATCAAGAGGCTCCATTCGAATGGACTTCTTGGCTCATTTGACTTTGAGTCATGTGAGAAATGCGAATCATGCATGATGGGCAAAATGACACGGGCCCCCTTTAATAAACCTAACGAGAGGGCCAGTGACTTATTGGGCCTGATACACACTGATGTGTGTGGCCCAATGTCCACAAATGCAAGAGGAAACTATCAGTACTTCATTACCTTCACTGATGATTTCAGTAGGTATGGATATGTTTATTTAATGAAACATAAGTCTGAATCATTCGAGAGATTCAAAGAATTCCAAAATGAAGTACAGAACCAACTTGGCAAAAGCATTAAGGCTCTTCGGTCCGACCGAGGAGGAGAATACTTAAGCCAGGAATTCAGTGATCATCTGAGAGAGTGTGGGATCGTATCCCAACTCACTCCTCGTGGAACACCTCAATGGAATGGTGTGTCTGAGAGGAGAAATCGGACCTTATTGGATATGGTTCGATCTATGATGAGTCACACAGACCTTCCAATATCCCTTTGGGGATATGCTCTGCTAACAGCAGTGTTCACTCTAAATAGAGCGCCATCAAAAGCAGTAGCAAAGACACCATATGAATTATGGACTGGACAAGCTCCAGTGCTGTCTTATCTCAGAATTTGGGGTTGTGAAGCCTATGTCAAGAGATTGATCTCAGACAAGCTTACACCAAAATCTGACAAATGCTACTTCATTGGTTATCCACGGGAAACCAAGGCTTATTACTTCTATCTACGTTCCGAGAACAAGATTTTTGTTGCCCGGGATTGTAACTTTCTTGAGAGAGAATTTCTTTCTAAGAAAGACAGTGGGAGTAAGGTACTGCTTGAAGAAATTCAAGATGAACAGGATACTGCTCAACCTGAACAGGAAGAGCAGCAGGAGGACCTACAAGAAATTGTAGAGCCTGAACCTGTAGTACCTGAAGTTCGAAGATCCGGGAGGATCCGTCACGAACCCGAGAGATATCAAGGGTTCCTCGTGACTGACTGTCATGATCTTTTGATCATTGATGGTGATGAACCATCGAACTTCAATCAAGCCATGATGGGCCCAGATTCCTGTAAGTGGCGCAAGGCCACTGATTCCGAAATGGACTCCATGTCGGTCAACCAAGTCTTTTCGTTGGTTGATTTGCCTGCTGGTGTAAAAGCCATCGAGTGCAAATGGATCTTCAAGAAGAAGATTGACGTGGATGGAAATGTCCAGATTTATAAAGCCAGGTTGGTGGCAAAAGGTTTCAGACAAGTTCACGGTGTGGATTACGATGAAACCTATTCCCCAGTGGCAATGATGAAATCTATTCGGATTCTACTAGCAACTGCAGCTTTTCATGATTATGAAATTTGGCAGATGGACGTGAAAACCGCCTTCCTGAATGGTATTCTGGAAGAGGATGTGTATATGACACAACCTGACGGTTACATAGATCCAAAGAATGCTGGGAAAGTATGCAAGCTTCATAAATCCATTTATGGATTGAAGCAAGCATCGAGGAGCTGGAATCTTCGTTTTGATGAAGCGATCAAGCAATTTGACTTCATCAGAAACGAAGAAGAACAATGCGTGTATAAGAAAACTAGTGGGAGCAAGATAGTATTTTTATCCTGTATGTCGATGACATACTGCTTCTCGGAAACGACGTTCCAATGCTGAAGTCCGTAAAGGACTGGCTTGGAAGTTTTTTTTCCATGAAAGACATGGGTGAAGCCGCATACATTCTTGGAATTAGGATCTATCGGGATAGACCTAAGAGGCTGATAGGCTTGTGTCAAGACTCATACATTGACAAAGTCCTACAAAGATTCAGCATGAAAGATTCCAAGAAGGGCTTCACGCCAATGGTACATGGCACAACGCTAAGCAAGAAGCAGAGCCCTACGTCGGCTGCTGAGCTTGAGCGCATGAAGAGTAATCCTTATGCATCTGCAATAGGATCTATCATGTATGCCATGATCTGTACTCGTCCTGATGTTGCTTATGCACTGAGCATGACGAGTAGATACCAGTCAAATCCAGGTGAAAACCATTGGATTGCCGTAAAGAATATCTTGAAGTATCTAAGACATACTAAGGATAAGTTCTTGGTGTACGGTGGAAGTGATGTGCTTAAAGTCAGTGGATTCACGGACGCAAGTTTCCAGACAGACACAGATGATTTCCGGTCATAGTCCGGTTATATCTTTTGTCTGAATGGCGGTGCAGTAAGTTGGAGAAGCTCCAAGCAGGACACCGTTGCTGATTCCACTACAGAAGCTGAATATATCGCCACCTCAGAAGCAGCGAAGGAAGCTGTTTGGATACGAAAGTTCATTGTGGAACTAGGTGTGATACCAGATGCGGCTGAACCTATGACACTGTTTTGCGACAACAATGGTGCCATAGCTCAGGCAAAGGAACCAAGATCACACCAGAAATCCAAGCATGTTCAAAGAAGATTTCACTTGATACGTGACATCGTTAATAGAAAGGAAGTCAAGATCAGCCGAGTTCCGACAGATGATAACGTCGCTGATCCGTTGACAAAGCCACTCCCAAGGCCTAAGCTCGAGTTCCTGACTGAAGCTGTAGGCATTAGAAACATTGAAATGTAATCTAAATTTGAGTGGGAGTTTTGTGAGCTTTATTTTAGTTATTTGATATGTTCTTGTAAAACATTATTTTATGTTTAATGAAATTATTATTTCAAGATTATTTTAACTGTGATGAAATAATCGTTCCAAAATGATATGAAGCATTTTATAGGTCATCGAAGTAAGTGACTTGATCTTGAGTCATCAAAGTCATTTAGCTTGATCATGAGACCCTATATTTGATAGATGTTTTATATCATCCTGTCCCTAGTCGAAGGTTGTTGAAATTGGAACATCAACAACCGTGAGAGACTAGATTGGTACGTGACTTATGACAAAGTCTTAATGTGTCATAGATGCACGGCATCAAAGTCAGTACATAGGTGTATGTTGGGAACATACGACCGGACAAGACCCGCTTATAAGAACTCTTCAGGATATTTATATCTGTGTCATAAGAGATTCTTACTACGACTATAGAGTATAGTCCTTAGACCTGAGTTTGCATGCATGTGACTACATATGGACTGATGTACTTTGATCATTGTCTAACGCGATCGTTCTGCGATAGCTATAAGGACCTTGTTTGGGTACATCACGAAATGAGTAGTTTACAGTGATGGAACAAGATGGGATTTGTCCCTCCAATATAAATGGAGTGAATATCTCTAGGCCAATCGGAGATTTGAATACTGGAAAACGCATGGCCATGCTCAAACGGACTTTCCCGAGTCGTTTGGATTGTCAGTATCAAATCAGAGTCCGATGAACAAGATTAGGCTTTATAAGGATGACACTAATCTTGCCTTATGACTAATCGAGATATTGAGACGAAAGGGATTATGAATACAGAGATTCCAGTTCAAGTGGGAGATTGTTGGAATTGTGTCCAGCAATCTCTGTACTGTCTCTATAAAGTAAGAGTATGTCAGTGATCAGACATAAGTCATACAATACTGGGGGTCATGATGGCTTGCTAGAGTCCGCTCATGATCTATAAGTCTTGGACTTATTGCCTTTATTGTATGATCCCATATGGGTCACACGCTTAAGCTAGCAGGAAATAAAGTAGGAACGGCTTAGCAGAAGTACGATAAAAGTGCCAGGCATTTGTCGTACTAAGAGAGAAAGATTAATGGGTCTGATTAAATCCATGGGATTTAATCAGATTGGCATTTGGGCCCAAAAGCCCAAAAGGGAAAGAGAAGGCTTTTATAAGCTAAAAGCCAAAGCTCTTTCTCCTTAACCCTAACCCTGCGCCGATTCTCTCTCTCTCTCTGCGCCTCCCTTAGCTCGGTCTAGCAGCCAGTTTCCTGTGATTGCGTGTGTGAGCCTTTGGAGGATTCATCCCTTGGTGTATCTCCCTGATCTCTGACCTGTTCTACATCTTCCGCTGCAACAAACAGGTAAAAGGTGAGATCTTAATGTTTCTATTTCAAGAGAACCTAGATCTGTATGTTTAGTAGGTTCAACTAATCTGAGAATTGAACCAAGAGAGACTAAACTAATCCTACAACCTTGAGGGGCAACAAGACTTTTGAATGGTCGGAAAAATGCGAAGAGGCTTTCCACCAATTGAAAAAATATTTGGCGAATCTGCCGGTATTGGCAAAACTGATCGAAAAAGAACCCCTATTCTTGTACACCGTGTTGGAATTGTGTCCAGCAATCTCTGTACTGTCTCTATAACGTAAGAGTATGTCAGTGATCAGACATAAGTCATACAATGCTGGGGGTCATGATGGCTTGCTAGAGTCCGCTCATGATCTATAAGTCTTGGACTTATTGCCTTTATTGTATGATCCCATATGGGTCACACGCTTAAGCTAGCAGGAAATAATGTTGGAACGGCTTAGCAGAAGTACGACAAAAGTGCTAGGCATTTGTCGTACTAAGAGAGAAGAATTAATGGGTCTGATTAAATAGAATTTAATCAGATTGGTATTTGGGCCCATAAAGCCCAAAAGGAATTAGACAAGTTTTATGAATAAAACTTGAGTCTGTTTTTCCTTCCAACCCTAACACCCAGCGCCGTTTTTCTCCTCTCTCTGCGCCTCTGTTCTTCGTGGTCTAGCAGCCAATTTCCGGTGATTGCGTGTGTGAGCCTTTGGAGGATCCATCTCTCGGTGTATCTCCCTGATCATCGACCTGTTAATCAATTCCGCTGCAAACAAACAGGTAAAAGGTGAGATCATATGTTTCTAAATAAGAACACCTAGATCTGATGCATGTTTAGGTTGATATCAATATGAGAATTGAATCAGGATCAACCAAAACTTCCAACAGTGGTATCAGAGCCATTGGTTCTTAGGTTTCTTGTTTTAGATTCATGTTTAGGTTGTTTAATCTGTTTAGATGTGTTTTGAATCCATTACTGATAAGAAAAACACATAAGAAACTGAATTAAAATCCTGAACAAACACTTGAATCACAAAACCGAGCTATATGACTCGGGTTTTGTTGATTGGCCAAGGCGTGATCGACCCGGCTTGGCCGGTTGGTGATCACGGCCGAAAGGCGACCGGTCGGGAGATCGGAAGGGTCGGGATCGGAACGATCGGGATCGGACGGTCGGGATGACCGGTTCGGTCGATCGGCCGAGTGATCGCACGGCGATCGCGACCGATCGCGTCATCCCGATCACGTCCCGGCTGTCGCGTTCCGATGCGTCCGTCCGTGCGCTGCGTCCCGTCCGTCTGGCGAGCGTCCATCCGGTCGCGTGCGCCGTCCCTGTCCCGTCCCGAACGTCCGGCTGGTTCGACCCGACCGTCCTCGATCTCGGATCGAACGGTTCGCGGCTGAGCGGCTGGACAAGATGTTCTTGGCTGGAAATTAGGTCACAACCAACTCGGTTTGGTTCGTGACTAATTCGGTTCGGTTCAATGCTCGGTTTAAGATTTAATTAAAATTGATTCGTTCTGGTTTAATAAACAGATTTTAATAATTTTATTAAAGTCTGGTTAAACCAGGATTAGAAATCCAATGTCGAAAGAAATATTGGATTTAGTGCCTAAACCAGGAATTTCTAATTTGATTTGGTTGGACCAAATAAATTGAGAAATTCCGGTTTAGTAAATAACCGGTTGACAATTGTGGTCATCGTAGTAATTAAAATTTGGTTAGACCAATTTTAATGAACCAGACCGGTTATGTCAATTAATTGGACAATTGGGTCATGTCTTGGACATGGACCAATTCTTGGGCCTCGGGCCAAGAAGTTAAAACAATTGGGCCAGTTAATTGAGTCTTTCTTCAGATTAATTTAAAATCTATTTTATAAAGTTATAAAGTTGATTTTATATTAAAGTTTCCGAAATTTTATAATTAGAAAGTTTCTTTAAATAGAATTTTCTGAATTTGCGGGTTTTGGATTTTAAAGAAGTTTCTAAAGTTAGAAAGTTTCCGGTTTTAGAAAGTTTCCAATTTTAGAAAGTTTCTAAAAATAGTAGGTTTCCATAAATAGAAAGTTTCCCGAAATAGTAATCTTCTATTTTGGGAATGATTTTAATAAACCTACGAACCTCAAATAATATCAAGCGTTGGATGTCTTGTCCAGGCTATGTCAGCTGTCAAAGCCCATTCAATTGCATTCATGGCCTTACAGTGTGAGGATGTCTGCTTTTGCGTGGGTAAGACGGTTTGTGATTCATAAATGTCATTGGGAGTCCCAGACATTAATGATTACATGAATGTATAGTCCGGTTTTCTTGACTAGGCCATCGGGAGTCCCGGGCCTTGAGACATCAGAGTGGATTGGGCCTCGGGCCCAGATTCACAACCAAGAGTTATATCACGGATATAATTAGCCGAAATAGGGCTTACCGATATAAGCTAAGGTTGGGTGACGGCCAGTGGCCCACTTTAATCTTAGTTATATGTGGATCTTGGAATCATTATATTCTATTGAGGGTAACTTATGTTATTGAATATAATGCATGATTAATCATATTAAATTTTAATACGAGATTAATCATTTTGAACATATAACTAATAACCTTTTTATTTATATATTTCAGATATGACTACTACAAGCACTCAAAACACATTCTCGATCCGGTCTGTTCTCGAGAAGGAGAAGCTGACTGGAACGAACTTCCTGACATGGTCAAGGAACTTGAGGCTGGTCCTCAAGCAGGAGAAGAAGGATTACGTCCTTCGAGATCCCCTCCCCGAGAGGCCTCTTGCCAATGCTGCCAGGACTCTGCACAATGCTTGGGAAAAGCATTCGTCAGATGAAAATGATGTTTATTGCCTGATGTTGGTGACAATGACTCCAGAGCTGCAAAAGCAGTTCGAAAGTGTATTGTCTCCAATCGAGATCATGGCAAGCCTGAAATCGCTTTTTCAGGAGCAGGCTAGGACCGAGAGGTTCCAGACAGTTAAGAACCTCTTGGACTGTAAGTTGGCTGCGAATGCGGCAGTGAGTCCTCATGTGTTGAAGATGATGGGTTATCTCGATCATCTTCACAAACTCGACTGCCCAATCAGCCAGGAACTTGCCTGCGACATCATTCTGCAGTCTTTACCTGCAAGCTATGATCAGTTCATTCTGAACTTTAACATGCATGGCTTGAGTAAGACACTGCCTGAGCTTCACGGAATGCTCAAGACTGCAGAGCCCAACTTGAAGAAAACCGCCAAGGACCCCAATGTACTTATGGTACAAAAGGGCAAGGGGTTTAAGAAGTCTTCTGCTAAGGATAAGGGAAAGGCCAAGGGTGTCCAAGTCGCGGACAAGGACACGCCAAAGCCCA
This sequence comes from Orychophragmus violaceus, assembly GCA_030180135.1. NCBI lineage: Eukaryota > Viridiplantae > Streptophyta > Magnoliopsida > Brassicales > Brassicaceae > Orychophragmus > Orychophragmus violaceus. The sequence continues at coordinate 83,259,391 of CM058231.1, forward strand.
AGCCCAAGTCCAAGGCTGGGCCAACTGACATGTGCAGGTTCTGCAAAGAACTGGGGCATTGGAGAAGAGATTGCAAGAAATTCCAGGAAGGTCTAAAGGAATTAAAGAAGAAGACTTTCGAGACTTCTTCATCAGGTATTTTTGTTATAGAAGTTAATACAACTACTTCTGATAATACCTCATGGGTCATGGATACTGGTTGTGGGGCTCATATTTGTACTAATATGCAGGCACTCAGCAACAGTAGAAGGCTAAAGCAAGGACAAGTGGAACTACGAGTTGGGAATGGAGCGAAAGTTTCAGCACTAGCTGTAGGAACTTACTTGTTGTCTTTACCTTCGGGATTGATTTTAGAACTTAATAATTGTTATTTTGTACCTGCTATAAGCAGAAATATTATTTCAATTTCTTTGTTGGATTTGGAAGGTTATGATTTTTCAGTTAAGAATAAATTATGTTCCTTCAATCGCAACAATTTGTTCTATGGTTCTGCCCCTCTTACGAATGGGCTTTACATACTCGATCAATCCGCGCCAATTTATAACATTAATACAAAACGGTTTAAACCTAATGAGGAAAACCGAACGTTTCTATGGCATTGTCGTTTAGGGCACATCAGCGAGAAACGCATCAAGAGGCTCCATTCGAATGGACTTCTTGGCTCATTTGACTTTGAGTCATGTGAGAAATGCGAATCCTGCATGATGGGCAAAATGACACGGGCCCCCTTTAATAAACCTAACGAGAGGGCCAGTGACTTATTGGGCCTGATACACACTGATGTGTGTGGCCCAATGTCCACTAATGCAAGAGGAAACTATCAGTACTTCATTACCTTCACTGATGATTTCAGTAGGTATGGATATGTTTATTTGATGAAACATAAGTCTGAATCTTTTGAGAAGTTCAGAGAATTCCAAAATGAAGTACAGAACCAACTTGGCAAAAGCATTAAGGCTCTTCGGTCCGACCGAGGAGGAGAATACTTAAGCCAAGAATTCAGTGATCATCTGAGAGAGTGTGGGATCGTATCCCAACTCACTCCTCCTGGAACACCTCAATGGAATGGTGTGTCTGAGAGGAGAAATCGGACCTTATTGGATATGGTTCGATCTATGATGAGTCACACAGACCTTCCAATATCCCTTTGGGGATATGCTCTGCTAACAGCAGTGTTCACACTAAACAGAGCGCCATCAAAAGCAGTAGCAAAGACACCATATGAATTATGGACTGGAGAAGCTCCAGTGCTGTCTTATCTAAGAATTTGGGGTTGTGAAGCCTATGTTAAGAGATTAATCTCAGATAAGCTTACACCAAAATCTGATAAATGCTACTTCATTGGTTATCCACGGGAAACCAAGGCTTATTACTTCTATCTACGTTCCGAGAACAAGATCTTTGTTGCCCGGGATTGTAACTTTCTTGAGAGAGAGTTTCTCTCTAAGAAAGACAGTGGGAGTAAGGTACTGCTTGAAGAAATTCAAGATGAACAGGATACTGCTCAACCTAATGAGGAAGAGCAGCAGGAGGATCTACAAGAAATTGTAGAGCCTGAATCTGTAGTACCTGAAGTTCGAAGATCCGGGAGGATCCGTCACGAACCCGAGAGATATCAGGGATTCCTCGTGACTGACTGTCATGATCTTTTGATCATTGATGGTGATGAACCATCGAACTTCAATCAAGCCATGATGGGCCCAGATTCCTCTAAGTGGCGCCAGGCCACTGATTCCGAAATGGACTCCATGTCGGTCAATCAAGTCTTTTCGTTGGTTGATTTGCCTGCTGGTGTAAAAGCCATCGAGTGCAAATGGATCTTCAAGAAGAAGATTGACGTGGATGGAAATGTCCAGATTTATAAAGCCAGGTTGGTGGCAAAAGGTTTCAGACAAGTTCACGGTGTGGACTACGATGAAACCTATTCACCGGTGGCTATGATGAAATCTATTCGGATTCTACTAGCAACTGCAGCTTTTCATGATTATGAAATTTGGCAGATGGACGTGAAAACCGCCTTCCTGAATGGTATTCTGGAAGAGGATGTGTATATGACGCAGCCTGACGGTTACATAGATCCAAAGAATGCTGGGAAAGTATGCAAGCTTCATAAATCCATTTATGGATTGAAGCAAGCATCGAGGAGCTGGAATCTTCGTTTTGATGAAGCGATCAAGCAATTTGACTTTATCAGAAACGAAGAAGAACAATGCGTGTATAAGAAAACTAGTGGGAGCAAAATCGTTTTTCTTATTCTGTATGTTGATGACATACTGCTTCTCGGAAACGACATTCCAATGCTGAAGTCGGTAAAGGACTGGCTTGGAAGTTGTTTTTCCATGAAAGACATGGGTGAAGCCGCATACGTTCTTGGAATTAGGATCTATCGGGATAGACCTAAGAGGCTGATAGGCTTGTGTCAAGACTCATACATTGACAAAGTCCTACAAAGATTCAGCATGAAAGATTCCAAGAAGGGTTTCACGCCAATGGTGCATGGCACAACGCTAAGCAAGAAGCAGAGCCCTACGACGGCTGCTGAGCTCGAGCGTATGAAGAACATTCCCTATGCATCTGCAATAGGATCTGTTATGTATGCCATGATCTGTACTCGTCCTGATGTTGCTTATGCATTGAGCATGACGAGTAGATACCAGTCAAATCCAGGTGAAAACCATTGGATTGTCGTAAAGAATATCTTGAAGTATCTAAGACATACTAAAGATAAGTTCTTGGTGTACGGTGGAAGTGATGTGCTTAAAGTCAGTGGATTCACGGACGCAAGTTTCCAGACAGACACTGATGATTTCCGGTCACAGTCCGGTTATATCTTTTGTCTGAATGGCGGTGCAGTAAGTTGGAGAAGCTCCAAGCAGGACACCGTTGCTGATTCCACCACAGAAGCTGAATATATCGCCGCCTCAGAAGCAGCGAAGGAAGCTGTTTGGATACGAAAGTTCATTATGGAACTAGGTGTGATACCAGATGCGGCTGAGCCTCTAGCACTGTTTTGTGACAACAATGGTGCTATAGCTCAGGCAAAGGAACCAAGATCACACCAGAAATCCAAGCATGTTCAAAGAAGATTTCACTTGATACGTGACATCGTTAATAGAAAGGAAGTCAAGATCAGCCGAGTTCCGACAGATGACAATGTCGCTGATCCGTTGACAAAGCCACTCCCAAGGCCTAAGCTCGAGTTACTGACTGAAGCTGTAGGCATTAGAAACATTGAAATGTAATCTAAATTTGAGTGGGAGTTTTGTGAGCTTTATTTTAGTTATTTGATATGTTCTTGTAAAACATTATTTTATGTTTAATGAAATTATTATTTCAAGATTATTTTAACTGTGATGAAATAATCGTTCCAAAATGATATGAACCATTTTATAGGTCATCGAAGTAAATAACTTGATCTTGAGTCATCAAAGTCATTTAGCTTGATCATGAGACCCTATATTTGATAGATGTTTTATATCATCCTGTCCCTAGTCGAAGGTTGTTGAAATTGGAACAACACCAACCGTGAGAGACTAGATTGGTACGTGACTTATGACAAAGTCTTAATGTGTCATAGATGCATGGCATCAAAGTCAGTACATAGGTGTATGTTGGGAACATACGACCGGACAAGACCCGCTTATAAGAACTCTTCAGGATATTTATATCTGTGTCATAAGAGATTCTTACTACGACTATAGAGTATAGTCCTTAGACCTGAGTTCGCATGCATGTGACTGCATATGGACTGATGCACTTTGATCATTGTCTAACGCTATCATTCAGCGATAGCTATAAGGACCTTGTTTGGGTACATCATGAAATGAGTAGTTTACAGTGATGGAACAAGATGGGATTTGTCCCTCCAATATAAATGGAGTGAATATCTCTAGGCCAATCGGAGATTTGAATACTGGAAAACGCATGGCCATGCTCAAACGGACTTTCCCGAGTCATTTGGATTGTCAGTATCAAATCAGAGTCCGATGAACATGATTAGGCTTTATAAGGATGACACTAATCTTGCCTTATGACTAATCGAGATATTGAGACGAAAGGGATTATGAATACAGAGATTCCAGTTCAAGTGGGAGATTGTTGGAATTGTGTCCAGCAATCTCTGTACTGTCTCTATAACGTAAGAGTATGTCAGTGATCAGACATAAGTCATACAATGCTGGGGGTCATGATGGCTTGCTAGAGTCCGCTCATGATCTATAAGTCTTGGACTTATTGCCTTTATTGTATGATCCCATATGGGTCACACGCTTAAGCTAGCAGGAAATAATGTTGGAACGGCTTAGCAGAAGTACGACAAAAGTGCTAGGCATTTGTCGTACTAAGAGAGAAGAATTAATGGGTCTGATTAAATGGAATTTAATCAGATTGGTATTTGGGCCCATAAAGCCCAAAAGGAATTAGACAAGTTTTATGAATAAAACTTGAGTCTGTTTTTCCTTCCAACCCTAACACCCAGCGCCGTTTTTCTCCTCTCTCTGCGCCTCTGTTCTTCGTGGTCTAGCAGCCAATTTCCGGTGATTGCGTGTGTGAGCCTTTGGAGGATCCATCTCTCGGTGTATCTCCCTGATCATTGACCTGTTAATCAATTCCGCTGCAAACAAACAGGTAAAAGGTGAGATCATATGTTTCTAAATAAGAACACCTAGATCTGATGCATGTTTAGGTTGATATCAATATGAGAATTGAATCAGGATCAACCAAAACTTCCAACACACCGCTATATCTGCCACCGCAGTGAGTGGGGTTCTGATCAGAGAAGACCGGGGTGAACAAAAGCCAATTTTCTAGGTCAGCCAAACTCTAACGGACGCGGAAACTTGTTACCCGCAAATTGAAAAACTAGCACTTGCACTGGTAATGTCCGCACGGAAATTGAGACCATACTTACAATCCCATTCAATTGTAGTCTTAACAACCTTTCCACTGCGGATAATTCTTCACAGCCCAAGCCAATCCGGAAGGCTAACCAAATGGGCAATAAAACTCAGCGAATTCGACATCGAATATCGATCGAGGACATGCGCAAAATCGCAAGTACTGGCAGATTTTCTCGTCGAGCTGGCGCAAGAAGGAACACAGGGATTAGCGGAGGACTCAGAATGGCTGCTCCACGTCGACGGTTCCTCGTCAAAACTAGGTTACGGAGTAGGAATCTGCCTGACCTCGCCAACCGGAGAGATTCTAGAACAATCTTTTCGCTTAACTTTTCACGCTTCAAACAACGAAGCAGAGTACGAAGCCCTGATAGCCGAGCTAAGACTAGTCCACGCATTGAAAATCCAAAACATACAAGCATTCTGCGATTCTCAACTGGTCGTAAGTCAGTACAGCGGAGAATACAAAACAATGGATGAAAGAATGGAAGCACATCTGAAGATCGTCCAGGATCTAGTGAAGCCGCTCAAGAGCTTCAAACTGAAACGGATCCCTCGAGGAGAGAATGCACCTGCCGACGCATTGGCAGCGCTGACTTCAACATCAGAACCAGGTTTGAAACGAATCATTCTGGTAGAGTTCATCGAGAATCCGAGCATCGAAAATCCTGTGACAGTCAACCTGGCTTATCCACCAGAGGAAGAAGAGGAAAACTTGCCAAGAGAGGATGACGCCGAAACAGAAACACGAGCCGACGGAGAATATGGCTGCGACAAGAAATGGATAGAAATGATCCGTTCATACATAACGAACGGCGAGCTCCCCGAAGAGAAGTGGGAAGCGCGCAAAACCAATGTGCAGGCTGCTCGCTATGTTCTGATGGATGGAAAAATATATAAGTGGAGATTGTCCGGTCCCCTAGTGTCGTGCATGAAGGCGACAAAGCGAAACAAGTTATGGAAGAAATCCACAATGGTTCGTGCGGAAACCACTCTGGAGGAAGAGTGCTAGCAATAAAGATCAAGTGACATGGCTACTTTTGGCCAACGATGGTGAAAGACTGCGAAAAGTTTTCCCGAAAATGTGAAAAATGCTAGAGACACGCTCCAACCATCCGCCAACCGGCCGAGCTGTTGTCGTCTATTTCAGCTCCGTACCCATTCATGCGATGGTCGATGGACATCGTAGGACCTCTTCATCAATCGAAACAAAAACGATTTCTCCTCGTCCTAACAAACAATTTCTCAAAATGGATCGAAGCCGAGTCATACGCCAGTATCAAAGACGCCCAAGTTGAAAAATCCGTCTTGAAGAATATCATATGCCGGCATGGAGTACCATACGAGATCGTTACAGACAACGGTTCACAGTTTATCTTAACACGTTTCGAAGCTTTTTGCAAAAAGTGGAAGATACGATTACAGAAATCAACGCCGCGGTACCCCCAGGGGAATGGACAAGCAGAAGCCGCCAACAAAACAGTTATAGACGGTCTGAAAAAGCGACTCAACGAAAAAGGGACGATGGGCGGATGAGTTAGAGGGAGTTCTATGGTCACACCGAACGACTCCCAGACGAGCAACGGGCGAGATACCCTTCGCGCTGGTTTATGGATCAGAATGCGTGATCCCAGCCGAAGTTCAAATCACAGGGATACGTCGCGAGCTACTCCCTAGACAAGAAGGTTTAAACCACTCGATGCTCCTTGACAAACTAGACTTAATTGACGAGAGACGCGACTAAGCATTAATCCACATCCAAAATTATCAGCAAGCAGCCGCGAGATACTACAACTCGAACGTGCATAGTAGAAGATTCCGCGAAGGAGATCTGGTCCTGCGGAAGGTTTTCCAAAACACTACCGAACGGAATGCAGGCAAACTAGGAGCCAACTGGGAGGGACCTTATAAAATCACGAAAGTTGTCCGACCAGGAGCGTACGAATTAACAAACATGGACGACGCCAAGGTTCCCAGAAGCTGGAATGCGATGAATCTAAAGAAGTACTCTCATTAAGCCAATACTCCGCGCACTTTGAACTACGGGACGGCTTGATCCCCGCAAGGGGTACGTAGGCAGTCGGTTTTCTTGATCGGTTCAGCTGTCTCCCTCCCAAAAAAGCGGGGAGTGGGTCCGTATATACATATACTTCCATATCAGGTCTCACAAAATTTTGAAGCAATTGCCAGGAAATCTTGAAGAAACCACTTCGGAAATCCGAGCTAAACCAGTTCGAAATTCTGAGCTGAAACGGCTCAAGACTGAGCTTGCCCAGCTCGGAAATCCGAGCTAAAACATTTCGGACCGGAACTAGTCCAACTCGGATCCGAGCCCAACGAGCTCGGATCTGAGCCCAACCAGTTCAGAAATCTGAGCTGAAACAGCTCGGATCTGAGCCCAACCAGCTCGGAAATCTGAGCTAAAACATTTCGGAATCTGAGCCCAACCAACTCGGAAATCCGAGCTAAAACAGTTCGGAATCTGAGCCCAACCAGCTCGGAAAACCGAGCTAAAAACAGTTTGGAATCTAAGCCCAACCAGCTCGGAAGTCCGAGCTGAAACATATCGGACCCGAACTCACCCGCCCAGAAATCCGAGCTGAAACTGATCAGACTAAGTAAGACCAGTTCGAAAATGAACTCTTTTCACCTTCGCCAGGTAACAAAATAAACTCTTTCTTTTGTTTTCGTTTGAATTACTTTTGGATAGAAATTAGGATACGAACTTAGAACCAGCCTACTAGTTTATCACGTGCATACAAGTTAGGAATAATTTATCTCGTCCGTTGCGGCCTTCACGGATATAAGCCAACACGTCCAATGTGGATTGAGGCTCTATTACATCCAACAACGGATAAAAGTGCGCTATGTATGTTTATTATCGGCAAAGGGAACATAAGTCGAGATGTTGACGTAAGATCCCGAATACGGGTTGTTGACAGGTCTTCAAATCCGCCGCACCAGTACTAGAGATGATAATAAACCCCCAGAAAAATAAAACCCAGCATGACGCTACTCAGCACGCTGGTAAAGTGACGTTTTAGCCAAGTATATCTTGGTTCGGTATCTTTGAAAGGTGGTCTTGCGGATACCGACTTATTTTCGAAAAGCGAAGGACGCAAGACGAAAGTCTCACGGAGAATCGGAATCGAAAATCCAAACCCAGTAAAATACGATACGCTGGTCTCGACAACGTCATTACTAAATACACGACTGACTTGGGAACGTAAGACGGCCGAACCCCGCACTAGTACTAAAAGTTAACTGTAAAAACCTCTCGAGACCCAGTAAGACGCTTCCAAGCACACTGCTCTAAGTCATGTGTTACAAACCCAAAGAGGAAAAAAGTTTTGGGCTTGAAACCCAGCAAAACATTTCCAAACGCGCTAGTCTGATCATTGTAAATCCACGAGAAAAGGACGCTTTTCTCGAACACAATCGCAAAACCCAGTAAAGAAGTCTCCGAACACACTGGTCTGGTCATTATAAGTTTGCAACGGGAAAATGATTGACCGTCTTATTCAAACTCAATCCCGAGAACTTACGCTTCCAGACATATCAAACAGAACACGTTCTCAAATAAGCCCATGAACCAAAAACGAAAGTAGTTTATTTCAAAGGGTCCGAAGGACCACAAAACGGAATGACCAACCATTCCAGAAACAACAACCAAAGCAACACTACAAACAAACAAGACTTTCAGAGAAAAGAGCCATATGCATTAAAAGCACCGACAGATTCAGCATCATCAGCAAAAGCCAAGTCCCACTGAAGCGGTCCACCAGAGTCCCCAGAGAAAGGAGAGAGGTTAAAGCAAGTCCCCTCCTCGATCATCATCCGATCGTACTCAGGAACGTCATCCGCAAGAAGTGCCGCCCTCGTAACCTCAAGCTGCTCTGATCATCTCGAGGTTGCTATTTTTTTTCCATAAAATCACAGTGTTTCTTCTTGGCCGCAGGAAGCTTGGCCAAAATATCGCGAAGTTTCTTGAAACGAGACGAAAACTTGTCGAAAACTCCTTTCCTCCCTCTCTTGGTTGCCTCTTTCAAAGTGGCATCGCGAGAAGAACTTTCCTCCGCGAGCTTCAGCCTTAGAGCTTCGGCCTCGGCAAGAGCCTTGGCCTCCTCATCGATGGATCGCCGCGCCACTTCAAACTCGGCCGCCTGCGAATCACGAGCAGTCTTCAACTCCGATAGGGAAAACTCCAGTTTCTGGTTGTCAGCCAAATGCTTGCGGAACAACTTCTGAGCTCCGCGGATTTCTCTCTCAGACTCGGCAGCATGTTTGTTCACCGATGCCCAGGCCTAAGGAAACAAAAAAAAAGAATGGAGAAACATATCAGAAAAGGGTCATTCCGGTCGAAAGGGAAAAACGTCTACCTTCAAGAAGTCCTGTCCGGCATAGACGAGCGAGGACCCACACGACATGTCCTCATACCGGATCAGAATATCCCCCGCATGCCATACTCCCGAACAAAACTCTGTAACTTCAGCAACGTTATCATAAACAGGGCCTTTGAACTTTGAGCCGCTGGTAGCAGAATTCGAGATAGGACGAGGAGCTTCAGTCTCAACCGCTCTCCTAGACCTTTTCTTCTTTTTCCCGGGTAGAGGTTTCTGAGACTCCAAACCCACGACTAGGCGGCTAGGCTGACAATGAGCATCGGGATTTTGATTGGTTCCCAGTCCGTCGGGAACCGTAGGGACCTCCTGGTGGAGAGATGAACCAGGCACAAACTCCTGGCCTTCTCCAGCTATCTCGGGCGCTTTTCCTTTGCTCCGCTGTCTTTTCTCTTCCGCCGCCGCTCTCCTCCTGGCCTTCGCAAGTTCACGCTCAGACAACGGAAGGGGAGCACTCTGGAATGACATCGTCAAAAACTATATCAGGATCTAGAGAGAGATTGGAGAGATAAAACTTGCAAGCTCAAGAGAGAGTGAGTGAATGAAGAAGTGAACGGACAAAGAAGGATATTTATAGATGACTCTCCGGAAAGAAATGAGGATAGGATGGTAATTTCATAAGTTTCCTCGAAAACAGTTTCAGAGTTTTTGGAGCCACAGACGGCAAATTCGGTTGCAATCAGACGAATTGAACCCTCTGAACATTTGAGAGGTGAAGAAGGGAGAGATGAATATTTATAGAATTCACCAAGGCATGGAACTTCAAAATGATTACTTCTCAAGCATGCCCAAACGAATCATGACAAAACATCCCATGAGTAGGCATGGCATCAAAATATCTCGGCATGGATTAAGTGGCTACGACCGAAAGGCGATGCTTCGTACGACCCGTTATCACAAAGACGATAGCGACGGACGAAATTCTCTCGGACAATTGTTTTCACCTCGAATAAACGAAACAACCTCATCATTACCATATTCGGATATAACAAGCTGGGGGGCTAACTGTTGAGGTCAAAAACCTCCTCGACGAAAAAATAGCTGAATGACAGGATTGAATAGCCGAATACGAGCGAGTGTTTGCATTTAAACGTTAAAGGTCTCGTATAAGTAATGAAGTTGTACGAAACGCCGAAAGTATCACCTAAACGACTTATCGGAAGAAAGGTTTCGGCAAAACAGATGACGCCATGATCGGACAAACATACCTTCTGACAGGGACTACAGATCGACGGAACATCCGAACAAAGCAAAGGACGAGCTGAACCAGCTCGGATTTCTGAGCTAAACCAGCTCGGAAAACCGAGCTGAACCAGCTCGGGTCCAAACCCATCCCGTCTCGATCTTTCACATGTTTTGCCCTTCCGGAAATCCCGAGTTGAACCTTTGAGCTGGATCATCTCGGATTTCCGAGCTAAACCGTTTCTGGTTTTCCGAGCTGAACTTTCCGAACGGATAACCAAACATTTGCCGATACGCATAACTTGTCGCAGCCCACCTTCAGAAACGTCAGCCCATACCTTCCTGGACCGATAACTTGGGCTGATGGATCGATATTAGACTTGGGCCCGAGCATACGAGGAACTCTAAACCAAATAAGTGAGTTGATACGTTAACGGATTCGGAACGTCCAAATCTCGGCCCATCCAGCGAACGAGTCGAGCCGCGGAAAGACGAAGAAGTAAAGAAAGAGATTGGAAAAGGGAAGATCCGAGGAAAATGTATATTTTAGCGAAGAAAGGGAAAAGATAAGAACAGGAAGATTTCCGAAAATCTTACGGAAATATTCTCGAAAATCGACGAACCGAAAGCTATAAAAGGAGAGAGAGGCCATACGAGAAGACCAGAGCGAAAAACCCTAAGACTTAAACTTAAGAACTTTGCAATTTCTCTTAGCCGTTTCGAGAGTTCTTTTGTGCTTTCTTTCCGATTCTTTTACTCTTTTTCCGATCTTTGTATTCTTTCTGACTTCTAATCAATAAAACGTTCTCCGGCTTTGCTAGTTTAGTGGTTGTTCTCTGAAAGTTTATGTTCCCTAAAAGTTTTGCTCTACAAGTTTTGACCGTGTGAGTTTCGACTCTCACATATTTCTCATCACAGAAATAATATAGTCCTTAGACAAGAATGGACGGGGCTGATTCAGTTTTTCCCTTGGCTTATCAGTCAGTGTGTTGCTTCCTTCGACCACCTCTATTCCTTTTCTTAAAGGAAGTATTCCCTTCCCAACATTAGGGGGTCTCGGATTAGACCAGAAGGTCGAGTTAGCCTTCCGAGGGTGTGCCTTTTTGTACAAACTCCCCAATATGCATCTGTGTATCCGTCCTTAATCCTGCAAGATAAGCACTCATGAGGTACTCTTCAGATAACTTAACTCGCGCTCAAATCAATTCAAATCGACCGTGATACTCGACGATTCCTTCTGTCTCCTGCAGCTGTTTTAATTCCGCTATCGGATCGTCCAACAAATCATCAAACCGATCACAGAGAATCAGTTTGTAGCTCTTCCAATCCTGTAACACTCCTTCAGCCTCTTCTAATTCAACAAACGATCGGTGCCAAGCAGCTGCGTCTCCATCAAAGTGAATAGAAGCTATTCCAACCTTAAGGTCATCTAGAGTATTATCAATTTTGAAGAATTGCTCTACTTTGAATAACCATTCATTAGTTCCACCCCCATTGAAGCACGGAATTTCTATTTTTCCAGCATGGTAACAGCTTAATAGGTTGTCGTCGATCCACCCTTGTTTCTTGAGTGATCAGAGCTATCTTCATGTGATCCTTGATACGATGACTTGCTCTGTTTATTGCCACTCATCGGCTCTTCACCATGAACTTTGAGTAAGTGTATCGCCTCGAACATCTCTGCAATACTCTTATCCAATTTTTCACTTTGAGAATCCAATTTTTTCGCTTTGAGAAGCCAGATGTGTTGCAAACGAGCCCTCCAATGCCTCCATTTGTGAATCGACCATGCTTTCGACTTCTTTAATTATCGCTTCCTTTTCCTTCAACGCTATCGGTGCCCGTGTTTCTGTCATTAAATCCGAGAAACGACGACGCTCTGATACCTTTGATATAAATAAGATGTATCTTTCGTTAGAACTGAAAACCATATGAATTAACGTTCGTAAAATGCGAATTCACAACTCACCACGAGCTTCGATTGCTTAACCAGAGAATGTATAGAGAAGGGAAGAAAATGAATATTATGATTTCTTATTGATAACGTAACATGAGATTGTAATCTCTTTTATAACACCCAAAACCTAATGATAAACACCAAACCATAAAGAGATAACACTGACTCTAATACTCGGCTAACAACTTAAACCGTTAAACCGTTAACTACCAAAATCCAACTAAAATGAAAACCATAAAACCAATTCCTACATCAGAATTGGGTTTCACGATGTGATTTTGATGAAGTCGGTGACGTAATAAACGATTCGTCGGAGAGAAATCTGCAGCGAGAAGGTTAAGTGATTCTGGGTCAACGAAGCGAAACCACAAGCATTAGCCATGGCTAAGTAATCTAATATTCACAGAAGAGAAAGTCTAAGGAAGAAAGCTCAAAATTTTCCTAAGAAATCTTGAAGTTCAAATACTCTGAAACTCAAACTCAACGATTTCTTGTAAACGATTTCTCGAAAGACAACATGAGAGTAGAAATTACGATAATCCATCAACGAAATCCCTTGAGTCTGAGCAGGAAGACAATGAGTGGATAACAATGTGAAAAATAAAATCAAGGGATAACAATAGGGGCAATCTTGTCATATTGAAATAGAAATTGTCATATCTATGCGTCAGTGGGCAGCAGAAAAGTTAACAGATTATTTAGGTAATTTCCAAGATTTCAGGGGTATTTTAGTAATTTACCAAAATGCAAGACGAAATCAAAAACGGGTCAAATGTTACTTTTAAAAGAGAAATTATCTGAAACAACCTTGAAAAGTACTCTTATTGCTGAAACAACATTGGCAAGGTTGATGTTCTGAAAATTTTGACCAAATGAATTGTAAACCAGGTTTTGAAGTTTTATTTACGGTTGTGCTATCCAAAAAAGAAACTATTTTAATAATATTATTTATATATTTAAATAAATAAAAAAGAAAATAAAATATATTAAAATAATATTAAATTATGTTGTTCCGACAAATGCGATATCAATGAACAGCCGATTCCGACGACGATGTGGTATATTTACTTTTTATTCTGGGATGCATAAATATTTTCTTATAGTAGATTTGTTTTCATTTTCTAGTAGACGTGTTGTTAAGTTTATTTGTTGTAAATTCATTTTGTTATGCATTTGCTTTCATGATAGATTTTTGCTTTATTATTTTTGCTTATATGGTAGATTTTTGTTGTATATATTTGATAGATTTGCTTATATATCTCTAGGTAGATTTATTTTGCTAAACGATTATGTTTTTTATTTTTCACTAGAAAATTTTTCATTAATTATACAGAGGTGGAATACATGTTCGTATACAAGGGTCGGATACGGATTTAACTAAGACGAAGCCTGTAGGAATTTCTAGCAGTTCCTAATCAGATTAGGCAACACTAGGTATAAATTCAATTCCCTAAGATCTAGGGTTCATGTATATTGAATCAATAGATCTGGATTACCTGGTGATTAGCAGCGGAAGATTTACAAGTAATCGAGATCCTTAAGCGCCTCAAATGCTGCAACTCTACTGGTATCCACACGCACACAAACTGGAACAGACGGGATGCTAGTGCTGTTAGAGATCAGATCTCTCAAGAGGTTTTCTGTTTCCTTTTGGTGGTTGTGAATTAGGTCGGATCATTGTAAAAGTCATCCATATATCTTATATATATCAACTTTTATCACGACCTGATTAACCAAGGATTAAACCGAAGTGAATCACGTCATCCGCGATCTGTGTCGATCGATACACTTCTTGTGTCGATCGACATAGCCTCAGAAACTTGTTATTGAATGCATATCAAATATGTATTCACTAGATCATTACATTAATGATCAACCTCACATTCTACATCCAGTTTGCTTAGGTGTGTGACCCTGTAGGATCATATAACACTAGCAATGAGTTCTAAACTCATTGATCATAAGTGGCTTCTAGCAAAGCATTATGATTGCCCAGTGTTTTATGACTGTCTCATCTCGACAATACAACTTTCAATTAGAGTAGTACAATAGATTTCAGGACATTCCCAACAATCTCCCACTTGTACTGGAATCATCTATTCCTATAATCCCTTCGTCTCTACATCTCGATCAGGCATAAAGCAAGATCTGTGTCATCCTTATTAAGCCAAGATCATGTTCATCGAACTCCGATTTATACTGACAAGACAAACGACTGACAATCACCTCGTTTGAGTGTGGCCACACATTTCTCAGTATCAAATCTTCGATGGGCCCTGAGACATTTATCTCCTGTTTTACAGGAGGGAAAAATCCCATCTTGTTCCATTCCTATTTCTTCACACACTTCATGATACACCCAATCCATGCCTTTATGATCACCAATTACGGCTGACGTTTGACAAAGTTAAAGCGGACCAATTCATATGTAAGAAAACATGATAGAATCAGGTCTAGGGACTATTCTCTATAGTCGTAATGAAAACTCTCATGACCAATTTAACTATCCTGTAGAGTTCTCATTAGTGGGTCATGTCCGATCCTGTGTTCTTTAACACATATCTATGTGATTGACTTTAATACTCTTATTAATGACTCCATGAAACTTAGTCATCAGTCACCTCACATACTTGTCTTTTGCGGTTGTTAGTGTCCTACTTTAACAACCTTGACCAGGGACCAACATAATTTATGTCATTTATCATTTATAGGATTTCATGATCAAGTCACGTACTTGATGACCTATAAGATGTCATAAATTATTATGCGAGTATTATTTAATAACCATAATTAAATAATACCGAGATCATATTTCATTAACATAATCAAATTATGTTTGCATGAACATCATGTCATAACTAAAATCAACAATAACAACTCTCACTAAAATTAAGATCACATCTTAAGACATCTAATGCCTGTAGTAGTTGTCTGAACCTCATTCGCTCTTGCTCAGCGTGTGTCGAAGGACACTGCGTCTTGCTAAGAGTAATGCCAAGAGTCATTGGCATGAAGCCCTTCTTAGAATCATTCATACTGGACCTGTGCAAGACCTTATCAACATAAGTATCTTGACACAATCCAATTAGCTTGTCCAAATCTATCTCTATAGATTCTTATTCCAAGAATGTACATGGCTTCTCCCATGCTATTCATCGAAAAACAACTTTCGACTCAAGTCTTAACAGACTGAAATAATGGAACTTCATTTCCGAGAATCAATATGTTATCAACATACAATACTAGAAATGCAACTGCGCTCCCACTAGTCATCTTGTAAATACACGGTTCCTCTTCGTTCCTGATGAAGTCAAACTTTTTGACTGCTTCATCAAAACGAAGATTCCAACTCTGAGATGCTTGCTTCAATCCATAAATGGATCGATGAAGCTTGCATACTTTCCTAGCAGCATTAAGATCAATGAAAAACTTCAAGTTATGTCATTTACACATCCTCTTCCAGAATTCCATTAAGTAAAACTGTTTTTCACATTCATCTTCCCGTCCTCATAATCATGACGAGTGGCAGTTGCTAGGAGAATCTGAATGAATTCAAGCATAGTGACTGGGGAATAGGTTTCTTCATAGTCAATACCATGAATTTACTTGAAACCTTTTGCCACCAACCTAGCTTTGTATATCTGAATATTACCATCCATGTCAACTTTTCTTCTTGAAAATCCATTTACTCTCAATGGCTTTTACACCATTGGGTTAATCAACTCAAGTCATACATGGTTCCGTGACATGGATCCCATTTCGGATTCTGCGGCTTTTAGCTATTTTCGGAGTCAGGGCCCATCATTGCTTCTTAAAAATTTGCTGGCTCGTCACTTTCAATGATCAACAGTTCATGGCAATTGGTTACGATAAATCTACATTTCTCGGGTTCGTGACGGATCCTTTCGGATCTGCGAGCTTCAGTTTTGTGTAAAAGTCGCGCACATATCTCATATATAGTCTTTTACCATGATCTAATTAACCAAAATTTAAACCGTAGTTAATTAAGTCATAAACCAAAATCAATCTTTTGGTTCGCGATCTGAGTCGATCGATACACCTTTGTGTCGATCGACACTTCCTCAGAAACTCGCCATTTGAATGTATATCGAATATACATTCACCAGATCCTTGCAAACCTCAGGCACCACAGTTGCAGGTTCTACAACTCTTTGTAGATCCAACTGCCGCTCTTCCTCATCAGGTTGAGCAATCTCCTGTGATTCTCGGATTTCTTCGAGTTGTACTTTACTCCCACTGTTCTTCCTGGAAAGAAAGTCTTTCTCAAGAAAAACACAGTTTTGAGCAACAAACGCTTTGTTCTCGGATCGGTTGTAAAAGTAATATGCCTTGGTCTCCCTAGGGTAACCAACGAAGTAGCACTTATCGGATTTGGATGTGAGCTTATCAGAGATTAAATGTTTAATATAAGCTTCACAACCCCAAATCTTCAGGAAAGACAAGCTCGGAACATTTCCAGTCCACATCTCATGTGGTGTCTTTGCAATTGATTTTGACTGAATCCTATTTAGTGTGAACGCAGACGTTTCTAGAGCGCATTCCTAGAAGGATATTGGAAGATCTGAGTGACTCATCATTGATCGAACCATATCTAATAAAGTCCGTTTCAGGAGGAGTGAGTTGCGAAACAATTCCACAATCTCTCGGATGATCACTGAATTCTTGACTTAAGTACTCACATCCACGATCTTATCGTAAAACCTTAATACTTTTTCCAAGTTGATTATGTACTTCATTCTGGAACTCTATGAACTTTTCAAAAGATTCTGATTTATATCTCATTAAATAGATATAACCATACCTACTAAAAGTATCAGGAAAGGTAATGAAGTACTTAAAGTTTTATCTAGCACTTGTGCTCATCGGGCCATACACATCCGTATGTATAAAGCCCAATAAGTCTCTGGCCCCTTTCATTTTGTTCGTTCGCGACCTGTGTCGATCGTCACACCTTTTGTGTCGATCGACACTACCTTTTGTTGAAATGGGCCTTAGTCATTTTTGCCTAATAAACAAGATTCTCTTTTCTTACATGATTCATAATCAAGTGAGTCCAGAAGTCCATCACTATGGAGCTTCTGAATCCATTTCTCATTTATATGTGGCCCAAAAGACAATGCCAGAGAAAAGTCTGATTCGTTTCATTTGACTTGAATCTCTTAGTACTAATGTTATAGATAGGCATGTCTTGTTTTAGAACATAAAGTCCATTCTCTAATGGACCGTTACCATAAAATATATCATTGTAATCAAATGAATAACACTTATTCTTAATTTGAAAACTGATATCCTTCCATATCCTAACAAGAAATATAAATAATATTTCTGCTTATAGCAGGTACATAGTAGCAGTTCTTAAGTTCAAAACCAAGCCAGAAGGCAAAACAAATGAAATGTTCCTACGACTAATGCAGCAACCCTTGCTCCATTTCCCATGCGCATGTCCATTTGTCTTTTCTCCAAAATCCTACTTTTGCTTAGGCCCTGCACATTTTCACAAAATATGAGTACCACAGCTGGTATCTAATACCCAATGAGTAGAACCGTAAGAAGTAACATTTACTTCTATAACATAATACCAGAAGGAGAAGTCTCATACGTCTTCTTCAGCTTATCATAATCTTCCATGAATTTCTTGCAATTTGTTTTCAAATGCCCATAACCATTACAATAACGGCACTTAACATCTTCAGAAGGACAAGATTCAACCTTAGGAGCATGGTTAGACTCGCTTTGGTTCACAATCGAGCTTGTCTTGCCATTACCTTTGTTCTTGCCAAGTTTCTTAAACTTGTTACCCTTTTGTACCATAAGGACATTTGGGGTGTCCTTCTTGATGTTAGGTTCTGCAGTCTTGAGCATCTCATGCAACTCAGTCAAAGTCTTTGTCAAGTTGTTCATGTTATAGTTCATAACAAATTGATCATAGCTTGACGGTAGTGACTGCAAAATGATGTCAGTAGCCAACTCTTGGCCAATGGGACAATCCAGTTTCCCCAGGTTATCAATATAACCCATCATCTTAATGACATGAGGACTAACTGGTCCGTCCTTTGGTAGCTTTCACTCAATTAGAGACTTAACCGTCTGGTATCTCTGAGTTCGTGCCTGCTCCTGAAACATACTTTTTAGGTTAGTGATCATCTCTATCGGCGACTCCACGTTCTCGAATTGCTTCTGCAAATCCGAGTTCATGGTAGCCAACATGAGACAACACACATCGACCACATCATTGGAATGCTTATCCCAAGCATCCTTTTCTGACTGCCAGGCAGTGACTCGGTACCTTTTAGGGAGAACTTTCTCAAGGACATAGTCCTTCTTCTCCTGTTTGAGAACAATTCTCAAGTTCCGATACCATTCCAGAAAGTTAGATCTATTTAACTTGTCCTTCTCAAGGACGGATCTTAGGGAGAAATTGTTGTGATTGATTGTGTTAGACATTGCTGAATTAAGAAAAGGGAAGAGTTTTAGTTATGATGTTCAAGAAATGAGAAATCTTAACTATTAAGAAAACTCGCATTATATTCAAACAATGTTTCCTCAAATGAATATAATGATCCAAGACCCATACTTCACTAAACTTGAGTGAGCCACTAGCTATCGCCCAAATTTTAGCTATCTAGGTAAGGAACAACTTTGCTAGTTATATCCAATATAACTCTTGGTTGTGGATTGACATCTTATGTCTAATCCACCTGATGTCTCTGAGCCCAAAACGATTTTGATGGCCCAGTCAAGTAATCCAAAAGTCATGTAATTGTTGATGCCTTGCACTGCAAAATCACCAACACGATTACCTCCTGTCTTACTCATGTAATTGTGGACATCTCGCACATCAATTCTATCGCACAATGAAATGAGTCTTAACAGTTGATAAGATTGAAAAGACATCAAGTATTACTTGATATTTAGTTGAGGAACGGAACCTTTAAAACGTTCAGTTTTATTATGTTTTAATTCTTCTAATTAAAATGATTTATCTTGGTTTGGTTCTGTGATTTCAGGTTCAATAACCTAAACGAGCGGATCTTGTGTCGATCGGCACAACTTTAGTGTCGATCGATGCAGATTAACCAAAGCCAATTTCCGATAGCAGATCAATCCAATTGATCTGGTTTTGATAACCGGTCAGTGTCGATCGACACTACATTAGTGTCGGTCGATACCAACCTTATCAAAACAATCGTATAAACCGTTTAAGTGGTTTAACCAAGCTAGATAACCGGTCCAATCCAATTGAACCGATTAACTTGACCGCAAGGTCTGTGTCGACCGACACAACTCTTGTGTCGATTGTCACAGTTAGGTTAAACCTAAATTTTATTCGGGTTATCCATATGTGTCGATCGACACCGGATTGGCATCGATCTACACAGTGCGATAAACCCTAAAACGTTTTCAAGCAAAAAACCTAAACTAGATTACTTTGATTAAAACTAGTTTTAGCATGCTTGTATCAATTATACAGTGATCTAGATTCAACTAATCTAATCAACATGCTACTGATTCAATAGAACCCTAAGGCTCTGATACCACTGTAGTAATTTCTAGCAGTTCCTAATCAGATTAGGCAACCCTAGGTATAAATTCCATTCCCTAAGATCTAGGGTTCATGTATATTGAATCAAGAGATCTCAGGATTACCTGGTGATTAGCAGCGGAAGATTTGCAAGTAATCGAGATCCTTAAGCGCCTCAAATGCTGCACCTCTACTGGTATCCACACGCACACAAACTGGAACAGACGGGATGCTAGTGCCGTTAGAGATCAGATCTCTCAAGAGGTTTTCTGTTTCCTTTGGTGGCTGTGAATTAGGTCGGATCATTGTAAAAGTCGTCCATATATCTTATATATATCAACTTTTATCACGACCTGATTAACCAAGGATTAAACCGAAGTTAATCACGTCATCCGCGATCTGTGTCGATCGATGCACTTCTTGTGTCGATCGACACAGCCTCAGAAACTTGTTATTGAATGCATATCAAATATGTATTCACTAGATCATTACATTAATGATCAACCTCACATTCTACATCCAGTTTGCTTAGGTGTGTGACCCTATAGGATCATATAACACTAGCAATGAGTTCTAAACTCATTGATCATAAGTGGCTTCTAGCAAAGCATTATGATTGCCCAGTGTTTTATGACTGTCTCATCTCGACAATACAACTTTCACTTAGAGTAAGTACAATAGATTTCCGGACATTCCCAACAAAGCCGGCTATCAAACACGATACCGGAGCCAAAAGCCTGCATATGGGAGACAAACCAAAAGGATCAACAAACATCCTTATAAACACGAAACCGCTAGAAAGTACACGCTAACATCAACTAATAAGCAAACAAGGTCAGATCGAGAATAAGCAGAGAAGACAACAAAGAAGACAACAAAGAAGTAGCGACCATCCAACACCGAGAGAGAGAAGGAGCGTAACATCTAAAGCCACGAATTATTGAGGCAGACCCACTGAAACTCCTAATACTGCTCCACCAAAAGAAGCCACGAGCAAGCCGTATGCAGATAAAAACTAAGGAAGATGAAGGACCAAACTGTTTACCATTCGCCTACGAACGACCAGATACGAGGAAGGACGAAGCCTCAATTCCTTAAGGCTGGGCCAGAGAACCCTTGCCAAAGTTAGAAGACCAGAGGCAAAAAATAAGGAGAAGAACTGCAGGAACTATGCTGATGCATCCAACAGAAAGGAAAATCACACTCACAATACAAGGCAAAATCGCTACTTGAAATCAACTAAAACGAAAGCACCACAAACAAATCGAAGACACCAGAGATCTGAGCTAACTAAAACGCTAGCGATAAGAATCTGTCCACAAAGCTGCCACTCTAAGCCGAGATCTGGCAAAATTGGGCTTAAAGCCAAAGCTAGCAGTAACTGACTAACAATTCCTAGACAACACAAACCACCAGACCAACCTAGTGGTAAAATATCAACAAGACTAAACCTAGATCCAACGAGCCTAAACAAAGAGCAAGCATAAACCCAATTGGATTTACAGGAACCATCATCCCATCGCAGGAGAATTAAAACGACAAAGACCTTACCAATCTGAAATATTGACGCTCACTGCATCCTCTCGACGACATCCCACCTGAGCAAACACGACTGCCGGGCGACAATAAAGTCGGAGGCGGAGACGATACACACAATAGAGCACTGTCAGACCAGCAACCACAAGAGATGACGGAAACCGGAGACCTGCTACTCCAAGGACCGCACACCAACGAAAGCCACCACCGTATATGACCACCAAAACCCGCCGGTAAAGATCCACCGGTGAGGAGCAGCAGATAGAGGCTCAAGCCTGGAGAGACCAAACAACAGAAAAATGGGAAAAAGATAACCTTCATTAATTGAGGTTTCGTTTTCACGTTTGCAGAAAATGGGAAAAGGGGAAAGCTCTGGCGATTGGCGTTGGAGAAGGCGAGAAGGTTCATATTTTCGAGGATGATTCCGGCGAAATCTTGGCAAGTTCCGGTAACTTTCCTAGTTCCTTGTCGCCACAATTTTCTTACCTTTCTCCATTTCTCTTTTTAAATCGCGTTGTTTTTACTTCTTCTCTTCGCATGCGACTGTGACTTCGCAAATCGACGACTTTTGGCGACTTTTCCAGCGACGTTGGTAAGTTTTCTTCCCTTCCCTTTCTCAATCGTAATATTCTTCATTTACTCCATCTTACTCTAAATTTCTTCTCATTAAATGTGGCAGTAACTCTAAAAAATAGAACGAAGGTGATTTTAGAGACTTTTAGTGAATCTGTGGTGGTGATAGGTGACTCCGACGAAGAAACATATATTTCTGGTGATATTTGTATTTTTTGAATTTCAAGTTGGATATATTTGATGGTAGATTTATGTATTGATATGATGGTTGAATTTTATTTTTACTTGAAATAACAATCGTATTTGATAGTATACTTATGTTATATTATTGTAGACTTTGTTTCATGTTTACGGATTTAATTTCTGGTTTCGATTTAATGATTGTAGACTTGTTTAGAAGTTTCATTTGAATGGTTGTAGAATTTTGTGTGTGTCGAGTTAGTTATCGTAGGATTGATTTAGTATTCATTTGAATGATTGTAGACTTTTTGGAAGGAGATTACTTAGTTGATTTCTTCTTTCTATATACTTTTAGATCTTCATTATGGACTCGAGGTATAATGATGCAAAGAGGAACAAGATGCTAATCGACAGGCTTTATGCCATAGCCGATGGTGATTTTGGCATTCCGAAAGAT
The DNA here is from genome assembly GCA_030180135.1 of Orychophragmus violaceus. Taxonomy (NCBI): domain Eukaryota; kingdom Viridiplantae; phylum Streptophyta; class Magnoliopsida; order Brassicales; family Brassicaceae; genus Orychophragmus; species Orychophragmus violaceus. Next base: position 83,282,114 of record CM058231.1, read on the forward strand.
GTCCATGTGGTGTACGAATCATCGAGGAGACCTCTCAAACCGAAATTGAAGCCGAGCTAGGAATGAGATACTTAACCTGCAATGTGTTTGAGGTGAGAAGGGTGACCACGCTTAGAGATTAATGGTACTATTGTATATATGATTATATATGTATTTATATGCAGAATGATGGCTACCAGATTCAGAAAAAATGGGTTCACGCGGTCGAAGAAGTGATGACTAATTTAAGGAGGGAGGTTAAAGAGCAGTCCGAGAGGATTCAAAACTTATCACACCATGAACTTCAGGTACAACAAATGCGTAAGAAGATAAAAAAAATGGCGAAGAGATTGCAAAGCTGAAGGAGTTAGTGGCATGTGTTGTGGGTCAAGTTGGTTTGATTTGTAAGACTCGTATTTGGAGTATCAGTGTCTTTGTTTTGTAGGATTTATCTATATTTTGTAGACTTTTATGTTATTTTTTGTCACTGTTATTGGATGCTAAATGTTATTCGTAGACATCTAAGTTTAATGGTGGCTTTATTTCGAGTCAATTGTTATATCGTAGACTTGTTTATGTTTCAGATTAATGGTTGCAAACTTATTTTCTTTGGTTCCTTTGTCCTCAGACTAATGTTATATCGTAGACTTATAACTGCTACATATCTAAGCAGTTAACAAGAGATACCGTTACAAGAACTAGAGATACAGTTACAAAATCGTGTCTTCTCGGGAATGGGTGGAAACATTACTTTATAAGCAATAACCTGATAACATTATCATTAACGACCAACGAGAAAATTGTTTTTCTAACATAAACATGTTGGATCTACCAACTGACGTCTTAGAAGAAATTATAGAAAATGCTTTGTGATCTGGATATCGTGAATTCATAAGGGCAAAAGCAACAAGCAAGACCTTGCATTATTTGTCAGAAACCGCTTGAGTTCTGCAAGAAAATTGAATTCTTCAACCATCAAATCAATTTATTTCCAAGAGAGGTTGCAAATATATTGGTGGAGAATTGCATAACTCATGGTAATCCAACAATAAATGTTTTAAAAGGGATATCTAGTTACATATACTCTGATATGATGACAGAAGAATAATCAATGTTAAAGAGATCGTCGGAGGGAGGTTGGAATACATGGAAGTACGTTTATTCCATGGTTGTTTGTGTGTTCAATGGAGAAAAATAAGTTGAAAAACATGGACTTTTGCTATCACGAGAAATAACCAGAAATGTACGACTGGAAATAATAAACAGAGGTGTATATTCATGGCGAGAAGTACCGTGTAACATGTTGTTGGAGAAGGAAGAAGACTTAGATCTACTCAAAGTCATAACATGCAAATGTGCTAACATCAATCAATGGCTTTACTACTATGATGATGGATGAAAGAATCATAGCATGTGTGATCAGTGCTTATGGACTATAGAAAACCTAACCTTCTGCAGAATTGTTAAAAACAATTTTGCATTGCCAAGAGTTTAAACAATAATAATCAATGTTAACCATTACTTTACTTTGTTAACAATCGTTATGTCACTCTTGTTTTATTATTGACTATGTGTTCTACTGAGCAACATTTGATGATCAATCATTATTATAACCACTTTAACATCACGCAATGAGACATTATGTAAAATAGGAAAACAAGTCTACCAAATAATTAAAAGTCTACTAAACGATAGAAACTCTACGAAAAATACATAAAGTCTGCAATAACGGTTAAAAAAAATCTACTATGCATACGACGTCTTCCATATAAAATCTGCTATAACGTCAAGAAAGTCTACAAAGACAAAATTAAGTCTACAAAGTAAATATAAATCTATGGTTACACATGATATATCTACAACCACGTCGATGTATTCAAGTTCCCAAAAAAATCTACGACTAATTGGTGAAATTCTACGAACTCAAACAATAATTCTGCATCGGAAAATTAAATTTACTGCCGTATAATTTAACTTTACCAAACGACAAATAAGTCTTCAAAACAAATCTACGAATCTGCAATACAAATCTACAAATCGGGAAAAAATCTGCTGTCATAGACAATAACTCTCCAAGATGTAAGACAAGTCTACGAAAACTTAAAGTCTACAGCATCAGTTATGAAAGTCTACGACAACTAAACAAAATAAATCTACCAAACTTTAAATAAATCTACAAATTACCAAACTAAAATCTACGATCCGGTTTATATGTCTACAATCTTTAAAAATTTTATATTTTGACAACAAGTCTACAACCCCCAAAACAAGTCTACAAACCCCAAAAACAAATCTAGAAGCTCAAAAACAAATCTACAGACCAAAAACAAGCCTACCATTAAAGAACGGTAAACTTAATTTGATAGACTTATATGAAAATCTTGTAGACTTATTCACGGATTACAGAAAACTTAACATTTCATTAATGGCAGTTTCGTAAATATGTTTTTGTCAACACGATGAAAAGGTAAATCCGCCCCATAAGGTTATTTTAGTAATTAAAACTTTATAAGGTTGTTGTAGTAATTAAGGTACTTTCCAAAATTGTTGTAGTAAACTTCCATTTTTTAAATAAAGAAAACATTTAGAAGACAAGAAGTAGTTGAAATGGACTTTAAAAGGGTTTTATGGACTATCGTGACACGAAACCGATAGAACCGATAAAACTTGTAAATTCCGCTATGAGAGCTACGGAAGTCCGATTGAGGTGAAAATTTTTTCTAAATGCTTATAAAAGAGCCTAATAATTTAAAATGAAGATTGGATGATTTATTTCAGAGGCTACGATATTATGGAGAATTTTAACGGATTTCGAGAATTTATCGGATTGAACGGGAATCGCTGATCGGGACACGGGACGAGTTGGCATATGACGATAGGCGAATTGGTAACACTTGGCATAAATTTTGGGTTCAGAGACCCACCTGATTAAATGAATCACATAGTTAATTAGGTGACGAAGTGCATGTATACTTAGCATAGCTAAGTGACACTTAACATGATAGGTGTCATCACCTCACCAAGCATGAAGGCTGAGCTATAAAAAGAGAGCTTTGGGGAAATTCAGAAAACCACACTCAACTCTTCCTCTCCTCTCCCATCATCGTACACCACCACCTCCCCTCTGATATACTTGCATTTTCATGCATTTAGGCTATTGTTAGAATCATGTTTTACTTCTTTTTAGTTTCCTTTAGCTTCATTTCTTTGGTCATTGGTGTGTTTAGAGTATAGGATCATCTAGAGCTAGGTTTAGGCATTCTAGGCTTGCATGGAGTGTTTCCTATGTTTTGTAGGTTCTTGGAGTGGCTAAGGATGTTTGGAAGAGTTTGGAGGCCAAAGGAGTGATTGCAAGTGAAATGGTGATGAAGGACCAAACCGATGATCTTGAAAGATTGAGTCATATGAAGATATTACGTTGAATTTTAGCTCTAGGATTCTGAATACAAATCATGGGAAATTGAGTTAGCTTTTTAATGGAGGTGGTTTGAAGTCATTCGGAGCTATATGGAAAGAGTTATGCCTGATTTACTGGATGCATCTCAACACAGTCTTCATATCGGGTTGCATATCGGCCAGCCAACCGATACGACCTCTCGGATTAATTTTTGTGCATCCATATCGGTTGGCATATCGGCCAGCCAACCGATACGCTCCCCAGAAACTGTTTTGGATCCGGGTCAACACCCGGTTTGTTCCGGGTTGACCCGGCTCGCACCCTATTGACTATTTAAGCCAAAAACCTATTTTTTTATTGTATCTTAAGCTTTATTTTCTGTTCTAAACACTTGGGAAGAACAAGTTTGATTTCTTTGATTAATCTAAGTACTTTTTGGTGATTTCTTCTCTACATCTTTGTTTCTATCTCTAATCTCCAATGATCAACATTATCCCCATGGATTTTGTTGTTCATATGATGATTAGTGAGTAGTTCTTCATAGGGCTTATGGGTTAGGTAGGATTAGGTTGATTAGGGATGATCAATGGATTTCTAGTGCTTGATTTTTTAAAATCTCATCTGTCAAAGTGTGTTTAATGTCTAATTATCCTTGATCAAGTTGATTAGAATGCTTAAGATTTCTTGTTCACAACATGTTCGATGAAATTCCTGTTCATAGCTTTGATAGAACTTTCACATTCTAGCGCATGAGAATGTATGTTTAGAGTGATTGTTAGTTGTTTGGAACTTGTTTGATTGCTTGCTTGATTCTAATTCACAAATGAGAATTTGTTCTTGGATTAGGATTAAGTAAAGAGATTATTATTAAGAGATTAAACTGATCGTATCGTTGTGTTCCTTGCTAGGAGGTTAGCTTGTTTGAAGTTTGAATTACGATCCTTGATCATCCCGAGTCACCTGTCCGTTGACCTTAACCTTATGCCCTATCTTTGTCATTGATTGAATTCACTTGTTTATTTGCTTTTGTCTACTTCAATTTGAATTGTTTTCGTTAGGACTGTTAGAACAAAAACTAAATTGTTTGAATTGACTCTGAAAGTTTAGTGTGTACGTATTGGTTTTATCCATCCCAGAATAGGTTCGATACCTCAAAGCTACTTCGATAAGCTTGAGGAATTGGTACCTCAAAGGATCCAAAAATCCTTGTTATCAATTTGGCGCCGTTGCCATTTTGGGATTCTGGATATATCAATTCGTTTTCTATTCCTTTTTAGTTCAAGTTATTGTTACTAATCTGCTACTTTCTCTCTTTTTGATGCTAGGTGTATGAACTTGCGCAGCAAAGGGACTACAAACTTAGTTGCAAGAGTTTACGACATCAAAGCACACGAGAGGAGATTAGCAAGGGAACGACGAGCACAAGAACGAGCTGTTCAAATTGAAAGTGTTGATCCAACAGTTATGGATAACCACGAGGATGAGCAGCAGCAACAGCAGCAACAGCAGCAGCAACAAAGGCCGGTTAGAGCCATTGGTGATGGAGATACACCGGACACAAATGCTAACCGGCATGGGATCATTCCACCACCGGTCAACAATAACAACTTTGAGATCCGAGCTATGGTGATGAACATGGTGCAGAACAATCAGTTTCATGGGTTAGCGTCTGAGGACCCGTTGCAGCACTTGGACACTTTTGACAAGATTTGTGCCACCACGAGGCTGAATGGTGTGACTGACGATGGGTTGAAAATGCGTCTCTTCGTCTTCTCTTTGGCAGACAGAGCCAAGGATTGGGAAAGCACTATCCCTCCAGGATCCATCACTACTTGGGGAGACCTGAAGAAAGCTTTCCTGAAGAAGTTCTTCTCACCTACTAGGACTGCCCGTTTTCGCAGTGAGCTATCCGGGTTTGTGCAGCGCAACAATGAGAGCTTCGCTGAAGCTTGGGAGAGGTTCAATAAGCTCACCACTCAATGCCCACACCATGGTTTCACCAAGGAAACACTACTCAGCAACCTCTACCGTGGAGTGCTTCCTAGAATGAGGGCAATGCTAGATTCATGCAGCAATGGACACTTCCTAGGCAAGGGAGTAGATGCAGCTATGGAGCTGATTGAAAATCTAGCACAAAGTGATGGCAACTACAACGAGGATTATGAAAAGACTAATTGAGGATCATCATCTTCAGATGAGAAGTATGAGAAAGAGATAAAAGCGTTGAATGAGAAGTTAGACAAGATGATCTCCATTGGCCAAAAGAACATCAGCTTTGTGGGACACTATGAGGATTCTAAGCCTCAGCTTTATGATAATGATGAGGATTTGACACAAGAGGAGATCAACTTCATTGCTGGACAAGGTGGTTTCAATAAGGGCTTCAACCAAAACTACAGAAACCACCCAAACTTTTCATACCGCAATCCCAATGTAGCCAATCCTCAAGACCAAGTCTATCCTCAAGCTCCATCTCAAGGACAAGCTCATCAACAAGGGCAGCAAGGCTTTCCTCAGCAGCAAAAGCCTTTTGTCCCATACACCAACCAACAAGGTTTGGAAATAAGCCTCAGTTTCAAAGCCAGCAAGGATATATTCCCAACCAACAATTTCCTCCCGGTTTTGGACAGCAGCTACCACAAGCTTCTTCTTCCTCAGGAGTTGATAATAAGTTAAAGGTTATGATGCAGCAACTTCTTCAAGGACAAGCCTCAGGAGCTATGGAAGTCAGGGACCTCAAGAGTGAGCTTCAGAACTTAACTTCAAGGGTTACCAACATGGAGAACAAGAATGCCTCTACATCTCGCACTCAAGGTACCTTGCCTGGAAATCCGGAGAAGAACCCGAAAGACTACTGCAATGCAATCTTCTCTACTGTTGATCATGAGAAACAAGACCATGAAAGAGAGGTTGATGAAATCGAAGCACTTCTCTATGGGTATGAACTCCCTCCTGCTGCACATGCTCCTCCCAAGGAGATGAAGACAACAGTGGTTAAGCCTCCCTATGTTGCACCAGCTAAGGTGATGAGTGCTACTGCAATTTTTGCTGAAGATATTGTGCCTACTGTCCACACAAAACCAAGGGTACTTCCCAAGCTTGGTAATCCAGGTAAATTTACAATCAGTTGTACTTTGGGAGACTTGAAGATTAACGACGCATTGTGTGACTCCGGCTCTACTGTGAGTGTGATATCTCTTGACATGGTTGAATCTCTTGGGATTAAGAGCATGGAAAGGTACCCATCTTCTATTACATTTGGAGACTCTTACTCAAAAACTCCAATGGGAATGATAAAGAACTATCCACTGAAGATTGGTGAGTGCACTATCCCAACTGACTTTATAGTCATGAAGATGAAGAAGAGTACCCAACTTCCTCTTTTACTTGGTACTTCTTTCCTCAACACCACTGGAGCTTGTCTGGACTTCAAAAAGAAATGTGCTGTGCTGAATAATGTTGACGCCAAGGCTTACTACCCTCTGAGGAGCACATCTCTTCACACTTGTGGTGTCATCCTCTCTCCCAATGAAGATGATGTGTTAGAGGAGGCAAGGTTATTTGCCAATGTCGGCAAGGAAGTTTGGCCTAAACCCACCGCTTATGGATCATTGAGTGAGCACATGGGACATGCTCAAAAGAAGGGGGTGGATAGAGCTATTGGAAATCCTCTCACGACCACAAAGACTGAGTATGTTGGGTCCAAATCTTTGAAGAAGCTGAGCATTGATAAGGAAAAAGCTCCAAAAGAAAGTGTTGTGGATATGGTGACAAAGATGCCTCCGAAGGTTGTAAAGGCTTCGATCAGTCCAAGGTTCCAAGGTGACTCGGTTAATCTTGGTGAGCTGACTTCTCAGGTCCTAGCCATCAATCTCAAAGGCAGGCCACACTCTTCAACCACCTAAAAACCGGTTTGACCAGTCGAGCTTAACGACTTTAAACAAAAGCGCACTTGGGAGACATTCCCATGTTTATCCTTGTACATACGTTTCTTGCTTGTTATTTTTGATGTTTTGCTTTGAGTTTTGTCAGGTTTTGGCTTAAGGATGAGGTTGTAGACCAGTTGGAGTTGAGCAAAGGCCGCGGAAATGAAGAAAAATGGTGCAGGAGCCGATATCGGGTTCCGTATCGGCTGGCCAGGCCGATACGGTTATGGTAAAAATAATCCGAGGCTCAGTATCGGGCACCGTATCGGTTGGCCAAGCCGATACGGGATGCAGGAAATAAATCCGAGAGTTGATATCGGCTAGCGTATCGGTTGGCCAAGCCGATACGCTCTCACTGCCCAGGTTCACTCGACCGATACGCCTTTCTTGGACCAGGTAACACTCCAACTTGTACATACTTGCATTTTAGCTTCTTTTATTTCTTTTTCTCCTTTTGTTGAGTCTCTCTCTCGAGCTTGCTTTCCCACCGAGACGGTGTGAAGTAAGTTTGGGGGAGAGGCTAGTTGCTAATCATGTTTTCTTTGTTCTTATTTTTGATTTTATCACTTGAGTCTCATGCATTCATCTAAGGCATAGAAAATCCAAAAAAATTGGAAAATTTCAACAACAAAAAAAAATTTTCAAAAAGAAAAGCATGTAGTTGCAATAGCATAATAGGATTGAGTCTAGTTGCATCATATAGGACGCATGCATAGGGAGCAATGATTGAATGTCCTTGTAAGACTGATTGAGTGATGACTTGTTCTTTATGCTAGTTGTTTGAGCTAGTTGATTGTCCTAAGATTGCAATTCAAGAAAGGCTAGAAAGTTAAGACGAACCATGCTCGGATTGCTTGCTTTGAAACTTGATTTGAAACTGAAATAGGCTTTGAATTGACACTAGCTCTACCTAAGTGAGAACTTAAATGATGACATCTAATTATCTTACTCATGCTTTGTGTGCTAAACTCATGGATACTCTGAAAATATTCAAGCATTCTTATCCCTTTTACCACTCTCGCTTGCTTGAATAGACTCCACACCTTTCACCACCCTTCTTTCAAACCATAAACACTCTTGTTGAGAGGTAGGCCTATTTTATTTTGAATGAGCTAGGTAAAAAGTGTTGAGTATGAGGCGACTAGGGGAAATTTCCATATAGTGCAAGCTCATCACCTTTAGCTTGCAATAGGCTAGAATCCAAGTTTGGGGGAAGAATTGGGAATGGAAGAAGAGAGTAAAGAAAGGGAAGAATGAAAGGGATTTTGGTTGGGATCTTATGTTTGTTGGCAAAGTGTTTTAAAAGAAGAAAAGCTCTTATGTGTTCAAAGAAAAGAAAAGTGTCTCATATTTTGAAATGAAAAGAAGCCAAAGGCTCACCTTAAAGAAAGAAAAGAGACCATTCCTAAAGAAAGATTTGAGCTGAGTTAAAAAGAAAGATTTGCCACTGTTTGAAAAGTCTTTATTGATCCTTGGGGAGTTTAGGAAAAGTGTTTGATTGAGAAAAGGGGGATGAGGCAAAAATAGCCTTGGTCAAAGGTAGTATCCATTTAGGTGGGCTAGACTAGGAGAAGAAGTAATTGGGGCATGGGTAGATGGAAATCAACCTAGTATGCACCAATTGCCTCTAACTCTTAGCATTTTACTATAGCTCATTCACTTCTTTATGAGAGAACCTTCTTGCTTTTGGAATAAACCCCTCTTTTGATTGAGATCACTTTAATCTCAAAACCTTGTCCCTTTGCCAAATGAGTTTGATCACCTTGCATTGAGTAAGATCCACTTGAAAACCTAATGAATGTTAAAGAGCTAGTTGATAGGAATGCTTGTCTAGGTTGAGAATTGAGCTAAGAGTTTTGTCTTGATGAGCATGGCTAAATTTTTGGAGTAAGCCTAACTTGGTTGCATCTTGGTGACGTTGACTCGAATTGGAACTTGTTGATCTCAGTTTTGTCTTTGGATATGAGCTCCCGCCTTCAAACCTTTCTCCCAACTTGCTTTGATAATCTTATGCTTGCTTGTGGACAAGCAAGGTTTAAGTTTGGGGGAATTGATATACTTGTATTTTCATGCATTTAGGCTATTGTTAGAATCATGTTTTACTTCTTTTTAGTTTCCTTTAGCTTCATTTCTTTGGTCATTGGTGTGTTTAGAGTATAGGATCATCTAGAGCTAGGTTTAGGCATTCTAGGCTTCCATTTGGAGTGTTTCCTATGTTTTGTAGGTTCTTGGAGTGGCTAAGGATGTTTGGAAGAGTTTGGAGGCCAAAGGAGTGATTGCAAGTGAAATGGTGATGAAGGACCAAACCGATGAGCTTGAAAGATTGAGTCATATGAAGATATTACGTTGACTTTTAGCTCTGGGATTCTGAATAAAAAATCATGGGAAATTGAGTTAGCTTTCTAATGGAGGTGGTTTGAAGTCATTAGGAGCTATATGGAAAGAGTTATGCCTGATTTACTGGATGCATCTCAACACAGTCTTCATATCGGGTTGCATATCGGCCAGCCAACCGATACGACCTCTCGGATTAATTTTTGTGCATCCATATCGGTTGGCATATCGGCCAGCCAACCGATACGCTCCCCAGAAACTGTTTTGGATCCGGGTCAACACCCGGTCTGTTCCGGGTTGACCCGGCTCGCACCCTATTGACTATTTAAGCCAAAAACCTATTTTTTTATTGTATCTTAAGCTTTATTTTCTGTTCTAAACACTTGGGAAGAACAAGTTTGATTTCTTTGATTAATCTAAGTACTTTTTGGTGATTTCTTCTCTACATCTTTGTTTCTATCTCTAATCTCCAATGATCAACATTATCCCCATGGATTTTGTTGTTCATATGATGATTAGTGAGTAGTTCTTCATAGGGCTTATGGGTTAGGTAGGATTAGGTTGATTAGGGATGATCAATGGATTTCTAGTGCTTGATTTTTTAAAATCTCATCTGTCAAAGTGTGTTTAATGTCTAATTAGCCTTGATCAAGTTGATTAGAATGCTTAAGATTTCTTGTTCACAACATGTTCGATGAAATTCCTGTTCATAGCTTTGATAGAACTTTCACATTCTAGCGCATGAGAATGTATGTTTAGAGTGATTGTTAGTTGTTTGGAACTTGTTTGATTGCTTGCTTGATTCTAATTCACAAATGAGAATTTGTTCTTGGATTAGGATTAAGTAAAGAGATTAGTATTAAGAGATTAAACTGATCATATCGTTGTGTTCCTTGCTAGGAGGTTAGCTTGTTTGAAGTTTGAATTACGATCCTTGATCATCCCGAGTCACCTGTCCGTTGACCTTAACCTTATGCCCTATCTTTGTCATTGATTGAATTCACTTGTTTATTTGCTTTTGTCTACTTCTATTTGAATTGTTTTCGTTAGGACTGTTAGAACAAAAACTAAATTGTTTGATTTGACTCTGAAAGTTTAGTATGTACGTATTAGTTTTATCTATCCCAGAATAGGTTCGATACCTCAAAGCTACTTCGATAAGCTTGAGGAATTGGTACCTCAAAGGATCCCATAAAATCCTTGTTATCACCCTCTCCTAAATTACTTGATTCCCAAGAAACCCCTTAATAAGGTTTAATTAAAATCCCAAAATACCTAATCCTTCTTAAATAAATCCATAAACACTAATTAGTCTCAAAAAAACTAAAATAAGCTTTAAACATCTCCCTAAATCCGCGGCGGCGATGCTCCAACGTCGAGAGAAGCTACCGTGAGCTATCTCTCTCGGCCGTTCCCTTATCGCTCCATCAGATCCTCCACCAGAGATAATCTCTTCACCAGTTCAGTCACCGGAGAAGTCCCAAACTTGCCGGTCAACGCTGTCTGCCGTGAGTCAATGGCGGAGTGTCGCCGGAGCAGCCTCGTCAGCCACAGTTCTCCAGCTGGTTTTATTGGAGGTGGTTTAGTCTTGGATTGGTTCCGGTTCAAACCGGTTCAGTCTTGGTCAAGCCAGTCAATGCTTGGTCAACGGTCTGGTTTAGTTGGTCAACATTTTGATTTGGGACGGTATAGCTCGGGAATTTCTTTGGTTCAGTCATCTGGTTTGGCAAGGTTCGGATTTAGCAACAGCTCGGTATCGGGAGTTCATAGTCCGTCACACCATCATCCGCCAGCTTGTCACATTGTGAGTCGGTTAATTCTGCATTTAGATAGAGCATGTAGACCGAGAATCCCTAAACCGTAGCTTTAGGTTTGCATGCCTGTGATTGATTGGTTAATTGATTGTTATCGGTTAAATGATTGAATTGGCTAGGTATATATGCATGCTAGATAGTTAATTGTCAATGCTTGTTAATCCGTTGATTGCATATTTTTTGACGCATTCATATAGATTTGCATGGTTAGGACGTATATGCATATATACTATAGTATGAACGTAACTAAATAAATTTATATACGGGAAATTAAGACATAATTAAAAACGGTTAAAAGACATAACGAACTATAGAATATAATAACGGGGTGGGTTAGTAGTTAATATTTGGGTTAGTGGGTTAAATGAACTTAATTTAATAAGAATGAGATGTCGGGAGAATAGTAAGTTTCTAGCTTTAAACCGACAGATCGAAGAGTTTATAAAAGATTAAAAAAGTTAATTAAAAGTTGTTAATTAGTATCGAGCCTTCTACGGGGTTAGCAATCCTCTAATCCCAAGGTAGCAGACTAAATGAATTTAAATATGAGAATGAACTTAAAGGGCTTGCTTAATTAATCATTTGATTGTGCATTGCTTGATTGTTGGACTATTCCGGTGTTGGGCGGATTGTCTGTTGTTTGTGTTATTTTGTCTATTCCGGTGTTCGGCCGGAAAGACACGTCGTGTGATACTTACCTCGGTCACGGGACCAAATAAGGTTGGTGGTGGTGGTGGTGGTTGAATAGGACTTGTAAGATAGATCGGGTTTGTGTTTATTTATATTTTGACCTTATCGGTCTTGCTTGCTGTGGAGAGTGTCAAAGAGTCTGCTTGATTTCATTATTGTTCAGTAGGACTCTAGGGTGCGTTAGATCCCGCAAGTCGAATGAAAATATTCTGGTACTTCCGAGCCGATTGGATCCTCGGGTAGTTGCTTGATCGGTTCACGTTCCTTCGGGTGGTGATTCTGATTATGTCGGTAATCTACTGAGTGACGCCGGTAGGTGTGTAGACCGGAGAATACGGGGTCATGTCCAAGGGCCGGCCTGCATGGAAGCTTAGGCTATCAAGGGGTAGCCCGAGTCGCTGTGTATCGATAGACTGAGAACAGTGTCCTAGGTCGTAGGACTTCTTGTTTACGTCTAGAAGTCGAGAGTAGGTTTAGTTACCATGGCGGTAGCTAAGTGTTCCCGTGTTCGCATAGTGGGCCCAGTGGTGTTAGTGTTAGTTTTCACGATAGATATATCGAGTCTTATCGAGGGAATGTGCTGCAGTGACTTCGATTTCCATAATTTCTATTGTCGTTAGAAAATGCTTGTGTGTTGTGAAGCTTATCACGTCACGATGACACGCTATCGGCTATTTACTTCCTTTTGATTGTTATTTTGGATTTTGGGCGGGATTAGTATTTATAGGTTAGATTATAAACCTTTAGTGGGGACCGACTCGCTGAGTGATTCTAGATCACTCATTAGACTCCTTTGTTGTTCTTCAGGTTTGGCTTAGCTCGACGGACGTGGGAGGTTCTTGGTGTAGTTTCAGGATTGCTTTTTGGGTCGGGTTTGATTCGATGGTTTTTGTGTGGTTTATTTCAGTTCGGTTTTTCATGTGGCGTGTTTATTTTTGATTGTTTTGGAATTAGATTTAAAAAATCAAATTGATTGTAAAAGACTTAAAATACTTAGACATGAAATCGCTTCCCTGATATATGGTTTAGTCCGAACCGACACAACTTGCGGAAGCAATACTGGTTGAAAAGCCTTGTATTATGGAAGCAAGGTAAACGGAGTCAAGGACGGTTTGATGCGAGCCTTTGTCTCAAACCGGACTGTCTTTGGCTTTGTATTGTGACGAACCTTTCTCGTTTGGCCCGCTCGGGTTCGATCGGTAATGTTCTTGTTTGATTGTTGACTGGTTAGCTCAACGGTCGGCGGATAACGGGAAAGGGATGTTTGAATCGCTGATATATGGATGTTGATGTTTTATGTATATAGTGGATGCAGAGTATTTCGATTTATCGTTTTGATTAACAAAGTAATTTTATTATATGCATGTTATGGTTTGTGAATGCAATATAATTACGATGTGAAAACAAATGATGGTCGGAACAAGTGATCACTCACCAGGACCCATGAGACGACCACATTGACATTTCCATGAAGATGAGCTGATATATTGATTGATTGATTGATTTCTTGTTGCGTGATATTTTTAGATTTTTGAACGTTTGGTTGTGTGTTTGATTGATGCACTGCTTGGTTGTAAGGTTGTGGTGTTGCATTTTTCTGACCGCTAGGCTGTAAGAAATTCATCTACTTGATCGTTAGGTTATTAATTAAATGGTAAGCATTACTGCATTAGTAGATTCACTAAGTTGCTGGTAGATTTCGAGCTAGAGTTAACGAACCATATAGACCAATCGGTTTGAGTATTAGAGATTGCAGTAGGTTGTTAGACCAAGAAAGTGTTGTAGATGGAATGTTAGGTTATTTGTTATACTCATTGGTTGTAGGAAAAGTTAGGGAATCTGTTAGATAGAAATAGGCTCGAAATTAATCACCAGTTTTGATAGGAAGCTTACTTACAAGGAAGCGGAATTATAGGATATTTTTACTTAGCCACGTATGACCATCAGGTACATGACTAAGTAACCATATCTCTATAAGAAAGTGAAATCAAGAGTAAGTTAGAAAAATATTTAACCACTCAAGTGTTGTGTTGTTAAGTTGTGGTACATGACGTGATGGACGATGTGACGCGAACACTAGACCGAACCCGAACCTGCAAGAGAAGAGAAGTTCAAAGAAGCAGTGAAACCGTTTGACCCAAGCCAAAATCAATACAATATGGTATAAGTGGCAGTTGGATTCGGGGCAGGCAATTGAGTATGATGAGTTAGCAAAAAGATTGGAAAGCATCAGTGTTAGTGTTGGATCAGTTCAAGGATGTCAGAGAAAAGAGCAGTTGTAGAGTTCAGTGATCGAGAAAGCTCGAGGTGTATGATTATGGCGGTTCAGTTGCAAGGAGAAAAATCGATATTGGCGGAATATCTATTGGGAGTAGTAAGCAGTGGAGGCAAGGCAAGTGTAGAAATGGAGGACGACCAGTGTTGTGCAATTCGGAGAAGTCAAACCAAAGTGGGGAAGTCCGAAGTGTGGGTTCAAGATGTTATTGGGGCAAATGGAATCAGAGACTCGAGTGGAGCAGTCAATCATGATCACTTCTTTTGGGAATCAAGAGTGGAGTTAGTGAAGCAGTCAGTCGGGGAACCATAAGTGATCAAGAGTCGGTTTTTCAGTCTGGGAAGTTCAAGATGTCAGTATAATGAGAGTTTGAGCAAGATCGTGTTTCAAAAGTCAGTTGAGCATTGGGAGTATAGTTTTAATTGGTTCAGAGTTCGAGCATTGGAGTATTTAGATCAGTGTAGTAGTGGCGACGTACATGGTTCAGTTCCGATTCGAATTTAGCAGTAACGGAGAATTCGAGGACCGAATTCCTGTAAGTGGGTAAGAAAGTAATATCATGTTTCACATAAATGGGTTAACATGCAGCAAAGTCAACGTGGATATTTTGGTAATTTCCAATACTTGAAGGGCATTTTGGTAATTTAATAAAAATGCCAGACAGAAGCAAAGAGGCAAAATGTTTCGATTTTTTAATAAAATAAAACATTTAGAAGACAAGAAGTAGTGGAAAAAGACTTTAAACGGGTTTTACGGAATATAGGAAAAGAAACCGATAGAACCAATAAAACTTGTAAATTTTGTTACGAGAGCTACGAAAGTCCGACTGAAGTGAAACAAAAATTATAAATGCTTCTAAAAGAGTCTAGTATTTTAAAAAGAAGCTTAGAGGATTTATATCAGAGGCTACATAATTTTGGAGAATTTTAACGGACTTCAAGAATTTATCGGATTGAACGGGAATCGCTGATCGAGACACAGTGGTGGCTGAATAAAATTTGCGGGATAGAACGGGTTTGAGTTTATTTATATTTTGACCTTATCAGTCTTGCTTGTTGTGGAGAGTCTCAAAGAGTGTGCTTGATTTATTTATTGTTCAGTAGGACTCTAGGGTGCGTTAGATCCCGCAAGTCGAATGAAAGCGTTCTGGTACTTTCGAGCCGATTGGATCCTCGGATAGTTGCCTGATCTGTTCACGTCCTTCGGGTGGTGATTCTGGTTATGGCGTTAACCTACTGAGTGACTCCTGATGTGTGTGGACCGGAGAATAAGGGGTCATGTCCTAGGACCGGACTGCATGGAAGCTTAGGCTATCAAGGGGTAGCCCGAGTCGCTGTGTATCGATGGACTGAGAACAATATCCTAGGTCGTAGGACTTCTTGTTTACGTCTAGAAGTCGAGAGTAGGTTTAGTTACCATGGCGGTAGCTAAGTGTTCCCGTGGAAGTTACAGAGTTTCCATAATGGGACCAGTGGTGTTAGTGTTAGTTTACGCGA
The DNA here is from genome assembly GCA_030180135.1 of Orychophragmus violaceus. Taxonomy (NCBI): domain Eukaryota; kingdom Viridiplantae; phylum Streptophyta; class Magnoliopsida; order Brassicales; family Brassicaceae; genus Orychophragmus; species Orychophragmus violaceus. The sequence continues at coordinate 83,298,025 of CM058231.1, forward strand.
TAGATATATCGAGTCTAATCGAGGGCATGTGCCGCAGTGACTTCGATTTTCATAGTTTCTATTGTCGTTAGAGAATGCTTGTGTGTTGTGAAGCTTATCACGTCACGATGACACGTTATCGGCTATTTACTTCCTTTTGATTGTTATTTTTGATTTTGGGCGGGATTAGTATTTGTAGGTTAGATTAGAAGACTCTTTTGTTGTTTTCAGGTTTGGTTTAGCTCGACGGACGTGGGAGGTTCTTTGTGTAGTTTCAGGATTGTTTTTTGGGTCGGGTTTGATTCGATGGTTTTTGTGTGGTTTATTTTGGTTCGGGTTTTCATGTGGCATGTTTATTTTTGATTGTTTTGGAATTAAATTTAAATAGGCAAATTGATTACAAAAGACTTAAAATACTTAGAAATGAATCACTTCCCTAATATATGGTTTAGTCCTAACCGACACAACTTGCTGAAGCAAAGCTGGTTGGAAAGCCTTGTATTGTGGAAGTAAGGTAAACGGAGTCAAAGACGGTTTGGTGCGAGCTTTTGTTTCAAACCGGACTGTCTTTGGCTTCGTATTGTGACGAACCTTTCTTGTTTGGCCTGCTCGGGTTCGATCGGTAATGTTCTTGTTTGATTGTGGACCGGTCAGCTCGACAGTCAGCTGATAACGGGAAATGGGCATTACAGAAATACAGACATGGTCATCGATTTAATTGTACACAAATTTATGTCCACCAGCCCCAATTACTCTGATATATATGTCTTGATCTAAATTATCTTAACATACTGCAAGTACAATTATTAGTAGTAGGATAATTCTTAGTGCTTATGTATGTTAAGGATACTAAACTCATATTTTCGCATACTAAACCCTTAAAATGTTTTGTTTCAAAAAAATGTAATTGAAAAACGTAGAAAATGTAATTGTAAATTCTAAAAATTGATGACAATATTGTTGTTGGTGCTATTGTTTTCTATCTAATAAAAGCAAGCTTTAAAATCTTGAAAACATGAAAACTTGGTAGTTGAGAATTTTCCTGTGTGTGACTTTTTATATGAGATTGGGTCTATTTTGTTGGGATCTATGTTCTCTCTTGGATTTCTATCGCCAGTTTCATGGGTTTTCCTATTGTTTTTGGCTCCACCATCCTTATGTGGGTTGATTTGCGTTTAATTCTCTTGCTTCTAGTGGTGAAGGTTTCATTTGTTGGAGGAATGCTCTTCCTTAATTCTGAGAGATGGTAATGCAGAAATACATGATTAGATTATATGATTGGAGCAACTTGCAACTTGTTTGAAAGACTTTGAGTTTAATCTTGTTTGTTAGCCTTGTGGTTTTGAGTCCCCATTTTTAAACTTTTATCCTTAGCTTGCCTTTGAGTTGTTGAGTTAGCTTGTGGACAAGCAAAGGTTAAGTTTGGGGGACTTGATGTTATCACATTTTAGGCATTTTAGGCTCTCTTTATGTTCATGTTTGGGTTCAAATCTCATTTATTCATGTTCACTTCTTGAGTTTTGTTGCATTTAGGAATTAGATATCTTTAGAGTTAGGAATTATGCATTGTTGTGTCTTTTTGGAGTGTTTCTATGTTCTTATCAGGTTATTGGAGTGTTGGAGCATTGAAGAACAATCTTGGAAGCTTAAAAGAGGTCAAGTGGAGCTAAGGAGAATGAGAGCAGCTTGGACTGATTCTATCCGACTGAACCATCGAGCATGCTAGCTCACTATGCCTCTATCGAACACACAATATCGGACAAGGCGTGTCCGATATTCTCCCTGTTCATTTGGCCGTGTGTACCACCGATCGGACTCCTCCTTTCTATCGATCCATGAAGCCCGAAGTTGTTCTATCGAGTGAGTTATATCGGCCAGCCTTAGCTCGACATTTCTCAATATTTGCAAGCATTCAACTGTCGTGTATACCGTCGATCGAGCAATGACATTCTATCGGCTTGGTGTGTTCAATACTGTTCTACCGAACACATAATATCGGACACCACAAGCTCGATATTTCACCACCAAACCAGAAGATCCAATTGAACCGGGTCAACACCTTGTTTGTCCCGGTTTCGAACACTGTTCATTTATAAGCCAAAACCTTTTGTTTTATGGATCCAAGCTTGTTCTTCTCTAAGTCTTTTGCTCTTGGTATTTTTGTAAACATGTTTTAAACTTTCCTTAATCTAAGTTATATTTGTCTTTGATTTCTTCTATCTTTCCTTTAATCTTTCACTAATCTTCATGCATAACATGATTCTCATGGATTTTGTTGAGTCTAGCATGATTAGTGAGTAGTTTCTTGAGGCTTATGGGTTAGGTAGATTAGGGTGATTCATGGATGCTTAGTGCTAGAATACTATTGATCATACATGTAACCCCCCTGTTCCGCTTTGACCTTAGTCAATCGATGACCAACAATCAAACAAGAACATGATTACCGGTTTTCCTTAGTCGGGACCAGAGCCGTCACAATTTTTACCGTGTTTGATTAATTCGGCTAGGCTTAACAACTTTCGTCATTAAACTGATCCGAGTTATTTAATTATACGTTTCCCAAATTTTAGTTATGGCTTTGCGACCGTAGCAAAGTTTGGTAGTTATATTAGACCGGATTAATCTAATATAATTAACATGCTTTTATGATTATAAAACAGTGCTTATTAAACAAAAGGTGCGGAAATACAGTAGGTCCATGGACATTATTTATTTAAAATAATACAACATTACTTGAAATTATCGTTAAGAAAGAGACGTCGATACTACACCGGCTGGCCTAACGTCCTGTGATCCACTATTCTTATGGGTTACCTGAAAAAGATAAAAGAGAGGGGTGAGCGATCTATTATCGACCCAGTGAGTTGAGATTCCCCAACTAACAAAGTAACTTCCCATTTACCCAACCCAACCCCAAGCACAAGCAGTGACGAAAAGTTACACAATCAATATTAAATAGCCTAAGCAAGAGAACATTAATTATACTACAAGCACGCTATAGGCACTGGAAATATCGTCATTCCCTCAGAATACTCGTCTCGTCACTATATAGGTCTACGGTAGTGATTCCCTCGACTCTTACTCATAGACACGGAGTACTACAAGTAAGACACCGTTCTCCGTCCATCGATACGTTGCGTCTCGGGCTACCCCTAGATAGCCAGAGCTTCCATGCAATCTGGCTCTAGGACATGACCCCGTATTCTCCGGACCTCACACCTACCGGCGTCACTCAGTAGGTTAACACTGGCCGGTAACACGGCCCGAGAGTACGTGAACCGACACAACTTGCGGAAGCAATACTGGTTGAAAAGCCTTGTATTATGGAAGCAAGGTAAACGGAGTCAAGGACGGTTTGATGCGAGCCTTTGTCTGAAACCGGACTGTCTTTGGCTTTGTATTGTGACGAACCTTTCTCGTTTGGCCTGCACGGGTTCGATCGGTAATGTTCTTGTTTGATTGTTGACTGGTCAGCTCAACGGTCGGCGGATAACTGGAAAGGGGCATTTGAATCGCTGATATATGGATGTTGATGTTTTATGTATATAGTGGATGCAGAGTATTTCGATTTATCGTTTTGATTAACAAAGTAATTTTATTATATGCATGTTATGGTTTGTGAATGCAATATAATTACGATGTGAAAACAAATGATGGTCGGAACAAGTGATCACTCACCAGGACCCATGAGACGACCGCATTGACATTTCCATGAGGATGAGCTGATATATTGATTGATTGATTGATTTCTTGTTGCGTGATATTTTTAGATTTTTGAACGTTTGGTTGTGTGTTTGATTGATGCACTGCTTGGTTGTAAGGTTGTGGTGTTGCATTTTTCTGACCGCTAGGCTGTAAGAAATTCATCTACTTGATCGTTAGGTTATTAATTAAATGGTAAGCATTACTGCATTAGTAGATTCACTAAGTTGCTGGTAGATTTCGAGCTAGAGTTAACGAACCATAGAGACCAATCGGTTTGAGTATTAGAGATTGCAGTAGGTTGTTAGACCAAGAAAGTGTTGTAGATGGAATGTTAGGTTATTTGTTATACTCATTGGTTGTAGGAAAAGTTAGGGAATCTGTTAGATAGAAATAGGCTCGAAATTAATCACCAGTTTTGATAGGAAGCTTACTTACAAGGAAGCGGAATTATAGGATATTTTTACTTAGCCACGTATGACCATCAGTTACATGACTAAGTAACCATATCTCTATAAGAAAGTGAAATCAAGAGTAAGTTAGAAAAATATTTAACCACTCAAGTGTTGTGTTGTTAAGTTGTGGTACATGACGTGATGGACGATGTGACGCGAACACTAGACCGAACCCGAACCCGCAAGAGAAGAGAAGTTCAAAGAAGCAGTGAAACCGTTTGACCCAAGCCAAAATCAATACAGTATGGTATAAGTGGCAGTTGGATTCGGGGCAGGCAATTGAGTATGATGAGTTAGCAAAAAGATTGGAAAGCATCAGTGTTAGTGTTGGATCATTTCAAGGATGTCAGAGAAAAGAGCAGTTGCAGAGTTCAGTGATCGAGAAAGCTCGAGGTGTATGATTATGGCGGTTCAGTTGCAAGTAGAAACATCGATATTGGCGGAATATCTATTGGGAGTAGTAAGCAGTGGAGGCAAGGCAAGTGATAGAAATGGAGGACGAGTCAGTGCTGTGCAATTCGGAGAAGTCAAACCAAAGTGAGGAAGTCCGAAGTGTGGGTTCAAGAGGTTATTGGGGCAAATTGAATCGGAGACTCGAGTGGAGCAGTCAGTCATGATCACTTCTTTTGGGAATCAAGAGTGGAGTTAGTGAAGCAGTCAGTCGGGGAACCATAAGTGATCAAGAGTCGGTTTTTTAGTCTGGGAAGTTCAAGATGTCAGTATAATGAGAGTTTGAGCAAGATCGTGTTTCAAAAGTCAGTTGAGCATTGGGAGTATAGTTTTAATTGGTTCAGAGTTCGAGCATTGGAGCAGTTAGATCAGTGTAGTAGTGGCGACGTACATGGTTCAGTTCCGATTCGAATTTATCAGTAACGGAGAATTCGAGGACCGAATTCCTGTAAGTGGGTAAGAAAGTAATATCATGTTTCACATAAATGGGTTAACATGCAGCAAAGTCAACGTGGATATTTTGGTAATTTCCAATACTTGAAGGGCATTTTGGTAATTTTATAAAAATGTGAGACGGAAGAAAAGAAGCCAAATGTTTCTCTTTTTAAATAAAGAAAACATTTAGAAGACAAGAAGTAGTGGAAAAGGACTTTAAACGGGTTTTACGGAATATAGGAAAAGAAACCGATAGAACCAATAAAACTTGTAAATTTCGTTACGAGAGCTACGGAAGTCCGACTGAAGTGAAACAAAAATTATAAATGCTTCTAAAAGAGTCTAGTATTTTAAAAATAAGCTTAGAGGATTTATATCAGAGGCTACATAATTTTGGAGAATTTTAACAGACTTCAATAATTTATCGGATTGAACGGGAATCGCTGATCGAGACACGGTGGTGGCTGAATAAAATTTGCGGGATAGAACGGGTTTGAGTTTATTTATATTTTGACCTTATCAGTCTTGATTTTTGTGGAGAGTCTCAAAGAGTGTGCTTGATTTATTTATTGTTCAGTAGGACTCTAGGGTGCGTTAGATCCCGCAAGTCGAATGAAAGCGTTCTGGTACTTCCGAGCCGATTGGATCCTCGGATAGTTGCCTGATCTGTTCACGTCCTTCGGGTGGTGATTCTGGTTATGGCGTTAACCTACTGAGTGACTCCTGTATGTGTGTGGACCGGAGAATAAGGGGTCATGTCCTAGGACCGGACTGCATGGAAGCTTAGGCTATCAAGGGGTAGCCCGAGTCGCTGTGTATCGATGGACTGAGAAGAATATCATAGGTCGTAGGACTTCTTGTTTACGTCTAGAAGTCGAGAGTAGGTTAAGTTACCATGGCGGTAGCTAAGTGTTCCCGTGGAAGTTACCGAGTTTGCATAATGGGACCAGTGGTGTTAGTGTTAGTTTACGCGATAGATATATCGAGTCTAATCGAGGACATGTGCCGCAGTGACTTCGATTTTCATAGTTTCTATTGTCGTTAGAGAATGCTTGTGTGTTGTGAAGCTTATCACGTCACGATGACACGTTATCGGCTATTTACTTCCTTTTGATTGTTATTTTTGATTTTGGGCGGGATTAGTATTTGTAGGTTAGATTAGAAGCCTTTAGTGGGGACCGGCTCAGTGAATGATTCTAGATCACTCATTAGACTCTTTTGTTGTTTTTCAGGTTTGGCTTAACTCGACGGACGTGGGAGGTTCTTTGTGTAGTTTCAGGATTGTTTTTTGGGTCGGGTTTGATTCGATGGTTTTTGTGTGGTTTATTTTGGTTCGGGTTTTCATGTGGCATGTTTATTTTTGATTGTTTTGGAATTAAATTTAAATAGGCAAATTGATTACAAAAGACTTAAAATACTTAGAAATGAATCACTTCCCTAATATATGGTTTAGTCCTAACCGACACAACTTGCTGAAGCAAAGCTGGTTGGAAAGCCTTGTATTGTGGAAGTAAGGTAAACGGAGTCAAAGACGGTTTGGTGCGAGCTTTTGTTTCAAACCGGACTGTCTTTGGCTTCGTATTGTGACGAACCTTTCTTGTTTGGCCTGCTCGGGTTCGATCGGTAATGTTCTTGTTTGATTGTGGACCGGTTAGCTCGACATTCAGCTGATAACGGGAAATGGGCATTACAGAAATACAGACATGGTCATCGATTTAATTGTACACAAATTTATGTCCACCAGCCCCAATTACTCTGATATATATGTCTTGATCTAAATTATCTTAACATACTGCAAGTACAATTATTAGTAGTAGGATAATTCTTAGTGCTTATGTATGTTAAGGATACTAAACTCATATTTTCGCATACTAAACCCTTAAAATGTTTTGTTTCAAAAAAATGTAATTGAAAAACGTAGAAAATGTAATTGTAAATTCTAAAAATTGATGACAATATTGTTGTTGGTGCTATTGTTTTCTATCTAATAAAAGCAAGCTTTAAAATCTTGAAAACATGAAAACTTGGTAGTTGAGAATTTTCCTGTGTGTGACTTTTTATATGAGATTGGGTCTATTTTGTTGGGATCTATGTTCTCTCTTGGATTTCTATCGCCAGTTTCATGGGTTTTCCTATTGTTTTTGGCTCCACCATCCTTATGTGGGGTTGATTTGCGTTTCATTCTCTTGCTTCTAGTGGTGAAGATTTCATTTGTTGGAGGAATGCACTTCCTTAATTCTGAGAGATGGTAATGCAGAAGTACATGATTAGATTATATGATTGGAGCAACTTGCAACTTGTTTGAAAGACTTTGAGTTTAATCTTGTTTGTGAGCCTTGTGGTTTTGAGTCCCCATTTTTAAACTTTTATCCTTAGCTTGCCTTTGAGTTGTTGAGTTAGCTTGTGGAGAAGCAAAGGTTAAGTTTGGGAGACTTGATGTTATCACATTTTAGGCATTTTAGGCTCTCTTTATGTTCATGTTTGGGTTCAAATCTCATTCATTCATGTTCACTTCTTGAGTTTGGTTGCATTTAGGAGTTAGATGTCTTTAGAGTTAGGAATTATGCATTGTTGTGTCTTTTTGGAGTGTTTCTATGTTCTTATCAGGTTATTGGAGTGTTGGAGCATTGAAGAACAATCTTGGAAGCTTAAAAGAGGAAAAGTGGAGCTAAGGAGAATGAGAGCAGCTTGGACTGATTCTATCCGACTGAACCATTGAGATGCTAGCTCAATATGCCTCTATCGAACACACAATATCGGACAAGGCGTGTCCGATATTCTCCCTGTTCATTTGGCCGTGTGTACCACCGATCGGACTCCTCCTTTCTATCGATCCATGAAGCCCGAAGTTGTTCTATCGAGTGAGTTATATCGGCCAGCCTTAGCTCGACATTTCTCAATATTTGCAAGCATTCAACTGTCGTGTATACCGTTGATCGAGCAATGACATTCTATCGGCTTGGTGTGTTCAATACTGTTCTACCGAACACATAATATCGGACACCACAAGCTCGATATTTCACCACCAAACCAGAAGATCCAATTGAACCGGGTCAACACCTTGTTTGTCCCGGTTTCGAACACTGTTCATTTATAAGCCAAAAACCTTTTGTTTTATGGATCTAAGCTTGTTCTTCTCTAAGTCTTTTGCTCTTGGTATTTTTGTAAACAAGTTTCAAACTTTCCTTAATCTAAGTTATATTTGTCTTTGATTTCTTCTATCTTTCCTTTAATCTTTCACTAATCTTCATGCATAACATGATTCTCATGGATTTTGTTGAGTCTAGCATGATTAGTGAGTAGTTTCTTGAGGCTTATGGGTTAGGTAGATTAGGGTGATTCATGGATGCTTAGTGCTAGAATACTATTGATCATACATGTAACCCCCCTGTTCCGCTTTGACCTTAGTCAATCGATGACCAACAATCAAACAAGAATATGATTACCGGTTTTCCTTAGTCGGGACCAGAGCCGTCACAATTTTTACCGTGTTTGATTAATTCGGCTAGGCTTAACAACTTTCGTCATTAAACTGATCCGAGTTATTTAATTATACGTTTCCCAAATTTTAGTTATGGCTTTGCGACCGTAGCAAAGTTTGGTAGTTATATTAGACCGGATTAATCTAATATAATTAACATGCTTTTATGATTATAAAACAGTGCTTATTAAACAAAAGGTGCGGAAATACAGTAGGTCCATGGACATTATTTATTTAAAATAATACAACATTACTTGAATTATCGTTAAGAAAGAGACGTCGATACTACACCGGCTGGCCTAACGTCCTGTGATCCACTATTCTTATGGGTTACCTGAAAAAGATAAAAGAGAGGGGTGAGCGATCTATTATCGACCCAGTGAGTTGAGATTCCCCAACTAACAAAGTAACTTCCCATTTACCCAACCCAACCCCAAGCACAAGCAGTGACGAAAAGTTACACAATCAATATTAAATAGCCTAAGCAAGAGAACATTAATTATACTACAAGCACGCTATAGGCCCTGGAAATATCGTCATTCCCTCAGAATACTCGTCTCGTCACTATATAGGTCTACGGTAGTGATTCCCTCGACTCTTACTCATAGACACGGAGTACTACAAGTAAGACACTGTTCTCCGTCCATCGATACGATGCGTCTCGGGCTACCCCTAGATAGCCAGAGCTTCCATGCAATCTGGCTCTAGGACATGACCCCGTATTCTCCGGACCTCACACTTACCGGCGTCACTCAGTAGGTTAACACTGGCCGGTAACACGGCCCGAGAGTACATGAACCGACCTGTACGCTCCCGAGGATCCATCGGGTAGGGAAGTCAATATGCCCACTATAATATCATGTCACTAACACATCAATCAAACCATTAGACATACCACATAATCACAACAACCATTCACACAACATCCCATAAATCAATCATTCATGAACCGATCGTCATATTATTATCACATAGTTTTCCGTATTTTAATCTTTCGTTCGTTACTTGGTTATTAATCAAAAGCATGCTATATCATACCAACAATATGTTGGGATTATGTCCTGAAATCACATTGTACTTACTCCAACGATAGTTGTGTGTCGAGATCAGACATGTTGTATGATACTGGGCGGTTGCAATGTTTTGCTAGAAGCCTCTTGCAGTCTGTAAGTTGTAGACTTACTGCCAGTATTATATGATCCTATAGGGTCACACACCTAAGCAATCTGGAAGCATATATATGGGAATGATCATCATGGTGGTGATCAAGATGATGTGTATTGGATACATATCAATATCGATTAAAGATAGGTGTTTCGATCGACACAGTAAGTGTATCGATCGACGCAGGGTCGATTCCGAATGACTTAGACTTTTTCGGTTAAACCCGAAAGATGGTTTAGTCATAACAGGTCGTATATATAGGCTTATATGATCGACCTGGAACAGAAGCGGTTCAGTTTTCTTGATCAGAAAAGCAGAAAAAATCTCTCTTCGATTCCCAGATCCGGCACTAGCATCCCGGCTTTCCAGGTTGTGTGCGTGTGGACTACGATAGAGGCGAGGCATCTGAATCGCTCCTGATCTCGCCTTACCATTCATTCCGCAACCAGAACAAGGTAAACGCGAGATCCATGATTCAATAACACAAACCCTTAGATCCTAGGCTTGGAATTCCGGCTTAGGGTTGCCTAATCGGATTAGGAACTGCTAGGAATTCCAACAGTGGTATCAGAGCCTTAGGGTTTTAATCATTGAATCTGAAGCATGTAATTCGAATAATGATGTATTTGAATAGGTTGATGCATGCTAGTTTTCGTTTTGATGAAAATAATCTCGGATTTTGTTTCTTATCGAAAACGAAGAACCTGTGTTTTCGCACAGTGTCGATCGACACAAGTTTGTGTCGGTCGACACACCGCAAAAACGATCATAAATCTTTAGGATTTTTGCACAGTGTCGATCGACACTAAGCTTGTGTCGGTCGATGCACCGCGAATACGCTTATTAAGATTTGGGTATCGATCTTAGAGATCGCACTGTGTCGATCGACACACTTGGTGCATCGATCGACACAGGCTGTGTGAAAGGATAGATCGGTTCAATTAGATTGAACCGGTTATCTCGCATGGTTAAAATTTCTGGATACCCTACTGTGTCGATCGACACAGTTTAAGTTTCGGTCGACACAGACCTTGCGATTGGTTGATCGGTTCAATTGGATTGGACCATTTATCATGCTTGGTTAAGTCCGATCACATAGTTTTAAATTGGATGAATTGGTTCAATTGGATTGAACTGATTATCTCAATTAGTATAAACCAATTTGATCGGTTAAGATCAGTTTGATCTGATAAGTCGGTTCAATTGGATTGGACCGGTTATCAAAACTGTGTCCGGTTTAGGTCTATGTCGACCGTCACACATGGTTTGTGTCGATCGACATGACCGGTTCAATGAACCGGGTTAATTGGATTAACCGGTTATTGAAGTCCGATTTTGTTTGATGGTGTCGATCGACAGACATGGTATGCGTAGATCGACACAGTGCTGACAATTCTGGTTATTGAACCTTGAATTTGTAAAAACCAAACTCGACTTAAACCTAGTTTATAAAGAACAATTAAAACACTTCTTGGATGCATATTGGATATGTATCAAGATTAAATGTTCTAAATCCATTTTGATATACATTGGATATGTATTAGATCAAAGCTTAGCTTCAATATGGTCAACTGTCAAGACTCATTTCGTTGTGTGATGGTCTAGCCAAGAGATTGGTGTCCACAATTACGTGAGTAAGGCAGGTAATTATGTTGATGGACTTGCAGTGTTTGACATCAAAAAAAATTACATGACCTAAGAGATTGATTTGCTAACCTTTTAGAGTTTCATTTCCTCAACTAAATATCAAATGACCTTGGTGTCTTGCCCAATCTTGTCTACTATCAAGACTCATTTCGTTGTTGGATAGTCTTGGAGTCCTTGGTATCCACAATTACATGAGTAAGACAGGTGATCATTGATAGACTTGCAATGCGACTGTCAGTGATCACAAGACTGAAGAGATTGGTTTACTTGACTGGGCTATCAGAAGTTCTGGGCCCAGAGACGTCAGAGTAGATGAGACATGGATTGTCTTATCTGCAACCAAGAGTTGTACTGGGTACAATTAGCAATGATTTGCTTACCTAGATAACTAAATTTTGGGTGATGGCAAGTCGTCCACTCAGATTTTGGTGAAGTATGGATCTTGGATCATTATATTCATAGAGGAAACATTGTTTGAATATAATGCGAGTTTTCTTATTAGATAAGATTTCTCATTTCATGGAATACATAACTAAATCTTTGTTTTCTTGGATTTCAGCTTATGTCTAAAACTACTTTCTCATTGCGATCCGTCCTTGAGAAGGACAAGTTAAATGGATCAAATTTCCCGGATTGGTATCGGAATTTGAGAATAGTTCTCAAGCAAGAGAGTAAGGACTATGTACTTGAGAAAGCTCTCCCCGAGAAGCTTGGGACCAATGCCTCGCATGCAGTATATGATGCTTGGAATAAGCATTATATTGATGTGGTAGATGTGCGTGGTCTGATGTTGGCTACCATGAACTCGGACTTGAAGATTCAATACGAGAACGTGGAGTCGCCAATAGAGATGATCACCAGTCTGAAACTGATGTTTCAAGAACATGCACGAGTTGAGAGATACCAGACGGTTAAGTCTCTCATTGGGTGCAAGCTACCAAAGGATGCTCCAGTGAGTCCTCATGTCATTAAAATGATGGGTTACATTGATAACCTGGGGAAACTGGATTGTCCTGTTAGCCTAGAGTTGGCTACTGAAATCATCATGCAGTCACTGCCGTCAAGTTATGATAAGTTTATCAAGAACTATATCAAGAAAGGCTTGACGAAGACGTTGACTGAGTTGCATGGCATGCTCAAGACAGCAGAGCAAAACATTATAAAGGGTAAAAGATTTGAGAAATCTTGTATTGACAAGGGTGGAGGCAAGGCCGTTCAGATTTGGAATCGGGACAAGCCTGTGTCATCCTTTAAGCCCAAGTCAGGCCCATCTGATGTTGGTAAATGCTGCTACTGTAAAGAGTTTGGGCATTGGAAGAGAAATTGCATTAAATTCTTGGAAGATTCACAAGAGATGGAGAAGATGTATGGGACTTCTTCTTCAGGTATTGTGTTATTATTTCAAGTTCTACGTGAGTATTGGATACTAGTTGTGGTACTGATATTTTTGAAATATGCAGGACCTACGCAACAGTAGAACGTTGGAGAAAGGACAAGTGGAGCTGCGCGTCTGGAATGAAGCAATGGTTGCTGCATTAACCGTAAAAACTCTCCGCTTGTAGGAGCCTTTCAAGCTTGGTTTTAGAAATTAAGTAATTGCCACCATGTACTTGCTATATGCAAAGATGTCTTTCATTTTCTTGTTAGAATTTAGATGTTTTTCATTTTGATAAAAGACAAGTTTTGTTCTTTAGATCTTAATGAAATATTCTATGGTAGCACCCCGTTTAGAATGAGTTTTATATCTTAAACCAGCGTGAGTTTGAATATAACATAAATACTAAAAGTTTGAGTCTGATGACTCGAACCAGTGTTTTCTTGGCATAGTCGTTTTGGCCACATAGAAGTGAAGCAGATTCAGAAGTTCCATAGTTATGGGCTTTTGGACTCGTTTGATTATAAATCATATGAGATATGAATTCTGCTTACTGGGCCAAATGACTAAGGCTTCTTTAGCAGTGCTAAAGAAAAGGGGAAGAGGCTTATTGGGCCTTACTCATACTGATGTATGTGGCCCGATGAGCATTAATGCCAGATGAAATCTTCAGGACTGCATTATCTTTATTGATGAATTCAGTAAACATGGCTGTGTTCGTCTGATGAGACACAAGTCGGAATCTTTTGAAATGGTCAAAGGAGTTCCACAATGAAGTATAGAATAAACTTGACAGAAGCATTGAAAATCCTCGATTGGATCGCGGAGGAGAATACTTAAGTCAAGGAATAAGTGATCATCTGAATGAGTGTGAAGTTGTTTCACGACTCAATTCTTCTGAAAACCTGGATGGTGTTTCTGAGAAAAGTTATCGGTACTTATTGGATATGTTCCGATCGATGATGAGTCACACGAATTTTCCAAAAATCCTTTAAGAATACGCTCTAAAATGTTTGTGTTTGCGCAGAAAAGGGTTTCAATCAAAATCAATTGAAAGACACCACATTGGATGTGGACTGGAAGTTTTTCAAGTATGTTGTTTCTGATCATTTGGGGATGAAAGCTGACAAGCTTGAACCCAAATCTGATAAGTTCTACCTCGCTGGTTGTCCTAGGGAAACCGAAGCTTATTACTTTTATAACCAATATGAGAACAAAGTTTTGTTGTCCGGAACTGTGTCTTTTGAGAAAGATTACACTTTCCAATAAGAACAGTGGGAGTAAAAGTACACATCGAAGAAATTCGACAAACACAGGAGGCTGCTCAACCTGTTGAGGGAGAGCAGCGGTAAGATCTACAAAGTGCTGTAGGACCTACACCTGTGGAGCCTGAAGTTCGCAGATCCGAATGGATCCGTCACTAACTCGAGAGTGATTTCTCGTAACCAATTGCCGTGATCTTTTGATCATTGAAAAGTAACGAGCCTGCGAAATTCAAGAAGCGATGGTGAGCCCCAACTCCGAAAATTGGCTATGTATGCATGTTAGCTTCACCAATCCATTTCTGGATTGAAGCAAACATCTTGGAGTTGGAATCAACATTCTGATAAAGTGGTCAAAAGTTTTGACTTGATCAGGAACGAAATGAAACCATGCGTTTATAAGTAGACTAGTGGGAGCGTAGTTGCATTTCTCATTCTGTATGTAGATGACATACTCATTCTCATAAACGACGTTCCGTCGCTTAAGTCTCATGAGACTTGGGTCGGAAGTTATTTTCATCAAAAGACATGGGAGAAGCCGCGTGAATTCTTGGAATAAGAATCTATTGATATAGATTGGGTAGGCTAATTGGATCATGTCAAGATCCTTATGTTGATAAGGTAATGGACTGTTCCAATATGCATGATTCCAAGAATGGCTTCATACCAAAGGTCTTATGGCAATGATCTTAGCAAGACGAAGTGTCTTGGACATTGGTTGAGCTAGTATGTATGAGTGTGATTCCTTATGCTTTTGAAATGGAATCCATCATGAATGCCATAATTTACACTCATCCAGATGCAGCTTACGCTTTACGAGTAGATACCAAGTTGTTCTGGTAAAATTCACTGAACAGTTGCCAGAGATATCCCAAGTGTTTGATGAACACTAAGGATAGGTTCGTGGTGAACTGAGGAAGTGACGAACCAGTTGAGAGTAGTTAGACGGACAAAGACGATTTCCGGTTCCCACTTGGTTATGTCTCTTTGTCTGAATAACGATACTATCTGTTGGAAGGGCTCCAAGCAGAGAACCGTAGAATAGTGCTTTTATCTGAATGGCGGTGTGGTTTGTTGGAATTGTTTCAAGCAAAAACACCGCAGTCTCTCCCACAACCTAAGCACGAGATTTATTCTGTTGCTGTAGGTATAAGATATCTGAATAGATGATCTTGATTCTAGTGGGAGTTATCTTAGTTATGTTATAATCTTTACATAGACATGCTATGGTAATGTTTGTGTAAGTTAAAACTGACATCGGTATTATTTAATTATTGGATGATTAAATAATGGTCCCAAAGTATTTTATGTTCATCTTATAGGTCATCAAGTTGAGGACTTGATCATGAAACTCTATAAGTAAAAGATGACATTGATGGAACTTCCGAGCCAATTCTACCAGATTCAGAATTCTCGCGAGTTCCAGATAGCCTAGAATCTAGGGTCTAGTTAATTGAATCAAGGATCTGATCTCGTGTTTACCTGGAGATTGGCAGCGGAAGATTCAGGTAATACGAGATATCTAGCGCCTCAGATGCTGCGCCTCTACTGTAGTCCACACGCACACAAGCTGGAATCCGCCGGGAAGCTAGTACCGGTGCTCGGATCTCCTGGGAGCTCAGTTTCTGTGAGGTTTCTGTGTTTTTCTCTCTGAGAAAAGTGTCTCAGGCGGCTCATCCTCTTTAGGTCGAAATATAAGATCACTTATATACGGACCTCGACATAAATCGAAACATCAGTTTCGGTTTCGGCCTTGTGTCAACCGACACACTTAGTGGTGTCGATCGACACACGTCTTGTGTCGACCGACGCACTTAACAGTGTCGATCGACACACCTCATCAAAACTATATTCGATGTGTATCCAATACACATCGACCAGATCATATGCCAATGATCAATCCCATATGGACTATGTCCAACTTGCTTAGGTGTGTGACCCTGTAGGTTCAGACGATACCAGAAATGAGTTACAACTCATTTGTCATAAGCGGTTTCTAGCAAAACATTATGACTACCTAGTATCAAATGAATTGTCCGATCTCGACAATACAACTATCTCTAGAGTAAGTACAATGTGATTTCAGGACATAATCCCAACAATCTCCCACTTGTACTGGAATCACCAATTCCTATAATCCCTTCGTCTCTATATCTCGATATGGCATAAGGCAAGAGACTGTGTCATCCTTATTATAGCCAACATCATGTTCATCGAATTTCTGATCTATACTGATAAAACAAACGACTGACAATCACCTCGTTTGAGCACGGCCATGCATTTTCTCAGTATCAAATCTTCGATGGGCCCTGAGATATTTACCTCCCGTTATAGGAGGGACAAATCCCATCTTGTTCCATCCCTGTTTCTACACATACTTCATGATACGCATAAGCAATGCCGTTATAGCCGCCAGTTACGGAACGACGTTTGACAAGGTCAAAACGCACCAATTCATATGCTAGAAAGCATGATGAACTCAGGTCTAAGGACTATACTCTATAGTCGCAATGAGAACCTCCCATGACACTGATATAACTATCATGTGGAGTTCTCATTAAGCGGGTCATGTCCGATCATATGTTCACCAACATATATCTATGTGATTGACTGTGATAACCATATCATTGACTCCATGAAACTTAGTCCAACAGTCACCTCACATGCTAGTCTCGCGCGGTTGTTAGTGTCCCATTTTAACAACCTCGACTAGGGACAATCATAATTTATGTCATTTTTTACTTATAGGGTTTCATGATCAAGTCCTCAACTTGATGACCTATATGATGACCATAAAATACTTTGGGATCATTATTTAATTATCCAATAATTAAATAATACCAATGTCAGTTTGACTTACATAAACACTACCATGGCATGTCTATGTAAAGACTATAACATAACTAAAGTTGCTCCCACTAGAATCAAGATCATCTCTTCAGATATCTTATACCTACAGCAACAGAATAAATCTGGTGCTTAGGTTGTGGGAGAGATTGCGGTGTCATTGCTTGAAACGATTTCAACAAACCACACCGCCATTCAGATAAAAGCATTATTCTACGGTCCACTGCTTGGAGCCTTTCCAACAGATAGTACTGCTATTCATACAAAGAGACATAACCAGGTGGGAACCGGGATTCGTCTTTGTCCGTCTAACTACCTTCAACTGGTTCGTCACTTCCTCAGTTCACCACGAAACTATCCTTAGAGTTCCTCAAACACTTGGGATATTTCTGGTAACTGTTCAGTGACTATTTCCGGAATATTGGTATTTTCTCGTCATGCTCTATGCGTAAGCTGCATCTAGACGAGCGCAAAATACGGCATTCGTGATGGATTCTATTTCAGCAGCATTAGCAATCACACTCATTAATAATAGCTCATCTAGTGTCCAAAACACTTCATCTTGCTAAGATTATTGCCATAAGACCTTTGGTATGAAGCCATTCTTGGAATCATGCATATTGGAACTGTCCAATACCTTATCAACATAAGGATTTTGACACGATCTAATTAGCTATTCTGATCCATTCCAATGGATCCTTATTCCAAGAAATTTTACGGCCTTCTCCCATGTCTATCATTAAACTTGACTTCCGACCCAAATCTTGACAAGACTTTAGTGTCGGAACGTCGTTTGTGAGATTAAGTATGTTTTCTACATACATTGTGAGAATTGCAATTACGCTCCCACTAGTCTTCTTGTAAACGCATGGTTTCTTTTCTTTCTCTGATTAAGTCAAAACTTTTGACCTCTTTATCAGAATGTTCATTCCAACTCCAAGATGTTTGCTTCAATCCAGAAATGGATCGATGAAGCTAACATGCATAGCCAGCCAATTTTCGGAGTTGGGTCTCACCATCGCTTTCTTGAATTTCGCATGCTCGTCACTTTTCAATGATCAACAGATCACGAGAATCGGCTACGAGAAATCACTCTCGAGTTAGTGACGGATCCTTTCGGATCTGCGAATTTCAGGCCCCACAGGTGTAGATCCTACAGCAATTTGTAGATCTCACCGCTGCTCTCCCTCAACAGGTTGAGCAGTCTCCTGTGTTTATCGAATTTCTTCGATGTGTACTTTTACTCCCACTGTTCCTTTTGAAAGTATGATCTTTCTTAAAAGACACAGTTCTGGACAACAAAAGTACTAAGCCTTGGTTTTCTTAGGACAACCAGCGAGGTAGAACTTATCAGATTTGGATTCAAGTTTGTTTGTTGACTACTGTCTTACACAAACATTGCAATCCCAATTAATCAGAAAAACAAATTGGAAATCACCCAGTCCACATCCAATGTGGTGTTTTTCACTGATTCTGATAGAAACTTATTTAGCGTAAACATAGACATTTTAGAACGTATTCTTAAATGATCATGGAAGATTCCTGTGACTCATCATTAATCGGAGCATATCTAATAAGATCCGATTTATTCTGTTAGATGATCACACAATTCTTGACTCAAGTATTTTCCTCCGCGATTCAATCGAGGATCTCAATACTTTTGTCAAATTGGTTCTACACTTCATCTTGGAACTCCTCAAGGGATTCCTGCTCGTGTCTCATCAAATGAACACAGCCATACTTATTGATGCCATCAATAAGGTAATGAAGTACAGGAGATTTCTTTTTGCACTATTGCTCATCGGGCCGCATACATCAGTATGTGTAAGGCCCAATAAGCCTCTGGCCCGTTTCCTTTAGCTCTGCTAAAAGGGCCTTAGTCATTTGGTCCAGTGAACAGAATTTATATCTCAAATGATTAATAATCAAATGAGTCCAAAACTATGGAACTACTGAATCCGCTTCACTCTATGCGGTTAAACGACTATGCCAAAGAAAAGTCGAGTTCGAGTCATCAGACTTAAACTTTTAGTATTTGTGTTATATTCTAGCTTTCGCTGGTTTAAGATATAAAACCCATTCCAAACAGGGTGCTACCATATGATATTTCATTAAGATCTAAAGAACAAAACTTGTCTTTTATCAAAATGAAAAACATCCAAATTATTTTACAAGAAGATGAAAGACATTTCTGTACAAGGAAGATACATAGTAGCAATTACTTAATTTCTAAAACCAAGTATGAAAGGCTCCTACAAGTGGAGAATCTCTACGGCTCATGCAGCAACCATTGCTTCATACCAGACACGCAGTTCCACTTGTCCTTTCTTCAACGTTCTACTGTCGCTTAGGTCCTGCATATTTCAAAAAGTATCAGTACCACAACTAGTATCCAATACTTATGTAGAACTTGAATTAATAACACAATACATGAAGAAGAAGTACCATACATCTCCTTCATCTCTTGTGAATCTTCCAAGAATTTAATGCAATCTCTCTTCCAATGCCCTGACTCATCACAGTAGAAGCATTTTCTAACACCAGATGGGCCTGACTTGGGCTTATAAGATGACACAGGCTTATCCTGATTCTAAATCTGGACTGCCCTGCCTCTACCCTTGCCAACACAAGATTTCTCAAATCTTTTGCCCCTTTTGATGTTTTGCTCTGCTGTCTTGAGCATGCCATGCAGCTCAGTCAACGTCTTCGTCAAGCCTTTCTTGATATAGTTCTTAATGAACTTATCATAGCTTGACGGCAATGACTGCAGAATGATGTCGGTGGCCAACTCTAAGCTGACAAGACATTCCATTCTCCCCAGGTTATCAATGTAACCCATCATTTTAATGACATGAGGAATTACTGGAGCATCCTCTGGTAGCTTGCACTCGGTGAGAGACTTCACCATCTGAAATCTCTCAACTCGTGCCAGATCCTGAAACTTCAGTTTCAGGCTGGTGATCATCTCTATTGGCGACTCCATGTTCTCGTATTGACTCTTCAAGTCCGAGTCCATGGTAGCCAACATCAGACCACGCACATCTACCACATCAATATAATGCTTATTCCAAGCATTATATACTGCATGAGAGCGATTGGTCCCAAGCCTTTCTGGAAGAGCTTTCTCAAGGACATAGTCCTTGCTCTCCTGCTTGAGAATGAATCTCAGATTCCGATACCAATCCAGGAAGTTGGATCCATTTAACTTGTCCTTCTCAAGGACGGATCGCAACGAGAAAGTAGTCATAGACATAAGCTGAAATCCAAGAAAAACAAAGATTTAGTTATGTATATGATGAGAAATCTTATCTAATAAGAAAACTCGCATTATATTCAAACAATGTTTCCTCTTTGAATATAATGATCCAAGATCCTCAGATTACTAAAATTCGAGTGGGCGACTCACCGTTACTTAGACTTTAATTATCTAGGTAAGCAAATCATTGCTAATTGTACTCAATACAACTCTTGGTCGTGGATAAGATAAAATATGCCTAATCCACTCTGATGTCTCTGGGCCCAGAACTTCTGATAGCCCAGTCAAGTTAAACCAATCTCTTATGTCTTGTGATCATTGATAGTTGCACTGCAAGTCTGTCAATGACCACCTGCCTTACTCATGTTGCAGTGGATACCAAGGACTCCAAGACTATCCAACAAACGACACGAGTCTTGACAGTAGACAAGATTTGGGCAAGACATCAAGGTTACTTGATATTTAGTTGAGGAAACTAAACCCAAAAGTTTAGCAAATCAATTTTTTAGGTCATGTAATTGTTGATGTTAATGCACTGCAAGTCCATCAACATTATTACCTGCCTTACTCACGTAATTGTGGACACCAAGCTCTTGGCTAGACATCACACAACGAAATGAGTCTTAATAGTTGACCATATTGAAGCTAAGCTTTAATCAAGGTTTTGGTCGAGTTTGGTTTCTGCAAATTCAAGGTTAAATAACCAGAATGCCGAGCACTGTATCGATCGACGCAGACTGTGTCTGTCGATCGACACCACTAAACAAAACCGGATTTCAATAACCAGTTAATTCAATTAACCCGGTTCATCGAACCAGTCATGTCGATCGACACAACCCATGTGTGACGGTCGACATAGACCTAAACCGAAGATAGTTTTGATAATCGGTCCAATCCAATTGAACCGACTTATCTGATCAAACTGATCTTAACCAATCGGTATATACTAATTGGGATAATCAGTTCAATCCAATTGAACCAATTCATACAATTTAAACCGTTTAAACCAGTTCCAACTGATTGCGATAACCGGTCCAATTCAATTGAACCGCTTTATCCAATCAAACTGATTTTAACCCTTCGGTTCATGCTAATTGCGATAATCAGTTCAATCCAATTGAACCAATTCATCCAATTTAAACCGATCAATTCGGACTAAACCAAGCATGATAACCGGTCCAATCCAATTGAACCGATTAACCATTCGCTAGATATGTGTCGACCGACACTCAACATGTGTCGATCGACGCAACAGGCTTTTAGGTTTTCTACGAGAAAACCCTAGCCGCCGAATTCTGTTCTGTGTCGACCGACACTCAAACTGTGTCGATCGACACTCGACCGAGTCTGCTCTGTGTCGACCGACACTCAACCTGTGTCGATCGACACAGAAGACTTTCGGTTTTTTTCTTCGCGAAAAACCCTAGCCGCCGAATCTTGTCATTTTCGCCGTTCTGTGTCGACCGACACACCTAGTGTGTCGATCGACACTGTGCGAAAACACAGACTCGAGCTTGATCGAAACCGATCTGACCTGTTCAATCTAAACTACTTGTTGTAGCGAATCTAAATCATCAAATTCAATAAACAGGTCTGATTCAATGATAAAACCCTAAGGCTCTGATGCCACTGATGGAACTTCCGAGCCAATTCTACCAGATTCAGACTTCTCGCGAGTTCCAGATAGCCTAGGATCTAGGGTCTAGTTAATTGAATCAAGGATCTGATCTCGTGTTTACCTGGAGATTGGCAGCGGAAGATTCAGGTAATACGAGATATCTAGCGCCTCAGATGCTGCGCCTCTACTGTAGTCCACACGCACACAAGCTGGAATCCGCCGGGATGCTAGTACCGGTGCTCGGATCTCCTGGGAGCTCAGTTTCTGTGAGGTTTCTGTGTTTTTCTCTCTGAGAAAAGTGTCTCAGGCGGCTCATCCTCTTTAGGTCGAAATATAAGATCACTTATATACGGACCTCGACATAAACCGAAACATCAGTTTCGGTTTCGGCCTTGTGTCGACCGACACACTTAGTGGTGTCGATCGACACACGTCTTGTGTCGACCGACACACTTAACAGTGTCGATCGACACACTTAACAGTGTCGATCGACACACCTCATCAAAACTATATTCGATGTGTATCTAATACACATCGACCAGATCATATGCCAATGATCAATCCCATATGGACTATGTCCAACTTGCTTAGGTGTGTGACCCTGTAGGTTCACACGATACCAGAAATGAGTTACAACTCATTTGTCATAAGCGGTTTCTAGCAAAACATTATGACTACCTAGTATCACATGAATTGTCCGATCTCGACAATACAACTATCTCTAGAGTAAGTACAATGTGATTTCAGGACATAATCCCAACAGACATAAATTATGATTTTCCTTAGTCGAGGTTGTTGAAGTGGGACACCAACAACCACGCGAGACTAGCATGTGAGGTGACTGTTGGACTAAGTTTCATGGAGTCAATGATATGATTATCACAGTCAATCACATAGATATATGTTGGTGAACATATGATCGGACATGACCCGCTAATGAGAACTCTACATGATAGTTATATCAGTGTCATGAGAGGTTCTCATTATGACGATAGAGTATAGTCCTTAGACCTGAGTTCATCATGCTTCCTAGCATATGAATTGGTATACTTTGACCTTGTCAAACGTCGATCCGTAAATGGCGGCTATAAAGGCATTGCTTAGGTCTATCATGAAGTGTGTGAAGGAACAGGGATGGAACAAGATGGGATTTGTCCCTCCTATATAACAGGAGATAAATATCTCAGGGCCCATCGAATATTTGATACTGAGAAAATGCATGGCCGTGCTCAAACGAGGTGATTGTCAGTCGTTTGTTTTATCAGTATAGATCAGGAGTTCGATGAACATGATATTGGCTATAATAAGGATGACACAGTCTCTTGCCTTATGCCATATCGAGATATAGAGACGAAGGGATTATAGGAATATATGATTCCAGTACAAGTGGGAGATTGTTGGGATTATGTCCTGAAATCACATTGTACTTACTCCAACGATAGTTGTGTGTCGAGATCAGACATGTTGTATGATACTGGGCGGTTGCAATGTTTTCTAGAAGCCTCTTGCAGTCTGTAAGTTGTAGACTTACTGCCAGTATTATATGATCCTATAGGGTCACACACCTAAGCAATCTGGAAGCATATATATGGGAATGATCATCATGGTGGTGATCAAGATGATGTGTATTGGATACATATCAATATCGATTAAAGAGAGGTGTGTCGATCGACGCAGGGTCGATTCCAAAACTGATGTTTCGGTTTATGACTTATACTTTTTCGGTTAAACCCGAAAGATGGTTTAGTTATAACAGGTCGTATATATAGGCTTATATGATCGACTTGGAACAAAAGCGGTTCAGTTTTCTTGATCAGAAAAGCAGAAAAACTCTCTCTTCGATTCCCAGATCCGGCACTAGCATCCCGGCTTTCCAGGTTGTGTGCGTGTGGACTACGATAGAGGCGAGGCATCTGAATCGCTCCTGATCTCGTCTTACCATTCATTCCGCTGCCAGAACAAGGTAAACGCGAGATCCATGATTCAATAACACAAACCCTTAGATCCTAGGCTCGGAATTCAGGCTTAGGGTTCCCTAATCGGATTATGAACTGCTAGGAATTCCATCACAATATCCATACCATCAACATTAATCAATCAAGAAACCATATATAGTCATATATTATTGTTGGAATCCCTAGGATCCAGGGTCTAGGTGATTGAATCTAAGAACTGACCTCGTGTTTACCTGGAGATTGGCAGCGGAAATTGGAACAGGTAAACGAGATCTATAGCGCCTCAATCGTTGCGCCTCTATCGTAGTCCACACGCACACAAGCTAAAATCCGCCGGGATGCTAGTGCCGGGAATCGGATCTCTTGTGGATCTTATGAGTTTCTGTGTCTCTGCTTTCTCTCTGAGAAGTGACACTTACGGCTAGGGCTCAGGTCGATCACGTAAGACATTATATATCGACCTGGGATGACCGAAAACGACCTACGGATCAAACCCGACTCGTTTAAGTCATTAACTCGAAACTTCAGTCTCGAAGCCCAATGTGCATCGATCGATACACATACTGTATCGATCGACACACCCATTCGAAAACCTGCATCGATCGACACACTCATTGCATCGATCGACACACCTTTTCAAAACTCAATTCAATGTGTATCCAATACAAATTGATCGGATCATATGCCAATGATCAATCCCATACTAAGTGTATCCAGCTTGCTTAGGTGTGTGACCCTGTAGGTTCACACGATACTAGAAATGAGTTACAACTCATTTGTCATAAACGGTTTCTAGCAAAACATTATGACTACCCAGTATCACATGAATTGTCCGATCTCGACAATACAACTATCTTTAGAGTAAGTACAATATTATTTCAGGACATAATCCCAACAATCTCCCACTTGTACTGGAATCATCTATTCCCATAATCCCTTTATCGCTATATCTCGATATGGCATAAGGCAAGGAACTGTGTCATCCTTATTATAGCCAACATCATGTTCATCGAACTCCTGATCTATACTGATAAAACAAACGACTGACAATCACCTCGTTTGAGCACGGCCATGCATTTTCTCAGTATCAAATCTTCGATGGGCCCTGAGATATTTATCTCCTGTTATATAGGAGGGACAAATCTCTTCTTGTTCCATCCATGTTTCTACACATACTTCATGATACACCTAAGCAATGCCTTTATAGCCGCCATTTACGGATCGACGTTTGACAAGGTCAAAGTGCACCAATTCATATGCTAGAAAGCATGATGAACTCAGGTCTAAGGACTATACTCTATAGTCGTAATGAGAAACTCTCATGACACAGATATAACTATCCTGTAGAGTTCTCATTAGCGGGTCATGTCCGATCTGTTGGAATATGTTATCTCCTGGTTTAATTCTTCCAGATTAAACATATAACATAATCATCTAGGATCTAGGTGATTTGCAGTTGAATCATAAACCAGATCAGAATCATTACCTTGTTATTAGCGCAGCGGATTGGTAATGAAGAGATCAATGAGAGCAGATGAACCGGCTCCTCCTCAGGTATCCACCCTCTTACAAGCTTCTGGATCAGGCTGCTAGACCAAGCTGGAATCTCAGAGAGAACAGAGAGAGGGACGGCCAGACCTAAAGAAATCGCAGAACTAATCTATTATCTGCGTCCCCTCTCCTTTATATAGGCCCAAGGATTAACCTAATGGCCTATTGGGCTTTTGGGCCCAAGGCCCAAATCAGACAAAAGACTGTATTTTGTCTGGCCCAATTCTCTGTACAAATACAGTAAATGCCTTGCATCTTACTGTATTAATTCCTTTTAACTTTCCCGTAAGCTATGGGGTGTGACCCTTAGGGATCATACAATACTGGCAATAAGTACTAAACTTATAGATCAAGAGCGGGCTCTAGCAAGTCATCATGACCACCCAGTATTTATGACTTATGTCTGATCTCGACACTTAACATACTTTCTAGAGATAGTACAGTAGATTTCAGGACATTCCCAACAATCTCCCACTTGTACTGGAATCCTACATTCCCTAATCCTTTTGTCTCAATATCTCGATCTCGCATAAGGCAAGATACGTGTCATCCTTATATAGCCAGACCATGTTCATCGGACCAGATTTGATACTGACAATGCAAACGACTTGGGCAAGTCCGTTTGGGAGTGGCCACTCTCTTACCAGCTATCAAGTCTCCGATTGGCCTAGAGATATTATCTCCGTTAAACGGCAGGGACAAATTCCATCTTGTTCCATCACTATGAACTACACACTTCATAATACACCCAACCAAGGTCCTTATAGCTCCCAGTTACGAAACAGCGTTAGACAATGATCAAAGCGCATCAATCCATGTGCAGCCACATGCATGCGAACTCAGGTCTAAGGACTATACTCTATAGTCGTATATGAGAACCTCTCATGACACAGATATTAATATCTTGTAGAGTTCTCATCAGCGGGCCATGTCCGGTCATATGCTCCCCTACATATACCTATGTGTCGACTTTGATGCCGCGCATCTATGACCCCTCAAAACTTGGTCATAAGTCTCAACACAATCTAGTCTCAAGTGGTTGTTGGTGTTCCAATTTCATCAACCTTCGACTATGGACACTATGATTTATGTCATTTCGTTAAATATGGGGTTTCAGGATCAAGTCTACTCATGTACTTCGATGGCCCATATATAATGACATGAATCATTTTGGAACGATTATTTTATATCACAGTTAAAAATAATCCAGAAATAAAAATTTCATTAACATTTAAAAATGTTTACATGAACCAATCAAAATAACTAAATAAAGCCCTTTACTAACTCCCACTGAAATTAAGACTACATCTTAATTTCACTTATCCTACAGCTACAGTCCGCGACTCGTGCTTAGGCCTAAGGAGTGGCTTTGTTAATAGATTAGCAACGTTCTCATTTGTTGAAACTTTCTGATCTACTTAACACCTCTATCATTTATCTCTCGGAATAGGTAATACCTACCCTCAATGTGTTTGGATCTCAGATGTGCAGCTAGCCACATCAAGTTCAGTGATGAACTTTTCTATCCAAACAACCTCTTTTGCCGCTTCCCAAGCTGCGAAATGTTCAACTTAAGCTATGGAGTCAGCAACAGTGCCTTGCACCGCCACACAGACACAAGATATAACCGGACTGTGACCAGAAATCATCTTTGTCAGTTGGAAACTTGCCTTTCAGACTCTACCGACTTCTAGCACCTCACTTTCTCCGTAAATCAAGAACTTATCCTAAGTGTTTTCCAAATACTTGAGGATATTCATTACGTCTATCCAGTGATTCTTTGCTGGATTTGACTGGTCTTTACTTGTCTTGTTTAATATTAAAGCAACATCAAAACAAGTACATGTCATGGCATACATGATAGATCCAATTGCCGACGCATATGGAATCTCATCCATGCATTCAAGCTCAGCAGATATCGTAGGACACTGTATCTTGCTTAACGTAATGCCATGTGACATTGGCATAAAACCCTTCTTGGAATGCTGAAAACGTGTAGGACTTTGTCAATATAAGAATCCTGACTTTGTCCTATCAGCTCTTTTGGATCTTTATCTTTAGATCCAAAATCCAAGAACATATGTGGCTTTACCCATGTCAATCATAAAAACAACTCCCAAGCCAGTCCTTTACCGACTGCAGCATTGGAACGTTATTTCCGAGAATCAGTATGTCATCGACATACACTATGAGAAATGCAACATCGCTCCCACTTATCTATTAGTAAACGCACAGTTCCACTTCGTTCCTGTTCAAGTCAAAACCTTGACTACTTCAACATAACGAAGATTCCAACTCCGATATGCTTGCTTCTATCCATGAATGGATCGATGAAGCTAACTTACATACAGTATAATTTTTTGGAGTCCGGGCTCACTTTCGCTTCTGTGAATTTCGCAGGTTCGTCACTTTCAATGATCATCAGATCATGGCAATTAATCACGAGAAATCATTCTCGGATTAGTGACGGATTCATTCAGATCTGCGAACTTCAGGCTCTACAGGTGTAGATTCTACAGAAATCTGTAAATCCATCCGCTGCTCTCCCTCAACAGGTTGAGCAGCCTCCTGTATTTCTCGAATTTCTTCGAGTTATACTTTTACTCCCACTGTTCTTCTTGGAAAGAAACTTTCCTTTTAGAAAACAGAATTCCGAACAACCTTTTTTGGTTTTCGGAATGGACGTAAAAAGTAACAAGCCTTGGTTTCCCTAGGACAACCAGCGAAGTAGCACAACTACAAATACTCAGTAAAGACGAATTTGGATCATTTCCAGTCCACATTTATGTGGTGTCTTTCAACTGATATTGGTGGAACTATTTCAGCGTAAACTTAGATATTTCTAGAGCGTTATTCTTAAAGAATATCATGGAAGATTCGTGTGACTCATATTTAATCATTTCTAATAAGATCTGATTCTTTCTCACAGAAACACCTCCATGTTTTCAGGAGAAATGAGCTGTGAAACGACTTCACACTCATTCAGATGATCACACCATCAATTACTTAAGTATTCTCACTCGTGATCTAATCCAGAGTCTCAATACTTCTGTCACTCAGATTCTATACCTCATTCTGGAACTCTTTCGACCATTTCAAAGAATTCCGACTCGTGTCTCATCAAATGAACACAGTCATACTCACTGAAGTAATCAGTAAAGATAATGAAGTACAGGAAATTTTCTCTGGCATTACTGCTCATCGGGCCACATACATGAGTATGTTCAAGGTCCAATAAGCCTTTGGGCCTTTCTCTAGCTCGGCTAAGATGGGCCCTTTGTCTTTTGGTCCAGTAAATAGAATTCAAGTCTCATAAGATATCCGATCAAATGAGCCCAAAAGTCCATAACTATGGGATTTCTGAATCCGACTCACTCTATGTGACCAAAACATTTACGCCAAGAAAAATCAGGTTTAATTCATCAGATTTAAACCAATTCGGTATTTATGTTACATTTAGGCACTCTTTGGTTTAAGATATAAAACCCATTCCTTGAATAGGGTGCTACAATTAATATTTCATTAAGATCAAAAGAACAAAACTTGTCTTTTATCAAAATGAAAAACATTCAAATTCTTACAAGAAAATGAAAGACAACTCTGCTTAAAGCAGGTACATTGTAGCAATTACTTAATACAAAACCAAGCCTCAAAGGCATCTACAAGTGAAAACCCTACGGCTGAGGCAGCATCCATAGCTCCTTCCAGACACGCAGTTCCACTTGTCATTCCTTCAACGTTCTACTGTTGCTTACGCTCTGCATATTATAACAAATATCAGTGCCACAACCAGTATCCAATACCTATAAGGTAGAACTTGAAGTAATAACATGAATACCTGAGGAAGTAGTCTCATACATCACCTTCAACTCCTCATAATCTTCCATGAATTTAATGCAATCTCTCTTCCAATGCCCAGTCTCTTTACAGTAGCAGCACTTACCAACGTAAGATGTATCTGACTCGGGCTCAGAAGACACAGGCTTGCCATGATTCAAAATCTGGACAACTTTGTCTTCACCCTTGTCAGCACTAGGTTTAGTAAACCTACCCTTCTCCATTATGAGATTATACAGGGTACTCTTCACGTTTGGCTCAACTGTCTTGAGCATATCATGCAGTTCAGTCAGCGTCTTCGTTAAGCCTTTCTTGATATAGTTCCTTTTGAACTTATCATTGCTTGACGGCAGTGACTGCAGAATGATCTCAGTTGCCAATTCTTGGCTAACTGGATAATCCAGTTTCCTCAGGTTATCAATGAAACCCATCATTTTACTGACATGAGGACTCACTGGATGATCATTTGGTAGCTTGCAGCTAGTGAGAGACTTAACCAACTGGTATCTCTCCACTCTTACCTGCTCCTGAAATTTCAATTTCAGGCTGCTGATCATCTCTATTGGCGACTCCATGTTCTCATATTGCTTCAGCAAATATGACTTATGTCTGATCTCGACACTTAACATACTTTCTAGAGATAGTACAGTAGATTTCAGGACATTCCCAACACGATCATATGTTCACCAACATATATCTATGTGACTGAATGTGATACTCATATCATTGACTCCATGAAACTTAGTCAACAGTCACCTCACAAGCTAGTCTCTCGCGGTTGTCAGTGTCCCACTTTGACAATCTCGACTAGGGACAATCATAATTTATGTCATCTTTTACTTATAGGGTTTCATGATCAAGTCCTCAACTTGATGACCTATAAAATGAACATAAAATACTTGGGTCCATTATTTAATTATCCAATGATCAAATAATGATGATGTTAGTTTTTCATAAACATGACTACATCATGTGTATCTGAACATCATAACTAACATAACTCCCACTAGAATCTAGACCACGTCTTCAGATATCTAGTACCTACAGCAACAGCATGAAACTCATGCTTAGTTGTGAGAGATGCTGCGGTGTTCTTGCTTGGAACCATTCCAACAAACCACACCGCTATTTTTTAATAAGCACTATTCTACGGTCCACTGCTTGGAGACCTTTCCAACAGATAGCGCCGCTACACAGACAAAGAGATATAACCAGGTGGGAACCGGGAATCATCTTTGTCCGTCTAACTACTCATATCAGATTCGTCATTTTTCTTAGTTGAACTAGAACTATCCTTAGTGTTTCTCAAACACATGGGGATATTCTTTACAACTGTCCAGTGACTTTTACCGGAACAAATTTGGTATATTTTCGTCATGCTTTATGCGTCAGCTGCATCTAGACGAGTACAAAATATGGTAGTCATGATGGATTCTATTGCATAAGCAAAAGGGAATCACACTCATAGATACTAGCTCAGCCAGTGTCCAGGACACTTCATCTTGCTAAGATCGATACTAGCTCAGCCAGTGTCAAAGATACTCCATCTTGCTAAGATTATTGCCATAAGACCTTTGGTGTGAAGCCATTCTTGGAATCAAGCACATTTGAACTGTCCAATACCTTATCACCATAAGGATTCTGACACGATCCAATTGGTCTTTTCAATCCATTTCAATGGATCCTTATTCCAAGAACTTTCGCGGCTTCTTCCATGTCCATCGTTAAATTTGGCTTCCGACCCAAATCTTGACAAGACTATAACGTCGGAACGTCGTTTATGAGATTAAGTATGTTATAAACATACGGTGTGAGAATTGCAATTACGCTCCCATTGGTTTACTTGTAAACGCACGGTTTCTATACGTTCCTGATCAAGTCAAAACCTTTGACCGTTTTAACAGAACATAGATTCCAACTCCAAGTAGTTTGCTTCAATCCAGAGATGAATCGGTGAAGCTAACAAACATTCCTAGTTAAATTTCGGAGTTGGGGCTCACCTTCGCTTCTTTGAATTTCGCAGGCTCGTCACTTTTCAATGATCAACAGATCACAGCAATCGGTCATGAGGAATCACCCTCGGTTTAGTGACGGATCCTTCAGGATCAGCGAACTTCAGGCTCCACAGGTTTAGATCCTACATCACTCTGTAGATCTAACCGCTGCTCTTCCTCAACATGTTTAACAGCCTCCTGTGTTTCTCGAATTTCTTCGAGCTGTACATTTACTCCCACTGTTTTCTTGGAAAAACAGAGTTCCGAACAACAAAACTTTGTTCTTGGATTGGTTGCAAAAGTACTAAGCCTCGGTTTCCCAAGGACAACCGACGAAGCAGCCCTTATCAGATTTGGATTCAAGTTTGTTTGTTGACAACTGCCTTACACAAACCTTGCAATCTCAGTTAATCAGAAAAACATACTTGGAAATCACCCAGTCCACATCCAATGTGGTGTTTTTCAACTAATTCTGATAGAAAACTATTTGGCGTAAACATATTCATTTTAGAGCGTATTTTAAAAGGATAATGGAAGATTCTTGTGACTCATCATTAATCGGAGCATATCTAATAAGGTCTGATTCGTTCTCTCAGAAACACCATTTAGGTTTTCCAGGAGAAAAGAGTTGTGATATGACTTCACACACACTTAGATGATCACCCAATTCTTGACTCAAGTGTTTTCCTCCGCGATCTAATCGAGGATCTCAATACTTCTGTCAAATCGGTTCTATACTTCATTTTTGGAACTCCTCAAAGGATTCATACTCGTGTCTCATCAAATGAACACAGCCATACTTACTGAAGCCGTCAATAAGGTAATGAAACACTGAAGATTTCAAGTCATCAGACTTAAACCGTTTGGTATTTATGTTATATTCAAGAGTATATTGGTTTAATACATAAAACCCATTTATCAAAAGGGGTGCTACCATATAATATTTCATTAAGATCAAAAGAGCAACACTTGTCTTTTATCAGAATGAAAAACATCCAAAATCTTTACAAGAAAATGAAAGAAATCTCTGCACGAAGCCGGTACATAGTAGCAATTACTTAATTCAAAACCAAACTTGAAAGGCTCCTACAAGTGGAGAATCTCTACGGCTTATGTAGCAACCATTGCTCCATACCAGACACGCAGTTCCACTTGTCCTTTCCTCAACGTTCTACTGTTGTTTAGGCTCTGCATATTTCCAAAATATCAGTACCACAACCAGTATCCAATACATACATAGAACTTGAAGTAATAACACAATACCTGAAGAAGAAGTACCATACATCTCCTTCATCTCTTGTGAATCTTCCAAGAATTTAATGCAATCTCTCTTCCAATGCCCTGACTCATCACAGTAGAAGCACTTTCTAACACCAGATGGGCCGGACTTGGGCTTATAAGATGACACATGCTTATCCTGATTCCAAATCTGGACGGCCCTGACTCTACCCTTGTCAACACAAGATTTCTCAAATCTTTTACCCTTTATGATGTCTTGCTCTGCTGTTTTGATCATACCATGTAGCTCAGTCAACGTCTTCGTCAAGTTATTCTTGATATAGCTTTTGATAAACTTATCATAACTAGACGGCAGTGACTGCAGAATGATGTCAGTGGCCAACTCTAAGCTGACAGGAAATTCCAGTTTCCCCAGGTTATCAAAGTAACCCATCATTTTAATGACATGAGGACTCACTGGAGCATCCTCTGGTAGCTTGCACCCAGTGAGAGACTTCAACATTTGGAATCTCTCAACTTGTGCCAGATCCTGAAACTTTAGTTTCAGGCTGGTGATCATCTCTATTGGCGACTCCATGTTCTCGCATTGACTCTTTAAGTCTGATTCCATGGTAGCCAACATCAGACCACGCACATCTACCACATCAATATAATGCTTATTCCAAGCATCATATACTGCATTCGAGCGATTGGTCCCAAGCCTTTCTGGAAGAGCTTTCTCAAGGACATAGTCCTTACTCTCATGCTTGAGGATTAATCTCAAATTGCGATACCAATCCATGAAATTTGATCCATTTAACTTGTCCTTCTCAAGGACGGATCGTAACGAGAAAGTGGTTTTAGACATAGGCTGAAAATTTTAAGCAAAGAAAATTTTAGTTATGAAGTTCAGGAAATGAGAAATCTTATCTAATAAGAAAACTCGCATTATATTCAAACAATGTTTCCTCTATGAATATAATAATCCAAGATCCATACATCACTAAAATCTGAGTGGACGACTCGTCATCACCCAGAGTTTAGTCATCTAGGTAAGCAAATCATTGCTAATTGTACCCAGTACAACTCTTGGTCGCAGATAAGACAATCCATGTCCTATCTACTCTGATGTCTCTGGGCCCAGAACTTCTGATATCCCAGTCAAGTAAAAACAATCTCTTCAGTCTTGTGATCATTGACAGTCGCACTGCAAGTCTATCAATGATCACCTGCCTTACTCATGTAATTGTGGATACCAAGGACTCCAAGACTATCCAACAACGAAATGAGTCTTGACAGTAGACAAGATTAGACAAGACATCAAGATCACTTGATATTTAGTTGAGGAAACGGAACTCAAAAGTTAGTAATTCAATCTCTTAGGTCACGTAATTGTTGATGTCAAGCACTGCAAGACCATCAACACTACTACCTGCCTTACTCATGTAATTGTGGACACCAAGCTCTTGGCAAGACTATCACAACAACGAAATGAGTCTTGACAGTTGACCATATTAAAAACTAAACTTTGATCTAATACACATCCAATGTGTATTTGATAGGCTTAGAACATGTTTTACTTCTAATTTCAATTAAGTTTTGCTTGTTCTAATTAAAGTGGGCTAGGTCATTTGGTTCGGTTTCTTAATCATTTGGTTCAAAACCAAGCGATTACGTTTAACCAACCAGATAATCGGTCAATCCAATTGAGCCGGTAAATGACCAAATGAACCGGTTTTAGACCAATTGAGATACCGGTCAAATCCAATTTAACCGGTCATCCAACTGAACCGATTCAACCAGTTTTAACTAATCGCGATAACCGGTCCAATTCAATTGAACCGAGTTATCCAATCAAACTGATCTTAACCAATCAAATCGGTTTATACCAATTGAGATAATCAATTCAATCCAATTGAATCAATTTATCCGATTTAAACCGATCTGATCTACCTTAACCAAGCATGATAACCAGTTCAATCCAATTGAACCGATTACCCATTCGCAAGGCCTGTGTCGACCGACACTAAACCTGTGTCGATCGATACAGTAGGGTATCAGGGAATTTTTAATCGAATTAAACCGTCATAACCATGCGAGATAAACGGTTCAATCCAATTGAACCGATCTATCCTTTCGCACAGCTTGTGTCGATCGATGCACCCAGTGTGTCGATCGACATAGTGCGATTTCTAAATCGAAACCCAATGTTTTAATCGGCGAATCGACCGACACAAACTTGTGTCGATCGACGCTATGCGAAAACACAAATTCTTTTGCATTTTCGCGCTGCATCGACCGACACACCCAGTGCATCGATCGATGCTGTGCGAAAACCCTAAAACAGTTTTGCCGTTTTCGCAGTGTGTCGACCGACACAAACTTGTGTCGATCGACACAGTGCGAAAACACAGTTCTTCGTTTTCGATACAAATAAATCCGAGATTATATTTTTCAAAACGAAACCTAGCTAGCATCAATTCAATCAAATACCATTTTAATCGAATTCCAGGCTACAGATTCAATGGATTAAACCCTTCAGCTCTGATACCACTGTTGGAATCCCTAGGATATAGGGTCTAGGTGATTGAATCTAAGAACTGACCTCGTGTTTACCTGGAGATTGGCAGCGGAAATTGGAGCAGGTAAACGAGATCTATAGCGCCTCAATCGCTGCGCCTCTATCGTAGTCTACATGCACACAAGCTAGAATCCGCCGGGATGCTAGTGCCGGGAATCGGATCTCCTGTGGATCTTATGAGTTTCTGTGTCTCTGCTTTCTCTCTGAGAAGTGACACTTACGGCTAGGGCTCAGGTCTATCACATAAGACATTATATATCGACCTGGGATGACCGAAAATGACCTACGGATCAAACCCGACTCGTTTAAGTCATTAACTCGAAACTTCAGTCTTGAAGCCCAATGTGCATCGATCGATACACATACTGTATCGATCGACACACCCATTCGAAAACCTGCGTCGATCGACACACTCATTGCATCGATCGACACACCTCTTCAAAACTCAATTCAATGTGTATCCAATACACATTGATCGGATCATATGCCAATGATCAATCCCATACTAAGTGTATCCAGCTTGCTTAGGTGTGTGACCCTGTAGGTTCACACGAAACTAGAAATGAGTTACAACTCATTTGTCCTAAGCGGTTTCTAGCAAAACATTATGACTACCCAGTATCACACGAATTGTCTGATCTCGACAATACAACTATCTTTAGAATAAGTACAATATGATTTCAGGACATAATCCCAACAATTATAACAAGTTAATAATCAAACCGACACTAGTCATAGTCACCCCAACGGGCCATAACCTAGTATCGGGAACCTGCAGAGTAACACATAAGTCAAACAATTAACCCCAACTCACCAATACTTTGTCGCGGTTTACCCCGTTATAGCCTTACTACTCGAACCTCCGGACCGTACTAGAGCCGATTAAGACGGAAGAGAAGGTCGGTACTTGGGATGAACGTTAAAAATCTCCGCTAAGGAAATATTTCCCCGCTCTTCCGTCACCATCCCAAATATTCACTATTTCTTTCCCCTCCCTCTCTCTCTCTCCTCCTTCTATCTCCCTCTCCTCCCTCTCTCTCTCTCCCCTCCGGCTCCTCCTTCTTCTCTTCTTCCTCCGGCTTCTTCTCCTCCTCCTGGCTCCTCCTCCTTATTCTTCTCTCCGCCTCCTTCTTATTCTTCTTCCTCCCTTCTCCCTCTCTTCTTTCTCTCTTCTTTACTTCTCTTTGCTTTGAGAGTTTTTGGTGTGGAGAATGAGAGGTGTGGAGGCCTCTTTTATAGCAAAAGTGGAGTGATCTCCACCCTCCATTTGTCTTCTCTCTTCTCCCATCTTGTGCCACGCCTTCTCACCAGGTGTTGGCCAGAAATACTTCATTTAACATCCATCTTACACCTGTAGAGCCCATCTAAAAGCCCCTTGGGTTTGGGCCAATAAATTTTTGTAGAGTCATTGTACCAAAACTCACAAGGCCTCTTATTTTCTCTTGCAGGATTTTCGTGGCCCAAGCCTCTTTATGGGCTTGAATTATGTCCATAATAACTTCATCTATCAGCTCTGATCAGCCTGAACCAAGCCCAAGCTCCCTTGATTCATAACTTAATCTAGGAGTCACATATTTCTGAATCCTTTTAACCATAGTTTCTACATATTTTAATGGATCTGTGGTCAAAATTGCATAATTTTTGGTTGGCTTTATAGGGTTCTCTCGCTTACCTGAACATTTTATCGATTTCTCGGAAATACCGGTTTTTAATGAAAATTCTCAAAAATCTCCAAAAATAACTCCAATAAATTTCTTAGCAATACAATTCATTTTCTTAGTGATAAAAACACTATTTTATATAATAATAATATTTTTATCGAATTTCCGAGATCGGGGTATCACAATACCTATTTAGACTTGCTTAAGGCTAGGTTAACCTTGATCAAGTTAGTCTAGATCATTTGGATTTTGTTGCACACTATGTGTTTTATGAAATGCTAGACGATAGGTTTAGTTTTATCCCTATTCTACGGCAAGTGCACAGTTAATGCAATTATAGTATAAAGGGTATCGAATCCCACAAGGACTCTTAGTCACACAATAGATTATCAGTAGTTTGAATTTAAGCTAAACGGAGTAGTGAGTAAAGCAGTAAACAAAGTAGCAAGTAAACGAAGCAAGCAAGGTAGATGTAAGCAATCAGACAAAGGTGTTAGGTTTCGGGAAGTTCTCAGGATATCAGGAAATCAGATTAATCAACAATTAAGATTCAATCTAAAGCGTTCTTGAACTAGAATCACAGAAGTAAAACTAACCAGCTTTCGCTGCGATAATTATCTATGTCTAACAACCTAGCAGACCAACTTTCGTTGCGAATTCTAGGGTTCTAAACATGCATTAATTCCAAGTTCGTTCGTTCACAATTTCTCTAAACCAAATGTCTTTGCGAATAGATAAATTGCTCACCTAAATCAGATCTAGTTAATTAACCAACTTTCGTTGTGCAAATCAACCTAATATCAATAATCTAAATGGCCAGTTCAGATCAAGCATTAAGAACATATTAGATGAAGAACTAGATGATGAATCCTAATTAATCAGTTATTCTAACATTCCTTCAAATCCCTAATGAGAGTCCCTAACCTAACAAGAGATCTACTCAGACATAGCAATCATAACAGAAAACATAGTCAAAATAGATATCATAAAATAATCAAAGAATAAGAACAGGGGTTCGAAATCAAGTCTCTTTCGAGAACAAAACCAGACCCAAAATATCCTAATCTCTCTTCTAGAAAACTCTAAGTCAGAGCGTAAGTAAAACTTAATGTAGCCTAACAAGTTGCTGTAAAACCTAAATATAATCCTAAAACACGTTTG
Source organism: Orychophragmus violaceus (assembly GCA_030180135.1). Taxonomy (NCBI): domain Eukaryota; kingdom Viridiplantae; phylum Streptophyta; class Magnoliopsida; order Brassicales; family Brassicaceae; genus Orychophragmus; species Orychophragmus violaceus. Next base: position 83,335,654 of record CM058231.1, read on the forward strand.
GGGGCTTCATTGTAAATATCAGGAACTTCTAGGCAATTGTGCAATTTCTTCATTCTTCATTAAACCGCCGTTTGGCCCATCTCGCATGTGCAACGATCGACACCAATGGTGTGTCGATCGACGCAACTCTCAAATGTCGACAGAAAACTCTATCTCTCGGACAAAAATGCCAAAAAGCTCCAAAATGCTCCAATATATCCAATTATGCTCCAAACATGCTTGTACCTAATAAACACCTGAAAAGACTCTAAAACACAGTAAAAGACTCGATAAATAAGACATATACCATGGTTAAAAGCCCTAAAATCCATGGTATATCAACTCCCCCACACTTAGCCTTTGCTTGTCCTTAAGCAAAACAAAGAGCTAAAATGTAGTCAAGAGGTTTTAAAACTTTCAGAAACTCTTTTTGTCATAAGCAACAACACTTAGATTCCCCTTAGTAATCCACTGAAAGAATCAACTGCAAGACGTCAAGACCAACATGTACTTCCCCCACACTTAGCAACTGTCCTAAGTAAACTCCACAATCAATCCAAGCAATTCAAATTCACCCTACTGACTTCTATAAGCTATTTAAGTGCGGTCTCACCTAAGGAGTATCGATCAAAGGGCACATGGATTCTTACTTTGTCAGCTCTAGACCACCATACTATCTGTTTTCTGGTTCCTTTCTTCTCTTTTCCTTTCCTTAGCATTCTGATTTTTCCCCATTGGGTATCATTTTATTTTTTTATCAGTGCTCTTCCCGTTAAGGGGTGTACTTTGGACACATTCCATGGTGCACAGGAGGTAATAGTGTTTGCTACTACTCCCATGACCACTTCGGAGTTACTAACTCATCCTCAATTTATTATTATTATTTTTTTTTAAATGAAAGGGGAGAAGGGAAACATACTTATATAGGTTGACAGGCTGTGTCAGAACTAACAAAGGAGTCCGACTCAAAGTATAACAAGCCCTTAGGTGAGAAAATTAAGTTAGTATTAATGGGTGAAGCCAGTAAAGTATCCGATGAATACCTGAATTGATATGGGTGTCCTCAGTAGGCTGATCCGTGTTGGGTTTTCTAATAGTCATAGATAGAACCTGCAACTTCATCCCAATGGTCACTTAAGTTCCTGCAAGTGCTATTAAACTTCTCAAAAATTCACTGTTTCTTACTTAAACTTATTTTGACTCAATAAAACAAAAAATTTAGAAAAACAGGACTGACTCTAAGAAAACAGAAAGATTAAAGTCAGTACTACCTCCCCCACAATTGAAACACACTATCCCCAGTAGTGTCAAGCTTAGGATTGGTGAGAAAAATAATCAAATTTGAAACAAACCGAAAAGTTGCAGAATACTTACCTGTTGTCGTCCTGCATCGATCGATGCCACAAGGGTGTCGATCGATGCAAGGCGATTATGCCCGCGGTTATTGAATAACCGATGTCTGAACCGCAATCAAATCGGCTTACCAGAAATCGCATATGCATCAACCGACGCACTACGTGTGTCGATCGATGCAGTGCGATTCTGCCTAAATCTCTCGGCTCTGAACACACTTAAACAGAAAAGTCAAAATATCAAAACCAAAACGAAAAATGAAAACAAAAACGAACCTAACAGTGGGTTGCCTCCCACTCAGCGCTTGTTTAAAGTAAGTAGCTTGACTGATGGTAGGGAATCAGACTCATGGGGGTTTCAACAGAGACTTTGAGTGTCTCTGTGAATGCCTTATCATCCATGGCGGTGTGTAGGCAGTATCAGCGTGAGATCGTCAAAGGAACGTAGGAAGGAATACAGGACGGGAGTGACACTTGGGTGGTATGGAGCACTTTCCTGCACTCACAGCAATGGAGTCAGGAGGTTTGAGTTTAGAAGGTGCATACCTTTGCTTTGGTGGAGATCTGATGTTCGGAGCTTTCCACTTATGAGCAGTTGTAGGCTTTGAAGATGTTAGAGTAGATTCCTGAGGAACCACCATCTTCTTATCCACCACTACCATGCATTTGACTACATCTTCCTGACTTATATCTGTTGGGATGGTGTCCTGAAATCACACTTGTACTCACTCATGTGATAGTTGTGTGTCGAGATCAGACATTCGTATAATACTGGGCGTTTGCAATGCTTTGCTAGAAGCCTCTTGCAAACTGTAGGTCGTGGACTTACTGCCAGTATTATATGATCCTATAGGGTCAAACACCTAAGCGAACTGGAAGCTACGACATGGGAATGATCATTATGGTAATGATCATACTAATGTGTATTGGATACACATTAATATCGACAAAATGGTGTTGTGTCGATCGACACAGCGTGTGTGTCGGTCGACACAGTTCGGATTTTCCGAACAGGCTTTTCGAGTTTAGGCTTAATTAAGTCTGGCCCGTTAAGCACGTTTAGGTCGAATAAAACTGTAAAGTTTCGACCTAAACACTGAGCCGTCCACTTTTCTTGACAGAAACAGTAGACACACCAGAGAAAATCGATCCCCATTGATTCGGCACTAGCATCCCGTTTTCAGCGAGCGTGCGTGTGTATCTGGTAGAGGCAAGGCATCTGCGTTGCTCCACTGATCTCGTTCACCATCTCAATTCCGCTGCGAAAAGGTAAGAACGAGGTTGGTTCTATTTCAATATATCAAACCCTAAGATCCGTAGGGATCCAATAGTGGTATCAGAGCTTGTTAGGGTTTAGCTATTGAATTTGTTGCAAAATAATTCGAATCCTGATGTTGTTGAATTGATTTTTGCATGTTAAAATCGTGTTTTCATATTATATTCTCGGTTTTGTTCCTGTTGAAAAGACGAAGAATTGATGAAAACGCACTGTGTCGATCGACACAAAGCGTGTGTCGGTCGACACGCCGCGGCAGAACGCGTTAAAAATTTAGGGTTTGTCGCAGGGTGTCGATCGACACAAAGCGTGTGTCGGTCGACACAGAGCGAAAATCCGTAAATAATTTTAGGGTTTCGATCTGAGATCGAGTACCCGTAATCCTGCTACGTCGATCGATACACTGGGTGTGTCGGTCGACACAGGCAAAGAAAGTAGATAGACCGGTTCAATTGGATTGAACGGGTTGTATCGCTCGGTTAATTTGATTAACCAAATTGGTTCTGGTTTGGTCATGTCAATCGACACACAGTGTGTGACGATCGACATGGACTATTAAACCGAACTGGTTCAATTGGATTAAATCGGTTATGTAAATTCGATCCGGTTAGACCGGTTATCGAAGAGCGGTTTAAATCTGATTGCATCGATCGATACCAATGGTTGGCGTCGATCGATACAATGCTCGCAGATATGCTAGTTGGACTACATATTTGCATATACCAGAACAATTTAATCCTAAAAGTTGTAGATGAATCTAAACTAAATAAAACTGAATGTTTTAAATAAATAAATAAATCCTTGAATGTATATTGGATATGCATCAAGATAAATCGATTCTTTTTCTCAACTAAATATCAAGTGATCTTGATGTCTTGCCCGATCTTGTCTACTGTCAAGACTCGTTTCGCTGATTGGATAGTCTTGGAGTCCTTGGTATCCACAGCTACATGAGTAAGGCAGGTGATCATTGATAGACTTGCAGTGCGACTGTCAATGATCACAAGACCGAAGAGATTGGTTTACTTGATTGGGCCATCAGAAGTTCTGGGCCCAGAGACATCGGAGTGGATATGACATGGATTGTCTTATCTGCGACCAAGAGTTGTACTGGGTACAATTAGCAATGATTTGCTTACCTGGATGACTGAGGTTTGGGTGATGGCGAGTCGTCCACTCGAATTTCGGTGATCTGAGGATCTTGGTTCATTGTATTCATATGAGGAAACATAGTTATGAGTACAATGCGAGGTTTCTTATTAGATAAGATTTCTCAATTCCTTGAGCATTATAACTAAAACCTTTACCTCTTTTAATTGCAGCTATGTCTGTCTCAAATCACATCAACACTTTCTCACTAAGATCAGTCCTTGAGAAAGACAAGTTAAATGGATCTAATTTCTTGGAATGGTATCGGAACCTGAGAATAGTTCTCAGGCAGGAGAACAACGAATTTGTCCTTGAAAGAGTTCTCCCCGAGAGGCCACGTTCCAATGCTCCGCGACAGAAAAGAATGCTTGGGATAAGCATTCAGCGGATGTCAAAGATGTTAATTGTCTAATGCTGGTGACTATGAACTCTGAGCTGCAGAAGCAATATGAGAACGTGTTGTCACCCATTGAGATGATTAACAGCCTGAAAGCTTTGTTTCAGGAGCAAGCTCGCACAGAGAGATACCAGACGGTTAAATCTCTCATGGATTGCAAGCTGGCTAAGGACAGTCCAGTAAGTCCTCATGTCCTTAAAATGATGGGTTACATTGATAACCTGGGGAAACTGGACTGTGCCATTAGCCAGGAGCTAGCCACTGACATGATTCTGCAGTCTTTGCCGTCGTGTTTTGATCAGTTCATCATGAACTACAACATGCAAAACATGACTAAGACATTGACTGAGTTGCACGGTATGCTGAAGACAGCAGAGCCGAATCTCAAGAAGGCTACTCCCAGTGTCCTGATGGTACAAGGGGGTAAAAGGTTTAAGAAACCTAAGAAGGATAAGGGAAAGGCCCAGGTTGTCGAGACTGAAAGTCAAGACAAGCCCAAGCCCAAGCCCAAATCTGGGCCTTCTGCTGAGGATAAGTGCAACTACTGCAAGCAGTTGGGGCATTGGAAAAGAGACTGCAAGAAGTTCAAGGAAGATTACAAGAAGCTGAAGAAGACGTATGATGCGTCTGACTCAGGTATTTATGTTATCGAACTTAATGTTATATCTTCTAGTTCTACTTCGTGGGTATTGGATACCGGCTGCGGTGCTCACATTTGTACTGATGTGCAGGCACTAAGAAACAGTAGAACGCTGAAGAAAGGACAAGTGGAGCTACGAGTCGGGAATGGAGCTAAGGTTGCTGCACTGGCCGTAGGCACCTATGAATTGTCTTTACCTTCAGGCATGATTTTAGCTTTGAATAATTGCTACTTTGTACCTGCGATAAGCAGAAACATAATTTCAGTTTCCGTTTTGGATTTGGAAGGTTTTGATTTTGCTGTTAAGAATAAAGTTTGTTCTTTTAATCGTGATGGTACATTTTATGGTAGCGCCCCATTAGAAAATGGGTTATATGTTTTAAATCAAGAAATGCATGTCTTTAACATAAATACAAAGCGGTTTAAGTCAAATGACGAAAACCCGACTTTCTTATGGCATTGTCGTTTAGGCCATATCAATGAGAAACGCATCAAAAGGCTCCATCGAAATGGGCTTCTGGGCTCATTTGATTTTGAATCATGTGAGAAATGCGAATCTTGCTTGGTGGGCAAAATGGCTAGAGCCCCTTTCAACAAACCAAATGAAAGGGCCAGTGACTTGTTGGGCCTTGTTCATACTGATGTATGTGGGCCGATGAATACTGTTGCCAGAGGAAATTTCAAGTACTTCATTACATTTACTGATGATTTCAGTAGGTATGGCTATGTCTACTTGATGAGACACAAGTCAGAATCCTTTGATAGATTCAAGGAATTCAAGAATGAAGTACAGAACCAACTTGGAAAAAGTATCAAAGTTCTACGATCGGATCGCGGAGGAGAATACTTAAGCCAAGAGTTCAGCGACTATCTGAGCGAGTGTGGAATTGTTTCACAACTCACTCCTCCTGGAACACATCAATGGAATGGAGTGTCAGAGAGGAGAAATCGAACCATATTGGATATGGTTCGGTCTATGATGAGTCATACTAATCTTCCATTATCCTTTTGGGGATACGCTTTAGAAACGTCTGCGTTTACACTAAATAGGGTGCCATCTAAATCAGTGGATAAGACACCACATGAATTGTGGACTGGGAAAATTCCTAATCTGTCTTTCCTGAAGATTTGGGGTTGCGAGGCTTATGTCAAACGTTTAATCTCTGACAAGCTTGCACCCAAATCAGATAAATGCTACTTCGTTGGTTATCCTAGGGAAACCAAGGCATACTACTTTTACAACCAATCTGAGAACAAAGTATTTGTTGCTCGGGACTGTTCTTTTCTTGAGAGGGAGTTTCTCTCTAAGAAAAACAGTGGGAGTAAAGTACATCTTGAAGAAATTCTAGATGCACAGGATACTGCTCAACCTACTGAGGAAGAACAGCAGTTGGATCCACAAAGTTCTGTGGAACCAGCGCCTGTGGAGCCTGAAGTTCGCAGATCCGGAAGGATCCGTCACGAACCCGAGAGATACTATGGATTTCTCGTAACTAATTCAAATGATCTGATGATCATTGAAGGTGACGAACCAGCGACCTTCGCGGAAGCAATGATGGGCCCGGACTCCGAAAAGTGGCTTGGAGCCTCTTAATCCGAAATGGGATCCATGTCAGAAAACCAAGTATGGTCCTTGGTCGATTTACCTAATGGTGTAAAAGCCATTGAGTGTAAATGGATCTTCAAGAAGAAGATTGACGTGGATGGCAATGTACAGATTTACAAAGCGAGGCTGGTGGCAAAAGGTTTCAAACAAATTCATGGTATTGACTATGATGAAACCTATTCCCCAGTCGCTATGCTTAAATCCATTCGGATTCTTCTAGCGATTGCCGCTCATTATGATTATGAGATTTGGCAAATGGATGTCAAAACCGCATTCCTGAATGGTATTCTGGAAGAGGATGTGTACATGACACAGCCTGAAGGTTTTGTCGATCCAAAGAACGCTAGGAAGGTATGCAAACTTCATAAATCCATTTATGGATTGAAGCAAGCATCACGAAGTTGGAATCTTCGTTTTGATGAAGCAGTAAAGAAATTTGGCTTTATCAAAAACGAAGAGGAACCATGTGTTTACAAGAAGACTAGTGGGAGCAATATTGCGTTTCTTGTACTGTATGTCGACGACATACTCCTCCTCGGTAATGACGTTCCGTTGCTTCAGTCTGTTAAGACTTGGCTTGGAAGTTGTTTTTCCATGAAAGACATGGGAGAAGCAGCGTACATTCTTGGAATCAGAATCTACAAAGATAGAACAAACAAGCTTATTGGATTGTGCCAGGACACTTATATTGATAAGGTGTTGCACAGATTCAATATGCATGATTCCAAGAAGGGCTTCATACCAATGTCTCATGGCATAAGTCTCAGCGAGAAGCAGTGTCCGGCGACACATGCTGAGCGAGAACGCATGAATAGGATTCCTTATGGTTCTGCAATAGGATCTATTATGTATGCCATGCTCTGCACTCGTCCAGATGTAGCTTACGCGTTAAGCATGACGAGCAGATACCAATCTGATCCAGGTGAGGAACATTGGACAGCTGTCAAGAATATTCTCAAGTATTTGAGACATACTAAGGATAAATTCCTTGTGTATGGAGGAAGTGAAGAACTTGTGGTGAATGGATTCACCGATGCGAGTTTTCAGACAGACAGAGACGATTTCCGATCACAATCTGGATATGTCTTCTGTCTAAATGGCGGTGTGCTGAGCTGGAAGAGCTCTAAGCAGAATACCGTAGCTGATTCCACAACGGAAGCTGAATATGTTGCTGCTTCAGAAGCGGCAAAGGAAGCTGTTTGGATCAAGAAGTTCATGACTGAACTTGGTGTGGTTCCTAGTATCTTGGAGCCCGTGGCTTTGTTTTGCGATAACAACGGAGCCATTGCTCAAGCAAAAGAACCAAGGTCACACCAGAAGTCCAAACACGTGGAGAGGAGATATCACTTAATTCGAGATATCGTCAATAGAGGTGATGTGAAGATCAGCCGAGTTCCGACAGACGAGAATGTCGCTGATCCTCTGACTAAGTCACTCCCAAGGCCTAAGCATGAGAGTCATACGACTGCTGTAGGCATTAGAGATCTTAAGATGTAATTTTGATTCTAGTGGGAGTTTTTTTAGTTTTATTTTAGTTATAATAAGATGCTCATGTAAACATTCTTTCGGAAGTGTTTTAATGAAATTTGATTTCAGCATTATTTATTGTGATCTAAATAATGGTCCCAAATAAGTTTATGACATATTATAGGTCATCAAGTTGAGGACTTGATCATGAAACCCTATAAGTTAATAAATTATTTTGTCCCTAGTCGAGGTTGTAGAATTGGGACACTGACAACCGATAGAGACTAGATTGTGATGTGACTGTTGGCTAAGTTTCATGGAGCCAACGATATGATTATCGCAGTCAGTCACATAGACATATGTTGGTGAACATATGATCGGACATGACCCGCGAATGAGAAGTCTACAAGATAGTTATATCTGTGTCAGAAGAGGTTCTCATTACGACTATAGAGTATAGTCCTTAGACCTGAGTTCATCATGCTTTTTTGCATATGAATTGGTACACTTTGACTTTGTCAAACGTCGACCCGTAACTGGCGGCTATAACGGCATTGTTCGGGTATATCATGAAGTGTGCGTTGAAACAGGGATGGAACAAGAAGGGATTTGTCCCTCCTGTATAACGGGAGATAAATATCTCAGGGCCTATCGAAGATTGATTACTGAAAAAAATGTGTGGCCGCACTCAAACGAACTGTAGTTCAGTTGTTTGTAATGTTCAGTATGAGATCAGGAGTTCGATAAACACGATGTTGGCTTAATAAGGATGACACAAATCTTGCCTTATGCCAAATCGAGATATAGAGACAAAAGGATTATAGAAATTGGTGATTCCAGTACAAGTGGGAGATTGTTGGGATGGTGTCTTGAAATCACACTTGTACTCACTCCTGTGATAGTTGTGTGTCGAGATCAGACATTCGTATAATACTGGGCGTTTTCAATGCTTTGCTAGAAGCCTCTTGCAAACTGTAGGTCGTGGACTTACTGCCAGTATTATATGATCCTATAGGGTCATACACCTAAGCGAACTGGAAGCTACGACATGGGAATGATCATTATGGTAATGATCATACTAATGTGTATTGGATACACATTAATATCGACAAAATGGTGTTGTGTCGATCGACACAGCGTGTGTGTCGGTCGACACAGTTCGGATTTTCCGAACAGGCTTTTCGAGTTTAGGCTTAATTAAGTCTGGCCCGTTAAGCACGTTTAGGTCGAATAAAACTGTAAAGTTTCGACCTAAACACTGAGCCGTCCACTTTTCTTGACAGAAACAGTAGACACACCAGAGAGAATCGATCCCCATTGATCCGGCACTAGCATCCCGTTTTCAGCGAGCGTGCGTGTGTATCTGGTAGAGGCAAGGCATCTGCGTTGCTCCACTAATCTCGTTCACCATCTCAATTCCGCTGCCAAAAGGTAAGAACGAGGTTGGTTCTATTTCAATATATCAAACCCTAAGATCCGTAGGGATCCAATAATATCTTTCTCATGTTTAGACTTTTCAGGAACTTTTGGGATTGGTATTGGAGGTTTGTAGGTCCTATCCTTAACAACTCCACGAGAAATAAGTGAAACCGGTTCTTCACGGTGCGCAACGATTGAAGCATATGGTGCAACGATCGATGCAAGTAGTTCATCTCCACTCCCAGCTTCAGTCTCGGGGTTTTCAGCTTCTTTCATAAGTTCAGCGGTCTTAAACTCAAATTTCTCTCCTCGGCTTTGTCCATTATCAATCTGAACCTTCCGAGCTCTGATGTGGGTGTCCATGACACTGGAAGTGGGTCGACCAACACTGATGGATTTTACCAAAAGATCAATGTCAATCTCGGTTGAGTCTGGTTCGTTGATAGGTGTCTAGTTTTAACCCTATACTAACTGCAAGTGCACAGGGATGTAGTTGTAGTACTTAGGGTATCGAATCCACATGGACTCCGGTCAACGATAGATTAAGAACAGAAAAGATTAAACTAGGAGAAAGCAAATTGTAATGGGAAACTAAAAAGCAAAGCAGGAAAGTAAAAGAAGCGAGTTTGTGAGCAAGGAAGCGAAGCGTTAAGTCTAGGGAGTTCTCAAGAAACCAGGAACATAAGCTAATCAATCAATCAGGATCTAATTAAAAGCTATTCTAGAACTTAAACACAGATATAGAATTAACCAACTGTCGTTGCGAGAATTCTCTAAGTCTAAGTGCAGCAATCCAAATTCCTTTGCAATTACTAACATATTAAACCAGCTTTAATTCCAAGTTCGATATGTTCACAATCTAATTAAACTAAATTCCTTTGCGAGTAATTAAATTGCTCATCTAGGTTCTTTCTAGCTAATTAACCAACTGTCGTTGTATCAATCAACCTAACATCATAAATCTGGATAGCTACTTCAGATTAAGCAGTAAGAACAATCCTAGATGAAGAACTAACAGATATGAATCCCTAACAGATTGATTTACCTAATATTCCATGAAATCTCTAATGAGAATCCCTAAACTTAACAGGTGATCTACTAAGACATAATCATCGAAACAGAAAACATCTTGAATAGAAAACCAAATAGCATATAATAAAATAAAGAACTGGGGTTCAAAATCCTCTCTCTTTCGAGAGCCGGATCAGCCCCTAACTCTCTCTGAAAATAAAATAAGACTTAAGTAAAACGTAGCCTAAACAAGTGGCTAAAAACCCTAATATATAGTCTAAAACACGTCTGGGGCCTTTTTGCAAATCTGGGAAGTTTCTGGGCAAAAACTGTAATTTCTGGATTTTTGTGCGCATGAATCACCTTGCATCGACCGATGCACATACTGTATCGACCGATGCACTGCATCGACCGATGCACACACTGCATCGACCGATGCAGGGCGATTTCGCAGCCAGTGAACTCTGTGAAACCTCTAAACAGTGCTGAAATGCTCCCAATGCTCCCAGAACGTCCAATTAGGCTCCAAATGTCCTTAAACCTGTAAAACACCTGAAAAGACTCCAAAACATACTAAAAGACTCGATAGATAAGACATATATCATGGCTAAAATCCCTAAAATCCATGGTAAATCATCCGTCGAAACTCTCAAACTCAGGGATTTCAGTTTCGAATTCTTCTCTGTCTTCCACAATTCCCATAGCTTTAACTGCAAGATATGATCTATGATCCAGTCTATGGTCAACCTGAGCTGGGATGGCGTTGACATGAGCTTTCTGAGCAATCTTCCCTTTGGCAAAATTTGAAATCTGATCTACTTGTGTATCCAGCAGCCTTATATGAGTGTTCAAGGACTCAAACTTCCCATTCAAGTCATTGTACAAGGTATCAATCCTCGAGTTGAAAGATGCAGTGGTCTGTTGTTGTCCCTCAAGAAACTGCTCCATCATGGTTTCTAATCTGCTCTTATGTGTAGGTGCTAGGTGAGATGAATAACCATGATCTCTCGATCTCAGAGCATACCTAGAACCTTGTCTCTGCTGATTCCCAAATGTTTGTCCATGATAATCAGCTCCAGCCATATAATTTACCTCTGCAAACTCTTTAGCTACTGCATCAGCTCGGATTTGTCTCTTCCCAAGTAGGATACTGTGGATAGAATCAACCTTGTCTCTCATCTCAGCTATCTGCCTAACTAATGCGTAGTATTCAGGCATGATGGGGTTTCCTTCCCCATCTAGTTTCTGACCCCTTGCGTTGCATATATGACCCTCCTGGTCTCGTAAAATGCCATTCTCATCGCGAATCAAAATCACAGGTCCCATAGAAAAACCTGCTAAGCGCTCAAGATCTCGGTATCACTGGTTTCGCCTTGTGTCGATCGATGCAAGCTCGAAGATGTGACGATCGACACACATGACCGTGTCGATCGATGCAGAGCGATTCCTGCTACACCAAAGAACAAGAACGTGAGTAAACAAGAAAAATAAAAAAAAAATGCTTAGTCTAAATCCTAATACTGAATCTATCGGCGAACTCAAAGAGTCCCCGGCAACGGCGTCAAAAACTTGATAGGTTTAGTTTTATCCCTATTCTACTGCAAGTGCACAGTTAATGCAAGTCACACAATAGATTATTAGTAGTTTGAATTTAAGCTAAACGGAGTAGTGAGTAAAGCAGTAAACAAAGTAGCAAGTAAACGAAGCAAGCAAGGTAGATGTAAGCAATCAGACAAATGTGTTAGGTTTCGGGAAGTTCTCCTGATATCAGGAAATCAGATTAATCAACAATTAAGATTCAATCTAAAGCGTTCTTGAACTAGAATCACAGAAGTAAAACTAACCAGCTTTGGCTGCGATAATTATCTATGTCTAACAACCTAGCACACCAACTTTCGTTGCGAATTCTAGGGTTCTAAACATGCATTAATTCCAAGTTCGTTCGTTCACAATTTATCTAAACCAAATGTCTTTGCGAATAGATAAATTGCTCACCTAAATCAGATCTAGTTAATTAACCAACTTTCGTTGTGCAAATCAACCTAATATCAATAATCTAAATGGCCATTTCAGATCAAGCATTAAGAACAGATTAGATGAAGAACTAGATGATGAATCCTAATTAATCAGTTATTCTAACATTCCTTCAAATCCCTAATGAGAATCCCTAATCTAACAAGAGATCTACTCAGACATAGCAATCATAACAGAAAACATAGTCAAAATAGATATCATAAAATAATCAAAGAATAAGAACAGGGGTTCGAAATCAAGTCTCTTTCGAGAACAAAACCAGCCCCAAAAGATCCTAATCTCTCTTCTAGAAAACTCTAAGTGAGAGCGTAAGTAAAACTTAACGTAGCCTAACAAGTGGCTGTAAAACCTAAATATAATCCTAAAACACGTTTGGGGGCTTCATTGTAAATATCAGGAACTTCTGGGCAATTGTGCAATTTCTTCATTCTTCATTAAACCGCCGTTTGGCCCATCTCGCATGTGCAACGATCGACACCAATGGTGTGTCGATCGACGCAACTCTCAAATGTTGACAGAGAACTCTATCTCTCGGACCAAAATGCCAAAAAGCTCCAAAATGCTCCAATATCTCCAATTCTGCTCCAAACATGCTTGTACCTAATAAACACCTGAAAAGACTCTAAAACACAGTAAAAGACTCGATAAATAAGACATATACCATGGTTAAAAGCCCTAAAATCCATGGTATATCACTAGACAGAGTCTTTATGGGAATTGCATGTTTTAGCTCATGAAAGTGAATGTCTAAAATGTCTATTAGCTTAAGAGAATCTGAGATTTATGCTTGCTTAGCCATTTATTCATAAATGGGAATTTGATCTTGACTAAGGATTGGACAAAGTAATTAGTACCAAGAAAATGGATTACTTGATTGATTAGTTGTCTCTGCTTGGATTAGCATATTTGAGGATTGTTTCAGCATCTATGATAGCTCTAGATTATTCTACTCATTGACCTACCCCATTGGCCTTGATTTTATTATTGATATTAAGTGTTAGATCATTATCTACTTGTCTATCTGCTTACCTATTTGATCATTTGTTTAGCTTCTGTTTGCTTGTCTGTTTGGTTTGATTGCACCTAGGATATTAGAATTACAACTCAAATATTGTATGTTTGACTTGTTTGGTATAGTGCATTCTGCGTGATTAGTCCCATCCTGAATTGGACTCGTGCTACATCGATAAGCACTTGGGGGATGGATACTCACTTCAAGGATCTGTAAAACCTTAGTATTAACCATCTACTAGATACGTCAATTAATATCATAAAATATCGATATGGGGCGCACGGTGGATTAATAGATCCACATATATCATCATGCATTCTTTCTAAGAATAATAGGGATTCATTCCCAACTTTGACTGGTGATGGCCGAGTAATAAGTTTCTCTTGAGAAAAAGAATTACATATAAACTCCCTCGGCTGAAAAGTCTTATAGTTTTTCAATGCATAACCACTAGAGTTTTGCACAATTCGTCTCATCGTGACTGATCTCGGATGTCCTAGTGTTTCATGCCAGAATTTGAAAATGCTAGTAACCTTTTGGTTTAGTGTAACATATGATTCAACCATGTTAATTTTTGTGCAATATAATCTGGAGGCTAACATTGATAATTCTTCCAATATGTTTCATCTAAGATGTAATGTAAAAATATTCAGTGCATTTCTCATTCATAGTTTCCATATGATATCAATTGATGCGGATATCTACGAAGCTTATTAAGAGTCTGTGAGAGTTGGGATAACATAATGCATTATTTATCTCAAAGTTAGTTCTCTTTTCTCGAGCCTATTATTATTTTGAATTTTCAGATATCGTACTCAAGCTTTCAGCGGGTTTTTATTATTTCGAGATAAGGGGAATAATGTCAATCTTTAAATATAATGTGCATTGTAGCACTATATGCTAGATAGATATCTTCATCATGAATTATGATTTGTAACATTCTATTTCACAATATCCATAGAGATGTTATAATAAAGTAAGATAAAGATATAAAATTATTTATATTACAATGAATACAAAATTTTACACACATAAACAAAAAGCATAATATACAAATGCAAACATTAATTTTAAGCCTCTTTAGAAATTTATTAGATCTCATCGATCATGGCCACTTTTAATTTTGGAAATCAACAAGGAAATCTGAGATATCAAGATAAGCATCTTTGTTTAGACCATTGAAGGAAGGTTAAACTTTATTATTGATGAAGTTGGTTTCAACATTATTAATTATGGTATTTGGAGACGTTAGATATAGATCGACAAAGTGATTTGGTGTACGACATGTTCGTTCCCAATGTCCTTTTATGTCACATCTTTGACAAGCACTTCCGGTCGACTTCTTTATTGTGTGCCACCTTCATTATCCGGAAGTTGTTGTTTCTTCTTGGATTAAAACCACATTCATTCATTCAAAAGTTATAGTTTCTTTCGGCGTTAAAACCACCTTCATTCATTCGAAAGTTACTGCTTCTTCTGGTGTTAAAATTCCTTCCTTGTCCACGTCCATGATATTGGCCATAATTTTGAATACGGCCTATGACTATGTTGCGTCCATGGTGTCGTACACAATAGTTATTATTAATGATGGATGCTACAATACTTTCTTCAGGGAATATAGTTGATCTATTTGGATGACCTTGATGGTTCAACATCCAAGTTCATGCTCTGCTACAAGGAGCATTTGCATTAAATCAAAGGAGCGAGTGTACCATTTGACTCAATATTATTGCGAAAAGACTACATTATCGTAGTGACATGTGGAAAGCGTATTTTCAGTTATATCATAATGGCTTATTGTTTCTCTACACAATGACATTCTAGCAGTAATTTCAAATAACACATAATTATAATCTCCAACTATTTTGTGGTCCTGGAAACATAGGTGAACCCAATCATATATGGCTTTTGGTAAGATCAAATATTTTTGATGAATAAACCGTTCTTTAAGAGATTTCCAAAGATATGTTGATTCTTATTCGCAATGTATTCATTTTTAAATTCAAGTGGATGTGGTGGCGTAGTAACATCATGGTCTTAGTCTTGCTCTCACTAGATGTCGTTTTTGATGGATCAATGGTTTTTTCAAGCTCATTTAAACTTAGATGCCATTATGCATTTGACGCCCATGACATATAATTTTACATCAGCATCAGGGGAAATGATATCGAAACTTGTCAAGTTTGACATAATAATTGTATTCATAATATAACAAAATATTAGTCTCAAAATTAATTAATTCAATTTAAAATTAAAATTATTAAAAATAATCGTTAAATTTTATTTAATGGTAATATATTAAGATGAATGATTACCATGAATGACAAAAGCGATTCTAAGACAAATCAAAGAATATAAAAATAATGCAACAGTTTAATGAATTCTTCAGAAATAAATTCTCCAACTAAATTCAACAAATAGAAAATATTATAATTGCACATAAATTCAATAACAAAGGAATTTTGTTATTTTCTTGTGATATATAAGAAATTCTTTGGAAGATATTTGAGAAAAGACAAAATATTTGAATGAAGAAAATGAGTGAATGATAAAAGTATTTATATATTGGAAATATTTTTCATAGCCGTTTGAAAGTATGAGAAATTTTGGGAAAAAAATTGAAATTTTATTTTTTAAATTTTTTTCATGACTGTTGATGGTAAATACAAATTAATTATTATTAATTATTTTAAAATTACGTACATAAATTTTATATACAAATATATGTGATCAAATATTTTTATAAGTAAAAATATAATTAACATTAATATTATATTGATAGAATTATCCACATTAGAACATTAAATAAATAATGGTGATTTAAGTTATCTAATCTATTAAAACAGGAAGGTTTGTCATGGTACATAAATGTTGTTTCCGGAATTTACCCTTGATATTATTAGGATTTGTAACCTTCATTAAAGATAAAACTGTAAAACAATTTATATTTAATTTATTCATAATATCTTATAATATCTTTTGTTTTCTTTTTTTCTATCATAATCATATCTAACGAAAATCTTTTTCAAAAATTTAATAAAAATAATAATTAATTTCGAAATTAATATTAAAATAAATATTATAAATTATTCTTAACTAAAATTTAACTTAAAGAAATAAAATCAAGCATAATTAAGTTACTAAATCAATTGGTACATATAATTATATAATTTAATACATAATTATTTTATAAATTATATAATCATTAAAATTAATAAATTATTATTAAAATAAGAAAGTAGTATATAATATTGTACTAGCGTGCGGGTATAAATTATTTATTTTGTAAGAAACGTTTTTACGATTGTACTTCTTAACGGGTTGTTTCATCAAATTTTAAAATATTTAAATTATAATAAAATGGGCTAAAAATAAATTAACCAATTTCAATTTCTAAAAATAAAATTTGCACGAGTAACTAATTCCAATTGATATATTTTAAATTTAATATAAATATTAAATTATTTAATATTTATATTATTCAAATATATGATGCGTCAAATTATAGTTCATGTTTGAATGCTATTTTTAACGGGTTGTTCCATCAAATTTTCAAATTATATATCATTACAACACGTGTTGAAAAATAGATTAACCAAGTTCAAGCATGACTAATCATATATTAAAAATAACAATAAAATACAACTACTAATATATAATATACAAATTAATAATATCAAAACAAAAACAAAATTTATTAAATTTTTTCTCACATTTAGCACTATATCATCTTATTTTCATTTGATATAGATTAGACGAAATAGGTAACAAAATTAATTTATAAAAATATAAATTTAAGATAAAAGTATATATTCTAAGAATGAAAACATAAACCCGCGCTTCTTTAGCGCGGGTCAAAATCTAGTCTATATTAAAAAGTGATTGAAATCATCCGTAGTAGAACAATATTAAGAATTTAGTTGTATGATTAAAAGCATAAAATTTAAAATGATTTAATATAATTGAGGAAGCACCGTCTCCTGTTTCAAAAATAAATTTAGCACTAATTCAACTAAATAAGTTTATCCTTTTCTAGTAATGAACAATAAAATTAAAAGTCATGTGGTATTGATTAGATGGAAAGATAGCGGACAGCAAAACGGTTAGATACTTATTATGCTAACAACTAAATAAGATTATATATAGAATATAAATTAAATTTAGCATCAATATTATTTTGAAAATATTTTTATCTATTAACTATAATTAAACATACAAATATACATTATTATATTTAATCTTTTATTAAAAAATTTATAGAATATGAATTATAAACTCATAGAAACAAATAAATTTAAATAAAATATATTAAAAATGAAAATATATTTATAAGGTAAATTTATATATATATATATATATATATATATTTTAAACACCAATACATGTAATTTTTTTACTATAAAGTTTTTTCGTTTATATTTATCCAAATTAAAAAAACTTATATAAATATATGAATTTACAACATAAATTTGTATTATCTACAACAATCATACTTATCTGTATTTAAATTTTATATTTATAAAATATTTTCGTATTTATCACCTTAATTTTAATTTTATTTTTATTTGAATTGTATTTTCCTATAAAATAAAATAAATATTTTAAAAAAACTATTTTCATATCTATCATTTTATTAAAGATAAAAATTTAATATAAAAATTTTTATTATCCACTTATCAATACTAAAATCTCATAATTCAAGATATTTTATATTTATCGTCTTATCTTTTATTCATTTTTATTTTGGATGATGTATATCTTTAAAATAAAATAAAAATAAACTTTTAAAACTAATATAATAAATAATAAATTTATAAATATAAACTAAAGTTATCATTGTAATTAGCCTAATTTTATTAAAGACAAATTAGTAATCAACCAATTTGAGAGTGAATATAAAGCCAAAAGTACTTCGCAATTAATATAAAGATATTATTATTTACAACAATCGTAATTATCAATAACTAAATCTATAACTCAAAAAGTATTTTTGTATTTATCATCTTATTTTTATTAGATTGTACTTATCACTAAAATAATAGAAAATAAAAAATTTCAATATTAATTAATAAATAATTTAAAAAAATTGTCAATTCAATATTAATTATAATTATACATAATATAAATATTATTATATTTAATTTCTTATTAAAATATTTTATATTTTATATATATATATATATATATATATATATTTAAAATTAATAGCAGCAAATTAAATTAATATCTAAAACTATATATATATAAATATATAAATTTACTCTGTAAACATATTTTTATTTAAATTATAATAAATTAAAATTATATATGTATAAACATTAATATACATATTAATTATCGTTTATATTTATCCAAATTCAAATTTATATAAATAATACGTTTTAATTATATAAAATGTTATTATTTACAACAATCATATTTATCAATAACTATATTTATAACTCAAAAAATATTTTTGTATTTATCATTTTATTTTTATTAGATTGTACTTATCAGTAAAATAAAATAAAATAAAAATTATTAATATTAATTAAGGCTAACACAGTAATTAACCTAATTTCATTAATGGCAAATTGGTAATCAACCAATTTGAGAGTGAATATAAGGCCAAAAGCATTTCTCATTTAATATAAAGATAGTTCAAAGGTTTGTGGTCAAGTGGTAAGGAGAGAGATTTGGGACTCTAACACGTTTCAAGTTCGATCCACTTACTATGCAAAACTAAAACACATTTCTTTGGACACCTATATGGATATGGGTTCATTGCTTTCAGCCCATTTGAATATCTGAAAAGAGAATCTATCCATGGACTGTAGCTCCTTTTGAGAATTAATCTTAGCACCTTTATAGGTTTAGGATACCCCATGTTAATCAAAAATATATATATATATATATATTAAAATGTATATAATATTATATTATATGATAATATTGATAAAGATGATGAGAAGTGGAGGTGTTCTTCGAAAGAGGAGAGAGTGAATTATATATATTATATGAGAGAGATGTGAGCAAAAGAGAATAATGTGTATATTATTCTTTGTTATTTTTGTTGTGTATCAGTACCTGAAATTCATTCAACCTTCTATTTATAGGATGTAGGAAAATGTAAACGACACAAAAAATGTCTAATGGGAGTAGTGGTAGGGATTGGTGAGAGTGAATAGATAATAATTTAGTATTTAATAATACATAATTCGTTTTATTATATATATATATATATATATATATATATATATATATATATATATATATATTTTTTTTTTTTTTTATTAGATATATATATATATAAAATAATTTAGTATTTCATAATACTTTTTTGAACTGAAATACTTTCTTAATCTTAGAGCACTTCCATCGGTAAGATAAGGTTCTTAACAATTGAATATTCATATCTTTAGTTTAATTTAATTAAATAATTAAATTTTTGTTATAAACAACAACTCAACCAATTAAAGAACAAACATCCGTCAAATGGGTTTCTAAGTAAGAACATGTGAGTTCTTAAAAGAGAACCTGGGTTTTTTTAATAAGAACCTCAATCCACTCTCTCTCCTACTTTAACTATGTTTTATTATATTTAAATACTTAGATACCCTATAAGATCTTTTTTGTTGGAGATGCTCTTATATATAATGAGAAAGTGATCTCTCCTCTCATGCTTCCACGTCATCGAATTTTTTTTTTTTAAACTTGGGCTTCGCATCTTTTACACAGTAATCTCAGGTCCAGATACGTAAAATTAATGGACAAATCTAAACAGCCCTAATCCGTGTTTCACATCGTTCCCCTTCCTTGTTCCTCTTTGCTCAGTAATTGCCAAAGCCACTACATTCGTCATTCATCACCATTCAAATTACAGCGACCCTTTGAATTCTCCAAAGTCTTAAATCATGTTGCCGCTAGACTTATTATTGATTG
Organism: Orychophragmus violaceus; assembly: GCA_030180135.1. Classification (NCBI taxonomy): domain Eukaryota; kingdom Viridiplantae; phylum Streptophyta; class Magnoliopsida; order Brassicales; family Brassicaceae; genus Orychophragmus; species Orychophragmus violaceus. The sequence goes on from CM058231.1 coordinate 83,355,917, forward strand.
AAATTTGTTTCGTATTCAATTACTATCTCTCTCCAGCCGTTTCAAATGCGGTCTAGGACCACTACTGACGATACAAGCCTTTGCATGCTCACAGCAATCAATTCATTTTGATTCTCCAGTTTTTCCCCCTAGATTTATTATATGGCTGACATCATGTTGTTGCGATCCCTGTTACGGCTGCGTTACTCTCGACGATTCACATCTTGGGCACTCTTCTCAGCATGTTGTGGGACGCCTTCTACGTTTTTGGGATACAAAGAATATAAAGAAGAATGGTGAATTCATGGCAATTGTACTACTACTTCTTGCTGAAAGGTATTACTCGATTCTTACTGAAAACACATAACTGGGTAAATGAAAGGTATGACTCAAGCGATTTAAGATTTTGTGCATGCACATCTTTTTGGTTACACCAAAATATATACTCATGTCACATATTATCTCTGAATATGCATTTGTGTTATTATGTTGCTTGAATTTATAGGTCCAGCTGCAGCACAGAATGAACCAAGAAGCATAACAGTTTCGACGATTGAAAGCCTCCCGGGAGAAGGAACTTCTGCAGGTCTTTTTGCCTTCTCTTTCTTAGCACTTCTTCCACAAAAAATGCTCTCTCAAAAGATCATAGATTCTAATTGCACCTTTATATTAAATATTTCACTGGCCAACACAGTACAGAAAGAAGGGAGAAAAAGCGAGTCTGAAAGGCATAAGTTGCAGGCTTTAAAAATGGTATGCGCAATATCCATAGCATGTGATTTTGAAAGTTTGGACCTTGAGTAATAATATTTCGTGGTCTCTGAAAGATTATTAAAAAAAAAAGATAAAAGGGAAAATTCAGCTTTAAGATTAAGGAAAGTTTGCACTCTCAGGTTCTTCAGAGGAAAACAGAAGAGGCCGCAATGGCTACCAAGAGGTTAAAAGAGTTGTTGGAAGCTCGGAAATCTTTTCCTCCTGAACACTCAAATGATTTTGATAGTTGATGTTCCCTTATTTGAACAATGGTAAAGTACTTGGAACACTTTAAATGGAACCATGTCACTGAGTAATTAGCTGGCCGAGATTCTATTTAAAAAGTGTTTTGTTGTGCTTTGAAGGTTCTAAGTAAATTACTATTCATGCTGGTGGTACAAATTGCTTTGGAACGTATGTCAGGTGCGGATTGACACTGGTCCCTTTTATATTTTTCTTGTGTAGTTCGTATCATTATGACTCTTAGAAAAGCTAATTCCATTTATACTTTTCTAGACAAATGAGAAGTCCTTGCAGCGTTGGTTTGATCATGAGTTGGACGTCATGGTGAATGTGCATGAAGTACGACATGAGTAGGAGAAACAAAGCCAGACCCCAATGCATTTGAACTTTTATCATAAAGAAGACCTTTAGCTTTTTTGGTGGTTACTTATTATGCATTTGATGATAATTGCAAACGATCTACTATGGTAGAAGATTTGACTGTGCTAAGAGAAGTAGATGAGTTTGCATTGAAAGGCTTAAGCCCTCAAAGAGGAAAGAATGTCTTTGCTAGGTAATTTCTCCTTTCATGAATATTCACTTCAAGAGATCATTCATGTTCGTGACTTTTGTGTTGACCATTCTATTATGCACAGTACTTGGAACGTAGAGAGTGTGAATATGATCTCAAGACATGTGTAGACTTTACAAGGTGAGTCATGACAATCCCCGATATTATTGAACAATCTGATTCTCTTATGCTCCTAAAAATTGACCTCATAAGTTTCTTCTCTTAACTTTCACTGGAAGATGATCCCCTGAAGCCAGTTGTAATTGAAGTGATAGTTTAAGTTGTTTTGTTTTCTACCTTGGACATGCGCCATTATAAGTCATGGGAAGGTAAACACTTAGCCTCTCCAGACCAACTTCTTCTGTTCCCTCAGTTTATACGCCAGATTATTGTCCGCGCACCAGTTCCTTTTTTGTGTGTGCAAAGACAAATTGCGACAGTCAATGGAGCATGTGGTAACAATAGAGATTATCTCTTCCAGCTAGACAAGGCAATGCACGATATCGGTTAGTACAATAATTAGAATTTACAAGAAAGGGGGTGTGAATTTGCACAATCTTTGAAGTCTTTAAGGTAATAGAACATTGATAACCACTCTTCATAACCAACATAGATATTGTTTTTGATGCCTTGAGCTTTTTTGTTGTTGTTTCGTACAGGGCATGAGGAGGATTATGTTATAGAGCTGGAAAACGAGGTGAGGAAAGTTCTCGCCGAGTCCTCAACAAATAAGGTAACACCGGTGAAAGAATCAAGAGCGAGCCGTGTGCCTAACAAGTCCAAGAGCAGTGCCCTCACGGCTCATCAGATACTTCCTCCTCAACTTGAAGCTGTTGCCACTACATTATAGCTCTTATAGTTGGTCTTTTATTCCTCATCAGTGAGTCAAAATTGTTTCATCGACTTAGAAATATGCTCTTGAGTTACAATGTTCCACTCATTTCAGAGTTTTATGATCAACAGAGAGATATGTCAGCTCAGGCAGTAGCATCTCTTCCAGTCTACTCGAGCATCTTCGAGTATGATCAAGAAGATCAGATTTGTAACCTGGAGAAACAATTTGACCACTCAGGACAAGAAGGCAATCTGCTAAACGAGCTAAACGGAAACAACAGCTCGAGTTTGCACCTAGGCGAGAAATATTCAAATCCTACACGATTTGGGGTGTAAGAAGAGGAGTTTGAACCAGGTTTCGAGTTAAACGCTCAACAAGATCCTACTATGTATCCAGTTAGCAACAGCTTCAAATTTCCTGATCAATCGGTGTTTGATGCTACTGATCATCATCATCATCAGACTTGGATTTCAGATTCGACTTATAGTAGTAACTCAAAGTTTCGCCGCTCTGATAACAATCAGGTTTGTGCACAGATAAATTGCTTTTATGCTATCAAAAATCCACTAACCAATATTAAGATTCTTTATTTTGCAGCACCGTGATCGGAGGAGTAATGAGCAATGTACATACAAGTTTAGCATGCACAAAAAAAAAAAAAAAAATTTAGCATGTACAATATATACATATATATAAACACTTTATTTATTTAAAACATTTCTTACTACAATTTAATGTTTAAGATAATATATATACATATATACACGTTTTAAATATTTATACGTTTTCTAAATATTTTTTAAACTCGCTAAGAGCATGAATATCCATGTATCTTAAGTGGGTATCTTACCAAAAATATATTAAAATATTGTGGGTCCTACGTGAATAGTTAACATACTCACCCTATAAGTTTCTTAGCTAAGATACGTATCTTGCCCTGTAGCACCTATGTGGCGCTACAGGATTGGTCCAATTTTTTTTTTTAATTTTTTTTCGCTTTAAAAAAAAAAAGTAATATTAAAAAAAAGTTAAGATACCCTGATTGAGTATCATGGATAATCATGCTCTAACGCCCTTTTAACTCTTCCGTTTGTGCACTTTAGCTTTAAATTCCATGCAACTTAAAAATAATATGTTGTAAACTAAAAAATATTAAAACCACATTTACCGCACATCACCTCCGCGCGTGCACGACTAGTGAAACTTAAACATAGGGTTCAGCCCTTACAACAACTAGGTATATATCCGCGCTACGCCGCGAGATTTGATTAAATTTTTTTTTTGAAAGTTTTTTCCATAAAAATATATGCATTATGTATTATACTAAGTTTGTTTCTATTTTTTATATGACTCTTTTTTTAATTCTAAATATGAAAGCACACTATATAAACACATATTTTCATTTCAATAATATTAATACATTTGGTTTGAAATCCAATATCGTTCATCAAACATTATAAACACCAGCAAATACACTCCTACATTAACTATCAACATGAATGAAATATATACCTTTAGAGAGATTCTTTTTGCATGAGTTTTGTAGCCGGAGTTTCTTCCGCAACAGATGTCATCTTCTATATTAAAATTGTTCCGATAGCAAATCTGACTCCCTAGCAAAGAGAGAACCCCCGCGGTGCGCGAGAATTTGCTTGTAGGAAAATTTTGTTATGCTTCATTTGTTTAGACACTTATGTTGGAAATTATCTTCATTATGTCTTCATCTTAAGTAAGTTGCTATCTTTACTGTTTTACATTGTAAGAAAGAAAAGTAAATGACACTTTCTCTGCAACATCTTTTATTCTAGTAGTAAAAGATGGGATGGTAATTGTTGTTGGGTTAGGGGAAATCATGTGTAAGGTTAGATTTTATAATGGACTGTTTAAAGCTTTTGGCTGATGGTTTAATTGTCCTGTCTCCGCGCACGTTCTGAAGTTTTTGTTTTAGGGGGGCTTATTGGAATGATGATTTGGAAGAATTTCAAAAAATACTAATTAGAAGAGATTTTAGGAAATTTGAGATCATTTGAGCAAATTTTTAGGAAGTGATTAGAAAGGATTTTAGGAGATTTGAAAAACAAAGAAAAAGATTTTTTTTTTTAATTAAAATTATTTATAAATCAACCGTCACAACCTAGTTAATGTGGCTTGGTAATGAATTCCTCAATCTATGATCTGCATGACACAGCTCGTACTAAACAAATTGCAACTTCATTAAAAATGTACAATTACTACTTTGTTTTAGCTTATGTTGTGTTATGTTTAAACTTCTGAATTTCATTTCCAGTCGTTTGCTTTGTGGTTAAACGAAGATGATAACAATCAAAACCGGTCAAAAGACTCAAAAGTCATCGCGTTCCGATTATGCTGCTGCTACTACTACTCTCAAGCAGCCATCACCATTGTTTCAAAGGTGGGGAAGGAGACATCCATGTGTAAAATATGGACTTCTGATGATATCTCTCACAATATTTGGACTAAGCCAAGCTCTGAATCTGTAAATTCCCATAAAACTTGTCAATGAATCTATTTAGAATTCTCAACTTCACCATATATGGTTGATTAGGTAGTTCAATAAGTAACGTGTGTTGTCTATTCTAACAAGAAACTGATTTCCTTCAAATTAGACATTCTCTTAGCAACAACACACTGAAAATTATGAGATAAATATGAGAAAAACCCAAAAAAGGAACAACAAGATCCAACATATAAGACAGAAAAATATATCAGATGAAAACACTGCCAAGCTATCCTGTCTAACTGCAGAACGTGAGTTCACATGAGGCTCCTAGTTATGAACGGAACAAACGGATTCAGCTAAGTTATTATAATCCATACAAAAATGGAGATCACACACAAACCAAAGCTTCGTAAGATCTCGAAGAACAAAGTAAGAGACCTTAGTTTTAGGAGTGGAGATGGACTTGAACTCTAGAGAATATGATCTCGAAGAACAAAGTAACGTTTTCTAGAGAAAATCAATCTGAATCGATTGAATCGAATTATATAAAATAGTTGAGCTCGTCCCAATTGCCAACATCACTATGTCATAGCCTATAAAAGCCATGTTTATGCTTCGTCTGAGGCCTTTGATTTTCAAATTGTTAGGTATCTTGCATCTCCAAGCATGAAATGAAAAGGGGTTTGATTTCATTGAGAGAAACGTGAGTGTTCGAATTTGCATTTTGATTTCAGTTTCTTCGGTCTTTTGCATCTTCACGATCTTCCCGATCCACCATTCGAATTCTTCTGATTTTTCTTTAGTATCCTCTGACAACACTGGTTTTAACAAATTACACATGAAATTGAAAAATCGATTGAATTTTTTCCCAATATCTCTTTTCTCAAAGTCTCTCCCCTAAACTTAATTGGACAGAGGCGAACACAGAAAATTGATAGATGGGGTAGACGAACGAGTAATAAAAATATGAAGCCGAAAGAGACGACTGCATCTGGGATTTGGATTTCGAATGCTATCATCTTTCCACTTTCGAGGTTCCATTTTTTCCGATGAAGGTTCCATCTTCCAAACTGTAACATGAACAAAAAAAAGTTGTTAAAGAAACGGGAAAAAGGTATTTTCTCAAATACCATCGATTGAGATGGTATTTCAACCCATTCATTTTAACCATCGATTTTCTATCAAATAATTGAAAATCAATGTTGAGATAATTTATCACTAAAATCCCAATTTTCCAATAAGCCAGGATTCCAGGGGATTTGTATAAATTGTTATTACAATAAGCTTGGATTTGGAAGAATTTTTACAAATGTTAAGTCCAATAACCAGAGATTTGAAAAAAAATTGAAATCCTCTCAAATTCTAGATCCAATATGCCAATGTTTTGATAATGTAGTTGGTGTTTTGTTTTCGGACATAAACATATTATATGAATTGCTTTTTGTTCTAGCATGTTTTTTTTGGACCAAAAAAAGGTAAAGGACATGTCTGTATGATTATAATCCGGAATTCAGCCTCTTGTTTAATATATATTCTTGATATTCATTATATTTATTTGACGTTTTCATAAATGCTTCATATTTTTATTTTTATTTGTTTAATATGTAATTGGAATAAAGAAAACGTAAATCTAAGTTTATGTACTTGAGCTAGTGTAAAAATCTTGGTGGGAGTTATTGACAATTTCGATGGCATCAGCAATTGTGTTAACGTCTCTCGGTGAGTCTCTTTGCGTGTTAGAAATAATTGTAAGAATATTCTCAAATTTCAAAGTATTTTTAACCATAAGTCATCTTATATATAAATCTAGATTATCTATAAATATGTTTAGATATGAACAAATGAACACATAACAACCAAGAAACCTAAGCTTTAAGTAATTCTGACTTTGAAATCAAAAGCCTTCATTTTCTTTTAGAGAAAAGGCATAAAATAGCACAAAAACATACCTTATCATAAATATAGCACCAAGAGAAATAATTTACATTTTTAGCATTATTTTAATTACAAAGACTTTTATAGCATTATATAATTTAGGGTTTATAGTTAATTATTTAGAGTTTAGGGTTTATTATTTAGGGTTTAGAGTTTAGTATTCAAGGTTTAGGGTTTATTATTTAAAGTTTAGGGTTTAGTATTTACGGGTTTAGGGTTTAATATTTAAGGTTAAGGGTTAAGGCTAATTTAATGACAAGACATGTTTTTGTGCTATTTTTATGATTTTTCTTTCTTGATGCTATATTTGTGACAAGACATGTCTTTTGTGCCATTTTGCGATTTGCCCTTTCTTTTATTTATGTTTTAGTGAGTACACTAATCTGATTGTAATATTTGGTAATGATAATCATACAAACACAAACCAAAAAAGGAGCTCGGAATAGTGCTTTCCATGGTGACGTTAAGTGTCGCTTTGAAGCTAACTCCATCTAGCTTTTATAGCAATTTCCTCAGTAGCATTGCCCTCTGACATAGCAGTGAGTCTGTTTTGTACCTCCATCATACACATCACTTTTATCTTACTCAAAATAATGACATCATACGAAAAAAATTTGAGTTCTAATAATTTTAACTGTTTTACAATCTTTTTTTAATAGAATGTGTTGATAATTAAAGCAATAATAAGAGAAAACCAGCTCACATTCAAATATAGAACTTAATTCGAGTAAATGTTGCATAAGACAACAATGTTCACAAACTTAAATGGAAAATAATGAGAAAAAGATTTCTACGTATTTGACAAATAAAGACAATGGTTTTTCTCAAACTCAAACTCAATCAGGTTCCTTTGTTGAGTTTGTTGGTCAACATGAGTGTCTAAGCGAACCAAATGGAAGTATCCCTAGCCGAAACACCATCTTCGCCAAATGGTGTAAGCAACCAGTAAGTTCTTCATATTTCTCTTGCTTTACAAGCCCTACACATTTCTCCAACAAACACTCTAATGCAGCTGCTCTTTCTTTACTCTGCAGAGGACCAAGTTTTGTGAGATTACTCAGTACAGAAGACATTTCACTCGCTGTTAGTTTCACTGTCTTTGCTTCATCGACCTCAAAGCTTCCAGACAAACACTCACTTTCTGGTACGACTTCAGAGCTAGAGATGGACAGCTTTCTCTGATCCCTTGGGTCCGGAATTGCCTCCTGAGTTTCAGCTTCTTCGATGGTGCTTGGAGGGCAAGGTGAAGCATGTTTTGCACTCACAATCCCGACATCAACATCAGGTAACTGAGATTCCCCGGAGAACATATGTTCTGTTTCTTTTGCAAGATCATTGTCTTCGTTCTGCGGTTCTGTAGTGTAGTCCATCCTTATCCTGTAAGTTTTCCTCACACTTAGTTTCATAGTCACATGGAAACTCTACAAAATAAGAGATATAAAAGCTAAGACAGCCCCACCGGAGCTTTAAACGCATGCTGGTGTGATGTAATTTCATACATACAGAAACCTGAAAAAGTAGTATAGATGAGATTCCTATCAGTAACTTGAAATGCCTTATTGGGATTTAAATTCTCTAACTTACCCAGCGACCATATGTCAGATTTAGATCCATATGGTTGATCTTCTGAAACCTCAGGGCACATCTGTTAGTAATTCCCAAAACCTATTAAATGAGATAGTAAATATACAAATGGGTCCAGAGAGATGATATAAAGAGAATACAGAAAGGTGTTAGATAACACACCACGGAAGCAGGCTTTTCTCGATTTATGAGTTTCCACAAACCATAATTACATGCGTCATAGATAGAGACTTAAAGCTAAGTAAAGCACAGGAAATTTAAAGTGAAAGAGTAAAATCATTCTTCTTATTTATCATACCAAACTGGATGTGATCATCTTTTGGAAGGAAAATATTTGAGCACTACAAAGATATTCGATATTCAGAGCTCCATCACGAACTGGTATTATTCAGATCATGACATAGTTGCTGGTCAAGTAGGAGTGAAACATTTTCTTTTATTTCTTGTGAGGGAGAATAAATCCAGTTCGTGCGGGGAATGTGGTCATGATGTCATAACCAATATGGTTCTCATCTTTGTACCACTACAATGGAACATCCCCAAATGTAATCCTTGGAGCAACCTACAGATCAGAGACAAAAAAAAAATAACTTCAGCTGGAAATGGAGAAGATAGTTTCAAATTCTACAACATTATGGAGAAAGTATCGACCTCATCTTCTGAAGAATCACTCTCTTCAGCGACTTCACCTTCCTCAGAGACTTCATCACTACCATCCTCCTCACCATTCTCACTATCTACATGTTCATCTTCATCATCATTTTCATCTAAGCCCTCATGACCTGCACCAACATATCCCGTATTAAAGCTAGAAACTATATTCCTCCATAACAGGCCATCATAAAAGTCACACCAGTATTTTCCGATCAAACTATAATAAACTTAAAAAGAGACTTCATGCATTTAGAGATGGATGGGTGCACGCTTAGAGAAACGGAAGATATTGTTGTGTGTTTTGGAAACATTCTAACCTCATGTGAAATCATTCGCTTTCCATCCACACTTTATGGTAATGACAAGGTCGATGATGGTTCCCTGAAACAACACAAATCGTGGAAATAAGATGAACATGTGACGGTCTGCAAAAGGTTAAAGTAGTGTATAATCACCTTAAATACATCTCTGCTTTGGCAGCTAGTTTAGCTTCTTTCTTCCGTTTTACTTGTTTGTAAAATTCATCTTCTGAGCCTTCCGATTCACCATCACTATCAACCATGTCATTTTCACCATCGTCATCTGATGCAAATACCTCACCTTCATTCCTGACATCTTCCTCTGACTTCACACCAGCTCCAGCCAAAACTTTGAGATCAAACTTTCTACGCCGTTCTCCAATATCATCCCTTTGCGACAAATCATCATCTCCAGAAACAGTCTTTCGAAAACATGAGGTGAAAAAGGTTGATCAAACTAATGGCCATAATATGTGACAAAGACATGTCTAAGTTTCACATCTGCTATATGTTACCTTTGGCTTCTGTTTGGTGGACACAAGCTTGGTGAGCTTACCAGCTGGAACATCATGTGTGCTATTGTCTGCATCATCATAATCATCGAATGTCTCTAGCTTCCTGGTTACATCAGGGATTCAAAAATATTGATACATCAGAATCCTAAAAAAGGGACAACAGAGACCATCACGATAAAGGAGTAAGAAAAATCATAAGATATTGCCTATTAGCTAATTTCTGACGTTTCTGGGCTTTATCAGACTCTGAAACAGTAGAACCAAAAACTCCATTGCTTCTTAACTTTCCCTCTAGAGCAGCTCGAAGTTTCAACATTTCCTCACTCTGAATATCATCTTGGTCATTATGCTACAAAGAAAGCAGAATTCAACTTAAACAAAATAGCAACGATGACATCAAAACAAAAAAAATGTGCCAGTAAGCTAGAGCTTCGGTGGGTTCAATATAAACTCAGAAAATGCTTAAAATTGTGAAGAAATAAATGAGAATCGGAAGTAAAAGGGTCAGATCGTGTACCTTATGTGACATGTAGCTGGTTAAAACAGGTGAGGAAGCTTCGACGGAGGTCGGCGAGGCTCAAAACCACCGGAAGATGAAGAAGGGTTCTCGGATCTAAGCTCAAAAGATGGAGGATTCTTGGTCGAAGTTTTGTAAGATCTCGAGGGCCGAGATTAGCGGCAGGAAGTCGGTGGAAATCGATCGTAGAAGAGGCGGCTAGAAAATCGCCTGAGAGAATTTGCAGAGTCCCATAGGAAGGAGAAGCCGAATGAACATTTTGCTTAATTGATTTTTAGGTTGATCTAATTTGAACAGGTGGATTGTGAGGTGGAAGAAGAATTTGTTATGATTGGTTCATGCTTGTTTTCATTAATCTGATGTGTCATGTTCTCAGAACTTTAAAATGCTGATGTGTCAAGTCCATGGAGAGACATCCTGCATTTATATATATAATTCGTTGCTACAATGGCATAAAGCCATCTTTGCCAAATTATCAGCCTCACAGTTTTCTCTTCTTGGAATAAAATTAAAGCAAATGAAGTCAAATTCTCTCGCCAGTTTCGATGTCCTTTATCACTCCATAAATCTCCAAAGGGTACTCTTTCTTGGTTAGAGCGCGGATTAAGTTAAGAGAATCCGAAGAAATCTTCATCTTGTTCCGGTTGATCGTCCTTAGTTGTTTCATAGCTTCCAAGCAAGCCAAAGACTCGGCCATCAAACTAGACCTTACATTGTTTCTACATTTAGATCCTACTAAGATTTCGGATCCATCCTTCTCCATGACAGTCCATCCTAATCCCGCTCTCATAGAATGAGAATCCCATGCTGCGTCCGTGAACATCAAGGTCGTTGCTTCATCTCTAGTGTCTCTGTTTTGGTACTGCTCGACTCTCACTCTTTCCACTGCCTCTTCTTCCTTCTTCCCAATATCCTGAGGTAATTTCCTTTCTCTCGCCTCTGTCATAGCCTGGGTGACAGTCTCTCCAATATCAGCCGTTCTATCATCAAAGACAAGTTTGTTCCTGCTTGACCAAATACCCCCAACAAAGATACACAAACAGGGTATTGCCATTAACTCCCGTCGGAGGTAGCACCTGCAATTCCATAGCTTTCCTCAGTCCCTCCTCTGCACTTACCCAGTCTGATGAGTCCTGCTCATTATGAAAGGGGGCCTGTTTCCACACTTCTGTCGCAAAGTAGCAGTGAAAGAGCATGTGAGCCGTGTCTTCTTTTTCTCCGCACCTGACACATTTGTCTTCTGCTATCACTTTCCTCCTCCGTAAATTGTCTCCTACAGGTATTGCATTCAGCTTATAGAAACATCTGCATTTTCGGGGCTGAGTTTAATCTCCAGATATTTTTGATCCAGTCAGAATTTCTTATAGAGTCATCTACCCTCATAGAAGTTTCAGGAGTCCTCAAAGCTTGGAAGTAACCTTTCTTTGTTGAGTACTGTCCACAAGAGTCAAAAGCCCAGCAAAGTTTGTCCTTAGCTTCGAGTTTGCTTGAATGTATCTTCAGAATATCACTATCTCTATCCGGGAAAAGCTCTCTCACCTGCTCCACGTTCCATTTTGTGGATCCTTCGTAGAACAAGTTTGCCACTTTCCAGTTCGTAGTTTGCTCCGTTGCAGGTCCATATAAGATCTCCGGACTGTCCAGTGAAATCCATGGGTCTGTCCATAATAGGGCTTTTTCCGTCGCCTATGACAAAGCTCAGTCCTCTTTTAATCAGATCACGCCCAAGTAAAATGCCTCTCCACCCATGAGAACATGTTGAAACCGTCTCAACATCTAGGAAGACCGCTTTACGGCAGTATCTCCCCAGTAGTATTCTGGCCAGCAGACTTTCCGGGTTCAATAGAATCCGCCAACTGATTTTCGCAAGCAGCGCATCATTAAAAGCTTCAACATCCCTTAGACCTAGCCCTCCATCTCTTCTTGACTTCGTCATTTTATCCCATGCTACCCAACACATGCTCTTCCTCTCAGGGTTATTGTCCCACCAAAATCTGGTCAAAGCGGATTGAATTCTCTTACAAAGGCTCATTGTTATTTTGAAACACAAGAGGTGTATGTTGGTAGCGCCCTCAACACTGATTTTAATAGCACAAACTTTCCGATACTTGACAGTTTCTTTGTTGACCAACTAACTGCCTTTTGCTTAATTATGTCGACAATAGATGCAAACAAGTCTCGTTTTCTTCTTCCGAAAATCTCCGGTAGTCCAAGATATTTCCCTGCTCCTCCTTCATTCTCAATCTCTAGGCATTCCTTAACTTTGTTTCTGATGCTCAGAGGTGTCTTAGCAGAGAAAGACACAGCGGACTTCACTCTATTAATTGCTTGCCCCGATGCTAGCTCGTATTCGAGAAGAATTCGCTTCAAGTGTTCACAACATCTTGGATCCGTCTTGGTGAAAAATATTGTGTCATCCGCAAATAAGATGTGGTTGACTCTCGGTACCCTTCTTGATACTTGGATCCCAATGAGTTCACCATTCCGCTGAGCCCGGTAGCATAATCCGGATAAAACCTCCCTGCACAAGATAAAGATGAACGGGGAAAGAGGGTCGCCTTGTCTAATTCCTCTTTGCGGAAATATCTCACCTTTGGCTTCTCCATTGATAAGTACTGCAAAAGAGACAGTGGATATGTACTCCATAATCAGACTGACAAATCTTTCATGAAAGCCGAATTCAATTAGGGCAGCTTCAATGAAGCGCCATTCCAACCGATCATAAGCCTTGCTCATATCCGTTTTAACCTCCATTGTACAGTTTTTCACAGCCTTTGATCTCTTTAGCTAATGATGCATCTCATGTGTGATGGCTCTTCCGGGAACAAAGGCTGATTGGTTTTCTCTAGGATTTTTTTTTTTAAAATCGTCTCAAGCTTTTCTTTAATAAATTCAATCGTTCAAGTTTCACCATCACTATTCACTACTATCTAACACTTCAAGAAAACATGCTAATTTTGCGACCCAGTAGCGACTATTTACGCAGTCGCTAATCTGTCGTCGCTAATTTTATTAGTCGCTAAATTGCGACTATATATATTTTGTTAAAATTAGTCGCTAAAAGTAGTGACTCAGTAACGACTAATTTGCGACTGATATGTGGTTATTTTAGCGACTGATTAACGACTAATAATAATAATAATAAAATTTAATTTTGATATATACTAACTAAATAATAATAAAATATTAATTAATATATTAATTATATGCTAATCCACAAACAAAATTTATATTAAATATTAATTGATATATTAATTATATGCTAATCCATAAACAAAATTAACTAAACAAAATTTATATTAAACATATTATGTTTACAATTCATACAATTCATACACATTTTCCAGCTCTTCTTTCTCCCTATTCCATTTCTCAATCCTTGAACCTCTTTCCTCAATCGAAGCCATTACAAAAAAAAAAAACAGGCACTTACGCAAAGAAAATCATAAAAAGCAAAGAGATATCATATCAGAAAAAGAAAACAAAAATCAGACCAACTCATATCACTAACATCACTAACATGATATATCAAAGAAAACAGGCACTTGGCCTCTAGCAGACCAGTGTCAACTCGTTTGTGTTTCTTCATCGATGCTGCTTCACATTGCTTCAGTTCTTTGTTAAGAATTCGGCATAGTTCTTCTCTGTGTCTTTGTTCACCTCTGGATCACGCTTTGCACAATCTGCGTGTGAAAAGACAAAGATGTTCTTAACATGCTTATTATCTAAAACAAACATAGTCAAGAATGTTCTTCCCAAATTGATAGGAACCATCAAATGCTAAGGATGATTAAAGAAAACGACTGGAAACTCACCGACTAAATATTCGTTGTTGAGTCCTGCAGATAAATAAAACAAGTAAAAAAGGATAAGCGTTTGGCTTTTTGTACAAAGAGAGAGTTTAGATGGTATGTCCAGCGATGTAGAGATGATAGTAAATTGAGAACTCTGTAACATAGTAAATAACCAATGGTCAGTGATCACAAGGCATTGTGAACAACAACATATCTTAACCTCTGTGACTTCATTAGAGTGAATATAAAAAAACCAACCCATACACTGCTCAACCACACTACAAGTCAGGCTTCATAAGTCTCAAAGTTGGTAAATGTATTTGCTTAAACAAGAACAGTAGTGTCACAAACTACGAACCAATGCATATATGATGTGTACTAGAAAACGTTTGCATTTGCAGATAACAGCTAAAGACGTCTCAAATTTAACCACATTAATCTTGGTGCTAGGAACCAATGCATATATGACAATTATACCTTGACCACTCCAGCATCATCTATCCGTCCCCAGCCATCAGCAGAGCCTGTAAATGGAAAGGAAAAGGAACTATAGTAGTATATAGCTCAGTAAAAGTATAAAGTTTCTCTCGTTCTCCAAAACAATGGCGTACCATTTCAAAGGAAATCCTTTGTAGTCGAACCAGATGGAATCTTCTCCAGGAGGAAGTGAATCCTTGAAGGCTTTATATGAGGAACCAATAGAGAATTTTAGTAAAACCGAACGCTTTTTAAATCGGGAATGTTTCTCTATAAACATTAACAACATAACAACAACATACAAAATTTGTATATGCAAAAACTAAACAAATCTGAGTTCAATTCACACCCAGAATTGGTTTAACCTTTTTTTGTTTCGAGAGACATCAGACCTTGAGATTGAGAGCTCTGTGGTGGACGCGAGGAGTTGTTAACGAAAAGACTGGTCCGGCGCCGGCGTGGAACGTTTAGATCGAGTTCCTCCAGCAACATAGCCACCTCGACCTCTTCCTCGAGCTCCAGGGGCGTCTCTTCCTCTCTTTCCTTTTCGGCCTTGCATCGGAGAAAAATTGTAGATACTCGATTAAGGGTTTGCGATTGAGGGAATAATAAATTGAGAGAGAAAGAGAATCAAAGAGAGGTGGTTGATTAGGAATTCGATATGGGTTTCTATATAGAATCTGAGAATCAAAGAGAGATGAAGAATTAGATTTCGAATTTGGTACTGAATTTTTCTCTGAATTTTTCATATAAGGATTGGAAAATATTTTCAACTGTGAAAAATGTGAAAATGGGTTTTGAGCGGGATTCCAAAATTTGGGGCCAAAATTTTTAGAAGTTTAATTAGGTTTTTTATATAAACCAAATCATTTTGGTGCCAAAACCAAATAATTTTGGTGTTACAAGTTTTGGATTTTCTATATGCATATATATTAAGTAAAATGATTAAATTTGATTTTAAATTTTGTTACATGATTTAAATTTTTTATAAATTTATTTATGAATTATATACAATGATAAGATTATTTCTTAGTAGTACTTTTAGTTTATTATTAGAACTAAAATATTAGTAGATTTTTAAAAAAATTATAAACTTCTTCATTCATTAGTTAACTAGGTAAGGGTCCGCGCTACGCAGCGGGATTTTTTTAAAAAGAAAAATTTATGTGTTTTTTATATTATAAAGATATCGCAAATATTGTAAAGTAATATTCTAAGATTTGCTAGTAAAATTGTTAAGTCCAATAGCAACAGAATGAGCTTAAAGGACTTTCGAGAACTATTTTTTGGCTTATATGAAATAAGGAAGACAAGTTACATCTAAATGTATGTATATCGATTTCTTCGCTCGTTCTGCTTTTCCTTTCTTTTTGTGCTCTAATTCTATCATTTATGTCATTCATCGGTTTCTATTTGGCTCTCTTTTCCTACATCCTTTGTCTTACTCATGAGCATTCAGATATTTGGTTCGGTTTTGGGTAAGAACCATTCGGTTCTGGGTATTTCAATTCTAGAAATTTAGGACCCATCGGTATTTATAAAATTTTGGTTCGGTTTCGGTTTAGTTCTTGTCTGCTCTGGGTCGGTTAGGGTATATATAATTTTAGGAACCGTAAAATACCCAAAAAACGTTTGGGGTTTTAAACGGTTTCGGATACCCTGAACCGAAATAGTAAACATTTTACCCAAAATAAAAAAAAAATACCCGAATTAACACTAAAAATACCCGAAATCCGAACTCGAAATGTCAATAAATTATCCGAAATGCAAATAAAACACCTGAAATGACAAAAAATATCTGGAACTGATATCCAAAATGTCAATAAATTACCCAAATTTGCAAATAAAATACGCGAAATAACTAAAAAATATCTGGAACCGATACCCAAATACCAATAAAATACCTAGAATGCTAATATACTACCTGAAATGTCAATAACACTAATACTATATATATATATATATATATATATATATTCGGATATTCGGTTTTTTATTTCGGTTCTCAGGTAAGAACCGGAACCGAACCGCTCCAACATTAGGACCCATCGGGTATTTTAGCTGGAACCGGAACCGAAATTTTGATCGGTTCGGTTCGGTTTTTCGGTTCCATTTTCTTTTGCCTAGGCCTACTTTGTCTGATTAGTTCAAGATTTTTGGAATATGTGGTTTATAGTAGTGAAAGTATTTAGACGTATCTAGTTTTGTAACTTGTAGGTTGTTAAATACTTTTAGACAATATTTTTTTTTTTATCGTTGGTGTTGATTACTTTCTTGTTGATTCAACTCGGAGAAATAATTGTCGCCTTCTCATTTTGTATGGACAATTTGTATTTGCAGTTGTCAATTTGTCCTTGGGATAAGGATTCTCTTACCAACGTTTTTTCCAACCAAAATCTCTGCTTCGAGCACTCTGTCTCACAAACGAGTAATCAACAACCTAGTACTATTACATAAACCCTTTTGGTTTATGTTTCTCAGAAGTATAACCGGTGCGTGTTGTTTCAATTGAAACTTATGATTCGGTAATCCTGAACACTTGGGTTCGTTTAAGTACTCGATTGTGTATAAAAGATTTACTCTATCCACATTTCGTCTTCGTTGTTAATCGTGTCAATGCTAAGATATTCCTTCATTCGCCGCCGATTTTTGTAAGGAAGAACTCATTGATCTCGTTCACCATTTCGTTCTGCAGGTTTAATTTTAATATTTTTTTAAAAAAAGTTGTTGAATAGAAATATAAGCACATGTATTATTATTATTATTATTTGACCAAAAAAAAAAGCACATGTATTATAACTAAGTTTATTCCAATTTTTATATATACACATTTGTTTTTTATTCTAAATATGAAAACACATTATATAAATATATATTTTATTTTGACGAAAAAGATATTTTAATAATATTAATACACGCTCTCAAATACGCATGATCATCCATCTTTACAAGTGTGTTCTCCTCTGTTATATACTTCATACTTTCAGTGGGAATTAAACCTACAGAGACTTGTGTATGCATTGTAATACTTACATCCAAAAAGCAGATTCCAAGTTCGTGAAAGAAAACCAAATATAGAGAAGTTATAAACTTGCCTCTGTTTGCACCTTGACCATGGCAGCATGCTTCTGAGAATCAAAGCCGATGAACTGGCTCGGGCTCACTCGAACAAGAGGACCACACTTGTAATCCGGGTTAAGAGAACCGCTGATCCGCCAGTTCTGAGGAGGTGAAAGAGCAGAGATGTTAAGATCCGGAGGCATTAGGTACACCTGCATCTGGAAAACTGAAATCGACTTGCTAGGATCCATCGACCGTGGCAGAATAGTCCCATTTCTGCAGCAATATGGTTTAAGGCCGAAGGCAGAATCATTATATTTCGTAAGAGGGAGATCTATGATGGTTGGCCGTCCTGCACAGCTTAACACGTTGGAAAAGTCAAGATCTTGATAGTACTTCGCATGTGGGCCATCAATACAGGCTGATGAATCAACAAGACTCGGGTAAGCCCCTTTCATGGTGTCGATAAACTCGTCCCGCATCCAGTCAAAACTCAGTTTCCAGTTATCCAGCCAGAAAATCGGGTTATGATTCTCCATTGTGACTTGTGCCATATAATTCGATGCATATGATCTGATCACATCGTACATGATAGTGACATCTCCATTTTGTCGAGGAAGGAACTTGTTATCAATGATTTCAGTGTTATTAAAGTGTGGTTCCGGCATGCAACATACTTGCAGAACATTTTTACCTGGCCAAACAGATAGAGAAACACGAAAAATTCAAGTAAACCACAAAGAAAGTAATCAAAAAGAACAATACCACATTAAAATCTCATGGATCTGCATAAAGCACATAAGAATACAGTTAGTAATACTTGTGCTTTTTCACGACACATCACAAATAGATGCCTAGAATCAATCTCCCTTCTCAAAACATTTCCTTTATCAGGTGATTACTCATGTACCCTTGAATCTTGATCAATCACAAAGATTCCAACGTGTTGCTAAGAATCCAATTTGTCTCTCTCTCTTTCTCTCTCTCCATTTGACTAATTCAAACGTTAGGTGTAAAAGAGGAAGCTAAACAAATATACAAGACTTTCCACGAGTATGCACATGGGATCTAAACAATGCGATTCTTGCTGGAGTTTGACTCTCTTCTCTAGTAATCTAATCAATGTGTCAATTTCTCCTTCGTTAAAGGGATCAACATTAGATATTTTATCTTTAGCATAGCAAACCAAGATCAGTGAACGTTACTCCTAAATATAGCAAATCAAGATCAGCCATAATCAAGAAATTTGAGAGACAAGATCCTCGAAACTAAGATGGTGAAATTTGTGATACCTTTTTGGGTGGCTTTGGGACACTTCCATCCATCAGTAGCGAGAGTGATGTTCTTCGGAAGCGGCACATTAGGATCTGCCCATGGCAAACCTTTCCGGACATGTGCAAGTAATTGACCCGCTATACCAAACAAATACATCACGTTCAACCAAGAAACATAATAAGCTGGTTAGGTGGACAAATATATAGAAAGACACAGTAGGATAAGCCTCGAAAAAAGGGTAAAGAGCACAAACTAACCATTAGTTCGGTAACGCTACTCCAATATTGTATTCTTATTCTCTTCAAAAACTGATTCAACTGCTTTCTCAATATCTTCCGCGGAGACTTCAAACCTGAAACATCTTGTGGTTCCAAATCTTTCCTCCATGCATCTTGTGAAACATCCTTTGATATTACAGCTGAAACTGAAATAGATAGATAGTGTCAAGTGTCATAAAAAATGAATAGAAAAACAACAAAAGATCGATAAAGAGAAAAAGTCCTAAACAAAGTCGTGTCATCTTATCTACCAGAAATCAAATACTAATGAACATTGATCATAAAGCTTACTTACCATGATTAGCTCTGAAGATGTGCAACCAAAGTGTTTCTCAACTTCTTCAGCAGTTCCCGCAGGCTTCTTTACTCCTAAAATCGTTAATCAAAAGCCGACCTTATCAGTTATACAATGCTAAAACCTGAGAGACTGACAATATCAAGGAACTTACTATGCCTCAAGTCAACACTCTAATTCCTGTTTCAGCCTCCAATGATTTAGCTTTCGAATCATCATGATCATATTCTGTAAGCCCTAATGTTTCACACCAGAAACGAAAGTACAAAAAACAAAAAAGTTAGCATCTTTAAATCAACCAAACAATAAAAATCCAACGTTTTCCGAATTTTACCAGTGGAATTGCTAAACACGGCGATGTCATGTCCGAGCACGGCTTAACACCGCTCAATTGAAGACCGGAGTGGTGGCCACATCGCTAAGAGAATAAGGAGTCGTAAGTGTATTATCTTTATCGAACACAACTCCTTTGAATCCATTTTTCTTCAGTTCTCCCCAATCAATGTACCATAAATCTCTTACAGAAACATGCGGAAGAACCAAATGACCATCTTTTACAACAACGGAGACCGAAGAAATGATACCTTGTACATTGATTGGCTGCCCAACAGCCGCTTTCAGATCTGCCCACCACTTGTTCGATGAAATTCGCAAGCTTTTGTTGTCTTCTTCTACATTGGGGAAAACCAATTCGGATGGATATAAGTCGGAGATCCGGTTAGAGAATCGTGGGTCGTGTGTCGGAGAGGAGGATTGACGTAGATTCTTGTTTTGGGTTTGATGGTTTGTTGTTTGCAGAGAAGAGGAAGAAGAGCAGATGGGTTGATTAATGTTGATTACAAAGCTTCGATATGGTCTTTGATGAGCGATTTGAAGAGACATAGAAGAAGGTGATTCGACGAAAGAATAATTACACAGATAGGAATATTATCGTGAGGAAGACGATAAGTTCTGATTATAATCAAGGAAGAAAAGTTGTAAAAAAGAAAAACATGTATACAACTGGATTCATACGTGGAGGAAGGTTATCTTTCTATTGGTTTTAAGAATTTTTTCATTAATTGACGTGGCGTTCTCACAGAGTTTTAAAAAGCTGACGTGTCAGTCGAGAGACACTTCAATCACTATAGTAACTAGGAGAGAACCCGCGCAAATGCGCGGATTTTATTTAATTAAGTAAATATTTAATATATTTTTATATTTTTTAAATATTAATTTTTTTTTACAGATTTGTACTTTTTCTTTCTATGATCATAATAATTTGAAAAATAACATGCAATAATAAGTAGTATTACTTTAAATTATATTATAAATAATATATTTTACAAGTTTTTATTATCAATTTTAATTAATTTTAATTTTTGGAATATTTATCTCCTTCAACCTTCTTATCATCCTTCTAATTGTTTTTTATACATTGTTTAAAATATATGTATTTGTTATTTATACATTTTAGTCATTCATATTTTAATACTACAATAATATTTTTTTTTCTATTTATAATTTTAAATTTCGTTAATTTACTATATACTTCATTTAGTTTCTTATTTTTTATTTTTATTATTTTCTTGTTTCTGTTATTATCATGTCTCTTTTTATCACGTTTTAACTATTCCTAATAATTATTATTTCTATTATTTATTAAAAAAATTATTATATGATTTTTTGCTTTTATTTTTCAATTATTAAAAACCTTTTATAATTTTATAATTTATTTATTTTTATAATTTTGTATTTCCACTTATGTTAACATTTAATTATATTTGTTTATTCATTACACAAAATATAAAAATGTATTTAAATCTTATAATATATAATATTTATACACTTATGGAATTCTAAAATAAATTTTAATTTCAAATTAATTTATATTTATATTTTATTGATTTTAACTAATTAATCAAATTAAATAATTTAAAATAGTTATTTGCTATAATTTTTTTTGATTAAATGATGATTTGGAAAATAATTTAATGAAGTGGACCAATAAAGAGGGGGCTGATGTGGCAGCTGGAGAGAGCCCCCTCTTCATCTTTTATATATAGTAATGATTATATAGGGTATAAGGTTTGAAAGGTTAATTGTATTTAAGATTTTAAGTTAATGTTTGAAAATATAGATTTAGAAAATAATGTTTTTCTGTATAAGTGTTGGATCATAGTTTTATATATGTAATAATAGTTTAGTTTTAATAATTAGATTATATATAGTTTATACTTAAGATTATATAAAGTTTATACTTTAGGGTTTTGGATATAAGGTTTGAAGGGTAATATTTAAAGTTTTAAGTGTTGTACTTAATTTTATATTGTATATAATAATTGGGGTTTTATTGCTTAGATTTTGTCTATAGTTTAGAGTTTTAGGGTTTATTAAGGGTTTAAGGTAAGGGTCTGCAGGGCATGTTTAAGGTTTTAAGTGTTGTACTTAATTTTATATGTTATATAGTAATTTGGGTTTTATTGATTAGATTTTGTCTATAGTTTAGAGTTATAGGGTTTATTTAGGGTTTATGGTATAGGGTTTGAAGGGTATATTTAAAGTTTTAAGTGTTGTACTTAATTATATATGTTATATAGTAATTGGAGTTTTATTGATTAGATTTTGTTTATAGTTTAGAGTTTTAGGGTTTATTTAGGATTTATGATAGGGTTTGAAGGGTAATGTTTAAGGTTTTAAGTGTTAAACTTAATTTTATATGTTATATAATAATTGGAGTTTTATTGATTAAATTTTGTTCATAGTTTAGATTTTTAAGGTTTATTTAGGGTTTATGATATATGGTTTGAAGGGTAATATTTAAAGTTTTAAGTGTTGTACTTAATTTTATATGTTATATAGTAATTGGAGATATTGATTATATTTTATTTATAGTTTAGAGTTTTAGGGTTTATTTAGGGTTTATGTATAAGATTTGAAAGGTAATGTTTGGTGTATGTGTGTGTGAGGTTTCTTTGTATATATAGACTATTTTGCGACTACCAATACCAGTCGCAAAAATTAGGTACAAATTAGTTAGATCAATTTCGAAACAAATAAAACGTGGGTTTATACCGTTTTTTTTGCTACCAAAAGGCAACCGATTAGCAACTCGCCGAAATTAATCGCTAAATAGTCGTAAATTTAGCGACTAACTAACGACTAAAAGCTTGTAGTCGCAATTTAGCGACTAAAAGCGATTGTTCATTATTAGTCGCAATATTAGTCGCAACTGAATCGTTACATAGTCGCTAAATTTAGCGATTGTAAACTTAGTAACTTGTAGTCGCAAAAAACATGTTTTCTTGTAGTGTAATATATGTGAATAAGATATAGACGTGACGTCAGATATTGATAATGAAATGGTGGTACCACTACCATTGCTACCTTTGCCACCATATACGTTATCAAAACTGTTGGTTAGATCTTCCTCGTTTGTGAAATCTTGCGTAACAAAATGGCAAAAGGCAAGAAAAATACGATTTTAAAGTGTTCAACTGATGTAAAAATTGACGATGACAAGGTTGTATCTGCAAAAAAGAAAAGCCTATTTTTTTTGTCAACAAAAGGAATAGCCGTAACTCTCTAGTTTCTTGCAAAGATCCTTGTGTAATAAAGAATAAATTGGTTTAAATGTTTTATTCAGTTTAAGATGTTTATTTCTAATGCTGATTAATGGCCGCCGTACTAGGTTTTAAGGCGATTGCAAAGACGATTTCACAACCCCTCCTCCCGATCATCTCAGCTGCTTCCCAATAGAGATCCCCGGCGTTCACGTGAGAGAGGGAGACTACTACACTCATCTCTCACTCTTAAAGCGATTGATACAACTTTCTATTGGTAAGATCTCGAGTCACACATCGTTTCTTAGTCAACACGATACCGAATCAGCTAGTCCTGCGAGGGGAGATATCGCCTTGTCAGGAACTATCGCAATTCCCCTATATTAGGGCGTACCAGAATCTCGCTATTGGCTCTCGGATCGGTTGTTCACAAGCGGTTATAGATCTGGTCTTAGAGAAGGTTTCAACTTTATTCCACTGGTTTAAGGTGGCTCAAGCAAGGATCCCAGTCAACCTGCGATCCAAATACGTATAATCTCCCCTTCGATAGGGTGCTTTCCGAAACTGTAAGAATGAGCCGCAATAATGGCAACAACAAGCAGGACGAGGGATCCCGATCAGTCCGACGCAAGTTGCAGAATGATGATGATGATGATATCATTAAGATACCTGCATTTGACTTCTCAGACTTGGTTGAGAAATACAAACTTACGTTGATAGGGCGTATGTTCCACGAGGACGGACAGAGTGTTGAGGCTCTTCTCAAGCACATGCCTAAATGGAAAATATGGGACGTGGAAGGCCGAGTCAGAGGCACTAATTTGGGCAATAACAGGTTTCAATTTGACTTTGATTCTGAAGAAGACTTAGCCAAGGTTTTGAATCGAAGGCCGTGCCATTTCAACAAGTGGACTTTCGCCCTCGAACGATGGATCCCTTGTGTTCAGGAAGACTTCCCGAGCTCACTCCTGTTTTGGATCAAAGTCTCAGGCATTCCAATCCATTACAAGAAGGACGAGACCTATCGGAATATTGGAAGAGCCTTGGGAAGGTTCGATAAGGCGGACATTGAAGGTGGAAGAGTGCGTGTTGAGATTAACGGAGACGCACCACTGAAGTTTGAGAGACGGCTGGAATTTGATAACGGTGACCTGGTAAAGATCTCCCTTGAATATGAAGACCTCCATCGATTTTGCTATACCTGCAAACGAATCTCCCATGAGGAAGGCACGTGCCCGGAGCTGACAGAGGAACAGAGAGAGCAAAACAGGCTACGGAGGTTGGAGAAGCTCAAACAAGAAGAAAGAGCTGCACGTGAAGCTTTCTCGAACCCGCAGGACACTCTGAAATCGCAACCAAGAACCTCCAGCTTGCTCAGTATCCCAAGATCTCAGAGCAAAATCCTTAGTGATAAAAAGACAGAGGAAGCTGGACAATCGGATCTCAGGAGGTCTCTTGAAGAAAAAAGGACCCATAGGAGCAAGGAAGTCTGGAGCCGTATTGATGGTCATGCTCTAGCTAATCATCCCCGAGATCGGGCGAAATACCATCCGTATCATGGAACCTCTAAGAGTGAGCATCGCCGGATCAATGAAGATGCGATCTCCTCTTCATGGAAAAGATCTGGCTACGATCAGGGTAGGCACAGAGTACCGGAGAATGAGTCTAGGCATGTATCTCGAAGGAATGAGAGGTCGAATGAGAACTTCCCAAGATCTCCACTGGACTCTCAGAGAACAGTCTCAGATCGGCGAAGCCCTATGAACAATTATGGAAGAGGTGTGTACCGCAAAGATTCTCCACCTCGCAGACCGCGACTCGAATGGAGACCAGTAAGACGTACTGATAATATCAATGACCAACGAGACTCGGGACGGAACGAAAACCATGAGGTAACCGAGTCTGAAGAAGATCGCAGGCGAAGGATCAAAGGAAAAGCAATTGTAGTGGAGATACCAAAACCCTCAAAAGAGGAACGTAAACTACAAGCTGCCATAAGAGCAACTAATCATCCGGGAATACTGAAAATCTCAGAGAACACAACGCATCAGTTGGTGTTAACTGAGAAGGAAAGCACCGGAATGCTCATAAACAATGGGACAATTGAAGCCCCTGTGGAGAAGGCAGGCGTGCATCATAATCAGGGAGCACTACTGAGTACCGGTCAGGACGGAATGACAGAGACAAATAAGGAGCGAGTGGACGAGGAATGGACAGACAAGACAAGTGAGGCTGAGGAGGAGGGCGTAACAGATGAAGCTATGGAAAAATTGCTAGCTCAATACCCACCTTTGGAGGGAGATGAGGATCTAATGGGTGCGGACCAAATGGAGCAAGATGATTTGCTTGAAGATGAGCTAAAGATGATCGGCGCTGATGAACCTCAGATAGACGCGATCTCGCAGCTGTCACCTATCGAGAGAAGGGCCGAGAAGGAAAAGGGGGAGAGAGGGGAAAATTCGGATGATATACAACAAGGAACTCAGACAAAGGCCAACATCAATACGAGAATGAAGAAGAGAAGTACCCCTAACCGAAGACGAATTCTTCGTAGCCCGGATGTCAAGAAATCTTTTGCAGCACGAAAACTGGTGTTACGAGGGCATACTTCTCCCTTCAGTAGGGTACCAGTCCAGGGGCGTGGGTGTTGGAATGTTTAATTGATCCTGATTCAATTCTTAGATTCATATCAACCTAAACATGCGGATCTAGGTTCTCTTGAATAGAAACATTAGATGGTCTCACCTTTTTACCTGTTTATGCAGCGGAAGAGATAGAACAGGTCAGAGATCAGCTGAACCACCAAGGGATGGATCCTCCAAAGGCTCACACACGCACGCTCGGGAATTGGCTGCTAGACCAGACAGAGAGGAGGCGCAGAGAGAGGCTGAGGGAGGCGCAAACTTCTTAGAAAATTAGAGAGCTAGGTCTGATTTTATTCATTAAAATCTCTCCTAGTTCTCATGGGCTTTTGGGCCCAGTTCTCAGTTCTGATAAATCCATGGGATTTAATCAGGCCCTTTAGTCTCTCTTGGTACAGTAAATGCCTAGCACTTTTACCGTACTTCTGCTAAGCCGTTTCTTCGTATTTTCCCGTTAGCTTAGGCGTGTGACCCATATGGGATCATATAATAAAGGCAATAAGTCCAAGACTTATAGATCATGAGCGGACTCTAGCAAGCCATCATGACCCCCAACATTATATGACTTATGTCTGATCATTGACATACTCTTACTTTCTAGAGACAGTACCGAGATTACTGGACACAATTCCAACAATCTCCCACTTGTACTGGAATCTCTGTATTCATAATCCTTTTGTCTCAATATCTCGATTAGTCATAAGGCAAGATTAGTGTCATCCTTATAAAGCCTAATCTTGTTCATCGGACTCTGATTTGATACTGACAATCCAAACGACTCGGGACAGTCCGTTTGAGCATGGCCATGCATTTTCCAGTATTCAAATCTCCGATTGGCCTAGAGATATTCACTCCATTTATATTGGAGGGACAAATTCCGTCTTGTTCCATCACTGTAAACTACTCATTTCATAATGTACCCAAACAAGGTCCTTATAACTATCGCAGAACGACAGCGTTAGACAATGATCAAAGTGCATCAGTCCATGTGCAGTCACATGCATGCGAACTCAGGTCTAAGGACTATACTCTATAGTCGTAGTAAGAATCTCTTATGACACAGATATAAATATCCTGAAGAGTTCTTATAAGCGGGTCTTGTCCGGTCGTATGTACCCCAACATACACCTATGTACTGACTTTGATGCCGCGCATCTATGACACACTGAGACTTTGTCATAAGTCACGTACCAATCCAGTCTCACACGGTTGTTGGTGTTCCAATTTCAACAACCTTCGACTAGGGACAGGATGATATAAGCCATCTTTCAAATATAGGGTCTCATGATCAAGCTAAATGACTTCGATGACTCAAGATCAAGTCATTTACTTCGATGACCTATAAAATGGTTCATATCATTTTGGAACGATTATTTCATCACAGTTAAAATAATCTTGAAATAATAATTTCATTATTAAACATCTCAAATGTTTTACAAGAACATATCAATAACTAAATAAAGCCCTTTACTAACTCCCACTGAAATTAAGACTACATCTTAATTTCACTTATCCTACAGCTACAGTCCGTGACTCGTGCTTAGGGCTAAGGAGTGGCTTCGTTAATAGATTAGCAACGTTCTCATTCGTTGAAACTTGCTGATCTACTTAACATCTCTGTCATTTATCTCACGGAATAGGTTATACCTATCCTTAAGTTGTTTGGACCTCTGATGTGTAGCTAGTCTCATCTATGCTGGGAATCACATCAAGTTCAATGATGAACTCTTCTTTCCAAACAACCTCTTTCGCCGCTTCCCAAGCTGCGAAACATTCAGTTTAAGTCATGGAGTCAGCAACAGTGCCGTGCACCGCCAGACAAACACAAGATATAACCGGACTGTGACCGGAAATCATCTTTGTCTGTTGGAAACTTGCCTTTCAGACTCTATCGACTTTTAGCACCTCACTTTCTCCGTAAATCAAGAATTTTCCTTGGTATTCCTCAAATACTTTAGGATATTCTTTACAGCAATCCATTGATTCTTTGCTGGATTTGACTGGTCTTTACTTGTCTTGTTTAACATTAAAACAACATCAAACAAGTACGTTTCATGGCATACATGATAGATCCAATTGCCGACGCATATGGAATCCTATCCATGCATTCAAGCTCAGCAGTTATCGTAGGACACTGCTTCTTGCTTAACGTAATGCCATGTGACATTGGCATAAAGCCCTTCTTGGAATACTGAAAACGTGTAGGACTTTGTCAATTTAAGAATCCTGACATTGTCCTATCAGCTCTTTTGGATCTCTATCTTTAGATCCAAAATCCAAGAACTACGTGGTTTTACCCATGTCAATCATAAAACCAACTCCCAAGCCAGTCCTTTATCGACTGCAGCATTGGGACGTTATTTCCGAGAATCAGTATGTCATCGACATACATTTTTTTTTGAGAAATGCAATATCGCTCCCACTAATCTATTAGTAAACGCACAGTTCCATTTCGTTCCTGTTCAAGTCAAAACCTTGACTACTTCAACAGAACGAAGATTCCAACTCCGATATGTTTGCTTCCATCCATGAATGGATCGATGAAGCCAACTTACACAAAATGTAATTATTCGGAGTCCGGGCTCACTTTCGCTTCTTTGAATTTCGCAGATTCGTCGCTTTCAATGATCATCAGATCATGCAAACTTTCAATGATCATCAGGTACAACTAATGACGAGAAATCACTCTCGTATTAGTGACTGATTCTTTCATATCTGCGAACTTCAGGCTCTATAGGTGTAGATTCTACAGAAATCTGTAAATCCATCCGTTGCTCTCCCTCAATAGGTTGAGCAGCCTCCTGTATATCTCGAATTCCTTCGAGTTATACTTTTACTCCCACTGTTCTTCTTGGAAAGTAACTTCCCTTCTTAGAAAACAGAATGGACGAATTCCATTCTGTTTTCTAAGAAGGGAAGTTACTTTCCAAGAAGAACAGTGGGAGTAAAAGTATAACTCGAAGGAATTCGAGATATACAGGAGGCTGCTCAACCTATTGAGGGAGAGCAACGGATGGATTTACAGATTTCTGTAGAATCTACACCTATAGAGCCTGAAGTTCGCAGATATGAAAGAATCAGTCACTAATACGAGAGTGATTTCTCGTCATTAGTTGTACCTGATGATCATTGAAAGTTCGCATGATCTGATGATCATTGAAAGCGACGAATCTGCGAAATTCAAAGAAGCGAAAGTGAGCCCGGACTCCGAATAATTACATTTTGTGTAAGTTGGCTTCATCGATCCATTCATGGATGGAAGCAAACATATCGGAGTTGGAATCTTCGTTCTGTTGAAGTAGTCAAGGTTTTGACTTGAACAGGAACGAAATGGAACTGTGCGTTTACTAATAGATTAGTGGGAGCGATATTGCATTTCTCAAAAAAAAATGTATGTCGATGACATACTGATTCTCGGAAATAACGTCCCAATGCTGCAGTCGATAAAGGACTGGCTTGGGAGTTGGTTTTATGATTGACATGGGTAAAACCACGTAGTTCTTGGATTTTGGATCTAAAGATAGAGATCCAAAAGAGCTGATAAGAATCCTGACATTGTCCTATCAGCTCTTTTGGATCTCTATCTTTAGATCCAAAATCCAAGAACTACGTGGTTTTACCCATGTCAATCATAAAACCAACTCCCAAGCCAGTCCTTTATCGACTGCAGCATTGGGACGTTATTTCCGAGAATCAGTATGTCATCGACATACATTTTTTTTTGAGAAATGCAATATCGCTCCCACTAATCTATTAGTAAATGCACAGTTCCATTTCGTTCCTGTTCAAGTCAAAACCTTGACTACTTCAACAGAACGAAGATTCCAACTCCGATATGTTTGCTTCCATCCATGAATGGATCGATGAAGCCAACTTACACAAAATGTAATTATTCGGAGTCCGGGCTCACTTTCGCTTCTTTGAATTTCGCAGATTCGTCGCTTTCAATGATCATCAGATCATGCGAACTTTCAATGATCATCAGGTACAACTAATGACGAGAAATCACTCTCGTATTAGTGACTGATTCTTTCATATCTGCCAACTTCAGGCTCTATAGGTGTAGATTCTACAGAAATCTGTAAATCCATCCGTTGCTCTCCCTCAATAGGTTGAGCAGCCTCCTGTATATCTCGAATTCCTTCGAGTTATACTTTTACTCCCACTGTTCTTCTTGGAAAGTAACTTCCCTTCTTAGAAAACAGAATGGACGTATACTCCCACTGTTCTTCTTGGAAAGTAACTTCCCTTCTTAGAAAACAGAATGGACGTATACTCCCACTGTTCTTCTTGGAAAATAACTTCCCTTCTTAGAAAACAGAATGGACGTAAAAGTAACAAGCCTTGGTTTCCCTAGGACAACCAGTAAAGTAGCACAACTACAAATACTCAGTAAAGACGAATTTGGATCGATTCCAATCCACATTTACGTGGTGTTTTTCAACTGATATTGGTGGAACTGTTTCTGCGTAAACTTAGATATTTCTTGAGCGTTATTCTTAAAAATATCATGGAAGATTCGTGTGACTCATCTTTAATCATTTCTAATAAGATCTGATTCTTTCTCACAGAAACACCTCAAAGTTTTCAGGAGAATTGAGTTGTGAAACGACTTCACACTCATTGAGATGATCACACCAATAATGACTCAAGTATTCTCACTCGTGATCTAATCCAGAGTCTTAATACTTTTGTCACTCAGATTCTATACCTCATTCTGGAACTCTTTCGACCAAGTCAAAGAATTCCGACTTGTGTCTCATCAAATGAACACAGTCTTACTCACTGAAATAATCAGTAGAGACAATGAAGTATAGGAAATTTTCTCTGGCATTACTGCTCATCGGACCACATACATGAGTATGTTCAATCTCCGATAAGCCTTTGGGCCTTTCTCTAGCTTGGCTAAGATAGGCCCTTTGTCTTTTGGTCTAGTAAGCAGAATTCAAGTCTCATAAGATATCCGATCAAATGAGCCCAAAAGTCCATAACTATGGGGTTTCTGAATCCGACTTACTCTATGTGACCAAGATATTTATGCCAAGAAAAATCAGGTTTAATTCATCAGATTTAAACCAATTCGGTATTTATGTTACATTTAGGCACTCTTTGGTTTAAGATATAAAACCCATTCCTTGAATACGCGACCAAGTCAAGAAATTTGATCCGTTCAGTTTGTCCTTCTCAAGAACAGACCGGATCGAGAAAGTGTTTTGATTGTTTGTGCTAGTCATAACTGAAATATAAGATAAAAGGATTTTAGTTAATACGTTCAATATGATTAATCTCGTATTAAAATTTAATATGATTAATCACGCATTATATTCAATAACATCAGTTACCCTCAATAGAATATAATGATTCCAAGATCCACATATAACTAAGATTAAAGTGGGCTACTGGCCGTCACCCAACCTTAGCTTATATCGGTAAGCCCTATATCGGCTAATTATATCCGTGATATAACTCTTGGTTGTGAATCTGGGCCCGAGGCCCAATCCACTCTGATGTCTCAAGGCCCGGGACTCCCGATGGCCTAGTCAAGAAAACCAGACTATACATGTTGGAATTGTGTCCAGCAATCTCTGTACTGTCTCTATAAAGTAAGAGTATGTCAGTGATCAGACATAAGTCATACAATACTGGGGGTCATGATGGCTTGCTAGAGTCCGCTCATGATCTATAAGTCTTGGACTTATTGCCTTTATTGTATGATCCCATATGGGTCACACGCTTAAGCTAGCAGGAAATAATGTTGAAAGGCATAGCAGAAGTACGACAAAAGTGCTAGGCATTTGTCGTACTAAGAGAGAATGAATAATGGGTCTGATTAAATGGGATTTAATCAGAATGGGCCCAAAAGCCCAAAAGGGAAAGAGAAGGCTTTTAATGTCTAAAAGCCAAGTCTCTTCTCCCCAACCCTAAGCCTCCCAGCCGCGATTTCTCTCCTCTCTCTGCGCCCCATCTCAGCTCGGTCTAGCAGCCATTTTCCTGTGATTGCGTGTGTGAGCCTTTGGAGGATCCATCTCTCGGTGTATCTCCCTGATCTCTGACCTGTTCATCAATTCCGCTGCAAACAAACAGGTAAAAGGTGAGATCATATGTTTCTAAATAAGAACACCTAGATCTAATGCATGTTTAGGTTGATATCAATATGAGAATTGAATCAGGATCAACCAAAACTTCCTACAGTGGTATCAGAGCCATTGGTTCTTAGGTTTCTTGTTTTAGATTCATGTTTAGGTTGTTTAATCTGCTTAGAATTGTTTTTGAATCAATTACTGATAAGATAAAACGATTAAGAATCAGAATTGAACTCTAAACACACAAGAAAAATCGCAAAACATGAGCTATATGACTCAGGTTTGTGATCGGCCGAGTGAAATCCGATCGGCTTGGCCGGTTGGATCGCATGGCCGAGATGTTGGCCGGCCGGATGGATCGATCCCGATCGCTTGGCGATCGTTGGAAGTGATCGACCGCGAGCATCCCGATCACGGTTGCAGCTTGCACGATCGTCCCGATCGTGAAGCTTGGCATGGACGATCGTGGCTCGCTCGTCCCGGCTGTCCCGCGTGATCGAGGCCGAGTATCCGCCCGTCCCGTCCCGAGCTGTCCCGGCTGTCCTGCGCATCGTCTCGATCTCGGATCGTTGACGGCTTGCGGCTGGACGATCATTGCTTGATCCGAAAGCTAGGGTTTCACGGTTCAATCGGTTCGGTTCGGTTAATGGTTCGGTTCAAAACTTGATTAAAATCTTCATTCTGGTTTAATAAACAGATTTAATAATTTTATTAAATCTGGTTAAACCGGAATAAGAAATCCAATGTCGAAAGAATTATTGGATTTAGTGCCTAAACCAGGGATTTCTAATTTGATTTGGTTGGACCAAATAAATTGAGAAATTCCGGTTTAGTAAATAACCGGTTGACAATTGTGGTCATCGTAGTAATTGAAACTTGGTTAGACCAGTTTTAATGAACCAGACCGGTTATGTCAATTAATTGGACAATTGGGTCATGTCTTGGACATGGACAAATTCTTGGGCCTCGGGCCAAGAAGTTAAAACAATTGGGCCAGTTAATTGAGTCTTTCTTCAGATTAATTTAAAATCTATTTTATAAAATTATAAAGTCGTTTTTAAATTAAAGTTTCCGAAATTTTGAAATTAGAAAGTTTCTTAAAATAGAATTTTCTGAATTTGCGGGTTTTGGATTTTAAAGAAGTTTCTAAAGTTAGAAAGTTTCCGGTTTTAGAAAGTTTCCAATTTTAGAAAGTTTCCAAAAATAGTAGGTTTCCATAAATAGAAAGTTTCCCGAAATAGTAATCTTCTATTTTGGGAATGATTTTAATAAACCTACGAACCTCAAATAATATCAAGCGTTGGATGTCTTGTCCAGGCTATGTCAGCTGTCAAAGCCCATTCAATTGCATTCATGGCCTTACAGTGTGAGGATGTCTGCTTTTGCGTGGGTAAGACGGTTTGTGATTCATAAATGTCATTGGGAGTCCCAGACATTAATGATTACATGACTGTATAGTCCGGTTTTCTTGACTAGGCCATCGGGAGTCCCGGGCCTTGAGACATCAGAGTGGATTGGGCCTCGGGCCCAGATTCACAACCAAGAGTTATGTCACGGATATAATTAGCCGATTTAGGGCTTACCGATATAAGCTAAGGTTGGGTGACGGCCAGTGGCCCACTTTAATCTTAGTTATATGTGGATCTTGGAATCATTATATTCTATTGAGGGTAACTTATGTTATTGAATATAATGCGAGATTAATCATATTGAACATATTAACTAAAATCCTTTTATCTTATATTTCAGTTATGACTAGCACAAACAATCAAAACACTTTCTCGATCCGGTCTGTCCTTGAGATGGACAAGCTGAACGGATCAAATTTCTTGACTTGGTCGCGGAACCTGAGGCTAGTCCTCAGACAGGAGAGAAAGGACTATGTCCTTGAGAGAGCTCTCCCCGTAAGGATCGGGTCCAATGCTTCTCATGCAGTATATGATGCTTGGAATAAGCATTATAATGATGCGGTAGATGTGCGTGGTCTGATATTGGCCACCATGGACTCAGACTTGCGGGAGCAATATGAGAACATGGAGTCGCCAATAGAGATGATCAGCAGCCTGAAATTGAAATTTCAGGAGCAGATACGAGTGGAGAGATACCAGTTGGTTAAGTCTCTCACTAGCTGCAAGCTACCGAATGATCATCCAGTGAGTCCTCATGTCAGTAAAATGATAGGTTATATTGATAACCTGAGGAAACTGGATTATCCAGTTAGCCATGAATTGGCAACTGAGATCATTCTGCAGTCACTGCCGTCAAGCTATGATAAGTTCGTAAGGAACTATATCAAGAAAGGCTTAACGAAGACGTTGACCGAACTGCATGATATGCTCAAAACGGTTGAGCCAAACGTGAAGGGTAGGTTTATTAAACCTAGTATTGACAAGGGTGAAGACAAAGTTGTCCAGATTTTGAATCATGGCAAGCGTGTGTCTTCCGAGCCCAAGTCAGATACCTCTTACGTTGGTAAGTGCTGCTACTGTAAAGAGACAGGGCATTGGAAGAGAGATTGCATAAAATTCATGGAAGACGATGAGGAGTTGAAGTTGATGTATCAGACTGCTTCCTCAGGTATTCATGTTATTACTTCAAGTTCTACCTTGCAGGTATTGGATACTGGTTGTGGCACTGATATTTGTTGTAATATGCAGAGCCTAAGCAACAGTAGAACGTTGAAGGAAGGGCAAGTGGAACTGCATGTCTGGAAGGAGCTATGGATGCTGCCTCAGTCATAGGGTTTTTCACTTGTAGACGCCTTCGAGGCTTGGTTTTATATTAAGTAATTGCTACAATGTACCTGCTTTAAGCAGAATTGTTTTTCATTTTCTTGTAAGAATTTGAATGTTTTTCGTTTTGATAAAAAGACAAGTTTTGTTCTTTTGATCTTAATGAAATATTAATTGTAGCACCCTATTCATGGAATGGGTTTTATATCTTAAACCAAAGAGTGCTTAAATGTAACATAAATACCAAATTGGTTTAAATCTGATGAATTAAACCTGATTTTCTTGGCATAAATGTCTTGGTCACAGAGAGTAAGTCGGATTCAGAAATCCCATAGTTATGAACTGTTGGGCTCATTTGAATGAATGTCTTATGAGACTTGAATTCTGCTTACCAGACCAAAAGACAAAGGGCCCATCTTAGCCGAGCTAGAGAAAGGCCCAAAGGCTTATTGGAGATTGAACATACTGATGTATGTGGTCCGATGAGCAGTAATGCCAGAGAAAATTTTCTGTACTTCATTGTCTCGACTGATTAATTCAGTGAGTAAGAATGTGTTCATTTGATGAGACACAAGAAGAAATTCTTTGACATGGTCGAAAGAGTTTTAGAATGAGGTATAGAATGTGAGTGACAGAAGTATTGAGACTTTGGATTAAATCCAAGTGAGAATACTTAAGTCATCGAAGGTGTGATCATCTGATTGAGTGTGAAGTCGTTTTCACAGCTCATTTCTCCTGAAAAACTGAAGGTTTTTCTGTGAGAAAGAATCAGATCTTATAAGAAATGATTAAAGATGAGTCACACGAATCTTCCATGATATTATTTAAGAATAACGCTCTAAAATATCTAAGTTTACGCTGAAGTAGTTCCACAAATATCAGTTGAAAGACACCACGTTAATGTGGATTGGAATCGATCCAAATTTGTCTTTACTGAGTATTTGTAGTTGTGCTACTTCGCTGGTTATCCTAGAGAAACTAAGGCTTGTTACGTCCAATCTGTTTTAAGAAGGGAAGTTATTTTCAAGAAGAACAGTGGGAGTAAAAGCATAACTCAAAGTTTTCTTAAGGAAACCAAGGCTCGGTACTTTAACGACCATTCTGTTTTCTAAAAAGGGAAGTTACTTTCCAAAGAAGAACAGTGGGAGTAAAAGTACAACTCGAAGAAATTCGAGAAATACAGGAGGCTGCTTAACCTATTGAGGGAGAGCAGCGGAAGGATTTACAGATTTCTGTAGAATCTACACCTGTGGAGCCTGAAGTTCGCAGATATGAATCAGTTACTAATCCGAGAGTGATTTCTCGTCATTAGTTGAAACTGATAATCATTGAAAGTTCGCATGATCTGATGATCATTGAAAGCGATGAATCTGCGAAATTCAAAGAAGCGAAAGTGAGCCCGGACTCCGAAAAATTACATTTTATGTAAGTTAGCTTCATCGATCCATTCATGGATGGAAGCAAACATATCGGAGTTGGAATCTTCGTTCTGTTGAAGTAGTCAAGTTTTTGACTTGAACAGGAACGAAATGGAACTGAGCGTTTACTAATAGATTAGTGGGAGCGATATTGCATTTCTCAAAATGTATGTCGATGACATACTGATTCTCGGAAACAACGTCCCAATGCTGTAGTCAGTAAAGGACTGGCTTGGGAGTTGGTTTAGTGATTGACATGGGTAAAGCCACGAAAGTCTTGGATTCTGGATCTAAAGATAGAGATCCAGAAGAGCTGGTAGGACAAAGTCAGGATTCTTAAATTGACAAAGTCCTACACGTTTTCAGCACTCCAAGAAGGGTTTTTAAGCCAATGTCACATGGCAATACGTTAAGCAAGAAGCAGTGTCCTACGATAACTGCTGAGCTTGAATGCATGGATAGGATTCATATGCGACGGCAATTGGATCTATCATGTATGCCATGACACGTACTTGTTTTGATATTGCTTTAATGTTAAGCAAAACAAGTAAGGACCAGTCAAATCCAGCAAAGAATCACTGGATTGCCGTAAAGAATATTCTAAAGTATTTGAAGAATACTAAGGATAAGTTCTTTAGGTAAAGAAGAAAGTGAGGTGCTACAAGTCGATAGAGTCTGAAAGGCAAGTTTCCAACAGACAAAGATGATTTCCGGTCACAGTCCGGATATGTCTTGTGTCTGTCTGGCGGTGCACGGCACTGTTGCTGACTCCATGACTTAAACTGAATGATTCGCAGCTTGGGAAGCGGCGAAAGAGGTTGTTTGAAAGAATAGTTCATCACTGAACTTGATGTGATTCCCAGCTTAGATGAGACTAGCTGCACATCAAAGATCCAAACACTTAGTGGAATAACCTATTCCGTAAGATAAATGACAGAGATGTTAAGTAGATCAGCAAATTTCAACGAATGAGAACGTTGCTAATCTATTAACGAAGCCACTCCTTGAGCCTAAGCACGAGTCGCGGACTGTTGCTGTAGGATAAGTGAAATTAAGATGTAGTCTTAATTTCAGTGGGAGTTAGTGAAGGGCTTTATTTAGTTATTGATATGTTCTTGTAAAACATATAATGATGTTTATTGAAATTATTATTTCAAGATTATTTTAACTGTGATGAAATAATCGTTCCAAAATGAAATGAACCATTTTATAGGTCATCGAAGTAAATGACTTGATCTTGAGTCATCAAAGTCATTTAGCTTGGTCATAAGACCCTATATTTGATAGATGGTTTATATCATCCTGTCCCTAGTCGAAGGTTGTTGAAATTGGAACACCAACAACCGTGTGAGACTGGATTGGTACGTGACTTATGACAAAGTCTTAGTGTGTCATAGATGCGCGGCATCAAAGTCAGTACATAGGTGTATGTTGGGGAACATACGACCGGACAAGACCCGCTTATAAGAACTCTTCAGGATATTTATATCTGTGTCATAAGAGATTCTTACTACGACTATAGAGTATAGTCCTTAGACCTGAGTTCGCATGCATGTGACTGCACATGGACTGATGCACTTTGATCATTGTCTAACGCTATCGTTCTGCGATAGTTATAAGGACCTTGTTTGGGTACATCATGAAATGAGTAGTTTACAGTGATGGAACAAGATGGGATTTGTCCCTCCAATATAAATGGAGTGAATATCTCTAGGCCAATCGGAGATTTGAATACTGGAAAACGCATGGCCATGCTCAAACGGACTTTCCCGAGTCGTTTGGATTGTCAGTATCAAATCAGAGTCCGATGAACAAGATTAGGCTTTATAAGGATGACACTAATCTTGCCTTATGACTAATCGAGATATTGAGACGAAAGGGATTATGAATACAGAGATTCCAGTTCAAGTGGGAGATTGTTGGAATTGTGTCCAGCAATCTCTGTACTGTCTCTATAAAGTAAGAGTATGTCAGTGATCAGACATAAGTCATACAATACTGGGGGTCATGATGGCTTGCTAGAGTCCGCTCATGATCTATAAGTCTTGGACTTATTGCCTTTATTGTATGATCCCATATGGGTCACACGCTTAAGCTAGCAGGAAATAATGTTGAAAGGCATAGCAGAAGTACGACAAAAGTGCTAGGCATTTGTCGTACTAAGAGAGAATGAATAATGGGTCTGATTAAATGGGATTTAATCAGAATGGGCCCAAAAGCCCAAAAGGGAAAGAGAAGGCTTTTAATGTCTAAAAGCCAAGTCTCTTCTCCCCAACCCTAAGCCTCCCAGCCGCGATTTCTCTCCTCTCTCTGCGCCCCATCTCAGCTCGGTCTAGCAGCCATTTTCCTGTGATTGCGTGTGTGAGCCTTTGGAGGATCCATCTCTCGGTGTATCTCCCTGATCTCTGACCTGTTCATCAATTCCGCTGCAAACAAACAGGTAAAAGGTGAGATCATATGTTTCTAAATAAGAACACCTAGATCTAATGCATGTTTAGGTTGATATCAATATGAGAATTGAATCAGGATCAACCAAAACTTCCTACAATACAGTCATGTAATCATCAATGTCTGGGACTCCCAATGACATTTATGAATCACAAACCGTCTTACCCACGCAAAAGCAGACACCCTCATACTGTAAGGCCATGAATACAATTGAATGGGCTTCGACAGCTGACATAGCCTGGACAAGACATCCAACGCTTGATATTATTTGAGGTTCGTAGGTTTATTTAAAAAACATTCCCAATATAGAAGATTACTATTTTGGGAAACTTTCCATTTTTGGAAACCTACTATTTTGGAAACTTTCTAAAATTGGAAACTTTCTAAAAATGGAAACTTTCTAACTTTAGAAATTTCTTAAAATCCAAAACATGCAAATTCAGAAACTTCTATTTTAAGAAACTTTCTAATTTCAAAATTTCGGAAACTTTAATTTAAAATCGACTTTATAATTTTATAAAATAAATTTTAAATTAATCTGAAGAAAGACTCAAATAATTGGCCCAATTGTTTTAACTTCTTGGCCCGAGGCCCAAGAATTGGTCCATGTCCAAGACATGACCCAATTGTCCAATTAAATGACACAACCGGTCTGGTTCATTAAAATTGGTCTAACCAAATTTTAATTACTACGTTGACCACAATTGTCAACCGGTTATTTACTAAACCGGATTTTCTCAATTTATTTGGTCCAACCAAATCAAATTAGAAAATCCTGGTTTAGGCACTAAATCCAATAATTATTTCGACATTGGATTTCTTATCCCGGTTTAACCAGAACTTAATAAATTTATTAAGTCTGTTTATTAAACCGTGACGTTTAATTTTAATTAAATTAAACCGAGCCAAAACCCTAACCGCATCGATCGATGCTCTCAGCATCGATCCTGCAACGATCGTGCATCGATCCTGCATCGATCGATGCTCTCACGCGTGCACGCACGGTTATCAGGTTTGGCCGAGAGATTCTCGCGAGATCCATGCGATCGTTTGATCGATCCATGCGATCGTGGTCAATCTCTCGCGGTTGCAACGATCGATCCATGCATTGCATCGATCGATGCAATGCATCTCAGTCGATGCAAAAATCAGTTTAGGTCGCATACCAAATCAATATAGCTTGGTCATGCGATTTTTCAACTGTTTGTTTAGGATTCAATTCTTGTTTCTTAAGTGTTTTAATCTTATCAGTAGATTGATTCAAAAACACCTCTTTAAACAATCCTAGACATGAATCTAAACAAGAAAAACCAGAACCAAAAGCTCTGATACCACTGTTGGAATGTTTAGTTGATCCTGATTCAATTCTTAGATTCATATCAACCTAAACATGCGGATCTAGGTTCTCTTGAATAAAAACATTAGATGGTCTCACCTTTTTACCTGTTTATGCAGCGGAAGAGATAGAACAGGTCAGAGATCAGCTGAACCACCAAGGGATGGATCCTCCAAAGGCTCACACACGCACGCTCGGGAATTGGCTGCTAGACCAGACAGAGAGGAGGCGC
This sequence comes from Orychophragmus violaceus, assembly GCA_030180135.1. Lineage (NCBI taxonomy): Eukaryota > Viridiplantae > Streptophyta > Magnoliopsida > Brassicales > Brassicaceae > Orychophragmus > Orychophragmus violaceus. The sequence continues at coordinate 83,395,854 of CM058231.1, forward strand.
AGAGAGAGGCTGAGGGAGGCGCAAACTTCTTAGAAAATTAGAGAGCTAGGTCTGATTTTATTCATTAAAATCTCTCCTAGTTCTCATGGGCTTTTGGGCCCAGTTCTCAGTTCTGATTAAATCTCATGGATTTAATCAGGCCCTTTAGTCTCTCTTGGTACAGTAAATGCCTAGCACTTTTACCGTACTTCTGCTAAGCCGTTTCTTCGTATTTTCCCGTTAGCTTATGATAGGTTCTAAGTTTTACCCTATTCTAAAACTGCAAGTGCACAGTATAGTCAATGTAGTATATAGGGTTATCGAATCCACAGGGACACTTGGTCTCAAGAGGATCAAACCGTAGGAATTAATACTAGAAATAAGCAAGTAGTGATTGTAATAAATTGCGGTGCAAGAAAGTAAACAGTAGCAGGAAATCGGTTTGTAAACAATAAACTAAAAGCGTCAAGCCTAGGGTATTCTCAGGAAATCAGACAAGCAGACAAGTTAATCAGTCAGGATCAAATTAAACTCAGTTCTAGAACTCGAATCACGGAAATAGAATTAACCAAATCTCTTTGCGAAAACTCTCTAAGTCTAAGTGCAGTAATCCAAATCTCTTTGCAACTACTAACAGATTAAACAAGCATTAAGTTCAAGTTCGATATGTTCACAATTAAACTAAACCAAATCTCTTTGCGAATAATTCAATTGCTCAACCTAAATAGTTCAGATTTCTAAATCCCACTCTCGTGACGTATTTAGTAACCTAGGATCTAGATTCTAATTGATCAGGTTAGAACTAGCTTTAAGCACAATTTAGTTTGAAGAACATTCTAATCATATGAATCCTAACTGAATTCAACAAGTCTAGCAAGTCATCAAACCCTAACGAGAAACCCTAAACTCAACTATGGATCTACTCAGACATGATTGATGAAAACATAATCATAGAATAAATAGATTGCATATAAGAAATTAAAATATCAAAGGGGTTCAAAATCTTCTCCAAAATAAATGAATACAAGGAAATAGATCAGCCCCGAAAGCTCTAAAAATCTCTTAGCTCTAAGTATCAAAGCGTATCTAAATTAAACACCAAAAACTAGTATATATAGGCAAAATCTCGGCTGGGGCTTCTGTGTAAATACTGAAAGTATCTTGGGCTTCTTTGCAAATCTTCAATACTGGTTACGCCGACGCGTACGGCCCATCTCGCGACTGCATCGACCGATGCACAATGCGTGTCGATCGATGCAACATCAAATAATCGAACAGTGAATAAAGCTCTCGGCCAAAACGTCCCAAAATGCCCAAAATGCTCCATATATCTCCAATTAGCTCCAAACCTGATTTAACCTGTAAAAGACTCTAAACTAATACAAAAGACTCTAAAAACACAACTATATCATGGTATAAAATGGGTAAAAACCATGATATATCAACTCCCCCACACTTAGCCTTTGCTTGCCCTCAAGCAAAACAGAGAACTAAAATGCAGTGAAGAGGTTTGAAAACTCTTCAGAAACTCATTTTGTCATAGAAGCAGCAGCATTCAGATTCCCCTTAGTAATCCACATGAAAGAATCAATCTACAGACATCAAGACCAACATGTACTTCCCCCACACTTAGCAGCTGTCCTAAGTAAACGCCACAACCACATTCAAGCATTCAAATTCACCCTACTGACTTCTGCAAATATTTAAGTGCGGTCTCACCTAAGGAGTATCGATCTAAAGGCACATGGATTCTTACCTAATCAGCTCTAGACCACCATACTATCTTTCTCTAGTCCCTTTCTTCTCTTTCCCTTCTTTAACAACTGATTTTTCCCCACTGGGTATCATTTTATTTTTTTTATCAGTGTTCTTCCCGTTATGGGGTGTACTTTGGACACATTCCATGGATCACATGAGAGAAAATAGTGTTTGCTACCATTCCCATGACCACTTCGGAGTTACTAACTCATCCTCAGTTTATTATCTTTTTTTTTTTTTTTTTTTTTTTACTTTATAGAAGGGGAGAAGGGGACTAAATAGGACAGGTTTACAGGCTGTGTCAGAACTAACAGGGAATCCGACATAAAGTATACCAAGCCCTTAGGTGAGAAAATCTAAGTCAGTATTAGGGGTGAAGTCAGTAAAGGATCCTTTGATACCTGAAGTGATGTGGGTGTCCTTAGTAGGCTGATCTGTGATGGGGTTTTCTAATAGTCATAGATAGATCTGCAGCTTCATCCCAATGGTCACTTAAGTTCCTGCAAATGCTGCTAATCTCCTCCAAAAATCATTGTTTCCTACTTAAACCAATTTTGACTCGAAAAACAAATTTTGAAAATTTTTAACTGACTCTAAGAAAACAAAAGAAACTAATTAGTAGAACCTCCCCCACACTTAAAACACACTGTCCCCAGTAGTGTCAAGCAAGGGATTGGTTAAAGAAAAATTAAAATAGTTGAATGGTTAGTTCTCTCGGGTTTTACCTCTGTCGCAGTCAGGCATCGATCGTTGCACTAGGTGCACCGACCGTTGCTATGCGATTTCTGTTGTAACGATCGACACAAACGTGTGTCGATCGACGCAATACGATTTTCACGAACAGTCAGCAGGTTAGCAGGTTAATCCGTCGGTTTATGTCAATTTCGAACCCTGCAAACTGAAAACACTAGAAACAAAGTAAAACTGAAACAACAAATGTATCAAATCACGCCAAACCATCCAAACATAGTAAATCCTAAAAGAAAAAGAAAGACAAAGTGCAAGAAAAGATAAAAAGTCAGAATACAGAACCGATAAACTGATAATGGAGACTACGCTCACTCGCTCTCATCATCTATACCGGCATAGGGATCAGCACCGGTGTCCTCTGGAGATCGCTGTCGACGACGTGTATCAGGTACAGGCTGATGGATCTGTGGTGGCCTCCTGCAGCTGCAAGTACGCATGAAGTTCCAGAAAACTCGGAACATACCATCTGATCTCTCTCTCCACTCTGCATCAGAATAGTCACCGTAGGCCATCGCAGGTTCGGGAAATGGACCCACATCGTCGATCGGGGCAGGGGCAGGCGCAGGGGTAGTGGAAGTCGAAGCTCGAGAGGAAGGCTCTCCCAGCGGATGAGCCATAGAAGGAATCCTACACTGCGCAGACTCAGGAGGCTGAAATCTCAGAGCCTCTAATGTGTCAATCTGTGTCCATCTGGCAGCAGGAAGCTCTATACCGGTCCTCCCCGTAGTCGGGTCAGTGTAAATCCAAATCTTCCCCTCCTTGAGCCAAGTGGCGCTCTGCAAATGGCTGAGATCTAGGAACTCCCGGGCTGTAACACACTCCGTGCCATGAAGAGGAATCCCGCAATACTCAAAAATGGGAGTAAGCAAACTCCCAACCGTCTCAGTACCAGCTCCATCGAAAGGCTTCGTCTGTAGATCAACCAAATGCTGAGCAAAAATAGCTCCCAAGTTGAGACCCGAAGTAGGATCTCTCACTCCAGAACTCCTGAACTGATCTCTCAGGCCCATGAACAACAGCTCCATCTCATATTTGCGCATCTTGTTTGCCTCAAACTTGCAAAGCAAGCTCCAGCATAAGATACGCGAGACATATCGCAGCACCGGATGTCTCATCTGCACAACTGGTGTGGTCCTAGAGTTGTACTGACCACTACCAATAATCTTCCAGAACCGTATGGCCTCATCACGGTCCCACTCAAGTGGCATGGCTATGCGCCTCGGCTCAGTTCTGAACCCGTAGATCCTGCAAAGATCAAGAAGAGGGATCCGATACCTGACTCCCCAGCTCATGAATGTAAATGATCCCACTGTAGCACTCCGGTTGTCAGGATCAGAGTAAACCACTCTGCAAGTGGCCAATAACTGTCTGGCCAGCTCCGGGTAGAGATCATAAGATCGCATCGGCATTGTCCCTAGACCAATGCCTCTGCATACAGCTAGTACCTGCTCATCAATCCCAAGAGTCTTGCAGGTGGAGTAGTCGGCGAACTTGGTTGGCTTGAAGATCATCCCACACCAACCATTATAGAGAAGCGAGTCATATTCGTCCCAACTGCTGAGCAATGGGCGCTCTGTGAACTCATCAGACTTGAAGAACTTCTGAGGTTCCTCTGGCCATGCTATTGTTGTCGGCATTGGTGTCTTGTCTGCTCGGGGCCAGGGTAAAGTAACTGGTGGTCCATATCTCTGATATGGTGCGGGTGGCTCAGACTCTCTGCTAAACCAGGCAGGTGGTGGGATGTATTGCCTTGAAGCTGTAGAAGCTGTGGCTCGTTTCTTGCGGGGTTGTCGATTAGTTGCCATCTGCAAAACAAACAAAATTGAAACACAAATAAGCCTCGGCAATTCTCTGTGAAATCGCGAAGCATCGACCGTTGCATCTAAGGCATCGATCGTTGCAAGGCGATTTCACTTCGTCGAACATTTCCCAAAATCGCAAAGCAACGACCGTTGCTCAAAAGCAACGACCGCTGCAAGGCGATTTTGCCGCAAACAAATCATCAAATTCAGTTCAAATCTAACCACATTGCATCAAATCAACAAGATCCTACTGTTAAACAACCTAAATCATGTCCATTTAAGCATATCATTGTCGATTTCAAGCCAAAAATCCCTAAATTCCATAAACCCTAAAATCCATTCTAAAAATGGCGAAAATGAGAAGTCATACCTTTGATTCGTTGTAAATGGGTAATAGAATCAACTAGAGGGGGTTAAAACAACAAGATTCAAGCTTGAAATCACAGAAATTGATGAAGAATTTAGAGATTTAGGTGTTTAGCTCTCGGTTGTACGGACGGCGAGCAAATGAGAAGGAGAAGAGAAGAGAAAAGGGTTTAAGGCACTTACCTCGATCGTGGGTTGCAACGATCGTTGCTTTAGGGGCAACGATCGATGCTTGGTAAATCGAAATTCGATTTCCGGTTTAAACACATACCTTAATTTTGCAATGGAACCAACTGCAACGACCGTTGCTTAGGAGCAACGATCGTCACAATGCGACGTCCCCTCTTCGTCAAATCTCCTTGCAACGACCGGTGCAGGTATGCATCGATCGTCACACATCTCCAGGTTCGAATTCTGCATTCTGTAACTTAGCAAAAACAAAAACAAAAACGTGAAATCCTAAGAAAAACACCAAAAATAAAAGAGAAAAACAACTAAACCTATTAGTGGGTTGCCTCCCACTCAGCGCTTGTTTAAGGTCATTAGCTTGACCGGACGCACAAGATCTTTCAGGCACTTAGAGATCCTGACAGAGACTTTTTCTGTCTCTGTTCAAGTCTCCTCATCCATGGTGGAGAATAAGCTGTCGCAGAATGCTTCAGCCCAAGAAAGGATGGAGTAAAGTGTGCTCCAGGATCTAAAATCACAGGCCCATCTGGCTGGTCATCTTCTGCTTCCATGATTGTGAAAGTCTGCCCATCTATCAGTGGCTTCCGCAGCTTCTCCATGTCATATCGCAGCGTCTCATCTCCCAGGTGGAGGTCTATTAGACTTTGTCTGACATCAATCACAGCTCCTGCTGTAGCCAAGAATGGTCTTCCAAGTAACAGTGCTTCATCCGGATCGCAATCATATTTCAGCACAAGGAAATCTGTTGGAACCAAGTAGTTTCCAACTCTCACTGGTATGTCTTCTAAAACTCCTTCTGGTACTCGTATAGACTGATCAGCTAGGATAAGACGGGTTCTAGTAGGAGAAAAATTCAGCACCCCCAGCTTCTCTGCCACAGAATAAGGCATCATACTTCCAGCAGCTCCTAAATCACAAAGAGAGCGTCTAAAGCTATTCTCGAAGATGGAGCAATCAAGTATAAAGACTCCAGGGTCAGGTAACTTCTTTGGAATCTTGTTCAGTAGCACTTCACTAATGTGTTGGGGAACTACAATCACCCATTCTTTCAGGTCATCATCCAATGGTAGCATCTTGTTCAAATACCTCTGCACACAGGGATGATAAGGTGGATCATCAGGCGGTGGAATTTCTTCCAAGTCTTCACCACTCTTCTCCAACTTCTTCAGCTCCTCTATCTCCTGTTTAATTACCTCAGATACCTTGGGATATTGCCTAATGGCTTGTGCATAAATCTCCTCCTGAGTGATTTCAGATACATCAGGGAATAGGCGGGCCAGTTCTGCATCAGTCTCATAATCATCCGGCAACACTGTCTGTTTACGTCCTGCATCGACCGACACAAGGTGTGTGTCGATCGTTGCAATGCGATTTTCGCCGATTCCACCCGTGAGTTTTCCACTAAATTCCGAAAATTCTTCTTCAACAACCAACTCAGCTGTGCTTAGCTCAAACTTCTCACCCAGATGAGATCCATCATTAACGAGTACAGACCAGGCTTTAATATGAGTATCTGCAGGTCCTTTTCCTTTCATAGTACCTGAAATCTGATTAACCTGAGTGTCCAGTTGCTTCATGTGAGTGTTCATAGACTCAATCTTCCCATTGAGATCTCCATACATAGCATCAATCTTCTTGTTGCAGTCCACAGAAGTCTTGATTTGGCTCTCCAGCAACTGTTCCATCATTGTCTCCATCTTGGTCTCGAAAGCAGTAGGTGTAGGAGGTGTTTGATAAGATGAAGATCCGTAGGTCCTTTGAGCATTCTGTCCATAAGGCTTCTGAAAGTTGCCGTTCTGTCCATAGCCTGAAGAGTTCTGATTGCCCGTGTAGGCGGTTTTCTGTCCTCCACCGGAAAATCTGTTCCCAGATTGATATCCAAATCTGTTTCCTTGGAAACCAGATCCTCCGATGTAATTCACATCCTCTTCCTGAGTGTCCTCCTCAGTCTGAATTACTTCTACTTCTTGAGCAAAGTGGACAGCTTTCTTCTCTCCTAGAAGAGTGCAGATTTTATCCATTCTGGACCTCAATTCAGCCATCTCTGATTTATCAACACTTCCACCAGATTTCTTCCTCCTATCATCCATAGTCTTGCAGCTGTTGCTGCTAATCAAGTTCTCGATCAACTGCTTAGCTTGTGTAGGAGTCCTGGTGTTGAAGTTGGCATCACTAGAATTATCCAGCGCCTGCTGATACGGAAGATCTATTCCTCTGAAGAAGATACCAATCAGCTGAACTTCAGTGAATCCATGGTGCGGACAGTCACGCTGATACTGCTTAAATCTCATCCAGGCAGTCTTTAAAGGCTCCACAACTCCTTGGGAGAAAGTAAGTATGTCCTGTCTAGATTGGTCTGAACGCGCATCGTCATAGAAATGACGCAGAAACTCACTCTTTAAGGCTGCCCAAGTAGTATACTGACCAGGTGCCAGTTGTCTCAGCCATGCACTAGCGTCTCCAGCAAGACTGTGCGGAAATAGCTTAAGGAACAGATAGTCCTGGCAAACTCCATTGTATTTCATACCAGTAACTATGTCCTCAAACTTGTCTATGTGATCCATAGGCTGCTCTGATTGAAGACCATGAAAAGCAATCTGCCTCATCAGTTGGTAGTAGATAGTCTTTACCTCAAAGTCGTTCCTCTCAAAGGCAGGAAGCACTAAAGCTGCTCGGTTCGCATGAAACTCATCAGGTCTGTTGTAATCAGCTAGCGTTCTCTCATGAACCACCATCTCTCTATCTTGAGCTCGTCTTTGACCTTGGTTTGGTTCCAAAATCGGTTGTTCAGGAGGGTCAGGGATTACGTTCCCTGCAGCATCAATCCTTTGCCCAGCAGCATTGTAAGGATTGTTCTCTGGATCCCTCAGGATTCCATCAGCATCTGGTATCAAGATCAAGCGTTCTCGTACCATTCTCTCTCTCTTTTCTCTTCTGATTGTCCTTTCTAAACGTCCAAGTTCCTCTAGATTGAGATTAACTAAGCTCGAGTTCGGATTACTTCTAGTGTTCTGCGTTGGCATAAACTGTCTGTAATCGTCCAGCAACGATCGATGCTATCAGTGCAACGATCGATTCAATCTCAGAATCGTCTAGTGTCGATCGACGCAAGGTGTGCAACGGTCGACGCAAGGCGATTTCGGTACCTGCGACAGAAAGAATCAGAGAAAAGAATCAGTAAAATCAAAATAAAAAAAAACGAAAAACAAAAAGCAAAAACGAAAAATTTCTAGTAAAACCCTAAGTTCGGTCCTATCGAAGACTCAAAGAGTCCCCGGCAACGGCGCCAAAAACTTGATAGGTTCTAAGTTTTACCCTATTCTAAAACTGCAAGTGCACAGTATAGTCAATGTAGTATATAGGGTTATCGAATCCACAGGGACACTTGGTCTCAAGAGGATCAAACCGTAGGAATTAATACTAGAAATAAGCAAGTAGTGATTGTAATAAATTGCGGTGCAAGAAAGTAAACAGTAGCAGGAAATCGGTTTGTAAACAATAAACTAAAAGCGTCAAGCCTAGGGTATTCTCAGGAAATCAGACAAGCAGACAAGTTAATCAGTCAGGATCAAATTAAACTCAGTTCTAGAACTCGAATCACGGAAATAGAATTAACCAAATCTCTTTGCGAAAACTCTCTAAGTCTAAGTGCAGTAATCCAAATCTCTTTGCAACTACTAACAGATTAAACAAGCATTAAGTTCAAGTTCGATATGTTCACAATTAAACTAAACCAAATCTCTTTGCGAATAATTCAATTGCTCAACCTAAATAGTTCAGATTTCTAAATCCCACTCTCGTGACGTATTTAGTAACCTAGGATCTAGATTCTAATTGATCAGGTTAGAACTAGCTTTAAGCACAATTTAGTTTGAAGAACATTCTAATCATATGAATCCTAACTGAATTCAACAAGTCTAGCAAGTCATCAAACCCTAACGAGAAACCCTAAACTCAACTATGGATCTACTCAGACATGATTGATGAAAACATAATCATAGAATAAATAGATTGCATATAAGAAATTAAAATATCAAAGGGGTTCAAAATCTTCTCCAAAATAAATGAATACAAGGAAATAGATCAGCCCCGAAAGCTCTAAAAATCTCTTAGCTCTAAGTATCAAAGCGTATCTAAATTAAACACCAAAAACTAGTATATATAGGCAAAATCTCGGCTGGGGCTTCTGTGTAAATACTGAAAGTATCTTGGGCTTCTTTGCAAATCTTCAATACTGGTTACGCCGACGCGTACGGCCCATCTCGCGACTGCATCGACCGATGCACAATGCGTGTCGATCGATGCAACATCAAATAATCGAACAGTGAATAAAGCTCTCGGCCAAAACGTCCCAAAATGCCCAAAATGCTCCATATATCTCCAATTAGCTCCAAACCTGATTTAACCTGTAAAAGACTCTAAACTAATACAAAAGACTCTAAAAACACAACTATATCATGGTATAAAATGGGTAAAAACCATGATATATCAGCTTAGGCGTGTGACCCATATGGGATCATATAATAAAGGCAATAAGTCCAAGACTTATAGATCATGAGCGGACTCTAGCAAGCCATCATGACCCCCAGCATTATATGACTTATGTCTGATCATTGACATACTCTTACTTTCTAGAGACAGTACCGAGATTACTGGACACAATTCCAACAGTGGGCTGCTGAAGCGAAAGACTGCAATAACGTCCCAACTCCCTCGTCATGAGGTGCTTCCTTCTGCGGTTTCAACGCGCATAAATCTTTCTTCCAAACTTGGTTCGGTGGGGTCCCAGAAACCACCCAATACGCAGATATGAGTGCAATAGCATGGAACTGTCAGGGGGCGGGAGCATACCTGACAAAGCAACACCTGCGGGAGTTGTATCGCTACTTTCGTTCTAGTTTTCTTTTTCTTTCAGAAACAAAAAATAATTTTTCCTTTTTGCAAGACTTTCAGATTGAGTTTGGTTATGATAGATTGTTCACCGTGGAACCAATAGGTAGAAGCGGTGGACTAGCTTTGTTTTACTTGGATGACTTTGATGCTAAGGTACTGTTCTCGAATGATCGAATGATTGATGTGGAAGCACAGATTGAAGGACATAAAGTTTTCATAACTTTTGTCTATGGAGATCCGGTTGTTAAATACCGCGGAAATGTTTGGGAGAGACTCACACGGATTGGAGTAGAAAGAGAAGGAGCATGGATCATGCTCGGTGATTTCAATGAAATTTCTAGCAACGAAGAGAAGAAAGGAGGAAGGAAACGATCAGAAGCATCCTTCCTACCATTTAAAACGATGCTCAAGGACTGTGGTATGCTGGATTTTCCCTTTAAGGGGAACTCATTCTCATGGGCTGGCCGAAGAAGAGCGGGCCGTATTCAATGTCGACTAGATCGTGCAGTTGGGAATGAAGAATGGCATCATATTTTTTCCCACACAGATGTGGAGTATTTACTGAGATGGGGTTCTGATCACAGACCAATCTTTGTAAGATTCAAGGCAAACGACAAAAGAAGCAGGAGAGGCTTTAAGTTTGACAAAAGATGGCTATCGAAAGATGGATTCTCGGAGATGATAAAGAAGGGCTGGAACGCAGAAACCAGGGATGCTTCATCTGACCTCGTAGACAAGATCGGTGAATGTAGACGCGGAATCTCGAGATGGAGACGCACAAACCATACAAACAATGAGGAAATGATAGCAAAACTTAAAGATAAATTGGATCAGGCGCAAGGAGACGACGCGATGTCAAATGAGGAAGAGCTCGAATTGAAATGGAAGCTATGTGCAGCCTTCCGTGACGAAGAAACGTTCTGGAGACAGAAGAGTAGAGCGATCTATCACCGAGAAGGAGACCGGAACACCAAGTTCTTTCAGGCTATTACAAAACAAAGGAGAGCTCGGAATAGGATCGTTCGCCTCAAAGACCAATACGACCAGTGGGCCGAGATGGAGGACGCGATAGAGAAGGTGGCGTCAGACTATTTTAAAACGCTCTTCTTGTCTCTGGCCCCTGATACGATTGAGGATTCTATCCGGTATATTACCGCGAATGTCACCGAGGAGATGAATAACAACCTAACAAAGAGACCTTCGGATAAGGAGATTAGGGATGCCGTGTTCGCGATAAACCCGGACAAAGCACCTGGTCCAGATGGGATGACAAGTCTATTTTACCAGATATTCTGGAACACGGTCGGAAAAGATGTCATCAGGACGGTCCACGAATTCTTTGATAATGGGGAGCTAGATGAAAGGATGAACACCACAAATATCTGTCTCATTCCGAAAGTGTCTAAACCAACCAACATGAAGGAATTCAGACTGATCAGCTTGTGCAACGTAAGCTACAAGATAATCTCCAAGATCTTATCTTCGCGGCTGAAAAAGATTCTGCCAAACCTTATATCGGAGACTCAATCAGCCTTTGTGGCTCGACGTCTGATAACAGACAATATTCTAGTGGCCCAGGAAATCTTCCACGCTCTACGAACCAATCCGAGCTGTAAATCAAAATATGTAGCGATCAAGACACATGAGTAAGGCCTACGATAGAGTAGAATGGAGTTTCCTGGAAGCTCTAATGCGGAAAATGGGGTTCGATTAACGTTGGATCTCGTGGATTATGACATGTGTCTCATCGGTCTCGTATAAAGTCTTAATTAACGGAGAAGCCAAAGGACACATCTCTCCCAGCCGAGGTCTACGTCAGGGGGACCCATTATCGCCCTTCCTGTTCATCTTATGCACATAAGTGCTCATATCTCATATTCAAGAAGCGGAAAGACAAGATCGGATTACTGGAATAAAGATCGCCAAAGCTTGTCCTTCAGTCTCACACCTTCTCTTTGCAGACGACAGCCTCTTTTTCTGTAAAGCGGAACAATCTCAATGTGAGGAGTTAATGAGAATCATCGACGTGTATGGTCAAGCCTCGGGACAACAACTGAATAAAGAGAAATCTCCAGTTCTGTTCGGTTCCAAGGTCGTCACGTCCTTAAAACACGATCTGAAAAGATCGCTTATGATTCATAAAGAAGGTGGTATGGGAATGTATCTAGGGATGCCAGAGAAGATTTGTGGGTCTAAGAAGCAAGTTTTCTCATATGTGCATGACAGATTGAATGGACGGATCAATTCGTGGTCTGGTCGGCTCCTCTCAAGAGGCGGAAAGGAAGTACATATCAAAGCAATAGCACAGGCGGTGCCCACATATGTGATGTCATGTTTTCTTCTGCCCATGGAAGTAACAAAACAATTATCTAGCGCCGTTGCGAGATTCTGGTGGAGCTCAAACGGTGCGAACAGAGGCATCCACTGGAGCAGTTGGGATAAATTATGTGTTCCCCTAGAAGAGGGTGGGCTGGGATTTCGTGACTTCCGGGATTTTAATCTAGCACTGCTAGCTAAGCAACTGTGGAGACTACTGATCTACCCCGAGTCGCTCCTAGCCAGAGTACTAAAAGGACGATACTACCGTCATTCGAACCCAATGCTTGTGGACAAATCTAATAGCCCATCCTTTGGCTGGAAAAGTATACTGGCAGCAAAACCCATCATCGCAAAAGGACTGAGGAAAACGATTGGAAACGGAGCTGAAACGAAAGTGTGGGACGATTGGTGGATTCCTTCCGATCCAGCTCGAGCGGCCCACTCAAAAGATCTGACCCGTGATTTTGATCTCCGCGTCCACCACCTCATCGACTACAACACAAAGGAATGGAATAAGGACTTCATTAGCCAGATCATAACAGAGGAGGATGCAACTCTTATCTACGACATCAAAATCAGTAAGACAAACCGGAGAGACACGTACTCATGGGACTGCTCGCCGAAGGGAGGATACACGGTTAGAGAAGGATACAGAGTTGCAAGAGCCATTGCGATGGAAGAAACTCTTCTCCCTATAGCGGAACCTAGCACTCGACCACTTCGTAAACAAGTATGGAAGGTCAAAGCCCCGAGGAAGATAAAGCATTTTCTCTGGCAGGCCTTAGCGGGCCAAGTCGCTGCCGCGAGTCGATTGGTTGACAGACACTGCAGACGAGACCGAGCGTGTCAGAGATGCGGGGCAGACGTGGAATCGATAAACCATATACTCTTTGAATGTCCACCCGCGATACAATGCTGGGCTCTCTCATCAGTACCATCAAATCCGGAGATTTTCCCGTGTACATTGATCTATAACAACATGGACTACCTAATGTGGAGAGCAAAAGAACAAGGGGCTTCAACTCAATCTCTTGAGATGTTTCCATGGCTGGTCTGGTACATTTGGAAGGCACGAAACGCCAAGGTCTTTCAAGGAAAAGATACATCCCCGAAAGACACGGTGGAGCTGGCAATGGCGGAGACGTTCTCCTGGATGTCAGCTCAGACTTTGTCTGCTGTTATCGACGAACCAACGGAACCAAGGACAGAAGATGAAGCAAGAGAAGCGGAACCCAACCAACCATGGAAATGCTGGTTCGATGCTTCCTGGACTGCGAAAAATGAGATGTCGGGCATTGGTTTTGTACATTGCAAAGACGAGGAGGTTGTCGTACAAGGATTAAAAGGATGCAAGGCGACCAAGTCAGCAATTCAGGCGGAGTTCAGAGGGCTTCTATGGGCAATGGAGACACTGACGAAAAGGCAGATAACAGAGGTACACTTTTTCTCGGATTGCAAACAACTCGTACAGATGCTCGTTAAAGACGAAGACTGGCCGACCTTAGCATCAGAGAGGGATGAATTCGATTTCCTACAAGCTCGGTTCACTGATTTTAGTATATCTTTTATACCTCGTTCTCAAAATGTCCGAGCGGATACCCTTGCAAAAGGCGCCCGTGCTCGAGATAACTTGTTTTCCTTTGTAACCACAGACAAGGAGGCACTGTTAGCACTTGAAGCTAACGATTTTGCCTTAATGGAATAGACTGAATCTTTGACGCAAAAAAAAAAAAAATGTTTATTTCTATTCTATTTTTTTTTATTTATAATATATGTGAATATATCATGCATAATAAAGCATCTTATCGCGAACAATAAAAGGTCTTCGAATTGTTGATTTTTCTAGTTCTTGAGTTTCCATCTGTCGTCAAATTAGAAGAGCATGCAAAAGAACCAAAAAATATCTTAAGTAACACTACAAAAAAAGTCATCATTCATAGGAAATTATTATAGCTCGTTTTACTGAACTGCTATTGTAGATGTTTTCAAAATTTATAAACTCTATAATAGCATTAGATAAACGCTATGATATAGTTTCAATAAGCGGAAACCTAAATTTAGCTAAACCGCCACACTTAGTGAAAATTTAGGATCGTGAAAAACTCAACTCATTTTCCCTCTTCACTTTCATTTTCCCTCTCCAGTTTTCATTTTCCCTTTTAAACACAAAATCATCTCTCATTCGATTTCTTCTCTCGTAAATGCGTATTGTACCAACATCTCCGATGGAGCCTTCTCAGATCGAAGATTAAAAAGTTTCCGATTCCTATCGATTTGACCCTGTTCTAAAACCCTAAAAATAATTTAGCGTTGTTTCTGCCGTAGACATAAAAAATGGGGAAGAAGAGAAAGCACAACGATACTGAAGCGGCGGCACCGGTGAAGAAGAACGATTCTGCTCCCCAGAGACCTAAAAGGACTCTATTAGGTTGGAAAGATAAGAATGAAGATGCTGAGAAATCCAAGGCAGCCTCTATGTCTCCCCCTCGATTCAGGAATAAAGAGAAGGTTCTTGTCACTTTTTATCGTCGTATCAGTTTCATGTGAAGCGAATTGAAATTTGTTTTAGGTGTAATTTTGTTTACTCGTTTGATGGTGAGAAGAACAATCGACTATCTGTTTTTTCTTTTGTTGAAGGTATCAGCATCTGATGTTGAATATGGTGTCCCTTCTGCCTCACTGTAAGAAGGATATTAAGGTGGAAGCTAAGAGCAGTAAAGGCAGGACAATTAATGAGCTTGTCGAGATTAAGGGCTCTTCTTCCTGCTTGTTTTTTGAGGTAAATATTCCATCTTTTCGTACACCTTAATTCCACAATCAATTGATAATCTGTGGTCTGATCTTCTTAAGAGGGTTTTATAATCTGTTCTTATCTTTTCAAAATGTAACTCTGTAAAAGTTTGATACATAGATGATGGAACAAATCACTGAATTGAAGAAAATCTTTTGTGGTTCAAATTGGGTCCTTTGTCTCTCTGCTCTCTGTCTCACCGTGTCTTGAAACTGAAGTTTGTTTGTTTTCGTCTTCAGTGTAGGAAGCATAAAGATCTTTACATGTGGATGGTCAAGTCCCCTAGTGTACCCTCTGATAAGTTCTTGGTTAATGCTGGTAATTTCTCTAGCCCTTCGTACATTGTTTCAGGAATTAGCTGGTGGAGCTAACCATACTTTAGCTTACATTTTGTTTGTCGCTGACCTATGTTTCCTTAATTCTCTATATGGTGAAGTTCACACAATGGAGGAACTGAAACTCACTAGTATGTGTTGAGAGCCGGAGACTGTAATGACATGTTTGAGATCTGCATTTTTCAACTCTCACACAATTATCTAAATGTTATGTGTAGGTAACCTCATCACTGGATGAACAAGTACTAGATATCTCTTACAAGGAGATTCTGTATAAGTTGTGAGAAATGTCTCCACACTCGATGGTGCTTTGTATCTCTACGTGAATCACAGTCACCTTAACACATGTCATTCCCATTTTCATTCCCTTATGTTCCTGGTTAGTTTTGGACTTTTGACATTCTAATTATTTTTTTCCCTATCTCTTCCAGGTTTTTGGAATTCCTAAGGTGAGCCAAAGAAGAAGAAGACCATATGCTTGTTGTTGGCTTTAAAGTGATGCATACACTCAGCATCTATGGTGAAATCTCGATGCATAAGTCTATATGATTTTATCTCTTTTACTCTTTCTTCTTGTACCGGATGCTTGAGGAGCTCCATTATACATCCAGAGAAGTCAAATAACTCAGGATTCAGTTAGCGAGATGGCGTCTTTGATAACCTTTGCCAGACGGATATGGATGATATATGCAACGTTTCTAGACCTATCGTAGGGAGTGCAAGAACAAGTACATTCATTTTCTTTATTTTGTTTAGTTCTTTGCTACTGATTTTGTTTCTGATCGAGTTGTGCTCTAATCGTCTTCTTTTTTTACAGGCTGCTGGTGCTTTAGCTAATTTAGCCACTCATGGTGATAGCAGCAATAATAGTGCTGCGGTTGGAAAATAAGCAGGTGCATTAGAAACTCTTGTTCAACTTACACAAGCGCTTCATGAAGGTGTTAAAAAAAAAAGTTGGTGGTGCTCTATGGAATTTTTCATTTGATGAGGAGAATCGAGAATCTATTGCTGCAGCTGGTGGTGTTGAAGCTTTGGTTGGTATGCTTGCATTTTGTAAACACGATAATATGTCTTTTTTTGGTCAAACGACATGATTATCTGTCTCATTTGCCTTTTTAAGGGAGTTTCTAATCACCTTTGTTGATTATTTAGGTGACGCTCGCGCAGTCTTGTTCAAATGAGTCCACATGTCTTCAAGAAAGAGAAGCTGACGCTCTTTGGAGATTGTCAGTGTCAGAAGCAAACATGTGCGACTTGTGTCTTTGGTTAGCTGAGAAGATAACGAGTTTCTTAGAGTTAGCTAGATAGGATCCTTGGGTGAGTTCATTAGCTTTTTGGTGTTAGTTTTATTTTGTTGCATTTTAGTATATGGAACTATGTAAGAATTGTTTTTGATTAATGTAATATTATTATTATTTTACGAGATATAAAATGATGTAAATTAAATTATAAATATTTTGTAAAAAAATTCAAATAAAAAATAATATATATTCTAATTAATTATATTTATATAGCGCGAAAAATATGCTATAACATTAAATAAAATAGCACTAAACATGTGTTATAAAAAATCAGTGCTATAATAGAACGAATGTATGATAGCATGTCAAAACGCTATTGTATGTGTGGCACCTATTATAACTGCGGATGACATAGCATTTATGAAAACGCTATGTATGACATACGATAGCATAATTTTCGCGCTGACAATGTACATATTTGTTGTAGTGTAAAATATCTTAAGTTGTCTAGATATCAAAATCAGATTTTTTTATCACTTTTTATCTTTCTTTTCTTCCACCAAGGTGAAAAGATAAAAAGAGACCGCCAATGAAATTACAAAGTTAAGAAAAAAAATCTCAAATAAAACAAACATATATATTCTTCAGCAGTTGTAGTTAAACTGTTATTGTATGTATTATGTTTCTGTTTATTATGTATGATCGTATGAACTACATTTGTTCTACTGATAGTCAGTTAAGGAAATAAAATTATTCTCCCAAGCACAGAAACCAAGAACCGAGAAACAATCGAGATCTGAAAAATTGACGCCGGCCACCGTTAGGGGTCGCCGTCCACTCTCACTGTCTGTGATATCTCGAGAGCCTCTTTCTCCACCACGGCGTCACCTGCGTCTCTACCTCTATCTCAAGCTTCTGTTACCATTGGGCTCGATGTCGACATCGCTGCGTTAGATGTCTCGAGACTAGTCTCCCATGAGTCTCCTCCTCCGTTTCAATCCCCTGTCAATGATGGGCTCACTTCTCCGCCGACTGTCGCCGCTGCATGCACTCCTCCGCCAAATGTCGCCGCCGCGTTCACTCCTCCGCCAAAAGTCGCCACTGCTTTTGTTGCCGTCTCAAAACCCCCAACTCATAACTCAAGCCCATTCACTCCAGTTGTTGGAACAATTATTTAATAAAGATATGTTAAGACATGGGCTTTATTAAAAAGTGTTTGTGTGAAAAGAAATGTGTTTAGCCCAAAATGATATGGAAGGGAAATTTTCCAATTTGTGGAAACTTGCTAGACAAGTAAATTTCCAATTTGTGGAAACTTGCTAAATAAGTAAAATTTCCAGTTTGTGTAAACTTGCTAGACAAGTAAACTTCCATTTTGTGAAAACTTGCTAGACAAGTAAATTTCTATTTTGTGGAAACTTGCGAATCCTATATAAAGGACCCCTAAGCCTCTCTTGTAGAGCATCCAGAACAAAAATCACACAGAGAAAAACACAAATAAAAGTTCCTTCAATTCTCTTCTGTTTTTAGGTTAGTGTTCTAATTTCGAGAGTATCGTAGTTCATATGTTCGACAAGCCGATATCGAGTGTTGCGATACAGTTTCATATGGTTGTATCCTGGGACTCATGAATCTTGATTTAACCTGTCACACTACGGGTGATTCTTTGAGTTAAGGAAAGAGATCAAATCTCGCCTCCATATATTCTGATTTCTACTCCTTCTATCCGATTGTTTTGATATCGTTTCCTTAACGCTTATTTTTTATTCGTGATTAAATCGCTTTTAACGTAGTGCTGTAAATTTTGGTTCTACACCAGTATCTTGACCTCAGTCTCAATTGACCGTCGCCAGTAGCTTTAGACAAAGCAGCATAGGAAGCAGAATGGCTTCGGAACTTTCTGGAAGATATCCCGATGTGGGAAAAATCAGTGCCAGCTCTACGCGTACACTGTGATAGTTAGTCGGCTATCTCACGGGCACTGGGTAATCTATACAATGGCAAATCTCGTCATATACGAAGACGACATAAGACCATTAGACATTTGATTTCAAGTGGTGTAATAACGATATATTACATCAAGTCGGATGATAATTTAGCGGATCCGTTCACAAAAAGCTTGCCGAGAGATCAAATTGTGAAATCATCAAAAGGAATGGGTTTAAGCCTATGAACAAAGATGACGTTTGATGGACACCCCACCTATGTGACTGGAGATCCCAAGATCTAGGTTCAAAGGAAAAACAAAATTGAACTGATTCAGGATTGAGCACTATAACTCTGCCCAGTTCCTAGGATGATAAATAGTGCTATATGTGTGTAATGAGGTTAAGTGTTGACTTTTAATGATTCCAGAGCTTTGTAATAGTGGAGTACAGACGGATACTTATGGAAAGAAAGCTGATGGCAGATCACCTAGTGAGTGTGAAATGGGGCCGTTTCTAGGAGAATGAATGTAAGGCTATACTCTCCAACTTCACTCACGAATAGCAGGCATGTTCAAGGCCACAATGAACACAATAGAGAACATAGTTCTACGAGAAGATGTCGCTGTGCGATATATGTTGTCTCGGTTTACACCAAAGTCCGGGTGGTTCAAGACATCGCGTTCACCTCATGGCCGAGTAAACCCGACATATATCAAAAATGATTGGTTCAAAGCTGAAAAATGCTACCTATCAAATGCAGTTACATTTTTGTATACTCTCGAAAGTCTGTCTAGTCTAGTGAAGTCTAGTCTGGTCAAGTCTATCTAGTTCACTGAGTCTGTCTAGATAGTTGCATCTACATATGTTTAAAGTCATTTCTATTCATGTGGGGGATTGTTGGAACAATTATTTAATAAAGACATGTTAAGACATGGGCTTTATTAAAAAGTGTTTGTGTGAAAAGAAATGTGTTTATCCTATAATGATATGGAAGGGAAATTTTCCAATGTGTGGAAACTTGCTATACAAGTAAATTTCCAATTTGTGGAAACTTGCTAGATAAGTAAAATTTCCAGTTTGTGTAAACTTGCTAGACAAGTAAATTTTCATTTTTGTGAAATCTTGCTAGACAAGTAAATTTCCATTTTGTGGAAACTTGCGAATCCTATATAAAGGACCCCTAAGCCTCTCTTGTAGAGCATCCAGAACAAAAATCACACAGAGAAAAACACAAATAAAAGTTCCTTCAATTCTCTTCTGTTTTTAGGTTAGTGTTCTAATTTCGAGAGTATCGTAGTTCATATGTTCGACAGAGCCGATATCGAGTGTTGCGATACGGTTTCATATGGTTGTATCCTGGGACTCATGAATCTTGATTTAACCTGTCACACTACGAGTGATTCTTTGAGTTAAGGAAAGAGATCAAATCTCGCCTTCATATATTCTGATTTCTACTCCTTCTGTCCGATTGTTTTGATATCGTTTCCTTAACGCTTATGTTTTATTCGTGATTAAATCGCTTTTAACGTAGTGCTGTAAATTTTGGTTCTACAATCTTAACTCAAAGAAATCCGTTTCTGTTATATGAACATTAAACGGATTTTAATCGCGAGTAAATAAACGTTTTCAAACGATTTCTCTTTCGCTCATGATACTAACAACGTTATCAACGCTATTTTAGCAAGGATTCGTTAATGTAGAGGCGGATTAAAACCTGTTTTCAAAACGGTTTTGAAGATTAAACGCAGTGTATATCGCGAATCGTTTCGTAACGATCTTCGTGATTACTATGTGCGTTTCATACAAGTTTATTGATTGCGATCGATAAACTGTTTCATTGCGATTTCTGAACGGTTTATAATCGTTAGAATCGCAGTTTATTGAAAAATAAACCCGATTATCAAACGCGTTTTAAACGCTTTGACGAATGCTCTGCGGAGATTCGATGTTGAGAACGCGCTCTTAGCGGTTCTAATCGGTTCGATATTGGTTATCTTAATTGCGATTTAAATTCCATATCGAAGCAAGGAGTGTATTCGGATTTTGATCGAATTCTCTTTTCTTTTAATTATCTATTAATTAAAACGGTATTGTTAGGGTTTTGAAAACCCTAAATAAGTCAACGACGTAATCGTTTATGTGAGAGACAAGATCTTAGTCTGGTTCTCTTTGGTTTAAAGATTTTGGTTAGTTGGTCTAATTAAATCATTGAAACAAAGTGAGTGGACCAATTGAACTAATTTGCTTACGATTATTCCACGAACTGGATAATCTTCAACAATAAAGCAATTTATTTTAATGGATAAAATTGTCTTGTAGTTGTCTTTGCATGAGACAAAATTGTTACGCTTGTAACTTCAATTTAAACAAATATTGTTTAAAGTGTTTAATCACTAGTAAAGTGATGAGTTTGGGGGGGTTTGGTTAGTATATTAATTCAGTTTTGTTCTTGTTAACGGACTTGAATTTAAATATAGCTAACCACACTTCTGTGATTCGCAACGTATCTAGTGAGCCGATACTCCAAATTGCGGTTTGGAAGAGGTCAGCCACTAGTGATCTCATGTGTCTTGTGAACTAATATAAAGTTCTTGAGAAAACGTCACAAACGTGACAAAGCGAATCATAATACTAACTCATTGCAAAGACAAGAGAATGGCTCAAGCCAATTTGATCAAGATAGACATGTGTGGTGTTATCTCTGAAGTCAATATGGTTGAGCATAACCCACATGAGTGGAGGTATGATACCGGTGTGACGGTTCATATATGTTGATAAGGGAATATTTCCCACCTATCATAGAATAACGAGAAGTTGTTCATGGGTAACAATGCACTTTCAAAAGCTGCATGTTGTGGTGAAGTGGTGATGAAGCTCTCTCACCAATTTCAATCATGTGTCAGATTTGCGGAAAATCTGAATTCACTGTCAATTTCGAAGCTGTTTAGCTTGTATTGACAAAGAATAGTGTCTATGTAGACAAATGTTTTGTTAAGGACGGGCTGGTCCAAATTATTTTTTAGACAGTCGTACTTAATATTAATGTAACCAACGAAGGTGACATTAATAAAAAGAAACCAGTTGCTTATGTTTCAGAATTTCCGAACGTTTCGGCCATGTTATATTCGAGTCTATGAGTAGATTGATGAACATGAATAAGATTCTGAAATACAAATAAGCAAAGTGTGAAGTTTGTGTCCAAGCCAAACTCACAAAAAATCGAACTTCTAGGTTTAATTCACACGGATTTGTGTGATTTAAAATTTGTGCAAACTAGAGGTGGGAAAAAGTACTTTGTAACTTTCATAGTAAAGATAAAGCCTTGGACAAGTTCAAAGAGTACAAGTTTGAAGTTGAAAACCAACTTGATAAAACTATCAAAATGGTTAGAAGTGATCGAGGAGGTGAATATAATGAACCTTTCGATGCGTTCTGTAGAGAACATGGTATTATTCATCAAACAACCGCTCCTTACTCACCAGAGTCTAATGGAGTTGCGGAACGAAAGAACCGAACTCTTAAGGAGATGATGAATGCAATGTTGCAGGAATCTGGGTTAGCCCAGAACATGTGGGGGGGGGGGGAAGCGCTGCTTACCTCAAATTACATCCTGAACAAAATACCACACAAAGTGACTGGAAAAACTCCATATGAACTTTGGAAAAGTAAAGTACCTTCGTACAAATACGTAAAAGTGTGGGGGTGTCTGGCAAAAGTTGCAGTACCTCTTCCCAAAAAAGGTCACCATTGGACCTAAGACGGTAGACTGCATATTCATCGGATATGCGCATAATAGCAGTGCCTATCGTTTTCTGGTATATAAGTCTGATATACCAGATATCCATGTGAACACGACAATGGAATCAAGGAATGTTTCCTTCTTCGAAGAGGTGTTTCCATGCAGGGATAAGGAAAATCCTAAGAGAACTCGTGATGAACGAGATGCTACCAATGAGGCAAGCACTTCTGGCACTTCTACAAACGAAGATGCAGAAGAAATTGAACTGAAACGCAGCAAGAGAGCTCGTAAAGAAAAGATATTCGGTTCAGAGTTCATAACGACATTTCTAGCAGAAAGTGGGCCAAGAACTTTCAGTGAAACCATGTCTACATCTGATGCACCTTCGTGGAAGGAGGCTGCTAACAGTGAAATCAATTCCATTATCTAAAACCATACATGGGAGTTGATTTACCGCAAGGGTGTAAACCTCTTGGGTGCAAATGGATCTTTACTATAAAGATGAAAACAAATAGATCCATAGACAAGTACAAGGCCAGACTTGTGGTGCAAGGATTCCGACAAAAAAAGGGTTGGATTACTTTGACACCTATTCTCCGGTAACGAGAATAGCTTCGATTCATATGTTGATTGGAATTGCAGCATTAAGAGATCTCGAAATCCATCAAATGGATGTAAAAATGCTTTCCTAAATGGAGATTTAGAAGAAAAAATCTACATGCATCAACCTGAGGGTTATGCCGCTACTGGGCAGGAGAAGAGAGTGTGAAGACTTGTGAAGCCATTATATGGACTTAAACAAGCGCCAAAGCAATGGCATGAAAAGTTTGACAATGTAATGATGTAAAATGGCTTTCACACTAATGAATGTGATAAGTGTATATACATTAAAAATACTCCTCATGGATACGTTTTGCTCTGTTTATACGTCGATGACATGCTCATCATGGGAAGCAGTAGGGATATCATCAAACAAACTAAGAACATGCTTAGTGGGAAGTTTGATATGAAAGACTTGGGACTAGCAGATGTAATTCTGGGAATTAAGAAATTCTGAAGGAATAATCCTATCCCAAGATCATTATGCTGAACAGATCCTAGAGCGGTTTAAGAACTACTTAAACGGGATAGCAAAAATTCCAGTTGACCCTCAACTTCATTTTACAAAGAATTCAAGTGAACCTGTGTCACATGTGGAGTATGCAAGAGTGATCGGGAGTCTAATGTACTTGACGAATTGTACTAGACCCTATTTAGCGGACTCAGTAAATGTACTAGTCGCTACACGAGTAATCCATGTCATACTCATTGGAAAGCCATAATTAAAGTATTCTGAGAAATACTAAGAGTTATGGGTTTCATTTTGGAAAAGAACCAGCAGTACTAGAAGGGTACAATGATGCTAATTGGATTTCAGATTCAAGAAACTCCAAATCTATGAGTGGATATGTATTCACTCTTGCTGGTGCAGCAGTATCCTGGAAATCTTCCAAGTAAACACTCATGGTCCGATCAACCATGGAGTCAGAGTTCATAGCTTTAGACAAAGCAGCAGAGGAAGCAGAATGGCTTCGGAACTTTCTGGAAGATATCCCGATGTGGGAAAAATCAGTGCCAGCTCTACGCGTACACTGTGATAGTTAGTCGGCTATCTCACGGGCACTGGGTAATCTATACAATGGCAAATCTCGTCATATACGAAGACGACATAAGACCATTAGACATTTGATCTCAAGTGGTGTAATAACGATATATTACATCAAGTCGGATGATAATTTAGCGGATCCGTTCACAAAAAGCTTGCCGAGAGATCAAATTGTGAAATCATCAAAAGGAATGGGTTTAAGCCTATGAACAAAGATGACGTTTGATGGACACCCCACCTATGTGACTGGAGATCCCAAGATCTAGGTTCAAAGGAAAAACAAAATTGAACTGATTCAGGATTGAGCACTATAACTCTGCCCAGTTCCTAGGATGATAAATAGTGCTATATGTGTGTAATGAGGTTAAGTGTTGACTTTTAATGATTCCAGAGCTTTGTAATAGTGGAGTACAGACGGATACTTATGGAAAGAAAGCTGATGGCAGATCACCTAGTGAGTGTGAAATGGGGCCGTTTCTAGGAGAATGAATGTAAGGCTATACTCTCCAACTTCACTCACGAATAGCAGGCATGTTCAAGGCCACAATGAACACAATAGAGAACATAGTTCTACGAGAAGATGTCGCTGTGCGATATATGTTGTCTCGGTTTACACCAAAGTCCGGGTGGTTCAAGACATCGCGTTCACCTCATGGCCGAGTAAACCCGACATATATCAAAAATGTTTGGTTCAAAGCTGAAAAATGCTACCTATCAAATGCAGTTACATTTTTGTATACTCTCGAAAGTCTGTCTAGTCTAGTGAAGTCTAGTCTGGTCAAGTCTATCTAGTTCACTGAGTCTGTCTAGATAGTTGCATCTACATATGTTTAAAGTCATTTCTATTCATGTGGGGGATTGTTGGAACAATTATTTAATAAAGACATGTTAAGACATGGGCTTTATTAAAAAGTGTTTGTGTGAAAAGAAATGTGTTTATCCCATAATGATATGGAAGGGAAATTTTCCAATGTGTGGAAACTTGCTATACAAGTAAATTTCCAATTTGTGGAAACTTGCTAGATAAGTAAAATTTCCAGTTTGTGTAAACTTGCTAGACAAGTAAACTTCCATTTTGTGAAAACTTGCTAGACAAGTAAATTTCTATTTTGTGGAAACTTGCGAATCCTATATAAAGGACCCCTAAGCCTCTCTTGTAGAGCATCCAGAACAAAAATCACACAGAGAAAAACACAAATAAAAGTTCCTTCAATTCTCTTCTGTTTTTAGGTTAGTGTTCTAATTTCGAGAGTATCGTAGTTCATATGTTCGACAAGCCGATATCGAGTGTTGCGATACAGTTTCATATGGTTGTATCCTGGGACTCATGAATCTTGATTTAACCTGTCACACTACGGGTGATTCTTTGAGTTAAGGAAAGAGATCAAATCTCGCCTCCATATATTCTGATTTCTACTCCTTCTATCCGATTGTTTTGATATCGTTTCCTTAACGCTTATTTTTTATTCGTGATTAAATCGCTTTTAACGTAGTGCTGTAAATTTTGGTTCTACACCAGTATCTTGACCTCAGTCTCAATTGACCGTCGCCACTATTATAACGTTCTAGACCACTGAATGTAGTTGATGTGTTAGGCTCTGAATCGCGAGTTGATTCAAGAGGTGAGGACGTTCGTGCCCCAATCTATGAGTCTTTGGAGACTGCTGCATCTGTCCCATTTGTTCCTACTCTAGGAGCTTGGAATAAGAGAATAAGTATAATGTCGGAATTAAAGGTTCCAATTCCTCAAGATCCCCCAACTACTAAATATCCAGCAAATGTTCATCTAGAATCCGATATTCTTCCACCTGAAGTTCAACCGGATGGTCGGTTACGGTTTCTGTGGGCAGCGAACATGGACCCTAAGACTCGTAATCTTCACCGCACTACTTCTCCAACCTACATGGAAGATGGTACTCCCATTGTACAGATTCCGAACCACGTTCTGAGACAAGGTTTAGAGAATCAAAAGGAGTGTTATTGGCCAGTTTTATCGACATAAGACGCCTTCATGAGGTTTTGTTCATGCTATGGCCAATCGAATTTGGGGTAAGAAGTGTAAGATCTTTACTCGTAAACTTGGCGATTCATCTTTTCTTTTTCATATCCCGGACCTGTCCACCAGAGCTTGGATATTAGAGAGAAAATTATGGCATTTTGATGACTATATTATGTTTGTCGGCCCTTGGACTATGCTTCTTCGTTAGCTTTACCCGAGATAACTAACATTGAAGAATATTCCAGCAGTTCCTTATTCAGCTTGGGGAATTAGTTGGATAGCATCTGGTTTAGGAGAACCAATGCTTACTAATAAACCAAGGTTGGATCCGACTCAAATCGATGAAGCTAAGTTACTAGTGGAAATGGGACGAATAAAATTGTGTAAATAGATAATTACTAGAGGTTGACAAAAAAAAAAAGATAATTACTAGAGACAAAAAGCTGGTAAAGAGATAATTATTCTACGATATAAGTAAATAAAATCTCGAAAGGGAAAAGGAGTTGTGCGCATATTAGGGTTTCTGAAAGGATCACAGGTTAATTAAGAGCCCTCTCGGTCGAGCATACTTGGTGAGTAATTTCTATTGATCTTTTTCCTGTTAATTAAGTAGTTAACGAATTGGAGCACATGTCCTAGCTCCGTAAACCATCCTGATCTGAACTTTGGTAATTTTACTCAGGAATTAGGGTGATGGACATATTTAGTTATTTACCTGACGATTTGCTCTTGAAGATACTGTCATATCTTCCGACAAAAGAAGTCCCGATCACAGGTGTTTTGTCGAAACGTTGGCGTTCTCTTTGGATGGTTCTGCCAAAACTTGAGTACTGTCCTCGCGTCTATGGCAAAACATACGAAAGTTTTTCACAGTTTGTTAGCACATCTCTTTTACTACACAAGGCTCCAGTTCTGGAAAGTTTGCACCTGAGTCTTGATAGAGATTGTTCTGACACAGATATTGTATCGTGCCTTGAGGTTGCATCAAACCGAAATCTGCGTGAGCTAAAGATGGAATATAGTTTTTTGTCTCGTCTGAGCTTACCAAGAAGAACTTGTGAAACACTAGTGGTCATGCATCTCTTTTATGTTGTCCTCGATGTCACTTTAGTCCCATGCTCTTTTCAGGCGCTCAAAACTCTGCAACTTGGAGTTGTGGAGTACAAAGGCAATAATAATGGCTCCTTTACAAGACTTTTATCTAAATGCCCTGTTCTTGAAGATTTGCTAATAGAGTTCCATGATGCTCCCCAAACTCTTACTGTGGATGTGCCTTCCTTACAACGTTTATCCATTATAAATTCAACAAGCAAATGTTTTCGCTTGAAAACACCGTCTTTGAATCACTTGAAAATTAAAACGTGTAGGATGAAATGGTGCTATATTCAAAATATGCCTCACATTGTAACAGCTGATGTTGAGATTTTCCAAACGAATCTGCGGAAGCTTCCAGGGTCTCTCACATCTGTTAAACGTCTCTCTTTATGTTTGATTGCTCCTCAAGGACAGGTACAACAATATATATATATATATATTTTTTTTTATCCAACCTTTGTGAGGGGGACATGATTTATATATTTGGAAATGGCAGGTTCCCCAAAAACCAATAGAGATCTTCCATAACCTTCTTCATCTAAGCATGTGTACATTTTATCTAGATTGGTCGAGTTATCTCAAGTGGATGATAGAAGCTTCCCCTAAACTACAAACTCTCATACTCCACCATCATGTAAGTAAAATCTGTTAAACAAAGTTTCCCGATTATGATTTTAAATCAAGCCTTGTTTTAATTTTTGTTCTCAGCATCGTTCGACTATGCCAAATTTAAGTCTCTCCAACATACCTGAATGTTCACTGCCACATCTCGAAACATTCGAATGGCCAGGATACGAAGAAACACCTGAAAATAGGAAACTGGCGTCTTACATCTTAACAAACGCAAGCGGCTTGAAATGGGCAATAATCTCTTCGGAGCTTATATATGCGGATAAGAAGAAAGAATGGATTCTCAATGTGTAAGGAGTTTTCACCACTAGAAATTCAAATACTCCACGTCACGTTTCCTTCGACTAAACTCCTCAATTTAACTCTATTTATATTATATTTTATTTTGTTTTATTACTGCACTAGAAGAAAACGTCACTACAGTGACAATTTTTTTGCGCCGAATTTGTCTTCATCGTTGTTAAATCATCGCTACTTTGCCACGAAACAATTTCGAGTTTTTTTTATCGTTATTTTTCCTCATGAGCGTGTTGCTATTTAGCAACGAGAAAACAATGTACAATTTTTGATGTAATTAGCATCACAGAATAAAAAAGATGGTTATTTGGTAGATAGACATGTGTTTTATATGTTATCGGTTTTTACAACGGTGTAAATTATAATGTATAAAATTCAACGGTAAATCTTTTTAAAATAATTAGTCGCTAAATTTTTGTTAAAATTCATTGGCAATCGAAGAAAATTTTCTAGAACTACCACATGGTTCTAAAAAAAATTCACAATCAAAAATACCAAAAACCATATATCTCAAAAAAAATTCTATATATGAATTATGAAGTTGTATATATCGACATAAGAATGCGGAAGAAGTGGTAAGAAACGAGTTTCCAGACGGAGTTCAAATATTCATGTATCAAGCATGCCATACACTATGGCATGATAACCATGAAAATCGGTAAGTTGTTATGTCCTTGTCGAAAATGTATGTACTTATAAAATAGAGGATTTACACCACATTTATTATATATAGTATCAACATGGAGAAAGTTACAGTATTTATTGAATAAAAGATTTACGCTGTATTTATTATATACGTTATCAACACGGAAAAGATTATAGTATTGTACATGATGCGAGAAGTAGTAGCAGCAATGTTCAGCTTGAAAATGAATTGTTTGTTGATTATGATCAAGTTGGTTATCACAGGAGCATAATTATCATGAACATGATAGGTTGCATGAAATGGTTACATATACTGAGATTTAAAATTATTTCAAAGCCTTGGGTTACCTTCTTTGATGATTGATGTTTGTGTTGATAACTGCGGTACAAGAAAACCGGGTATTGATAACAAAATCGGGTAATGATAGCATAACATGATAGCAAGAATTTGGAAAAAGCTGTTATATAAGGCAAGATTGGTTGGGGTACTCTATTAAAGCAATAAATTAGCGCTAAACTGTTACGTCATTAAGCCAAAAAGCAAAATTGGTTTTGGAGCCCAAATTCTGCTATCCCGCTATAGTTGTCAATATTCAGTAAAAAAAGAAAGATTTTACCGTCTTTGTACGGTGACAAAAATAGACAGAACATGAAAAAAGTAACACATGTCCCTCGATTTCTCCGACATCCCATCTTCACCACGATCCTCTATGCAACGACGACGACCACCGCCGCCACGAAACTCGTCGCCAAAGATAATCCATATATTCAACGGCCTCGATTTCAGTCTTCCTATCTATCCGTCGAGCTAGGTATTAGATTAGATTTTCCTTCTGCCTCAGTCATCCTCTCCGCCGTTCAAATTAGGGTTCTCTCTTCAGCAAGAAAAAACTCGAAGGTAAAAATTTAACAAATTGCTTCACTTGGTTCTTATTTTTGCTACATTTGCATGTCACATGGTTTCATGCAAGGGTTAACACCAGGATCTTGAACGAAGATAAGCAAGAGAATAATCGTTTTGTGGCCTTTGATTCTAGAGGTATGATGCTATTTTCCTCGATTTCAGTTTTCGATTTAGGGTTCATATATGATTAATCTTAAAATTTGAAACCTAAATGCACTTGGTTCTTGGTTTTCAGATATAGATTTATTTGGTTGGGAGAGAAATAAACCCGCAGTATTTCTCATTAACCGAGATTTTACAATGAGTGTCTCATCTACTTACTTGTTATTGTTAACATTGTTTAAGTACTTGATTGTTTCTGTGAATGTTCTCTATTTGTTATTAGTTATGTATAACTTTGAGTAGTGATGAATGTGCTTGTTATTGTAATATGAATATTATGTGATTATTATGTCTATGTGATTAAGATCTTGTTTTTGTGTGTCTGTTTGACTGCTTCTGGTTGTGAGTAGAACAAACCTGTTTAACCATTTAATAAGATTTAAACATAAAATGTTGGACGAGGCATGGGTTCATCGTTGCAGGTATGGAGTACATATATGTAGGTATTTCTTAAATGGGTTTAAGGGATTATAAGGGTTTTGTTTGGCCTACTACTGCATTATAGAGCTTATCCTGAATATGAGAGAGGTGCCTAGAGCTTTATTACTGCAGCAGCTGCAGCATTAAGAGATGGACATGCTAATATGTCCATGTAGAAGTTGTCTAAATTTGGATCGTCATCAAGCGAGCACTGTAGTGCACCATCTTGTACTAAAGTGAATGGATGAGGCATAAAAGCTGTAGGATGATTGGTTTCATCATGGAGAAGTGAACTAAGACAATCATGATTGAAAAAGCAACTCAGTGAACTAGGAGATTGTTGGGTTTTTCTAGCTGCTGAATATTTAGATGAAGAGATGGTTTAGAAGGTTGCCTTATGCAAAGGTTACTGAGGCTGAGGGACAAGGAAGAAGATGCGTTCTTGGCAAAGCTAGTAGATGCAGAGACTCCTTTGTATTCAAGCCGTTCAACTCATAGCAAGCTATCATCTATTGTATCTCTGTTTAGACTGAAGACTCATAATGGTTGATCTAATAAGAGTTTCAATGAGCTGCTTGGGACATTGCCAGAAATGCTACCTGTTGACAATGTTCTTCACACATAATTCTCTGATGTGAATTTTTTTATGAAGTGATTAGATATAGGTTATCAGAAGATACATGCAGTGTAAATGACTGCATTCAATTTAAAAAGAAGTACAAGATAGTTGAAAGTTGTCCAAAATGCAAAGCTTCAAGATAGAAGACTAACATGCTCAGTGGTGAAGTAAAGACGGGTTTTCCACATAGAGTTTTAAGACACCTTCGAATTATCCCAAGGCTCAAGAGAATGTTCATGTCTGAGGAAACGACAAAGGACTTAAGATGACTTTTTACGAACAAGAGTAACGATGAAAAAAGCCGTCACCTCGTGGATTCTGTGGCTTGGGATCAAATAAATGACAAGTACCCTTCGTTCACTAGTGAAGAAAGGAACATCCGCCTTGGTCTTTCAAAAGATGGATTCAATCCATTCAATATGAAGAATTCTAAGTATAGCTGTTGGACAGTGTTGGTGGTTAATTACAATATGCCTCCTCATCTATGTATGAAGAAGGAAAACATATTTCTCAGCTTGTTGATTCCTGGACCGCACCAACCTTAAAAAAACATTGATGTATACTTAGAACCTCTCATAAAGGATCTTAATCATTTATGGAGAATGAGAGAGGTATCTGATGACGCCTACAGCAAAACTACTTTCACACTTAAGACGATTCTACTTTGGAAAATAAATGATTTCTCTGCATACATCAATCATGCATGATGCAAAGTAAAGGGTAAGATGGCATGTCCTTTATGTGGGAAATGCACTGATAGTAGGTGGTTGAAGCATAACAGGAAGCATGTGTATATGTGTCATAGAAAGGCTCTGCTACCTATACATAGGTGGCGTCCTAAGACATCCTGGTTCGATGGAAAAGCACAATTTTGGACAAAGGGAAGGACTCAAACAAGTCACAAAATATTCCAACTCTAAAAAAACACAAGAATGATTTCAGAAATACTAAAGATATTGGAAGGAAGAGAAAAAGAACATAATGTGTTGTATCAAGCTCTGATGATGACAATGAATAAGAGGAAGAAGAAGAACATGTAATAGACGAAGAAGAGTTATCAAAATGAAAAAAACGGTATATATTTTTCAAATAACCTATTGGGAGGTATGTTTCTTCCTTTTATTATCTTATTCTTTTGTTTAACTTTGTTTTATCTTATATATTGTATTGTTTAGGAATTAACAGTAATGCATAACTTCGATGTAATGCATGTGAAGAAAATGTGTTTGGAAGCATAGTCTCTCCATTGTTGCATTGTGGGACATCTAAAGACGGTCTCAACGCTCTTAAAGATATGATATTCTCGATATTCAGAAGGATTTGTGGTCTCAAACCAGAAGAAAAAGAACTTATCTTCCTGCTGCACCATGGTCTTTGAAAAAGACATAAAAAATAGTATTTTTCAAAAGGTTATTTGACTTTTGGAGGACCGGATGGGTATTGTTCCAACATATCCAAAGGCATAACAATGGATGATTGCAAGATCTCAGGATTGAAATCACTCGATTATCATGTACTGATGCAATAACTCCTCCCAAATTCACTAAAGGGTTTACTGCCTATGAGCTTGAGGATATGTATTACAAGCTTGTGTGTATTTGTAAACAAGTTATGCCAGCGTGTTATCTATAAGGAGCATATATCAGTAATGGAAACTAAGATCATTGAAACTCTTTGCATGTTTGAGAGGTATCTTCCACCAAGCTTCTTAGATATTATGATGCACGTGACAGTACATCTAGACATGGAAGCTCGGTTATCTAGTCCGGTACACTTTTGATGGATGTACCCATTTGAAAGATAGCTTGTACTGTCTTTTATTTTTTTATAGTGTTTATCTTTTAAAATTTGTTGTTTTCATTGTAATATTGATTGGTACTGCGTGCTGGAACATGAAAATCATTAAAGACTTTGTAAGAAATCCATCTAGACCAGAAGGATGTATTGCAGAGGCGTACCTTGCAAAAATAATGAATGCAATTCTGCATTGGTTTTCTGGAAGAAAACAAATGTTGAGAAAAAACCAGAGAAAATGATGAGGACCAGAGTAGCCCTATCCTAGAGAATCGTCCATTATCTGCAGCCACTACAATTATACTGATGAGACAGAGAAAATAATAGCTCAGTTTACTGTCACTCAAAATATGGCTTTGGTGGAACCTTTGTCGAGTAAGTGACTGCAATTTTCTTTTACAAGTTTACATTAGTGAAGTCCTTTTATAAAGAACATTCAACTAATAGTGTTTTTGCTATTTGTAGTATGCGCCTACAATATCAACAAGAGTCTAATGGAAGATGCATACTAAGCATTTTTCCGGATGGTTAATAGTATATGAAAATCTGGTCTGAAGTTTAATATGTCAGTTAGTTTATATATTATGTTGTTTGACTATGCACTAACGATTATCCACAAACTTGCCTATATTTTTCAGGTACCTTCGGATTCAGAAGGACATAAAGAAACATTTAAGTTGTTGGCATATGGTCCTCGCAGTATCGCACATTCAGTTTCAAGGAAAAGTCAAAACATTGGGGGTTTTTATGAGGTGATATCTATGTGTATATATAGTGAAAGAGAGACGCTTCACGGATGGTTGATATGGTATCCTATTATGGCATTGGTCGACATTATTTTACTGTATTAAAACATCTCTTACATACCTATCTTCTGGTGTCAATGGGCTAACAAAGGTAATGGAGGTAAGGAAGGAGATGGTTTCACTCTTGTCAACCTTAACCAGAGTTAGCACTCATTTGCGAGGGACCCATAAATATTGGCCTCTAAACCCAAGCAAATGTTTTATTCAAGAGAAAATGATTCCTCAAATTGGTATGTCATGATGAGAGGATCTACAAAAAACATACATTGAGGAAGATCATGAAGATGGAATTGGAGATACCGGGCCAGTGGCAGAAAATGTTAATGGCTACTGATGACTTAAATGATGAAGATCAAAATGCCCAATCTGACTGTGAAGGGATATATGTGTGAAACAGTAGTATATCTGAGATGTTTCTTTTTTTGAATGAAAATAGCTTCTTGCTGAATGTGTGTGTCGTTTGTTCTAGGTGTGTTCTTTGATCTATGTGTGTTGTTTGCTCTATGTGTGTCTATGTTTGTGAGTAATGGAACATGTATCTAACTCAATTTTATATTTTGATTTCAGGTGAACAGAGATGGATCGTACAAAGCATATTAAGAGCAGGAAAAGAAAAGCCTTTGTGCCAGCAGCTAAGGTTCAAGAAGAGGAAGTTGTAGATTTAGAAGATAAAGTTGCCGAGGATGAAGTTGCTGAGAAAGAAATTGCTGAGGATGAAGTTGCTGAAGCTGAAGTTGCTGAGGATGAAATTTTGGAGGATAAAAGTTATGAGGATGAAGGTGATGAAAATGAAGCTGATAATAATGTAGATGATGAGAATGAAGCTGAAGTGAATGAGGAGGAAGAGGAAAACTATGAGGATGATGATGTTGATGTTTCTAGAGGAGTAAATGATGATGAAGAGACCGTACCTGATCCGGCCGCATCTGAGAAAGAACATGATATAGTTCAACCTTCACGTGAGAGAAGGCATGGACATACTAAGATGAAACATATAGCAAGGGATCCAAATGCACGAGAACTTGTTGATTTCATAGAACTTGGAGAACCATGTGGACCAGGGTCAGTGAATCTTTCATCATTTTATCTAGGGCCCTTAGTCAGAGAGCACTTTCATATCATAATCAAGTATTGGAGAAAAGTTGGCAAAAACATCATAAAAGTTTTTTGGAAATCTGTTCAAGTAAATATTTATTGAACTGTGGCTATGTTGATTGGCTAAATTTCTAGCATTATTTCTATGAATGCAGACAAGGTTCGAAGTAGATGAGGAATATCAAAGAAATGCTGTGTTCAGGCAGATTGGATGTCCTTGGAGGTCCTCCAAATCATGAATTGTATCAATGATCCGGAGGCTAAGACCATGAAGGAGAGGATGCAGATGAAACCGAAGAACATTCCCCCAATGGAGTGGCGTAAATTTTTTCAACCAAAAAACTAGCTCACCCTTTAAGGTATGAAAATTCATTTATGTCTACATATTTGGTATGTTTATTGGCTTTAACCATGACAATTAATATTTAGGCTGTGAGTGAGTCATACAAGGAGAGGATCCCGAACAGATTCTGCACACTGTTAGCTGTAAAGGAATTGTTCGATTGACTGAATAAATGGTAAGGATAATGCAGTTTAGTCCATTGATTTTTATAAATGAATGATGATTGATATTTGTTTTCTCGGAGAAAAAGAGTTTCCCAGAAATCTCTCAAGTGACAAGGCTGAAAGGGTGGGTCAAGTCACGTACCAAGAAGGATGGCACTCCAGCTAATAACCAGGCTGCTCAAAAGATAGTAAGTTAAGAAGTTTGATTTACGTTTCTATCACTAATGTTATATATGTTATGAAAACAATTCTGATCTTGCCTTCATGGTTGAAAGAGAAAGGCAAATGAAGTTTAAAGTGTGCTCCTTCATCACCAACAACAACTCTAACTAAGAATGACACACTCACACAAATACTAGGACCTGATAATCCAGGTCGGCTAAGGTCTGTGGGTCGAGGTATGTATATGACAAATCTAGCTTATTTCTAAGTCAAGTCTGCGCATATATGTCAAAAAGCAAGACAAGCAAACTTAAATGCAAGAAAAGGTTTAGGAGTTAGAGGAACTGGTCCTAAGAATGAATAACCATGTATATTCTTATGATTAGCTTATTTGACTAATATAACATATTTGTTTTACTTCAACTCTGGCATTTTCTCACAGAGACAAGAAGAGCAAGGTGAAATCTCTGCTCCAAGAGTGTCACTAAGCATTCATCTTCACTGCCTTTATTTACTTATTCAATTGACTAAGTACAATTTTCCTTTTGTAGAGTGTAAACAAGTCAGTACCAGCTAAGTGTCTGTTGGTTGATTGGACTGGAAGAGAGGAAAATATTGCTGAGGGCCATCTTCTTTCTGCTGACCCTGAGTATGTGAATGACATTCCATTAGGACCCAACGCCGTGAAAGTGTTGGTTGAATCTGCCATAATCCTAAACGCATTTATTTGGAGGCCTATAACAAACATGACATGTATGTAACAGGCTGTTGGTCAGATAATTTCATGGAAGGCAGGTAGTTGTGTTGCTGCAGAAGACGAGGTTGTTCAAGACATGCCAAAGGTAATGGTTTCATAACTTTTTTAGTCGTTTGACATAATTTTGGAAAGTTGGTAGTTATGACAGTGGTATTAGTTCATAGATAACAAATTAGCTTTGAAAAGTTGATGGTTACGTGTTGTTGCCTCTAAGATTGTGTTGTTAATGTTATTGTGTTTCATGGATCACATACGCAAGTTCGAAGAACATATGCAAACTGATGGATTGGGCTACAAAGGACAAACCTGCTGCTGAAGGCTGTTGGCAGTCTAGAGAACCTCAACCTGTGATTAATGGTATTCCTCTCGGACCATATGCAGTGAAAGTTTATGTGGATGTGGCACTATCACCTCATAGATTTCCATGAAGGCCTACACTAGATATGACAAAAATAGTCAGTTCTTTCATACCTTGGCCTGCCAACAAAGTGGAGAATGAGACACACACATAACGATCTACTCAGAAATCTCCACAACCTCTGAAGTCTCCTGCAAAGAGTATTTCCAGGAGTAAGTCGGTAGCAGGTCCACCAACTTCATTTCAGAAGTCTCTAGAAACTCCAAAGTCTTCTACAACAAGTCCAATGGCTCCTTTTCAGGCATCTCCACCAACTCCAAAACCTCCTTGAAGGTAATTTCGTTAAACTATATATACATTTCAATATTGATGTACTATAATAGGTTGGTCATCTATATTTAATGTTGGAACATTGAAATGTTGTGGTTTTTCTTGGTTATTCTTTAATATGGTCTTTCTAAACATCGCATCGGAATATCAGCAAGGATAATCAGAATGCAAGCTGATGGATATTACCAGGATAAAGCGTGTTCTTGTTGAAGGACACTGGCTTCAAATCCTAACCAGACAGTCCACTTCAAACCATTGGGTCTAAAAGCAGTTCTCGTTTGGATTGATGTTTTGAAAATCAAAAGTGCAGTAGAGTGGAGAAAAAATTCTGAAATCGAGACGATGGAAGATGCACTTGGTTTAGCTATTTCTTGGTCAGAGGACAAAGTTTTTATGTGCTGATATGAGGTAAGAGTTCTTGTGATATCACTTGGCATGAGGTTTGTGTGTTTCATTTAAATCTGACTATTTTTTTATTTTTTCCCAGAGTTGAAGTCATGTTAAGCTATCCAACTTGTTCTTCTGCTTGTCAAATTTATTTTCCATGCTTTAAGACAATATAGCTTCTAACTTTAAGTTTAAGTTTGATCTTGTTTTTGTCGACATATTTAAATATGTATTGTGTGTTTGTGGACATGTTTAAGTTTATGTATCTATGATTGTGGACAAATTTAAGTTTGAACTTGTGTTTGTGGACATATTTCTAAATACACTTATGAAATTCTAATATATTTGCAAATAATAATTAATAACCAAAATTCAAAATAATTTTTATAATGAAATTTCAATAGCTCTCATTAATAGTTAATATTGCACACATAAAAGTGTTCATAAAATAAGCAACATCCATATAGATTGGCCATTGTAAATAATAGTACATCAACTATAAAAATGCTAGCATAAAATATAATACAGTCCTAAAACATTGTCACAACAAAATTTATTATTGCACAAAGAATATGCTACATTAAAAAATAATATGGAAAATACCAATCTCTACCGTAAAATATACTATGGCATCATAATTAGCGCTATTGTAGACACTGCAAGAAAACATCATTTTTGCGACTACAGCTTGCGACTATACTTGTAGTCGTAACATTTTGCGACTATTTAGAGACACATTTGCGACTATTCTATGACTACATATATATGGCCGTCTAATAGTTGCTAATATACGACCAAAAAGATTGTCATCAATTTAGTCGCCGATTTACGACTGAGTAACGACTATTGTCGAGACCGGAAGCAATAGTCGTAGCGTCGGTAATTTGGCGACTAGTCTGCAACCGATGTAAAGGATCGTTAAAAGTCCCAAATTAGTCACTATATTGGCGATTAATTTTCTACTTCGTGTTTAGTAGTAACAAAGTTGTTAATTTGTCGCTATTGTTACGACCAATATGCAATTCATTATTCGTGCCGCAAATTAGTCTGCATGAGTCATATCATATAGTATATTTTTGATTAAGTAATAATAATATAATATAGTTCGGTTATATTTTACCTGTTTGTGGTAAATGTACCAGTTTCATGTGACATGGATTTGTGACCTTTAATGGTAGTGCCCAATTATGTATACATGGTCGAAATTCAGCCCTATCTCCCTTTTTATTTGTAGAAAACAAAGAATTTGGAAATGTAGTCACATGGCGGGAGGCTACAATTATTATAGCTACGATGAAGCCACTAACAATTTCTCGACAGCATTCAAAACGGGGGTGCCACAATTCATGGATTTTGCCAAAAACCAGCCTTTAGCGTAAAGCAATGGCAGTAAGTTTCACTACCCTTGTAGTGTTTGCAAGAACGAAAAATCTGAAACCTCTGGAAAAGGAATTTAGAGTCATCTATTTAGTAGAGGATCTATGCCTAATTATTATGTTTGGTATAGGCATGGAGAAGAAATTGGTTTGGATATAGGAACGAGTTATGTTGATCCGAATGGCCTTGTAGTAATGTAGTAGAAGATAGATATGCTGATATTATGAATGATGCAATTCGTGATTACGCAAGTAATAGTGCAAAACATGTACGTAACCGTTCAAAAAAGTTTTAAGACCAGTTACAAGGAGCCAATTATCCTTTATATGATGGTTGTCGTAAAGGTCACTCCCAGTTATTCTTGGGTGCTTGGGTCTTGAATAAAAGGCAGAACATAATATGAGTGAAAGCTTAGTTGATTCAATATGTAAAATGATGACAGAGTATTTACCAGACGTAAACCGAGAAACATGTTCACATTACGAGACACAGAAACTGATGTGAAATTTAGGCCTCCCCTATTATACAATTGATGTTTGAATGAACAATTGTATGAGCTTCTGGAAGGAAGACGAAAAGGAAGATAAAAGTAAAACCAAAGTACCTTAAAGTTGTATTTGGTATCTATCAATTGCTGACAGACTGAAGAGAATGTTTCAAAGTGTGAAGACTACAAAAGCAATGAGATGGCATGCCGAGCACCAAACAAATGAGCGAGAAATGTGTCATTCGTCTTATGCGGTGGAGTGGAAATAATTTCAAGCTTAACATTCTCTGTTTTCCCAACAACCCCATAACGTTTATCTTGATTTATGTACATATTGGTTCAATCCATTTGACATGTCTCGTAGTCATTCGTTTTGTCCTGTGATATTGACTCCATATAATTTACCCTTTGATATGTGCATTAATTTACAATACTTGTTTCTTACAATTCTGAATTCTGGGCCAAATCATCCGCGCACTAGTCTCGATATCTTCCTCCGACCTCTTATTGAGGTGTTAAATGAATTGTGGTCTTCTGGGGTCGATGCATGTGATATGTCGTTAAATGAAAATTTTAAACAAATAGAAGTGTTGTTGTGGATGATAAGCGACTTCCCGTCATATTGGATGTTATCAGGATGGACGACCCATCACTACAAAAAAACAGGCCAAAACCGAGGGAAGAAACCGACGGGTATCCGTCGGAAAGATTTCCGACGAAACAATTCTCTCATTTATATTTAGTCGGAAAAAATTATCCGTCGATTTTTTGTCAATTAAAACCGACGGAATTCTGACGAAACAAAACCGACAGATTATCGACGTTTTATCGACGAAGTTATACCGACGGACTTGTGACCGTTAACCGACGGTCTACACCGACGGTTTAGCGGCCATAAACCGACGGAAATAAACCGATGGTATACCGACGGTTTATTACCGACGGTAGTATATCGACGGTATTCCGACGGTGTATTACCGACGATATTTTGACGGTCTATTACCAACGGTATTCCGACGGGTTATACCGACGGTATTCTGACGGCGCATTACCGACGGTTTACCGACGGATAAGTAAAAATCAAAAAATATATATTCAGAAATTAATTAATTAATTAGAAATATAAACAAAACAAAAAAGAAATTTATTAAATTTACTAAAATTATTCCACAAAAGTTTTCAAATTACATATTCACTGGGGAGCGGATCCCGAGCCCGCTCCCGTCCCCTCCTTCTTTCCCTTTCCCTTTCCCCTCCCACTCTGGTTCGCCGGTGCGGCTCCTGGAAGATGGCCGTGCTGCATAAAGTATTCAAACCGAGTATTCATCTCTTCGAACCTCTTCTCCATTTCTTCTTCTTTTCTACCATCCGGGCCTCCATCCGCGTTTGACTAGCCTTCAACGCTTCGATCTCCGCTTCCTTTTCCCTTAAGAGTTGGGCATAGCTCTCGGATTCCGGACGAAAACGAGAATGCGGTGTCGAGATTTTGTCCGCCAAGTTTCCCAAACCAAGAACTCGGCCTCTTCTCTTCTCAGTTTCCTGTAAAGTAAATACGTTGTGAATTTAAGTTAGAGTTTATGTAATGTTAAACATAATTCAAATTTTATTTAAATTAAAAATTTACCGCGAGGAAGACTTCATTGATCTGTTCGTCAGGTGTCTCCTCCGTTGAACCGATTCCTTCGGATTGGGTAACCACCTCATCCAAACGCCTCTTCGTCGACTCAATAATCTTCCGAGCAATTGGATCCTGGATTAGGCCCGTTTCCTTGTTGTTGTGGCCATCCTCGATGAGCTCAATATGATTTGGATCTCGCCGCTTCTTTTGTTTCTGCAAAAACCAATTTTAACTTAAAATAAAAAATAACTTAACATATTGAAATTTTTTAAAAAGAACTGCTTACCAAGATTAGCTTCCTCGATGCGGTGCTCCTTGCTCCCGCATTATGAGTTGCTATCCCGGCACCCTCCCTATCACTATTACGGTTCTGGGAGTTCGTCGAAGAGAATGATGCG
The DNA here is from genome assembly GCA_030180135.1 of Orychophragmus violaceus. NCBI lineage: Eukaryota > Viridiplantae > Streptophyta > Magnoliopsida > Brassicales > Brassicaceae > Orychophragmus > Orychophragmus violaceus. Next base: position 83,436,436 of record CM058231.1, read on the forward strand.
GTTGCAGGCTAACTCCAATGACGGATGAGGCCCTTCCAAGTTTCGCTCTCTTTGTTAATACCCTTGGGAGTTTAATTATGGCACCACTTCTGTTTCTAAGTGTTGATGACGTTCGAGTAATGCGTTGATGCCTTCTGGCGGAACTCATGTTCCACCAAATCTGTATACTTCCTATCCCAAGTATACTCTTGCTATACAAAACAAAAAAATAAATATTTGTTAGAATTAAAAACTTTATAAATTAATTATGTAGAAAAATAATAAAGTTAACAAGGTAATTACCGCGAACTGGCGGAGCCAGTTATGCCTATCGGATAAAGGCATATCCCTGTACGTCGGATACCCGTATTGGAGCATGCTGTACATCATTCCCAAGATGCTCTTTGTGACCTTGGATTCGGTCAACGTAAACCTAACAAGACAAAAAAACAAAGGTTTAAAAAAATGTATATACTAAAAAGTGTAATTGAGAATCTAAAGTTATAAGTTTTAATACCAGAAAGTGCCAGGGTTGGTCTCGTAGTAAGGGTCAAGCCGTTTGAGCAGCTCTCGTCCCGGTTGATCGACTAACGCCGATATCTCAGCGGCAATAGACGGCGTGACATAATGCGGCGCCTGAGATACAGAATGACTCCCACTAGGAGCCTCCGGCAGAGTCTCAGACGTTCCCGGTTGTGTCTGATCCGGTGGAGGTCGCACCTGAGTCGACCGAGACCGTCGGGCTCTCGGTTGTTGTTGCTGCACCGGTTGCGCCTGCACCTCATTCACCGGAGAGTCGCCCATTAGCTCCTCAAAGCTCAAAAAAGTTTCCCCACAAACCAATCAAAAATTTAGACTCACAATTCTCTATTTAAATTATACAAAAAATTAAACAAAACTTTGAAAAATCTTTTATAAGATTGCAAACTGTTTTAAATTTCCAAAAAATAGCAAAAACGTTTTTTAAGTTTAAAAAAAAATTTCAAAAATGTTTTAAAATCAACAAATTAAAATTTTAAAATGTTTTAAAATTTAAAATAAATTATAAAAACGTTTTAGAACTCATAAATTTTTTATAAAACATTTAAAATCCAAAAAAAATTCCAGAATTACCCAAAAATATATTTCATGATCCTTAGATATACTTCTAGTGTTCAACAAGTTTGAAAACGTTTAAAAACGTTTTAAATCACGTTTAAATCCGTTTGAGAAACAAAAAAATTAGAATTCACAATATTCTTATCCAAACAATCCAAAATCCTAGCAACTATTGTTCAATCCATTAGTCTCAACCTATACTACCTTTTAATCAACACATGCAACCATTTCTACAACCTAAACAAGAGATTTATGCAAAATCAATCGGTTAAAAGGATAACTTACATGTTTGTGGTGTTGGTGGCGGTCGGAATTGGAGATTAACGGCGATAATCCGGCGGATTGTTAGAGAGAAGTTCGTGATTTCACGAGATGAGAGAGAGAAGTTTCAGAGAAATGGAGAAGAAGAAGTTCGATCGAGAGAATATGAAGTGATTTTCGATGGATTTCCGTCGTAAATCATTTACCGTCGGAATTTTTGGCGGTCCAATTATTTTCGCCAAATTTCGTGTTAAAAGGCGCCAAATATTTCGACGGATAACCGTCGGTAATTTGAAAACCGACTGTTATCCATCGTAAATTAAAAAAACATAATTGGTGGAAGCACGACTCGAACCCCCCACCTCAAGCATATCTTGTATACCCTTAAACCAGTTGATCCATTTAGAGTTAGTCATTTATGATTACATAGTAATTAAATATATCTTTAAATGTTATAAAAATAAAATAAACATAAGACGGTGTAAGGCTCAATTCGAACCCCCCACCACATCCTTATGTTCTTTCTCTTTAAATCAATAGAGCCATTTAGAGTTAGTCGCTTAGAATTACATAGTAATTGTATATGTCCTTACACGTTTTAAAAAAATAAATAAACATAAGACGTTTGAAGGCTCTGCTCGAACCCCCACCACATATTTATGTTCTTTCTCTTTAAACCAGTAGTGCCATTTTTTTTTTTTTTTTTTTTTGTCACTAAGTAGTGCCATTTAGAATTTGTCCTTTAGGATTACATAGTAATTGTATATATTATTATGCTATTGTTTTGATTATTAAAAAATAAAATAAAACATAACATAGATTAATAACTAAAATTAAAAATATATTAAACATTACATGAAAATAAAATAGCATAATTATAAATTTGATCAGTAATTATTCGGGGAATCGTTCCTCAACCAATCTCCGATGTCAATCTCCGATGCCAGTCTCTTCCCAAAGCTCGACCATGCGGTTCCAATCCACCACCAGCATCCCTGGCGGTCTTCCTTCTCCTCTTAGCCATTGCAGTTTCGCCCGACGCATTTTGGTCTGGAAAACACGCCTGCCGACCCGGTGGAATTCCCGCTGAAGATTATATCCAGATTAAAATTAAAATAAGCCTGAAATTTAATAAGTAAAGAAATATTAATTGTAGAATTTGAAATAGTTTTAATAAATGAAAAATATAAACTAATTACCAGGAAATCCTCGAACCATAACTCTTTAATGTTCGTCAGGACATTGTAGTATGCAAGATAACCTCCAATAAACCGAGCCTCTATTACGTCGAACCAAATGCTCCGGTTTTGGCGGCTCGGATCCAAAACAGGAAGATGTTCCCGACCCGGTTGAGTTAACTCCCAAATTAACCAAGAACGCCATAAAGGGGACAAAAAAACGAAATCCATTTTCGGTTTTTTTTGTGTGTAGAGAATTTTTGATTAGATGATGTAAAAAACATAGAAAGGTCCGTACATATTTATACAAAAAATTTCGACGGAAAAATAGACGGAATTCCGTCGGCTTCTAATTTAATTCCCGAAAAGACACTTACCGAAACGTTGCATGGGGAAGAGAGTGGAGTTAATTCAGATTTTGACCGTTTAATGCAGAAACCGACGGATTTCCGACGAAGAACCGTCAAAAAATTCCGATGGAATTCTGAGGGAATAGGGTTTAAGGTTTCAATTATGGTTTTGCCTTTGACATTTTATACTGTTCACACATATATGTAACATTAAGAATGAATTTTATGATTACACATCTCAATTTAAGAAAATTATGAAATGACAACTTAGATAAGGTTTGACAATAACTTCGACTTAACCGTTATTGTACAATACGAAGTGTTTCGGTCCGACGTGTTGTAATTTTTTCTAATCATACAAAACATGTCATTTGGATCGGAAATTCGTTAGTAATTACCGATGGATTTTCGTCTGAAAAACTAATTTCGACGGATTTCCGTCGTAATGTTTTTTTATCGACGGTTTACCGTCGGAAATTAAAATTCAAAATCTTTCTCGCACCATGCGAGGTTCGAACACGGAATGCATTGAGGGCTGGAGGTGTTTAATGACCAATTGAGCTATGTGGTACATTGAACATTCAATACAATTATTTATAAATATTCTAGAAAGAGTAACTGACGGAAAATATAAAATGGGGGAAGGCTCGGTTCGAACCCCCCACCACATACTTATGTTCTTTCCCTTTAAACCAGTTGAACCATTTTGAGTTAGTTGTTTAGGATTACATAGTAATTGTATATATTATTATGCTATTGTTTTGATTATTAAAAATAAAACAAAACATAACATAGATGAATAAAAAAAAATTAAAAACATAGTTTAATAACGGAAATTTTAAATTTTACATGAAATTAAAAACAACATAATTTAAAATCTATTGTAGTTCGAGAATTGGTTGGTGAACCAATCTCCGACGTCCGTCTCCCGCCATTGGTTCACCATCAAGTTCCAAGACCTTGCAGGAATCCAAGCAGGTCTTTCTTCTCCTCTTTCCCAACGTAGCTTCAACCGCCGCATTTTTGTCTGGAAAACCCGCCTAGCAGTCTTGTGGAATTCCCGCCAGACGATGAAAAAATTGTCTGCAGAGCAGGTGAAGTATTCCTGTAATTTTACAAAAAAATAATTCTAAATACATTATAATAATTTATAAAAATAAAAACATTACTTATGAGAAAATCACGGAAGCACGCTTCCTTGAAGGACGTCGACAGTTGGTAGTACGTCAGATAGCCGCCAGACCAACGTGTCTCAATGATGTCACTGGTTACGAATATACTAACCGTGTTGTATCCGAACCAAATCGCCCGGTGAGCCTGCCGGGTTGGGTCGAGATTAGGAAGATGTCCCCGACCCGGCATTCCAATCTCGCGGAGTGCAGATTTGCGGGCTTCGGGAGAGAAATAAAAGAAATCCATTTGGTAAGTTTTTGTGTTTATGATTTGAATGAAAAACTCATGAATTGGACGTCTATATATACAAAAATTTCCGACGGTAAAACCGACCGATTACCGTCTGAAATTGAGTTACTTCAGAAAAGACCTTTACCAACGTCGCATAGGGAAGTGCAGAGAGTTACTGCGCGTTTTTACCGTTTAATAAATATTTCCGACGATAAACCAACGGTAAACCGACGATAAACCGACGATAAACCGACGATAAACCGACGGTAATCCGTCGGAAATTAAAATTCTAATAAACAAAAATAAATTTTGTACCAAGCGAGGTTCAAACACGGAATGACTTAAGTGCTAGTAGTGTTTACTGACCAATTGAGCTAAGAAGTACTTTGTACTTTTGATACAATTGGCTATATATATACATTGTTATTAATATAATTATAAAAATAATTTATCAATTAATCAACATAATACTTTATTATTCCTTAAAAATTATTATAAATGTTTAAAGCATAATACATTTTATTTATTTTAAAACAATCATAAATGTTTAATTCATAATACATTTTTATTCTCCATCACTCTCTGAACCGTAGTCGGACGAAATTGAGTCGCTGTCATCAAATTCGCCTCTTTCTTCTTCTGATTCTGAATGAAGAACAATGTCCCCGAATTGACTGAAGTCGACAACTAAATTAACTTCATGCGATTATTCTACTGAAGCTATAAAATCACTTCCACTTGATTGTAAGGGCTCTACTTCGCGTTTTTCAACTCCGTACACCTTCCCTCGAGGGTTTATTTTTGTAACGGTGATCCATGGATCATTTTTATTAGTTAGTTGAGGGTATGGAATGTAACACACCTGCGTAAATGTTATATTAAGAATTTTTTTTATTGAATATTTGAATTCCAAACATAATATTTGCAATTACTAACCTGATCTGCTTGTGAAACAATAATGAACGGATCGTAGTTTCTTAGTTTTTTGCTCGAATTAATCGACGTCACACCAAACTCGTCGACCACAACACCTTGCCCTAGGATCGGGTTAAACCAATTGCATAGAAAAACTACACATCGCATTCCAAGCTTCCCTATGTACTTTACTTCTAGTATTTCTTTAAGAATACCATAGTAGACAACTTCGCCAGATGCAGATGAAACTCCGTTATCGGCAGTGATTCTTGTTGACCCTTCTACATGCACCTTAAATGCGTACCCCCTAGTGAAATATCTCGGATAAGACTTTTCGGTGTAGTGGAGGCCCTCTATTATGTCAACTAACCAATCATCGGGGGTGCGTCCTGCTTTGAGTTCCTCCCGGGCCTAACAATATGTGTACATCAAAGTTAAAAAATGTAACACCTGCCTCCCGGCGAACCGGAGACGCGGCATTAGGACGCCCGTTGAACCGAAAATGGTCCAACCGGGACGCCTGATATATCATGGTTTTTACTAGTTTTAGGCCATGATATAAGTGTGTTTTTAGTGTCTTTTGTGTTCTTTTAGAGTCTTTTACAGGTATAATCAGGTTGGGAGCTAAATTGGAGATTATGGAGCATTTTGGAGATTTTTGGAGTGTTTGGCCGAGAGATAGAGTTCACTGTCCGAAACAGAGAAAGGTGTCGATCGTTGCACTCTAGCAACGATCGTTGCACCAGCGAGATGGGCCAAAACTCGGCGGTTTAGAAGAATCAAGATATTGCAATTTGATCCAGAAGTTCCTGATATTTGCAAAGAAGCCCCTGGCCGAGATTATGCCTATATAATAGAGTTTTTAGAGTTTTTATTAGAGACGTACACATACGCTTTATAGTACGCATTCATAATTAAGAGCAGAGGATTTTTAGAGCTTTTGGGGCTGATCTGAACCTGATTCATCATCTGTATTTGGAGAAGATTTCGAACCCCTTTTACTCTTATTCTTTTATGCAATTTACTTATCATATGATCATGTTTTCATTATCTATGTCTGAGTAGATTCCTAGTTAGACTTAGGGTTTCTCACATAGGATTTCATGACTTGCTAGACTTGTTCAATTTCAGTTAAGGATTCAAACTATATCTGTTCTTCAATTTAATTGTGCTTAAAGCTAGTTCTAACCTGATCAATTAGAATCTAGATCTTAGGTTGCTAAATACGTCACGGAAGTGGGGTTTAGGAATCTGAACTAATTAAATTGGGCAATTAAACTTTGCGCAAACGAAAGTTTGGTTTAGGATAATTGTGAACATATCAAACTTGGACTTATTGCTAGTTTAATCTGTTAGTTCTCGCAAACGGAAGTTTGGTTTGCTGCACTTAGACTTAGAGAATTATCGCAAAGGAATTTGGTTAATTCTATATCTGTGTTTTGAGTTCTAGAACTGTGCTTAATTAGATCCTTGCTGAATGAACTGTTTGCTAGTCTGATTTCCTGAGAATACCCTAGGTTTGACGCTTTTAATTACTTGCTTTCACAACCGAAAATCTCTGCTACTGATTTACTTTCTCGCACTGCTTTCAATACAATCACATTGCTTATTTCTAGTATTCATTCCCTACAGTTTGATTCTCTTGAGACCAAGTGTCCCTGTGGCTTCGATAACCCTATATACTACTTTGACATTGCTGTTTACTTGCAGTTTAGTATAGGGATTAATTCTTGACCTATCAAGTTTTTGGCGCCGTTGCCGGGGATTCTTAGAGTCTTCGATAGGACCGAACTTAGGGTTTTACTAGAAATTTTTCGTTTTTCGTTTTTGTTTTTCGTCTTTTTTATTTTTTGCTAACTTTTTCTCTGTTTCTCTCTGTCGCAGGTACGAATTTCGCCTTGCGTCGATCGTTGCACCTTTGCATCGATCGTCACTAAGCGATTTGAGATTGAATCGATCGGTGCACTGATAGCATCGATCGTTGCTGTACGATTACAGACAGTTTATGCCAACGCAGAACACTCGAAGTAATCCGAACTCGAGCTTAGTTAATCTCAACTTAGAGGAACTTGGACGTCTTGAGAGGACTATCAGAAGAGAAAAGAGAGAGAGAATGGTTCGATAACGTCTGATCTTGATACCAGATGCTGAAGGTACCCTGAGGGACCAAGATAATAACCCGTACAATGCTGCTGGGCATCGGGTTGATGCTGAGGGAAATGTAATCCCTGACCCCCCTGAACCTGAGCAACAACCGCAAGATCAAGCTCAAGGTAGAGAGATTGTAGTTCATGAGAGGACACTAGCTGACTACAATAGACCTGATGAGTTTCATGCAAACCGAGCAGCTCTAGTGCTTCCTGCTTTCGAGAGGAATGATTTTGAGGTAAAAACCATCTACTACCAGCTGATGAGGCAGATTGCTTTTCATGGTCTTCAATCAGAGCAGCCTATGGATCACATTGACAAGTTTGAGGACATTGTCACTGGCATGAAGTATGAAGGAGTATGCCCGGACTACCTGTTCCTTAAGCTATTTCCGCACAGTCTTGCTGGAGACGCTAGTGCATGGCTGAGACAACTGGCACCTGGTCAGTATACTACTTGGACAGCCTTAAAGAGTGAGTTCCTGCGTCACTTCTATGATGCTGCACGCTCAGATCAGTCCAGACAGGACATACTCACTTTTTCCCAAGGAGCTGTGGAGCCTTTGACAACCGCCTGGATGAGATTTAAGCAATATCAGCGTGATTGTCCACACCATGGATTCACAGAAGTACAGCTGATTGGTATCTTCTTCAGAGGCATAGATCTCCCTTATCAGACTGCGCTGGATAATTCCAGTGATGCCAATTTCAGCACCAGAACTCCTACACAAGCTAAACGGTTGATAGAGAACCTGATTGGCAGCAATAGTTGCAAAACAATGGATGAAAGGAGGAAGAGATCTGGTGGAACTGTAGAGAATTCTGATATAGCTAATATAAGATCCAGATTGGACACAGTTTACAATCTCCTGACAAATAAGAAAGCTGTCCACTTTGCCCAAGATGTAGAGGTGATTCAAACTGAGGTGGACACTCAGGAAGAAGATGTGAATTTCATAGGAGGTTCCGGTTTCCAAGGTAATAGATTTAACAATCAACAGGGGAACAGATTCTCAAATGGAGGACAAGCTGGTGGTTTTCAAAAGACCTATGGACAGGGTACTCAGAGAACCTATGGATCTACATCTTATCAGACTCCACCTACACCTACAGCACATGAGAGCAAAATGGAAGCTATGATGGAACAACTGATAGAGAGTCAAACCAAGCTTTCTGTAGACAACAACAAGAAGCTGGACGCTGTCTATCAAGACCTCAATGGGAAGTTTGAGACATTGAGCACTCACATGAAGCAATTGGACACTCAGGTGAATCAGATGTCCAGCTCACTGAAAGGAAAAGGAGTTGCAGACACTCATATTAAGGCCTGGTCTGTAATGATTAACGATGGATCTTATCTAGGGGAGAAATTTGAGCTAAGCACAGCTGAGTTGGTGACTGAGGCTGAATTTTCGGATTTCTGTGAAAATCTCTCGGGTACAAACCGCAGAGATGCAACGATCGACACACATCTGGCATCGATCGATGCAGGTCGTGAACGAGCAGAAAATCCGTGGGATGAGAGTGAGATTGATGCAGAACTAGCCCGTCTGTTCCCTGATACATCTGAAATCACTCAAGAGGATGTTTATGCACAAGCTATTTGGCACTATCCCAAAGTCTCTGAAGTGATTAAACAAGAGATTGAAGAGCTGAAAAGGCTAGAAGAAAGTGGTGAAGACTTGGAAGAAATTCCACCTTCTGATGATCCACCTTATCATCCATGTGTTCAGAGATATTTGAACAAGATGTTGCCTTTAGATGAGGAGCTGAGAGAATGGGTGATAGTAGTTCCTCAGCATATTAGTGATGTTCTGCTAACCAAGGTCCCAAAGAAACTGCCGGATCCTGGAGTTTTTGTGCTGGATTGTTCTATCTTTGAGGATAGCTTTAGGCGTTCTCTGTGTGATTTAGGAGCTGCTGGAAGCATAATGCCTTACTCTGTGGCTGAGAAGTTGGGATTGCTGGACTTTACTCCTACTAGGACTTCTCTTGTCTTAGCTGATCAGTCCATACGAGTTCCTGAAGGACTCCTTATGGACATTCCGGTGAGAGTTGGAAACTACTTAGTTCCAACGGACTCCCTTGTGCTGAAATACGCCTGTGATCCGAATGAAGCTTTATTGCTTGGGAGACCATTCTTGGCTACAGCAGGAGCTGTGATTGATGTTAGACAGAGTCTAATAGACCTCCACCTGGGAGATGAACAGCTGCGGTATGAGATGGAGAAGCTGCGAAAGCCATTGATAGATGGACAGACTTTCACAATCATGGAAGCAGATGATGAGCAGCCAGATGAGACTGAGATAATAGATCCTGGAGCACATTTTACCCCATCTTTTCTTGGACTGAAGCATTCTGCAGCAGCTTATTCTCCACCATGGATGAGAAGACTTGAACAGAGACAAAAAAGGTCTCTGTCAGGATCTTCCGGAGCCTGAAAGATCTTGCGCGTCCGGTCAAGCTATTGACCTTAAACAAGCGCTGGGTGGGAGGCAACCCACCATTAGGTACTAGTGTTTTTCTTTTTCATTTTTGGTGTTTTTATTAGGATTTTACATTTGTTTTTGTTTCTGGTGAGTTTGTGATTGCAGGTCTCGGATTAAAACGCAGTGCAGCGATCGATGCATTTCTGCATCGATCGTCACAACACGAAAGGAATCGCATTGCAGCGATCGTTGCGGTCCTGAGCAACGATCGACTATACACGAAAATCGCCAAGTAACGGTCGATGCACATAGTGCAACGGTCGATGCTCGCGCGACAGAGGTAACCCGACAGACATAATTTCACCTTTTCAAATTTATTTTCTATTACCAATCCTTCGCTGGACACTACTGGGGACAGTGTGTCTTAAGTGTGGGGGAGGTGCTACTGACGTTTATCTTTCTGTTTTCTTAAGAGTCAGTCTGTTTTTCAAAATTTTTGTTTTATTGAGTCAAAATTGTTTAAGTAAGAAACTATGATTTTCTGAGGAGATTTACAAGACTTGCAGGAACTTAAGTAACCATTGGGATGAAGTTGCAGGATCTATCTCTGACTATTAGAAAACCCCATCACAGATCAACCTACTGGGAACACCCATATCACATCAGGTACCAGAGGATCCTTTACTGACTTCACCCCTAATACTGACTTAGATTTTCTCACCTAAGGGCTTGGTATGCTTTATGTCGGATTCCCTGTTAGTTCTGACACAGCATGTAAACCTGTCCTATTTAGTTCCCTTCTCCCCTTCTATAAAGTAAAAAAAAAGAAGATAATAAACTGAGGATGAGTTGGTAACTCCGAAGTTGTCATGGGAGTGGTAGCTAAAACTATTACCTCCTGTGCGATCCATGGAATGTGTCCAAAGTACACCCCATAACGGGAAGAACACTGATAAAAAAAAATAAAATGATACCCAATGTGGGAAAAATCAGTTGTTAAAGAAGGGAAAGAGAAGAAAGGGACTAGAGAAAGATAGTATGGTGGTCTAGAGCTGATTAGGTAAGAATCCATGTGCCTTTAGATCGATACTCCTTAGGTGAGACCGCACTTAAATACTTGCAGAAGTCAGTAGGGAGAATTTGAATGCTTGAATGTGATTGTGGAGTTTACCTAGGACAGTTGCTAAGTGTGGGGGAAGTACATGTTGGTCTTGATATCCTGTGATTGATTCTTTCAGTGGTTTACTAAGGGGAATCTGAGTATTGTAGCTTCTAAGATGAAATGAGTTTCTGAAGAGTTTTCAAACCTCTTCACCATGTTTTAGTTCTATGTTTTGCTTGAGGGCAAGCAAAGGCTAAGTGTGGGGGAGTTGATATATCATGGTTTTTACTAGTTTTAGGCCATGATATAAGTGTGTTTTTAGTGTCTTTTGTGTTCTTTTAGAGTCTTTTACAGGTATAATCAGGTTGGGAGCTAAATTGGAGATTATGGAGCATTTTGGAGATTTTTGGAGTGTTTGGCCGAGAGATAGAGTTCACTGTCCGAAACAGAGAAAGGTGTCGATCGTTGCACTCTAGCAACGATCGTTGCACCAGCGAGATGGGCCAAAACTCGGCGGTTTAGAAGAATCAAGATATTGCACTTTGATCCAGAAGTTCCTGATATTTGCAAAGAAGCCCCTGGCCGAGATTATGCCTATATAATAGAGTTTTTAGAGTTTTTATTAGAGACGTACACATACGCTTTATAGTACGCATTCATAATTAAGAGCAGAGGATTTTTAGAGCTTTTGGGGCTGATCTGAACCTGATTCATCATCTGTATTTGGAGAAGATTTCGAACCCCTTTTACTCTTATTCTTTTATGCAATTTACTTATCATATGATCATGTTTTCATTATCTATGTCTGAGTAGATTCCTAGTTAGACTTAGGGTTTCTCACATAGGATTTCATGACTTGCTAGACTTGTTCAATTTCAGTTAAGGATTCAAACTATATCTGTTCTTCAATTTAATTGTGCTTAAAGCTAGTTCTAACCTGATCAATTAGAATCTAGATCTTAGGTTGCTAAATACGTCACGGAAGTGGGGTTTAGGAATCTGAACTAATTAAATTGGGCAATTAAACTTTGCGCAAACGAAAGTTTGGTTTAGGATAATTGTGAACATATCAAACTTGGACTTATTGCTAGTTTAATCTGTTAGTTCTCGCAAACGGAAGTTTGGTTTGCTGCACTTAGACTTAGAGAATTATCGCAAAGGAATTTGGTTAATTCTATATCTCTGTTTTGAGTTCTAGAACTGTGCTTAATTAGATCCTTGCTGAATGAACTGTTTGCTAGTCTGATTTCCTGAGAATACCCTAGGTTTGACGCTTTTAATTACTTGCTTTCACAACCGAAAATCTCTGCTACTGATTTACTTTCTCGCACTGCTTTCAATACAATCACATTGCTTATTTCTAGTATTCATTCCCTACAGTTTGATTCTCTTGAGACCAAGTGTCCCTGTGGATTCGATAACCCTATATACTACTTTGACATTGCTGTTCACTTGCAGTTTAGTATAGGGATTAATTCTTGACCTATCAACGCCATCTCAACTTTTCCCAGGACCCGGCGCTTCCTTCTTGTTCAAATCCACCAATCACGTCACAACGATCGATCAATCCTGCATCCGGACCTGCGAGGGAAAAAGAAGGGGAAAGGAAAAAGGAGGCCTGAGTAATTGTTTCAAACACAATCACCCAGTGAGGACGAACTTAAGGAGTCCGCGATCCCGCTTACACTACACAACTACGCATCACAAGTCCTAAGCTAATATCACCTTGCACCCACGCCCGAAGGCACACACAACCTCCACAACTAACATTCCACATAACACTCCAGCGCGCAGGCCACACTCACATCACTGCGTTGGGAGGGCGCGTCACACCCTCCTCCGAAAGCCTTCCGAGCACGTGAATTCCTTCTCGGTATCAGACACGTGCCCACCACAGAATCCTGACACAGGCGCCTAGTTTAACTAATACAGACAAGCCTTCAAACACAAGCAACATTTTCGGTTTAAGTGATAACCTATCCATTCTACGTTCCACAATCAATCACGCGTATCTCTAGCCTAGACTACCTAGGAAAGACGACATTAGCAGAGGACTATCGTCCGGAATTGAGATAGAGCAAGGGAGATAACCAACAGTTTCCTCACCTTAAGAAGAGGGCAAAACGGTAATTTAGAAGCTTCCTTAGCCCGAACGGATATCAGATCTGGAAAGAGGACGAGAAATCGAGTGAGATGGGCTGTTGAATCGCTTAAATCGGGCTTAGGATGAGCTAGATATGATCGATTGAAAATACCCAGCTCAAACCAGCTTAACCGACCTAAACCGGAAATCAGAATTGAAATCAGAATCGAAATTGGAAATTGAACCGGTTAACCTAAACCGGACCGGTCAATGGTCAACGGTCAACCCGACCCGGTCAACGGACCCGAACCGGTCAACCCGACCCGGTCAACCGACCCGACCCGGTCAACCGAGTTGACTCGGTCGCCGGCCGAGTTGACTCGGCGGCGGTCCGGCGGTGGCTCCGGTGGTCGGCGACGGCGGAGCTCCGGCGGAAGGCGGCGGCTCCGGGCGGCGGCGGACGGCGGCGACGGCAGCGGCTCCCGGCGGACGGCGGCGGCGGCGCGTGCGGCGGCTCGTGGAGAACCGGCGAATCTTCTCTCTGAGATTACGGGCGCGTCCGGAGGTTGATGGAGGCAAGGTCGGTGGCTACGGCTTTGTCTCGACGAGAGGAACGCGATGGTGGTCTCGGATTTCCCAGATTCCCCACGGTTAAAAAGATATGGCCAATTTAGATCTCGAGTTGAAGGAAATCAGATCTGAAAAAGGGCTTACCGGATCTTTTTCGACACCAAACGATGGAGGAGCCCTAGATCTACTCTCTGGAGGTGGTGGCTGCGACGGAACGTGAGCAGAGCTTCGCCGAGGATAATTTCTTCTTGGTTTCTCATTGGTGGCTAATCCTATTTATAAGGGAAAAGCTAGGGTTTTGGGAAGGGAGAGGGCTTTTGGGCTTGGGCTAATGGACTTTCCTCTTCTTTTCTCAAAATTTTAATTTGGCCCAGTTTGGGTATGTTACAATTCTCCACCCCTTGAAAAGACTTCTTCCCGAATTCCGCGGCGGGAGTTCTCCATGCAACTCTTTACCAACCACACCCCGCAAACTTCGCTGACCCCAAAACTGACTCGATTGCTTACTTGCTTGAATCCTGCAGAATGCTCCTCCCCCCTTATTTCCAACCACGCTCTGAAATGTCCTTCTCCTTGGTGCCGATCCAACAGTAGCTCCCAGAATGCAATACAAACGCCGCATGCTACCGCCCATGTCCATTAGGGTCGGTCTCCAACGTTTAGAAACAACACTCATCCCTCGAGTGGTTCTAAGTCTTGAATTCGATGCCCCGCTTCCAATCCCATTCTCCTCAACGGTTTCCATTACCGTGCCACAGTACATCATCCACTTCCAAATGGATTCTCTATGACGGTTTTCCATTACCGTGCACTATGGCGTTGACTGTCGCCCAAGCAGACATCCTTGCTAACCTCTGCGACCGATGCAGCTAACCATGTCCATTATGGCTATCTGGCTGGTGGGGAACGACCCACTAAACTCCTGATATGCTCCAATGCCACGCTTCTGCTGCGCACTCTGATATCCAAACCAGCTTCCAATCTGACTTCCAGGTCAAGGTGTCCTACCTTGTGATCCGGTTGTGGTGCTTTCCAAACACCATCCCTTGGGTTTCCTTCCCCATTAGACTTGCGCTCCTTTGCTATTCCTTGCAGCTTCTTGCCAATCCTCCATAGTGTTTTCCTAACACTCTTCCGTTGGATTTCCATTTCCAGTATCCTGCTTTGTCCACTTGAGCTTGCAATTGCAGAAGTCCAGCTTGCCAGGCAATCCAAATGCCACAAGCCTATTCCCAAAACGCTTCTGCGATCTTCTTTCAGTCTTGCGGAACTCCATTAGCTTCCCCAGTAATCCTCAAAGAACTCCAAGGCAGACCGTTTCCTTTCCGATCTTACCGTTGAATCTCGACCCTGCCGTACCACGAAGATCTTCTCCAGCTTCCAGATCAATCTTCAACGAGCCCCATAACTCATTGAAGTTGATGTCACAAACCGTTTCCAAGATTCCATACTTAGAACAGGTTTGGACAGTTTCTGCTCCTTGTGATCCAGGCAACTCAAAAAATTCTTGACACTTATTCCAGTCGAAACACCGCCACTTCCAAATGGCCTCCTTGCAATCCAGTCTTTCCCTTGACCTCTTGCCGCTCCTGTAGCACTCCCCGCTGCTTCCCAACGCCTCTTGCAACTCTTCTAGCACTTCATGTGACTCTTGCAACTCTTTGATACACTCCCGCAGTAGTCTCTCCGGTGAACGCCTCCACATCCTAATCGCTCTCGCACGCTTGGTTGAACAACACTCTGAACCCACGTTGACCCCAACACCACCTCACTAGTACCGACTGCCCTGTAGGCGCACACCACAACACACATCCCAACATACACCTCAACGGCACACATCACGACATACGTCTCGGCACACATCTAGCGGGCAGTAGCACAACCGAGGTTTGAAGACACTGACCCATCCTGCACGGAAAAATTCTAACTAGACTAGGACCGGCGTGGAGAACAATCTATGATATAGTTGGTGCTTGAAAAACACTTTCGCAATGTAACCATTTTTATAAAATTTCGCAAACGGTTTTGAAAAAGATTTGAAAAGGGTTTTGGGGGTAAACAACGAAAGCTGATCTCCCAGGGCAGGACTGGGAGACCTTTAACCTAGGCTCTGATACCAAATTGTAACACCCGCCTCCCGGCGAACCGGAGACGCGGCATTAGGACGCCCGTTGAACCGAAAATGGTCCAACCGGGACGCCATCTCAACTTGTCCCAAGACCCGGCGCTTCCTTCTTGTTCAAATCCACCAATCACGTCACAACGATCGATCAATCCTGCATCCGGACCTGCGAGGGAAAAAGAAGGGGAAAGGAAAAAGGAGGCCTGAGTAATTGTTTCAAACACAATCACCCAGTGAGGACGAACTTAAGGAGTCCGCGATCCCGCTTACACTACACAACTACGCATCACAAGTCCTAAGCTAATATCACCTTGCACCCACGCCCGAAGGCACACACAACCTCCACAACTAACATTCCACATAACACTCCGGCGCGCAGGCCACACTCACATCACTCCGTTGGGAGGGCGCGTCACACCCTCCTCCGACAGCCTTCCGAGCATGTGAATTCCTTCTCGGTATCAGACACGTGCCCACCACAGAAGCCTGACACAGGCGCCTAGTTTAACTAATACAGACAAGCCTTCAAACACAAGCAACATTTTCGGTTTAAGTGATAACCTATCCATTCTACGTTCCACAATCAATCACGCGTATCTCTAGCCTAGACTACCTAGGAAAGACGACATTAGCAGAGGACTATCGTCCGGAATTGAGATAGAGCA
Organism: Orychophragmus violaceus; assembly: GCA_030180135.1. NCBI lineage: Eukaryota > Viridiplantae > Streptophyta > Magnoliopsida > Brassicales > Brassicaceae > Orychophragmus > Orychophragmus violaceus. Next base: position 83,452,739 of record CM058231.1, read on the forward strand.
AGGGAGATAACCAACGGTTTCCTCACCTTAAGAAGAGGGCAAAACGGTAATTTAGAAGCTTCCTTAGCCCGAACGGATATCAGATCTGGAAACAGGACGAGAAATCGAGTGAGATGGGCTGTTGAATCGCTTAAATCGGGCTTAGGATGAGCTAGATATGATCGATTGAAAATACCCAGCTCAAACCAGCTTAACCGACCTAAACCGGAAATCAGAATTGAAATCAGAATCGAAATTGGAAATTGAACCGGTTAACCTAAACCGGACCAGTCAACGGTCAACGGTCAACGGTCAACCCGACCCGGTCAACGGACCCGAACCGGTCAACCGACCCGACCCGGTCAACCGAGTTGACTCGGTGGCGGTCCGGCGGTGGCTCCGGTGGTCGGCGACGGCAGCGGCTCCCGGCGGACGGCGGCGGCGCGTGCGGCGGCGCGTGCGGCGGCGCGTGGAGAACCGGCGAATCTTCTCTCTGCGATTACGGGCGCGTCCGGAGGCTGATGGAGGCAAGGTCGGTGGCTACGGCTTCGTCTCGACGAGAGGAACGCGATGGTGGTCTCCGATTTCTCAGATTCCTCACGGTTAAAAAGATATGGCCAATTTAGATCTCGGGTTGAAGGAAATCAGATCTGAAAAAGGGCTTACCGGATCTCTTTCGACACCAAACGATGGAGGAGCCCTAGATCTACTCTCTGGAGGTGGTGGCTGCGACGGAACGGGAGCAGAGCTTCGCCGAGGATCATTTCTTCTTGGTTTCTCAATGGTGGCTAATCCTATTTATAAGGGAAAGCTAGGGTTTTGGGAAGGGAGAGGGCTTTTGGGCTTGGGCTAATGGGCTTTCCTCTTCTTTTCTCAAAATTTTAATTTGGCCCAGTTTGGGTATGTTACAAAAAAGTTACTCAATTTCTTAAGTGTTTTATAAGATCGGAGGAAAAAATTTCTTACATAAAAGGTTAACCAATGGCTGAAGTATTTTTGTTTCTGAGCCTCACGTTCTCCCTCATTCAATTCTGGATGATGAAACTGCATAACTTCCATATATAACCTACAAAAAGTTAAAAAATATAAATAAGTAAAGTAAGTGCAATACAAAATCATAAATCTAACATGTATACCTCTCATATTGAAATACTTCCTCGCAGTTGGTTAGAATGTACTTGTGGAGATGTGTATGCTCTTGAGTTGTTATTTGCCGCTTGCCTACTTTCCCACTTAACCGCCCAACCTGTTGAAAAATGTTAGGAACAACTGACCGATAAATTTGCCTCTCTCCCCTTTCATCGTTCCTAGCTGGGCGCCTGGTCCTTGTGCGTACTTGCGAAGGGAAGTAGTAGCCAGCAAAGGTCGCAGTCTCTTCGTTGTTATATTGAGCAGCAATAGAGCCCTCCACTTTAGCAGGATTCTTCACCTTCTTTTTAAGGTGGAACATATAGCGCTCGGAAGGATACATCCACCGATATTATACCGGACCACCAAGTCTAGCTTCACCCGGTAGATGGATAGGCAAATGTTCCATGACGTCGAAGAAAGACGGTGGAAATATCTTTTCCAGATCGCATAAGATTTTAGGAATGTTTTGCTTTAGATTTCTGATCCCATCAATAGTGAGTGACCTCGTGGATATATCCCTGAAAAAGACCCGACAGCTGCAATTGCTTTGTGGACATCTCGAGGAAGGAGATGAGCAAATGCAAACGGTAGGAGTCGCTGCATCATCACATGACAATCATGACTCTTCATTCCGATAAACTTTCCTCCATCAGTGTCCACACAATTACACAAGTTTGATGCATACCCGTCAGGGAATTTAACTTGTAGCATAATCTACTGAAATAACTCTTCCTTCGACTTCGAGTCTACCCAATATGCTGGAATTGGCGGTTTTCCATTCTTCTGAAGATGAAGTTCAGGCCGATCAAAAATTTCAGGCAAATCAAGCCTAAACTTCACATTATCTTTCGTCTTCCCTTGCACGCTGAGAAGAGTGTGCATAATGATATCGAAGAAATTTTTCTCAATGTGCATGACATCAAGATTATGTCTTAGTAACTGGTCCTTCCAATATGGTAAATCCCAGAAAAATGCTTTGTTTGTGCTAGTTGTGGGACAAACCAGCTGCGTATACATTCTCATGCCCATTTCCACCACATTCACGGGTTCTTAGTGCACCAAAGGTTTCCAAAAGACCCAAAGTAGTCGAGCCATCATCTTGGAGAATAGGATCATCAAACACTTTCCTCTTCTTCGTAAAAAGTTTAGTGTTTTTCCGATATGGATGGTCATGCGGTAGAAATCTTCTATGACAATCAAACCAACATGATTTGTGTCCATTCTTCAAATGGAATGCATCTGTCTTTTCTTGACAATACGGACATGCTAACCTCCCGTGCGTAGTCCGTCCTGATAACATACCGTAAGCCAGAAAATCGCTAATAGTCCACTTCAATGCAACACTCATCAGAAAATTTTCCTTGCATGAGACATCATATGCTACAACACTGGGCAGCCATAACATTTGTAACTCATGTATCAGTGGCTGCAAGAATACATCAAGTGCTCTTCTTGTATGCTCTGGACCGAGAACGAGTATGGAGAGGAAAAGAATCTCTCGACGCATGCACATAGTCGGTGGTAGGTTATAAGGAGTCAGAATCACTGGCCACAACGAATATTGTCTCCCATGCTTTCCAAACGGGTTGAAACTTCTGTGCATAATCCGAGGTACACGTTACGTGGCTCATATGCAAAATCTGGATATACTCTCTGAAAATGTTGCCACACTTCAGCATCCGACGGATGTGCAATCTCTGCTCCTCTTCTATGCTCAGCATGCCATCTCATTTCCCCCGCAGTTCGCTCCGACTGGTATAAGCGCCTCAGTCTATCGGTTAACGGCATATACCACATTCGTTGAACGGAACCTTAGCTATTCCCCATGTATCCTCATAGCGTGGCTTCTTACAGAATTTGCAATCCAGACGAAATTCATCTTCTCGCCAATATATCATACAGTTGTCGATGCACACATCTATCATCTCATACGGTAATCCCAGCCCTTGTACAAGTTTCTCGACCTCGTTGTATGAACCCGGCGCAAGGTTATCTTCTGGAAGAATATCTTTCACAAACTAGCAAAACGCATCAACACATTCTTCCGCCAGATTGTAATCCGACTTTATGCCCATTAATCTTGTAGCAGCTGATAATGGCGAATGACCCTCTCTGCAACCATCTTAAAGCGGCTGATTCGCTGCATCTAACATGTCAAAAAATCTCCTAGATTCTACATTTGGTTCCTCACCTACCCTAGGAATTTGATATTCACCTACCTCTGGAATATTTTCTCTATGTGCATCATTAACCATCTGAATGGTTCCTACACCAAAATCTACATCGGCAGTATGAGGTTTGCTAGAACTAACATTAGGTTCCCTAGTACTAGTACAACCGTAATGTTCTCTACTACTACTTGCATTATCCGAAGTTTCCCCATGAAGATACCAAATCTTATAACCCGACATAAACCCAACCGAATACAAGTGAAACCATACTTCACCAATCGTAAGATTTCTAGAATTTCGGCAATTAACACATGGACATCTTAACTTACCTTTTTTCAGCGTATGGTTAATTGCAAGCTAGCAACATAAACTCTACAATACCGAGTGCATATTCCCGTTCCACTAGCTTCGTCGCCTCAACAATCCTAACTCCGTCCATCCACGATCTATAATAGTTAGAAGAGGACATTTTTATCGGTTACTAGAAGTATTAGAGAGAGAGAGAGAGAGAGAGAGAGAGAGAGAGAGAGAGAGAGAGAGAGAGAGAGAGAGAGAGAGAGAGAGAGAGAGAGAGAGAGAGAGAGAGAGAGAGAGTTATGGAGGGATAGGTGTGGAGGGGAAGAGAGGAGTGATGAGGTATATGTAGAAAAATTTCCGACGGAAATCCGTCGGAAATCCGTGGGAAATCCGTCGGAAATCGGTCGTTTTCTAGTCGACCCAACGGTCACATTAACGGTCAAATTAACAGCTATATTGAACCGACGCTAAACCGACCGAAATACAACGGAAAACCGACGGAAAATTAAACCGTCGGGTGTTTCCGACGGAATGAGAAAACCGTCGAAAATTTTCGACGGTATTCCATCGGAAAACTTCCAGTCGGAAAGTCGTCGTTTTATCGTCTGTAATTTCTGACGGAATTTCTTCCGTCGGTAATTCCATCGGTAATAGCACTGTTTTCTTGTAGTGCATGGTGGATTGTCTTGTCCTATTTGCATGGAAGATACAAAATATTTTTATCTGGCTAAGGAAAGGAAGACGTGTAGGTTTAATTGTCACATAAGATTTCTTCCATAAGGTCATCCCCTAAGGAAGAAAAAGACTTCTTGAATGGAAAAGATGCCTCGAAAGAGCATCCACCTGAGGCTTTGAGTGATGGGCAAGTTTCTAGCAAGGGATTGCAAGTATAAATCCACCGACAACAAAGGATGACGGTGGAAACGGTCACGAAAAGAAGGAGATTTGCTATGTGAAGTGGCATAACTGACACAAGGAAAACATATTCTAGGAGTTTCGTACTGGAGGGACCTCAATCTATGGCATAATCCTTATTTTATGCATGTAGAGAAATTTTTTTGACAACGTCATGAATACTCTTATGAGTGTGAAGAATAAGTCCAAGGACACCATCATGTCAAGAATTGATATATAATGATTTTATTGTCGGCCACACATACATATTGATGGTGAGAGTAAAAATCCTTTACCTCCGTACATATTGATAGACGATGCTAGAACAAAATTACTAGAATGTGTGAAACATGAAGTCACGTTCCAAGATGGCTATGCGGCCGCCTTAGATAGTCACGTTCCAAACATGACTGCCACATTTTTATGGAGCGGCTACTTCCATTTATCTTTACAGAACTCTTACACCGGAACGTCCACCTTGCGTTATCAGTTTTTCTTCTTCTATGTACTATACAAACATTTGATATTTAAATATGAGTATAGTATTTTATATTTACCAACAGTTTCAAAATATATATTGTAGGGGTTGGAGCTTTTTTCCGTGACTTATGCTTACAAACTTTACAAAAAAGTTGCGTCCAAATTCTCAAAGAAAACATAGTTTTAATCATATGCAATTTGGAAAAGATATTTCCACTATCATTTTTCGACGTGATTAAGCACTTACCGATACATCTCCCCTACAAAGCTGAATTAGGAGGTCCGGTGCAATATATGTGGATGTACCGTTTTGAAAGGTTTTTCAAAAATTTGAAAGGAAAAGCAAAGAACATAAGATATGTGGAAGGATCTATTATTCAATCATATATCAATGATTAGGTAAATTATTTCTCAGACCATTACTTTGATGTGAATATAAAAACGAAATCAAGGTAAATGTTCACGAACTATGGCCAATCACATGTTCGCTTTGCCATTTGGAATACACACATGGTAGCTATTATTTAATTATATTTTTTTTTTATAAACTACTTAAATTGGTCATGTAAACCAGATTCACTGAAGGTGAAATCCCCATATTTAATGTCGATGTTCGTGATATATTTACACTAGTAGGTCATACAAGTGGAACAACGCAAGAAATCTGACTTTCAGATAAAGACTATATATGCACACATGTATATGTTCTGCGAAACTGTGGATTTTTAAGCCGCTATACAGGTCTACATGTATATATATAATATAATTTGGCATGTCTTATCTTTATTTTTAATATATTCCACTGTATATGATTTCTTATATAGGTTTTAGTCGAAATTAAAGGATGTTCGAAGATTATATGTAAACAAAATATCTGGAACTCTCCGAAGAAGAAGTTTACGCCAACAGTTTTGAAGAATATCCTATCTTGGTGGAAGATTCTATATGTGTAAAATCCAGTCGTACCTATATACATATTATAAATTTATATGAATTATCTGCATTGCTCTATTTTTGATATTTTCTTTTCTACTAGGTGATTGATCTGCACGCACGTGCGGGCATTATTATGTTGTTAGTTAATTTAGGTATAATTTATGCTTAGTGTCAAGACAGAACATGATATAGGTTTTTTTATATAGTGATGGTATAAGATTTAATTCATAGTTTCGTGCGCATATCCGGATTATTACGTTCGGATCTGATGCATAAAATAGTAAGTACATATACGGATTTTTTGGGAAAAGTGTTTAGCTTAATTTAATTAGTAGAAACACATGTAGTCGAATATTTGAAACTATAGAAATTTTTTAGATGAAGTGTGATTTTATAGAAAGAGAAACTTAGAATTACAATGAAAATGTAGAGTCCTTAATTATCTATTACTGAAAAGAAACACAACAATTATTTGAAATGAATAACTAAATAGATGATTAAGATAATGAAACATAAATTAGGGAACTTTAATATTTTTAAGGCATCCATGCATCTCGAAATGTGTCATAATCAACATTATTAATCGTCTTTAGATCCAAATAGTCACATGGTCCCCTTATTACATCTAACAGACGACGTAAACAATATAGTTCTCTAATTTAATCTGCAAATATTTGTAAAACACATAAACCCGGTTTACCATGTTTGCAAGGTTTCCATTGAAGGGTTTTTCGATCCCAAACAAATTTAGTTGTTATTTGTGAATATAGCAGGCGTCTTGCTTGAAGCTGAACTTGATTGCATTTCATCCATGCCCAGAATTTACCTTCTATTTTTGGATATGCCAAACAGACATCTTTGTCAAAAACAATTTGTAGAGAAGGAAGAACAATAGGTAAAATTTCAATAGAATCAATAGAACGTCCGGAAGAAGCTGTAAGAAATAATAAAACTTGTTTAACAGAAATAAAAAAGTATGGAATATAAAAAAAAGATGTCAAAGTTTTCTCAAATTTACATATATCTTCCATTAGAAACTTGAGATAATAATGATACTACTGAGAAGGATATATCAAATACATAGTACTATAATATTAGGGTTTCTTAGAGATAATATCTCTTGTTAGGATTTTGTTTACTAATATCGGCCACATAAATTATACAAAAAATAACACAGTTTAGAAATTGGAATATCAGAGTTATTATAATATCTTCAATTTGACAGCAAGAATATCTCATTTGTTACCAGGATATGGTATAATTAGTTAATTTATTAATGTACTCGATAAGTAGTTAAATATTTCAATTGTAAGAGGTTTACTTATTTTTGTTTATTGAAATTATATTTCGTCTTAAACCAAGATATTCCATAAAAATCGGTTTTATATTATATAAACACACGAAATTGCATTTGGTATGGTAGTAGTTAATATTCTAAGTAAAATATAAAGATTAAACTTTTCATAACTATTTGTGCAAAATATAGTACCAGTTGAACAACCATACAAAACAAAGCACTAAACATAAGTTTTTGACAAAAAAAAAAACAGAATTAAAACATAGGAGCAATAGTGAGTTAGACCGAGCAATAGTGAGTTAGACCAAGTCAAACATTATTAGAGGAGAGTCCGAGGACATGAGCAGTTGGATATTCCCAGAAAATTTGAAGCATGATTGATTGGTTGGCCTTGACATTGTTTGCTTCCAGAAATTCTCTTAAACCGCAGCCAAGCGAATACATTTTCTATTAGTATCAGAATGAAATGCGAGCTCAACAGACCATTTTGTACAGCATCATTGACCAAGGATATGATGTTGCCAGCAATTTTGTGTAAATCGTTTGCATCCGCAAAAGACATGGGAAGATACTACAAAATGAACAAATATGGATCACGTAAAAATATTTAAAATCAAAATACAAATGAATAACTTAAGATTCTGCTTTGTTTGATGTCGTCACTTGTGACCTTTAAGGCAACAAACTTCTCCTCGGTTCCTTCAAAAATAATTTCCTTATTAGTCAAAATAGTAGAAAGATTGAAGAAAATATCTAGAAATTAGGTGAAAACACTTACTCGTTCTAGCTTCTCAAGTCTCCATCTGAGACGGTTTTTCATATGTGATCTCACAACCGCTTGGTCCGTACTGTTGTACCATATGAAAATCGGCAGCTCCACGATACTCAAAAATTAGAAGATTTAAATCTTCTAATGCATGAGCCTTACAGAATCGTCCTCAGCCCTCTGTAAACCTATCACCAGGTCGTTTGATAGGGAACTCTTCTGGCCTCGCATCAGACGTGAGTTTACCGACTGTAACACTTATTTTTCCAAGTATATACCTCTTAAAGAACCTTTCCGGGATAGTCTGCAAAACAAAGTTTAAACAATGATTGCATGAAATAAGATCACTATTAAAAATCTACCTTAATGTGACAGAGAACTAAGATTACATACCAGACTATTTCTACATTTGCCTGGAAGCATAGCTTTGAAAAATTGTGGGTTTTTTATCTTCGGATTTCCTTTGAGAAGCTAATATGTGTTCATAAAAATCAAAAACCATTACATGCATGTACCAAAAACAATATGAAATAAACCGCATCTAAAAATAAATAAATGTTTTTAAAGGAACCATATAAAACCTAAAGGCTACTCAAAACTTCAAACTTGATTTTGTGCTGCAGAATCGATGAGTTCTTGTTATTCACAATTGGTTTATCTCAATATAAATCGGTAGATTCCATGAATACAAAATCTAATTTTAAGTATCGTTCTGAAAAAAATTCAGGGTTACTTTGTTCAGTTAGTTGTTGATTGACCAAGAGTCTCGAACTATATACTCAATATATTTCGCAGCGCCAAAATTAAACTGATTTTTTCGGTCAATAGCCTGAGTACTTTAACGATTTTTGGAATGATTAGAGTGACTAAAATAAACTGAATCGTTTCATCTTCAGTCATATTAAAATGGGGCTTTCATATTTGGGCTTTTATATTAGTGATTATAGGATAATGCTAAGCTAGCATTATATTAGCACAAATGGAATCTTAGATTGAAAATAACTAAGGCTTGTTGGTTTAACAAAGGTTTCTCTATTTAGACTAAGTTCAACTATTTGCAATATACCAAATTATTAGGCTAGATTTCATTTCATTAGGCAGTAGTTATTATTTAGACATTGGTTATTGTTTTAAATTGTTTTAAATTTCATAGACAATAACTATAGATGTAATTATTGAATATATGCAATTCATGAATCTTAATAACACAATTAGCACTAAATTTCTTGTTTCAAAAATTAACATTTTAGAAACAAAAGTTATTAGTAATTAAAACAAAAATACAAAATACAATCGTATAATTCAATAGTATTGTAAGTACTTGCAATGGAACATAAGTACCAATGGATTTATAAAACATACTTAAAAAATATGATTTATATACACATATTAAGATAGGGTCCAACAGTTGTAGATTCAGTTTATTTTTTTGACAATTCATTATAGGTATAAATACCCATGTTAATTTTGATATTTAGATACCCATTACATTGTATTTCATTTGACATACAAATATCAAGTTTAGTAATAAAGTCTAACCCGCACGATACCATGAAGTAGATTCTAACCCAAAAATAATAAGTTTAGTAAAGTCTTTGAAAACACATACATATTTTACCATGGCTTCCACCAGGAAGGTATGTTTTCTCCAGGATATTGGTCAGGTACTGGACTTGGAAAACTACAAAACAGAAACACAAATGTATTAATTCCGGAAAACATATAAAGCATATTACATAATGAGTTGCATTAGGGTATATGATGAAAACCTGTTGTGAAATCCATTAAAGTCAGAATTCTTTGTTTGATCGTACATAATCGTAGAAATCCCTTCTTCTGCTTTGAGCCAAGTTATAGCCATATCTAAATTTTACACACAAACAATATTAACATTGTAAACAATAGAGACATCAAAAGTGTCATCAATCATAAACACAAACATGTAAAGACAATGAATTCATTTTAAAAAGACATAAAAGTTAATTTTTAAGCATACCCTTTAATGGATTTATGTACAAGCAACAAAGCACAACAAATAGATTTCTATCTGCCTCATTGGAAAACCTTTCACCTAGTTCCTTAACATTGATAAGTCAAGAAATATCCCTATTCTACTACAAGTGCACAAATATGCGAATGTAATACTTAGGGTATCGTATCCACAAGGACTCACGGTCACACGATAGATTATTTGTTGTCAAGTTAAGCTAAATAAATTCGAGAAAGCAATAAACAAAAGCAAGTAAACAGGAAGGTGATTTCAATAGGAGAAAGGCGCTAGACTAGGAAGTTCTCGGGAATTATGCGATGCTAGACACTTAACTAACCGGATTCAGATTAAACACAAGTTCAAGAACTAGAAACACAATGCTAAACAATCCAACTCTCGCTGAGATTATTTCTATATCTAACAACCTAGCGATCCAAATCTCTTTGTGATCCTAGAGTTCTAAACAAGCATTAAGAACAGGTTCTATCGGTTCACAATTCTCCTAAACCAAATCTCTTTGTATCTAGTCAAATTGCTCACTCTAAGTTTGTTCAGATTATAACTCACACTCTAGTGCTATTGTGAATTATATCAGATATAAACCCTAGGTGATCAGTCCAGAATTTAGTATTAAGCACAACTTAGGTGACGAATAAACAAATGGTGAATCCTATTAAATCAATTATCTAAACATGCATAAAACCCTTATGAGAATTCCTAAATCTAACTAGGTTACTACTCAGACATATTATCAGTTAAACAACACATCATTGAATAGAAAACCAAGGATTGAATAGATAAAAAAAGTAAAGGGGTTCGAAATCCTTCTCTCAAGGTTACAAGTAGCAAGAATCAGCCCCTAGCCAAAATCTCTCAATCTCCAATGCAAGAACAAGTAAGAACAGATGAGAAGATTGCATAATGAGTCTGCTCTCAAAAACCTAATTAAAAACCACTAAATACGTTTTGGGGCTAAATTATAATTAGGGAAACTTCTGGGCAATTCTGCAATTCTTCAAAACATGTTTTCAACTCGCGTATAACTTCTCTGTCGCTCTCAGTGTCGACCGACACCAAGGTTAGTGTCGGTCGACATCCAAACGTGGCCGAGGCACCAACTTCAGCTCGTTGCACAAATCACCAGAAACGTCCTATAATCCCATCTTTTGCTCCAAACGCAAGCCTACCTGTAGAAGACTCAACAGACTCGAAAAACCAGGTTAAAGACTCAATATATACAACTATATCATGGTTGAAAACCTATAAAAACCATGATATATCAACTCCCCCACACTTAGCTCTTGCTTGCCCTCAAGCAAGTAAAGAACCAAAGCACACGAAAAGAGGTTTGAAAACACAGAAACTCATTTTGTCCTAGGAACCTTCGCATTCACATTCACTTAGTAAACCACTGAAAACTTTCCTGCAGAGCTCTAAACCACAATGTACTTCCCCCACAGTTAGCAATTGTCCCAAGTAAACTCCACAATTAGATTAGGAAATTCAAGTTCACCACACTAGCCTCTGTATACAATTAGGTGCAGTCTCACAGAGGGAGTATCGAATCAAAGGACACATGGACTCAACCTATTCAGTGTCTGACCACCGAACTGTCGGTTTCTGGTTTCTTTCTTTTTCCTTTCTCCCTTAGCACTGACTTTTCCCAACTGGGTATCATTTTTTTTATCAGTGCTCTTCCCTTTTTATTGGGGTTTAACTTTGGATCTTTCCATGGATACACAGGAGGTAATAGAGGTCTCTACCACTTCCGTGACTACTTCGAAACTACTAGCTTATCCTCGGTTTTTATCTCATTTTTTTACTTTCAAAGGAGGGGAAAATCAGAAACCATACTTTAGACAGGATCACAGGCTGTGCCAAACACATTAGAGGAATCTGACCCAAATATTACCAAGCCCCTAAGTGAGAAATTAAAGTCAAGATTAAAGGTTAGACTAGTGGTGGATCCTCTGAATACCTGGTTAGATATGGGTGTCCTTGGTAAGTTGATCTGTGTGGTGTTTTCTAATAGTCATAGAGCTCCTGCAAGTCTGTCCAATGGTCACTTAGTTCTTGTTTCAGCGAAAACTTTCCTCGAAAAATCATAGTTTCATACTAATTTTGACTCAATAAAACAATTTGAAAACAAGTGAAAACAAAGGTCTGACTCTTAAGAAAACAAAACACAATGTAAGTAGCCACCTCCCCCACACTAAGACTGCATTGTCCCCAGTGCAATTGTAGTATGAGATCGGTAAAAAATCAAATTGGAACCAAAGAGTTTCTGAGCTGAAAATCCGAACCTGATCACGGCCGATGTCGACCGACACTAAGCTTAGTGTCGCTCGACATCGAGCATGTAGTACCATACGCAGAGTGTGCAATCTGTCTGTGGTTAAGATCATGAGTTAGCACTCAATTTTCTCACCTGTTAGCTGCGTTTTATAACTCAAAATCTCATCAGAAACAACAATAAAGGTGCAATAACTCAAATAGTTATGGTTCCAAGCAAACATGACTGAAAAACTGACTCAAAAGAAACATAAAAATGATTCAAGGAAAGGAAAAAGAAAAACAAACGCAGAATCAGCAAGTGTCTAGAAGACTGGAGAGTCTCCATCACCCATGTCATCAGAGTCGGCAGCCACTTCTACCTCCTCATCCTCGGAGCTGATGTGCACAGGATCCTTAGCTGATGCGCGACGTCGAGGCTGCGGGGGATGCACATGCTGTGAGCGCTGGCAAGACATCTTGTGGACCTTCTTCCAAATTCCTTTGAGTACAGCTGCTGCCCATTTCTGGAACTGCGGTAGTGGCATGTCTTCTGCTGGTCCGGGAAGCTCGGGAAACTCATATGTATCATCTGAAGGGACAGCCTCATGCTCAGCAGCAGAGGCAACAGCTCCAGAAGATGCGCCTCTGAGCATAGTAGCATGGCGCGGAACACTCCAACATAGCTCTACATTCGGCTGGAAGGAGAGTGAGAGAGGATCATCCGTGTTACCTGTAAACTCGGTCGCTGGGAGGGGAAATAAGTGCTCGAAGTAGATGTATGCGTGAAGTGCCACAAGAACTGTCTCCCACCGATATCTCCCTTGATCCAGTGCATGCTCTTCAAATGTTGAAAGTCCGTCGTGGACTTTGTGGTGCATATAGAGATCTGACTCCTGTCAATCTAAAAGTGGTCAAAAATAGGAGTGAGCAGACTTCCAACAGACTCTGTCTTTGTTTCTTTTCCACTGAATGCTCGTGTCTTGAGATCCTCCAGATGATGGGCGAAAACAGCTCCCATGTTCACATCATCCACTAAACGAGCATCCTGATATACACTCTCATCAATAATGTCTCCAATCCCAATGGTAAGCAGTTCTGGTGGATATTCCATAATATATCTGGCGTAGAGCGATTAAATGGATACTAGAAATGGATAGAGCACGGAAAAACAAGTCGAATAGAGCTTTGAATCGTTGAAAACGGTGAAGAAATGAGATTTGTGGCGATTTTGGAAAATTCTCGGCGAGAGAGACAAAAGAGGAAGATGACTCGGGTCTCGGGTTTTAAGAAAACTTACCTTTGATTTAATTGATGTCGACCGACATTTAGCTGGAAGTTGGGCGACACTTACTTAAGTAGACCAAATCGACCTCTGGAAATTGACCTCGGTCGATTATCGTCCGTGCTCGAAACTTCTCGAGTCCAATGTCGACCGACATCAAAGTGGATGTCGACCGACACTGACTAAACAGTGCTACGGGTTCTGCATAACTGGACAAAAAAACTCCAAAAACAAAAGAAATCAAAATGCAAAACCAAAAATCCTAATATTTACAACTTACCAGTGGGTTGCCTCCCACTCAACGCTTGTTTTAAGTCATTAGCTTGACTTGGATGGGAGATTAGACTCCCGGTGGTTTCGACAGAGGCTGTGAGTGCCTCTGCGAAATTCTCCTCATCCATGGTGGAGAGTAAGTAGTGTCAGTATGAGCTCGTCCAAGGAACGATAGATTAGGATCAGAGTTAAAATTGGGTGCATCAGAATGATTACCTGCAGTCATAGCAGTGAAGTTAGTAGGTTTGAGTTTAGGAGATGCATGCCTTTTCTTGGGTGGAGTTCTGATGTGTGGAGCTTTCTGCTTGTGAGCGGTTGCAAGCTCTGAAGATGCTAGAGTGGAATCTTGGGAAACCACCATCTTCCTTTCTCCAGTATCACACACTAAAGTCTCACTGATCTGAGCTTCTTGCTCCAACTCAAAGTGTAGAGGCTCATCTCCCAGGTGGAGATCGATCATACCATTCCTCACATCAATCTTTGCTCCAGTTGTGGCTATGAAAGGTCTTCCCAATATCATAGGATCATCCGGCTCATTATCGTACCTTAGCACCACAAAGTCTGTTGGAACTAGATAGTTTCCAACTCTGACTGGGACATCCTCAAGAACTCCTTCCGGAACACTTCTTGACTGATCAGCTAGGACCAGAGAGATCTTAGTGTGTGAAAAATCTGTCATCCCCAGTCTCTCTGCCACTGAGTATGGCATGAGATTTCCAGAAGCTCCTAAATCACACAAGGAACGTGATATATCATGGTTTTTCTAGGTTTTCAACCATGATATAGTTGTATATATTGACTCTTTAACCTGGTTTTTAAAGTCTATTGAGTCTTCTACCAGGTAGACTTCCGTTTGGAGCAAAGGATGGGATTATAGGACGTTTCTGGTGATTTGTGCAATGAGCCAAAGTTGGTGTCTCGACCACGATTGAGTGTCGACCGACACTGACTTGGATGTCGGTCGACACTGAGCACGACAGAACAACATCCGAGAGTTAAAAACAAGTTTTGAAGATTTGCAGAATTTTCCAGAAGTTTTTCTTAATTCTAAACTGACCCCAAAACATGTTTAGAGAGTTTAATTAGGTTTTCATACTCATTCTACCGTTTATCTTGTTCTAAATTTGTTCTTGCTTGAGAGATTGAGAGATATTGAGTTGGGGCTGATTCTTGCTACTTGTAACATTGAGAGAAGAATTCTGAACCCCTTTTACTCTATATATTCAGTCTTTTGGTTTTCTATTCATGATGTGTTGTTTGATTACTAATATGTCTGAGTAGTAACCTAGTTAGATTTAGGAATACTCACAAAGGTTTTATGCTTGTTTGATAACTGATTGATTAGGATTCACCATCTATTGTTCATCACCTAATTGTGTTTAATACTAAATTCTGGACTGATCGCCTAGGGTTTAGATCTGAGATAATTGACAATAGCACGAGAGTGTGAGTTATAATCTGAACAAACTTAGAGTGAGCAATTTGACTAGACACAAAGAGATTTGGTTTAGTAGAATTGTGAACCGATAGAACATGTTCTTAATGCTTGTTTAGAACTCTTGGATCACAAAGAGATTTGGATCGCTAGGTTGCTAGATATAGAAATAATCTCAGTGAGAGTTGGATTATTTAGCATTGTGTTTCTAGTTCCTGAACCTATTTTAAATCTGAATCCGGTTAGTTAAGTTTCTAGCATCGCATAATTCCCGAGAACTTCCTAAGTATGACGCCTTTCTCTATTGAAAAACCTTCCTGTTTACTTGCTTTCATTTACTGCTTTCTTTGGATTTGATTTAGCTTAACTTGACGGCATATAATCTATCGTGTGACCGTGAGTCCTTATGGATTTGATACCCTAAGTACTACATTGCATAACTGTGCACTTGCAGGAGAATATGATTAAACCTCTGACCCTATCAAGTTTTTGGCGCCGTTGCCAGGGACTCAATTGAGTTCATTTTTATTTTATTTGTTATTGATTTTTGTCTTGTTTGGCTTTTTTTGTTGTTGCAAGATTCGACAGACGCATTCATTGTCGACCGATTCCTTCTCCAGTGTCGCTCGACATCGACGTCGGAACAATGTTTTGAGATCAGTGTATGCCAAGTCGACATACCCGAAGCAACCAGAGCGAAGAACTTTTGAACCTCAGACTTGAGGAGCTTGCTAGACTAGGGAGAACAAACAGTATGGGAGAATGATGAACAATCGTTTGATTTTGAGACCCGATGATGGGGGTGTTCTGAGAGACCAACAGAAAAACGCCTACAATGATGACGGGCAAAGGATTGATGCCCAAGGGAATGTGATCCCTGAACCTGCGCCTGAACCGCCTCAAGGTCAGAGGCATATGGTTGTTGCTGAGAGGACTCTTGCTGACTACAACCGTCCCGATGAATTTTATGTTAACTGGTCAGCAATTGTTCCTCCTTCTTTTGAGAGGAATGACTTTGAGATCAAGACTGTCTACTACTCTATGCTGAGACAACACCCTTTCCATGTTCTCCCACATGAGCAACCCATGGACCACATTGAGGATTTTGAAGTCTTCATCACTGGAATGAAGTACAATGGGGTGGATTATGACTTCTTGTATCTGAAGCTTTTCCCATACTCTCTTGCTGGAGAGGCTGGTGCTTGGCTGAAGCAACTTCCACCTGGGAAGTTGACTACTTAGGATGCTTTGAAGAGAGAGTTTCTGCGACAATTCTATGATGCTCGCTCAGATCAGCTCAGACAGGACCTCCTCACATTTGCTGAAGGTCCTACAGAGCCACTTAAGTATGCTTGGATGAGGTTTAAGTGAAAATGTGAGACGTAACGTAATACAGAATGTGACACAAGGGTGTTCTTTTTCAAAGACTGTTTATTGCAAAGCAAACAAAAGTTTCACCTTAACAACCTAGTCTCTCTCTTGCTTTTCGATCTATCAATGATCTCAAAGCTCTCTGGATTCACCCTTAACACCAAGTACAATTCTCTAAGAAGAACTTGACTTTTGTTAAAAGTAATCTCTCTTTCTAAAGGCGCACCAAGCACATATGCCCTAGATGATCTATTTATACTTATAGATCATCGCACAATTGCCTTATTTCTTTTGACATATTTCCTAAACTCTCTTAGGCATATTTCCATTTTTCTTCATCTCGCTAAAAGCATATTTTCCTAAAATATTTTAGGTGCTCATCCTATGAGTATCTTCACTGATCTTCATATCCAGCTCAGCTACTCATCTTTAGGTTTGTCCTCGTCAGCTTCTTGTCCTTAGTATTTCCATATCTCTTCGTTCCAGCTCACGCTTTCTATCGTTGATTTAGTCACTGTTGCACATGCTGGTTGACTCAGCCGCTGTTGTAGCTCATGTTGTAGTTCAATGCTTCTTCAATCTCCCCCTTTTTAGCTTGTATGACTCTCAAGTACCTATACTTAAAAAAAACTCATACACACATATAGTCGAATGAGTTTATCAAGCATTCACCATTCTAATCCAGAATATTACTCCTTAAGCAAAACATGAGTTCAACATTTAAAGACAGAACAAAGAGTTTCATCATCCAAAGTGACCACAAAACAAAAAAAGAACTCCCCCACAAAGTAAACTCCCCCAAAATCCAAACTCCCCCATAATTATAAGTCTCCACTTAAGCATCACTCGAGGTCATCTCATATGAGTCATCATCCCCTGTGCCAGCAGGAGACTCCTCATCGTGATCTGACTCGTCAACCTCTTCAGTTTCTCCCCCAGCTTGAGAGCATACAAGTTAAAAAATCTTATGTCTAAGTAATTTTCATCGAGAAGGTAATCGAAAACTTACCTTGAATTCTGTCCCGTAGAAGAAAGACTACATCACTCAGGTTCTGAAGCCCCTCAGCTATGTCCTGTAGAGCAGTTTGAACAGAGAGTTGATCTATTGAGGTTTTGATCGGCATTCTGACTGAACCAAGTTGCAGAATTTCCACAGATTCCTCTTCAGCTGATGCAAATGCCTGTGAGCGACCTTCTGTACGAGATGTTGAGCCTATCTTTCGTTTACCAGATGCAATTTCCTGTCTCTTTTTCTCAGCCTCTTTCTTGAGAAAGGCTTCACCACTTCGAGGATCCTTCTTGTATAGCACAGGACCTACAAGTTCTTCTCCATCAAATGTGCGAGGTGGATGCTGTGATTCAAGAACTGCTGAGATGATTCTTGGGAATATCAGCCAACGTCGATCGTTCTGCAGATCAGTGGTGACTTGTTTGTACACAAGTTTCCCAAGGACTGTCCGGATGCCATGAGCTATCTTGTAGATCAGCCTTTCTCTGTCTTCAGATATGTGGTTTTTGTGGGTAGATGGGAACCAGTTTGTAGCAGCCAAGATAGTGAGCGCGGCGTACTTTGGGGGAAGATCAACAGATTTCATCCCTGCCCATGTCTTCTTCTGGCCTTGAGTGAGATACTTAGCAATTGAATCGGCTGAAACTCCATAAATCTTTGCATCATTCTTGATTTCATCATTGCTCAAAGGTTCCATATTTAAACATGCATTGATCTGATCTGGTGAGAACTCATACATTCGCTTCCGTAAGAAAACACGTACCCCATTTTTAGTACCATCAGCACTTGATTCCGGCAGATTAGTGTAGAACTCTTTCACAATTTCAGGGATAAAACTGACTAACCCATCAACAGAATTTCTCAGCATTCCTATGTTTATCAGACCAAGATATCCCCACTTATCGGTTCCATCAAAATCTACTACCCGTTCAGCTAAGATTCCACGATCTTTGAATAGTGCATACGTTGCTTTAACTTCGCGAGATGGAAATCGCTTGGAGACAAAAGGTTTGACTCTGGTTTTGCCTGAACCACCAGTTGTAGCAGATGTCCCAGCCTTGACAGCATTGTTCTTCTTGGGCTTCGTCTGCACTGATTTCTGTGTTTCAGATCTTTCAACACGAGCCTTCTTGATACTGGGCATGTATCCTGTCTGTTTTCGAGCTTTCCTCTTTTTAGGTCTGGGAGCTTCTTCAGATTGAGTGTTTAGCTCAGAAGGTTCAGCTTCACGGGAGGATACACTTGTTGGGTCGTTTAGATGAATCCTGATTCAATTCCAGATTCAGATTATCCTAAACATGCTGATCTAGGTTCTTCTTGAATAGAAACAATGATAGATCTCACCTTATACCTGTTTTGCAGCGGAAAGGGATGGTATGTCAGAGATCAGAGAGCCACCGAGTGATAACTCCTCCAGAGGTTCACACACGCACACCACACAGGAAGAGAGGCTGCTAGGCCGAGCTTGAGGAGGCGCAGAGAGAGAGAAAGAGTCGCGGCTAGGGCTCTTTTTCGACCTGAACTCGTCATAACTTTATATAAACTCGTTCAGTTCGTTTTGGGCCATTTGGCCCAAATGCCAATTTAACTCGACGGCGTGCAGGCACTGCATCGATCGATGCACCTTGTGCATCGATCGATACACAGTACCTAAACCGTTTTATTCTCTCTAAGTACAGTAAATGCCTAGCACTTTTACCATACTTCTGCTAAACCGTTCCTACACGTTTTCCTGTTAGCTTAGGCGTGTGACCCATATGGGATCATATAATAAAGGCAATAAGTCCAAGACTTATAGATCATGAGCGGACTCTAGCAAGCCATCATGACCCCCAATATTATATGACTTATGTCTGATCATTGACATACTCTTACTTTCTAGAGACAGTACCGAGATTACTGGACACAATTCCAACAATCTCCCACTTGTACTGGAATCTCTGTATTCATAATCCTTTTGTCTCAATATCTCGATTAGTCATAAGGCAAGATTAGTGTCATCCTTATAAAGCCTAATCTTGTTCATCGGACTCTGATTTGATACTGACAATCCAAACGACTCGGGAAAGTCCGTTTGAGCATGGCCATGCATTTTCCAGTATTCAAATCTCCGATTGGCCTAGAGATATTCACTCCATTTATATTGGAGGGACAAATCCCGTCTTGTTCCATCACTGTAAACTACTCATTTCATGATGTACCCAAACAAGGTCCTTATAACTATCGCAGAACGATAGCGTTAGACAATGATCAAAGTGCATCAGTCCATGTGCAGTCACATGCATGCGAACTCAGGTCTAAGGACTATACTCTATAGTCGTAGTAAGAATCTCTTATGACACAGATATAAATATCCTGAAGAGTTCTTATAAGCGGGTCTTGTCCGGTCGTATGTTCCCCAACATACACCTATGTACTGACTTTGATGCCGAGCATCTATGACACACTGAGACTTTGTCATAAGTCACGTACCAATCCAGTCTTACACGGTTGTTGGTGTTCCAATTTCAACAACCTTCGACTAGGGACAGGATGATATAAAACATCTATCAAATATAGGGTCTCATGATCAAGCTAAATGACTTCGATGACTCAAGATCAAGTCATTTACTTCGATGACCTATAAAATGGTTCATATCATTTTGGAACGATTATTTCATCACAGTTAAAATAATCTTGAAATAATAATTTCATTAAACATAAAAATGTTTTACAAGAACATATCAAATAACTAAATAAAGCTCACAAAACTCCCACTCAAATTTAGATTACATTTCAATGTCTCTAATGCCTACAGCTTTAGTCAGAAACTCGAGCTTAGGCCTTGGGAGTGGCTTTGTCAACGGATCAGCGACATTGTCTTCTGTCGGGACTTGGCTGATCTTGACTTCCTTTCTATTAACGATGTCACGTATCAAGTGAAATCTTCTTTGAACATGCTTGGATTTCTGGTGTGATCTTGGTTCCTTTGCCTGAGCTATAGCACCATTGTTGTCACAAAACAGTGCCAGAGGCTCAGCCGCATTTGGTATCACACCTAGTTCCATAATGAACTTTCGTATCCAAACAGCTTCCTTCGCTGCTTCTGAGGCAGCGATATATTCAGCTTCTGTAGTGGAATCAGCAACGGTGTCCTGCTTGGAGCTTCTCCAACTTACTGCACCGCCATTCAGACAAAAGACATAACCGGACTGTGACCGGAAATCATCTGTGTCTGTCTGGAAACTTGCGTCCGTGAATCCACTGACTTTAAGCACATCACTTCCACCGTACACCAAGAACTTATCCTTAGTATGTCTTAGATACTTCAAGATATTCTTTACGGCAATCCAATGGTTTTCACCTGGATTTGACTGGTATCTACTCGTCATGCTCAATGCATAAGCAACATCAGGACGAGTACAGATCATGGCATACATGATAGATCCTATTGCAGATGCATAAGGAATATTCTTCATGCGCTCAAGCTCAGCAGCCGATGTAGGGCTCTGCTTCTTGCTTAGTGTTGTGCCATGCACCATTGGCGTGAAGCCCTTCTTGGAATCTTTCATGCTGAATTTTTGTAGGACTTTGTCAATGTATGAGTCTTGACACAAGCCTATCAGCCTCTTAGGTCTATCCCGATAGATCCTAATTCCAAGAACGTATGCGGCTTCACCCATGTCTTTCATGGAAAAACAACTTCCAAGCCAGTCCTTTACCGACTTTAGCATTGGAACGTCGTTTCCGAGAAGCAGTATGTCATCGACATACAGAATAAGAAATACTATCTTGCTCCCACTAGTTTTCTTATACACGCATTGTTCTTCTTCGTTTCTGATGAAGTCAAATTGCTTGATCGCTTCATCAAAACGAAGATTCCAGCTCCTCGATGCTTGCTTCAATCCATAAATGGATTTATGAAGCTTGCATACTTTCCCAGCATTCTCTGGATCTATGTAACCGTCAGGTTGTGTCATATACACATCCTCTTCTAGAATACCATTCAGGAAGGCGGTTTTCACGTCCATCTGCCAAATTTCATAATCATGAAAAGCTGCAGTCGCTAGTAGAATCCGAATAGATTTCATCATAGCCACTGGTGAATAGGTTTCATCGTAATCCACACCGTGAACTTGTCTGAAACCTTTTGCCACCAACCTGGCTTTATAAATCTGGACATTTCCATCCACGTCAATCTTCTTCTTGAAGATCCATTTGCACTCGATGGCTTTTACACCAGCAGGCAAATCAACCAACGAAAAGACTTGGTTGACTGACATGGAGTCCATTTCGGAATCAGTGGCCTTGCGCCACTTCGAGGAATCTGGGCCCATCATGGCTTGATTGAAGTTCGATGGTTCATCACCGTCAATGATCAAAAGATCATGACAGTCAGTCACGAGGAATCCTTGATATCTCTCGGGTTCGTGACGGATCCTCCCGGATCTTCGAACTTCTGGTACCACAGGTTCAGGCTCTACAATTTCTTGTAGGTCCTCCTGCTGCTCTTCCTCATTAGGTTGAGCAGTATCCTGTTCAGCTTGAATTTCTTCAAGCAGTACCTTACTCCCACTGTCTTTCTTAGAGAGAAACTCCCTCTCAAGAAAGTTACAATCCCGGGCAACAAAAATCTTGTTCTCGGAACGTAGATAGAAGTAATAAGCCTTGGTTTCCCGTGGATAACCAATGAAGTAGCATTTGTCAGATTTTGGTGTAAGCTTGTCAGAGATCAATCTCTTGACATAGGCTTCACAACCCCAAATTCTGAGATAAGACAGCACTGGAGCTTCTCCAGTCCATAATTCATATGGTGTCTTTGCTACTGCTTTTGATGGCGCTCTGTTTAGAGTGAACACTGCTGTTAGCAGAGCATATCCCCAAAGGGATATTGGAAGGTCTGTGTGACTCATCATAGACCGAACCATATCCAATAAGGTTCGATTTCTCCTCTCAGACACACCATTCCATTGTGGTGTTCCAGGAGGAGTGAGTTGGGATACGATCCCACACTCTCTCAGATGATCACTGAATTCCTGGCTTAAGTATTCTCCTCCTCGGTCGGACCGAAGAGCCTTAATGCTTTTGCCAAGTTGGTTCTGTACTTCATTTTGGAACTCTCTGAACTTCTCAAAAGATTCAGACTTATGTTTCATCAAATAAACATATCCATACCTACTGAAATCATCAGTGAAGGTAATGAAGTACTGATAGTTTCCTCTTGCATTTGTGGACATTGGGCCACACACATCAGTGTGTATCAGGCCCAATAAGTCACTGGCCCTCTCGTTAGATTTATTAAAGGGGGCCCGCGTCATTTTGCCCATCATGCAGGATTCGCATTTCTCACATGACTCAAAGTCAAAAGAACCAAGAAGTCCATTCGTATGGAGCCTCTTAATGCGTTTCTCGCTGATGTGCCCTAAACGACAATGCCATAGAAACGTTTGGTTCTCCTCATTAGGTTTGAACCGTTTTGTATTAATGTTATAAATTGGCGCGGATTGATCGAGTATGTAAAGCCCATTCGAAAGAGGGGCAGAACCATAGAACAAATTGTTGCGATTGAAGGAACATAATTTATTCTTAACTGAAAAATCATAACCTTCCAAATCCAACAAAGAAATTGAAATAATATTTCTGCTTATAGCAGGTACAAAATAACAATTATTCAGTTCTAAAATCAATCCCGAAGGTAAAGACAACAAGTATGTGCCTACAGCTAGTGCTGGAACTTTCGCTCCATTCCCAACTCGTAGCTCCACTTGTCCTTGCTTCAGCCTTCTACTGTTGCTGAGTGCCTGCATATTAGTACAAATATGAGCCCCACAACCAGTATCCATGACCCATGAGGTATTATCAGAAGTAGTTGTATTAACTTCTATAACAAAAATACCTGATGAAGAAGTCTCGAGAGTCTTCTTCTTCAATTCTTTTAGACCTTCCTGGAATTTCTTGCAATCTCTTCTCCAATGCCCTAGTTCTTTGCAGAACCTGCACATGTCAGTGGGCCCAGCCTTGGACTTGGGCTTGGGCTTTGGCGTGTCCTTGTCCGCGACTTGGACGGCCTTGGCCTTTCCCTTATCCTTAGCAGAGGATTTCTTAAACCCCTTGCCCTTTTGCACCATAAGCACATTGGGGTCCTTGGCGGTTTTCCTCAAGTTGGGCTCTGCAGTCTTGAGCATTCCGTGAAGCTCAGGTAATGTCTTACTCAAGCCATGCATGTTAAAGTTCAGAATGAACTGATCATAGCTTGCAGGTAAAGACTGCAGAATGATGTCGCAGGCAAGTTCCTGGCTGATTGGGCAGTCGAGTTTCTGAAGATGATCGAGATAACCCATCATCTTCAAGACATGTGGACTCACTGCCGCATTCGCAGCCAACTTACAGTCCAAGAGGTTCTTAACTGTCTGGAACCTCTCAGTCCTAGCCTGTTCCTGAAAAAGCGATTTCAGGCTTGCCATTATCTCGATGGGAGACAATACACTCTCGAACTGCATTTGCAGCTCAGCAGTCATTGTCGCCAACATCAGGCAATAGACATCATTTTCATCTGACGAATGCTTTTCCCAAGCATTGTGCAGATTCCTGGCGGCATTGGCAAGAGGCCTCTCGGGGAGGGGATCACGAAGGACATAATCCTTCTTCTCCTGCTTGAGGACCAGCCTCAAGTTCCTTGACCACGTCAGGAAGTTCGTTCCAGTCAGCTTCTCCTTCTCGAGAACAGACCGGATCGAAAATGTGTTTTGAGTGCTTGTAGTAGTCATAGCTGAAATATATAAATAAAAAGGTTATTAGTTAAAATGTTCATTATGATTAATCTCGTATTAAATTTAATATGATTAATCATGCATTATATTCAATAACATCAGTTACCCTCAATAGAATATAATGATTCCAAGATCCACATATAACTAAGATTAAAGTGGGCCACTGGCCGTCACCCAACCTTAGCTTATATCGGTAAGCCCTATATCGGCTAATTATATCCGTGATATAACTCTTGGTTGTGAATCTGGGCCCGAGGCCCAATCCACTCTGATGTCTCAAGACCCGGGATTCCCGATGGCCTAGTCAAGAAAACCAGACTATATAGTCATGTAATCATTAATGTCTGGGACTCCCAATGAAATTTATGAATCACAAACTGTCTTACCCACGCAAAAGCAGACATCCTCACACTGTAAGGCCATGAATACAATTGAATGGGCTTCGACAGCTGACATAGAATGGACAAGACATCCAACGCTTGATATTATTTGAGGTTCGTAGGTTTATTTTAAAAATTCATTCCCAAAATAGAAGATTACTATTTCGGGAAACTTTCCATTTTAGGAAACCTACTAATTTTGGAAACTTTCTAAAATTGGAAACTTTCTAAAACCGGAAACTTTCTAACTTTAGAAATTTCTTAAAAATCCAAAACATGCAAATTCAGAAACTTCTATTTTAAGAAACTTTCTAATTTCAAAATTTCGGAAACTTTAATTTAAAATCGATTTATATAACTTTATAAAATAAATTTTAAATTAATCTGAAGAAAGACTCAAATAATTGGCCCAATTGTTTTAACTTCTTGGCCCGAGGCCCAAGAATTGGTCCATGTCCAAGACATGACCCAATCGTCCAATTAAATGACATAACCGGTCTGGTTCATTAAAATTGGTCTAACCAAATTTTAATTACTACGATGACCACAATTGTCAACCGGTTATTTACTAAACCGGATTTTCTCAATTTATTTGGTCCAACCAAATCAAATTAGAAAATCCTGGTTTAGGCACTAAATCCAATAATTATTTCGACATTGGATTTCTTATCCCGGTTTAACCAGAATTTAATAAAATTATTAAATCTGTTTATTAAACCGAGACGTTTAATTTTTAATTAAATTAAACCGAGCCAAAACCCTAACCGCATCGATCGATGCTCTCAGCATCGATCCTGCAACGATCGTTCATCGATCCTGCATCGATCGATGCTCTCACGCGTGCACGAACGGTTATCAGGTTTGGCCGAGTGATTCTCGCCAGATCCATGCGATCGTTTGATCGATCCATGCGATCGTGGTCAATCTCTCGCGGTTGCAACGATCGATCCATGCATTGCATCGATCGATGCAATGCGATCTCAGTCGATGCATTCTTTCGAAAAATCGCATTCCAAATCAATATAGTTTGGTTTTTGCGATTTCAAGTGTGTTCAGGTTTCAATTCCTTGTTGCTTGAGTGATTTCTCTTATCAGTAATTGATTCAAAACACTTCTTAAACAAGAAAACAATCCTAAACTTGAATCTAAACAAGAAAAACCAGAACCAAGAGCTCTGATACCACTGTTGGGTCGTTTAGATGAATCCTGATTCAATTCCAGATTCAGATTATCCTAAACATGCTGATCTAGGTTCTTCTTGAATAGAAACAATGATAGATCTCACCTTATACCTGTTTTGCAGCGGAAAGGGATGGTATGTCAGAGATCAGAGAGCCACCGAGTGATAACTCCTCCAGAGGTTCACACACGCATACCACACAGGAAGAGAGGCTGCTAGGCCGAGCTTGAGGAGGCGCAGAGAGAGAGAAAGAGTCGCGGCTAGGGCTCTTTTTCGACCTGAACTCGTCATAACTTTATATAAACTCGTTCAGTTCGTTTTGGGCCATTTGGCCCAAATGCCAATTTAACTCGACGGCGTGCAGGCACTGCATCGATCGATGCACCTTGTGCATCGATCGATACACAGTACCTAAACCGTTTTATTCTCTCTAAGTACAGTAAATGCCTAGCACTTTTACCATACTTCTGCTAAACCGTTCCTACACGTTTTCCTGTTAGCTTAGGCGTGTGACCCATATGGGATCATATAATAAAGGCATTAAGTCCAAGACTTATAGATCATGAGCGGACTCTAGCAAGCCATCATGACCCCCAATATTATATGACTTATGTCTGATCATTGACATACTCTTACTTTCTAGAGACAGTACCGAGATTACTGGACACAATTCCAACAACACTCACTGGATTTGCCACAATTATAGCTAACTCACCTAGACCCTCGACTGCATCTTTCTCCTTCTCTCATATTTCCTCCAGATTTCCTTGGTCATCTAAACGTACAGATTCAGCTTCCTTGTTACCCTCCTTTGGTGACTCTGTGGTTTTGATTTCTTCGGTTTCAGGATCAGATGGATATTTTGGGAGCTGATCTTCTGGTACAGTTCTACGACCTGATTCATCTTCATCATCTCCCTTCGTTTGTGCTAGATCTTCATCAATCGGCTCTGTATTTGCTACCTCTTGAGCCGTCGCGAATGAATTCGCGATGTTCTGGTGATCTGCACCCAAGATCTGATCAGAGACAATATTAGGGTTTCTGGGTGGTGGTACCTCCTCATCAGAGCTGTAATCATCAATCAATTGCGGCGGTTTCTGTTTCGGCGGTGCCTGAGTTGGGTGAGTTGAGCTAGCACCCACTTTTCTTCTTCTGGTCGCATGCACCATGGTTGATTTTCGAGCGATTGAAGCAGAGAAAAACTTCGGATTGTGGAAGAAAGAGGCAAGTTTCGTCGGATTTTAAGAGCAATGAATTTCTTTTTTCCCTTTCTCTCTCCTTTTTAAAGATATGAAGCATGAAGCAGAATCTGTGTCAGACATCTAGTTACCTTTTTTCATGCGATTTTATTGGGCAAATATTTGAATTTTAAAATCCAAATCTCTTTTTCCCCTTTTGTGCCCAAAATCTCGGATATCGGTTCTTGTCATATCAACTTTGTACCGACTTAAACCATACTTCTTGTTCCCTGTATCAATTGGTTAGTTCTCAACATGCATTATCATTTTAGATCAACCACATTGCATTCTGTCACTAATGGGTATAAACTTGAAAGTGAATTGACTACATTTCTACTGAAGCAACTGGCGTTTTAAAGAGAAATAAATTGTACCTTTTCTTCTTCCTTTTTTTAAAAAAAAATGTTGTGTGTGTCAGGAACTAACACTTCACATGACTCAGTCTTTACATCTTGCTCACACGATTCCTGCGTTTGGCCATCATTCTCCCAGTGGCTAGCTTTCACACTCTTATGCCTTCATCATGTCTCAATGTAGTTTTCAACCTTTATCCTTCGAGTGAGATTGCCACATATCTAACCTTTTTTTTTTCTTTTTTTTTTTTTTAGTAACTTAGCTTTTCTTAAAGTTGACTCCATCACTTGACTTCTCAGGAGATCAACTTCTAGCTTTTTCTTTCTTTTTGGCTTTTGAACCTCACTCGAGAAACCTGTACTTTATATGATTCAAGACGGCACAACAGGCAGCTCTTTTACACTAGATTTCTTGACTCCAAACCAAATCAGAACTTGAGGTACTTCATGAGTCAGTGCATGTGCCAGCCCTATAGACTTTTATATCTCACAAACACCAATAGAGTTTCTTAAAGTGATAAACCAGTTAAAATCAAGAGGTTTTGTAAAGAAATCAGCCAGCTGCAAATCAGTAACTATGTATTCAACCACTACCTGTTTTTCCTCCACTAGCTCACGAATGAAGTGGTGTCTTATATCAATGTGCTTTGTTCGAAAGTGTTGAACCGGATTCTTTGAGATGCTTATAGCACTCTTGTTGTCACATTGAATAAGTAGTGGTCCTGAATCGATCCCATAGTCAGCTAACATCTGTTTCATCCAGAGAAGTTGAGCACAACAACTACCCATTGCAATATATTCTGCTTCTGCAGTGGATAATGATACAGAGTTCTGATTTTTGCTCATCCATGCAATTAGATTGTTTCATAGAAAGAAACATCCTCCACTTGTGCTCTTCCTATCATCCAAGCTTCCTGCCCAGTCAGCATCACAGTATCCAACTAGGTGTTTGTTGGATCCTTTTGAATACCAAACCCCTAGGTTGATTGTTCCCTTGACATACTTGATGATTCGCTTAACTGCCTCAAGATGAGACTGCTTTGGTTTAGCCTGATACCTTGCACATATTCCCACGCTTAGGCACAGATCCGGTCTAGTGGCTGTAAGATACAGTAAGCTTCCAATTATCCCTCGATAAAGTTTTACATCCACATTTGCTCCATCCTCATCTCTTGATAGCTTGGTTGTAGTACTTATTGGTGTTCTAGCTTCTTTACATTGATCCAGCTTGAATCGACTCAACAGATTTTTGGCATATGTGCTTTGAGATATGAATATACCATCACTGTTCCGGCTAACTTGCAGACCCAGAAAATACTTCAATTCATCTACCATACTCATTTCAAATTCTTGAGTCATGTCTTGAACAAACGTATCAACCAGCTTTTGAGAGGTGCCTCCGAAGATTATGTCGTCCACATAGATCTGGACTATAATGATCTCTCTCTTTTGTTCCAGAACAAAGAGAGTTTTGTCTACACCCCCTCTAGCATATCCTTTCTCTAGAAGAAAACTAGTAAGTCGCTCGTACCATGCCCTGGGAGCTTGCTTCAGACCATATTAAGCTTTCTTCTACTTGTACACATATTCAGGGTTATGGGCATTCTCAAATCCTTTTGGTTGTTCCACATGAACTTCCTATTGAAGAAAACCATTTAAGAAAGCACTCTTCACGTCCATTTGATATACAGTGAAGTTCATGATGCACGCCATTCCGAGGAATAGTCTGATTGACTCAAGTCGTGCAACAGGCGCAATGTTTCCTCAAAATCGACTCCTTCTATCTGAGAGTATCCCTGAGCTACAAGCCGTGCTTTGTTCCGTACCACTATTCCATTTTCATCAATCTTGTTTTTAAAGATCCACTTGGTTCCTACAATGTTTACTCCATCAGGTCGTGGTACAGGTTCCCATACATCATTACGCACAAACTGTTCTAATTCTTGCCCCATTGCTTCAATCCAGAATTCGTCTTCCAAAGCTTGAATATGCGTTGTGGGTGCTATGACTGAGACAAAGCAAGCGAATCACACCATTTCTTTAAATTCCAGATGAACTTTTCTTGTTATTCGTTCATCATTCACATCTCCTAATACTTTTGAGATAAGATGGTTTTTCTGAGTTCTGCTGAGCTTGATTTTCACCGGAGATCCTGTTTCTTCATTTTGAGTAGTCTCTGAGGTTGTTTCTTCCTCTGCCTTTTCTTCATTCAAGGATTTTTGATGCTCAACCGGTTATGATTCACTGTCTGATGAATCATCGGGAATTTTCATTTGACATAGATCATCAAATACGACATTCACTGACTCAACAATTGTTCTTGATCTTGTGTTATACACTCTGAACGCTGTGCTAGTTCCTGAATATCCCAAGAAGATACCCTCGTCACTCCTTGAATCAAACTTTCCAAGATGATCTTTATCATTTAATACATGACACTTTCCTCCAAAGATATGAAAGTAGCTCAGATTGGGAGTTTTTCCTTTCCACATCTCGTATGGTGTCATGGTTGTCCCTCTTCTTACATACACCCGATTAATGATGTAGCATGCTGTATTGATAGCTTCAGCCCAGAACCGTAGTGGCACATCATTGCCGTGGATCATGGCTCTGGCCATTTCCTGAAGAGTTCTGTTCTTCCTTTCAACTACCCCATTCTGTTGAGGTGTTCTTGGTGCTGAAAACTGATGAGTTATACCATGATCCTCGCAGAACCCTTTCATAGTTTCATTCTGAAATTCTCCTCCATGATCACTTCTAATCCTCTTAATTCTTCCTTGTTCATTGATCATTTGAAGTGCCCAGATTCTAAAGCTGTCAGCTGTATCTGATTTATCTCGAATGAACCTCGACCATGTGTACCTGGTAAAGTCATCCACTAGTACAAACACATATCGTTTACCAGCTATACTTTCAACTTGCATTGGTCCCATAAAGTCCATATGCACTAGATCCAACTTGTCCTTGGTCTGAACATCTGGTACTTTCTTGTGTTTAACTTTGACCTGCTTGCCTTTGTTGCATGCTTCACACACCATCTTGCTCACCTCCTTGAGTTGAGGTATCCCTCGGACAATCTCATTCTTGACAAGAGTATCCAAGTTTCTTTCATTCATGTGTCCAAGTCGTTGATGCCATAAATGAATGTCATTCTTGGCACTTAGAAACTTTGCGCTAAGACATTTAGAGTTGTTCTCCCACATGTAACAGTTGTTGCCTGATCTTTTCCCTTGTAGGATGATATCTCCAGTGTCATTCAAAGCTTTGCAGTCATAGCTTATGAAACACACCATCAATCCTTCGTCGCACAACTGACTCACACTAATTAGGTTTGCCTTAAGACCCTTCACAAGAAAGACATTCATTAGTTTAGGTAAATCTGAGTCAAGTGTTTTACCTTTGCCTTGTATCGCCCCTTGTCCTCCATCACCAAATGTTACTTTGCCAGATTTGATCACTTTGATGTCTTTGAGATGACTTCTTGTCCCAGTCATATGTCTTGAGCATCCACTGTCAAAGTACCATTGATTTCCATCTTCTGATTTCTTAGTAACAAAAGCCATACTGCATCGTATCTGCTTCTCTGAAGTATCCCTTGTACTACTTCCTGTTTCATAAAGTCCGCCTTTTTCACCCAGATTTGATATCTGTCCCTGTTCCAGTTGAATCTTCCTAGTTTCTTGAGCTGTCAGATCCTTTGCTGAAATCTGTAGCAGTATGCTTTGGAATGCCCTTCTTTTTCACAGTAATAGCAGTTTCTTGGTGATGAGTTATACACTGCTTGAGTTGGATTTGTTGAACTTGCACGTACGAATGTGGTTTTCCCAAAACTGATTCCAGATCGTCCTGTGTAACCAAGTCCAGTCTTTGTGTATTCTGTTCTTCCATAGCTCAGAATTTGATCCAGTTGTTTTGTCCCGGCAAACATGTGTATTTTGCGATGTTGTTGGTCTAACTCAGACTGTAGCTGTTTAGTTACCTCCTTCTCTTTCTTCAGCATCTGCTCCAATTCGTCTGACTTCTTAGCCAGTGTCAATTTTTCTTTGATTAAATTGACACTCTCTCTACTTAGCTTCCGATCAGTTTCCAGTTCTTCTTGGAGTGAGTCAATTTGCGCCTCAAGTCGCTGCTTTACTTGGATTAGTGCAGTATTCTCTAACCCAATTTTGATGAGAGTATCCCTTACCTCCTTATAACTAATGACAAGATCTGTCTCTGTTTCTGAGTCTGAGTCAGATTCATAGTCTTCAAGTTCAGCAATTCCAAGGAATGCTACAAAGTTGTTGACTTCTTCTTCATCACTTTCCTCATCTGACTCATCATGGTTTACCCCAAATCATGGATTTTTCTTGTCTTCGTTTCTGATCATTGACACATTCCAGATGAGTGTACCCAATTCCTTTGCACCCAAAGCACTTCATCTCACGTCTTCTGACGGTTGGACATTCACTCTTGAAGTGTCCAAATCCCTTGCATTCATGACACTGCATTTCCGATTTCTTCATAGTTTTCTGCCCATCAGTTGATCTTCTAGTGCTTTTGTATGATCCTTGTCCTTGTTCTACCCTTCTTAAAGCACGATCAAATCTTCGAACAATGAGGCTTACATGATCTTCTCCCTCGCTTTCCTGGTTTGATTTTGCTTGAGTGATGAGCGCAACACCTTTTTATTTCTTTGTACCATCTAGTTCTAGTTCATGGACTTGCAACATACCGACTAGCTCATCAAAACTCATACTCTCAGTGTTAGCTGATACACTCAGAGCCGCTTTGTATGGTATGTATTTGGCTGGCAGACACCTTAAGAATTTCTTGACCAATTTCTTGTCTTTATACTTCTTACCAAGGAGTGATGCTTCCTGAGCTAAGGAGCTGATTTTGGCGCTGAAGTCTGAGATTGTCTCATCATCTTCCATTTTTAGGTCTTCAAACTTGGTAGCCAACAGATCTTTTCTTGAGTTTTGCACTTTCTATGTTCCTTCAAAGTGAATTTGAAGAATATCCCATGCTTCTTTAGCCAATTCACATCCTTGTATTAATTCGAATTGTTTCTTAGCTACTCCACAGTGAATTGCAGTTAGAGCTCTGGAGTTAAATTTTGATAGCTTTAGTTCGACTTCTGTCCATTGTTCCTCTGGTTTGGGTACCTCGGATCCTGCTTCATTCTTCATTGTTGGAGCTGTCCAGCCTGATTCAACTGCCTTCCAAGCCAGCGGGTCGATACCTTTGATTTGTGATCTTGTTCTTGCTTTCCAGAAACCATAGTTTGTCACATCCAGTGTTACTCTAGAGCTATTGATCAGCTCATTGTAGTTCTCCATTTTTTTCCGCAGGATCTCACCTGTATATATGAGCAACAAGTGTCCGCTCTGATACCAATTGAAAATGTGAGACGTAACATAATACATAATGTGACACAAGGGTGTTCTTTTTCAAAGACTGTTTATTACAAAGCAAACAAAAGTTTCTCCTTAACAACCTAGTCTCTCTCTTGCTTTTCGATCTATCAATGATCTCAAAGCTCTCTGGATTCACCCTTAACACCAAGTACAATTCTCTAAGAACATGAGTTTTGCTAAAAGTAATCTCTCTTTCTAAAGGCGCACCAAGAACAAATGCCCTAGATGATCTATTTATACTTATAGATCATCGCACAATTGCCTTATTTCTTTTGACATATTTCCTAAACTCTCTTAGGCATATTTCCATTTTTATTCATCTCGCTAAAAGCATAATTTCCTAAAATCTTTTAGGTGCTCATCCTATGAGTATCTTCACTGATCTTCATATCCAGCTCAGCTACTCATCTTTAGGTTTGTCCTCGTCAACTTCTTGTCCTTAGTATTTCCATATCTCTTCGTTCCAGCTCACGCTTTCTATCGTTGATTTAGTCACTGTTGCACATGCTGGTTGAATCAGCCGCTGTTGTAGCTCATGCTGTAGTTCAATGCTTCTTCATTAAGATGTACCAACGTGACTGTCCTCATCATGGATTCACTGAAGTGACGCTGTTGTGCATATTCTTAATAGGGATTGATCTCTACTACCAGTCTGCATTGGATGCTGCCAGCAATGGCAATTTCAATACCAAGACTCCTGAGCAGGCGAGATTGCTGATTGATAACTTGGTGAGTAGTAACAGCACCAAGACTGATGATAGAAGAAGGAAAGAGTATGGTGGAAAGATTGATAATTTGGAGATTACTGATATCAGGAACAAGCTGAACACTGTTCATAGCTTGTTGATTGGTAAGAAAGCTGTTAACTTTGCTCAAGAAGTTGAAGTGTTTGAAGCTGAAGAAGACTACCAGGAAGAAGATGTGAACTACATCAGTGGCCCTGGATTTCAAGGAAACAGGTTTGGAAATTAGCAAGGTAACAAGTTCTTTAATGGTGGACAGAAAAATTCTTTCACAAGCAACCAAAACTCTTCTGGATATGGTCAGAATGCTGGTTACCAGAAACCTTTTCAGCAAGGTAATTCTAATCAGAGGACTTATGGTCATCTTCCTATCAGCCATCTCCTACTGCTAGTGCTCATGAGAGCAAGATGGAAGCTATGATAGAGCGGTTTCTGGAGGGTCAGACGAAGGTCACGGTGGACTTCAACAAGAAGCTGGATGATGTGTATGAAGATCTGAATGGGAAGTTTGACTCTTTGAGTACTCGCATGAAGCAGTTGGACACACAAGTGAACCATATTTCAAGCTCAGTCAAGGGAAAGAATGTCATGGACACCCACATTAAGGCTTGGTGTGTTCAGATTGATGATGGGTCAAGTCAAGGAGAGAAATTTGAGATTAAGACTGCTGAACTTGTTGAAGCTTCTGAAAAACCCGAGACTGAAATCCCAGTGTCGGTCGACTTCGACTTTGATGTCGGTCGACATCCACTTTCACACGGGATTTCGAGTTCTCATGACGAAGGAAAATCGAGCATGACCGATTTTGGAGTCGACATCAGTAGTGAATTGGCTAATGTCGACCGACATCAGTCCAACATCGGTCGACATCAAGAGCGTAAGGAGCCAGATTTCCCAACATCTTGTGCTATTGCTGGAGAAACAAACCATGAGCCTCATGTACGTTTGCCTAAGGTATCAATGAAGTTTTAACAAGAGCTTGATGAAGCTAAACAGCTGGAAGTGATGGATAAGAAGTTGAGAGAGATCCTCAAGTTGACACTTCACCCTATCATCCTTGTGTACATAGATACTTAGAGATGATGCTGCCTATGGATGAGGTACTGAAGGAATGTGTGGTAGTACTTCCTAAGAAAATCAGTGACGTGCTGCTCAATCAGGTCCCCAAGAAGCTACCAGATTTTGGTATATTTGTGCTGAGCTGTCCATCTTTGAGAATGGCTTCAAGCGTTCTTTGTGTGATTTAGGAGTTGCTGGAAATCTCATGCCATACTCTGTGGCAGAGAGACTGGGGATGACAAATTTTTCACACACTGGGATCTCTCTGGTCCTAGCTGATCAGTCAAGAAGGATTCCGGAAGGAGTTCTTGAGGATGTCCCAGTCAGAGTTGGAAACTATCTAGTTCCAACAGACTTTGTGGTTCTGAAGTACTATAGTGAGCCGGATGAGTCTCTGATACTGGAAAGACCTTTCTTAGCCACGGCTGGAGCGAAGATTTATGTGAGGCATGGTCTGATTGATCTCCGCCTGGGAGATGAACCTCTACACTTTGAGATGGATATGCTGCGAAGGACAAAGATCGATGGCCAGACCTTTAGCATTGAGGATGAACAGAAAACTCAGACTAGGGAGGTTCCAGTTTCTGATCCTGGAGAAAAGAAGATAGTGGTTTCTCAAGATTCCACTCTAGCATCTTAAGAGCTTGCAAATGCTTCTAAGAAGAAAGCTCCAAACATCAGGGCCTCACCAGAGCAAAGGTACGCGTCTTCACAACTCGATTCTACTGATTTCACTGCTGTGAATGCAGGAAAACACTCTGGTCCTAATCTTTTGTTCCTTGGACGAGCTCACGCTGACAATGCTTACTTTCCACCTTGGATGAGGAGACTTTCGCAGAAGCACTTACAGCCTCTGTCGAAACCACCGGGAGTCTAATCTCCCATCAAAATCAAGTTAACGACTTAAAACAAGCGCTGAGTGGGAGGCAACCCACTAGTAAGTTGTAAATATTAGGACTTTGACTTTTTCATTTTGATTTCTTTCGTTTTGGAGTTTTTGTGTCAAGTTATGCAGAACCCGTAGCATTGTTTGGTCAGTGTCGGTCGACACCGATGAAATCGAGATGAATCCTTCTCTGAACCCCGGAAAACGACCCAGGAGATGCATTCAAGCGACAAGTTCGAACGCACAGCTCATTTCGCCTTATGTTCAAGTTCACACGCTTCACGAACGATCCTACGACAGAGTCTAAGACCGATGCTTGTATCTACAGGCCAATCTTGGATCAGTGGGATGACTATGTCTCTTTGTTTTACAGCGCTTGGTGTGGCGTGGAACTCTTGCCCACATGGATTGCTTTGTAGGGATGTTCCGCGCCGTGCTACTGTGCTTCGAGGCGCATCTTCTTGAGATGCTGCTTTTGCTGCTGAGCATGAGCCTGTCCATGCTGATGATCCAGACGAGACCTATGAGTTTCCTGAGCTTACCGGACCAGCAAAAGACATGCCACCACCGCAGTTCCAGAAGTGGTCAGCAACTGTACTCAAAGGAATCTGGTAGACAATCCACAAGATGTCCTGCCAGCGTTCTGAGCGTGTGCATCACCCACAACCACGACGTCGCGCACTTGCGCCAGCTCCTACGCATATGAGCTCAAAGGAAGAGAAGTAGAGGTGGTTGCTGACTCCGATGAGGACATGGATGATGAGGACTCCCAGGAGTTCTAGTCTTGCAGCTGTTACTGATTTTGTTTTTCTTTTTCCTTTTCTTGAGTCAGTTTTTATTGTTTCTTTTGAGTCAGTTTTTCAGTAGTGTTTGCTTGGACCTATGACTATTTGAGTTTATCCATCTTTTTGTTGTTTTTGATGTGATTTTGAGTGATGTAACGCAGCTAACAGGTGAGAAATTTGAGTGCTAACTCATGATCTTAACCACAGACGGATTTATCATCCTGCGTATGCTCACACGAGCTCGATGTCGGTCGACACTAAGCTTAGTGTTGGTCGACATCGACCGTGTGCAGGTTCGGATTTTTAACTCAAAATCTCTATGGTTCCAATTTGATTTATACCGATCTCATTCTACAATTGCACTGGGGACAATGCAGATTATGTGTGGGGGAGGTGGCTACTAACATTGTGTTTTGTTTTCTTAGAGTCAGTCCCATGTTTTCACTAGTTTTCAAAATTGTTTTATTGAGTCAAAATTTGTATGAAACTATGATTTTTCGAGGAAATTTTTCGCTGGAACAGGAACTAAGTGACCATTGGACAGATTTACAGAAGCTCTATGACTATT
This sequence comes from Orychophragmus violaceus, assembly GCA_030180135.1. Taxonomy (NCBI): domain Eukaryota; kingdom Viridiplantae; phylum Streptophyta; class Magnoliopsida; order Brassicales; family Brassicaceae; genus Orychophragmus; species Orychophragmus violaceus. Next base: position 83,489,664 of record CM058231.1, read on the forward strand.
AGAAAACCCTAAACGGATCAGCTTACCAAGGACACCCATATCTAACCAGGTATTCAGAGGATCCATCACTAGTCTCACGCTTAAATCTTGACTTTAATTTCTCACTTAGGGGATTGGTAATCTTTGGGTTGGATTCCTTTGATGTGTTTGACACAGCCTATGATCGTGTTCTAAAGTATGGTTTCTGATTTTCCCCTCCTTTGAAAAAAGAGATAAAAACCGAGGATAAGCTAGTCGCTTCGAAGTGGTCACGGGAGTGCTAGAGACCCCTATTACCTCCTGTGTATCCATGGCAAGATCCAAAGTTAAACCCCAATAAAAAGGGAAGAGCACTGATAGAAAAAATAAAATGATATCCAGTGGGAAAAAATCAGTGCTAAAGGAGAAAGGCAAAAGAAAGAAACCAGAAATCGACAAATTGGTGGTCAGATACTGAAAGGTTGAGTCCATGTGTCCTTTGATTCGATACTCCCTTTGTGAGACTGCACTTAATTGTATACAGAGGCTAGTGTGGTGAACTTGAATGTCCTAACTTGATTGTGGAGTTTACTTGGGACAGTTGCTAAGTGTCGGAAAGTTTTCAGTGGTTTACTAAGTGAATATGAATGCGAAAGTTCCTAAGACGAAATGAGTTTCTGTGTTTTCAAACCTCTTTCTTATGCTTTAGTTCTTTACTTGCTTGAGGGCAAGCAAGAGCTAAGTGTGGGGGGAGTTGATATATCATGGTTTTTCTAGGTTTTCAACCATGATATATTTGTATATATTGAGTCTTTAACCTGGTTTAGTCTATTGAGTCTTCTATAGGTAGACTTGCGTTTGGAGCAAAGGATGGGATTATAGGACGTTTCTGGTGATTTGTGCAACGAGATTAAGTTGGTGTCTCGACCACGATTGAGTGTTGACCGACACTGACTTGGATGTCGGTCGACACTGAGCGCGACAGAACAACATCCGAGAGATAAAGACAAATTTTGAAGATTTTCAGAATTGCCCATAAGTTTTCGTTAATTCTAAACAGAACCAAAAACGTATTTAGAGAGTTTAATTAGGTTTTCAGATAAAACCTGTTCTTGATGCTTGTTTAGAACTCTAGGATCACAAATAGATTTGGATCGCTAGGTTGCTAGATATAGAAATAATCTCAGCGATAGTTGGATTATTTAGCATTGTGTTTCTAGTTCTTGAACCAATTTTAAATCTGAATCCGGTTATTTAAGTTTCTAGCATCACATAACTCCCGAGAACTTCCTAAGTCTGACGCCTTTCTCTATTGAAAAACCTTCCTGTTTACTTGTTTTCATTTACTGCTTTCTTTGGATTTGATTTAGCTTAACTTGACGGCATAAAATCTATCGTGTGATCATGAGTCCTTGTGGATTCGATACCCTAAGTACTACATTGCATAACTGTGCACTTGCAGTAGAATATGATTAAAACTCTGAGCCTATCAGAACGCTTGAAGCCATCCTCGAAGACGAAACAACTCAACACAAATACATCAGGATCTGATAGCTTCTTGGGGACCTGATTTAGCAACACGTCACTGACTTGTTTAGGAAGCACTACTACCCAATCCTTCAATACCTCGTCCATAGGTAGCATCTTCTCCAAGTATCTCTGTATACAAGGATGATAGGGTGAAGTGTCAGCTTGTGGATCCTCTTTCAACTTCTTATCCATCACTTTCAAGTGTTTAACTTCATCAAGTTCTTGTTGAGACTTCATAGACACCTTAGGGAAAGGTTCAGGAGGCTTATGAGCCTTCTCTTCAGCACTAGCAAGATGCAAGTAAATCTAACTCCTCACGCTCTTGATGTCGACCGACGTTGGATTGGTGTCGGTCGACATTAGCCATTTCACCATTGATGTCGACCCCATAATCGGCCATGCTCGATTCCCATTCGTCATGAGCACTCGAAATCCTTTTTGAAAGTGGATGTCGACCGACATCAAAGTGGATGTCGACCGACATCAAACTGGATGTCAACCGACACTGGGATTTCTGTCTCAAGTTTTTCACTATCTTCAACGAGTTCAGCAGTCTTAATCTCAAATATTTCTCCTTGACTTGATCCATCATCAATCTGAACTGACCAAGCATAGATGTGGGTGTCCATGACATTCTTCCCCTTGACTGAGCTTGAAATTTGGTTCACTTGTGTATCCAGCAGCTTCATATGTGTGCTCAAAGACTCAAACTTCCCATTAAGCTCTGTGTAGACAGCATCTAGCTTCTTGTTGAAGTCCACAGCAGTCTTTGTCTGACCTTCCAGCAACTGTTCCATCATAGCTTCCAGCTTACTCTCATGAGCATTAGTAGCAGGAGGTGTCTGATATGAATATGATCCATAGGTCCTCTGATAGAATTTGTTCTGCTGAAAAGGCTTATGGTAACCAGCATGCTGACCATACCCTGAAGAGTTTTGATTGCTTGTGAAAGCACTCTTCTGTCCACCATGAAAGAACTTGTTGCCTTGCTGATTCCCAAACCTGTTTCCTTGGAATCCAGAACCACTGATGTAGTTCACATCTTCTTCAGTGCAACCTTCTTCAGCCTCAAACACTTCAACTTCCTGAGCAATGTGAACAGCTTTCTTACCAGTCAACAAGCTGTGAACACTATCCAGCTGCTTCTTAATCTCAAAAATCTGCATGTTATCCATCTTTCCACCAGATTCTTTCCTCCTCTGACCTGCAGTCTTAGTACTGTTTCTACTCACTAAGTTCTCAATTAACACTCTAGCCTGCTCGGGAGTCTTTGTGTTGAAGTTACCATTGCTGGCAGCATCCAACACAGACTGGTACCAGAGATCCACACCTCTGAAGAAAATGCCCAGCAGCTGAACTTCAAAGAATCCATGATGAGGACAATCTCGTTGGTACATCTTAAACCTCATCCAAGCTGATTTAAGTGGCTCTGTAGGTCCCTGAGTGAATGCCAGAATATCCTGTCTGAGCTGATCTGAGCGAGCATCATCATAGAAGTGTCGCAGGAACTCTCTCTTCACACCATCCTAAGTAGTCAACTTCCCAAGTGGAAGTTACTTCAGCCAAGCAGCAGCCTCTCCAGCGAGAAAAATATGGGAAAAGCTTCAAATAAAGGAAGTCATAATCCACTCCATTGTGCTTCATCCCAGTGATGAAGGCTTCAAAATCCTCAATGTGGTCTATAGGTTGCTCATGTGGAAGACCATGGAAGGGGTGCTGTCTCAGCATAGCGTAATAGACAGTCTTGACCTCAAAGTCATTCCTCTCAAAAGGTGGAGGAACAATTGCTGACCGGTTAGCATGAAGTCATAGGGACAGTTGTAGTCAGCAAGAGTCCTCTCAGCAGCAGGTGGCTGTCCATTAGCTCCAGCATTGACCATCTGCCTCTGACCTTGAGGCTGGTCAGGTTCAGGGATCACATTCCCTTGGGCATCAATCCTTTGCCCATCATCATTGTACGGGTTGTTCTGTTGGTTTCTCAGAACTCCCTCAGCATCATGTATCAAAATCAAACGATTGTTCATCATTCTTGTTCTTTGACCCTTTCTCGTTCTCTCAAGTTTAGCAAGCTCCTCAAGTCTGAGGTTCACAAGTTCTTCGCTATGGTTGCTTCGGGTGTGTCGATTAGGCATACACTGAACTCAAAACACTGTCTTGAGCTCGATGTCGGGCGACACTAAGGAAGATGTCGGTCGACACTGAATTCGTCTGTCGATTACCTGCAGAAAACAAAACAAACCAAAACGAGAAAAAAATCACTAACAAAATAAATAAAAATGACCTAGACTCTACTCTAAAAAAAAATCTATCGGCGAACTCAGTTGAGTCCCCGACAACGGCGCCAAAAATTTGATAGGTCAAGAAATATCCCTATTCTACTGCAAGTGCACAGATATGCGAATGTAGTACTTAGGTTATCGTATCCACAAGTACTCACAGTCACACGATTGATTTTATGTTGTCATGTTAAGCTAAATCAATTCGAAAAAGCAATAAACAAAAGCAAGTAAACAGGAAGGTGTTTTCAATCCGAGAAAGGCGCTAGACTTAGGAAGTTCTCGGGAATTATGCGATGCTAGAAACTTAACTAACCGGATTCAGATTTAAAACAAGTTCAAGAACTAGAAACACAATGCTAAAAATCCAACTCTCACTGAGATTATTTCTATATCTAGCAACCTAGCGTTCCAAATCTCTTTGTGATCCTAGAGTTCTAAACAAGCATTAAGAACAGGTTCAATCTGTTCACAGTTTTCCTAAACCAAATCTCTTTGTATCTAGTCAAATTGCTCACTCTAAGTTTGTTCAGATTATAACTCACACTCTCGTGCTATTGTCAATTATCTCAGATCTAAACCCTAAGCGATCAATCCAGAATTTAGTATTAAACACACTTAGGTGATGAACAAAAAGATGGTGAATCCTATTAAACCAGTTATCTAAACATGCATAAAACCCTTATGAGAATTCCTAAATCTAACTAGATTACTACTCAGACATATTATCAATTAATCAAAACATCATTGAATAGAAAACCAAGGACTAAATAGATAAAAGTAAAGGGGTTCGAAATCCTTCTCTCAAGGTTACAAGTAGCAAGAATCAGCCCCTAGCCAAAAACTCTCAATCTCCAAAGCAAGAACAAGTAAGAACAAGGTGAAAAGATTTCATAATGAGTCTGCTCTCAAAACATAATTAAAAACCACTAAACATATTTTGGGGCTAAATTAGAATTAGCGAAACTTCTGGGCAATTCTGCTATTCTTCAAAACATGTCTTCAACTCGCGTATAACTTCTCTGTCGCTCTCAGTGTCGACCGACACCAAGGTTAGTGTCGGTCGACATCCAGTCGTGGCCGAGGCACCAACTTCAGCTCGTTGCACAAATCACCAGAAACGTCCTATAATCCCATCTTTTGCTCCAAACGCAAGCCTACCTGTAGAAGACTCAATAGACTCGAAAAACCAGGTTAAAGATTCAATATATACAACTATATCATGGTTGAAAACCTATAAAAACCATGATATATCAAGCATCTTCCCCGTATATTAAACACTCTACACTCTAGAGGCTAGATAAATGAATGATCTCGAGTTTTTTATTAGAGTCAAACAACAGAAAAAATGTGAAAAAGATTATAGTCATATGTTTAACTAACCTTAGGTCGCGAATTGTAAACTGTAGTTTTTCTCTTGTATGATCAGGTTCAAGGTTTCCAACATGTGTAACTACACCAAAAACATCTATAATGGAGAAAATAAAACAATTAAGAGCTATATACCTTAATTCGATATTTAGTTAAAAATATAATGTCAACCACATATTCAAATAATAGCACTAATATCATCCGATAGAGGAAAAACAAATGTATATAATAAATGTAACCTTTAGGGTATTAATCATAGACTATCCCGTCTAATATATCTGGTATCTATTCAAATTGCATAAAATGACCTTCCGAAAATATTATCGTAAGTAAGACAGAAAAATGTGTTTAACCAAAATATGAGTTTGAAATTGTGAGGGGTCAACAACCTATATAGCGGTGCTTGCATAGGTCGAGCATCCGCAAGTTTAAACCAACGACTCTCACACGATATTGTGTAACAAATTTTCTCAATAAGAGGTTCAAGAACAATAGCCTCTATTTGGGTACCCTAAAACAATAAACGAATACAATAACAAAACATGCTGTAGCCAAATAAACAAAACAAATTATAGGAAAGAGAGATTACCTCTTCATCCCCCAAAAGCATTCAGATTCTTGGTTGAGTAAACCTAACACACATCCAAACACGGAGAAGCAGAACTTTTAGGTCCAAAAAAAGGAATAAAGTTGTTGATGCGAGAATTTTATCTAAAAGTTTGAGGAGCCATTGTTTAGAATCGAAGAAATTAGCGCAGAAATTAGTTTGAAAGGAAGTTATTTCTCTCTGTAAGAGGGTAAAAAATGAAGCGTTTTAGGGTTTTTAACTTTAATAGTTTCAAATAATTTTCAGTAAAAGGTGTGAATAACTAAACGATAAAAATTGAATTAATAATAGTAAAAGGTGTAAAACTTGAAGTACAAACCCATTGATTTATGAATAACTATTTGGACCACAACCACTAATGAAATTTATTTATCTTAGCCCAAAAATTTGGGTTTGAAATCACACTAAGAAATGCCAATAAGAAAGACTAAAAACTTCTTATTCTCGATAAACCCCATACAATTTTCTTATATTTAGATTTAGTTATCAAATTTAAATACACGATTTACATATATACAAATTCATATATATATATATATATTAATGCCCGCACATTACTTATTTTAATTTCTTACATGTAATCTTGACAAAAGATTTGTAACTGTTTTGTTATGTATAAATACCGTATCTAATTGTTGTGATCCGGATATTTAATTTAAATCAGTTTATTTTTCGATTTTAATATCTCTGATTAAAAAATCTTCATTTAATTCAGTTGGTATACATTACTTTTATATTTAGGTACATAACTAGGAATAATTATCGAAAAGTTATTCTAACAATGTTACAAAAAACTATGTATATAAGTTCCCTTTGTTTTATTTTTAGACATCGTATATAAGATAACTTAATTTACAAAAGCACAATTTATTTTTAAGGTGAGCTGCAATAATATCGATACACTTCATTGTAAGTTGCAGCTATTATTGTAGGTCATGATCACCTATGCAATTGGAAATCTAAAAACCACTAAATAAATCATATAATCATGTTCAAATCAAGACAAACAATTTTTTCACAAAAAACATAAACAAAGTTCCTAATGTACATAAAGTAAATGAAATAATTAGTTATTCTTAACATAGAGGAGGCTTAGGGTACCTATAGGAAAAAATCATACTAACAATCAAAACATAAGATTACTGAAAAACCTAAACCATCCATACAATCAAATTAGTAGATGTTTTAGAAATACCTCTGCACTAAGTCACAAAATTCTTCAACTTCATACGCGTCAAACTGTATCTTAGAAACCCGTTGAATAGCCTCAAGTCTTACCAATCCTAATGGAGAAGTATATATAATCATTTGTCATTTTACAGTAACTGAGACAAATTTATAAACTGTTTGAAAATCTTTCATACCACCATTATCTTTGACAATGTTAAAGCATTGGAATAAGCAGAACAATATCCCATCCGGACTTTTGGCCCATGCCGTCACCAAACTAATAGCTAGATCTCCATTTACGACACAATCCAGTGCATTATTTCGCCAATAGTAAGTACAAATAAGCTTCTATATATTCTAATAATATTCTTCATCTAAATTAATGGTATTTTGACTTACTCCAAATCGTTTCTTGTCAATTTTACTTGAAGACGCCTCCATAAATAAGTTTCTTGGTTACTTGTATGAAAAACTGGATTTATTTCAAAGCCATCAATTCCAAGAACAACACCAATCAAATCTATACCTAAAAAAACACCAAACAAATAATTACCTACTTTAATAAATAATAGTATCCCATAAAAATATTATAACATGTTCAATAAAAACATTCCGATTGGATATATGCTAGTTATACTGCCATATGAAATGACATTATAAGGTTCATGTCTAAGTAGTGTTCACCATTAAGGAATGGAATTCTCCATATTATATTCGAACGGATTTGACATAAAGACAATAAACTATCTGTCAAGCGGCCTGATATCGTTCTATCAACTATTAGAGTGTTATCCTATTGAATCCAGTGGCCTTCAGATTTCAAAAGGCACTCAAAAATTTCAACAAAACCACCCCCCCTCCCCTTAGTTGTCCTTCTATCTTTGACCCTATTTGTTATAAAGTGAATCATACAGAAAACTTCAAATACCGTAGAAACAAAGTTGATCAAACCATTATTAGAATGAAAATATGTACACATACAATTATAATATTAAAAGAGTAATGTTCATCGACCAATAGTAGTTTGATGGTTTTGGTGGTTATGACATCTTCAAACATCCAACACTGAAGGACCTTCAATCTCAAACTCCATTTGGTGGTAGACTTGGTGATCTCTGTAAGTAAATGGTATTGCCTTTTGATAGGCTCAGAAGTTTTATCCTATTCTACTGCAAGTGCACAGTTAGTGATTGTAGTAAGCAAGGTATCGAATCCACAAGGACTCTCGGTCACACGATAGATTATATGTATTCAAGTTAAGCTAAATCAAAACCAGAGAATTCAGTAAGCAAAACAGTAAAATAGAAGGGTGTTTTCAATAGGAAGAAAGGCGTCAGACTTAGGAAGTTCTCAGGAATTATGCTATGCAAGATGTTTAACCAATAGGATTCAGATTAAGTGCGGTTCAAGAACTAGAAACACTATGCTAAATAATCCAACTCTCGCTGAGATTATTTCTATATCTAGCAACCTAGAGATCCAAATCTCTTTGTGATCCTAGAGTTCTAAACAAGCATTAAGAACAGGTTCTATCGGTTCACAATTTCCTAGACTAAATCTCTTTGTACCTAGTTAAATTGCTCACTCTAGGTTCTTTCAAAATATAACTCACACTCTCGTGCTATTGCTAATTATCTCAGATCTGATTTTAACTCACACTCTCGTGCTATTGTCAGAAATCAATATTAAGCACAACCTAGGTGATGAACGATAAGATAGTGAATCCTAATCAATCAATTATCAAGTAAGCATAAGACCTTTGTGAGAATCCCTAAATCTAACTAGGTTACTACTCAGACATATAAGCAATTAAACAACACATCATGAATAGAAAAACAGAAACTGAATAGATAGAAATAAAGAGGTTCGAAATTCTTCTTTTAGAAGTACAAGTAGCAAGAATCAGCCCCAAAACCAATATCTCTCTCTCTCTAGCAAGAACAAAGTTAAGAACTAGATCTAAGAATAATGAGTCTGAACACCCTAATAATACTCTCTAAACACGTTTTGGGGTCAGATTAGAATATAGGAAACTTCGGGTTTTTTTATGCAGTTCTTCAAAACTTGACTAAACTCGGCCCACAACTTCTCTCGGGCTCAATGTCGACCGACATCAAAGGTAGTGTGTGTCGACACTCCATTGTGATCGAGGCACCATCTTCACCTCGTTGCACAAATCACCAGGAACGTCCTAATATTCCTCTCTTTGCTCCAAACGCAAGCTTACCTGTAAAAGACTCAATAGACTCTAAAAACCAGGTTAAAGACTCAATATGTACACTTATATCATGGTTGAAAACCTAGAAAAACCATTTATATTATTATGATTATATACGGTTGCTTGATTGGTTGATATTGATGTTATAGATATTGTCGTTATGTTATAACACACTTTTGATTAATAAACCAAGTAATGAACGAATGATTAAATTACAGAAAACTATTAAGAATGTGATAACAATATAATGATTGGTTCATGAATGATTGATTGATGAGATGTTGTGTAAATTATTGTTTTGATGTGATATGTTTAACGGTTTTCTTGATGTGTTAGTGACATGGTGTTATAATAGACATATCGACTTCCCTACCCGATGGATCCTCGGGAGCATACAGGTCGGTTGACGTACTCTCGGGTCATGTTACTAACAGGGGTTACCTTACTGAGTGACGCCGGTGGGTGTGTGGTCCGGATAATACGGGGTTATGTCCTAGGGCCGGACTGCATGAAAGATTTGTCTATCTAGGGGTAGCCAAAGTCCCCGCGTATCGATGGACGGAGAAAGATGTCTTACTTGTAGTACTCTGTGTTTATGAGAAGAGTCGAGGTTATATGGTGATGGTATTGCTTGTGTAACTTTCTGAGGGAATGATGATATTGCAGGGACCAAAGAACGCATATACTTTAATTATTGTTATAGTGCTTCGGCTATTTATTATTGCTTGTGTGACTTTCCACATTGCTTGTGTTTGGAGTTTGGTTGGGTGGACGGAAAGTTAATTTGTTAGTTAGGGAATCTCAACTCACTGGGTAGATAATAGATCGCTCACCCCTCTCCTTTACGTCTTTTCAGGTAACCCATAGGAGTAGAGGATCGCATGACGTTAGGCCAGCCGGTAGAGTGTCGACGTCTCTTTCGCAACGATAATTTCAAAGTATTGTTTGTATTAATATTAAATAAATATTGTCTATTGGCCTATTTGTATTTCCAAACTTTTCGTAATATTAAATAAATGATGTTTTATATTCGTGAAGGATGTTGTTTATATTAGATTATCCCTGTCTAATATAACTACCAAATTTTGTTACAGTTGCAAAGCCATAATCAAAATTTGGAAAACGTGTAATTGAATAACTCGGTTTAGTTTGACGATGAAAGTTGTTAAGCTGAGCCGAATTAATCAGACATGGTAAAAATGTGACGGCTCTGGTCCCGACTAAGGAAAACCGGTGATCATGTTCTTGTTTTATTGTTGGTCATCGGTTGACTAAGGTCAAAGCGGAACAAGGGCGTTACAAAAGGTGGTATCAGAGCATGGTTCCGATCGTCCTCATATAACATGTTTATTCAGATTTATCAAGTCAAAATTTAGTCGCGAAATAGACATTAGGAAAACCGGTCACATCTTGTTTAATTAGGATTTAGTCACTTACCCGTTGATGATGCAGATGGAGGACGGGGCAATCTGTAGTGGCGGGCATGGTATGGGGTCGGACAGGGTTTCCGAACGCTGAGGACTGGGTTACGAGTAACCAGCCGAAAATTCCCTGAGAATTCAGGCTACCACGAAGGACAGGTGGATCAGGATCCGGAGGCGACAGAGAAAGGCATTAACGACTAGCAACCGGTGTCATCAGTATAATCGTCCTGAAGAGATGCCAAGGAATGATCAGAATGCGGTGGGAGGCCAAGACGTAAACCCGGAACACACCTTGATAATGCTTCACGAAGTGACCCGAGCTATGCAATCACCAGAGACAACACCCAATGTGACAACTCGTCCACCGTTCCTATCCTTGATCTCCTCGATGAAGAAGTTGAGAACTACGCACTTCTCCGGTGGAACTGACCCGTTAATCGCATACCGATGAATCTGGATTTTGGAGAAAAACTTCAAGGCTATAAGATGCCCGGAGGACTACAAGCTAAGTTTGGGAGCTTACTACCTAGACCGAGATGCAGCAGACTGGTGGGAAAGCCGGGAAGCCCAAGTGGGACACATGGTAAATACCTTATCAGCTTTCAAGGAGGAGTTTGAGCGCAAGTACTTTACCCCGAAGTCAAGGCGTCGACTACAACGGAAGTTTGTAGATCTCAAACAAGGTAGTAAATCATTCTGAGAGTACGAATCGGAGTTCATGCGGTTGAAGCGGTATGTGGGCAACAACAACGGAGATGAAGAGGCGATGATCACCAACTTTCTGTTCGGCCTTCGACCCGAGTTAGAGAGCAGGCTTGCGGTAGGCAACTTCGCGAGCCTCACGCACTTGGTGGAGAAATCCGTATGTGTAGAAATCGGGTTAGCAGCAGATCGAGCAGCGCATGGAAGCTTCAACTCAAACCAAGGCGGAAGATCATCCAACAATCATGGCCGACGCTCTGGAAAAAACCATCGTTTCAAAGACTAGGAAAACGACCCCAAAGATCATCTGACTCATTCAAGGGAGCTGCAGTATGCTACAACTACGGTCAGCTCGGTCATATCTCCAAATATTGTCCAAGGAATGCAGCACAGCATTCATCTCCCGGTCTTACCTGCTTCCAGTGAGGTCAGAAGGGCCATTATGCTCGAGAATGTTCGAAACCGATCCCAGCCACCCCACTCGCCATTCAGCCATCGCCAGCTCGCCTTATGATTGAGCTAGCTGCAAGAGTCAAGCCTTAGATGGTAGGGTTTATGCCTTAGAAGTAGATAATAACGAGGCCCCAGAGCCCGTTCACGGTCTTATCATAGGTACGCATGTGTCTGAACCCTAGTATCTACTACGTTGTTAAAAAATAAGTATTTTAAATAAATAAATAAATAAATAAATAAAGTATTATGTTTTAAGTTTAAATATTAATGTGGCAGAAACCGTACATGTCGCGGGTCATCCCACACATGTATAGTTCGATTCGGGAGCCACCCTTAGTTTTGTAACTCCAAAAGTAGTCGCTGAAATCGTAGGGAGTTACAAAATAGAAAAAAGTTAGTGTCACTGTGTTGACCCCCGGAAAGCAAACTCTCCAAATAGATAATTTTATTCGGACTGAACCGCTAGTCATCGAGGCGAAGAAGTTCTTGGCGAATATGCTAGACACTCCTTTGACGCGATAAGAAGTCATTCTCGGAATGGACTGGTTTTCTGGTTATTAAGCCCAGTTAGATTGCGGTCGAAGACGAACTACGTTTTGGCGGAAACGAAATGGAGGAGTTAGTCTACTATAGGATTCATCCTAGTATATCGGTATCTATTGTGGCAGCTCTTGGAGTTCAAGATTTAATCATGAATGGAGAAGCGTTTTTGGTGACCATCACTGCTAACAAAGGAACCATCAACGGAGATCGAGGACATTGCAGCGGTTCTGTAGTTTGAGGACGTATTCGCGGCGCTAAAGGAATTACCTCCACCTCGGAGTATTCCTTTCACCATTAATTTGTAACCAGAAGAGAAGCCTATCACAAAGGCTCCTTACCGAATGGCACTGACGGAATTGCCGAAACGCAAGAAGCAGCATGAAAATTTTACCGGGAACGGTTTTATTTGACCAAGCTCGTCACCATGGGGAGCTCCAGTGTTTTTTGTAAGGAAGAAGGACATGAGTATGAGGTTGTGCATCAACTATCGAGGCATCAACAATATCACCATTAATGATAAATATTCGTTGCCTCGAATCGATGAACTTTTGGATCAGATTAAGGGACCAAGCTGGTTAACAAAAATAGATTTGGCATATGGATATCACCAAATTCCTATCGCAGGGGAAGATATCATGAAGATGGTGTTTTGAACCAGATATGGACAATTTGCGGTAATGCCTTTTGGGCTTACCAACGCACCAGCGGCCTTTATGCGGTTAATGAATGAAGTTTTCCATGACTATCTCGATAAATTTGTTTCATATTTATCGATGATATTCTTGTTTACTAAAAGACAGAGGAAGAACACAGAAAGTATTTGGCGTTAGTTCTCGAGAGATTGTGGAAGCTGAAACCGTTTGCTAAATTTAGCAAATGTTCGTTTTGGCAGAGGGAAATTTGATTTCTAGATCAACGCATCTCCGATCAAGGAGTATCAGCCAATGCCGAAAAAGTTTAAGCAATTCAAGAATGGCCTCGGCCTACCTTTGTGACGGAAGTTTGGAGCTTCCTTAGCTTGGTGGTGTATTATCGGAAGTTCGTCTATGGATTTTCATCAATCGCAAAGCCTTTAACGAAGATAACGGGGAAAGAAGTTCTCTTTATTTAGAGTAAGGAAGTAGAAGACGCTTTTGCTAAGTTAGCAGTTTGCTACATCGGACCATACCAAGTAATTGGTAAGGTTGGAGAAGTGGCGTACAAATTGGATTTACCGTCAGACATGCAGATTCATCCAGTGTTCCATGTGTCTATGCTACAGAATCTCATTTGCGATCCAAGGGATGTGGAAACGAAGAAAATAGAAGTTCTTCAGTCGAACCTTACATGCATCGAAGGACCCATTCGGATCGGAGAGGCGCATCCGAAAACTAAAGAATCTAGAGATTCCGCAAATCCAAGTTTTCTGGGGAAAACAGAATCGTGTGACTGCACCTGGGAGGATGAATCAAGGTTTAAAGCATCATGTCAGACGTTTTCATTAATGATCAGTAGAAGGAGTTTTCTTGAACCATAAAGAATTCGAGGACGAATTCTAATAAGGGGGGAGAATGCAATATCCGACCACGGAATGTGATAAAAAATATTATTATTAAATATAATGATATTTTTGTCACTAATAAAAGAAATATATTTTTAAAAATTCATTAGAATTATTTTTGGAAATTTTTGTGAATTTTCATTAATAACCGGTTTTACCGAGAAATCGATTAAATGATCGGGTCAGTTGGAAAACTCTCTAAATTCCACCTAAAATTATGACGTTTTAACCACAACTCATTGAAATTATGTATGAGCTATATTTAAAAGGGAGAGATTAAGAGTTGGGATGGTGACGGAGGAATGGGCAAATATTTTTTAAGCGGAGATTTTTAACTTTCATCCCATGTACCGACCTTCTCTTCCGGTGTAGGCGTCTTATAGTAAGGTCTGTTCCGTAGGTTCGTGTAGTAAGGCTATACCGCGGTCAACCACAACAAATTATTGGTGAGGTTGGTTTAATTGTTTGACTAATGTCTTATTCCGCAGGTTCCAGACACTAAGTTATGATCCGTTGGGATGACTATGACTATTGTCGGTTTGATTACTATCTAGTTATATTATTATGATTATATACGGTTGCTTGATTGGTCGATATTGATGTTATAGATATTGTTGATATGTTATAACACACTTTTGATTAATAAACCAAGTAATGAACGAATTATTAAAATAAGGAAAACTATTAAATAATGTGATAACAATATAATGATTGGTTCATGAATGATTGATTTATGAGATGATGTGTTAAATACTGTTGTGGTTTGATATGTTTAACGGTTTGCTTGATGTGTTAGTGACATGGTGTTATAGTGGGAATATCGACTTCCCTACCTGATGGATCCTCGGGAGCAAATCAGTCAGTTCACGTACTCTCGGTCGTGTTACTGACATGTGTTAATCTAATGAGGGACGCCAGTAGGTGTGTGGTCCGGAGAATACGGGGTCATGTCCTAGGGTCGGACTGCATGGAAGCTTTGGCTATCTAGGGATAGCCCGAGTTGTCGCGTATCGATGGACGGAGAACAGTGTCATACTTGTAGTACTCCATAGAATGCATATATTTAATTATTGTTATAGTGCATCGGCTATTTAGTATTGCTTGTGTGACTTTCCGTCATTGCTTGTGTTTGGGGTTGGGTTGGGTGGACGGAAACTTACTTTATTAGTTGGCGTATCTCAAATCACTGGGTCGATAATAGATCGCTCACCCCTCTCCTTTACTTCTTTTCAGGTAACCCATAGGAGTAGCGGATCGCAGGACGTTAGGCCAGAAAGTATAGTGTCTCTTTCGCAACAATAATTTCAAAGTAATGTTTGTATTAATATATGAATAAATATTGTTCATGGAACTATTTGTATTTATGCACTTTTCGTAATATTAAATAAATGATGTTTTATATTCGTGAAGCATGTTTTTATATTAGATTAGTCCGGTCTATTATAACTACCAAATTTTATTACGGTTGCAAAGCCATAATCAAAATTTGGGAAACGTGTAATTGAATAACTAGGTTTAGTTTAACGACGAAAGTTGTTAAACCGAGCTGAATTAATCAAATACAGTAAAAATGTGACGGCTCTTGTCCTGACTAAGGATAACCGGTGATCATTGTTGGAATTGTGTCCAGTAATCTCGGTACTGTCTCTAGAAAGTAAGAGTATGTCAATGATCAGACATAAGTCATATAATATTGGGGGTCATGATGGCTTGCTAGAGTCCGCTCATGATCTATAAGTCTTGGACTTATTGCCTTTATTATATGATCCCATATGGGTCACACGCCTAAGCTAACAGGAAAACGTGTAGGAACGGTTTAGCAGAAGTATGGTAAAAGTGCTAGGCATTTACTGTACTTAGAGAGAATAAAATGGTTTAGGTACTGTGTATCGATCGATGCACAAGGTGCATCGATCGATGCAGTGCCTGCACGCCGTCGAGTTAAATTGGCATTTGGGCCAAATGGCCCAAAACGAACTGAACGAGTTTATATAAAGTTATGACGAGTTCAGGTCGAAAAGTAGCCCTAGCCGTGAGCCTCCTCTCTCTCTCTGCGCCGATTTCCTCCTGGTCTAGCAGCCTCTTCCTGCTCGGTGTGCGTGTGTGAACCTCTGGAGGAGTTATCACTCGGTGGCTCTCTGATCTCTGACATACCATCCCTTTCCGCTGCAAAACAGGTATAAGGTGAGATCTATCATTGTTTCTATTCAAGAAGAACCTAGATCAGCATGTTTAGGATAATCTGAATCTGAGAATTGAATCAGGATTTATCTAAACTTCCCAACAGTGGTATCAGAGCTTTAGGTTCTGGTTTTTCTTGTTTAGATTCATGTTTAGGATTGTTTTCTTGTTTAAGAAGTGTTTTGAATCAACTACTGATAAGAGAAATCACTTAAGCAACAAGGAATTGAAACCTAAACACACTTGAAATCGCAAAAACCAAGCTATATTGATTTGGTAGAATGCGATTTTCATAAAGAAGTATCGGCTGTGATCGCGATGCATCGATCGATGCGATCGCATGATCGGTCGATGCAACCGCGAGATTTCTCGGCTAAACCTAATAACCGTCCGTGCATGCGTGAGAGCATCGATCGATACAGGATCGATGCACGATCGATGCAGGATTCGATGCTAATAGCATCGACCGATGCGGTTGATGGATCGATCGATGCGATTGATGGATCGATCGATGCGGTTGGTTCATCGAACGACATGGTTGGTTTAAGGCTCGGTTTAATAATTTTAATTAAAAATTAATCGTCACGGTTTAATAAACAGATTTAATAATTTTATTAAGTCTGGTTAAACCGGGATAAGAAATCCAATGTCGAAAGAATTATTGGATTTAGTGCCTAAACCAGGATTTTCTAATTTGATTTGGTTGGACCAAATAAATTGAGAAAATCCGGTTTAGTTAATAACCGGTTGACAATTGTGGTCGTCGTAGTAATTAATTTTGGTTAGACCAATTTTAATGAACCAGACCGGTTATGTCATTTAATTGGACAATTGGGTCATGTCTTGGACATGGACCAATTCTTGGGCCTCGGGCCAAGAAGTTAAAACAATTGGGCCAATTATTTGAGTCTTTCTTCAGATTAATTTAAAATTTATTTTATAAAATTATAAAGTCGATTTTAAATTAAAGTTTCCAAATTTTGAAATTAGAAAGTTTCTTAAAATAGAAGTTTCTGAATTTGCATGTTTTGGATTTTAAGAAATTTCTAAAGTTAGAAAGTTTCCGTTTTTAGAAAGTTTCCAATTTTAGAAAGTTTCCGAAAATAGTAGGTTTTCAAAATAGAAAGTTTCCCGAAATAGTAATCTTCTATTTTGGGAATGAAATTTTTAATAAACCTACGAACCTCAAACAATATCAAGCGTTGGATGTCTTGTCCAGGCTATGTCAGCTGTCAAAGCCCATTCAATTGTATTCATGGCCTTACAGTGTGAGGGTGTCTGCTTTTGCGTGGGTAAGACGGTTTGTGATTCATAAATGTCATTGGGAGTCCCAGACATTAATGATTACATGACTGTATAGTCTGGTTTTCTTGACTAGGCCATCGGGAGTCCCGGGCCTTGAGACATCAGAGTGGATTGGGCCTCGGGCCCAGATTCACAACCAAGAGTTATATCACGGATATAATTAGCCGATATAGGGCTTACCGATATAAGCTAAGGTTGGGTGACGGCCAGTGGCCCACTTTAATCTTAGTTATATGTGGATCTTGGAATCATTATATTCTATTGAGGGTAACTGATGTTATTGAATATAATGCATGATTAATCATATTAAATTTAATACGAGATTAATCATATTGAACATTTTAACTAATAACCTTTTTATTTATATATTTCAGCTATGACTACTACAAGCACACAAAACACATTCTCGATCCGGTCTGTTCTCGAGAAGGAGAAGCTGACTGGAACGAACTTCCTGACGTGGTCAAGGAACTTGAGGCTGGTTCTCAAGCAGGAGAAGAAGGATTATGTCCTTCGTGATCCCCTCCCCGAGAGGCCTCTTGCCAATGCCGCCAGGAATCTGCACAATGCTTGGGAAAAGCATTCGTCAGATGAAAATGATGTCTATTGCCTGATGTTGGCGACAATGACTGCTGAGCTGCAAATGCAGTTCGAGAGTGTGTTGTCTCCCATCGAGATAATGGCAAGCCTGAAATCGCTTTTTCAGGAGCAGGCTAGGACTGAGAGGTTCCATACAGTTAAGAACCTCTTGGACTGTAAGTTGGCTGCAAATGCGGCAGTGAGTCCTCATGTCTTGAAGATGATGGGTTATCTCGATCATCTTCAGAAACTCGACTGCCCAATCAGCCAGGAACTTGCCTGCGACATCATTCTGCAGTCTTTACCTGCAAGCCATGATCAGTTCATTCTGAACTTTAACATGCATGGCTTGAGTAAGACATTACCTGAGCTTCACGGAATGCTCAAGACTGCAGAGCCCAACTTGAGGAAAACCGCCAAGGACCCCAATGTGCTTATGGTGCAAAAGGGCAAGGGGTTTAAGAAATCCTCTGCTAAGGATAAGGGAAAGGCCAAGGCCGTCCAAGTCGCGGACAAGGACACGCCAAAGCCCAAGCCCAAGTCCAAGGCTGGGCCTACTGACATGTGCAGGTTCTGCAAAGAACTAGGGCATTGGAGAAGAGATTGCAAGAAATTCCAGGAAGGTCTAAAGGAATTGAAGAAGAAGACTCTCGAGACTTCTTCATGAGGTATTTTTGTTATAGAAGTTAATACAACTACTTCTGATAATACCTCATGGGTCATGGATACTGGTTGTGGGGCTCATATTTGTACTAATATGCAGGCACTCAGCAACAGTAGAAGGCTGAAGCAAGGACAAGTGGAGCTACGAGTTGGGAATGGAGCGAAAGTTCCAGCACTAGCTGTAGGCACATACTTGTTGTCTTTACCTTCGGGATTGATTTTAGAACTGAATAATTGTTATTTTGTACCTGCTATAAGCAGAAATATTATTTCAATTTCTTTGTTGGATTTGGAAGGTTATGATTTTTCAGTTAAGAATAAATTATGTTCCTTCAATCGCAACAATTTGTTCTATGGTTCTTCCCCTCTTTCAAATGGGCTTTACATACTCGATCAATCCGCGCCAATTTATAACATTAATACAAAACGGTTCAAACCTAATGAGGAGAACCAAACGTTTCTATGGCATTGTCGTTTAGGGCACATCAGCGAGAAACGCATTAAGAGGCTCCATACGAATGGACTTCTTGGTTCTTTTGACTTTGAGTCATGTGAGAAATGCGAATCCTGCATGATGGGCAAAATGACGCGGGCCCCCTTTAATAAACCTAACGAGAGGGCCAGTGACTTATTGGGCCTGATACACACTGATGTGTGTGGCCCAATGTCCACAAATGCAAGAGGAAACTATCAGTACTTCATTACCTTCACTGATGATTTCAGTAGGTATGGATATGTTTATTTGATGAAACATAAGTCTGAATCTTTTGAGAAGTTCAGAGAATTCCAAAATGAAGTACAGAACCAACTTGGCAAAAGCATTAAGGCTCTTCGGTCCGACCGAGGAGGAGAATACTTAAGCCAGGAATTCAGTGATCATCTGAGAGAGTGTGGGATCGTATCCCAACTCACTCCTCCTGGAACACCACAATGGAATGGTGTGTCTGAGAGGAGAAATCGAACCTTATTGGATATGGTTCGGTCTATGATGAGTCACACAGACCTTCCAATATCCCTTTGGGGATATGCTCTGCTAACAGCAGTGTTCACTCTAAACAGAGCGCCATCAAAAGCAGTAGCAAAGACACCATATGAATTATGGACTGGAGAAGCTCCAGTGCTGTCTTATCTCAGAATTTGGGTTGTGAAGCCTATGTCAAGAGATTGATCTCTGACAAGCTTACACCAAAATCTGACAAATGCTACTTCATTGGTTATCCACGGGAAACCAAGGCTTATTACTTCTATCTACGTTCCGAGAACAAGATTTTTGTTGCCCGGGATTGTAACTTTCTTGAGAGGGAGTTTCTCTCTAAGAAAGACAGTGGGAGTAAGGTACTGCTTGAAGAAATTCAAGCTGAACAGGATACTGCTCAACCTAATGAGGAAGAGCAGCAGGAGGACCTACAAGAAATTGTAGAGCCTGAACCTGTAGTACCAGAAGTTCGAAGATCCGGGAGGATCCGTCACGAACCCGAGAGATATCAAGGATTCCTCGTGACTGACTGTCATGATCTTTTGATCATTGACGGTGATGAACCATCGAACTTCAATCAAGCCATGATGGGCCCAGATTCCTCGAAGTGGCGCAAGGCCACTGATTCCGAAATGGACTCCATGTCAGTCAACCAAGTCTTTTCGTTGGTTGATTTGCCTGCTGGTGTAAAAGCCATCGAGTGCAAATGGATCTTCAAGAAGAAGATTGACGTGGATGGAAATGTCCAGATTTATAAAGCCAGGTTGGTGGCAAAAGGTTTCAGACAAGTTCACGGTGTGGATTACGATGAAACCTATTCACCAGTGGCTATGATGAAATCTATTCGGATTCTAATAGCAACTGCAGCTTTTCATGATTATGAAATTTGGCAGATGGACGTGAAAACCGCCTTCCTGAATGGTATTCTGGAAGAGGATGTGTATATGACACAACCTGACGGTTACATAGATCCAAAGAATGCTGGGAAAGTATGCAAGCTTCATAAATCCATTTATGGATTGAAGCAAGCATCGAGGAGCTGGAATCTTCGTTTTGATGAAGCGATCAAGCAATTTGACTTCATCAGAAACGAAGAAGAACAATGCGTGTATAAGAAAACTAGTGGGAGCAAGATAGTATTTCTTATTTTGTATGTCGATGACATACTGCTTCTCGGAAACGACGTTCCTATGCTAAAGTCGGTAAAGGACTGGCTTGGAAGTTGTTTTTCCATGAAAGACATGGGTGAAGCCGCATACGTTCTTGGAATTAGGATCTATCGGGATAGACCTAAGAGGCTGATAGGCTTGTGTCAAGACTCATACATTGACAAAGTCCTGCAAAGATTCAGCATGAAAGATTCCAAGAAGGGCTTCACGCCAATGGTACATGGCACAACGCTAAGCAAGAAGCAGAGCCCTACGTCGGCTGCTGAGCTTGAGCGCATGAAGAATATTCCTTATGCATCTGCAATAGGATCTATCATGTATGCCATGATCTGTACTCGTCCTGATGTTGCTTATGCATTGAGCATGACGAGTAGATACCAGTCAAATCCAGGTGAAAACCATTGGATTGCCGTAAAGAATATCTTGAAGTATCTAAGACATACTAAGGATAAGTTCTTGGTGTACGGTGGAAGTGATGTGCTTAAAGTCAGTGGATTCACGGACGCAAGTTTCCAGACAGACACAGATGATTTCCGGTCACAGTCCGGTTATATCTTTTGTCTGAATGGCGGTGCAGTAAGTTGGAGAAGCTCCAAGCAGGACACCGTTGCTGATTCCACTACAGAAGCTGAATATATCGCTGCCTCAGAAGCAGCGAAGGAAGCTGTTTGGATACGAAAGTTCATTATGGAACTAGGTGTGATACCAAATGCGGCTGAGCCTCTGGCACTGTTTTGTGACAACAATGGTGCTATAGCTCAGGCAAAGGAACCAAGATCACACCAGAAATCCAAGCATGTTCAAAGAAGATTTCACTTGATACGTGACATCGTTAATAGAAAGGAAGTCAAGATCAGCCGAGTCCCGACAGAAGACAATGTAGCTGATCCGTTGACAAAGCCACTCCCAAGGCCTAAGCTCGAGTTTCTGACTGAAGCTGTAGGCATTAGAGACATTGAAATGTAATCTAAATTTGAGTGGGAGTTTGTGGGCTTTATTTAGTTATTCGATATGTTCTTGTAAAACATTTTTTTGTTTAATGAAATTATTATTTCAAGATTATTTTAACTGTGATAAAATGATCGTTCCAAAAATGATATGAACCATCTTATAGGTCATCGAAGTAAATGTCTTGATCTTGAGTCATCAAAGTCATTCAGCTTGATCATGAGACCCTATATTTGATAGATGTTTTATATCATCATGTCCCTAGTCAAAGGTTGTTGAAATTGGAACACCAACAACCGTGTGAGACTGGATTAGTACGTGACTTATGACAAAGTCTCAGTGTGTCATAGATGCTCGGCATCAAAGTCAGTACATAGGTGTATGTTGGGGAACATACGACCGGACAAGACCCGCTTATAAGAACTCTTCAGGATATTTATATCTGTGTCATAAGAGATTCTTACTACGACTATAGAGTATAGTCCTTAGACCTGAGTTCGCATGCATGTGACTGCACATGGACTGATGCACTTTGATCATTATCTAACGCTATCGTTCTGCGATAGTTATAAGGACCTTGTTTGGGTACATCATGAAATGAGTAGTTTACAGTGATGGAACAAGACGGAATTTGTCCCTCCAATATAAATGGAGTGAATATCTCTAGGCCAATCGGAGATTTGAATACTGGAAAATGCATGGCCATGCTCAAACGGACTGTCCCGAGTCGTTTGGATTGTCAGTATCAAATCAGAGTCCGATGAACAAGATTAGGCTTTATAAGGATGACACTAATCTTGCCTTATGACTAATCGAGATATTGAGACAAAAGGATTATGAATACAGAGATTCCAGTACAAGTGGGAGATTGTTGGAATTGTGTCCAGTAATCTCGGTACTGTCTCTAGAAAGTAAGAGTATGTCAATGATCAGACATAAGTCATATAATATTGGGGGTCATGATGGCTTGCTAGAGTCCGCTCATGATCTATAAGTCTTGGACTTATTGCCTTTATTATATGATCCCATATGGGTCACACGCCTAAGCTAACAGGAAAACGTGTAGGAACGGTTTAGCAGAAGTATGGTAAAAGTGCTAGGCATTTACTGTACTTAGAGAGAATAAAACGGTTTAGGTACTGTGCATCGATCGATGCAGTGCCTGCACGCCGTCGAGTTAAATTGGCATTTGGGCCAAATGGCCCAAAACGAACTGAACGAGTTTATATAAAGTTATGACGAGTTCAGGTCGAAAAGTAGCCCTAGCCGTGAGCCTCCTCTCTCTCTCTGCGCCGATTTCCTCCTGGTCTAGCAGCCTCTTCCTGCTCGGTGTGCGTGTGTGAACCTCTGGAGGAGTTATCACTCGGTGGCTCTCTGATCTCTGACATACCATCCCTTTCCGCTGCAAAACAGGTATAAGGTGAGATCTATCATTGTTTCTATTCAAGAAGAACCTAGATCAGCATGTTTAGGATAATCTGAATCTGAGAATTGAATCAGGATTTATCTAAACTTCCCAACAATCATGTTCTTGTTTGATTGTTGGTCATCGGTTGACTAATGTCAAAGCAGAACAGGGGGCGTTACATTATCTACTTTGAGCTGAATAATTGCTTTAGCTCGATCGGGAGCGAGCTTGCGTCATTTTTGGATGATGGGTTTGTAAGTAGGATTAACGTTTAGTTCATGAGGGGGTCACTTCGAAGCTTATTCCTTTCATATCTTCAGTGGACCACAAGAAGTTGTCCACATTGGTTCCGAGGAAGGCTATAAGCTCATCCTTTATTAGGTTTGTTAGGTCCACTCCGATACCTATGTAACTCTCAGGATTGGTATAATCGATGAAGACTTGTACAACGAGATCTTTTCGAGGTCTGCATACCGTGGGTCTTTGATTCCTTTTACCTCTCATACTGTGACCTCATTGTTTTCTATAATTGATATGATTTATACTGTTATATCTGCTGAAAGCCATCTAAGTGGCACACTCGGGTGGCCTTTTGGCTTCCGTCGATCGTTTTAATTCCCGTAAGGCCAGGAAATTTGATGAACTGATGGTATGTAGATGGAAATGCTTTCATGATGTATATCTATGGAATGTCCATAATTGCATTATAGAGAGTTGGCTAGTTTACTATTGTGAAGTCTATGTATTTCATACTCTGACAGTGTCGACTGTTTTGGGAATGTTTAGATGAATCCTGATTCAATTCCAGATTCAGATTATCCTAAACATGCTGATCTAGGTTCTTCTTGAATAGAAACAATGTAGATCTCACCTGTTACCTTTTATGCAGCGGAAATATGAAGAACAGGTCAGAGATCAGAGAGCCACCGAGAGATAACTCCTCCAGAGGTTCACACACGCACACCAATCAGGAAGCAGGCTGCTAGGCCACTGGGAGAAACCGGCGCAGGGGAGAGAGAGAGTTTACGGCTCAGATTAGGGTTGTTTTGGTTCTGAACTCGAGTTTTATTTATAAAACTTGTTCGGTTCCGTTTGGGCCATTTGGCCCAAATGCCAATTAACTCGAAAGCGTTTTTGCACTGCATCGATCGTTGCACCTTGTGCATCGATCGATGCACAGTGGCTAAACCTTTTATTCTCTCTAAGTACAGTAAATGCCTAGCACTTTTACCGTACTCCTGCTAAACCGTTCCTACACGTTTTCCTGTTAGCTTAGGCGTGTGACCCATATGGGATCATATAATAAAGGCAATAAGTCCAAGACTTATAGATCATGAGCGGACTCTAGCAAGCCATCATGACCCCCAGTATTATATGACTTATGTCTGATCTTTGACATACTCTTACTTTCTAGAGACAGTACCGAGATTACTGGACACAATTCCAACAGACTGGTAGTCGGATTCTGCTTGGAGAATACGTTATATCACCGGCAAAGATTGTGCGAGCTGCTTTCTCTCCTTTTAGATCGGATTATGTGAAACCCATTTTTCTAAAGGCGGGATAAAAAAACATGTCTACTGTTAGTCCTGGATTTTGCACCATGAATTTCGGTCCATTTACGAAGTATAAAGCCTACTAAAGATGAAGCCCAGAAGATAGACGAACTCGAGCTGGCCAAACAAGCAGTAACGAAGTGACGAATCCTAGACCTGGAAAAAGGGGATTTATAACCATCAAAGTTTGAGTTCGACGAAGAACGAGTCGAATACGTTGTAGCGACCTTCGAGAATCTCGGGACGTTGAGCATAATACGAATGGGAAAATCGCAACAAACAGAGGAGATCGATGATATAAGAAGCAGGGAAGTCATTTGAAGACTTCAGAGAAAAACAGAATCCCAACTTTACAGTTCCAAAACACTTTGACTAAAATAGTTCGATCTCATTTGTATACTTACGACATGTTCTTTGTATAAATTATATCTTATCATTCAATCTTTTACAACATCCTTGATTCACAGAAAATCTATATATCATTTCCTTAAGTCCCAAAACCACATTTCAATAAAAATCCTTGGTGTGAGATCTTTGAACTCACTATTGGCACCGTCTGTGGGGATCCACTACAAGAAATAAGGGCAATGATAGCACTAGACGATAGCGCATTTTTCTTTTCTGCTATCAATGAGGGTTTGGGGTTTAGGGTTAGTCATTCATAGCATTTTTGAAATGCTATGAAGTGAAATTAATTAGCGGGTAATGAATTTCTTTTAAGCGCCACACTTTGGTAACACTTAAGCGCCATACTTGGCTAAAAAACCAATCTTGCAGCGCCAAAATATTTATCTTGTATCATAAAAAAAAAGAAGCAAAAATCAGAAACATAGAAGAAAAAAATTACCTTTACCAATTCAGCACCGGCGAGAGAGACTGGCGACCGCCGTATCTGCGGGTAAGACCTAAGATTCATCTCATTCCGACCAATTTCTAATTTCGTTTTGGGTCTAAATCGATTTCCTTCATCCTCACTCTCGTTTATCTTGGAAGGTCTAGTCCTATCTCGTTAATTCCAGCTGAATCTAGTGCGACTCTTCTTCAATTCCTGCTGAACGAAGACAAAACGGTACCCGAAACTATTTTCGTTACCTCTTTCGATTTCGATTCTTCTTTGTTGGGTTCATGGTGTTCTGATTACCTATTTTGTTTATAGATTTTGATTTCGATTTCATCTGCTCTCATTCGTTTTTGATAACTCAGCAAAGTTCGATTGTGTTTAGGGATTCCATCTTACTTATTTTGATTACATATTTTGATTTCGTTTATTGCATGTTGTTGTTTTGATTTATAAAAATATATCTTTCTATCGTGTTTCTTTTCTCATTCATATATCTACTGTAATTTGTTTCATGTTTTTCAGGTTTCGGTAAGCTTAATACATAACGAAGAAGGTTCACATTGAATATAAGCAAGAGATTGAGAGTAAACAGGTTATGTCAGTTCAAGATCAGTTCATATTTTAGCTTTAGCAGTGTTTTTCTTTTAACTCCGATAGAAACTAGTTTTGGTGTGTAAAGTAATTGGGTTTCTTTAACTGGATTGTTAGTTTTAGGATAAGAAACTTGACTATTTTGTTTGAAATTACTTTAACTCACCTAAGCTTCTGTTTTGACATGCTAATTAAGTTAAATGCAGCATAACAATTTCAATCATCAATCTGCAGGCTTTATTTTGGTTGAAAGAGCATTGAAAGGAAGCACAAATCAATCTCCTATATCAGGTTAGTAAGTTCAAATTAAGTGAAGATTTTGAATGGATGATTAATTCGATGTGTAGATCAAGTGCAAGACTTTGAATGGATTGTTAGTTTTAGGATAAAGAAAGCTTGACTATTTTGTCTCTCGCTGGCTTGTTTGTATGTGTGTACTGGTCATGATGCGTTTGTGATGATGTTACTTTGAAAAACAGAGATTCATTATCAATCTTGACTTGTCCGTTTGATATTTTTGGGTTGTTTAAAACAAACATCAGAGTATACTCTTGAAAATCAGAGATTAATTGTTAAACTTTGTTATTTTTTCAAGCTGATTTGAGTAGAAGTTTGAGTTTTTTTTTGTGTTTACAATTTTTCTGTTTACAATTGTATTAAAGGTTAAGTGATAGAATGTTTGACAAAGCTTGGGTGTATATATGCAGGTATTTATATTACTTATGCAGGTAGTATTTTGATTGGTAGAGTTGAGACTTTAAGTCTCTCTTCTTCTTCTTTTTTCTTAAACAACTCTACTTTAGAGTTGATCCAGCGTATGAGATAGGCGCTTGGACTTTTGTGCGGGCTGTGGCTGCAACTTCAGGAGAGGTTGAAATGATAATATGCCCATGTGTGGACTGTCGTAACGTTGATCGCCATTCACCCGCTGATGTAGTCGATCACCTTGTTACAAGAGGAATGGATGAGTCATACAAAATGCAGAGTGAGTGGTACCATCATGGAGAAATTAAATCCAGGTCAAAGGTGGAATCCAAGTGTCACAATGGAATGAAGAGATTTGTGGATTATTTCAAGCTGCTGAGTATTTAGATGAGGAGTTGGTTAGGAAAGACGAGATTGCTGAGGGTGAAGATAAGAAGGAGGACGAGTTTCTTGCTAAGCTGGTTGATGTTGAAACACCATTATATCCAAGCTGTTCAAACCATAGCAAGCTCTCTGCAATTGTGACGCTGTTTAGAATCAAGACAGAGAACGGGTGGTCCGATAAAAGCTTTGATGAGTTGCTTGATAAACTGCCTGGGATGTTGCCTGAGGATAATGTCCTTCACACTTCACTATATGATGTCAAGAAATTCCTCAAGTCTATAGAGCTTGGATACGAGAAGATACATGCTTGTATTAATGACTGCTGCTTGTTCAGGAAGGAGTATAAGAATCTGGACAACTGTCCTCAATGCAATGCTTCACGATGGAAGCTTAACATACACACCAGAGAAGTTAAAAAAGGTGTCCCACAGAAAGTATTA
Source organism: Orychophragmus violaceus (assembly GCA_030180135.1). Classification (NCBI taxonomy): domain Eukaryota; kingdom Viridiplantae; phylum Streptophyta; class Magnoliopsida; order Brassicales; family Brassicaceae; genus Orychophragmus; species Orychophragmus violaceus. Next base: position 83,517,202 of record CM058231.1, read on the forward strand.
CGTTATTTTCCCATAATCCCTCGTCTCAAGAGAATGTTCAGATCAGAGGAAACTGCCAAAGACTTAAGGTGGCATTTCACCAACAAGAGAAACGATGGAAAGATTCGCCATCCTGTTGATTCTGTCACGTGGGAGAAAATAAATATCAAGTATCCGTCCTTTGCAGCAGAACAGAGGAACATTCGTCTTGGGCTGTCAACAGATGGTTTTAACCCTTTCAACATGAAGAATAGCAATTATTGTTGTTGGCCTGTTTTGCTAGTGACCTACAATATGCCTCCTAACCTTTGTATGAAGAAGGAAAACATAATGCTTACCTTATTGATTCCAGGTCCGCAGCAAATAGGGAATAATATAGATGTATATTTAGAACCTCTTATTGAGGATCTAAACCATCTATGGAATCATGGAGAGTTAACGTATGATGCATTTAGCAAAACCACCTTCACTCTTCAGGTGATACTACTTTGGACTATTAGTGATTTCCCTGCCTATGGGAATCTGGCTGGCTGTAAGGTAAAGGAGAAAATGGGCTGCCCTTTATGTGGGAAAAACACGGACACTATATGGCTGAAATACTGTAGAAAGCATGTGTATATGAGCCATAGAAAGGGACTGCCACCCACACATATCTTTCGAGGAAAGAAGGCATGGTTTGATGGTAAGGTTGAATATGGGAGGAAAGCTAGGATATTAACGGGTCACAATATATCCCAAATACTACGAAATTATAGAAATGTTTTTGGAAAAAGAGTGGAACACGGCAGAAAGAGAAGAAGGACTGATTGTGTTGGATCAAAGTCTGATAGTGAGGATGTTTCTAGTGAATCAGAGGAAGAAGAAGATGATGAAATAGACGAGGAGGAGTTGTCAAGGTGGAAGAAAAGGTCTATCTTCTTCCAATTGCCTTATTGGGAGGAACTGCCTGTGAGACATAATTTAGACGTTATGCATGTTGAAAGGAATGTGGCTGCTAGCATTGTCTCTACATTGCTACATTGTGGGAAATCAAAGGACGGCCTTAACACTCGAAAGGATTTAGAAGATCTTGGCATTCGGAAGGATTTACACCCAATAATTCATGGTAAAAGAACGTACTTACCTGCTGCACCTTGGTCGTTGTCTAAGGCAGAGAAGAACATTTTCTGTAGTAGGCTTTTTGACTTCAAAGGACCTGATGGCTATTGTTCAAATATATCTAGGGGTGTAGCATTAGATGAGTGTAAGGTAAGAGGGCTTAAATCACATGACTATCACGTTTTGATGCAACAGCTTCTCCCGGTTGCAATAAGGGGTTTATTACCTAAAGGATCTAGGATTGCAATTTCAAGGTTATGTGCATTCTTCAACAATTTATGTCAGAGAGTTATAAATAGAGAACAGATTTCAGTAATGGAAACTGAAATTGTGGAAACTATTTGTATGTTTGAACGATATTTTCCTCCAAGCGTCTTCGATATCATGGTGCACTTGACTGTACATCTAGGAAGAGAAGCTCGATTAGGTGGACCTGTCCATTTCCGATGGATGTACCCATTTGAGAGGTGCTAATACTTTTGCATTATAACTTTTTATCTTATAGTTTCTGAATGTCTTTGGATTAATCCATCTTGATTACTGATTGTAGATATATGTGAAGGATTATGGTGTTTGTTCAAGGTTTAATTCCCAAATTACAACCTAACACATAATCTTAACAGATCTAGGTTCTTGCAAAACGAATCATAAAACAAACCTGGACATTACCTTTTGCAGCGGAATGATTGTAATGTCGAGATCAACGAACAGATGAATCACCTGCTCCTCCTTTGGTATCCACACTCTTACAAGCAAGGGACGGCTGCTAGACCAAAGAGATGGATGATCAGAGAGAGAGATTAGAGAGAGAGAGGCTCGCGGCCACAAGGAGAAAAATCGCAGGGGAATTACTATTCCTTAGGGTTTCTTATTCCTTTTATCTCTCATTAATGGGCCCAAGTCATTAGACTAATGGCTCATTAATCTTTTGGGCCCAAGACACAAATCAGACAAAAGCCTGTATTTTGTCTGGCCCAATTCTCTGATCTAATACAGTAAATGCCATTGCATCTTACCGTATTAATTCCATTTTAACTTTCCCGTTAGCTATGGTGTGTGACCCTTAGGGATCATACAATACTGGTAATAAGTCCTAAACTTATAGATCATGAGCGGACTCTAGCAAGCCATCATGATCACCCAGTATTTATGACTTATGTCTGATCTCGACACTTATCATACTTTCTAGAGATAGTACGGTAGATTTCAGGACATTCCCAATAATCTCCCACTTGTACTGGAATCCTACACAGGACATTCCCAACAATCTTCCGATTGTACTGGAATCCTACATTCCCTAGTCCTTTTGTCTTAATATCTCGATCTGGCATAAGGCAAGATGCGTGTCATCCTTATATAGTCAGACCATGTTTATCGGACCAGATTTGATACTGACAATTCAAACGACTTGGGCAAGTCCGTTTGGGAATGGCCATTCTCTTTCCAGCTATCAAATCTCCGATTGGCCTAGAGATATTACCTCCGTTAAACGGCAGGGACAAATCCCATCTTGTTCCATCACTATGAACTACACAATTCATAATACACCCAACCAAGGTCCGTATAGCTCCCAGTTACGAAACAGCGTTAGACAATGATCAAAGCGCATTACTCCATGTGCAGCCACATGCATGCGAACTCAGGTCTAAGGACTATACTCTATAGTCGTATATGAGAACTTCTTATGACACAGATATTAATATCTTGCAGAGTTCTCATCAGCGGGTCATGTCCGGTCATATGCTCCCCTACATATACCTATGTGTCGACTTTGATGCCGCGCATCTATGACCCCTCGAAACTTGGTCATAAGTCTCAACACAATCTAGTCTCGACAGGTTGTTGGTGTTCCAATTTCAACAACCTTCGACTATGGACACTATGATTTATGTCACTTCGTTAAATATGGGGTTTCAGGATCAAGTCTACTCATGTACTTCGATGGCCCATATATAGTGACATGAATCATTTTGGAACGATTATTTATATCACAGTTAAAATAATCCAGAAATCATTAGATTTCATAAACATAAAATATTATGTTTACATGAACCTTTCAAAACAACTAAGTAAAGCCCTTTACAAACTCCCACTGAAATTAAGACTACATCTTAATTTCACTCATCCTACAGCTACAGTCCGCGACTCGTGCTTAGGCATAAGGAGTGGCTTCGTTAATAGATTAGCAACGTTCTCATTCGATGAAACTTGCTTATCTACTTAACACCTCTGTCATTTATCTCACGGAATAGGTTATACCTACCCTCAAGGTGTTTGGACCTCTGATGTGCAGCTAGCCTCATCTATGCTGTGAATCACATCAAGTTCAGTGATGAACTCTTCTATCCAAACATCCTCTTTTGCCGCTTCTCAAGCCGCGAAATGTTCAGCTTAAGTCATGGAGTCAGCAACAGTGCCATGCACCGCCAGATAGACACAAGATATAGCCGGACTGTGACCAGGAATTATCTTTGTCTATTGGAAACTTGCCTTTCAGACTCTATCGACTTGTAGCACCTCACTTTCTCCGTAAACCAAGAACTTATCCTTAGTATTACTCAAATACTTCAGAATATTCTTTACGGCAATCCAGTGATTCTTTGCTGGATTTGACTGGTCTTTACTTGTCTTGCTTAGCATTAAAGCAACATCAAAACAAGTACGTGTCATGGCATACATGATAGATTCAATTGCCGTCGCATATGGAATCCTATCCATGCATTCAAGCTCAGCAGATATCGCAGGACACTGTATCTTGCTTAATGTATTGCCATGTGACATTGGCATAAAACCCTTCTTGGATTGCTGATTACATGTAGGACTTTGTCAATTTAAGAATCCTGACTTTGTCCTACCAGCTCTTTTGGATCTCTATCTTTAGATCCAAAATCCAAGAACATACGTGGTTTTACCCGTGTCAATCACTAAACCAACACCCAAGCCAGTCCATTACCGACTGCAGCATTGGGACGTTATTTCCGAGAATCAATATGTCATCGACATACACTATGAGAAATGCAATAATGCTCCCACTTATCTATTAGTAAACGCACAGTTCCATTTCGTTCCTGTTCAAGTCAAAACCTTGACTACTTCAACAGAACGAAGATTCCAACTCCGATGTGTTTGCTTCCATCCATGAATGGATCAATGAAGCTAACTTACACATAGTGTAATTTTTCGGAGTCCGGGCTCACTTTCGCTTCTTTGAATTTCGCAGATTCGTCGCTTTCAATGATCATCAGATCATGCGAACTTTCAATGATCATCAGCTTCAACTAATGACGAGAAATCACTCTCGGATTAGTGACTGATTCATTCATATCTGCGAACTTCAGGCTCTACAGGTATAGATTCTACAGAAATCTGTAAATCCATCCGCTGCTCTCCTTCAACAGGTTGAGCAGCCTCCTGTATTTCTCGAATTTCTTCGAGTTATACTTTTACTCCCACTGTTCTTCTTGGAAAGTAACTTCCCTTCTTAGAAAACAGAACGGACGTAAAAGTAACAAGCCTTGGTTTCCTTAGGACAACCAGCGAAGTAGCATAACTACAAATATTCAGTAAAGACGAATTTGGATCGATTCCAATCCACATTTACGTGGTGTCTTTCAACTGATATTGGTGGAACTATTTCAGCGTAAACTTAGATATTTCTAGAGCGTTATTCTTAAAGAATATCATGGAAGATTCGTGTGACTCATCTTTAATCATTTCTAATAAGATCTGATTCTTTCTCACAGAAACACCTCTAGGTTTTCAGGAGAAATGAGCTGTGAAGCGACTTCACACTCATTCAGATGATCACACCATCAATGACTTAAGTATTCTCACTCGTGATCTAATCCAGAGTCTCAATACTTCTGTCATTCAGATTCTATACTTCATTCTGGAATTCTTTCGACCATGTCAAAGAATTCCGACTTGTGTCTCATCAAATGAACACAGTCTCACTCACTGAAGTAATCAGTAGAGACAATGAAGTACATGAAATTTTCTCTGGCATTACTGCTCATCGGACCACATACATGAGTATGTCCAATGTCCAATAAGCCTTTGGGCCTTTCTCTAGCTCGGCTAAGATGGGCCCTTTGTGTTTTGGTCCAGTAAGAAGAATTCAAGTCTCATAAGATATCCATTCAAATGAGCCCAAAAGTCCATAACTATGGGGTTTCTGAATCCGACTTACTCTATGTGACCAAGACATTTACGCCAAGGAAAAATCAGGTTTAATTCATCAGATTTAAACCAATTGCGGCATTTATGTTACATTTTAGGCACTCTTTGGTTTAAGATATAAAACCCATTCCTTGAATAGGGTGCTACAATTAACATTTCATTAAGATCAAAAGAACAAAACTTGTCTTTATCAAAATGAAAAACATTCAAATTCTTTACAAGAAAATGAAAAACAACTCTGCTTAAAGCAGGTACATTGTAGCAATTACTTAATACAAAACCAAGCCTCAAAGGCATCTACAAGTGAAAACCCTACGGCTGAGGCAGCATCCCAAGCTCCTTCCAGACACGCAGCTCCACTTGCCCTTCCTTCAACGTTCTACTGTTGCTCAGGCTCTGCATATTATAACAAATATCAGTGCCACAACCAGTATCCAATACCTATAAGGTATAACTTGAAGTAATAACATGAATACCTGAGGAAGTAGTCTCATACATTGACTTCAACTCCTCATAATCTTCCATGAATTTAATGCAATCTCTCTTCCAATGCCCAGTCTCTTTACAGTAGCAGCACTTACCAACGTAAGAGGTATCTGACTCGGGCTCAGAAGACACACGCTTGTCATGATTCAAAATCTGGACAACTTTGTCTTCACCCTTGTCAGCATTAGGTTTAGTAAACCTACCCTTCTCATTCATGAGATTGTACAGGGTACTCTTCACGTTTGGCTCAACTCTCTTGAGCATATCATGCAGTTCAGTCAACGTCTTCGTTAAGCCTTTCTTGATATAGTTCCTTACGAACTTATCATAGCTTGACGGCAGTGACTGCAGAATGATCTCTGTTGCCAATTCCTGGCTAACTGGATAATCCAGTTTCCTCAGGTTATCAATGTAACCCATCATTTTACTGATATGAGGACTTACTGGATGATCCATCGGTAGCTTGCAGCTAGTGAGAGATTTAACCAACTGGTATCTCTCCACTCTTACCTGCTCCTGAAATTTCAATTTCAGGCTGCTGATCATCTCTATTGGCGACTCCATGTTCTCATATTGCTTCCGCAAATCTGAGTCCATGGTAGCCAATATCAGACCACGCACATCTACCGCATCATTATAATGCTTATTCCAAGCATTATATACTGCATGACTGGCTTTGGATCCGATCCTCTCGGGGAGAGCTTTCTCAAGGACATAGTCCTTTCTCTCATGCCTGAGAACCAACCTCAGGTTCCGCGACCAAGTCAAGAAATTTGATCCGTTCAGTTTGTCCATCTCAAGGACATACCGGATCGAGAAAGTGTTTTGATTGTTTGTGCTTGTCATAGCTGAAATTTAGAGATAAATAGAGTTTTAGTTATTAAGTTCATAAAAGAGCAATCTTAACAACTTATAAGAAAACTCGCATTGTATTCAAAATTTCTTTGTTCAACCTCATAAGAATACAATGATTCCGAGACCCATGTTTAGCTAAATCCAAAGTGGGCCACTGGCCGTCACCCAGAATTAGCTATACTTGGTAAGCATGCACACAGCTAGTTATAACCAATAACTCTCGGTTGTGAATTGGACCTGAGGCCCAAATTCACCAGATGTCTCAAGGCCCGGGACTCCCGATGGCCCAGTCAAGGAAACCAATCTCTTACAGCCAAATAATCACTAAAATCTGGGACTCCCAATGAAATTAGTGACTATATACTACTTTACTTACGCGAAAACAGATACCTCACACTGTAAGCCATATCTGTAATCAAATAAGCGTTAAGTAGCTGACAAGATTGGAAAGACATCCAAGCTTGATATTGTTTTTGAGGATTTTAAGTTTTATTTCCAAAAATAAAAGATTACTATTTTGGGAAACTTTCTTATTTTAGAAACTTTCTAAATTTAGTAACTTACTAAAAATAGAAATTTCTAATTTAAATATTTCATTAAATATTTTGGGTTGGGTCACAAATTATAGGCCCAATTCTTTGGCCCAAGACCATAGAATTCCAGCTGGCCCAATAATTTGACATAACCGATCCGGTTTATTAATTCTGGTCCAAGACCAAATTAACTATCAAAACCATCGGTTATTTACTAAACCAGACCAGCTCTAAATTATTTGGTCCAACCAAATCAAACTTAGACCAGCCTTCGGTTTAGGTTAAAATTCAATTTTATGAATTTAAATCCGGTTTAACCAGAAATAAAATTATTTCCAGCAAACCGCGATTTGGGTTAACCGCTTGAACCACCAATTAAATTGGATCGGTTCAGTTAAATCCAAAACCGGGAAGAAACACCTAGTGTTTTAGCCAATTTGATTTAACTTGCGGTTTTAGGCTTTAAACACACAATCAACCGCCAATTAAATGGACCGGTTAAATCGGTGTGGTTTTGGGCAACGAACCGCGAAGCTCGGTTTAACCGATTGACTATTCGCGGGACGTAAAATTTTAATGGGCTAAACAATCGGATCCAAGATCCAACTCGGCCCATTAACGCAATTGTGGGCCATGATCCAACCGAGGCCCAATGATCCAACACGGTTGCTCACGATCGTTTGCCATCGATCATTGCAACGGATCCACCTCGGTACACGGTACACACATCACGCATTGGCTCGCTCACGATCCTATGTTGCCTCACGCAAATCTTTAGCGGTCTCGGCCCATTATCACGCTCGGCCAATGTCACGATCGATTGCAACACACGGCTCACACGTGAACACACGCACGCACATGATCAAACGATTTAGGGTTTCATTAATAATCGGCTCACTTTATCACATGCCCTATTAATTATCGATCAACAACACGATCACTATGCGATCATGCAACACTCGGCAAAGCAACACAAGCACACGCTTCACTCGATAATTAATTGGCTCTTTCACATGCGATCGTTATCGGCTCATTAGGGTTTAATAAAAGAATGGAGCCGCGTTTTCATACGTTTTCAATCTCATTCAATTATTAACAAAGTTCATTCGATTACAACAAAACTTTATAAGCAGCCGATAAATAAAACAAGATCACACAATTAGGGTTTAATTAGTTTAACCAATTTTTCTTTCAAAATTAATTCAAAAACAATTAAACATTCATATGATCCAATTTCACAAGAAACCTAATGCCTAGGCTCTGATACCACTGAAGGATTATGGTGTTTGTTCAAGGTTTAATTCCCAAATTACAACCTAACACATAATCTTAACAGATCTAGGTTCTTGCAAAACGAATCATAAAACAAACCTGGACATTACCTTTTGCAGCGGAATGATTGTAATGTCGAGATCAACGAACAGATGAATCACCTGCTCCTCCTTTGGTATCCACACTCTTACAAGCAAGGGACGGCTGCTAGACCAAAGAGATGGATGATCAGAGAGAGAGATTAGAGAGAGAGAGAGGCTCACGGCCACAAGGAGAAAAATCGCAGGGGAATTACTATTCCTTAGGGTTTCTTATTCCTTTTATCTCTCATTAATGGGCCCAAGTCATTAGACTAATGGCTCATTAATCTTTTGGGCCCAAGACACAAATCAGACAAAAGCCTGTATTTTGTCTGGCCCAATTCTCTGATCTAATACAGTAAATGCCATTGCATCTTACCGTATTAATTCCATTTTAACTTTCCCGTTAGCTATGGTGTGTGACCCTTAGGGATCATACAATACTGGTAATAAGTCCTAAACTTATAGATCATGAGCGGACTCTAGCAAGCCATCATGATCACCCAGTATTTATGACTTATGTCTGATCTCGACACTTATCATACTTTCTAGAGATAGTACGGTAGATTTCAGGACATTCCCAATAATATGAAAGTACTAAAAGACTATGTCAGAAACCCGACGAGACCAGAGGGTTGTATCGCTGAGTCGTACCTTGCCGATGAATGCATGAGGTTTTGTAGTGAGTTTTTGAAAAGGACAACTAATGTAGAGGAAAAGGAGGACAGAAATGCTGAGTATGAAAGAAGTTCTATCGTGGAGGGTCGTCTGATATCTGCAGCCACATCTATAGAGCTTACTGAAACAGATAGAAAGATTGCCCATCTTGCAGTTATACAGAATATGGATGCAGTCAATCCTTTTGTTGAGTAAGTTGCGCCATTGTAGTGTTTCAATTACTCTTTATTTAAATAGCAATCTGGTGGCATTGATATGTTTTTCTTCAATAGCATGCACCTACAATTTTTACAAGACTCTGATGCGCGATGTAAACGAGATGCAACCAGATTATGGAGAATGCACACTCAAAATTTCTCAGCATGGTTAAAAGATCAGGCAAGTTGGATGCTTCTAAGTTCAGATGACTAGTGATAGGTTCTAAGTTTTACCCTATTCTAAAACTGCAAGTGCACAGTATAGTCAATGTAGTATATAGGGTTATCGAATCCACAGGGACACTTGGTCTCAAGAGGATCAAACCGTAGGAATTAATACTAGAAATAAGCAAGTAGTGATTGTAATAAATTGCGGTGCAAGAAAGTAAACAGTAGCAGGAAATCGGTTTGTAAACAATAAACTAAAAGCGTCAAGCCTAGGGTATTCTCAGGAAATCAGACAAGCAGACAAGTTAATCAGTCAGGATCAAATTAAACTCAGTTCTAGAACTCGAATCACGGAAATAGAATTAACCAAATCTCTTTGCGAAAACTCTCTAAGTCTAAGTGCAGTAATCCAAATCTCTTTGCAACTACTAACAGATTAAACAAGCATTAAGTTCAAGTTCGATATGTTCACAATTAAACTAAACCAAATCTCTTTGCGAATAATTCAATTGCTCAACCTAAATAGTTCAGATTTCTAAATCCCACTCTCGTGACGTATTTAGTAACCTAGGATCTAGATTCTAATTGATCAGGTTAGAACTAGCTTTAAGCACAATTTAGTTTGAAGAACATTCTAATCATATGAATCCTAACTGAATTCAACAAGTCTAGCAAGTCATCAAACCCTAACGAGAAACCCTAAACTCAACTATGGATCTACTCAGACATGATTGATGAAAACATAATCATAGAATAAATAGATTGCATATAAGAAATTAAATAAGTAAAGGGGTTCGAAATCTTTTCCAAAATAAATGAATACAAGGAAAATAGATCAGCCCCAAAAGCTCTAAAAATCTCTTAACTCTAAGTATCAAAGCGTATCTAAATTAAACACCAAAAACTAGTATATATAGGCAAAATCTCGGCTGGGGCTTCTGTGTAAATACTGAAAGTATCTTGGGCTTCTTTGCAAATCTTCAATACTGGTTACGCCGACGCGTACGGCCCATCTCGCGACTGCATCGACCGATGCACAATGCGTGTCGATCGATGCAACATCAAATAATCGAACAGTGAATAAAGCTCTCGGCCAAAACGTCCCAAAATGCCCAAAATGCTCCATATATCTCCAATTAGCTCCAAACCTGATTTAACCTGTAAAAGACTCTAAACTAATACAAAAGACTCTAAAAACACAACTATATCATGGTATAAAATGGGTAAAAACCATGATATATCAACTCCCCCACACTTAGCCTTTGCTTGCCCTCAAGCAAAACAGAGAACTAAAATGCAGTGAAGAGGTTTGAAAACTCTTCAGAAACTCATTTTGTCATAGAAGCAGCAGCATTCAGATTCCCCTTAGTAATCCACATGAAAGAATCAATCTACAGACATCAAGACCAACATGTACTTCCCCCACACTTAGCAGCTGTCCTAAGTAAACGCCACAACCACATTCAAGCATTCAAATTCACCCTACTGACTTCTGCAAATATTTAAGTGCGGTCTCACCTAAGGAGTATCGATCTAAAGGCACATGGATTCTTACCTAATCAGCTCTAGACCACCATACTATCTTTCTCTAGTCCCTTTCTTCTCTTTCCCTTCTTTAACAACTGATTTTTCCCCACTGGGTATCATTTTATTTTTTTTATCAGTGTTCTTCCCGTTATGGGGTGTACTTTGGACACATTCCATGGATCACATGAGAGAAAATAGTGTTTGCTACCATTCCCATGACCACTTCGGAGTTACTAACTCATCCTCAGTTTATTATCTTTTTTTTTTTTTTTTTTTTTACTTTATAGAAGGGGAGAAGGGGACTAAATAGGACAGGTTTACAGGCTGTGTCAGAACTAACAGGGAATCCGACATAAAGTATACCAAGCCCTTAGGTGAGAAAATCTAAGTCAGTATTAGGGGTGAAGTCAGTAAAGGATCCTTTGATACCTGAAGTGATGTGGGTGTCCTTAGTAGGCTGATCTGTGATGGGGTTTTCTAATAGTCATAGATAGATCTGCAGCTTCATCCCAATGGTCACTTAAGTTCCTGCAAATGCTGCTAATCTCCTCCAAAAATCATTGTTTCCTACTTAAACCAATTTTGACTCGAAAAACAAATTTTGAAAATTTTTAACTGACTCTAAGAAAACAAAAGAAACTAATTAGTAGAACCTCCCCCACACTTAAAACACACTGTCCCCAGTAGTGTCAAGCAAGGGATTGGTTAAAGAAAAATTAAAATAGTTGAATGGTTAGTTCTCTCGGGTTTTACCTCTGTCGCAGTCAGGCATCGATCGTTGCACTAGGTGCACCGACCGTTGCTATGCGATTTCTGTTGTAACGATCGACACAAACGTGTGTCGATCGACGCAATACGATTTTCACGAACAGTCAGCAGGTTAGCAGGTTAATCCGTCGGTTTATGTCAATTTCGAACCCTGCAAACTGAAAACACTAGAAACAAAGTAAAACTGAAACAACAAATGTATCAAATCACGCCAAACCGTCCAAACATAGTAAATCCTAAAAGAAAAAGAAAGACAAAGTGCAAGAAAAGATAAAAAGTCAGAATACAGAACCGATAAACTGATAATGGAGACTACGCTCACTCGCTCTCATCATCTATACCGGCATAGGGATCAGCACCGGTGTCCTCTGGAGATCGCTGTCGACGACGTGTATCAGGTACAGGCTGATGGATCTGTGGTGGCCTCCTGCAGCTGCAAGTACGCCTGAAGTTCCAGAAAACTCGGAACATACCATCTGATCTCTCTCTCCACTCTGCATCAGAATAGTCACCGTAGGCCATCGCAGGTTCGGGAAATGGACCCACATCGTCGATCGGGGCAGGGGCAGGCGCAGGGGTAGTGGAAGTCGAAGCTCGAGAGGAAGGCTCTCCCAGCGGATGAGCCATAGAAGGAATCCTACACTGCGCAGACTCAGGAGGCTGAAATCTCAGAGCCTCTAATGTGTCAATCTGTGTCCATCTGGCAGCAGGAAGCTCTATACCGGTCCTCCCCGTAGTCGGGTCAGTGTAAATCCAAATCTTCCCCTCCTTGAGCCAAGTGGCGCTCTGCAAATGGCTGAGATCTAGGAACTCCCGGGCTGTAACACACTCCGTGCCATGAAGAGGAATCCCGCAATACTCAAAAATGGGAGTAAGCAAACTCCCAACCGTCTCAGTACCAGCTCCATCGAAAGGCTTCGTCTGTAGATCAACCAAATGCTGAGCAAAAATAGCTCCCAAGTTGAGACCCGAAGTAGGATCTCTCACTCCAGAACTCCTGAACTGATCTCTCAGGCCCATGAACAACAGCTCCATCTCATATTTGCGCATCTTGTTTGCCTCAAACTTGCAAAGCAAGCTCCAGCATAAGATACGCGAGACATATCGCAGCACCGGATGTCTCATCTGCACAACTGGTGTGGTCCTAGAGTTGTACTGACCACTACCAATAATCTTCCAGAACCGTATGGCCTCATCACGGTCCCACTCAAGTGGCATGGCTATGCGCCTCGGCTCAGTTCTGAACCCGTAGATCCTGCAAAGATCAAGAAGAGGGATCCGATACCTGACTCCCCAGCTCATGAATGTAAATGATCCCACTGTAGCACTCCGGTTGTCAGGATCAGAGTAAACCACTCTGCAAGTGGCCAATAACTGTCTGGCCAGCTCCGGGTAGAGATCATAAGATCGCATCGGCATTGTCCCTAGACCAATGCCTCTGCATACAGCTAGTACCTGCTCATCAATCCCAAGAGTCTTGCAGGTGGAGTAGTCGGCGAACTTGGTTGGCTTGAAGATCATCCCACACCAACCATTATAGAGAAGCGAGTCATATTCGTCCCAACTGCTGAGCAATGGGCGCTCTGTGAACTCATCAGACTTGAAGAACTTCTGAGGTTCCTCTGGCCATGCTATTGTTGTCGGCATTGGTGTCTTGTCTGCTCGGGGCCAGGGTAAAGTAACTGGTGGTCCATATCTCTGATATGGTGCGGGTGGCTCAGACTCTCTGCTAAACCAGGCAGGTGGTGGGATGTATTGCCTTGAAGCTGTAGAAGCTGTGGCTCGTTTCTTGCGGGGTTGTCGATTAGTTGCCATCTGCAAAACAAACAAAATTGAAACACAAATAAGCCTCGGCAATTCTCTGTGAAATCGCGAAGCATCGACCGTTGCATCTAAGGCATCGATCGTTGCAAGGCGATTTCACTTCGTCGAACATTTCCCAAAATCGCAAAGCAACGACCGTTGCTCAAAAGCATCGACCGTTGCAAGGCGATTTTACCGCAAACAAATCATCAAATTCAGTTCAAATCTAACCACATTGCATCAAATCAACAAGATCCTACTGTTAAACAACCTAAATCATGTCCATTTAAGCATATCATTGTCGATTTCAAGCCAAAAATCCCTAAATTCCATAAACCCTAAAATCCATTCTAAAAATGGCGAAAATGAGAAGTCATACCTTTGATTCGTTGTAAATGGGTAATAGAATCAACTAGAGGGGGTTAAAACAACAAGATTCAAGCTTGAAATCACAGAAATTGATGAAGAATTTAGAGATTTAGGTGTTTAGCTCTCGGTTGTACGGACGGCGAGCAAATGAGAAGGAGAAGAGAAGAGAAAAGGGTTTAAGGCACTTACCTCGATCGTGGGTTGCAACGATCGTTGCTTTAGGGGCAACGATCGATGCTTGGTAAATCGAAATTCGATTTCCGGTTTAAACACATACCTTAATTTTGCAATGGAACCAACTGCAACGACCGTTGCTTAGGAGCAACGATCGTCACAATGCGACGTCCCCTCTTCGTCAAATCTCCTTGCAACGACCGGTGCAGGTATGCATCGATCGTCACACATCTCCAGGTTCGAATTCTGCATTCTGTAACTTAGCAAAAACAAAAACAAAAACGTGAAATCCTAAGAAAAACACCAAAAATAAAAGAGAAAAACAACTAAACCTATTAGTGGGTTGCCTTCCCACTCAGCGCTTGTTTAAGGTCATTAGCTTGACCGGACGCACAAGATCTTTCAGGCACTTAGAGATCCTGACAGAGACTTTTTCTGTCTCTGTTCAAGTCTCCTCATCCATGGTGGAGAATAAGCTGTCGCAGAATGCTTCAGCCCAAGAAAGGATGGAGTAAAGTGTGCTCCAGGATCTAAAATCACAGGCCCATCTGGCTGGTCATCTTCTGCTTCCATGATTGTGAAAGTCTGCCCATCTATCAGTGGCTTCCGCAGCTTCTCCATGTCATATCGCAGCGTCTCATCTCCCAGGTGGAGGTCTATTAGACTTTGTCTGACATCAATCACAGCTCCTGCTGTAGCCAAGAATGGTCTTCCAAGTAACAGTGCTTCATCCGGATCGCAATCATATTTCAGCACAAGGAAATCTGTTGGAACCAAGTAGTTTCCAACTCTCACTGGTATGTCTTCTAAAACTCCTTCTGGTACTCGTATAGACTGATCAGCTAGGATAAGACGGGTTCTAGTAGGAGAAAAATTCAGCACCCCCAGCTTCTCTGCCACAGAATAAGGCATCATACTTCCAGCAGCTCCTAAATCACAAAGAGAGCGTCTAAAGCTATTCTCGAAGATGGAGCAATCAAGTATAAAGACTCCAGGGTCAGGTAACTTCTTTGGAATCTTGTTCAGTAGCACTTCACTAATGTGTTGGGGAACTACAATCACCCATTCTTTCAGGTCATCATCCAATGGTAGCATCTTGTTCAAATACCTCTGCACACAGGGATGATAAGGTGGATCATCAGGCGGTGGAATTTCTTCCAAGTCTTCACCACTCTTCTCCAACTTCTTCAGCTCCTCTATCTCCTGTTTAATTACCTCAGATACCTTGGGATATTGCCTAATGGCTTGTGCATAAATCTCCTCCTGAGTGATTTCAGATACATCAGGGAATAGGCGGGCCAGTTCTGCATCAGTCTCATAATCATCCGGCAACACTGTCTGTTTACGTCCTGCATCGACCGACACAAAGTGTGTGTCGATCGTTGCAATGCGATTTTCGCCGATTCCACCCGTGAGTTTTCCACTAAATTCCGAAAATTCTTCTTCAACAACCAACTCAGCTGTGCTTAGCTCAAACTTCTCACCCAGATGAGATCCATCATTAACGAGTACAGACCAGGCTTTAATATGAGTATCTGCAGGTCCTTTTCCTTTCATAGTACCTGAAATCTGATTAACCTGAGTGTCCAGTTGCTTCATGTGAGTGTTCATAGACTCAATCTTCCCATTGAGATCTCCATACATAGCATCAATCTTCTTGTTGCAGTCCACAGAAGTCTTGATTTGGCTCTCCAGCAACTGTTCCATCATTGTCTCCATCTTGGTCTCGAAAGCAGTAGGTGTAGGAGGTGTTTGATAAGATGAAGATCCGTAGGTCCTTTGAGCATTCTGTCCATAAGGCTTCTGAAAGTTGCCGTTCTGTCCATAGCCTGAAGAGTTCTGATTGCCCGTGTAGGCGGTTTTCTGTCCTCCACCGGAAAATCTGTTCCCAGATTGATATCCAAATCTGTTTCCTTGGAAACCAGATCCTCCGATGTAATTCACATCCTCTTCCTGAGTGTCCTCCTCAGTCTGAATTACTTCTACTTCTTGAGCAAAGTGGACAGCTTTCTTCTCTCCTAGAAGAGTGCAGATTTTATCCATTCTGGACCTCAATTCAGCCATCTCTGAGTTATCAATACTTCCACCAGATTTCTTCCTCCTATCATCCATAGTCTTGCAGCTGTTGCTGCTAATCAAGTTCTCGATCAACTGCTTAGCTTGTGTAGGAGTCCTGGTGTTGAAGTTGGCATCACTAGAATTGTCCAGCGCCTGCTGATACGGAAGATCTATTCCTCTGAAGAAGATACCAATCAGCTGAACTTCAGTGAATCCATGGTGCGGACAGTCACGCTGATACTGCTTAAATCTCATCCAGGCAGTCTTTAAAGGCTCCACAACTCCTTGGGAGAAAGTAAGTATGTCCTGTCTAGATTGGTCTGAACGCGCATCGTCATAGAAATGACGCAGGAACTCACTCTTTAAGGCTGCCCAAGTAGTATACTGACCAGGTGCCAGTTGTCTCAGCCATGCACTAGCGTCTCCAGCAAGACTGTGCGGAAATAGCTTAAGGAACAGATAGTCCTGGCAAACTCCATTGTATTTCATACCAGTAACTATGTCCTCAAACTTGTCTATGTGATCCATAGGCTGCTCTGATTGAAGACCATGAAAAGCAATCTGCCTCATCAGTTGGTAGTAGATAGTCTTTACCTCAAAGTCGTTCCTCTCAAAGGCAGGAAGCACTAAAGCTGCTCGGTTCGCATGAAACTCATCAGGTCTGTTGTAATCAGCTAGCGTTCTCTCATGAACCACCATCTCTCTATCTTGAGCTCGTCTTTGACCTTGGTTTGGTTCCAAAATCGGTTGTTCAGGAGGGTCAGGGATTACATTCCCTGCAGCATCAATCCTTTGCCCAGCAGCATTGTAAGGATTGTTCTCTGGATCCCTCAGGATTCCATCAGCATCTGGTATCAAGATCAAGCGTTCTCGTACCATTCTCTCTCTCTTTTCTCTTCTGATTGTCCTTTCTAAACGTCCAAGTTCCTCTAGATTGAGATTAACTAAGCTCGAGTTCGGATTACTTCTAGTGTTCTGCGTTGGCATAAACTGTCTGTAATCGTCCAGCAACGATCGATGCTATCAGTGCAACGATCGATTCAATCTCAGAATCGTCTAGTGTCGATCGACGCAAGGTGTGCAACGGTCGACGCAAGGCGATTTCGGTACCTGCGACAGAAAGAATCAGAGAAAAGAATCAGTAAAATCAAAATAAAAAAAACGAAAAACAAAAAGCAAAAACGAAAAATTTCTAGTAAAACCCTAAGTTCGGTCCTATCGAAGACTCAAAGAGTCCCCGGCAACGGCGCCAAAAACTTGATAGGTTCTAAGTTTTACCCTATTCTAAAACTGCAAGTGCACAGTATAGTCAATGTAGTATATAGGGTTATCGAATCCACAGGGACACTTGGTCTCAAGAGGATCAAACCGTAGGAATTAATACTAGAAATAAGCAAGTAGTGATTGTAATAAATTGCGGTGCAAGAAAGTAAACAGTAGCAGGAAATCGGTTTGTAAACAATAAACTAAAAGCGTCAAGCCTAGGGTATTCTCAGGAAATCAGACAAGCAGACAAGTTAATCAGTCAGGATCAAATTAAACTCAGTTCTAGAACTCGAATCACGGAAATAGAATTAACCAAATCTCTTTGCGAAAACTCTCTAAGTCTAAGTGCAGTAATCCAAATCTCTTTGCAACTACTAACAGATTAAACAAGCATTAAGTTCAAGTTCGATATGTTCACAATTAAACTAAACCAAATCTCTTTGCGAATAATTCAATTGCTCAACCTAAATAGTTCAGATTTCTAAATCCCACTCTCGTGACGTATTTAGTAACCTAGGATCTAGATTCTAATTGATCAGGTTAGAACTAGCTTTAAGCACAATTTAGTTTGAAGAACATTCTAATCATATGAATCCTAACTGAATTCAACAAGTCTAGCAAGTCATCAAACCCTAACGAGAAACCCTAAACTCAACTATGGATCTACTCAGACATGATTGATGAAAACATAATCATAGAATAAATAGATTGCATATAAGAAATTAAATAAGTAAAGGGGTTCGAAATCTTTTCCAAAATAAATGAATACAAGGAAAATAGATCAGCCCCAAAAGCTCTAAAAATCTCTTAACTCTAAGTATCAAAGCGTATCTAAATTAAACACCAAAAACTAGTATATATAGGCAAAATCTCGGCTGGGGCTTCTGTGTAAATACTGAAAGTATCTTGGGCTTCTTTGCAAATCTTCAATACTGGTTACGCCGACGCGTACGGCCCATCTCGCGACTGCATCGACCGATGCACAATGCGTGTCGATCGATGCAACATCAAATAATCGAACAGTGAATAAAGCTCTCGGCCAAAACGTCCCAAAATGCCCAAAATGCTCCATATATCTCCAATTAGCTCCAAACCTGATTTAACCTGTAAAAGACTCTAAACTAATACAAAAGACTCTAAAAACACAACTATATCATGGTATAAAATGGGTAAAAACCATGATATATCAACTAGTTACTGGTACAAAGTTTGCTTTGAGTATAGACTGACTTTATATTTATTTCTGTTAGATACCTCTTACTTCAGATGAGCACGAAGACACACTTAAGTGGATGGCCTAGGGTCCTAGAAGTACTGCTAGGTCGTATACAGGATACATCATTAACAGACATCGTTTTCACACAAGTTCAGTACATAGACAAAGTCAGAATAGTGGTGTTTTGTTTGAGGCTACAACAATCTGTAGATCAAGTGCAAGAGACACGGCAAGTGGTTGATTTTGTATCTTACTAAAGGAGAATCATCGACATTATTCTTTTAGATTACAATGTTTTTTATGTACCTCTATTCCGGTGTCAGTGGGCAGTTAGAGGTAATGGTGTGAAGGTTAAAGATGGATTCACACTAGTTAACTTGAACCAAAATCAAGTTTCCTTCTCAAGAGATCCTTTCATATTAGCCTCCCAAGCTAAGCAGATTTTTTATTCAAGGGAAGATGAGGAATCTAATTGGTATGTAGTTTTAAGAGGTCCTTCTAGAAGATACACTGAAGAATCTGCTGAAGATGGAAATTTAGAAGTTGGACCACTGCCTTCAGCTATTGACATGGAAGCTGAAGACTTACTTGATGAAACTATACAAAAGATTGTGAAGGCATTTATGTTTGAGTTACAGTATTATTGTTTCTGAAATTGTTTTGGGTTTTTGATACAGTTCCAAACTTGTTTGTTTTGAATGACAATCAATTTTATTTATTTGCCTTATATGTTTATGTGATATGTTAGTCTTTTATATATATTCATCTCGTTTGGTTTCTATATATACTAACTGTTTGTTCCATGTTTCAGATTGATCATTATGGGCCGTCCAGGTAAGAAAGCCACCAAAAAAAAGCTAAAGACTCTCAAAGAAACAGAGCCTGAGATGGAACCAGCACTTGATGCGGATCAGGAAAGTATAAATGAACAAATGCACGATGCAGAAAAGACTTATGAAGAAGAAATCCGAGAAACTGATAAGGGAGAAGAGAGGGTTGAAACTGATAAGGGAGAATTGGATGGAAGTGATAAGGGTAGTGATGCTGAGGAGAATAATGACATAGACTTTGACATGGCTGTTCCTGTGCAATAATATCAGCAAAAGAAACAACGAGGACCTACTAAGATGAAGGATATCGCTAAAGATCCAAATGCTCGTGAACGAGTAGACTTCAATGAATTTGGAGAACCTTGTGGTCCAGGTTCAGTTAAATTATCGTCATATCTTGGTCCTTTAGTTCGTGAGCATGTACCTGTTGTGATCGAAGACTGGAGAAAAATAGGTGAAGATATCAAAACTGTTCTATGGAAATCTGTCCAGGTGAATGATACTTTGAATTAATATATGTTCACTGTTATTTGATGCATTAATACATGATATTCTCTGTGTGTTTTTGAATACAAGCACGATTTGAACTTGATGAAGATTACCAAAGGACTGCTGTGCTTAAACAGATGGGTTGTTTATGGAGGGCTTCAAAGTCACGCTTAGTCAGCAAAATCATGAATATTAATAACAACCAGGAAAGGATGAGGCTGCGACCGAAGAACGTTCTTCCAAATGACTGGCGTAAATTTGTCAAGCTCAAAACTAGCCAAGCATTCAAGGTATATATTCAACTATACTTTGTTTTGAAACCGGATCGTGTGTATATTAATTAGCTCTATATTCAGGAATTGAGTGAACAATATAAGAAAAAGGAGTAAGCAGATTCCTCACATATGTAGCCGTAGAGGAATGGCTAGACTGACTGAAGATATGGTCAGTGTGTTGTTAAGTGATAGATATTTGTTAATTGATTCCAACTTTGTATGTATTTAGTGTTGCATAGAAGAAGAGTCTGTTTGTTGTTCTTACTTTGTAAGGTTTTTTGTTTTGCATAGAAAAAAGAGAGCGAAGAACCGTCTAAAGTGACGAGACTCAAAGTCTGGGTAAAGTCGCGTACAAAAAAAGATAGTACGCCAGTCAATACGAATGCCGCTGAAACGATTGTAAGTTCTGATTTTTTTTCCACGTGATTTATGGGTTTTGATTTCTGTATTGAACAGATTAATATTTTGGTTTCTTGATTATCAGAGAAAGGCAACTGAAATTTATAGTGGTGATCCTTCTACACTATCAACAAATCCTAAAGATGATCTACTGTCCCAAATTTTAGGCCCAGGTAATCCTGGACGTCTAAGGGCAATGGGACGAGGTATGAGTATGGCAAAAATAAACTGTTTCCAACTCAAGAACCAGTGTATGAATCAGATGCAAGAAAAACAGTATGAGTTGCAGCAAAAGGTACAACAACTAGAAGGTGTAATTGCCAAAATGCAGAACCAGGTAAGACACACTCGACCAATTTAACTAGTTGTTGAGTTTTTATGTGACACATACCACCTGATAATCTAATATGTTGCGTTTTGTTATGTTACAGAAACAAGACGCTGAAGTTGGTGAAAACTCAGCCCCAAGAGTAAGTAATTTGGTTCAGATTCCTAAGTTAAGATTATGTTTTATTTCAGATGTGAATACTGACAGATTTAATTATCTAACCAATATTTTGTAGAGTGTAAACAAAAGATCACTTCATCAATGTGATTTAGTTGATTAGTCTGGTAGTGATGACCATGTTGCTGAGGGTCGTCTACTTTCTTCTGATCCTGAGGACTTTGTGAACAACATTCCATTGGGGCCAAATTCTATTAAAGTCTTGGTTGAAACAAGTTTGAAACTAGATGCTTTTCTTTGGAGGCCAATACCTAACATGTTCACCATTGAGGCAGCTGTAGGAGAAATCATTGCATGGCCAGCCTCTAGTTGTGTTATCTTGGATAAGGAACCTGAAGAAGAAGACATTGCAACGTAGGTATTAATTTCTTACTCAAGGAACTTCTAATTGATTACTTGTGTTTGCATTCTTCATCTTGTTATAATCCAAACTGGTAAGTTCTAAGTTTATTCATTTGTTTCACAGAGCTCAGTGACCGTATCTATAAATAGATGCACACTAATGGATTGGGCTGGAAATGAAGACGTTGTTGTTGCTGAAGGCCGTTGGCAGAGTCGTGATCCCAAGGCATTGGTTAATGGACTACCTTTGGGACCCAATGCTATTAAAGTTTTTGTGGACGAGGTAATGCATCCTGAAACATTCCTGTGGAGGCCAACCTCAAAAATGAAAAGTATGGAGGAAGCTTTGAATTCTTTCATAGCGTGGCCTGCCAACAAAGTTACCAAAGATGAATCTGCGTGTGAGAAATCTCCTATTGTCAAATCTACAGCTCGATCTCCTCTCCGAAGATCTCAGGTAAACTCCTACAATTGATTTGTTGTGTTGATTTGTTGTGTTTATGAGTTATTGGTCATTTTAAGTACATTATGGTGTTAAATTTTATTGTTTGTTATGGCAGCGTAATAATCAGGACAAAGTTGTGAAAGAAAATCAGCCATGTAAACTGATGGATATTAGCGGCAAGAAGCGAGTGGTTGCCGAAGGACGTTGTTCATCAAACAATCAAGAGAAAAAAGTCCACTTTGTACCATTGGGACTTCACACAGTAAAAATTTGGGTAGATGTTGTTCAAGTGAAAGATGCAGCAGTTTGGAGAACTACATCAGAAATTGAGTACATGGAAGATGCACTTGGTTCAGCTATTGCATGCCCTGAAGACAAAGTCATCATCTGCTGACTTAACCAAATCAGAGGTAAGTGTTTCTATATGGGGATAACTGTGGTTTTAAGGCATTAGATATAATTCTGGTTTACTCGATTTTGCAGGGATTGAAGAACTTGGTCCGATGTAGCTTTAGTGTCTAGGAATGCAAGGAATGAAGTACTTTTGGTCCGGTGTTGATTATGTTTTGTATAAGACAATGGAATGCTTGTCATGCTTGTCATGTTTTCTCATGTAACATGTACTTGGAATGTTTAATCAAGACATGGAATGCTTGTTTAGGACATGAAATGTTGTATTTGAACCATCTTTTGGATATGTTAATGATTTTATGGATTGTTTGGATTATTTATGAATTATAAATATTAAATATATGATTTGTAAAAATTAAATCAGGGTATATTCTAAAAAATTTCGTCATTGGCCATCAATTTTATGATAGCATCACAAAAAAGCTACAATAAGAAATCTAACAACATTAAGAAAAAGCTATAATAAAATGTAAGAAAGCATACATATAACGCTATATTTAAAAAATATATAGCGTAAATTATTGGTTATGATAGTGAATATTATAGCACAAAAGTTTACGCAACAAAAGTAAAACATATAATAGCGTGTAAAAAACGCTATTGTAGGGGGGCGGGAGGTCTATTATAGCTCCGGCTGTAATAGCGTTTATAGATCGCTATTATACATCTATTATAGCGATAATCGTGTGCTATCGTGTCTGAGAAACCATAGACCTTTCTATCACAAGAATTGGATACAAGATTCGATAGATTGAGATGAATCCTACTCCGCACGAGACTAATGTCACTACTCCTCCGGTCGATCGCGAATAAGTGATCAGCGACATTCTGCAGAACACTACCGGAGTGAACAGTGCCATGGGTCAGACTGACAACTTAGGGGCGGACTTAGTCCTAAACCCTGTGACGTCAGCTCCAACCGGGTCCGTCGTTCAAACGACGACGACGAGTTTGATCCCAACAAACACTTTTTCAAGGGTCAACGACCCAACTAGGAACTAGGTCTGGACCAGATCTGATAATGCATCAACACTTGGAAGCGGATCTGGAACTCAACAATCCATTTCGCCTCAGAATTCCAATGTCACGAGGCAAACCCCGAATGACTTGGCTGAAATCCGTTTGATGGTCAACTTTCTAGCGAACCGAACGCGGAGTAGCAATGCTAACGCCCAAACTTAAGAGTTCGCCATTCACACTTTGGCTACTCAGCTTGTTGAGAAAGAGCGACGTTTAAACGCTTGCCTCGAGGAACTCACCAAATTGAACCATCAGGATCAAACTTTAGGAAAAAGGAGACCTCCTTTGAGTCCTCCACCACGAACTCGCCTAAATTTCTCTCAGGTCGCATCACCGCCAGAGATCTCTAGATATACTGCAGGAACATCGAATAATGGGTTTTCTCCCATAATGACTTCGATAGAAACCCTTATCCCTTTCAGTTCGAGTTTGCTAACCCCAAACTTGACGGGATCAATGGAACGGACGCCCCTGGTCCGCCACCTTTACCACTAAATGTGAGAAAAGGACCAAATGGCTTGGCGGTTCAGCCTTTGCCTTGAGCTCGAGGCCTCCTATCGACCCAGACTCGACTCCGCTTCCTTACCTTGAATTGAAATGCCCATATCGACAACGGCTGAGGGCCTGAACGATCAAGTACGCATTGGGCATGAATCAGGGGGTTAAACACAGACATTGTTTGCTCCGTTAGCATTAGACAAAAGTGGCATGCTCAGACAATATATCGAGCAAGTTAGTGCTCAGTTCATATGGAAACCAGTGCGGCACCTGACATGGATCTAGTAATCGAGGAAATGCGCCAACCGTTTACCGATCGAATTGCCTTTGCAAGGTTTGAGGAAATTAAGTAAACTAAAATCTCAGATTTATAGGGAAAGTCAGACCCTAAAACTCATATAAGAGCATTTTGACTAGCGATGTCTATAGTCTATCTGACAGACGAAGAAAGAGATCATGCTTTCTGAAGGCTCTTCGCCGAGAATTTATCGGGTTCAGCCTTATAATGGTTTGCCGGACTAGAAGAAAAAGCTATCGACAATTTCACTTAGTTCATGACGGCTTTCCTCAAGAAGTACGCCGTTTATATCGAAGTCAAAACTACTAAGGCATCCCTATTCAACGTATCTCAATAACCTGGCAACACACTTCGTTAATATATTGATCTCTTCATGGAAATCAAATCCAAAATCATGAATCCAAACGATGAAATCGCCATAGAGGTATTGAGACGCGTACTATGGTACTCAACAAAGTTCCACAAAGAAATCGCAGTCCGTGAACCGTTATCTCTAGACGATGCTTTACATCGCGCTTTGGCTTTCTCTCGCCTCGAATAAGAAACCACGACCCTCATGGAAAAGCATCGGAAAGAAAAGAACCAGTCGAGTTCTGGAATGGAAAAAAGGATTCCCGTAAATCTGGAACTGTTAATGCGGTTGAAAGCCCAAATGGTTCATGCAAATTTTGAGTATGAAAAAGACACGTATTGTGAACATCCCAAGAAAAGTGGTCATTCGACGGATGAGTGTTACACTCAAGCCGGACTCGAATAAAATAAGCGAGATTCCAAGAAAGCGCAGGAATCCGAAGTCGAGGAGGTAGGACCTCCCGAAGATAAGGAACCGAAATCGACCAAAGGGTCAAGTTCCAAAAAAAAACATCTCAAAATAAAAGTGAAAGATCTTAAGAGGAGGGAACTCCTAAGGCTACACCTCAAGGTTAATTGGTAAAATGTCATGTAGCAAGCTGCAAGTGGGGTCTACGAGCTGCAAAATTTGGAGAGACGCAAATTTTCTCGATTAGAATGTACACTAATATGCATTCATGTAGTCAAAGTTGTCAGAGTGGAAGCAACGCGAAGAGGAAAGGCACACCACACTTAGTTGCATCTCTTTTGCATGATGATTATCCAAGACAAATGGAAAATCCAGCTCCTAAAATTATCATGGATCTTGTTAAGACAAAACTTGGTGTTGACGTATCGTACTCCATAACTTTGAGAGGGAAAAATGAAGTTGTTCGTGATTTGCGTGGTAGTTCGGAAATGGTGTATTGTTATTTGTAAATGTTAGAAAAGGTCAATCCAGGTATAGTAACGTGTGTGAAATTGGATGAGCAGAAAAAAATTCAAGTACCTATTCATAGCTCTGGGAGGTAGTATTGAAGGGTTTCAGGTGATGAGGAAAGTGATAATCGTGGATGCAACATTTCTTAAAATGGATATGGTCGTTGTCAAGTTTTTGCTTCAGCTCAGGATCATAATCGTCAAAGTTATCCCAAAGCCTTTGAGATACTTGATGGTGAGAAAAATAAAAGCTGGACTTGGTTTTTTGAGATGCTGAAAACCGTGGTTACAGACTGTTCTTAATGGTGTTTTTGAGTGACAGAAATGCAAGTCTCATTGATGCCTTAGCTAATGTGTATCTCCAAGCTCATCATGGGTATTGTGTATGGCATTTGTCACAAAATGTGAAAGCCCATGATTCTATTGTGAACAAAGACATAGTTGCCTCTAAATTCACTAAGATGAGTGCGCTTTACAAGGATATTGAGTTCGACGCCGCTTATAGTTCTTTTAAGATGAGATACCCTTCGGCGGCTACGTATCTAGAATTGAGTACCTTGAAATAAAAATGGGCAAAGTGTTGTTTTCGTGGAGAAAGATACAACATAGACACAAGGAACACTGTGGAGTCTTTGAACAATACTTTTAAGGAGTCCAGGAGGTACGAATTAATACCCTTGCTAGATACGACTTTATAAAAAAATTTGAAGTGGTTTAACGAACATCGGAAGGAGACAGTGGCTGGAACGGTTGATAACAAGGTAGTGTCTTTAGTGGACAACCATAATCACGATCTTTGGAAAGAAGCTGAGTCATTAATTGTCATGGTGTTAAATAGTTTCGAGATTATGTATGATGTCATCAGTAGCGATGGAAAGCCTTATTTGCTGAATTTGATGTCGAAATCGTGCAGTTGCAGGTTCTTTGATATTGAAAGGTATCCTTGACTTGTGTCCATGCACCCTCCGCTTTCATTAAATTCAAAAAGGATCCCAATAGAACTAATGATATGGAATTACATGAGTTGTCTTCGAAATATTATTGGATGGAGTTGTGGGCAAAGTGAGATGTTCCGGATGACATCAGAAATTTGGAGATACTAACTCTTGACAAACTCCAAAAGAATGGAAGGAAAAAAACTAACAGGTTTCCATCGGCAGAGGAAAGAAGAAAGAGGAAGAGGACTCAGAACAAGAGGCGACCGAGACAATACGTCAATGTTTCATGTTTGGATGATTGTAATTTTGTTTCTAATCTACCATTTTTAATGTTACTTGCAAGACAGGCTCGATTGAAAACTAGTAACTATATGTCACATCTTTTTCTTTTGGTAAAACTTTGTAATACTAAGTGATTATCGTAATTAGAATGAAAATTATTCGAAAAAATAGGTAACATATAGATATATAAAATTTAAACTTATAAGATCACTTTAACTATAACAGTGGTCATACATTGCTATTACAACAAATTAGATTGAAAGTTTAATCGAAAAATCACTCAACAAAGTAATTCCACCAATAATGTTCATATACTTTCAAGATCACTTTTGGAATAATGGACAAGTTAAAAGGATAAAGTTTCAAAAATTGAGGATTGTAACATTTTAATATACAGAAGTATTAGATTGATAAATTAATTGAGTAAAATCAACTTTTAAAACTACAAAATCAAATTTAAAGTTCCAGTAAAATTGATTAAATTGAAAACAGCCAAAGTACAACTATTTGAAAAATTTGTAAAAGTACTATATCCTATAAACTACGTGTATTTTTAGCATCAAAATTCAAATTTGACCAATTTTTCAGCGGCAGAATTCAATTTCAACCAATTTTTTTTGGCGCCCAAACAAAAAAACCTCAACTTTACTCTTCTCCCTCAATCTATCTCTTTTTTCCACATCTCCTTCTTCAATTTTTTCCTCAGTTTTCACGATATTTTCACTCAATGTCTCTCATTTCATTTTCTTCTCTCTTCTCTTGAATATGCACAATTTTGGATTCAATCCTTATTACAGTGACATGAAGAGTAAGAAGAAGGATTACGCATGATGTTCCTCATTGCTGATAGTGACAATGGCATACCGACAAGATGTCCATGCGGTGGTCGAATCATTGTGGAGCCTGAACCTGACGTAGGAAAGAGATACTTTGTTTGCAATCAGTTTGTAATGCTAACTAGTGGCGAGTGTTGTTTGTCTGATCAAAGACTAAGACTTATCTATGGAAGACTTATTTATGTTCATTTCAGTTTGTAATGCTAACTAGTTCTATTCTCCAGTTTGTAAGACTTATTTATGTTCAATCCAGTTCTAATGCTACCTAGTTTTACTAGTTTACTAAACTAGTTATACCCAATTATACTTAACCAATTATACTTAGTTTTACCCTTTTGGCGTAAATAGTTATACCCATATTTACTAGTTTTACTTAACAAGTTATACCCAATTTTACTAGTTTTACTCAGAAACAGTATCAAACGTATATTTAATTAGTTATACTCAGTTTTACGTAGTTTTACTGAGTTTTACCAGTTTTACTTAACTAGTTATACTCAGTTTTACTCAGGAACATTTCCAAGCGTATATTTACTTAAGCACAAATCCAGTTGTACCTAATAGCACCAGTTTTACAACAGATAAAAAGTTCAACAGTGTACTTAAAACACACAAAGTTCAACAAACAACCTAAACAACATAATAGTAAAAAACAAAAGTCCTGACATCCAACCAAGTGTTAACCTCTATTCGACCTTTTGTTATGCCTCTCAAGTACAGCGGATGTATCCGCCACCTTCCGTTTACCAACTGCCTTCTCTGCCGCGGTCTTCTCGAGCTCTTCATGAACATTCAATCAGATACAACTTGAATACAGCTTTATCAAGTATTCCATTAATATTTGAGACTATTTTTACCATTTGTTCTTCAACTTTTTTCATATGTGCCATGTATTCTTCAATGGGTTTGACGCTCTTATCCATATAGTCAAACTTTCCATTTAACAGCTTAAACCCATCTTCCATAGTTTTCTGCATTCCATTCACGATCGCTACAATATCGTTAAGATTAGGATTCGAACTTCCAGGTGTATCAATGGCAGCATGTCTCTTTTCATGAGGTTTTTGGAGCTCTTCCTCCTCATCTACAACTCGGGCAGCCATCGCTTCATCGTACATCTCATGAAAGTATACCTTCTTCCCAGCCAAAAGACACTTCATCCAACTCTGAACAACATGATCATCGAGATCATGGACATCATTTTCTTCAAATATTCCCTCAAGAAGAGATTCTTCATGTCCATCTTGAGTTGGCAGGATGCTATCAATGCCTTGAGGACACTTTGTCTTAGCAAGTTCTTCATTGATTTTCGAAAGAGGAAACCCTTTCATTGAGCTACTTTTGAACTTAGCCTTGCACATCCTTTGATAATTACGGTATGTCCCAAAATTGGCTCGTGGAAACTACTCCCTAGATCTGGAATTGCCTCAATGGCTACCAGCTACACAACAACACACATATAGTATATTAGTTAGAGATTAGCACAAGAACTATTAATCGAACCACAACTTAATAGTACATACCTCCGAAGGGATACAGAAATCGGGTATCGGCCACAATTTGTTCTCCTTGAAAACCCCTTTAAAAAGATGCATTGTGTGAGAGATCTCACCCACCATATGATCGTAGCACAATCTGCCCCAAGGAACACTCTTGCACAAGTCAAGATCATCGACAACTCTGAGAAAAAAAATCTACCACCGGAGTAGCAACTTCTCCACACTTCGTCTGACCGATGATGACGCAGCAAAGGAAGTAGAGTACGAGCATCTTCAGTCTATCTCGAGAAGCTCCCATTCCCTCGAACTTCTCTTTCACATCTTGAGCTCTAAATATTGAGTTCCCAAAATATTTCATCACAAAATTAAGGCCAACTAATTGCTTATAGTTAACCGGATAGTTGCGGCAGTCTAATCCGTACATAACTGCAAGCTCCCTCAGTCTATAACGTATCGGAACGCCGTAAACCACGAACCAGACTTCCATCTTCTTCCCGATGTAGGCGGATCGCAAGAGTAGCATCCACATACCCATCAGCTTGTGGTTTCCTTGTTTCGGCAAGTAAATATGTGTCTGAACTGCGGATGCTCTTCAAACCAGTTCCTCTCAGCAGTCGTTAGCTTAGGCTACAAAGAATCAAGAGTAGACAGAAAATCCGCAACGTAGCACCGCGTCGATACCTTGATTTTTTTCTTGTACTCCGTTGAGGGGAAGTACATTCTCAGAGGTTGCATTGCTGTCATTTCATCACCGGATTCCTGCAACAATAATTTTTACCAAGTTATTCCAGTAATACAATGTTTAGTTTTACGAAGTTATAAATAGTATTACTTACCTAGTTTTACAAAGTTTTACCAGTAATACAATGTTTAGTTTTACCAAGTTATACCTAGTTTTACTTCAATAGTTTTACCAAATTTTACCAAGTTCAAGTTTTACGTAACTAGTTATACACAGTTTTACAAGTTTTACTTACACTACAAGAAAACAACGTTTTTACGACTGTACCTTTAATCGCCGAGCAGTCGTTAATCGAGGTTTTACGACAAACATACGACTAAATTCAGCAGTCGTCAATCCATTGTCGCTAAATCTCATAGTCGTATTATTAGTCGGCGAGTTACGACTAATTATACGACCAACATAGGTAAACTTAAAATAGATGTAGCATTGTCGGAAGATATAGGGACTAATTTGTGACGACGATAGCGACAATTCTGCGACTATAGAGGGAGCCCAGATACGGTGGGAGAAATGTTGTCATCAAATAGTCATTAAATTAGGTGACCACTGGGCGATTAATATGTTATTGTCTTGTACAGTCGGAAAGTAGTCGTGAATATTAACCACTATGTAGCGAATGGCTAATGACCATTTTAACTACTATCCCGCGACTAATCTGAACATCCATATACGATTATGGTATTGATATCGCCACTATACTGTTATGTGACTGACTAGTATAGTCACTATTCAGTCGTAAACTATGGTGACATTTTAGCGACTGTTTATTGACTAATTTACTGATTATAAGACGACTAAATGGAGATTCCAAATATGATGATGGTAAACAACTTGCTACTAATTGTCGACTGTTATACAACTATTCATCGTCTGAACGAAACATCCAGATTCGATTATGGTACTGCCTGGCCGACTACTATATGACTGTCTAATATAGTCACAATATAGTCGTAAGAAATGGTGGCTACTTGGAGGCGGTGTAATGACATCATAACGATTATTTAGCGACTATTTGGAAAATCTAGATTCGCTGATGGTAAATATTTAGCGACTAGTTTGTGTGTGTAGTGCGAATAATAGACGACCGTTTAGTGGCTTTTTCGTAAAATTTAGAATTTGTATTAATTTTATTTCGGATTTTGTAGTCGGTGATACCTTAATTTGAATGGTACAACAAACGTAACAAACACTTGCATCAAAAATTTAATTGGTAACATGTAGAAACAGAAGACCTAAAAACGCAAACTCCAACATCAAAAAATTAACAAGTGCAAGAGACAGTGATAAGTAACCTACGAATCATATGGTGTTGTTGTTTTACTTTGAGCTTATGTCATATTCTTTTGGTGGGCGACAACGCTGAAAAGTGTATGGGCTGCTTGTGGTTGTGCATTAAAATATTAGCTGTCAGGCATTCAACTCCATGAGGATTTACTCGTCCATCCTTCTCAGAGGCCAGTGACAATTACAGACATGAAGATAAAAACAATTAAATAAAGATCGTGAGATGACTTTATAAACATGGATTGTGAAAACAGCGACTTTACCTGAGGAAAGATAATGTTATATTCAACTGTTGATATCTCACGAGGTCACAGTTCTTTGCAGTGCTTATGCTGTCCTTTGTGATGCTAACCATGTCTTTCATGCGTCGTTGATAGATCTCCTCAAAAAATGATTTAGAAGAAAGTTATGTGAGGTTTGGGAATGCTTAAACTGATATAAAAACAATCTTGTAAGCGCTTAGACACTTGAACTTAGAAGAACACATTTATGAGTTAAGCATAGATTGGTGTTTTCAATTGCGTGCTAACTATAAGATTAACATACTAACCATCAAACAATAACTCCTCAAACACTCATTAAAAAAACAACCAACTTACCCAGACTGTGGAATATATGAGTCGTTTACAACCTGTAGAACCAAAATTAATTGTAAATAAATAATCAGATTCAGAGCATGTCCCGTTTCAAAAGCAAAGCAAATCAGAAGCAAACTAACGATATAGCTACATGTACCCGAGTC
The DNA here is from genome assembly GCA_030180135.1 of Orychophragmus violaceus. Classification (NCBI taxonomy): domain Eukaryota; kingdom Viridiplantae; phylum Streptophyta; class Magnoliopsida; order Brassicales; family Brassicaceae; genus Orychophragmus; species Orychophragmus violaceus. The sequence continues at coordinate 83,549,015 of CM058231.1, forward strand.
ATCGATCCACGGAGGGTTTCGTGATTGAGATATTCAAGGAAGAATTTGAGAGAGTCGATTGGGTTTCGGCCAAAGTTAGCTATGAAATGGAAAGCTTCGAATAAGAGATTTGAAGAAGAGATACCAGTTTGAGATGGGTGGGCATAGAAGAGGATTAATGGAGAGATTAGAGAGATGATTCAGGGAGAGATTAGAGAGATGATTCGTGGAGAGATTAGAGATATGATTCGAATGAGATATCTGACAAGGGAAAGAACAAAAGAAAATCAGGGTTTGACGCATTTGATGATTTCTCGGCACTCTGTTGAAAATTTTTGGGTATAGGTGGGTAATTGAAATGTTTTGGGCTATAAATTTGGGTTTAGATTTCCCAGATTTATTTGGCAAATATTTTGAATTTTTGCCCACTACTAGGCGTAACGTGGCCGTAATATAATCTTTTTTATTGAATATGTTTTAAAAATTCAACAAATCTATTTTACTTTATTAAAATCAAAACAAGTTTGCTCACAGTATAAAGAACGAATGAAGACATGTTTTATGAAAGCAAATTGGTGTTTTAAATTATTTGAAATAGTTTTGTAAATTTTGTAACACAAATTAAAAATAGTACACAACAAGATTTAAGAAATAGTTTTCGGACTAGAATGTTAAAGCACATACGAAACTTTATATTTTAAGGGTTTAGGGTTTCTTTTGGAGTGAACAAACCATTATACCCTAAAAAGGAACCGTAAAGCCTCATTATGCGGTTTCATTGTAGGGCATCTCCAACCCACCCGTAAAACCTCAAATTTTTAGGTTTTGAATATTGAAGCCTCAAATTTAAGTTTGGGAAACAAACAAATTACACTTAAATTCACAACTAGAATTATTCAACAAACGTATTTTGTCATACTCTGAAATATGATCATCAATGCATTTCGAAGTGAGAAATGTGCTTCTTTATTTTTTTATCTTTAGATTGCTAAATATATATATAATATCTAAGTTAAAAATTGTTTAATGGTAAAAACTAATGAATTATTTAATTAGAGGCACCAGATTATGATATTGTGAATCTTTCTAGATATATGTGATTTTATTTTTGAGTATATACAAACATATCATGTTGAGGAAATTTAATAATATTGGTTGAGAGAAACATTAAATATTCTTCTTGTCTCTCATTTAATGTGTAAGCAATTTGCACAACCCTACCAAATGAAACGTTCAAAACAAGATTGGAGGGTGGCTGCAGCATAAATGTCCCGCAGATAGAGGAACTCTGCAAAAGCCTGCAAGAGTACAAATGACAAAAACCAGTACACGGTTCAATGTCTCTGAGGCTACACCAAAGCAAACGACAAAACCAGTCTACGGTTCAAGGGCTCAGTGGCTACACCAGAACAAAAGTCAAAACCAGTGTACGGTTTGTATAACATTTAACCATGATATAACCAGGCATATCTAACCAGGATATTTAAACATGATTAATTGAAGCGGCTCTCGAGGCACAATACTAAAACACTCATTTCTTGTAACTTTTTTTAATTCAAGTCCTTTGTTTGGTGAGGGGAAGTTATTTCGTCGTAATAATCATCTTCCTGATTAACCTTTCTCCCACTATCATTTTCTCTGAAACAGAACCAAAGCACAATGGTCCATTACAACTACGTAGCAGAAACACAACCTAACATAGCCGAAACCGGTTGGCGCTTCAGAATTAAGATTTTCCGCGTATACCCATACTATGTGTTTGAAGATGGACAACATTGGAGTTTCATCCTGGCCGACCAGAGAGTAAGTGAAAATTATTTGACTGATATTCCAACATGCAAGACTGCACTGGTTCTGGCTCTTTGATCTTTATGCGTTCACTCATGTGCAGGGAGCCAAGATCGAAATTGTCATTTATCCAGGTGAAGTAAATAACTTCTCTGGACTTGAGAAAAATGAAGGCAAGTGGATTGAGATATCTGGAGTTAGTGTCTGATCTTTGACATACTCTTACTTTCTAGAGACAGTACCGAGATTACTGGACACAATTCCAACAATCTCCCACTTGTACTGGAATCTCTGTATTCATAATCCTTTTGTCTCAATATCTCGATTAGTCATAAGGCAAGATTAGTGTCATCCTTATAAAGCCTAATCTTGTTCATCGGACTCTGATTTGATACTGACAATCCAAACGACTCGGGACAGTCCGTTTGAGCATGGCCATGCATTTTCCAGTATTCAAATCTCCGATTGGCCTAGAGATATTCACTCCATTTATATTGGAGGGACAAATCCCGTCTTGTTCCATCACTGTAAACTACTCATTTCATAATGTACCCAAACAAGGTCCTTATAACTATCGCAGAACGATAGCGTTAGACAATGATCAAAGTGCATCAGTCCATGTGCAGTCACATGCATGCGAACTCAGGTCTAAGGACTATACTCTATAGTCGTAGTAAGAATCTCTTATGACACAGATATAAATATCCTGAAGAGTTCTTATAAGCGGGTCTTGTCCGGTCGTATGTTCCCAACATACACCTATGCACTGACTTTGATGCCGCGCATCTATGACACACTGAGACTTTGTCATAAGTCACGTACCAATCCAGTCTCACACGGTTGTTGGTGTTCCAATTTCAACAACCTTCGACTAGGGACAGGATGATATAAAACATCTATCAATTATAGGGTCTCATGATCAAGCTAAATGACTTTGATGACTCAAGATCAAGTCATTTACTTCGATGACCTATAAAATGGTTCATATCATTTTGGAACGATTATTTCATCACAGTTAAAATAATCTTGAAATAATAATTTCATTAAACATAAAACAATGTTTTACAAGAACATATCAATTAACTAAAATAAAGCTCACAAAACTCCCACTCAAATTTAGATTACATTTCAATGTTTCTAATGCCTACAGCTTCAGTCAGGAACTCGAGCTTAGGCCTTGGGAGTGGCTTTGTCAATGGATCAGCGACATTATCATCTGTCGGAACTCGACTGATCTTGACTTCCTTTCTATTAACGATGTCACGTATCAAGTGAAATCTTCTTTGAACATGCTTGGATTTCTGGTGTGATCTTGGTTCCTTTGCCTGAGCTATAGCACCATTGTTGTCACAAAACAGTGCCAGAGGCTCAGCCGCATCTGGTATCACACCTAGTTCCATAATGAACTTTCGTATCCAAACAGCTTCCTTCGCTGCTTCTGAGGCGGCGATATATTCAGCTTCTGTAGTGGAATCAGCAACGGTGTCCTGCTTGGAGCTTCTCCAACTTACTGCACCGCCATTCAGACAAAAGATATAACCGGACTGTGACCGGAAATCATCTGTGTCTGTCTGGAAACTTGCGTCCGTGAATCCACTGACTTTAAGCACATCACTTCCACCGTACACCAAGAACTTATCCTTAGTATGTCTTAGATACTTCAAGATATTCTTTACGGCAATCCAATGGTTTTCACCTGGATTTGACTGGTATCTACTCGTCATGCTCAGTGCATAAGCAACATCAGGACGAGTACAGATCATGGCATACATGATAGATCCTATTGCAGATGCATAAGGTATATTCTTCATGCGCTCAAGCTCAGCAGCCGACGTAGGGCTCTGCTTCTTGCTTAGCGTTGTGCCATGTACCATTGGCGTGAAGCCCTTCTTGGAATCTTTCATGCTGAATCTTTGCAGGACTTTGTCAATGTATGAGTCTTGACACAAGCCTATCAGCCTCTTAGGTCTATCCCGATAGATCCTAATTCCAAGAACGTACGCGGCTTCACCCATGTCTTTCATGGAAAAACAACTTCCAAGCCAGTCCTTTACCGACTTCAGCATTGGAACGTCGTTTCCGAGAAGCAGTATGTCATCGACATACAGAATAAGAAATACTATCTTGCTCCCACTAGTTTTCTTATACACGCATTGTTCTTCTTCGTTTCTGATGAAGTCAAATTGCTTGATCGCTTCATCAAAACGAAGATTCCAGCTCCTCGATGCTTGCTTCAATCCATAAATGGATTTATGAAGCTTGCATACTTTCCCAGCATTCTTTGGATCTATGTAACCGTCAGGTTGTGTCATATACACATCCTCTTCCAGAATACCATTCAGGAAGGCGGTTTTCACGTCCATCTGCCAAATTTCATAGTCATGAAAAGCTGCAGTTGCTAGTAGAATCCGAATAGATTTCATCATAGCCACTGGTGAATAGGTTTCATCGTAATCCACACCGTGAACTTGTCTGAAACCTTTTGCCACCAACCTGGCTTTATAAATCTGGACATTTCCATCCACGTCAATCTTCTTCTTGAAGATCCATTTGCACTCGATGGCTTTTACACCAGCAGGCAAGTCAACCAACGAAAATACTTGGTTGACTGACATGGAGTCCATTTCGGAATCAGTGGCCTTACGCCACTTAGAGGAATCTGGGCCCATCATGGCTTGATTGAAGTTCGATGGTTCATCACCATCAATGATCAGAAGATCATGACAGTCAGTCACGAGGAACCCTTGATATCTCTCGGGTTCGTGACGGATCCTCCCGGATCTTCGAACTTCAGGTACCACAGGTTCAGGCTCTACAATTTCTTGTAGGGCCTCCTCCTGCTCTTCCTCATTAGGTTGAGCAGTATCCTGTTCTTCTTGAATTTCATCAAGCAGTACCTTACTCCCACTGTCTTTCTTAGAGAGAAACTCCCTCTCAAGAAAGTTACAATCCCGGGCAACAAAAATCTTGTTCTCGGAACGTAGATAGAAGTAATAAGCCTTGGTTTCCCGTGGATAACCAATGAAGTAGCATTTGTCAGATTTTGGTGTAAGCTTGTCTGAGATCAATCTCTTGACATAGGCTTCACAACCCCAAATTCTGAGATAAGACAGCACTGGAGCTTCTCCAGTCCATAATTCATATGGTGTCTTTGCTACTGCTTTTGATGGCGCTCTATTTAGAGTGAACACTGCTGTTAGCAGAGCATATCCCCAAAGGGATATTGGAAGGTCTGTGTGACTCATCATAGATCGAACCATATCCAATAAGGTCCGATTTCTCCTCTCAGACACACCATTCCATTGAGGTGTTCCAGGAGGAGTGAGTTGGGATACGATCCCACACTCTCTCAGATGATTACTGAATTCCTGGCTTAAGTATTCTCCTCCTCGGTCGGACCGAAGAGCCTTAATGCTTTTGCCAAGTTGGTTCTGTACTTCATTTTGGAACTCTCTGAACTTCTCAAAAGATTCAGACTTATGTTTCATCAAATAAACATATCCATACCTACTGAAATCATCAGTGAAGGTAATGAAGTACTGATAGTTTCCTCTTGCATTTCTGGACATTGGGCCACACACATCAGTGTGTATCAGGCCCAATAAGTCACTGGCCCTCTCGTTTGGTTTATTAAAGGGGGCCCGTGTCATTTTGCCCATCATGCATGATTCGCATTTCTCACATGACTCAAAGTCAAATGAGCCAAGAAGTCCATTCGAATGGAGCCTCTTGATGCGTTTCTCGCTGATGTGCCCTAAACGACAATGCCATAGAAACGTTCGGTTTTCCTCATTAGGTTTAAACCGTTTTGTATTAATGTTATATATTGGTGCGGATTGATCGAGTATGTAAAGCCCATTCGAAAGAGGAGCAGAACCATAGAACAAATTGTTGCGATTGAAGGAACATAATTTATTCTTAACTGAAAAATCATAACCTTCCAAATCCAACAAAGAAATTGAAATAATATTTCTGCTTATAGCAGGTACAAAATAACAATTATTGAGTTCTAAAATCAATCCCGAAGGTAAAGACAACAAGTATGTGCCTACAGCTAGTGCTGGAACTTTCGCTCCATTCCCAACTCGTAGCTCCACTTGTCCTTGCTTCAGTCTTCTACTGTTGCTGAGTGCCTGCATATTAGTACAAATATGAGCCCCACAACCAGTATCCATAACCCATGAGGTATTATCAGAAGTAGTTGTATTAACTTCTATAACAAAAATACCTGATGAAGAAGTCTCGAGAGTCTTCTTCTTCAATTCCTTTAGACCTTCCTGGAATTTCTTACAATCTCTTCTCCAATGCCCCAGTTCTTTGCAGAACCTGCACATGTCAGTAGGCCCAGCCTTGGACTTGGGCTTGGGCTTTGGCGTGTCCTTGTCCGCGACTTGGACGGCCTTGGCCTTTCCCTTATCCTTAGCAGAGGATTTCTTAAACCCCTTGCCCTTTTGCACCATAAGCACATTGGGGTCCTTGGCGGTTTTCCTCAAGTTGGGCTCTGCAGTCTTGAGCATTCCGTGAAGCTCAGGTAATGTCTTACTCAAGCCATGCATGTTAAAGTTCAGAATGAACTGATCATAGCTTGCAGGTAAAGACTGCAGAATGATGTCGCAGGCAAGTTCCTGGCTGATTGGGCAGTCGAGTTTCTGAAGATGATCGAGATAACCCATCATCTTCAAGACATGAGGACTCACTGCCGCATTCGCAGCCAACTTACAGTCCAAGAGGTTCTTAACTGTCTGGAACCTCTCAGTCCTAGCCTGCTCCTGAAAAAGCGATTTCAGGCTTGCCATTATCTCGATGGGAGACAATACACTCTCGAACTGCATTTGCAGCTCAGCAGTCATTGTCGCCAACATCAGGCAATAGACATCATTTTCATCTGACGAATGCTTTTCCCAAGCATTGTGCAGAGTCCTGGCGGCATTGGCAAGAGGCCTCTCGGGGAGAGGATCACGAAGGACATAATCCTTCTTCTCCTGCTTGAGGACCAGCCTCAAGTTCCTCGACCAGGTTAGGAAGTTCGTTCCAGTCAGCTTCTCCTTCTCGAGAACAGACCGGATCGAGAATGTGTTTTGTGTGCTTGTAGTAGTCATATCTGAAATATATAAATAAAAAGGTTATTAGTTAAAATGTTCAAAATGATTAATCTCGTATTAAAATTTAATATGATTAATCATGCATTATATTCAATAACATCAGTTACCCTCAATAGAATATAATGATTCCAAGATCCACATATAACTAAGATTAAAGTGGGCCACTGGCCGTCACCCAACCTTAGCTTATATCGGTAAGCCCTATATCGGCTAATTATATCCGTGATATAACTCTTGGTTGTGAATCTGGGCCCGAGGCCCAATCCACTCTGATGTCTCAAGGCCCGGGACTCCCGATGGCCTAGTCAAGAAAACCAGACTATACAGTCATGTAATCATTAATGTCTGGGACTCCCAATGACATTTATGAATCACAAACCGTCTTACCCACGCAAAAGCAGACACCCTCACACTGTAAGGCCATGAATACAATTGAATGGGCTTCGACAGCTGACATAGCCTGGACAAGACATCCAACGCTTGATATTATTTGAGGTTCGTAGGTTTATTTTAAAATTCATTCCCAATATAGAAGATTACTATTTTGGGAAACTTTCCATTTTGGAAACCTACTATTTTGGAAACTTTCTAAAATTGGAAACTTTCTAAAAAACGGAAACTTTCTAACTTTAGAAATTTTTAAAATCCAAAACATGCAAATTCAGAAACTTCTATTTTAAGAAACTTTCTAATTTCAAAATTTCGGAAACTTTAATTTAAAATCGACTTTATAATTTTATAAAATAAATTTTAAATTAATCTGAAGAAAGACTCAAATAATTGGCCCAATTGTTTTAACTTCTTGGCCCGAGGCCCAAGAATTGGTCCATGTCCAAGACATGACCCAATTGTCCAATTAGATGACATAACCGGTCTGGTTCATTAAAATTGGTCTAACCAAATTTTAATTACTACGATGACCACAATTGTCAACCGGTTATTTACTAAACCGGATTTTCTCAATTTATTTGGTCCAACCAAATCAAATTAGAAAATCCTGGTTTAGGCACAAAATCCAATAATTCTTTCGACATTGGATTTCTTATCCCGGTTTAACCAGACTTTAATAAATTTATTAAATCTGTTTATTAAACCAGGACGAATCAATTTTAATTATAATTTTAAACCGAACCGAAGACACAATCCAAAAACGAGCCGATTAGGTCACGGCCGCAAACCACTCGATCGTTCATGATCGTGGCAGCCGCAAACCTTACGGTCGGGATGAGCTTGGCTCGTGGTCGGGACGGGAATGACCGAGAGTTGCCGAGACGCGACGTGATCGCATCAGCCGATCGGACCAATTCTCTCGATCGGGTCGACGAGGCAACCGGACGCTCACAGCCGATCCATGCTGTCGATCACGATGATCGATCCATGCGATCAACTCGCCCGATCCCGCGCCTCACGATCGTTCCAAATGATCGCTTGCTCATCCTCTCACGCAAGCGATCGGCCATTCCACGCACACGGTCGATCGGCTGATCATGCGATCGATCCAAGATCGATCCATGCATTCAAGCCATCGGCCGATCACAAAAACATGTCATATAGCATGTTTTGCGATTTGATTAATGTGTTTAGGGTTCAAATTATGTTTCTTAAGTGATTTATCTTATCAGTAGTTGATTCAAAAACACTTCTAAACAGATTAAACAACCTAAACATGAATCTAAACAAGAAATCCTAAGAACCAATGGCTCTGATACCACTGTAGGAAATTGTTTAGTTGATCCTGATTCAATTTTTAGATTCATATCAACCTAAACATGAGGATCTAGGTTCTCTTGAATAAAAACATTAGATGATCTCACCTTTTACCTGTTTGTTGCAGCGGAAGAGATAGAACAGGTCAGAGATCAGATAGAAACACCGAGAGATGAATCCTCCAAAGGCTCACACACGCTTCACAGGAAATAGCTGCTAGACCAAGAGAGATGGAGGCGCAGAAGAGAGAGAGAGGCGCGGCTGAGGGGCTTAGGGTTCGAGAGAAAGAGACTTGGCTTTTAGTTTATAAAAGCCTTCTCTTTCCCTTTTGGGCTTTTGGGCCCAAATGCCAATCTGATTAATCAGACCCATTAATCTCTCTCTTAGTACGACAAATGCCTGGCACTTTTACCGTACTTCTGCTAAGCCGTTCCATCACATTTTCCTGCTAGCTTAAGCGTGTGACCCATATGGGATCATATAATAAAGGCAATAAGTCCAAGACTTATAGATCATGAGCGGACTCTAGCAAGCCATCATGACCCCCAGTATTATATGACTTATGTCTGATCTTTGACATACTCTTACTTTCTAGAGACAGTACCGAGATTACTGGACACAATTCCAACACCGGGTTAATTGGATTAACTGGTTATTGAAATACGGTTTTGTTTGGTGGTGTCGATCGGCAGACATTGTCTGCGTCGATCGACACAGTGCTCACAATTCTGGTTATTGAACCTTGAATTTGCAAAACCAAACTCGACTTAAACCTAGTTTATAAAGAACTATTAAAACTTAATAATTAGAAGTAAAAATGTTCTAAACCTATCGAGTGCACATTGGATGTGTATTAGATCAAAGATTAGTATTCAATATGGTCAACTGTCAAGACTCATTTCGTTGTTGTGATACTCTTGCCAAGAGCTTGGTGTCCACAATTACATGAGTAAGACAGGTAGTAGTGTTGATGGTCTTGCAGTGCTTGACATCAACAATTACATGACCTAAGAGATTGATTTACTAATCTTTTAAATGTTCCGTTTCCTCAACTAAATATCAAGTGATCTTGATGTCTTGCCCGATCTTGTCTACTGTCAAGACTTGTTTCATTGTTGGATAGCCTTGGAGTCCTTGGTATCCACAACTACATGAGTAAGGCAGGTAATCATTGATAGACTTGCAGTGCGACTGTCAGTGATCACAAGACATAAGAGATTGGTTTTACTTGACTGAGCCATCAGAAGTTTTGGGTCCAGAGACATCAGAGTGGATAAGACATGGATTGTCTTATCTGCGACCAAGAGTTGTACTGGGTACAATCAGCAATGATTTGCTTACCTAGATGACTAAAATCTGGGTGATGACGAGTCGTCCATTCAGATTTTAGTGATGTATGGGTCTTGGATCAGTATATTCATAGAGGAAACATTGTTTGAATATAATGCGAGTTTTCTTATTAGATAAGATTTCTCATTTCCTGAGCTTCATAACTAAAATTTTCTTTTATTAAAATTTCAGCCTATGTCTAAAACTATTTTCTCGTTACAATCCATCCTTGAAAAGGACAAGTTAAATGGATCAAATTTTCTAGATTGGTATCGCAATTTGAGATTAATCCTCAAGCAGGAGAGCAAGGACTATGTCCTCGAGAAAGCTCTTCCAGAAAGGCTTGGGACCAATCGCTCGAATGCAGTATATGATGCTTGGAATAAGCATTATATTGATGTGGTAGATGTGTGTGGTCTGATGTTGGCTACCATGAACTCGGACTTGAAAAGTCAATACGAGAACATGGAGTCGCCAATAGAGATGATCACCAGCCTGAAACTGAAGTTTCAGGATCTGGCACGAGTTGAGAGATTCCAGATGGTGAAGTCTCTCACTGGGTGCAAGCTACCAGAGGATGCTCCAGTGAGTCCTCATGTCATTAAAATGATGGGTTACATTGATAACCTGGGGAAACTGGAATGTCCTATCAGCTTAGAGTTGGCCACTGACATCATTCTGCAGTCACTGCCGTCTAGTTATGATAAGTTTATCAAAAGCTATATCAAGAATAACTTGACGAAGATGTTGACTGAGCTGCATGGCATGCTCAAAACAGCAGAGCAAGACATCATAAAGGGTAAAAGATTTGAGAAATCTTGTATTGACAAGGGTAGAGGCAGGGCCGTCCATATTTGGAATCAGGATAAGCCTGTGTCATCTTATAAGCCCAAGTTCGGCCCATCTGGTGTTAGAAAGTGCTTCTACTGTGATGAGTCAGGGCATTGGAAGAGAGATTGCATTAAATTCTTGGAAGATTCACAAGAGATGAAGGAAATGTATGGTACTTCTTCTTCAGGTATTGTGTTATTACTTCAAGTTCTACGTATGTATTGGATACTAGTTGTGGTACTGATATTTTGGAAATATGCAGGACCTAAGCTACAGTAGAACGTTGAGGAAAGGACAAGTGGAACTGCGTGACTGGTATGGGGCAATGGTTGCTACATAAGCCGTAGAGATTCTGCACTTGTAGGAGCCTTTCAAGCTTGGTTTTTGAATTAAGTAATTGCTACTATGTACCTGCTTTATGCAGAGATGTCTTTCAATTTCTTGTAAGAATTGGATGTTTTTCATTCTGATAAAAGACAAGTTTTGCTCTTTTGATCTTAATGAAATATTCTATGGTAGCACCCCGTTTAGAATGGGTTTTATATCTTAAACCAACATGAGTTTGAAATATAACATAAATACTAAAAGTTTGAATATGATCTTCCTTGGCATAGTCGTTTTGGCCACATAGAAGTGAAGCAGATTTAGAAGTTCCAGAGTTATGGGCTTTTGGGCTCATTTGATTTTATATTATATGAGATATTAATTCGGCTTACTGGGCCAAATGACTAAGGCTTCTTTAGCAGAGCTAGAGAAAAAGGGCCAGCGGCTTATTGGGCCTTGCTCATACTAATGTATGTGGCCTGATGAGCATAAATGCCAGAGGAAATCTTCAGTACTTCATTAACTTATTGATGGCATCAGTAAGTAAGGCTGTGTTCTTTTGATGAGACACGAGTAGGAATCCTTTGAGGAGTTCCAAAATGAAGTATAGAACCGATTTGACAGAAGTATTGAGATCCTCAATTAGATCGCGGAGGAAAATACTTGAGTCAAGAATTGGGTGATCATCTAAGTGAGTGTGAAGTAATATCACAACTCTTTTCTCCTGGAAAACCGTGTTTTTGAGAGAACGAATCGGACCTTATTAGATATGCTCCGATTAATGATGAGTCACAGAAATTCTTCCATTATCTTTTTAAAATACGCTCTAAAATGAATATGTTTACGCAAATTAGTTTTCTATCAGAATCAGTTGAAAGACACCACATTGGATGTGGACTGGGTGATTTCCAAGTATGTTTTTCTGATTAATTGGGATTGCAAGGTTTGTGTAAGGCAGTTGTCAACAAACAAACTTGAACCCAAATCTGATAAGGACTGCTTCGCCGGCTATCCTAGGGAAATCGAGGCTTAGTACTTTTGCAACCAATCCGAGAACAAAGTTTTGTTGTTAGGAACTCTGTTTTTCAAGAAAAACAGTGGGAGTAAAAGTACAGCTCGAAGAAATTCGAGAAACACAGGAGGTTGCTTAACCTGTTGAGGGAAAGCAGCGGCTGGATCTACAGAGTGCTGTAGGATCTACACCTGTGGAGCATGAAGTTCGCTGATCCTAATGGATCCGTCACTAAACCGAGGGTGATTCCTCATGACCGATTGATGTGATCTGATGGTCATTGAAAAGTGACGAGCCTGCCAAATTCAAAGAAGCGAAGGTGAGCCCCGACTCCGAAAATTAACTAGGAATGTATGTTAGCTTCACCGATTCATTTCTGGATTGAAGCAAACACCTTGGAGTTGAAATCCATGTTCTGTTAAAACGGTCAAAGGTTTTGAATTGATCAGGAACATATAGAAACCGTGCGTTTATAAGTAAACTAAAAGGAGCGTAGTTGCAATTCTCACACCGTATGTTTATAACATACTTAATCTCATAAACGACGTTCCGACGCTAAAGTCTTGTCAAGATTTGGGTCGGAAGTCAAATTTAACAATGGACATGGGAGAAGCCGCGAAAGTTCTTGGAATAAGGATCCATTGAAATGGATTGGAAAGGCTGATTGGATCGTGTCAGAATCCTTTGTTGATAAGGTATTAGAAAGTTCCAATATGCATGATTCCAAGAATGGCTTCACCCCAAAGTTCTTATGGCAATAATCTTAGCAAGATGAAATGTCTTGGACATTGGCTGAGCTAATATCAATCTTAGCAAGATGAAGTGTCTTGAACACTGGCTGAGCTAGTATCTATGAGTGTGATTCCTTAAGCTTCAGCAATAGAATCCATCATGAATGCCATATTTAGCGCTCGTCTAAATGCAGCTTATGCATAAAGCATGACGGGAAGATACCAATTTGTTCCAGTATTAAGTAACTGGACAGTTGTAAGGAATATCCCCAAGTGTTTGAGAAACACTAAGGATATGTTCTTGTACAACTGAGAAAATGACGATTCTGTTATGAGTAGTTAGACGGACAAAGCTGATTCCCGGTTCCCACCTGGTTATGTCTCTTTTTCTGTATAGCGGCGCTATCTGTTGGAAAGTTTTCCAAGCAGTGGACCGTAGAATAGTGCTTATTAAAGAGTAGCGGTGTGGTTTGTTGGAGTGGTTCCAAGCAAGAACAACGCAGCTTCTCTCACAACCTGAGCATCAGTTTCGCACTGTTTCTGTAGGTACTAGATATCTGAAGACGTGGTCTTGATTCTAGTGGGAGTTATGCTAGTTATGATGTTCAGATAGACATGATATGGTCATGTTTATGAAAAACTGACATCAGCATTATTTTGATTATTGGTTAATTAAATAATGGTCCCAAAGTATTTTATGTTCATTTTATAGGTCATCAAGTTGAGGACTTGATTATGAAACCCTATAAGTGAAAGATGACATAAAATTATGATTATCCCTAGTCGAGGTTGTTAAAATGGGACACTAACAATCGCGAAAGACTAGTATGTGAGGTGACTGTTGGACAAAGTTTCATGGAGTCAATGATATGATTATCGCATACAATCGCATAGATATATATTGGTGAACATATGATCGGGCATGACCCTCTAATGAGAACTCCACAAGATAGTTATATCAGTGTCATGGGAGGTTCTCATTACGACTATAGAGTATAGTCCTTAGACCTGAGTTCATCATGATTTCTAGCATATGAATTGGTGCGTTTTGACCTTGTCAAACCTCGTTCCGTAACTGGCGGCTATAACGGCATTGCTTAGGCGTATCATGAAGTGTGTGTAGAAACAGGGATGGAACAAGAAGGGATTTGTCCCTCATGTATAACAGGAGATAAATATCTCAGGGCCCATCGAAGATTTGATACTGAGAAAATGCATGGCCGTGCTCAAACGAGGTGATTGTCAGTCGTTTGTATTATCAGTATAGATCAGAAGTTCGATGAACATGATGTTGGCTATAATAAGGATGACACAGTTTCTTGCCTTATGCCATATCGAGATATAGCGATAAAGGGATTATGGGAATAGATGATTCCAGTACAAGTGGGAGATTGTTGGGATTGTGTTCTGAAATCACATTGTACTTACTCTAAAGATAGTTGTATTGTCGAGATCGGACAATTCATGTGATACTGGGTAGTCATAACGTTTTGCTAGAAACCGCTTATGATAAATGATTTGTAACTCATTTCTAGTATCGTGTGAACCTACAGGGTCACACACCTAAGCAAGTTGGATACGCTTTGTATGGGATTGATCATTGGCATATGGTCTGATCAATGTGTATTGGATACACATTGAATTCGTGTTTTAAGAGGTGTGTCGATCGATGCATTGGTGAGTCGATCGATACAAGAGGTGTGTCGATCGATACCATTGGGTGCATCGATCGACACAAGGTCGATACCGAAACTGAAGTTACAGTGTGTAAACCGTGGACCTATTTATAGAGGCCAGGATACACGACCTAAATAAGAGCCGTCACTGACAGTTTTTCTTGACAGAAAAACAGATCCTCTTCCTCAAGAACACGTTGAGAATCCCAGGAGATCCGATTCCCGGCACTAGTATCCCGGCGGATTCCACCTTGTGTGCGTGTGGACTACGGTAGAGGTGCAGTGATTGAGGCGCTCTAGATCTCGTTTATCTGCTCATCCTTCCGCTGCCAATCTCCAGGTAAACAAGAGATCGGTAAGTGATTCAATATAACGAACCCTAGATCCTAGGCGTTCTAACAATTTCCTCATCAGTTCTTTATTAATCTTAAGGCCGAAGCCGAGAAATGAACATGATGGTACGAGGTGGAGTCCTTCGAATGACGTGCTCCCTAAATGCTGCTTGATCTCAAAGCTTTATAAGAGTAGCCCGGAGCCTTCACAAGTTACCATGTGTCTAAAATGAAGAGTGAAAGGTCCTATTTATAGCGTGGGAAGGCTGACTTCCTATTGGGCCGTTGACTCCTTAGAGGGCTTATCTTCTCGAGCCGAGTTGATTTGTTGAGTTGGCAAGATTTCCAATTAGCTTATGGATGGGTGCTAAACCCATATCCAACAATTAGTCCCCGCCTCAATTCGTCGATATATGGTCTGGTCGAAATCGGCAAATTTTTTCGAGCATTTAAGTCAGGCGGAAATCTTATCGGGTCGTTTTGCTTTGATTGCTAATACTTTGAATCGTGAGATTCTTTCAAGATTTACAAGAGAGTGAAGGGACGCGAACCGTTCAATGTGCGCTTTCGCGTGATTGTAAAAACCATCACTTCTTTTTACGAGGCTTCATCTCTTCAATTACCATCGTCTTTTATCAGGTAATGGCTTCTTTTTGTGGTTTTTTGCTTCGTATCCGTTTCTTCTTGTTATTGTGATCTTGTTGCTTTATCTTCGGGTTTGTTAGCATGCGAGTAGATTCTAATTGCCATTCCTCTACTAGTTGGAGCGATTTTGGTTTCTCCGAATCGTCCGGAGAGAGTCCTGTTGAATCTAGGCTGATTAAAGGAGACAAATAACTTTGCAGGTCTCGAGCTGGGTGAAAACCTCGTCGCTCTCGCGGTGGTTCTGTCATGATGAATTTACTGATTGTCAACCACTCGCCGGCGTAGAGGAGCGACATCTTAGTGATGGCGGCAAGGCTGGTCTACGAAGAGATAGTGTAAGGATTTCTAATTCGGGAGGTCGTTGAAGGTCAGTACGGCTGCTCCTGGTAATTGCTCTCGAGCGACATCCTCGAAGGGAGGAAAAAGGAAATAAAAGGAAATGGTGGAGGAAGAAAGTGTATCAGAAGCGAAGACTGTTTTTCTTAGAGTGATTTGCACGTTCGTCTATGAACAGCCTATCCCGGATGACATCTGCTAAAGGTGTTCCCGTGTTTCAGGTCTCGACCTTCGGTTGCCGACCTTGTGTGAGCGACCCTGGGATGTCCCTCCTGCTTGGGTTTGTCTGTACGAGTGCTGATTCACCGAGTGTCATCTGCTTTTTCCTCTTCCCAGAATTCTAGTCGAGTATTGCGAGGCAAGGGAGATGGCCCTTTCTCAACTTTGCCCAGCTGCCATTCGTAATGTGTTGGGCATTCTGATTATGGCGGCTGATAGTGGAGTCGAGATGTCCAATCATTTTTTGAGGTACTGACATCGATTTCTATTAATCAGGGGATGTCCAAGACCTTTTACGTGCGATTCATGCCCGTATAAGACTTCTGATTGGCATGACAGTTACTTCTTTGTGCGGGTTAACAGTGCGCTGACGTTTGACTCGAGCAGGGATTCAGATCGGCCTGGAACTATAACCCTGGTAGTTTTCTTTCGTTTTGTGATTGCTTGTCGATATTGTCTGCCTCATGTTTTTCCCCTTTTTTGTTTTGCAGTTTGTTCTGCTTCGGGTCGCTGGACCGCATAATTTTCCAGAGATTTGGACAGGTTGATGGCTCATGGTGGGATAGACTGGCCTCCGTCAAAGGATAAAGAAGCCAAGGCTCTGTTTGACCGGAAGGTCCGAAGTTTCTTTAGGAAGATTGATTTGGGTATGTGTATTTCCCTCTTCTCCCCCCTCTTTTTTAAGAGAGGTGGGGAGGATTTCCTTATTGATGACTTGTTTTGTTGTTCAGCGTCTTTGGTAATGGTTTCTTCTATGGAATGTGAGCCATCGTCTCCTCGGTTACTTTAAAAAGACATAGGATGTCTGGTGGTGTTGTCGAGGGATCTTTGGCTGCGGTGAGTTCTCCGGTGATGGTCCTTGGGGATAGCTCGTCTGCTGTTGAGGGGGACATGCAGTCTGGTTCCGCACAAGGGGGAGAATCTGTGGTTGAGGGGGAGGGTGCTGATCTCGGTAGGGGGCAGTTTCCGAGCGAGGAGCCGCAAATCAAGACGTTATGACCTCTGAGGCTTCTGGTGAATTGTGTCAATGGGGAGGAGACAAGAGGCGCATGTCGGACTCCAAGAACGAGGTCGACTTCTCTGAAGGTTTAGCTTCTGCTCCTTCTTTCGCTCGTGCCAGTGATCCGATGGTTATGCCGGATAGTGTCGATCCAAACTTGGGGGATTCTGTTTGGTCGTTCCATCATAAGGGGAAGGCCCCTTTGGTGAGTGACAAGTTGTACTTCGCCAACCTTATTCAGAAGATTGCAGTCGGTCCCCTAAAGAAGCTAGTTTCTGTCTCCGAGATGCATAAGCCCCATCTTCAGGAAGATCTAAGTCATCACCTTGTCATGGTATTCGTTATATTCTTTCGTGTATATATTGGGTGGGCGAACGGGTATGTGGACTGATTATTATTTGTTGTGTAGTTCATTGCTGTTCCAAACCAGCTTAGAGATCCGTATGAGTATGAGAAGAGATATGCCAACTCGACAAAGGCGTTCTTAGGGAGCAGGTTGACACGTTGCGACGCTCTGCTCGCGAGTTGAAGCAGGTACGCAAGGAGCTTGATGAGGCGAAGGAAATTTCTGCTGCTTTGTCTTCAGAGAAGCATAAGGTCGCGGGTCTTGTCAAGAAGTTGGCCGAGCCCGAAGATGAGAAACGTGATTTTTGCTACAAGGCCGATCGTGAGGTTGGTTCTCTTTGTTCTAAGATTGATCGTCTGGCTGCTCAACGCGATGAGCTTCAGGCTTTCTTCGATGAGCGTCTTCGTTGCAAGGGAGAAGCGTTGCATAAGAAAGCTTCTGAACGATTGATTAAGTTTCGGTTGGAGAGAGAATAAGGTGATCGTTATTCTCCTAAGCTTCTGGACCTAAACCAGGTGGTCGACATCCTTGGTGCATATCGGCTACTCGTGGAGTGCAACGTGCTGGTCCTTTCTGCGCTGATGGCTCAGCTTGGAAAAGACAAACCCCTCTTGGAATAGGAGGTCGATGAGCTGCGACCTGGCGCCTTAGATCCTGAAATCCTGCTCATGTCGCCGCTTCGTGGTTCGTCGAGTGGCGTTGTTGCTCCTGAAGGATTGGTGGAGGGCGATGGAGGGGCGAATGTGGCGTCCTCGGCTTTATAAGACGTAGCCGATCCTCGTGTATCTGACGTCCCCGAATAGTTTCCTTGTTGCAATAGTCAGTTTGTTTGTTTCCTTTTTGTCCTTTTGACTGTTGTAGGAATGATGTTCCTGTTTTTGGGTTTTTATTTTTTTGGATCCTTTGATCTTTATCTGTGTTTTCCCGGTGTCGTTTCTTCTCGTCAGTGTGATCTTGCTTTCTTTTCGTTATCATTTGAAATGTCTTGATGTATTTTTGGCGGAGTGCCTTTTTGATTTTCGAGGCTTGGTCCACGCGTGATTATTTTTTCTTAATAGTTGTTTAGCGTGTTCATGGGAAAGCGGACCACCGTTTTTGCATTAGAGTTTGCGTTGGTAACCGTCGCATTGCTTTGAATGCGTCGTCTTGGCAACCGTTATCTTTCTTGGTTATAAATATCGTTCTTTCTTCTCAAAATGTTCACAACTCATCGTTCTTTGCTTTTCTCTTTTTCTCCCATTTGTTACTGAGTGGGTTTGATTTTTTGGTTGACAGAGGGCTGAGTCCCAGTGGATCGTGGCAGCAAGGCCGTTCTACCGATGAGTTTCTTAACTTTTTTCAATATTAGCCGTTGTCGGCCTCTGGAGTTTTGGTGGTTGCTGTCTTCGAGCGAGGTCGTATTTTTCTGCGAAATGGGGGCTTGTCGATGTGTAAAATATACATATAGCATCGCTTGGATGATAGATTGATGGAGAATAGATCACTGTCTTCAAAGCTCTCTTGATCTATTCGATTTGGATGGAATGGAAAGAGGGTGGGATTGATTCTGCTGGTTTAAGAACTCTCTCAGAAACAATCAGTGGATGGAAATGGATTGAATGTCGCCACAGAGACTATGGAATGATCTCTGATAAGACAAGAATCTTTCTGTTGGTTTGAATCACACAAAACACAGAGAAAACAAAGGCTGCTATTTCTTTGCTTAAGAAAAACGTTTTTGTTTATTGATCTAGGTTAAAAAATACACTGATGTGAGAGGGGACTTTATAATAGTCCAAACAGCTATGCCCTTCTTGGGGACTTGAAGCAGAAAAGGAAATACAGACTCAATTGGGACTACTACAACGGCTAGTTTTATTGAAAAGGAAAAACAGACTCTAGACTTGAAAATAAAGATCACACAAACAAAAGAAACTCATTAGTCATAATGTGAATGGAAATACTTACCTTGTATAGGTCTTGGACGAGTTTACTTTGTGTTTGAATGAAAGAATGACTGTTGGAGCTTACTGATCTTCTGCTAAATGAAGTGATGCGTTTTGCTCCAACTCTCCTTGCTTTGGCGTGTTGATGAATATGGTAAGTCCCTTCTGAGCTGAGTTGAATAATGTTGGCCCATCATGCATTTCATAAGCTTGTTCTTGCACTTGTTTAGAAGCTTGATTCAGCATATATTGCACAGCTTTGTTGACTTGTTCTCTTAGGACCTTTGTAGCTGATCTTGTCAATAGACCTTTCCTTATAATGGGCATTGGATCTTCTTCTTCTGATTCTATGTCCTCATCATTCCCTCCCCCTTAAAGAGGTTTTGACCTCAGAACTGATTGATCTGCATCATAAGGAGCTAAATCAGAAACATTGAATGTTGGAGAAATGTTTAACTCACCTGGCAGCTCCAGCTTGTATGCATTGTTGTTGATCTTCTCTAAGACATGGAATGGTCCATCTCCTCTTGGTGCTTGCTTTGATTTCCTCTGTTTGGGGAACCTTTCTTGTCTCATGTGTAACCAGACCCAATCTCCTGGTTCAAAGGTCACCTCCTTTCTCCCTTTGTCAGCTTTCTGCTTATACTTCTCAGTCTTCTTCTCCAAGTTCTCTTTAACTTTCTGGTGCAACTTCTTGACAAATGCTGCTTTGGTTTCTCCTTCTGTGCTTGAGTATATAGCCTGGGGCAATGGAACAAGATCTAAAGGAGCCAAAGGATTAAATCCATACATAACTTCAAAAGGAGAATGGTTAGTAGCAGAATGATTTGCATGATTATAAGCAAACTCAATGAATGGCAAGCAAGATAACCAGTTCCTTATGTTCTTACCAACCGTGGCTCTCAGGAGTGACGAGAGAGTGCGGTTTACTACCTTAGTCTGTCCATCTGTTTGGGGATGACAAGTGGTGGAAAAGAGCAGATTAGTACCTAGCTTCCTCCAAAGTATCCTCCAAAAGTGACTCAAGAACTTTGTGTCCCTGTCTGAAACAATAGTTCTTGGAATCCCATGCAACTTAACTACTTCTTTAAAGAATAGATCAGCTATCTGCACAACATCATTAGTTTTGTTGCAAGCAATAAAATGAGCCATTTTAAAAAACCTGTCAACAACTACAAAGATTGAATCCTTGTTGTTGATCTTGGGCAATCCTAAAATAAAATCTATTGAAATGTCCACCCATGGTGTGTTAATAATTGGTAAAGGCATATATAAACCATGTGGATGTAACCTGGATTTTGCTTTTAGGCAGGTGATGCATTTGGCACTGAACCTCTCGACATCTCTCTTCATATGTGGCCAAAAGAAATGCTCCTTCAGAACACTATATGTCTTGTCTCTGGCAAAATTCCCCATCAAACCTCCTCCATGAGCTTCTCTAGTGATTAACTCCCTCATGGAACCTTGTGGGATACACAGCCTCTTCTCCTTGAATAGGAAACCATCTTGCTGATAGAACACTCCAAATGCAGCCTTAGATGTTTCATGGTACACATCCTTGAAGTCTGGATCATCAGCATACATGTCTTTGATTTGTTCAAATCCCATGATCTTGGACTCCATAGTTGAGATGAGAGCATGACGTCTGGATAGTGCATCTGCCACAATGTTCTCCTTCCCCTTCTTGTACTTGATCACATATGGGAAAGTCTCTATGAATTCTAACCACCTTGCATGTCTCTTCTTAAGTGTGGTCTGTCCTCTTAAGTGCTTGAGTGTCTCATGGTCTGTATGGATCACAAACTCTTTAGATAACAAATAATGTTGCCAAGTTTCCAGTGATCTTACCAGAGCATACTACTCTTTGTCATATGTTGGATAGTTGAGTGTTGCACCATTCAGCTTCTCACTGAAGTAAGCTACTGGTCTACCTCCTTGTGTCAACACTGCACCTATTCCTGTACCAGAAGCATCACACTCAATCTCAAATATTTTATCAAAGCTAGGAAGTACCAATACTGGTGCATTGGTTAGACTGATTTTGAGTCATGTGAATGCTTGCTCCTGGGCCTCTCCCCATTCAAATGCTTTGTTCTTCTTGATCATTGAGGTAAGAGGTCATGCTATAGTGCTGAAGTCCTTCACAAACCTCCTGTAGAAGCTTGCTAAGCCATGGAAGCTTCTGACATGTCCTATTGTTGTAGGTGTTGGCCAATCTTGTATTGCCTTGATCTTCTCATCATCCACCTTAAGTCCCTGTGAACTTACAACAAATCCTATGAAAACCAATTGATCAGTGCAAAAGATGCATTTCTTTAAGTTTGCATAAAGGCCTTCTGATCTAAGTGTGTGCATAACCTGTTCTAGATGCTTAACATGATCATCCAAGCAGTGGCTATAAATCAGTATGTCATCAAAGTATACTACCACAAACTTGCAAATAAAAGCTCTTAGAACCTGGTTCATTAGTCTCATGAATGTGCTTGGAGCATTGGTAAGACCAAATGGCATGACAAGCCATTCATACAATCCTTGCTTGGTTTTGAAGGCTGTTTTCCACTCATCTCCTTCTTTCATTCTGACTTGGTGATATCCACTCTTCAAGTCTATCTTTCAGAAGATGGTTGCTCCACTAAGCTCATCAAGCATGTCATCAAGTCTTGGGATAGGATGTCTGTACTTGATTGTGATGTTGTTGATGGCCCTGCAATCAACACACATTCTCCATGTACCATCTTTCTTTGGAACGAGCAGAACTGGTAGTGCACATGGACTCAAGCTCTCCCTAATATATCCTTTTGACATAAGCTCTTGAACTTGCTTTTCCAGCTCCTTAGCTTCTTATGGATTCACTCTATAAGCTGGTCTGTTAGGTAATGGAGCTTCTGGTACCAAATCAATTTGGTGTTCAATGCCTCTCAAAGGTGAAAGTCCAGCTGGTATGTGATAGGTCTCGAGTTTTACCCTATACTAACTGCAAGTGCACAGTGATGTCAATGTAGTACTTAGGGATCGAATCCACGAGGACTCAAGGCAACAATAGGATTAAGAACTTAAAGAGATAGAAACTAGGAAAAAGCGAAAAGCAAATTGTATTCTATTAACTAAAAGCGAACAAGAAAGTAAATCAGTAGCAGGTTGTTGTTTGAAATCAATAATCTAAAAGCGCTAAGTCTAGGGCGTTCTCAGGAAATCAGACAAGCAGATAAATCAATCAGTCAGGATCTAATTAAACTCAGTTCTAGAACTCAAAACACAGATATAGAATTAACCAAATTCCTTTGCGAGAATTCTCTAAGTCTAAGTGCAGTAATCCAAATTCCTTTGCAATTACTAACAGATTAAACCAGCTTTAATTCCAAGTTTGATATGTTCACAATCTAATTAAACCAAATTCCTTTGTGAGTAATTAAATTGCTCAACCTAAATAGTTCAGATTCTAAACCACACTGTCGTGTCGTATTTAGCAACCTAAGATCTAGATTCTAATTGATCAGGTTAGAACTAGCATTAAACACAATTTAGTTTGAAGAACATCTATTGATGTGAATCCTTAACTGAATTAATTATATCTAGCAAGTCACGAAATCCCTATGAGAAACCCTAAACCTAACTATGAATCTACTCAGACATGGATGATGTAAACATAATCAATGAAATAATAGATATCATAAAAGAGATTAAACAAGTAAAACCTGTAAAAGACTCTAAAGAAACATAAAAGACTATAAAACACACTTATATCATGGCTTAAAACCGGTAAAAACCATGATATATCAGTATGTCTTCTGGAAACACATCTTTGAATCTGTCCAATAGCTCAGACACGGCTAAGGGATACTCCTGCTCTTCTAAACCTGAAAAATACCCTTCTCTAAAGATCATGAGTAGCACATGTTCTTTATGCTCTAAAGATTTCAGAACATTAGAAGATGAAACAAAAAGATTGGTCTTACTTACCTTTGAACCTTTGTCCATTGCTTTCTGCATTTCATACACCTCATGTGGTGTTAATGGAGCTAGGTTGTGCTTCTTGTTCTGGTGTGTGAAGCTGTAGATGTTGGTCCTCCCATTGTGCATGGTCTCTTTGTCAAATTGCCAAGGCCTTCCTAAGAGTAGATGACCTGCTTGCATTGGCACAACATCACATTTCACTTGATTATGGTACTTACCTATGCTGAATGGTACCATGACTTGCTCAGCTATCCTCAATTCAGTCTCATCATTGAGCCACCTTAATCTGTATGGTCTTGGATGCTTGGTCTTTTGCAGCTTCAGTTTATCTACAAGATAAGTGCTAGCAACATTAGTACAAGATCTTCCATCTATGATCAGGCTACATACCTTGGCATCAATGGTGCATCTGGTATGGAAGATGTTCTCTCTTTGGATTGTTTCTGGTTCAAACATTGCACTGAGAGCTCTCCTTGTCACAAGTATCTCTCCCACATCTGGATAATCAGTAACTTCTTCTTCTGATTCAGACTGCTCATTCTCTGCTTCATCTTGTGATTCAATGTCTCCATTGTCCCTTAGAACCATCACTCTCTGGTTTGGACAATCTCTAGCATAATGGCCCTTTCCTTGACACTTGAAACAAGTGATGTCTCTGGTCCTTTAAGGTGGTGCCTTGTTGTTGCTTGCTTTTGGTTTGTTGACTTTAGGATGATCAGAAACTTGTTTCTTGAACTTGGAATCCACTTCTGCTCCTTTGCTTTTGTCTGAGTACTTATTTGGCTGATTTTAGGTTGTTTTGCCTCTACTGGTCGCAGCAACCTTCCTCTTGATGTGTTGCTCAGCTTGGACAGCTAGGTGCAACATTCCTTCAAGATCCTCATATGGCTGTCTCTCTACTTTGCGAGCAATCCTGTCCTGAAGTCCATCCAGAAACTGTGCCATCAAAGTCTCTTCTGAATCCTCTACTTCAAGTCTGTTCTTTAATGTCTCAAACTCCTCAAAGTATTCCTCCACAGACTTGCTTCCTTGAGACAGCTTTCTAAGCCTCTTTTGTAGGTCTCTATGGTAGTAGGTTGGGACATATCTCTTCCTCAATGCAAACTTCATATCATCCCAATTGCTAATCTGTCCATGTCTCAATCTCCTTCTCTCAGATGCTTCTCTGTCCCACGATGCTAAGGCATTGTCAGTGAGTTGAGCTGCAGCTAGAGACACCTTCCTCTTCTCTGAGTATAGATAATACTCAAAGATATACTCCATTCTTCTCTCCCAATCCAGATAAGCTTCTGGATTCACTCTACCAGCAAAAGTAGGTGCTGTGAGCTTCAGGTACTTGCCTCCATGCCTCTGATCTTCTTCTTCATTGTCTCTGCCTCTAACTCCATGTCTAGGCTGGTGATTGCTTCTCCTTCCTCTACCTCGTCCATGGTTGTTAAACCATCTGCCTCCTTGGTTTGGGTCAGGATGTAATTCATCCTCTTCTAACTCAGGCATATCCTCATCAGTTGTCTCTTCATCAGCTCTTCTCTGGTTCTGTCGAACAGCTTCACCACGGATAGGACGTCTTCTGGTTGATGCTTGTCTTTGTTCCAAGGCAGTCATGCGTGCACTGATGCTCCGCAAAGCTTCCAGCATCTGTGTCATAGTAACCTGGGCAGTATTAGCTTCTTCTCCCATTCTGCTTAGTACCTGCGTGGGTGTAAAGCAAATAACAAGTATCAAGTCTTTTTTTTGTTTATTATTTTGAGAAGAAGCAGTTTAAATTCGAAATAAAAGAAAATATGGAATGACTTGCACAGAATAAGAGATTTCCTTAAGTAGATGATTTGTGTATCCTAATATGGTATGCATTATTTTATGACTTTTTAATAGATTTCGAAACTTAGGCCAAACAAATGAGGAAACTAATAAAAATAACAGATTTTTCTTTGGTTTTATGCTAGAAGTCGGATCAAACAGGGAATAAACTCAAGAACAAGATGAACTTTCTTTTAGCCTGTTTTGAATGCAAATGGAACATAAACAAGTAAAACTATTGCAGGATGATGTTTTTTTTGGTTTTTCTATTGATGAAAACTAAAACTAGATGAATAAGGTAAGGAATCAAGCAGGAAACACAAGCTTTTTATTTGGTTTTTCGATTTGGAATGCAAAAACACAGAAACTATGTGAATGGATGCAATCGATTTCTATAGAATGAAACAAGTGCTATCTAACGAAATAAAAAAGAACAAGGATAGAAAACACATGTTAGGAGCCTTTCGGCTCTGATACCAGATGATGTATCCCCTGGACATAAGCTTGGATGATAGATTGATGGAGAACAAATCACTGGCTTCAAAGCTCTCTTGATCTATTCGATTTGGATGGAATGGAAAGAGGGTGGGATTGATTCTGCTGGTTTAAGAACTCTCTCAGAAAAAAATAGTGGATGGAAATGGATTGAATGTCGCCACAAAGACTATGGAATGATCTATGATAAGACAAGAAGCTTTCTCTTGGTTTGAATCACACAAAACACAGAGAAAACAAAGGCTGCTATTTCTTTGCTTAAGAAAAACGTTTTTTTTTTATTGATCTAGGTTAAAAAATACACTGATGTGAGAGGGGACTTTATAATAGTCCAAACAGCTATGCCCTTCTTGGGGACTTGAACCATAAAAGGAAATACAGACTCAATTGGGACTACTACAACATCTAGTTTTATTGAAAAGGAAAAACAGACTCTAGACTTAAAAATAAAGATCACACAAACAAAAGAAACTCATTAGTCATAATGTGAATGGAAATACTTACCTTGTATAGGTCTTGGACGAGTTTACTTTGTGTTTGAATGAAAAAATGACCGTTGGAGCTTACTGATCTTCTGCTAAATGAAGTGATGCGTTTTGCTCCAACTCTCCTTGCTTTGGCGTGTTGATGAATATGGTAAGCCCCTTCTGAGCTGAGTTGAATAATGTTGGCCCATCATGCATTTCATAAGCTTGTTCTTGCACTTGTTCAGAAGCTTGATTCAGCATATATTGCACAACTTTGTTGACTTGTTCTCTTAGGACCTTTGTAGCTGATCTTGTCAATGGACCTTTCCTTATGATGGGCATTGGATCTTCTGCTTCTGGTTCTATGTCCTCATCATCGCCTTTGTGAACTTAAGGGCGATGCGCAGTTCCTCCGTTTGGGTGGATCTGATGCGTCACTGATTTTAGTAATGTGCTGGAGTTGTCCCGTCTTGAACTTGTCGCTTTTAACATAAGTGTTTTCTGTTCGTTGGTTGCTCCTGCCCTTCCCCTCCCCTTTTTTTTGATTTGGTGTTGGTGTTTTGCCCTGACGATTTTTCCTTTGTGTGTTTGCAGGGCGGCGGACGGGGTGTCGGACTGGCTCTTCTTCCTCCGCGTAAAGGGAGGTATTCCTTTGAAGGGGGCCGTCGGTGTCAGAGTGTCCAGGGGAACAATGGGGTCCAGCTCCGGAGCTCGGTCGTCCTTTTTGGTGTGCTGAGGTCGGCTTTTCCGGGTTCTTTTACCCCATGACGATCCTCCCCATCTCGGTTTCGTCGTTGTTCACTGCTGGGCCTCTGCCTTTCGAGGGTAGCCATGCCAGGAACAGACGTCGAAATTGTCTTTCAAGAAAGGAGCTCGGCTCCTTGTTAAGTGAAACCAAGCTCAGCACACGAGCTCCGATTCGGACGAGATCGTCTTTCAAGAAATAATATTTTTCTTTGTTGTTTGTTGTTGTTGTTGTTTTTTTGGTATGTCTCTTTGTAATTTTGACAAGATTGGAATAAAAGAAAGGAAAGATTTGGTTTGTCTTCGACTTGTGCCCGTCGCTTTCTCTTTTTTTTTTTAAGCGGATGCGAGTCGTTTCTCGGCTTCGGGCGAGATCAAATTTTAGGTGCGAGTACGTGCCCAGCTTATCCTGTTTTTAATTTTCTCGGATCGAAACGATGTTCGCCCATTCATTTACAGATGTTTGTGAGTGCGAGATTTGGCTCGGCTTATCTCGTCATCTGTTTAGTTACCTAGGTGCGAGTACGTGCTCGGCTTATCCTGTAGAGTACTTGAACATAGTTGTGCGAAGGAGGTTCGGCTTACAAAATTTTTCTAAGGACTCATGCGGGTCTGACTCCGGCTTG
Organism: Orychophragmus violaceus; assembly: GCA_030180135.1. Taxonomy (NCBI): domain Eukaryota; kingdom Viridiplantae; phylum Streptophyta; class Magnoliopsida; order Brassicales; family Brassicaceae; genus Orychophragmus; species Orychophragmus violaceus. Next base: position 83,576,383 of record CM058231.1, read on the forward strand.
AGGTCACTAAAATCGACGATGTGACGCAATGTCAATGTGCATGGGACACGTGTTTATTTGATCGATCATTTGGCCAGAATGTCGATGTTTTAAGTGTAGGAATTTCTACCAGTTCCTAATCAGATTAGGCAACCCTAAGTATAAATTCCAAGCCTAGGATCTAGGGTTCATGTTTACATTATTGAATCTACATCAGATCTCGAGGATACCTGAAAATTATGCAGCGGAAGATGATCAGGTGTTCGAGATTCGTCAGCGCCTCAAGTGCTGCGCCTCTACTGGTATCCACACGCACACAAACTGGAACGGACGGGATGCTACTGCCGTTAGAGATCAAATCTCTCAGAAGGTTTTCAGTTTCTCTAAGGTGGCTGTGTATTAGGTGCAATCTCGGTAAAAGTCGACCATATATCATATATATATATATAGACTTTTACTACGACCTAATTAACCGAGGATCAAACCGTAGTTAATTAAGTCATAAACCAAAATCTCTATTTTGGTTCGCAAGCTGTGTCGATCGATACACATTCTGTGTCGATCGACACAACCTCAGAGAACCGTTATTGAATGTATATCAAATATACATTCACCAGATCATTACACTAATGATCAACCCCATATTAAATATCCAGCTTGCTTAGGTGTGTGACCCTGTAGGATTATATAATACTAGCAATGAGTTCTAAACTCATAGATCATAAGTGGCTTCTAGCAAAGCGTTATGATTACCCAATATCATACGAATGTCTAATCTCGACAACACAACTATCTCTAGAGTGGTTACAAGTATGATTTCAGGACATTCTGAACAATCTCCCACTTGTACTGGAATCATCTATTCCCATAATACCTTCGTCTCTATATATCGATCTGGCATAAGGCAAGATATGTGTCATCCTTATTAAGCCAAGAACATGTTCATCGAACTCCGATTGATACTGACAAGACAAACGACTGACAATCACCTCGTTTGAGGTTGGCCACACATTTCTCAGTATCAAATCTTCGATGGGCCCTGAGATATTTATCTCCTGTTATATAGGAGGGACAAATCCCATCTTGTTCCATCCCTGTTTCTTCACACACTTCATGATACGCCCAATCAATGCCTTTATAATCACCAGTTACGGCTGACGTTTGACAAAGTTAAAGCGGACCAATTCACATGTAAGAAAACATGATGAACTCAGGTCTAAGGACTATACTCTATAGTCGTAATGAAAACTCTCATGACACTTATATAATTATACTGTAGAGTTCTCATTAGCGGGTCATGTCCGATTATGTGTTCTCCAACACATATCTATGTGATTGACTTTAATACTCTTATTAATGACTTCATGAAACTTGTCATCAGTCACCTCACATACTAGTCTCACGCGGTTGTTAATATCCCACTTTAACAACCTTGACCAAGGACCAACATAATTTATGTCATTTATCATTTATAGGGTTTCATGATCAAGTCACATACTTGATGACCTATAAAATGTTATAAATTACTTTGGGACTATTATTCAATAACCATAATTAAATAATACTGAAATCAGATTTCATTAACATAATCAAATTATGTTTACATGAACACCATATCATAAATAAAATCAACAACAACTCCCACTAAAATTAAGATCACATCTTAAGACATCTAATGCCTATAGCTATAGTCTGGCCTTCATGCGCTCTCGCTCAGCACGCGTCTTAGGACACTGCGTCTTGCTAAGAGTGATGCTAAGAGTCATTGGCATGAAGCCCTTCTTGGAATCATGCATACTGGTCCTGTGCAAGACCTTATCAATATAATTATCTTGACACAATCCAATTAGCTTGTCCAATCTATCTCTATAGATTCTTATTCCAAGAATGTACACGGCTTCTCCCATGTTTTTCATCGAAAAACAACTTTCTACTCAAGTCTTAACAGACTAAAAACAATGGAACTTCATTTCTGAGAAGCAGTATGTTATCAACATACAGTACTAGAAATGCAACTGCGCTCCCACTAGTCATCTTGTAAACACACGGTTCCTCTTCGTTCCTGATGAGGTCAAACCTTTTGACTGCTTAATCAAAACGAAGATTCCAACTCCGAGATGCTTGCTTCAATCCATAAATGGATCGATGAAGCTTGCATACCTTCCTAGCAGCATTAGGATCAATGAAAACTTCAGGTTATGTCATGTACACATCCTTTCTAGAATTCCATTAAAAAAAACTGTTTTCACATCCATTTGCCAGATCTCATAATCATAATGAGTGGTGGTAGCTAGGAGAATCCGAATGGACTTAAGCATAGTCACTGGGGAATAGGTTTCTTCATAGTTAATACCATGAATTTGCTTGAAACCTTTTGCCACCAACCTAGCTTTGTATATCTGAATATTACTATCCACGTCAACTTTTCTTCTTGAAAATCCATTTACTCTCAATGGTTTTTACACCATCTGGTAAATCCACCCAAGTCATACTTGGTTCCGTGACATGGATCCCATTTTGGATTCTGCGGCTTTTAGCTATTTTCGGAGTCAGGGCCCATTATTGCTTCTTCAAATTCGCAGACCCGTCACTTTCAATGATCAACAGATCATGGCAATTGATTACGAAAAATCCAAATCTCTCGGGTTCGTGACGGATCCTTTCGGATCTGCGAGCTTTAGTTCTGTGTAGAAGTCGTGCACATATCTCATATATAGACTTTTACCACGACCTAATTAACCAAGATTTAAACCGTAGTTAATTAAGTCATGAAGCGATATGTGTCGATCGATACACCTTTGTGTCAGTCGACACTTCCTCAGAAACTCGCCATTTGAATGTATATCGAATACACATTCACCAGATCCTTTGCAAACTTTAGGCATTACAGGTGCAGGTTCTACAACTCTTTGTAGATCCAACTGCTGCTCTTCCTCATCAGGTTGAGCAGTCTCCTGTGATTCTTGAATTTCTTCGAGTTGTACTTTACTCCCACTGTTCTTCCTGGAAAGAAAATCTTTCTCAAGAAAAGCACGGTTCCGAGCAACAAACGCTTTGTTCTCGGATCGGTTGTAAAAGTAATATGCCTTGGTTTCGTTATGACAACCAATGAAGTAGCACTTATCGTATTTTGGGTGTGAGCTTATCAGAGATTAAACGTTTTATATAAGCCTCACAACCCCAAATCTTCATGAAAGACAAATTAGTAATATTTCCAGTCCGCATATCATGTGGTGTCTTTATAATTGACTTTAATGGAACCTTATTCAGTGTAAACGCAGACGTTTCTAAAGCGTATTCCTAGAAGGATAATGGAAGACCTGAGTGACTCATCATTGATCGAACCATATCTAATAAAGTCCGATTCAGGAGGAGTGAGTTGTGAAACAATTCCACAATCTCTCGGATGATCACTGAATTCTTAGCTTAGGTATCCACCTCCACCATCTTATCGTAGAGCTTTAATACCTTTTCCAAGTTGATTCTGTACTTCATTCTGGAACTCTTTGAATTTTTCAAAAGATTCTGATTTACGTCTCATTAAATAGACATAACCGTACCTACTAAAAATATCAGTAAAGGTAATGAAGTACTGATAGTTTCCTCCAGCACTTGGGCTCATCGGGCTATACACATCCGTATGTATAAAGCCCAATAAGTCTCTGGCCCTTTCATTTTGTTCGTTCGCGACCTGTGTCGATCGACACAACTTTTGTGTCGATCGACACTACCTTTTGTTGAAAGGGGCCTCAGTCATTTTGCTTAATAAACAAGATTCGCATTTCTCATATGATTCATAATCAAATGAGCCCAAAAGCCCTTCACTATGGAGCTTCTGAATCTGTTTCTCATTTATGTGGCCCAAACAACAATGCTAGAGAAAGAGTTTGATTCGTATCATTTGACTTGAATCTCTTGGTACTAATGTTATATATAGACACGTTTTGTTTTAGAACATAAAGTTCATTCTCTAATGGACCGCTACCATAAAACATATCATTGTAATCAAATGAATAACACTTATTCTTAATTTAAAAACTGATATCCTTCCATATCCTAACAAGGAATAGAAAAAAGTATTTCTGCTTATAGCAGATACATAGTAGCAGTTCTTAAGTTCAAAACCAAGCCAGAAGGCAAAACAAATGAAATGTTCCTACGGCTAATGCAGCAACTCTTGCTCCATTTCCCACGCGCAGGTCCACTTGTCCTTTCTCCAAAATCCTACTTTTGCTTAGGCCGTGCATAATTTCACAAAATATGAGTACCTCAGCTGGTATCTAATACCCAATAAGTAGAACCATAAGAAGTAACATTTACTTCTATAACATAAATACTTGAAGAAGAAGTCTCGTATGTCTTCTTCAGCTTCTCATAATCTTCCAGGAATTTATTGCAGTTTCTTTTCAAATGCCCATAACTATTACAATAATGGCACTTAACATCTTCAGAAGGACCAGGTTTAACCTTATGAGCATGGTTAGACTCGCTTTAATTCACAATCGAGCTCGTCTTCCCATTCCCTTTGTTCTTACCAAGTTTCTTAAACTTTTTACCCTTTTGTACCATAAGGACATTTGGGGTGTCCTTCTTGATGTTAGGTTCAGCAGTCTTGAGCATCCCATGCAACTCAGTCAAAGTCTTTGTCAAGTTATTCATATTGTAGTTCATTACAAAATGATCATAGCTTGACGGCAGTGACTGCAAAATGATGTCAGTAGCCAACTCTTGGATAATGTGACAATCCAGTTTCCCCAGGTTATCAATATAACCCATCATCTTAATGACATGAGGACTAACTGGTCCGTCTTTTGGTAGCTTGCACTCAACTAGAGACTTAACCGTATGGTATCTCTGAGTTCGTGCCTGCTCCTGAAACATACTTTTCAGGTTAGTGATCATCTCTATTGGCGACTCCACGTTCTCGAATTGCTTCTGCAATTCCAAGTTCATGGTAGCCAACATGAGACAATACACATTGACCACATCATTAGAATGCTTATTCCAAGCATCCTTTTCTGACTGCCAGGCATTTGCTCGGTACTTCTTAGGGAGAACTTTCTCAAGGACATAGTCCTTTTTCTCCTGTTTGGGAACAATTCTCAAGTTCCGATACCATTCAAGAAAGTTGGATCCATTTAACTTGTCCTTCTCAAGGACGGATCGCAAGGAGAAATTGTTATGATGGTTTGCGCTATGATGTTCAAGAACATAGCTGAAAACAAGGGAGGTTTAGTTATGATGATCAAGAAATGAGAAATCTTAACTATTAAGAAAACTCGCATTATATTTAAACAATGTTTCCTCAAATGAATAAAATGATCCAAGACCCATACTTCACTAAACTTGAGTGAGCCACTGGCTATCGCCCAAATTGTAGCTATCTAGGTAAGCAACAACTTTTCTAGTTAAATCAAATATAACTCTTGGTTGTGGATTGACATCTTATGTCAAATCCACCTGATGTCTCTGGGACCAAAACGATTTTGATGGCTCAGTCAAGTAAACCAATCTTTTAAGTCATGTAATTGTTGACGTCTTGCACTGCAAGTCCATCAACACGATTACCTACTGTCTTACTTATGTAATTGTGGACATCTTGCACTGCAAGTCTATCGCACAATGAAACAAGTCTTGACAGTTGACAAGATTGGAAAGACATCTAAACATACTTGATATTTAGTTGAGGAACGGAACTAATTTTATTAAGTTTTAATAATTCTAATAAAAGTATTTATCTTGGTTTGGTTCTGTGATTTCAGGTTCAATAATAGAAACCAGCGGATCTTGTGTCGACCGACACTACTTTAGTGTCGATCGATACAATTCTACCGAAACCAATTTGCGATAACCGATCAATCCAATTTATCCGGTTTTTGATAACCGGTCTGTGTCGATCGACACTACATTAGTGTCGGTCGATGCCAACCTTATCAAAACAATCGCAATAAACCGTTTTAGCGGTTTAACCAATTTTAACCAAGCTCGATAACTGGTCCAATCCAATTGAACCGATTAACCTGATCGCGAGGTCTGTGTCGACAGACACAACTCTTGTGCCGATCGTCACAGTTAGGTTAAGCCTGAATTTTATTCGGGTTATCATTATGTGTCGATCGGCACCGGATTGGTATCGATCGACACAGTGCGATAAACCCTAGAATTGTTTTTCAAACAAAAAACCTAAACTAGGTTACTTTGATCAAAACTAATTTTAGCATGCTTGTATCAAATACACAGTGATCCAGATTCAACTAATCTAATCAACATGCTACTGATTCAATAGAACCCTAAGGCTCTGATACCACTGTAGGAATTTCTAGCAGTTCCTAATCAGATTAGGCAACCCTAAGTATAAATTCCAAGCCTAGGATCTAGGGTTCATGTTTACATTATTGAATCTACATCAGATCTCGAGGATACCTGGAAATTATGCAGCGGAAGATGATCAGGTGTTCGAGATTCGCCAGCGCCTCAAGTGCTGCGCCTCTACTGGGATCCACAAGCACACAAACTGGAACGGACGGGATGCTAGTGCCGTTAGAGATCAAATCTCTCAGAAGGTTTTCAGTTTCTCTAAGGTGGCTGTGTATTAGGTGCAATCTCTGTAAAAGTCGACCATATATCATATATATATATATATAGATTTTTACTACGACCTAATTAACCGAGGATCAAACCGTAGTTAATTAAGTCATAAACCAAAATCTCTATTTTGGTTCGCGACCTGTGTCGATCGATACACATTCTGTGTCGATCGACACAACCTCAGAGAATCGTTATTGAATGTATATCAAATATACATTCACCAGATCATTACACTAATGATCAATCCCATATTAAATATCCAGTTTGCTTAGGTGTGTGGCCCTGTAGGATCATATAATACTAGCAATGAGTTCTAAACTCATAGATCATAAGTGGCTTCTAGCAAAGCATTATGATTACCCAGTATCATACGAATGTCTAATCTCGACAACACAACTATTTCTAGAGTGGTTACAAGTATGATTTCAGGACATTCCCAACATTAAGTGTTAGGTTGTGTATTTATGCGACAAAGAGAAAGGAATTTTCTTAATTAATATATGGAGGTGGCTTCACCCTGTATGGGTTGCTTACATACTCTCCGAGGAGAGATCAAGCCGTAGTTCTTTCTTTTACAGACTTCGAGCCGCAGCTCGATTATGTATAAATATATTTAGAGTTTACTTTATGAAGGTGGTGCTTGCTTGGGCAATTTCTTAACCAAAGGACTAGACTTGTCCGCTTTTTTCCGTATCCGAGGTGGTAGTTGTCTGCTCGGATATGAAGCATGATGTCTGCCTTATCTTGCGTTCTACCGTGGAGCAGTATCTCGAGATCTTCTGACTGCCTTGAAGCTTGAAGATTCCTCCTTGGGTCGGTAACTTTATGCATTGGTGATATGTCGAGGGTGCTGCTTTCATGGTGTGGATCCAGGGAGTTCCCAAGATCACGTTGTAGATTGCGGTTCGGTCTATGACGACGAACTTGATAACCTTGGTTATGCGCCCGACGTGTACCGGTAGCTTGATTGTCCCGATCGTGGTGGACGTGTCTCCGGCAAACCTGGTGAGGGATTTTTCTGAACATTTCATCTTGTAATCGTGCAGTTCCATTCTTTGTAGGGTTTCTTTGAATATGAGGTCGACCGAGCGTCCCGTATCGATTAGGATTTTGGTGACTTCACAGTCGCCAATTTTGAGTTCGACGACGAGCGGGTCATTATGCGGCTAATCGAGGCCTTCTTAATCTACCGAGGTGAAGGTGATCTCGGTGCCGGGTTTTAGTTCTTTGGGGATGTTCCTATTCCACTGCTGTCTTGTGCCAGCATTCTGACCGTAAGCTGTTATTGACCGTACCAAATCATTACAGGTGTCCTCCCATGATCATATTGATCCATTTTCTGGGCATGGGCATGTCCTCATCATCATCGCCGCTGGTCCGCTTTGGTGGTTCTGTGTCAATATCTCCCTGCTCTGCTCGCTGTTGGCCCGCTTGCCTCGCTTTTTCCTCTTGGACAAGCTTGAGCCGTCCTCCCTCGTTTTTTGGGTTGCCGCAGTGTCCCTCGATTCCCGGGGGGTGCTGCTGGAACGTTTCAGTTTGTTATCTTCATTACATCTTTCTGATACTCGTCGAACAAGAGGCTCTGGAGATGTTAGCATTCCGCGGTGCTATGTCCGGAGCGCTGGTGGAAAGTGCAGAAAGCCTTTTCCTGGTTGTTGGTTCGCACGTATTTATTTTGTGGTCGACTTTGCTGGTTGTTTGGCTGGTTGAGCCCCGACTGTTGGGCTACCTGTTGGCTTGTTTGTTGCTCGCTGACGTAGCATGTTGTTGCTTTCTTCCCCTTGCCGTCGAGTCACTCGGATGTCGGATTCTTTCCCTTCTTAGATGAGTCAAATTTCTTGGCGAGTAGGTCATTCTCCTCCTTTATTTCCATGAAGACAGATGCTCGGTGAAGGGCGTCTTCAAGGGTTTGTGGTTTGATGGCCAGCTCGTCCCGGATTGCGATTCCTACACAAGCCCATTTCGAAGCGCCAGGAGCCCCTGGTTATCGGTTACCGTGATTTTTGAGACGATAACATTGCACTTGTCGATATACGAGCTGAGAGGTTCTTTTGGTCCTTTGCTCACAGCGCAAAGGTTGGCGCTTGAGGAGCCCTCCTGGATGAACATTAAGTAATTTTTAGAAAGGTGGTTGTCAACTAGTTGTAACTGTCGATAGAGTGCGCCTCTAGGCGTGACAACCAGTTGAGGGCGGTGCCGCTCAGGTTTTCGACGAATAGCTGGCAGAAACCAGTGTCGCTCTCTTCGGGTGAAAATTGAGCTTCCCCCATTGCAATGCTGAAAGCCGTCAGGTATTGTCGGGGGTTTGAGTTTTCTTCGTAGGTCGGTAGTTTGATCTTTCCGGGGTGCCTAATCGGCGTTCCTATTATTTTGCCCGTGAATGGTGTGTTCTGCGTCTCTTTCAAGACCCGATCTATTTCAGGGGGTGAGCTGGTGGCTTTGTGAACTTTGATGTCATGTAATCCAACTAAATCTTGAGTGACCCGAGCTCGCTATTTCTTCTGGCTTCGGTCTGACGTTGGATGAACCCGGTCAGCGACGGACCCAGAGGTATAAGTGGTCGCCTGCTCGATTCGGTGTTTATAGATGTGGTGTTTCACTGAATAAGACCCTTTGGAGTCGCGGGGTAGGGTTGTCAGTTGTTTGGGACGCGTGATGCCCGATAGTTTATAGGTAGTTAATTTGTTCCCTGCACGTGTCTTGATTGCTCGCGAGTAGGTCGAAGCGGGCGTTGCTGTCCCGAGTCAGCTTATCTTGCGTCATAAGAGTCTTTATGAGGGAGGACACGTCCTGGGCTTGGTGGGTGTTGGCTACCCTTGTTTGGTTGGTGGGGCGTCTGTTGGTGAGAGTGGTCACTGTGCCTCGTTCAGTGGACTTGGCGAGGTCAAGCTCGGATCGAGCGGGCTTGGAGTTTGCACAGATGGTTTTGGGTTGTTGCTCGTTGAAAGGGGTCCTGTCATCTCGGTTTCGTCTTAGAATCTAGAAAAGTTTTTCGGGTCCCCACAAACGGCACCAATTGTTACGGAATTTCGATTTAGTCCAAAGAGTCGGTATACAATCAGAGAAGTCCGAACTACGAGGTGAGAAATAAACTTAAGTGAGGTCTAAAACTGTTCTTTATTAATCTTAAGGCCGAAGCCGAGCAATGAAAAGGATGGTACGAGGTTGGAGTCTGTTGAATGACGTGCTCCCTAATTGCTACTTGAGATCGGAGCTATATAAGAGTAGCTCGAAGCCTCCACAAGTTACCATGTGTCTAAAATGAAGAGTGCAAAGTCCTATTTATAGCGTGGGAAGCCTGAATTCCTGTTGGGCTGTTGACTTCTTAGCGGGCTTGTTTTCTTGGACTGAGTTGATTTGTTGAGTTGGCAAGATTTCCAATGAACTTATAAATGGGTGCTAAACCCATATCCAACAGAAACTCTAAAATGTATTTTTGTTGATAACTCTTTGACTTATTTTTCTATATCCGATATCACTTTACTTCGAAATATTCTCACTGTGAATAGAAGGACTGCTTGAGAGAGCAGATTGAAACAAAGGTTAATGCTTTATGAATTTCGTGTTTACAAAAAGGAGGAACATCAATTCTTAAGCAATTTGAAAATCCTAATGGTGAAGCACCAGATGTCATTATTACACTGACTGTAGCGAATATAAGGCTGTAAACATATTTGGTGAATCGAATTCGTATGAGGCTGCATGGAAAGCAGCTCGATCTTATGGCGCTTCTGCTTTTGTCCTTGTTGATTTTAGACTCTTTTGACCGTTGGAGAGAAGCTGTACTTACGACTAGGTTTAGTCGAAATTTTTTTGATGGGATTAATCTTTTGAGGCCCACTGGTGGCTTGTCCAAAATTGATGCGTTTCCGTTTTGACTGAGTTACTGATACCCCCACTCAACATTAAGGTGGGAATGCTGTTAACTGCAAATTGAATCTAAGGCTGCAGAAGAGATGAATAAGCAGTGACTTCATAAATATATCAGCGATCTCGAACTGACAAGGAACGTGCTTGACATTGCGAGCTCCCAATGCAACATGTTCACAAACTTAATGTAATCTGTTTTAAAATGTTTGGACCGTTTGTGAAATTTATGGGTTTGGAATCAGATAAACCGAGGAGAGGTTATCCCCATAAAGTTTTGGTGTGGTGAGGACTGGAACACCAATTTGCTTGAAGACATGACTCATCCTTGACCAATTTTGATTTTATAAGAAAACAAGGCGTTCCTATCAGGAGTTGTTCCAGACAAGGAGAGATACTCAGATTCTGTTGAACTTTTAGACATTGTTGGTTACTTCTTGGAAGACCATGAAATGAAATTTTGTCAAGGAAGGTGCAAACTCCACTAGTAGAACGTCTTGTTGTAGGACAGTACCCAATCACTACCTAAAGAAAGCTCTGAGAGTTGAATATGTGTTGTTGTTGAAGTTAAGTCCCATAGCAGTAGTTCCTTAAATATATTTCTGGATATGTCTTACATTTATTGAAGTTAGAAACTAATGGATCATGCATTCTTTAACATACGTGATTAAAAACAAACTAAATATCAAACCTAGTAAGGGTTAGATATTACATTTAACATGCGGGGCTCATGTGCAGGATTATCAAAGACTTCATCCTGAGCCGCAACTCTATTGAGCTAAAGAGGTAGTGGAGTAGGGACTGAAGCATAATCTGATATTCCAGCTAAAGCCAAGATATCATCATGTTATTGCCTTTGGGAGAAAAATAAGCCACGGTCATGAAACTCTGCTTGTGTTCCTAAGCATTAGTGAAATTTTCCAAGATCCTTCATTCTGAACTGATCGTTGAGGTCTGTTAGGAACTTGGTCATAGCTTATAAATTGCTTGTGTAGAACCAAAATTTAGTACACTACGATAAAAGTGATTTAATCACGAATAAACAATAAGCGTTAAGAAAACGATATCAAAACGATTTAACAGGAGTAGAAATCAGAATATATGGAGGCGAGATTTGATCTCTTTCCTTAACTCAAAGAATCACCCATAATGTGACATGTTAAATCAAGATTCATGAGTCCCATGATACAACCATATTAAACCGTATCGCAACACTCGATATCGGTTCTGTCGAACATATGAAGTACGATACTCTCGAATTAGAAACAAACCTAAAACACAAGGGAATTGAAGCAACTTTTTTTTTTATCTGTGTGATTTTCGTTGTGGATCCTCTACAAGAGAAACCGTATCACAACACTCGATATCGGTTATGTCGAACATATGAACTACGATACTCTCGAATTAGACGCAGACCTAAAACAGAAGGGAATTGAAGCAACTTCTTTTTGTGTTTTTCTTTGTGTGATTTTCGTTGTGAATCCTCTACAAGAGATGCTTAGGAGTGCTTTATACATGATTAGCAAGTTTCCACAAATTGAAAATTTTACTTGTCTAGGAAGTTTCCACAAATTGTAAAATTACTTGTCTAGCAAATTTTCACAAAATAGAAATTTTACTTGTCAATAAAGTCCATGTCTTTATGGGCTTAACTGATTTGTTTTCATACAAACACAATATTTAATAAAGCTCATGTCTTTAACATGTCATTATTAAATAATTGTTCCAACAATCCTCCATATGAATAGAAATGACTCTAAACATATGCAGATGCAACTATCTAGACATACTCAACTTACTAGATAGACTTGACTAGACTAGACTTGACTAGACTAGACAGACTTTCAAGAGTATACAAAAATTTAACTGTATCTGAGAGGTAGCATTTTTCAGCTTTGAACCAATCATTTTTGTTACGGGTTTACTCGGCAAGGAGGTGAACATGATGTCTTGAACCACCCGAAATTTGATGTAAAACAAGACAACATATATCGCACATCGATCTCATAGAACTATGTTCTCTATTGTGTTCATTGTGACCTTGAACATGCCTGGTATTCGTGAATGAAGTTGGAGAGTATAGCCTTACTTTCTTTTCAGAAGTATCCATCTGTACTCCACCATTACAAAGCTAAGGAATCATTAAAAGCCAACTCTTAACCTCATTACACACATATAACACTATTTATCATCCTAGGAACTGGGCAGAGTTATAATGCTCAATCTTGAATCACCTCAAATTCGTTTTCCCTTTGAACCTAGATCTTAGGATCTCCAGTCACATAGGTGGGGTGTCCATCAAACGTCATATTTGTTCATAGGCTTTATACCTATTCCTTTTGATGATTTCACAATTTGATCTCTCGACAAGCTTTTTGTGAACGGATCCGCTAAATTATCAGCCGGCTTGATGTAATCTATCGTTATTACGCCACTAGAGATCAAATGTCTAATGGTCTTATGTCGTATTCGTATATGACGGGATTTTCCATTGTATATATTACTCAGTGCCCGTGAGATAGCTGACTGACTATCACAATGTACGCGTAGAGCTCGCACAGGTTTTCCCCACATCGGGATATCTTCCAAGAAGTTCCGAAGCCATTCTGCTTCCTCTGCAGCTTTGTCTAAAGCTGTGAACTCTGACTCCATGGTTGATCGGACCAGGAGTGTTTGCTTGGAATATTTCCTGGATACTGCTGCACCAGCAAGAGTCAATACATATCCACTCGTAGATTTGGAGTTTCTTGAATCTGAAATCCAATTAGCATCATTGTACCTTCTAGTACTGCTGGTTCTTTCCCAAAATGAAGCCCATAACTCTTAATATTTCTCAGATGATTCAATACTTTAGTTATGGCTTTCCAATGGGTATGAACTGGATTACCCGTGTAGCGACTTAGTACATTTACTGAGTGCACTAAATCGGGCCTAGTACAATTCGTCAAGTACATTGACTCCCGATCACTCTTGCATAGTCCACCTATGACACAGGTTCACCTGAATTCTTTGTCCAATGAAGTTGAGGATCAACTAGAGTTTTTTCTATCCTGTTTCAGTAGTTCTTAAACAGTTGTAGTATCTTTTAAGCATAATGATCTTGAGACACGATTATTCCTTCAGAATTTCGAGTGATCTTAATTCCCAGAATTACATATGCTAGTCCCAAGTCATTCATACCAAACTTCTCACTAAGCATGTTCTTAGTTTGTTTGATGATATCCTTACTTCTTCCCATTATAAGCATGTCATCGACGTATAAACAGAGCAAAACGTATCCATGAGTAGTACTTTTGATGTATGTACACTTATCACATTCATTAGTGTGAAAGCCATTTAACATCATTACATTATCAAACTTTTCGTGCGATTGTTTGGCGCTTGTTTAATTCCATATAATGACTTCACAAGTCTACACACTTTCTTCTCTTGCCCAGGAGCGGCACTACCTTCAGGTTGATGCATGTAGATTTCTTCTTTTAAATCTCAGTTTAGGAAGACAATTTTTAAATCCATTTGATGGATATCAAGATTTCTTAATGCTGCAATTCCAATCAGCATACGGATCGAAGTTATTCTCGTTAGTGGAGAATAGGTGTCAAAGTAATTTAACCCTTCTTTTTGTCAGAATCCTTGCAAAACAAGTCTAGCCTTGTACTTGTCTATGGATCCATCTATTTTCAACTTTGTAGTGAAGATCCATTTGCACCCAAGTGGTTTGAACCCTTGCGGAAAATCAACCAACTCCCATGTATGATTTTGCATAATGAGATTGATTTCAGTGTTTGCAGCCTTGATAGGTGTATAGTTTTCCCTATTCTACTGCAAGTGCACAGTTAATGCAATCGTAGTATATAAGGTATCGAATCCCACGAGGACTCTCAGTCACACAATAGATTTTTAGTAATTCGGACTAAATTAAGCGAAGCAGATGTGAAAGCAGTAAACGAAATATTAAAGCGAATCAAGTGAGTTTGTAAGCAAGAGGGCAAAGCGTTAGGTATCAGGAGTTCTCAGGAAATCAGGAACGCAAGCAATCAATCAATCAGGATCCAATCAATAACTGTTCTAGAACTCAAAACACAGATATAGAATTAACCAAATTCCTTTGCGATAATTCTCTAAGTCCAAGTGCAGCAAACCAAACTTTCGTTTGCGAGAACTAACAGATTAAACTAGCATTAATTCCAAGTTTGATATGTTCACAATTATCCTAAACCAAACTTCCGTTTGCGCAAAGTTTAATTGCTTACCTAAGTTCTTTCTAGTTAAATTAACCAACTTCCGCTGAATTAATCAACCTAATATCATAATTCTGATTAGCTACTTCAGATTAAGCACTAAGAACAACTTAGATAAAGAACTAGCAGATATAAATCCTTGTTAACTAATTAGAACTATAGTTCCATGAAATCCTTTAATGAGAATCCTTCAACCTAACAGGTAAACTACTCAGACATATTCATCGAGACAGAAAACATCTTTAGTAGAAAACCAAATATCATAAAAACAGAATAATCAACAGGGGTTCAAAATCAAGTCTCTTTCGAGAACAAAACCAGCCCCTAAAATCTCCTAAGAGAATAAAACTTAGTTATTTCTGCTTAGCCTAAACAATGGCTTAAAAACTCTATTTATAACCTAAAACACGAATTGGGGCTTCTTTGTAATTATCAGGAACTTCTGGGCAAAACTGCAATTTCTTCATTCTTTATTAAACCGTCATTTGGCCCATCTCGCTGGTGCATCGATCGTTGCTATAAGTGTGACGATCGTTGCAGATCGAAAATGTCGACAGTGAACTTGATCTCTCGGCCAAATACTCCAATTAGCTCCAGAAAGTGCCATAATCACCAAATATGCTCCAAATGTGCTTGTACCTAATAAATACCTGAAAAGACTCTAAAACATAGTAAAAGACTCGATAAATGACACATATACCACGGTTAAAATCCCTAAAATCCATGGTATATCAACTCCCCCACACTTAGCTCTTGCTTGCCCTCAAGCAAGACAAAGAACTAAATGTAGTCAAGAGGTTTGAAAATTCTTCAGAAACTCATTTCATCCTAGAAGCCACAATACTCAGATTCCCCTTAGTAAACCACTGAAAGAATCAATCACAGGATATCAAGACCAACATGTACTTCCCCCACACTTAGCAACTGTCCTAGGTAAACTCCACAATCACATTCAAGCATTCAAATTCTCCCTACTGACTTCTGCAAGTATTTAAGTGCGGTCTCACCTAAGGAGTATCGATCTAAAGGCACATGGATTCTTACCTAATCAGCTCTAGACCACCATACTATCTTTCTCTGGTCCCTTTCTTCTCTTTCCCTTCTTTAACAACTGATTTTTCCCACATTGGGTATCATTTTATTTTTTTTATCAGTGTTCTTCCCGTTATGGGGTGTACTTTGGACACATTCCATGGATGCACAGGAGGTAATAGTTTTAGCTACCACTCCCATGACCACTTCGGAGTTACTAACTCATCCTCAGTTTATTATCTTTTTTTTTTTTACTTTATAGAAGGGGAGAAGGGAACTAAATAGGACAGGTTTACAGGCTGTGTCAGAACTAACAGGGAATCCGACATAAAGTATACCAAGCCCTTAGGTGAGAAAATCTAAGTCAGTATTAGGGGTGAAGTCAGTAAAGGATCCTCTGGTACCTGAAGTGATATGGGTGTTCCCAGTAGGTTGATCCGTGATGGGGTTTTCTAATAGTCAGAGATAGATCCTGCAACTTCATCCCAATGGTTACTTAAGTTCCTGCAAGTCTTGTAGATCTTCTCAGAAAATCATAGTTTCTTACTTAAACAATTTTGACTCAATAAAACAAAAAATTTTGAAAAACAGACTGACTTTTAAGAAAATAGAAAGATAATCATTAGTAGAACCTCCCCCACACTTAAGACACACTGTCCCCAGTAGTGTCAAAGCTAGGGATTGGTAAAAGGAAAATAAAAATTAGTGAATTGAATGGTTAATTCTCTCGGTTTGTACCTCTGTTGTAGTCAGGCATCGATCGTTGCACTAGGTGCATCGACCGCTGCTTGGCGATTTTTCGTTAAGTGTCGATCGTTGCTCAAAGCAGCAACGATCGTTGCAATGCTTATTTCGGATCAGACAGCTAGTTAGCAGGTTAGTCCGTCAGTTTATGTCAATATTCAATCCTGCGAGCTGAAAACACTAGAAACACTGTGAAATCGAAACAACAAATATGTCTGATCAAGCATAACCATCCAAACATAGCAAATCCTAAAAATAAATGAAAAACAAAAGTGCAAGAAAAGATAAAAAGTCAGAATATAGAACCGAAAGTCTGAACATGGGGATCACTCTCACTCGCTCTCATCATCTATCCCACCATAACGTGCATCATCATCGGCTGCCTCAGCTGCGGGATCAGTATCAGTCGGGGTAGGAGGAGTCGGGGATCGACGTCTGCGTCGAGAAACGTGTACGGGCTGATGGACCTGTGGTGGCCTCCTGCAGCTGCAAGTGCGTATGAAGTTCCGAACAACTCGAAACATGCCATCGGATCTCTCTCTCCACTCGGCCTCAGAATATGCACCGTAAGGCATCGTAGGCTCGGGAAAGGGACCTACATCGTAGACTGGGGCAGGCGCAGGCGCAGAGGAGGACGAAGCTCTCGCAGAAGGCTCTCCCAGCGGATGAGCCATAGTAGGTACTGCACATCGATCACCAGTGGAAGGGTGGAAGCTCAAATCATCAATGGTATCGATCCGAGTGTACCTGGCAGCAGGAAGATCGATGCCACACTGTGTATCCTCAGGGTCATAGTACACCCACACTCGCCCCTCCTTCAGCCACGTAGCACTCTGCAAGTGACTGAGATCCAAGAACTCGCGCTCAGTAACGCACTCTATATCCCTCATAGGGATCCCGCAGTGTCTGAAAATAGGAGTGAGAAGACTCCCTACTGTCTCCTTGCGCGCGCCTTCATAAGGCTTCCTCTGCAGCTCGCAAAGGTGATGGGCAAATATAGCTCCTAGGTTCACCTTCTCAGCCGGGTTTCTCACCTCAGTACCCCTGAACTGCTCCCTCAGCCCTCTGAATAAAATCTCCATCTCGGTCTTGCGCATCTTGTTTGCCTCATGCTTGCACAATAAAGTGCGTCCCAAGATACGCAAGACATACCTGAGAACCGGATGCCTAACCTGAATCACTGGTGTAAGCCGTGAGTGGTACTGTCCACCTCCAATGTACTCCCAGAAATCACGAGCCTCTGATGATTCCCATGGAAGGGATAAATCGGTGCGTGGCTGCGTGGTGCTGAACCCGTAGATCCTACAGATATCGAGAAGGGGCACTCGATACCTTGCTCCGAGACACATGAAAGTGAAGGTGCCTCCTTGGGCATTCCTGCTCTCTGGGTTTGGGTATACAACCCTGCACGTGGCAAGCAACTGCCTCACAAGCTCTGGGTACAAATCGTAAGGCTGCATTGGCATTGTCCCCAGACCAATGCCTCTGCACAGCTCCATCACCTTCTTGTCTATTCCGAGACCCTTGCAGGTTGAGTAATCAGCGAACTTGGTTGGCGCTATCTCCATACCACACCAACCATTATACAGCAGAGTGTCGTATTCATCCCAGTACTCGTGTAGTGGCCTCTCTGTGAAGTCATCCGAACCGAGCATCCTCTTAATAGAACCACTCCAGATGCGATCAGACTCGATCGGAAGTTTCTCTGGCCTTGGCCACGGCTGTCCTATGGTCGCATGAACCAAATGATACGGCTGTGGAGGATCTGAATCCCTGTGTAGCCATTCCGGTGGCGGAATGTATTGTCGTGAGGCGCTTGCAGCTTGTGCTCGTTTCTTGCGGGGTTGCCTTTGAGACGCCATCTGCAAAAACAAAGTTCAAATCTTTATAAGTCTCGGCAAAATTTCACTGTGAAATCGCAAAGCATCGACCGTTGCATCTAAGGCATCGATCGTTGCAAGGCGATTTCACGTTATCGAACATTTCCCAAAATCGCAATGCAACGACCGCTGCTCGAGAGCAACGACCGTTGCAGGGCGATTTTGCCGCAAACACTTCATCAAAATCAGTTCAAAATTATGTTATCAACCACAAAATCAACAACAATCCATCACTAAACAGCCTAAAGCATAATCATATCAACATGCATTCATCAATTCCGTCTAAAATCTCCAATTTCTAAAACCCTAAAAGTGAAATCCGAAAAATCAAAAATAGAAGTACATTACCTTGATTTCGTGAGAATTGGGTATGAGAAACAGATTGGGGATGTAAAAATAAGTGGAATAGTGCTTAGAATCAAAGAAATCGATGAAGAAATGGTGATTTTCAGTTTGGGGTTCTCGGTGTGTCGACCGAAAGGAATGGGGAAGAAGAAGAGAAAATAGGGTTTTAAGGTAACTTACCTGGTCGTGGCTGCAACGATCGTTGCTCAGCAGCAACGATCGATGCTTTTTGAATCGAACCGGTTCCGGTTTAGCTCAACGTACCTTAATTTTGATTTAAACCCAATGCAACGACCGTTGCACATGTGAGCAACGATCGTTACTCCTCTCCAGACTTGGTTCTGTATCTGAAAAACTTAGTAAAAACAAAAAAACGTGAAATCCTAAGAAAAACACTAAAAATGAAAAAGAAAAATAGTTAAACCTAACAGTGGGTTGCCTCCCACTCAGCGCTTGTTTTAAGTCATTAGCTTGACTTTTTGGAAAGGGGTCAGACTTATGGAGGTTTCAACAGAGACTTTGCGTGTCTCTGTGAATGCCTTATCATCCAAGGTGGTGTGTAAGCAGTAGCAGCGTGATGTCGTCCAAGAAACGTCGGGAAGAATGTAGGGTGAGATTGACACTTGGGTGTTTTAACACTCTTTCCTGCATTCAAAACAGTGGAGTCAGGAGGCTTAAATTTGGAGGTTTTATGCTTTACCTTTGGGAAAGATCTGATGTTCGGAGCCTTCTGCTTATGAGTAGCTTTAGGCCTTGAAGATGCTAGAATAGGTTCTTGTGGAACCACCATCTTCTTGTCAACCACCAATGTGCACTGAGCCATATTTGTAGATTTAACGCGAGCTTTCGGGAATGGCAACGGAGGTTTGTAGGCTCCTTCTTTAGCAGGTTCTCGAGATTTGGGTGAAACTAGTTCCTTTCGGGGTGCAACGATCGCTGCGTGTGATGCAACGATCGCTGCTGTCGTCTCAACTCGGGTTTCAACTGCAGTCTCGGGTTTATCTGTTTCTTGGTCCATTCCAGCTATCTCAGATTCAAATTTCTCTTCTTGGCTCGGCCCTGCTTCAATCTGGACTATCCAAGTCAAAAGATCCATGTCAATCTCTGCTGAGTCAGGTGCATCGAAGCTTTCGAGCTCTGGTGATTCAACATTAAATCCCCCTCTGTCTTCCACAAATCCCACAGCTTTAACTGCTAGACATGAACCATGATCCATTTGTGTGTGATCCTGAGTGAGAATGTTGTCAGGAGCTTCATGAGAATCCATCTGTGTGTCCAGCTGCTTTATACGAATGCTCAAGGATTCAAATTTCTCATTCAAATTAGTGTACATGTTCTCTAGCTTCGAGCTGAAAGAAGTTGAGTTCTGCTGTTGTCTTTCAATTGTTTGCTCTAACATCATTTCCAGTTTGCTCCTTTGTGTAGGAGATGCCAGGTTAGAAGTATAATTATGGTCTCCTGACCCTAGAGCGTGCCTAGAACCCTGCCTTTGCTGGTGTTCCAAGGTATGTCTATAAGAGTTGGCTCCAGCTATGTAGCGTACCTCTGCAAATTTATCAGTGTCCGCCTCTGCTCGGAATTGTCTCTCCCTAAGTAAGATGTCGTGGATGTCATCTATCTTATGTTGCATCTCAGCTACTTGCCCAACCAATACATGGTAATCTGGTAAGATGGGGTTTCCTTCCCTATCTATTTTCTGACCTTTTGCGTTGCATATGTGACCCTCTTGGTCTCGTAGAACGCCGTTTTCACCGCGAATTAAAATCACAGGTTCCATGGCGCGGAACCTATTGAGCGTCTCAGATCTCAGCATCGCTGTCTTCGCCTAGTGTCGATCGTTGCAAAGAGAGCAACGATCGATGCAATGCGAATTCCCTGAAATCCCAAAAATCAAAAACGTGAGTAAACAAGAAAATTAAAAAGAATGCTTAGTCTAAATCCTAGTACTAAATCTATCGGTGAACTCAAAGAGTCCCCGGCAACGGCGCCAAAAACTTGATAGGTGTATAGTTTTCCCTATTCTACTGCAAGTGCACAGTTAATGCAATCGTAGTATATAAGGTATCGAATCCCACGAGGACTCTCAGTCACACAATAGATTTTTAGTAATTCGGACTAAATTAAGCGAAGCAGATGTGAAAGCAGTAAACGAAATATTAAAGCGAATCAAGTGAGTTTGTAAGCAAGAGGGCAAAGCGTTAGGTATCAGGAGTTCTCAGGAAATCAGGAACGCAAGCAATCAATCAATCAAGATCCAATCAATAACTGTTCTAGAACTCAAAACACAGATATAGAATTAACCAAATTCCTTTGCGATAATTCTCTAAGTCCAAGTGCAGCAAACCAAACTTTCGTTTGCGAGAACTAACAGATTAAACTAGCATTAATTCCAAGTTTGATATGTTCACAATTATCCTAAACCAAACTTCCGTTTGCGCAAAGTTTAATTGCTTACCTAAGTTCTTTCTAGTTAAATTAACCAACTTCCGCTGAATTAATCAACCTAATATCATAATTCTGATTAGCTACTTCAGATTAAGCACTAAGAACAACTTAGATAAAGAACTAGCAGATATAAATCCTTGTTAACTAATTAGAACTATAGTTCCATGAAATCCTTTAATGAGAATCCTTCAACCTAACAGGTAAACTACTCAGACATATTCATCGAGACAGAAAACATCTTTAGTAGAAAACCAAATATCATAAAAACAGAATAATCAACAGGGGTTCAAAATCAAGTCTCTTTCGAGAACAAAACCAGCCCCTAAAATCTCCTAAGAGAATAAAACTTAGTTATTTCTGCTTAGCCTAAACAATGGCTTAAAAACTCTATTTATAACCTAAAACACGAATTGGGGCTTCTTTGTAATTATCAGGAACTTCTGGGCAAAACTGCAATTTCTTCATTCTTTATTAAACCGTCATTTGGCCCATCTCGCTGGTGCATCGATCGTTGCTATAAGTGTGACGATCGTTGCAGATCGAAAATGTCGACAGTGAACTTGATCTCTCGGCCAAATACTCCAATTAGCTCCAAAAAGTGCCATAATCACCAAATATGCTCCAAATGTGCTTGTACCTAATAAATACCTGAAAAGACTCTAAAACATAGTAAAAGACTCGATAAATGACACATATACCACGGTTAAAATCCCTAAAATCCATGGTATATCAAGCCTCTTTCCACGAAGGTGCATCAAGTGTAGACATGGCATCATTGAAAGTTCCTGGCTCACTTTCTGCTAGAATATCGTTATGAACTCTAAACATAATGTCTTTTCTTTACGAGCTCTCTTGCTGCGTCTAAGTTCAATTTCTTCTGCATCTTCCTTTATAGAAGTGCATAAGTGCTTGCCTCATTGCAAGCATCTCGTTCATCACGAGTTCGCTTAGGATTTCCCTTATCCTTACATGGAAACACATCTTCGAAGAAGGAAACGCTCCTTGACTCCATTGTCGTGTTCACATGGATATCTGGTATATCAGACTTATATACCAGATAACGATAGGCACAACTATTATGTGCATATCCGATGAATATGCAGTCTACCGTCTTAGGTCTAATTGTGACCTTTTTTGGGAGTGGTACATCTACTTTTGACAGGCACCTCCACACTTCAGGTATTTGTACGAAGGTACTTTACCCTTCCAAAGTTAATATAGAGTTTTCCAGTGACTTTGTGTGGTATCTTGTTCAGGATGTAATCAGAGGTAAGTAGAGCTTCCCCTTACATGTTCTGGGCTAACCCAGATTCCTGAAACATTGCATTCATCATCTCCTTAAGAGTTCGGTTCTTTCGTCCCGCAACTCCGTTCGACTATGGTGAGTAAGGAACGATTGTTTGATGAATAATACCATGATATCTACAGAACGCATCGAAAGGTTCATTGTATTCACTTCCTCGATCACTTCTAACCATATTGATAGTTTAATCAAGTTGGATATCAACTTCGAGCTTGTACTCTTTGAATTTTCCCAAGGCTTCATCTTTACTTCGTAATAGATACACATAGCAGTATCTATTGCAATCATCTATACAAGTTACGAAGTACTTCTTTCCGACTCTAGTTTGCACAAATTTTAAATTATACAAATCCATATGAATTAAACCTACAGGTTCGGTTGTTCTTTGTACACTTGGTAATGGTGTTTTTGTGAGTTTGGCTTAGACACAAACTTCACATTTATCTTTTCTTATCTTGCTTTTAGGAATTACGTTCATGTTCATCAATCTACTCATACAGTTGAAGTTAACATGTCCCAAACGTTCATGCCAAATATTAACTGACTCCGCAACATAAGAAACTGGTTTCTTTTCATTCACCTTAAGGTTCTTCTAGATACAAACCTTGGTTATGATTGTTCTCAAAATTAGTTTGGACCAATGAATCCTTAACCAAACCTTTGTCTACATAGACAATATTCTTTGTCAATACAAGCTGAAATTGATAGTGAATTCATGCTTACTTAGCATTGTGCTATGAATCAGATTTTCCGCAAATCTGACACATGTTTGACATTGGTGAGGGTGAGCTTCATCACCACTTCACCACAACATGCAGCTTTTGAAAGTGCATTGTTTCCCATAAACAACTTATCATTATTTTATGATAGGTGGGAAACATTTCCTTATCAACATATATGAACCGTCACACCGGTATTATACCTCCACTCATGTGGATTATGCTCAACCATGTTTCAACAAGTTCATTAACTTATGTCCTCCACATAGTGGAGAAGCATGATGACATCCTTGTTATAGCGACAACAGAAAAGGGAAGGATCTTTAATGCTGCAAGCAAATTCAAACTCGATCAATAAATTAATGAACTTGTTGAAACATGCTTTTGGAGATTGTTTTAAAGCATAGAGAGGTTTGTGAAGGTGACAAACTTGATTTATCAATGAATCCAGAATGTTGTCACATGTACACTATTTCTGTTAGCTCACCATGAAAAATCATTTCAACATACCTTTGTTTTACATCTCGTTGCATTATTGTAGCAAGATGAAGAACAATCTGAATTGTTTCTACTTGAACATTTGTTTAAAAAAAAAAAAAAAAAAAAAAAATTTGGGCTTATTGTGTTTTTCAAGGTCCGCTTCCCCAAAGTCTCTGGGTCTTAGTGTTCTACTCGGAACCTTGAGATTCTTCATCTTCCCGATTAAAGACTCTTCTATAACACGTCAGGAGAAATTAAAACCGTGTTATATCACATAGCTTGTAGCTCGTTATGCTGCTCATGTTCCCCTCATCTCTCTGAAAAATATTTGTCGTCACCAAGTCATCTCGGATAGTCTGTTGTTCCAT
The DNA here is from genome assembly GCA_030180135.1 of Orychophragmus violaceus. NCBI lineage: Eukaryota > Viridiplantae > Streptophyta > Magnoliopsida > Brassicales > Brassicaceae > Orychophragmus > Orychophragmus violaceus. The sequence continues at coordinate 83,600,374 of CM058231.1, forward strand.
AGAGGGAACCACTATAACCAAGCGAAAAGTCTCTTCAACCACCGAGCCTCTTATTTTGAGGGCTGTAAAAGGTGAAGTCGTTGAAAGACCTCTGGTTTGGATTATATGAGCGACAATGGCAAGAGAGGCTCACAATGGCGGTTAGACAGGGGCTGCCATTTTTGCTCTTGTATCCGTTACATTCCCTTGGGTCAAAGGATAATCATTATATGATGATAAATATAAGTCTGAGCTCACTTTCGAATCTCGAAGTCAGAAGCTTGAAATGGAAACTAATGACGGGGCTGGAAGATTTTAGAAACTTGTTCGAGGTGATAACATTTCCAAAGATATTGGGCTCTCCCTCTCTCTCTCTAAGATTTAAAAGGAAATTCAGAGAGTCAACAGGTTGATATAATCGAAATTTTACTTGTTTATCGCATATTTTAGGACATTTTAATAAGGAATTCAAGTGTTTTAAATGGTTGTTTAGATTGTTTTTGCTTATTTCTAGTGGCAAGACTCCTTTAATAAAACTCAAGCTTAATCCAAGTCAAATGGAGCAAACATACACTTTTTCGATACCGAGTCATTTCGTAAGAATTCCAGCATCAAGTGAAGATCTTCTAACCGTTCGATCGTTCTCAAATTTATACTAGAGATAGAGAGTACCAGCTTCATACTCAACTTGTCATCACAAAGATCTCAAGGAAACAAAAGCACAAAATTGAGACTACGAGCAGCAGAAACCAGGGAGACCCAGGCCCTGGCGGTGACCAAGCCTTCTGGATACGACCTGTCTGGTTGTGGTCGTGGCCCAGATTACCTCACTTGTGTCCGCCTCACTTCATGGACCATTTGGGCCATTCTTCGATCTTTAACCCATATTTCTATTTTTGCACATTCCACATTGAAAGTTTTGAACTTTTTGAGATATTTTTAAAAACTATATATATAAACCACTCTCCATGTAACACACACCAAAAACCGCTTTACTTTATAAATCTTTTATTTTCAGTTTTACTCCTTTAGTCTATTAATTTCTTAGTTTTAGAGTTTATAAGTTTTAGGGTATTTGAGAGAGACCCTGAACGCCTAACACTAGACCTAATAAATTCTAGTTACTATATGCAGTTGTCTATGGACGTGATCTGCTACTACATGGCTGAGAGTCTGTTTGGGGTTTTTAAAAGTTAGTTATTTAGGAGGAATGACACTGGTTGGATTAGAATTACTTGTACTGGACTTATCCTTGAATTCTGATAGGTCAAAGTTATATCCCTATTCTACTGCAAGTGCACAGTTATGAAGATGTAGTATTTCAGGGTATCGTATCCACAAGGACTCAAGTTTCATACTATAGACAATACGTCTTCAATTTAAGCTAAGCCAACCAAGAGAAAGCTGTAAACGAATGCAAGTAAATTCAAGTGTGTTTTCAATGGGAGACAGGCGTCAGACTTAGGAAGTTATCGGGAATTATACAATGTCAGATACTTAACTAACCGGATTCAGATTAAGCACAAGTTCAAGAACTAGAAACACAATGATAAACAATCCAACTCTCGCTGAGAATATTTCTATATCTAGCAAGTAAATTAATTGACTAACTCATGCTTGTTTTCTTTTTTGCAGATCATCATCCTATTACTCTCCCATTACCAGAGGATTTTACCGAGGATCTGAAGAAACTCGTTGCTGGGGGAATTCAGAAGTTGCCAGAAGTTCGCGCTGATGGGGTTAAAAGAGCTTTTGAGCGTCTTGACGAAGGTATTATTCTCTTCCTTTTATCCTTTATGTACATGTTTTCCTTTTTCTGATCGGGATCTTTGTTGCAGGTTGCCATCTTCGTTCGATCGAATCCTTGATTGAGTTGAACAATCAGTCGCTCGTTGAGTACACAAAGAGGGGAAGAAAGACGAAAGATATGGGTCGGATGGACGCTGAAATCGTTGATTACGTTGGGGAAAATCTTGGCGCGGAGCGGGTTGCTAATCGAAATCCGATGGAGCCGATACCCGGGTTGGTCCTTCAGAACGAACATGAACTTGATCTATTCCGAGGGATTGGCCAAATGTTTGATGATGCTTCGGCGAAGGCTGCCGAGCATAAGAAGAAGAAGAAGAAGAAGAAGAAGAACACGAAAAGGTCATGGCCTGAGGAAGCGTCGACCGCGGAAGCGTTGGGGGTTTCGTTGGAGCCTCATGACCAGGAGGGCGGCAATTCTTCCGATGTGCCACCTCTTAAGGGGAAGAAGAAAGAGAAGGCGACGCTTGCTGCTGCGAAGAACAAAGAGAGAGGAGCTGGAGATGAAGCTTCGGCTCGTCGAGTGGAGGTCGGGACTGCTGAGCGTGCCGACGCTCAGGGGTCGGAGTTCTGGTGGACCAGACCGAGGTCGGAACGCTGGTAGACCAGACTGAGGTCGGAGGGTTTGCGGATCAGACTGAAGGAGGGGAATCCTCGGTTAATCGAACTGATGCTGGAGAGGTTGCGGGAATGCAGCCTGAGGCGAGCAAGCCTGATTACGGTTTTTCTTTCGACTATGAAGGGTGAAAACCAATCGTACACAACGGGCGTGCTTGCGCAGGTGTTCTTCATCTATTTAGGAGCAGCCCTCCGAAGGAGCGTCCTTCGGTTGACTCCTTTTTATGTCGGAGTTCAAAAAGCAGCCTGCGTCTGATTTTCTCGGATATGCCTTCTGCCTTGCCTCTTTTTTTGTTATGATTTCCCTTATCTGACTTGTTTCTTGTCGGGATGTAGGGTTTTTGCAACTACAATATTATCTTTGAGCATTATGAGAGAGAGCTGGCTGTGTGTAGGAACCGGATCGGGGAGCTGGGGCAGGATCTCATCGAAGCCCAGAAGTCTGTCACTGAGCTTGAAGATTTTCGTGAGTAGGGGAAGGCTGTGGAAGAGCTTCGGTCTCTACTCAAGGTTGAGGGAGACAAAGTCACCATGGTGGAGGGCAAGATGGAGATACTTGTTCATGAGAACGCTCGGCTCGATGCTGAGAATCGAGATTGCCTAGCCAACTGTTCCAACGCTCAGGCGGAGGTGGATGATCTGACCAAGCGTGTGTCCGAGCTCGAGGATAAACTGGAAGCCGAGTGTGCTCGTTTAAAATTGTCTCGTGATCAAGAGGTTCTCAAGGAGCAGGAAAGGATGCTCGAGAAAGCTCAGGCTCGGTTATCGAAGATCAAACAGGCAAGAGAAGAGGAATCCCTCGGGAAAAGGAAGCAGATAAAGATGAATCAAGTTGCGGCAGTTGCTTCGATGCTGGAGGCACTTGTCAGAGATGGCTTTGAAATCCCCGCATCCACGATTGAGAAGGCGTATTTTGACGTTATCAATCTGAGGGTTGAACTGCTTGCGATCCATGTTACTGACTTGACCGAGCTTGATTTTGTAATGACTCCACTGGGAGATCATGGTTGCAAGAGGAGTTTGTCTGTGCTCGTTCCGAATCCCTATGGTTCCAACCAGGTTGCTGTGACTCCCGACGTAGCAGATGCCCTCGGATTGACGGGACTGACTCCTGGAGAAAGTGAGGGTCAAACTGAAGAGCATGCTCCTGATCGGCTCGAGTGTGTAGCAGATGGTCAGGCCGAGAATCGCTCTTGCAAGGCTCCTTAGATTTCTCCCTTTGCTACTTTGTTTTTGTCGCTCCTTTGCTTTTGTTTAGCTTGTAATCGGACCGTGCTTTTAAGCACTTGTTTTTATACAAGTTTGAATTCTCCTTTTATTTGCTTTTGAATTTGTTCGGATCTTTCTGCGTACTTAGAATTTTTATTTCCGCATACTCGACCTTCATAATATTCGTATGATCCGTTTGCGAGTGGTATGCTCGGGTTAAATTAGTGTTAGGGAGGAGCGAGCAGTGTGCTCGGATTATCCCGTAGGTCCGATCGGGACATTGTGAGAAACTGGGTTCAGCTTATTTTTTCTATCAATCGTCCTTGTGCGGGGACTGGGCCCCGCTTACTTAATTGAGTGGGATTGAGGCATTGCTCGTTATCCTACAAGTCACTTGCGAGTGTGCTCGGCTTATCCTTAAGGTCTGATCGGGACAGTTACGCGAAAACTAGGTTTGGCTTAATTCCAGTCGATCAGCCTTGTACGGGAACTGGTCCTGGCTTGCATGCTTCGTTCGTGCTGTATCGAACATTTGGCCAGAATGTCGATTTGTTCGGGTAGTATGAATAAGTAGATAACTTAATAAAATTTATTTATTGATATAGCTGAGCCTCGTGAGAGGTTGCATACATACCTCGTGATATAGTGCTCGGTCATGATATACCATGGATTTTAGGGATTTTAACCATAGTATATGTCTTATTTATCGAGTCTTTTATTATGTTTTGGAGTCTTTTATGTGTGTTTACAGGTCTAGGAACGTTTGGAGCGGATTTGGACATTATGGCGCATTTTGGAGCATTTTGGAGATTTGACCCGAGAAATAGAGTTCACTGTCGATTTCAGAGCTTTGTGTCGATCGACACAACATGTGCATCGATCGACACACATGCGTATAAGGCTTTTCTTGGCGGTTAATGAAGAGTTTGGAATTTGAAACAAAGCCCAGAAGTTTCTCACAATTACAAAGAAGCCCCAGCCGTGATTAGATCATTATATTAGGGTTTTAAGCCATTGTATAGGCTACGCATTATTTTACTTTGAGAGAGTTAGGCGCTGATCTTATACTCGAGAGAGAAGAGATTTCGAACCCCAGTTCTTTATTCTATTATATGCTATTTGGTTTTCTATTCAAGATGTTTTCTGTTTCGATGATCATGTCGGAGTAGTTTACCTGTTAGGTTTAGGGATTCTCATTAGGGATTTCATGGAATTATAGGTTGATCAATCTGTAGAGATTCATATCTGTTAGTTCTTCATCTAGGATTGTTCTTAATGCTTGATCTGAATTTGCCACTTAGATTATTGATGTTAGGTTGATTTTCGCAACGACAGTTGGTTAATTAACTAAAAAGAACCTAGATGAGCAATTTGACTATTCGCAAAGGAATTTGGCTTAGGAGAATTGTGAACGAAAGAACTTGAGATTAATGCATGTCTAGATCTCTAGGATTCGCAACGACAGTTGGTTTGCTAGGATTGTTAGACATAGATAATATTCGCAACGAAAGTTGGTCTGTTATAATTCTGTGATTCTAGTTCTAGAACAGTTCTTAATTTGATCCCGATTGATTGATTGCCTTTGTTCATGATTTCCTGAGAACTCCCTTGACCTGACGCCTTCGCCTTCTGCTTACAAACCGTTCTTGCTGCTGATTTATTTTCTGCTCAGTTACTTATTTTCTGATTAGTTTCACCTAGCTTAACTTGAAAGTTCTACAATCTATCGTAAGGTATAGAGTCTCTGTGGATTTCAATACCCTATATACTACTGTCACGCCTGTGCACTTGTAGTGTAGATCTAGGAATTAAAACCTGATTGTATCAAGTTTTTGGCGCCGTTGCCGGGGACTCTTTTGAGTCTTCGATAGATGTGAACTTAGGGTTTAGACTAGGTTTTTCGTTTTTGTTTTTAGTTACTAATTTTCTTTTTCTTTTTCTTGCATTTCAGGTACGCCTGTAATCGCCCTGCATCGATCGATATAGTCCTGAGTATCGATCTTCACATATTCGCGAACTGCATCGATCGACGCCTCTCTTGCATCGATCAACACAACTGCGAGAACAAAACAGGTTATGCCTGATCGCGAATTGAGGAGTAATTTGGACAAGGATCTCGTGAAACTTGAGCTTGAAGAGCTTGCTAAGCAAGAGAGAGAGAACATGAAATCTCAGAAGCTAGCTAAGATGGCTAATGTGAATCCTGCACCTTTGATTTGAGACATGATGCTCAAGGTGTTCTGAGAGACCAACAGAACAACCCGTACAATGATGCTGGGCAAAGGATTGATGCTGAGGGACGTGTGATCTCTAATCCTGACCCGTCTGAAGGTCAAAGGCAGATGGTTAATCCTCCTGTAGTTGAGAGGACTCTTGCTGACTACAACCGTCCGGATGAGTTCTATGCCAACAGGTCAGCAATTGTACCTCCTGGATTTGAGCGGAATGTCTTTGAGATCAAGACGGTCTACTACTCTCTTCTTAGACAGAATCCTTTCCATGGTCTTCCACATGAGCAACCCATGGATCATATTGACGATTTTGAAGGCTTCGTCACTAGGATGAAGTACGATGGGTAAATTATGACTTTCTCTATCTCAAGTTTTTCCCCTATTCTCTCGTTGGAGAGGCTGCATCTTGGCTGAAACAACTTACACCTAGTAAGTTTACTACTTGGGATGCTGTTAAGAGAGAATTATTGAGAGATTTTTATGATGATGCTCGCTCTGATCAGTCGAGACAGGATATTGTCACCTTCACCCAAGGTCCTATAGAGCCTCTTAAGTCTGCATGGATGAGGTTTAAGAAATACTAGCGTGACTGTCCTCATCATGGATTCTCTGAAGTGACACTGCTGGGCATATTCTTCAGAGGTAACGATCTCCATTACCAGTCTGCATTGGACAATGCTAGCAATGGTAATTTCAATACAAGGACTCCTGAACAGGCTAAGACATTGATTGATAACTTGGTGAGCAGTAATAGCACTAAGTCTGCTGATAGGAGAAGGAAAGAGTCTGGGGAAAAATTGATAATTTGGAGATTGCTGATATTAGGAACAAGCTGGACACTGTTCACAGTTTGTTGACTAGAAAGAAAGCTGTTCACTTTGCTCAGGATATTGAGATATTTGAGACTAAAGAAGGTTATCAGGAAGAGGATGTGAACTACATCAATAGCTCCGGATTTCAAGGAAACAGGTTTGGAAATCAGCAAGGTAATTCTTATCAAAGGACTTATGGATCATCTTCCTATCAGACACTTCCTGCTGCTAGTGCTTATGAGAGCAAGATGGAAACCATGATGGAGCGGTTGCTGGAAGGTCAGACTAAGACTACTGTGGACTTCAACAGGAAGTTGGATGCTGTGTATGAAGATCTGAATGGGAAGTTTAAATCCTTGAGCACTCATGTGAAGAAGCTAGATGTTCAAATCCAACAGACATTTTAAGCAGTGCAAAGGAAAAATGGATCAGGAAGAGCTGAACAGAACAGATCCGTTAATGTTGTGGTCATAAGAGATGAGATTGACTTACTAGAAGAAGAAGAGAGCATAATCTCGGATTTTTTGGATGAATTCTGTCTGTCTGAGACATGCGCCGATCGACACACACTTGGGGTCGATCGATGCACGCCCGATACGTCTGATGAATTTGAACATAATCGCCTTGTGTCGATCGACACACATCGTGCATCGGTCGACACAGAACGCAAACGAGACCAGAAACCTGCAACAATCCTAGAACGACTGTATAAGCCCTATGTGTCGTATCCTAAAGTTCCTAAACTGTCTAAACAGGAACTAGAAGTGGCTAACTGCATGAAAGTGATGGAAAAGAAGCTGATTCAGATTACAGAGAAGCTTCCAGACCCAGGAGCCTTTGTGCTAAACTGTTCCATCTCTAAGGACAGATTCAAGCGTTCTCTGTGTGATTTAGGATCTTGTGTAAATCTCATGCCATACTCTGTGGCTGTGAGATTAGGACTGATGGATTTCCAGCCTACTAGGATCTCTCTTATCCTAGCTGATCGATCAAAGAGGTATCCAGAAGGAGTTCTTGAGGACATTCATGTCAGAGTTGGAAACTACTTGATTTCGACAGATTTTGTGGTACTGAAGTATGATATTGAGCCTGATGATCCTCTGCTACTTAGTAGATCATTCTTAGCTACTGCTGTCGCAGTGATTGATGTGAGACGTGGACTGATTGATCTCCATCTGGGAGATAAGCCTTTGCAGTTTAAGATGGATAAGCTGCACAAATCAACCATTGATGGACACAGTTTCAGTGTTGAAGTGGAACCAGAGAGTCCGATTGGAGATAAGAAGATGGCGGTTCCTCTTGAACCTGCTCTAACATCTTCAGTGCCTGCAACTGCTCATAAGCAGAAAGCTCCAAATATCTCATTTCCACCAAAGGTAAGGCATGAATCATCTAAGCTTAAACCTCCTAACTGCATTGCTTTTAATGCAGGACAACGCAGAATCCCACCCAAGCTTCTCTCCCACCCTGATCCTTCTCGCTTTTTCCTTGGGATATCTCATGATCCGAATGCTTATACGCCACCTTGGATGAAGAGACATTCACAGTGACACTCCAAGTCTCTGTTGAATCCCCCATAAGTCCGTTCTCCTCACCACAGTCAAGCTACTGACTTTAAACAAGCGCTGAGTGGGAGGTAACGCACTGTTAGGTTCGTCTTTGTTTTCATTTTTCGTTTTGATTTGGTGTTTTTGATTTTCTAATTTTGTGTGTTCAAAGGCTTAAGAAACATGCAGAATCGCACTGCGTCGGTCGACACACATAGTGCATCGGTCGACACAGTTGCGATTTACGGTTAGCCGATTCGATTGCGGTTCAGAAATCGGTTATCTCTTTAACCGCGAGCAAAAATCGCCTTGCATCGATCGACACCCATGTGGCATCGTTCGACACAGGCCGACGACAGGTATGTGATCTGATTATTATTCTCACCGAGCCTAAGCTTGACACCACTGGGGACAGGGTGTTTCAAGTGTGGGGGAGGTAGCTACTGACGCACGCTTTTTGTTTTCTTAGAGTCAGTCCAAATTTGTTTTATTGAGTCAAACTGAGTAGGAAACAATGACTTTTTGAGGAGATTATCACACTTGCAGGAACTTAAGTAACCATTGGGATGAGCTTGCAGGATCAATCTATGACTATTAGAAAACCCAATCCGGATCAGCCTACTGAGGACGCCCACATCATTTCAGGTATTAGAGGATCCTTTACTGACTTCACCCCTAATTTTGACTTAATTTTCACACCTAAGGGCTTGGTATACTTTGAGTCGGATTCCTCTGTTAGTTCTGACACAGCTTGTAAACCTGTCCAAGTAAGGTTCCCTTCTCCCCTTCCTTAAAGTAAAAAAAAAGAGATTAATAAACTGAGGATGAGCTAGTAGCTCCGAAGTTGTCGCAGGAGTGGTAGAGACCCCTATTACCTCCTGTGCATCCATGGAATGTGTCCAAAGTATACCCCATAACGGGAAGAGCACAGATAAAAAAATGATACCCAATGGGGAAAAATCAGTTGCTAAGGAGGGAAAAGGAGAAGAAAGGAACCAGAAAAAGATAGTATGGTGGTCTAGAGCTAACAGAGTAAGAATCCATGTGCCCTTTGATCGATAATCCTTAGGTGAGACCACACTTAATAGCTAATAGAATTCAGTAGGGTGAATTTGAATGCTTTGAATGTGATTGTGGAGTTTACTCAGGATAGTTGCTAAGTGTGGGGGAAATATATGTTGGTCCTGATGTCTTGCAGGTGAATCTTTCCGTGGCATACTAAGGGGAATCTGAGTGTTGTTGCTTCTAAGATGAAACGAGTTTCTGAAGTTTTCAAACTTCTTTTCCTGATCTTGGTTTTATGTTTGCTTGAGGGCAAGCAAAGGCTAAGTGTGGGGGAGTTGATATACCATGGATTTTAGGGATTTTAACCATAGTATATGTCTTATTTATCGAGTCTTTTATTATGTTTTGGAGTCTTTTATGTGTGTTTACAGGTCTAGAAACGTTTGGAGCGGATTTGGACATTATGGCGCATTCTGGAGCATTTTGGAGATTTGACCCGAGAGATAGAGTTCACTATCGATTTCAGAGCATTGTGTCGATCGACACAACATGTGCATCGATCGACACACATGCGTATAAGGCTTTTCTTGGCGGTTACGAAGAGTTTGGAGTTTGCAACAAAGCCCAGAAGTTTTTCATAATTACAAAGAAGCCCCAGCCGTGATTAGATCATTATATTAGGGTTTTTAAGCCATTGTTTAGGCTACACATTATTTTACTTTGAGAGAGTTAGGGGCTGATCTTGTACTCGAGAGAGAAGAGATTTCATACCCCAGTTCTTTATTCTATTATATGCTATTTGGTTTTCTATTCAATATGTCTTCTGTTTCGTTGATCATGTCTGAGTAGTTTACCTGTTAGGTTTAGGGATTCTCATTAGGGATTTCATGGAATTATAGGTTGATCAATCTGTAGGGATTCACATCTGTTAGTTCTTCATCTAGGATTGTTCTTAATGCTTGATCTGAATTGGCCACTTAGATTATTGATGTTAGGTTGATTTCAGCAACGACAGTTGGTTAATTAACTAGAAAGAACCTAGATGAGCAATTTGACTATTCGCAAAGGAATTTGGCTTAGGAGAATTGTGAACGAAAGAACTTGAGATTAATGCATGTCTAGATCTCTAGGAAATTTGACTATTCGCAAAGGAATTTGGCTTGCTAGGATTGTTAGACATAGAAAATATTCGCAACAAATGTTGGTCTGTTATAATTCTGTGATTCTAGTTCTAGAACAGTTCTTAATTTGATCCCGATTGATTGATTGCATATGCTCCTGATTTCCTGAGAACTCCCTTGACCTGACGCCTTCGCCTTCTGCTTACAAACCGTTCTTGCTGCTGATTTATTTTCTGCTCAGTTACTTATTTTCTGATTAGTTTCACCTAGCTTAACTTTAAAGTTCTACAATCTATCGTAAGGTCTAGAGTCTCTGTGGATTTCGATACCCTATATACTACTGTCACGTCTGTGCACTTGCAATGTAGATTTAGGGATTAAAACCTAATCGTATCAGGTCACGCAGCTCTTCCGCTTGATCGAGACGGTCGATGATCATGTTGTAGTCCAGTTCCTCGTGCTCGGGTGAGACGCTCAGACGGATTGTTGGGATGCACATTTCAGCGGGAGACATTGCTTCCATTCCATGGGAGTGGGAGAAAGGTGTCTAACCGTCGATGTTCTTGGCGTTGTTCGGTGGGACCATATGACGTGTAGGAATAGTTTAGTGTCTCTTGATTCAATTCTCTGATTAGTTGAACCTACTAAACATACAGATCTAGGTTCTCTTGTAATAGAAACATTATGATCTCACCTTTTACCTGTTTGTTGCAGCGGAAGGATTAGAACAGGTCAGAGATCAGGGAGATACACCAAGGGATGAATCCTCCAAAGGCTCACACACGCAATCACAGGAAACTGGCTGCTAGACCACAAGGAGAGAGGCGCAGAGAGAGAGAGGATTCGCGGCCAGGGTTAGGGTTAGGGAGAAGGAGTTCTGGCTTTTAGCTTATAAAAGCCTTCTCTTTCCCTTTTGGGCTTTTGGGCCCAAATGCCAATCTGATTAAATCCCATGGATTTAATCAGACCCATTAATCTCTCTCTTAGTACGACAAATGCCTAGCACTTTTATCGTACTTCTGCTAAGCCGTTCCTACTTTATTTCCTGCTAGCTTAAGCGTGTGACCCATATGGGATCATACAATAAAGGTAATAAGTCCAAGACTTATAGATCATGAGCGGACTCTAGCAAGCCATCATGACCCCCAGCATTATATGACTTATGTCTGATCATTGACATACTCTTACTTTCTAGAGACAGTACCGAGATTACTGGACACAATTCCAACAATCTCCCACTTGTACTGGAATCTCTGTATTCATAATCCTTTTGTCACAATATCTCGATTAGTCATAAGGCAAGATTAGTGTCATCCTTATAAAGCCTAATCTTGTTCATCGGACTCTGATTTGATACTGACAATCCAAACGACTCGGGACAGTCCGTTTGAGCATGGCCATGCATTTTCCAGTATTCAAATCTCCGATTGGCCTAGAGATATTCACTCCATTTATATTGGAGGGACAAATCCCGTCTTGTTCCATCACTGTAAACTACTCATTTCATAATGTACCCAAACAAGGTCCTTATAACTATCGCAGAACGATAGCGTTAGACAATGATCAAAGTGCATCAGTCCATGTGCAGTCACATGCATGCGAACTCAGGTCTAAGGACTATACTCTATAGTCGTAGTAAGAATCTCTTATGACACAGATATAAATATCCTGAAGAGTTCTTATAAGCGGGTCTTGTCCGGTCGTATGTTCCCAACATACACCTATGTACTGACTTTGATGCCGTGCATCTATGACACATTAAGACTTTGTCATAAGTCACGTACCAATCTAGTCTCTCACGGTTGTTGGTGTTCCAATTTCAACAACCTTCGACTAGGGACAGGATGATATAAAACATCTATCAAATATAGGGTCTCATGATCAAGCTAAATGACTTTGATGACTCAAGATCAAGTCATTTACTTCGGTGACCTATAAAATGGTTCATATCATTTTGGAACGATTATTTCATCACAGTTAAAATAATCTTGAAATAATAATTTCATTAAACATCTTAAATGTTTTACAAGAACATATCAAATAACTAAATAAAGCCCTTTAATAACTCCCACTGAAATTAAGACTACATCTTAATTTCACTTATCCTACAGCTACAGTCCGAGACTCGTGCTTAGGCCTAAGGAGTGGCTTCGTTAATAGATTAGCAACGTTCTCATTCGATGAAACTTGCTGATCTACTTAACATCTCTGTCATTTATCTTATGGAATGGATTATACCTACCCACAAGGTGTTTGGATCTCTGATGTGCAGCTAGTCTCATCTATGCTGGAATCACATCAAGTTCAGTGACGAACTCTTCTTTCCAAACAGCCTCTTTCGCCGCTTCCCAAGCTGCGAAATGTTCAGCTTAATTCATGGAGTCAGCAACAGTGCCTTGCACCGCCAGATAGACACAAGATATAACCGGACTGTGACCGGAAATCATCTTTGTCCATTGGAAACTTGCCTTTCAGACTCTATTGACTTTGTAGCACCTCACTTTCTCCTTTTCCTAAAGAACCTTTCTTTAGTATTCCTTAAATACTTTAGTATATTCTTTACGGCAATCCAGTGATTCTTTGCTGGATTTGACTGGTCTTTACTTGTTTTGCTTAAAATTAAAGCAACATCAAAACAAGTACGTGTCATGGCATGCATGATAGATCCAATTGCCGTCGCATATGAATCCTATCCATGCATTCAAGCTCAGCAGTTATCGTAGGACACTGCTTCTTGCTTAACGTATTGCCATGTGACATTGGCATAAAACCCTTCTTGGAATGCTGAAAACGTGTAGGACTTTGTCATATAAGAATCCTGACTCTGTCCTACCAGCTCTTCTGGATCTCTATCTTTAGATCCAGAATCCAAGACTTTCATGGCTTTACCCATTTCAACCACAAAACCAACTCCCAAGCCAGTCCTTTGCCGACTGCAGCATTGGGACGTTATTTCCGAGAATCAGTATGTCTTCGACATACTCTACGAGAAATACAACATCGCTCCCATTTATCTATTAGTAAACGCACATTTCCGTTTCGTTCCTGTTCAAGTCAAAACTTTGACTACTTCAGCAGAACGAAGATTCCAACTCCGATATGTTTGCTTCCATCCATGAATGGATCAATGAAACTAACTTACACATAGTGTAATTTTCGGAGTTCTGGCTTACTTTCGCTTCTTTGAATTTCGCAGGTTCGTCGCTTTCAATGACCATCAGATCATGCGAACTTTCAATGATCATCAGGTTCAACTAATGACGAGAATTCAATCTCGGATTAGTGACTGATTCTTTCATTTCTGCGAACTTCTGGCTCCACATGTGTAGATTCTACAGAAATCTGTAAATCCATCCGCCGCTCCGCCTTAACAGGTTAAGCAGCCACCTGTATTTGTCGAATTTCTTCGAGTTACACTTTTACTCCCACTGTTCTTCTTGAAAATAACTTTCTTTCTTAGAAAACAGAATGGACGTAAAATAACAAGAATTTCTTCGAGTTACATTTTTACTCCCACTTTTCTTCTTGGAAAGTGACTTCCCTTCTTAGAAAACAGAATGGACGTAAAAGTAACAAGCCTTGGTTTCCCTAGGACAACCAGCGAAGTAGCACAACTACAAATACTCAGTAAAGACGAATTTGGATCGATTCCAATCCACATTTACGTGGTGTCTTTCAACTGATATTGGTGGAACTATTTTAGCGTAAACTTAGATATTTTAGAGCGTTATTCTTATAAAATATCATGGAAGATTCGTGTGACTCATCTTTAATCATCTCTGATAAGATCTGATTCTTTCTCACAGAAACACCTCAAGGTTTTCAGGAGAAATTGAGCTGTGAAACGACTTCACACTCATTCAGATGATCGCACCATCAATGACTTAAGTATTCTCACTCTTGGTCTTATCCAGAGTCTCAATACTTCTGTCACTCACATTCTATACCTCATTCTGGAACTCTTTCGACCATGTCAAAGAATTCCGACTTCTTTCGACCATGTCAAAGAATTCCGACATGTGTCTTATCAAATGAACACAGTCTTACTCACTGAATTAATCAGTCGAGACAATGAAGTACAGGAAAAAATTTCTCTGGCATTGTTGCTCATCGGACCACATACATGAGTATGTTCAATCTCCAATAAGCCTTTGGGCCTTTCTCTAGCTCGGCTAAGATGGGCCCTTTGTCTTTTGGTCTAGTAAGCAGAATTCAAGTCTCATAAGACATTCATTCAATTGAGCCCAACAGTTCATAACTATGGGATTTCTGAATTCGACTTACTCTCTGTGACCAAGACATTTATGCCAAGAAAAATCAGGTTTAATTCATCAGATTTAAACCAATTTGGTATTTATGTTACATTTAGGCAATCTTTGGTTTAGGACATAAAACCCATTCCTTGAATAGGGTGCTACAATTAATATTTCATTAAGATCAAAAGAACAAAACCTTGTCTTTTATCAAAATAAAATCATTCAAATTCTTACAAGAAAATGAAAAACTACTCTGCTTAGAGCAGGTACATTGTAGCAATTACTTAATACAAAACCAAGCCTCGAAGGCATCTATAAGTGAAAACCCTATGACTGAGGCAGCATCCATAGCTCCTTCCAGACATGCAGTTCCACTTGCCCTTCCTTCAACGTTCTACTGTTGCTTAGGCTCTGCATATTACAACAAATATCAGTGCCACAACCAGTATCCAATACCTATAAGGTAGAACTTGAAGTAATATCATAAATACCTGAGGAAGTAGTCTCATACATCAACTTTAACTCCTCATCATCTTCCATGAATTTTATGCAATCTCTCTTCCAATGCCCTGTCTCTCTACAGTAGCAGCACTTACCAACGTAAGAGGTATCTGACTCGGGCTCAGAAGACACACGCTTGCCATGATTCAAAATCTTGACAACTTTGCCTTCACCCTTGTCAGCATTAGGTTTAGTAAACCTACCCTTCTCATCCATTAGATTATGCAGGGTACTCTTCACGTTTGGCTCAACTGTTTTGAGCATATCATGCAGTTCAGTCAACGTCTTCGTTAAGCCTTTCTTGATATAGTTCCTTCTGAACTTATCATAGCTTGACGGCAGTGACTGCATAATGATCTCAGTTGCCAATTCTTGGTTAACTGGATAATCCAGTTTCCTCAGGTTATCAATATAACCTATCAGTTTACTGATATGAGGACTTACTGGATGATCTTTTGGTAGCTTGCAGCTAGTGAGAGACTTAACCAACTGGTATCTCTCCACTCTTACCTGCTCCTGAAATTTCAATTTCAGGCTGCTGATCATCTCTATTGGCGACTCCATGTTCTCATATTGCTCCCGCAAGTCTGAGTCCATGGTAGCCAATATCAGACCACGCACATCTACCGCATCATTATAATGCTTATTCCAAGCATTATATACTGCATGGGAGGCATTGGACCCGATCCTTACGGGGAGAGCTCTCTCAAGAACATAGTCCTTTCTCTCCTGTCTGAGGACTAGCCTCAGGTTCCGCGACCAAGTCAAGAAATTTGATCCGTTCAGTTTGTCCTTCTCAAGAACAGACCGGATCGAGAAAGTGTTTTGATTGTTTGTGCTAGTCATAACTGA
The DNA here is from genome assembly GCA_030180135.1 of Orychophragmus violaceus. Lineage (NCBI taxonomy): Eukaryota > Viridiplantae > Streptophyta > Magnoliopsida > Brassicales > Brassicaceae > Orychophragmus > Orychophragmus violaceus. The sequence continues at coordinate 83,616,311 of CM058231.1, forward strand.
AATATAAGATAAAAGGATTTTAGTTAATATGTTCAATATGATTAATCTCGTATTAAAATTTAATATGATTAATCATGCATTATATTCAATAACATAAGTTACCCTCAATAGAATATAATGATTCCAAGATCCACATATAACTAAGATTAAAGTGGGCCACTGGCCGTCACCCAACCTTAGCTTATATCGGTAAGCCCTATTTCGGCTAATTATATCCGTGATATAACTCTTGGTTGTGAATCTGGGCCCGAGGCCCAATCCACTATGATGTCTCAAGGCCCGGGACTCCCGATGGCCTAGTCAAGAAAACCAGACTATACAGTCATGTAATCATTAATGTCTGGGACTCCCAATGACATTTATGAATCACAAACCGTCTTACCCACGCAAAAGCAGACACCCTCACACTGTAAGGCCATGAATACAATTGAATGGGCTTTGACAGCTGACATAGCCTGGACAAGACATCCAACGCTTGATATTATTTGAGGTTCGTAGGTTTATTAAAAATCATTCCCAAAATAGAAGATTACTATTTCGGGAAACTTTCTATTTTTGGAAACCTACTATTTTTGGAAACTTTCTAAAATTGGAAACTTTCTAAAAACGGAAACTTTCTAACTCTAGAAATTTCTTAAAAATCCAAAACCCGCAAATTCAGAAACTTCTATTTTAAGAAACTTTCTAATTTCAAAATTTCGGAAACTTTAATTTAAAATCGACTTTATAATTTTATAAAATAAATTTTAAATTGATCTGAAGAAAGACTCAAATAATTGGCCCAATTGTTTTAACTTCTTGGCCCGAGGCCCAAGAATTGGTCCATGTCCAAGACATGACCCAATTGTCCAATTATTTGACATAACCGGTCTGGTTCATTAAAACTGGTCTAACCAAGTTTCAATTACTACGATGACCACAATTGTCAACCGGTTATTTACTAAACCGGATTTTCTCAATTTATTTGGTCCAACCAAATCAAATTAGAAATTCCTGGTTTAGGCACTAAATCCAATAATTCTTTCGACATTGGATTTCTTATCCCGGTTTAACCAGAACGAATCAATTTTAATTAAAATTTTAAACCGAACCATTAACCGAACCGAACCGATTGAACCGTGATCACTCAACCCTAGCTTTCGGATCAAGCAATGATCGTCCAGCCGCTAGCCGTGCGCCACGATCCGAGATCGATACGCTTGGCATGCTCGGGACGGTTTATCGGGACGTTCGGGACGGTGCTGGCTTGTTCGGGTCATGCGGGAGAGCCTCGATCCTTCCACGCCAAGCAGGAAGACGATCGGGACGCCGGGACGAACGGGAAGCGATCGCGATCGTATGATCCGATCCGCTCGATCATTCCATCCGGCTGCCGCTCTCACGCAAGGCTCTCGGTCGATCATGCGATCGATCATGGATCGATCCATGCATCAAACTCGTCGGCCGATCAACAAAAACAAGTCATATAGCTTGTTTGTGATCCGATTAATGTGTTTAGATTTCAATTCTGATTCTTAAGTGTTTTTCTTATCAGTAATGGATTCAAAACACTTCTAAACAGAATAAACAACCTAAACATGAATCTAAAAACAAGAAATCCTAAGAACCAATGGCTCTGATACCACTGTAGGAATAGTTTAGTGTCTCTTGATTCAATTCTCTGATTAGTTGAACCTACTAAACATACAGATCTAGGTTCTCTTGTAATAGAAACATTATGATCTCACCTTTTACCTGTTTGTTGCAGCGGAAGGATTAGAACAGGTCAGAGATCAGGGAGATACACCAAGGGATGAATCCTCCAAAGGCTCACACACGCAATCACAGGAAACTGGCTGCTAGACCACAAGGAGAGAGGCGCAGAGAGAGAGAGGATTCGCGGCCAGGGTTAGGGTTAGGGAGAAGGAGTTCTGGCTTTTAGCTTATAAAAGCCTTCTCTTTCCCTTTTGGGCTTTTGGGCCCAAATGCCAATCTGATTAAATCCCATGGATTTAATCAGACCCATTAATCTCTCTCTTAGTACGACAAATGCCTAGCACTTTTATCGTACTTCTGCTAAGCCGTTCCTACTTTATTTCCTGCTAGCTTAAGCGTGTGACCCATATGGGATCATACAATAAAGGTAATAAGTCCAAGACTTATAGATCATGAGCGGACTCTAGCAAGCCATCATGACCCCCCAGCATTATATGACTTATGTCTGATCATTGACATACTCTTACTTTCTAGAGACAGTACCGAGATTACTGGACACAATTCCAACATGACGCCCTTGAGCTCATCGGCCCAGAGTCGTTTTTTGCTCTCCATTCGTTTTTTTGAGTTCATCGATGATTGTTCTGTTTGTTGCCTCGGCCTGCCCGTTTCCTTGTGGGTACCTCGGGTGGACTTGCTCAGGAAAATTTTCCATCTTGAGTAGAACCCTTCAAATAGGTTAGATATGAACTGATACATGTTGTCGTTTACAATCTTGTACGGGACGCTGTGGCGACAGATGATGTATTTCCATACGAAATTCTAGACGTCGAGGTCGTGGATTTCGGGGTAGGACTCCGATTCGACCCACTTTGTGAAGTAGTCGGTCATTATTAGGATGAACTTCTTTTCGTGAGAGGCTGGAAGGGGTCCGACGATGTCCATCGCCCATTGCATGAAAGGGTAGGGTGTGGCCGCGGTAGTGAGATGCTCGGCTGGCTGATGTATGCTCGGCGCATGTCTCCGGTATTTTTCGCATCTGGACACGTACATTTCGCAGTCGGCGATCATGGTCGGCCAGAAGTGCCCATGTCGCTTGATTTTTACGGCGAGAACTCGGCCACTGGTGTGATTTACGCCCGCTCCGTCGTGGGTTTTCTCGGTAACCCACTGGATTTCTTGTCCGTGTATGCACCGTAGGAGAGCCTTTGACGCACTCCACCGAAACAGATCATCCTTCATCATTACGTATTGTGCGCATCGGGCTTTCAGTCTGCGAGCTGCCCATCGATCCTCGGGGACCTTCCCATTGAGGATGTATTCCTTGATTTCGTTTCTCCATTCGACGGCTTCGTCTGGTTCGGGGTCGGCGACTTTGGTGATTTATTCGTTACTTTTGTAGGCATCGTCCATTCCATCTTCCTCTTCGGTGATAAGTAGTACGTCTTCGTCCCGGGCGATGCTTGGTCGGGCTATGCACTCGACTAGAAAGATTCGTCTGAGTTCGGGGTCAGATGTAGAAGCTAGTGCGGCCAAGGAATCTGCGGAGGATTTGTCGCTTCGGGGAATCTTGGTTAATGTGACCGATCCGATTCTTACGATGATCCTCTGGACAAGTTTCAGGTACGCATCCATACACTCGTTTTTTTCGCTTCGTAGTCGCCGTTGTATTGATTCACAACAAGCCGAGAGTCGGCAAACACTTCTACTTGCTTTTCCCCTTCTACCTCGGCTAGCCGTAAACCTGCGATCAGCGCTTCATACTCGGCCTCATTGTTGGAGGCTGGAAATGCCAGGCGAAAGGATTGTTCAATTATTTCCCCGATCGGGGATGTTAGCTTGACTCCCACCCCCGAACAAGTTCTCTACGAAGAGCCGTCCATGAATAATATCCACTTCTCCTTTTGAGTTTGGTCTTCACTTATGGTGAGCTCAGGTGGCAGCTCGATCAGGAAATCTGCTAGGACTTGGGACTTGGCGCTTGTTCTAGGCTTGTACTCGATGTCGTACTCGCTCAGTTTGACTGCCCATTTAGCGATCCTACTCGATTGACTCGGGCTGTGCAGAATCGTTCGGATTGGTTGGTTGGTGAGAACTATCACTGAGTTCGACTGAAAAGCTTTCTTGCCCAGACGACAACGACGAGCGCGAGTTTTTCGAGTGTGTTGTAACGCGTTTCGGCGTCGTCAAAGATTTTACTTGCATAAAATATAGGATTCTGGTCACCTCGGTTGTCCCAAACGAGTACGCTACTTATTGCCGAAGTGGACACGAAAATGTACATGTAAAGCGTCTCTCCTTCCTCGGGTTTGGCCAGGATCGGCGGGGGGTGGACAGGTAAGTCTTCAGTTGTTGAAATGCCTCCTCGCACTTGGCGTCCCATTCGAATTTCTTGTTCGCTCGGAGGAGGTTGTAGAACGGAAGGCATTTGTCGGTTGATCGCGAGTTGAACTTGTTTAATGTTGCGACTCGTCTGATTAAACATTGAACTTCTCTGGTGTTCTTCGGGGAAGGAAGCCGTTATCTTCTTCGGATTGGCCTCAATCCCTCTCCTTGTAACGATATATCCGCGAAATTCTCCTGGTGTAACAACGAATGTGGATTTGGTAGGGTTGAGCTTCAATCCAAACTTGTTTAAACTCGCAAAACATGTTGCCAGATGATCGATGTGGCCGTCTGCAGAGGAGGACTTGACGAGCATATCGTCGATGTAGACCTCCATTGTTTTTCCGAGTTGGTCGGCAAACATACGGTTGACTAGACGCTGGTACGTTGCTCCTGCGTTCTTGAGGCCGAATGGCATGACCTTGTAACAGTAAGTGTCACGGTCGGTGATGAATGAGGTTTTTTCTCGGTCGTCAGGATGCATCATAATCTGGTTGTACCCTGCAAAGGCGTCCATGAATGATAGGAGGTCGTGTCCAGCGGTTGCTTCGACGAGCCGGCCGATGTGTGGAAGAGGGAAGCTGTCCTAGGGCAGGCTTTGTTGAGGTCGGTGAAATCCATGCATACTCGCCACTTGCCATTCTTCTTTTTCAAAACTACTTGCTTTGCCAGCCAATCTGGGTACTTTACTTCGGTGATCGAGCCGGCCTTTGAGAGTCTCTCCACTTCGTCATTTACAGCTTTGGCACGCTCGGGACCGAGCTCCTTCCTTTTGCTTGATCGGTTTGAAGATTGGCTCGACATGCAACTCGTGGAAATTCGGCCGATGTAGACAGGGAGTTTGATTGTTCCGGTCGTGTTGATCGAGTCTCCAGAGAAGCGTTTCAACGGCTTTGCGGACGGCTTGATGGGATAGTTACTGAGTTCCATACGTTGTATCGTATCTTTGAAAATTCGGTCAACCGAGCTTCCGGTGTCAACCATGATCTTGGAGGCTTCCCTGTTTGGTCGGTCTACCCCTTCTCCGTCTTGCTCGGTAAAGGTGATGTCACTGCCAATTCTGAGTTCGTCGCCGCTGCTTTGTTTCCATTGTTGCAGAGTTTCTGCTTGGCGTTCGTATTCCTTGATCGATCGAACTGAGTCGTTGATCATTGGTAATCCTCCCATTGTCATGTTTATGCACCTTCTCGGTGGAGGTGTTCCTTCTTTATCCTCCTCGTCACGAGCTCGCTTGTTTTCAGCTGCTGTGTTGGCGTCTATCTGCTCGATTTCCTCGGCGAAAGTCACTTGCTTCCTCCTTTCTTCTTGGACGAGCTTGAAGCGCTCGGCTTCGTTCTTCGCATGCGTCACCTGATTGATCTGCTCTGGGGGGGGGTTGGTTGCGGCTTAGTACCAAATTCTTGCCGTCCTTTTGGTAGTCGGGGTAGAGGAGAGCCTGTAGATTTCTGCATTCTGCAGTGCTATGATCTGCTCCGAGGGGGGGGGGGTTGGTTGCGGCTGATGGTAGCCGCAAAAAAGTTTTCTCTTATCCCCTCGAACAAATTTGTTGTTCCAAGGCTTGCCTTGATTTTGATCTTGGTATCCCTGGAGCGGGCGGTCTTATTGATGACTTGGAGGGTCTCGATCTTGACGGTGGCCTTGGTATGGACGCTCCTGGTCTTGTCTGTAGTCATGCGGTTGATCGCTGACGTAGTAGGACGACTTTCCTTTTATTGCCATATCTTCCTCTTTGGACCTCTTGTAGTCTTGGTCAAAATGTTGTCGTGGTTCGTATTGCTCGGAGCTCTTGTCGGTTTTTCTTTTGAACTGGAGCTTTTGGGTCCAAACTTTTTTGCTAAAGTTTCCTTCTCTTCCTCGAGGTCGATGAAGATTAACGCTCGGTGAAGGGCGCCATCGAGTGAGCTCGGTTTATTCTTCTTTAGTTCTTCTCAGAAATTTGATTCGTACCATAGGCCGTTCCGCAGCGCGGGTAGGCCTTCGCTGTCAGTGATTGAGATTTTAGCTAGTACACTTTTAAAGCGGTTGGACCATAGGTCGGCATTGGATACATCTTCTTGTATGTACATCGAGTAGTGCTTGAGAAAGGCGTGCATCAGATCATTATATCCGTCAATAGAGTTCGGTTCTAAACGAGAGAACCAATCTAAAACTGAGCCGGTCACATGCTCGACAAACAGCTGACAATAACCTGCGTCTTGCTCCCCGAGGTTGAATTTTGTTCGACCCATCGCTATGCGGAAGGCCGTCAGAAATTTCCTTGTGTCGGACTTTCCATCGTAAGTCATCATTTTAATCTTGACTGGGGAGACTGGGTGCTCGGTCTGGATATCCATGAGTCAACGAGTAAAAGGGGTGTTCTGAGTTTCTTCGAGTACGCGGTCGATCTCGGGTGCCGAACTGATAGCTTGATGAACTTTCGACGTCATACTCTTTAGCATTGACCTTAGGTCTTCAATCTCGCTATCTCTATGTGCATCGTGTGCTGAGCTATTCGGGATCTCGTTGATGGGTTGTTGATCGTCGGTCTCTTCGGTTTGCTTACCCGATGAATGTGAGAATGTTCGGTTTCGACGATTGATGTTAGGTGTCGGTGATCCTTCAAATAACGTGCGCTGAAGACGCGGTATGAAATTGCTCATCCGCGGTGCGGATCCCTGCTGGATTGAAGTCTATAGATCGATGATCTGTCCTTGGCATTGTGCATGTGCCATGAGGACCTGGTCAAAGCGAGCGTTATTTACTCGGGACAACTCGTCTACTTGAGTCATGAGAGTTCTTAGAAGGGTGGACATGTTCTGCTCATCTGATTGGTTGTTTTCGGTTTGGTGGGGTTGCTCGGCATACGAGGATGTTTCCGTGTTCGTCGGCTGGATGATCGGGTTGGTTACTTGAGAGACGTGCTGGGTCTTGTCGAGTTGACCCTTTGCTTGGGAGGTCGTCCCCGAACCTGATTTGTCCTGTACCAAGATGAAATCCTTGATCGATGTGGGTCTTGTCATTGTCGAACTTGTCCGTTTGTGATGAAAACTTTAATCTCCCCATAGACAACGCCAATTGTGATAACCGAGTTCGTCACAGGTTAAATGCTCGTTTTGCTTGGAGAGCTGACATGCTCGGGGTTGAATGAGTCAAATTTTCTTAGAGAGGAACTGACTAAGTTCGGTAACGAACAGGAGAGAGCGAGTTGCTCGGTAACGAGCGTGTTTTATCTTTATAAGTAAAAGAGATTCCGAGCAAGTCAAGAGACGAGCTCTGGTTACAATTCGGGAGATATTTACTCTAGAGAGAGAAAGTAGTGAGAAGTGAACAAATCCCAAAAAGTTACATTAATGTACAGTGATGATTCCTATTTATAGTAAAATACGGTCGTACTTTTTACAGGCCGTTGACCCCTTGTCGAGCTCGTGCGGATGGGCTGTACTTAATGACGAGATGGGCCAAGCCGAACATTCCATTGTCTGTTAGTGGAGCCGAGCTGAGAGTGTGGTGTGAGCCGAGCTAAGCCGAGCCTTTGATGATGGGCTCGGTTTGGATGCGTTCGTTCGGACCTTCTTCTTGTTGGGCCGAATTTGTTTCTGTTGGGCTGACCTTTGTCCTGAGAACAAGTATTGGGCCCTGCTAAGTGGATGGGTGCTAAACCCATATATAACAATCAGCAATAAAGATTTGTGGAGTTGGTGCACTTAAGCTGAATGATGATATCACATTGAAGAATGTGTTGTTTATACCTGAATTCAGATTGAACCTTATCAATATTAGTTCATTAACAACTGATCTAGGCTCACGAGTGATATTTGATCATCATTAATGTGAAATTCAGGATCCTTTTAAGGGGTTGATGATTGGGCATGGTAAGAGAGTGGCGAACTTGTATCTGTTGGATGTTCCATTCTCTTGCATCAAAGTCAATCCAGTAGTAAACATATCTCTTTAGCACCGGAGGCTTGGCCATCCCTCTTATGGAATACTAGATTCAATTTCACAGACTTGTGGCACATAGACCAAAGAATAAAGGAAATTCTTATTGTCATATATGTCATTGATCTAAAAAAAGAAGTTGTCTTACAATTCTCTCAACAACATTTGTAATGAAAATTTCTAGTTAATACATATTGACATTTAGGAACATTTCTCTGTTGAAACACCAAAATGATTTAAATACTTCCTCGTGATTGTTGATGACCATTCTAGAGGGACTTGGATCTATTTGCTCCGAACCAAACAGGAAGTACTAACAGGGTTCCCAAAATTTTCGGAAGAAAGTTGAGGATATATATGGGATTATAGTGAAGTCAGTAAGGTCAGATGATGTAAGCTCCATGGGGAGCTCACAATGAACCGATCTGAGGTTGACACCAAGGCTGGACTGAGGTCGCTCTCCTTGGTGCCACGAACAAGATAGGGCGGTGGAGCACGAGCAGATGGACTGAAGTCGCTCTCTGCTGATGCTAGTTGATGGGCTGATGATTTTATGAACACGAATAGGACAAGAACAAGTAACACAGGTGATCTGAGTGCAAGGGGAATCCTCTCAAGCACAGAAAACCGGCAGCCGTCAGAGACTATTCAAACTCAAGGGTTTTTCTTTCATAAAACTTAAGTGAAAAAGAGTACAATTGCTAGGCAAAATAAGCCTTTAGTTTCAAAACCCTAAGAGAAATTAAAAGGAAATGGTCCTTGAAGCCTTACAAGAATTAAAATAAAAGACAAAGGCCTAATTGGTCGTGTATGACTTTTTCGTCGGATGGGCTATGCTTCTCTACTAATGGGCCGGCCTTCGGATTACCTCGTTAAAAACCTAAGTGGAAAACCCATTTGGGATAAAACCCCACTAAAGGAAAAAAGAGTATAACCTTGGCCGAGACAGATGTTTCAGTACTATCCTGGTCTCCAAATATAATTTTGAAGTCTGTAAAGTCTGTGAGCTTCCAAATGAAGCAAGTCCAAAATCCGTTGGGTTAGAACTTTGGTAGATTCTTCATCCGAGCTGTTATGGGCTTGATTCCAACTATCCTGGATTCCATATGAGTCAAGATTTCTGAACTAGTTCCTTTGTTTCTTAATTTATCCTGGTTCGTTCTGAGCTCTCCCATAAGTAAAAGTTGGTCTCCAGCGAGTTCCTTAGAAGCGTTCTGTATTGTAACATGCATATCTTCCTCATGTGAGTATATTAAAGAAATTACACTTTGTGATGACTCCTTTATGGCTTAAGTTTCTGGAAAAGGTTGTTTTGTAGCTTAACTCCTCCTGGTTGGGTAGATATGATCCAAAACGTGAACCTATGTCCTTGGTGTGATCAAGCTGCTTCTCTCCATGAGCATATACTGGCTTGGTGAGCTATCCTCTTGTCTGCTTGGCTGATGATAGCTTGATGTCCTCATCATACTCTTCCTCTTGAAAAGGTTTTGAACTGGAAACTGTATAACCTGCACTAAGAGAAAGCAAGTTAGCTTTCATGTTGTTTTGTGAGTCCATGGCATTACCTTGATAATCTGGGGCTTGTTGTCGTAAGGTCTATCAGGCGGTTCTCATTTCAGTAGGTGATTCAATATCACACCTCTACTCTGGCTTTGGTGCCAAGGACAAGCTGTTGAACCATCATCTCTTGTGGTCTCGGTTTTTCAGCGTCCAAGGTCGGGTGGTACCTCTTTCCGGTTCTTCTCTTCGGTTCCTGTAATTATATGGACACCTTTGGCAAGAAACAAGCGCATTAGGTTTTATTTAGGGAAAGGTAAACGTGCTGAACATGTACTTCTGTCGAGATCTAGTTGTGGTCTTAAAACATGTTCTAAGTCCTCGTTTTCTTTTAAACTCAGTAAGTCCTTTAATACTGCTGTGGAATCAGTAGGGATAAATATTTTTAAAGAATGACTTACCTAACTAACACTCTCAGTCTGGTTTGGGTCAGGGGGATTTTACTTGATCTCAGCATCGCCCCCGGTCTGTGGATCATCCTCTGTCCTTATGGCCCTGGTCGTTGATGTGTTGTAAATTTGAGTGAAAACAATAATTAGATGAGCAGAACATCTCCACCCTTCTAAGAACTCTCATGACTCAAGTAGACGAGTTGTCCCGAGGAAACAATGCTCGCTTTGACCAGCTTCTCACGGCACAGGCACAATCCCAAGGACATATCATCGATCTATAGACTTACCTGACTAAAACTCTCAGTCTTGTTTGGGTCAGGGGGATTTTACTTGATCTCAGCATCGCCTCCGGTCTGTGGATCATTCTCTGTCCTTATGGCCCTAGTCGTTGATGTGTTGTAAATTTGAGTGGATTTAATCATGTTTTAGAGTGTGTTTTAGCTTTAGGAAAAGTATTTACGCATCATTAGGAGTGCATATGCATTGTTTTTCTCTTTTGTAGGTGGTAGATTACATGATGAAGCACCAAAGGACAAAGGAGGAGAAAGGGACCAAAAGAACACTAAAAAAAGTGGAAAAACAGCTACTGATCGGACCAGGAAGCTACAGCGGGGTGCTACAGCGAGATGTCAAAGTCGCTGTGGACACAGGAGATGCACAGAGACATCATTCAGCGACGATGAACGTCGCTGTACAAATGTGACTTAATATGCGGAAGCTCAAGCGACGTACCACAGCGATGACCCGAAGTCGCTATGGATCAAGAATCGCCACAGCGACGTCGCACAGCGAGGACCTGACGTTGCTGTGGGACAAACTTTTTCCCACATGCTCTTTTTCTTTTTGCTTTCGGGTTGTAGCCCCTCCACATGAGTATTATCGACCATTGTACTCTATTTTCTTCTATTTAATGGCTCTTGATGTGTTAGGAGAGCAATATCACCTCTTGTAAACATATACTCCAAACAATCTAAGCTTTCTTTGATCCTTTATGAAATTCTAAGTTTGTTCTTGAGTTCTTTTTCTACTTCTCCTTATTGCTTTCATTCTTGTTCATCTAAATCATGTTTTGCTTTATTGTTGCTATGGCTTTTGAGTAGTTCTCTATAAGTTTCTGGGTTTGAGTAAAGGTAAGGGTGATCTAGGAATGGTTTAGGTTGTTTAGAACTTGGGAATATTGATTTCTTACTTGTTATAAGTTCTTAATACTAGGATTGAAGTAGCTAATCAATTCCTTGAACTTAAATGTTGCTAGCACTGAGAAGTGTAGTTAATGTTTGAATCTCTAATCAAGTGATTTACATACTTAACGAATGAGAATTGATGTTTAAGGTGTTTAGTAGTAATAAGAACTTATACTTAAAGCATGTCTATCTTGATATTGCCAATTATCATGAGAGTGGAGTAACTTGAATTGTTGTTTTCTGCCTAAGAAATCATCCCATGTTTGCTAAATGTTTCTGAACTGATAATTGATCACCCAAACCGATAACTCAACCCAAGGAACTTAGTTTTCAACCTTCTTGTTGCTCTGTTTATGTTCTGATTTTGCCCTGTTTTAATCACTCTTGAATGCTATTGTGAATTGTGTTTTTAATCATGTTTGGAATCTGTTTATTTAGATAGTTACTAGCTACAAAACCCACAAACAAATTTGGTTGCACTTAGATTAAGTAAACTCCTGCATTCTTAGTGAGTTTAATTACCCAAGTGGATTGACACCCTTAAAACTACAAAGACTAGGCTGTATACTTGCAGCTGAAGTGGTTGGAAGGAAACTTTTTATGCTTATCAAGTTTGGCGCCGTTGCCATCTTGGGTGTTAATTGAGCCATTAGTATTTGGTGTTTGCTTGAGACTAAATATTTCGGTTACAGAGATATTAACTTTCTCTACCTTGTTTCCCTTTGTTTTGCAGGAGAATGAACTTGAGGGAAACAAGGTAGAGAAAGTTAACGACATAAACCTTGAACCAAGAGTTGACGACATAAAAGCTCACGAAAGGGAAATTTCAAGGAAGAGAAGACAGCAACAAAAGTTACCAAGAGTACAAAACAACATGGCTGACCAGCAGCAACAACCACACGACGGTGGTGAAGGAAACCGACCAAACCATCCACCAAGGGCACACAAAGCCATTGGAGCATATGACAAACTGAGCATCAACGACTACCATTCTGGAATCATTGCACCAACAGTGGAAAACAACAACTACGAAATCAAGGCTAGCATCATCAACATGGTGCAAGAAAGAAAGTTCCATGGACTTCCTATGGAAGATCCACTAGACCATCTTGACAACTTTGACAAACTGTGTCGAACAGTCCGCATCAATGGGATTTCTGAGGATGCAATGAAGATGATATTATTTCCATTCTCTCTTGGAGATAAAGCCCTCCTTTGGGAGAAGAATCTTCCACCCAACTCAATTACCTCCTGGGATGAATGTAAAAGAGCTTTCTTATCCAAGTTCTTCTCCAAATCAAGAACAACAAGGTTGAGGACTGAGATTTCAAGCTTCAAACAAAAATCCACGGAAAACTTTGGGGAAGCTTGGGAAAGATTCAAGGGATACACAAACCAACGCCCTCACCATAGCTTCACTAAAGAATGTCTCCTCAGCAAACTATACCGTGGCATACTGCCCAAATACCGGATGATGATAGACACTGCTAGCAACTGCAACTTCTTGCAATGAAAGTGAAATCATGCAACTGGTGGAGAACTTGGCGTTCAGTGACACAAACTATGGGGAAGACTATGACCGCACATACAGAGAAAGAGGAGACAGAGATGATCCAAGGAGGGAAATCAAAGCACTAAATGAAAAGCTGGACAAATTGCTCAAAGCAAACCAGAGGAATGTTAACTTTGTGGGAGAATTTGATCAGCACCAAGGATACTTTGAAGATGATGCTGAGATGAGTGTTGATGGGCATGCTGAAATGAACTACATTGGAGGCCAAGGATTCAACAAAGGCTTCAATCAGAACTATAGGAATCAACCCAACTTTTCCTATAGGAACAACACTGTGGAGAATCCTCAGGACCAGTCATATCCACCATTCAAACCTCAAGGAAAGACCACACTTCAAGGAAACTTCCCAACAAAACCAGCATTCAATAACAGTGGAGGCTTTTAACAAAGGCATCCTTACAACAACAAACAGGGCAATTTTTAGCCACGACAACAATACCAACAGGGAACATACCAAGGGAACCAACAATACCAAGGACAAGGAAGCTCTTCAAACCAACAAAGACAAGAAGACACAACCCAACAAATGATGAAACAAGTGTTGGAGAGCAATAAAAAACTGCAAAGTGAATGGACTACAAGATTCGACCATCTAGAAAGAGAGTTTGCAAGCTTCAAGCAACAACTTCCTCAACAAGGATCATCATCAAATAGACCACCCGGCTTTCTACCAGGAAAACAAGAACCTAATCCAAAGGAATACATCAATGCCATAACACTAAGAAGTTGAAGAGAACTACCATCAACAAAGGTCATTGAGGATAATGAGAATCAAGGTGAGGGGATGGACTTTGAACCTGAAAAGGAAACCATTTAGAAGGAGAAGCATGATGAAGAGGAAGCCAAAGAATTCAAAGGGAAAGGCATGATGTATGAAGAAACAAAGGAGAAGGCAAAAACCGGTTCAACTTCTACACCCAAGAAAAAAATCTTTGTGCCACCAGCCTATGAGCCAAAACTCCCCTTTCATGGAAGATTCAAGAAGCAGCTCTTAGAGAAATATAGAGCACTCTTTGACAAGCAAATGGAGAAGATTCAACTCACCATGCCATTGATGGATGCATTCATGCTGGTACCCCAATACAGCAAATTCCTCAAGGATGCTATCAAGGACATAACAAAGGAGATGGAAGGAATGGTTATCTTAACCCATGAATGCAGTGCCATTATCCAGAGAAGGACCATTCCCAGGAATGTTGAAGATCCCGGAAGCTTCACCCTACCATGCGCTTTGGGACCACTCTCCTTTGAGAGATGTTTATGTGATCTTGGAGCAAGTGTAACCTTGATGCCACTCTTAGTGACAAAGCAGCTAGGATTCACACGCTACAAAGAGTGTAGAATCTCACTTGTATTGGAAGATAGGTCAGTGAGACTTCCGGTTGGCATGCTTGAAGATATTCCGGTCATGGTCGGTAATTTCGAAATACCGATATATTTTGTGGTTCTGGTGATGGATGAAGAACCAAAGGACCCCCTGATCTTTGGAAGACCTTTCTAGCCACTGCTGGAGCCATCATTGATGTCAAGAAAGGGAAGATTGACTTGCACTTGGGAAAGAACCATATCCTCAAGTTTGACATCAATAAGGAGATGAAGAAACCGACGATTCAAGGGCAGGCCTTTTGGATTGAAACACTGGATGCTTTGGCTGATGAATACCTGGAAGAGCTGGCTATGGAGGACGCCCTGGAGATATTCATGTAGTATTATAAGTTTTTCATGGTTCAATTTTCAGATTGCAACCTAACGTATAATCTTAAACAAGGATCTAGGTTCTTGTAATCGAATCATAAAACAAACCTGGACATTACCTTTGCAGCGGAATTTGGTGGTAATGACGAGATCAACGAACAGATGAATACCTGTTCCTCCTTGGTATCCACATGCTTACAAGCACGGATGGCTGCTAGACCGGATGGAATTCTACCAGAGAGAGCGAGAGAGAGGAGAGAGAGCCTGCGGCTGCTCTTCCAAATCGCCAAGAAGCCATTGGGGTTTCATAACCCAAATGTTGCAATTAATTAACTCACTAATGGGCCCAAGTTTAATTAATTAAACTAATGGTCCATTAGACTTTTGGGCCCAAGACACAAATCAGACAAAAGCCCATTTGTTGTCTGCCCAACTCTCTGTACAAATACAGTAAATGCCTCAGCATCTTACGTATTAATTCCATCTTAACTTTCCCGTTAGCTATGGTGTGTGACCCTTCGGGATCATACAATACTGGTAATAAGTCCTAAACTTATAGATCATGAGCGGGCTCTAGCAAGTCATCATGATCACCCAGTATTTATGACTTATGTCTGATCTCGACATTTATCATACTTTCTAGAGATAGTACAGTAGATTTCAGGACATTCCCAACAATCTCCCACTAGTACTGGAATCCTACATTCCCTAATCCTTTTGTCTCAATATCTCGATCTGGCATAAGACAAGATGCGTGTCATTCTTATATAGCCAGACCATGTTCATCGGACCAGATTTGATACTGACAATGCAAACGACTTGGGCAAGTCCGTTTGGGAGTGGCCACTCTCTTACCAGCTATCAAGTCTCCGATTGGCCTAGAGATATTACCTCCGTTAAACGGCAGGGACAAATCCCATCTTGTTCCATCACTATGAACTACACAATTCATAATACACCCAACCAAGGTCCGTATAGCTCCCAGTTACGAAACAGCGTTAGACAATGATAAAAGCGCATCACTTCATGTGCAGCCACATGCATGCGAACTCAGTTCTAAGGACTATACTCTATAGTCGTATATGAGAACCTCTCATGACACATATATTAATATCTTGTAGAGTTCTCATCAGCGGGCCATGTCCGGTCATATGCTCCCCTACATATACCTATGTGTCGACTTTGATGCCGCGCATCTATGACCCCTCGAAACTTGGTCATAAGTCTCAACACAATCTAGTCTCAAGTGGTTGTTGGTGTTCCAATTTCAACAACCTTCGACTATGGACACTATGATTTATGTCATTTCGTTAAATATGGGGTTTCAGGATCAAGTCTACTCATGTACTTCGATGGCCCATATATAATGACATGAATCATTTTGGAACGATTATTTATATCACAGTTAAAATAATCCAGAAATCATAGATTTCATAAACATAAAATATCATTTTTACATGAACCTTTCAAAACAACTAAGTAAAGCCCTTTACAAACTCCCACTGAAATTAAGACTACATCTTAGTTTCATTCATCCTACAGCTACAGTTCGCGACTCATGCTTAGGCCTAAGGAGTGGCTTCGTTAATAGATTGGCAACGTTCTCATTCGATGAAACTTGCTGATCTACTTAACACCTCTGTCATTTATCTCACGGAATAGGTTATACCTACCCTCAAGGTGTTTGGACCTCTGATGTGCAGCTAGTCTCATCTATGCTGGGAATCACATCAAGTTCAGTAATGAACTCTTTCTTTCCAAACAACCTCTTTCGCTGCTTCTCAAGCTGCGAAATGTTCAGCTTAAGTCATGGAGTCAGCAACAGTGCCTTGCACCGCCAGACAGACACAAGATATAGCCGGACTGTGACCAGGAATTATCTTTGTCTATTGGAAACTTGTCTTTCAGACTCTACCGACTTTTAGCACTTCACTTTCTCCGTAAATCAAGAACTTATCCTTAGTATCCCTCAAATACTTTAGGATATTCTTTACGGCAATCCAGTGATTCTTTGCTGGATTTGACTGGTCTTTACTTGTCTTGCTTAATATTAAAGCTACATCAAAACAAGTACGTGTCATGGCATACATGATAGATCCAATTGCCGACGCATATGGAATCCTATCCATGCATTCAAGCTCAGCAGATATCGCAGGATACTGTATCTTGCTTAATGAATTGCCATGTGACATTGGCATAAAACCCTTCTTGGATTGCTGATTACGTGTAGGACTTTGTCAATTTAAGAATCCTGACTTTGTCCTACCAGCTCTACGTGGCTTTACCCATGTCAATCATAAAACCAACTCCCAAGCCAGTCCTTTACCGACTGCAGCATTGGGACGTTATTTTCGAGAATCAGTATGTCATCGACATACATTATGAGAAATGCAACATCGCTCCCACTTATCTATTAGTATACGCACAGTTCCACTTCGTTCCTGTCCAAGTCAAAACTTTGACTACTTCAACAGAACGACGATTCCAACTCCGATGTGTTTGCTTCCATCCATGAATGGATCAATGAAGCTAACTTACACTTAGTGTAATTTTTTGGAGTCCTGGCTTACTTTCGCTTCTTTGAATTTCGCAGGTTGGTCGCTTTCAATGATCATCAGATCATGCGAACTTTCAATGATCATCAGGTTCAACTAATGACGAGAAATCACTCTCGGATTAGTGACTGATTCATTCATATCTGCGAACTTCAGGCTCCATAGGTGTAGATTCTACAGAAATCTGTAAATCCATCCGCTGCTCTCCCTCAACAGGTTGAGCAGCCACCTGTATTTCTCGAATTTCTTCGAGTTATACTTTTACTCCCACTGTTCTTAAGTAACTTCCCTTCTTAGAAAACAGAATGGACGTAAAAGGTAACAAGTCTTGGTTTCCCTAGGACAACCAGCGAAGTAGCACAACTACAAATACTCAGTAAAAACGAATTTGGATCGATTCCATTCCACATTTATGTGGTGTCTTTCAACTGATATTGGTGGAACTATTTCAGCGTAAACTTAGATATTTCTAGAGCGTTATTCTTAAAGAATATCATGGAAGATTCGTGTGACTCATCTTTAATCATTTCTAATAAGATCTGATTCTTTCTAACAGAAACACCTCCAGGTTTTCAGGAGAAATGAGCTGTGAAACGACTTCACACTCATTCAGATGATCACACCATCAATGACTTAAGTATTCTCACTCGTGATCTAATCAAGAGTCTCAATACTTCTGTCACCCAGATTCTATACCTCATTCTGGAACTCTTTCGACCATGTCAAAGAATTCCGACTTGTGTCTCATCAAATGAACACAGTCTTACTCACTGAAGTAATCAGTAGAGACAATTAAGTACAGGAAATTTTCTCTGGCATTACTGCTCATCGGACCACATACATGATTATGTTCAATCTCCAATAAGCCTTTGGGCCTTTCTCTAGCTCGGCTAAGATGGGCCCTTTGTCTTTTGGTCTAGTAAGCAGAATTCAAGTCTCATAAGATATCCATTCAAATGAGCCCAAAAGTCCATAACTATGGGGTTTCTGAATCTGACTTACTCTATGTGACCAAAACATTTATGCCAAGAAAAATCAGGTTTAATTCATCAGATTTAAACTAATTGCGGTATTTATGTTACATTTTAGGCACTCTATGGTTTAAGATATAAAACCCATTCCTTGAATAGGGTGCTACAATTAATATTTCATTAAGATCAAAAGAACAAAACTTGTCTTTTATCAAAATGAAAAACATTCAAATTCTTACAAGAAAATGAAAGACAACTCTGCTTAAAGCAGGTACATTATAGCAATTACTTAATACAAAACCAAGCCTCAAAGTCATCTACAAGTGAAAACCCTACGGCTGAGGCAGCATCCATAACTCCTTCCAGACACGCAGTTCCACTTGTCCTTCCTTCAACGTTCTACTGTTGCTCAGGCTCTGCATATTATAATAAATATCAGTGCCACAACCAGTATCCAATACCTATAAGGTATAACTTGAAGTAATAACATGAATACCAGAGGAAGTAGTTTCATACATCAACTTCAACTCCTCATAATCTTCCATGAATTTAATGCAATCTCTCTTCCAATGCCCAGTCTCTTTACAGTAGCAGCACTTACCAACGTAAGAGGTATCTGACTCGGGCTCAGAAGACACACGCTTGCCATGATTTAAAATCTGGACAACTTTGTCTTCACCCTTGTCAGCATTAGGTTTAGAAAACCTACCCTTCTCCTTCATGAGATTGTACAGGGTACTCTTCACGTTTGGCTCAACTGTTTTGAGCATATCATGCGGTTCAGTCAGTGTCTTCGTTAAGCCTTTCTTGATATAGTTCCTTCTGAACTTATCATAGCTTGACGGCAGTGACTGCAGAATGATCTCAGTTGCCAATTCTTGGCTAACTGGATAATCTAGTTTCCTCAGGTTATCTATGTAACCCATCATTTTACTGATATGAGGACTTACTGGATGATCATTCGGTAGCTTGCAGCTAGTGAGAGATTTAACCAACTGGTATCTTGAAGGATTCGTTTAGTATTTCCTGGTTCAATTCATCAGATTAATTGATCCTACTAAACATGCCAGATCTAGGTTCTCTTGATAGAATCATAAAGGATCTCACCTGTTACCTTGTTTTGCAGCGGAAAGAGGAGGTACGGGTCAGAGATCAGCAGAACCACCAAGAGATAGCTCCTCCAAAGGCTCACACACGCACACTGCAGGAAATTGGCTGCTAGACCGAGAGGAGGGAGGCCGCAGAGAGAGAGAGAGTTGGCGCAGAAGCTTAAGGGGAAAAAGGTGGCTAGGTTAAGTTTTAATCATAAAACTTATGCCTAATTCCTTTTGGGCTTTTGGGCCCAATTTCCAGTCTGATTGGATTTAATCAGGCCCTTCTATCTCTCCAAGCACAGCAAATGCCTAGCACTTTTACCGTACCTCTGCTAAACCGTTCCTTCATAGTTTCCTGTTAGCTTAGGCGTGTGACCCATATGGGATCATATAATAAAGGCAATAAGTCCAAGACTTATAGATCATGAGCGGACTCTAGCAAGCCATCATGACCCCCAGTATTATATGACTTATGTCTGATCATTGACATACTCTTACTTTCTAGAGACAGTACAGAGATTACTGGACATAATTCCAACAATCTCCCACTTGTACTGGAATCTCTGTATTCATAATCCTTTTGTCTCAATATATCGATTAGTCATAAGGCAAGATGAATGTCATCCTTATAAAGCCTAATCATGTTCATCGGACTCTGATTTGATACTGACAATCCAAACGACTCGGGACAGTCTGTTTGAGCATGGCCATGCATTTTCCAGTATTCAAATCTCCGATTGGCCTAGAGATATTCACTCCATTTATATTGGAGGGACAAATCCCGTCTTGTTCCATCACTGTAAACTACTCATTTCATAATACACCCAAACAAGGTCCTTATAACTATCGCTTAACGACAGCGTTAGACAATGATCAAAGCGCATCAGTTCATGTGCAGTCACATGCATGCGAACTCAGGTCTAAGGACTATACTCTATAGTCGTAGTAAGAATCTCTTATGACACAGATATAAATATCTTGAAGAGTTCTTATAAGCGGGTCTTGTCCGGTCGTATGTTCCCCAACATACACCTATGTACTGACTTTGATGCCGTGCATCTATGACATCCTGAGACTTTGTCATAAGTCACATACCAATCTAGTCTCACGCGGTTGTTGATATTCCAATTTCAACAACCTTCGACTAGGGACAAGATGATATAAGCCATCTATCAAATATAGGGTCTCATGATCAAGCTAAATGACTTTGATGACTCAAGATCAAGTCACTTACTTCGATGACCTATAAAATGGTTTATATCACTTTGGAACGATTATTACATCACAGTTAAAATAATCATAAAATAATTTTATTAAACATCTTAAAATGTTTTACAAGAACATATCAATAACTAAATAAAGCCCTTTACTAACTCCCACTGAAATTAAGACTACATCTTAATTTCACTTATCCTACAGCTACAGTCCGCGACTCGTGCTTAGGCCTAAGGAGTGGCTTCGTTAATAGATTAGCAACGTTCTCATTCGTTGAAACTTGCTGATCTACTTAACATCTCTTTCATTTATCTCATGGAATAGGTTATACCTACCCTCAAGGTGTTTGGATCTTTGATGTGCATCTAGTCTCATCTATGTTGGGAATCACATCAAGTTCAGTGATGAACTTTTCTTTCCAAACAACCTTTTTCGCCGCTTCCCAAGCTGCGAAATGTTCAGCTTAAGTCATGGAGTCAGCAACAGTGCCTTGCACTGCCAGATAGACACAAGATATAACCGGACTGTGACCGGAAATCATCTTTGTCCATTGGAAAACTTGCCTTTCAGACTCTACCGACTCGTAGAACCTCACTTTCTCCGTAAATCAAGAACTTATCCTAAGTATTCCTCAAATACTTTCGGATATTCTTTACGGCAATCCAGTGATTCTTTGCTGGATTTGACTGGTCTTTACTTGTCTTGCTTAACATTAAAACAATATCAAACAAGTACGTTTTATGGCATACATGATAGATCCAATTGCCGACGCATATGGAATCTCATCCATGCATTTAAGCTCAGCAGTTATCGTAGGACATTGTATCTTGCTTAACGGAATGCCATGTGACATTGGCATAAAACCCTTCTAGGAATGCTGAAAAACGTGTAGGACTTTGTCAATTTAAGAATCCTGACTTTGTCCTACCAGCTCTTTTGGATCTCTATCTTTAGATCCAAAATCCAAGAACTACGTGGCCTTACCCATGTCAATCATAAAACCAACTCCCAAGCCAGTCCTTTACCGACTGCAGCATTGGGACGTTATTTCCGAGAATCAGTATGTCATCAACATACAATATGAGAAATGCAATATCGCTCCCATTTATCTATTAGTAAACGCACAGTTCCTTTTCGTTCCTGTTCAAGTCAAAACCTTGACTACTTCAACAGAACGAAGATTCCAACTCCGATATGTTTGCTTCCATCCATGAATGGATCGATGAAGCCAACTTACACAAAATGTAATTTTTCGGAGTCCGGGCTTACTTTCGCTTCTTTGAATTTCGCAGATTCGTCGCTTTCAATGATCATCAGATCATGCGAACTTTCAATGATCATCAGGTTCAACTAATGACGAGAAATCACTCTCGGATTAGTGACTGATTCATTCATATCTGCGAACTTCAGGCTCTACAGGTGTAGATTCTACAGAAATCTGTAAATCCATCCGTTGCTCTCCCTCAACAGGTTGAGCAGCCTCCTATATTTCTCGAATTTCTTCGAGTTATACTTTTACTCCCACTGTTCTTCTTGGAAAGTAAATTCCCTTCTTAGAAAACAGAATGGACGTAAAAGTAACAAGCCTTGGTTTCCCTAGGACAACCAGTGAAGTAGCACAACTACAAATACTCAGTAAAGACGAATTTGGATCGATTCCAATCCACATTTACGTGGTGTCTTTCAACTGATATTGGTGGAACTATTTCAGCGTAAACTTAGATATTTCTAGAGCGTTATTCTTGAAGAATATCATGGAAGATTCGTGTGACTCATCTTTAATCATTTCTAATAAGATATGATTCTTACTCACAGAAATACCTCAAGGTTTTCAGGAGAATTGAGCTGTGAAACGACTTCACACTCATTCAGATGATCACACCATTAATGACTCAAGTATTCTCACTCGTGATCTAATCCAGAGTCTTAATACTTCTGTCACTCAGATTCTATACCTCATTCTGGAACTCTTTCGAGCATTTCAAAGAATTCCGACTCGTGTCTCATCATATGAACACAGTCATACTCACTGAAGTAATCAGTAAATATAATGAAGTACAGGAAATTTTCTCTGGCATTGCTGCTCATCGGGCCACATACATGAGTATGTTCAAGGTCCAATAAGCCTTTGGGCCTTTCTCTAGCTCGGCTAAGATGGGCCCTTTGTCTTTTGGTCCAGTAAGTAGAATTCAAGTCTCATAAGATATCCAATCAAATGAGCCCAAAAGTCCATAACTATGGGATTTTTGAATCCGACTCACTCTATATGACCAAAACATTTATGCCAAGAAAAATCAGGTTTAATTCATCAGATTTAAACCAATTCGGTATTTATGTTACATTTAGGCACTCTTTGGTTTAAGATATAAAACCCATTCCTTGAATAGGGTGCTACAATTAATATTTCATTAAGATCAAAAGAACAAAACTTGTCTTTTATCAAAATGAAAAATATTCAAATTCTTACAAGAAAATGAAAAACAACTCTGCTTAAAGCAGGTACATTGTAGCAATTACTTAATACAAAAACAAGCCTCGAAGGCATCTACAAGTGAAAACCCTACGGCTGAGGCAGCGTCCATAGCTCCTTCCAGACATGTAGATCCACTTGTCCTTCCTTCAACATTCTACTGTTGCTTAGGCTCTGCATATTATCACAAATATCAGTGCCACAACCAGTATCCAATACCTATAAGGTAGAACTTGAAGTAATAACATGAATACCCGAGGAAGTAGTCTCATACATCAACTTCAACTCCTCATCATCTTCCATGAATTTAATGCAATCTCTCTTCCAATGCCCTGTCTCTTTACAGTAGCAGCACTTACCAACGTAAGAGGTATCTGACTCGGGCTCAGAAGACACACGCTTGCCATGATTCAAAATCTGGACAACTTTGTCTTCACCCTTGTCAGCATTAGGTTTAGTAAACCTACCCTTCTCCTTCATGAGATTATTCAGGGTACTCTTCACGTTTGGCTCAACTGTCTTGAGCATATCATGCAGTTCAGTCAGCGTCTTCGTTAAGCCTTTCTTGATATAGTTCCTTCTGAACTTATCATAGCTTGACGGCAGTGACTGCAGAATGATCTCAGTTGCCAATTCTTGACTAACTGGATAATCCAGTTTCCTCAGGTTATCAATGTAACCCATCATTTTACTGACATGAGGACTCACTGGATGATCATTTGGTAGCTTGCAGTTAGTGAGAGACTTAACCAACTGGTATCTCTCCACTCTTATCTGCTCCTGAAATTTCAATTTCAGGCTGCTGATCATCTCTATTGGCGACTCCATGTTCTCATATTGCTTCCGCAAGTCTGAGTCCATGGTAGCCAATATCAGACCACGCACATCTACCGCATCATTATAATGCTTATTCCAAGCATCATATACTGCATGGGAGGCATTGGACCCGATCCTCACGGGGAGAGCTCTCTCAAGAACATAGTCCTTTCTCTCCTGCCTAAGGACTAGCCTCAGGTTCCGCGACCAAGTCAAGAAATTTGATCCGTTCAGTTTGTCCTTCTCAAGGACAGACCGGATCGAGAAAGTGTTTTGATTGTTTGTGCTAGTCATAACTGAAATTTAAGATAAAAGAATTTTAGTTAATATGTTCAATATGATTAATCTCGTATTATACTTAATATGATTAATCTCGCATTATATTCCATAACATCAGTTACCCTCAATAGAATATAATGATTCCAAGATCCACATATAACTAAGATCAAAGTGGGCCACTGGCCGTCACCCAACCTTAGCTTATATCGGTAAGCCCTATCTCGGCTAATTATATCCGTGATATAACTCTTGGTTGTGAATCTGGGCCCGAGGCCCAATCCACTCTGATGTCTCAAGGCCCGGGACTCCCGATGGCCTAGTCAAGAAAACCAGACTATACAGTCATGTAATCACTAATGTCTGGGACTCCCAATGACATCAATGAATCACAAACTGTCTTACCCACGCAAAAGATAGACACCCTCACACTGTAAGGCCGTGTGTACGTATGAATGGGCTTCAACAGCTGACATAATCTGGACAAGACATCCAACGCTTGATATTATTTGAGGTTTGTAGGTTTTTCTTAAAATTTCATCCCAAAATAGAAGATTACTATTTTGGGAAACTTTCCATTTTTGGAAACCTACTAATTTTGGAAACTTTCTAAAATTGGAAACTTCCTAAAATTGGAAACTTTCTAACTATAGAAATTTCCTAAATATCCAAAACATGCAAATCTAGAAACTTCTATTCTAAGAAACTTTCTAATTTCAGATTTTGGAAACTGATTAATTTAAAATTAAATTTTAGTTATAAAATAAATTTTTAAATTAAATCTGAAGAATAGACTCAAATAATTGGCCCAATTGTTTTAACTTCTTGGCCCATGGCCCAAGAATTGGTCTATGTCCAAGACATAACCCAATTGTCCAATTAAATGACATAACCGGTCTGGTTCATTAAAATTGGTCTAACCAAAATTAATTACTACGATGACCACAATTGTCAACCGGTTATTTACTAAACCGGATTTTCTCAATTTATTTGGTCCAACCAAATCAAATTAGAAAATCACTGGTTTAGGCACTAAATCCAATTTTACGACTTTGGATTTCTTATCACGGTTTAACCAGAACTTAATAAATTTTATTAAGTCTGTTTATTAAACCGTGACGATTAAGATTTTAATTGTTTTAAACCGAACCATCACAAGCCAAACCGAAACGGCTTGAGCCAAAACGAACCGACCAATTAGGTCACGTGAAACGATCACGTTCGGGATGGCCGCTTGCATCACGCGATCGGGACGGCCGTAAGCCTCACGATCGGGACGAGCTCGGGTTGTGATCGGGACGGGATGGAGGGTCGTGACGCGAGAGAGACGGGACGGGACGGGACGAGAGACGAGCGATCGGCGAGCTCGGGTCGTGCGATCATGACGCGATCGCTGTCGATCCATGACATCGATCCGTGATCGATCCATGCGATCGGCTGTCCCGATCGGTTCATCATTCGCGGTCCATCTCTCGCGCATACCGATCCATGATCGGATGACGCGACGCGACTTGATCCGGACGTGTGATCCTTTGGCGATCAACACTCCGACGCAAACCGATTCATATAGATCTGATCATGCGATTTCTAGTTTAGGTTTTAATTCTTTGTTTCTTAAGTGTTTTTCTTATCAATAGATTGATTCAAACACTTCTAAACAACCTAAACATGATTCTAAACAAGAAATCCTAATAGAACCAATGGCTCTGATACCACAGAAGGATTCGTTTAGTATTTCCTGGTTCAATTCATCAGATTAATTGATCCTACTAAACATGCCAGATCTAGGTTCTCTTGATAGAATCATAAAGGATCTCACCTGTTACCTTTTTTGCAGCGGAAAGAGGAGGTACGGGTCAGAGATCAGCAGAATCACCAAGAGATAGCTCCTCCAAAGGCTCACACACGCACACTGCAGGAAATTGGCTGCTAGACCGAGAGGAGGGAGGCCGCAGAGAGAGAGAGAGTTGGCGCATAAGCTTAAGGGGAAAAAGGTGGCTAGGTTAAGTTTTAATCATAAAACTTATGCCTAATTCCTTTTGGGCTTTTGGGCCCAATTTCCAGTCTGATTAAATCCCTTGGATTTAATCAGGCCCTTCTATCTCTCCAAGCACAGCAAATGCCTAGCACTTTTACCGTACCTCTGCTAAACCGTTCCTTCATAGTTTCCTGTTAGCTTAGGCGTGTGACCCATATGGGATCATATAATAAAGGCAATAAGTCCAAGACTTATAGATCATGAGCGGACTCTAGCAAGCCATCATGACCCCCAGTATTATATGACTTATGTCTGATCATTGACATACTCTTACTTTCTAGAGACAGTACAGAGATTACTGGACATAATTCCAACATATCTCTCCACTCTTACCTGCTCCTGAAATCTCAATTTCAGGCTGCTGATCATCTCTATTGGCGACTCCATGTTCTCATATTGCTTCCGCAAATCTGAGTCCATGGTAGCCAATATCAGACCACGCACATCTACCGCATTATCATAATGCTTATTCCAAGCATTACGTACTGCATGACAGGCCTTGGATCCGATCCTCTCGGGGAGAGCTTTCTCAAGGACATAGTCCTTTCTCTCATGCCTGAGAACTAGCCTCAGGTTCCGCGACCAAGTCAAGAAATTTGTTCCGTTCAGTTTGTCCATCTCAAGGACATACCGGATCGAGAAAGTGTTTTGATTGTTTGTGCTCGTCATAGCTGAAATTTAGAGATAAATAGAGTTTTAGTTATTTAGTTCATAAAAGAGTAATCTTAATAACTTATAAGAAAAATCGCATTGCATTCAAAATTTCTTTGTTTAACCTCATAAGAATGCAATGATTCCGAGACCCATGTTCAGCTAAATCCAAAGTGGGCCACTGGCCGTCACCCGGAATTAGCTTTACTTGGTAAGCATACACACAGCTAGTTATATCCATATAACTCTCGGTTGTGGATTAGGCCCAAGGCCCAATTCACCAGATGTCTCAAGGCCCGGGACTCCCGATGGCCCAGTCAAGGAAACCAATCTCTTACAGCCAAATAATCACTTAAGTCTGGGACTCCCAATGAAATTAGTGACTATATACTACTTTACTTACGCGAAAACAGACACCTCACACTGTAAGCCATATCTGTAATCGAATAAGCGTTAAGTAGCTGACAAGATTGGAAAGACATCCAAGCTTGATATCGTTTTTGAGGATTTTCAGTTTTATTTCCAAAAATAGAAGATTACTATTTTGGGAAACTTACTTATTTTAGAAACTTTCTAAATTTAGTAACATACTAAAAATAGAAATTTCTAATTTAATATTTTATAAATATTTTGGGATTGGGTCACAAATTATAGGCCCAATTCTTGGCCCAAGACCATAGAATTCCAGTTGGCCCAATAATTTGACATAACCGATTCGGTTTATTAATTCTGGTCCAAGACCAAATTAACTATCAAAACTATCGGTTATTTACTAAACCAGACCAGCTCTAAATTATTTGGTCCAACCAAATCAAACTTAGACCAGCCTTCGGTTTAGGTTAAAATTCAATTTTTGAATTTCAATCCGGTTTAACCAGAAATTAAATAATACCAATTGTATTAAATAATTTCCAGCAAACCGCGATTTGGGTTAACCGCTTGAACCACCAATTAAATTGGATCGGTTCAGTTAAGTCCAAAACCGGGAAGAAACACCTAGTGTTTTAGCCAATTTGACCTAACTTGCGGTTTAAGGCTTTAAACACACGATTAACCGCCAATTAAATGGACCGGTCTAATCAGTGCGGTTTGGGCAACGAACCGCGAAGCTCGGTTTAACCGATTGACTATTCGCGGGACATAAAGTTTTAACGGGCCAAACGATAGGATCCATGATCAGATCATGGACCCACGATCCGACTCGGCCCATCACGCATGATCCGTCCATCGGCCTCACGATCGATTGATCGATCTCGGCCCAAACGATCATACGGTTGGCTCTCGATCACTTGTGGATCACGGCAACACTCGGCCCATTATCGATCAATCATGCCATCGGGACAGGATTGTACAATCGATCATACGGCCTCGCTTCCCACGATCGTCGATCATCCATGCACACTCAATCATGCTATGCATACGATTGATGCCAACGATCGATCGATCCATGAATTAAGCGATCATGCCATGATCCTTGATTCGAGACTTAGCAATCAACGGCCCATCATCTCTCGGCTAAGCGATCGAAGGCCATCGATCACACGGAACATCACGGCCGATTGGATCCGTGAACCCTACGTCGCGATTGGCTCTCGGCTTACTTGAGAGACAAGGGATCGATCGCATCTCTCCTCTCATTCGACCGAGACCATAACATCACGATCATGAAATGCGATCGCCGGCCCTAATTTTGAACCTTGCAGCTCACGCAAAAACAATGGCAACTAGACATCTCCAATGATCCGAGACCATAAAGAGAAATTCGATTAGGGTTTTAACGATTTAATCAATTTTTATTCATTAAATTGATTCCACAAACCATTAAACAATCATTATGATCCAAATTACAAGAATCTAATGAACCTACGCTCTGATACCACTGTAGTATTATAAGTTTTTCATGGTTCAATTTTCAGATTGCAACCTAACGCATAATCTTAAACAAGGATCTAGGTTCTTGTAATCGAATCATAAAACAAACCTGGACATTACCTTTGCAGCGGAATTTGGTGGTAATGACGAGATCAACGAACAGATGAATACCTGTTCCTCCTTGGTATCCACACGCTTACAAGCACAGATGGCTTCTAGACCGGATGGAATTCAACCAGAGAGAGCGAGAGAGAGGAGAGAGAGCCTGCGGCTGCTCTTCCAAATCGCCAAGAAGCCATTAGGGTTTCATAACCCAAATGTTGCAATTAATTAACTCACTAATGGGCCCAAGTTTAATTAATTAAACTAATGGTCCATTAGACTTTTGGGCCCAAGACACAAATCAGACAAAAGCTCATTTGTTGTCTGCCCAACTCTCTGTACAAATACAGTAAATGCCTCAGCATCTTACGTATTAATTCCATCTTAACTTTCCTGTTAGCTATGGTGTGTGACCCTTCGGGATCATACAATACTGGTAATAAGTCCTAAACTTATAGATCATGAGCGGGCTCTAGCAAGTCATCATGATCACCCAGTATTTATGACTTATGTCTGATCTCGACATTTATCATACTTTCTAGAGATAGTACAGTAGATTTCAGGACATTCCCAACAAGTCATGACCACTAAAAAGGCGTGAGTGAGATGATGGACAAAGAAGGACATGAGTATGCAAAACTCCTTGACTCTCGCAAGCCATTGGAAGGTAACGCTCAATTTTTGGAACTCCTTCAAGAAGTCCACAACATCAAGTCCATGGAGGAAAAATAAGAAACCAAACCAGCTGGAAATGGTGTGTCCAACCTAGATAATTATTGGTGTGAACTGAAAGCACCAAAGGTAGAACTCAAACAGCTTCCGGATGGGCTAAGGTTTGCTTTTTTGGGACCAAACTCATCATACCCTGTCATAGTAAGTGAAAACCTGAATGGAAATGAACTGAACTTACTCCTTAATGAATTAAGAAAATATAGTAGAGCAATAGGTTATTCACTTGATGATATCAAGGGACTTCGCCAAATATTTGCACCCATAGAATCCACATAGAAGATGAAAAATGACTTCAATTGAGCACCAAAGGAGACTGAATCCTAATTTAAAAGAAGTTTTTAAAAAGGAATAATCTTTTCCTATTTCAGATAGCACATGGGTCTCACATGTTCATGTAGTTCTTAAGAACAGAGGTATAACAATTGTTAAAAATGAGAAAATGAACTAATCCCTACAAGAAATATAATCGGACATAGAATGTGCATCGATTATAGGAAATTGAAATCAACCACCAGAAAAGATCACTTTCCTCTCCCATTCATTGATCAAATGTTTGAATGATTGGCAAATCATCCATTCTACTGTTTTCTATATGGGTACAGTGGGTTCTTTCAAATACCCATTCAACCTAATGACCAGGAAAAGACGAAATTCACATGTCCTTATGGCACCTTTGCATATCGAAGGATGCCGTTCGGATTATGTAATGCTCCAGCAACCTTTCAAAGGTGCATTATGTCGATCTTTTTTTACTTAATTGAAGAAATGGTTGAAGTTTTATGGATGATTTCTCTGTATATGGTTCCTCGTTTGCTGCTTGTTTGTCAAATTTGTGCAGGGTACTTCAGCGTTGCGAGGAGAAAAACTTTGTACTAATCTGGGAGAAATGCCACTTCATGGTGAAGGAGGGGATAGTACTTGGGCACAAAATTTCAGAATGAGGAATCGAAGTGGACAAAGCAAAAATAGATGTAATGATGGGACTGCAACCACCGAACTCAGTCAAAGGGATAAGGAGATTTTTGGGTCATGCATGTTTTTACCGGCAGTTCATCAAAGACTTTTCAAAGATTGCAAGGCCATTGACAAGGCTGCTGTGCAAAGAGACAGAGTTCATCTTTGATGACGAATGCCTAAAAGCATTCCACACGATCAAGAATGCCCTTGTGAGTTCTCCCATAGTTCAAGCTCCAGACTGGGATCTTCCTTTTGAGATAATGTGCGATGCAAGCGACTATGCAGTCGAAACGGTTCTAGACCAGAGGAAGGACAAAAAGCTTCATGTCATATATTATGAAAGGAAGGAGCTCTTGGCAGTAGTGTTTGCATTTGACAAGTTCATATCTTATTTGCTGGGATCAAAAGTAGTGGTGTACACTGGTCATGCAGCGTTGAGACACTTGTTGGCTAAGAAGGATGCCAAGCCAATATTGTTACGATGGATACTTCTGCTTCAGGAGTTTGACCTGGAAATCCAAGACAAGAAAGGAGTTGAGAATGAAGTGTCCGATAACTTATCTAGGTTGAGGATTAATGAAGAGGTACCAATCAAAGATTTCCTGCCAGAAGAACAGCTCTTGCTCATTCACAGTTTAAGAGAAGGATATGAGATGGGCCTAAAGATGGAAGAAGTAAATAGCTTGAAAGATGAGAGCTTGCCTTGGTATGCAGATTTTGTCAATTACTTAGCCTGTGGAAAGGAGCCACCAAATCTCAGCAGCTACCAAAGGAAGAAGTTCTACCGGGATGTTACTCGATTCTATTGGGATGAACCTTGCCTATTCAAAAGGTTTTCAGATGGTCTCTATAGGAGATGTGTTCTAGAAGAAGAGATAGAAGTAATCTTGTATCACTGCCACGGTTCAGATTATGGAGGACACTTTGGATCGTTCAAAACCGCTACAAAGGTATTACACTCAGGTTTTTGGTTGCACATCCTCTTTAAGGATGCTCACAGATATGTGTCAAAGTGTGATGTCTGCCAAAGGAAGGGGAACATTGGAAGGAGGAATGCGATGCCACAAAACCCGATATTGGAAGTTGAAATATTTGATGTGTGGGGGATTGACTTCATGGGACCTTTCCCATCCTCCTATGGGAACCAATACATTTTGGTAGCAGTTGAATATGTTTCAAAGTGGGTAGAAGCCATCGCAAGTCCTACCAATGATGCTAAGGTAGTTATCAAGCTATTCAAGTCTACAATATTCCCCAGGTTTGGTATCCCAGGAGTTGTAATCAATGATGGAGGCAGTCACTTCATCGACAAGGTGTTCAAAAATCTTCTCAAGAAGTATGGAGTGAAGCACAAGGTGGCTACGCCTTACCATCCTCAATCCAGCGGACAAGTAGAGGTTTCTAACCGGAAAATCAAGGCCATATTGGAGAAGACTGTTGGGAACTCAAAGGATTGGGCCAAGAAACTTGATGTGCTCTTTGGGCATACCAGACAGCCTTCAAAACACCTATCAGCACAACACCTTTCAACCTCTTGTACGGAAAGTCATGTCACTTACCAGTAGAGTTGGAGTACAAGGCAATGTGGGCAGTGAAGCTACTAAATTTTGACATCAAGACTGCATCTGAGAAACGCCTCATCCAACTCCATGAGCTTGTCGAAATCAGGTTAGATGCTTATGAAAGTTAGAAGATCTACAAAGAAAGGACAAAAGCATTCCATGACAGGAGGATTATCAAGAAAGAGTTCAAGGTAGGAGACCTGATACGATCAGGTTTTAATCCCTAGATCTACACTGCAAGTGCACATACGTGAACTAGTAGTATATAGGGTATCGAATCCACAGAGACTCTAGACTCTTGCGATAGATTATAGAATTTCAGGTTAAGCTAGGTGAAATAGTAGAAAGCAGAATATCAGAAAGCAGAAAAGTAAATAGATCGGTTTGTAAGCAAGAAGCGAAGGCGTCAGGTCAAGGGAGTTCTCAGGAAATCAGGAACACATGCTAATCAATCAATCGGGATCTAATTAGGAACTGTTCTAGAACTAGAATCACAGAATTATAAAAGACCAAATGTCGTTGCGAATATTATCTATGTCTAACAATCCTAGCAAGCCAACTGTCGTTGCGAATCCTAGAGATCTAAACATGCATTAATCTCAAGTTCTTTCGTTCACAATTCTCCTAAACCAAATTCCTTTGTGAATAGTCAAATTGCTCATCTAGGTTCTTTCTAATTAACTAACCAACTGTCGTTGCGGAAAGTAACTTAATATCAATAATCTAAGTGACCAATTCAGATCAAGCATTAAGAACAACCCTAGCTGAAGAACTAACAGATATGAATCCCTATAGATTGATTAACCTATAATTCCATGAAATCCCTAATGAGAATCCCTAAACCTAACAGGTAAACTACTCAGACATGGCAATTGAAGCAAAAGACATGATGAATAGAAAACCAAATAGCATAAAACAGAATAAGAAACAGGGGTTCGAAATCTTCTCTCTGTCGAGTATCTGATCAGCCCTTAAAACTCTCTGAATGTAAAATAAAGCGTAAGTAAAGCGTTGCCTAAACAATGGCTTAAAAACCCTAATATAATGATCTAATCACGGCTGGGGCTTCTTTGTAATTATGAGAAACTTCTGGGCCAAAGTACAAATTCCATAACTATTCATTAAATCACGCGAGAATTGCTTATCACGATCTTGTGTCGATCGATGCACATGTTGTGTCGATCGACCAAATGTCTGATATGGGCAGTGACTTCTTCTTCTCGGCCAAATGCAACAAATAGCTCCAAAATTCCCCATAATGTCCAAATCCGCTCCAGACATGTCTAGACCTGTAAACATATCTAAAAGACTCCAAAGCACAATAAAAGACTCGATAAATAAGACATATATCATGGTTAAAATCCCTAAAATCCATGGTATATCAACTCCCCCACACTTAAGCCTTGCTTTCCCTCAAGCAATTAAAGAACCTAAGCATAAGAAAAGAGGTTTGAAAACACAGAAACTCATTTCGTCTTAGGAACTTTCGCATTCACACTCACTTAATAAAACCACTGAAAACTTTCCTACAGAACTCAAGACCACAATATACTTCCCCCACACTTAGCAACTGTCCCAAGTAAACTCCACAATCAAGTTAGGACATTCAAGTTCACCACACTAGTCTCTGGATACAATTAGGTGCAGTCTCACAGAGGGAGTATCGAATCAAAGGACACATGGACTCAACCTATTCAGTATCTGACCACCAAACTGTCTGTTTCTAGTTTCTTTCTTTTCCCTTTCTCCCTTAACACTGATTTTTCCCCGCTGGGTATCATTTAATTTTTTCTATCAGTGCCCTTCCCTTTTTATTGGGGTTTAAACTTTGGATCTTTCCCATAATGCACATGAGGTAATAGTGGTTGCTACAACTCCCATGACCACTTCGAAGCTACTAGCTTAACCTCGGTTTTTATCTCTTTCTTTTTTTACTTTCAAAGGAGGGGAAAATCAGAAACCATACTTTAGAACAAGATCATAGGCTGTGCCAAACACATCAAAGGAATCCGACCCAAAGATTACCAAGCCCCTAGGTGAGAATTTAAAGTCAAGATTAAAGTGAGACTAGTGATGGATCCTCTGAATACCTGGTTAGATATGGATGTCCTTGATAAGTTGATCCGTTTGGGGTTTTCTAATAGTCATAGAGATCCTGCAAGTCTGTCTAATGGTCACTTATTTCATGTTCAAGCTAAAAATTTCCTTGAAAAATCATAGTTTCATACTGATTTTGACTCAATAAAACAATTTTGGACTGACACTAAGAAAAGAAAAGTGTGCGTCAGTAGTTACCTCCCCCACACTTGAAACACACTGTCCCCAGTGGTGTCAAGCTTAGGCTCGGTGAGAATAATAATCAAATCTGAAACAAATCCGAAAATTTGCAGATTACTTACCTGTCGTCGGCATGTGTCGATCGATGCACTAAGTGTGTCGATCGATGCAAGGCGATTATGCTCGCGGTTAATGAATAAACCGGTGTCTGAACCGCAATCGAGTCGGCTAACCATAAATCACAACTGTGTCGACCGATGTCCTATGTGTGTCGATCGATGCAGTGCGGTTTTGCTGTTTCTCACGCCGCTGAACCCATTAAAACAGAAAAATTAAAAACACCAAATCAAAAACGAAAAATGAAAACAAAACGAACCTAACAGTGGGTTGCCTCCCACTCAGCGCTTGTTTAAAGTCAGTAGCTTGACTATGTAAAAGAAATCAGACTTATGGTGGATTCAACAGAGACTTTGAGTGTCTCTGTGAATGTCTCTTCATCCAAGGTGGCGTATAAGCATTCGGATCATGAGATCTCCCAAGGAACGAAGGAGTAGAACCAGGGCGGGAGCAAAGCTTTGGTGGGATACTGCGTTTTCCTGCAGTCAGAGCAAATGAATTAATAGCTTTGAACTTATAAGATCGATACCTTTGCTTTGGTGGGAATGAGATTTCTGGAGCTTTCTGCTTAGTAGCAGTTGCAGGCACTGAAGATGTTAGAGCGAGTTCAGAATGAACTGCTATCTTCTCCTCTCCAACTGGAACCTCTGGTTCCTCCTCAACACTGAAGCTCTGTCCATCAATGGTGGCTCTCTGCTTCCTGTCCATCTTGAACTGCAATGGCTTATCTCCCAGTTGGAGATCAATCAGACCACGTCTCACATCTATCACAGCTCCCGCAATAGCTAAAAATGATCTTCCAAGCAGCAAAGGATCATCTGGCTCGACATTGTACTTCAGCACTACAAAGTCTATTGGAATTAAGTAGTTTCCAACTCTGATAGGTACATCCTCAAGAACACATTCGGGGTACCTCTTTGATAGATCAGCTAGGATAAGAGAGATTCACGCCATAAGTCCTAATCTCTTAGCCACAGAGTATGGCATGAGATTCACGCCAGATCCTAAATCACACATAGAATGCTTGAATTTGCCTTTAGAGATGGAACAGTTAAGAACAAAGACTCCTGGGTCTGGAAGCTTCTCTGAAATCTGAATTAGCTGTTTTTCCATCACTTTCATGCAATTAGCTTCGTATAGCTCCTGTTTGGACAGCTTAGGAGGCTAAGAATGCGGTAACTGAGGCTCAAAGACTCGTTCTGAGACTATTGCAGAGTTCTGGTCCCGTCTGCGATATGTGTCGATCGATGCAAGTTGTGTGTCGATCGACACAAGGCGATTTCGAGCAATTTCACCAGATGTGTCGGGACTGTGTCGATCGATGCAAGAGTTGTGTCGATCGATGCTTGTCTCAGACAGACAAAATTCATCCAGAAAATCCGAGATTATGCTCTCTTCTTCTCCTAGCAAGTCAATCCCATCTCTTGTGATCACAGCATTGACGTGTTGCTCTGTTCAGCTTTTACAGCTTCATTCTGCCTCTATATTGCTCTAGCTGTTTGTTGAATTTTGATATCTAACTCCTTCACATGTGTGCTCAAAGTTTCAAACTTTCCGTTCAGATTTTCATACAATGCATCTATCTTTGAGTTTAAGGACACATCGATCTATTGTTGTCCCTCAAGAAACTGTTCCATCATAGCTGCCAATCTGCTTTTATGTGTAGGTGCAGGCGGTGCTTGGTAAGAAGAAACACCACAGTTCCTTGAGAAGGAGTTACTCTGTTGATGGAAGGGCTTCTAAAAAGCAGATCCCTGACTGTAGAATCCAGTTCCTCCAACGCAGTTGATAGCTTCTTGCGTATACTTTCCAAGTAGAAGACTATGCAGAGAGTC
The DNA here is from genome assembly GCA_030180135.1 of Orychophragmus violaceus. NCBI lineage: Eukaryota > Viridiplantae > Streptophyta > Magnoliopsida > Brassicales > Brassicaceae > Orychophragmus > Orychophragmus violaceus. The sequence continues at coordinate 83,652,250 of CM058231.1, forward strand.
AACTTGGTTCTTCAACCCAGCTATCTGTGAGTGTCAATCCCTGAGCTGAAAAAATCATTCTGACACATCGTCCTTACGGATCTCTTAGTCTTCTTGGTGATTCCGCAAAGTGTGTCGACCGATGCAAGGAGGGCGTCGATCGATGCAATGCGAAAACTATGTCGATCGACACACAGGACCGTGTCGATCGATGCAAGCCAATTCTGTCGAACCTGACCTGCAAAACAGAGAAAAACAGAAAAATAAATCAGCAAAATAAAAACGAAAAACCTAGTCTAAACCCTAAGTTCAAATCTATCGAAGACTCAAAAGAGTCCCCGGCAACGACGCCAAAAACTTGATACGATCAGGTTTTAATAACTAGATGTACACTGCAAGTGCACAGACGTGAACTAGTAGTATATAGGGTATCGAATCCACAGAGACTCTAGACTCTTGTGATAGATTATAGAATATCAGGTTAAGCTAGGTGAAAGAGTAGAAAGTAGTAAATCAGAAAGCAGAAAAGTAAATATATCGGTTTGTAAGCAAGAAGCGAAGGCGTCAGGTCAAGGGAGTTCTCAGGAAATCAGGAACACATGCTAATCAATCAATCGGGATCTAATTAGAAATTGTTCTAGAACTAGAATCACAGAATTATAACAGACCAACTGTCGTTGTGAATCCTAGAGATCAAGACATGCATTAATCTCAAGTTCTTTCGTTCACAATTCTCCTAAACCAAATTCCTTTGCGAATAGTCAAAATTGCTCATCTAGGTTCTTTCTAATTAATTAACCAACTATCGTTGCGGAAATTAACCTAATATCAATAATCTAAGTGGCCAATTCAGATCAAGCATTAAGAACAACCCTAGATGAAGAACTAACAGATATGGATCCCTATAGATTGAGTAACCTATAATTCCATGAAATCCCTAATGAGAATCCCTAAACCTAACAGGTAAACTACTCAGACATGGCAATTGAAGCAAAAGACATGATGAATAGAAAACCAAATAGTATAAAACAAAATAAGAAACAGGGGTTCAAAATCTTCTCTCTGTCGAGTCTCTGATCAGCCCCTAAAACTCTCTAAGTGTAAAATAAAGCGTAAGTAAAGCATTGCCTAAACTATGGCTTAAAAACCCTAATATAATGATCTAATCACGGCTGGGGCTTCTTTGTAATTATGAGAATTTTCTGGGCCAAAATGCAAATTCCATAACTCTTCATTAAATCACGCGAGAATTGCTTGTCACGATCTTGTGTCGATCGATGCACATGTTGTGTCGATCGACACAGATGCTTGATATGGGCAGTGACTTCTTCTTCTCGGCCAAATGCACCAAATAGCTCCAAAATACGCCATAATGTCCAAATCCGCTCCAAACGTGTCTAGACCTGTAAACATATCTACAAGACTCCAAAGCACAATAAAAGATTCGATAAATAAGACATATACCATGGTTAAAATCCCTAAAATCCATGGTATATCAAGACCGAGTTTTACTGTACAACTCTCGGTTGAAGTTGTTTCCCGGAAAATGATATACCATGGATTTTACCGGTTTTAACCATGGTATATGCCTTATTTATCGAGTCTTATGTTATGTTTTGGAGTCTTTTTAGTATGTTTACAGGTTTAGACACGTTTGGAGCAAAATTGGAGTTATTGGAGCATTCTGGAGCATTTTGGAGATTTTACCCGAGAGACAGAGTTCACTGCCCATATTTGACGCTTGCAACGATCGACACACCTTTGGCATCGATCGTTGCATTGTGTGACCAAGCATTCTCGCGAGCGTTAATGAAGAATGAGGATTATTGCACTAAAGCCCAGAAAGCCCAGATATTTACACAGAAGCCCAAAACGTGTTTTAGCTATTATATAAGGGTTTTTTAGCCATTGTTTAGGCTACACTTTACTTTAGTTTTATTTTATTTCAGAGAGCCTTAGGGGCTGATCTTGTTCTCGAAAGAGACTTGATTTCGAACCCATGTTGATTATTCTGTTATATGATATTGGTTTTCTACTTATGATATTTTCTGTCTCGATGAACATGTCTGAGTAGTTTACCTGTTAGGTTGAAGGATTCTCATTAGGGATTTTAGAGAACTATAGTTTAAATCAATCTATAGGGATTCATATATGCTAGTTCTTTGTTTAGGTTGTTCTTAATGCTTAATCTGAAGTAGCTAATCAGAATTATGATGTTAGGTTGATTGATACAACGAGAGTTGGTTAATTAGCTAGAAAGAACCTAGATGAGCAATTTGATCTACTCGCAAAGAGATTTGGTTTAGGGGAATTGTGAACATATCAAACCTGATCATTAATGCTAGTTTAATCTGTTAGTAATTGCAAAGAGATTTGGATTGCTGCACTTAGACTTAGAGAATTCTCGCAACGAGAGTTGGTGAATTCTATATCCGTGTTTGAGTTCTAGAACAGTTATTGATTAGATCTTGAATGACTGATTGCTTGCGTTCCTGATTTCCTGAGAACTCCTGAAACCTAACGCTTCGCTTCCTTGCTCACAAACTCGCTGCTATTTACTTTCTGCTTGCTTTTTAGTTTCTAATCATATTTGCTTTCTCCTAGTTTAATCTTTTCTGTTCTTAATCTATCGTTGACCGGAGTCCCTGTGGATTCGATACCCTAAGTACTACAACTACATCACTGTGCACTTGCAGTTAGTATAGGGATAAAACTACACCTATCAAGTTTTTGGCGCCGTTGCCGGGGACTCTTTTGAGTCTCCGATAGATTTGAACTTAGGGTTTAGACTAGGTTTTTCGTTTTTTGTTTTTGTTACTATTTTTTTTTTCTTTCTGTTCTTGCGTTTCAGGTACGCCTGAATCGCCCTGAAACGATCGACATGGTCCTGTGTGTCGATCGTCACATCATCGCGCTTGCATCGATCGACGCTTCTCCTGCATCGATCGATACATATCGTAAGAAAGATGTGTGATTTCTTCAGTCCAGGGATTGACAGTTCACAGATAGCTGAGTTGAAGAGTAAAGCTGACTATCTGCATAGTCTTCTACTTGAAAAGTATGCGCAAGAAGCTATCAACTGCTTTGGAGGGAATGAATTCTATAGTCAGGAATCTGATTTTCAGGGACCTTTCCAGCAACAGGGTAATGCCTTCTCAAGGAACTATGGTGTTTCTTCTTACCAAGAACCTCCTGCAGCCACTGCTTTTGAGACTAGGATGGAAACTATGATGGAGCAGTTACTGGAAAGACAGGAAGAGGAGAGGAACTACATAAATGGTTCTGGGTTTCAAGGAAACATGTATGGAGATCAGCAAGGTGACTCCTATCAAAAGACTTATGGATCACCATCCTATCAGGCACATCCTGCAGCTAATGCTTATAAGAGCAAGATGGAATCCATGATGGAGCAGCTGCTAGAGGATCAGACCAAGTTTGCTGTAGACTTCGACAGGAAGCTGGAAGCTATACATGAAAATCTGAGTGCGAAGTTTGAATATCTGAACACACATATGAAGGAGCTAGATGTCCGGATTCAACAAACATCTGCAGCAGTGCAAAGGCGGAATGAAGCCAGGAAAGCTGAAGAGTACAAATCCATCAGAGCTGTGACCTTAAGGGATGAGATTGAGTTGCTAGGTGAAGAAGAGAGCATAATCTCGGATTTTCTGGATGAATATTGTCTGCCTGATACATGCATCGATCGACACCCCCTTAGTGACGATCGACACGCCATTCTGACGGCAATTTCGAGTTCTTTCGAGAAACAGAATCGCCTTGCATCGATCGACGCACATCATGCAACGATCGACACAGAGCGCAGACATGACCAGAAACCTGCAACAGTGCCAGAACGAGCCTACAAGCCCCCAGTGCCATATCCTAAGGTTCCTAAACCTTCCAAACAAGAGCTAGAAGTGTCTAACTGCATGAAAGTGATGGATAAGAAGGTGAATAAAACACCACCAGTTGAAGCTTCGCGAGTTCATGCAAAGAAGATGATCTCCACTGATGGTCATCTGAAAGAAGAAGTTCAGATTGGTGGAACTACAATATCTGATAGTGGAAAGAAGAAGATGGCGGTTACTCTTGAACCTGCTCTAACATCTTCAGTACCTACAACTGCTCATAAGCAGAAAGCTCCAGACATCAGATATACATCAAAGGTAAGGTACAAATCACCTAAGCTTAAACCTTCTGATCACATTGTTTTGAAAGCAGGAAAACGCAGTAAACCGCCCAAGCTTCGCTCCCGCCCTGATTCTGATTACTCTTTCCTTGGGAAGCCTCATGATCTGAATGCCTATACACCTCCTTGGATGAAGAGATATTCACAGAGACACTCAAAGTCTCTGTTGAAACCGCCCTGAATCTGATCTCTTTCAATAGTCAAGCTAATGACTAAAAACAAGCGCTGAGTGGGAGGCAACCCACTGTTAGGTTCGTTTTTATTTTCATTTTTAGTTTTGATTTTGGTATTTTTGATCTTTCTGTTTAAGTGTGTTCAGAGCCGAGAGAAACATGCAGAATCGCATTGCATCGATCGACACATATAGTGCATCGGTCGATGCAGTCGCGATTTATGGTTTACCGATTCGATTGCGGTTTAGACATCGGTTATTCTATAACCGCGAGCAAATTCGCCTTGCATCGATCGACACCCTTGTGGCATCGATCGACACAGGGCGACGACAGGTAAGTAATCTGCAACTTTTCGGTTTGTTTTTCAATTTGATTATTCTTTCACCGAGCTCATGCCTTGATTACACTGGGGACAGTGTAGTTTAAGTGTGGGGGAGGAGCTACTGACGCACGCTTTTGTTTTCTTAAGAGTCAGTCCAATTTTCAAAATTTGTTTTATTGAGTCAAAATCTGTATGAAACTATGATTTTTCGAGGAAACTTTTCGCTTGAACAGGAACTAAGTGACCATTGGACAGACTTGCAGAGCCTCTATGACTATTAGAAAACCCAGACACGGATCAACCTTCTGAGAACACCCATATCACTTCAGGTATCAGAGGATCCTTTTACTGACTTCACCTTAATACTGACTTAGATTTCTCACCTAAGGGCTTGGTATACTTTGTGTCGGATTCCCTGTTAGTTCTGACACAGCCTGTAAACCTGTCCTATTTAGTTCCCTTCTCCCTTTCTATAAAGTAAAAAAAAAAGAGATAATAAACTGAGGATGAGTTAGTAACTCCGAAGTGGTCACGGGAGTGGTAGACACCCCTATTATCTCATGTGCGATCCATGGAATGTGTCCAAAGTACACCCCATAACGGGAAGAACACTGATAAAAAAAATAAAATGATACCCAATGTGGGAAAAATCAGTTGTTAAGGAAGGGAAAAGAGAAGAAAGGGACTAGAGAAAGACAGTTTGGTGGTCTAGAGCTGGCAAGGTAAGAATCCATGTGCCCTTTGATCGATACTCCTTAGGTGATACCGCACTTAAATACTTGCAGAAGTCAGTAGGGAGAATTTGAATGCGTGAATGTGATTGTGGAGTTTACTTGGGACAGTTGCTAAGTGTGGGGGAAGTACATTGTGGTCTTGAGTTCTGTAGGAAAGTTTTCAGTGGCTTACTAAGTGAATGTGATTGTGAAAGTTCCTAGGACGAAATGAGTTTCTGAGTTTTCAAACTTCTTCTCTTATACTTTGGTTCTTTACTTCCTTGAGGACAAGCAAGATCTAAGTGTGGGGGAGTTGATATACCATGGATTTTACCGGTTTTAACCATGGTATATACCTTATTTATCGAGTCTTATGTTATGTTTTGGAGTCTTTTTAGTATGTTTACATGTTTAGACACGTTTGGAGCAAAATTGGAGTTATTGGAGCATTCTGGAGCATTTTGGAGATTTTACCCGAGAGACAGAGTTCACTGCCCATATTTGACGCTTGCAACGATCGACACACCATTGGCATCGATCGTTGCATAGTGTGACCAAGCATTCTCGCGAGCGTTAATGAAGAATGAGGATTATTGCACTAAAGCCAAGAAAGCCCATATATTTACACAGAAGCCCAAAACGTGTTTTAGCTATTATATAAGGGTTTTTAAGCCATTGTTTAGGCTACGCTTTACTTTAGTTTTATTTTATTTCAGAGAGCCTTAGGGGCTGATCTTGTTCTCGAAAGAGACTTGATTTCGAACCCCTGTTGATTATTCTGTTATATGATATTGGTTTTCTACTTATGATATTTTCTGTCTCGATGAACATGTCTGAGTAGTTTACCTGTTAGGTTGAAGGATTCTCATTAGGGATTTCAGAGAACTATAGTTTAAATCAATCTGTAGGGATTCATATCTGCTAGTTCTTTGTTTAGGTTGTTCTTAATGCTTAATCTGAAGTAGCTAATCAGAATTATGATGTTAGGTTGATTGATACAACGAGAGTTGGTTAATTAGCTAGAAAGACCTAGATGAGCAATTTGATCTACTCGCAAAGAGAATTGGTTTAGGGGAATTGTGAACATATCAAACCTGATCATTAATGCTAGTTTAATCTGTTAGTAATTGCAAAGAGATTTGGATTGCTGCACTTAGACTTAGAGAATTCTCGCAACGAGAGTTGGTGAATTCTATATCCGTGTTTGAGTTCTAGAACAGTTATTGATTAGATCTTGAATGACTGATTGCTTGCGTTCCTGATTTCCTGAGAACTCCTGAAACCTAACGCTTCGCTTCCTTGCTCACAAACTCGCTGCTATTTACTTTCTGCTTGCTTTTTAGTTTCTAATCATATTTGCTTTCTCCTAGTTTAATCTTTTCTGTTCTTAATCTATCGTTGACCGGAGTCCCTGTGGATTCGATACCCTAAGTACTACAACTACATCACTGTGCACTTGCAGTTAGTATAGGGATAAAACTACACCTATCAAGTTTTTGGCGCCGTTGCCGGGGACTCTTTTGAGTCTCCGATAGATTTGAACTTAGGGTTTAGACTAGGTTTTTCGTTTTTTGTTGTTGTTACTAATTTTTTTTTCTTTCTGTTCTTGCGTTTCAGGTACGCATGAATCGCCCTGCAACGATCGACACGGTCATGTGTGTCGATCGTCACATCATCGCGCTTGCATCGATCGACGCTTCTCCTGCATCGATCGACACATATCGTAAGAAAGATGTGTGATTTCTTCTGTCCAGGGATTGACAGTTCACAGATAGCTGAGTTGAAGAGTAAAGCTGACTATCTGCATAGTCTTCTACTTGAAAAGTATGCGCAAGAAGCTATCAACTGCTTTGGAGGGAATGAATCCTATAGTCAGGAATATGATTTTCAGGGACCTTTCCAGCAACAGGGTAATGCCTTCTCAAGGAACTATGGTGTTTCTTCTTACCAAGAACCTCCTGCAGCCACTGCTTTTGAGACTAGGATGGAAACTATGATGGAGCAGTTACTGGAAAGACAGGAAGAGGAGAGGAACTACATAAATGGTTCTGGGTTTCAAGGAAACAGGTATGGAGATCAGCAAGGTGACTCCTATCAAAAGACTTATGGATCACCATCCTATCAGGCACATCCTGCAGCTAATGCTTATAAGAGCAAGATGGAATCCATGATGGAGCAGCTGCTAGAGGATCAGACCAAGTTTGCTGTAGACTTCGACAGAAAGCTGGAAGCTATACATGAAAATCTGAGTGCGAAGTTTGAATATCTGAACACACATATGAAGGAGCTAGATGTCCGGATTCAACAAACATCTGCAGCAGTGCAAAGGCGGAATGAAGCCAGGAAAGCTGAAGAGTACAAATCCATCAGAGCTGTGACCTTAAGGGATGAGATTGAGTTGCTAGGTGAAGAAGAGAGCATAATCTCGGATTTTCTGGATGAATATTGTCTGCCTGATACATGCATCGATCGACACCCCCTTAGTGACGATCGACACGCCATTCTGACGGCAATTTTGAGTTCTTTCGAGAAACAGAATCGCCTTGCATCGATCGACGCACATCATGAAACGATCGACACAGAGCACAGACATGACCAGAAACCTGCAACAGTGCCAGAACGAGCCTACAAGCCCCCAGTGCCATATCCTAAGGTTCCTAAACCTTCCAAACAAGAGCTAGAAGTGGCTAACTGCATGAAAGTGATGGATAAGAAGGTGAATAAAACACCACCAGTCGAAGCTTCGCGAGTTCATGCAAAGAAGATGATCTCCACTGATGGTCATCTGAAAGAAGAAGTTCAGATTGGTGGAACTACAGTATCTGATAGTGGAAAGAAGAAGATGGCGGTTCCTCTTGAACCTGCTCTAACATCTTCAGTACCTGCAACTGCTCATAAGCAGAAAGCTCCAGACATCAGATATACATCAAAGGTAAGGTACAAATCACCTAAGCTTAAACCTTCTGATCACATTGTTTTGAAAGCAGGAAAACGCAGTAAACCGCCCAAGCTTCGCTCCCGCCCTGATTCTGATTACTCTTTCCTTGGGAAGCCTCATGATCTGAATGCCTATACACCTCCTTGGATGAAGAGATATTCACAGAGACACTCAAAGTCTCTGTTGAAACCGCCCTGAATCTGATCTCTTTCAATAGTCAAGCTAATGACTAAAAACAAGCGCTGAGTGGGAGGCAACCCACTGTTAGGTTCGTTTTTATTTTCATTTTTAGTTTTGATTTTGGTATTTTTGATCTTTCTGTTTAAGTGTGTTCAGAGCCGAGAGAAACATGCAGAATCGCATTGCATCGATCGACACATATAGTGCATCGGTCGATGCAGTCGCGATTTATGGTTTACCGATTCGATTGCGGTTTAGACATCGGTTATTCTATAACCGCGGGCAAATTCGCCTTGCATCGATCGACACCCTTGTGGCATCGATCGACACAGGGCGACGACAAGTAAGTAATCTGCAACTTTTCGGTTTGTTTTTCAATTTGATTATTCTTTCACCGAGCTCATGCCTTGATTACACTGGGGACAGTGTAGTTTAAGTGTGGGGGAGGAGCTACTGACGCACGCTTTTGTTTTCTTAAGAGTCAGTCCAATTTTCAAAATTTGTTTTATTGAGTCAAAATCTGTATGAAACTATGATTTTTCGAGGAAAATTTTCTCTTGAACAGGAACTAAGTGACCATTGGACAGACTTGCAGAGCCTCTATGACTATTTGAAAACCCAGACACAGATCAACCTTCTGAGAACACCCATATCACTTCAGGTATCAGAGGATCCTTTTACTGACTTCACCTTAATACTGACTTAGATTTCTCACCTAAGGGCTTGGTATACTTTGTGTCGGATTCCCTGTTAGTTCTGACACAGCCTGTAAACGTGTCCTATTTAGTTCCCTTCTCCCCTTCTATAAAGTAAAAAAAAAAAGAGATAATAAACTGAGGATGAGTTAGTAACTCCGAAGTGGTCACGGGAGTGGTAGAGACCCCTATTATCTCATGTGCGATCCATGGAATGTGTCCAAATTACACCCCATAACGGGAAGAACACTGATAAAAAAAAAAATGATACCCAATGTGGGAAAAATCAGTTGTTAAGGAAGGGAAAAGAGAAGAAAGGGACTAGAGAAAGACAGTTTGGTGGTCTAGAGCTGGCAAGGTAAGAATCCATGTGCCCTTTGATCGATACTCCTTAGGTGAGACCGCACTTAAATACTTGCAGAAGTCAGTAGGGAGAATTTGAATGCGTGAATGTGGTTGTGGAGTTTACTTGGGACAGTTGCTAAGTGTGGGGGAAGTACATTGTGGTCTTGAGTTCTGTAGGAAAATTTTCAGTGGCTTACTAAGTGAATGTGATTGTGAAAGTTCCTAGGACGAAATGAGTTTCTGAGTTTTCAAACTTCTTCTCTTATACTTTGGTTCTTTACTTGCTTGAGGACAAGCAAGATCTAAGTGTGGGGGAGTTGATATACCATGGATTTTACCGGTTTTAACCATGGTATATGCCTTATTTATCGAGTCTTATGTTATGTTTTGGAGTCTTTTTAGTATGTTTACAGGTTTAGACACGTTTGGAGCAAAATTGGATTTATTGGAGCATTCTGGAGCATTTTGGAGATTTTACCCGAGAGACAGAGTTCACTGCCCATATTTGACGCTTGCAACGATCGACACACCATTGGCATCGATCGTTGCATAGTGTGACCAAGCATTCTCGCGAGCGTTAATGAAGAATGAGGATTATTGCACTAAAGCCCAGAAAGCCCAGATATTTACACAGAAGCCCAAAACGTGTTTTAGCTATTATATAAGGGTTTTTAAGCCATTGTTTAGGCTACGCTTTACTTTAGTTTTATTTTATTTCAGAGAGCCTTAGGGGCTGATCTTGTTCTCGAAAGAGACTTGATTTCGAACCCCTGTTGATTATTCTGTTATATGATATTGGTTTTCTACTTATGATATTTTCTGTCTCGATGAACATGTCTGAGTAGTTTACCTGTTAGGTTGAAGGATTCTCATTATGGATTTTAGAGAACTATAGTTTAAATCAATCTGTAGGGATTCATATCTGCTAGTTCTTTGTTTAGGTTGTTCTTAATGCTTAATCTGAAGTAGCTAATCAGAATTATGATGTTAGGTTGATTGATACAACGAGAGTTGGTTAATTAGCTAGAAAGAACCTAGATGAGCAATTTGATCTACTCGCAAAGAGATTTGGTTTAGGGGAATTGTGAACATATCAAACCTGATCATTAATGCTAGTTTAATCTGTTAGTAATTGCAAAGAGATTTGGATTGCTGCACTTAGACTTAGAGAATTCTCGCAACGAGAGTTGGTGAATTCTATATCCGTGTTTGAGTTCTAGAACAGTTATTGATTAGATCTTGAATGACTGATTGCTTGCGTTCCTGATTTCCTGAGAACTCCTGAAACCTAACGCTTTGCTTCCTTGCTCACAAACTCGCTGCTATTTACTTTATGCTTGCTTTTTAGTTTCTAATCATATTTGCTTTCTCCTAGTTTAATCTTTTCTGTTCTTAATCTATCGTTGACCGGAGTCCCTGTGGATTCGATACCCTAAGTACTACAACTACATCACTGTGCACTTGCAGTTAGTATAGGGATAAAACTACACCTATCAAGTTTTTGAGTCTCCGATAGATTTGAACTTAGGGTTTAGACTAGGTTTTTCGTTTTTTGTTTTTGTTACTAATTTTTTTTTCTTTCTGTTCTTGCGTTTCAGGTACGCCTGAATCGCCCTGCAACGATCGACACGGTCCTGTGTGTCGATCGTCACATCATCGCGCTTGCATCGATCGACGCTTCTCCTGCATCGATCAACACATATCGTAAGAAAGATGTGTGATTTCTTCAGTCCAGGGATTGACAGTTCACAGATAGCTGAGTTGAAGAGTAAAGCTGACTATCTGCATAGTCTTCTACTTGAAAAGTATGCGCAAGAAGCTATCAACTGCTTTGGAGGGAATGAATTCTATAGTCAGGAATCTGATTTTCAGGGACCTTTCCAGCAACAGGGTAATGCCTTCTCAAGGAACTATGGTGTTTCTTATTACCAAGAACCTCCTGCAGCCACTGCTTTTGAGACTAGGATGGAAACTATGATGGAGCAGTTACTGGAAAGACAGGAAGAGGAGAGGAACTACATAAATGGTTCTGGGTTTCAAGGAAACAGGTATGGAGATCAGCAAGGTGACTCCTATCAAAAGACTTATGGATCACCATCCTATCAGGCACATCCTGCAGCTAATGCATATAAGAGCAAGATGGAATCCATGATGGAGCAGCTGCTAGAGGATCAGACCAAGTTTGCTGTAGACTTCGACAGGAAGCTGGAAGCTATACATGAAAATCTGAGTGCGAAGTTTGAATATCTGAACACACATATGAAGGAGCTAGATCTCCGGATTCAACAAACATCTGCAGCAGTGCAAAGGCGGAATGAAGCCAGGAAAGCTGAAGAGTACAAATCCATCAGAGCTGTGACCTTAAGGGATGAGATTGAGTTGCTAGGCGAAGAAGAGAGCATAATCTCGGATTTTCTGGATGAATATTGTCTGCCTGATACATCCATCGATCGACACCCCCTTTGTGACGATCGACACGCCATTCTGACGGCAATTTCGAGTTCTTTCGAGAAACAGAATCGCCTTGCATCGATCGACGCACATCATGCAACGATCGACACAGAGCGCAGACATGACCAGAAACCTGCAACAGTGCCAGAACGAGCCTACAAGCCCCCAGTGCCATATCCTAAGGTTCCTAAACCTTCCAAACAAGAGCTAGAAGTGGCTAACTGCATGAAAGTGATGGATACGAAGGTGAATAAAACACCACCAGTTGAAGCTTCGCGAGTTCATGCAAAGAAGATGATCTCCACTGATGGTCATCTGAAAGAAGAAGTTCAGATTGGTGGAACTACAGTATCTGATAGTGGAAAGAAGAAGATGGCGGTTCCTCTTGAACCTGCTCTAACATCTTCAGTACCTGCAACTGCTCATAAGCAGAAAGCTCCAGACATCAGATATACATCAAAGGTAAGGTACAAATCACCTAAGCTTAAACCTTCTGATCACATTGTTTTGAAAGCAGGAAAACGCAGTAAACCGCCCAAGCTTCGCTCCCGCCCTGATTCTGATTACTCTTTCCTTGGGAAGCCTCATGATCTGAATGCCTATACACCTCCTTGGATGAAGAGATATTCACTGAGACACTCAAAGTCTTTGTTGAAACCGCCCTGAATCTGATCTCTTTCAATAGTCAAGCTAATGACTAAAAACAAGCGCTGAGTGGGAGGCAACCCACTGTTAGGTTCGTTTTTATTTTCATTTTTAGTTTTGATTTTGGTATTTTTGATCTTTCTGTTTAAGTGTGTTCAGAGCCGAGAGAAACATGCAGAATCGCATTGCATCGATCGACACATATAGTGCATCGGTCGATGCAGTCGCGATTTATGGTTTACCGATTCGATTGCGGTTTAGACATCGGTTATTCTATAACCGCGGGCAAATTCGCCTTGCATCGATCGACACCCTTGTGGCATCGATCGACACAGGGCGACGACAAGTAAGTAATCTGCAACTTTTCGGTTTGTTTTTCAATTTGATTATTCTTTCACCGAGCTCATGCCTTGATTACACTGGGGACAGTGTAGTTTAAGTGTGGGGGAGGAGCTACTGACGCACGCTTTTGTTTTCTTAAGAGTCAGTCCAATTTTCAAAATTTGTTTTATTGAGTCAAAATCTGTATGAAACTATGATTTTTCGAGGAAACTTTTCGCTTGAACAGGAACTAAGTGACCATTGGACAGACTTGCAGAGCCTCTATGACTATTAGAAAACCCAGACACGGATCAACCTCCTGAGAACACCCATATCACTTCAGGTATCAGAGGATCCTTTTACTGACTTCACCTTAATACTGACTTAGATTTCTCACCTAAGGGCTTGGTATACTTTGTGTCGGATTCCCTGTTAGTTCTGACACAGCCTGTAAACCTGTCCTATTTAGTTCCCTTCTCCCCTTCTATAAAGTAAAAAAAAAGAGATAATAAACTGAGGATGAGTTAGTAACTCCGAAGTGGTCACGTGAGTGGTAGAGACCCCTATTATCTCATGTGCGTTCCATGGAATGTGTCCAAAGTACACCCCATAACGGCAAGAACACTGATAAAAAAAATAAAATGATACCCAATGTGGGAAAAATCAGTTGTTAAGGAAGGGAAAAGAGAAGAAAGGGACTAGAGAAAGATAGTTTGGTGGTCTAGAGCTGGCAAGAAAAGAATCCATGTGCCCTTTGATTGATACTCCTTAGGTGAGACCGCACTTAAATACTTGCAGAAGTCAGTAGGGAGAATTTGAATGCGTGAATGTGATTGTGGAGTTTACTTGGGACAGTTGCTAAGTGTGGGGGAAGTACATTGTGGTCTTGAGTTCTGTAGGAAAGTTTTCAGTGGCTTACTAAGTGAATGTGATTGTGAAAGTTCATAGGATGAAATGAGTTTCTGAGTTTTCAAACTTCTTCTCTTATACTTTGGTTCTTTATTTGCTTGAGGACAAGCAAGATCTAAGTGTGGGGGAGTTGATATACCATGGATTTTACCGGTTTTAACCATGGTATATGCCTTATTTATCGAGTCTTATGTTATGTTTTGGAGTCTTTTTAGTATGTTTACAGGTTTAGACACGTTTGGAGCAAAATTGGAGTTATTGGAGCATTCTGGAGCATTTTGGAGATTTTACCCGAGAGACATAGTTCACTGCCCATATTTGACGCTTGCAACGATCGACACACCATTGGCATCGATCGTTGCATAGTGTGACCAAGCATTCTCGCGAGCGTTAATGAAGAATGAGGATTATTGCACTAAAGCCCAGAAAGCCCAGATATTTACACAGAAGCCCAAAACGTGTTTTAGCTATTATATAAGGGTTTTTAAGCCATTGTTTAGGCTACGCTTTACTTTAGTTTTATTTTATTTCAGAGAGCCTTAGGGGCTGATCTTGTTCTCGAAAGAGACTTGATTTCGAACCCCTGTTGATTATTCTGTTATATGATATTGGTTTTCTACTTATGATATTTTCTGTCTCGATGAACATGTCTGAGTAGTTTACATGTTAGGTTGAAGGATTCTCATTAGGGATTTCAGAGAACTATAGTTTAAATCAATCTGTAGGGATTCATATCTGCTAGTTCTTTGTTTAGGTTGTTCTTAATGCTTAATCTGAAGTAGCTAATCAGAATTATGATGTTAGGTTGATTGATACAAAGAGAGTTGGTTAATTAGCTAGAAAGAACCTAGCTGAGCAATTTGATCTACTCGCAAAGAGATTTGGTTTAGGGGAATTGTGAACATATCAAACCTGATCATTAATGCTAGTTTAATCTATTAGTAATTGCAAAGAGATTTGGATTGCTGCACTTAGACTTAGAGAATTCTCGCAACGAGAGTTGGTGAATTCTGTTGGAATTGTGTCCAGTAATCTCGGTACTGTCTCTAGAAAGTAAGAGTATGTCAATGATCAGACATAAGTCATATAATATTGGGGGTCATGATGGCTTGCTAGAGTCCGCTCATGATCTATAAGTCTTGGATTTATTGCCTTTATTATATGATCCCATATGGGTCACACGCCTAAGCTAACAGGAAAATGTGTAGGAACGGCTTAGCAGAAGTACGGTAAAAGTGCCAGGCATTTGTCGTACTTAAAGAGAGATTAATGGGTCTGATTAAATCCAAGGGATTTAATCAGATTGGTATTTGGGCCCAAAAGCCCAAAGGGGAAAGAGAAGGGTTTTATAAACTAAAACCAAATCTCTTTCTCTCTAACCCTAGCCCCCTTCTGCGCCAACTCTCTCTCTCCCTGCGGCCTCCTCATCTCGGTCTAGCAGCCTCTCTTCCTGCTTGGTGTGCGTGTGTGAACCTCTGGAGGAGTTATCACTTGGTGGCTCTCTGATCTCTGACCTGTTCTCTCTTTCCGCTGCATAAACAGGTAAAAGGTGAGATCTATCATTGTTTCTATTCAAGAAGAACCTAGATCAGCATGTTTAGGATAATCTGAATCTGAGAATTGAATCAGGATCAACTAAACATTCCCACAGTGGTATCAGAGCTATTGGTTCTGGTTTTTCTTGTTTAGAATCTCGTTTAGGATTGTTTTTCTTGTTTAAGATGAGTTTTGAATCAACTACTGATAAGATAAATCACTTAAGAAACAAGAATTAAACCCTAAACATATTTGAAATCGCGAACCAAGCTATATGACTTGGTTAGGCGATCGGCCGAGTGTTGAACCGATCGGCCAAGACCGATCGCATGTATCGATCGATGATCGATAGCATTGATCGATCGTTGCCCGATCGGATCGATCGTTGCCCGATCGGATCGATCGACCGTGAAGCGAGCATCGCATGGATCCGCAAGGATCGCATGGATCGCGTCGTGCCGGTTGGATCGCTCGACCGTGAGGCGCAAGGCTGATGCTTGCATCGCGCCTTGCCCGTCCCTCGTACCGTCCGATCGCGAGAGATGGCCCGGCTGTCTCGTCCCGATCTCACGGCCCGACTGTCCCGAGCATCGTCCCGAACGATCGTCCCGTCCAAGCAGCCGTCCCGATCGTGGATCAAACGCGGCTGGCTTGCGGCTGTCGTGATTGCTTGAAGCTCACGGCTAGGTCATGTTCGGTTCGGTTCAAGGTTCGGTTTAAAATTTTATTAAAAATTAAACGTCTCGGTTTAATAAACAGATTTGATAATTTTATTAAATTCTGGTTAAACCGGGATAAGAAATCCAATGTCGAAATAATTATTGGATTTAGTGCCTAAACCAGGATTTTCTAATTTGATTTGGTTGGACCAAATAAATTGAGAAAATCCGGTTTAGTTAATAACCGGTTGACAATTGTGGTCATCGTAGTAATTAAAATTTGGTTAGACCAATTTTAATGAACCAGACCGGTTATGTCATTTAATTGGACAATTGGGTTATGTCTTGGACATGGACCAATTCTTGGGCCTCGGGCCAAGAAGTTAAAACAATTGGGCCAATTATTTGAGTCTTTCTTCAGATTAATTTAAAATTTATTTTATAAAATTATATAAATCGATTTTAAATTAAAGTTTCCGAAATTTTGAAATTAGAAAGTTTCTTAAAGTAGAAGTTTCTGAATTTGCATGTATTGGATTTTAAGAAATTTCTAAAGTTAGAAAGTTTTCGTTTTTAGAAAGTTTCCAATTTTAGAAAGTTTCCAAAAATAGTAGGTTTCCAAAAATGGAAAGTTTCCCAAAATAGTAATCTTCTATATTGGGAATGTTTTTTTAAAATAAACCTACGAACCTCAAATAATATCAAGCGTTGGATGTCTTGTCCAGGCTATGTCAGCTGTCGAAGCCCATTCAATTGTATTCATGGCCTTACAGTGTGAGGGTGTCTGCTTTTGCGTGGGTAAGACGGTTTGTGATTCATAAATGTCATTGGGAGTCCCAGACATTAATGATTACATGACTGTATAGTTTGGTTTTCTTGACTAGGCCATCGGGAGTCCCGGGCCTTGAGACATCAGAGTGGATTGGGCCTCGGGCCCAGATTCACAACCAAGAGTTATATCACGGATATAATTAGCCGAAATAGGGCTTACCGATATAAGCTAAGGTTGGGTG
The DNA here is from genome assembly GCA_030180135.1 of Orychophragmus violaceus. Taxonomy (NCBI): domain Eukaryota; kingdom Viridiplantae; phylum Streptophyta; class Magnoliopsida; order Brassicales; family Brassicaceae; genus Orychophragmus; species Orychophragmus violaceus. The sequence goes on from CM058231.1 coordinate 83,669,318, forward strand.
ACGTCCAGTGGCCCACTTTAATCTTAGTTATATGTGGATCTTGGAATCATTATATTCTATTGAGGGTAACTGATGTTATTGAATATAATGCATGATTAATCATATTAAATTTTAATACGAGATTAATCATATTGAACATATTAACTAATAACCTTTCTATTTTATATTTCAGATATGACTACTACAAGCACACAAAACACATTCTCGATCCGGTCTGTTCTCGAGAAGGAGAAGCTGACTGGAACGAACTTCCTGACATGGTCAAGGAACTTGAGGCTGGTCCTCAAGCAGGAGAAGAAGGATTATGTCCTTCGTGATCCCCTCCCCGAGAGGCCTCTTGCCAATGCCGCGAGGACTCTGCACAATGCTTGGGAAAAGCATTCGTCAGATGAAAATGATGTCTATTGCCTGATGTTGGCGACAATGACTGATGAGCTGCAAATGCAGTTCGAGAGTGTGTTGTCTCCCATCGAGACAATGGCAAGCCTGAAATCGCTTTTTCAGGAGCAGGCTAGGACTGAGAGGTTCCAGACAGTTAAGAACCTCTTGGACTGTAAGTTGGCTGCAAATGCGGCAGTGAGTCCTCATGTCTTGAAGATGATGGGTTATCTCGATCATCTTCAGAAACTCGACTGCCCTATCAGCCAGGAACTTGCCTGCGACATCATTCTGCAGTCTTTACCTGCAAGCTATGATCAGTTCATTCTGAACTTTAATATGCATGGCTTGAGTAAGACATTACCTGAGCTTCACGGAATGCTCAAGACTGCAGAGCCCAACTTGAGGAAAACCGCCAAGGACCCCAATGTGCTTATGGTGCAAAAGGGCAAGGGGTTTAAGAAATCCTCTGCTAAGGATAAGGGAAAGGCCAAGGCTGTCCAAGTCGCGGACAAGGACACGCCAAAGCCCAAGCCCAAGTCCAAGGCTGGGCCTACTGACATGTGCAGGTTCTGCAAAGAACTAGGGCATTGGAGAAGAGATTGTAAGAAATTCCAGGAAGGTCTAAAGGAATTGAAGAAGAAGACTCTCGAGACTTCTTCATCAGGTATTTTTGTTATAGAAGTTAATACAACTACTTCTGATAATACCTCATGGGTTATGGATACTGGTTGTGGGGCTCATATTTGTACTAATATGCAGGCACTCAGCAACAGTAGGAGGCTGAAGCAAGGACAAGTGGAGCTACGAGTTGGGAATGGAGCGAAAGTTCCAGCACTAGCTGTAGGCACATACTTGTTGTCTTTACCTTCGGGATTGATTTTAGAACTCAATAATTGTTATTTTGTACCTGCTATAAGCAGAAATATTATTTCAATTTCTTTGTTGGATTTGGAAGGTTATGATTTTTCAGTTAAGAATAAATTATGTTCCTTCAATCGCAACAATTTGTTCTATGGTTGTGCCCCTCTTTCGAATGGGCTTTACATACTCGATCAATCCGCGCCAATTTATAACATTAATACAAAACGGTTCAAACCTAATGAGGAGAACCGAACGTTTCTATGGCATTGTCGTTTAGGGCACATCAGCGAGAAACGCATCAAGAGGCTCCATTCGAATGGACTTCTTGGCTCATTTGACTTTGAGTCATGTGAGAAATGCGAATCCTGCATGATGGGCAAAATGACACGGGCCCCCTTTAATAAACCTAACGAGAGGGCCAGTGACTTATTGGGCCTGATACACACTGATGTGTGTGGCCCAATGTCCACAAATGCAAGAGGAAACTATCAGTACTTCATTACCTTCACTGATGATTTCAGTAGGTATGGATATGTTTATTTGATGAAACATAAGTCTGAATCTTTTGACAAGTTCAGAGAATTCCAAAATGAAGTACAGAACCAACTTGGCAAAAGCATTAAGGCTCTTCGGTCCGACCGAGGAGGAGAATACTTAAGCCAAGAATTCAGTGATCATCTGAGAGAGTGTGGGATCGTATCCCAACTCACTCCTCCTGGAACACCACAATGGAATGGTGTGTCTGAGAGGAGAAATCGAACCTTATTGGATATGGTTCGGTCTATGATGAGTCACACAGACCTTCCAATATCCCTTTGGGGATATGCTCTGCTAACAGCAGTGTTCACTCTAAATAGAGCGCCATCAAAAGCAGTAGCAAAGACACCATATGAATTATGGACTGGAGAAGGTCCAGTGCTGTCTTATCTCAGAATTTGGGGTTGTGAAGCCTATGTCAAGAGATTGATCTCAGACAAGCTTACACCAAAATCTGACAAATGCTACTTCATTGGTTATCCACGGGAAACCAAGGCTTATTACTTCTATCTGCGTTCCGAGAACAAGATTTTTGTTGCCCGGGATTGTAACTTTCTTGAGAGGGAGTTTCTCTCTAAGAAAGACAGTGGGAGTAAGGTACTGCTTGATGAAATTCAAGATGAACAGGATACTGCTCAACCTAATGAGGAAGAGCAGGAGGAGGCCCTACAAGAAATTGTAGAGCCTGAACCTGTGGTACCTGAAGTTCGAAGATCCGGAAGGATCCGTCACGAACCCGAGAGATATCAAGGGTTCCTCGTGACTGACTGTCATGATCTTCTGATCATTGATGGTGATGAACCATCGAACTTCAATCAAGCCATGATGGGCCCAGATTCCTCTAAGTGGCGTAAGGCCACTGATTCCGAAATGGACTCCATGTCAGTCAACCAAGTGTTTTCGTTGGTTGACTTGCCTGCTGGTGTAAAAGCCATCGAGTGCAAATGGATCTTCAAGAAGAAGATTGACGTGGATGGAAATGTCCAGATTTATAAAGCCAGGTTGGTGGCAAAAGGTTTCAGACAAGTTCACGGAGTGGATTATGATGAAACCTATTCACCAGTGGCTATGATGAAATCTATTCGGATTCTACTAGCAACTGCAGCTTTTCATGATTATGAAATTTGGCAGATGGACGTGAAAACCGCCTTCCTGAATGGTATTCTGGAAGAGGATGTGTATATGACACAACCTGACGGTTACATAGATCCAAAGAATGCTGGGAAAGTATGCAAGCTTCATAAATCCATTTATGGATTGAAGCAAGCGTCGAGGAGCTGGAATCTTCGTTTTGATGAAGCAATCAAGCAATTTGACTTTATCAGAAACGAAGAAGAACAATGCGTGTATAAGAAAACTAGTGGGAGCAAGATAGTATTTCTTATTCTGTATGTCGATGACATACTGCTTCTCGGAAATGACATTCCAATGCTGAAGTCGGTAAAGGACTGGCTTGGAAGTTGTTTTTCCATGAAAGACATGGGTGAAGCCGCATACGTTCTTGGAATTAGGATCTATCGGAATAGACCTAAGAGGCTGATAGGCTTGTGTCAAGACTCATACATTGACAAAGTCCTGCAAAGATTCAGCATGAAAGATTCCAAGAAGGGCTTCACGCCAATGGTACATGGCACAACGCTAAGCAAGAAGCAGAGCCCTACGTCGGATGCTGAGCTTGAGCGCATGAAGAATATTCCTTATGCATCTGCAATAGGATCTATCATGTATGCCATGATCTGTACTCGTCCTGATGTTGCTTATGCACTGAGCATGACGAGTAGATACCAGTCAAATCCAGGTGAAAGCCACTGGATTGCCGTAAAGAATATCTTGAAGTATCTAAGACATACTAAGGATAAGTTCTTGGTGTACGGTGGAAGTGATGTGCTTGAAGTCAGTGGATTCACGGACGCAAGTTTCCAGACAGACACAGATGATTTCCGGTCACAGTCCGGTTATATCTTTTGTCTGAATGGCGGTGCAGTAAGTTGGAGAAGCTCCAAGCAGGACACCGTTGCTGATTCCACTACAGAAGCTGAATATATCGCCGCCTCAGAAGCAGCGAAGGAAGCTGTTTGGATACGAAAGTTCATTATGAAACTAGGTGTGATACCAAATGCGGTTGAGCCTCTGGCACTGTTTTGTGACAACAATGGTGCTATAGCTCAGGCAAAGGAACCAAGATCACATCAGAAATCCAAGCATGTTCAAAGAAGATTTCACTTGATACGTGACATCGTTAATAGAAAGGAAGTCAAGATCAGCCGAGTCCCGACAGATGATAATGTCGCTGATCCGTTGACAAAGCCACTCCCAAGGCCTAAGCTCGAGTTCCTGACTGAAGCTGTAGGCATTAGAGACATTGAAATGTAATCTAAATTTGAGTGGGAGTTTGTGGGCTTTATTTAGTTATTTGATATGTTCTTGTAAAACATTTTATGTTTAATGAAATTGTTATTTCAAGATTATTTTAACTGTGATGAAATAATCGTTCCAAAATGATATGAACCATTTTATAGGTCATCGAAGTAAATGACTTGATCTTGAGTCATCAAAGTCATTTAGCTTGATCATGAGACCCTGTATTTGATAGATGTTTCATATCATCCTGTCCCTAGTCGAAGGTTGTTGAAATTGGAACACCAACAACCGTGTGAGACTAGATTGGTATGTGACTTATGACCAAGTTTCATGTGTCATAGATGCGTGGCATCAAAGTCAGTACATAGGTGTATGTTGGGAACATACGACCGGACAAGACCCGATTATAAGAACTCTTCAGGATATTTATATCTGTGTCATAAGAGATTCTTACTACGACTATAGAGTATAGTCCTTAGACCTGAGTTCGCATGCATGTGATTGCACATGGACTGATGCACTTTGATCATTGTCTAATGCTATCGTTCTGCGATAGTTATAAGGACCTTGTTTGGGTACATTATGAAATGAGTAGTTTACAGTGATGGAACAAGACGGAATTTGTCCCTCCAATATAAATGGAGTGAATATCTCTAGGCCAATCGGAGATTTGAATACTGGAAAACGCATGGCCATGCTCAAACGGACTTTCCTGAGTCGTTTGGATTGTCAGTATCAAATCAGAGTCCGATGAACAAGATTAGGCTTTATAAGGATGACACTAATCTTGCCTTATGACTAATCGAGATATTGAGACAAAAGGATTATGAATAGAGAGATTCCAGTACAAGTGGAAGATTGTTGGAATTGTGTCCAGTAATCTCGGTACTGTCTCTAGAAAGTAAGAGTATGTCAATGATCAGACATAAGTCATATAATATTGGGGGTCATGATGGCTTGCTAGAGTCCGCTCATGATCTATAAGTCTTGGATTTATTGCCTTTATTATATGATCCCATATGGGTCACACGCCTAAGCTAACAGGAAAATGTGTAGGAACGGCTTAGCAGAAGTACGGTAAAAGTGCCAGGCATTTGTCGTACTTAGAGAGAGATTAATGGGTCTGATTAAATCCAAGGGATTTAATCAGATTGGTATTTGGGCCCAAAAGCCCAAAGGGGAAAGAGAAGGGTTTTATAAACTAAAACCAAATCTCTTTCTCTCTAACCCTAGCCCCCTTCTGCGCCAACTCTCTCTCTCCCTGCGGCCTCCTCAGCTCGGTCTAGCAGCCTCTCTTCCTGCTTGGTGTGCGTGTGTGAACCTCTGGAGGAGTTATCACTTGGTGGCTCTCTGATCTCTGACCTGTTCTCTCTTTCCGCTGCATAAACAGGTAAAAGGTGAGATCTATCATTGTTTCTATTCAAGAAGAACCTAGATCAGCATGTTTAGGATAATCTGAATCTGAGAATTGAATCAGGATCAACTAAACATTCCCACAAATTCTATATCCGTGTTAGAGTTCTAGAACAGTTATTGATTAGATCTTGAATGACTGATTGCTTGGGTTCCTGATTTCCTGAGAACTCCTGAAACCTAACGCTTCGCTTCCTTGCTCACAAACTCGCTGCTATTTACTTTCTGCTTGCTTTTTAGTTTCTAATCATATTTGCTTTTTCCTAGTTTAATCTTTTCTGTTCTTAATCTATCGTTGACCGGAGTCCCTGTGGATTCGATACCCTAAGTACTACAACTACATCACTGTGCACTTGCAGTTAGTATAGGGATAAAACTACACCTATCAGAAAACTAAAATCGAGATGGTATGGCCCCTTCTCAGTCAAGGAAGTACAACCCTACATAGCTGTCATTCTACTCAACAAGGATGGAAGCGAGTTCATAGTAAATGGACAACGGCTCAAGGTCTATTCTGCATCCGACCCCGTGGAAGAAGAGATATCAATTCTTCTCACGGACCCAACCCCAATCTAAAGCAGTAAGAGAGTCAAGCTCGTGACTTAAAACAAGCGCGCTTGGGAGGCATGAAGGGTTGTTTAGGTTTCATCCTGATTCAATTCTCAGATTCAGATCATCCTAAACATGCTGATCTAGGTTCTCTTGAATAGAAACTTTATGGATCTCACCTTTTTACCTGTTTATGCAGCGGAAAGAGAGAACAGGTCAGAGATCAGAGAGCCACCAAGTGATAACTCCTCCAGAGGTTCACACACGCACACCAAGCAGGAAGAGGCTGCTAGACCGAGCTGAGGAGGCCGCAGGGAGAGAGAGAGTTGGCGCAGGGAATTAGGGTTGGAGGAGAAAGAGATTTGGCCTTTTATTTATAAAACCCTTCTCTTTCCCTTTTGGGCTTTTGGGCCCAAATACCAATCTGATTAAATCCCTTGGATTTAATCAGACCCATTAATCTCTCTCTAAGTACGACAAATGCCTAGCACTTTTACCGTACTTCTGCTAAGCCGTTCCTACACAATTTCCTGTTAGCTTAGGCGTGTGACCCATATGGGATCATATAATAAAGGCAATAAGTCCAAGACTTATAGATCATGAGCGGACTCTAGCAAGCCATCATGACCCCCAGTATTATATGACTTATGTCTGATCTTTGACATACTCTTACTTTCTAGAGACAGTACCGAGATTACTGGACACAATTCCAACAATCTCCCACTTGTACTGGAATCTCTGTATTCATAATCCTTTTGTCTCAATATCTCGATTAGTCATAAGGCAAGATTAGTGTCATCCTTATAAAGCCTAATCTTGTTCATCGGACTCTGATTTGATACTGACAATCCAAACGACTCGGGAAAGTCCGTCTGAGCATGGCCATGCATTTTCCAGTATTCAAATCTCCGATTGGCCTAGAGATATTCACTCCATTTATATTGGAGGGACAAATCCCGTCTTGTTCCATCACTGTAAACTACTCATTTCATAATGTACCCAAACAAGGTCCTTATAACTATCGCAGAACGACAGCGTTAGACAATGATCAAAGTGCATCAGTCCATGTGCAGTCACATGCATGCGAATTCAGGTCTAAGGACTATACTCTATAGTCGTAGTAAGAATCTCTTATGACACAGATATAAATATCCTGAAGAGTTCTTATAAGCGGGTCTTGTCCGGTCGTATGTACCCAACATACACCTATGTACTGACTTTGATGCCGAGCATCTATGACACACTGAGACTTTGTCATAAGTCACGTACCAATCTAGTCTCACACGGTTGTTGGTGTTCCAATTTCAACAACCTTCGACTAGGGACAGGATGATATAAAACATCTATCAAATATAGGGTCTCATGATCAAGCTAAATGACTTCGATGACTCAAGATCAAGTCATTTACTTCGATGTCCTATAAAATGGTTCATATCATTTTGGAACGATTATTTCATCACAGTTAAAATAATCTTGAAATAATAATTTCATTAAACATAAAAATGTTTTACAAGAACATATCAAATAACTAAATAAAGCCCACAAACTCCCACTCAAATTTAGATTACATTTCAATGTCTCTAATGCCTACAGCTTCAGTCAGGAACTCGAGCTTAGGCCTTGGGAGTGGCTTTGTCAACGGATCAGCGACATTATCATCTGTCGGGACTCGGCTGATCTTGACTTCCTTTCTATTAACGATGTCACGTATCAAGTGAAATCTTCTTTGAACATGCTTGGATTTCTGGTGTGATCTTGGTTCCTTTGCCTGAGCTATAGCACCATTGTTGTCACAAAACAGTGCCAGAGGCTCAGCCGCATTTGGTATCACACCTAGTTCCATAATGAACTTTCGTATCCAAACAGCTTCCTTCGCTGCTTCTGAGGCGGCGATATATTCAGCTTCTGTAGTGGAATCAGCAACGGTGTCTTGCTTGGAGCTTCTCCAACTTACCGCACCGCCATTCAGACAAAAGATATAACCGGACTGTGACCGGAAATCATCTGTGTCTGTCTGGAAACTTGCGTCCGTGAATCCACTGACTTTAAGCACATCACTTCCACCGTACACCAAGAACTTATCCTTAGTATGTCTTAGATACTTCAAGATATTCTTTACGGCAATCCAATGGTTTTCACCTGGATTTGACTGGTATCTACTCGTCATGCTCAATGCATAAGCAACATCAGGACGAGTACAGATCATGGCATACATGATAGATCCTATTGCAGATGCATAAGGAATATTCTTCATGCGCTCAAGCTCAGCAGCCGACGTAGGGCTCTGCTTCTTGCTTAGCGTTGTGCCATGTACCATTGGCGTGAAGCCCTTCTTGGAATCTTTCATGCTGAATCTTTGTAGGACTTTGTCAATGTATGAGTCTTGACACAAGCCTATCAGCCTCTTAGGTCTATTCCGATAGATCCTAATTCCAAGAACGTATGCGGCTTCACCCATGTCTTTCATGGAAAAACAACTTCCAAGCCAGTCCTTTACCGACTTCAGCATTGGAACGTCGTTTACGAGAAGCAGTATGTCATCGACATACAGAATTAGAAATACTATCTTGCTCCCACTAGTTTTCTTATACACGCATTGTTCTTCTTCGTTTCTGATGAAGTCAAATTGCTTGATCGCTTCATCAAAACGAAGATTCCAGCTCCTCGATGCTTGCTTCAATCCATAAATGGATTTATGAAGCTTGCATACTTTCCCAGCATTCTTTGGATCTATGTAACTGTCAGGTTGTGTCATATACACATCCTCTTCCAGAATACCATTCAGGAAGGCGGTTTTCACGTCCATCTGCCAAATTTCATAATCATGAAAAGCTGCAGTTGCTAGTAGAATCCGAATAGATTTCATCATAGCCACTGGTGAATAGGTTTCATCGTAATCCACACCGTGAACTTGTCTGAAACCTTTTGCCACCAACCTGGCTTTATAAATCTGGACATTTCCATCCACGTCAATCTTCTTCTTGAAGATCCATTTGCACTCAATGGCTTTTACACCAGCAGGCAAGTCAACCAACGAAAATACTTGGTTGACCGACATGGAGTCCATTTCGGAATCAGTGGCCTTACGCCACTTAGAGGAATCTGGGCCCATCATGGCTTGATTGAAGTTTGATGGTTCATCACCATCAATGATCAGAAGATCATGACAGTCAGTCACGAGGAATCCTTGATATCTCTCGGGTTCGTGATGGATCCTCCCGGATCTTCGAACTTCAGGTACCACAAGTTCAGGCTCTACAATTTCTTGTAGGTCCTCCTGCTGCTCTTCCTCATTAGGTTGAGCAGTATCCTGTTCATCTTGAATTTCTTCAAGCAGTACCTTACTCCCACTGTCTTTCTTAGAGAGAAATTCCCTCTCAAGAAAGTTACAATCCCGGGCAACAAAGATCTTGTTCTCGGAACGTAGATAGAAGTAATAAGCCTTGGTTTCCCGAGGATAACCAATGAAGTAGCATTTGTCAGATTTCGGTGTAAGCTTGTCTGAGATCAATCTCCAGACATAGGCTTCACAACCCCAAATTCTGAAATAAGACAGCACTGGAGCTTCTCCAGTCCATAATTCATATGGTGTCTTTGCTACTGCTTTTGATGGCGCTCTATTTAGAGTGAACACTGCTGTTAGCAGAGCATATCCCCAAAGGGATATTGGAAGGTCTGTGTGACTCATCATAGACCGAACCATATCCAATAAGGTCCGATTTCTCCTCTCAGACACACCATTCCATTGTGGTGTTCCAGGAGGAGTGAGTTGGGATACGATCCCACACTCTCTCAGATGATCACTGAATTCTTGGCTTAAGTATTCTCCTCCTCGGTCGGACCGAAGAGCCTTAATGCTTTTGCCAAGTTGGTTCTGTACTTCATTTTGGAATTCTCTGAACTTCTCAAAAGATTCAGACTTATGTTTCATTAAATAAACATATCCATACCTACTGAAATCATCAGTGAAGGTAATGAAGTACTGATAGTTTCCTCTTGCATTTGTGGACATTGGGCCACACACGTCAGTGTGTATCAGGCCCAATAAGTCACTGGCCCTCTCGTTAGGTTTATTAAAGGGGGCCCGTGTCATTTTGCCCATCATGCAGGATCCACATTTCTCACATGACTCAAAGTCAAATGAGCCAAGAAGTCCATTCGAATGGAGCCTCTTGATGCGTTTCTCGCTGATGTGCCCTAAACGACAATGCCATAGAAAAGTTCGGTTCTCCTCATTAGGTTTGAACCGTTTTGTATTAATGTTATAAATTGGCGCGGATTGATCGAGTATGTAAAGCCCATTCGAAAGAGGGGCAGAACCATAGAAAAAATTGTTGCGATTGAAGGAACATAATTTATTCTTAACTGAAAAATCATAACCTTCCAAATCCAACAATGAAATTGAAATAATATTCTTATAGCAGGTACAAAATAACAATTATTGAGTTCTAAAATCAATCCCGAAGGTAAAGACAACAAGTATGTGCCTACAGCTAGTGCTGGAACTTTCGCTCCATTCCCAACTCGTAGCTCCACTTGTCCTTGCTTCAGCCTTCTACTGTTGCTGAGTGCCTGCATATTAGTACAAATATGAGCCCCACAACCAGTATCCATAACCCATGAGGTATTATCAGAAGTAGTTGTATTAACTTCTATAACAAAAATACCTGATGAAGAAGTCTCGAGAGTCTTCTTCTTCAATTCCTCTAGACCTTCCAGGAATTTCTTACATTCTCTCCTCCAATGCCCTGGTTCTTTGCAGAACCTGCAGATGTCAGTCGGCCCAGCTTTGGACTTGGGCTTGGGCTTTGGCGTGTCCTTGTCCGCGACTTGGACAGCCTTAGCCTTTCCCTTGTCCTTGGCAGAAGATTTCTTAAAGCCCATGCCCTTCTGTACCATAAGCACATTGGGGTCCTTGGCGCTTTTCTTCAAGTTGGGCTCTGCAGTCTTGAGCATTCCGTGAAGCTCAGGCAATGTCTTACTCAAGCCATGCATGTTAAAGTTCAGAATGAACTGATCATAGCTTGCAGGTAATGACTGCAGAACGATGTCGCAGGCAAGTTCCTGGCTGATTGGGCAGTCGAGTTTCTGAAGATGATCGAGATAACCCATCATCTTCAAGACATGAGGACTCACTGCCGCATTCGCAGCCAACTTACAGTCTAAGAGGTTCTTAACCGTCTGAAACCTCTCAGTCCTTGCTTGCTCCTGAAAGAGCGATTTCAGGCTTGCCATTATCTCGATGGGAGACAACACACTCTCGAACTGCATATGCAGCTCAGCAGTCATTGTCGCCAACATCAGGCAATAGACATCATTTTCATCTGACGAATGCTTTTCCCAAGCATTATGCAGAGTCCTTGCGGCATTGGCAGGAGGCCTCTCGGGGAGGGGATCACGAAGGACATAATCCTTCTTCTCCTGCTTGAGGACCAGCCTCAAGTTCCTTGACCACGTCAGGAAGTTCGTTCCAGTCAGCTTCTCCTTCTCGAGAACAGACCGGATTGAGAATGTGTTTTGTGTGCTTGTAGTAGTCATATCTGAAATATAAGATAGAAAGGTTATTAGTTAATATGTTCAATATGATTAATCTCGTATTATACTTAATATGATTAATCTCGCATTATATTCAATAACATCAGTTACCCTCAATAGAATATAATGATTCCAAGATCCACATATAACTAAGATTAAAGTGGGCCACTGGCCGTCACCCAACCTTAGCTTATATCGGTAAGCCCTATCTCGGCTAATTATATCCGTGATATAACTCTTGGTTGTGAATCTGGGCCAGAGGCCCAATCCACTCTGATGTCTCAAGGCCCGGGACTCCCGATGGCCTAGTCAAGAAAACCAGACTATACAGTCATGTAATCATTAATGTCTGGGACTCCCAATGACATTTATGAATCACAAACCGTCTTACCCACGCAAAAGCAGACACCCTCACACTGTAAGGCCATGAATACAATTGAATGGGCTTCGACAGCTGACATAGCCTGGACAAGACATCCAACGCTTGATATTAGTTGAGGTTCGTAGGTTTATTTTAAAAATTCATTCCCAATATAGAAGATTACTATTTTGGGAAACTTTCCATTTTTTGGAAACCTACTATTTTGGAAACTTTCTAAAATTGGAAACTTTCTAAAACCGGAAACTTTCTAACTTTAGAAATTTCTTGAAATCCAAAACATGCAAATTCAGAAACTTCTATTTTAAGAAACTTTCTAATTTCAAAATTTGGAAACTTTAATTTAAAAAAATCGATTTTATAATTTTATAAAATAAATTTTAAATTAAATCTGAAGAAAGACTCAAATAATTGGCCCAATTGTTTTAACTTCTTGGCCCGAGGCCCAAGAATTGGTCCATGTCCAAGACATAACCCAATTGCCCAATTAAATGACATAACCGGTCTGGTTCATTAAAATTGGTCTAACCAAAATTTAATTACTACGATGACCACAATTGTCAACCGGTTATTTACTAAACCGGATTTTCTCAATTTATTTGGTCCAACCAAATCAAATTAGAAAATCCTGGTTTAGGCACAAAATCCAATTTTTCGACTTTGGATTTCTTATCCCGGTTTAACCAGACTTAATAAATTTATTAAATCTGTTTATTAAACCGAGACGATTAATTTTTAATCAAATTTTAAACCGAACCTTAAAACGAACCGAACCGATTGATCACGTGAACCGATCATGACCTAATCGTGAGTTTCACGCGATCACGTCAGCCGCAAGCCGCACGCAATTGATCCGAGATCGAGACGGCAGACGAACGGGACGATCGTTCGGGACGGGACGCGCGATCGTCGAGCTCGGGTCGTGGCTTCACGCGATCGCCTAGCGATCGGGACAGTCGGGCCGTATGCGGGACGAGACGCGATCCATCGGGACGTGACGAGGCATGCGATCGGGACGATCCAGTCGGCTCTCGGTCACGATGTTGGCGCGGGACGGTTGCTGGCCGAGACGCGATCGATCCAACCGGCCCAACGCGATCCATGCTATCGATCCGTGATCGATACATGCGATCGGCTTGGCCGATCGGTTTAACTCTCGGCCGATCGCAATCCAAATCATATAGTTTGGGTTTTGCGATTTCATTAGTTTAGGTTTCAATTCCTTGTTGCTTAAGTGATTTCTCTTATCAGTAGATTGATTCAAAACACTTCTTAAACAAGAAAAACAATCCTAAACATGAATCTAAACAAGAAAAACCAGAACCAAAAGCTCTGATACCACTGAAGGGTTGTTTAGGTTTCATCCTGATTCAATTCTCAGATTCAGATCATCCTAAACATGCTGATCTAGGTTCTCTTGAATAGAAACTTTATGGATCTCACCTTTTTACCTGTTTATGCAGCGGAAAGAGAGAACAGGTCAGAGATCAGAGAGCCACCAAGTGATAACTCCTCCAGAGGTTCACACACGCACACCAAGCAGGAAGAGGCTGCTAGACCGAGCTGAGGAGGCCGCAGGGAGAGAGAGAGTTGGCGCAGGGAATTAGGGTTGGAGGAGAAAGAGATTTGGCCTTTTATTTATAAAACCCTTCTCTTTCCCTTTTGGGCTTTTGGGCCCAAATACCAATCTGATTAAATCCCTTGGATTTAATCAGACCCATTAATCTCTCTCTAAGTACGACAAATGCCTAGCACTTTTACCGTACTTCTGCTAAGCCGTTCCTACACAATTTCCTGTTAGCTTAGGCGTGTGACCCATATGGGATCATATAATAAAGGCAATAAGTCCAAGACTTATAGATCATGAGCGGACTCTAGCAAGCCATCATGACCCCCAGTATTATATGACTTATGTCTGATCTTTGACATACTCTTACTTTCTAGAGACAGTACCGAGATTACTGGACACAATTCCAACAAGGCAATCCCATGTTATCCTTTGTATATATTGTGTGATTTCCCTTTGATTTGTTTGGTGCGTTTTCGTGTGAGTTTTATGTTTGTTTTAGTCTTGTGTGAAGATTTTCAGCATGTGGGAGCAAGCAGGAGCAAGTATGGAGGATTTGACACTATATACCAGGCAAACGGAGTAGCTGCAAGGGAAAGAGACGCACAGCAGGGTGGTACAGCGACGTCACTATGCCACTATAGACAAAACAAGCCACAGCGACATCGTACAGCGACGTCACAATGTCGCTGTGGCCAAAAAGAACAAAATCCATGCGGGAGTCTCAGCGACCTATCAGCGACGTTGCCATGTCGCTGCAGAGCAAAAATGCCACAGCGACATCTTACAGCGACATCGCGATGTCACTGTGAGCCAAAATGACGAATTCATGCGGGAGCTACAGCGATCATCACAGCGACGTTACAAAGTCGCTGCAGGTAAGAACACAACGACATCGTACAGCGACGTCTGTATGTCGCTGTGAGGCAAGTTTGACCCGAATCTTTTGTGATTGACCGCATTTTGAAAAAAAAAAAAACTTTTCTCTTACCTCTCTCTCTCTCTCACGACCCCTTCTTCCTTCTTCACAAAAACAACTCCATTCTTCTCCTCCATTGCTTTCTCAAAGCTCAAAACACCTAACTCATTCAAACCTTCATCATTTTCCCTGATTTCTCTGTCTATTATTCACGATTTTACTCATAATCTCATCTAGGATCAGTATTTATCGATTAATCACTCCAAGATACAGGAAGATCGAGAGCACCACGGGGGGCAAGCTAGCAATCAGCAACAAGAGGCACAGCCTCACCGGTCGGGAAGAGAACCCGCAGCCGAGTATGATGAGGATGATTGATAGGTCTCAGAGTTTTAATCCCTATTCTAACTGCAAGTGCACAGTGATGTGAATGTAGTACTTAGGGTATCGAATCCACAGGGACTCTAGACTCTTATGATAGATTATAGAATTTAAGGTTAAGCTAGGTGAAACAGAGAATAAGCAGTAAATCAGAACGTAAAGCAAGTAATTGGTTTGTAATCAGTAAAGCGAAGCGTCAGGTCAAGGGAGTTCTCAGGAAATCAGGAACATAGGCAATCAATCAATTGGGATCTAATTAGGAACTGTTCTAGAACTAGAATCACAGAATTATAACAGACCAACTGTCGTTGCGAATATTAACTATGTCTAACAATCCTAGCAAGCCAACTGTCGTTGCGAATCCTAGAGATCTAGACATGCATTAATCTCAAGTTCTTTCGTTCACAATCCTCCTAAACCAAATTCCTTTGTGAATATTGATATATCATGGTTTTTACTAGTTTTAGACCATGATATAAGTGTGTTTTTAGTGTCTTTTGTGTTCTTTTAGAGTCTTTTACAGGTATAATCAGGTTTGGAGCTAAATTGGAGATTATGGAGCATTTTGGAGATTTTTGGAGTGTTTGGCCGAGAGATAGAGTTCACTGTCCGAAACAGGGAAAGGTGTCGATCGTTGCACTCTAGCAACGATCGATGCACCAGCGAGATGGGCCAAAAACTCGGCGGTTTAGAAGAATCAAGATATTGCACTTTGATCCAGAAGTTCCTGATATTTACAAAGAAGCCCCTGGCCGAGATTATGCCTATATAATAGAGTTTTTAGTGTTTTAATTAGATACGCTTCATACTTTTTACATTACGCTTTGATAATTAAGAGCAGAGGATTTTAGAGCTTTTGGGGCTGATCTGAACCTGTTACATCATCTGTATTTGGAGAAGATTTCGAACCCCTTTTACTCTTATTCTTTTATGAAATTTATTCATTCTATGATTATGTTTTCATTATCTATGTCTGAGTAGATTCCTAGTTAGGCTTAGGGTTTCTCACATAGGATTTTATGACTTGCTAGACTTGTTCAAATTCAGTTAAGGATTCAAACTATATCTGTTCTTCAATTTAATTGTGTTTAAAGCTAGTTCTAACCTGATCAATTAGAATCTAGATCTTAGGTTGCTAAATACGTCACGGAAGTGGGGTTTAGGAATCTGAACTAATTAAATTGGGCAATTAAACTTTGCGCAAACGGAAGTTTGGTTTAGGATAATTGTGAACATATCAAACTTGGACTTATTGCTAGTTTAATCTGTTAGTTCTCGCAAACGAAAGTTTGGTTTGCTGCACTTAGACTTAGAGAATTATCGCAAAGGAATTTGGTTAATTCTATATCTGTGTTTTGAGTTCTAGAACTGTGCTTAATTAGATCCTTGCTGAATGAACTGTCTGCTTGTCTGATTTCCTGAGAATACCCTAGGCTTGACGCTTTTAATTACTTGCTTTCACAACCGTTAATCTCTGTTACTGTTTACTTTCTTGCAACGCAATTTATTTACTTCACTACTTGCTTTATTTCTAGTATTTATTCCTATAGTTTGATTCTCTTGAGACCGAGTGTCCCTGTGGATTCGATAACCCTATGTACTACTTTGACATTGCTAAGCACTTGCAGTTAGAATAGGGTAAAACTTAGAACCTATCAAGTTTTTGGCGCCGTTGCCGGGGACTCTTTGAGTCTTCGATAGGACCGAACTTAGGGTTTTTACTAGAAATTTTTCTTTTTGTTTTTGTTCTTTTTCGTTTTTATTTTTTGATTTTGCTAACTTTTTCTATGTTTCTTTCTGTCGCAGGTACGAATTTCGCCTTGCGTCGATCGTTGCATCCCTTGCATCGATCGTCACTAAGCGATTTGAGATTGAATCGATCGTTGCACTGATAGCATCGATCGTTGCTGGACGATTACAGACAGTTTATGCAGACGCAGAAAACTAGAAGTAATCCGAACTCGAGCTTGGTTAATCTCAATCTAGAGGAACTTGGACGTTTAGAAAGAGCTAACAGAAGAGAAAGAAGAGAGAGAATGGTACGAGAACGTTTGATCTTGATACCAGATGCTGAGGGTACCCTGAGGGACCCGGAGAACAATCCTTACAATGCTGCTGGGCAAAGGATTGATGCTGAAGGGAATGTCATCCCTGACCCTCCTGAGCAACCGCAACAGGAACATAACCAGGGTCAAAGACGAGCTCAAGGAAGAGAGATGGTGGTTCATGAGAGGACACTAGCTGACTACAACAGACCTGATGAGTTTCATGCAAACCGAGCAGCTCTAGTGCTTCCTGCTTTTGAGAGGAATGATTTTGAGGTAAAGACCATCTACTATCAGCTGATGAGACAGATTGCTTTTCATGGTTTTCAAACAGAGCAGCCTATGGATCACATTGACAAGTTTGAGGACATAGTCACTGGCATGAAGTATGAAGGAGTATGCCCGGACTATCTGTTCCTTAAGCTATTTCCGCACAGTCTTGCTGGAGACGCTAGTGCATGGCTGAGACAACTGGCACCTGGTCAGTATACTACCTGGGCAGCCTTAAAGAGTGAGTTCCTGCGTCACTTTTATGATGATGCGCGCTCGGATCAGTCCAGACAGGACATACTCACCTTTTCCCAAGGAGCTGTGGAGCCTTTGAAGACTGCCTGGATGAGATTTAAGCAGTATCAGCGTGACTGTCCACACCATGGATTCACAGAAGTACAACTGATTGGTATCTTCTTCAGAGGTATAGATCTCCCTTATCAGACTGCGCTGGACAATTCCAGCAATGCTAATTTCAACACCAGGACTCCTACACAAGCTAAGCAGTTGATTGAGAACCTGATTGGCAGCAACAGTTGCAAAACAATGGATGAAAGGAGGAAGAGATCTGGTGGAACTGTAGAGAATTCTGATATAGCTGATATAAGATCCAGATTGGACACAGTCTACAATCTCCTGACAGGTAAGAAAGCTGTCCACTTTGCCCAAGATGTAGAGGTGATTCAGACTGAGGGGGACACTCAGGAAGAAGATGTGAATTTCATAGGAGGTTCTGGTTTCCAAGGTAATAGATTTGGTAATCAACTGGGGAACAGATTCTCAAATGGAGGAAATACCGGTGGTTTTCAAAAGACCTATGGACAAGGTACTCAGAGAACCTATGGATCTACATCCTATCAGACTCCTCTTGCACCTACAGCCCATGAGAGCAAAATGGAAGCTATGATGGACAACTAATTGAGAGTCAGACCAAGATTTCTGTGGACAACAACAAAAAGCTAGACGCTGTCTATCAAGACCTGAATGGGAAGTTTGAGTCACTGAGCACTCACATGAAGCAGTTGGACACTCAGGTGAACCAGATGTCCAGCTCACTGAAGGGAAAAGGAGATGCAGAGGCTCATATTAAGGCCTGGTCTGTACTCATTAATGATGGATCTTATCTAGGGGAGAAATTTGAGCTAAGTACAGCTGAGTTGGTGACTGAGGCAGAATTTTCGGATTTGAGTGAAAAACTCTCGGGTAGAAACTGCAGTGATGCAACGATCGACACACAGCTGGCATCGATCGATGCATGTCGTGAACAGACAGAAAATCCGTGGGATGAAAATGAGATTGATGCAGAACTAGCCCGCCTATTCCCTGATATATCTGAGATCACTCAAGAAGAGGTTTATGCACAAGCCATTAGGCAATATCCCAAGGTGTCTGAGGTAATTAAACAGGAGATTGAAGAGCTGAAGAAGCTGGAAGAAAGTGGTGAAGACTTGGAAGAAATTCCACCGTCTGATGATCCACCTTATCATCCCTGTAGGTACCTGAACAAGATGCTGCCTTTGGATGATGAGCTGAAAGAATGGGTGATAATAGTTCCTCAGCATATTAGTGATGTTCTGCTAACTAAGATCCCGAAGAAGCTGCCTGATCCTGGAGTCTTTGTATTAGATTGTTCTATCTTTGGGGATTGCTTTAAGCGTTCTCTGTGTGATCTAGGAGCTGCTGGAAGCATAATGTCTTACTCTGTGGCAGAGAAGCTGGGTATGTTGGATTTTACTCCTACTAGGACTTCTGTTGTCCTAGCTGATCAGTCCATACGAGTTCCTGAAGGACTTCTTATGGACATTCCGGTGAGAGTTGGAAACTACTTAGTTCCAACGGACTTCCTTGTGCTGAAATATGACTGTGACCCGGATGAAGCTTTATTGTTTGGGAGACCATTCTTGGCTACAGCAGGAGCTGTGATTGATGTTAGACAAAGTCTAATAGACCTCCACCTGGGAGATGAACCACTGCACTATGAAATGGATAAGCTGCGAAAGCCATTGATAGATGGGCAGACATTCACCATAAGGGACGCAGATTTTGAGCAGCCTGATCATACCATGGTTATAGATCCTGGGGCGCATTTCACTCCATCTTTTCTTGGACATGAGCATTCCGCAACAGCCTACTCGCCACCTTGGATGAGGAGACTTGAACAGAGACAGAAGAAGTCTCTGTCAGGACCTCCTGGTACTTGAAAGATCTCATCTGTCCGGTCAAGCTATTGACCTTAAACAAGCGCTGGGTGGGAGGCAACCCACCATTAGGTACTGGTGTTTTTCTTTTTCATTTTTGGTGTTTTTGTTAGGATTTTACGTTTGTTTTTGTTTCTGGTGAGTTTATGCTTGCAGGTCTCGGATAAATCGCAGTGCAGCGATCGATGCACTTCTGTGTCGATCGTCACAACACGAAAGGAATCGCATTGCAGCGATCGTTGCGGTCCTGAGCAACGATCGACCATACACGAAAATCGCCAAGCAACGGTCGATGCACTTAGTGCAACGATCGATGCCCAAGCGACAGAGGTAACCCGACAGACATAATCTCATCTTTTCAAAGTTTTTCTTTCTTTTTACCAATCCTTCGCGGGACACTACTGGGGACAGTGTGTCTTAAGTGTGGGGGAGGTGCTACTGACTTATATCTTTTTGTTTTCTTAAGAGTCAGTCCGTTTTTAAAAAAAAAAAATTTGTTTTATTGAGTCAAAATTGTTTAAGTAAGAAACTATGATTTTCTGAGAAGATTTACAAGACTTGCAGGAACTTAAGTAACCATTGGGATGAAGTTGCAGGAACTATCTATGACTATTAGAAAACCCCATCACAGATCAGCCTACTGAGAACACCCACATCACTTCAGGTATCAGAGGATCTTTTACTGACTTCAAATTAATACTGACTTAGATTTCTCACCTAAGGGCTTGGTATGCTTTATGTCGGATTCCCTGTTAGTTCTGACACAGCCTGTAAACCTGTCTTATTTAGTTCCCTTCTCCCCTTCTATAAAGTAAAAAAAAAAAATAATAATAAACTGAGGATGAGTTAGTAACTCCGAAGTGGTCTCTGGGAGTGGTAGCTAAAACTATTACCTCCTGTGCATCCATGGAAAAGGTCCAAAGTACACCCCATAACGGGAAGAACACTGATAAAAAAAATAAAATGATACCCAAAGGGGAAAAATCAGTTGTTAAAGAAAGGAAAGAGAAGAAAGGGACTAGAGAAAGATAGTATGGTGGTCTAGAGCTGATAAGGTAAGAATCCATGTGCCTTTAGATCGATACTCCTTAGGTGAGACCGCACTTAAATACTTGCAGAAGTCAGTAGGGAGAATTTGAATGCTTGAATGTGATTGTGGAGTTTACCTAGGACAGTTGCTAAGTGTGGGGGAAGTACATGTTGGTCTTGATATCCTGTGATTGATTCTTTCAGTGGTTTACTAAGGGGAATCTGAGTATTGTAGCTTCTAGGATGAAATGAGTTTCAGAAGAGTTTTCAAACCTCTTCACCATGTTTTAGTTCTCTGTTTTGCTTGAGGGCAAGCAAAGGCTAAGTGTGGGGGAGTTGATATATCATGGTTTTTACTAGTTTTAGACCATGATATAAGTGTGTTTTTAGTGTCTTTTGTGTTCTTTTAGAGTCTTTTACAGGTATAATCAGGTTTGGAGCTAAATTGGAGATTATGGAGCATTTTGGAGATTTTTGGAGTGTTTGGCCGAGAGATAGAGTTCACTGTCCGAAACAGGGAAAGGTGTCGATCGTTGCACTCTAGCAACGATCGATGCACCAGCGAGATGGGCCAAAAACTCGGCGGTTTAGAAGAATCAAGATATTGCACTTTGATCCAGAAGTTCCTGATATTTACAAAGAAGCCCCTGGCCGAGATTATGCCTATATAATAGAGTTTTTAGTGTTTTAATTAGATACGCTTCATACTTTTTACATTACGCTTTGATAATTAAGAGCAGAGGATTTTAGAGCTTTTGGGGCTGATCTGAACCTGTTACATCATCTGTATTTGGAGAAGATTTCGAACCCCTTTTACTCTTATTCTTTTATGCAATTTATTCATTCTATGATTATGTTTTCATTATCTATGTCTGAGTAGATTCCTAGTTAGGCTTAGGGTTTCTCACATAGGATTTTATGACTTGCTAGACTTGTTCCAATTCAGTTAAGGATTCAAACTATATCTGTTCTTCAATTTAATTGTGCTTAAAGCTAGTTCTAACCTGATCAATTAGAATCTAGATCTTAGGTTGCTAAATACGTCACGGAAGTGGGGTTTAGGAATCTGAACTAATTAAATTGGGCAATTAAACTTTGCGCAAACAGAAGTTTGGTTTTGGATAATTGTGAACATATCAAACTTGGACTTATTGCTAGTTTAATCTGTTAGTTCTCGCAAACGAAAGTTTGGTTTGCTGCACTTAGACTTAGAGAATTATCGCAAAGGAATTTGGTTAATTATATATCTGTGTTTTGAGTTCTAGAACTGTGCTTAATTAGATCCTTGCTGAATGAACTGTCTGCTTGTCTGATTTCCTGAGAATACCCTAGGCTTGACGCTTTTAATTACTTGCTTTCACAACCGTTAATCTCTGTTACTGTTTACTTTCTTGCAACGCAATTTATTTACTTCACTACTTGCTTTATTTCTAGTATTTATTCCTATAGTTTGATTCTCTTGAGACCGAGTGTCCCTGTGGATTCGATAACCCTATATACTACTTTGACATTGATGTGCACTTGCAGTTAGAATAGGGTAAAACTTAGAACCTATCAAATATTCAAATTGCTCATCTAGGTTCTTTCTAGTTAATTAACCAACTGTCGTTGCGGAAATCAACCTAATATCAATAATCTAAGTGGCCAATTCAGATCAAGCATTAAGAACATTCCTAGATAAAGAACTAACATATATGAATCCCTACAGATTGATCAACCTATAATTCAATGAAATCCCTAATGAGAATCCCTAAACCTAACAGGTAAACTACTCAGACATGATCATCGAAACAGAAGACATCATGAATAGAAAACCAAATATCATAAAATAGAATAAGAAACAGGGGTTCGAAATTTTCTCTCTGTCGAGTGTCTGATCAGCCCCTAACTCTCTCTCTAAAGTAAAATAATGCGTAGCCTAGACAATGGCTTAAAAACCCTAATATAATGATCTAATCACGGCTGGGGCTTCTTTGTAATTATGAGAACTTCTGGGCAAAAGTTCAATTTACAAACTCTTGATAAAACGCCGAGAATTATCTGCGTCGACCTTGTGTCGATCGATGCACATGTTGTGTCGATCGACACAGGTCTGTGAAATCGACAGTAAACTCTTCCTCTCGGGTTAAATCTCCAAAATGCTCCAAAATGCTCCATAATCTCCAATTCCGCTCCAAACGTGTCTAGACCTGAAAACATAGATAAAAGGACTCCAAAGGACTCTAAAAGACTCGATAAGAAGACATATACCATGGTTAAAAGTCCTAAAAACCATGGTATATCAACTCCCCCACACTTAGCTCTTGCTTGCCCTCAAGCAAGTAAAGAACCAAAGTATAAGAAAAGAAGTTTGAAAACACAGAAACTCATTTCGTCCTAGGAACTTTCGCATTCAAATTCACTTAGTAAACTACTGAAAATTTTCCTACGGAACTCAAGACCACAATATACTTCCCCCACACTTAGAAACTGTCCCAAGTAAACTCCACAATCAAGTTAGGACATTCAAGTTCACCACACTAGTCTCCGTATACAATTAGGTGCAGTCTCACAGAGGGAGTATCGAATCAAAGGACACATGGACTCAACCTATTCAGTATCTGACCACCAAATTGTCTGTTTCTGGTTTCTTTCTTTTCCCTTTCTCCCTTAACACTGATTTTTCCCCACTGGGTATCATTTTATTTTTTCTATCAGTGCTCTTCCCTTTTTATTGGGGTTTAAACTTTGGATCTTTCCCATAAGGCACATGAGGTAATAGTGGTTGCTACCACTCCCATGACCACTTCGAAGCTACTAGCTTAACCTCGGTTTTTATCTCTTTCTTTTTTTACTTTCAAAGGAGGGGAAAATCAGAAACCATACTTTAGAACAGGATCATAGGCTGTGCCAAACACATCAAAGGAATCCGACCCAAAGATTACCAAGCCCCTAGTTGAGAAATTAAAGTCAATATTAAGGTGAGACTAGTGATGGATCCTCTGAATACCTGGTTAGATATGGGTGTCCTTGATAAGTTGATCCGTTTGGGGTTTTCTAATGGTTATAGAGATCCTGCAAGTCTGTCCAATGGTCACTTAGTTCATGTTCAAGTTAAAGATTTCCTCGAAAAATCATAGTTTCATACTGGTTTTGACTCAACAAAACAATTTTGGACTGACTCTAAGAAAACAAAAGCGTGCGTCAGTAGCTACCTCCCCCACACTTAAACTACAATGTCCCCAGTGGTGTCAAGCTCAGGATTGGTGAGAAAAATAATCAAAATTGAAACAAATCCGAAAAGTTGCAGATTACTTACCTGTCGTCGGCCTGCGTCGATCGATGCACTAAGTGTGTCGATCGATGCAAGGCGATTGTGCTCGCGGTTATCGAATAACCGATGTCTGAACCGCAATCGAATCAGCTTAACCGTAAATCGCATCTGCATCGACCGATGCGATATGTGTGTCGATTGATGTAGTGTGATATGCATGTTTCTCACGCCTCTAAATACACTTAAACAGAGAAATCAAAACACCAAATCAAAACTAAAAATGAAACAAAAACGAACCTACCAGTGGGTTACCTCCCACTCAGCGCTTGTTTAAAGTCAGTAGTTTGACTATGGTGATGAGAACGGACTTATGGGGGATTCAACAGAGACTTTGAGTGTCTCTGTGAATGTCTCTTCATCCAAGGTGGCGTATAAGCATTCGGATCATGAGATCTCCCAAGGAACGAAGGAGTATAACCAGGGTGGGAGCGAAGCTTGGGTGGGTTTCTGCGTTATGCCTTACCTTTGGTGGAAATGAGATTTCTGGAGCTTTCTGCTTATGAGCAGTTGCAGGCACTGAAGATGTTAGAGAGAGTTCAGAATGAACTGCGATCTTCTCCTCTCCAATTGGAACCTCTGGTTCCACCTCAACACTGAAGCTCTGTCCATCAACGGTGGCTCTCTGCTTCCTGTCCATCTTGAACTGCAATGGCTTATCTCTTAGTTGGAGATCAATCAGACCACGTCTCACATCTATTACAGCTCCCGCAGTAGCTAAAAATGATCTTCCAAGCACCAAAGGATCATCTGGCTCAACATTATACTTCAGCACTACAAAGTCTGTTGGAATTAAGTAGTTTCCAACTCTGATACGTACATCCTCAAGAACACCTTCGGGATACCTCTTTGATAGATTAGCTAGGATAAGAGAGATCCTAGTAGGCTGGAATTCCATAAGTCCTAATCTCTTAGCCACAGCGTATGGCATGAGATTCACACCAGATCCTAAATCACACATAGAATGCTTGAATCTGCCATTAGAGATGGAACAGTCAAGAACAAAGTCTCCTGGGTCTGGAAGCTTCTCTGAAATCTGAATTAGCTGCTTTTCCATCTCTTTCATGCAATTAGCTTCGTATCGCTCCTGTTTGGACAGCTTAGGAGGCTTAGAATGCGGTAATTGAGGCTCAAAGACTCGTTCTGAGGCTGCTGCAGAGTTCTGGTCCCGTCTGCGATCTATGTCGATCGATGCACGTTGTGTGTTAATCGACACAAGGCGATTTCGAGCAATTTCATCAGACGTGTCAGGACTGTGTCAATCGATGCAAGAGTTGTGTCGATCGATGCTTGTCTCAGACAGACAGAATTCATCCAGAAAATCCGAGATTATACTCTCTTCTTCTCCTAGCAAGTCAATCCCATCTCTTGTGATCATAGCATTGACGTGTTGCCTCTGTTCAGCTTTTACAGTTTCATTCCGCCTCTGTATTTCTCCAGCTGTTTGTTGAATTTTGATATCTAACTCCTTCACATGTGTGCTCAAAGATTCAAACTTTCCGTTCAGATTTTCATACAATGCATCTAACTTTGAGTTTAAGGACACATCGATCTGTTGTTGTCCCTCAAGAAACTGCTCCATCATGGCTTCCAATCTGCTTTTATGTGTAGGTGCAGGCAGTGCTTGGTAAGAATAAACATCACAGTTCCTTAAGAAGGGCTTCTGAAAAGCAGATCCCTGACTGTAGAATCCAGTTCCTCCAACGCAGTTGATAGCTTCTTGCGCATACTTTCCAAGTAGAAGACTATGCAGAGAGTCAACTTGGTTCTTCAACCCATCTATCTGTGAACTGTCAATCCCTGAGCTGAGAAAATCATTCCGACACATCGTCCTTACGAAGCTCTTAGTCTTCTTGGTGATTCCGCAAAGTGTGTCGACCGATGCAAGAAGAGCGTCGATCGATGCAATACGAAATTGATGTCGATCGCAACACAGGACCGTGTCGATCGATGCAAGCCAATTCTGTCGAACCTGACCTGCAAAACAGAGAAAAACAGAAAAAAATAAATCAGCAAAATAAAAACGAAAAACCTAGTCTAAACCCTAAGTTTAAATCTATCGAAGACTCAAAAGAGTCCCCGGCAACGGCGCCCAAAACTTGATAGGTCTCAGAGTTTTAATCCCTATTCTAACTGCAAGTGCACAGTGATGCGAATGTATTACTTAGGGTATCGAATCCACAGGGACTCTAGACTCTTACGATAGATTATAGAATATCAGGTTAAGCTAGGTAAAACAGAGAATAAGCAGTAAATCAGAACAGAAAGCAAGTAAACGGTTTGTAATCAATAAAGTGAAGCGTCAGGTCAAGGGAGTTCTCAGGAAATCAGGAACATAGGCAATCAATCAATTGGGATCTAATTAGGAACTGTTATAGAACTAGAATCACATAATTATAACAGACCAACTGTCGTCGCGAATATTAACTATGTCTAACAATCCTGGCAAGCCAACTGTCGTTACGAATCCTAGAGATCTAGACATGCATTAATCTCAAGTTCTTTCGTTCACAATTCTCCTAAACCCAATTCCTTTGCGAATAGTCAAATTACTCATCTAGGTTCTTTATAGTTAATTAACCAACTGTCGTTGCGGAAATCAACCTAATATCAATAATCTAAGTGGCCAATTCATATCAAGCATTAAGAAAAACCCTAGATGAAGATCTAACAGATATGAATCCCTACAGATTGATCAACCTATAATTCCATGAAATCCCTAATGAGAATCCCTAAACCTAACAGGTAAACTACTCAAACATGATCATCGAAACAGAAGACATCATGAATAGAAAACCAAATATCATAAAACAGAACAAGAAACAGAGGTTCAAAATCTTCTCTCCGTCGAGTATCTGATCAGCCCCTAACTCTCTCTAAAGTAAAATAATGCGTAGCCTAAACAATGGCTTAAAAACCCTAATATAATGATCTAATCACTGCTGGGGCTTCTTTGTAATTATGAGAAACTTCTGGGCAAAAGTGCAATTTCTAAACTCTTGATAAAACTCTGAGAATTGTCTGTGTCGACCTTGTGTCGATCGATGCACATGTTGTGTCGATCGACACAGGTCTGTGAAATCGACAGTGAACTCTTCCTCTCGGGTTAAATCTCCAAAATGCTCCAAATGCTCCATAATCTCCAATTCCGCTCCAAACGTGTCTAGACCTGAAAACATAGTTAAAAGGACTCCAAAGGACTCTAAAAGACTCGATAATAAGACATACCATGGTTAAAAGTCCTAAAAACCATGGTATATCAATGATGAAATGATTGACTTCCCGAGCAGTGAGGAAGAGATTGAGCAACCAAAGAAGAAGAGAGGAAAGAGCAAAGCGCCTGCAGAACAGAAAAAGGAAAAGCCAAAAACAGCCACACTAAGGGATGTAAAGGCTAAGCTGACTTTGTTTGACTGGAGTGGAACTAAGTTCGGGGACCCTGAGACGGTGCGAAGTAAGTTTGGGGGAATGATCAATTAACCATCGTTTTTGTTTTATCGAGTATTTTATGTTTTGCATCGTTAATAGATATGATTTCAAAAAAAAAAATACCAAAAAAATTTGAAAATTATGAAAAAAAACATGTAGTTTCATATTTATTTCTCTTCTACGATTGAGTCTTGTAGCATTCTAGATTGCACTTGCATTTGCATAGGAGACAATGATATAAATACCTTGTAATAAATCTAGATTTAAGAACTCAACATGATGCCCTTGTTAATCATAGTATGTTTCTTAAACAACTATTGAAACACTTGTACATTTCGACCTTTGATCACACCACTCGAATCTATTTGTCTTGTATAATACCCTCAACTTTGAAACCAACTCACCTATATGGATCTAAATGAACTAAAACTTCTCAAATATGGGTTTTTGATGCTTGATCATGGTAACCACATACACACTTGGATTATCTTTTACAACATTTTTTACCACCCTTTGTTAATCCAAGTGGTCATTTTCACTCTTAGGATGATTTCCACACCATAGAACCCTTCCCTTTCCTTTTAAGCATTCATTTGTTTGATTGAGTGAGGCCTCTTTTTGATAATGCTAACATGTGTAAAAGGCTAAAAGTATAAGAACGGCAATGATTAGCTCTCATATGCTAGTTTAGGAGTTCACTTTTTGATTGCCATTTGGGGTATAAGCACTTGAAAATAGGATTGGGAGTGAAATAAAAAGAAAGAGTGAAATGGGGAGTAAAAGAGAAAGAAAGAACCAAAGGGCCTGTGAAGGGAAACACTTGGGAAGTTAAGATAAAATGGGAAGAACTCTAAGTCTGAATTAAAAAAGAAACCAAAAAGAGTCTTAAGAAATAAAAAGAACAACTTCTCAAGAACCAAAAATGAAAAAAAAAAAGTCAAATGGTTAAGAAGATAGATTGGGTAGACTAGTGATGGGATTTGAAAAAAACAATTGGGTAAGGTAATGAAAGTTAAGAATTATATGCATAAATTGTTCTTGTCTTGCCACATTTTATATAATGTCTAGCATTCCTTTTCCTTGAGAGTTAGCCACCAAACATGAAAACTAAATCCTCATCTAAACATCATTTGAAGCCATTTTATACCAAGCCAATTGATTGAGATCAAATCCCCATTTGTGAGGATGCACTTTGATGAATAAATTAACTTAAGAGTTGGTGAAATGTTGAGTTGGTAGATTCTTGACAATGTGCTTAAGAGAATAAGATTTGTTGTGTTGATAAGCCTAGAGAAATTAAAGTGGATTAGATTGTTTGTTCATGCAACATGTATATCATTTTCTAAGGACATCATGGTGAAGGCTTGCTAAATTTCTTTGGTTATGAGTCTCCAACTTCAAACCTCTCCCCTTTGTTCTCATTGTTGATTGCTTGAGGACAAGCAAAGAAACAAGTTTGGGGGAGTTGATGTGTTGTAAATTTGAGTGGATTTAATCATGTTTTAGAGTGTGTTTTAGCTTTAGGAAAAGCATTTAGGCATCATTAGGAGTGCATATGCATTGTTTTTCTCTTTTGTAGGTGGTGGATGACATGATGAAGCACCAAAGGACAAAGGAGGAGAAAGGGACCAAAAGAACACTCAAACAAAGTAGAATAACAGCTAAGGATCGGACCAGGAAACTACAGCGGGGTGCTACAGCGAGGTGTCAAAGTCGCTGTGGACGCAGGAGATGCACAGTGACATCATGCAGCGACGTCTGAACGTCGCTGTACAAATGCGACTTAATATGCGGAAGCTCCAGCGACATACCACAGCGATGACCCGAAGTCGATGTGGATCAAGAATCGCCACAGCGACGGACGTCGCTGTGCGACAAAAATTTTCCCACACGCTCTTTTCCTTTTTGCTTTCGGCTTGTAGCCCCTCCACATGAGTAATGTCGACCATTGTACTCTATTTTCTTCTATTTAATGGCTGTTGATGTGTTAGAAAAGCCATATCACCTTTTAATCAATTGTCTTCAACCTTCTTGTTGCTCTGTTTATGTTCTGTTTTTGCCTTGTTTTAATCACTCTTGAATGCTATTGTGAATTGTGTTTTTAATCATGTTTGGAATCTGTTTATTTTGTTAGTTACTAGCTACAAAACCCACAAACAAATTTGGTTGCACTTAGATTAAGTAAACTCATGCATTCTTAGTGAGTTTAATTACCCAAGTGGATTGACACCCTTAAAACTACAAAGACTATGATGTATACTTGCAGCTGATGTGGTTGAAAGGAAACTTTTTATGCTTATCAGTCGTGGCTTGATCTTCCTTAAACGCTTGGCTGATGTTACACTTTTACAAAGTTGGTTGGGTCAGACGTTCCAATCTTTTGTTCACAACTCTTTGTGTTATAGACTCCATTGTGGAACTTTTACCTACATGAATTCTTAATGACCATAGAAAGTGAATTTTAAATGTGTTTTAAAATGGAAGGACGGGTCGTGTAAGATATAATCTTATCTGGACAGCATCAACAAATTCGAAGGCGATATGCTTTTTGGCTGCGTCTATGTTATAATCAGTGTGGCTCACTAGCCCATAAAGGTCCAGCAATAATTCATTCTCTTTTGAATCCGCTTGTTGGTCCTTGATGTCGTCTCTTGTACCTGTTTCATCCTTAATACCCTTGACAAGAACCAAGTGCTTTATTGCAGTCATGGAATCATAGACATCTCAACAATTTTTTGCTTGATCAGTCATTGATTCGTAAGGAATCTTCCTTGGTTTCAGTGTTTTTAAGTTCAAAGATCACCTTAGGGTTGGTCAAGACATGAACCTCTTCATGTATGAATCTGGCTCGCTGTTCTAGTGGGAAATTGGGGCTCGGCTCAAATGCTTTTGTCACAGCTTCTTGGGTGAACTCGGTCTGTAGTGAGCTGAAGGCTAAGGGCTCCTTAGACGCTGTCATTTTAGTCACTGTAGGGTTCATTGTTTTTTTGAGTATGGTCAGATGGTGCTGCTGCCTCTGTTGGGGCGTCGGCCTGGCCCGTTCGCTTCTCTGTTCGACTTGCATCTTGCTCAAAAGTTTTGGACACGGGCAAGTGCATTAAATTAATTTTGGGATCATGGTAAACAGATTGACAATATTCCGTGAGAGCCGTGTTAACCTGACACTACAAGAAAATATGCCATTACCGAGGGAAGAAACCGACGGGTATCCGTCGGAAATGACCAATTCCGACGGATTTCCGACGAAACAATTACGTCATTTCTATTTCGCCTGAAAAAATTATCCATCGGTTTTTCGTCAATTAAAACCGACGGAATTCCGACGAAATAAAAACCGACGGATTATCGACGTTTTATCGACGAACGTATACCAACGAACTTGTGACCGTAAACCGACGGTCTACACAGACGGTTTAGCGACCATAAACCAACGGTAATATACAGACGGTATACCGACGGTTTATTACCGACGGTATTCCGACGGTAGCATAACGACGGTATTCCGACGGCATATACCGACAGTATTCCGACGCTGTATTACCGACGGTTTTCCGACGGTGCATTACCGACGGTATTCTGACGGTGTATTACCGACGGAATTCCGATGGTGTATTACCGACGGTTAACTGAGGGTATTACCGACGGTTTACCGAGGGTATTACCGACGGTTTACCGACAGATAAGTAAAAAAAAAAATGTATATATATATATTCCGAAATTAATTAATTAATTAGAAATACAAACAAAATAAAAAGAAATTTATTAAATCTACTAAAATTATTCAAAAAAGTTTTCAAATTACATTCATTGGGTCTTTACCTTTGCCTTTCCCCTTCTCTTCCCCCCCCCACTCTGGTTTGCCGGTGTGGCTCCTGGAAGATGGATGTGCTGCATAAAGTATTCAAACCGATGATTCATCTCTTCGAATCTCTTCTCGGTTTCTTCCTCTTTTTCTACCATCCGGGCTTCCATCCGCGTCTGACTAGCCTTCAATGCTTCAATCTCCGCTTCCTTTTCCCTTAAGACTTGGGAATAGTTCTCGGCTTCCGGACGAAAATGGGAATGCAGTGTCGAGATTTTGTCCGCCAAGTTTCCCAAACCAAAAACTCGGCCTCTTCTCTTCTCAGTTTCCTGTAAAGTAAATACGTTATGAATTTAAGTTAGAGTTTAAGTAATGTTAAACTTTATTCATATTTTATTTAAATTAAAATTTTAACTCAAGGAAGACTTCGTTGACCTGCTCGTCCGGTATCTCCTCCGTTGAAACGATTTCTTCGGTTTGGGTAACCACCTCATCCAAACGCCGCTTCGTCGTCTCAACAATCCTCCGAGCAATAGGATCCTGGATTTGGCCCGTTTCCTTGTTCTTGTAGCCATCCTCGATGAGTTCAATATGATTTGGATCTCGCCCCTTCTTTTGATTCTGCAAAAACAATTTTTGACTAAAAATAAAAAAGAACTTAACATATTGAAATTTTTTAAAAAAAGAACTGCTTACCAAGATTATCTTCCTCGATGCGGTGCTCCTTGCTCCCGCATTATGAGTTGCCATCCCGACACCCTCCCTATCACTTCTACGGTTCTGGGAGTTCGTCGAAGAGAGTGATGCGGTTGCAGGCTTACTCCAATGACGGATGAGGCCCTTCCAAGTTTCGCTCTCTTTGTTAATACTGATATACCATGGATTTTAGGGATTTTAACCATGGCATATGTCTTATTTATCGAGTCTTTTATCATGTTTTGGAGTCTTTTAGGTTTGTTTACAGGTCTAAAGACGTTTAGAGCGGATTTGGACATTATGTCGCATTTTGGAGCATTTTGGAGATTTAACCCGAGAGATAGAGTTCACTGGAGATTTTAGAGTATTGTGTCGATCGACACAATATGTGCATCGATCGACACACATGTGATTTAGGAAATTCTCGGCGATTAAAGAAGAATTTAGAAATTGCACTTTGGCCCAGAAGTTTCTCATAATTACCAAGAAGCCCCAGCCGTGATTTGATCATTATATTAGGGTTTTTAAACCATTGTTTACGTTTTACTTACGCTTTATTTTACATTCAGAGAGTTTTAGGGGCTGATCATATACTCGACAAATAGAAGATTTCGAACCCGTGTTTCTTATTCTGTTTTATGATATTTGGTTTTCTATTCATGATGTTTTAAGTTCCATTGATCATGTCTGAGTAGTTTACCAGTTAGGTTTAGGGATTCTCATATGGGATTTCATGGAATTATAGGTTGATCAATCTGTAGGGATTCATATCTACTAGTTCTTCATCTAGGGTTGTTCTTAATGCTTGATCTGAATTGGCCACTTAGATTATTGATATTAGGTTAATTTCCGCAATGACAGTTGGTTAATTAACTAGAAAGAACCTAGATGAGCAATTTGACTATTCACAAAGGAATTTGGCTTAGGAGAATTGTGAACGAAAGAACCTGAGATTAATGCATGTCTAGATCTCTAGGATTCGCAACGACAGTTGGCTTGCTAGGATTGTTAGACATAGATAATATTCGCAACGAAAGTTGGTCTGTTATAATTCTGTGATTCTAGTTATAGAACAGTTCTTAATTAGATCCCGATTTATTGATTAGCCTATGTTCCTGATTTCCTGAGAACTCCCTTGACATGACGTCTTCGTTTGATTGCTTACATCCACCTCACTTGATCTGTTTACTTGCTATTTTGTTTACTGCTTTACAATCTGCTTCGCTTAGCTTAATTCGATTACTCAGAATCTATCGCGTAAGCGTGAGTCCTTGTGATTCGATACCCTAAATACTACAATAGCATAATTGTGGACTTGCAGTAGAATAGGATTAAAACTCTGATTGTATCAAGTTTTTGGCGCCGTTGCCGGGGACTCTTTGAGTTTGCCGATAGATTCAGTATTAGGATTTAGACTAAGCATTTTTCTTATTTTTTTAGTTTACTCACGTTTTTTTTTCTTTGGTACTGCAGGAATCGCATTGTGTCGACCGACACCATCTGTGTATCGATCGACACAGTTTTGCGACTAGCATCGATCGTCATCATCTGTGCATCGATCGACACAAGCCGGGACCAGAGATACCGAGAACTTGAGCATTTAGCAGGATTCTCTCTATGGAACCTGTGATTCTGATTCGCGGTGAGGACGACATTTTATGAGACCAAGAGGGTTACATACGCAATGCGAAGGGTCAGAAACTGGATGGGGGAGGAAACCCCATCATACCAGATGTTGCCGTGGGTGCGGAACATCCACGAGAGGAAGATGGTCGCGAGAAAACACTTGCTGATTACAACAGACCGGATCAGTTTTATGCTAATCGGTCTGCGATTCGACCACCCTCATTTACCAGAGGTGAGTTCAGGCTGAAACCAGAATACTACGCATTGGTTGGTCAGCATCAGTTTCATGGTCTCTCTAGCGAGCATCCTATGGATCATATAGAGACTTTCGAGGAATTGGCTAGCAGCATTAAGGCTGAAGGAGTCTCATTTGATTATCTTTTCTGTAAGCTCTTCCCATTTTCTCTTAATGGAGAGGCAGCCTACTGGTTAAAACAGCTAGCACCAGGATCTTTAAATTCTTGGGATGCGGTTAAGAGAGAGTTCCTTAGACACTTTTATGATGATGCTAGATCCGACCAGCTTAGACATGATCTTTTGACATTCAAGCAAGGACCTACCGAGCCTTTTAAGACTGCTTGGGTGAGGTTCAAAAGGTACCAAAGAGATTGTCCACACCATGGTTTCTCTGAAGTGCAGTTGTTGTGTGTTTTCTTCAGAGGAGTTGATTTTTTGTATCAGAGAGCTATGGATTATGCAAGTAATGGGAACTTGATAGCTAGCAATAGATTCAAGAATGCTGATCTTGAGAGACAGAAGAATGGTGGCAAAGATGAGAGCTTGCAGATAGCCGAGATAAGGGACAAGGTTGATTCTGTCCACAACATCCAACTTAGGAAAAGGCGAATCCGATGTGATGCAGAAGCTGAAGAGTTTGCAGAGGTGAATTATATAAATGGGACTGATTATCATAGACAGACATATGGAAATCAGCAGAGACAAGGTTCTAGTTCTGCTCCAAGATCGAGAGATCATGGTTATTCGCCCACCCAAGCTCCTCCCACTAATGAGCAGGCGAAGATCGAGTCTATGCTTGAGCAGCTACTTCTTGGACATAATAAGATGACACAAGATCTTAATGGAAAGATAGACTTCATGTATCAAGATCTGATTGGGAAATTGGAGGTTTTGACAAGCAGAGTTGATAATCTGGATGCTAGGATGACGCAAGTGGAAGCCGGTATACAGACAGAATATGTTAAGGGAGCTTTGACAGAAGATGAAGCTGATCAGAATTTGGATTTAACAGGATCAGAGCTGAGAAATCCGAGAGATTCTCGAGCTGCAAACTCTGTGTCGGTCGACACAGCTCTCGAATCGTGTCACCATCGATCGACACCACTTTAGTGTCGATCGAGACCGTGGGCGTGAGCAGCCGGTTTCTTCAGAGAAACCGATTGCAGCAGAAGAAAGAGTTTACAAACCGAAGATTCCTTTCCCCAGGAAGTCTAAGCAAGAGATTCAGCTAGAAAAATACATGAAGATGATGAGAGATAAGCTAACTGAAGCCCAGTTTATTGATGCTGTTAAGAACATTCCTATGGTGAGGAGGTGTGTTATAGACATAATTTCTAGTGACATGACTGAAGAAGAAGGTGTCTTGATGGTCTTTGAAGTGTGCGATGTGGTTATTCATGGTAGGATTGCTGAGAAACTAAAGGATCCAGGGGGTTTCATGATAGAAGAGGTCATTGTGTGATCTTGGCTCAAGTGTGAATCTCATGCCATACTCTGTGGCTGTGAGATTGGGACTGTTGAATTTCCAGCCTAGTAGGATCTCTCTTATTCTAGCTGATTGATCAAAGAGACATCGAGAAGGAGTTCTTGAGAACATCCCTCTCAGAGTTGGAAATCTCTTTATTCCAACGGACTTTGTGGTGTTGAAGTATGAGATTGAGCCTGATGATCCTATTCTGCTTGGAAGATCATTCTTAGCTACTTGTTGGAGCTGTGATTGATGTGAGACGTGGTCTGATTGATCTCCAACTGGGGGATAAGCCATTGCAGTTCAAGATGGACAGGAAGCAAAGAGCCACCATTGACGGACAAAGCTTCAGTGTTGAGGTGGAATCAGAGATTCCTATTGGAGAGGAGAAGATGGTGGTTCATTCTGAATTTGCTCTAACATCTTCAGAGCCTGCAACTGCTATTAAGCAGAAAGCTCTAGACATCTCACTTCCACCAAAGCAAAGGTATAAAGCTTCTAAACTTAAACCGCCTAATCCATCAGCTTTGAATGCAGGAAAACTCAGTAGCCCACCCACGCTTCACTCCCGCCCTGGTGTTGTTCACTCTTTTCTTGGGAGATCTCATGATCCGAATGCTTATACGCCACCTTGGATGAAGAGACATTCACAGAGACAGTCAAAGTCTCTGTTGAATCCCCCATAAGTCGGTTCTCCTTTCCATAGTCAAGCTATTGACTTTAAACAAGCAATGAGTGGGAGGCAACCCACTAGTAGGTTCGTTTTTCTTTTCATTTTTCGTTTTGATTTGGTGTTTTTGATTTTCTACTTTTGTGTGTTCAAAGGCGTGAGAAACAGAGGCAGAATCGCATTGCATCGATCGACACACATAGTGCATCGGTCGACACAGTTGCGATTTACGGTTAGCTGATTCAATTGCGGTTCATACACCGGTTATTTACATAACCGTGGGCATAATCGCCTTGCATCGATCGACACACATAGTGCATCGTTTGACACAGGCCGTCAACAGGTAAGTGTTCTGCAACTTTTCGGATTGTTCTTTAATTAGATTATTCTCACCAATCCTGAGCTTGACACCACTGGGGACAGTGTGTTTCAAGTGTGGGGGAGATAGCTACTGACGCACGCTTTTGTTTTCTTAGAGTCAGTCCAAATTTGTTTTATTGAGTCAAATTGAGTAGGAAACAATGAATTTTTGAGAAGTTAACAGCACTTGCAGGAACTTAAGTAACCATTGGGATAAGCTTGCCGGATCAATCTATGACTATTAGAAAACCCAATGCGGATCAGCCTACTGAGGACACCCATATCACTTCAGGTATCAGAGGATCCTTTACTGACTTCACCCCTAATTTTGACTTAATTTTCTCACCTATGGGCCTTGTATACTTTGAGTCGGATTCCTCTGTTAGTTCTGACACAGCTTGTAAACCTGTCCAAGTAAGGTTCCCTTCTCCCCTTCCTTAAAGTAAAAATAAAAGGAAGTAATAAACTGAGGATGAGCTAGTAGCTCTGAAGTGGTCACGGGAGTGGTGGAGACCCCTATTACCTCTTGTGCATTCATGGAATGTGTCCAAAGTATACCCCATAACGGGAAAAGCACTGATAAAAAAAAAATGATACCCAATGGGGAAAAATCAGTTGCTAAGGATGGGAAAAGAGAAGAAAGGAACCAGAAAAAGAAAGTATGGTGATCGATACTCCTTAGGTGAGACCGCACTTAATAGCTAATAGAAGTCAGTAGGGTGAATTTGAATGCTCTGAATGTGATTGTGGAGTTTACTCAGGACAGTTGCTAAGTGTGGGGGAAGTATATGTTGGTCTTGATGTCTTGCGGGTGAATCTTTCAGTGGTTTACTAAGGGGAATCTGAGTGTTGTTTCTTCTAAGATGAAAAAGGTTTCTGAAAGTTTTCAAACCTCTTCACCACATTCAAGCTTACTGTTTTGCTTGAGGGCAAGCAAAGGCTAAGTGTGGGGGAGTTGATATACCATGGATTTTAGGGATTTTAACCATGGTATATGTCTTATTTATCGAGTCTTTTATCATGTTTTGGAGTCTTTTAGGTATGTTTACAGGTCTAAAGACGTTTGGAGCGGATTTGGACATTATGGCGCATTTTGGAGCATTTCGGAGATTTAACCCGAGAGATAGAGTTCACTGACGATTTCAGAGTATTGTGTCGATCGACACAATATGTGCATTGATCGACACACATGCGATTTAGGCAATTTTCGGCGATTAATGAAGAATTTGGAAATTACACTTTGGCCCAGAAGTTTCTCATAATTACCAAGAAGCCCCAGCCGTGATTTGATCATTATATTAACTAGGGTTCTTCATCTAGGGTTGTTCTTAATGCTTGATCGGAATTGGCCACTTAGATTATTGATGTTAAGTTGATTTCCGCAATGACAGTTGGTTAATTAACTAGAAAGAACCTAGATGAGCAATTTGACTATTCGCAAAGGAATTTGGCTTAGGAGAATTGTGAACGAAAGAACCTGAGATTAATGCATGTCTAGATCTCTAGGATTCGCAACGACAGTTGGCTTGCTAGGATTGTTAGACATAGATAATATTCGCAACGAAAGTTGGTCTGTTATAATTCTGTGATTCTAGTTATAGAACAGTTCTTAATTAGATCCCGATTTATTGATTAGCCTATGTTCATGATTTCCTGAGAACTCCCTTGACCTGACGTCTTCGTTTGATTGCTTACATCCACCTCACTTGATCTGTTTACTTGCTATTTTGTTTACTGCTTTACAATCTGCTTCGCTTAGCTTAATTCGATTACTCATAATCTATCGCGTGACCGTGAATCCTTGTGGATTCGATACCTTAAATACTACAATAGCATAACTGTGCACTTGTAGTAGAATAGAATTAAAACTCTGATCGTATCAAATACCCTTGGGAGTTTCATTATTGCACCACTTCTGTTTCCAAGTGTTGATGATGCTCGAATAATGCGTTGATGCCTTCATGTGGAACTCATGTTCCACCAAATATGTATACTTCCTATCCCAAGTATACTCTTGCTATAGAAAAGAAAAAATAAATATTTGCTAGAATTAAAAACTTTATAAATGAATTATATAGAAGAATAATAATATATAAAAAAGATAATGAGGTAATTTACCGCGAACTGGCAGAACCAGTTATGCCTATCGGATAAAGGCATATCCCTGTACGTCGGGTACCCGTATTGGAGCATATTGTACATCATTCCCAAGATGCTCTTCGTGACCTTGGATTCGGTCAACGTAAACCTGATAGGTTCAGTTTTAATCCCTATTCTAACTGCAAGTGCACAGTGATGTAGTTGTAGTACTTATAGGGTATCGAATCTACGAGGACTCTGAGCTACGATAGATTAAGAACTGAGAAGATTAAACTAGGTGAAAAGCAAATGTGGTGAAAGCAAAAAGCAAGCAAGAAAATAAATCAGATAGTAGGAGTGAGTTGTAAGCAATAAACTAAAGCGCTAAGTCTAGGGAGTTCTCAGGAAATCAGACAAGCATATTAATATTCAGTCAGGATCTAATTAAACACAGTTCTAGAACTCAAAGCACATATATAGATTTAACCAACTTTCGCTGTGAAAATTCTCTAAGCCTAATTGCAGAAATCCAAATGTCTTTGTAATTCCTAACAGCTTAAACCAGCTTTAATGATCAAGTTCGATATGTTCACAATTAAACTAAACCAAATTTCTTTGTGAGGGATTCAATTGCTCAATCTAAATAGTTCAGATTCTAAATCACACCTTCGTGTCAACCTAGCAACCTAAGATCTAGATTCTAAGTGATCAGGTTAGAACTAGCATTAAGCACAATTCAGATTGAAGAACATATATTGATATGAATCCTTAACTGAATTAATTAAATCTAGCAAGTCATAAAATCCCTAGTGAGAATCCCTAAACCTAACAATGAATCTACTCAGACATGATTAATGAAACACAAATCATAGAATTAATAGATTGCATATAAGAAATTAAATAGATAAAGGGGTTCGAAATCTTCTCCAAAATAAAGTGTATTACAGGATCAGATCAGCCCCAAAAGCTCTAAAAATCCCTTTGCTCTAAGTATGAAATCGTAAGTAATTAAAACACCAAAATCCTAATTATATAGGTATAATCACTGCCTGGGGCTTCTTTGTAAATACTGGAAACATCTGGTCCAAAGTGTAATAACTTCATTCTTCATTAACCGCCGAGTTTGGCCCATCTCGCTCGTGCAACGATCGACACCAAAGGTGTGTCGATCGATGCAATCCTCAAATGTCGACAGAGAACTCTATCTCTCGGACCAAAATGCCAAAAAGCTCCAAAATGCTCCAATATCTCCAATTCTGCTCCAAACCTGATAATACATGTAATAGACTCTAAAAGAACACAAAAAGACACTAAAACACACTTATATCATGGTCTAAAACTAGTAAAAACCATGATATATCAACTCTCCCACACTTAGCCTTTGCTTTCCCTCAAGCAAAACAGAGAACATAAGACATGGTGAAGAGGTTTGAAAACTTTCAGAAACTCTTTTCATCCTAGAAGTAATAACACTCAGATTCCCCTTAGTAATCCACTGAAAGAATCACCTGCAAGTCATCAAGACCAACATGTACTTCCCCCACACTTAGCAACTGTCCTAAGTAAACTCCACAATCAATCCAAGCAATTCAAATTCACCCTACTGACTTCTATAAGCAATTTAAGTGCGGTCTCACCTAAGGAGTATCGATCAAAGGGCACATGGATTCTTACTTTATCAGCTCTAGACCACCATACTATCATTTTCTGGTTCCTTTCTTCTCTTTTCCCTTCCTTAGCATTCTGATTTTTCCCCATTGGGTATCATTTTATTTTTTTTATCATTGCTCTTCCCGTTAAGGGGTGTACTTTGGACACATTCCATGGTGCACAGGATATGATAGTTGTAGCTACCACTCCCAGAGACCACTTCGGAGTTACTAACTCATCCTCAGTTTATTATCTTCTTTTTTTACTTTATGAAAGGGGAGAAGGGAACCATACTTAGATAGGTTGACAGGCTGTGTAAGAACTAACAAAGGAGTCCGACTCAAAGTATACCAAGTCCTTAGGTGAGAAAATTAAGCCAGTATTAAGGTGAAGCCAGTAAAGGATCCTCTGAATACCTGAATTGATATGGGTGTCCTCAGTAGGCTGATCCGTGTTTGGTTTTCTAATAGTCATAGATAGAACCTGCAACTTCATCCCAGTGGTCACTTAAGTTCCTGCAAGTGCTATTAAAACTTCTCAAAAATTCACTGTTTCTTACTTAAACTGTTTTGACTCAATAAAACAAATTTTTTTGAAAAACAGGACTGACTCTAAGAAAACAGAAAGATAATAGTCAGTACTACCTCCCCAAACTTGAAACACACTGTCCCCAGTGTAATCAAAGCATGAGCTCGGGGAAAACAGATAATCGAATTGAAAAGAGAATGAAAAATCCAGAGTTACGTACCTCTCGTCGCACTGTGTCGATCGATGCTCAGGACCGCATCGATCGTCGCAAGGCGCATTTGCTTGATTCATTTGTGTAATCGCACTGTGTCGATCGACACAACATTTGTGTCGATCGATGCTAGGCGATTTTGGACATGTCCTCTTGGCTGGAAACACTAAAACGAAAAATCAAAGAAACAAACACCTAAAAATGAAAAATAAAAACGAAAACTCTCTATAGTTGGTTGCCTCCCCCTTAGCGCTTGTTTTTAGTCATTAGCTTGACTATGGGATAGAGATTTGACTCATGGC
The DNA here is from genome assembly GCA_030180135.1 of Orychophragmus violaceus. NCBI lineage: Eukaryota > Viridiplantae > Streptophyta > Magnoliopsida > Brassicales > Brassicaceae > Orychophragmus > Orychophragmus violaceus. Next base: position 83,710,111 of record CM058231.1, read on the forward strand.
GGTTTCAACAGAGACTTTGAATGTCTCTGTGAATATCTCTTCATCCAAGGAGGTGTGTATGCTGTCGGATCATGAGGCTTCCCAAGGAAAGAGTAAACAGAATCAGGGCTGGAGCGAAGCTTGGGTGGGATGCTGCGTTTTCCTGCATTCAAAGCAATGCGGTTAGGAGGTTTAAGCTTAGATGATTTATGCCTTACCTTTGGTGGAGATCTGATGTTTGGAGCTTTCTGCTTATGAGCAGTTGCAGGCATTGAAGATGTTAGAGCAGATTCCTGAGGAACCACCATCTTCTTTTCCCCACTATCAGATACTGTAGTTCCACCAATCTGAACTTCTTCTTTCACATGACAATCAGCGGATATCATCTTCTTCGCATCTCTCAACACACAAGGATGAACTCGCGAAGCTTCAGCTGGTGGAGTTTCATTCATCTCCTTATCTATCAGTTTCATGCAGTTAGTCACTTCTAGCTCCTGTTTAGACGGTTTAGGAACCTTAGGATATGGCACAAAGGGCTTATAGACTCGTTCCAGGATTGTTGCAGGCTTCTGGTTCTGTCTGCGTTCTGTGTCGATCGATGCAGTGGGTGTGTCGATCGACACAAGGCGATTTTGCACATATTCATCAGACGCATCGGGACTGTGTCGATCGATGCACGAGTTGTGTCGATCGATGCTTGTCTCAGACAGACAGAATTCATTCAGGAAATCTGATATTATGTCCTCTTCTTCTCCCAGCAAGTCAATCCCATCTCTTATGGTCACACCATTGATGCATAGCCTCTGTTCACCTTTCCCAGCTTCATTATACCTTTGTATTGCTCCAGCTGTTTTTGAACTTGGATATCTAGCTTCTTCACATATGTGCTTAAGGACTCAAACTTCCCATTCAAATTTTCATGCATAGCATCCAGCTTCCTGTCGAAGTCTACAACAGTCTTAGTCTGATCCTCTAGCAACCGCTCCATTATGGATTCCATCTTGCTCTTATAAGCATTAGCAGCAGGAGGTGTCTTCCTGTTCCCTTGGAATCCAAAGCCATTGATGTAGTTCAAATCCTCTTCCTGTATTTCCACTAAGTGCTTCATCATACTCATCAGCTTATCAGATCGCGTATTTTGTGGAGGAACAGGCTGATATGATGAAGATTCATAATCCCTGGTGAATGAATAAGAACCATAGTCTCTGCAGAATGAGTTATTCTGCTGATTTTCCAACATCCATTCCATCATTCCCATCATCTTACGCACAGTGTCGATCGATGCAGAGACGTATCGATCGATGCAAGGGCGAAGATGTAACGATCGACACATAGGACTGTGTCGATCGATGCAAGGCGATTACAGCCGTACCTGAAACGCAAGAACAGAAGAAAAAAAATTAGTAACAAAAAACAAAAAAAAAAACAAAAATCCTAGTCTAAACCCTAAGTTCAAATCTATCGAGGACTCAAAAGAGTCCCCGGCAGCGGCGCCAAAAACTTGATAGGTTCAGTTTTAATCCCTATTCTAACTGCAAGTGCACAGTGATGTAGTTGTAGTACTTATAGGGTATCGAATCCACGAGGACTATGAGCTACGATAGATTAAGGACTGAGAAGATTAAACTAGGTGAAAAGCAAATGTGGTGAAAGCAAAAAGCAAGCAAGAAAATAAATCAGATAGCAGGAGTGAGTTGTAAGCAATAAACTAAAGCGCTAAGTCTAGAGAGTTCTCAGGAAATCAGACAAGCAGATTAATATTCAGTCAGGATCTAATTAAACACAGTTCTAGAACTCAAAGCACAGATATAGAATTAACCAACTTTCGCTGTGAAAATTCTCTAAGCCTAATTGCAGAAATCCAAATGTCTTTGTAATTCCTAACAGCTTAAACCAGCTTTAATGATCAAGTTCAATATGTTCACAATTAAACTAAACCAAATTTCTTTGTGAGGGATTCAATTGCTCAATCTAAATAGTTCAGATTCTAAATCACACTTTCGTGTCAACCTAGCAACCTAAGATCTAGATTCTAAGTGATCAGGTTAGAACTAGCATTAAGCACAATTCAGATTGAAGAACATCTATTGATATGAATCCTTAACTGAATTAATTAAATCTAGCAAGTCATAAAATCCCTAGTGAGAATCCCTAAACCTAACAATGAATCTACTCAGACATGATTAATGAAACACAAATCATAGAATTAATAGATTACATATAAGAAATTAAATAGATAAAGGGGTTCAAAATCTTCTCCAAAATAAAGTGTAGTACAGGATCAGATCAGCCGCAAAAGCTCTAAAAATCCTTTAGCTCTAAGTATGAAATCGTAAGTAATTAAAACACCAAAATCCTAATTATATAGGTATAATCACGGCCTGGGGCTTCTTTGTAAATACTGGAAACTTCTGGGCCAAAGTGTAATAACTTCATTCTTCATTAACCGCCGAGTTTGGCCCATCTCGCTCGTGCAACGATCGACACCAAAGATGTGTCGATCGATGCAATCCTCAAATGTCGACCGAGAACTCTATCTCTCGGACCAAAATGCCAAAAAGCTCCAAAATGCTCCAATATCTCCAATTCTGCTCCAGACTTGATAATACCTGTAATAGACTCTAAAAGAACACAAAAAGACACTAAAACACACTTATATCATGGTCTAAAACTAGTAAAAACCATATATATCAACTCCCCCACACTTAGCCTTTGCTTGCCCTCAAGCAAAACAGAGAACATAAGACATGGTGAAGAGGTTTGAAAACTTTCAGAAACTCTTTTCATCCTAGAAGTAATAACACTCAGATTCCCCTTAGTAATCCACTGAAAGAATCAACTGCAAGTCATCAAGACCAACATGTACTTCCCCCACACTTAGCAACTGTCCTAAGTAAACTCCATAATCAATCCAAGCAATTCATATTCACCCTACTGACTTCTATAAGCAATTTAAGTGCGGTCTCACCTAAGGAGTATCGATCAAAGGGCACATGGATTCTTACTTTATCAGCTCTAGACCACCATACTATCATTTTCTGGTTCCTTTCTTCTCTTTTCCCTTCCTTAGCATTCTGATTTTTCCCCATTGGGTATCATTTTATTTTTTTTATCAGTGCTCTTCCCGTTAAGGGGTGTACTTTGGACACATTCCATGGTGCACAGGATATGATAGTTGTAGCTACCACTCCCAGAGACCACTTCGGAGTTACTAACTCATCCTCAGTTTATTATCTTTTTTTTTTACTTTATAAAAGGCTAGAAGGGAACCATACTTAGATAGGTTGATAGGCTGTGTCAGAACTAACAAAGGAGTCCGACTCAAAGTATACCAAGTCCTTAGGTGCGAAAATTAAGTCAGTATTAAGGTGAAGCCAGTAAAGGATCCTCTGAATACCTGAATTGATATGGGTGTCCTCAGTAGGCTGATCCGTGTTGGGTTTTCTAATAGTCATAGATAGAACCTGCAACTTCATCCCAGTGGTCACTTAAGTTCCTGCAAGTGCTATTAAAACATCTCAAAAATTCACTATTTCTTACTTAAACTGTTTTGACTCAATAAAACAAAATGTTTTGAAAAACAGGACTGACTCTAAGAAAACAGAAAGATAATAGTCAGTACTACCTCCCCCACACTTGAAACACACTGTCCCCAGTGTAATAAAAGCATGAGCTCGGGGAAAACAGATAATCAAATTGAAAAGAGTCTGAAAAATCCAGAGTTACGTACCTCTCGTCGCACTGTGTCGATCGATGCTCAGGACCGCATCGATCGACGAAAGGCGCATTTGCTCTATTCATTTGTGTAACATTTGTGTCGATCGATGCTAGGCGATTTTGGACCTGTTCTCTTGGCTGAAAACACTAAAACAAAAAAATCAAAGAAACAAACACCTAAAAATGAAAAATAAAAACGAAAACTGGCTCTATAGTGGGTTGCCTCCCACTTAGCGCTTGTTTTTAGTCATTAGCTTGACTATGGGATATAGATTTGACTCATGGCGGTTTCAACAGAGACTTTGAATGTCTCTGTGAATATCTCTTCATCCAAGGAGGTGTGTATGTTGTCGGATCATGAGGCTTCCCAAGGAAAGAGTAAACAGAATCAGGGCTGGAGCGAAGCTTGGGTGGGATGCTGCGTTTTCCTGCATTCAAAGCAATGCGGTTAGGAGGTTTAAGCTTAGATGATTTATGCCTTACCTTTGGTCGAGATCTGATGTTTGGAGCCTTCTGCTTATGAGCAGTTGCAGGCATTGAAGATGTTAGAGCAGATTCCTGAGGAACCACCATCTTCTTTTCCCCACTATTAGATACTGTAGTTCCACCAATCTGAACTTCTTCTTTCACATGACAATCAGCGGATATCATCTTCTTCGCATCTCTCAACACACAAGGATGAACTCGCGAAGCTTCAGCTGGTGGAGTTTCATTCATCTCCTTATCTGTCAGTTTCATGCAGTTAGTCACTTCTAGCTCCTGTTTAGACGGTTTAGGAACCTTAGGATATGGCACAAAGGGCTTATAGACTCGTTCCAGGATTGTTGCAGGCTTCTGATTCTGTCTGCGTTCTGTGTCGATCGATGAAGTGGGTGTGTCGATCGACACAAGGCGATTTTGCACATATTCATCAGACGCATCGGGACTGTGTCGATCGATGCACGAGTTGTGTCGATCGATGCTTGTCTCAGACAGACAGAATTCATTCAGGAAATCTGATATTATGTCCTCTTCTTCTCCCAGCAAGTCAATCCCATCTCTTATGGTCACACCATTGATGCATAGCCTCTGTTCAGCTTCCCCAGCTTCATTATACCTTTGTATTGCTCCAGCTGTTTTTGAACTTGGATATCTAGCTTCTTCACATATGTGCTTAAGGACTCAAACTTCCCATTCAAATTTTCATGCATAGCATCCAGCTTCCTGTCGAAGTCTACAGCAGTCTTAGTCTGATCCTCTAGCAACCGCTCCATCATGGATTCCATCTTGCTCTTATAAGCATTAGCAGCAGGAGGTGTCTTCATGTTCCCTTGGAATCCAAAGCCATTGATGTAGTTCAAATCCTCTTCATGTCTTTCCACTAAGTGCTCCATCATACTCATCATCTTATCAGATCGCGTATTTTGTGGAGGAACAGGCTGATATGATGAAGATTCATAATCCCTGGTGAATGAATAAGAACCATAGTCTCTGCAGAATGAGTTATTCTGCTGATTTTCCAACATCCATTCCATCATTCCCATCATCTTACGCACAGTGTTGTTCGATGCAGAGACGTATCGATCGATGCAAGGGCGAAGATGTAACGATCGACACATAGGACTGTGTCGATCGATGCAAGGCGATTACAGGCGTACCTGAAACGCAAGAACAGAAGAAAAAAAATTAGTAACAAAAAACAAAAAAAAAAACAAAAATCCTAGTCTAAACCCTAAGTTCAAATCTATCGAGGACTCAAAAGAGTCCCCGGCAACGGCGCCAAAAACTTCGTGTGATAAGGCGCCAAATTTTACGACGGAAAACCGACGGTTATCCGTCGTAAATTAAAAAACATAAAAGGTGGAAGCAAGACTCGAACCCCCACCTCAAGCTTATCTTGTATACCATTAAATCAGTTGAGACATTTAGTGTTAATCGTTTCTGATTACATAGACATTGTTTATATCTTTACACTTTAAGAAAAAATAAACATAAAACGGTGGAAGGCTCGGTTCGAACCCCCCACCACATACTTATGTTCTTTCCCTTTAAACCAGTTCAGCCATTTAGAGTTAGTCGTTTAGGATTACATAGTAATTGTATATATTATTATGCAATTGTTTTGTTTATTAAAAAAAAAACAACATAGATTAATAATTAAAATTAAAAACATAGTTTAATAACAGAAATACAAAACATTAAATGAAATTTAAATAGCATAATTATAAACTTGATTAGTCATCATTCGGGGAATCGTTCCTGAACCAATTTCCGATGTCAGTCTCTTCCCAAAGCTCGACCATGTGGTTCCAATCCACTACTAGCATCCATGACGGTCTTCCTTCTCCTCTTAGCCATTGCAGTTTCGCCCGCCACATTTTGGTCTGGAAAACATGCCAGGCGACCCGGTGGAATTCCCGCCAAACCATGCAGATTATATCCGAATTAAAATTGAAATAGACCTGAAATTTAATAAGTAAACAAATATTAATAAGAATTTGAAATAGTTTGAATAAATGAGAAAATATAACTTAATTACCAGGAAATCCTCGAACCATAACTCTTTAACGTTAGTCAGGACATTGTAGTATGCAAGATAACCCCCGAGAAAACGAGTCTCTATTATGTCGCTAATGACAGCCGGAATGGTAGCATTGTAACCGAACCAAATGGTCCGGTTTTGGCGGCTCGGATCCAGAACAGGAAGATGTTCCCGACCCGGTTGAGTTATTTCCCTAATTAACCAAGCGCTATGAAGGGGACAAAAAACGAAATCCATTTTCTGTTTTGTGTGTAGAGAATTTTTTATTAGATGATGCAAAACAGAGAAACATTCGTACGTATTTATACAAAAAATTTCGACGGAAAAACTGACGGAATTCCGTCGGTTTTTAATTTAATTTCCGAAAAGACACTTACCGAAACATTGCATGGGGAAGAGAGTGGAGTTAATTCAGACTTTGACCGTTTATTTAAGTAAACCGACGGATTTCCGACGAAGAACCGATGGGAAACCGACGGTTAACCGTCAAAAAATTGTGACGGAATTCCGAGGGTTTAGGGTTTAGGGTTTCAATTATGGTTTTGCCTTTGACATTTTATAATGTTCACACTTATTTGTAACATTAACGTTGAGGTTTTGCATTACAAGTCTCAGTTTAAAGAAAAATATGAAAATGACAACTTCGACTTAACCGTTATTGTACACCACGAAGTGTTTCGGTCGGACGTGTTGTAATTTTTTCTAGTCATACAAACCATGTCATTTGGATCAGATATTGAAGACTAATAGTACAAACTATCATTACATTAACTAGTGAGAGGTTTCGCGATAATATGTTTCCCATTCCGAAACCTTAAACCCTAACCCGTCAAAAATCTGTCGGTAATTACCGACAGATTGCAGTCGGAAAAAAATTAATATCGACGGTTTTCCGTCGGAATTTTTAATATCGACGGGTTTCCAACGGAAAACATAAAACGATGGAAGGCTCGGTTCGAACCCCCCATCTCGTCCTTATATGCTCTTTCCCTTTAAACCAGTTGAGCCATTTAGAATTAGTCGTTTACAATTACATAAAAATTGTATATATTATTAAGCTATTATTTTGTTTATTAAAAAAAAAAATCATAACATAGATTAATAATGAAAATTAAAAACATAGTTTAATAATGGAAATACAAAACAGTACATGAAATTAGAATAGCACAATTTAAAATCAGTTGTAGTTCGGTAATTGGTTATTGAACCAATCTCCGACGTCCATCTCCCGCCATTGGCTCACCATGAGGTTCCAAGACCTCGCAGGAATCCAAGCAGGTCTTCCTTCTACTCTTTCCCAGCGTAGCTTCAACCGCCGCATCTTTTTCTGGAAAACCCGTCTAGCGGTCCTGTGGAATTCCCGCCAGACGATGAACAAATTGTCCACGGAGCAGGTGAAGTATTCCTGTAATTTTAAAAAAATTAATTTTAAGTCCATTTTAATAAATTTGTATAAAAAAACATTACTTACGAGAAAGTCACTGAACCAAGCTTCCTTGAAGGACGTTGGTAGTACGTCAGATAGCCGCCAGACGTGTCTCAATGATGTCACTGATTACGGATACAATAACCGCGTTGTATCCGAACCAAACCGCCCGGTGAGCCTGGCGGGGTTGCGTCAAGATTGGGAAGATGTCCCCGACCCGGCATTCCGATATCGCGTAGTGCAGATTCGCGGGCTTCGGGAGAGAAATAAACGAAATCCATTGTATAAGTTTTTGTGTTTGTGATTTGAATGAAAAACTCATGAAATCGACGTCTATATATACAAAACTTTCCGACGGTAAAATCGACGAAATTCCGTCGGAAATTGGGTTAATTCCGAAATGACATTTACCAAGATGTCGCATAGGGAAGAGCAGAGAGTTACTGCGCTGCTTGACCGTTAAATTAATATTTCCGACGGTTATCCGTCGGAAATTAAAATTCTAATAAACCAAAATCTTCCTCGCACCAAGTGAGGTTCGAACACTGGATGACCTAAGTGCTAGTAGTGTTTACTGACCAATTGAGCTAAGAAGTACATTGTATTTTTGATACAATTGGCTATATATATCCATTCTTATTAATATAATCATTAAAAAAACAGTTTAATAATTAATCAACATACATTTTTATTATTTAATAACTATCATAAATGTTTAAATCATAATACATTTTGTACTTTTAAAACTATTATAAATGTTTAAATCGTAATAAAAAAATTTCATTTTAAAACTATCATAAATGTTTAAATCATAATACATTTTTATTCTCCGTCACACAGTGAATTGTATTCGGAAGAAATTGAGTCGGTGTCATCAAATTCGCCTCTTTCTTCTTCGGATTCTGAATGAAGAACAATGTCCCCGAATTGACTAAAGTCGACAACTAAATTAACTTCAAGCGATTCTTCTACAGGAGCTATAAAATCACTTCCACTTGATTGTAAGGGCTCTACTTCGCCTTCTTCAACTCCGTACACCCTCCCTCGAGGGTTTCTTTTTGTAACGGTGATCCATGGATCATTTTTATAAGTTAGGCGAGGGTATGGAATGTAACACACCTGCGTAAATGTTATATTAAGAAAATTAATGGTTATTTAAGATGTAAATTCCAAACATAATTATTTGCAATTACTAACCTGATCTGCTTGTGAAGCAATAATGAACGGATCGTAGTTTCTTATTTTTTTGCTCGAATTAATCGACGTCACACCAAACTCATCGATCACAATACCTTGCCCTAGGATCGGGTTAAACCAATCGCATAGAAAAACTACACATCACATTCCAAGCTTTCCTATGTACTTTACTTCTAGTATTTCTTTAAGAATACCATATTAGACAACTTCGCCAGATGCAGATGAAACTCCGTGATCGGAGGTAATTCTTGTTGACCCTTCTACATGCACCTTAAATGCGTACCCCCTAGTGCAATATCTCGGATAAGAATTGCGGTGTAGTGGAGGCCCTCTGTTATGTCAACTAACCAATCATCGGGGGTGCGTCCAGCTTTGAGTTCCTCTCGGACCTAACAATAGGATCACATCAAAGTTATAAAAAGTTACTCAATTTCTCAAGTGTTTTATAAGATTCTAGAAACAAATTCTTACATAAAAGGTTAACCAATGGCTGACGTATTTTTGTTTCCGAGCCTCACGTTCGCCTTCGTTCAATTCTGGCTGATGAAACTGGAGAGCTTCCATATATAACCTACAAAAAATTAAAAATATAAATAAGTAAAGAAAGTGCAATAAAAAATCATAAATCTAACATGTATACCTCTCATATTCAAATAGTTCATCGCAGTTGGTTAGAATGTACTTGTGGAGATGTGTATGCTCTTGAGTTGTTAGTTGCCGCTTGCCTACTTTTCCACTTAACTGCCCAACCTGTTGAAAAATGTTAGGAACAAGTGACCGATAAATTTGCCTCTCTCCCCTATCATCGTTTCTAGCTGGGCGCCTGCTCCTTGTGCTTACTTGCGAAGGGAAGTAGTAGCCAGCAAAGGTCGCAGTCTCTTCGTTGTTATATTGAGCGGCAATAGAGCCCTCCACTTTAACGGGATTCTTCACCTTCTTTTTAAGGTGGAACATATAACGCTCGAAAGGATACATCCACCGATATTGTACCGGACCACGAAGTCTAGCTTCACCCGGGAGATGGATAGGCAAATGTTCCATGACATTGAAGAAAGACGGTGGAAATATCTTTTCAAAATTGCATAATATTTTAGGAATGTTTTGCTCCAGATTTCTGATCCAATCAACAGTAAGTGATTTTGTAGATATATCCCTAAAAAAAGATCTGACCGCTGCAATTGCTTTGTGGACATCTCGAGGAAGGAGATGAGCAAAAGCAAACGTCATGAGTCGCTGCATCATCACATGACAATCATGACTCTTCATTCCGATAAACTTTCCCCCATCAATTTCCACGCAGTTAAGCAAGTTTGATGCGTAACCGTCTGAGAATTTAACTTGCAGGATAATCCACTTAAATAACTCTTCCTTCGACTTCGGGTCTACCCAGTACGCTGGAATTGGCGGTTTTCCGTTCTTCTGAATATGAAGTTCAGGCCAATCACAAATTTCTGGCAAATTAAGCCTAGACTTCACATTATCTTCCGCCTTTCCTTGCACGTTGAGAACAATGTTCATGATGTTATCGAAAAAAATTTTCTCAATGTGCATGAAATCAAGATTATGCCTTAGTAACTGGTCCTTCCAATATGGTAAATCCCAGAAGATGCTTTGCTTGTGCCAATTGTGGGACACACCAGCTGCGTAAATATTCCCATGCCCTTGTCCACCGCATTCACGGGTTCTTAGTGCACCAAAGGTTTCTAAGAGCCCCAAAGTAGTCGAACCATTATCTTGGAGAATAGGATCATTAAACACTTTCCTCTTCTTCGTAAAAAGTTTTGTGTTTTTCCGATATGGATGATCATGCGGTAGAAATCTTCTATGACAATCAAACCAACACGATCTGCGTCCATTCTTCAACTGGAATGCATCTGTCTTTTCCTGACAATACGGACATGCTAACCTCTCGTGCGTTGTCCATCCTGATAACATACCGTAAGCCGGAAAATCGCTAATGGTCCACATCAATGCAGCCCTCATCGGAAAATATTCCTTGCATGAGACATCGTATGCTACAACACCAGGCAGCAATAACATTTGCAACTCATGTATCAATGGCTGCAAGAATAAATCAAGTGATCTTCTAGGATGCTCTGGACCGGGAATGAGTACGGAGAGGAAAAGAAACTCTCGACACATGCACATACTCGGCGGTAGGTTATAAGGAGTCAGAATCACTGGCCACAAACAATATTGTCTCCCATGCCTTCCAAACGGGTTAAAACCATCTGTGCATAATCCGAGGTACACGTTATGTGGCTCGTATGGAAATCTGGATATACTCTCTGAAAATGTTACCACGCTTCAGCATCCGATGGATGTGCAATCTCTGCTCCTCTTCTATGCTCAGCATGCCATCTCATTTCCCCCGCAGTTCGCTCCGACTGGTATAAGCGCCTCATCCTATCGGTTAACGGCATATACCACATTCGCTTGAACGGAACCTTAGCTCTTCCCCTTGTATCCTCATAGCGCGGATTCTTACAGAATTTGCAATCCAGACGGAATTCAACTTCTCGCCAATATATCATACAGTTGTCGATGCACACATCTATCATCTCATATTGTAATCCCAGCCCTTTAACAAGTTTCTCGACCCCGTTGTATGAACCCAGCGAAAGGTTATCTTCTGGAAGAATATCTTTCACAAACTCGCAAATCGCATCCACACATTCTTCCGCCAGATTGTAGTCCGTCTTTATGCCCATTAATCTTGCAGCGGATGACAATGGTGAATGACCCTCTCTGCAACCATCGTAAGGCGGCCGCTTCGCTGCATCTAACATGTCAAAAAATCTCCTAGATTCTACATTTGGTTTCTCACCTACCCTAGGAATTTGATATTCACCTACCTCTGGAATATTTTCTCTACGTGCATCATTAACCATCTTAATGGTGCCTACACCATAATCTACATCGGCAGTATAAGGTTCGCTAGAACTAATATTAGGTTCCCTAGTACTAGAACAACCGTAAGGTTCTCTACTACTACTTGCATAATCCGATGTTTCCCCATGAAGATACCAAATCTTATAACCCGACATCCAACCGAATACAAGTGAAACCATACTTCGCCAAACGTAAGATTTCTAAAATTTCGACAATTAATACATGGACATCTTAACTTACCGTTTTTCAGTGTATGTGGTTGATTGCAAGCTAGCGACATAAACTCTGCAATACCGAGTGCATATTCCCGGTCCACTAGCTTCGTCGCCTGATCAATCCTAAGTCTGTCCATCCACGATCTATAACAGTTAGAAGAAGATATTTTTCTCGGTTACTAGAAGTGTTAGAGAGAGAGGGAGAGAGTTATGGAGGGATAGGTGTGGAGGGGAAGAGAGGAGGGATGAGGTATATGTAGAATAATTTCCGACGAAAATCTGTCGGAATTCGGTCATTTTCTAGTCAACCCAACGATCACATTAACGTTCATATTAATGACTATATTGAACCGACGCTAAACCGACCGAAATACAACGAAAAACCGACGGAAAAGTAAACCGTCGGTTTACCGTCGGGTATTTCCGACTGAATGAGAAAACCGTCGGTAATTTTCGACGGTATTCTGTCGGAAAACGTCCCGTCGGAAAGTCGTCGTTTTATTAACGGTAATTTCCGACGGAATTTTTTCTTTCCGTCGGTAATTCTGTCGGTAATGGCCCTGTTTTCTTGTAGTGTGAGGTGAACTTGTTTTCAGAACATAGTCCACATTTGGTTGCACTAGCTTTGGTTGGGCGGTAGCGCTTATTGTGGAACAGAACTCAGGCCCTTGGCTTCGGGCCTTGTATGTGGTCTTTGGGCTTGGACGGACCTTTGATGGCAGCCTAGGCATGACATAGTGTTCGTACATGAGCCATTTGATATATTCCCAAGTGCGAGCTGGTTCCTTGTTATGAACTCGCCATTTCTCCACGTGTTTTCACCATTGATAAGCTTCTCCGGTCAGGGTTCGGATGGCATACACGGGCTTGTCTCATTCTAGGATTTTGTTGGTGCTGGATTTCCCTCTAAGAAATCTGGCCCATTAACAAACAAAACAAAGGCCCATAATCATGAGCCCGCTCCATAATCAAGACAGAGAGATCGACCATCATCCTTTTTGGGCCCAAACGACCAACATCTGGACAAGGCCCAAACAACGCCAAAGTAAGAGGCGATCGAGCTCGAGCTCAATAGGAGACGATGTAGAGGTAGAACGACCTGGTCTTCGTCGGTTCAACCGAATCCCGCAAATCTCGGAGATCGTTATCACGGCGAGACCAAAATATCGGAACAAGAAGATCAAAGTCGAGACTATTTAAAGAATAAGTGGCGATTCATTCGAGACATTCCAACCCTGATCAAGAACACTTCGACTAGATAGCCCGATTATCACACTTTGTACTCTCTATTCGATTGTGTTTGTTCTATCTTGACGATCAATCTCAATAAAGTATTTGATTTATAGGAAATATATATCACCTTTATATCCAAAAGGCCAAATCCACGATTACAAGTCCTTGGTGTGAATCTCCGATCTCACATTTGGCGCCGACTGTGGGGACTATTTATAGTTTTTCCTGTCTTAAGAATCGGATCCTAGATCTGATAGATCGAGATGAATCCCGACCAATATGGCTCTCCCAGCGCCACACCACCAGTCGACCACCCTCAAACTGTCGACAACGTTCCTCAAAACACCGCCTGGGTAAGAACCATGGGTCAGACTGATGGCGTGTTGACGAGCTCTGCCTCAGTCTCCACGACTTCGGCACCAGACGGCTCAGTCGCTCAAACAATCGCGATGAGCCACACTCCGACAAATGTTTTGTCAGAAACTAACGATCCGATCAGGAACTAGGTATGGATGAGAAACGATTCGATTTCCGCCCCTGCTTCAGGAGGCGGATCTGGAACGCTCAGGCCTAACTCGCCACTGCCTTCTGCTCCACAGCGAGAAAGCCCGGACGAACTCTCTGAAATCCGTTCGATGTTGAGTATGTTGGTAAACCGAACGAGAAGCAACAAGGCAAACTCACGGGCCCAAGAAATCGCAAATCGCGCCCTAGCTACGCAGCTCGATGAACAAGAGCGGCGCATCAACACCCGTCTCGAAGAGCTCGCTAGCCAAAACCAGGGAAGTAGATCGATGCACGATCCGCGCCCCCCCCCCCCCCATAAGTCCTCCACCGCGAACACGCTTGGACTTTTCCCAGGTGGTAACACCCCCGGGAACGTCGGGAAATTTTGCTAGCACGTCAAATAGTGGCTTCCACCCTATAACGACCCCTATTGCGGCACGGACTCCATTCAGTTCGAGTTCGATGGTCACAGATCCGATCGGATCGGGAAACCGACCATTACCCGGACCACCACCTTTCCTGAGTAACTCCAATGTCCGACCGAGGCAACTAGGAGGCTCTGCTTTCACCTCAAGCTCGGGACATCCTAACGGATCGAATACGATACAGTTCCAAACGTCACAGATCGACTAGACAAGACCGATTCCAATAATCGATCTTCTCGATCCGGTTTTCCCGGAACAAACGTCGAGCAGTCTGAACTCAAGCAGGCCAAGGCTTAGTTTGTCAGTCTGAACTCGAAAGTTCACATGGTAACGAGCGCGGCACCCGACATCGATCGAGTGATTGAAGAAACGCGACAAACGCCATTCACGGACCGGATCGCCTTTGCGAGAATCCGGGAAATCAAGAAAAAAAAATTTCCAGAATTTTCTGGAAAATCAGACCCGAAAGCCCATATCAGGGCATTCCGGCTAGCAATGGCAAGGGTATACCTTACTGATGAGGAAAGAAAGCCAGCTTTCTGCAGGCTCTTCGCCGAAAACATATCGGGCTGCGCCCTAGAATGGTTCACCGGACTGGAAGAGAGATCCATCGATCATTTCACCCAGTTCATGACGGCTTTCCTCAAACAATACTACGTCTTTATCGAGGAAAAGACTACTGATGCAGCTTTATTTGGCGTCTCTCGAAAATCCGACGAGACCCTCCGCTCGTACATTGACCGATTTAAGGAAATAAAGTCCAAAATCGCGAACCCACGAGACGAAGTAGCTATAGAAGCACTGAGACGTGTACTGTGGTTCTCCAACATATTCCGCGAGGAAATAACGGTCTGCGAACCTCAAACACTCGATGACGCCCTTCATCGCGCATCGGCCTTTGCTCGCCTCAAGGACGAAACCACGGCCCTCAGAGAAAAGCACCGAAAGGAAAAGAACTCGTCGGGCTCACAGAATTCGAACTCAAAAAAGGATTACCATAAATCTGGAAACGTTAATGCAGTCGAGAGCCCCAAGAGCTCGAAGAAATTCAAGTTCGACAAGGATAAATTCTGCGACTTTCACAACAAAAAAGGACACTCGACCGAAGAGTGATATACTAGAGCTAAAGCCGAGGCTCAAAAACGAGAGTCCGAAAACAAACAAGGATCAGAAGTTGAGGAGGAAACTCCATCTGACAAAAAGGAAAGTAAACAGACCAAAGAGTCAAACACCAAAAAAAACCTCTCAGAACAAACGAGAACGGTCTAAGGAGACGGAATCCCTCGAAGCCCTCCCTCAAGGGGTCGCGAAAGCGAGTCGAAGTCATTCTCGGCGAACTCAGCTTATGTGGCACCCCGGGAGGCTCAGCGCTATCTCCACCCCCAGCTCCTACTAAGAGTTTAAGCTCACGAATCAATCTCCCTAGTCTCTGCGCGGGGGGGGGGGTGTACGGGCCATACCCCCTAAAAGAGTTTAATTTATCTTCGGTGGCTCCAAACTATGCCGATACTCGGTCAATTCAATCAAATCTCTTCAAAGAAGAGTCGAGACCGACAAATGGGAGAAAATCCCAATGTTAGGTCCAGACCATGAAATCACTTTCCACGAGAGCGATACGAACAATCTTGACAAACCACACGATGATGCACTCCTCGTTTGTCTAGTAGTTGGAGATGTCGAACTCTCGAGGATAATGATCGACACATGAAGCTCGGTGGATGTCCTCTTTTATGACGCATTCAAAAAGATGGAGTTCAACCACTCCGAGATCGTCGAGGAATAGACACCGTTGGTAGGGTTCGCTGGCGAAACAACATATTCAATGGGCTCTGTCTTCGCCCCAGTAATAGCTGGAGGAGTTCGAAGAATGACAAAGTTCGTCGTAGTAGATCGACCAGCTCCCTACAACGCAATTTTAGGTCGACCTTGGATATACGACATGAAAGCTGTACTATCGACCTACCATCAATGTGTAAAATTTCCAACTCCAAAAGGGGTAAAAACCATTTACGGAAGTCAAAAGATTTCCCGCAATTGTTATATGAACGGGTACAAGCAGATTGAGAAATCCCACGCATAGCAATTACAGAAAGAGGAAGAGCTCGCCACCATGCAAACCAAAAGGTCGAACGACCCAAGCCAAAAAGGACCTCGAAAGGACCTCACAACTCAAGTTTGTATAGACGACCCTCATCCCGAAAGACTTGTCGGCATCGGAATCGACCTATCGGAGCCAGTTAAAAGCGAACTGATCTCTTTTCTTAAGCAGAACGTCGACTCCTTTGCCTGGTCCTCATCAGATATGAAAGGTATCGATATCGACGTAACCAGTCATGAACTGAATGTCGACCCAACTTATAAACCGGTAAGACAAAAACGTCGAAAACTTGGCCCGGAATGAGCTCAAGCCGTCAACGACGAGGTCGATCGATTACTGAAAATCGGACCGATCAGAGAGGTGAAATACCCCGATTGGCTTGCGAACTTCGTAGTGGTCAAGAAAAAGAATGGGAAGTGGAGAGTCTATGACGACTTTATAGACCTCAACAAAGCATGTCCAAAAGACAGCTTCCCACTGTTGCACATCGGCCAGCTGGTCGAAGCCACCGCCGGACATCAACTATTGTCCTTCATGGATGCCTTCTCGGGGTACAACCAAATACTAATGAACCCCGAGGACCAAGAAAAGACTTCGTTCATAACTGATCGAGGCACGTACTGCTAAAAAGTCATGCCTTTCGGACTAAAAAATGCAGGAGCAACTTACCAACGCCTCGTCTTCAACAAGATGTTTTCAGGACTCCTAGGTAAAACTATGGAAGTCTACATCGACGATATGCTAGTCAAATCTTCTAGATATGAGGATCACATCCCCCAACTAAAAGAATGCTTCATCATTCTCAATAAATACGGGATGAAACTCAACCGGGCAAAGTGCAAAATTCGGGGTCCCGTCAGGAGAATTCCTTGGTTACTTAGTAACCGAAAGAGGGATCGAAGCGAATCCTAAACAGATCGCGACATTTATGGAGATGAAATCTCCCAAAACAACGCGAGAAGTCCAGCGTCTAACTGGCAAAATAGCTGCTTTGAACCGCTTCATCTCGAGATCGACTGATAAATGTCTACCCTTCTACCACTTGCTCAGAGCGAACAAGAAGTTCCTCTGGGACGAAAAGTGTGAAGAAGTATTCACCCAGCTCAATTCTTACCTAAGCGAACCACCTATACTGGCGAAACCAGTAGAAGGGGAACCCCTATACCTCTACATAGCTGTCTCTACGGCAGCAGTAAGCAGAGTCCTGGTTCGCGAAGAACAAAACGAGCAACGGCCGGTGTATTGCATCAGTAAGACCTTAATCGATGCTGAAACCAGATACCCCGCCATGGAAAAACTCGCTTTAGCATTGGTGACATCGGCTCGGAAAATCCGACCGTACTTCTAATCGCACTCAATCGTAGTGATGACTTCTCAACCACTGAGAATCATCCTTCATAGTCCAAGACAGTCGGGTCGATTGGTCAAATGAGCTATCGAACTTGGCGAGTATGACATCGAGTTCAAGGCTCGGACGTGCTAATAAGCGCAAGTACTGGCTGATTTAATAATTGAACTTCCTCCAACCATCGAACTCAACCCAGCTTCCGCCAAAAGATGGAAACTCCACGTCGATGGAGCTTCCTCGAGGCAAGGATCCGGGGTCGGGGTAAAACTCGTCTCACCTACGGGAGAAGCTTTAGAACAATCATTCAGACTAGGCTTCGTCGCATCAAATAACGAAGCAGAATACAAAGCGTTAATAGCCGGGCTCAGACTAGCAATAGCGATAGGAGCCCGAGAAGTAGATGCTTTCAGTGATTCCCAATTGGTTACGAGCCAATATCATGGAGACTACGAGGCCAAATATGAACGTATGGAAGCATACCCGCGGGTAGTCCACACCCTCGCCGACCAGATCGAATTCTTTGATCTAACACGAATCCCGCGAGGGTAAAACACCGCAGCCGATGCCCTAGCCGCGTTGGCATCGATATCAGATCCTAACCTCAAAAGGATCATACCAGTCTAGGGGATTGAAAACCAAGTATCGACATAGATCTAAAAGCTATATCCTTGAAAGAGGACGAACTTACCAAAAAGGATGACGTCGAACACAAGGATACTAGCCGTGACATCATCGAGATCGATGATGATCGCAACCCAAGAAATGACGTGTACGTCGCAAACGTTCCTGATGGACCAATCCAAGCTGCATCCACTAGTCAGGGTTCCAAGCCAGACGATGAAAAAGATTGTAGAACTCTGATCATCCGATACATAACAAACGGCGAATTCCCTAACGACAAACGGTAAGCGCAAAAACTCAAGACACAGAGTGCAAGGTACTGTGTCACGCAAGGAGAGCTTTTTTAAAGAAGTCTCTCTGGACCTTACCTTAAATGCCTCGATAAGAAGCAAGCCCGAGCCGTGATCACGCAGGCCACTGAAGGATCCTACGAAAGCCATTCCGGAGGATGAGCTCTGGCCATACAAATCAAAAGGCAAGGCTATTTCTGGCCAACAATGGCCGCCAAATGCGAATCCTTTTCCAGTAAATGCGACAAATGCCAAAATCACGCCCCGATTATCCACCAACCATCAGAGAAAATCTCCTCGATCTCCTCACCGTACCCATTCATGTGATGGGGAATAGACATCGTGGGACCTTTAGTCGCATCCGGCAAAAAGAAAGCCACACACTTATTGGTAATGAAATATTACTTAACCAAATGGATCGAAGCAGAATCTTACCAAAAGATTAAAGACGTTCACGTTAAGGAGTTCGTCTAGCGAAACATCGTTTGCCGACATGGACTACCCCACGAGATCGTCACCGATAACGGATCTCAGTTCATATCGAACACGTTCAAAGAGTTTTGTAGAACCTGGAACATAAAGCTGACTTACTCAACGCCCTGTTATCCTCAAGGAAACGGACTGGCGGAAGCAGCTAACAAAGCGATTATGAACAGCTTTAAGAAAAGACTCAATGAGTGCAAAAAAAGCTGGAGCGACGAGCTCCCAGCCGTACTCTGGGCTTACCGGACTACTCCCCGCAAATCCAACGGCGAGACTCCCTTCTCGCTAGCGTATGGAATCGAGGCGGTAGCACCAGCCGAAATCCTCGTGTCAAGCATCCGCAAAGAAGAATGCCCACGACAAGAGGAACTTAACAACAAGATGATAACGGACGAGCTCGATCTCGTCGACGAAAGGAGGAATCTCGCACTAGCTCGAATCAAGAACTACCAACAAGCCGCAGCTCGCTACTATGATTCCAGAATTAAAACTCGAAGGTTTCAAGTAGGGTAGCTTGTCTTACGGAAAGTGTTCGACCATATAAAGGAAGAACACGCTTGAAAGTTAGGATCAAAGTGGGAAGGTCCTTACCAGGTCACCGATGTCGTGAAGGACGGGGTCTACCGACTCAAGTCGGTGGAAACCCAGAAACCTGAGCTACGACCCTGGAACATCATCAACCTCAAAAAGTACTTTCACTGAGAGTACGCAACATAATCGAACTACGAAATGGCTTGATCCCCTTAAAGGGTACGTAGGCATCTTAGTCTCAAGCGCAGCCGCCCCCCCCCCCCCCCCAACACAAAGCTCTTACCGAGCTCGACAACTTCGAACGAAGTCATACTAACTTATATTTGTGAAATCAAAATAAGTCTCTCGATTAATATCTCTTTCCGTTGTAAAAGTTAGAGTTGTCGCGAAGTATTTCGCCCTTACATTTTAGCAAGTGATATGAAATTATCTCTTCAAAAGCAAGAGATATGAAATTATCTCTTCAAAATTAAAGTGATATGAAATTATCTCTTCAGAAACAAATGATATGAAATTATCCATTCGAAAGCGACCTGAAATGGCCTCTTCTAAGTAAAGCGATATGAAATTATCTCTTTAAAAATCAAGCGATATGAAATTATCTCTTCAAACCTAAGCGACCTGGTATACCATGGATTTTAGGGATTTTAACCATGGTATATGTCTTCTTATAGAGTCCTTTATAGTCTTTTGGAGTCCTTTTATCTACGTTTTGAGGTCTAACACGTTTGGAGCGGAAATGGAGATTATGGAGCATTTTGGAGCATTTTGGAGATTTAACCCGAGAGGAAGAGTTCATTGTCGATTTCACAGACCTACGTCGATCGACACAACATGGGCATCGATCGACACGAGGTCGATGCAGACAATTCTCGGCGTTTTATCAAGAGTGGAAATTGCACTTTTGCCCAGAAGTTTTTCATAATTACAAAGAAGACCCAGCCGTGATTAGATCATTATATTAGGGTTTTTAAGCCATTGTTTAGGCTATGCTTTATTTTACATTCAGAGAGTTTTAGGGGCTGATCAGATACTCGATAGAGAGAAGATTTCGAACCCCTGTTTCTTATTCTGCTATATGATATTTGGTTTTCTATTCATGATGTCTTATGTTTCGATGATCATGTCTGAGTAGTTTACCTGTTAGGTTTAGGGATTCTCACAAGGGATTTCATGGAATTATAGGTTGTTCAATCTGTAGGGATTCATATTTGCTAGTTCTTCATCTAGGGTTGTTCTTAATGCTTAATCTGAATTAGCTACCTAGATTTATGATGTTAGGTTGATTTCCACAACGACAGTTAGTTAATTAACTAGAAAGAACCTAGATGACCAATTTGACTATTCACAAAGGAATTTGGTTTAGGAGGATTGTGAACGAAAGAACTTGAGATTAATGCATGTCTAGATCTCTAGGATTCACAACGACAGTTGGCTTGCTAGGATTGTTAGACATAGTTAATATTCGCAATGACATATGGTCTATTATAATTCTGTGATTCTAGTTCTAGAGCAGTTCCTAATTAGATCCCGATTGTGTTTCAAGTGTGGGGGAGGTAGCTACTGACGCACGCTTTGTTTTCTTAGAGTCAGTCATTGGTTCTTCGAAATTGTTTTATTGAGTCAAAATCAGTATGAAACTATGATTTTCCGAGGAAATTTTTAGCTTGAACAGGAACTAAGTGACCATTGGACAGACTTGCAGAGCCTCTATGACTGTTAGAAAACCCCAAACGGATCAACTTATCAAGGACACCCATATCTAACCAGGTATTCAGAGGATCCATTACTAGTCTCACTTTAATCTTGACTTTAATTTCTCGCTTACGGGCTTGGTAATCTTTGGGTCGGATTCCTTTGATGGGTTTGGCACAGCCTATAATCCTGTTCTAAAGTATGGTTTCTGATTTTCCCCTCCTTTAAAAGTAAAAAAAAAAAAAGAGATAAAAACCGAGGATAAGCTAGTAGCTTCGAAGTGGTCGCGGGAGTGGTAGCTACCATTATCACCTCCTGTGCATCCATGGAAACATGTCCAAAGTTAATACCCCAATAAAAATGGAAGAGCACTGATAAAAATAAATGATACCCAGTGGGGAAAAATCAGTGCTAAGGGAGAAAGGGAAAAGAAAGAAACCAGAAACAGACAGTTTGGTGGTCCGATACTGAATAGGTTGAGTCCATGTGTCCTTTGATTCGATACTCCCTCTGTGAGACTGCACCTAATTGTATACAGAGGCTAGTGTGGTGAACTTGAATGTCCTAACTTGATTGTGGAGTTTACTTGGGATAGTTGCTAAGTGTGGGGGAAGTATATTGTGGTCTTGAGTTCTGTAGGAAAGTTTTCAGTGGTTTACTAAGTGAATGTGAATGCGAAAGTTCCTAAGACGAAATGATTTTCTGTGTTTTCAAACCTCTTTTCTTATGCTTAGGTTCTTTACTTGCTTGAAGGCAAGCAAGGCTTAAGTGTGGGGGAGTTGATATATGATAAGATATGAAATGGGTTTCGGGTGGTTATTAATGGGCTGCTATACTATTAGCAATAAGCCTTTAGAATTCAGTACTTAAGATAAACTTTGTATCAGAAACATCTATCAAATGATCAGTCAACAAAACAATTTCTTATCTTCTCTCTAATTCTTCCGTTTCGTATCCCTTTTCTTCCGCTTCGTTCCTCCTTCTTGTTACAGAAATCCGGTTCTTATCATTGGTATCAGAGCCCAGATGGCTCCAACAATTGATCCGACCTCACCAGAAGCTCACCATGAAGAATCGATGTGGGCTGATATAGCTCGGCTCGATCGATCCAGCTTGAATCTTCAGAAATCGGTGCTTTCCTTGGCGAATAACATGAACGATCGCTTGGATCGTCAAAGCAACCAGATGCTGGAGATGAAAGAGATGTTGATACAGTTGAACAAAAATATTTGTTCACTGATGGGAATCGAGGTTCCAGAAGAAAACCCACTCCCTGTCCAGAACTTGAATCCGATGGTTGCAAACCCAGAACAAGCGGATGAGCAGGAGATTCAGGAAATCGTGATGGATTTAGCTGGAAACCCTGAGATCTTGAAGAAATCAGAGAACCCATGGAAGCATTCCAGCGAACACTTAGTGGGTACGAAGTCCAGTGACCTGGTATTTGGTGGTTCTGTATCTTCTCCAACGCGACAAGGGAAGGTTACACACGATCCTGAAGTGGAGAACGTTTCAGATGAGATGATCGGGTTATCTGCTCATAAGAAAATTTCAGAGGAGATAAATGCTACACGATCCATACTTCGTGAGAAGATCTCTGATAAATGCTACCATAAGGCTCGGAAAAAGGTACGTAAACACTCAGGAGTTCTAGAGTATAAGGTTGCTGATAGATTGCTGGGAAGGAAATTGAGATCGGAAATGATATTGATGAAGAACCGCTGCGAAATGAAGGTTACACGTTGTAAGCTTATACAAGCATTCAAGAGCTATGGTATGTTCATTGGTTCTCCTGGTTTCAGGTATCGAAAGGAGTATAGGAGAAACTTTGGTGTTTATGGTGGCGATGAATTCAAACAATCCTTTGATCCAGGAGGATCTATATGTGTTAGCTATTGTGAAGACGAGCTTATCATCATCATAGGAGGAATCTTCGTTGTTGGTATGGCTTCCGCGTCGTCACTGCTTCTCATACGTGAAGTTTCTTCGCCGAGAATCAGAGAAGCATTGGTTGTTACCCATGGTTTTCTCATCACAGTAGGACACTCCTTTACGGTAAGCTCTATGAATGGCATGATTTACAATGGAAATTTTGGAGATAAGAGTGGAGATTTGACCTCAGAAGGTGGCCACAAAGGGGGCATCTACTTTGTTCGCTGGAGTTCAGACAGTGACGCCAGTCATCTACTCTGGGTGAGTTATATTCGGAAGATTTCTTATGAGTTTGAAGGTTCAATAACTCCTGGCGAACTATTAGCTGCGTTTGTGGAAAGGTCTGATGTTAAGCGACAGTTCCATAGAGCAAGGTTTAAAGACAGCCTTATTTTTCCAGCCAGGAAATGTTCAGATTTCGATGCAGAACTAACTGAAGAAGAGCAACTCTCAGCTTGTCTTGAGTGGATTGAACGTGTATGGGAACCAGGGCATCTTGCTACTTTGAGTATAAGAGAGTGGGAAAGTGTTTATGGCATGGTGGAAGCTAGGTATCTATCATCCGGAGTTCACGCTAGCTGTGAAACCAAACACTATTTCGATCCAGGAGGAATACAAGTTGAGTGTATAACTATTTTACTTGATTTTGAGAATCAGCTTTGGAAACGTTTCAATCGCCTTGCTGATCGATGTGCTCTCGGTGTTCAAGTGGTTACTTCCCTGCTTGGTGGTCTTGGACTGAATAATCAAGAGACTCATACCTTCTCCACTGCAGAAGAATTTTCTTTGGACGTTTGTCAGGCTGATGGATTAAAGAAAGTTAACTTTGGTGATGTGATGAGCTTGTTATACTACTTGGCAGCTCAAGAGATAGGGTGGAAGACATGTTACAAGATTATAGGAAATAGACTCACAAAGACGATCACCAATTGCATTGGGTTTGCGATTACGAGTGGAACAAAGAAAGGTGACGTACATTGTGAGGATATTGAAGGTGAGAGTCCAGGGTTCAAGGAGATGGTGCAGTGGCAAGATAATGACAAGATCATCTCAACACCACGTTTTGATCATCTGTGTTCTCTCCAAGTTGTTCCGGATGCGACTTGTTCTTTCACTGATGAATGGTTCCATTCACCGAGACCACCCGAGACTGTCAGATTGATCATTCTGAGGAGTGTAGTGGACAGTGTGCAAGTCGGGAGGTTGCAATCAGTCTTCAACCTTGAGGACAAGGTTGTTCCATCGGGGGAGTATATGGTGATCGTTGCTCCTGGTCTTGAAGAGAAAAAGTTGGCGAGAGTTCATGAAGATGAACCAGTGATTAAAGCATTCTATAAATCAGAGAAAGCTCATATAGGACAGACGAGAGCTAGTGATGATCCAAACCTGAACCCTTGTGTTGAGACTGCTATATGGGTGGCTCATATCGGAGCTAATTCAATTGTTGCTGTCGCTGGGCTGCTTCACGATACCGTGGACTATTCATTCTTGGGTTATGGCTCTCAGAAGAAGGAGAAAATGTTAGCACAGCAAGCCTTTTCAAAGGAGAGTAAGGGTATAGGTAACGGATTGGATTTGGTTTTCATATCTGAAAGATATCAATCTTTGAGGCCACCCGAGCAACAATTTGGAGAAGTCAGTTCAAGGTCTGATTGCCTGAGTTCTTACAAGCTGACTGGTCAGAAGATTGGGATGTTTGACTCGCCTAGACCACCTGAGCGGTCAACCAGCAAGCTAAGTTCAAGCTTTAAATCTGGTGAACTTTCTGCTCGTTCCAGACTGCTAGTTGAAGGTACTGAAGCTCCACACTCTAGCTTATGATCTTTACAACCTTGAGGACAAGGTTGCTTGAAGGGGGGAGTATTGATAAGATATGAAATGGGTTTCGGGTGGTTATTAATGGGCTGCTATACTATTAGCAATAAGCCTTTAGAATTCAGTACTTAAGATAAACTTTGTATCAGAAACATCTATCAAATGATCAGTCAACAAAACAATTTCTTATCTTCTCTCTAATTCTTCCGTTTCGTATCCCTTTTCTTCCGCTTCGTTCCTCCTTCTTGTTACAGAAATCCGGTTCTTATCAATATAACATGGATTTTAGGGATTTTAACCATGGTATATGTCTTCTTATCGAGTCCTTTATAGTCTTTTGGAGTCCTTTTATCTATGTTTTCAGGTCTAGACACGTTTGGAGTGGAATTGGAGATTATGGAGCATTTTGGAGCAATTTTGAGATTTAACCCCAGAGGAAGAGTTCACTGTCGATTTTACAGACCTGCGTCGATCGACACAACATGTGCATCGATCGACACAAGGTCGACGCAGACAATTCTCGGCGTTTTATCAAGAGTTTGGAAATATCACTTTTGCCCAAAGGTTTCTCATAATTACAAAGAAGCCCCAGCCGTGATTAGATCATTATATTAGGGTTTTTAAGCCATTGTTAGGCTACGCTTTATTTTACGTTCAGAGAGTTTTAGGGGCTGATCAGATCCTCGATAGAGAGAAGATTTTGAACCCATGTTTCTTATTCTGTTTTATGATATTTGGTTTTCTATTCATGATGTATTCTGTTCGATGATCATGTCTGAGTAGTTTACCTGTTAGGTTTAGGGATTCTCAAAAGGGATTTCATGGAATTATAGGTTGATCAATCTGTAGAGAATCATATTTGCTAGTTCTTCATCTAGGGTTGTTCTTAATGCTTAATTTGAATTAGCTACCCAGATTTATGATGTTAGGTTGATTTCCACAACGACAGTTGGTTAATTAACTAGAAAGAACCTAGATGACCAATTTGACTATTCACAAAGGAATTTGGTTTAGGAGGATTGTGAACGAAATAACTTGAGATTAATGCATGTCTAGATCTCTAGGATTCACAACGACAGTTGGCTTGCTAGGATTGTTAGACATAGTTAATATTCGCAACGACAGTTGGTCTATTATAATTCTGTGATTCTAGTTCTAGAACAGTTTCTAATTAGATCCCGATTGATTGATTGTCTGTGTTCCTGATTTCCGGAGAACTCCCTTGACCTGACACCTTCACCTTCTGATTCACAAACCGATTTATTTACTTTTTTGCTGTTTGATTTACTGCTTTCTCATATTGATTTCTCCTAGTTTTAACTTGATCGTTCTAAATCTATCGTGACCTAGAGTCCCTGTGGATTCAATAACCTAAGTACTACATTCGCATCACTGTGCACTTGCAGTTAGAATAGGCATAATTCTTGACCTATCACGACCTGAAACGTCCCTTCAAATTGAAAGAACCGAAATGATCGTCCCAAAATAAGCGACCTGAAACGGTCCCGTCAAAAACTCAAAATTCTTCCAACCTTATACGGATTAGAAGAATTGGGGGGGTTACCTCCTCCCTTTAAGAAAAAACAATGAGGTCGAGTCTACATCAAGACAGATAAAACGAGATAGTTGTTCACGCAAAACGACCCTTGCATACACTCAAAACGAATCTATGTAAGTCTACTTCGATTCATCATTTACTTAAAAGTATTACATTTCAATTAGCAGCCGAGCTCGACCTTAACGTCTTAAAAGAGTTGTACCTCGAGTAAATTTTGAGATTGAGCTTGCGCTCAAATACGACCGACCTTAAGGTTCGTAAAGAACTCCCTAAGGCAATTTAAGCCAAACCATTTATTCGACCCCTCTTTAGAGGTCCGAGCTATCACGATAGCTGATTCTACGCCAAGGCATGAAAGATTGAAATGCAGTTCATAAAGAAAAGAGAGGACACGATATCCTCAAGCTCGAGTAAGAAAAAAAAGCCCACTCAGGGCAACACCAAATAAAAAGAGCCCCCACGGGCAACAAAGGTTCAAAAACGAAACTAAAAGCCCTCTCGGGCAACAACAACAATAGGGTGTTCAAAAAGCAGCAAAAGATGAATCCTCGACCTGGTCCTCCGCCTCACCACCCACCTCTCTTTCTGGCCGTGATTCGACCTCGTCAAGCATCCTCGGACCAGCCTCAGTCGGAGGGACAGGCGGAGGATCCGCCATGGTCACAGAATCCTCCGACATCGCCGGCAAGACAAGCTTGCCATTGCTAAAGTCAGAGACTGCCGCGGCCTCCATCTCCGCAGTGGCGAGTCGCTTCTTCTAAGCCAACTTAAGAACCTCCTGGGTCATGTCCACCTCCTCGGCCGCAATCTCAATGATGAGTTCAATGTTGGCCAAATATTCTTGAAGACGAATTTCGGCACTGGACTCGATCTTCCTCTTCTCGGCTTTCTCCTTGATCCCGGCCAGAATCACTAGGTACTGGTCATTGAGATCCTTTCGAGCCCTACGAAGCGCGGCTCGGCTCGACTCCTTGACTGTTCGAACTTGAGTTGCATTAACATGGTCACAGACTCCTCCCTCTTCTCGAGGTGCGCGATCCTGGCCTCCGCGACAGCGTGGTCTGCGACCCTCTTCTTCAAACGCTCCTCCCTAGCCAAAGCTTCTTGGAGTTTGGCGTTCATCTGGGTGGCAGCCTCCCGAGAGAACTCGAGCTCGTAGGTCTGAGCATCCAATACCTCGTTCTCAGACCAAGCCGCATACGTGTTCACAGTCTCCAAAGCCTGCGAAGAACGTCGAGTTAGAAAAAACAGAGAAGAAAAGGGAGCCGAATCAAAGCATCTCACCTTCCCAACAACAGCCATCATCTCAATATACGCGTTACCGAGAATCATTTCCCCGATAACCGGAAGTTGAGTGCCCGCGGGCCTAAATCGCCTCAGCAGACGGACCGTACCTTCTGGGTCGTCGGCAATCGAACACACTTCTTGATACGATCCCCCCGGGATCTCTCCCGCGTCTACCCTACGACGCTTCGGCGAGGGAGGAAGAGACCCTCCTCGTCCCCAATGATCTGCCCCCCAAGAGCCGTCCGGGTGAGGTTTGTATAGAGCGATCCCCCCGGATTGAGGCAGAACCACCTCCCGTCCGACCAAAGGAGGAGACGCGTTTGCGACCTCCGCAGTCGTTCCCTCTGGTCCCGTCGCCGGAGGGAGCAGGGTCTGAGTGGGAAGAGGGGGACAAGCTAGAGGAGGACGAGGGGCCCGGCCAAGGGCAAATAGAATAGCGTTACTCAGGTCGCCCGCCTCTATCTTGTCGACTAGTTCGACCGGATCTTTCCCGTTCCGACGTCTACTTACTCTACGAGATATTTTCTCGTGAGGAGGGTCCTAGTAGTCGAGCTATCATCCGGAAGAGGTCGAGCTATATATAAAAAAGCGAATCAGACAAGTCACAATGACAACAAACAAAACTTAGCAACCAGATGACTCACTTTCTCCTATCCGCTCGGCAATATGAAGCGGAGGCATAATAACTTGAGCCGGGGGAACCTGGGAAGGCACGGGAGGAAGCAACAGGTTTTGGAGAGACTGAGGTAGATCCAACGGAGCCTGCTCAGGGTCGATCTTCAGAGCAGCTTGCACACGCTCAACTGTGACGCTGCCCCAATTAACAGTACCCCTTCTCAGTCGGGCTATCAAAGTCTCCGTAATCGGGTTGATAGCAAGCGATTCGGGAGCCTCTGTAATAAAAACCAAAACAAATAAGGAACGATCTGACAACCAAAAGGAATCGAGCACTAAACCATGAATCTTACCAACACTGGAAGTCCACCGAGACGGGATGACCGAGTAGTCGAAATCCCCGACCAAATGGTGAGTTATCCTGAAGAATAAGTATCGGTCCTTCCATACATCTCGTACCCGATTTAAGTCTAACAAAAAGCCCGTTTTTCTAGATTTTCGCCCTAATTTCAGATTTGGATCTCGTTTGAGCACCAAGACCATCTAAATTACTCTTTTACCATTTTAAGCCCCCAAATATGTAGTTTAGTATCTAAATGTGCTTTGTTTGTTTGCTACGTCTCTAGGTTGTTTGTTAAATTGGATATAGAACTATAGAGGATTCAACTCATTGTTTTCATTGTCGTTAAACTGTTATTGCTTGTTATACATATGTAAATATATATATATATATAGTTAGACGCATTGTGATGCGAGTAGGTGAGATTACGAGGGTACATAGACGGAGTTCTGTACTTGAGTTGTATTGTGTGCGGGGACAAGACAGCCTAAGTCGATCTGTTGTCGGGGTCCTAAGATCGATAAAGCATCCTCTGGTCGGTGAGGTGGACCCGACATCCATCACGGAGACTCAAGGGTGTGGTGTGGGCGATCACTTGATTCGCTAGGAACCTTGTTTGCTTCTAGGGCACATTAGGTGCCGTTATTTTGCATGTTTAGGCTAGACTACCTTATTTGGAGTGCTTGGACCGAGTCCGTAGACTTGCGTTTTAGCATCCCATACCTCGCCGAGCGACTCCCCTGTTGATCATCCCTCTTTCTTTCCCTCCTTTTCGGGTGAGCCTGCCGAGTAGATGGTTGCTTAGCTGGGACGGGTGCTTGGAGTGTTTTCATCGTTGTTTTCCGCATTTGTTTTAGACATTGATTTACGGTTTTATTTCAGTTTATGGCATTGTTGGACTAGTTTTTTCAGTTTGATTATTTATTGGAGTTTATTGGAGTTACGTGAGTTGCAAGTTAGGGTTACCATGAGTCGGGTATTACATGTTTATTTTTACTCTTGTCCAGAGATACTTGAACATAATTTAGTGGTTGAAAGAAAACATCAGCATCTTATAAACGTGGCTCGTGCATTGATGTTTCTATCAAATGTTCCATTATGTTTTTTGGGATATTGTGTATTGACTTATGCTTTTCTCATTAACAAGATTCCTATGTAGCTTATTTCACATAAATCTCAGTATGAAGTACTTACTAGTAATCCTCCACAGTATGATCAACTTCGATCCTTTGGTTGCTTATGCTATGGATCTATTTCCCTAAAACAGAGAACCAAATTTCAGCCAAGGTCTAGAGCATGTTTGTTTCTTGGTTATCCCTCAGGCTACAAAGGTATAAACTGATGGATTTGGAAAGTAATCAAGTTTCTATATCCCCGAATGTTACATTTCATGAAGACATAGCATTGCAGACACCATCTCAGTTGGAAGAAGAATCTCTGAGTTTCTTCACACCAAAGGATTTTGTGTCTTCAGGTAATCCCATTCCATATTCTTTAAACCCATCACCACAAATTTCTAAAAGACAAACAAAAATGCATGCTCATTTACAATATTATCATTTTTATTCACTTCAGACAAACACTCATCATCCCATTTCCTCTTCTCTTTCATACATTCAAATTTCTCCTTCTCGCCTTGTTTATATAAATAGCATTACAAAGATTCATATTCCCTCAACATATTCTAAGGCACATAAATCCGAGGAATGGTGTGGAGCAATGGATAACGAGATAGGAGCTATGGAATCAACGAATACTTGGGATGTTACTTCACTACCTCCTCGAAAGAAAGCAGTAGGCTGGAAATGAGTTTTCACCTTAAAATTTCATGCTGATGGGAGGACAGAAGAAATCGTAAGGGTATCTATTTGCCTAAAAAAACAGTGTGTAGACCGAAGAAATCAATATATGGTTTAAAGCATGCATCTAGACAATGGTTCAAGAAGTTTTCAGATTCTTTACTTTGTGATTTTATAAAGGACATGGAGATTATAACCTCTTTATAAGAATCTTTGAAGATGGTTTTGTGGTAGTGATGGTTTATGTTGACGACATTATTATAGCAACCACAACTGAAGATTTAGCAGAAAAGCTGATAGGAGATTTAAAGAAGCTATTCAAGCTACAAGATTTAGGATCTCTAAAATACTTCTTGGAATTAGAGATAGCTCGATCTTCAATTCAGAAGTAATATCAGTTTGTCAATGAAACTATGCTTTGTAATAACTCTCATCAACTGGTATGCTTGGTTGTAAACCATCATCTACTTCCATGATTCCAAACTTAAAGATGTCTAAGGAAGATGGAGATTTGATTGATGATAGAGAGTTATATAGGAAGATTTTGGGAAGGTTGGTGTATTTGATAATCACATGCCCTGACATAACATTTGAAGTGAACAAGTTGTATCAGTATTCCTCAGCCCCTCGCACCTCACATTTAAAAGCTGTATACAGAGTGTTGCAGTATATAAAAGGTACAGTGGGTCAAAGGATGTTTTATTCCACTGATGAAGATCTCTCCCTATAAGGATTTGATGACTCTAATTGAGCTTCATGTCCAGATAACCAATGATTCACCACAGGTTTCACGATGTTTCTTGGTTCTTCTATGATATCATGGCGATCCAAGAAACAACCTACAGTATCATGTTCATTTGCAAAAGAAGAGTACAAATTTTTACCTCTTGCATCCTGTGAAATAATGTGGTTGAAAAACGTGTTACATGATCTGCAGGTTAAAGATCCAGACACACCAGTTCTTTATTCCGACAATACATCAGCTATGTGCATTGCTACAAATCTAGTATTCCATGAAAGGACGAAGCACATAAAACTTGATTGTCATACATTTTGGAAGAAGTTGGATAAAGGGTTGTTGAAGACATTTCATATCAAAACAGATGATCAAGTAGCATATATTCTTACTAAACCGCTATTTCCATATTAGTTTAATCATTTGAGGTCCAAGATGATCATCATTAATATCTTCTGCACATCTTGAAGGATCCTATTGAAGGAGATATGCTAATCGGTTTAGATCAAATTAGTTTCCTTTAGCTGGTTTGATCATAAGTTAATTACATGTGGTTTTGTATATAAACATGAAATTGTATATTGATCGACTTAAAGAAAGATAACATTTTCTTTCTAACAAACTTTTCCCTTTTTTCTCTCTCTCTAGATTTTGAGAACCCATAACATCTACAAATATTTTGAGAAAAAGCAAAGATGTTATATTTAAGGAAGTGAGGAATGCTCATGGTTCAGTGGCAGTACGATACCCTATTTAAGACGGGTTTTGTGGATCTTAAAACCCACACTCAAGTTTTAGAGTGTTTATGCGAGCTGATTTATGAAAAGGTGGGCTAGACTCTTGAGTAAACCGTAATCAAAACAGGCTAAGAATAGTGAAAAGTGGATTTGTATTGATTTGGATGTAAGAACACAAAGAACTCGAGCTATAGAGAACTTAGTGCTAGGTTAAAAATGTATAAGAATCAGATCTCTCTGCAGATCGTTGGTGGCCTCGTTTTATAGCTCATCTCTTGCCAACTGCTCTCCTTAATCTTCGGGATCGACTCCAACGGTCTGCGTGATCTTCGGGATATTTTGGTTGACTCGATCTTCTCCTTAGCTGGCGGATCGTGGTTAGTCTATCTCGTCATCTGCCGAGCTATACTTTGGAGTCGGAGCTCCTCGTCTGGGTCTTTAGTTGGCAGATCATCTTTTCCGAATTGGGCTTGATCGTGAATGTATGTGGGCCCGGGTGTTGTACCAGAATGAGGCCTTATCCAGCTAATTCACTGGGAGTGAAATTGGGCCCAAACATTTGCCCCTCAGCCCTTTAAGTGAGCTTCCGAGCTTGAAGGGCGGAGCGCTCCTGGGAAAGGCCCACAGTCTTCTTCGGATAAGGTCGAATCTGGGAGTTCAAACCGTGTTAGAGATACTCGGGTGATTCGGCTTCTCGCGTGCACCGTTGGATGGCATGTCAATCGAGATCTCGTCAAAATGAGTGGATGGGATGAACGCGGAATATTCGCCACGCGTGGTCGCGGCGCGTGAAGGATACTGAGGAGATCGAACGGTTTAGATCTCGGAGATCTCGAAAGATCTTGGGAGTCCCGAGGCTGCGCAATTATGACTCAACCTCTTTATGCATCCACTCTCCAAGACTCAACCGCCATCTTAAGGTAACTTCCCCACTCTTATTTATAGCGATATACTCTTTCTCTTTCTTTCGCAGTCTTTAGTTTTATTTCTCGTGAATCTTTCGACCTAGGATTTCGGTCAATGTCGAAAGCGTTAAGTGTTAGGGTTAAGAAGGAGAAAGAGGTCGCCGAAGAGGAGGAATTCGATCACCCGGATCCGATTACGAAGTTGGAGGATATTGAGATTATGTACTCTACGTATGGGGTCCCAAGAACGGTAAAGCTCAAGCTCCTTAATTCCGGAGAGACGCCTGAATCGGTTAGGCCAGGCTATTGTTGTGCCTACAAGGCCTATTTCGAGAAGTGCGGCCTGGTTTTTCTGATTCCTCGGCTTCTGCTGGATGTGCTGGGCGAGCTCGAGAGGAAGGGTTCTGTTTAGTCTGTATGTTCTCCACGATTTGTGCTCGATCAAGCACAACTCGGGGTTAGGGCTTGTCTATCTTTATCCCTGGAGGGGTTTGGCGGTTCTGGTGGCGGTCCCGAATCGGGAAGATCGCTGGAGGGAGTGACATGTTCTGTTCAAGATGAACCACCACTCGATCGGCGATTACGATCCTTCTAGAATCACGACTTCGTGGTCGGAATCTATTGGTCAGGGATAGCGTCTAGCTAGGTTTTCCGGATTGCATGTCGATTTTAAATCCGTTTGTGGGCGTCTGATTTTGTCTTTTGTTGTTTCAGAAATCCCGGAGAGATTCGGAATAACCTTTGCGATCAGGAAGCTAGTGATCGTCCTCGGCACCAGAGACGTGCTCTGGTCATGGTTCACTGTTGACAAGATAAAACGTGCGCTTGAACTTCCGGAGGCAGTCAAACTGCTCGAGACTCTTCATACCACAGCCCTTATTGGTGAGTATTTTGGTTTACTCTGTAATTACATGTTAATTTTGCTCACTCGCTCTTTTGTTTCGAAGCTTCCGGAGAACAAACTACCTCCGAAGCAGGTTCGTCGAGCACTACCAAGAAGATCAAGATGAGGAGACGCCCTACTGTTCGTGCATCGTCCAAGAGGCCCGATGAGAAGGCGACGTCCGGTGGTTACCAGCCCATTCGTCCCGGCCAGAGCGACGCTTTTACCGGTGCTATTAATGATAAGAGGTCCGGGGGCATTCCACCTCCGCTTCCGCGCCGGGACTCGGAGCCTGGGAGAGGACCGGAGATAGCGAATCCCGACCAAGTGATCCACTTGGGTTTTAGGACCACATGGAGTGACTCCTTAGTGAAACCCTCGAACAAAAAGCGTCGATATGAAAAGGAGGCAAATGTTGGGTCGGGTTCGTCGCATGCTCCAGGGTCCAAGCCGTTTCACTGGAAGTTTGACCACACCAAGGACTATCCGATTACGGATGATCCTGATGGGCTCGCCCATTTGCTACGTCACTGCAAGGCTGTTGGGTGTTCTCTCCCTTCGGTGAAGAACCTGATAGGTCGCGAGCTGTATGTCAGAGCGATGACTGCGAAGGG
Source organism: Orychophragmus violaceus (assembly GCA_030180135.1). Taxonomy (NCBI): domain Eukaryota; kingdom Viridiplantae; phylum Streptophyta; class Magnoliopsida; order Brassicales; family Brassicaceae; genus Orychophragmus; species Orychophragmus violaceus. Next base: position 83,744,510 of record CM058231.1, read on the forward strand.
GAAGGTAACCTTCCGAGCTTCTGCTTTTGGTCTTTTGCTCTTTTCTCCTTCTAACGCTGACCTTTTGTTTCAAGCTCTGGAAGCGGATAACAAGCTTACAGCCTTTTATGAGCACAGCCTCAAGAGCGTCTCGTCAGGAAGAGCTCGAGCAAGCCCAGAGTGTGGTGCATCAGTTAACAGCGAGCCTCAAAAGTTTCCAGGAATAGGTGAAGCTTCGCGTGTCTCAGCTTAATGTGGCGAAGTCCGAGTGTCTGGTCGCGGTGGAGAGGACATTCACCTTGGAGAGCCAGAACAGGGAGCTCACGCTGAAGATGGTGGATGCAGTCCGCTCGGCCAAGCACGATGGGATGAGGATCAGGGACGGTCATTACTATGACATGTTCGAAGCTCACAAGGATAAGTTCGAGAGAAAGAAGAAGGAGACGGACTGCAAGATCAAACTCCAGGAAGTGGAGGCTAACATCGAGTTGATCAACCTTCTGCAGAGTGGGGTGACGACTCTCGATGAAGAGCTTCCCAAGTTGCAGGTTTTCGATTTCTCTCTGAGCACCACGCTGCACGCCATTCCTCAGGTCTCCGACAACTCAGTGATGCGAGAGGCTTGCTCCACGTGTTTCAATGAATTTTGGGTCGAACGCCGAGATGATGACGGGAGCTGTAAGTACCGGGGCCAACCAGGCGGCGGAGATCGGAGTCCAGGAAGCAGAGAAGCAAGGTGCTGAGGGCAAAGAGCTGGAGGCGAGGAGCAAGGCTGACGTCTGCTCCTTTTAAAAATTTAATCTGTTGTTTTTTTTTTTTTTTGGAATTCCCTAAAGCCCCCTTTTGGGCTAAAGTTGAACTCTTTTTATTTTGCTTTTTGGTGTTGCCCGGGAGGGCTTTTATCCATAACTCTTTTTGGCTCGGATGAGCCTTTTAAATGCACGGTTTTTATGTTTTTGTCTGGAGTTTGTATTTAGAGTTAGCAAAATATTGAGGTTTGTTTATGCGTTGTTAGTCTGCAAGTTAAACCTTTAGGTTGTGCAAGTAGAACTCTCGGTTTTGTTGCTTAGTCTGTCCAGACTTCTTTTTTTGTTTCGGAGTTCTTTTCAAAACTTAGTGCCTTTTTTGGCTCGCTGGTGTGGATACCTGTTTAACTTGTGCAAAGTTGTTTAGGGTTTACTTCCAATTATGTTCGTGAGTTTCAGGCTTTGGAAGATCGCTCTGGGGAGATCTTCTGGAGTTTTTAGTTCGCAAGTTGCTAAGATTTCAGGACTTGGCGTATTTGCAATTTTGTTTTCTGCTAAGATTTCAGGACTTAGCCTATTTGATAAAGGCTCAAAGAAACATTTAAATTCGAACTTCATTAATGTTTACTCCGGAGTTTACATTGATGTGTTTGGTGATAACCCTATACTCCCCCCCCCCCCCCCGAAAAACGAAAGGAAAGAAAGATTAAGAATTTGAGTTTTTGGGTGGAGTGGCTGCACTCGAGGTTCGAGCTGCCTACGTACCCCGCCAAGGGATCAAGCCTAACGTAGTTCGATTGTTGTGAGTACTCAAGAGTCGTATAGCTTGAGGTTCAAAGCGTTGCATTGCCTCTTCACGAGTACTCCGTTTTTGACTTTCGTGAGCTTGTAGACGCCGTCGCGGATTACCTCGGTAATTTTGTAGGGTACTTCCCAATTGGTCCAGAGCTTTTCGGTGCCTGGCTCTCCGGTGTTTCCGTAGACCTTGCGTAATATTAGGTCTCCCACGATAAACTTTCGGGGTCGGACTCTAGAGTTGTAGTATCGGGAAGTTGCTGGCTGATAGTTTTGCATTCCTATTAGCGCTCGGTCGCGTTGTTCCTCGATCATGTCTAGATGATCTCGGAGTATTTGCTCATTTAGTTCCTCGTGTCTCGGGCTCAGGGCTCTTCTGATAGTCGGAACCGATACCTCTGTAGGGACCACAGCCTCCATTCTGTATGCCAACGAAAACGGGGTCTCTCCAGTCGCGCTGTGAGGTGTTGTGCGGAAGCCCATAGGATTCCCGATAGCTCCTCAGAACATGTAGACTTTTTAGAGTCGAGTCTCTTCTTGAGGCTGCTTAGCAGTGTTTTGTTCGCAGCTTCCGCTTGACCGTTTCCTTGGGGATACCTCGGGGTTGAGGTGGTCAAGCGTATCTTCCAAGTTTTGCAGAAGTTTCTAAAAGCTCGGGAGATGAACTGCGAACCGTTATCTGTCACTATTTCGTAAGGAAGTCCGTGTCGGCAGACTATGTGTTCCCAGATGAAGTGTCGTACTTCGATTTATGTGGCTTGCTGGTAGGCTTTAGCCTTTATCCAGTTAGTGAAATAGTCGGTCAAGACCAAGAGATACTTTGGTTGCTTTGGTCGTAACGAGATGAAAGGACCTAATATATCCATCGACCACCTCATAAAGGGGTATGGTGCAGAGATCGAGGACAGGTTTTTTGCAGGCTAGTGGATAATTGGGGCGTGCCTCTGGCATTTATCACACTGCTTGGTGTTGTTTTCGTAGTCCACGATCATAGTTGGCTAGAAGAATCCTTGTCTTTTGATGCGGATGGCCAGGGCTCGTCCTCCGGAGGGGTTACCGCAAGTGCCTTCGTGGGTTTTACCCATCACGGCGAGAGGTTCCACGGCATGCACACACCGCAAGTAAGGTTCTATAGTGCTGCGTTTGAACAAGCAGTTTTCGATGACGCAGTATCTGGCGCTTCGGGCCTTGAGCTTCCTAGCTTTCCATTTGTTGTCGGGGATTAGACTGAGCCGGATGTAGTTTAGGATTGGTTCCCTCCAATCCGGCCTGTTTAAGAATCCTGCGTCTGGTTCTTCGGTTTCCGGTTAGGATTCTTCCTCGACTGGGGCACTGGAATCTGTCTGCCGCTACGAAGACCGATGTCGTAGACTTCAGAGTGCGCTGGTGTTGTCTCCGATGGGGCTTCGAAGATTGGAGCTTTTGGCGGGACTTCTGCTCGCCCCGCCGGAAGTGTTGTGGCTTGGTCTGCGGCTTGCGCTTTTAGCGTCACATCGATGCTCGGTTTATGTATCCCTTCTACGGGTATGATCCTTTTGACCTGAGGGTCGGAGGTCGAGGCTAGTGCCGCCAGGGCGTTTGCAGAGGAATTTTCCCCCCGAGGTATTCTCTTTAGTGTGAAGTCTTTCAATAGGCTTGCTAACTCGTGAGCTACCTTGACGTACCCTTCCATACGCTCGTCCTTAATCTCGTACTCGCCGTGATACTCGCTCTCAAGTAGCTGTGAGTCGCTGTAGGCGTGGACTTCGCGTGCTCCAATCCCGACCGCAAGTCGGAGTCCGGCTATAAGGGCCTCATACTCGGCCTCGTTATTGGATGCGCTGAAGCGGAGTCTGAAGGATTGCTCAATTACTTCTCTCGTGGGAGTTACGAGCTTTACTCCTACCCCGGAGACATGTTTGGATGAGGCCCCGTCTACATGGAGGGTCCAATATTCGTTTTGGTTTTCCTGCTCCGGAGCTGTAGGTGGGAGCCTGATCTGCAAGGACTTGTATCATGGCACTCGTTCTGGTGCGGTACTCGATGTCGTATTCGCTTAGTTCGATTGCCCACTTGGCCAATCTGCCAGATTGGCTCGGACTATGGAGTATGGCTCGTATGGGCTGCGATGTCATCACCACGATGACATGTGACTGGAAATACGGCCGTAATTTTCTAGCTGCCATTACTACTGCGAGCGTGAGCTTTTCCATTGCCGGGTACCTCGTCTCTGCGTCGATGAGCGTCTTGCTCACGTAGTATATGGGCTTCTGCTCGTTTTGCTCCTCGTGAACCAGGACTGCGCTCACCGCGGCGGGCAAAGTCGCAATGTAGAGGTATAAGGGCTCGCCCTCTACAGCTTTAGCTAATATCGGAGGTTCGCTGAGGTACTTCTTGAGCTCGTTTAGGGCCTTTTCTCAATCCTCGTCCCATTGGAACTTTCGATTTCCTTTGAGGAGATTGTAAAATGGTAGGCATTTGTATGTGGACCGAGAGATGAAACGGTTCATGGCTGCTATCCGTCTTGTCAGCCTTTGCCCTTCCCTCGTGTTTTTTGGGGAGGGAATCTCCAGGAAGGTTGCAATCTGTTTAGGATTTGCTTCGATCCCTCGCTCAGTTACCAAGTATCCAAGGAATTCTCCCGACGGTACTCTGAAGGAGCATTTAGCCGGGTTAAGTTTCATCCTGTACTGGTTTAGGATCTTGAAACATTCCCGGAGTTGTGCTATATGGTCGCTCTCTTTGTAGGACTTTATTAGCATGTCGTCGATGTAGACTTCCATCGACTTTCCGAGCTGATCGGCGAACATTTTATTCACCAGCCTCTGGTAAGTAGCTCCGTCGTTTTTTAGTCCGAAAGGCATCACCTTATAGCAGTAGGTTCTGCGATCGGTTATGAAGGCTGTTTTTTTCTTGGTCCTCTGGATTCATGAGGATTTGGTTATACCCAGAGAATGCGTCCATGAAGGACAGTAGTTCGTGTCCGGCGGTGGCTTCCACCAGAAGATCTATATGCGGGAGTGGAAAGCTATCCTTCGGGCATGCCTTATTCAGGTCTGTGAAGTCTATGCAGACTCTCCACTTCCCGTTTTTCTTTTTGACGACGACCGGGTTGGCTGACCAGTCGGGGTATTTCACCTCCCTGATTCAACCGACCTTTAGCAGTCTATCGACTTCTACATTGACGGCTCTAGCTCGGTCCGGCCCGAGCTTGCGACATTTCGGTTTTATTGGTTTGAACGTGGGATCTATGTTTAACTCGTGTGAGGTGACATCGATGTTGATCCCTTTCATATATTTGGTGTACCATGCGAACGTGTCTATGTTTACTTTGAGAAAGCTGATGAGCTCGTTCCGCGTAGAGTTTAGGAGCTCCGAGCCGATGTTTACACATCTTTCTGGGTTAGTGTCGTCGATGTAGACCGATACAACTAAGTCTTTGCGGGGGCCCCGAACCGTCAGATCGTTGTTGCGCTTCGCAGTTCTGGACGCGAGCTCTTCCTCTTTCTATAATTTCTATACGTGAAATGCTTCCAGTTGTTTGAAGAAGGTCAGGTAGCATGATCTCGCAGCCTTTTGGTCGCCATAGATCGTTTTTACTCCTGTAGGGGTTGGGAACTTCACGCACTGGTGATAGGTGGAAGGCACTGCCTTCATGGTGTAGATCCACGGCCTGCATAATATCGCGTTGTATTGAGCCGGTTTGTTTACTACCACAAACTCCAAGATTTCCTATTGCCCCCCGACGATAGACAAGAGCTTTATAGTTCCCATCGAATAGGTTGTTTCGCCGTTGAATCCGGTCAAGGGGGTTTTCCCGCCGGTCAACATCGAATCCTTAAAGCCCATTTTCTTAAAGGCGTCATAGAAAAGAAGATATACGGAGCTTCTGGTGTCGATCATGACTCTCGACAATTCGAATCCAGCTACGTCGAGTCGGATCACTAGGGGGTCATCGTGTGGCTTGTCGAGTTTGAAGGTTTCGCTTTTTGAGAAAGTTATGTGGGTGTCTGGTCCCTTGATCGAGACCATTTCTCTGGTTTCAGTCGCGACTCGCCTTTGGTGAGCCTTGATCGAGTTAACCGAATTTCGGCAGAACTTCGAGCCTCCCGATATGAAGTTTATCGTTTTGGGGAGGCTCGAACTGCACAGTCCGAGCTTAGGCAAGCATTGGCTGGGTGGCTTTTTAGGAGCTAGGGGCGGCGTGATGACTGATTTGATCGAACCCCCGCAGCGAGCTAAATAAAAAATCATCTCGATACGCTTAACGCGAGAGGGAGGTGGGGAGGCTGACTCCTCCTTCTCTGGCGTTCTCTCGCGCTTAGCTTGCGAGCTTTTTCTGTTTTTCGACTTGCTCTTTCCTTTGTTTTTCTTTTCTTGATCCTTTTACTCCAGTTCTGGAGTTTCCGTTTCGTTGCTATCGTTTTTGGCTGCTAGCAGGCGGTCTTTGGACCTGCACTCCTCGGAGGAATGTCCATTCTAGTCGTGGTATTTGCAATACTTTTTCGCATCGTAAGGCTTGCGCCATTGGGGCTTGCCATCTACTGCGAGGCAGTGCTGTCCTTTGCCATAGGATTCTTTTTTGCTGGTTTTTTCTGGCTTGATTCTTCTTTTGTTGCGGCTACTATTTCTTCGTACTTAGCGTAGTATGTAGCTTTGTGCAGCGCATCTTCTAGGGACGTTCAAGGTCGGACCGCAAGCTCTGTTCTGACTCCGACGTGTACAAGAGTTCGTTTTCCAGAGCTGCGATCGTTATGGTTTCGTTTGGATCTGCTATACGCGATTTGACTTCCCTAAACCTGGCGATGTAGGCTCTGAGAGTCTCGTCGAATCCTTGTTTTAGAGCCAAGAGATCGGCTTCTGAAGTTTTCTCTTCGATGAAAATCGAGTATTGTCTCAGGAATATCGATACGAGTTGGGTGAAGTTATCGATCGAGTTTCCCTCTAAACTGGCGAACCATTCCAGCGCGGAACCGGTGAGGTTTTCGGCGAAAAGCCTGCAGTAACCCGCTTCCTTTTCTTTGTTGGTGAGATGGGCTCGGGAAACCGCGAGCCTGAAAGATCAGACATGGGCTTTCGGGTCTGTAGTTCCCGCGTATTCCGGGATTTTGATATTCCCGGTGTTCTGGATCCTCGCGCTGGCGATTCTATCCGTGAACGGGTTCGTCGGGTCTCTTATTGAACCTTGGGTTCAAGTAGCTGATTAACGGGAACCAAGGCAGGACGATGTTCCAGACTCAGATACCGGAAAAGATTCATACATGAAAGCCTATCATGGATAATTAAATACGGTCCGTTATGACAAAACGTGAACGAGGCATCCACTGCCTTTGAACCACCTCCGACCGAGGGATTTTTTGTCTGACGACTCGCAACACGATCAAGAGCCATCTGAACACACGGATCAGTACGATTTCATGATCCAGCTCCTCAGCAGATATGCCGAATCCATCAAAATCAGCAGATACGTCGTCCACCCCGAGTTGTACCTCTTTTTATTCAGACAACCATCATTCTTGTCGGCACCAGAGTCTTCACCTGCTTCCCCGAATGAACCGGTATCATCAGAAGCCAACTCATTTTCACCACCGACCCGCCTTCCTCGCCATCGATTCCATCTTCTCCGTCAACAAGTCCGTCCATACCAATGATCTGATTCTCTTGAGAGACCGCCCTCTCCTTCTCAGTTTGGCAAGGAAGAGTTGATGGTCTATCAGTCACATGTTCAACTGACTGGGTAACGCGGACATTCTCAACCAAACCACAAACTAGAGGGTTATTGGATACAGTAGCAAGAACCCTCAAGACATAGTCTGGAAACTCATCCTCCCTCCAACTCATTTCCTAAACCTTGAACGAAAAGGACAAAAAACGAAACAGTCGCCAAAGGAGTTCGAAGGAGCCGCCTCAAATACAGATCGTCGAAAAACTCACAAATTCATAGACAAAACAAGATGTACCTGTTTGGAAGCAACTCGCGAGCGAAGAATACACACTCAACCACCAATTCTTAGTGACAAAGAAATAAGCCACGAAATCAAATACGAAGGAAGGACACTAGAAAGCAGCAATTCGGAAACACAGACACATAGCAGAATCTGAAGAAAGTAATCACCTAGAAGAAGAAGCAAGAACTGAAGAGACGGAGCCCCAAGGACGAAGAAGTAGGGTTTTTCTAAAAACACGAAAAATTGCGCCTTCCACGGCTCGCGTCCTTTCACTTCCCTAAAGATGTAGAAGGATCTGATGGCTTAGGTGGTATTGATTGAAGCAAAACGACCCGACAAGATTTTCGCCTCACTTAAATGTTCAAAGAAATTTGCCGACTCCGACCAAACCATAGATCGACGAACTGGGGGGGCTAATTGTTGGATATGGGTTTAGCACCCATCCATATGCCCATTGGAAATCATGCCAACTCAACAAATCAACTCGGCCCAAGAAGACAAGCCCGCTAAGGAGTCAACGGCCCAACAGGAAGTCAGCATTCCCACGTTATAAATAGGACCTTGCACTCTTTATTTTGAACACATTGTAACTTGCGAAGGCTCCGAGCTCAAGCAGCTTTTAGGGAGCACGTCATTCTACGGACTCTCATCTCATACCATCTTGTTCATTGCTCGACTTCGGCCTTAAGATTAATAAAGAATAGTTTTCGACCTCACTTAAGTTTATTTCTCACATCGTAGTTCAGACTTCTCTAATCGTAACCCGACTCTTTAAACTAGATCAAAATTTCGTAACAACAACGAAGAAACTAAGACATAAAAACTGATCTACACTAACTAAAATTAATATAATCCAACAAAACCTATGAATTATGTCCATCATAAAATACAAAAACAGAACTAGAGAATAAACTTAAAAGGATTAAAATCTTTGTTCAATCTAATGACAAAATGAAGGAAGAGAAGATTTTTTAATCTATTGCTATAACCAATTCGCCAAGACGAGATGAGCCACAAGAACCCGAAACCCGATCGAACCAACAACAGAACATTAAACAGCAGACTTCTACTCCGCAATTATTTAACTATTGGTCAGTTCTTTTAAAGAAAAGTGTAACTTTTGGTTGCAAATAATTTTTTTTTTAATTTAAATTAGTTTATTTAAACTTTTAAAAATAAAAAGGTTAGTTAAAGTGGTCGTGCACATGAACTTTATCTCCATTGTCCAACAAACTCAAAACAAAAGGGCTACAAAGTTGGAAGAGTTTGATTATTAAGCACATGCTTTTTTAGTTTTTATTGTTGGATTCGTTAAGAACGGCTTCTTTAAACCAGCTTTGCTGTTAAGAAAACTACAAACCATATATAATATTCTCTATCCGATCTCTCGTCCTTAATTTTTGAATTAATAACTAGCGACCATCAATGATAGTAATCATTTAAAAGTTTTTCTTTTTATTATCATGCGAATATCCCAATGTTACAGAGATTTGGCGGGTGATTTAAACGCACAAGCCACGTCAGCTCTTATCTCAGATTCGAATAAAAGACTCTAATATCTTGGTATTATCTTGTGTTAGATTTTATAGTTGCAAAATCGCAACTAATCTTGTTGGTTTTTGTAACATATCCATACCGGCCCACCAAAAATTTCTTTAAAAAGAAGGAAAAAGCTTAAGGCCCATTAGTCTTTTCTCAAAAACCCTAGGGTTTTCCAGAGCCTTCCCCTATAAATAAGCCTCTTCTCTTCAGAAAAACACATTCTCTTTCTTTCGGCGAAACCCTATCGAGATCCGGAGACATTCGAAGCACCCAAGAAGCACTATTCACGTTTTTCTCTTCCACTATCACCAGGTAACATCCGGGAATCAGATCTGAGCCTTAAAAACACCAAAAACGTTTTAAACTTTTCGTAACTTTCTAAATACCCAAAATCCCGAGAAACCGAGCCTACCACTGTGACCGTCGTGTCGAGACGAAGCCATATCCGCCGAGTCAGAGTCCACGCGCCGCCGCACGCACCCGCACGCGCCAGAGGAGTCACGGGCGCGTGAGATCCACGCGCGCCGGAGAGCCACTCGTTGCCGCCGGAGTCCCACGTGCCGCCGCCGCCGTCGCCGGAGAACCGCCGGAGCGCCGCCGTCCCCCGCCGATCGTCGCCGCCGTCATTGACCGTTGACGGCCGGTCCGGTTCCCTGGGTGGTCTGGTTCAATTCGACCGGATCTTTCCCGTTCCGACGACTACTTACTCTACGAGACGTTTTCTTGTGAGGAGGGTCCTAGTAGTCGAGCTATCGTCCGGAAGAGGTCGAGCTATATATAAAAAAGCGAATCAGACAAGTCACAATGACAACAAACAAAACTTCGCAACCAGATGACTCACTTTCTTCTATCTGCTCGGCAATACGAAGCGGAGGCTGAATAACTTGAGCCGGAGGAGCCTGGGAAGGCACGGGAGGAAGCAACAGGTTTTGGAGAGCCTGAGGTCGATCCAACGAAGCCTGCTCAGGTTCGATCCTCAGAGCAGCTTGCACATGCTCAACAGTGATGTTGTCCCAATTAACAGTACCCCTTCTCAGTCGGGCTATCAAAGTCTCCGTAATCGGGTTGATAGCAAGCAATTCGGGAGCCTTTGTAATAAAAAACCAAAACAAATAAGGAACGATCCGACAACCAAAAGGAATTGAGCACTAAACCACGAATCTTACCAACACTGTAAGTCTACCGAGACGGGATGACCGAGTAGTCGAAATCCCCGACCAAATGGTGAGTTATCCTGAAGAAAAAGTATCGGTCCTTCCATACATCCTTCGTCGGAACATCGTCGAGGATCCGCCTGAAACGAGGAGAAAGATAGTACGTCCCCGGAAGCGAGTATTATGCTTCACCTAGCAAACTCGCATAAGTAACTCGGGCCCAAACTCTATTCCCTCTTCTGCTGCCCTGACCCCGAGTTCGATGGAACGCCAACTGGAGTTGGGCCAGTACCAAAGAAATTAGGCGGGGAATAGGGAAGAAGAGTCCGCACTTTTCGAAATACGTGTATGAGGCACAACAATAGCCTTCCACCACAGTCTCCGGTGACACCGCTGACGACGGGATTACTATCTCCACTTCCGATGGAATCCGACATGCCCTCTGCAACCGTTCGATATGGTTCACGGTTAAAGCAGACGGCGGATGAGGACCAAACGATCCCGCTGCTGCGCTCGTATAAGCCCCTGTCGCATCTCTCAGAGCCATAGAAAGCAGTGTATCGGGACAAGGAAAGCAAAAGGTTTTTAGGAAAAAACTTTTCCGTCATCCTATTTGGGCCCATACAACCAACATCTGGACAAGGCCCAGACAACGCCAAAGTAAGAGGCGATCGAGCTCGAGCTCGATAGGAGACGATGTAGAGGTAGAACGACCTGGTCTTCGTCAGTTCAACCGATTCCCGCGAATCTCGGAGATCGTTATCACGGCGAGGCCAAAATATCGGAACAAGAAGATCACAATCGAGATTATTTAAAGAAGAAGTGGCGATTCATTCGAGACATTCCAACCCTGATCAAGAACACTTCGACTAGATAGCCCGATTATCATACTTTGTACTCTCTATTCGATTGTGTTTGTTCTATCTCGACGATCAATCTCAATAAAGTATTTGATTCATAGGAAATCTATATCACCTTTATATCCAAAAGTTCAAATCTACGATTACAAATCCTTGGTGTGAATCTCCGATCTCACAGATTTGATAATCAGAAAATTAGTCTTCCAAATCTTCTTCCCATTGAAGATTATCCTTAGTACCTGAAAAAATATATGGGTCATAAACCAAAGTATTGGTAGTTAGATTCAGTCCAAGGTCAAGATGGTCTTATTCTGGTGGTGTGGTGTGGATGGTAATGGTCGAGTGGCTTGGAATCCATCTCATCGGCGGCATGCATGGTCATCTTCTAATATCTCTTGTTGATAGGAAAGCACGGCTCCTTCTCTGTTAGCTTGGAGTGATGATAGTCGTTGTTGCTCCAGCCAGGTCAATCGCTCACCAACGGCTTGGATGGCTCCAGGTAGTTGCGCCATGTCGACTTGTGCGTTATATTGATCGCTCATTCATGTCTTCATGTACACTTAGAAAACACTTAAACGCAAGAGGAAAGAAATAAAAACAGGTAATAGGCACAAGATTGGTAAATCTCCAAAAATGGAAAGTTTCTGAAATTGTGCAAATTTCAAATATGGTCGGTTGCTACAATGATAATATCCGAGAACTCAACAAGCAAAACGAAGTCAATTTCTTCAACAAAAGATTGGTTAAATCAAACAAACCAAACGCAGTCAACAAGTAAGGATACATTAAACTGAAACCTTATGAAAAGAGAAGTAAAGCAACCGGTTTTCTTAAAGCAGTTGACTAACTATTTTTTTTGGTTTTTATGGCAGGTGCAAAGCTGGATAATTAACTAAGCTAAACCATAGACAATAACAGGAATCAAACCAAACCAAAAAAAAATCTCAGCTCACACGATTATACACAACAAGCACAAGCAATTGTTTTTAACCTAGCGATAACTATATGGTGCAGCCGGTTTATTAGATATCACTCACAGATTATTTTTCGTTTTCTTGTAGGTACGAGGTGAGTTAATTAATTAAGTTACACCAAAACCAGAAAGCAACTAAACCATACCAATTAAACTCAGCAATAACAAAGAACAACCGAAATATATTGACCAAGCAAGACTGTTTCACTCAGGTAGTTCACGAATGCAAGCAAAGATTAACCAGAGATGATAATCAAGACAAACGATGATAATCAGTATTTCTTATGCAGGTACAAGAGTAAACCAATTAAACTAAGTGAACCAGAGATAACGACAAAAAAAAAAGAATTAAACCAAGTCGCTCAACTCAAGAAACAAGTCAGCACATGTGAAACCTAGTTCAACTATATGCAACCGCTTCCTAATCAAAACTTTTTTATTTATGATGCAACTGAACAATAACAAGGACAAGAAATCAAGTAATGGATCAGACACAGAGACAAAACTATTCGCAGACTAACAAAAAGAAACCGCAACACAATTGAATGGATCTGGTTTGGTCTTTTAAAACCCTAGCCAATGCTTAATGGTGGCCGATTGATTTCGAGCAACTAACACTTTTTCAGATTAAGAAGATGGTGACTAACAAATAACTAGCAGACACAAGAAGAAAACACAATTTCTTTTTGAAAGAAACAAAACAAATTCAAATCACAAAACAAGAAGATGATAAGGTTTAAAATCGATCGGATGGTTTCAAGAGCCTAAGCTCTGATACCAGATGATCTAAGTTCCAGGGGGAGCTCACAACGAACCTATCTAAGGTTGACGCCAAGGCTGGACTGATGAGGTGGCTTTCCTAGGTGCACGAACAAGATAAGACGATGGAGCACGAGCAGCTGGACTGAAGTCACTCTCTGCTGATGCTAGTTGATGGACTAATGATTTGATGAACACAAATAGGAGAAGAACAAGAAACACAGGTGATCTGAGTGCAAGGGAAATCCGCTCAAGCACATAAAACCTGCAGCCGTCAAAGGCTATTCAAACTCAAGGGTTTTTTTCTTTCATAAAACTTAAGTGAAAAATAATATAAGTGCTAGGCTAAATAAGCCTTTAGTTTCGAAGCCCTAAAATAAATTTAAAGGTAATTGGCCTTGAGGCCTTACAAGAATGAAAATAAAAGACAAAGGCCTAATGGATCGTGTATGACTTTTTGGTCGAATGGGCTATGCTTATCTGCTAATGGGCCGGGCTTCGGATTACCTCGTTAAAAATCTTAGTGGGATAACCCATTTGGGATAAAACCACATTAAGGGAAAAATAGTATAACCTTGCCCCATATAGATGTTGCAATGCCGTCCTGGTCTCCAAATATAAGTTTGAAGTCCGTCAATCCGTGAGCTTCCAAATAAAGCAAGTACAAAAGCTGTTGGGTTAGAACTTGTGTAGATTCTTCATCCGAGTTGTTATGGGCTTGATTCCAACTATCCTGGATTCCCAAATGAGTCAAGGTTTCTGAACAAGTTCTTTTGTTGCTTGATTCATTCTGTTTCGTTCTGAGCTCTCCCATAAGTAGAAGTTGGTCTCCAGCGCAGTTCCTTAGAAGTGTTCTGTTTTGTAACATGCATATCTTCCTCATGTAAAAGTCTATTAAAGAAAATTTTTAAGTCAAACGAAAGCCCATCTCACTCGATTTTTCGCCCTAATTTCAGATTTGTATCCCGTTTGAGCACCAGGAGCCTCTAAATTACTCTTTTACCCTTTCTAAGGTTAGGGTTATTTCTTAACTCTTCGTTTTCCATTTTAAGCCTCCAAACATGTAGTTTAGTATCTAAATGTGCTCCGTTTGTTTGCTACGTCTCTAGGTTGTTTGTTAAATTGGAGACAGGACTATAGAGGATTCAACTCATTGTTTTCATTGTCATTAAACTGTTATTGCTTATTATACATATGTAAATATATATATATATATATATAGTTAGACGCGTTGTGATGCGAGTAGGTAAGATTACGGGGGTACAGAGACGGAGTTCTGTACTTGGGCCGTATTGTGTGCGGGACACGACAGCCTAAGTCGGTCTATTGTCGGGGTCCTAAGATCGATAAAGTGTCCTCTGGGCGGTGCGGTGGACACGACATCCAACACGGAGACTCAGTGGAGTGGTGTCGTGATCACTTGATTCGCTAGGAACCTTGTTTTCTTCTTGGGCACATTAGATTCTGTGATTGTGCGTGTTTAGGCTAGACTACCTTATTTGGAGTGCTTGGACCGAGTCCGTGGACTTGCGTTTTAGCATCACATACCTCGCTGAGCGACTCCCCTGTTACTCATCCCTCTTTCTTTCCCTTCTTTTCAGGTGAGCCTGTCGAGTAGATGGATTCTTAGCTGGGACGGGTGCTTGGGTCGTTTTCATCGTTGTTTTCCGCATTTGTTTTAGACATTGATTTACGGTTTTATTTCAGTTTATGGCATTGTTGGACTAGTTGTTTCAGTTTGATTATTTATTGGAGTTTATTGGAGTTACGTGAGTTGCGATTTACGGTTACCATGAGTCGGGTATTACATTTTGGTATCAGAGCGGGTTTGCCGTCCCGGTCCTGACCAGGGAGGCGAGTAGTAGATAGTACATTTCGCATTGCATTCGGTTTTCAATGTTTTCATGGGAATTGGGGGGTTTTTACAGCTAGCACCTTTTCTGCTAAGTATTAGTCTTTTAATCATCTGCTCTTTGGTCAACCAAATCTAATCCGCTTGTTCCTCCTTTCAGCTGCCGCCTAAGAGAATTGGTCGTCTTCGTGGTTCTGGAACTGCACGTGGTGCTAGAGTAGAACGTGGTGCTAGAGTTGCTCGTGGAAATGAGGATGTTGGAGAGAATAATCCTGGTACTGGCAATCAGGTTAACCAAGCTGTTGGTCAGCCCATGGACCCAGAGGCGATAAGACTTATGGTTTAGGAAGCAACTAGATAAGCTGCTTTGGCTGCAGTTCAGCAGGTTGCACAGGAGGCTGCACAAGCAGCCGCGCAGGAGGCTGTTCGGGTAGCCGCACATGAGGCAGCTCGGGTAGCCGCACAGAAGGCAGATCGAGTAGCAGCAGAGGAGGCTGCTCGCCATATACCTCATCAGGCAGGATCCACCACTCAGTAGGTCCCACAGGGTGCACATCATGTTGGTGGAGTGCAGCTGAATGCATCACATGCTGATGGACATGGACCACTTCCACCACCACCGTCGCCGCCAACGCATGTTTTACGCAGAGAGGGACCCACGTATTGGGATTTGATGGGTCATATGTTGAAATTGGGTATGGAGCAGTTTAGAGGAGCTGATGACACTACTATTGCAGATAATTGGAGGAGAATGTTGGAGCTCAATTTGGAGTATGTGAGGTGTCCTTTGGAGTACCGATTGGATTTGGCTACTCAGCATCTTAGAGACGATGCCTTGTACTAGTGGGAAGGAGTTATTGATGGAGCAGCGTCATACTGGATTTTTTGGGTTCTATTATCGTCTCTAGTACTGGTGCGGCGGATTTGAAGACCTGTCAATAACCCGTATTCGGGATATTACGTCGACCTCTCGACTTATGTTCCCTTTGCCGATAATAAACATATATAGTGCGCTTTTATCCGTTGTTGGATGTAATAGAGCCTCAATCCATATTGGACGTGTTAGCTTATATCCGTAAGGATGTATGCGTTTGTCCGCTGCGGCCGTCAGCGGACAAGATAA
This sequence comes from Orychophragmus violaceus, assembly GCA_030180135.1. Classification (NCBI taxonomy): domain Eukaryota; kingdom Viridiplantae; phylum Streptophyta; class Magnoliopsida; order Brassicales; family Brassicaceae; genus Orychophragmus; species Orychophragmus violaceus. Next base: position 83,760,220 of record CM058231.1, read on the forward strand.
GCTATTCCTAGGGACTATGCATGCGATGTAATAGTAGGCGGATTCTAAGTTATAAAGTTCCTATCCTAATTCTGATCTAAGGAAAAATAAATGAATATGAGAAGAGAGTTTACTTTCGTTACCGGATAACTTATGGTCGGAGGGTTGGAACTTTGCGGATGCGCCGTGCTTCTAGTTATGATCCGTTATCCGGGGTTGGTTGAGGGAATTTATTGTATGAGCTGAGTGTCTTGAGAGTAGTCCGAATATGCCTCGCAATTAGTTGGAGAAGTTTTGTCTTTGGTTGAGAGGAGCGTCATGCTCGGAGTTTCCGAGAAGAGTGGTCAGCTCAGAATTTTTGAGAAGAGCGGTCAGCGCATAAATTCCGAGAAGATAGGTGAGCTTGGAATTTCCGAGAAGAGAGGTCAGCTCGGAATTTTCGAGAAGAGAGGTCGGCTCGGAATTTCCGAGAAGAAAGTTCAGCTCGGAATTTCTGAGAGGAGAGTTCAGCTCGGAATCTCCGGGAAGAGAGGTCATCTCGGAAATTCCGAGAAGAGAGGTTTGCTCGAATTTTCGAGAAGAGAGTTCATCTCGGAATTTCCGAGAACAGAGTTCTTCTCGGAAATTCCGAGAGGAGAGTTCAGCTCGGAATCTCCGAGAAAAGAGGTCATCTCGGAATTTCTGAGAAGAGAGGTTTGCTCGAATTTCCGAGATGAGAGTTCATCTCAGAATTTCCAAGAAGATAGTTCAGCTCGGAATTTCCGAGAGGAGAGTTCAGCTCGAAATCTCCGAGAAGAGAGGTCATCTCGGAATTTTCGAGAAGAGAGGTTTGCTCGAATTTCCGAGAAGAGAGTTCGTCTCGGAATTTCCGAGAAGAGTGTTCGTCTCGGAATTTCCGAGAAAAGAGTTCATCTAGGAATTTCCGAGAAGAGACTTCGTCTCGGAATTTCCGAGAAGAGAGTTCGTCTCGGAATTTCCGAGAAGAGAGGTCAGCTCGGAATTTCGGAGAAGAGGTGTGCTCGAATTTCCGAGAAGAGAGTTCAGCTCAGAATTTCCGAGAAGAGAGTTCAGCTCAGAATTTCTGAGGAGAGAGGTCAGCTCGTAATTTCCGAGAAGAGAGGTCATCTCGGAATTTCCGAGAAGAGAGGTCAGCTTGGAATTTCCGAGGAGAATGGTTAGTTCGGACTTTTCTAGCTGACTTGCTCGGAAGTTCGGAAGTTCCTAGCTGACTTGTTTGGATAGCTTGGACTTTCCTAGCTGACTTTCTCGGATAATTTGGACTTTCCTAGCTGACTTGCTCGGAAGTTCTGAGGTGTTATACGGTGGGCTTTGTGTGTCGAAATGTTCCGAGAAACTCTCTCCTAAAAGCTTTCGAGTTCGAAAATTGTTTTCAAAATTTTTCGAATTCTGATGCCGAAGTATAGGTATATACGGACCCACTCCCCTCTTTTTAAAAAAAAAAAAAGAAGTAGGGACAGCCAAACCTTTCGGGGATCAAGCCTTCCCGTAGTTCGAATGTTTCTTGAGATGTTCAGAAATCTCGTCTTACTGATAGTACTTCTTCAAAATGTTCCTTTATTGCATTTGAACTTTTTAGAATCTTGTCGTCGTTCATGTTAACAAGTTCGTATGCTCCATGAAAAACTACTTTGATAACTATGTATGTTCCTTCTTGGTTCACTCCTAGTTTCGGTCAGCCGCGTCCTCGAACACTTTCAATAGGACTGGGTTATTGTTGAGGAACCTTGAAATGTGAACATTAAATTTGTAGCATTTGACAGTTCTTGTTGGCAATTTTGGATGCGGACAAGTGCATGATCTCGTCGTTCGTATCGTTAGTTTGATCACCGCACGCGGAGAAAATGTTCCGAGAAGACTACTTTGTCGCATGATCAATCCTCCCAGCAAAATATCTTATGTGTGTCAAGTTCAATAATGTGATCTTCGCACGCTGAGGTAATCGCGTACTGACCATGGGGATGATGCATACGAGCAGGTTCTGTGCGAGTGGTGAGGTGAGATGGTCGAGGAAAAGTAACTTTGTCGAGCTAGGAATGATCGTCGAGATGATAGTCGGAAGACTTGTTCCCGTGTATATGGGAAGTTCGGATGTGTTTTCTCCTTTGCTCTTTTTTTATATATATACACACACACATATATATATATATATATATACATGCATATATACACATATGTATATATATAAATATCTTCCTTCACGTTTGATCACGTTTACCTCGAAAATCCGAGATTCTTTTGTCCGCTCTTCTTTTTTTTTAAGCTCGGAAACCCGAGCTGGTTTATCTCGGATTTGAGCTGGTTTAGCTCGGAAATCCGAACTGGTTTAGCTCGGAATTTCCGAGAATTATGCTAGTTGGCAAGCATGCTTTGCGAGTTGCCGAGCACGCTTGCGAGTTGCCGAGCACATTTTGCGAGTTGCCGAACACGCTTGCGAGTTGCCGAACATGCTTTGCGAGTTGCCGAGCATGCTTTGCGAGTTGCCGAGCACACTTGGTTCATCACCCTTAAATTTCCTTTCCGGCTCATCGATATCTCTTCCTCTTATCTCTGTCTTGTTTCATCTTTCCGAGGCCTAACTTATCTTCCGGATGGGCCGAGATTCGGGATGTTCCGAGTCCGTTAAATTTTGTCGTATGCGTAGGCCTGAGTTCCCATTTTCCTTGATTTCGATCCATTAGCCCAAATCATTGGTCCGAGAGAGTTCGGGCTTTCCGAAGGAAAGTGTTTCGACAAGTTATGCGCATCGGCAAATGTTTAGTTATACATTCGGATAATTCAGCTCGGAAAATCCAACCTGGTTCATCTCGGAAAATCTGAGATGGTTCATCTCGGAATTCCGAGCAGGTTCATCTCGGAAATCCGAGATGGTTCATCTCAGAATTCCGAGTGGGTTCATCTCGGAAATCCGAGATGGTTCATCTCGGAAATCCGAGATGGTTCATCTCGGAATTCCGAGCAGGTTTATCTCGGAAATCCGAGCAGGTTCGTCTCGGAAATCCGAGCAGGTTCATCTCGGACATCCGAGACGGTTCATCTCGGACATCCGAGACGGTTCATCTCGGAAATCCGAGACGGTTCATCTCGGAATTCCGAGATGGTTCAGCTCGGTTTTCCGAGCTGGTTCAGCTCGGTGTTCCGAGCTGGTTCAGCTCCTACTTTGCCCTGTTCGGATGTTTAGTCGATCCGTAATTCTTGTTCGAAAGTGCGTTTGTCCGATCGTGGTTTTGTCTGTTTTCCGACATCATTCTTCTGATAAATCGTCGATGTTTCGTACGATTTTTCCATTTACACGAAACATTAGATGTTTGATGAACATTCGTTCGTATCCGGCTATTCAATCTTGTCTTTCGGTTATTGTTTTCGCCGAGGAGGTTTTTGACCTCAACAACCGCCCCACGAGTTTTTGCTCTAGCAGATCCAGAAGGAGTCGAGCCGATAGCCGGTAATTGTTTCTTTTATATTCATCTATGTTTGTGAGTATGTTGTCTTGTGTGAATTTGTTACTAGTTAGAAAGCTTCTGTAGGATCGGTTTTGGTTGGGGGTGAGACGGCTTACACCCTTTTTATACTGGATCTTCGCATAGCTTTGTTTGTTCGAGTTTCGTTAAGCGTTGGTCATTTCGGGGTGTGTTTGAGCCAAGGACTAAGCGGATTCAGACCGCTGGAACAGACAAGGTGAAAACTTTAGGCTTTCATTCGAGAGGTACCAGTGTTGCTCGAGGGAGTTGTGTGCATCGTAGATTTCGTCGAAATGGTGTAGAGCCATTACGAGGTGATCTTGGGGATGGATTGGTTATCGCGGCATGGAGTCGTGTTGGATTGCCCAAGCAAGAGTGTTTATCTCAATAGCAGATGAGAAGATCACATTACCGGGCATTCAGAAAAATAAGGAAGTTTCCATTATTTCCATGTTGCATGCAGAGGAGTTGTTGGACAGAGGAGCTGAAGGATTTCTGGCTACGATATCGAAGGTTCAGAATAATGGAGAGCTGGAGTTGCGCGATATATCTGTTGTTGAAGAGTATGAAGATGTATTTGAGCCATTGATAGGACCATCGCTAGCAAGAGGAGACACTCTTACTATTGAGTTAGAGCCAGGAACGACCCCTGTTTTGCGGGCCCCGAATCGCTTAGCCTCAGCAGAGATGGTAGAGCTGAAAAAGCAGTTGGAGGAGTTATCGGATAAGGGGTTTATCAGACCGAGCAGTTCACCTTGGGGAGCACCAGTGTTGTTCGTCAAGAAAAAGGATGGAAGTTTCAGACTTTGTATCGACTACAGAGGCTTGAACAAGGTCACCATCAAGAACAAGTATCCATTGCCGAGGATTGATGAGTTACTGGATTTGTTGCATGGAGCTTCTTGGTTTTCTAAGATTTATTTGGCATCCGGATATCATCAGATAGCGATGGCATAGGATGACATGCGCAAGACCGCTTTCCGGACACGATATGGGCACTATGAGTTTGTGGTGATGTCGTTCAGGCTGACTAATGCACCAGCAGCATTTATGAAGCTTGTGAATGATGTGTTTCGCGAGCACTTGGATAAGTGTGTGATTATCTTTATTGACGATATCCTGATTTATTTGCGGAGTAGAGAGGAGCATGCAGAGCATTTGAGGATCGTTCTGGATAAGCTGAGAGAGCAGCAGCTGTTTGCTAAGTTCAGCAAGTGTAGCTTCTGGCAGAGGAGAATTGAATTTTTGGGACACGTTGTTTCAGAGGCAGGAGTGGCTGTTAATCCGGAGAAAATCATTGCCATTACTGAGAGGTTGACGCCTAAGAGTGCCACTGAGGTTTGCAGCTTCCTGGGTTTAGCTGGATACTACAAGAAGTTTGTCAAGGGTTTTGCAAGTATAGCTAAGCGTATGACACGGTTGACGGGCAAGGACGTCAAGTTCGATTGGACAGATGCATGTTCTGAGAGTTTCACCGAGTTGAAGAAGCGTTTGACGAAGACGCCAGTGTTGGTACTTCCACGGCCAGGAATACCCTATGCAGTGTACACTGATGCATCGGGACATGGTGACTATGAATTTTGTTATTGGGCTGTCAACAACGAGTGGGGGAAAGAATTCAATATGCGTTATTGTAGATCGACTCACCAAGTCAGCACACTTTTTAGCGATTAAGAAGACAGATGGACCACCTCAGTTGGAGCAGAGGTATGTTGATGAGATTGTGAGATTACATGGATCGCCTATCAGCATAGTGTCAGATCGTGATGGGAAGTTCACATTTACGTTTTGGCAAGCATTTCAGAGGGCAATGGGGATGAGAGTCTATATGAGTACGGCATGTCATCCGCAGACAGACGGTCAGTCGGAGAGGACTATTCAGACTCTAGAGGATATGCTCAAAGATTGCGTATTAGATTGGGAGGAATTTGGTTGCAGTATCTACCGCTTGCAAAGTTCGCCTACAACAACACATATCACTCAAGCATTGAGATGGCACCGTATGAGGCTCTCTACAGTAGGCCTTGTCGTACACCACTATGTTGGACAGAAGTGGGGGAGAGCAGATACTTAGAACCAGGAATGGTTCAAGAAACGATTGAGCAAGTGTAATTTCTCAAACGACGACTAAAGGAAGCGCATGACGGTCAGAAGAGCTATGCAGATAAGAGCAGGAGAGATTTGGAGTTTGAGGTTAGTGACTTAGTATATCTGAAAATAAGGACATTTCAGTGTGGACCGAAGACTCTGAAGTTGAAAAAGCTTAAGCCGAGGTACATGGGAGCGTTTCCTATTATCGAGCGGATTGGTGCAGTAGCATATCAGTTAGGCTTATCAGCAGAGTTGGCAGGCTTTCACGACCTGTTCCATGTGTCAGTGCTGAGGAAAGTGGTCAGATAGCCAAAGCTCATTTTACAGCATCCACCTAGTTATCTTGGTAAAGATCTGTCAGCACCTGTGAGATACGAGATTCACACTAAGATTTTGTATTCGTGGATTTGGACTAACAGATATAGAAATGGTATAGATTTCCTATGAATCAAAGACTTTATTGAGATTGATCGTCGAGATAGAACTAACACGGTCGAAAAGAGAGTACAAAGAAATGTAGATCGAGCTATCTAGTCGAAGTGTTCTTCGGTAGGGTTGGAATATCTTGAAAGAGTCTTCACTTCTTATTTAAATACTCTCGACTTTGATCATCTTGTTCCGATATTTCGGCTTCGCCATCAAACGATCTCCGAGATTCGCGTGGATCAGTTGAACTGACGAAGACCGGGTTGCTCTATCTCCACGTCGTCTCCTGCCGAGCTCGAGCTCGATTGCTTCCCACTTCGGCATCGCTTTGGGCCTTGTCAAGAAGTCAATCGTACAAGCCCATCAGAGGATGACGGTCGATCCTTCTCTGTCTTGATATTGGAATAGGCTCATAAATGTGGGCCTTCGTTTTGTTTGTTAATGGGCCGGATTTCCTAGAGGAAAATCCAGTACCAACAATAGCCCCCCCAGCCCATTAGTTTCGAGAAGTCGAGGTTAATGAGCGGTTGACGTTCTCGGGAAGACACGCGCGTGCCTTGGATATTAGGGAAAACCTAATGATTGTTTTTACCCTATCCGTAGATCTTGTTTTGATCTGACGGCCAAAGATGGGTGCGTGGACTAAACTGGCTTACTCGTCAGCGCGTCGGTAGTCACGGCGCACACTCATTAATGGGTCCTCGTTTTTTACTGTGGATCTGGTCGATCGCCAACGGCTGGGATTTTGAGGGTCATGAAGAGTCTTTTCGGGCTTGTTCTTTCGCTGATGTGACCTAGCTGTCACGCGCTCGTGACCGTCGATCTTGAATCGACGGTTAAGATGGGGAAGGCGAGAGGTCTCGCGGATTCTTGATTTTCTTGTAGTTATTATGAGCTTGAAATCGCCCGAGACTTTGCACAATTCCCACCGAGGGTAGTTTATATTGTGGAGAGTCACTTTCCCTCCTCTTTTTTGCGTCTTGCTTCTTTCGTATTCTCTTTGATAGTCATAAACTATTCTTAGAGGCTTATTTTCTTTCCTTCTGGTGTATCTTCATGGCTCTGAGAGACGCGACAGGAGCAAGTACGAGTGCAGCGGGGGGATCGTTTGGTCCTCATCCGCCGTCCGTCTTGACCGAGAGTCTTATCGAGCGGTTACGAGCACGGTGCCGGATTCCGCCGGAAGTGGAGATCGTTATCCCATCGCCGGCGATTTCGCCCGAAACTGTCGTGGAAGGCTACTGTTGCGTTTCATACGCCTATTTTGAGGAGTGCGGGCTCTTCTTCCCCATTCCCCGCCTTATTTTCTTAGTGCTGGCCCAACTCCAATTGGCATTTCACCAGATGACGCCTAATTTCGTTCGGTACGTCATCGGTCTTGGAGTCAGGGCCGCTGAAGAGGGGATTGAGTTCGGTCCCGAGGAGCTCATGCGAGTCTGCTCGGTAAAGCAAGACTCCCGCTTTCCGGGGACGTATCGTCTTTCTCCTCGTTTCGGGAGGATCCTTGACGGTACCTCGCCGAGGGCCGAATGGAGGGACCGGTATTTTATCTTTAGGATGACCCATCATTCGATCCCGGTTGTCCCTTCGCGATGGGCTTCTAACGTTGGTAAGACCCATAGTTTAACACTTGGTCCCTTTCCCCAATTCGCGATGGGCTTCTTAAGCCGATTTCCTGATCAGTTTTGGTTCGTGTCACAGAATCTCCTGAATCGCTTGTTCTCAATCCGATTACGGAGGCTTTAATAACTCGATTAAGAAGGGGTGCCGTTAACTGGGACAGTTTTACGGTGGAGAGCGTACAAGCTGCTCTGAGGATCGATCTCGGGCGGGTCCCGCGGGATCGAAACTTGCTACTTTCCCCTATGCCTTGCCGGGATCCCCCGGTTCGGGCCTCCCTACCTCCGCTTCGTATCGCTGAGGGGGCAGGAGAAAGTGAGTTATCCGTTTGTGACGCCTTTTTGTCGTTAAAAGGTCTAAAAGGGGTTTCTTTAATCTTGCAGGTCGTCCCTTTGCGGATGATATCTCAACAGCTAGCACTCCTCCTTGCGAGAAGCTATCCCGGAGGGAAAGGAGTCGCCGAGATGGGAAAGATCTTGTGGATTTAGCGAAAAAGGTGAGGGATGGGAGCTTGAGCCGCGCCATCCTTTTTGCCATATGTGATTCTCCTCCTCCCCCTCTTCCAAGTTCTTTACCGAGCACAAAGGCCACCGACGCTGTCAGGGAGACGGGCAGTGTTCCCATTCCAAAGCGTTGAAGGGTCGATACTGGGGAGAGCTCGGGGAGGTCGGGCGAGGATGTCGGGACGCCGGGAAGCGTGGCTTGCCTGTTGAGACATTTTACACCCGCGGGTGTCCAGCTTCCGGCCGTTGGGGACATGGTTCTCGGTGATTCGTACGCCGAGATAACGACGGCCATTGGGAAGGTAATGGTCGTAGCGCTTTGTTTTCCTTATCTGTGTTAGGGGAACTTATCGTCAGCACTTTTATGCAGTTCCTGGAGGCTACGAATGGATTCGTGGCCAATTCTGAGCGTGAGCTGCGCGAGGGCTCGCGGATGGGCGAGCTCGAGATCGTCAAAAGGACGGTCGTCGACTTGAATGCACAGCTGCAGGGTTCTTTGGCCCGAGAGGAGGATCTTTAGGGGAGGTTGGCTAGGTACGAAGGGATCGAGGCTCGACTGCTTATTCTTGAAAACCGAGAGGAAGACCTCTCTCAGAAGCTTCAAGCGGCTGTGGGTCAAACTTTTATGACAGAAAGAGACATTGATTGAAAGACTTATTTTGATTTCACAAAGATAAGCTGGTGCGACTTCGCTTGAAGTTGTTGACCTCGGTAAGAGCCTTGTGTTGGGGGGGCGGCTGCGCTCGAAGTCGAGCTGCCTACGTACCCTTTTAAGGGGATCAAGCCATTTCGTATTTCGATTATGTTGGTGTACTCTTAGTGAAAGTACTTTTTGAGGTTTATGATGTTCCAAGGCCGTAGTTCAGGCTTCTGGGTTTCTACCGACTTGAGTCGGTAGACCCCGCCCTTCACAACGTCAGTGACCTGGTAAGGACCTTACCACTTTGCTCCTAGCTTTCCTGCGTGTTCTTCCTTTTTATTGTCGAACACTTTCCGTAAGACGAGTTCGCCTACTTGAAACCTTCGAGTTTTAATTTTGGAATCATAGTAGCGAGCTGCAGCTTGTTGGTAGTTCTGGATTCGAGCTAGTGCGAGGTTCCTCCTTTCGTCGACGAGATCGAGCTCGTCCATTATCATCTTGTTGTTAAGTTCCTCTTGTCGTGGGCATTCTTCTCTGCGGATGCTTGACACGAGGATTTCGGCAGGTACTACCGCCTCGATCCCGTAAGCCAGCGAAAAGGGAGTTTCGCCGGTGGATTTGCGAGACGTAGTCCGATGAGTCCAGAGTACGGCTGGGAGCTCGTCGCTCCAGCTTGTTTTGCACTCATTGAGCCTTTTCTTAAGGTTGTTCATGATTGCTTTATTGGCTGCCTCTGCCAGTCCGTTTCCTTGGGGATAAAGGGGCATAGAGTAGGTCAGCTTTATGTTCCAGGGTCTACAGAATTCCTTGAACATGTTTGATATGAATTGCGGTCCGTTATCGGTGACGATCTCGTGGGGTAGTCCATGTCGGCAGACGATGTTTCGCCAGACGAACTCCTTGACGTGATCGTCCTTAACCTTTTGGTATGATTCCGCTTCAATCCACTTAGTGAAGTAGTTTGTCATCACTAATAAGTGTGTAGCTTTATTTTTGCCGGATGGGACTAGAGGTCCCACGATGTCCATTCCCCATCGCATGAACGGGTATGGCGATGAGATAGAGGAGAGTTTCTCCGATGCTTGATGAATAATCGGGGCATGCTTTTGGCATTTGTCACATTTTCTGGAAAAAGATTCGCATTCGGTGGCCATTGTTGGCCAGAAATAGCCTTGTCTTTTGATTCGTACGGCCAGGGCTCGTCCTCCGGAATGACGGCTAGAGCTTGCTTTTTATCGAGGCATTTGAGGTAAGGTCCAGAGAGACTTCTTTTGAAGAGCTCTCCTTGCGTGATGCAGTACCTCGCACTCTGTGTCTTGAGTTTCCGCGCCTCCCATTTGTCGTCGGGGACTTCGCCATTTGTAATGTATCGAATGATCGGGGTTCTCCAATCTTCGTCATCGTTAGGCTCAGGTCCTTGACTTGTGGATGTGGCTTGGATTGGTCTGTCGGGGACGTTCGCGACGTACACGGCGCTTCTTGGATCGAGATCATCACCAATCTCGATGATGTGGCGACTGGTGTCCTTGGGGCGTTCCTCGTGTTCGACTCCTTCCTTCATGGTGGGCTCGTTCTCTCTCAAGGATAGAGCTTTCAGGGCTATGTCGATACTTGGTTTTTCGATCCCCTCGACTGGTATGATCCTTTTGAGGTTAGGATCCGATGTCGACGCTAGAGCGGCCATGGCATCGGCTGCGGTGTTTTTCCCTCGCGGGATCCGCGTTAGATCAAAGAATTCAATTTGTTCGGCGAGCGTATGGACTACCTGTAGGTATGCTTCCATGCGTTCATCTTTGGCCTCGTAGTCGCCATGATATTGGCTCGTGACCAATTGGGAATCGCTGAAGGCGTCTATTTCTCGGGCTCCTATTGATATCGCTAGTCTGAGCCCGGCTATTAACGCTTCGTATTCGGCTTCGTTATTTGATGCGGCGAAGCCCAGTCTGAAAGACTGTTCCAATACTTCGCCAGTGGGGGAGACCAGTTTTACTCCGACTCCGGATCCTTACCTCGAGGAAGCTCCATCGACGTAGAGTTTCCATTTTTTGGCGGAGGTCGGGTCTAGTTCTATGGTCGTGGGGAGCTCGATTATGAAATCTGCTGGTACTTGCGCTTTTAGGCACGTTCGAGCTTTATATTCTATGTCATACTCGCTAAGCTCGATAGCCCATTTAACCAGTCAACCTGACTGGCTTGGACTGTGATGGATGGTTCTCAGCGGCTAAGAGGTCATCACTATGATTGAGTGCGATTGAAAGTATGGTCGAAGTTTCCGAGCCGATGTGACTAGCGCTAAAGCGAGTTTTTCCATGGCGAGGTACCTGGTTTCAGCATCAATTAAGGTCTTACTGATGTAGTACACCGGTCGTTGCTCATTTTGTTCTTCGCGAACCAGGACTCCACTTACTGCCACTGTGGAAACATCTAGGTAGAGGTAGAGGGGCTCCCCTTCCACTGGTTTCGCGTGTATAGGTGGTTCGCTTAGGTAAGACTTGAGCTGGGTGAACGCTTCTTCGCATTTTTCGTCCCGGAGGAACTTCTTGTTTGCTTTGAGCAGGTGATAGAAGGGTAGACATTTATCAGTCGACCTCGAGATGAAGCGGTTCAAAGCGGCTATTTTGCCAGTCAGGCGCTGGACTTCTCGCGTTGTTCTGGGAGATTTCATCTCTATGAATGTCGCGTTCTGTTTGGGGTTCACTTCGATCCCTCTTTCGGTTACTAGGTAACCAAGGAATTCTCCTGAGGGGACCTCGAACGTGCACTTCGCCGGATTGAGTTTCATCCCATATTTATTGAGAATGATAAAGCATTCTTTTAGCTGGGGGATATGGTCCTCATACCTAGAAGATTTGACCAGCATATCGGCGATGTAGACTTTCATGGTTTTACCCAGGAGTCATGAAAACATCTTGTTGACGAGTCGTTGGTAAGTTGCTCCTGCATTTTTCAACCCGAAGGCCTGAGATGAGGAGCAGAGGATCCGACAGGAGCAGGACGCCCGAGACTATGCTTGGCTGGATGAGATGAGGTCCACCCGAGAGCGAGTGCAGGCGAGATTAGATCAGCAGCAGGCCGCCCGTGAGCAGGTGCAGGGACAACAGCAGCAGGCTGCATAGTTGCAGGAGCAGGCCGCTGCACTGTTGGGATTATGTCCTGAAATCATATTGTACTAACTCTGATAGATAGTTGTATTGTCAAGATCGGACAATTCATGTAATACTAGGTGGTCATAATGTTTTGCTAGAAGCCGCTTATGACTTATGAGTTGTAACTCATTGCTAGTATTATGTGGACCTACAGGGTCACACACCTAAGCAAGCTGGATACACTTTGTATGTGATTGATCATTGGTATATGGTCTGGTCAATGTGTATTGGATACACATTGAATTCGAGTTTTAAGAGGTGTGTCGATCGACACCATTGGTGTGTGTCGATCGACACAAGGCACAAACCGAAACTGATATTTCGGTTTAGTGACTTAAATTGGCCTGGTTTAATTACTGGGTAATTAGGTCGACTCAGAGGCCTATATATAGAATATGAGGCACGACTTTGAGTGTGTAAGTTCTTGATAGAAAAAAACGCAGCCACCTCTCCAAACACAGGGATTCCCAGGAGATCCGATTCCCGGCACTAGCATCCCGGCGGATTCCAGCTTGTGTGCGTGTGGACTGCAGTAGAGGCGCAGCATCTGAGGCACTCTTCATCTCAATTACCTGTTCATTATTCCGCTGCAAATCACCATGTAAACACGAGATCATTCCTAATGATTCAATTAAATAAACCCTAGATCCTAGGCATAAGGAACTAGTTAGGATTCTAAAAGCTGTTAGAATGGCTATTGTTCCATCAGTGGTATCAGAGCCTTAGGGTTTTCCATTGAATCAAACATGCTGATTGAATTTGATGAATTAAATTCGCACATATGAGTTGTATGAAAAAGGAAGCATGTTAGATCGATTTCTCTGAAAACGAATTCTGAGTTTTTTCGTATGTGTCGATCGACACAGAAAGTGTGTCGGTCGACACAGAAAGTGTGTCGGTCGATACGGCGTAGAAAAATCGTAATGAATTAGGTTTTATTTGAAATCGGCGGTTAGGGATTTTTGCAAAGTGTCGACCGATACCAAGCTGGTGTCGATCGACACATGAAGAAAACCCTAATTAAAATTTAGGGTTCGATCAAAGGATCGAAAACTTTCTGTTGCCCTACTGTGTTGATCGACACAGGTTGAATGTCGATCGACACAGGCCTTGCGATTGGTTGATCGGTTCAATTGGATTGAACTGGTTATCATGCTTTGTTAAGTTAGATCAGATCGGTTTAAATTGGATGAATTGAATCAATTGGATTGAACTGACTATCTCAATTAGTATAAACCGATTTGATTGGTTAATATCAGTTTGATTGGATAAGTCGGTTCAATTGGATTGGACCGGTTATCGCGATTTGTAAAAACTGATTCAACTTATTTGGTCAATTTCCGGTTCAATTAGATTGACCGGTTATCGATCCGGTTCAATTGGATTAAACCGGTTATCGGGTTGGTTTAGGATGAATATCAAGTGTCGACCAAGTGTGTCGGTCGACACATGTTGTGTCGATGCGAACAATATATCGAGCGACACAAGTGTCGTGTCGGTCGATCGATATTCATACTGTGTCGATCGACACCAATCGTTTGGTTATTGAACCAAATGATTGAGAAACCGAACCAAATGACCTAACCCACTTCTTAGATCAATTGAAACTCAATTAAAATTAGATGTTAAAATGTTCTAAATTCATGAGGATACACATTGGATGTGTGTTAGATTAAAGCTTAGTTTTCAATATGGTCAACTGTCAAAACTCATTTCATTGTCGTGATAGTCTTGCCAAGAGCTTGGTGTCCTCAATTACATGAGTAAGGCAGGTAATCTTGCTGATGGACTTGCAGTGCCTGACATCAACAATTACATGACCTAAGAGATTGATTTACTAACCCTTTTAAAATTTCGTTTCCTCAACTAAATATCAAGTGACCTTGATGTCTTGCCCGATCTTGTCAACTGTCAAGACTCAATTCACCGTTGGATAGTCTTGCAGTGCTTGGTATCCGCAGTTACATAAGTAAGGCAAGTAAATGTTGATAGACTTGCAGTGCGACTGTCAACAGATTACATGACTAAGAGATTGGTTTACTTGACTGGGCTATCAGAAGTTCTGGGCCCAGAGACATCAGAGTGGATGAGACATGAATTATCTTATCTGCGACCAAGAGTTGTACTGGGTACAATTAGCAATGATTTGCTTACCTAGATAACTAAACTTTGGGTGATGGCGAGTCGTCCACTCAGATTTTGGTGAAGTATAGGTCTTGGATCATTATATTCATAGAGGAAACATTTTTTGAATATAATGCGAGTTTTCTTATTAGATAAGATTTCCTGAACTTCATAACTAAAATTTTCTTTTCATAGATTTCAGCCTATGTCTAAAACTACTTTCTCGTTGCGATCCGTCCTTGAGAAGGACAAGTTAAATGGATCAAATTTCCTAGATTGGTATCGGAACTTGAGAATTGTTCTCAAGCAAGAGAGAAAGGACTATGTTCTTGAGAAAGCTCTCCCCGAGAGGCTTGGGACCAACGCCTCGCATGCAGTATATGATGCTTGGAATAAGCATTATATTGATGTGGTAGATGTGTGTGGTCTGATGTTGGCTACCATGAACTCGGACTTGAAGAGTCAATACGAGAACGTGGAGTCGCCAATAGAGATGATCACCAGCCTAAAACTGATGTTTAAGGAACAGGCACGAGTTGAGAGATACCAGATGGTTAAATCTCTCATTGGGTGCAAGCTACCAAAGGATGCTCCAGTGAGTCCTCATGTCATTAAAATGATGGGTTACATTGATAACCTGGGGAAACTGGATTGTCCTGTTAGCCTAGAGTTGGCTACTGAGATCATTCTGCAGTCACTGCCGTCAAGTTATGATAAGTTTATCAAGAGCTATATCAAGATTGGCTTGATGAAGATGTTGACTGAGCTGCATGGCATGCTTAAGACAGCTGAGCAAAACATCATAAAGGGTAAAAGGTTTGAGAAATCTTGTATAGACAAGGGTAGAGGCAAGGCCGTCCAGATTTTGAATCAGGATAAGCCTGTGTCTTCTTATAAGCCCAAGTCCGGCCCATCTGATGTTGGTAAGTGCTGCTACTGTGAAGAGTTTGGGCATTGGAAGAGAGATTGCATTAAATTCTTGGAAGATTCACAAGAGATGAAGGAGATGTACGTGACTTCTTCTTCAGGGCCTAAGCAACAGTAGAACGTTGAAGAAATGACAAATGGAACTACGCGTTTGGAATGGAGCAATGGTTGCTGCCTTAGCCGTAGGGATTCTCCACTTGTAGAAGCTTTTCAGGCTATGTTTTTGAATTAAGTAATTGCTGCTATGTACCTTCTTTAAGCAGAGATGTCTTTCATTTTCTTGTAAGAATTTGGATGTTTTTCATTTTGATAAAAGACAAGTTTTGCTCTTTTGATCTTGATGAAATATTCTATGGTAGCACCCCTTTTTGAAAATGGGTTTTATATCTTAAACCAATGTACGCCTGTATATAACATAAATACCAAACGGTTTAAGTCTGATAACTCGAACTCGTTTTTTCCTTGGCATAGTCGTTTCAACCACATGGAGTGAAGCGGATTCAGAAGTTCCATAGTTATGGGCTTTTGGGCTCATTTGATTATAAATCATATGAGATATGAATTCTGCTTACTGGGCCAAATGACTAAGGCTTCTTTAGCAGAGCTAAAGAAAAGGGCCAGAGGCTTATTGGGCCTTGCACATACTGATGTATGTGGCCCGATGAGCATTATTGCCAGAGGAAATCTTCAATACTTCATTACCTTTATTGATGACTTCAGTAAGTATGGTTGTGTTCATTTGATGAGACACGAGTCGGAATCTTTTGAAATGGTCAAAGGAGTTCTATAATGAAGCATAGAACCGATTTGACAGAAGTATTAAAGATCCTCTATTAGATCGCGGAGGAGAATACTTGAGTTAAGAATTGAGTAATCATCTGAGTGAGTTTGAAGTCGTATCACAGCTCATTTCTTCTGGAAAACCTGAATGGTGTTTCCGAGAGAATGAATCGGACCTTATTGGATATGCTCCGATTAATGATGAGTCACACGAATCTTCCATTATCCTTTTAGGAATACGCACTAGAAATGTCTGTATTTACGCCAAATAGGTTTCTATCAGAATCAGTTGAAAGACACCACATTGGATGTGGACTGGGAGTTTTCCAAGTATGTTTTCCTGTTTAATCGGGATTGCAAGTTTTATGTAAAGCAGTTGTCAACAGACAAGCTTGAACCCAAATCCGATAAGTGCTGCTTCGTTGGTTGTCCTAGGGAAACCGAGGCTTATTACTTTTGCAACCAATCCGAGAACAAAGTTTTGTTGTTCGGAACTCTGTTTTTCTAGATAGAAAGTTTCTTTCCAAGAAGAACAGTGGGAGTAGAAGTACAGCTCGAAGAAATTCGAGAAACACAGGAGGCTGCTCAACCTGTTGAGGGAGAGCATCGGTTGGATCTACAAAGTGCTGTAGGACCTACACCTGTAGAGCCTGAAGTTCGCAGATCCGAATGGATCCGTCACTAACCCGAGAGTGATTTCTCGTGACCGATTGCCGTGATCTGTTGATCATTGAAAAGTGACGAGCCTGTGAAATTCAAGGAGCGAAGGTGAGCCCCAACTCCGAAAATTTGCTAGGTATGCATGTTAGCTTCACCGATCTATTTCTGGATTGAAGCAAACATCTTGGAGTTGGAATCTACGTTCTGTTAAAACGGTCAAAAGTTTTGACATGATCAGGAACGAATAGGAACCGTGCGTTTACAAGTAGACTAGTGGGAGCGTAGTTGCATTTCGCACATTGTATGTATATAACATACTTATTCTCATAAACGACGTTCTGTCGCTTAAGTCTTATGTGCCTTGGGTCGGAAGTCATTTTCAACGATAGACATGGGAGACGCCATGTGAGTTCTTGGAATAAGGATCTATTGAAATAGATTGGATAGGCTAATTGGATCGTGTCAGAATCCTTATGTTGATAAGGTATTGGACAGTTCCAATATGCATGATTCCAAGAATGGCTTCACACCAAAGGTCTTATGGCAATAATCCTAGCAAGATGAAGTGTCTTGGACACTGGCTAAGCTAGTATGTATGAGTGGGATTCCTTATGCTTCTGCAATAGAATCCATCATGAATGTCATATTTTGCGCTCGTCTAGATGCAGCTTACGCATAAAGCATGACGAGAAGATACCAATATGTTCCGGTAAAAATCACTGGACAGTTTTACGGAATATCCCCAAGTTTTTGAGGAACACTAAGGATAGGTTCTTGTACAACTGAGGAAGTGACGAGTCTGTTGTGAGTAGTTAGACGTACAAAGACGATTTCTGGTTCCCACCTGGTTATGTCTCTTTGTCTGTGTAGCGGTGCTATCTGTTGGAAGGGCTCCAAGCAGGGGACCGTAGAATAGTGCTTATTAATGAATAGCGGTGTGGTGAGTTGGAATGGTTCCAAGCAAGAACACTGCAGCCTCTCTCACAACCTAAGAACGAGTTTTATACTGTTGCTGTAGGTATTAGATATCTGAAGACGTGGTCTTGATTCTAGTGGGAGTTATGTTAGTTATGATGTTCACATAGACATGATATGGTCATGTTTATGAAAAACTGACATCAGCATTATTTGATTATTGGATAATTAAATAATGGTCTCAAAGTATTTTATGTTCATTTTATAGGTCATCAAGTTGAGGACTTGATCATGAAACCCTATAAGTGAAAGATGACATAAAATTATGTTTGTCCCTGGTCGTAGGTTGTTAAAGTGGGACACTAACAACCGTTAAGACTAGCATGTGAGGTGACGTATGACTAAGTTTCATGGAGTCATTGATATGAGTATCAACGTCAATCACATAGATATATGTTGGTGAACATATGATCGGACGTGACCCGCTAATGAGAACTCAACAGGATAGTTATATCAGTGTCATGGGAGGTTGTCATTACGACTATAGAGTATAGTCCTTAGACCTGAGTTCATCATTCTTCCTAGCATATGAATTGGTGCACTTTGACCTTGTCAAACGTCGATCCGTAACTGGCGGCTATAAAGGCATTGCTTGGGTGTATCATGAAGTGTGTGAAGGAACAGGGATGTAACAAGATGGGATTTGTCCCTCCTATATAACGGAAGATAAATATCTCAGGGCCCATCGAAGATTTGATACTGAGAAAATACATGGCCGTGCTCAAACGAGGTGATTGTCAGTCGTTTGTTTTATCAGTATAGATCAGGAGTTCGATGAACATGATGTTGGCTATAATAAGGATGACACAGTTTCTTGCCTTATGCCATATCGAGATATAGTGACAAAGGGATTAAGGGAATAGATGATTCCAGTACAAGTGGGAGATTGTTGGGATTATGTCCTGAAATTATATTGTACTAACTCTGATAGATAGTTGTATTGTCAAGATAGGACAATTCATGTAATACTAGGTGGTCATAATGTTTTGCTAGAAGCCGCTTATGACTTATGAGTTGTAACTCATTGCTAGTATTATGTGGACCTACAGGGTCACACACCTAAGCAAGCTGGATATACTTTGTATGGGATTGATCATTGGCATATGGTCTGGTCAATGTGTATTGGATACACATTGAATTCGATTTTTAAGAGGTGTGTCGATCGACACCATTGGTGTGTGTCGATCGACACAAGGCACAAACCGAAACTGATATTTCGGTTTAATGACTTAAATTAACCCGGTTTAATTACTGGGTAATTAGGTCGACTCAGAGGCCTATATATAGAATATGAGGCACGACTTTGAGTGTGTAAGTTCTTGATAGAAAAAAAAGCAGCCACCTCTCCAAACACAGGGATTCCCAGGAGATCCGATTCCCGGCACTAGCATCCCGGCGGATTCCAGCTTGTGTGCGTGTGGACTGCAGTAGAGGCGCAGCATCTGAGGCGCTCTTGATCTCAATTACCTGTTCATTATTCCGCTGCAAATCACCAGGTAAACACGAGATCATTCCTAATGATTCAGTTAAATAAACCCTAGATCCTAGGCATAAGGAACTAGTTAGGATTCTAAAAGCTGTTAGAATGGATATAGTTCCATCATGCACCCCCAGTGATCACCATCTCAGATTCAGAGTCAGAGTCTGGCCCGGAGGAGTACGGGAGTGAGTATGACCAGTTGTACTGAGGAGACCAGGATCTTGAGTACTGGAACCCAGGATCATCGAGTGGCTATAGTCGGGGCGTTGAGGGGTTGCTAGGAGTAGGGCATAGTTTATTATTTTAGACGTTGGGGTTTTCTTTTCATTTGAGTTTTCCGCTGTTTTCGCGTAGTCGGTTTTTATTCCTATCGCCGAACCTTATGTAGCCCTATTCCTTTATTCATATCTATTCTTTATTCACATCGTGCCTTCCGAACGGATATCCCAATATGTTAATTCTATGCATGGATAGAGTAGTACCTTTGAGTTCAGAAGTGATCGGGAAACCGCACATCTCCGAATTCGGGACGAATTCTTTTCAAGGGGAGGGGGGGAGAATTGTAACATACCCATACCGGCCCACCAAAAATTTCTTTAAAAAGAAGAAGAAAGCCCAAGGCCCATTAGCCTTTTCCCAAAAACCTTAGGGTTTTCCAGAGCCTTCCCCTATAAATAAGCCTCCTTCTCTTCAGAAAACCCCATTCTCTTTCTTTCGGCGAAGCCCTGTCGAGATCCGGAGACATTCAAAGCACCCAAGAAGCCCTATTCACGTTTTTCTCTTCCACTCTCACCAGGTAACATCCGAGAATCAGATCTGAGCCTTAAAACACCAAAAACGTTTTAAACTTTTCGTAACTTTCTCAATATCCAAAATCCCGAGAAACCGAGCCTACCACCGTGGCCGTCGTGTCGAGACGAAGCCGTAGCCACCGATCCGGAGTCCACGCGCCGCCGCAGGCGCCCGCACGCGCCGGAGGAGTCCCGAGCGCGTGAGATCGACACGCACCGGAGGAGCCAAGCGCCAGAGAGCCACGCGCTACCGCCGGAGTCCCACGCACCGCCGCCGCCGTCGCCGGAGAACCGACGGAGCGCCGCCGTTGACCGCTGTCCTCGGTGACCGTTAACCGCCGGTCCGGTTCGCTGGGTGGTCTGGTTCAATTCGATTCCGGTTTACTCTCCCCATTTTCAATTTCTTAATTTTGGTTTAGTTGGTCTAATTAGGATTTCCGGTTTACTTTCAATTTCAATTCAACCTCTGGTTTAGCTGGTTAGGGTCTGGTTTAGGATTTGGGCCCGTTATGGATATGGGCCCGGTTCAGTCTGGGTTTGGGTCTGGGTCAGGGTTGACCGGGTCAACCGGTTGACTTTGACCTGACCGTTGACTTTCAGTCAACCAAACTTCGGTGGACCATAACTTGACCATCCTAAACCCGATTCGAGCGAAACGAAAGCCTATCTCACTCGATTTCTCGTCCTCTTTTCAGAACCGATGTCCGTTTGGGCTAATGGGGCTTCTAAATTACCGTTTTGCCATCTTCTTTGGCTAAGGTGAGGAAACCGTCGGTTATCTCCCTTACTCTATTTCAATTCCGGACGATAGTCCTTTGTTAATCGCGTCTTTCCTAGGTAGCTTAGTTTAGTAATTTGCACTATGTGATTGATTGTGGAACGTAGAACTGCTAGGTTATCGCTGAGCCCGAAAATGTTGTTTGTGCGTGATGGATATGATTGATAGAATGTGGTAGGGCCCCCGAAAGGGTTTTGTGTGGCGGGATGCGTCTAGGGTGCGTGTCCCTTGAGAAGGCATCGGGGGTCTGACGAACCCCCAGAAGGAAAAGAAGGATTGCATGGGCCTACGGGTCGAAGGAAGGGGTCCATGAGTGTGAAAGCACGAGTGGATGTAGATTGTGTGGTGAAAGCCTTCGGACCTGATTGCAAGGTGTTATTAGCTTAGGACTTGTGATTCGTAGTCGTGTAGTGTAAGTGGGATCGCGGATTCCTTAAATCTGTCCTCCTGGGTAATTGTGTTTGAAACAATTACTCAGACCTCTTTCCTTTCCATGTCCCCGTTTTTCTTGCAGATCCGGATGCAGGATTGATACGGTCATGTGATGGCATTGGTGCATTTGAATACGAAGGAGGTGCCTGCGACCTGGGACAAGTTGAGTTGGCGTCCCGGTTGGACCGAATCCGGTTCAACAGGCGTCCTAATGTCGCGTCTCCGGCTATGCCGGGAGACGGGTGTTACAGTTTTGGTGTTTATAGTCGATCGTTCCATCTCGGAACCGGCTATCTGAATAATTGCTTTTGACTCTTCTTTCTATTGAATTCTCTGTAATCGTTTGCTCATTGAAGTTTAAGAATCTTTTCTTCTTCCGGATTCTTTGCTCTTGAGGACAGAACTTGTGTTTTAAGAACATCGGTTCTTTTATCAAATCAATTTACGTTTTTCTTTATCAAAGGTATCAGAGCTTCGTCGTTTCTCGGAAACACGGTGAAGGAGAAAAACCAAGAGCAGTTCGTGACTGCTACACCAGATCCGATTCTCATGTTCACAGCCGCTGCAGAGAGGTTAAAGGCTACCATGAAATCGAATTTCTAATAGCTGCAAAACAAGCTGAGATACGAGCTGAGATGTGAGTTTCAAAAGTTGAGAACGTCTATTCACGAGGCTTGTGATGAGATAATTCGAAAGAGTCACGAGAAAGACGACTTGCCCATAGATGAATCGTCAGTACCACATACTACGTTCCCGATCCAGACACCGAGAAGCATCCTAGCACCGGTGAGGACTGATTGTGGAAAGGATCTTTTGCTTTCATCGATTCCTTCGGCTCCATGTTAATCTGTCGAGCGTGTAAAGACGGAGATCAAGTCATATTCACCGAAGCTTTCGCTTGATTCATCGATTCCAGACTCGCAGCATATCAAGTCAAAAGATGAATTCCCACAGCATCTAACGATGGGTAAGATCAGTCCCGCATCTTTGCATTAGTTCATCGCGAGCAGTTACATGAGGTACATCCTAGAATGGGTGACGATGTTATAGGCCTAGCATTTGAAGGTTGTATTATGGACATTCAACTGTTTGATCCATGAATATTTAATGGTGTACATGAGTGTGGTGGTGTAATCAGTACACACACTCAAGAAGGAATGATCAGAGTTGTAGTGAGCTTACTAAATTGCTGGGTTGGTCAAAATGGAAGGTTGAAGACAGACTGTGGAATAACAAGATTAGAGTGTCTGCAAAACCGTTTCTGGTGATGTCCAACGTCCGAGGTTCGCAATCAGTTGACTGTTAAGGAGTTTATAGAAACAGACCTTGTTGTATGTCAACAAGACATGTCTTGTATCAGAAACGTGCGAGACGGTTGATGACCCTTTTAGAGAGCTCAGAAGGACCACACAAATCTCGCAGCATAAGGTGGTAAAGTGTAGTACGAAAAAGACGAAGCCAAGGAGATGTAGCGATGAAGTTCAAAAGGATAAGTATAACTTCTCACGAGATGGAAACAAGAAGTTTGGAGGAAACTGGCAGCAAGGTCGTTTGTGTTTATGGAAGTCTAGTTGTTATTGGTTGAAGAATATGGTCAACAAGTTCAGTAGCAGAGACTCAGTAAACAAGGTATTAAGTTCTCTCCAGAGATTTATGTGCAGCTCCACATATAATTTCAGATTATGGATTTACTGCTAGGTTACAAAGCTAATGTATATTCCCAATGGACCCATATACATTTATACTAACTCCACAGGGACCTCTTATATTAACACCACAAGGACCTCCCGTGACGATGGCGAGATGATTGGAATAGAATCAGAAGGTTTTGTGATCTATGATTCTTTGACACGACTTATAAGCAAGGATCATACAGTATGTGGGGGAACAGCCACAGGTCAGGCATGTTTGTTACTTTCAGTTGGCAACAAAGAACGTGAACTTGGCATCAGGGGTATATGTTAAGCTCCAGCCTTATAAGTATATGTTGAGGCAAGGACCGAAACTTGCACCAAAGTTCTACGTTTAGTATAGGGTCATTGATAGATGTGGGAAGGTGGTCTATAAACTGGAACTACCGGCATCCTCAAGAACCCCATCCGTTTTTTCATATTTCCCAACTCAAACTGATGGTAGGAAATGCAGGCACATCACATGAGCTGCCTGCGGGAGTGTCTGGCGTTCTGGCCAAAGAGCCTGAGCTGATTCTAGAAATGAAAATGGTGAACATGCAAGGGCAGACTGTGATGAAGGTGTTGGTCAAGTGGAGGAAGCTACTTGGGAGTCCTCTTCGATCTGCAGAAGCAATTTTCATCTTTTAAACCTTGAGGTCAAGGTTTTCAGAAGAAGGAAGATTTGTTACAGGGATTTGGCGGGTGATTTAAACGCACAAGCCACGTCAGCTCTTATCTCATATTCGAATAAAAGACTCTAATATCTTGGTGTTATCTTGTGTTAGATTTTATAGTTGCAAATCGCAACTAATCTTGTTGGTTTTGGTGTTTATAGTCGATCGTTCCATCTCGGAACCGACTATCAGAATAATTGCTTTTGAATCTTCTTTCTATTGAATTCTCTGTAACCGTTTGCTCATTGAAGTTTAAGAATTTTTTCTTCTTCCGGATTCTTTGCTCTTGAGGACAGAACTTGTGTTTGAGAAACATCGGTTCTTTTATCAAATCAATTTACGTTTTTCTTTATCACCCAAATCTAAAAAGAGGTTCGTGCTAATCTCTAAAGGAAATGTAGTTTATAGATATTCATTTTCTAAGTATTCAAACATATCGAAAACAAAGCCACATATCTTTATGGATGTCCAAAACAAATATGTGTTAATTTCACATAGTAAGAAAATCGACTCTCGAATGTGGTAGCATCCAAAACCCATCACCTACCACTTGACCACAAACGTTTGAATAATCATAAATCAAATTTGTAATAAGTTTTACATCATTCTTTTTTTTTAACAACACCAATGAAATATAGAACACTATTTTCTATCATCTATACCGATGGTTCCGGCCCGATATGTGCGTTTAATGACTGCCTGAGACAAACACTGCGTGCTAACCTATCCGCCGTCTGGTTAAGTATTGTTCTTTGTGTAATTTTTCTTCTAAAAGATTAGTTGGTTTAGTCAATTAACATTTGGGCCGGATAGTCTATTTAAAAGTTTCGGTGGCCAACATGAATCGAACTTAGGTTGGTGGAAGCCTACAAGACTTCCATATATTGAATTATTTTTTTATTTTTAAATAATTTTATGATATTTTATTTTACTTATATAATCATTAAAAAAAGTTATTTGATATAAGTAATATGTGTTGTTTTGATTTTTTTGTTTTGCATGTGCAAGTGTTGTTTTGATTTAAAATATTTTTTTATATAGAACATCATATACTTATATATATATATATATATATATATATATGAATTTATTTGTGTTTCTAATATTTAATGTATATTCATATTTTTATAAATAAAATATAGATTTAAAATTGAAATATGATAATCTATTTATTTTAATATTTTATATTGATTTAAGCTTATTCAAAAAATTTATAATTAAATTGGTTGATTCATATTTTTAATTTGTTTTCCAATGAATTTAAAAAAAAAAAATATATATATATATATATATAATCAAAAGATTAATATATCTTTAAATTCATCTTATAGTAGTTATAATATTTTGAAACTTTAATTCAATAACTTGTCAAAAACTGCAACCATAAAAATATTAACTGTAATCTAACTCATCATATTTTTTAATAATATAAATATTGAATAATTTTAATATTTTATCAAACTAAAATTATATCAGTTGAAACTCGTTAATTCATCTTCTAAACTTGTATTTTAGTATGCAAAGTTTGTTTTTAATATTTTTAATTAAAATTAATTAATTTAATTTTAATTTGTTTCGTAGTAGTCTAAACATAACTATTTTTATGTTTTATATATCAAAATGTAACTAAAATTATTTTAAATACTTTTTAATGATATAAACAAATTTAATAATTATTGTTTAAGAAATCAAAAATTAAACATTTTTATAAGATTTTGTTATCGTAGAAAAACATATATTTAGATATTAAATATATATATATATATTTTTTGCCAAACATTTGATATTAATATAAAAGTAGCAAGAGTTACAAAGAAGCAAAGCAACTCTAATACAAAAGGAATACACAAGCCTAATCCATCGAACATTTGTCCCCAACTATCCCCGAGAGATGCTGAAGCTCAATCGCAAGTTAGTTGGGGGCAAAGTTAAGGAGTAAAAAGGCTATAACAGAGCCAAAAGGGAGACCGAAACCGAAGAAGCTCGAGTTTAACTCGAGAAAGAAGAACAAACCGGTGAAGCACCGTAGACCAAACCGAAAACATAAGCCAAACCAGAGCGGATAAGTAGAAAAACACGAGGAAGAAAACAAAGACCAGAGCAGGGTGCAACGAAAGAAGGCAATGGCCCATAGTAGATGAAAAAACCTCAGAGAGAGGAAAAACCTATTATGAGAGGGGGGAGAGACTGGGATTTTCACCAGCCGGAATAATATCCTGCAGATTATAAAAACCTTGACACAGTGGAAGGAAAAATTCTGCATCGCCCGAGAGAAGAGAGTCCAGAACCGATGATAATCGAATAAGAGAAGATCAGGAGGACGGAGAATCAAGTCAGGGAAAAACAGACCTGCATCGCAGCAGAGGAGAAACCCGGATTATCCTACCTGAAAGAAGAGATGCGGTTCCTGATTGTGGCTTCAATGAGCCTGATAATTGAGTCCGACGAAAGAAAGGTACTTCTGTGTAATCTGTTGTTCCGTTTTCTCCACAATTCATAGATTGAAGATTACCAAGCAATTAGGGTAATGAATCTCATGATTTTGTCACCCCGATAGGTAATCAGCTTGTCCATTGTTTCCATCCAAGAGCTGTTCATCACCCTAAGAGAGAGCTTGGCTGTAAAATGACCCCAAACTTGCGATGAGAAGATGCATTCAAACAACAAGTGGATCCTTGATTCTGTGCAAGTCGCACAGAGGAGGCAATTAGCGGGGACTTGGAGGCCCCAGGAAATGAGCATATCCCTAGATGGACAGCGATTGAGATGAAAGAGCCAGGTGAGAGTTTTGTGTTTGGGAATTCCCTTCTGGCACCACACCACTTTGCACCAAGGTAATTGCTCAACTTGACCCGACATTTCTTTGTAGATGAGATTAGAGACGAATTTGTTTGAGCTGGTGGAAGCTGCTGAACCAGAGTGTGTCGACTTCCAAGAATGATCATCATCAAAATTACACAGAACAATGGTCGACATGAATATTAGAACTTGCTCTACTTTGTCGCAACGAGCAGGGGACACGCCAATTACTACCATTCCAGAGATCTGATAGAGTAGCCGTTTTTGGGATACATGTTCTTCTCGGACCGAGGTGCTCAACAAAGGTAATAAGAGAGCCAAACGGAGACCACCGAGAAGTCCAGAAGAAACACTTACTGCCATTGCCAGGTAAGACTCTAAGCCATCTAGAAGCCTCCTCTCTCAGCTTTAGCAACTGCTTAAATATCCACATATGGGATTGTTGAGGCTTCATCTCCCAAAAGTTGAGATCTTTAATGACGTTTTGATGTATCGAGGCCACCCAAATGGAGTCTCTGTTGAAGAACAACATCCAGAAAAGTTTAAGAGCACATGTTCTGTTCCAAATAGCAATGTTTTTTAGTCCAAGGCCACCGCTTGCCTTAGAAGTAGTAACATTGTCCCACGATACTCGAGCAGCATATTTACCATCTAAAGAGCCTTTCCATAAGTAAGCCCCGCACATTGAGTTTATTTTCTTGATGACTGATTTTGGGAGAATGAAAGCTGCAGTCCAAAAGTTGACAATTCCTGAAATAACCGAGCTTAGCAGTTGCAATCTCCCAGCAAGTGATAGGTGTCTAGCCGTCCAACTGGTAACTTTAGACCTGATCTTTTGAAGCAGGGGCTCGCAGACTAGTAGAGAAAGCTTCTTTGTCGTTAGGGGGAGCCCAAGATATCTCATAGGTAAGTGCCCCTGAGCAATACCCGAAGAAGTAATAAGGTCCGCAATCTCAGTGAACAAAATCATAAATTGGAGATTATTTAGTATGATACACTCATTTTCTAATTTAATGAGATACATTTATTCTTAGTGAACAAATCTATTATATTAAAACAGAAGTACAAATGATATTGATCGTGGTACATAAATGTTGTTTCCGAAATTTGCCCTTGATTTTATTAGGAATTGTATTCTTCATTAAGGGTAAAACTGTAAAATAATTTATATTTGATTTATTCATAATATCTTATAATATCTTTTGTTTTCCTTTTTCTATCCTAATCATATCTAACAAAAATATTTTTCAAAAAATTTAGTAAATTAATAATTAATTTCGAAAATAATATTAAAATAAATATTATAAATTATTATTAACTAAAATTTGATTTATAGAAATAAAATCAAACATAATTAAGTTACTAAATCAATTGGTACATATAATTATATAATTTAATACATAACTATTTTATAAATTATATAATCATTAATTAAAATTAATAAATTATTATTAAAATAAGAAAATAGTATATAATATTGAAATAATAGTTTAAACTAAATAATAATATTGATAATCGTTATATTTAACATAATCTATTATATTTTATTTATTTTATTACAATAAATGTAATCATGTATTATTAATATTATTTTCTATATCTACATATATATCTATTATATTAAAACAGAAGTACAAATGATATTGATCGTGGTACATAAATGTTGTTTCCGAAATTTGCCCTTGATTTTATTAGGAATTGTATTCTTCATTAAGGGTAAAACTGTAAAATAATTTATATTTGATTTATTCTTAATATCTTATAATATCTTTTGTTTTCCTTTTCTATCCTAATCATATCTAACAAAAATATTTTTCAAAAAATTTAGTAAATTAATAATTAATTTCGAAAATAATATTAAAATAAATATTATAAATTATTATTAACTAAAATTTGATTTATAGAAATAAAATCAAACATAATTAAGTTACTAAATCAATTGGTACATATAATTATATAATTTAATACATAACTATTTTATAAATTATATAATCATTAATTAAAATTAATAAATTATTATTAAAATAAGAAAGTAGTATATAATATTGAAATAATAGTTTAAACTAAATAATAATATTGATAATCGTTATATTTAACATAATCTATTATATTTTATTTATTTTATTACAATAAATGTAATCATGTATTATTAATATTCTTTTCTATATCTACATATATATACTATAATTTAACTATGACTTTATATAAAATTGGTGTAGAACTTAGACTTCCCTATCAAACAATTTTTCGAAAACGTAAAACAATAAAATCTAAAACAATGAAAAAAATAAAAACGAAAGTAAATGTTAAACCCATCATATTTTAAATCATAAACGTAAAAGCCAAACAAAAAATATTGATATTTTATTATGATCTAATAATCTTTACATCTTTAAAAAAATAAATTATAATACTTATGTACTAATCAAAAGAAATTTAACAAAAATAAATTAAAAATCTAAACAAAAAAATATTCCGCGCTTAGCGCGGGACAGAATCTAGTAAAATATTAAATAAATATACTGCCACAGAACATAATATAAGATGTGACTAAAAATTAGTTTCTTATATGATTTTGGTTTTAATTATATATATTATTCCTCAGCACAATCGTAATTAAGCTTCGATATTGCTTTAACCCATCAAAATTGAGGATTTGAAAAATATATCGGTACATCAGTTTATAAATAAAGTAAAACTTTGGTGTTTCAATTCTTAATATATATATATATATATATATATATATATATATATATATATATTAATTTGTCTAAATTAAATAAAGTGTTGGTCGTCTAATAATAGTCAATTGATTCTCGTATGTTCCCAATTGAAACAATTTTTTGATATATAATATCTATATTATTAAAACAGGAAAGTTATTAAAAACTAACATTTTTGACATGTTATTTATAGGGCATGTCATTGGAATTTGGACGTATATAAATCGATTCATTAAGAGTAATTTTATCTTTATACATGAGTGTCAGATGGATCAGACTCGATTTAATTCGGATAAACACGCGTATCCTATGGGTCAAAATCCTGCGCATTGATTAGTGAAATTCAAAATATCTTTATTGTTAATTTCTATATTTAATTGGATTCGTAATTAAAAGTCTGAAAAAACATATTTTTAGGAAACTAAATATCCAACTATACATTATTTGAACATTTATGTTATTATGTATTACTTATCATATTAAATAATTCTAAAGTATTAATATCAGATTTCAAATCTTATAAATTTTTTTATTTTCGTTTATTTCTTAAGAAAATAATTATTAAATTAAATTTTATTAATAAAAAATATTATAAAATTATTTAAACTACTACAAAACGGGTTGAACAATAAAAATTAGCCAATTTTCAATTATAGAAGTATTTTTAAAAAACTTACACGAGTTTAAAATATATGGTAACTATTTTGAATTGATATATTTTAATTTAATAAAATAGTCGAATTAATCTATTTTATAATATTCAAATTTATGATGCGTCAAATTATAGTTTATTTTTTATAAATATAGTATTTAACGGGTTGTTCCATCAAACTTGCAAATTATTTATACCCTTACAAAACATTTTTGATAGATTTTTGATTTTTTTTTAGTTCAAGTTTTTATATTTTATGGAACTTTTTAATTCTAATAATTCATAATTAAATTGAATTTAAAAATCTGGAATTAAATCTCTCATTTCCTAAATCTCAAATTCCAAATTAATTAGAATTCAAAATATCGTCATTAAATATTTTCTAAATCTCTCAATCCCGACAAGTAAGTCAATTTCAATTCACATTTAATTTTATTAAATCATACTTTCTAAATCTTTATAAATCTTAACTATATTCATCCTTTTTCAATAATAAAAATAATACCGCCAATCATTTTTAACTGAAAACCATATCTAACATTTTTCTCTTATTTATACACACATAGATCGTCATTTGTCAACATCAAAAAAACTGCCATCCTCTCATCTTCTTAGATCCATTTTCTGATTTTTCATTTGCTCTATATTTTTTTCATAGCAGTGAAATTTCTCAAGAAATTAGCTATGCATGCGAGGGATACTTCGTTTTTTTCTTCTCTTTTGCTTTTCGTATGTTTTTGATGGTTTTGTTTTGTTTTTCTACATCACATCCATTTATTTCTCTTACGTTTTCTTATTAGATGTTGTATGTTTATATTTTTTACTTTTTTATTTATTATTCATGAGAATGAAAAACATCTCGAGGGCTCCATCTTTTTTTCTTACCTTTTGTTTTCTCCTATGTTTTCATTTGCGTTCCATTAATGACCGTATTGATGGCTAATTCTTTTTTTGTGGTTGCGTTTATTGAATTCGACGGTTTTAGTTAGCGGGTGATGGATCACACTTTCCATATGTTTTTGATGGTTTTGTTTTGTTTTTCTACGTCACATCCATTTAGATCTCTTTCGTTTTCTTATTAGATGTTGTATGTTTATATTTTTTACTTTTTTATTTATTATTCATCACAATGAAGAGCATCTCAAGGGCTCCATCTATTTTCTTACCATTTGTTTTCTCCTATGTTTTCAGTTGCGTTCCATAATGACTGTATCGATGGCTAATTCTTTTTATGGTCGCGTTCATTGAATTCGACGGTATTAGTTAGCGGGTGATGGATCATATTTTCAAGATGGCTATATCGATAATTTATTTCTTATCGAGGATACACAAATTTTTTAGTATACACCCAATTCTTTTTAATTTTTTTCGTTGTGGGTGTTGTTCTTCTTCTTCAATACAAATAACACAATAAGAGGTTTTTGCATTTTTGTTCTTTTTACTTTTTTACTTTTTGTTTTAGCATTTTTTTACCTACATTGGTTACTTTTCCTTTTTTCTAAATAATTAATAATAAAATTTCGAATCGATTACTATGAATCATATATATATATATAGTCATATGTAATGATTGTTTTTTACCTGTTTAGTTGTTTAATTCTTTTTTGAATTTTGCAATTAGTGGTTATTTTTAAAATTTAATTAAATTTATTTAGAAAATATTAACTATGTTTGTGTTTTATTAAATTCCAAAGATCATACCTAATAGATGTCTAACTTTTAAACTTAATCCATAAATCATACTCATTCATTTAAAAAAAAATAACTATGTGTGTGTTTCATTAAATTCCGTAGATCATACCTAATAGATGTCATACTTTTTTCTCCTTTTTAGTATATATGAAGGTTTTTTATATTAAATATTTTTAAACCCTGTTTGAAATGAATAAAATCTCCTATACATTAAAATGATCTGAAAGATATTCCTTTTCGAAATTGAAAATCTTCCAAATCTAACACCCTCCTAAATCTCTTAGTCTAATCCTTAAATTTAATGAATAAATTTTCTATAATCACATTTAGAATAATGCTTTCCTAATATATTTTACACAAAATATTAACGAATTTTTACTTTATTAAATGTTTTTTTAAAAAATTAGTTATGGACTCCTAAATTTCAACAACATATAAATTCAAATCTGTCAAAACCTCATAATAATCAGCTACCACACGTAAAATAATATGAAAACAAAAAAAAACGAAAATATGTGATTATCTTCTCTTGGTAGTTAGCACAATCTTGAGATTGATATATTTTTATTTTTATAAAGTGCTAAAATTAATTAATATTTTATACTCGTGAATGTATGATAGGTCAGATTACAAATTGATGTTTTTACTATTACATTTTTTACGGGTAATTTCATCAAAATTGTAAAATATTTAAAACGCTATAAAACGGGTTGATACTTAACTATTATAAAACATGTTGAAAATATATTAACAATTATAAAATGGGTTGACATTTATATTAACCATTATAAAAATCTTGCATTTTTATGTTATATGGTTAAAAACGGGTTGAAATATATTAACTATTATGGGTTGAAAAATATATTAACCATTATAAAATGGATTGAAATATATATATATATATATATATATATATATATATATATATATATTAACCATTATTAAATATCTAAACAATCCTAAATAATAATCCATAATATTTAAGAAATACTCAATTATGAAAACCATACAATTTCGAATATACTCAGGTTTGAATTTGACAAATAAAATTAATACAAAACATATTATTTAGGAAATCAAAACAATCCAAACTACTACTAATGGCAATATAACGGATTCTCTATATCATACTTAAACCAACCCTAAAAATTAGGAAATCAAATATTAAGATCAAACTACTATTATTTTTATTTGATTTTTAATTCAAATTTTTATATTTTATGGAATTTTTTAATTTTAATAATCCACAATAAAAATACAATTTAAAAATCCGGCTACAAAATGGGTTGATAAGTAACTATTATAAAACGGGTTGAAAAATATATTAACCATTATAAATGTGTTGAAATATATATTAACTATTATAAAAATCTTGCAACATTATGTTATATGGTTAAAACGGGTTGAAATGTATTAACTATTATAAAATGGTTTGAAAAATATATTAATCATCATAAAATATCTAAACAATCCTAAATACTAATCGATAATATTTCATTTGATTTTTAATTAAATTTTTTATATTTTATGGAAAATTTTTAATTTTAATAATCCACAATTTAATACAATTTAAAAATCCGACTACAAAACGGGTTGATAATTAACTATTATAAAACGAGTTGAAAATATATATCAACCATTATAAAATGGCTTGAAATATATATTAACTATTATAAAAATCTTGCATTTTTTATGTTATATGGTTAAAAACGGGTTGAAATGTATTAACTATTATAAAATGGGTTGAAAATATATTAACCATTATAAAACGGGTTGAAATATATACATATATTAACCATTATAAAATATCTAAACAATCCTAAATACTAATCGATAATATTTCATTTGATTTTTAATTAAAGTTTTTATATTTTATGGAAATTTTAATAATCCACAATTAAATACAATTTAAAAATCCGATACAAAACGGGTTGATAATGAACTACTATAAAACGGGTTGAAAATATATATCAACCATTATAAAATGGCTTCAAAAATATATATTAACTATTATAAAAATCTTGCATTTTTTATGTTATATGGTTAAAAACGGGTTGAAATGTATTAACTATTATAAAATGGGTTAAAAAATATATTAACCATTATAAAACGGTTTGAAATATATATATATATATATATATATATATATATATATATATATATATATATTAACCATTATAAAATATCTAAACAATCATAAATACTAATCCATAATATTTTTTTATTTTTAATTCAAATTTTTATCTTTTATGGAATTTTTAAATTTTAATAATCAACAATTAAATACAATTTAAAATTTTGACATTAAATCTCTCATTCCGAGTTAATTAGAATTCAAAATATCATCATTAAATTTTCAATAAATTTCTCAATCCCGATAGATAAGGCAATTTTAAATCACATTTAATTTTATTAAATTATACTTCCTAAATCTTAATAAATTTTAAATGTATACATACCTCCTCACAAATAAAAATAATAACGTCATTTCTTTTTTAATGAAAACTCTATCTGGGAGAGTAAATGGTTGGACAACTAAGTTACTATCCAGAGGGGGTAAGGAGGTTATGATCAAAGCGGTTGCAACGGCTATGCCGAATCACGTGATGTCATGTTCTCGGTTACCAAAAACGGTAACATCAAAACTAACAAGTGTGGTCTCCCGTTTCTGGTGGAGCTCTGGAGGATCAAATTCAGGAATGCATTGGGTGGCATGGGACAAACTCTGTCAGGATAAGAAAGATGGTGGCATTGGATTTCGAAGTTTCAGGGATACTAATACCGCATTCCTGGCAAAGCAATTATGGAGACTTATGGAAAAACAAAAAATTTTATTCTCAAAAATTTTCAAGGGAAGATATTTTCGGAATACGGATCCTTTAGATCCGATAAGATCATACTCACCATCTTTTGGATGGAAGAGTATTACTTATGCTCGATCTCTGGTTAATAAAGGACTTATCAAAAGGGTGGGAACAGGAGCATCCATTTCAATATGGAATGACCCTTGGATTCCAGCCTATCGCCCGAGACCAGCAACACAAAAACCAAACACTACAAGTGAGTTACTGACGGTGGATCAATTAATTGACCACCAAAAACAAATCTGGAATAAAGAGTTGATCGAGAGGTTTATTAACCCCGAGGATGCAATTCTAATTTAGAGTATTCCATTTAGTCGCTTTGATCGGCCGGATTCGTTGGGATGGCATTACACAAAATCTGGAAGGTATACGGTTAAGTCAGGATACACCACAGAGAGATATACCGGACTTTGGAGAAAAACTACCGGTGTGGGGGCCAGACATTAAATCTTTACAAGCTTTTTCTTGGAAGATAAAATGTCCCCCGAAGTTAAGGCACTTTATTTGGCAGGCCCTTACAGGCTGTTTATCGGTAACAAGGCATCTCAACACAAGAGGTATCAAGTGTGATACACGATGTGTTTGTTGTGGAATGGATGAGACAATAAACCATGTTATGTTTCAATGTCCACCAGCCAGACAAGTTTGGGCGCTATCCAAAATTCCAACAAACCCGAACACATTCCCTTCGGAGTCTTAGTTCACAAATATGGATTACCTTTTCTGGAGGATACCAGCGGATCAACATAAAGAAAGCTATCCATGGATTTTATGGTATATTTGGAAGAGTAGAAATGATATGGTATATAGTCAGATTGATAAAGGCCCTCCGGACACAGTCAAGATGGCAGAAATAGAGTCAAACTTATGGGAAGAAGCTCAGTTGCATGCATCTAAAGAATCAGAGATAGAGCCTATTGGTTTAAGATCAATTGGAAATGAGTTGGTATATTCGGGTAAATGGTGTTTCGTGGATGCCTCGTGGAAAGAGGGGGCGAGGACAATAGGCCAAGGATGGTATAGTTGTCATGAGGGTGGCGTAAATGGTATGATGGGAGCAAGGAATGTCAGACAAAGTCGGACACCATTTCATGCGGAATTCGAAGCTCTAATTTGGGCTATGGAATGGATGAAGATTTTACAGCAACCTCATGTCACATTTGCAACGGACTGTTCAGACCTGGTTAAGATTGTGTCGGAACCAGAAGAATGGCCAGCCTTCGTAGGACATATTGAAGAGTTTGATCAAAGGAAGGGCTTCTTCTCACCATTCAATATTAAGCATATACCTCGAGCAAAAAAATATGACAGCAGATGGACTAGCACGAAAAGCACGTATTAGGCAGTCATGGAGTTTTCAAGTTGGACCGGAGCCACCATCATGGGAAATAGATAATTAGTTTTTTTTTATTACCATTGTTGTCAAAAAAAAAACTCTATCAAATATTTTTTTCCTATTTTTTAATAGTTATTTATAATTTCCTAAATTAAATTTTTCATATATTTGAAATTGAAAATATTTTAAATTTATTTTCTTAACATAATAATAAATCCCTTAATCTAATCTCTAAATTTAATGCATAAATTCTCCTTAGAATATTGCTTTCCTAATATATTTTACACAACATATTAACCGAATTTTTAGTTTATTCATTAAATCTTATTTTTTTCAAATTAGTTTCGGAATACTCATTTTAAACAACATATTAATTCAAGTCTGTAAAAAACTATATAATAATTAGTTACCACACGTAAACAATATGAAAACAAAAAAACAAAATATATGAGTATGTTCTCGTGATAGTTAGCACTATCTTATCATATGATTTAATTAATAATAAAATATATAATATTATTTATAAAATATCAATTTCTAATAAATTTTAAAATATATAAAAGAAACATAAACTTGCACTCATGTAGCGCGGATCAAAATCTAGTTATTATTTTAATTATAATTTTCAAATGTGTAGAGATTATAGTTTTAAAGCCCACATTTTATAATAAAAAAATCTTGACTAAATTTATTTATATACAAGACGTAGTAACATCAGCTCTATCATATTAGCTTAAAGTTAAATTTCAAGATAACCTAATAGGATTACAAAAAATCAAGATAATCCATTAGGGAAATAAAATTCAAGGTAACTTTACTTAATAGAACTTCCTAAGAAGGATTGAGGAATGTTACTATAAGCAAAAATCAAGAATTCAGTGGTTGAAAAAAGGTAACTTGTGTACTGCTTTTTTCTACCGTGTTGTGATGTCTCGATAGAGCTACAATGCAATTCGGTCCTTTACATTACCTTCTGGTCAGATTTTATTGGATCCTCAGGAAATGAACTATGCAGCAGTTAATCACTTCAAATCAATATTGGGTTCTGATAATCTCTCCCCACCTTCTGTCTACTCTCCACCGGACTGGTTTCAGGGACTGCTATGCTTCAAAATCGATATTCATCAGCACCATTCCCTCACAACCATCCCGACAGCAGCTGAGATTACTAACTGCCTCTTCAAGCTAAATCCTAGTAAGGCTCTGGGTCCTGACGGGTTATCTTCGGGTTTCTACAAACATGCTTGGAACATTGTGGGAGAGGATGTAGTTTCCAATATAGTGCACTTCTTAAACTTTGTTTTCATGCCTTCTGCCACAAACTCTACTATCTTAGCTTTGATTCCAAAAAGGACGGGTGCGACTTTGATAGCTGATTTTAGGCCAATGCATGTCTGAACAGTATTTATAAGGTCATTTCAAGACTGCTGGTGCATAAGCTGAAACCTCTGCTGCCAATGCTTATTTTACCAAACCAAACAGCTTTTGTAAAGGATAGATTTCTCCTGGAAAACACGATCCTAGCAAGTGAGTTGGTCCATGGTTACCACAACAATAAAGGGCCTAAGAGAATAACTATCAAAGTTGACATAGCAATGGCCTTCGATACTCTTTTATGGGATTTCTTGTTCAATTGCTTACAAGGCCTTCGCTTTCCTCCCTTATACTTAAGATGGCTAAGAGCTTGCGTCTGCACTACTAACTTCACTCTAAGCTACAACGGGATAGTTAATGGGTATTTCACCGGAAATCGAGGCTTAGGGAAGGGGGACCCCTTATCCCCTTACATGTTTGTAATAGCGATGAACTGTCTTTCTGCTATGTTGAACCAAGCTGCGGAAGAAGGGAAGTTTGATTACCATGACAAATGCAAGAGACAAAGCTCACCCATTTGAGCTTTGCAAATGATCTCCTGATTTTTGTCTATGGCTCTTTGAAATTGGTTCAAAATGTGCTAATGGTTCTTCGTGAATTTGAATTACGTTCGGGCCTTGCCGTCAGTTTCCAGAAGACCTCTTTCTTTGCTTTAGGACTTTCTCCACAAGAACTTGACCAAATCCGGTTCTCCACGGGTATGCATGAGGGGACTCTCCTTGTGAAGTATCTTGGAGTTCTCTTGTGTACAAAGAAACTCTCTATCTATGACTGCGGTCCCATGATTCAACAAGTCAAGGAGAGAATCTCTTCGTGGAGTGCCCGTTCGCTCTCGTTTGCTGGCCGTCTCCAAATCTTAAAAACAGTTATTGCTGGAATAGCTAATTTTTGGTGCTCTTCATTCACAATTCCTAAAGTTGTCCTAAAGAATATCAACTCTTTGTGTAGCACATATCTCTGGAAAGGCAGGGCCGATGGTCAAAATAGCGTGAGGGTGGCTTGGGCCACGGTAACTAAATCAATGCAGGAGGGAGATTTGGGTATAAATGATTTAGTTTGTTGGAACAAAGCTTGCTGTCTAAGGTTGATTTGACTTCTGTTTTTAGATCAGGCTCTATATGGGTGGCTTGGTTCAAAAACGAGGTGCTGCTAGGTGAACTTAACAATTTCTGGACACGGAAAACCAATCCAAAACTATCCTGGCTTGACAACAAAATACTAAACCTTAGAGGGGAGGTGTTTACCTGGATCAAATTGCCTGTGGGAAATGGTTTGAATTGCCAGTTCTTGTCTTACAGTTGGACGGAATTTGGAACATTGGACAGATATATAACCTCCTTTGGCGGATCCCTGCTTGGTATTGCTCGCAATGCTCGTGTTGCGGATCTCTGTCGGGAAGGGAACTGGTTACTACCGGCTCCTAGATCAAGTACTTAGCTTAATCTCGAAGTGTACCTCACAACTTTCAACCTGAACCAAGAGTAGGATTACTACGAGTGGCAGCCAGGAGGTAAGCTTACCAACAAGTTCTATACTGGAGAAATTTATGAGATACTAAGGGAGGAAGAGCTTGTATGATAGATTCCCGGATAGGATTGACTCTTTGATGGATCGAATGATAATCTGATCAAGGATCAGTGGTGGATCGAAGGAGACCGTCAAAGGTTGCGGATGGCCTTTGGTATTCCCCAACTTCAAAGAGGATCGGAGAAGTAACCCTTAACAACGATCTCTAAGAAGGTTTGTTGCTTTGGAAGTAACCCTTGCCAAAGAAACGAAAAAGTTCAACCAAGAACAAAGAGATGAACTCTCAAAATAAGAAGAAGAAAATCGATCTATTAAAATGATCAAAAGAGTTTGGTACTTATAAGACAACAAGAAGGTGAAGAGACTAAAATTGTAGTAATAAAGAGCAAATATTAAAGACTAAATTAAATGGAGTCAAAGAACTCTTCGGATTCAGCAAAGTCCTTAGAGTGACTCTTCGGCCGCTTTTCCTTCCTTGGTGCGGTCATGGTACGGCCCGGATCATGGAGACGGACGCTTCCTCGGATAACTCATGGTTTGGTCGGTCCATAAGTGAAAGCTCACGTCCAATCTTCATCTTCAGTCCAATGGCTCGTTCTTTTGAAGTTTGGTCGGTAGAAAAGTCGAATGGGTCGATGGAAATGATAGTGTTCCATCCCACCGGTGATTCAGCTCGGACCAATGCGTTTCTGTCACGACCATTAGTCTTAGAATGGGATTTAGGTCGAGAAAGAGAACGTCTCGGTCGAGTGAATCGATCATCTGGTCGTGGTTCCAAATGTAGCTCCATTCCCGGACGTGTTGGGTCGATACGGTACACGGCAGTGCGGTCACTGCGGACGGTTGGACGAACCTCAGTTTCTCCTTGTTCCAGCTGCGTTCCAAGCTGTTCCTCATCGTCTGAGCTATCCTGATCTGATGTCCTAGCTCGGAATCCATCATTCCCCTCCTCTTGAAAAGGATTTGACCACAAATCTGGAGTATCTGCATGAAAAGGAGATAGATCAGCGATGTTGAAACTAGGAGAAATTTCATACTTACCTTGAAGATCAAGTTGATAGGCATTTTCATTGATCCTCTTAACAACCGTGAATGGACCATCCTTCCGGGGCATAAGTTTTGACTTCCGTTCCTCGGGAAACCGTTCCTTCCTTAGATGGATCCAAACAAGATCACCCGGTTCAAAGATCACTTGTCGTCGGCTCTTGTTAGCATACTTCTCGTACTGCTTTGTCTTTGCCTCGATGTTGGCTCGGACCTTCTCATGTACCTGCTTGACAATTTTGGCTTTCTTTTTCCCATCCAAACTTATCCTTTCATTCACGGGCAAAGGCATTAGATCAAGTGGAGATAAAGGATTAAAGCCATAGACAATCTCAAATGGTGAGTACTTAGTAGCAGAATGCATGGAATGGTTATAAGCAAACTCAACATGTGGCAAATTCTCTTCCCAAGTCCTAAGATTCTTCTTAACAAGTGATCTAAGCAAGGCTGAAAGTGTCCTATTTACTACTTCCGTTTGTCCATCCGTTTGAGGATGACAAGCAGTTGAAAACAAAAGTTTTGTACCAAGCTTAGTCCACAATGTTTTCCAGAAATAACTTAAGAACCTAGCATCACGATCAGAAACAATGGTCTTAGGCATGCCATGAAGTCTAACTATCTCTTTAAAGAACAAGTCGGCAATGTGAGATGCATCATTGGTTTTCAAACAAGGAATGAAGTGAGCCATTTTCGAAAACCTATCTACAACCACAAAGATCGAATCCTTACCAGTCCTAGATTTAGGCAAACCAAGTACAAAGTCCATAGATAAATCAGTCCAAGGATGAGATGGGATGGGAAGAGGAGAGTACAAACCCTGAGATGTGTTTTTGGACTTAGCTTCCTTGCAAGTGACACAACGGCTGCAAACTCTCTCCACATATTTCCTTAGTCCCGGCCAATAGAAATGATCCTCAAGCACCTTCAGTGTTTTGGCTGGTCCAAAATGTCCCATCAAGCCTCCTCCGTGAGCTTCCCTGGTAAACAATTCCCTCAAAGAACAGTGAGGTACACACAACCGATTATCAAAGAACAAAAAATCTTCCAAAATGAAGTACTTGCCGTGGCCATGCTTTTGACAAGCCAAGAATGGTTCCCTAAAGTCAGAATCGGTTTCATACAAGCCTTTTATAAACTCAAATCCCAAGAGTTTGGTTCCAAGAGTGGATAGGAGTACATACCTTCGAGATAGTGCATCAGCCACTATGTTCTCCTTACCTTGTTTGTATTTAATGACATATGGGAAGGTTTCTATGAATTCCACCCAACGTGCATGCCTTTTGTTCAGCTTTTGTTGGCCCTTGAGATGTCGTAGAGATTGGTGATCGGTGTGAATGACGAACTCCTTAGGCCAAAGGTAATGCTGCCACGTTTGAAGTGCCCGCACCAATGCATATAGCTCCTTGTCATAGGTGGGATAGTTGAGAGTAGCACCACCTAACTTCTCGCTGAAGAATGCAATGGGCTTTCCTTCCTGCATAAGAACAGCACCAATACCCACACCTGAGGCATCACATTCAATCTCAAAGGTTTTAAGAAAATCAGGAAGAACAAGTAATGGAGCTTGAGTTAACTTCCCTTTTAGAGTCTGAAATGCGTCCTCCTGAGCTTTCTCCCATTTGAACCCAACGTTCTTCTTGATTACCTCAGTGAGAGGAGCTGCAATCGTGCTGAAGTCCCGAACAAAGCGTCTATAAAAGCCGGCCAAGCCGTGGAAGCTTCTGACCTCTCCAACGGTTTTGGGACTTGGCCATTCTCGGATTGCCTTGACCTTCTCCTCATCAACTCGGATGCCATCTGCTCCTACGACAAAACCCAAGAAAACTAGGTGATCCGTTCCAAAAGTACATTTCTTAGCATTGGCATACAAGCTTTATTTTCTAAGTACTTCCAAGACTTTCTCGAGATGTCTAACATGTTCATTCAAACTTTTACTATAGACAAGAATGTCATCAAAGTACACAACAACAAATTCACCAATATAAGCTCTAAGAACATGGTTCATCAATCTCATAAAAGTACTTGGTGCATTTGTCAACCCAAACGGCATAACTAACCATTCATACAATCCATGTTTAGTTTTAAAGGCCGTTTTCCACTCATCCCCTTCTTTCATACGAATTTGATGGTATCCACTCTTAAGATCTATCTTAGAAAAGACTTTGGAACCATGCAATTCATCAAGCATATCATCAAGACGAGGAATAGGATGGCGGTACTTAACTGTTATGTTGTTAATGGCTCGGCAGTCCACGCACATTCTCCAAGTGCCATCTTTCTTTGGAACAAGTAAGACCGGTACAGCACACGGGCTTAGACTCTCTCGGATGTATCCTTTCTCCATCAGGTCGTTCACTTGTCTCTGTAGCTCCTTGGTTTCAACCGGATTGGTTCGATAAGCAGGACGGTTTGGAAGAGACGCTCCCGGCACAAGGTCGATTTGATGCTCAATCCCACGGATGGGTGGCAAACCACTAGGAGTCTCTTCAGGGAATACATCACTGAACCTGTTCATCAAAGCTTGAAGTTCATTCGGAATCTCCGGTGCTGGGTTAGAAGCCATTAGTGTTTCTTTAAACACAAGTAAGATAAAGGATTGTTGAGAAAACAGAGTTTTTCTTACTTGACTTGGCTTGATGTAGAAGTTGGATTTCCGGACCGGTTCTTTGGAAGCTTCCTGTTGCTTCTCTTGCTCTCGGTTCTTCTTGAGTTGGAGCTGGTCTTGGTGTACTTCAGCTGGAGATAAAGGAACAAGAGTTATCTTTTTTCCTTTATGATCAAAAGTGTGGTGGTTTGTGTGGCCATCATTAATGGCTTTCTTGTCGAACTGCCAAGGTCTTCCTAAGAGGATATGGCTTGCGTCCATGGGCAACACATTGCATAGGACCTCATCTTCATATCGGCCAATGGTAATGGGGACCGTGACTTTCTCCTTGACATGTAGTTCTCCTTCCTTGTTTAGCCATTCCAACTTGAATGGTCGAGGATGCGGCCTCACTTCTAGTCCAAGTTTCCTAACAAGAACATCACTAGCCACGTTAGTGCAACTTCCACCATCAATAATCAAAGAACAAACTTTATCTTTAACAAAACAACGAGAATGAAAGAGGTTCTCCCTTTGTTCAAGATCGGCTTGTTTGGTCTGGACGCTAAGTGATCTGCGGGTCACGAGAAGTTGGCCTTGAGCCGGATAATCATATGGTTCGGGTTCCTCATCAAATATCGGCCATGTATCCTCCGTTTCCTCCTTTTCTTCCTCGGACTCATACTCTCCATTCTCCAGCAAGATCATGATCTTTTGGTTTGGGCATTTGTTGGCATAGTGTCCTAGGCCATGACATCTAAAGCACCTGATATCTCTAGCTCTGCTCGTGGATTCCACGGCTTTGCCTTTGTCCAAACTAGAAGGAGCGTTAGTCTTAAAACCAGAATTTGTTTGAGTAAGAGTTTTACCTTTGTCTTGGTAGCTAGGTTTTGGAGTGTAAGCCGGTTTAGAGAATCCCCTCCTCTTGACTTGTTGCTCAATCAAGATCGCTTTATGGAGCATGTCCTCGACACTGTCAAAGTCCTGAAGCTCCATTCGGTCTTGTATCTCTCGGTTTAAGCCTGCAAGGAATCGAGCCAAGGTTGCATCCAAATCTTCTTCAACGTCCACCTTAAGCATAAGGGTCTCCATCTCCTGGAAATAGTCTTCCACACTCTTGGTTCCTTGGACCAACCGTCTCAGCTTATGGTGAAGATCCCTGTGATAATGTCTAGGCACAAATCGCTTTCTCATAAGAGTGGTTAGTTCATCCCAAGAAGCAATTGGTCTTTCACCCATTCTCCTCTTAAGAGTCACAATATTATCATACCAATTGATAGCATAACCACTAAATTCAGAAGCAGCCAATCTAACTTTCTTAAGTTCAGAAAAGTTTTGACAATCAAAAACCAATTCAGTTTTCCTTTCCCATTCCAAATATGCATCCGGATCATTCTTACCTTGAAAGGATGGAATTCTGAGCTTAAGATTGCCAAGGCCGTCACTTGGTCTCCTACCAAATGGGTTTTCATCTTCTTGGTTACCGCGGCCTCTCCTTGATCGGGCAATGGACCGATCCTCCTCATATTCCTCTTCATCTTGGTCATCGGCTGACCGGATGGTCCTTCTCTCTGTCCGGTTCCTTCGTGCGGATCGTTGAGGACGTCCTTGTTGATCCTCCTGGATTCTATCAAGCCGGACGTGTAGTTCCTCCATTCGTTCAGTCACTAGTCTTGCCATTTGGTCGTTAAGAGCTTTCATTTGGGCTCGATTCAATCCGCTCCTAGGATTGTCATCTCGTTCTTCTTCACTGCTTGCCATAGTTTCCTGAAAACACTTTGAAACAAACGAATTAAAGAGAACACTCTCACTCTCAAGTGTTTAAACTCGCCCACACAAGTGTTTTGCTGGTCACTCCGAGTAATCTCTCAATGTTCTCGGCAAACAAACTCAAGCCAATTCCACAAGTACTCCAAACAACAAGGGGGAAAAGAAGAAGAAGATAGGAAGTTGAAAGATTTTTGGTGGGATTTGCCTTAACCAATTCAAGGCTGGATTTCTCCTCAGCCTGGCTGGAATTCTCCTCAGCCTTTAGAACTTAAGAACACTTTTTTTTTTTTTTTAAATCGTTCAAACTCTTTCTTTTTTTTTCTTTCTTTTTTTTATAAATAGAATTGGCCCAAATCCCAAATACAAGATAGACAGAAAAGAAGTGTAGATGAAATGAGAAATGAGAAGATGAATTTAGATAGAAGATACCAACAAAGAGTGGCTCTGATACCACATGATAGATTCCCGGATAGGATTGACTCTTTGATGGATCGAATGATAATCTGATCAAGGATCAGTGGTGGATCGAAGGAGACCGTCAAAGGTTACGGATGGCCTTTGGTATTCCCCAACTTCAAATAGGATCGAAGAAATAACCCTTAACAACGATCTCTAAGAAGGTTTGTTGCTTTGGAAGTAACCCTTGCCAAAGAAACGAAAAAGTTCAACCAAGAACAAAGAGATGAACTCTCAAAATAAGAAGAAGAAAATCGATCTATTAAAATGATCAAAAGAGTTTGGTACTTATAAGACAACAAGAAGGTGAAGAGACTAAAATTGTAGTAATAAAG
This sequence comes from Orychophragmus violaceus, assembly GCA_030180135.1. Lineage (NCBI taxonomy): Eukaryota > Viridiplantae > Streptophyta > Magnoliopsida > Brassicales > Brassicaceae > Orychophragmus > Orychophragmus violaceus. Next base: position 83,804,554 of record CM058231.1, read on the forward strand.
AGCAAATATTAAAGACTAAATTAAATGGAGTCAAAGAACTCTTCGGATTCAGCAAAGTCCTTAGAGTGACTCTTCGGCCGCTTTTCCTTCCTTGGTGCGGTCATGGTACGGCCCGGATCATGGAGACGGACGCTTCCTCGGATAACTCATGGTTTGGTCGGTCCATAAGTGAAAGCTCACGTCCAATCTTCATCTTCAGTCCAATGGCTCGTTCTTTTGAAGTTTGGTCGGTAGAAAAGTCGAATGGGTCGATGGAAATGATAGTGTTCCGTCCCACCGGTGATTCAGCTCGGACCAATGCGTTTCTGTCACGACCATTAGTCTTAGAATGGGATTTAGGTCGAGAAAGAGAACGTCTCGGTCGAGTGAATCGATCATTTGGTCGTGGTTCCAAATGTAGCTCCATTCCCGGACGTGTTGGGTCGATACGGTACACGGCGGTGCGGTCACTGCGGACGGTTGGACGAACCTCAGTTTCTCCTTGTTCCAGCTGCGTTCCAAGCGGTTCCTCATCGTCTGAGCTATCCTGATCTGATGTCCTAGCTCGGAATCCATCATTGTAGTACCTTGGAATAAAATAGTATGGCTAAGAGGGGGAATTTCTAAGCACTCCTTCCTAGTTTGGCCCATGATGCTGAACAGGTCGCCAACAAAGGATAGGCTGACTAATTGGGGTCTCCAATCCTCGCCTAACTGCCTTCTTTGCAACTCGGGTCTTGAATCTCGTGATCATCTTTACTTCCTTTGCTCCTACTCGTGGGTTGTATGGTATACTGCAGCTCGAAGATGTCTTCTCTTGCCAAGTAGAGAATGGGATAATCAAGTAAGGAATCTCCAATCGGTAGCAGGTCCAAAGCATATAAAGCGACTCACGATCATGGTTTGGCAATGCGTCATTCATGCGTTATGGAAAGAGAGGAATGGTCGACTTCACCGATCAATCTTCACCTCGTCTGATGCTCTCAATTCGGCTATTGATGTTACTATCAGAGCCAGAATCACAGGTTACAGGGAAACAAATCTAACTTTGTCATCAGCGATGCTGCAGAATTGGTATGACTGAATAACTCTCTCTGTTGCCTCCATTCTCTGTTTCCCTACTGAAATCAGACTCAGCTATGGCGAATTTGCTCCTCTCCCGATCATCTCAATCAATTTTGTTTCCCAGGAAGGGATCTTATTCGTCAAGCTGTTCTTATTAACTCGTGATTTCTTGATTCTCTGTTGCATTGTTTTGACCGACAAAGCAAGCTAGCATGTGGGACCGAATTTTGATCCAAATCTGTTTTTTGGGTTTGGGTTTCTATTTTCTGGGCTAAAACCAAACTGTTACTCGAGGGCATTTGCTCTATTGGCCTTGGCTAGGCCTGTTAGCTTTTAGCATTTTGATTGAAAGCTCTTTTTATAAAAGAAAAAAAAACTTTACTTAATAGTCTAAGGTCTGTCTTTTGCCACTTTAGTAACAAATTTATATATGTCACCCACAATAATCCTTCGTTTTGATTTAAATGACAAAACTAGATTTTGACCCGCACTTCTTTACAAATTTTACTTTTTATTCATTTTGTTAATAGTAGTTTAGATTTTTAATTATGTAATCTAATTTTGATTATAATTTTTTAACCAACATTATAAACAGTGAGTTAGCAATTTAGTTTTTTTTTTAAATGAATTATGTGTTATTTGGAGGAGATATATCGTAAGGATTAAGAGATTAAAATAACGATTTCGCATTATATATTTTAATCTATGTTGTATCGTAAGATCATAGTTTGGAAAAAAATATATATGTGAAAACAACTATTCTAAAAGTTATGTGGTATATGTTTAATTGTTATTTTATTTATCTAAAATATTATTTTATAAAATACATGTTGTAGTTGTATATATAATTTGCAAATTTGATGGAACTATCCGTTAAAAACTTCATTCAAACATAAAGCATAATTTGACGCTTCAAATATTTGAATAATATAAGTATGAAATCATTTTAATATTTTATTAATTTTAAAATATATCAACTGAAATTATTTACTATATGCGAATTTTTTTATAGAAAATTTATAATCGAGATTGGCTAATTAATTTTTTAACCCGTTTAATTAATTAAATATTTTTCAGTTTGATGAAAAAACCTGCTAAAAAGTACAATCGTAAAAACATCAATCGTAATATGTGTATATATATATATATATTTGAAACAAAATAAAAAGATATTAAAATATATTATAAATATATTTTGAATTAAATCATAAATTAGAGAATCTTAATTTATATATAATAGTTGATGTATAAATTATTAATTATATTTATCAATTAATTTGTTTTGATTTTAATTAATTAGGAAAGTGGGACCCATTAGATTTTGGTTGTTTGGCTAAATGTTTAATAATTGTCTTGTTTGGAAACATGGATTGTAGAGATAATAAATCAAATATAAATTGTTTTACAGTTTTACCCTTAATGAAGGTTACAAATCTTAATAATATCAAGGGCAAATTCCGGGAACAACATTTATGTATCATGGCAAACCTTCCTGTTTTAATAGATTAGACTAGATTTTGACCCGCACTTCTAAGTGCGGGTATAATTTTCTTTACAAATTTTACTTTTTATTCATTTTGTTAATAGTAGTTTAGATTTTTAATTATGTAATCTAATTTTGATTATAATTGTTTAACCAACATTATAAACAGTGAGTTAGCAATTTAGTTTTTTTTTTAATGAATTATGTGTTATTTGGAGGAGATATATCGTAAGGATTAAGAGATTAAAATAACGATTTCACATTATATATTTTAATATGTGTTGTATCGTAAGATCATAGTTTGGAAAAATATATATATGTGAAAACAACTATTGTAAAAGTTATGTGGTATATGTTTAATTGTTATTTTATTTATCTAAAATATTATTTTATAAAATACATGTTGTAGTCGTATATATAATTTGTAAATTTGATGGAACTATCCGTTAAAAACTTCATTCAAACATAAAGCATAATTTGACGCTTTAAATATTTGAATAATATAAGTATGAAATCATTTTAATATTTTATTAATTTTAAAATATATCAACTGAAATTATTTACTATATGCGAATTTTTTATAGAAAATTTATAATCGAGATTGGCTAATTAATTTTTCAATCCGTTTAATTAATTAAATATTTTTCAGTTTGATGGAAAAACCTGCTAAAAAGTACAATCGTAAAAACATCAATCGTAATATATGTATATATATATATATATATATATATTTGAAACAAAATAAAAAGATATTAAAATATATTATAAATATATTTTGAATTAAATTATAAATTAGAGAATCTTAATTTATATATAATAGTTGATGTATAAATTATTAATTATATTTATCAATTAATTTGTTTTGATTTTAATTAATTAGGAGAGTGGGACCCATTAAATTTTGGTTGTTTGTCTACATGTTTAATAATTGTCTTGTTTGGAAACATGGATTGTAGAGATAATAAATCAAATATAAATTGTTTTACAGTTTTACCCTTAATGAAGGTTACAAATCTTAATAATATCAAGGGCAAATTTCGGGAACAACATTTATGTACCATGGCAAACCTTCCTGTTTTAATAGATTAGATTATGCCTGCATATGACCAGCATTATGTATATATATACATATCATCTTTGTTATATGGTTATATGGTTATATTATACTTTTTCATTGGGTCTGGTCCATGACTTTATCTTCTGTCTCAAAACGTAGATTTCACTAACTATATTTGCCGTTACATATACCAGAAAAGAAAAAGAATCTTAACAAAAACAAAAAGCATATACTTTACATTCAACTTTGATAACGAGATTTAAACAAGCACATGTTGTAAACACAAAAATATATATAACTCTTACGAAATTATAATATTTTTGTAAAGGTTTTTACCAATCAATATATTTAGCAAATACATAACATTTGACTAAAAACTCTCTTACAACAAAGAATCTGTTGAATACACACATCTCCTCTTCATATTTGGAACTATATATAAATTTTAATTCTCTTACTAAACGCTCATCAAAACACAGTACTAAACGATTATCTCTCCTTTAAAAATATCGGATCACCTTCACAAATCAAAACCATAGGTTCATAGAAGATCTAGATAGTGTTAACCATTTCACATTGTTCCTCTCAATCCCATCATCGCCGTTGCACTCACTATACACACCCTTGAGTCTTAACTTAAACATGTCAGATTAGTTTCACACCATTTATAATAATTTTATATGTGCTTAGATGTTTCAATTTATCTATCGGAAGTCATGACAAAAATCAATATTCACATGTTTTTCCTCAATCCATATATTTTCTATCTCTGCTAAAATTCAGATTTTGTAAAAAAAAACTGTTTAATAGAGGTCATTAACTTATGTTAATTATATAGCTATTCTGTTAATTATAAAAATATGATGATATTTTTTGTTAAAAAAATATTTCAATGACCAAATGATGTCTGGCACTTTAATTATACTTTTGAGTCACATCTAATCCTACATCGACATGTGTCCAACACTTTTCCACTCCTGCGACTCATTTTCTCTCTTTTGGTCCTTTTCTGAAAAATAAAAATCAAAATAAAAAAAGAAGTGAAAAGAAAACGAAAGTTATTATTGTTAAAACTTAAAACTATTAGGGTGGTGTTCTTTTGTGCGTTGAGAAACTGCATCTTACTGCAAAAACAAGATGTTGTTCTTTTAGTGGTACTTAAGAAACGCATCCAGATGCAAAAGTCAGATATTGCATCCAAAATAATTGGAAATTCTGGATGCATTTGAAAGTTGAGTTGAGACGCACTTTGGTGCATCTCAACTCCCAAAAATCTAAAGTAAGCATTTTTTCCGCCAAAACCGCAAAATCACATTTTTCCGCCAAAACCACAAAATCGCGTTTTCGCGCCGAAACCACAAAATTGCGTTTTTCCGCCAAAACCGAAAAATCACATTTTCCCGTCAAAACCACAAAATCGCGTTTTCCCGCCAAAACCGAAAATTCACGTTTTCCGTCCAAAACCGCAAAATCGCGTTTTCCCGCCAAAATCGCAAAATCATGTTTTCCGCGAAAATCGCAAAATCACGTTTTTCCGCCAAAAACACAAAATCACGTTTTTCCGCCAAAACCGCAAATCGCGTTTTTCCGCCAAAACCGCAAAATCGCGTTTTTTCGCCAAAACCGCAAAATCGCGTTTTTCCAACAAAACCGCAAAATCGTGTTTTTCGCCAAAACCGCAAAATCTCGTTTTTCCGCGAAAACCGCAAAATCACATTTTTCCGTGAAAACCGCAAAATCGCGTTTTCCCGTCAAAACCACAAAATCGCGTTTTCCCGTCAAAACCACAAAATCGCGTTTTCTCGCGAAAACCGAAAAGTTGTGTTTTCCCGCCAAAACCGCAAAATCGCGTTTTTCCGCTAAAACCGCAAAATCGCGGTTTTCCGCGAAAATCGAAAAATCACGTTTTTTCGCCAAAACCGCAAAATCGCGTTTTTCCGCCAAAACCGCAAAATCGCGTTTTTTCGCCAAAACCGCAAAATCGCGTTTTTCCGCCAAAACCGCAAAATCGTGTTTTCCGCCAAAATCGCAAAATCGCATTTTTCCGCCAAAACCGCAAAATCAAGTTTTTCCGCCAAAACCGCAAAATCGCGTTTTTCCGCGAAAACCGAAAAATTGTGTTTTCCCGCCAAAACCGCAAAATCACGTTTTCCGCTAAAACCGCAAAATCGCGTTTCCCGCGAAAACCGAAAAATTGCGTTTTTCCGCCAAAACCGCAAACCGCAAAATCGCGTTTTTCCGCCAAAACCGCAAAATCGCGTTTTTTTGCCAAACTGCAAAATCGCGTTTTTCCGTCAAAACCGCAAAATCACGTTTTTCCGCCAAAACCGCAAAATCGCGTTTTCCGCCAAAACCACAAAATCTAAACCTTAAAAATAAAGCATCCAACTAATGTATACAAATAAACAAAGAAACATAATTGCATCTAGACGCAATTTATAGACGCATTTTCTAAATGCACAAAAAAACATAATTGTATTTACATCTGGATGCAACGTTTGGAAACTGCATCTGAACGCAGTTTCTAGACGCAATTTCCAGATGAGGAAAAGAACAGACCCAAGGTCAGACCAAAATACCCTCGGGTAAGTCCCATATTCCATAAATATGGGCCTCCAACAATGCAATTCTTCCCTTTTCTCCTTCTACTCTCACTCCCATATTTACATTTACAAGATTTTTGATTAATTGTCCTTTTTTGTTGGTTAAACCATGATGTCTACTATTTTCCCGGTTTTCTCATGCGAATCGGGTCTAACAACCCATGTCCCAGCTTTAGAAACCGGGTTCACTCCATGGGACATTTCACACCTCTTCTCGGTCTTCGACTCATCAATGGATCTATTACCTGACTCGGCCCATGAGTACATAATCCCTGGTTCGTTAAACCGGAGTTGTCCAGACGTTGTTCGGACGAATAACTATACCGATGAGCGGAGAAAGAAACGGAAGTTATCGAACCGGGAATCAGCTAAGCGGTCAAGGGTGAAGAAACAAAAGTACTTGGAAGAAATGAGTATCAAGCTAAACCAGCTCCAGATTGAGAACCAGGAATTGACGAACCAGATCCGGTACGTTTTACACCATTTTCAGCGAACAGAGACGGAGAATGATCGTCTACGTCTTGAGCACCGTATCCTCCACGATACGTTGCTGAACATCAGACAAGTTTTGATGTTTCATCAGATCGACCGGAGTTCAGACTGTACCACGTAGCTTTACGATAACAGTACTATCGTTACGGTCCAACATGATCCGTCCGTCATAACAAATCATATCTTGTTGTAGTTTGAGATTTCTGAAATTGTATCGACGTCAGTAAAACGAGAACGCCTTTGTAAAAAGTTTTTATAAATAAGAAATTGCATGGATCTTTGATAACGTTAAACAATTTAAGTATCGTTTTATTTAATCTGTTTCCATTTCACTACATAATTAAATATTTTTTCGTGTTTTCACCTTTTTTTCTAAGAACTGGTTCTTTTTTCTTCAGTACTCTTTCTTTTAACGACTATGTCGAGATATGTTTTTTTTTTTTTTTTTTTTTTTTTTTTTTAACTTGGGGTATCCCAAGCTTATGGAAGGGTCCAGACTAATCCCCAAGGGGAGGTGCAGCCCATGGATAGACTCTCTCTCCGGATATTCAAATGGGCCGTAAACAATGGGCACATATCCATGTGGGTGAACAAAGTAGGCATTTTTTGTTTTCGCCTGGACTCGAACCCGGGTGGTTTCTAGCCACCATTCAAGAAATAGCACAAATGATTTTGTTGAAAATGATTTCAAATGTCTTATAATTTTTTTTGTCAACGACTCAAAGATATAAAAAGACAAACACGACTTAGATATCCAAACCGTTAGTTTCAAATCTACATGAGTAAAATAGTTAAATATGAATACTCCATATTAGTTATATTCTTATGTTATCTATACGTGAAATAAGTGAAATTGTGAAAATGTTGAAAAAGCTATTGCATCATGGGCAAATCGCATTAATAGCACAAAAAACATGACTTGTCAAAAATATAGCACCAAGGAAAAAAAATCATAAAAATAGCACAAAAACATGTTTTGTCACTAAATTAGCCCTAACACTAAATCTTAAATACTAAACCCTAAACCCTAAATACTAAACCCTAACCTTGAATAATAAACCCTAAACCCTAAATACTAAACCCTAAACCCTAAATAATAAACCCTAAATTCTAAATAATTAACCCTAAACCCTAAATTATATAATACTATAAAAGTCTTTGTAATTAAAATAATGCTAAAAATGTGAATTATTTTTTTTGGTGTTATATTTATGATAAGATATGTTTTTTGTGCTATTTTATGACTTTTCTCATGCATCATTGAGTCTTATAAAATTCTGTCAATCAATTATATCGTATTAGGGCATCTACAATGTGGGTGTTTCACGAGAGTCTATTACTATAAATAAAATTAAAATAAAATAACAAATATTAATATTTTATTAAGAAAGTCTCTTGAAAATGTGAGAGATCTATCCTAAAGTATCTATTTGAAAGACTAAAAATGTGCGTTTTCACTATTTTGAGAATCTATATTAAGTGAAAGTCTTTTGTATGAGATTCCTATCGTCGATTCGATGCTCTTGAGACGTATTAGAGTCTAAAAGTATAGTAAAAACTAAAAGAAATATGTTAACATAATCAGCCGTATTTTCAAGCATGAAATTGTGATTTACATGAGTTGACAAAAAAAAAGACTTGATTTACATGAGAGCATATACAATGGTGTTATTTCTTTGGGATTCTTAAAAAAAAATTATTATTATTTTAATTTTTTTATAGATAAAAAAAATTAAAAAAGTAACCAATCAGGATGCGTCACGTCACGTGAATAGTTAAGAGACGGGTTCTTAATTAAGGATTTTAAGAATCTGTCTCTTAACTATTTACGTGAAACCCATAATATTTTATTATTATTTTTCTTAAAAAAATACCCTTAAGAACTTGCTCAGCTAGCTTTCTGGTGATTAATTAAAAGAAAATTAAATTATTACCGGAAAAGGATTAAATGATGCGTGCGTCGACAAAATATAGAAGACGAGAACTTTGTCCTAATTAAATAATATTTCTGTAATTCAAATTCTTGGTCGACTATCTTCTCGGCGGTCCTAAATCACCTTTAATGACTGTAGAGACCCAACAATGACGTATATGAATTACTGTTTTGTTTTTTCTTAATGCATATGTTTAATGCTTTTCATAATCAGCTTCGTAATTCTAATAGAAATATATATTATACTTTAAACAATAATACATATCGAAAATGATTTCTACGATGTATTTTCTGTCCATCTTAAGCCACTTAAAAAGGAAAACAAGTAGGAGTAATAATTAAAAGGACATGGAAATTTTTCACTACATGTTATTTACATGGCACGAAATTAGAAATATAGGCGACGAATAAAAGTTAGGTTAATGATAACGATGGTCTGATTGGTCTGATGACAAATAGATCCATCAATCTTTTACTAAAGTATTAAACACACTTAACTAAAATTAATTAGCTAAATTATATATTCTTAACAAATAGACAAGGCACGCTGCACGCATATATATATACTCCCTCCATTTCACGAAGATGTAAGTAGTTTTAAGAAAAAAATTTGTTTCACAAAGATGCAAGTTTTGTATTTTCAATGTAAACTTTTTAGTTGTTTACCTATTTTACCCATATTAAATAAATAAGAATATACTTTTTAAAATAGAGTTAAAAGTAATAATAATATTATTGAGAAGTTAAAATTGACATTGTATTCTCTTTTTTAAAGGCACAATTAGCTAAAAAACCATAAATGAACCCTAAATTAGGTGGATGGGAAATTGTTTTTCAAAACCAATTTCATACCTGAAAAATGACGAAAATACCCTTGTTTCTCTCCTACATCCCTTTCTCTCTCCCATGTGATGCTACACGATAAGTCTCTCTCTCTCTCTCTCTCTCTCTCTCTCTCTCTCTCTCTCTCTCTCTCTCTCTCTCTCTCTCTCTCTCTCTCTCTCTCTCTCTCTCTCTCTCTCTCTCTCTCTCTCTCTCGAAGATACAATAATCCACTTTTTAAAAGATTTGATCTTCATCACATTTTTGATGAAAAGATGACGTTAACAGTAACTATAACATCAAGAAAAAAGTATAAAGTAGTGGTACCGCTAACATTTTAATTGGTTATATTAACATTTTAGATGCATATGATATTTTAAATTTGTATCAATAACATTTTATCAGGGGACGCTAAGATTTTATTTGATACTGCTAACATTTTGAATATATATGTTATTTAGACTTGCATATATGATAACATTTGAGACGCTAACTTGCATATATGATAACATTTGAGACTTGCATTGTTGGTGCTGCTAACATTTAAGATACATATGATATTTTGAATTTGTTTCGTTAACATTTTATTTGGAGACGCTAAAATTTAATTTGGTGCTGCTAAATATATATACTATTTTAAATTTGCATATTTGATAACATTTGGAGCGCTAAAATGTATTTTGATCGACTAACATTTTATTTAGTATTGTTAATATGTTAGATACATATAATAACTGGAGCAAGAACATAAACATCTAAAACATCTAAAAAGCTTTGGCAAAAAAATTCTACGCACCTCAAAAATTTTAAGATCCAGCGATACCAAAAAAACACAAGACTACTCAGATCCAGATTAGACCCTAAGCTCGATGTTGCTATAAACGAATGCTTCCAGCTAATCTTCAGCTCTTTCGTCATAAATTTGGGCGATTACACCACCATCAAAATCAGAGAAAAAACATGGATGCTCCGTCGTCGGAGAAACAACACAAATGCTCCGTCGTCAGATTCCGAGCTCGATGTTGCCATAAACGAATCCCTCCAGCTAACCTTCAACACCGTCATCGTAAAGACTAGCGATTACACCATCATCAAACCCAAAGAAACAACAAAGATCTGCCATAACAACTGAACCAATATGAAATTAAAGAAAAGAGATGAGGACTAGCATAAGAGAGAAAAAAGAGAAATCTTACAAGATTCTTATTCATATATACAGTTAGAGAAAAATATATTGATAGATCTATGAACAAAAGTACTTTTACAAAATAAAAAAAGAAATCAACAGATTTGGGACGAAAGTGAAGAGTAAAAGATACCTGGAAGATCCATTTGTTCATGATGATAAATCTGAACATGCTTCCCACTGAAGAATTGATCGATTATAGAAATTGATTTGTCTGCGTATAAAGATAAGGAAGAGAGAGGAAGACGTTAATAGATAAAAAAATTAATGGAAAGAGAAAAAATAGAAGAAGATAAAACACTCATCACGTGGGAAGGATACTCCACCCAAAGGTATGATTGTCATATAGAAAAGAAAAAAACACTCATGGTCACGCATTTAATTATGACTGATTTATGTCCATCTACGCAAATTTCTCTTTTTTAAAGTATGTGAAAATGTTAAAACATGCATTTTTGTGAAATAGAGAGAGTATTCAGGAGCGGAAGTTTTAGGCTCTATCTAACTTTTCACGAGATATAAAGACATGAAAGTTATAGTTTCAGTATAATTAAATTAAAAATTAGATCAATAATACAAAAGCAATAGATGTCATCGATTTGTTTAAATGTATGAGGGTTGTGATCCTAAAATCAATTAAAGAGGCGGCCATTATTAGATCTAGACAAATAAAGATTACGGTGTAAACCAGGACACTTGTCGATGTCAGTCGTATCTTTTATAAATATAGCGCATTGTTTTTCCCTAATTTTGTGCACCCAAGTGTCTGTCGTCCACGATTAGACTTTGAGTCGGCTTGATTATAAACATTAGCTAACTTTAAGTCATATTATGAAATGCTTTTATCCGTAACATTTGTTATACATTTTTCTCGCTTGAAGTTTTATGGTTGTAGTATATTGTTAGGGTTTCGTATGCATTGAATTTAAGGGAGAAAAACGGCCTTCTGCTACACTTGTATAATTTAGCAACGTGCATGAAACTAAACATATAACTAAGATGCTCGTGGAATATTCGTGTTAGTCTTTGGAAAAGTTGTAGGTATCGTTGCTAAAAATATAAAGGGTAACTTTTGAAGATGTTTTTTGAACAATAACTTTAGAAGATGTTAGTGACAACTAAGATGAGATTTCAGTTTTTACTAAACTATGGTAAAAACGGATGGTCGATTACTGTTTTTTAATCTTGTTTTCGTTTTGTGCTAATAATTTTTTGTAATTCCTCGACCATTTTTTTTGTTATGTGTTTTATGTTTTATCTTAGTCGTTGTTTAGTTTGGTAGTTTATTATTGGTTGCTATGTTTTCTTAGTTACATCACTCTACTCGTTTTCAAAATTAAAATAGTATAAAATTTAACATTTTAAATACAAAAAGCAATAATGTTTATACGACAAGAACAAATGTAATTTTTTGACTAAATTTGATGCATTAAATTTAAATATGACATAAGTTATAACTGTGAAGCTAAATGCTTACAATTGAGAAAACATATATTTAAAAAAAAAAACATAAATCTAAGAGAAGCCATCAACTGGTGAAGAGGATAAGATTACTCAACTCTTCATATGCGACCGCGACCCCGTATGTCACAGTTGACTATTGTCCATCTCAATCTATTTTGAACCTTTTGGATGGGTTTGACTGTCCGCTCTCGTAAAGTTCTCCGCGAAAACGTAGACACCAAGTCTTTTTCACGCCGAGTACCGAAAGAGAAAGACTCTTGAACACAAATAAAACTTTCATCCGTTTGAACCAAAGAAGGAAGGACAGTTGAAGGGACAATGTTGTCGTGTACTAACGAAAAAGTAGGAGAGAAATCTGGTACAATAGCAGTTGGTGTTTATGTTCTCGCCTCATCACATGGTGAAGGAATAGTGGGTGCAAAAGCAATCGGTGCAGAAGTATCAGATATTGTAGTCTTTGTAGCCAAAGGTGGAACAATAAGACTAGTAGCAGGAGAAGAAGAAGTAGACATTATCTTAGTCGGCCCAATACTAGATGCACCCGCAACCCCAACTAAAGCTATATGATATCCCCCTGGAATAGCATCTTGGAGACATCTAGAAACTTTATGGCCTAACTGCCGCATTGCTCACGAGTAGTTGGAATCTAAGAGTATTCCACTGAAACCATAGAGACATTCCCAAGAACATCTCCTGCAGCAATTCTATGCGGAAGTGGCTTATCTAGTACCCGTCCACGTGAAGGCTCAAGTTTCTTTCTTCCGATTGATCATCTTGTGTCAATTTGGGTGAAAGTTCGACGATGAAGTCTGCTAGAACCTGGGATTTTATGCCGACCCGTCCTTTGAATTTGATATCGTACTCGCTCAATTCGATAGCCCATTTAGTTAACCTGCCGAATTGGGCCGGGCTATGTAAGATTGATCTTAAGGGCATGGTTGTGAGTAGGCCTGGGCAAAAAAACCGGAACCGAAGAACCGGAACCGAAGAACCGATAACCGGAACCGAATTTTTTTATTTGGTTCCACCTATAATACCCATTGGATCCAAAGTTGAGGAACCGTGGGTATCGGGTAAGAACCGGAACCGAACCGAGAACCGAAACACGGAACCGAAGAACCGAACTTATATAAGACTTAGTAAAATATTAACCATGGTTTCAACATCCACATAAAGAATCATATGAAAATATTGTTAGATCAATAGAATTTATGTTTATGTTATGTAATTGACATTGAATCATAGACTTTTTTATTTTTTTGGTTAATGATTTTTTGAATTAACAGAAATTTTGGGGTATTTTTTTGTTATTTTGGATATTTTTTTGTTGATTAAGGGTATTTTTTATTGATTTCGGGTAAAAAATTGTTATTTCGGTTCCAAAATACCCAGAACCGTTTAAGAACCGAAAATTTCGCGTATTTTACGGTTCCTAAAATGATGGAACCGAACCGGAACCGACGGGAACCGAACCGGAACCGAACCGAAAATTGCAAAGTACCCATTGGATCCTAAATCTATAGAACCGAAATACCCGGAACCGAATGGTTCCTACCTGGAACCGAACCGAATACCCGAATGCCCAGGCCTAGTTGTGAGAACGACGATCGGATGTGATTGAAAATAGGGTCTGAGCTTTTGATATACCATGGATTTTAGGGCTTTTAACCATGGTATATGTCTTATTTATCAAGTCTTTTGCTATGTTTTGGAGTTTTTAGGTGTGTTGACATGTCTAGGCACGTTTGGAGTGGAATTGAAGATTATGGAGCATTCTTGAGTATTTTGGAGATTTAACCCGAGAGATAGAGTTCACTGTCCAAATCAGGGGATTGCATCGATCGACACAACATGTGCATCGATCGACACACGAGCGAGATGGGCATTCCTCGGCGAGTTTAATGAAGAATGTGGAAATTGCAGTTTTGCCCAGAAGTTTCAGTATTTACAAGGAAGCCCCAAGACGTGATTAGGCTAATATAATTAGGTTTTTACAAACATTTTTAGTTACACATTCATACTTTGAGCTGGGAGTTTTAGAGCTTTTTGGGGCTGATCTGAACCTGTATTGCTTCCTGCTTTTGGAGAAGATTTCGAACCCCTTTGTTTCTTTACCCTCTTTAATGCAATTTATTTATTCATTGATTATGTTTTCATTAATCATGTCTGAGTAGATTCATAGTTAGGTTTAGGGATTCTCGTTAGGGATTTCATGACTTGCTAGATTTATTTATTTAGTTAAAGATTCATATCATATTTGTTCGTCAACCTGAATTGTGCTTAATACTAGTTCCTAACCTGATCACTTAGAATCTAGACACTAGGTTTATAAATTGACACGAAAGTATAATTTAGAATTTGAACTATTTAGGTTGAGCAATTTAATTATCTGCAAAGAAATTTGGCTTAATTGAATTGTGAACAAATTGAACTTGCACTTAAGGCTACTTTAATCTGTTAGGAATTGCAAAGAAATTTGGGTTTCTACTAATTAGACTTAGAGAATTCTCGCAACGAAAGTTGGTTAGTTCTATATCCGTGTTTGAGTTCTAGAACCGAACTTAATTTGATCCTTACTGATTATCTGATATACTTGTCTGATTTCCTGAGAACTCCCTAGACTTAGCGCTTTTAGTTGATTGCTTACAAACCGTTCTTGCTACTGATTTACTTTCTGCTTAGTTACTTACTTTCTTAATTGTTTCTCCTAGCTTAACTTGACGTTCTATATTCTATCGTAGGATTTCTTGAGTCTCTGTGGTTCGACCCCTAGATACTAGAATTGTTCTGTGCACTTGCAGTTGACCTTAGGGAATTTAAAACTTCGAGCATATCAAGTTTTTGGCGCCGTTGCCGGGGACTCTTTTGAGTCCTTGATAGATTTGAATTTGAAGTTAAGACTAGGATTTGTTGTTTTTATTTTTGGTTACTAATTTCTCTATTTTTCTCTGTCGCAGGTCTGATATTCGCTTAGCATCGATCGTTGCATTCTTTTGAATCGATCGTTACAAGGAGAATCTGAGTTGAATCGATCGTTGCATCTTAGCATCAATCGTTGCACTACGATTACCGACGGTTTATGCAGATGCGTGATACCAGAAGTAATCCGAACTCGAATCTCGTTAATCTCATACTTGAGGAGCTTGCTAGACTAGAGAGAACTAACAGAAAAGGTCAACAAGCAAGGATGGTGCAAAATTGCTTGATTCTGAGACCTGATGCTCAACGTGTTCTGAGGGACGACCAGAACAACTGATACAATGATGCTGGGCATAGGATTGATGCTGGAGGAAATGTGATCCCTGAACCTGAGCCTGAACAGCCCCAAGGACAAGGACAAGGGCAAAGGCAGATGGTTGTTCATCCTAATGAGAGGACTCTTGCTGACTACAATCGTCCGGATGAGTTTCATGCAAACCGGTCAGCAATTGTACCTCCTGGTTTTGAGAGGAATGACTTCGAGATCAAGACTATCTACTACTCTATTCTGAGGCAGAATGCCTTCCATGGTTTCCCAAATGAGCAGCCAATGGACCACATTGATGAGTTTGAAGACATCGTCACTGGGATGAAGTACGATGGGGTGAACTATGACTACTTGTTTCTCAAACTTTTCCCCTATTCTCTCGCTGGAGATGCTGCAGCTTGGCTGTGTTAGAATCTCCTAGGATCTAGGGTTTGATATATTGAATCACCAACCTCGTTCTTACCTTGTTTCTGGCAGCGGAATGAATGATGAACGGGATCAGTAGCGACACAGGTGCCTCGCCTCTACCACGTACACACGCACAAAAGATGGAAAACGGGATGCTAGTGCCGAATCTGTGGAATCTGTGAGTTTCTCGTGTTTCTACTTTTCTGTCAGAGAGAAAAGGAGACGGCTAGGGTTCAGGTCGACCATATAAGCCTTTATATATCGACCTGGAAATGACATCATCAACCGTCGGACAAACCCGACTCGGTTACGTCATCAATCCGAAACATCAGTTTCGAAACCCGATATGCAACGATCGACACACTTAATGTGTCGATCGTCACACCTCCACGAAAAGCTTGCATCGATCGACACACTCATGCATCGATCGACACATATCATAAAACTCTATGTCAATGTGTATCCAATACACATCAACATGATCATTACCATAATGATCATTTCCACATTCATGCTTCCAGTTTGCTTAGGTGTGTGACCCTATAGGATCATATAATACTGGCAGTAAGTCTACAACTTACAGACTGCAAGAGGCTTCTAGCAAAACATTGCAACCACCCAGTATTATACGAATGTCTGATCTCGACACACAACTATCATCAGGAGTGAGTACAAGTGTGATTTCAGGACACTATCCCAACAATCTCCCACTTGTACTGGAATCATCAATTCCTATAATCCTTTTGTCTCTATATCTCGATTTGGCATAAGGCAAGATTGGTGTCATCCTTATTAAGCCAACATCGTGTTTATCGAACTTCTGATCTCATACTGAACATTACAAACAACTGAACTACGGTTCGTTTGAGTGCGGCCACACATTTTCTCATTATTAAATCTTCGATAGGCCCTGAGATATTTATCTCCCGTTATTCAAGAGGGACAAATTCCATCTTGTTCCATCCCTGTTTCAACGCACATTTCATGATATACCTGAACAGTGCCGTTATAGCCGCCAGTTACGGGTCGACGTTTGACAAGGTCAAAGTGTACCAATTCACATGCAAGAAAGCATGATGAACTCAGGTCTAAGGACTATACTCTATAGTCGTAATGAGAACCACTTATGACACATATATAACTATCTTGTAGACTTCTCATTAGCGGGTCATGTCCGATCATATGTTCACCAACATATACCTATGTGACTGACTGCGATAATCATATCATTGGCTCCATGAAACTTAGCCAACAGTCACCTCACAATCTAGTCTCTCGCGGTTGTCAGCGTCCCACTTTGACAACCTCGACTAGGGACAGATCATAATTTATGTCATCTATACTTATAGGGTTTCACGATCAAGTCCTCAACTTGATGACCTATAATATAACATAAACTTATTTTGGAACCATTATTTAGATCACAATAAATAATGCTGAAATCAAATTTCATTTAAACATATCCAAAAGAATGTTTACAAGAACATCTTATTATAACTAAAATAAAACTAAAAACTCCCACTAGAATCAAGATTACATCTTTAGATCTCTAATGCCTACAGCAGTCGTATGACTTTCATGCTTAGGCCTTGGGAGTGACTTAGTCAGAGGATCAGTGACATTCTCATCCGTCGGAACTCTGCTGATCTTTACATCACCTCTATTGACGATATCACGAATCAGGTGATATATCCTCTCAACGTGTTTGGACTTCTGGTGTGACCTGGGTTCTTTCGCTTGAGCAATGGCTCCATTGTTATCGCAAAACAAAGCCACTGGCTCCAAGATACTAGGAACCACACCAAGTTCAGTCATATGAACTTCTTGATCCAAACAGCTTCCTTTGCCGCTTCTGAAGCATCAACATATTCAGCTTCCGTCGTGGAATCAGCTACGGTATTCTGCTTAGAGCTCTTCCAGCTCACTGCACCGCCATTTAGACAGAAGACATATCCAGATTGTGATCGGAAATCGTCTCTGTCGGTCTGAAAACTCGCATCAGTGAATCCATTCACCACCAGTTCTTCACTTCCTCCATACAGCAGGAATTTATCCTTAGTATGTCTCAAATACTTGAGAATATTCTTGGCGGCTGTCCAGTGATCTTCACCCGGATCAGATTGGTATCTACTCGTCATGCTTAACGCGTAAGCTACATCTGGACGAGTGCAGAGCATGGCATACATAATAGATCCTATTGCAGAAGCATAAGGAATCCTATTCATGCGCTCTCGCTCAGCATGTGTCTTCGGACACTGCTTCTTTCTGAGACTAATGCCATGAGACATTGGTATGAAGCCCTTCTTGGAATCATGCATCTTGAATCTGTGCAACACCTTATCAATATAAGTGTCCTGGCACAGTCCAATCAGCCTGTTCATTCTATCTCTGTAGATTCTGATTCCAAGAATATACGCGGCTTCTCCCATGTCTTTCATGGAAAAACAACTTCCGAGCCAAGTCTTAACAGACTGAAGCAACGGAACGTCATTACCGAGGAGGAGTATGTCATCGACATACAGTACGAGAAACGCAATTTTGCTCCCACTAGTCTTCTTGTAAACACATGGTTCTTCTTCGTTCTTGATGAAACCAAATTGTTTTACTGCTTCATCAAAACGAAGATTCCAACTCCGTGATGCTTGCTTCAACCCATAAATGGATTTATGAAGCTTGCATACCTTCCCAGAGTCTTTAGGATCAACAAAACCTTCAGGCTGTGTCATATACACATCCTCTTCCAGAATACCATTCAGGAATGCGGTTTTGACATCCATTTGCCAAATCTCATAATCATAATGAGCAGCAATTGCTAGAAGAATCCGAATGGATTTAAGCATAGCGACTGGGGAATAGGTTTCATCATAGTCAATACCATGAATCTGCTTGAAACCTTTAGCCACCAACCTCGTTTTGTAAATCTGTACATTGCCATCCACGTCAATCTTCTTCTTGAAGATCCATTTACACTCAATGGCCTTTGCACCATTAGGTAAATTGACCAAGGACCATACTTGGTTTTCTGACATGGATTCCATTTCGGACTTAGAGGCTCCAAGCCACTTTTCGGAGTCCGGGCCCATCATTGCTTCCGCGAAGGTCGCTGGTTCGTCACTTTCAATGATCATCAGATCATTGCAATTGGTCACGAGAAATCCATAGTATCTCTCGGGTTCGTGACGGATCCTTCCGGATCTGCAAACTTAAGGCTCCACAGGCGCCGGTTCCACAGAACATTGTGGATCCAACTGATGCTCTTCCTCAACAGGTTGAACATTTTCCTGTGCATCTTGAATTTCTTCGAGGTGTACTTTACTCCCACTGTTTTTCTTAGAAAGAAATTCTCTCTCAAGAAAAGAATAGTCCCGAGCAACAAAAACTTTGTTCTCAGATTGGTTGTAAAAGTAGTATGCCTTGGTATCTCTAGGATAACCAACGAAGTAGCATTTGTCTGATTTGGGGGCGAGCTTGTCAGAGATTAAACGTTTGACATAAGCCTCACAACCCCAAATCTTCAGGAAAGACAGACTAGGAATTTTCCCAGTCCACAATTCATGTGGTGTCTTATCCACTGATTTAGATGGCACCCTATTTAGTGTAAACGCAGACGTTTCTAGAGCGTATCCCCAAAAGGATAATGGAAGATTAGAATGACTCATCATAGACCGAACCATATCCAATAAGGTTCGATTCCTCCTCTCTGACACTCCATTCCATTGAGGTGTTCCAGGAGGAGTGAGTTGTGAAACAATTCCACACTCGCTCAGATAGTCGCTGAACTCTTGGCTTAAGTATTCTCCTCCGCGATCCGATCGCAGAACTTTGATACTTTTGCCAAGTTGGTTATGTACTTCATTCTTGAATTTCTTGAATCTATCAAAGGATTCTGACTTGTGTCTCATCAAATAGACATAGCCATACCTACTGAAATCATCAGTGAAGGTAATGAAGTACTTGTAATTTCCTCTGGCAACAGTGCTCATTGGCCCACATACATCAGTATGAATAAGGCCCAATAACTCACTGGCCCTAGTGCTGGGAATTTGATTCAAAGCCCGCGGGTCCCGCCCCGCTAGACCCGTCGCGGGGCGGGTGCGGGTCGATTTTTTTTTTTTTTAGTTTTGCGGGGCGGGTGCGGGTTGGAATTTTTTTTGGCAGGGCGGTTGCGGGTCGGTAAATTTTACATTGCGGGTTCGCGGGTACCCGCAAATTTTGTTTTTTAAAATTTAAATTTAATATTTTATTAATATTTGTGAATTTTAGTGTTTAAATTTAAAAATAAAATAAAATATATAAAATTTATTGAAAATACTTAGTTTTTTAAATACAAATTATAAATTTACGTTTTTAATATTAAAATTTTATTAATAAATTTTGTTTTTATTTTAAAATATATATAATTAAAAAATAATTAATATTTTTAATATTTGCGGGTTACCCGCGGGTACCCGCAAAATTAAGCGGGGCGGGCGCGGGTGAAGGTTTTGAGTCCGCGGGTTTGGCGGGTCGGATTTTAGCGGATCAAAAATTTACTTAACCCGCCGCGGGTCGGGTTCGCGGGTCGCGGGTTGACCCGATTCCCAGCACTAACTGGCCCTTTCATTTGGTTTGTTGAAAGGGGCCCTAGCCATTTTGCCCATCAAGCAAGATTCGCATTTCTCACATGATTCAAAATCAAATGAGCCCATAAGCCCATTTCGATGGAGCCTTTGGATGCGTTTCTCATTGATATGGCCCAAACGACAATGCCATAAGAAAGTCGGGTTTTCGTCATTGGACTTAAACCGCTTTGTATTTATGTTAAAGACAGACATTTCTTGGTTTAAAACATATAACCCATTATCTAATGGGGCGCTACCATAAAATGTACCATCACGATTAAAAGAACAAACTTTATTCTTAACTGCAAAATCAAAACCTTCCAAATCCAAAACGGAAACTGAAATTATTTTTCTGCTAATCGCAGGTACAAAATAGCAATTATTCAAAGCTAAAACCATGCTCGAAGGTAAAGACAACTCATAGGTGCCTACGGCTAGTGCAGCAACCTTAGCTCCATTCCCGACCCGCAGCTCCACTTGTCCTTTCTTCAGCGTCCTACTGTTTCTTAGTGCCTGCATATTAGTACAAATATGAGCACCGCAGCCGGTATCCAATACCCACGAAGTAGAACTAGAAGACATAACATTGAGTTCGATAACATAAATACTTGAGTCAGACGCATCATACGTCTTCTTCAGCTTCTTGTAATCTTCCTTGAACTTCTTGCAGTCTCTCTTCCAATGCCCCAACTGCTTGCAGTAGTTGCACTTATCCTCAGGAGAAGGCCCGGATTTGGGGTTGGGCTTGGGCTTGTCTTGATTCTCAGTCTCGACAACCTGGGCCTTTCCCTTATCCTTCTTAGGTTTCTTAAACCTTTTACCCCCTTGTACCATCAGGACACTGGGAGTAGCCTTCTTGAGATTCGGCTCTGCTGTCTTCAGCATACCGTGCAACTCAGTCAATGTCTTAGTCATGTTTTGCATGTTGTAGTTCATGATGAACTGATCAAAACACGACGGCAAAGACTGCAGAATCATGTCAGTGGCTAGTTCCTGGCTAATGGCACAGTCCAGTTTCCCCAGGTTATCAATGTAACCCATCATTTTAAGGACATGAGGACTTACTGGACTGTCCTTAGCCAGCTTGCAATCCATAAGAGATTTAACCGTCTGGTATCTCTCTGTGCGAGCTTGCTCCTGAAACAAAGCTTTCAGGCTGTTAATCATCTCAATGGGTGACATCACGTTCTCATATTGCTTCTGCAGCTCAGAGTTCATAGTTACCAGCATTAGACAATTAACATATTTGACATCAGCTGAATGCTTATCATAAGCATTCTTGTCTGCCTGCGAGGCATTGGAACGTGGCCTCTCGGGGAGAACTCTTTCAAGGACATATTCCTTGTTCTCCTGCCTGAGAACTATTCTCAGGTTCCGATACCATTCCAAGAAATTAGATCCATTTAACTTGTCCTTCTCAAGGACGGATCTCAGTGAGAAAGTGTTGATGTGAGTTGAGACAGACATAGCTGTAATTAAAAGAGGTAGAGGTTTTTGTTATAATGCTCAAGGAAATGAGAAATCTTATCTAATAAGAAAACTCGCATTGTATTCATAACTATGTTTCCTCAGATGAATACAATGAACCAAGATCCTCAGATCACCAAAATTCGAGTGGGCGACTCGCCATCACCCAAACTTTAGTCATCCAGGTAAGCAAATCATTGCTAATTGTACCCAGTACAACTCTTGGTCGCAGATAAGACAATCCATGTCTTATCCACTCTGATGTCTCTGGGCCCAGAACTTCTGATGGCCCAGTCAAGTAAACCAATCTTTTCCTGTCTTGCGATCATTGACAGTCGCACTGCAAGTCTATCAATGACCACCTGCCTTACTCATGTTGCTGTGGATACCAAGGACTCCAAGACTATCCAACGAACGACACGAGTCTTGACAGTAGACAAGATCGGGCAAGACATCAAGATCACTTGATATTTAATTGAGGAAAGGAACTATTTTATCTTGATGTATATCCAATACACATCCAAGAAATTATAAATTTATTTAAAACATTCAGTTTTAATAGTTTTAGGTTCATTTTGATTTGGTATTCGCAACTAGAAGTCCAACTTCTGAGTCTGTGAGTTGTGTGTCGATCGACACATCCTTTGCATCGATCGACACATCTTAACCACAATCAAAATTGTTTCCGGTTCAATCCAATCCAACCGAAAACAACTAACTGCATCGATCGATGCACCCAGTTCGTCGATCGATACAATGCGAGTTTTCGCGGTGCACCGATCGACACAAGCTTAGTGTCGATCGACGCTATGCGAACAACCCAAAAGATTTTACGAGTTTTCGCTCTGTGACGATCGACGCACGCTTTGCATCGATCGACACGCTGCGACAAAACCCTAAAATTATTTACGTGTTTTCGCTCTGCATCGATCGACACACTGTGAAAACACAGGCATCGAATTCTTCAACAGAGGCTTTAATCCGAGATTAATTCTTGAAAAAACGATTTTAGCAGGCAATAATCAATTCAACAAACTCAGTTTTCGAATTAATTGTGTCAGATTCAATAGTCTAAACCCTAACATGCTCTGATACCACTGTTGGATTCTCCTAGGATCTAGGGTTTGATATATTGAATCACCAACCTCGTTCTTACCTTGTTTCTGGCAGCGGAATGAATGATGAACGAGATCAGTAGCGACACAGGTGCCTCGCCTCTACCACGTACACATGCACACAAGCTGGAAAACGGGATGCTAGTGCCGAATCTGTGGAATCTGTGAGTTTCTAGTGTTTCTGCTTTTCTGTCAGAGAGAAGAGAAGACGGCTAGGGTTCAGGTCGACCATATAAGCCTTTATATATCGACCTGGAAATGACATCATCAACCGTCGGACAAACCCGACTCGGTTACGTCATTAATCCGAAACATCAGTTTCGAAACCCGATATGCAACGATCGACACACTTAATGTGTCAATCGTCACACCTCCACGAAAAGCTTGCATCGATCGACACACTCATGCATCGATTGACACATATCATAAAACTCTATGTCAATGTGTATCCAATACACATCAACATGATCATTACCATAATGATCATTTCCACATTCATGCTTCCAGTTTGCTTAGGTGTGTGACCCTATAGAATCATATAATACTGGCAGTAAGTCTACAACTTACAGACTGCAAGAGGCTTCTAGCAAAACATTGCAACCACCCAGTATTATACGAATGTCTGATCTCGACACACAACTATCATCAGGAGTGAGTACAAGTGTGATTTCAAGACACTATCCCAACAGGCTGAAACAACTTCCACCTGGGAAGTTTACTACTTGGGATGCTTTGAAGAGTGAGTTCTTGAGGCACTTTTACGATGATGCTCGCTCTGATCAGTCGAGACAGGATATTCTCGCTTTCTCCCAAGGTCCTACATAGCCTCTTAAGGCTGCTTGGATGAGGTTTAAGAAGTACCAACGTGACTGTCCTCATCATGGATTCACTGAAGTGACATTGCGGGGCATATTCTTTAGAGGTAATGATCCCCCCTACCAGACTGCGTTGGACAATTCCAGCAATGGAAATTTCAACACAAGGACTCCTGAGCAAGCGAAGACATTGATAGATAACTTGGTGAGCAGTAATAGCACCAAGACTGCTGATAGGAGAAGGAAAGAGTCTGGTGGGAAGATAGATAATCTGGAGATTGCTGACATCAGGAGCAAGTTGGACACTGTTTGTAATTTGTTGGCTGGAAAGAAAGTTGTCCACTTTGCTCAGGAAGTTGAAGTGTTCCAAGCTGGACAAGATCATCACGAAGAGGATGTGAACTACATTGGTGGCTCTGGATTTCAAGGGAATAGGTTTGGAAATCAGCAAGGTAACAAGTTCTTCAATGGTGGATAGACTGTTGGTTATCAGAAGCCTTTTCAGCAAGGTAATTCTTATCAGAGAACCTATGGATCATCTTCTTACCAGACACCTCCTGCTGCTAATGCTCATGAGAGCAAGATGGAAGCCATGATGGAGCAGTTGCTGGAAGGGCAGACTAAGACTGCTGTGGACTTCAACAAGAAGTTAGATGCTGTGTATGAGGATCTTAATGGGAAGTTTGAGTCCTTAAGTACACATGTGAAGCTATTGGACACACATGTGAGCCAAATTTCAAGATCAATAAAGGAAAAGAATGTCATGGACACCCACATCAAAGCTTGGTCAGTCTATAATGATGATGGGTCAACCCGAGGAGAGAAATTTGAGTTAAATACAGCTGAACTGGTGGAAGAAGCTGAGAAATCCGAAACTAAAGCAAAACACTCGGCTGGAATCTGTGAGGAATTAGCTGCATCGATCGATGCACCAAGTGCGACGATCGTTGCAAGTTGTGGGCATACAGTTTCATTTGTTTCTTGTGGCATTGATGAAGAGACGGATCAAGAGCTTATTAGACTTTTCCCTGGGGTGTCTGAGATAAATCAACAAGAGATTGAGAAGGCCAGACAGCTGGAAGAGATGGATGAGAAGTTGGAAGAAGAGTCACAATCTGATGATCCACCATATCACCCTTGTGTGCAGAGATACTTGGAGAAGATGCTGCCAATGGACGAAATGTTGAAATATTATTTGATAGTGGTCCCTAGACAGATCAGTGATGTGCTGCTAACTCAGATCCCTAAGAAGCTATCTGATCCTGGTATATTTGTGCTGAGTTGTTCTATCTTTGAGGATAGCTTTAGGCGTTCTTTGTGTGACTTAGGAGCTGCTGGAAGTCTCATGCCATACTCTGTGGCAAAGAAGCTGGGGATGACAGATTTTTCACCCACTACGACCTCTCTTGTTCTAGCTGATCAATCAATAAGGATTCCGGAAGGAGTTTTTGAGGACGTCCCAGTGAGATTTGGAAACTACTTAGTTCCGACAGAATTCTTGGTGCTTAAGTACGACAATGAGCAGGATGATGCTCTGATACTGGAAGACCATTCTTAGCCACGGCTGGAGCAGTGATCGATGTAAGGAACAGTCTGATTGATCTCTATCTGGGAGATGAACCTCTACGCTTTGAGATGGATATGCTGCGCAGGCCAAAGATTGATGGTCAGACTTTTACCATTGAGGATGGACAGGAAGAGCAGACGAGTGGAACTTTGGTTTCAGATCCTGGAGAACATTACATCCCTTCTACTCTTGGACGAGCTCACACCGACACAGCTTACTCTCCACCTTGGATGAGGAGACTTTCACAGAGGCACTCACAGTCTCTGTTGAAACCTCCAGGAGCTTGATCTTATTCGACCGGTCAAGCTAATGACCTTAAACAAGTCCTGAGTTGGAGGCAATCCACTGTTTGGTTTGTACATATTATTTTTGGTGTTTTTCCTAAGATTTTACGTTTTGGTTTTGTCTTTGCTGTGTTTTCATTACAGAACACGAGTCTGGAGACCGTTGATGCAAGGAGATTTGACAAAGAGAAGAATCGCCTTGTGACGATCGTTGCGGACCTATGCAACGGTCGTTGCAGGGAGATGTGACGAGGAGATGAAATCTCCTTGCAACGATCGCTGCACTTAGTGCAACGGTCGATGCAAGCGCGACCAGGTAAGTCACGCTAAATTTTCTTTATTCTTTCTTCTTCTTCATTTCTCTCTCGCGAAAAACCCTAACCGATTTCCCCTTTTTGATTTCTCACTCATTTCATGCTCAATTGAAACGATTCAAAGCTCTAACCCACTTGATTTTTTGAGCTCTATCCGTATCTCTGATCAATTTGAGCCGAAACTAAGGTATGTTCTCTTAATCTCGATCTTTCAGACGCGAACCTAAGGTATACAAGTTTGATTTTTAACCTCTGAAACTTGAAACCGTGCTGATATAGGCTTGATTTAGTATGATTGATGATGAGATTGTACTGCTATTGTGATATTCTTATGCGATTTGAGGAGTCTGTGAAATCACCTTGCAACGACCGATGCATGAGC
The DNA here is from genome assembly GCA_030180135.1 of Orychophragmus violaceus. Classification (NCBI taxonomy): domain Eukaryota; kingdom Viridiplantae; phylum Streptophyta; class Magnoliopsida; order Brassicales; family Brassicaceae; genus Orychophragmus; species Orychophragmus violaceus. The sequence goes on from CM058231.1 coordinate 83,830,838, forward strand.
GAGAAAGGTAAAAACCGACAGAACATTAACTCATCCTTAACATTTTCTTTCTTTCTTTTACCGATCCTAAGCTTGACACTACTGGGGACAGTGTGTTTCAAGTGTGGGGGAGGTGGTACTAACATTTATCTTTTTGTTTTCTTAGAGTCAGTCCTGTTTTCAAAAATTTGTTTTATCGAGTCAAAACGGTTTAAGTAAGAAAGAGTGAATTTTTGAGAAGTTAATAACACTTGAAGGAACTTAAGTAACCATTGGGATGAGCTTGCAGATGCATCTATGACTATTAGAAAACCCCAACACAGATCAGCTTACTGAGAACACCCACATCACTTCAGGTATCAGAGGATCCTTTACTGACTTCACCATTAATTTTGACTTAATTTTCTCACCTAAGGGCATGGCATACCTTGAGTAGGACTTCTCTGTTAGTTCTGACACAGCTTGTAAACCTGTCCGAGTAAGGTTCCCTTCTCCCCTTCTCTAAAGTAAAGTAAAAAAAAAGAGAATAATAAACTGAGGATGAGCTAGTAGCTCCGAAGTGGTCGCGGGAGTGGTAGCTACCACTATTACCTCCTGTGCATCCATGGAATGTGTCCAAAGTACACCCCATAACAGGAAGAGCACTGATAAAAAAAATAAAATGATACCCAATGGGGAAAAATCAGTTGCTAAGGAAGGGAAAAGAGAAGAAAGGAACCAGAAAAAGATAGTATGGTGGTGTAGAGCTAACAGAGTAAGAATCCATGTGCCCTTTGATCGATAACCCTTAGGTGAGACCGCACTTAAATACTTATAGAAGTCAGTAGGGTGAATTTGAATGCTTGAATGTGATTGTGGAGTTTACTTGGGACAATTGCTAAGTGTGGGAGAAGTATATGTTGGTCTTGATGTCTGCAGGTGAATCTTTTACGTGGCTTACTAAGGGGAATTTGAGTGTTGTTGCTTCTAAGATGAAAAAGTTTCTGAAAGTTTTCAAACCTCTTCACTACATTTTAGTTCTCTGTTTTGCTTGAAGGCAAGCAAAGGCTAAGTGTGGGGGAGTTGATATACCATGGATTTTAGGGCTTTTAACCATAGTATATATCTTATTTATCGAGTCTTTTGTTATGTTTTGGAGTCTTTTAGGTGTGTTTACAGGTCTAGGCACATTTGGAGCGGAATTGGAGATTATGGAGCATTCTGGAGCATTTTGGAGATTTAACGCGAGAGATAGAGTTCACTGTCCAAAACAGAGGATTGCATCGATCGACACAACATGTGCATCGATCGACACACGAGCGAGATGGGCCTTCCTCGGCGAGTTTAATGAAGAATGTGGAAATTGCAGTTTTGCCCAGAAGTTTCAGTATTTACAAGGAGGCCCCAAGACGTGATTAGGCTAATATTATTAGGTTTTTACAAACAGTTTTATTTACGCTTTCATACTTTGAGCTGAGAGTTTTTAGAGCTTTTTGGGGCTGATCTGAACCTGTATTGCTTCTTGCTTTTGGAGAAGATTTCGAACCCCTTTGTTTCTTTACTCTCTTTAATGCAATTTATTTATTCATTTATTATGTTTTCATTAATCATGTCTGAGTAGATTCATAGTTAGGTTTAGGGATTCTCGTAAGGGATTTCATAACTTGCTAGATTTATTTACTTAGTTAAGGATTCATATCATATTTGTTCTTCAACCTGAATTGTGCTTAATACTAGTTTCTAACCTGATCACTTAGAATCTAGACTCTAAGTTTATAAATTGACACGAAAGTGTAATTTAGAATATGAACTATTTAGGTTGAGCAATTTAATTATCTGCAAAGAAATTTTGTTTAATTAAATTGTGAACAAATCGAACTTGCACTTAAGGCTAGTTTAATCTGTTAGTAATTACAAAGAAATTTGGGTTTCTACTAATTATACTTAGAGAATTCTCGCAACGAAAATTGGTTAGTTCAATATCCGTGTTTGAGTTCTAGAACCGAACTTAATTTGATCCTGACTGATTATCTGATCTGCTTGTCTGATTTCCTGAGAACTCCCTAGACTTAGCGCTTTTAGTTGATTGCTTACAAACCGTTATTGCTACTGATTTACTTTCTACTTAGTTACTTACTTTCTTAATTGTTTCTCCTAGCTTAACTTGACGTTCTATAGTCTATCGTAGGATTTCTTGAGTCTCTGTGGTTCGACCCCTAGATACTACAATTGTTTTGTGCACTTGCAGTTGATCTTAGGGAATTTAAAACTCCGACCATATCAGCTTTCCCGCCGACGTGACAACTGCTAGTGCCAGCTTTTTGATTGTTGGGTATCGGGTTTCTGCTCCATCTTGTGTCTTGCTGATGTAGAAGACCGGCTTTTGTTCACCGCGGTCCTCTCTTACCAGCACTCCACTCACTGCCGCGCTCGATACTGGAATGTAAAGATAGAGAGTCTCACCTTCTTCTGGCTTAGCTAGTACTCGAGATGCGGTGAGGTATTCCTTCAATCGTTAGAAAGTTTCCTCGCAACTTTCGTCCCATTCGAACTTTTTGTTTCCTCTTAGGAGCTTGTAGAAGGGGAGGCACTTATCCGTTTGCTTCAATTCCTCGCTCCATCACGATATACCCTAAGAATTCTCCAGACGTGATGCCGAAGGTGCACTTCTACGGGTTTAGTTTCATTCCGTAATCGTTTAATAGAAGGTTCCTCGATCCGTTTTGAACGAGTTTTTCTCTCTATCATCAAAGTGCATGAGGATTTGGTTTTATCCGGAGAAGGTGTCCATAAACAAGAGGAGCTCGTTGCCGGCGGTTGCTTCGACCTATCGATCTATGTGTGGTAATGGGAAGCAGTCTTTGGGGCAAACTTTTTTCAGGTCGTTGAAGTCAACGCATACTCTCCACTTGTCGTTCTTCTTCTTTACCACCACTGGGTTTGCGAGCCACTCGGGGTATTTTACTTCCAAGATGGACCCGACACCTAGTATCTTGTCCACTTCGTCGTTCACTGCTTGTGCTCTCTCCGCTCCAAGCTTCCTCATCTTATTTTGATATGTTTGTACGTTCTATCAACATTGGGTTCGTGGCGGGAAATCCTTGGGTCAATTCCAATCATGTCTCTGACCAACCATGCGAAGGTCGAGACATGTTGTTTAAGGAAATTGATCAGTGCAGCTCTGATGTCGAGGCCGAGATCGGCTCCGATTCCTACGCTCCGTTCAGGGTTCTGATCATCAATTTTTACGCGTTCAATCAACTCCAGCCAGGGGTGGTCTCGATCGAATTCCTTCGGAGGATTTTCCTCTTCCCAAATAGTCTTTGTATCGGCTCCGATGCTGTTGCGTGCTCCGTCGCCTTGCTAGGGTAAGTTAGATTGGTTCCCTTCTCCTCTCGTCATAGCGTTGGTGTCATCGTCTGCACCGTTCGTCCCTCCTATCTCTTGAATTAATAACATGTTATGATCAATGATTGAAGAAATTTATATACATACGAATTGAATCTATTTTGATTCATCAATCAGACACAGATGTAAGTGAAAGCATCACCAATTATATATAAGGATTCACTCCTATCTTCAATATATAATCAAAATATCAAAACTTTGGGAGCTCCATGGGGGAGTAAAGTTACAAGTTGAAAAATAACGGCTCATTGGAGGCGATTTTGGTTTGGTTTTGCAATTCAGTCGCAATATTTTGCGACTACAAAATCAGTCTCGACTTGCAGTCGCTAATTATTTGTTAGTGTTAGCCAAATGTATATAATGTACACAAGCACCTTCATAGTCAAGCATACATGCTATCAACATATCTTATAGCGTTTGAATATTCGGTTATGACCATCTGTGATAGATGATATGCGGTACTAATGTACATTGTGGTTCCTAACTCTTTTGGAAAGGCCTGCTAGAGTTCTGAACAAAACCTCAAATCACTATCTAAAACAATGCTTATTGGGATACCATGCAGTTTGACGATATTAGTTAGATACACCTCGACTAGTTTCTCAACATTATCTAACATTTCTCAACCTTATCTAACATTTCTCAACTAAAATCACCCAAACAACATTATTGTCACCTTCTGACCTTGGCAACCCACTAAGAAAATCTATTGTGATCATATCCCACTTCCACTACAAGAAAACAACGTTTTTGCGACTACATTTCGCGACTATATTTGTAATCGTAAAATTTACGACTATTTGGAGACTAATTTACTACTGTATTACGACTATTAAAATATGTTTATATATTAGCCTCTAATTTAAAACCAATAAGTTAGTCGCTAATTTAATCGCCAATTTACGACAAACTAACGATTATTGTCGAGACCGAAAAATTTAGTCACCAAGTAGTCGCTAATTTCACGACTAAATTAACGACTATATTTGTTGGTCGTAAATTAGGGACTAATATAAGACCATATATTGGTGGTCACAATACAGTCGTAAACTAGTCTCCGAGTAGTCGAAAAATTTACGACTAATTAATGACGATTACTGAGACTGGAAAAATTAGTCGCCAATTAATCGCTAGACTCAAACACTATATCCAAACCCTATACCCTAAACTTTAAATCATAAACTCTAAAGTTAAACTCTTTATCATAACTATAAAATCAAAATGTAACTATAAATTACATACATACAACTAATATTTAAACCATTTACATATATACTTTACAAAGAATCAATTAAAAATATTTTAAACAATAAATTAAATGTAATGATTTTTTTTTTTGAAATCTACTAATAATTTAGACACTATAATAAATTAAATCCCTAAACCTTAAACAAACTCTAAAATCCTAAACTATAAAATAAAAATATAAAAGAATTTTTATTCATAAATCCTAACCCTAAACCCTAAAAAAAGTCCTAAAACCCTAAAATATAAGCACAAATCTAAAAGAATTATTATTTTTTCATATCCATAAGATTGAACACTTATAAAAAGATTTATTATTTTCCAAATCTACTATTTTCAAGCATTAACTTAAAACTTTTAACATGACACTTTAAACTAGCCCTGGGATATAAAACCGAACCGAAACCGAACCGAAGTTTTATGAACCGAAACCGAACCGAACCAAAGAAAAAACCGATTGGTAGGTTTATTAAAAACAAAAAACCGAAAAACCGAATAACCGAACCGAAGAACCGAAGAACCGAAGTCCCTGGCCTATTATTCATTATTGTAGACTTGTAGTTGTCGATCGGTTTTGATTTTCATAAAAGTTTCAATCTTTCAATATATATATACTTTTGTCAGTTTGTGTTTGTGTGTTTCATGTATATATATACATATAGCCTTGGAATATAAAATCGAACCGAAACATCGAACCGAACCGAAGTTTTATGAACCGAAACCGAACCGAACCGAAGAAAAAAACCGATCGGTAAGTTTTCCAAAAACAGAAAAACCGAAACACCGAATAATCGAATCGTAACCGAACCGAAGAACCGAAGTCCCAGGCCGACTTCAAACCCTACACCCTATACCTCAAACCATCATTATACTCTAAACTTTAAACTATTAATCATAAACTATAAAATCTAAATATAACCATTAATTATATACGTATAAAATTAATAGTAAAATCATTTATAATCACTAATTTTTATTTTCCAAATCTAAAATTTATAACCTGGAATCTTATCAATATAAATTTTCCACGAATCCATCTGTGGATAGTTAAAACCTTAAACCCCAAATACTATCCTTAAAACCTTAAATTATATAAAAATATAACTGTTATAATATATCCCAAAGCCAAGATTCAACATTTATCAAATAATCAAAGCTTAACATTATACTTAAACTTACAACATAATCTTATAATTATACCCTAAACATAAACCCTGAAACTTTAAATTATATAAAAATACAATACTAATATATATGCAAAAACTAAGATTCAATATTTATCAAAGAAATCAAATCTTAACATTATACTTAAACTTAAACCCTAACCCTATACCATGAACACAAATTCTAAATTTTATAAAAATATAAATAATATAATATATTTAAAAACCAGGATTCAACATTTATCAAAGAATCAAAATTTAAATATTATACTTAAACTCTAACCCTATACACTAAACACAAATCTGGAAAGTTTAAATAATATAAAAATATAAATACTATATATCCAAAATATAATTACTTAAAAACTGAAGAAAATTGTGCCAAATTGAACCCAAAATTTTCATAAGACCCTCCCAATTTTCAAATTTTCCCCTAGACAAAAAACTCATTCATCCCATTCTCTCTAGCTTTAGGGTATCGTTCATCTGGATAGTTCTCCTTCAATCGAAATCGAAATTGAGAGTTCATAAAATCGATTCTAGTTTACTCAATCAAGGATCCAGTCTTTGTTTCTTGCTTTCTCGAGCACTATTTTCACTCTCATCCTCTTTTTCTCCTCTGAATCATTCCTTTCTTCGTCAATATTATAATACAAATTTTCCGCTTTCCTCTCCAGCTCCTTCATCTCCTGCAATTATTTGGATTTCCGCTTCGTCTCCTTCTCACATCTAAGCTTCATCTTCTGTCACCACCACATCCTCCGTCGCTGGATCCATCGTCATGGTTGTCTAAAATCTATTCCCATCGTCATGGTAGTCGCTAAATAGTGGCCAATATAGTCGTAAATTAGTCACTAAATATTACTACTACGCTATGACTATTCTGCCATTACTTATGTTAGTCGTTAAAATAGTCGTAAAATGCCGACCATTTTTACGACTATTGAATTTAGCGACTAAGGATTTCCGACTACCAGATTTAGTCGCTATTTAGTCATAAAAATTGTTTAACTACTAATTAGTGACTAATAGTGCAGATGCAAAAATGCGGTTTTCTTGTAGTGAGTAACTCACTTAGTAATAGGGCTCTACTTTTACCAACTAACAAACATGACACTCAAATACAAACTTAGAAACCTCTCAGTTTATCTTGCTCCAATGGTAGTATCATTCAAATCTTGGTACTCTTTTTTAAATTCCTAGGATATATCAAAAATCGAAACTCATGCGCGTGCTGTAAGATCTTTGCCTTTAAAATTTTAGTGTCCAACACACAAACCCAATTCTTGAACAAAATCGTCATGTTAGTCATCACATCATAACTAGGCGAGTCATTATCTAATATCCTCCTCCAAGTTGCATATTCTTTTGTGTCTATAGAATTTTCCATAATCTTGGTTCAATGCCTCTATGTCTGTTGCATCCTCCTAAACTGTTGTGGTGCACAACTTATACATGCTGGTGTTTCTGAGTATATCTCATTCCTTTGGTTCTAGAAACCATACATTTTCTCCTCCGTAGTGCGTCTGCTACTTATTTATCTTTTATGGGGTGATATAATATCAAAGTCATAGACATCTCCACTCATATTTGATGCCTCTTGTTCAATCACTCTAATTGAACACATAATATAAACTCTTACGATATGTGTATATATGATTTTTTTCTCCATATAGATAAGCACGCCTTTTTTGAAAGAACCACTGCTGCGAGCTCTAAATCGTAAGTAGGGTAGTTTGTCTCGTGCTTTCGTAATTATCTGAATGTGTATGAAATTGCTTTCTCTTATTGCATTATAACACATCCTAAACCTGTTCCACATTCATCGGTATAAACCTTATGCGGAATTCATGTCATCGGAAGTACCAGTTTTAGTGTTTGGGTCAGATTATCCTACCAAATTTTGGAACTTTCTTCACATTCTTTTGACCACAAAAATTTTACGATTTTTCCTGTGAATTTAGTCATTGGTTTAGACAAACTAGAATTTGTTTTTTTTTTTTAAATAAATTTTATTGTAGTAACATACCAACCAAAAAAACTACGAATTTCTGGGGCACATGTAAGTGTAGGACAGTTGGTGATTAATGTAATCTTTTCTAGGTCCATTGTTTCTCCTCCTTTTAAAACTATAAGAAATATGAATCCAATCTTTCTATTCCAAGAGTTACACTTGCTATGATTTCAATACAATTTATGTTCTCACTACAAGAAAACAACATTTTTACGACTGCACTTTTAATCGCAAAATAGTTGTTAAACGCGGTTTTACGAATAGATTACGAATAAGTATGATACTTGTAAATACGTAGTAGCTAAAACGCATAGTCGTAAACATAGTCGGAAAGTAACGATTACTTTTATGACTAACATAGGTAGTTGTAACCTAGATGTAGCATAGTCGCAATATATGGATTAATTTTCGACAATTCTGGCGATAATTGTGCGACTAAAGAGGGAGTCTAGATGCAGTCAGAGGAATGTAGTCATCAAATAGTCGTTAAACTAGGTGACCATTGGGCGACTAATATGTGACTGAATAATATAGTCGCAAAGTAGTCATAAAGATTGGCCACTATGTAGCGACTAAGTAACGACCGTTTTAACTACTGTCTAGCGACTAATATGAACATCCACATACGAATATGTTAATGATGTTGCCAATATGTGGCGACTGTTATGTGACTGACTAGTATAGTCATCAATTAGTCGTTAGCTATGCTGAATGTTTATTGACCAATTTAACGACTATTTAGCAGCCAAGAGGAACATCCAGCCACTATCTGGTGACTACTATATGACTGTTTTATATAGTCACAACGTAGTTAAAATATATTTGACGACTGTTTAATCACTAATCGCACGACTATGCAGCGACTACGCGAGACATTTAGATAAGATTATGTTTTTGAATGTGCCACCACTTGTGACTGATGAGTGTTAAATTGACGACTGTTACGTATGCGTGAAAATAAGAATTTTGTATTATTTCATTTGTCAAATTTACGATTTGGTAATTAGTGATACTGCAATTTGAATGATATAAGAAATGTAAAAGACATTTGCTTCAACATACATTGATAACTTATATAGTTTTGTGTAGCATATATACACAAAATAGTATCTACATATGCAAACTCTAATATTAAGGAGTTTGGAAATCATACATACAAAAAATTAGTTGGGTAGAGACAATGAACTACGAAGCAGATATAGTTAAGTTGTACTATAGGAGAGAAAGCAGTACTGCAAACTAGAGGAAGTATCTTTCTGTTTTATCACAAGGAAAACGGACCAGCTATAGTAGGGTTGATTGAATTTGTTTGTAAAGATTCTAGAAATCTTCTTAACCAATTTTGATTCTCTGTCACGAGTTAACCTGAAAATAGCTTCAACAGAAGAGTGATAATTTGTCTCCAACGATATAATCACTATCTTGGAAACGTTCAACCACCCGAACTTTGCAAAAAAACATAGAGTAGTTGAACTGAGACATCTAAACTCAATTTCTTGATAACAATCAGATTAACATCATAACCATAATTGAATCGAACTCATCAGACCATCATAACTCATAAGAAAACCAACAATCAGATTCAAAAGCAAAAGATGATTTTAAAACAAACCATAAGAATATGCATAAGAATACAGCAAAAAAACCCATACAGAGAATAACAAGTCCAAACAAAATTTATATCAACAACTGAAGAAACAATATATAACAATAGACATACCAAGTCGAGTTGGGCGTAAGTGTGGGAGAGAAGAAGGTGGTAAAAATTTTCTGTCTGGCATCCAAAGCAGAGCATTCAGCGCCCACAGCATGTCCGCCTCGAGATCTGGGAAAACTGGAATTCAATAATAGACGCCTGGCGGCATTCAGCCTTCCTTCTCCTTTTAGGACATATCCTAAACAGAATCTAGTATTTATTGGTCGTGAATATCTGAATAGGGCGAACCACTCCGTGGTTATCTTTACTTCGGAACAAAACAATTAGAATTAGGCTCGGTCAACTGGAATGTGTATTATCCATATTGGGGATCTTCCAATTGTGAATAAGAAATTTTGTGATTCATTCCGATTAAACTTCCTTCCTATTAATCTGGAAATTTTTCTCAGATACAAGGAAATGATTCAATTCCAGAGCCAAAGATCGTAGTTCTCGAACAAGTAATCGAAAAGATTCAGGAGCATCTTCTGGTTTAGGTATTGTTCCTCCAATGATAGTGGTACCAAGTACTTCTTGGCGAGCTATAATATGATCAGATTGACAATTGTTAATTCCAGGGTTTCTCTGAATTTGAAAGTTATCACTTAGTAGGTTTTCATACCAAGGCTCAATCCAATTAAGTCCATAGCGTCTGCCAATTCTGCCATATCCTCCTTTTTTTTTTGAGATTAGGATCTCATTATAATGTCTTTCCACTTTTTCTTATTCCGAAACCTTGGCATTCATTACATATATATACTATTTTATTTCTTTAGTATCTTCTTTCATTTTTTAGCCCCATCCATATTGATTTAGTCTTCCACTTAGCTGCATGGAACAAAATGCTACTACTGAAACATGGAAGAATTCAAATATTAGATCAAAATACTATGTATGGAATAGAGCTACTTTGAGGTTCCCTATGAAATGAGGCATGGAACGGAGCCACTACGAAGAAGTTCCAGGGGTTACGAAGGAAACTTCGAGTTCATATTCGTCATGGGTTGAGAATGGGAATTGAACTCTATGAGATCTAGTCTCCCGTTGTTCCTAAGTAGCTCAGTGGGAGAGTGGTCGGCTGTTAACTGATTGGTCGTAGGTTTGAATCCTACTTGGAGAGATTTGATTCATTCCAAATTAAAGAATTCAGATAAATGCAATGCTGTTGAATTCTAAACGATATCGATCTCAAATACTCTACAATATCATTTTTTTTTAAAATTCTCTTTTCCTATTTCCATCTTTTCTTACGAAAATCATAATAGGTTACCTTCCTATTGATGTCCTAAAAAATCATTCTTGACGTCCGTTACGATGACCAAGGTATACGCTATTTGGCTCGAGCGAAGGCAACATACAGTGCTGCGAAACATCGCAGAAAGCTCAGATTTCTATACGTCAGTCAATCTATACTTCACCAGCATTAATGTATTTGGTGCCCACCTATGGTTATATCTAAATTTTTCAACACATGTTTGGAATCCGAAAACTCTTATGCTCTTCTCCTCAGAGGTATGTGTCTTTTTTATAGCGACAGTTGGGTCGACAAATTGTCGACTTCTAGCGACCGGATTGTTAACGGAGAGGCAATGTCAAGAGATCAGCAGATAGTCGATGGGTGATGGGGATATATGCGGATTCCATGTTCTTGCGGTTTTTTTATGGAGATGGAGAAGTTTTTAATCGTGGGTACATCATGGAGCGCGAATTTTCAACTCGAATGCATGTTAAGATAAATTTAATATATAAGTATGTAAGTTCAGACAGACAGTGTGAACTGTCCTATGAGAAGTAAGGAAGTGTAGATATCAACGGGCTTTATAGATGTACATGTGCTCCGATAAAGACTTGGCTGGCTTGGTGTGACTATGGTTTGAAAGTTACAATGTGTGATACATGATTTTGGACCACTTAGTCACTATTCGTCTTCTCAATTATGAGATATAATTTCAGAATTTGGCCTTGTTATCTTCATTAAGATCCCTAAATATTGTTTGTTATGTGTAGTAGATTATGTTACGATCAACTTTTCAATTATTGTATATATTACAGTTTTCAAGTTCTTAATTAATGAAATTAGTTATATTTTCAAAGCGACAATGGGAATATTAATCTAATCAAAATGGTTGTAGTGGTGGCATGACTCAAGTCGATAATTGATGGCCACCTTTAATGAGAAACAAAGCAATTTAACCATCCATCCTGTCTCATTTACATGATATTTAACAATGATTACTGTTGATTTGGTGGGGGGGGGGGGGTCTCGAAGAGAAACACTCCATAAGTGTCAGCAGTTTGTGTACTATTAGGGTATGTTTATATTACAAAAGACACGTGCGGCATGTAACAACTCGTCTCTTTCTCTCTCTCTCTCTCTCTCTCTCTCTCTCTCTCTCTCTCTCTCTCTCTCTCTCTCTCTCTCTCTCTCTCTCTCTCTCTCTCTCTCTCTCTTTGTTTTGCTTTGGCGTTCGAAACTAGTTATTAGAGTATGCATGTATGATGAAGAAATGAGAGTCGAAGCTGGAGGCTTTTGTCGATCGACGCACCCTTGGCATCGGTCGACACAAATCGCGATCAGGCAATTCTCGCCGAGTTAATGAAGATGTTGGATAATTGCACGTTGGCCTAGAAGTTTCTCATAATTACAAAGAAGCCCCAGATGAGTTTAGGTCAGTATATTAGTGATTTTAAGCCAAGGCTAAGTTTTAATCTATCAGAGTTTAGAGATTTTGGGGCTGGTCTTGTACGCGACATAGAAGAGATTTCGAACCCCTGTTTCTTTACTCCTTCTATGATATTTGGTTTTCTATTCATTATGATTTATGTTTCATTGATCATGTCTGAGTAGTTTACCTGTTAGGTTTAGGGATTCTCACTAGGGATTTCATGGAATTATAGGTTAATCAATCTGTAGGGATTCATATCTTCTTGTTCTTCATCTTGGTTTGTTCTTAATGCTTTATCTGAATTAGGTACCCAGATTTATGATGTTAGGTTGATTTCTCCAACGACAGTTGATTAATTAACTAGAAAGAACCTAGATGAGCTATTTGACTATTTGCAAAGAAATTTGGCTTAGAAGAATCGTGAACAAAAGAACCCGAGGTTAATGCATGTCTAGAACTCTAGGATTCGCAACAAAAGTTGGCTTGCTAGGTTGTTAGACAGTTAATATTCGCAATGAATGTTTTTCTTTTATATTTCTGTGATTCTATTTCTAGAACCATTCTTAATTTGATCATGATTGATTGATTAGACTCAATTCCTGATTTCCCGAGAACTCCCTAGACCTGACGCTTCGCTTGCCTGCTTACAACCGTTTAGTTTAATTTAGTGCTTAGATTTACCGCTTACTCTCTGCTTTACCTAGCTTAATTCGACATTCTATAATATATCAAAAGAATCTTGAGTCTCTGTGGATTCAATAGCCTATACTACTAGTCGCGTATGTGCACTTGCACTGTAGCTCTAGGGATTAAAACTCGATCATATCAAGTTTTTGGCGCCGTTGCCGGGCACTCTTTTGAGTCTTCGATAGATTTGAATTTAGAGTTGAGACTAGGTTTTTCGTTTTTGTTTTTGGTTACTAATTTTCTGTTTTTATTTTGCTTTCCGTTTTTCAGGGTTTGCGATTTAGACATGTGCATCGATCGTTACTTCTTTGAATCGATCGACGCACTCTCGCACTGAATCGATCAATGCGGTCCTGTGCATCGATCGACGCTTGATGATTACCGGCGGTTTATGCATAAGCGTGAGACCAGAAGTAATCCGGACAAGAAACTCGTGAATCTCAGACTTGAGGAACTTGCAAGGTTGGAAAGAACAAACAGAAAATCTCAGAGAACAGCCAAGATGACAAATGTCAATGATGTGCCTTTGATTTTGGTTTGAGATGCTGAAGGTGTCCTAAGGGATTTGCAGAAAAATCCTTACAATGCTCATGGAAAGAGGATCGATGCTGATGGGAATGTGATTGAACATCAGACCATTCAGTCTTATGAAGAAGCTCAAGGTGGAGGAGAAGGTGGACAAGGAAATCAACAACCAGAAGCTCCACCTAGAGCACCAGAGCCTCCTGCTAGGAGGACACTAGGTGACTGATATGCTCGAGTTTTAATCCCTAGAGCTACACTGCAAGTGCACACACGTGACTAGTAGTATATAGGGTATCGAATCCACAAATACTCAAAAATCTTACGATAGACTATAGGATGTCGAATTAAGCTAGGCAGCAATCAGAGAATAAGCAGTAAACAAATCAGTAAATTAATCAAAACGGTTGTAGGCAAGCAAGCGAAGCGTCATGTCATGGAAGTTCTCAGAAAATCAGGAATATAGGCAATCAATCAGTCGAGATTAAATTAAGAATGGTTCTACAACTAGAATTACAGAAATATAACAGACCAACATTCATTGCGATTATTAACTATGTCTAACAACTTAGCAGCCAACTTTAGTTGCGAATCCTAGAGTTCTAAACATGCATCAATCTCAGGTTCTTTCGTTCACAATTCTTCTAAGCCAAATTTCTTTGTGAATAAAAAATTTCTCATCTAGGTTCTTTCTAGGTTATTAACCAACTGTTATTGCGTAAATCAACCTAACATCATAAATCTGGGTAGCTAATTCAGATTAAGCATTAATAACAACCCTAGAGGAAGAACTAGAAGATATGATCCCTACAGATAGATTAACCCAATATTCCAGAAATCCCTAATGAGAATCCCCTAAACCTAACAAGTAAACTACTCACACATGATCAATGAAACCAAAATCATATATGAAATAGAAAGCATAAATAGATCAATAAGATAGAAAAGGGGTTCAAAATCTTCTCTTTGTCGAGTCTCAGATCAGCCCCAAAAAAGCTACCAATCTCCCTCTCTAAAACACTCTCCAAGTAGAATAAAACTTAAGTAAAACTTAGCCTAAAGAAGTGGCTTAAAAACCCTAATATAAAGTCTAAAACATCTTTTGGGCCTTTTTGTAAGTTTGGGAAACTTCGGGGCAAAAACTATAATTTTCCAAGAATGCAGATTTTTGTGCATATGATTATGGAACATGGGTTGTGTATGTGCATCGTTGCGAATCCTAGAGTTCTAGACATGCATTAATTCCAAATTCGTTCGTTCACAACTTCTCTAAACCAAATTTCTTTGCGAATAGATAAGTTGCTCACCTAAATCCTTTCTAGTTAATTAACCAACTGTCGTTGTGTAAATCAACCTAATATCAATAATCTAAGTGGCCAGTTCAGATTAAGCATTAAGCACAATTTAGATGAAGAACTAGATGATAAATCTTAATCAATTATTTAATCTAAAATTCCTTCAGATCCCTAATGAGAATCCCTAAACCTAACTGGTAAACTACTCAAATATGGCAATCATAACAATAGACATGAATAATAGAAAACCAAATATCATAAAACAGAATAAGAAACAGTGGTTCGAAATCTTCTCTCTGTCGAGTGTCTGATCAGCCCATAAAACTCTCTGAAATAAAATAAAGCCTAAGTAAAGCGTATGAAAAGCGTAGTCTAAACAATGGCTTAAAAACCCTAATTTAATGGTCTAAAGTCGGCTGGGGCTTCTTTGTAATTATTATAAACATCTGGGCCTCTTTGCAATATCCATATTCTTCATTAAACTCTCGCGAGAAAAGCCCGATCCGCATATGCATCGATCGATGCCACAAGTGTGTCGATCGATGTAATAGTCTGATATAGACAGTGAACATAATCTCTCGGCCAAATGCTCCAAAATGCCTTAAAATGCTTCAAAATGTCCAATTCCGCTCCAAACGTCCTTAGACCTGTAAACATAACTAAAAGACTCCAACACATAATAAAAGACTCGATAAATAAGACATATACCATGGTTAAAATCCCTAAAATCCATGGTATATCAAAACCCTAGGTGATCAGTCCAAAATTCAGTGTTTAAGCGCAACTTAGGTGATGAACGATTAGATAGTGAATCCTAATTAGTTAGTTATCAAACAAGCATAAAATCTTAATGAGAATTCATAGATGTAACTAGGTTACTACTCAGACATATAATGGATTAAACAACACATCATGAATAGAAAACCAGAATTTGAATAGATAAAAGTAAAGGGGTTCGAAATCCTTCTTTCAAGGTTACAAGTAGCAATAATCAGCCCATAGCCAAACTCTCTCAATCTCCAAAGCAAGAACAAAGTAAGAACAATATAAAAAGATAGATGAGTCTGAAAACCTAATTAAATCTCTCTAAACACGTTTTGGGGTCAGATTAGAATTAGGGAAAACTTATGGGTAATTTTGCAAATCTTCAAAACTTGTCTTCAACTCTCGGATATTGTTCCGTCGCGCTCAGTGTCGACCGACATCAAAGGCAGTGTCGGTCGACACTCCATCGTGGTCGAGACACCAACTTCAGCTTGTTGCACAAATCACCAGAAACGTCCTATAATCCTGCTCATTCCTCCAAACGCAAGCCTACCTGTAGAAGACTCAGTAGACTCTAAAAACCAGGTTAAAGACTCAATATATACAACTATATCATGGTTGAAAAACTAGAAAACCTTGATATATCAACTCCCCCACACTTAGCTCTTGCTTGCCCTCAAGCAAGTAAAGAACCAAAGCATAAGAAAAGAGGTTTGAAAACTCAGAAACTCATTTCGTCCTAGGAACCTTCGCATTCACATTTACTTAGTAAACCACTGAAAACTTTCCTATAAGACTCAAGACCACAATATACTTCCCCCACAGTTAGCAACTGTCCCAAGTAAACTCCATAATCAAGATAGAACATTCAAGTTCACCACACTAGCCACTGTACACAATTAGGTGCAGTCTCACAGAGGGAGTATTGAATCAAAGGACACATGGACTCAACCCATTCAGTGTCTGACCACCAAACTGTCGGTTTCTGGTTCCTTTCTTTTTCCTTTCTCCCTTAGCACTGATTTTTCCCAATTAGGTATCATTTTTTTTTATCAGTGCTCTTCCCTTTTTATTGGGGTTTAACTTTGGATCTTTCCATGGATACACATGAGGTAATAGGGGCTTCGAAGCTACTAGCTTATCCTCGGTTTTATCTTTTTTTTTTTACTTTCAAGGGAGGGGAAAATCAAGAACCATACTCAGATAGGATTATAGACTGTGCCAAACACATCAGAGGATTCCGACCCAAAGATTACCAAGCCCTTAAGTGAGAAATTATAGTCAAGATTAAGGTGGACTAGTAATGGATCCTCTGAATACCTGGGTAGATGTAGGTGTCCTTGATAGGTTGATCTGTTTGGGGTTTTCTAACAGTCATATAGCTTCTGCAAGTCTATCCAATGGTCACTTAGTTCCTGTTCCAGCGAAAACGTTTCCCGAAAAATCAAAGTTTCATACTGATTTTGACTCAATAAACAATTTTAAAAACAATTGAAAACAAGGATTGACTCTCTGAGAAAACAAAACACAATGTCAGTACCACCTCCCTCACACTTAAACTGCACTGTCCCCAGTGCAATTGTAGTATGAGATCGGTATAAATCAAATTGGAACCAAAACTTGAGAAATAGAAACCTTACTGTGAACGTGGTTGATGTCGACCGACACCTAGCCAGTGTCGGGCAACACTAGGCTTTGGCCGACATCGATCTCTCTCCGTGTTCCGAAAAACAAAGTCAACCGACACTGGGTAGTGTCGTCCAACATTAAAGTCTGCAGTCCTGTTCCTCTCGGGTCAGACACACAAAACAAGAAAAATCAAAAGACACAGGAACTAAAACCAAAAAGAAAATAAAACTAACCTACAGTGGGTTGCCTCCCGCTAAGCGCTTTTTTTAAGTCATTAGCTTGACTTACCTTACATTACTAAATAATTTTTTTTGGAATTGAAGGAAGAGGGCTATAGAATGCATTGCATATAACCCAATTGTTGAGGAGTTTTCTAGGCATTTTCAACAAGTTCCTGACAAGCATTTGTTTGTTTTGCTCCAATTTTTCTGGTTCGAAAGATTTTACGCTATGTTGACATGTTTTCAATAAAATATGAGTGGAAAAATAATATAGAACAAAATTATGAGAATATATGTTATCTGTTTAGAGAATCTGTGGCTTAGAGGTAAAGAAGGGTGATATGTCAAGAAATATCCCTATTCTACTGCAAGTGCACAGTTATGCTATTGTAGTATTCAAGGTATCGTATCCACAAGGACTCACAACTCACACGATAGATTGTATGTTCTCAAATTAAGCTAAAACAGAAAGATGAAAGCAGTAAACGAAAGCAAGTAAACAAGAAAGTGATTCAATGGAAGAAATGCGTCAGACTTAGGAAGTTCTCAGGAATCATACACTATTAGACACTTAACTAAACGGATTCAGATTAAGCACAAGTTCCAGAACTAGAAACACAAAGTTACACAATCCAACTCTCGCTGAGATTATTTCTATGTCTAGCAACCAAGTGATTCAAATCTCTTTTTAATCCTAGTGTTCTAAACAATCATTTCACACAAGTTCATAAGTTCACAATTTTTCTAAACCAAATCTCTTTGTATCTAGTTAAATTGTTCACACTAAGTTCTTTCAGATTATGACTCAAACTCTCGTGCTAAGTTAATTATCTCAGGTCTAAATCCTAGGTGATCAATCCGAAATTTAGTATTTAGTACAACTTAGGTGATGAACGAACAGATTTAGAATCCAAGTTAATCAGTTATTTAATCATGCATAAAACCTTATGAGAATTCCTAAATCTAACTAGGTTACTACCCAGACATATTATCAATCAGACAAGACATCATAGAATAGAAAACCACAAAATCCTTCTCTCAAAGGTTACAAGTAGCAAGAACATCCCCAAAATCAATCTCTCAATCTCCAGAAGCCAAGAACAAAACTTAAGAACAAGATAGAATAAAACCTGAGTTTGAAAACCTAATTAAACTCTCTAAACACGTTTTGGGGTCAGATTAGAATTAGAGAAAACTTCTGGAAAATTCTGCAATTCTTTAAAACTTATCTTCAACTCGCGCATTAAGCTCTATCGCCTTCAGTGTCGACCGACACCAAGTCAATGTCAGCCCATATAGCCTTGTGCTCGAGCTCAACTCGAAAATGGCAAGATTTTCCATAGAGTAGATGGAATGGTGTAGTCCCCAATGTCGTTTTGAACGCAGTCTTGTTAGCCCACAATGCATCATCCAGCTGGGCAGACCAGTGCCTCCTAGTCTTTCCCACTGTCTTCTCCAGAATCTCCTTGATCTGCCTATTAGAAACCTCTACCTGTCCACTGGTCTGACGGTGATACGGAGTAGCCACAAGGTGATTAACACCATGCTTCTTCGGAAGCTTTTCGAAGACCTTGTTGATGAAGTGAGCGCCTCCATCACTAATCACAATCCTAGGCACTCCAAATCTGGGGAAGATGATAGTGTTAAACAGCTTAAGAACTGCCAAAGAGTCATTGGTTGGACTTGCAATCGCTTCAACCCAGTTGGACACATAGTCCAAAGCAACATATATATACCTGTTCCCATAAGAATATGGAAACGGACCCACCGATGCCCCAACAGTCAAAGACTTCAACCTCGAGGATGAAGTTTTGTGGCATCTCGTGTCTCTTACTTATCTTCCCTGATGAGGACATCAACCCATCATTGACCCGGCAGACTAGAGGATGGCTCACCAAGCCGGTACATGCCTTTGGAGAGAAGCAGCTTTATCGTACCAGGGATATAGGTGCACGTTTTGGACCGTATCTACGTAACCATGTGGATTTAAGCTACAAATCGACATGTTATGGAAACCTGACTCACCAAGGAATCTGCAAGAACTGGAATCACATCAATACCATTTTCTATGAAGAAGTTATGCCCGTTTTAAGACAGGTGATTTGCAGGGAACCCGATAAAGACCGACTTGCACATTTTGGAGTGCTCAGACCGAACCAGGATGAATCAAGGAGTAAAGGGACTTTTTTTATAGATTCTTGATTCATCAGGAAATGCATGAGAGTTGGAATCACACCAATACCAGCTCTGACGAAGAAGATATGCAAGATCAAACCCGAAGGTTGCTGGACATGCCTTATTTGGAAGCTCACGGATTTAGTGAACTCCAGAACTATGTTTGGCGACCAGGAGCACGTGCAACATCTCCTTGGGCTGAGGTTTATACTCTTTTTCCCTTAAGTGTGGTTTTATCCCAATTGGGTTTTCCCAATAAAGTTTTTAATGAGGTAAATTAAAGCCCGATGCAAGAGAAGGAGATTCTGGCCCGTCCAACCTTCCTTCATGTATTTTCTTTTATGATTTCGACCAGGCCCTTTTTGGCCCACTTGTAACCTTGAGTATTGGCTATTTAAGCCATTCTTTTGTTTCTAATAAGATTAAGTAAGTTGATGATAAGAAAACCCTAGTATTGTCTAGTGGCCAATCTCTTGGTTCTTGTGTGGATTCCCCTTGAACAATTGATCCTATTGTCTTCTTGCCTGTGTGCGTGAGTTACTCAAAGTTTTCTTGTCTATTTGCTGTTCGAATCATCCACTATCACCCATTGACCAAGGAGAGAGCGTCTTCGACCAGCTCCTTTGTCCCATCGTCCACCCGGTGTCGATCGAATCCCCATCGCGTCGATCGTCGCTTCTCGACCACTCGACCACCCGCCTCCGATATTAGATCATCTGGTATGAGAGCTTAGGCTCGTGACGCCATTCGGTTACATCTATTCCTTAACATCTTTTGATTTTGTCTTTGTTGATTAGTTTTCCTCAAAAAAAAAAAACTTATAAAAATCGTTATTCTTACCTTCTGTTTTTCTTATTGTCACTGTTCTATTGCTTTCAATTTTAAAAAAAAAAACAGAAAACTAACGTGTTAGGTTGCTTGATTGCTAGAACCGTGCGTTTCGCTAAGTGGAGTATCGGCCATTTTGTTGATTGCTCTTGCCAAGGATATTGATTTGTTCACGTTTGTGGTTTCTAGTTGTTTGCTTACATATTATTTCTGTTACATCCATAAAGTTCAAAAATAAAATAAAAAGGGTAGAAAGGAGCCGCTAGATTAGTTTAAGATCAGCTGCATTAGGGTTTCAAGTGCACTTGGTTATCACTTACGGTTTAGTACTTGTTTCTGTTAAATTAAATTATTGGTTTAGTGCAATCTGTCAAAAAAAAAAAAATTTGTTAGGTTGTTTAATTTTAGATAGCCGCATCTTTTGTGCTCGATTTGTTAAGGTTTAGAGTGATTAGATTTTCAATTAATTATTTTCATTGGTTAGTCTGAATTAAACATCTTTCCTTTTTAGTTATCTAGTTTAAAAAAAAAAATATTGCATCATCTTAGTTTCCTTTTTTTTTCTTGCGATTTAAATCCTTTTTTAGTTTATTTCATTTGTTTTTTTTTTCCTTGTTGCGTGTGACTGTGTGTTTAAGTGTGCAAGAATGAATTATGAAGGCAAATCAAGTAAATCAACCAGGCAGACTGGCCAACTTCAACCAGCTAATGGCCGCCGTTCAAGCCATAGGAGCTAAGCTAGATCGTCTGGAGCGACCACCCGATCACTCTCGACCTGGTCGAGTGAAAAAGGACGACCTGACCATTGTCACAACCCATACAACATTGGAGAAAACCATGTTGCGGACAAGATGGAACCCAAACCACAAGATCATTACCTGCCCCATCATCCACCCAGACTAAGACATTCAAAACCATATAAATTTCAAAATAATTCTTATGTCTTAGACTCACAGCCAATGTCTTTTTCAGGTATTGAAGACTACTTTCAATGGAAAGAAGACCTAGAAGACTATTTTTGGGATTACAACATCCCAAGAAAAGAACAGGCCTCGTATGCTATTCGAACCCTGACCGGAGATGCCTATACTTGGTGGGAAAACGAGGAAACGATACGAGTTCACTACAAGGAGCCAGCATGGACGTGGAAGGGTCTGAAAAGGCTCGTATACGAGCAATATGTCACGCCAAGACCAAAGGCCCAGGGCCATTCACGCCCTTCGACCGCCTTGACTAAAGTTCCATTGCCCGAACCACCACGACCAAAGGTTAAAGTGTCCCAGGCCAACTCTTTCCCATCTGATTGTAATGAATAAAAAACTGTTTTAATGCACTTGGGATTGCCCAAAAGTGTTGAGAAGTACGCAGGGATGATAGAGAGTCCAATGGACCGCATAGACCAAAGGACCGGAGGCGAGACCAAGAAACAAGTGGAACCGCCCGACCCAAACACACCTGAGAGTGTTAATCAGGTAAGTCTTTCTCAAACAATGTTCATACCTACTGATTCCACAGAAGTACTAAAAGATTTGACGAACTTGGAAGAGCATGAGGAATCAAAAGATGATTTTGACCCACAAGTAGACCTTAATCATAATTTAAGCCCAGCTCGTTTATCATCTCCTGAAGAACACCTAATGCACTTGTTTCTTGCCAAAGGTGCCAATAGTATTGCAGGAACCAAAGGGCCGGACCGAAAAGAAGTACCACCCGACCTTGGATGCTACTTGAACGAGGCCAAAGAAGATGATGGTACAAAAACTTGTCATTGGCAAGAAAACAAGAGGAGAGGTGTGCTGTTGGATCACTTACTCAAAGAAGAACAGCCTGATGCTCCCTACGTCAACGAGTCTCGGATTCATCAAGCTAAGGCCATGGACTCACAAAACCGCATGAAAGCTAACTTGCTTTCTCTTGGTGCAGGTTATACAATTTCGAGGTCGAAATATTTTCAAGAGGTAGATTATGATGAGGACATCAACCCATCATTGACCCGGCAGACTAGAGGATGGCTCACCAAGCCGGTACATGCCTTCGGAGAGAAGCAGCTTTATCGTACTAAGGATATAGGTGCACGCTTTGGACCGTATCTACGTAACCATGCGGATTTAAGCTACAAATCGACATGTTATGGAAACCTGACTCACCAAGGAATCTTCACGAACTGGAATCACATCAATACCAGTTTCTATGAAGAAGTTATGCCCGTTTTAAGACAGGTGATTTGCAGGGAACCTAATAAAGACCGACTTGCACATTTTGGAGTGCTCAGAACGAACCAGGATGAATCAAGGAGTAAATGGACTTTTTATAGATTCTTGATTCATCAGGAAATGCATGAGAGTTGGAATCACACCAATACCAGCTCTGACGAAGAAGATATGCAAGATCAAACCCGAAGGTTGCTGGACATGCCTTATTTGGAAGCTCACGGATTTAGTGAACTCCAGAACTATGTTTGGCGACAAGGAGCACGTGCAACATTGATATATCATGGTTTTTACCCATTTTAGGCCATGATATAAGTGTGTTTTTAGTGTCTTTTGTGTTCTTTTAAAGTCTTTTACAGGTATAATCAGGTTGGGAGCTAAATTGAAGATTATGGAGCATTTTGGAGATTTTTGGAGTGTTTGGCCGAGAGATAGAGTTCACTGTCCGAAACAGAGAAAGGTGTCGATCGTTGCACTCTAGCAACGATCGTTGCATCAGCGAGATGGGCCAAAACTCGGCGGTTTAGAAGAATCAAGATATTGCAGTTTAATCCAGAAGTTCCTGATATTTACAAAGAAGCCCCTGGCCGAGATTATGCCTATATAATAGAGTTTTTAGTGTTTTAATAAGGGAGGCTTTTTACTTTTTACATTACGCATTCATAATTAAGAGCAGAGGATTTTTAGAGCTTTTGGGGCTGATCTGAACCTGATTCATCATCTGTATTTGGAGAAGATTTCGAACCCCTTTTACTCTTATTCTTTTATGCAATTTACTTATCATATGATCATGTTTTCATTATCTATGTCTGAGTAGATTCCTAGTTAGACTTAGGGTTTCTCACATAGGATTTCATGACTTGCTAGACTTGTTCAATTTCAGTTAAGGATTCAAACTATATCTGTTCTTCAATTAAATTGTGCTTAAAGCTAGTTCTAACCTGATCAATTAGAATCTAGATCTTAGGTTGCTAAATACGTCACGGAAGTGGGGTTTAGGAATCTGAACTAATTAAATTGGGCAATTAAACTTTGCGCAAACGAAAGTTTGGTTTAGGATAATTGTGAACATATCAAACTTGGACTTATTGCTAGTTTAATCTGTTAGTTCTCGCAAACGGAAGTTTGGTTTGCTGCACTTAGACTTAGAGAATTATCGCAAAGGAATTTGGTTAATTCTATATCTGTGTTTTGAGTTCTAGAACTGTGCTTAATTAGATCCTTGCTGAATGAACTGTTTGCTAGTCTGATTTCCTGAGAATACCCTAGGTTTGACGCTTTTAATTACTTGCTTTCACTACCGATAATCTCTGCTACTGATTTACTTTCTCGCACGCTTTTAATTCAATCATATTGCTTATTTCTAGTATTAATCTCTACCGTTCTGATCTATTGAGACCAAGTGTCCCTGTGGATTCGATAACCCTATATACTACTTTGACATTGATGTTCACTTGCAGTTTAGTATAGGGATTAATTCTTGACCTATCAAGTTTTTGGCGCCGTTGCCGGGGTCTCTTAGAGTCTTCGATAGGACCGAACTTAGGGTTTTACTAGAAATTTTTCGTTTTTCGTTTTTGTTTTTCGTTTTTTTTTTATATTTGCTAACTTTTTCTCTGTTTCTCTCTGTCGCAGGTACGAATTTCGCCTTGCGTCGATCGTTGCACCCTTGCATCGATCGTCACTAAGCGATTTGAGATTGAATCGATCGTTGCACTGATAGCATCGATCGTTGCTGGACGATTACAGACAGTTTATGCCAACGCAGAACACTCGAAGTAATCCGAACTCGAGCTTAGTTAATCTCAACTTAGAGGAACTTGGACGTCTTGAGAGGACTATCAGAAGAGAAAAGAGAGAGAGAATGGTTCGAGAACGTCTGATCTTGATACCAGATGCTGAAGGTACCCTGAGGGACCAAGATAATAACCCGTACAATGCTGCTGGGCATCGGGTTGATGCTGAGGGAAATGTAATCCCTGACCCCCCTGAACCTGAGCAACAACCGCAAGGTCGAGCTCAAGGTAGAGAGATGGTAGTTCATGAGAGGACACTAGCTGACTACAATAGACCTGATGAGTTTCATGCAAACCGAGCAGCTCTAGTGCTTCCTGCTTTTGAGAGGAATGATTTTGAGGTAAAAACCATCTACTACCAACTGATGAGGCAGATTGCTTTTCATGGTCTTCAATCAGAGCAGCCTATGGATCACATTGACAAGTTTGAGGACATAGTCACTGGCATGAAGTATGAAGGAGTATGCCCGGACTATCTGTTCCTTAAGCTATTTCCGCACAGTCTTGCTGGAGACGCTAGTGCATGGCTGAGAAAACTGGCACCTGGTCAGTATACTACTTGGACAGCCTTAAAGAGTGAGTTCCTGCGTCACTTCTATGACGCTGCACGCTCAGATCAGTCCAGACAGGACATACTCACTTTTTCCCAAGGAGCTGTGGAGCCTTTGACAACCGCATGGATGAGATTTAAGCAGTATCAGCGTGATTGTCCACACCATGGATTCACAGAAGTACAGCTGATTGGCATCTTCTTCAGAGGCATAGATCTCCCTTATCAGACTGCGCTGGATAATTCCAGTGATGCTAATTTCAACACCAGGACTCCTACACAAGCTAAGCGGTTGATAGAGAACCTGATTGGCAGCAACAGTTGCAAAACAATGGATGAAAGGAGGAAAAGATCTGGTGGAACTGTAGAGAATTCTGATATAGCTAATATAAGATCCAGATTGGACACAGTCTACAATCTCCTGACAAATAAGAAAGCTGTCCACTTTGCCCAAGATGTAGAGGTGATTCAGACTGAGGTGGACACTCAGGAAGAAGATGTGAATTTCATAGGAGGTTCAGCTTTCCAAGGTAATAGATTTAATAATCAACAGGGGAACAGATTCTCAAATGGAGGACAAGCTGGTGGTTTTCAGAAGACCTATGGACAGGGTACTCAGAGAACCTATGGATCTACATCTTATCAGACTCCACCTACACCTACAGCCCATGAGAGCAAAATGGAAGCTATGATGGAACAACTGATAGAGAGTCAAACCAAGCTTTCTGTAGACAACAACAAGAAGCTGGACGCTGTCTATCAAGACCTCAATGGGAAGTTTGAGACATTGAGCACTCACATGAAGCAGTTGGACACTCAGGTGAATCAGATGTCCAGCTCACTGAAGGGAAAAGGAGTTGCAGACACTCATATTAAGGCCTGGTCTGTAATGATTAACGATGGATCTTATCTAGGGGAGAAATTTGAGCTAAGTACGGCTGAGTTGGTGACTGAGGCTGAATTTTCGGATTTCTGTGAAAATCTCTCGGGTACAAACTGCAGAGATGCAACGATCGACGCAGAGCTGGCATCGATCGATGCAGGTCGGGAACAAGCAGAAAATCCGTGGGATGAGAGTGAGATTGATGCAGAACTAGCCCGCCGATTCCCTGATATATCTGAAATCACTCAAGAGGATGTTTATGCACAAGCTATTTGGCACTATCCCAAAGTCTCTGAAGTGATTAGACAAGAGATTGAAGAGCTGAAAAGGCTAGAAGAAAGTGGTGAAGACTTGGAAGAAATTCCACCTTCTGATGATCCACCTTATCATCCATGTGTTCAGAGATATTTGAACAAGATGTTGCCTTTAGATGAGGAGCTGAGAGAATGGGTGATAGTAGTTCCTCAGCATATTAGTGATGTTCTGCTAACTAAGGTCCCAAAGAAACTGCCTGATCCTGGAGTTTTTGTGCTGGATTGTTCTATCTTTGAGGATAGCTTTAGGCGTTCTCTGTGTGATTTAGGAGCTGCTGGAAGCATAATGCCTTACTCTGTGGCCGAGAAGTTGGGGTTGCTGGATTTTACTCCTACTAGGACTTCTCTTGTCCTAGCTGATCAGTCCATACGAGTTCCTGAAGGACTCCTTATGGACATTCCGGTGAGAGTTGGAAACTACTTAGTTCCAACGGACTTCCTTGTGCTGAAATACGCCTGTGATCCGAATGAAGCTTTATTGCTTGGGAGACCATTCTTGGCTACAGCAGGAGCTGTGATTGATGTTAGACAGAGTCTAATAGACCTCCACCTGGGAGATGAACAGCTGCGGTATGAGATGGAGAAGCTGCGAAAGCCATTGATAGAGGGACAGACTTTCACAATCATGGAAGCAGATAATGAGCAGCCAGATGAGACTGTGATAATAGATCCTGGAGCACATTTTACCCCATCTTTTCTTGGACTGAAGCATTCTGCAGCAGCTTATTCTCCACCATGGATGAGAAGACTTGAACAGAGACAAAAAAGGTCTCTGTCAGGATCTTCCGGAGCCTGAAAGATCTTGCGCGTCCGGTCAAGCTATTGACCTTAAACAAGCGCTGGGTGGGAGGCAACCCACCATTAGGTACTAGTGTTTTTCTTTTTCATTTTTGGTGTTTTTATTAGGATTTTACGTTTGTTTTTGTTTCTGGTGAGTTTATGATTGCAGGTCTCGGATTAAATCGCAGTGCAGCGATCGATGCATTTATGCATCGATCGTCACAACACGAAAGGAATCGCATTGCAGCGATCGTTGCGGTCCTGAGCAACGATCGACTATACACGAAAATCGCCAAGTAACGGTCGATGCACATAGTGCAACGGTCGATGCTCGTGCGACAGAGGTAACCCGACAGACATAATTTCACCTTTTTCAATTTTTATTTTTCTTTTACCGATCCTTCGCTGGACACTACTGGGGACAATGTGTCTTAAGTGTGGGGGAGGTGCTACTGACGTTTATCTTTCTGTTTTCTTAAGAGTCAGTCCGTTTTTCAAAATTTTTTGTTTTATTGAGTCAAAATTGTTTAAGTAAGAAACTATGATTTTCTGAGGAGATTTACAAGACTTGCAGGAACTTAAGTAACCATTGGGATGAAGTTGCAGGATCTATCTCTGACTATTAGAAAACCCCATCACAGATCAACCTACTGGGAACACCCATATCACTTCAGGTATCAGAGGATCTTTTACTGACTTCACCCCTAATACTGACTTAGATTTTCTCACCTAAGGGCTTGGTATACTTTATGTCGGATTCCCTGTTAGTTCTGACACAGCCTGTAAACCTGTCCTATTTAGTTCCCTTCTCCCCTTCTATAAAGTAAAAAAAAAAAAGATAATAAACTGAGGATGAGTTAGTAACTCCGAAGTGGTCATGGGAGTGGTAGCTAAAACTATTACCTCCTGTGCGATCCATGGAATGTGTCCAAAGTACACCCCATAACGGGAAGAACACTGATAAAAAAAATAAAATGATACCCAATGTGGGAAAAATCAGTTGTTAAAGAAGGGAAAGAGAAGAAAGGGACTAGAGAAAGATAGTATGGTGGTCTAGAGCTGATAAGGTAAGAATCCATGTGCCTTTAGATCGATACTCCTTAGGTGAGACCGCACTTAAATACTTGGAGAAGTCAGTAGGGAGAATTTGAATGCTTGAATGTGATTGTGGAGTTTACCTAGGACAGTTGCTAAGTGTGGGGGAAGTACATGTTGGTCTTGATATCCTGTGATTGATTCTTTCAGTGGTTTACTAAGGGGAATCTGAGTATTGTAGCTTCTAAGATGAAATGAGTTTCTGAAGAGTTTTCAAACCTCTTCACCATGTTTTAGTTCTATGTTTTGCTTGAGGGTAAGCAAAGGCTAAGTGTGGGGGAGTTGATATATCATGGTTTTTACCCATTTTAGGCCATGATATAAGTGTGTTTTTAGTGTCTTTTGTGTTCTTTTAGAGTCTTTTACAGGTATAATCAGGTTGGGAGCTAAATTGAAGATTATGGAGCATTTTGGAGATTTTTGGAGTGTTTGGCCGAGAGATAGAGTTCACTGTCCGAAAAAGAGAAAGGTGTCGATCGTTGCACTCTAGCAACGATCGTTGCATCAGCGAGATGGGCCAAAACTCGGCGGTTTAGAAGAATCAAGATATTTCAGTTTAATCCAGAAGTTCCTGATATTTACAAAGAAGCCCCTGGCCGAGATTATGCCTATATAATAGAGTTTTTAGTGTTTTAATAAGGGAGGCTTTTTACTTTTTACATTACGCATTCATAATTAAGAGCAGAGGATTTTTAGAGCTTTTGGGGCTGATCTGAACCTGATTCATCATCTGTATTTGGAGAAGATTTCGAACCCCTTTTACTCTTATTCTTTTATGCAATTTACTTATCATATGATCATGTTTTCATTATCTATGTCTGAGTAGATTCCTAGTTAGACTTAGGGTTTCTCACATAGGATTTCATGACTTGCTAGACTTGTTCAATTTCAGTTAAGGATTCAAACTATATCTGTTCTTTAATTTAATTGTGCTTAAAGCTAGTTCTAACCTGATCAATTAGAATCTAGATCTTAGGTTGCTAAATACGTCACGGAAGTGGGGTTTAGGAATCTGAACTAATTAAATTGGGCAATTAAACTTTGCGCAAACGAAAGTTTGGTTTAAGATAATTGTGAACATATCAAACTTGGACTTATTGCTAGTTTAATCTGTTAGTTCTCGCAAACGGAAGTTTGGTTTGCTGCACTTAGACTTAGAGAATTATCGCAAAGGAATTTGGTTAATTCTATATCTGTGTTTTGAGTTCTAGAACTGTGCTTAATTAGATCCTTGCTGAATGAACTGTTTGCTAGTCTGATTTCCTGAGAATACCCTAGGTTTGACGCTTTTAATTACTTGCTTTCACTACCGATAATCTCTGCTACTGATTTACTTTCTCGCACGCTTTTAATTCAATCATATTGCTTATTTCTAGTATTAATCTCTACCGTTCTAATCTATTGAGACCAAGTGTCCCTGTGGATTCGATAACCCTATATACTACTTTGACATTGCTGTTCACTTGCAGTTTAGTATAGGGATTAATTCTTGACCTATCAAACATCTTCTTGGGCTGAGGTTTATACTCTTTTTCCCTTAAGTGTGGTTTTATCCCAATTGGGTTTTCCCACTAAGGTTTTTAATGAGGTAAACTAAAGCCCGATACAAGAGAAGGAGAATCTGGCCCGTCCAACCTTCCTTCATGTATTTTCTTTTATGATTTCGACCAGGCTCTTTTTGGCCCACTTGTAACCTTCACTATTGGCTATTTAAGCCATTATTTCGTTTCTAATAAGATTAAGTAAGTTGATGATAAGAAAACCCTAGTATTGTCTAGTGGCCGATCTCTTGGTTCTTGCGTGGATTCCCATTGAACAATTGATCCTATTGCCTTCTTGCTTGTGTGCGTGAGTTACTCAAAGTTTTATTGTCTATTTGCTGTTCGAATCATCCACCATCACCCATTGACCAAGGAGAGAGCGTCTTCGACCAGCTCCTTTGTCCCATCGTCCACCCGGTGTCGATCGAATCCCCATCACGTCGATCGTCGCTTCTTTGATACCAAATTGTAACACCCGTCCCTTCGGATCCAAGTCAACAACTCTTTGACTCCACGAGTCATAGTCCAGAAACGCGAACCAAGCCATAAACCGGAACCAACACTTAAATAATTGAAATGAGTTTACTTTATTAAAATAGAAAACCGAGTCTTATCAAGAAAACCGAATCAACTGAAATAGCTTAAACGTGAGACATGTCTTGCAAAAAAAAGAACGGAAAAGAGAGTTTCTGAGGGTAGAATTTTAGGGATCAAAACCAACACCACACCGTCCATCTACCCCTGCAACTCTCCGGGATTACCTGCAAAAAAATCAACGGAGGAGGTTGACAGTATCTTGGTTCAACACCAATACCCAGTTGATAGAGCAGGCTGTAGGAACCTACAATCTCACCATACACTATCACAACAATAGAAACTGAGTCCAAGGCTAATAACATCTTGCACCCAACGCCCGTTAAGGCACACATATCAACTCTGAACACAGTATCAATGTAATAGGTGCGAGCCTGGGCCCTAACCACAACGCACACGAGCTGCATGTATACTGACTCGAGCCATAACCCTTCTGCACCGATTACCAATGTCATTCACTCGGCCACGTATGACTTGGCATTCTCATCCAAGACCCAAGATGGGCCACATTACGACTGTATCTTTCCTTAATACACGGAATGGCAACTATTGTGTCATTTCTATCAAGCCTTCAATCTAATCATTTTTTTGCGGCTCTTCTGATACCAATAGTCTTCTTCATCACGATACGCAGCAACTAAATGTTTGCGCAGCTCAGGTATTTGGTGACGCAGAGATTGAGTAGTCATGGCCCTATCTAGATCATCTTGTAGCTCCCGAATACGCGTGGCTGAGTTGAGTTTAATCCGGCTCCGGAAATGGGAAAGAGATGACCTGCATGATTTTAGTTGTTCGGAGATGTGGTCAGCAAAGATGTTTTGGCGTAGCTCCATTAGAACGAAGTCAGTAAAGCCCGAGATGAAATAGGACTTAGAAATTGAAGGAGATTGTTTCTTTCTTCGAGAAGATGTGTAGGATATCGTTGTTAAAACCGGTCTATGATCTGACCCAGCAAAAGGAAGAAACTGTACTTTGGAACATGGGAAACGTGAGTACCATTCTGAATTAGCAGCCACTCGGTCTATACATTCCTCTACTTTGTAAGTAGAACGTTCCCCAACCCATGAAAACCGAATATCTAAAGAGTGTAAATCTCTTAAATCGCATGCTCCATAACAGGTCTTCTGAACCAGTTTAAAAAAAAGTCCATCATCTCGTTCCGGATTCTCCTGACCCTTTTCTCTGCATTTGAAAGAGTACTCGTATGAAATCATGCCAAAAGTTGCCAAGCTTCAGAGCGAGTAGATGCTATTTCAGTTAGACAATTCCATAACTCATTTCTTCTATGCGGAACTGGATGTCCATAACAGCAAGACAAATAAAACTTCATTTCATTGAACTTGATGAAAACATCGATGAGACGTACATCTTGTGAAATACAATTGACAGAAACCAGAATTCTTGAAACCAAAGCTAAACCCCCACCGTCTGATCCATGTGCAGATGGAGGAACACAAACTGAATCATATGGGTTTCCTTAAGGATGAAGCAACACTTCCTGTACAACTATTCCTTGAGCTTCATCGTCTCAATCAGAAATAGTAGATCAGGTTGTTGTTGACGACAACACTCTTCCAGTCTCGGTTTTGTCCGACCCCAATAGGCCCTGACAGTCCATTGAGCAAATCTTCATAAGTCCAGATGACTGTGGCAATACCAAATGCCAACACCACTTCCCTCTGCTTATTGATATACCATGGATTTCAGGGATTTTAACCATGGTATATGTGTTATTTATCGAGTCTTTTACTATGCTTTAGAGTCTTTTCAGGTGTTTATTAGGTACAAGCACATTTGGAGCATATTTGGTGATTTTGGCACTTTCTGGAGCTAATTGGAGTATTTGGCCGAGAGATAGAGTTCACTGTCAAGATTTCAGAGACGCAACGATCGACACACTTGTGGCATCGATCGTTGCACCAGCGAGATGGGCCAAACGGCGGTTTAATAAAGAATGATGAAATTGCAATTTTGCCCAGAAGTTCCTGATATTTACAAAGAAGCCCCAAAACGTGTTTTAGGATTATAATTAGGTTTTACAGCCACTTGTTAGGCGAAGCTTTTCTTACGTTAAGTTTTACTCAGAGAGAGTTGAGGGGCTGATCCTGATCTCGGAAGAGATTTGATTTTGAACCCTAGTTCTTATTTGATTATATGATATTTGGTTTTCTACTTATAATATTTTCTGTCTCGATGAATATGTCTGAGTAGATCACCTGTTAGGTTGAAGGATTCTCATTAGGGATTTCAGAGAATTATAGTTTAATTAATCGGTAGAGATTCATATCTGCTAGTTCTTTATCTAAGTTGTTCTTAATGCTAAATCTGAAGTAGCTAATAAGAGTTATGATGTTAGGTTGATTAATTCAGCGGAAGTTGGTTAATTTAACTGGAAAGAACCTAGATAAGCAATTAAATTATTCGCAAACGAAAGTTTGGTTTAGGATAATTGTGAACATATCAAACTTGGAATTAATGCTGGTTTAATCTGTTAGTTCTCGCAAACGAAAGTTTGGTTTGCTTCACTTAGACTTAGAGAATTATTGCAAAGGAATTTGGTTAATTCTATATCAGTGTTTGAGTTCTAGAACAGTTATTGATTAGATCTAGATAGATTGATTGCTTGCGTTCCTGACGTCCTGAGAACTCCTGAAACCTAACGCTTCGCCTCCTTGCTTACGAACTCACTTGATTTACTTGCTATTTCGTTTACTGTTTTCACACCTGCTTCGCTTAATTTAATCTGAACTACTGATAATCTATTGTGTGACAGAGAGTCCTTGTGGGATTCGATACCTTATATACTACGATTGCATTAACTGTGCACTTGCAGTAGAATAGGGATAAAACTATACACCTATCAAGTTTTTGGCGCCGTTGCCGGGGACTCTTTGAGTTCACCGATAGATTTAGTATTAGGATTTAGACTAAGCATTCTTTTTAGTTTTCTTGTTTACTTACGTTCTTGTTTCTTTGGTATTGCAGGAGTCGCATTGCATCGATCGACACGGTCCTGTGTGTCGATCGACACTTGTTCGTAACTGCATCGATCGTTGCTCACCTCGCATCGATCGACACAAGGCGAGAACAGCGATGCTGAGATCGGAGACGTTCAATAGGTTCCGCGCCATGGAGCCTGTGATTTTGATTCGCGGTGAAAACGGCGTTTTACGAGACCAAGAGGGTCACATATGCAACGCAAAAGATCAGAAAATAGACGGGGAAGGAAACCCAATCTTACCAGTTTACCATGTATTGGTTGGGCAAGTAGCTGAGATGCAGAATAAGATATATGACATCCACGACATCTTACTTAGGGAGAGACAGTTCCGAGCAGAGGCAAAAACTGATAAATTTGCAGAGGTACACTATATGGCTGGAACCGACTCTTATGGACATACATTGGGACATCAGCAGAGACAAGGTTCTAGGCATGCTCAAGGATCAAGAGACCATAATTATACTTCCTATCTGGCACCTCCTACACAAAGGAGAAAACTAGAGATGATGATAGAACAATCAATTGAAAAGCAACAGCAGAACACAGCTTCTTTCAGCTCGAAGCTAGAGAACCTGTACACTAATTTGAATGAGAAATTTGAATCCTTGAACACTCGTATGAAGCAGCTGGACACACAGATGGATCAAGTTTCAAGTTCTACCCCAAGGAAGGGTTCTCAATAAGCTCATGCCAGCAACATTCCCATTCAGGATGACACACAGATGGATCATGGATCATGTCTAGCAGTTAAGGCCGTGGAATTTGTGGAAGACAGAGGGGGATTTGATGTTGAATTACCTGAGTTTGAAGGCTTCGATGCACCTGACTCAACAGAGATTGACATGGATCTCTTGACTTGGATAGTTCAGATTGAAGCGGGACCAAGCCAAGGGGAGAAATTCTAGTCTAAGATGGCTGGAATGGACCGAGAAGCGGATAAACCCGAGACTGTAGTTGAAACCCGAGCTGAGACGACAGCATCGATCGTTGCATCACATGCACCGATCGTTGCACCCCGAAAGGAACCAGTTTCGCTCATATCTCAAGGACCTGCTAAGGAAAGGACCTACAAACCTCCATTACCATTCCCGAAGGCTCCCGTTAAGTCTAAAGATGTGGTTCAATGCACAGTGGTGGTTGACAAGAAGATGGTGGTTCCACAAGAGCCTATTCTAACATCTTCAAGGCCTAAAACTACTTATAAACAGAAGGCTCCAAACGTCAAATCTTTGCCAAAGGTGAGGCGTAAATCCTCTAAGTTTAAACCTCCTGACTCCACTGGTTTGAATGCAGGAAAAAGCTTTACACCACCCAAGTGTCGATCCCACCCTACATTCCTTCCTACGTTCCTTGGACGACATCATGCTGCAACCGCTTACACACCACCATGGATGATAAGGCATTCACAGAGACACTCAAAGTCTCTGTTGAAACCCCCATGAGTCTGACCTCTTTCCAAAAGTCAAGCTAATGACTTAAAACAAGCGCTGGGTGGGAGGCAACCCACCATTAGGTACTGGTGTTTTTCTACTTAATTTTTGGTGTTTTTGTTAGGATTTTACGTTTGTTTTTGTTTTTGGTGAAGTTATGTTTGACGGTCTCGGACAGATTCGCAGTGCGCCGATCGACGCACTTCTGTGTCGATCGTCACAAAACGATAGGAATCGCATTGCAGCGATCGTTGCGTTCCTGAGCAACGATCGACCATACACGAAAATCGCCAAGTAACGGTCGATGCACTTAGTGCAACGATCGATGCTAGAGCGACAGAGGTAACCCGACAGACATAATCTCATCTTTTATCTATTATTTTCTTATTAACCGATCCTTCGCTTGACACTACTGGGGACAGTGTGTCTTAAGTGTGGGGGAGGTGCTACTGACTTATATCTTTCTGTTTTATTAAAAGTCAGTCCATTTTTTCAAAATTTTTTTTTTTGTTTTATTGAGTCAAAATTTGTTTAAGTAAGAAACAATGAATTTTTGAGAAGTTTTAACAAGACTTGCAGGAACTTAAGTAACCATTGGGATGAAGTTGCAGGATCTATCTCTGACTATTAGAAAACTCAGACACAGATCAACCTACTGGGAACACCCACATCACTTCAGGTATCAGAGGATCCTTTTACTGACTTCACCTTAATTCTGACTTAGATTTCTCACCTAAGGGCTTGGTATACTTTGTGTCGGATTCCCTGTTAGTTCTGACACAGCCTGTAAACCTGTCCTATTTAGTTCCCTTCTCCCCTTCTATAAAGAACAATAAAAAAAAAGATAATAAACTGAGGATGAGTTAGTAACTCCGAAGTGGTCACGGGAGTGGTAGAGACCCCTATTATCTCCTGTGCGATCCATGGAATATGTCCAAAGTATACCCCATAACGGGAAGAACACTGATAAAAAAAATAAAATGATACCCAATGTGGGAAAAATCAGTTGTTAAGAAAGGGAAAAGAGAAGAAAGGGATTAGAGAAAGATAGTATGGTGGTCTAGAGCTGATTAGGTAAGAATCCATGTGCCCTTTGATTGATACTCCTTAGGTGAGACCGCACTTAAATACTTGCAGAAGTCAGTAGGGAGAATTTGAATGCTTGAATGTGATTGTGGAGTTTACTTAGGACAGTTGCTAAGTGTGGGGGAAGTACATGTTGGTCTTGATATCCTGTAATTGATTCTTTCAGTGGTTTACTAAGGGGAATCTGAGTATTGTAGCTTCTAGGATGAAATGAGTTTCTGAAGAGTTTTCAAACCTCTTCACCAAGCTTTAGTTTTGTGTGTTTGCTTGAGGACAAGCAAGAGCTAAGTGTGGGGGAGTTGATATACCATGGATTTCAGGGATTTTAACCATGGTATATGTGTTATTTATCGAGTCTTTTACTATGCTTTAGAGTCTTTTCAGGTGTTTATTAGGTACAAGCACATTTGGAGCATATTTGGTGATTTTGGCACTTTCTGGAGCTAATTGGAGTATTTGGCCGAGAGATAGAGTTCACTGTCAAGATTTCAGAGACGCAACGATCGACACACTTGTGGCATCGATCGTTGCATCAGCGAGATGGGCCAAACGACGGTTTAATAAAGAATGATGAAATTGCAATTTTGCCCAGAAGTTCCTGATATTTACAAAGAAGCCCCAAAACGTGTTTTAGGATTATAATTAGGTTTTACAGCCACTTGTTAGGCGAAGCTTTTCTTACGTTAAGTTTTACTCAAAGAGAGTTGAGGGGCTGATCCTGATCTCGGAAGAGACTTGATTTTGAACCCCATTTCTTATTTGATTATATGATATTTGGTTTTCTACTTATGATATTTTCTGTCTCGATGAATATGTCTGAGTAGATCACCTGTTAGGTTGAAGGATTCTCATTAGGGATTTCAGAGAATTATAGTTTAATTAATCTGTAGAGATTCATATCTGCTAGTTCTTTATCTAAGTTGTTCTTAATGCTAAATCTGAAGTAGCTAATCAGAGTTATGATGTTAGGTTGATTAATTCAGCGGAAGTTGGTTAATTTAACTGGAAAGAACCTAGATAAGCAATTAAACTATTCGCAAACGAAAGTTTTGTTTAGGATAATTGTGAACATATCAAACTTGGAATTAATGCTGGTTTAATCTGTTAGTTCTCGCAAACGAAAGTTTGGTTTGCTGCACTTAGACTTAGAGAATTATTGCAAAGGAATTTGGTTAATTCTATATCAGTGTTTGAGTTATAGAACAGTTATTGATTAGATCTAGATAGATTGATTGCTTGCGTTCCTGACGTCCTGAGAACTCCTGAAACCTAACGCTTCGCCTCCTTGCTTACAAACTCACTTGATTTACTTGCTATTTCGTTTACTGTTTTCACACCTGCTTCGCTTAATTTAATCTGAACTACTGATAATCTATTGTGTGACAGAGAGTCCTTGTGGGATTCGATACCTTATATACTACGATTGCATTAACTGTGCGCTTGCAGTAGAATAGGGATAAAACTATACACCTATCACTTATGCGATCTTCTTTCCATCTTGAAGAACTCCATTAGCTGCTCCAATAATCCACAAAGAACTCCAAGACAGACCGTTTCCTTTCTGATTCTACTGTTGTATCTCGAGCCTGTCGTACCATGAAAATCTTCTCCAGCTTCCTACTTGATCAATCTTCAATGAGCCCCATAACTCATTGAAGTTGATGTCACAAGCCGATTCCAAGGTTCTATACTTGGAATAGATTTAGATAGCTTCCTGCTGCTCCTTGTGATCCAAGCAACCCAAGAAATTCCTGACGCTTAATCCAGTCGGAACACTGCCACTTCCAAATGGCCTTCTTGCAATGCAGTCTTTCCATTGACCTCATGCATCTCCTGTAGCACTCTATGCAATCCGGTCTTTCCATCGACCGCTTGCAGCTCCTGTAGCACTCCTTGCAACTTCTACAATGCCTCAAGCAACACTTCCACATTAGCCTTTTGCTTGATCATCTCCAAATCCTTGTCGCATTAGCACGCTTGGTTGAACTGTACTCTGACAGACGATGACCCCAACACACACCTCATTAGTACCGATTGTCCTGTAGGCGTGCACCACAACATACGTCCCGACATACACCTCAACGGTACACATCACGACATAAATCTCAGCACACAACTAACGGGCGTAGTACCACTGAGGTTTGAAGACACTTACCCAACTTGCACGGAAAATTCTATCTAGACTAGGACCGGAGTGGAGAACAATCAAGACATATTTGGCGCTTGAAAATCATTTCGAAGAATAACCATCTTATAAACTTTTGCAAACATTTTGAAAATCTGAAAACATGGTTTTTAGGGAAAACATCAAAAGCTCGGAGGAAGCCATAAACCGGGTGGAAAACCGTCATAGAGAATCCATTGGGAAGTGGATGATACATTGTGGCACAGTAATGGAAACCGTTAAGGAGAACTGGATTGGAAGCGGAGCATCTCACTCAGATATTAGAACCACTCGAAGGATGAGTGTTATCCTAAATATTTGAAAACCGACCCTAATGGACATGGGCGGTAGCAAACGGCGTT
Organism: Orychophragmus violaceus; assembly: GCA_030180135.1. Taxonomy (NCBI): domain Eukaryota; kingdom Viridiplantae; phylum Streptophyta; class Magnoliopsida; order Brassicales; family Brassicaceae; genus Orychophragmus; species Orychophragmus violaceus. The sequence continues at coordinate 83,868,916 of CM058231.1, forward strand.
TGTGTCGCATTCTGGAAGCTGCTATTGGATTGGTACTAAGGAGAAAGACACTTCAGAGCGTGGTTGAAAATAAGGGGGGGGTGGAGAAGCAGTCTTCAGGATTCAAGGACAAGTTCTTTTCAAGCAAGTAAGCCATCAAGTGCGTTTTGGTCAGCGAAATCTGCGGAGTGTGGTTGGTAAGGAGTTGCAGTGGAGATCTTCCGCCACAGAATTCGGGACGAATTATTTTAAGGGGGGGAGAATTGTAAGGGCCCTGGCCCGATAGGATTAAAAATCTTTAGGAAGCAAGGAGAAAGCCCAAAAGCCCGGCCCAAATCCACCTTCCTTTTCCATTATCTCCTCATTAATATCTTTCCTTTACTATTTTAAGCCCAAAGCCCAAAAGCCCAACCCATTAAAGAGTGAAGCCCTATTTCTTTTTCCTATAAAAGGAGGAGAGAGGCTCCTCATTTCTCACACCATTCCAAAAATTCGAGCAGAGCTCGTGACCGGAAAACCGACAATCGTCGGAGCTGCACCGCTGGAGGGCCGCCGGAGAGCTGCCGGACCGCCGCAGGACCGCCGCCGAGTTGACTCGGTTGACCGGTCTTGGTTGACCGGGTCAGGCGTTGACCGGTTTGGTTTGGGTTAACCGGTCCGGTTCGATTCCTTTTCAACTTCTAATTCCTGGTTAGTTCGATTTCCTTTAATTCCTGGTTAGTCGGTTAGGGTCTGGTTTAGGATAATTGGGCCGGTTATGGAAATTGGGCCTGGTTCAGTCTGGGTTTGGGTCTGGGTCTGGGTTGACCGGGTCAACCGGTTGACTTTGACCCGACCGTTGACTTTTAGTCAACCAAACTTCGTTGGGCCATAACTTGATCGTCGGAGGAGGGTGTTGGCGAGCCCTCCCGTGTGGTGGTGCGCTGGACGTACCGTGCGTTGGACGCATTGTGTGGGGCTTGGAGCCGTTAGGTTTTCGTGAGTGTGAGCTTGGAGCTCGTATGCACGACTGGGCCTTCGAATTGTGTGGTGAAGCCTTCGGGCCTGTTTGCAAGGTGTTATTAGCTTAGGACTTGTGATTCGTAGTTGTGTAGTGTAAGCGGGATCGCAGACTCCTTAAGTCCGACCTCACTGGGTGATTGTGTTTGAAACAATTACTCAGGCCTCCTTTTCCTTTCCTGTTCCCGTTTTCTTGCAGGTCCGGATACGGGATCGATACAGTCACATGACGTCATTGGTGATTTTGAATACGAAGGAGGCGCCTGGGACCTGGGACAAGTTGAATTGGCGTCCCGGTTGGACCGAATCCGGTTCAACGGGCGTCCTAATGCCGCGTCTCCGGTTCGCTGGGAGACGGGTGTTACAATTTGGTATCAGAGCCAGAAACGCGTGGTCGAGAAGTGACGATCGACGCGATGGGGATTCGATCGACACCGGGTGGACGATGGGACAAAGGAGCTGGTTGAAGACGCTCTCTCCTTGGTCAATTGGTGATGGTGGATGATTCGAACATCAAATAGACAAGAAAACTTTGAGTAACTCACGCACACAAGCAAGAAGACAATAGGATCAATTGTTCAAGGGGAATCCACGCAAGAACCAAGAGACCGGCCACTAGACAATACTAGGGTTTTCTTATCATCAACTTACTTAATATTATTAGAAACAAAAGAATGGCTTAAATAGCCAATACTCAAGGTTACAAGTGGGCCAAAAAGGGCCTGGTCGAAATCATAAAAGAAAATACATGAAGGAAGGTTAGACGGGCCAGATTCTCCTTCTCTTGTATCAGGCTTTAGTTTACCTCATTAAAAACCTTAGTGGGAAAACCCAATTGGGATAAAACCACACTTAAGGGAAAAATAGTATAAACCTCAGCCCAAGGAGATGTTGCACGTGCTCCTTGTCGCCAAACATAGTTCTGGAGTTCACTAAATCCGTGAGCTTCCAAATAAGGCATGTCCAGCAACCTTCGGGTTTGATCTTGCATATCTTCTTCGTCAGAGCTGGTATTGGTGTGATTCCAAATCTCATGCATTTCCTGATGAATCAAAAATCTATAAAAAGTCCCTTTACTCCTTGATTCATCCTGGTTCGTTCTGAGCACTCCAAAATGTGCAAGTCGGTCTTTATCAGGTTCCCTGCAAATCACCAGTCTTAAAACGGGCAACTTCTTCATAGAAAATGGTATTGATTTGATTCTAGTTCGTGCTGATTCCTTGGTGAGTCAGGTTTTCATAACATGTCTATTTAGCTTAAATCCGCATGGTTATGTAGATACGGTCCAAAACGTGCACCTATATCCCTGGTACGATAAAGCTGCTTCTCTCCGAAGGCATGTACCAGCTTGGTGAGCCATCCTCTAGTCTGCCGGGTCAATGATGGGTTGATGTCCTCATCATTCCCCTTCTGACACACATCACACAGAGAGACAAATATCTGTGAATCCTTGAACATTGTTGGCCATCAGACTCAGTTGACCACAAGGTGTTGGGAATGTCCTGAAATCTACCGTACTATCTCTAGAAAGTATGATAAGTGTCGAGATCAGACATAAGTCATAAATACTGGGTGATCATGATGACTTGCTAGAGCCCGCTCATGATCTATAAGTTTAGGACTTATTACCAGTATTGTATGATCCCTAAGGGTCACACACCATAGCTAACGCGAAAGTTAAAATGGAATTAATACAGTAAGATGCAAGGCATTTACTGTATTTGTACAGAGAATTGGGCCAGACAAAAGACAGTCTTTTGTCTGATTTGGGCCTTGGGCCCAAAAGCCTAATGAGCCATTAGTTTAATTACTTGGGCCCATATAAGGAAGAGGAGGCGCCAGAAAACCCTAAGACTTCTCCTGTCTGCGATTTTTCTAAGGCTGGCCGTCCTCTCTCTCTCTCTGTGATTTTCCAGCTTGGTCTAGCAGCCTGATCCAGTAGCTTGTAAGAGTGTGGATACCTGAGGAGGAGCCGGTTCTCATCAGCTCTTGCAGATCTCGATATTCCATTGATTAATCCGCTGCAATCATAAGGTAATGATCCTGATCTGTTTATGATTCAACTGCAATCACCTAGATCCTTGATGATTATGTGCTAGGTTGTAACCTGTGAATTACACCATGAACAGACATAATCCTTCAGTGGTATCAGAGCCTAGGTCATTAGGTTTTTGCTTTTTGGATCATACTAGGTTGTTTATTAGTTTGATGAATCGATTTTAATGAGTAAAATTGATTGAAACTTTGATAACCTAGAAATAAGAAAACTTGATAATAAAGAATCGATTGTTTTCTTTGTAAGGTCGACATTGTTTTCTTTGTTTGAATCGTAATATTGTCTTATGATTATAAAGCAAATCGATTGTATGAAAACAATTTAGAGTCGATTTCGTTTTAATTGTATAATCGTGACTTGTTGACCTTGTTGATCGTGACTTCACTTAATAATCATAAGGTTTATTAATGTTGAAATTCGGCTTTTGTCTTTAGTGAATACCCCTCGCGTGTTTTGCTTGGTAACAAAGTCAGTTTGTTAAATCAAAATCGCTTAATGACTTTATGGGTATGAATCGCTTGGTATTAATTGATTGTTGAATTGGAAAAGTCAAGATTGCGTTTGTCTTTAGTGATTGTACAAATCGATATTAACCTTGTTGTATAGTTATAATCGCATGTTGACTGTATGAATCGTGTGTATGAATCGCTTGTTGACTTAAGGTTAACAATCATTCAAAGCTGTAATTAATTATTTAATTAATGTATGGTTTAAGCCGTTAACCCAAATCGCGGTTTGCTGGAAATTATTTAATACAATTGGTATTATTTAATTTCTGGTTAAACCGGATTTAAAATTCAAAAAATTGAATTTTAACCTAAACCGAAGGCTGGTCTAAGTTTGATTTGGTTGGACCAAATAATTTAGAGCTGGTCTGGTTTAGTTAATAACCAGTTGGATTTAGTAGTTAATTTGGTCTCGGACCAGAATTAATGAACCGACTAGGTTATGTCAAATTATTGGGCCAATTGGAATTCTGTGGTCTTGGGCCAAGAATTGGGCCTATAATTTGTGACCCATCCGAAAACTTTAATAAAATATTAAATTAGAAATTTCTATTTTAGTATATTTCTAAATTTAGAAAGTTTCTAAAATAAGAAAGTTTCCCAAAATAGTAATCTTCTATTTTTGGAAATAAAACCTAAAATCCTCAAAACCAATATCAAGCTTGGATGTCTTGCCCAATCTTGTCAGCTACTTAACGCTTATTCAATTACAGATATGGCTTACAGTGTGAGGTGTCTGTTTTTGCGTAAGTAAAGTAGTATATAGTCACTAATTTCATTGGGAGTCCCAGACTTTAGTGATTATTTGGCTGTAAGAGATTGGTTTCCTTGACTGGGCCATCGGGAGTCCCGGGCCTTGAGACATCTGGTGTATTGGGCCTTGGGCCCAATTCACAACCGAGAGTTATTGGATATAACTAGTTGTGTGTATGCTTACCAAGTAAAGCTACTTCTGGGTGACGGCCAGTGGCCCACTTTGGATTTAGCTGAACATGGGTCTCGGAATCATTGCATTTTTATGAGGTTAAACAAAGAAATTTTGAATGCAATGCGAGTTTTCTTATAAGTTATTAAGATTACTCTTTTATGAACTAAATAACTAAAACTCTATTTATCTCTAAATTTCAGTTATGACTAGCACAAACAATCAAAACACTTTCTCGATCCGGTCTGTCCTTGAAATGGACAAACTGAACGGATCAAATTTCTTGACTTGGTCGCGGAACCTGAGGCTAGTCCTCAGGCAAGAGAGAAAGGACTATGTCCTTGAGAGAGCTCTCCCCGTGAGGATCGGGTCCAATGCCTCTCATGCAGTATATGATGCTTGGAATAAGCATTATAATGATGCGGTAGATGTGTGTGGTCGGATATTGGCTACCATGGACTCAGATTTGCTGAAGCAATATGAGAACATGGAGTCGCCAATAGAGATGATCAGCAGCCTGAAATTGAAATTTCAGGAGCAGGTAAGAGTGGAGAGATACCAGTTGGTTAAATCTCTCACTAGCTGCAAGCTACCAAATGATCATCCAGTGAGTCCTCATGTCAGTAAAATGATGGGTTACATTGATAACCTGAGGAAACTGGATTATCTAGTTAGCTAAGAATTGGCAACTGAGATCATTCTGCAGTCACTGCCGTCAAGCTATGATAAGTTCAAAAGGAACTATATCAAGAAAGGCTTAACGAAGACGCTGACTGAACTACATGATATGCTCAAGACAGTTGAGCCAAACGTGAAGAGTACCCTGTATAATCTCATAATGGAGAAGGGTAGGTTTTCTAAACCTAGTGCTGACAAGGGTGAAGACAAAGTTGTCCAGATTTTGAATCATGGCAAGCCTGTGTCTTCTGAGCCCGAGTCAGATACATCTTACGTTGGTAAGTGCTGCTACTGTAAAGAGGTTGGGCATTGGAAGAGAGATTGCATTAAATTCATGGAAGATTATGAGGATTTGAAGTTGATGTATGAGACTACTTCCTCAGGTATTCATGTTATTACTTCAAGTTCTACCTTATAGGTATTGGATACTGGTTATGGCACTGATATTTGTTATAATATGCAGAGCCTAAGCAACAGTAGAACGTTGAAGGAAGGGCAAGTGGAACTGCGTGTCTGGAAGGAGCTATAGATGCTGCCTCAGCCGTAGGGTTTTCACTTGTAGATGCCTTTGAGGCTTGGTTTTATTAAGTAATTGCTACAATGTACCTGCTTTAAGCAGAGTTGTCTTTCATTTTCTTGTAAGAATTTGAATGTTTTTCATTTTGATAAAAGACAAAAATTGTTCTTTTGATCTTAATGAAATATTAATTGTAGCACCCTATTCAAGGAATGGGTTTTATATCTTAAACCAAAGAGTGCCTAAATGTAACATAAATACCGAATTGGTTTAAATCTGATGAATTAAACCTGATTTTTCTTGGCGTAAACATTTTGGTCACATAGAGTAAGTCGGATTCAGAAATCCCATAGTTATGGACTTTTGGGCTCATTTGATTGGATATATTATGAGACTTGAATTCTGCTTACTGGACCAAAAGACAAAGGGCCCATCTTAGCCGAGCTAGAGAAAGGCCCAAAGGCTTATTGGACCTTGAACATACTCATGTATGTGGCCCGATGAGCAGTAATGCCAGAGAAAATTTCCTGTACTTCATTATCTTTACTGATTACTTCAGTGAGTATGACTGTGTTCATTTGATGAGACACGAGTCGGAATTCTTTGAAATGGTCGAAAGAGTTCCAGAATGAGGTATAGAATCTGAGTGACAGAAGTATTGAGACTCTGGATTAGATCACGAGTGAGAATACTTAAGTCATTGATGGTGTGATCATCTGAATGAGTGTGAAGTCGTTTCACAGCTCATTTCTCCTGAAAACCTGGAGGTGTTTCTGTGAGAAAGAATCAGATCTTATTAGAAATGATTAAAGATGAGTCACACGAATCTTCCATGATATTCTTTAAGAATAACGCTCTAGAAATATCTAAGTTTACGCTGAAATAGTTCCACCAATATCAGTTGAAAGACACCACATAAATGTGGACTGGAAATGATCCAAATTCGTCTTTACTGAGTATTTGTAGTTGTGCTACTTCGCTGGTTGTCCTAGGGAAACCAAGGCTTGTTACTTTTTACGTCCATTCCGAAAACAAAGTTAGGTTGTTCGGAATTCTGTTTTCTAAAAGGAAAGTTACTTTCCAAGAAGAACAGTGGGAGTAAAAGTATAACTCGAAGAAATTCGAGAAATACAGGAGGCTGCTCAACCTGTTGAGGGAGAGCAGCGGATGGATTTACAGATTTCTGTAGAATCTACACCTGTAGAGCCTGAAGTTCGCAGATCTGAATGAATCCGTCACTAATTCGAGAGTGATTTCTCGTGATTAGTTGCCATGATCTGATGATCATTGAAAGTGACGAACCTGCAAAATTCACAGAAGCGAAAGTGAGCCCGGACTCCAAAATTTACACTGCGTGTAAGTTAGCTTCATCGATCCATTCATGGATGGAAGCAAACATATCGGAGTTGGAATCTTCGTTCTGTTGAAGTAGTCAAGGTTTTGACTTGAACAGGAACAAAGTGGAACTGTGCGTTTACTAATAGATAAGTGGGAGCGATGTTGCATTTCTCATAGTGTATGTCGATGACATATTGATTCTCGGAAATAACGTTCCAATGCTGCAGTCGGTAAAGGACTGGCTTGGGAGTTGGTTTTATGATTGACATGGGTAAATCCACGTATGTTCTTGGAATTTGGATCTAAAGATAGAGATCCAAAAGAGCTGATGGGACAAAGTCAGGATTCTTATATTGACAAAGTCCTACACGTTTTCAGCATTCCAAGAAGGGTTTTATGCCAATGTCACATGGCATTACGTTAAGCAAGAAACAGTGTCCTACGATAACTGCTGAGCTTGAATGCATGGATGAGATTCCATATGCGTCGGCAATTGGATCTATCATGTATGCCATGACACGTACTTGTTTTGATGTTGCTTTAATGTTAAGCAAGACAAGTAAAGACCAGTCAAATCCAGCAAAGAATCACTGGATAGCCGTAAAGAATATCCTGAAGTGTTTGAGGAATACTTAGGATAAGTTCTTGATTTACGGAGAAAGTGAGGTGCTACAAGTCGGTAGAGTCTGAAAGGCAAGTTTCCAACAGACAAAGATGATTTCCGGTCACAGTCTGGTTATATCTTGTGTCTGTCTGGCGGTGCAAGGCACTGTTGCTGACTCCATGACTTAAACTGAACATTTCGCAGCTTGGGTAGCGGCGAAAGAGGTTGTTTGGAAAGAAGAGTTCATCACTGAACTTGATGTGATTCCCAGCATAGATGAGACTAGCTGCACATCAGAGGTCCAAACACCTTGAGGATAGGTATAACCTATTCCGTGAGATAAATGACAGAGGTGTTAAGTAGATCAACAAATAAGAACGTTGCTAATCTATTAACGAAGCCACTCCTTAGACCTAAGCACGAGTCGCGGACTGTAGCTGTAGGATAAGAGAAATTAAGATGTAGTCTTAATTTCAGTGGGAGTTTGTAAAGGGCTTAATTTAGTTGTTTTGAAAGGTTCATGTAAACATAATATTTTATGTTTATGAAATCTATGATTTCTGGATTATTTTAACTGTGATATAAATAATCGTTCCAAAATGATTCATGTCATTATATATGGGCCATCGAAGTACATGAGTAGACTTGATCCTGAAACCCCATATTTAACGAAATGACATAAATCATAGTGTCCATAGTCGAAGGTTGTTGAAATTGGAACACCAACAACCACTTGAGACTAGATTGTGTTGAGACTTATGACCAAGTTTCGAGGGGTCATAGATGCGCGGCATCAAAGTCGACACATAGGTATATGTAGGGGAGCATATGACCGGACATGGCCCGCTGATGAGAACTCTACAAGATATTAATATCTGTGTCATAAGAGGTTCTCATATACGACTATAGAGTATAGTCCTTAGACCTGAGTTCGCATGCATGTGGCTGCACATGGAGTGATGCGCTTTGATCATTGTCTAACGCTGTTTCGTAACTGGGAGCTATAAGGACCTTGGTTGGGTGTATTATAAAGTGTGTAGTTCATAGTGATGGAACAAGATGGGATTTGTCCCTGCCGTTTAACGGAGGTAATATCTCTAGGCCAATCGGAGACTTGATAGCTGGTAAGAGAGTGGCCACTCCCAAACGGACTTGCCCAAGTCGTTTGCATTGTCAGTATCAAATATGTTCCGACAAACATGGTCTGGCTATATAAGGATGACACGCATCTTGCCTTATGCCATATCGAGATATTGAGACAAAAGGATTAGGGAATGTAGGATTCCAGTACAAGTGGGAGATTGTTGGGAATGTCCTGAAATCTACCGTACTATCTCTAGAAAGTATGATAAGTGTCGAGATCAGACATAAGTCATAAATACTGGGTGATCATGATGACTTGCTAGAGCCCGCTCATGATCTATAAGTTTAGGACTTATTACCAGTATTGTATGATCCCTAAGGGTCACACACCATAGCTAACGCGAAAGTTAAAATGGAATTAATACAGTAAGATGCAAGGCATTTACTGTATTTGTACAGAGAATTAGGCCAGACAAAAGACAGTCTTTTGTCTGATTTGGGCCTTGGGCCCAAAAGCCTAATGAGCCATTAGTTTAATTACTTGGGCCCATATAAGGAAGAGGAGGCGCCAGAAAACCCTAAGACTTCTCCTGTCTGCGATTTTTCTAAGGCTGGCCGTCCTCTCTCTCTCTCTCTGTGATTTTCCAGCTTGGTCTAGCAGCCTGATCCAGTAGCTTGTAAGAGTGTGGATACCTGAGGAGGAGCCGGTTCTCATCAGCTCTTGCAGATCTCGATATTCCATTGATTAATCCGCTGCAATCATAAGGTAATGATCCTGATCTGTTTATGATTCAACTGCAATCACCTAGATCCTTGATGATTATGTGCTAGGTTGTAACCTGTGAATTACACCATGAACAGACATAATCCTTCACAAGGGGCATAGTCAGGAGGGTGTAAAGGACTGGAGATTGAGCAACTTTATAACTTCAAATATATTTTTCATATTACTTGTTAAATCTTGCTCTAAAATCTGCCTGCTTAAAGAACCTTAGACACTGTCTCGAATGTAGCGAAGTTTCCAGCGTACTCAGAACCATGGCAGTGATATAGCACGTTATCGATTTCAGGCTCACCAATGCAACGTCTATAGACACCATCAGAACAGTGCTTGTAAAAGTAAGGCTCATCTCAATAATAGCGCCTGACTTCCCTAAGGAACTTGTTCTTAGCATAACCTTTAAACACTTCAGGCTCGTCCTCTGTAGCAAGGTAATTGGCTATATCGGCGTACCAAGGTCTAGTAGAGAGAGAACCTTGGGCGACAGCAACTATGAACATATCAGCGTCATCATCGAGATTAGTATCCTGCTTCCGCGACCGGTGTCGACCGACACTTAAGGTGGTGTCGACGGATATCGATCCCAGTCGACCAACCGGTGTCGGGTTCGATCGATTATTGTTCGCTTTCTCGAGTCCGGTGTCGACCGACATCAAGTGGGTGTCGACCGACACTCGTTTTGTAGCCCGTCCAGAATGCAGTGAACTCGCAGATTCTCCCTGAAAACTCGTCTCAACCTTATAGATGTTCTCTTCTGGTATATAATCATCTATAGGAACATCCTCATCGATCCTACTCTGTGACAAGTAATCAGCAACACCGTTCACCACTCCTTTCTTATCTCTCACCTCTATGTCAAATTCCTGGAGTAACAAAATCCATCTCAACCGCCATGGCTTAGCATCTTTCTTCCGCATCAGATACTTAAGCACTGAATGATCAGTATGCACAACTACCTTGGATCCAATCAGATAGGGACAGAACTTCTCGAATGCTAACACAACTGCCAACGATTCCTTCTCAGTGGTTGCATAATTCCTTTGAGCATGGAGCTTCTTGTCCTTCTTCTGCCCAAGCACAGCTCATACTGCATAATCACTAGCATCACACATTACCTCAAAAGGTAGATTCCAGTCCGGTGGTTGCCTAATTGGAGTTGAAATCAAGGCCTGCTTCAGCTCCTTGAATTCAGCATGACACTCATCTGTGAACTCAAACTTCACATCCTTGCAGAGAAGTGCAGTGAGTGGCCTAGCTATCTTGCTGAAGTCTTTAATAAATCTCCTGTAAAAACCAGCATGCCCGAGAAAACTTTTTACACATCTGACTGAATCCGGCGCTTGCAGCCTTATTCACCTCAATCATAGCCCTGTCCACTTCAATGCATGCCTCAGAAACTCTATGCCCAAGTACAATGCCATTCTTGACCATAAAATGACATTTCTCCCAGTTCAAAACCAGGTGCTTTTCCTCACAGCGATTTAGTACCTTGCACAGATTATCCAGACAAGCGTGGTAAGATGGTCTGTAGACGGAAAAATCATCCATGAAGACCTCCATGAAATCCTCCATCATGTCTGTGAAGATAGACATTATGCACTTCTGAAACGTCGCGGGAGCATTACACAGTCCGAATGGCATTCTGCGGTACGTAAAGGTGCCATAAGGACAGGTAAATGTGGTCTTCTCGTGGTCCTCTGGGTGGATAGGGATCTGAAAGAAAACAGAATAACCATCCAAAAAGCAGTAGTATGGATGACTTGCCAAACTTTCCAACATCTCATCAATGAAATGGAGTGGAAAGTGGTCCTTTCTGGTGGCTTCATTCAACTTCCTGTAGTCTATGCACATCCTGTGAACAGTGATTGTCCTTGTAGGGATCAGCTCATTCGTCTCGTTCTTCACTATAGTGACTCCTCCTTTCTCAGGAACAATATGAACTGGGCTGACCCAATCACTGTCAGAGATTGGATAGATGATCCCAGCTTGCAACAGCTTCATGATCTCCTTCTTCACAGCCTCTTTCAGGTTAGGATTTAAACGCCTCTGATTCTCAATTGATGACATGCTCTCATCCTCAAGGTGTATCCTATGCATGCACAAGTCTTGAGAGATACCTGAAATATCATCAAGAGAATAACCAAGAGCCTTGCGATGTTTGCGCAGTTTGCTTAGCAGTAAAGTGAGTACTGCGTTATTCAAATAAGCATTGACAATTACAGGGTAAGTGGAGTTGTTACCTAGGAACGCATATTTGAGGCCCGCAGGTAGCTGCTTCAGCTCGATCTTTGGAGCTCTCTCCTCGATCCAGTCATTAGCGACTGCTGTCGACCGATTCTCATGTGGTGTCGGACGACACTAAATAAAATCGGTCGATTCCAAGTTCATCACCTTCTCAGCAGAGTCCAGCAGCTTCGAGTACCCTACTGCAGCATAATCTTCCAGATCCACGTCATGCTCAGAACTCATCAAAGCTCTCTCCAAAGGATCAGCAGAATGCATCTGACTGAAGAACTCTGCAGCCACATTCTTAATCGTATGACAATATAAGGTCTGCCCATCAATAGTTGGGTGTCTCATCAGCTTATCCATGTCAAAGTTCATCACTAGATCACTCACATTGAGTCCAATTTTCCCTCTTTTCACATCGATGATGGCACCAGCTGTGGCCAAGAATGGTCTGCCCAGGATAAGAGGATCCTTAGGTTCATCGTTGTATTGCAAGACTACAAAGTCTGTGGGAATCACACATTCACCAATCTTTACCGGTACATCCTCCAAGAGACCTTCAGGAATCCTTACAGAGCAATCAACTAGAATCAAGGAGATCCTAGTAGGTGTGAAATCTGTCACTCCCATCTGCTTAGCAACTGAATATGGCATCATATTGACACTTGAACCCAAATAACATAGTGACCTCTCGAATATGTCCCTGAAGATCATACAGTCCAAGACATCTCCCTGGATCCTCTTCTTCTCGGGAACTCTGTTTAAGATGACAATGTGATATATCATGGTTTTTCTAGGTTTTCAACCAGGATATAGTTGTATATATTGAGTCTTTAACCTGGTTTTTCGAGTCTATTGAGTCTTCTACAGGTAGGTTTGCGTTTCGAGTGAAGAGGGGGATTATAGGACATTTCTGGCGATTTGTGCAACGAGCTGAAGTTGTTGTCTCGACCACGATGGAGTGTCGACTGACACTGACCTTGGTGTCGGTCGACACCGAGGGCGACAGAGCAATATCTGAGAGTTGAAGACAAGTTTTGAAGATTTGCAGATTTGCCTAGAAGTTTCCCCTAATTGTAATCTGACCCCAAAACGTGTTTAGAGAGTTTAATTAGGTTTTCAGACTTATTATATTCTATCTTGTTCTTGACTTTGTTCTTTTCTTCTGGAGATTGAGAGATTTGCTTTTGGGGATGTTCTTGCTACTTGTAACCTTTCAGAGAAGGATCTATTCAATCTCAAAGTTTTCTATTCAATGATGTCTTGTCTCATTGATAATATGTCTAAGTAGTTACCTAGTTAGATTTAGATAATTAGAAAACTGACTGATTAGGATTCTAAACATGTTCGTTCATCACCTAAGTTGCCCTTAATACTGAATTCTAGACTGATCTAGGGTTTAGATCTGAGAAAATTAACTTAGCACGAGAGTGTGAGTTATAATCTGAAAGAACTTAGTGTGAGCAATTTGACTAGATACAAAGAGATTTGGTTTAGAAAAATTGTGAACTTATAAACTTGTGTGAAATGCTTGTTTAGAACTCTAGGAATACAAAGAGATTTGAATCACTAGGTTGCTAGACATAGAAATAATCTCAGCGAGAGTTGGATTGTTTATCATTGTGTTTTTAGTTCTTGAACCTGTGCTTAATCTGATTCCGGTTAGTTAAGTTTCTAATTGTGTATGATTCCCGAGAACTTCCTAAGTCTGACGCCGTTCTCCATCTGAAAATACATTCTAGTTTATTGCTTTCGTTTACTGCTTTAATATGTTTGGTTTAACTTAACTTGAAGAACATACAGTCTATCGTGTGACTGTGATTCCTTGTGGGTTCGATACTCTAAGTACTACATTCGCATCACTGTGAACTTGCAGTAGAATAGGGATAAAACTTAGACCTATCAAGTTTTTGGCGCCGTTGTCGGGACTCTTTGAGTTCGCCGATAGATTTTGTTTTAGAATTTAGTCTAGATTTTTTTATTTCTTTGTTACTGATTTTATCGGTTTGGCTTGTTTTTTGTTGTGCAGGAATCGACTTACGAACATAGTGTCGACCGACATCCACCAGTGTCGTCCGACACCACTCTCGGATTTCACCTCTGAAATCTGTTTATGCCAAGTCGACACACCCGACGGAACCCGAACGAAGAACTTGTGTACCTCAGACTTGAGGAGCTTTCCAAACTAGAGAGGACGAATAGAAAGGCTCAGAGATCTTCAAGGATGATGAACAATCGTTTGATCTTAAGACCATATGCTGAGGGAGTTTTGAGAGACCAACAGAACAACCCATACAATAATCAGGGGCAAAGGATTGACGCCCAAGGGAATGTGATCCCTGAACCTGATCAACCTCATGGTGAGAGGCAGATGGTCAATGCTGGAGCTAATGGACAGCCACCTAATCCTCCTGCTGCTGAGAGGACTCTTGCTGACTACAACCGTCCCGATGAGTTTTATGCTAACCGGTCAGCAATTGTACCTACACCCTTTGAGAGGAATGGCTTTGAGCTCAAGACTACACACTATGCACTTCTGAGGCAGCAGCCTTTTCATGGTTTGCCACATGAGCAGCCCATGGACCATATTGAGGATTTCGAAGCCTTCATCACTGGAATGAAGTACAATGGGGTGAACTATGACTTTCTCTACCTGAAGCTTTCCCCCATTCTCTTGCTGGAGAGGCTGCAGCTTGGCTGAAACAACTTCCACCTGGGAAGTTAACTACTTGGGATGTTGTGAAGAGAGAGTTTTTGAGGCACTTTTATGATGACGCTCGCTCTGATCAGTTAAGATAGGGCCTTCTCACATTTACCCAAGGTCCTACAGAGCCTCTTAAGTCTGCTTGGACGAGGTTCAAGATGTACCAACGTGACTGCCCTTATCATGGATTCTCTGAAGTAACGCTGCTGGGCATATTCTTCAGAGGAATTGACCTTTATTACCATTCTGCGTTGGATTCTGCCAGCAATGGTAATTTCAACACGAAGACTCCTGAGCAGGCCAGGGTGCTGATTGATAACTTGGTGAGCAGCAATAGCACCAAGACTGCTGATAGGAGAAGGAAAGAGTCTAGTGGAAAAGTTGGAGATTCCCAGATTGCTGAGATGAAGAAAAAGTTGGACACTGTTCACAGCTTTTGACTGGGAAGAAAGCTGTTCACTTTGCTCAGGAAGTTGAAGTGTTTGAGGCTGAAGAAGGCTGCCATGAAGAAGATTTGAACTACATTGGTGGGTCTGTATACCAAGAAAACAGATTTGGTAATCAGCAAGGCAACAAGTATTACACTGGTAGTGGAGAGAAGAGTGCTTTCACGAGCAATCAAAACTCTTCGGGATATGGTCAGACTGCTGGTTATCAGAAGCCTTTTCAGAAAGGTAATTCCTATCAGAGGACTTATGCATCATCTTCCTATCAGACGCCTCCTGCTACTAGCCCTCACGAGAGCAAGTTGGAGGCTATGATGGAGCAGTTGCTAGAGGGTCAGACAAAGACCACAATGGATTTTCAACAAGAAGCTTGATGTTGTGTATGAAGATCTAAATGGGAAGTTTGAATCCTTGAGCACAAACATGAAGCAACTAGATACACAAGTGAACCAGATTTCAAGTTCAGTTAAAGGGAAGAATCTCCAGAACACGCACATTAATGCATGGACAGTTCAGATTGATGATGGGATTGACCAAGGAGAAGGTTTTGAAGTTAAGACAGGCGAGATTGTTGATAGGTGTCAGGTTTTAACCCTATATCTAACTGCAAGTGCACAATTCAGTAGTTGTAGTATATAGGTATCGAATCCACAGGGACTCCGGTATTCAATAGCTCAAGAACAGGAAATTTAACTGGGAAGAAAGCAATGTGATTGAATTAAAAGCAATGCGAGAAAGTAAACAGAAAGCAAAGATTATTGGTTGTGAAAGCAAGTTATTAAGAGCGCTAAGTCTAGGGCGTTCTCAGGAAATCAGACAAGCAGACAGTTCATTCATCAAGGATCTAATTAAGCACAGTTCTAGAACTCAAAACACAGATATAGAATTAACCAAATTCCTTTGCAATAATTCTCTAAGTCTAAGTGCAGCAAACCAAACTTTCGTTTGCGAGAACTAACAGATTAAACTAGCATTAATTCCAAGTTTGATATGTTCACAATTACCCTAAACCAAACTTCCGTTTGCGAGAAGTTTAATTTCTCAACCTAAAGAGTTCAGATTCCTAAACCACACTTCCATGTCGTATTTAGCAACCTAAGATCTAGATTCTAATTGATCAGGTTAGAACTAGCTTTAAGCATAATTAGATTGAAGAACAGATGTAGTTATGAATCTTTAACTGAATTAAACAAGTCTAGCAAGTCATGAAATCCTATGTGAGAAACCCTAAACCTAACAAGGAATCTACTCAGACATAGATAATGAAAACATAATCATATGAAGAATAGATTGTATAAAAGATAAAGAATAAAAGGGGTTCGAAATCTTCTCCAAATACAGTTGAAGTAAAGGTTCAGATCAGCCCCAAAAGCTCTAAAAATCCTCTGCTCTTAATTATGAATGTGTATCTAAATAAAACACCAAAACTCTAAATATATAGGCATAATCTCGGCCAGGGGCTTCTTTGTAAATATCAGGAACTTCTGGATCAGAGTGCAATATCTTGACTCTTCATAAACCGCCGAGTTTCGGCCCATCTCGCTGGTGCAACGATCGGTGCATGAGTGCAACGATCGACGCATTTCTCTGTTTCGGACTGTGAACTCTATCTCTTGGCAAATCACTCCAAAAATCTCCAAAAAGTGTCATAATCACCAAATATGCTCCAAACCTGATTATACCTGTAAAAGACTCTAAAAGAACACAAAAAGACACTAAAACACACTTATATCATGGTCTAAAACTAGTAAAAACCATGATATATCAACTCCCCCACACTTAGCCTTTGCTTGCCCTCAAGCAAAACAGAGAACTAAAGCTTGGTGAAGAGGTTTGAAAACTCTTCAGAAACTCATTTCATCCTAGAAGCTACAATACTCAGATTCCCCTTAGTAAACCACTGAAAGAATCAATCACAGGATATCAAGACCAACATGTACTTCCCCCACACTTAGCAACTGTCCTAAGTAAACTCCACAATCACATTCAAGCATTCAAATTCTCCCTACTGACTTCTGCAAGTATTTAAGTGCGGTCTCACCTAAGGAGTATCGATCAAAGGGCACATGGATTCTTACCTTATCAGCTCTAGACCACCATACTATCTTTCTCTAGTCCCTTTCTTCTCTTTCCCTTCCTTAACAACTGATTTTTCCCACATTGGGTATCATTTTATTTTATTTTATCAGTGTTCTTCCCAATATGGGGTGTACTTTGGACACATTCCATGGATGCATAAGAGATAATAGTGTTTGCTACTATTCTCATGACCACTTCAGAGTTACTAACTCATCCTCAGTTTATACTCTTTTTTTTTATGGAAGGGGAGAAGGGAACTAAATAGGACAGGTTTACAGGCTGTGTCAGAACTAACAAGGGAATCCGACACAGAGTATACCAAGCCCTTAGGTGAGAAATCTAAGTCAGTATTAGGGTGAAGTCAGTAAAAGGATCCTCTGATACCTGAAGTGATGTGGGTGTTCCCAGTTGGTTGATCCGTGTCTGGGTTTTCTAATAGTCAGAGATAGATCCTGCAACTTCATCCCAATGGTTACTTAAGTTCCTGCAAGTCTTGTAAATCTTCTTAGAAAATCATAGTTTCTTACTTAAACAATTTTGACTCAATAAAACAATTTTTTTTGAAAAAATGGACTGACTCTTAAGAAAACAGAAAGATAAACGTCAGTAGCACCTCCCCCACACTTAAGACACACTGTCCCCAGTAGTGTCAAGCGAAGGATCGGTAAAAAGAAAAATAAAAATTGTTAAAGTTCTGTTGAGCTCTGTCGGTTTTACCTCTGTCGCTCATGCATCGATCGTTGCACTAAGTGCATCGACCGTTACTTGGCGATTTTCGTGTATGGTCGATCGTTGCTCAGGACCGCAACGATCGCTGTAATGCGATTCCGATCGTGTTGTGACGATTGACACAGAAGTGCGTCAATCGACGCACTGCGAATTTATCCGAGACCTGCAACCATAAACTCACCAGAAACAAAAACAAACGTAAAATCCTAACAAAAACACCTAAAATTAAGTAGAAAAACACCAGTACCTAATGGTGGGTTGCCTCCCACCCAGCGCTTGTTTAAGGTCAATAGCTTGACCGGACGGACAAGATTTTTCAGGCACCAAGAGATCCTGACAGAGACCTTTTCTACCTCTGTCCAAGTCTCCTCATCCAAGGTGGAGAGTAGGCTTTTGCAGAATGCTCATGTCCAAGAAAAGATGGAGTAAAATGTGCTCCAGGATCTATAATCACAGTGTCATCAGGCTGCTCACAATCTGCATTCCTTATGGTGAATGTTTGCCCCTCTATCAGTGGTCTACGCAGCTCATCCATCTCATAACGCAGCGGCTCATCTCCCAGATGGAGGTCTATCAGGCTGTTCTTAACATCAATTACCGCTCCTGCTGTAGCCAAAAATGGTCTTCCAAGCATCAATGCTTCATCCGGATCACAATCATATCTCAGCACTAGGAAGTCCGTTGGAACTAAGTAGTTTCCAACTCTCACTGGGATGTCCATCAGGAGTCCTTCAGGAACTCGTATGGATTGATCAGCTAGGATAAGAGAGGTCCTAGTAGGAGTAAAATCTAGCATACCCAGCTTCTCTGCCACAGAGTATGGCATCAAACTTCCAGCAGCCCCTAAATCACACAGAGAGCGCCTAAAGCTATCCTCAAAGATAGAACAA
The DNA here is from genome assembly GCA_030180135.1 of Orychophragmus violaceus. Classification (NCBI taxonomy): domain Eukaryota; kingdom Viridiplantae; phylum Streptophyta; class Magnoliopsida; order Brassicales; family Brassicaceae; genus Orychophragmus; species Orychophragmus violaceus. The sequence goes on from CM058231.1 coordinate 83,887,459, forward strand.
TCAAGCACAAAGACTCCAGGATCAGGTAGCTTCTTTGGGACCTTGGTTAGCAGAACATCACTAATATGCTGAGGAACTATAACCACCCAGTCTCTCAGCTCTTCATCTAGAGGCAGCATCTTATTCAAATACCTCTGCACACATGGATGATAAGGTGGATCATCAGAAGATGGAATTTCTTCCAATTCTTCACCAATCTCCTCTAGCTTCTTAAGCTCTTCAATTTCCTGCTTAATCACTTCAGACACTGGGGAGTGTTGTCTAACAATTTGCGCATAAATCTCCTGTTGAGAGATCTCAGAGACTCCAGAGAATAAGCCATCAAGCTCTAAGTCTGCATCAATACCCTCATCACTCAGCGAATCTGTCTGTCCCCGACGTGCATCGATCGACACTAAGTGTGTGTCGATCGTTGCAATGCTGCAATTTCCACCCGAGAGTTTTTCACCAAAATCCGGGATTTCTTCTTCCTTCACCAATTCAGCTGTACTTAACTCAAATTTTTCACCTAGGTGAGATCCATCATTAACGTACACAGACCAGGCCTTAATATGAGTGTCTGCTAGCCCTTTTCCCTTTATTAAGCTGGAAATCTGGTTCACCTGAGTATCCAACTGCTTCATGTGAGTGTTCAGGGACTCAAACTTCCCATTGAGGTCTTCATAGACAGCATCTAACTTCTTGTTGCAGTCCACAGAAATCTTGGTCTGACTCTCCATTAGTTGTTCCATCATAGCTTCCATTCTACTCTCATGAGCTGTAGGTGCAGGAGGAGTCTGATAAGATGAGGATCCATAGGTTCTCTGAGTACCTTGTCCAAAGGTCTTCTAAAAACCACTAGTCTGTCCAGAATTAGATGAGTTGCTGTTGAAAGCACTTTTCTGTCCTCCATTGAAGAATTTGTTCCCCTGTTGATTACCAAATCTATTCCCTTGGAATCCAGAACCTCCTATGTAATTCACATCTTCCTCCTGAGTGTCCTCCTCAGTCTGAATCACCTCTACATCTTGGGCAAAGTGGACAGCTTCTTACCCGCTAGGAGATTGCAAACTGTGTCCAACCTAGATCTAATATCAGCTATATCCGAATTCTCTACACTTCCACCAGATTTCTTCCTCCTCTCATCCATAGTCTTGCAGCTGTTACTGCCTATTAGGTTCTCAATCAACTTCTTAGCCTGCTTAGGAGTCCTGGTGTTGAAGTTAGCATTACTGGAATTATCCAGTGCAGACTGATATGGAAGATCTATGCCTCTGAAGAAGATACCAATCAACTGAACCTCGGTGAATCCATGGTGTGGGCAGTCACGGTGATACTGCTTAAATCTCATCCATGCAGTCTTTAAAGGCTCCACGGCTCCTTGGGAAAAGGTGAGTATGTCCTGTCTGGACTGGTCTGAGCGCGCATCATCATAGAAGTGACGCAGGAACTCACTTTTCAGAGCTGCCCAAGTAGTATACTGAGCAGGTGCCAGCTGCTTTAGCCATGCACTAGCGTCTCCAGCAAGACTGTGCGGAAAGAGTTTAAGGAACAGATAGTCCGGGCAGACTCCATCATACTTCATGCCAGTGACTATGTCCTCAAATGAATCAATGTGATCCATAGGCTGCTCCGTTGGGTAACCATGAAATGCATTCTGTCTCATCAGCGAGTAGTAGATGGTTTTGATCTCAAAATCATTTCTTTCCAAAGCAGGAAGCACTAAAGCTGACCGGTTTGCATGAAACTTATCCGGTCTGTTGTAGTCAGCTAAAGTCCTCTCATGTACAACCATCTGTCTACCTTGGGCCTGTCCTTGACCCTGGTTCTGCTCCTGTTGCGGTTGCTTAGGAGGATCAGGGATGACATTCCCTTCAGCATCAACCCTTTGATAAGCAGCATTGTATGGGTTATTATCTAGGTCCCTCAGAGTACCTTGAGCATCGCGTTCTAAAATCAAACGTTCTCGCACCATCCTTTCTCTTCTTTCTCTTCTGTTGGTTCTCTCTAGACGTCCAAGTTCTTCAAGTTCGAGGTTAAATAAGCTCGAGTTCGGATTACTTCTAGTTTTCTGCGTCTGCATAAACTGTCTGTAATCGTCCAGCAACGATCGATGCTATCAGTGCAACGATCGGTTCAATCTAAGAATCGCCTAGTGACGATCGGTGCAAGAGTGCAACGATCGACGCAGTGCGATATTGGTACCCTGCGACAGAGAGAAAAACGGAAAGAATCAGTAACTAAAAAAAATAAAAAATAAAAACGAAAAGAAAACGAAAAATCCTAGTAAAACCCTAGGTTCTAAGCTATCGAAGACTCAAAGAGTCCCCGGCAACGGCGCCAAAAACTTGATAGGTGTCAGGTTTTAACCCTATATCTAACTGCAAGTGCACAGTTCAGTAGTTGTAGTATATAGGTATCGAATCCACATGGACTCCGGTATTCAATAGCTCAAGAACAGGAAATTTAACTGGGAAGAAAGCAATGTGATTGAATTAAAAGCAATGCGAGAAAGTAAACAGAAAGCAGAGATTATTGGTTGTGAAAGCAAGTTATTAAGAGCGTTAAGTCTAGGGCGTTCTCAGGAAATCAGACAAGCAGACAATTCATTCAGCAAGGATCTAATTAAGCACAGTTCTAGAACTCAAAACACAGATATAGAATTAACCAAATTCCTTTGCGATAATTCTCTAAGTCTAAGTGCAGCAAACCAAACTTTCGTTTGCGAGAACTAACATATTAAACTAGCATTAATTCCAAGTTTGATATGTTCACAATTACCCTAAACCAAAATTCCGTTTGCGAGAAGTTTAATTGCTCAACCTAAAGAGTTCAGATTCCTAAACCACACTTTCGTGTCGTATTTAGCAACCTAAGATCTAGATTCTAATTGATCAGGTTAGAACTAGCTTTAAGCACAATTAGATTGAAGAACATATATAGTTATGAATCCTTAACTGAATTAAACAAGTCTAGCAAGTCATGAAATCCTATGTGAGAAACCCGAAACCTAACAAGGAATCTACTCAGACATAGATAATGAAAACATAATCATATGAAGAATAAATTGCATAAAATATAAAGAATAAAAGGGGTTCGAAATATTCTCTAAATAAAGATGAAGTAAAGGTTCAGATCAGCCCCAAAAGCTCTAAAAATCCGCTGCTCTTAATTATGAATGTGTATCTAAATAAAACACCAAAACTCTAAATATATAGGCATAATCTCGGCCAGGGGCTTCTTTGTAAATATCAGGAATTTCTGGATCAGAGTGCAATATCTTGACTCTTCATAAACCGCCGAGTTTCGGCCCATCTCGCAGGTGCAACGATCGGTGCATGAGTGCAACGATCGACGCATTTCTCTGTTTCGGACAGTGAACTCTATCTCTCCGCTAATCACTCCAAAAATCTCCAAAAAGTGCCATAATCACCAAATATGCTCCAAACCTGATTATACCTGTAAAAGACTCTAAAAGAACACAAAAGACACTAAAACACACTTATATCATGGTCTAAAACTAGTAAAAACCATGATATATCAATTGTTGAAAATAGTGGAAAATCAAAGGCTGCAGTATCAATGTCGACCGACACTGACCCTGATGTCGGTCGACACTCAGATAAAACGGCGATTTCGAGTTGTCATGACAAATGGAAATCGACCAAGGTCGATTATGGAGTCGACATTGATCGGGAATCAGATGATGTCGACCGACACCAACTCAACGTCGGTCGACACCCTATGCGAGAGAGTCAAGATTCGCCAGTACTTGGTGTTGATACTGAAGAGGGAGTTTACAAACCTCCAATACCCTTCCCTAGAGTGGCTGTGAAGTCTAAGCAAGAGCTTGATGAAGCCAAATGTCTCAAGATAATGGATGAGAAGTTGAAAGAGGATCCACAAGCTGATGTTTTGCCTTATGACCCATGTCTGCAGAGATACATTGAGAGGATGAGGCCCATGGACGAGTATTTGAAAGAGTGGGTGGTGGTGCTTCCTAAACAAGTCAGTGACGTGTTGTCTAATAAAATTCCCAAGAAGCTACCGGATCCTGGTGTGTTTGGCTGGATTGGTCTATCTTCAAGGATGCCTTCAAGCGCTCCTTGTGTGATTTAAGAGCTTCTGGAAATCTCATGCCATACTCTCTGGCTGAGACTAGGATCTCTCTAATCCTAGCTGATCAGTCAAGAAGGATTTCAGCAGGAGTTCTCGAGGACGTCCCTGTAAGAGTTGGAAACTATCTAGTTCCAACAGACTTTGTGGTGCTAAAGTACGATAATGAGCTGGATGATCCTCTGATACTAGGAAGACCTTTCTTAGCCACCGCCGGAGCGAAGATTGATGTGAAGCACGTTCTGATCGATCTCCACCTGGGAGATGAGCCTCTACACTTTGAGATGGATATGCTGCAAAGGCCTAAGATCGATGGTCAAACCTTTAGCATTGAGTTGGAGCAAGAAGCTCGGACTAGCGAAGCTTTAGTTCCTAAAACTAGAGAAGGGAAGCTGGTGGTTTCTAAAGATTCAACTCTAAAATCTTCAGGGCTTGTAACTGCTCATAAGCAGAAAGCTCCACACCTCAGGGCTCCACCCAAGTAAAGGTATGCACCTCGTAAACTCAGACATGCTAACCTCACCGCTATGACTGCAGGGAAATGCGTTGACGCACCCAAGTCTCGTTCTCACTCTGATCCTGACCCGTCATTCCTTGGATGAGCTGACACTGACACTGCTTACTCTCCACCTTGGATGAGACGACTTTCACAGAGGCACTCACAGTCTTTGTCGAAACATCCAGGAGTCTGATCTCGCTCTTACGGTCAAGATAATGACCTTAAACAAGCGCTAAGTGGGAGGAAACCCACTAGTAAGTTGTATATATTAGGATTTTTGGTCTTGGATTGATTTGTTTTGGTTTTTGGAGTTTTTGTGTCAAGTTCTGCAGAACCAGTAGCACTGTGCAGTCAGTATCGGTCGACACCCACTTGTTGTCGGTCGACATTGGACTCGAGGAAGTTTCGAGCACGAACGATAATTGACCTCGGCCGATTTTGAGGTCCATTAGGGGTGGTGTCGGTCGACACCCAAGGTTAGTGTCGCCCGACATCGATGAAATCGAGGTAAGTTTTCTTAAAACCCGAGACCAGACGTCCTCTTCCTCATAATCCTCTCGCCGAATTGTTTTCAAAAATCACCATCTCTCTCAATTCTTCTACGTTTTTGACGATTCAAAGCTCCATTCCAATTGTTTTTCCACCCTCTATCCATTTCTAGCATCTATTTCATCGATCTACAAAGGTATGACTCTAAATCCCCAATTAAAAATTGGATCGTTTGGTTTATTTTTAGGATGAGTTTGCAGTGGAATGTGATTGGTTTTGATTGTTGTGAATGATTATCTGGACTCATTTCATAAGTTTGTGATGCTTCAAAAACCGGATTGTTGAACCTCATGCTTGCTTGTCTGTGTGTTCGTTTTGCAGATGGACCCATCACTGAACCAAGCAAAAAGACCACGAAGAGCCTCTGATGATGATACTTCTGGCTCTTCATCATAGCAACGCGAAGCTCAGAACCAAGCACCACGGCCTAGAATGGAAAAGAAGCCGTTCAAAATCACTTGCTTCGCAGACAGAACCTTCAGTAGAAGCAAGGAAGAGAGCATGTACCCATAGGCCAATCTCGGAGCATTGGAACGACTATAACAGCTTGTTCTACAACGCTTGGTGTGGCGTTAAGATTGAGCCTACAAGGCTTCCTTGCATGATGAATACGAACAAGCTTAAGATACGGTCTGACGTCTTGAGAGTTATACGGACGATAGGCTTGGGTCGGATCTGTACCAAGTACTATGAACTGCACGAGGAGGTTGTCCGGCAGTTTATGGAAATAGTCCGTGTCTACTACACCAATGATGTGGTGAGAAAGGCCTCCGAGGGAATATTGACCTTTACGGCTAAGGGAGGAGGTACAGGCTCAACCTTCAGGAGTTGTGTGATATCTATGATTTTTACAGGACTAGAGAGAGAGTCAGCTTCCCCGAGCACTGGTCCGATGTGCAGCTCTTCTGGCAACACTTTGGCAGCGGAGTATATGATTCTCAGACCACCTGACAGACCGCTGTGCGACATCCAGTTCTGCGATATTTTATCAGAGTGTTTACCAACACGATCTTGTGTAAGATGGAGCCTGGGATGATGAGGATAGGTGAGCTCTTCTTGCTCTATCTTGGGATTGGCAGTAGCGTGGATGCCAGTGAGTTTGAGGATGCTCACCTGGAGCTAGATGTCAACATGGGAGCTCTCTTTACTCACCATCTGGAGACCTTAAGCAATGAAGCCGTTCACTAGGAAGGCGATGAAGACGGAGATGATATGGAGTCTTTTAACTCCCATTTTTGACCATTTTGAGCTGGACAGGAGTCAGAAGAAGATCTACACTAAGAAGCCTACCATGGACTTCACTCATCTGAAGAGTATACGTTGGATCAAGGGAGATACTAATGGGAAGCAGTTCATGTGGCACTTCTTTGATATATCTGGCGTTTAGCGCCTCTTCCCGCTCCCAGAGATCAAGCTTACATGCATCACCAATGAGCATCTCTCTCTCTCTCCTTCCAGCCCACTGTGGAGCTTTGTCGAGCTGCACCGCGACGTTCTACTGTGCTCAGAGGAGCTACTTCTGGAGCTGCTGCCTCTGCTGCTGAGCATGAGGCTGTCCCTGCTGATGATACAGATGAGACCTATGGGTTTCCTGAGCTTCCAGAACCAGGAGAAGACATGCGACCACCGCAGTTTCAGAAGTGGGCAGCTCTGGTACTTAAGGGTATATGGAAGACAATTCATCGCATGTCTTGCCAAGCGTGTGCATCACCCGCAGCCACGACGTCGCGCACCTGCGCCAGCTCCTATGCTGACTCTGAGGAGATGAGTGGTGATGAGTCTCCAACATTCTATACACTACTGCTACTGGTTCAGTGTTTGTTTTCTTTTTCTTTCTCTTGAGTAATTTTGATGTGTTTCTTGAGTCAGTTCGTCAGTCTCGTTCGTTTGGAACCTTGACTACTTGAGCTTATGCATCATCTTTGTTGTTTATGTTGTGATTTTGAGTGGTCTAACTGATAGGTTCAGGTTTTATCCCTCTTATCTAACTGCAAGTGCACAGTATGAGATTGTAGTACTCTAGGGTATCGAATCCACGAGGACTCTGAGCTACGATAGATTAAGAACAAAAAGATTAAACTAGGTGAAAGCAGATGTGATTAAAGCAAAAAGCAAGCAAAACAAGAAAACAAACGATAGCAGGAGTGAGTTCTAAGCAATAAACTTAAGGCGCTAAGTCTAGAGAGTTCTCAGGAAATCAGACAAGCAGATTAATATTCAGTCATGATCTAATTAAACACAGTTTTAGAACTCAAAGCACAGATATAGAATAAACCAACTTTCGCTGTGAAGATTCTCTAAGCCTTATTGCAGAAATCCAAATGTCTTTGTAATTCTTAGCAGATTAAACCAGCTTTAATGATCAGGTTCGATATGTTCACAATTAAACTAAACCAAATTTCTTTGCGAGTAATTCAAATTCTCAATCTAAATAGTTCAGGTTTTAAATCACACTTTCGTGTCAACCTAGCAACCTAAGATCTAGATTCTAAGTGATCAGGTTAGAACTAGCATTAAACACAATTTAGATTGAAGAACATCTACTGATATGAATCCTTAACTGAATTAATTAAATCTAGCAAGTCATGAAATCCCTAGTGAGAATCCCTAAACCTAACAATGAATCTACTCAGACATGATTAATGAAACAGAAATCATAGAATAAATAGATTGCATATAATAAATTAAATAGATAAAGGGGTTCGAAATCTTCTCCAAAATAGATGAAGTACAAGATCAGATCAGCCCCAAAAGCTCTAAAAATTCCTTAGCTCTAAGTATGAAAGCGTAAGTAAATAAAACACCAAAATCTTAATTAAATAGATATAATCTCGGCCTGGAGCTTCTTTGTAAATATCAGGAACTTCTGGACCAAAGTGTAATATCTTCACTCTTCATTAAACCGCCGAGTCTGGCCCATCTCGCTTGTGCAACGATCGACACCAAAGGTGTGTCGATCGATGAATCCCCTGTTTCGGACAGTGAGCTCAACTCTCTCAGCCAAACACTCCAAAAATCTCCAAAATGCTCCAACATCTCCAATTCAGCTCCAAACCTGATTATACCTGAAATAGACTCTAAAAGAACACAAAAAGACACTAAAACACACTTATATCATGGCATAAAACCGGTAAAAACCATGATATATCAGCTCCCCCACACTTAGTCTTTGCTTGCCCTCAAGCAAAACAGAGAACTAAAACATGGTGAAGAGGTTTGAAAACTTTCAGAAACTCTTTTCATCCTAGAAGCAATAACACTCAGATTCCCCTTAGTAATCCACTGAAAGAATTAACTGCAAGACATCAAGACCAACATGTACTTCCCCTACACATAGCAACTGTCCTAAGTAAACTCCACAATCACATTCACGCATTCAAATTCACCCTACTGACTTCTGCAAGTATTTAAGTGCGGTCTCACCTAAGGAGTATCGATCAAAGGGCATATGGACTCTTACCTTGTCAGCTCTAGACCACCATAATATCTTTCTTTGGTCCCTTTCTTCTCTTTTCCCTTCCTTAACAACTGATTTTTCCCCACTGGGTATCATTTTTTTTTTGTCAGTGTTTTCCCGTTAAGGGGTGTACTTTGGACACATTCCATGATGCACTGGATATAATAGTGTTTGCTACTACTCCCAGAGACCACTTCGGAGTTACTAACTCATCCTCAGTTTATTATCTTTTTTTTTACTTTATGGAAGGGGAGAAGGGAACCAAATAGGACATGTTTACAAGCTGTGTCAGAACTAACAAAGAAATCCGATACAAAGTATTCCAAGCCCTTAAATGAGAAAATTAAGTCAGTATTAAGGTGAAATCAGTAAAAGGATCCTCTGATACCTGAAGTGATGTGGGTGTTCTTAGTAGGCTGATCCATGTTGGGGTTTTCCAATAGTCATAGATAGAACCTGCTGCTTCATCCCAATGGTCACTTAAGTTCCTACAAGTGCTATTAAAACTTCTCAAAAATTCACTGTTTCTTACTTAAACAATTTTGACTCAATAAAACAAATTTTTTTGAAAAACAGGATTGACTCTAAGAAAAAAGAAAGATAATAGTCAGTACCACCTCCCCCACACTTGAAACACACTGTCCCCAGTAGTGTTAAGCTAAGGGTTGGTAAAAAGAAAGAAAAATTGTTATGGAAGTGTTGAGTTCTGTCTGATTTTTACCTCTGTCGCACTTTGCGTCGATCGTTACATAAATGTAACGACCGTTGCTAGGCGATTTGTCGCCAGGTGTCGATCGTTGCTCAGGACCGCAACGGTCGCTGTAATGCGATTTCTTCGTATGGTGACGATCGACACAAGGTTGCGTCGATCGACGCACTGCGATTCGGCCGAGACCTGCAAGCAAAAACTCACCAAAACTAAAAACAAACGTAAAATCCTAAGGAAAACACCAAAAATGAAGTAGAAAAACACCAGTACCTAATAGTGGGTTGCCTCCCACTCAGCGCTTGTTTAAGGTCATTAGCTTGACCGGACGAACAAGATCGGTTTGTTGGAGATCCTGACAGAGACTGTGATTGCCTTTGTGCAAGCCTCCTCATCCACGGTGGAGAATAAGCTTCATCAGTGTGATCCTGCCTAAGAAAAGAAGGAGTAAAGTGATATGGTGGATCTGAAATCAAATTCTGACTTTTCTGCTCTCCATAATCCTCCTTAATGGTGAATGTCTGCCCATCTATCAGTGGCTTGCGAAGCATGTCCATCTCAAAGTGCAGTGGCCTGTCTCCTAGGTGGAGATCAATCAAACTGTGCCTCACATCTATCACTGCTCCAGCTGTAGCTAAGAATGGCCTACCCAGAATCAAGGCGTCGTCCTGCTCACTCTCATACCTGAGCACTAAGAAGTCTGTAGGAACCAAGTAGTTCCCAACTCTTACTGGGATGTCCTCAAGAACTCCTTCAGGAATTCTTATCGACTGATCAGCTAGGACAATAGAGGTCCTAGTGGGCGAAAAATCCATTATACCCAGCTTCTCTGCCACAGAATATGCCATCAGACTTCCAGCAGCTCCCAGATCACACAGAGAGCGCTTGAAACCATCCTCAAAAATTGAACAACTTAGAACAAAGATCCCAGGACCAGGTAGCTTCTTAGGAACCTTGGTTAATAGCACATCACTTACCTGCTGAGGAACAACTATAACCCAATCCTTTAGTGTCTCATCCATTGGCAGCATTTTCCGTAAGTACCTTTGCACACATGGATGATAAGGTGGATCATCAGATGGAGGAAATTCTTCCAACTCCTCACCCATCTTCTCCAACCTCTTAAGCTCATCAATTTCCTGTTGAATCACTTCAGACACCTTAGGATATAGTCTGATAGCTTGTGCATAAATCTCCTGTTGAGTTATTTCAGACACTCCAGGGAACAAGCGATTAAGCTCTGAATCTGCTTCTGCATCAATGCCATAAGAATCCTGTGAATCTGTCTGTCCATGCCCTGCAACGATTGTCGCTAAGGGTGCATTGATCGTCGCTCTCCCGACACTTGCATCGATCGTCGCAGATATTGCATCGATCGACGCATCACAGTTTTCACAGACTTCATCCGAGAGATTTTCCTGAAAATCCGAATTTTCAGCTTCTTCTTCCAGTTCAGCTGTTTTCAGCTCAAATTCTTCCCCTAGATGCGATCCATCATCAATGTATACTGACCAGGCCTTAATGTGAATGTCTACAACACCTTTTCCTTTGACAGAGTTCGAAATTTGGCTCACCTGAGTGTCCAATTGCTTTACATGAGTACTTAGAGACTCAGACTTCCCATTGAGGTCCTCATAAACAGCATCCAACTTCCTGTTGCAGTCCACAGAAATCTTAATTTGTCCCTCCAGTAGCTGCTCCATCATACTCTCCATCTTACTCTCATGAGTACTAGCCACAGGAGGTGTTTGATAAGAAGAAGATCCATAGGTCCTTTGATTACCTTGAAAAGGTTTCTGGAAGCCAGCATTCTGTCCAAAGCCAGAAGAGTTTTGATTGCCTGTGAAAGCACTCTTCTGACTACTGAAAAATCTATTACCTTGCTGTCCAAACCTGTTACCTTGGAAACCAGATCCTCCAATGAAGTTCACATCCTCTTCCTGCCCTTCTTCTTCAACATTGATCACATCAACATCTTGAGCAAAGTGGACAGCTTTCTTTCCAGCCAGAAGATTGCAAACAGTGTCCAACTTAGATCTAATATCAGCTATCTCCAAGTTCTCTACCTTTCCACCAGATTCCTTCCTTCTCTTATCAGTGCTCTTGCAGCTATTACTACTCATATAGTTATCTATTAACTGCTTAGCTTGAACAGGAGTCCTAGTGTTAAAGTTTCCATTGCTGGAATTTTCTAAGGCAGTCTGATATGGGAGATCTATACCTCTAAAGAAGATGCCTAATAATGTTACCTCAGTGAATCCATGGTGTGGGAAGTCACGTTGGTACTTCTTAAACCTCATCCAGGCTGTCTTAAGAGGCTCGGTTGGTCCTTGAGTGAAGGAGAGAATGTACTGTCTTGACTGATCAGAACGAGCATCATCAGAGAAGTGGTGCAGGAACTCTCTCTTCAAAGCGTCCCATGTAGTAAACGCCCCAGGTGTAAGTTGTTTCAGCCAGGCAGCAGCATCTCCAGCGAGAGAGTAGGGGAAAAGCTTGAGGAACAGATAGTCATAGTTCACTCCATCATACTTCATTCTGGTGACTATGCCCTCAAACTCATCAATGTGATCCATTGGCTGCTCACTGGGATAACCATGGAAAGCATTCTGCTTCAGGAGAGAGTAGTAGTTTGTTTTGATCTCAAAATCATTCCTCTTAAACTCAGGAAGTACAAGAGCTGCCCGGTTAGCATGAAACTCATCTAGACGGTTATAGTCAGCTAAAGTTCTCTCACGAACAACCATCTCCCTACCTTGGGACTGTCCTTGACCCTGATTCTGCTCCGGTTGTGGTTGCTCTACAGGCTCAGGGATGACGTTCCCTTTAGCGTCAATCCGATGCCCAGCAGCATTGTACGGATTGTTTTGTCGGTCCCTAAGGACACCTTGAGCATCAGGCATAATAATCACATGTTCAACTACCATCCTTTCCCTTTGCTCTTTTCTGTTAGCTCTTTCTAGTCTAGCAAGCTCTTCAAGTTGGAGGTTCACGAGATTAGTGTGCGGATTACTTCGAGTATCACGCGTCTGGATAAACTGTCTGTAATCGTCCAGCAACGATCGATGCTAATAATGCAACGATCGATTCAACTCCAATCGCCTAGTAACGATTGACACAGAAGGTGCAACGGTCGATGCTATGCGATTCTGAAACCTGCGACAGAAAGAAACAGAGAAAAAAAATCAGAAACAAAAAATAAAAATAAAACAGAAGATAAAAATAAAAATCCTAGTAAAAACTCTAAATTCCAATCTATCGAGGACTACGAGAGTCCCCGACAATGGCGCCAAAAACTTGAAAGGTTCAGGTTTTATCCCTATTATCTAATTGCAAGTGCACAGTATGAGATTGTAGTACTCTAGGGTATCGAATCCACGAGGACTCTGAGCTACGATAGATTAAGAACAGAAAGATTAAACTAGGTGAAAGCATATGTGATTAAAGCAAAAAGCAAGCAAAACAAGAAAACAAAAGATAGCAGGAGTGAGTTGTAAGCAATAAACTTAAGGCGCTAAGTCTAGGGAGTTCTCAGAAAATCAGACAAGCAGATTAATATTCAGTCAGGATCTAATTAAACACAGTTCTAGAACTCAAAGCACATATATAGAATAAACCAACTTTCGCTGTGAAGATTCTCTAAGCATAATTGCAGAAATCCAAATGTCTTTGTAATTCCTAGCAGATTAAACCAGCTTTAATGATCAGGTTCGATATGTTCACAATTAAACTAAACCAAATTTCTTTGCGACTAATTCAATTGCTCAATCTAAATAGTTCAGGTTCTAAATCACACTTTCGTGTCAACCTAGCAACCTAAGATCTAGATTCTAAGTGATCAGGTTAGAACTAGCATTAAACACAGTTTAGATTGAAGAACATCTATTGATATGAATCCTTAACTGAATTAATTAAATCTAGCAAGTCATGAAATCCCTAGTGAGAATCCCTAAACCTAACAATGAATCTACTCAGACATGATTATTGAAACAGAAATCATAGATTAAATAGATTGCATATAAGAAATTAAATAGATAAAGGGGTTTAGAATAAATAGATTGCATATAAAAAATTAAATAGATAAAGGGGTTCAAAATCTTCTCCAAAATAGATGAAGTACAGGATCAGATCAGCCCCAAAAGCTCTAAAAATTCCTTAGCTCTAAGTATGAAAGCGTAAGTAAATAAAACACCAAAATCTTAATTAAATAGGTATAATCTCGGCCTGGGGCTTCTTTGTAAATATCAGGAACTTCTGGACCAAAGTGTAATATCTTCACTCTTCATTAAACCGCCGAGTCTGGCCCATCTCGCTTGTGCAACGATCGACACCAAAGGTGTGTCGATCGATGCAATCCCCTGTTTCGGACAGTGAGCTCAACTCTCTCGGCCAAACACTCCAAAAATCTCCAAAATTCTCCAACATCTCCAATTCAGCTCCAAACCCGATTATACCTGAAATAGACTCTAAAAGAACACAAAAGACACTAAAACACACTTATATCATGGCATAAAACCGGTAAAAACCATGATATATCACTAACACAGCTAACAGGTGAGTAATTGAGTGCTAACTCTTGAACTTAACCATAGATGATTATAACATCCTGCGTATGGCTCTACGACCGCAGTGTCGGATCACATTACCTCGTGTCGGTCGACATCGATTGTCGAAACACCGACCGAAATCGATCAAGCTGAATTAGGAGAAAATCGATGTCGACCAAAGCCTAGTGTCGCTTGACACTGGATGGGTGTCGGTCGACATCGACTACGTTCTCAGTAAGGTTTCTATCTCTCAAGTCTCTGTTCCATTATAACTTCTACTTCCGAACCTGTACTGCGATTGCAGTGGGGACAGTACAGTTTAAGTGTGGGGGAGGTTGTTACTGACATTGCGTTTTGTTTTCTTAGAGTCAGTCCTTGTTTTCAATTATTTTCAAAATGTTTTATTGAGTCAAAATTAGGATGAAACTGTGATTTTTCAAGGAAATTTTTCGCTGGAACAGGAACTAAGTGACCACTGGACGGACTTGCAAGGAACTCTATGACTATTAGAAAACCCCACACAGATCAACCCACCAAGGACACCCATATCTAACCAGGTATTTAGAGGATCCATTACTAGTATCACTTTAATCTTGACTATAATTTCTCACTTTGGGGCTTGGTAATCTTTGGGTTGGATTCCTCTGATGTATTTGGCACAGCCTATAATCCTGTCTGAGTATGGTTCCTTATTTTCCCCTCCCTTGAAAGTGAAAAAAGAAGAAGATAAAAACCGAGGATAAGCTAGTAGCTTCGAAGTGGTCACGGGAGTGGTAAAGATCCCTATTACCTCCTGTGTATCCATGGAAAGGTCCTAAGTTAAACCCCAATAACAGTGAAGAGCACTGATAAAAAAAAATGATACCCAGTGGGGAAAAATCAGTGCTAAGGGAGAAAGGGGAAAAGAAAGGAACCAGAAACCGATAGTTTGGTGGTCAGACACTGAATGGGTTGAGTCCATGTGTCCTTTGATTCGATACTCCCTCTGTGAGACCGCACTTCGTTGTATACAGAGGCTAGTGTGGTGAACTTAAATGTCCTAATCTAATTGTGGAGTTTACTTGAGACAGTTGCTAAGTGTGGGGGAAGTATATTGTGGTCTTGAGTCCTGTAGAAAAGTTTTCAGCGGCTTACTAAGTGAATGTGAATGTGAATGTTCCTAGGACAATATGAGTTTCTGTGTTTTCAAACCTCTTTCTTATGCTTTGGTTCTTTAGTTGCATGAGGGCAAGCAAGAGCTAAGTGTGGGGGAGTTGATATATCATGGTTTTTCTAGGTTTTTATATATGGAGTCTTTAACTTGGTTTTTTGAGTCGATTGAGTCTTCTACAAGTAGGCTTGCGTTTGGAGCGAAGAGCGGGATTATAGGACGTTTCTGACGATTTGTGCAACGAGCTGAAGGGTGTGTCTCAACCACGATGGAGTGTCGACCGACACTGACCTTGGTGTCGGTCGACACCTAGGGCGACATAGCAATATCCGAGTGTTGAAAACAAGTTTTTAAGATTTGTAGAATTGCCCAGAAGTTTCCCCTAATTCTAATCTGACCCCAAAACGTGTTTAGAGAGTTTAATTAGGTTTTCAGACTTATTATATTCTATCTTGTTCTTGACTTTGTTCTTTGCTTCTGGAGATTGAGAGATTTGCTTTTAGGGCTGTTCTTGCTACTTGTAACCTTTGAGAGAAGGATTTCGAACCCCTTTACTTTATCTATCAATCTCATAGTTTTCTATTCAATGATGTCTTGGCTGATTGATAATATGTCTGAGTAGTTACCTAGTTAGACTTAGGAATTCTCATAAGGTTTTATGCATGATTTGATAACTGACTGATTAGGATTCTAAACATGTTCGTTCATCACCTAAGTTGCGCTTAATACTGAATTCTAGACAGATCACCTAGGGTTTAGATCAAAGAAAATTAACTTAGCACGAGAGTGTGAGTTATAATCTGAAAGAACTCAGCGTGAGCAATTTAACTAGATACAAAGAGATTTGGTTTAGGAAAATTGTGAACATATGAACTTGTGTGAAATCCTTGTTTAAAACTCTAGGATTACAAAGAGATTTTAATCACTAGGTTGCTAGACATAGATATAATCTCAGCGAGATTGGATTGTTTATCATTGTGTTTCTAGTTCTTAAACATGTGCTTAATCTGAATCCGATTAGTTAAGTGTCTGATTGTGTATGATTCCCGAGAACTTCCTAAGTCTGACGCCATTCTCCATCTGAAAACACATTCTAGTTTATTGCTTTCGTTTACTGCTTTAATCTGTTTTGTTTAGCGTAACTTGAAGAACGTACAATCTATCGTGTGACTGTGAGTCCTTGTGGATTCGATACCCTAAGTACTACATTCGCATCACTGCGCACTTGCAGTAGAATAGGGATAAAACTTAGACCTACCAAAAACTTGATAGGTCTGAGTTTCCAGTGTATGTTGAGCTTCCAAGCGTTCTTTTCTTCGGTTCCTTCATGAACTTCTCGCAAGACAAGGTCGCCTTCTTTCAGGTGTCGCCCCTTAGTTTTTTTGTCGTAATACCAAGAAGCGAGGTGCAAGTAATTTTGGATTCTCATTAGAGCCTCCTCCCTTTTCTCTTCAAGCGTGTCAAGGTTATCGAGGAGCATCTTGTTATTGAGTTATGGGTTCCGAATGAGCATGGATCGCCGAACCTTTGGCAAGCTTATCTAGGCTGGTGACATGGCTTCCAATCCGTGCACTAAGGAGAATGGAGGTTGGTTCGATGGTCTTCGCGGGGTGGTTCAATGTGACCACAGAACTCCGTCTAACTCATCGGCTTAATTTCCTTTATGCTCGTCGAGTCGCTTTTTAGTCCAGAGATGATGTTTTTGTTTGTAGCTTCAACTTGGCCGTTTCCTTGTGGATAATAAGGCGTTAATCTGCTGATCCTAATGTTCCATTTATTAAAGAATTGGCTGATAGAGATCGATGTGAATTGTTTTCCGTTATCTGCAACGATTTCGTAAGGAATTCCATGCCTGCAGATGATATATTTCCACAGAAAGCTGACGAAGTCCCGAGCTTTTACCGTTTTGTAAGCTTTAGCTTCCACCCATTTGGTGAAGTAATCCGTTAGGATTAGTTAATGCTCATTCTGTTTGGATTTGTGCATTGGCCCGACTATGTCCATCGTCTATCGCATGAATAGGTATTGAGCTGAAGCGAACTGCAATTCCTCCGTAGGCGCGTGTATTGCTGGAGCATGTTTTTGGCATGGCTCTCATCTTGCTGCATATCTCGTGCAGCCATTTTCCGTTGATGGCCAGAAGAAACCGAGCTTCCTGATATTTAGTGCTAATGATCATCCGCCAGCGTGGTTTCCTCCAGCCCCTTTGTGGGTTTTCTGATTATTTTATCGATTTCTTTTCCCTCTACGCACCGTAAGGCTGCTCCGGTGGCGTTGTATTGAAACAGGTCTCCTTCTATTAGAAACATATCGAGCTGATGTACCTCTGAGCATTCGAGCTTCCCACTTGTCCGAGGGCAATTTCCCATTTGTTATGTAGGCTTTTATCTTCAAGTTCCAGGGTTCTTTTAGCGTTATATCGTCATGCCCTGGTTCTTCCATTGCGTATGCGTCATTTACATTTACTTCTTCCTCTATGACGTTAGAGACATCATGAGGGTTTATGGTTGGCTTTTCTATGAGCTCCACCGGTATTTTTCATCTCAGGTGTGCATCTGAGCTTGACGCTAAGGCTGTGAGGGCATCTTCCAACGTATTTTCCTTCCATGGGATTCTTGCTAAATTGAAGAAATCAAGGTCGGCAGTCAGTTTTTTGGTCACACCGAGGTAAGCGTCCATCCTTTCATTTTTGGCTTCGTATTCACCGTTGAATTGGTTCACGACCAGTTGCGAGTCACCGTGGGATTGGATGCGCTTGGTGCCCTCGGATTTTTCCAATTGTAATCTAGCGATCAGGGCTTCATACTCAGCTTGGTTGTTTGAGGCCGGGAATCCTAACCTGAACGACTGCTCAAGTACTTCCCATGTTGGTGATTCGAGCCGGATTCCAATCCCTGAGCCGGCCTTTGATGATGATCCGTCCACGTGAAGGCTCCAGTTTCTTTCTTTTGGTTGATCGTTTTCTGATTCCGATCCCTGAGCCGGCTTTTGTTCATCGTTTTCCTCTTTTACCAACACTCAGCTTACTGCCGCGCTCGATACTGCGATGTAAAGATAGAGAGTCTCTCCTTCTTCCGGCTTAGCTAGTACCGGAGGCGTGGGGAGATATTCCTTCAAACATTGGAATGTTTCCTCGCACCTTTTGTCCCATTCAAACTTCTTGTTTCCTCTTAGGATTTGGTAGAAGAGGAGGCACTTGTCCATCAATCTGGAGATAAATCGGTTGAGTGCGGCGATCCTTCCGATTAGCCTCTGCACCTCGCGGGTTTTGGTTGGAGATGGCAGATTCGTTGTTGCTAATCGTTTAGGATGTCAAAACATGTTTTAGGTGGGCGACATGGTTCGTTGCTACTAGTGACTTCACGAGCATGTCGTCGATGTATACCTCCATGGTTCGGCCAGCCCCGTGAACATTTTGTTGACTAGACGTTGGTACGTGGCTCCGGCGTTTTTTCAAGCCGAAAGGCATGACTTTGTAGCATAAGGTTCCTTGATTCGTTATGAGTGAGGTTTTCTCTCTATCGTCGGGGTGCATGAGGAATTGGTTGTATTCGGAGAAGGCGTCCATAAATGAGAGGAGCTCATTGCCGGCAGTTGCTTCGCCAATCGATCTATGAGTGGTAATGGAAAGCAGTCTTTGGGGAAAGCTTTGTTCAGATCGGTTAAGTCAACACATACTCTCCACTTGCCGTTCTTCTTCTTTACAACCACTGGGTTTGTGAGCCACTGGGGATATTTTACTTCCATGATGGATTTGGCACCTAGTAGCTTGTCTACTTTGTCGTTCACTGCATGTTCTCTCTCCGCTCTGAGCTTCCTCCTTTTTTGTTTGATGGATTTGTACGTTATATCGACATTGAGTTTGTGGTGAGCAATCCTTGGATCGATCCCAATCATGTCTTTGACCGACCATGTGAAGGTCGAGACGTTCTGTTTGAGGAAATCGATCAGTTCAGCTCTGATGTCGGGGTCGAGATCAGCTCTGATTCCTACGCTCCGTTCAGGGTTCTTATAGTCGATCTTTACGCGTTTGATCAACTCCAGCCAGGGGTTGTCTCGATCGTATTCCTTCGGAGGAGTTGCTTCTTCCCGAGTAGTCTCCGTGTCGGATCTGATGTTGTTGCGTGTTCCGTCGCTTTGCTGGGGCGGGTTAGGTTGGTACCCTTCTTCTCCAATCGTAGCATTGACGACATTGCCTGCGCCATTCGTCCCTCCTGTCTCTTGAGATGAAAGTGGTGATTCGTTCATTACTAGTATCTTCTTTGGTTAATCAAAGATATCCAAAGTCCCCACAGACGGCGGCAATTGTTGATTCAGAAAACTAAACAATATTCAATTTAATAAACCGAATAGAATTTAATGGGACTTGGATATTAGTTTAAACAAGAATCAGAAAAGCAAGAACAGTTAGACCGGAAAATCTAGTTTTATTAGAAAACCGAGCCGAAATGGATCGGAATCGCTAGCTCTTTAGTTTTTTTTTTGAGTACAAAGTATGAATTGTCAACTTGGTCTTTTCCCGCGCAGGCGAATGATATTTATATCAGAGGATCTAAGGTTTTTCCCTATATTCTCTCTGATATTCTTTACATAATAATCAGTTAATAATCAGAATATTTTCTAAAAGATGTTCTTCCTTATCTCTATCAAGATAAATGTCAACTTAACATTTATCTTCATGTTTCTCGCATGTCGACGGGCACGCTGCCGAGCTCCGTCAATCGCTGTCGAACTCCTTTGATCTTGGCGGGCTTCGCCCTGCTAGACCTTCATCCCTTCCGGGCCGAATCTCTGTTGGATGTCTCTGTTATTGGGCCGGGCCTTAGAGGGATGCTAATCCCACCTCTAACAGATATACAAATAAATGTGATGCATGGGAGTAAATAATAACAGTGTTTGTCACATCATCCATGGATAAGGTCCCTACACATTCACCCAAAATGCTAAGAACCTAAGATTACCACACACCATCTAATTTTCACACCGAAATTTTAAGGTAAGTATTTTCACTTACCAGTGATTGGGCGAGGCGTGCTTGTGCCTAAATACTCGTCTTAGAGGTGTATGCGCGCGGCATAATGGCCTCTTCGTGGTTGGTTGCCTCTTCTTCCCTATCTTCCCCTCCATCAATTGCATCTACAGTCTTGCTCGTTTGGACTTCAACACTAGCATCTACAGTTGTATCTTGAGCTTCTAGACTTGCATATACAGTACTTGCCGCATCTTGAGCTTCTAGAGCAGGATCTCCTTCAACACCACCATCAATGTTTCTCCGTTATTAGAAGACTCTTCTTCTCAACTTTCTTTTTTCCCTCGCCTTGTAACCACCATTTTCACTGAGAGAGAGACAAAAAAGAGAATTAGGGATTCACACATGCTCATTTTGGGAAGAAGTAAATGCCTACTACAATTACAATCCGCTCACTACTTCACTACAATTCTCTAATCTTGAGTTCAATCCCACTTCCTTAACCTAACGTCTAAAAGAGAAATCATCAACAGTACAATGTCTCCATAACTTCAGAAGCAAAACGATGATAAATTTACCTTTCTATGTGTTTCTCAGTTGCCACAAGACTCAAGAGTAACACGAATTTTTCCCCTTCCTCGAAATATATGATAATTAAAATAGACATAATTAGAGAGGATAGGGAGGAGCTCGCGAATAATGGAGGTGCCGAGCAATTGAGTCGAGCAATCGAGTGAGGATCATAACTCGTAACGGTATAGGTCGTCGACCTCTCCTCGGATCAAGTTGTTACAAACCAAAAAGATCAAAAGGAGTGAGTTGTTACATAAGTAGTAACAACTAATTCCTCAAAGCCTGAAGGCTCTTCACTCCTTTTGATCTTTTTGGTTTGTAACAACTAATTCTGAGGAGAGGTCGACGACCTATACCATTACGAGTAGTAACAACTAATTCTAAAACTTGTACGAGATCTATGATTAATTATATATATTTCATAATTTACCATCATTATTCGAATTACATGCTTTAGATTCAATGATTAAAACCCTAAGGCTCTGATACCACTGAAGGAACTTGAGCAATTCTAACAGTTTTAGAATCCTACAAGTTCTAAGCCTAGGATCTAAGGTTTGAGTTATTGAATCATAGATCTCGTGTTTACCTCAAAGATGGCAGCGGAATGGATTGGTAATCGAGATCAGCAGCGACTCAGATGCTTCGCCTCTACCAAATACACACGCACACAAAGCTGGAAAGCCGGGATGCTAGTGCCGGATCTTGGGATCACTGAGTTTTGGTGGCTAGGCTTTTCTCTGCAAAACAACAAGAACAACTAGGGTTCCAGGTCGTGCATATGAACCTTTATATAGACCTGGAATAACTAAAACCGATCATTGGATCAATCCCAATTCGTTTAAGTCATTAAACCGAAACATCAGTTTCGGAACCCGGCTTGTGTCGATCGACACACTCACTGGTGTCGATTGACACACCTCTTTAAAACTCATTATTAATGTGTATCCAATACACATCAACATGATCATTACCATAATGATCATTCCCATATTCATGCTTCCATTTTGCTTAGGTGTATGATCCTATAGGATCATATAATACTGGCAGTAAGTATACAACTTACAGATTGCAAGAGGCTTCTAGCAAAGCATTGCAACCACCCAGTATTATACAAATGTCTGATCTCGACACACAACTATCATCAGGAGTGAGTACAAGTGTGATTTCAGGACACAATCCCAACAATCTCCCACTTGTACTGGAATCATCAATTCCTATAATCCTTTTGTCTCTATATCTCGATTTGGCATTAGGCAAGATTAGTGTCATCCTTATTAAGCCAACATCGTGTTTATCGAACTCCTGATCTATACTGAACAAGACAAATAACTGAACTACAGTTCGTTTGAGTGCGGCCACACATTTTCTCAGTATAAAATCTTCGATAGCCCCTGAGATATTTATCTCCCGTTATACAGGAGGGACAAATCCCATCTTGTTCCATCCCCGTTCCTATACACACTTCTTGATACACCCAAGAAATGCCTTTATAGCCGCCAGTTACGGGTCGACGTTTGACAAGGTCAAATTGCACCAATTCATATGCAAGAAAGCATGATGAACTCTGGTCTAAGGACTATACTCTATAGTCGTAATGAGAATCTCTCATGACACAGATATAACTATCTTGGAGACTTCTCATTAGCGGGTCACGTCCGATCATATGTTCATCAACATATATCTATGTGACTGACTGTGATACTCATATCACTGACTCCATGAAACTTAGTCAACAGTCACCTCACAAGCTAGTCTCTTGCGGTTGTCAGTGTCCCACTTTGACAACCTCGACTAGGGACACATCATAATTTATGTCATTTATAACTTATAGGGTTTCATGATCAAGTTCTCAACTTGATGATCTATAATATGGCATAAACTTATTTTAGGACCATTATTTAGATCACAATAAATAATGCTGAAATCAAATTTCATTAAACATATCCAAAAGAATGTTTACAAGAACATATTAATATAACTAAAATAAAACAACAAGAATTCCCACTAGAATCAAGATTACATCTTAAGATCTCTAATGCCTACAGCAGTAGTATGACTCTCATGCTTAGGCCTTGGGAGTGGCTTAGTCAGAGGATCAGCGACATTCTCGTCCGTCGGAACTCGGCTGATCTTCACTTCTCCTCTATTCATGATATCACGAATCAGGTGAAATCTCCTCTCTATGTGTTTGGACTTCTGGTGTGACCTAGGTTCTTTCGCCTGAGCAATGGCTCCATTGTTGTCCCAAAACAAAGCCACTGGCTCCAAGATACTAGGAACGACACCAAGTTCAGTCACGAACTTCTTGATCCAAACATCTTCTTTTGCCGCTTCTGAAGCAGCAACATATTCAGCTTCCGTCGTGGAATCAGCTACGGTGTTCTGCTTAGAGCTCTTCCAGCTCACTGCACCGCCATTTAGACAGAAGACATATCCAGACTGTGATCGAAAATCGTCTCTGTCCGTCTGAAAACTCGCATCAGTGAATCCATTCACCACAAGCTCTTCACTTCCTCCATATACCAAGAACTTATCCTTGGTATGTCTCAAATATTTGAGAATATTCTTGACAGTTGTCCAGTGATCTTCACCTGGATCAGATTGGTATCTACTCGTCATGCTTAACGCGTAAGCTACATCTGAACGAGTGCAAAGCATGGCATACATGATAGATCCTATTGCAGACGCATAAGGAATCCTACCCATGCGTTCTCGCTCAGCCTGTGTCGCCGGACACTGCTTCTTGCTGAGACTAATGCCATGAGACATCGGGATGAAGCCCTTCTTGGAATCATGCATCTTGAATTTGTGTAACCTCTTATCAATATAAGTGTCATGGCACAATCCAATCAGCCTATTCGCTCTATCTCTGTAGATTCTGATTCCAAGGATGTACGCGGCTTCTCCCATGTCTTACATGGAAAAACAACTTCCGAGCCAAGTCTTAATAGACTGAAGCAACAGAACGTCATTACCGAGAAGAAGTATGTCATCGACATACAGTACGAGAAACGCAATTCCGCTCCCACTAGTCTTCTTGTATACACATGGTTCTTCTTCGTTCTTGAAGAAACCAAATTGTTTTACTACTTCATCAAAACAAAGATTCCAACTCTGTGATGGTTGCTTCAATCCATAAATGGATTTATGAAGCTTGCATACCTTCCTAGCATTCTCAGGATCCACAAAACCTTCAGGTTGTGTCATATACACATCCTCTTCCAGAATTCCATTCAGGAAGGCGGTTTTGACATCCATCTGCCAAATCTCATAATCATAATAAGCGGCAGTTGCTAGAAGAATCCGAACAAATTTAAGCATAGCGACTGGGGAATAAGTTTCATCATAGTCAACACCATGAATCTGTTTGAAACCTTTAGCCACCAACCTAGCCTTATAAATCTGGACATTTCCATTCACGTCAATCTTCTTCTTGAAGACCCATTTACACTCAATGGCTTTTACACCATTAGGTAAATCAACCAAGGACCATACCTGGTTTGCTGACATGGATCGCATTTCGGATTTAGAGGCTCCAAGCCACTTTTCGGAGTCCAGGCCCATCATTGCTTCCGCGAAGGTCGCAGGTTCGTCACTTTCGATGATCATCAGATCATTGCAATTGGTCACGAGAAATCCATAATATCTCTCGGGTTCGTGACGAATCCTTCCGGATCTGCGAACTTCAGGCTCCACAGGTGTGGGCTCCACAGAACTTTGTGGATCCAACTGCTGCTCTTCCTCAGCAGGTTGAGCATTCTCCTATGCATCTCGAACTTCTTCGAGATGTACTTTACTCCCACTGCTTTTCTTAGAAAGAAATTCCCTCTCAAGAAAAGAACAGTCCCGAGCAACAAAGACTTTGTTCTCAGATTGGTTGTAAAAGTAGTATGCCTTGGTTTCCCTAGGATAACCAACGAAGTAGCATTTATCTTATTTGGGTGCAAGCTTTTCAGAGATTAAACGTTTGACATAAGCCTCACAACCCCAAATCTTCAGGAAAGACAAACTTGGAACATTCCCAGTCCACAATTCATGTGGTGTCTTTTCAACTGATTTAGATGGCACCCTATTTAGTGTAAACGCAGACGTTTCTAGAGCGTATCCCCAAAAGGATAATGGAAGATCTGAATGACTCATCATAGACTGAACCATATCTAATAAGGTCTGATTCCTCCTCTCTGACACTCCATTCCATTGGGGTGTTCCAGGAAAAGTGAGTTGTGAAACAATTCCACACTCGCTCAGATAGTCACTGAACTCTTGACTCAAGTATTCTCCTCCGCGATCCGACCACAGAACTTTAATACTTTTGCCAAGTTGGTTCTGTACTTCATTCTTGAACTCCTTGAATCTATCAAAGGATTCTGGCTTATGTCTCATCAAATAGACATAGCCATACCTACTGAAGTCATCAGTAAAGGTAATGAAGTACTTGTAATTTCCTCTGGAAACAGTGCTCATTGGCCCACATACATCAGTATGAATAAGGCCCAATAAATCACTGGCCCTTTCAGTCGGTTTGTTGAAAGGGGCCCTAGCCATATTGCCCATAAAGCAAGATTCACATTTCTCACATGATTCAAAATCAAATGAGCCCATAAGCCCATTACGATGAAGCCTCTGAATGCTTTTCTCATTGATGTGGCCCAAACGGCAATGCCATAAGAAAGTCGGGTTTTCGTCATTTGACTTAAACCGCTTTGTATTTATGTTAAAGACGGGCATTTCTTGGTTTAAGACATATAACCCATTATATAATGGGGCACTTCCATAAAACGTACCATCTCGATGAAAAGAACAAACTTTATTCTTAATAGCAAACTCAAAACCTTCCAAATCCAAAACGGAAACTGAAATTATGTTTCTGCTAATCGTAGGTACAAAGTAGCAATTATTCAATTCTAAAACCATGCCAGAAGGTAAAGACAAATCATAAGTGCCTACGGCCAGTGCAGCAACCTTAGCTCCATTCCCGACCTGTAGCTCCACTTGTCCTTTCTTCAGCGTTCTACTGTTTCTAAGTGCCTGCATATTAGTACAAATATGAGCACCGTAGCCGGTATCCAATACCCACGAAGTAGAACTAGGAGTCATAACATTAAGTTCGATAACATAAATACGTGAATCAGACGCATCATACGTCGTCTTCAGCTTCTTCGTATCTACCATGAACTTCTTGCAGCTTCTCTTCCAATGCCCTAGCTGCTTGCAGTAGCTGCATTTGTCCTCAGGAGAAGGCCCGGATTTGGGCTTGGGCTTGGGCCTGTCTTGACTCTCAGTCTGGACAGCTTTAGCCTTTCCCTTATCCTTACTAGGTTTCTTCAACCTTTTACCCCCTTGTACCATCAGTACATTAGGAGTCGCCTTCTTGAGATTCGGCTCTGCTGTCTTTAGCATGCCGTGCAACTCAGTCAATGTCTTAGTCATGTTTTGCATGTTGTAGTTCAAGATGAACTGGTCAAAACACGACGGCAAAGACTGCAGAATCATGTCAGTGGCTAGCTTCTGGCTAATGGCACAATCCAGTTTCCCCAGGTTATCAATGTAACCCATCATTTTAAGGACATGAGGACTCAGTGGACTGTCCTTAGCCAGCTTGCAATCCATGAGAGATTTAACCGTCTGGTATCTCTCTGTGCGAGCTTGCTCCTGAAACAAGGCTTTCAGGCTGTTAATCATCTCAATTGGCGACATCACGTTCTCATATTCCTTCTGCAGCTCAGAGTTCATAGTCACCAGCATTAGACAATTAACGTCTTTGACATCAGCTGAATGCTTATCCCAAGCATTCTTGTCTGCCTGCGTGGCATTGGAACATGGCTTCTCGGGGAGAACTCTTGTAAGGACATATTCCTTGTTCTCCTGCCTGAGAACTATTCTCAGGTTCCGATACCATTCCAAGAAATTAGATCCATTTAACTTGTCCTTCTCAAGGACGGATCTTAGTGAGAAAGTGTTGATGTGAGTTGAGACAGACATAGCTGAAATTAAAAGAGGTAGAGGTTTTAGTTATGATGTTCAAGGAAATGAGAATTCTTATCTAATAAGAAAACTCGCACTGTATTCAAAACAATGTTTCCTCAGATGAATACAATGAACCAAGATCCTTACTTCACCAAAATCTGAGTGGGCGACTCGCCATCACCCAAACTTTAGTTATCTAGGTAAGCAAATCATTGCTAATTGTACCCAGTACAATTCTTGGTCGCAGATGATACAATCTATGTCTCATCCACTCTGATGTCTCTGGCCCCAGAAATTCTGATAGCCCAGTCAAGTAAACCAATCTCTTCAGTCTTGTGATCATTGATAGTCGCACTGCAAGTCTATCAATGATCACCTGCCTTACTCATGTAATTGTGGATATCAAGGACTCCAAGACTATCCAACAACGAAACGAGTCTTGACAGTAGACAAGATCGGGCAAGACATCAAGATCACTTGATATTTAGTTGAGGAAAAGAACTTTTAATCTTGATACATATCCAATATGCATCCAAAAAGTGTTTTAATTGTTTTTTAAACATCTAGATTTATTAGGTTTAGGTTAATCTAGAATATAGGATTAAATTTGGTCTGGTATTTGCAATTTTAGGTTCAACAACCAAATCTGCGAGTGGTGTGTCGATCGACACCAACCATTGGTGTCGGTCGACACAGCCCAATTTAAACTGGACTTCGATAACCGGTCAAACCGGATCTAATTTCCTTAACCGGATCAATCTAATTGAACCGGTCCGGTTTAATGATCCATGTCAATCGACACACATCACTGTGTCGGTCGACATGACCTAACCAAAACCAAATTGGTTTTTCCGGTTCAATCCAATTGAACCGGGTCGATAACCGGTAAATCTAATTTAACCGAAATCAACCAATTAAATCGGTTCTAAACTAATTGAGATAACCAGTCCAATCTAATTGAACCAGTTCATCCAATTGAACCGATTTAACCGACATAACCATGCGAGATAACCGGTCAATCCAATTGAACCGATCTATCCTTTCGCACAGCCCGTGTCGACCGACACAATTCAGTGTGTCGATCGACACAGTAGGGTAACAGAAATTCGATCTCTAAGATCGAAACCCTAAAAATTTTACAAGTTATTTGCGGCGTGTCGACCGACACAAGATTAGTGTCGATCGACACTGTGCGAAAACACATGATCATCGTTTTGAATCACAGACTTAATCCGAGTTTTACTTGTTCAAAACATGATTTAGCAAGCATAAATCTATTCACATACATCATTATTCGAATTACATGCCTTACATTCAATGATTAAAACCCTAAGGCTCTGATACCACTGAAGGAACTTGAGCAATTCTAACAGTTTTAGAATCCTACAAGTTCTAAGCCTAGGATCTATGGTTTGAGTTATTGAATCATAGATCTCGTGTTTACCTCAAAGATGGCAGCGGAATGGATTGGTAATCGAGATCAGCAGCGACTCGGATGCTTCGCCTCTACCAGATACACACTCACACAAAGCTGGAAAGCCGGGATACTAGTGTCGGATCTTGGGATCACTGAGTTTTGGTGGCTAGGCTTTTCTCTGCAAAACAACAAGAACAACTAGGGTTCCAGGTCGTGCATATGAACCTTTATATAGACCTGGAATAACTAAAACCGATCATTAGATCAATCCCAATTCGTTTAAGTCATTAAACCGAAACATCAGTTTCAGAACCCGGCCTGTGTCGATCGACACACTCACTGGTGTCGATCGACACACCTCTTTAAAACTCATTATTAATGTGTATCCAATACACATCAACATGATCATTACCATAATGATCATTCCCATATTCATGATTCCAGTTTGCTTAGGTGTGTGACCCTATAGGATCATATAATACTGGCAGTAAGTATACAACTTACAGATTGCAAGAGGCTTCTAGCAAAACATTGCAACCACCCAGTATTACACAAATGTCTGATCTCGACACACAACTATCATCAGGAGTGAGTACAAGTGTGATTTCAGGACAAAATCCCAACATACCCTAGGATCCCTTTCATGTTCTCTGAATAAGTCCCAAAACATAGACAGGTTCATTGGGAAGAGCTGTTGGGATTTGATCTACTTTGCGTCCAAAAATGGCAAGTGTAGCTCCTGATGATTGGGTGTGTTCTTATTATGTCTAGTGCAGATTAGGTCGTCTAGAATTGATGAAAATGATCCCAAAAGTTTTAGTTTTGATAGGTGAAGGTCTGGTGCTGATTTGATCCCTTTAGTGAACGTCCAAATAAGGTAAGTTGAGAAGAAAGAGGATTCACCAATACTCTTGGTTCTGGTGCATTATAGGATGTCTAGAGGTGTTTTTGTAAGCTTATTAAACTCTCCTGGTTGCCACAAGTATGTTTGATGTTGACCAAACTCGTGCGACTCCAAATAAGGAAAGTGGAGAAACCATTGGTTTAGAACTTGAGTAACTTCTTTTTTTCAGATCCGGTATTGGCCTGATTCCAACTCTCTTAGGTTCCTTGATGAACTAGTATTCTACCCAAAAAAAAAATTACTTTGTCGCTTGATTCATTCTGGTTTGGTTGAAATGCTTCAGTTTGTGATTGTATGTCTCCAACGGATAGATCGGAAATCTCCTGAAGTGTAAATTCAATAACTTCTTCATGTGGTAAAGTTTTAAACCAATTCCACTTCTATGTTATTCCTTTATGAATTATATTCTATAAGGTTGTTTTTTTTCCTTAAATCCTCCTAGTTGGAAAGATATACTCCAAAATATAAACATATGTCTCTGTTGTGCTCGTGTTGGTTTTTTCTGGTGATCTGGATCAGCTGATTGTTGTCATTCTCAAACTCCTTGATTCTTCAACCTAATCTCCCTATTGAAAATGTTTCGACCTCAATATTGTATATCCTGCACCAAGAGAAAGAAAGTTAGCCTTCATTCTCTTTTGTGAGTCTAGGGCATTACCTTGATATGTTTGTGGTTGGGTGATGCATGGGACATCAAGTGGGTCTCCTTGGACGAGATAATTGAGTATCACTCCTCTTATCTAGTTGTCTTGCCACTGACAAGTGGTTGCACCATTATCTCTGTTGGTGGCTTTGGTCTTGTTCTCCTTTGGTGGTGATGTCTTTTTGTTCTGATCAGGTTCTTGTGACAAGTTATCTTATGGTGGTATTTCTTCACGGTTGATATCCTTAGTACCTGAAATGATCTTAACTCTTTGGACAATAAACAAGGGTATCATGGGTTCTCTACAAGAATAGAAACTTATACATTCTTATGTCCTAGTTATATCTAGGTTTTTCACTAATTTCAATCTCATATTGAGAGTTGTAGCTGTGAAGCTATAACTTTATTTAAGGCCTAATAAGATCATTAGTTAAATATTTGAATCTTTTAAAATTAGAGAAATAATGACTTACCTGAGAACACACTTAGTGTTTACAGTATTCTGGCCGGTGAATTAATGTATGGTATGGGGGCTCCTTGATGCCTCCTCTGTTCATAAAGCGCTTAACTATTTGGTGGTTCTCCTTTGTGTGATATGTGACTGAAACAACTCCTAATACCATGTGAATCATATCTGAGATTGAAATCATATAGATAGGCATTAAAATATTTAAACTCACAAGGATGGTGTTAGCTAATTGAAACATTGTCAATTCTTTATTTCTTGAGATCCACGGTTGTTGTTTTCCTTGTCTATAGGATCTTGAGCTACTAGATGAGGTGAACCCATAGTTGTTAGCTCAGGTTCTCAACTAGATTGGGCAGTGGTATAATGCATTTGGACTGCCTCTCTTCCACTGCCTCCTTTGGACAAGTCTGGTGTATAACCTTTCCTTTTTCATTAATGCTTATATATTTATCTTTTTTTTTCTATTCCTGGATAAAAAAAAAATTTGGCAAAGACAAGTGCATTAATCTAGAACTTGAAATCAAAAGATCATATGAGATAAACTATCACTTTTTCTAGATATTTATGTTTTGTCTTCTTGTGAAGTTTCTTTCAACAATCTCTTAAGGGGCAATGTGAAGAAAAATGTCCTTTGTTATTGTACTTATAGCATGTTGGTCCTTTGAGACCCAAATTATTCGTGGTTGCTACCGCTAATTCATTCAAGATATGTGCAACGCCCCGACCGTCTCCGTCCATGGGCCCCACGTCCGCTCACTCGGCCCTTGGGCTCACCCTTGTCCGACGACCGGTTTGTTATTTTTGGTAGACTTTAAAGACTTGATTTACTGTCCTTTCAATTACCACACAATATTTCCATGTGTTTTGCCCTCACTCGTAAGATAATATTAGTCACTTTCCGGTAGGTCACCCATTCTTCGACTACTCCAGCTCAAGCACGCTTAACTCTGGAGTTTTCTCTGGACAAGTGACCGAAAAGATAAGTGCACTTTGGTGACATAGGTAGCCAAATAAATTCTTTTAAGCCTCTATGCATATACCACAAACTGGGATGTTACAATTCACCCCCTCTCACAAGGCGCAACACCCTCGTTGAGCAACAGGATCGTTATCCTTGATAGTGTGAGCCCTCACTGACTCCACACGCGTCCTCGGATTCGGCTCTGATACGACTTGTAATGCCCCGACTGCCTCCATCTGTGGGCCCCACGTCCGCTCACTCGGCCAGTGGGCCCAACCTCGTCCGACGGTCGGTTGTTATTTTTGGGAGACTTTAAAGACTTGATTTACTGTTCCTGCAATCACCACACGATCTTTCCACGTGTTTTGTCCTCACTCTCATGATACTGTGAGTCACTTCCGAGTAGGTCACCCATCCTTTAACTACTTCAGCTCAAGCACGCATAACTCTGGAGTTTTCTCTGGACAAGTGACCGAAAAGATAAGTGCACTTTGGTGACATAGGTAGCCAAATCAATTCTTTTAAGCATCTCCGTATATACCGAAAATCGGGATGTTACAATATGGTTCTCTATTTTTTATCATCTAAAAATTGTTTAATGAGGGAGGTACTTACCTGACCAAAACTCTAGTTGAGTTCTACCTCCTTTGATCCCATGGTTCCTTGTTATGAACAGAACCTACATTTTTAACCTATGGCAAAGACAACCACATTAATCTTGAATTGAGAATTTCAAAACTAGGTTGTGATAAACAATCTCTTGACTTTGGTGAATTCAACTTCATTTCAAGTGATGCTAAATCAGTAACTAGTCTTTCAGGACATAGATAAATGATCTCTCTTATGACATCTATACCATACTTGACTTGAGTTAAAAGAGATTAAATTCTTACTTGGATACTCCTCTTGAAACTCACGGTTTTGTATTTACATACATGTAAGAGTTGCAGCTAGTGGATTATGATGTGTATGGTGCTTCTTAGGATGAGTTAAATGTGACCGAGGTGTGATCTGAAGGTGCAGCTGAGTCACTTCATGTATCAGTCAAGGAGTAGCTCAAGGAGTGATACAGACGAGCTACGTGTGAAGAGCGACTGAGGACTTAATGGATTAACTTAAACCGAGAGCTGGAGCTGAGGTGGACTACCCAAGATATGTGGCGAGCTGGACAAATATCTTGGAAGATATTCGAGACAAATATTCAATGTGGATTAGAAGAATCTCCTAAGATCCTAAAGTAGTTAGGGTTGTTAGGATTCTATAGAGATAAGGTTTATCTCTTAAGTGTTTTCGAGCTAACTAGGTTAGCAATCCCATCGTGTATAAATGGGAGAGTTTGCGCCGTGTATAGGGCAAGCTTTAACAGAGAGAGAATTTGTGAGAACTCAAGTGATCAAGTATAGATCATTGAGTTTGAGAGATTAGATCGAGCGATAGTGTTCTTGTAAGATCATATTGTCAATCTAATAAAGCGCAAGTTTTCAGAATCGTTTTGAAGTTGTGTTACATCTTTCTGAAAACCACATAGCCTTACACTTTCATTTGGTATCAGAGCTACCACTCGTAGCTATCTATTCGGGTGAGATCCTGAGGAGAAAGATGGAAGGCTATCAAGAACTCTTGAACAGCACAAGAATCATTCTTGATGCTGGAAACTATGGGTTTTGGAAGTCAAGGATGAGGTCACAGATCAGGGGAATCAATCCTTTAGCATGGAAGGCAGTGATGGAGACTTGGAAGGAGCCCATGATCAAAGACGAAAAAGGCGTGGAAACACCTAAACCAGAAGAGAGTTGGACGGAAGAAGAAATAAAAAGATCCAAATACAACTCCAAGGCTCTGAGTGCAATTCATTGCAGTGTCTCCAAAAAGACCTTTGAGTTAATTCAAGGCTGTGAAACCGCAAAAGATGCATGGGACATTCTACAAACACACTTTGAAGGAACTCAAAAGGTGCAGAACTCAAGGAAAGATCTTCTTGCCTCACGGTTTGAAAATCTGAAGATGGATGAGCATGAGTCTATTGCTGATTTCAGCGCTAAGCTGAGCTCACTAGCTCAAGAAGCTGCAACCCTGGGGAAGAAATACAAGGACAAGAAACTTGTCAAAAAGTTTCTAAGGTGTCTTCCAGCAAAATACATGTCATACAAATCAGCTCTAAGCGTGTCTCAAAACACAGAAGAACTTACCTTCGGAGAAGTAGTAGGTATGTTGCAAGCTCATGAATTGGAACTAGAAGGGATTAAGAAACCACGCAGCTTAGCTCTGACGGTAAATGAAACAAGCAAATCTGCGGTTAATGAAGAAGATCCGCTGAGCTTGTTGGTTAGACGATTTGATCGTGCCTTGAAAAGAATAAAACACGGACAAGGGTCATCTCAAAAGAAGCCAAACAACTTCAGAAAACAAACCAAAGGAGACAAGTCTACTAGGCGTGCTGAAATCCAGTGTCATGAATGCAAAGGCTTGGGGCACTATCGAACTGAATGTCCAACAGTCAAGAGGAGAGAAATCAAGTGATTTGGGTGTCAAGGTCTCGGACATACTCAACTGGAATGCGTGAATGATCAAAAGAAAAGAAAAGAAAAATCTCTTCTGGCTGAGGAAGACACTGATGAAGACAGCACTGAAAGTGAAGATGAGCTGAACAACTTTGTAGCGTTTGTTGGAATCACTGAGTTTGACGGAGGAGAAGATGAGTCATGATCTGATTCAGAACCTGACATAGATCTGGAAGAGGTAAGAGACACTCTAATCAAGATTGGAAAGGAAAATGGAGAATTGATTAAGGAAAAGTTACGTCTTGAAGCCATTGTAGAGTCTCTAAATCTTGAACTCATGATCGTAAAGAGACTAAGTGATGAGAGTGTGACCCTGATGAAGGAAAAGCTGAATCTTGCTGTGAAGGCCGACAGACTTGAACAAGAGTTAAAGGAGGAAAAAGAAACATCAGCTCGTTTGCAAGCAGAACTAACTCAGTATCACAAGAAGATTCACATGCTTACGGGGAGTAAGCAACTAGACAAGATCTTAAGTGCAGGAAGAACTGAAAGAGGGTATAGAGGACTCGGATACTCAGGAAGGGGAATGAAGGAAGCCGAGAATATCAACTTCGTTTCAGGGGGCTACGTGAATCAAGAGTGCAAGGAAGCTTACGACAGGACAGATGGATGCTGGTACTGTGGAAAACCAGGACACATCAAAGCATACTGCATAAGATTCAGGGAGAAAGTAAGTTGGCTGAGAAGACAAGGAATGTACTACTGGAATGGCTACAAGAATCAAATCTGAATTAAAAGAACTGATCTACATCAGACATCAAGGGATGCATCTACAAAAGCTGGTCTCGGATTCAGATGCAACATGGCCTTTGTCTCAGATGAACAGGAAGAAACAACTCCATGGTATTTTGACAGTGGATGCTCCAGACACATGACTGGAGATCAAAAGAATCTTCAAAAGGTCAAGTCAATCAAAGGAGGAAAGGTTACCTTTGGAGATGGAGGTTACGGAAACATCCTAGGTAAAGGGCAAACCAGTGAAACTGAGGTACCACAACTGATGAATGTTTACTTGGTGCAGGGACTCAAAGCGAATCTCATCAGCGTCAGCCAGTTATGTGATGAAGGATTGATGGTGATGTTCACACGCACTGAATGCAAGGGGATCAATGAACAGCAAGAAACTATCATTCAAGGAGTCAGAACCGGCAACAATTGCTACATGTGGAGAAATACCATGAAGTGCTTCAATGCAAGAGATGAGCTGAATCTGTGGCATCAAAGATTAGGACATATGAATGTCCGAAATTTGACCACCCTTGTTAACAAGGAAATGGTGCGTGGAGTTCCTCATATAAAAGGATGTGACAAGATGGTGTGTGGTCCATGCAACCAGGGGAAGCAGGTTAAGGTGCAACACAAGAAGGTTCCTGACATTCAGTCTAAGGCAGCCCTTGACTTGGTACACATGGATCTAATGGGACCAATGCAAACCGAGAGTGTAGCAAGAAAACGATATGTGTTTGGATTGGTGGATGACTACACCAGGTTTACATGGGTAATGTTCATCAGAGAAAAGTCAGATACAGCGAGTAGCTTCAGGATCTGGGCACTTCAGTTGATCAATGAAAGAGGAGGTGTGAAACGAATTAGGAGTGATCATGGAGGAGAATTCCAAAATGATACAATGAGGATGTTCTGCGAGAACCATGGGATAAGTCATCAGTTCTCAGCACCAAGAACACCACAACAAAATGGTGTGGTAGAAAGAAAGAACATGACACTTCAAGAGATGGCTAGAGCTATGCTGCATGGAATGATGTAACAACAAAATTCTGGGCTGAAGCAATCAACACTGCGTGTTACGTCATCAATAGAGTGTATGTTCGGAAAGGATCCACAAAGACACCATATGAATTGTGGAAAGGAAAAACTCCAAACCTGAGTTACTTCCATGTGTTTGGGTGCAAATGCTACATCCTAAATGATAAAGATCACCTCGGAAAGTTTGATTCAAGAAGCGATGAAGGAATGTTTCTGGGTTACTCAGGGAATAGTGCAGCATTCAGGGTGTACAACAACAGAACATGTCTTATAATGGAGTCAGTTAATGTGGTATTTGATGACTACTCACTGACACAGTGCCAAGAAGGAAACCATGAAGGGGACTCTGATAACGAAGGAAGGAATGAAGTGACTAAAGAGATGAGGCATGTGACACAAGCTGATCTGAAGCAGAATGTAACTCAACCCAAGAAGGAGTTACAAGTTCCGCGAAATCATTCTGCCAAAGACATCATTGGAGAAGCAGAAGAGGAAAGAAAGACTAGAGGAGGTCTGATGAAACTCAAGAACAAGTTGAAGACACCTACGAAAGTCAAAGAGCAATCCCCAGAACCGGTAAAAGTGAGCAAAGAACTGCATGTTCCACGAAACCATTCTGTGGAAGACATAATCGGAAAGGCAAAAGAAGAAAGAAAAACCAGAGGAGTCAAACTTGACTTCAAAGAGATGGTAAGGTTTGCGTGCTTTGTCTCCACTATTGAACCTAAAACTCATGTGCAGGCAATCGACGATGAATTCTGGATCGTGGCTATGCAACAAGAACTGGAACAATTTGTCCGTAATGATGTTTGGGAGCTAGTTCCAAGACCAGAACACAGAAACATCGTTGGAACCAAGTGGATCTTCAAAAACAAGATCGATGAAGAAGGAGTTGTGGTCAGGAAAAAGGCTAGATTGGTAGCCCAGGGGTACTCTCAAATCGAAGGGGTGGATTTTGAGGAAACGTTTGCTCCTGTCGCAAGACTTGAGTCAATCAGGTTGTTTTTGGGAATGGCTTGCATCATGAACTTTACAGTGTATCAAATGGATGTGAAAAGTGCCTTCCTGAACGGATTCCTTCAAGAAGAAGTATATGTTGAGCAACCAAAAGGATTTGAGGATGCACTAAATCCTAAGCATGTTTACAAGCTAAACAAAGCTCTCTATGGTCTCAAACAAGCACCTAGAGCATGGTACGAAAGACTGACGAGTTTTCTGTTGGATCAAGGCTACAATAGGGGAAGTGTGGATAAGACTCTGTTTATTCTTGAACATAGCAAGGAGATCCTGATGGTGCAAATATATGTAGATGACATCATCTTTGGTGGCACATCGCAAAAACTGGTTGATGAATTTGTTGCAAGTATGACGAAGGAGTTCGAGATGAGCATGGTTGGTGAGTTGAAGTATTTTCTTGGGTTACAGATCTCACAATCCAGTGATGGAATATTTATATCACAGACAACCTATGCAAAGAATCTTCTCTCTAAGTTCAAGATGGAACACCGCAAGGAGGCCAAAACACCTATGAGTACTACGGTCAAGATGACAAAAGATGACGAAGGGAAAGATGTGGATGTCAGGACCTACAGAGGGATGATAAGAAGCCTGCTTTATCTCACAGCAAGCAGGCCAGACCTAACGTGTAGTGTCGGTGTATGTGCACCGTTTCAAGCCAAACCCAAGCAGTCACACCTTGAAGCTGTCAAACGGATCATCAGGTATGTCAAAGGATCGGTTGGATTGGGAGTTTGGTATTCTAAAGGATCAAACAAAAGTTTAGTCGGGTATTGTGATGCTAACTGGGCGGGGAGCGTTGATGATAGAAAAAGCACAAGTGGTGGATGTTTCTTTCTGGGGAACAATCTTATTGCGTGGATGAGCAAGAAACAAAACTCAGTATCTCTATCTACAGCTGAAGCAGAGTACATTTCAATGGGAAGCTGTTGTGCACAACTCTTGTGGATGAAACAAATGTCTGCCGATTTTGGAATGGAGTCAGGAGTACTACTGGTCTATTGTGACAACAAAAGTGCCATAAGTATTTCAAAGAATCCAGTTCAACACTCTAGAACCAAGCACATTGACATAAGGCACCACTTCATTCGGGAGTTAGTGGAGGAAAAACAGGTAATGATCGAACACATTGTCACTGAGTCTCAACTGGCTGATTTCTTCACAAAACCACTTGATTTTACTCGATTTATCACCTTAAGAAATGCACTTGGTATTTGTGAAATATGATGGTTTGTGAAAGTGTGCAGAACTAGTACAGGCTGTGACTCAGAGTGTATATCTAGCTCAGATTTAGTTTTGAGTCATACGTGAAGTGGAAAAGAGCTACCTTCTATTCCGTCTTGTCTAAATCCAGTACAGGTTTCGTAGAAAGAGAGAGCAAAAAGATCAGGAAGAATCAGACTGAGCAAGTCAATTCTCAAAACTAGCTCAACGAGTAATACAACAAAAAAAAGGAAGAAAAAAAAAAATCTGCTCTCTCCTACAGGATAAAGGTTGAAAACTGGCAAGGCAAGATAAAGGAATAGAAGTGTGAAAGCTAGCCATGGATATGTAGATGGCCAAATGCATGAATCAAGAAAAGCAAGAATCCACTCTAGTACAAGCTCTGCGTCAACAAGGTACAAAATAACTTTAAAAAAAAAAAAAGGGTTGTCAATAATGTTTTTTTTTTTTTAAAAGCCAGTTGATTCTTGTGAAAAAATAGTGATCATCATATTCTGTGAAAAATTCCCACTTTAACTCTGGAACAAGCAGTGGATGCAGTTGATTTGGTATGTGTTTGATTCTTGTGAATGAATAATATGGTCTGTTGCAATAAACCAGTGGGTACAAAAATCAGGTTCAACCCAAAATCGAGACGGTCCAAAACTAAACCGGAAGAGCGCTAGAAGACAAAAGATGAAAGATTGAAGAGTCTTATGTTCGCGGCAAAAGACATTACTCGCTTCTTGCTCATCACCGAAAAAACCTAAGAGAAACTAAGAGCGAAACTCAATTCGTGCCTCCATGAGTTCCGAGAAGAACAATCCAGCTCAAATCGAGTCTCAGATGGAACATGAAACCGAGATTGAAGCTCAATCAACTCAATCTGCAACTCAAGAGAAGCTCAATCCGCTTGCAATTGTCGTGTACAAGGAATGGAATCTTTTCAACAAGAACAAAGCTTCAACTGAAATTCGGGGGTCAACTGAGCAAGAAAAGGTGTCAACGGAAGATACCATCACTGGAATCGTCACCGAAGCACCTGAACAAGAAAGGACCGTAACGGAAGTTGAAGATGCTAGGACCAAAACCGGTGTAACTATCGAAGAACTTGAATCGATAGTAAACGAGGCTCATAAGACTCGTGGGAATGTTGCAAAGAAAGAAAAGAAGAACAACCCATCCAGATTCACAAGATCGAAGAGCAGAAAGAAGTCAGAAAGGAGCAATGTGACAACAGGAGAAGAATAAAAGAGCAAAAAGAAGGAGAAGGCGATTGACATCTCTGATGAAGAAACAGAATCTGATGGATACGAGTCAGCTACTGGAATCTCGGTTCATGAACAGTCAAAGAGAGCAACACGCTTACAGTCAAGAAAGAGGAAGCGTGTACCAGAGCAAAAGAAGACCCAAGTCAGAACATCCTTCGGAACGCCAATGATACCCAAGAAGATCAAGGTCTCAAAAACTTTGGATCAGGAAAGGTACAAACTCTTTACAAATAGGGGAATATTGCCTGAAAGATTGGTAGATATGAGTAAAGAGGATGAATGGGGGTATCTGAAACTGATCAAAGATAGTGACTTAGTGTCAACTGTGACTGGTTTAATGGGATACATCAAGGAACATATCTGTGAATTCTATGCTGCACTGCCTGGGGTAAAAGTAGAAGACTCAGTAGAGAAGGTAGTTGTCTTGTTCAGAGGGCACCCGTATGAACTCTCCCCAACTGCAATCAACGAGTCATTGGGACTTTCAGATCTGACTGAGGCTGAAATCAGAGCAGACATTGAAGCTGATACCGAGAGTATGGAAACAGTGGCCATGGTTCTCAGTGAAGGAAAGACTGAATGGGAAGAGCTCACTGCCACAGGACTCCCACCGTGTTATGCAGCCTTGAGTGTGCTTTCAGCATACAACTGGATTCCATCAACTCATAAGCACCATCTCTAAGAACAAAGAGCTAGGCTAATTTACAAGGTTGCTCAAGGAATAAAAACGGATGTTGGAAGGATGATCTTCAAGCAGATTCTATCCCTCGGAGTCACTAAGGATTCAGATTCGCGATGGTTGATGTTTCCAAGGATCATCACTGGACTCATGAGGGCTCAGCATGCACCTACGCTTCATAAGGGAGAGAAAGTCGTTGCTCCAATCTTCTACAAGAAGGACATACGCTCCGGTGAAGCATTTGTCAAGATTGAGGAGTCCAAGTCTGCCAAGAAGAAAGCAGTCATAGCTAGTCCAAGGACACAGACACCGAGATGCACCAGCTCCAGCGCATCAGCTCCGAGAGCTTCGACTCACACAATGCAAGAGATAGTTAATCTTGGATCAGTCCGTGTTCCAGTTGGGAGCTGCAGTCCACGAGCAGCAAGAGAGGCAGTTGAGGATACCGCCAAAGCTCTTCAGACTTTTTCTGAGGTGATCCAACGCCTACTCCGAGCCATGCCGGGTAAGAATCTTCCTTCAAATAAACTCCTTAATGACTAACCATATGTTTTTAACATTGTGTGCTCCCAAGCAGGGGGAGATGAGGATAGTGGCTAAGTTATGAGCACAAGATTATGGGGGAATGAAGCCGATTTAGTTGGAGTTTGTTTTTGTTAGAAATCGGTTCACTTGGGAACAAATCTAGGATTCTGGGGGAGTGGTTTCTTTTTGATTTGTAGTAATATGATGATGACATCTCGTTTATGTTTTGATGTGTAAAACTCTATGATGAAACTCACGGTTGTTTTCATGAAACGTGCATTGGCGATGCGAGCAATCTAATCAAAAATGCAAGTATTCAGAATGCGATTTGTTCTCTTGTCTACTGTGTTTATAACGTTGCAGATACTTGAGAGACACACAATCCTAAAAAGGGGGAGATTGAAGGTGCAGATGAGTCACTTCATGTATCAGTCAAGGAGTAGCTCAAGGAGTGATACAAACGAGCAACATGTTGTTGGAATTGTGTCCAGTAATCTCGGTACTGTCTCTAGAAAGTAAGAGTATGTCAAAGATCAGACATAAGTCATATAATACTGGGGGTCATGATGGCTTGCTAGAGTCCGCTCATGATCTATAAGTCTTGGACTTATTGCCTTTATTATATGATCCCATATGGGTCACACGCTTAAGCTAGCAGGAAAATGTGATGGAACGGCTTAGCAGAAGTACGGTAAAAGTGCCAGGCATTTGTCGTACTAAGAGAGAGATTAATGGGTCTAATTAAATCCATGGGATTTAATCAGATTGGCATTTGGGCCCAAAAGCCCAAAAGGGAAAGAGAAGGCTTTTATAAACTAAAAGCCAAGTCTCTTCCTCTCTAACCCTAGCCCCCTGCGCTGAAAACTCTCTCTCCCTGCGCCTCCCATCAGCTCGGTCTAGCAGCCGTTTTCTGTGATCGCGTGTGTGAGCCTTTGGAGGATTCATCTCTCGGTGTTTCTTTCTGATCTCTGACCTGTTCTATCTCTTCCGCTGCAACAAACAGGTAAAAGGTGAGATCATCTATTGTTTCTATTCAAGAGAACCTAGATCCGCATGTTTAGGTTGATATGAATCTAAGAATTGAATCAGGATCAACTAAACAATTCCTTCAGTGGTATCAGAGCCATTGGTTCTTAGGATTTCTTGTTTAGATTCATGTTTAGGTTGTTTAATCTGTTTAGAAGTGTTTTTGAATCAACTACTGATAAGATAAATCACTTAAGCAACAAGAATTGAACCCTAAACAAACATCAGAAATCGCAAACCAAGCTATATGACTTGGTAAGCGATCGGCCGGTTCGATCGACCGCAAAGCAAGCGTCGCATGGATCCGTAAGGATCGCATGGACTGCGTCGTCCGGTTGGATTGAAACGATCGTGGGCTTAGGCGGACGGTATGGTCGGATCGATCGAAACATCGGGCCGATCGATTGGATCGGATCGTCCGATCGTAGGATCGATCGGGATCGATCGTCGCGTCGCGTCCGATCGCGAGAGATGGGCTGATCGATCGGATCGATCGCATCTCGTCCCGATCGCGTCCCGGCCATGCATCGCCCGTCCCGTCCCGAGCTTCCCGGCTGTCCCGATCTCGACGATCATCCCGTTCGCTGCCGTCTCGATCTCGGATCGTGCGTGCGGCTGGACGATCGTAACTTGATCGAGAAGCTAGGTCACACCGTGATCGGTTTGTGACCATTCGGTTTGGTTCGGTTTATGGTTCGGTTTAAAATTTGATTAAAATCAACGTCTCGGTTTAATAAACAGATTTAATAATTTTATTAAATTCTGGTTAAACCGGGATAAGAAATCCAATGTCGAAAGAATTATTGGATTTAGTGCCTAAACCAGGATTTTCTAATTTGATTTGGTTGGACCAAATAAATTGAGAAAATCCGGTTTAGTAAATAACCGGTTGACAATTGTGGTCATCGTAGTAATTAAAATTTGGTTAGACCAATTTTAATGAACCAGACCGATTATGTCATTTAATTGGACAATTGGGTCATGTCTTGGACATGGACCAATTCTTGGGCCTCGGGCCAAGAAGTTAAAACAATTGGGCCAATTATTTGAGTCTTTCTTCAGATTAATTTAAAATTTATTTTATAAAATTATAAAGTTGATTTTAAATTAAAGTTTCCGAAATTTTGAAATTAGAAAGTTTCTTAAAATAGAAGTTTCTGAATTTGCATGTTTTGGATTTTAAGAAATTTCTAAAGTTAGAAAGTTTCCGTTTTTAAAAAGTTTCCAATTTTAGAAAGTTTCCAAAAATAGTAGGTTTCCAAAAATGGAAAGTTTCCCAAAATAGTAATCTTCTATATTGGGAATGAATTTTAAAATAAACCTACGAACCTCAAAAAATATCAAGCGTTGGATGTCTTGTCCAGGCTATGTCAGCTGTCAAAGCCCATTCAATTGTATTCATGGCCTTACAGTGTGAGGGTGTCTGCTTTTGCGTGGGTAAGACGGTTTGTGATTCATAAATGTCACTGGGAGTCCCAGACATTAATGATTACATGACTGTATAGTCTGGTTTTCTTGACTAGGCCATCGGGAGTCCCGGGCCTTGAGACATCAGAGTGGATTGGGCCTCGGGCCCAGATTCACAACCAAGAGTTATATCACGGATATAATTAGCCGATATAGGGCTTACCGATATAAGCTAAGGTTGGGTGACGGCCAGTGGCCCACTTTAATCTTAGTTATATGTGGATCTTGGAATCATTATATTCTATTGAGGGTAACTGATGTTATTGAATATAATGCATGATTAATCATATTAAATTTTAATACGAGATTAATCATTTTGAACATTTTAACTAATAACCTTTTTATTTATATATTTCAGATATGACTACTACAAGCACACAAAACACATTCTCGATCCGGTCTGTTCTCGAGAAGGAGAAGCTGACTGGAACGAACTTCCTGTCTTGGTCAAGGAACTTGAGGCTGGTCCTCAAGCAGGAGAAGAAGGATTATGTCCTTCGTGATCCCCTCCCCGAGAGGCCTCTTGCCAATGCCGCCAGGACTCTGCACAATGCTTGGGAAAAGCATTCGTCAGATGAAAATGATGTCTATTGCCTGATGTTGGCGACAATGACTGCTGAGCTGCAAATGCAGTTCGAGAGTGTATTGTCTCCCATCGAGATAATGGCAAGCCTGAAATCGCTTTTTCAGGAGCAGGCTAGGACTGAGAGGTTCCAGACAGTTAAGAACCTCTTGGACTGTAAGTTGGCTGCGAATGCGGCAGTGAGTCCTCATGTCTTGAAGATGATGGGTTATCTCGATCATCTTCAGAAACTCGACTGTCCAATCAGCCAGGAACTTGCCTGCGACATCATTCTGCAGTCTTTACCTGCAAGCTATGATCAGTTCATTTTGAACTTTAACATGCATGGCTTGAGTAAGACATTACCTGAGCTTCACGGAATGCTCAAGACTGCAGAGCCCAACTTGAGGAAAACCGCCAAGGACCCCAATGTGCTTATGGTGCAAAAGGGCAAGGAGTTTAAGAAATCCTCTGCTAAGGATAAGGGAAAGGCCAAGGCTGTCCAAGTCGCGGACAAGGACACGCCAAAGCCGAAGCCCAAGTCCAAGGCTGGGCCTACTGACATGTGCAGGTTCTGCAAAGAACTAGGGCATTGGAGAAGAGATTGTAAGAAATTCCAGGAAGGTCTAAAGGAATTGAAGAAGAAGACACTCGAGACTTCTTCATCAGGTATTTTTGTTATAGAAGTTAATACAACTACTTCTGATAATACCTCATGGGTTATGGATACTGGTTGTGCGGCTCTTATTTGTACTAATATGCAGGCACTCAGCAACAGTAGAAGACTGAAACAAGGACAAGTGGAGCTACGAGTTGGGAATGGAGCGAAAGTTCCAGCACTAGCTGTAGGCACATACTTGTTGTCTTTACCTTCGGGATTGATTTTAGAACTCAATAATTGTTATTTTGTACCTGCTATAAGCAGAAATATTATTTCAATTTCTTTGTTGGATTTGGAAGGTTATGATTTTTCAGTTAAGAATAAATTATGTTCCTTCAATCGCAACAATTTGTTCTATGGTTCTGCCCCTCTTTCGAATGGGCTTTACATACTCGATCAATCCGCGCAAATATATAACATTAATACAAAACGGTTTAAACCTAATGAGGAAAACCGAACGTTTCTATGGCATTGTCGTTTAGGGCACATCAGCGAGAAACGCATCAAGAGGCTCCATTCGAATGGACTTCTTGGCTCATTTGACTTTGAGTCATGTGAGAAATGCGAATCCTGCATGATGGGCAAAATGACGCGGGCCCCCTTTAATAAACCTAACGAGAGGGCCAGTGACTTATTGGGCCTGATACACACTGATGTGTGTGGCCCAATGTCCACAAATGCAAGAGGAAACTATCAGTACTTCATTACCTTCACTGATGATTTCAGTAGGTATGGATATGTTTATTTGATGAAACATAACTCTGAATCTTTTGAGAAGTTCAGAGAGTTCCAAAATGAAGTACAGAACCAACTTGGCAAAAGCATTAAGGCTCTTCGGTCCGACCGAGGAGGAGAATACTTAAGCCAGGAATTCAGTGATCATCTGAGAGAGTGTGGGATCATATCCCAACTCACTCCTTCTGGAACACCTCAATGGAATGGTGTGTCTGAGAGGAGAAATCGGACCTTATTGGATATGGTTCGATCTATGATGAGTCACACAGACCTTCCAATATCCCTTTGGGGATATGCTCTGCTAACAGCAGTGTTCACTCTAAATAAAGCGCCATCAAAAACAGTAGCA
Organism: Orychophragmus violaceus; assembly: GCA_030180135.1. Taxonomy (NCBI): domain Eukaryota; kingdom Viridiplantae; phylum Streptophyta; class Magnoliopsida; order Brassicales; family Brassicaceae; genus Orychophragmus; species Orychophragmus violaceus. Next base: position 83,932,185 of record CM058231.1, read on the forward strand.
AAGACACCATATGAATTATGGACTGGAGAAGCTCTAGTGCTGTCTTATCTCAGAATTTGGGGTTGTGAAGCCTATGTCAAGAGATTGATCTCAGACAAGCTTACACCAAAATCTGACAAATGCTACTTCATTGGTTATCCACGGGAAACCAAGGCTTATTACTTCTATCTACGTTCCGAGAACAAGATTTTTGTTGCCCGGGATTGTAACTTTCTTGAGAGGGAGTTTCTCTCTAAGAAAGACAGTGGGAGTAAGGTACTGCTTGATGAAATTCAAGAAGAACAGGATACTGCTCAACCTAATGAGGAAGAGCAGGAGGAGGCCCTACAAGAAATTGTAGAGCCTGAACCTGTGGTACCTGAAGTTCGAAGATCCGGGAGGATCCGTCACGAACCCGAGAGATATCAAGGGTTCCTCGTGACTGATTGTCATGATCTTCTGATCATTGATGGTGATGAACCATCGAACTTCAATCAAGCCATGATGGGCCCAGATTCCTCTAAGTGGCGTAAGGCCACTGATTCCGAAATGGACTCCATGTTAGTCAACCAAGTATTTTCGTTGGTTGACTTGCCTGCTGGTGTAAAAGCCATCGAGTGCAAATGGATCTTCAAGAAGAAGATTGACGTGGATGGAAATGTCCAGATTTATAAAGCCATGTTGGTGGCAAAAGGTTTCAGACAAGTTCACGGTGTGGATTACGATGAAACCTATTCACCAGTGGCAATGATGAAATCTATTCGGATTCTACTAGCAACTGCAGCTTTTCATGACTATGAAATTTGGCAGATGGACGTGAAAACCGCCTTCCTGAATGGTATTCTGGAAGAGGATGTGTATATGACACAACCTGACGGTTACATAGATCCAAAGAATGCTGGGAATGAAGAATATACCTTATGCATCTGCAATAGGATCTATCATGTATGCCATGATCTGTACTCGTCCTGATGTTGCTTATGCACTGAGCATGACGAGTAGATACCAGTCAAATCCAGGTGAAAACCATTGGATTGCCGTAAAGAATATCTTGAAGTATCTAAGACATACTAAGGATAAGTTCTTGGTGTACGGTGGAAGTGATGTGCTTAAAGTCAGTGGATTCACGGACGCAAGTTTCCAGACAGACACAGATGATTTCCGGTCACAGTCCGGTTATATCTTTTGTCTGAATGGCGGTGCAGTAAGTTGGAGAAGCTCCAAGCAGGACACTGTTGCTGATTCCACTACAGAAGCTGAATATATCGCCGCCTCAGAAGCAGCGAAGGAAGCTGTTTGGATACGAAAGTTCATTATGGAACTAGGTGTGATACCAGATGCGGCTGAGCCTCTGGCACTGTTTTGTGACAACAATGGTGCTATAGCTCAGGCAAAGGAACCAAGATCACACCAGAAATCCAAGCATGTTCAAAGAAGATTTCACTTGATACGTGACATCGTTAATAGAAAGGAAGTCAAGATCAGCCGAGTTCCGACAGATGATAATGTCGCTGATCCGTTGACAAAGCCACTCCCAAGGCCTAAGCTCGAGTTCCTGACTGAAGCTGTAGGCATTAGAAACATTGAAATGTAATCTAAATTTGAGTGGGAGTTTTGTGAGCTTTATTTTAGTTAATTGATATGTTCTTGTAAAACATTGTTTTATGTTTAATGAAATTATTATTTCAAGATTATTTTAACTGTGATGAAATAATCGTTCCAAAATGATATGAACCATTTTATAGGTCATCGAAGTAAATGACTTGATCTTGAGTCATCAAAGTCATTTAGCTTGATCATGAGACCCTATAATTGATAGATGTTTTATATCATCCTGTCCCTAGTCGAAGGTTGTTGAAATTGGAACACCAACAACCGTGTGAGACTGGATTGGTACGTGACTTATGACAAAGTCTCAGTGTGTCATAGATGCGCGGCATCAAAGTCAGTGCATAGGTGTATGTTGGGAACATACGACCGGACAAGACCCGCTTATAAGAACTCTTCAGGATATTTATATCTGTGTCATAAGAGATTCTTACTACGACTATAGAGTATAGTCCTTAGACCTGAGTTCGCATGCATGTGACTGCACATGGACTGATGCACTTTGATCATTGTCTAACGCTATCGTTCTGCGATAGTTATAAGGACCTTGTTTGGGTACATTATGAAATGAGTAGTTTACAGTGATGGAACAAGACGGGATTTGTCCCTCCAATATAAATGGAGTGAATATCTCTAGGCCAATCGGAGATTTGAATACTGGAAAATGCATGGCCATGCTCAAACGGACTGTCCCGAGTCGTTTGGATTGTCAGTATCAAATCAGAGTCCGATGAAAGAGATTAGGCTTTATAAGGATGACACTAATCTTGCCTTATGACTAATCGAGATATTGAGACAAAAGGATTATGAATACAGAGATTCCAGTACAAGTGGGAGATTGTTGGAATTGTGTCCAGTAATCTCGGTACTGTCTCTAGAAAGTAAGAGTATGTCAAAGATCAGACATAAGTCATATAATACTGGGGGTCATGATGGCTTGCTAGAGTCCGCTCATGATCTATAAGTCTTGGACTTATTGCCTTTATTATATGATCCCATATGGGTCACACGCTTAAGCTAGCAGGAAAATGTGATAGAACGGCTTAGCAGAAGTACGGTAAAAGTGCCAGGCATTTGTCGTACTAAGAGAGAGATTAATGGGTCTAATTAAATCCATGGGATTTAATCAGATTGGCATTTGGGCCCAAAAGCCCAAAAGGGAAAGAGAAGGCTTTTATAAACTAAAAGCCAAGTCTCTTCCTCTCTAAACCTAGCCCCCTGCGCCGAAAACTCTCTCTCCCTGCGCCTCCCATCAGCTCGGTCTAGCAGCCGTTTTCTGTGATCGCGTGTGTGAGCCTTTGGAGGATTCATCTCTCGGTGTTTCTTTCTGATCTCTGACCTGTTCTATCTCTTCCGCTGCAACAAACAGGTAAAAGGTGAGATCATCTATTGTTTCTATTCAAGAGAACCTAGATCCGCATGTTTAGGTTGATATGAATCTAAGAATTGAATCAGGATCAACTAAACAATTCCTTCACATGTGAAGAGCGACTGAGGACTTAATGGATTAACTTAAACCGAGAGCTGGAGCTGAGGTGGACTACCCAAGATATGTGGCGAGCTGGACAAATATCTTGGAAGATATTCGAGACAAATATTCAATGTGGATTAGAAGAATCTCCTAAGATCCTAAAGTAGTTAGGGTTGTTAGGATTCTATAGAGATAAGGTTTATCTCTTAAGTGTTTTCGAGCTAACTAGGTTAGCAATCCCATCGTGTATAAATGGGAGAGTTTGCGCCGTGTATAGGGCAAGCTTTAACAGAGAGAGAATTTGTGAGAACTCAAGTGATCAAGTATAGATCATTGAGTTTGAGAGATTAGATCGAGCGATAGTGTTCTTGTAAGATCATATTGTCAATCTAATAAAGCGCAAGTTTTCAGAATCATTTTGAAGTTGTGTTACATCTTTCTGAAAACCACATAGCCTTACACTTTCATTTGGTATCAGAGCTACCACTCGTAGCTATCTATTCGGGTGAGATCCTGAGGAGAAAGATGGAAGGCTATCAAGAACTCTTGAACAGCACAAGAATCATTCTTGATGCTGGAAACTATGAGTTTTGGAAGTCAAGGATGAGGTCAGAGATCAGGGGAATCAATCCTTAAGCATGGAAGGCAGTGATGGAGACTTGGAAGGAGCCCATGATCAAAGACGAAAAAGGCGTGGAAACACCTAAACCAGAAGAGAGTTGGACGGAAGAAGAAATAAAAAGATCCAAATACAACTCCAAGGCTCTGAGTGCAATTCATTACAGTGTCTCTGTGGATGCTAAAATCCACACTCAAGGATTTAGAGTGATTTTGTGTTTAAGGAAAGATGGGCTAGAATCTCAATGAACCAACAATGTAAATAAAGACTTGAATCGACGAATTGGATTTGTATTGAATGAATAATCAGTTTACAAGAAGAGAGTAGCTAAAATATAGGTGTAGCTAGGTCAAAATCGGATCCTTTGATAAATGAAGAAGGAGATCCTTTTATAGATCTGTTTCTGCAACTAACTTCCGCAGTTCCCGGCCGCGTGCTCCACGTACTCCGCAGCTAACTTCCGCAACTTCCGGGCGCGTGCTCCACGTTCTCCGCGTTTTGCTCAGTCTTGGCGACTGGATGTACTCCGCGTACGTGCTAACAGATTCCAGAGATTGCGGGATCCGTTATGACTTAGTCTTGCCTTCGGTCTTCGGCTTGGAGCTTTATGTCACCAAGATCGAGCTACGGAACCATGGAGCTCGTCATCCGGAGCTGTAGAGTCGGAGCTGTAGATCCGGAGTGTAGAGCTCGATGTGTGCAGCTCGATGTTAGCTACAAGTGCAGAGCTTGATGTTACGGAAACATATAGAAAACCTTCATTTCGGGCGATTAACGTTGGACAACATTTTGACTTTCGTTGACTGGATTTAAGTGTTAAATCCGACCCAAACAATTGCCCCCCAGTCCTTTAGACGAGCTGGCGAGCTCTGAAGGATGAGGAATGACCGAGAAGAACGAAAGTCTTCGTTGTTATGCCTCAAGCTTGTGTTGAGCTTTCGTTGGCGAAATGTTTAGCTTGGATGCTCATGTTGTATAGTCGAGCTATGTTATGAGTATTCGAGAGTTTGAATACTAAGATCGCGAGGTTGAGCTATTGTGTTTTGTTTGTTTAGTCTGGCCAGACGTTTTGGTTTAGAGCTCATTTTGATAAGTTTATGACTTTAGATCAATGCTCTCTCGAATTTCGGAACTCGTTTAGCTTGTTAGAAAGCTGTGAGTTGTAGCTTGTTTCGAGAACTGATCATCAAGTGTGGGGTTAAAGAGATTCGTTAATGAGATCTCTTAGTTGTGGAGTTTTCTCCTAGAATTCGTTTGGTGAATTCTTGCTAAGAGGAGTCTCCGAATTTAGATGTGTATTGTTTCAGCTGTTTTATAGAGTTCGATGTAGCAAAGTCTTTGAGACTTAGCGTGAAATCAAACTTTTGTGAAGTCTTAAGACTTTGATGTTTGAGGAAGTGGCTGAACTCGAGGGATGAGCTGCCTACGTACCCCGTCAGGGGATCAAGCCTATACGTAGTTTGATTATTTTAGCACTCAGAGGTACTCTGGTACTGCGTTTTTAACTTTGGTGAGCTTATGATGCTTTTGCGAACTATTTGGTAGATCGGTAGGGGGCTTCCCGTTAGGTCCCTAGTTTCCCAGCATCTAACTCTTTATTTAGTACACTTGACGTAATACTAAGTCTCACATCTTGCTTTCTTTGAGGCCGTGTTGTATTTTTCTAGCGTTGCAGCTACATCTTCTTCGTACTTTGCGTAGTACGTAGCTTTATGCAGGGCATCGTCTAAAGACGTGCAAGGTCGAACTATGAGTTCTTTCTTGAACTCTGATGCGTACCAGAGTCCGTTTTCGAGAGCCGCAATGGCTATTTTTTCGTTTGGGTGTGCGATACGAGACTTGACCGCACGGAACCTACCGATGTAAGCTCTGAGGGTCTCCTCGGGCCCTTGCGCTAAGGCCCAGAGATTGGCTTCAGAGGTTTTGTCTTCGATAAAAATCGAGTACTGCTTTAGGAATATCGATACGAGCTTGGTGAAGTTGTCGATTGAATTCCCTTTGAGGCTTGCGAACCACTCCAGCGTGGTACCGGTGAGGTTCTCGGCGAAGAGTCTGCAGTAACCTGCCTCTTTTTCCTCATCGTTAAGATGGGCTCTGGAGACTGCGAGCCGAAAGGCTCTAACATGGGCTTTTGGATCCGAAGATCCTGAGTACTCTGGGATTTTTATCTTTCCAGTGTTATGGATCCGTGCGTTAGCGATCTTATCCGTGAACGGAGTTCGACGGGTTTCTTCGATCACTTGATCGATGTCTGGAGCCGAGCTCGTTGCCATGTAGATTTCGGCTTGGAGACGTTGGAGCTTAGCGTGGATGCCCTCATTCTCCGTGTTACTTTGGTTCCCAAACATAGGAGGTTCCGTGTGCCGCGGACGCGAGCTCTGGAACTCCCGTGCCATACTCGGGGGAGGTCGAGCTGAGTTAGTTCCAGCTTGCGAGCTCGAAGCAAAAACTGGAGCTCCTGTTTGCTGGATCAGTTCGCTCGGAAGAGGTCCAACTGTATAACCCGCTTGGGTAACTCTGGGAGCTTGCGAACTCGAGCCAAAGGTTGGAGCTCTCGCTTGAGAAGCAGATCGAGCTAAAAGGTTTCGATGTTCAGCTATATCTCTTTCGAGATAATCCAAGCGAGCTAGAACTGTTCGTTGGGATGCTTCCTGGTTTTGAGATCTATCTACCAGGATTGCTAGCATGCTCCGGAGTTCTGCCATGTTGTCGTTGACAAGTATTGTCGGACATGGTGATGCTAATCGGGTTGGATCGGTTTGGGAAGCTGGAGCTTCACCGGTGGATCGTTCTTCAGATCTGATCCAAACCCGAGAAATGTTTCTCTCATCCGTCAGCATGCTAGAGCTTGGAGGTGTGGCTCTGTGACTTTGCAGCTGAGGTGGGAGATCGTGAACTGTTAGAACAAGTCCGGTCTGGATCAGGGATGAGCCCGATCCGATTTGTTCGTTTTGAGCATTAAAGTTCTGTTGATCGTGATTTGTCGCGTTCGACAATCTGAATGAGTCTGATGAATTTGGATCCATCTTCGTGCTTACGAGCCTTAGATCAGGTTCTGGTGTAAGAGAAATCTATGAATCTTCCCCACAGACAGCGCCAAAATGTGGATGCTAAAATCCACACTCAAGGATTTAGAGTGATTTTGTGTTTAAGGAAAGATGGGCTAGAATCTCAATGAACCAACAATGTAAATAAAGACTTGAATCGACGAATTGGATTTGTATTGAATGAATAATCAGCTTACAAGAAGAGAGTAGCTAAAATATAGGTGTAGCTAGGTCAAAATCGGATCCTTTGATAAATGAAGAAGGAGATCCTTTTATAGATCTGTTTCTGCAACTAACTTCCGCAGTTCCCGGCCGCGTGCTCCATGTACTCCGCAGCTAACTTCCGCAACTTCCGGGCGCGTGCTCCACGTTCTCCGCGTTTTGCTCAGTCTTGGCGACTGGATGTACTCCGCGCACGTGCTAACAGATTCCGGAGATTGCGGGATCCGTTATGACTTAGTCTTGCCTTCGGTCTTCGGCTTGGAGCTTGATGTCACCAAGATCGAGCTACGGAACCATGGAGCTCGTCATCCGGAGCTGTAGAGTCGGAGCTGTAGAGCCGGAGTGTAGAGCTCGATGTGTGCAACTCGATGTTAGCTACAAGTGCAGAGCTTGATGTTACGGAAACATATAGAAAACCTTCATTTCGGGCGATTAACGTTGGACACCATTTTGACTTTCGTTGACTGGATTTAAGTGTTAAATCCGACCCAAACAGTCTCCAAAAAGACCTTTGAGTTAATTCAAGGCTGTGAAACCGCAAAAGATGCATGGGACATTTTACAAACACACTTTGAAGGAACTCAAAAGGTACAGAACTCAAGGAAAGATCTTCTTGCCTCACGGTTTGAAAATCTGAAGATGGATGAGCATGAGTCTATTGCTGATTTCAGCGCTAAGCTGAGCTCACTAGCTCAAGAAGCTGCAACCCTTGGGAAGAAATACAAGGACAAGAAACTTGTCAAAAAGTTTCTAAGGTGTCTTCCAGCAAAATACATGCCGTACAAATCAGCTCTAAGCGTGTCTAAAAACACAGAAGAACTTACCTTCGGAGAAGTAGTAGGTATGTTGCAAGCTCATGAATTGGAACTAGAAGGGATTAAGAAACCACGCAGCTTAGCTCTGACGGTAAATGAAACAAGCAAATCTGCGGTTAATGAAGAAGATCCACTGAGCTTGTTGGTTAGACGATTTGATCGTGCCTTGAAAAGAATAGAACAAGTACAAGGGTCATCTCAAAAGAAGCCAAACAACTTCAGAAAACAAACCGAAGGAGACAAGTCTACTAGGCGTGCTGAAATCCAGTGTCATGAATGCAAAGGCTTTGGGCACTATCGAACTGAATGTCCAATAGTCAAGAGGAGAGAAATCAAGTGCTTTGGGTGTCAAGGTCTCGGACATACTCAACTGGAATGCGTGAATGATCAAAAGAAAAGAAAAGAAAAATCTCTTATGGCTGAGGAAGACACTGATGAAGACAGCACTGAAAGTGAAGATGAGCTGAACAACTTTGTAGCGTTTGTTGGAATCACTGAGTTTGACAGAGGAGAAGATGAGTCAGGATCTGATTCAGAACCTGACATAGATCTGGAAGAGGTAAGAGACACTCTAATCAAGATTGGAAAGGAAAATGGAGAATTGATTAAGGAAAAGTTACGTCTTGAAGCCATTGTAGAGTCTCTAAATCTTGAACTCATGACCGTAAAGAGACTAAGTGATGAGAGTGTGACCCTGATGAAGGAAAAGCTGAATCTTGCTGTGAAGGCCGACAGACTTGAACAAGAGTTAAAGGAGGAAAAAGAAACATCAGCTCGTTTGCAAGCAGAACTAACTCAGTATCACAAGAAGATTCACATGCTTACGGGGAGTAAGCAACTAGACAAGATCTTAAGTGCAGGAAGAACTGAAAGAGGGTATAGAGGACTCGGATACTCAGGAAGGGGAATGAAGGAAGCCGAGAATATCAACTTCGTTTCAGGGGGCTACGTGAATCAAGAGTGCAAGGAAGCTTACGACAGGACAGATGGATGCTGGTACTGTGGAAAACCAGGACGCATCAAAGCATACTGCAGAAGATTCAGGGAGAAAGTAAGTTGGCTGAGAAGACAAGGAATGTACTACTCAAATGGCTACAAGAATCAAATCTGGATCAAAAGAACTGATCTACATCAGACATCAAGGGATGCATCTACAAAAGCTGGTCTCAGATTCAGATGCAACATGGCCTTTGTCTCAGATGAACAGGAATAAACAACTCCATGGTATTTTGACAGTGGATGCTCCAGACACATGACTGGAGATCAATAGAATCTTCAAAAGGTCAAGTCAATCGAAGGAGGAAAGGTTACCTTTGGAGATGGAGGTCACGGAAACATCCTAGGTAAAGGGCAAACCAGTGAAACTGAGGTACCACAACTGATGAATGTTTACTTGGTGCAGGGACTCAAAGCGAATCTCATAAGCGTCAGCCAGTTATGTGATGAAGGATTGATGCTGATGTTCGCACGCACTGAATGCAAGGGGATCAATGAACAGCAAGAAACTGTCATTCAAGGAGTCAGAACCGGCAACAATTGCTACATGTGGAGAAATACCATGAAGTGCTTCAATGCAAGAGATGAGCTGAATCTGTGGCATCAAAGATTAGGACATATGAATGTCCGAAATTTGACCACCCTTGTTAACAAGGAAATGGTGCGTGGAGTTCCTCATATAAAAGGATGTGACAAGATGGTGTGTGGTCCATGCAACCAGGGAAAGCAGGTTAAGGTGCAACACAAGAAGGTTCCTGACATTCAGTCTAAGGCAGCCCTTGACTTGGTACACATGGATCTAATGGGACCAATGCAAACCGAGAGTGTAGCAGGAAAACGATATGTGTTTGTATTGGTGGATGACTACACCAGGTTTACATGGGTCATGTTCATTAGAGAAAAGTCAGATACAGCGAGTAGCTTCAGGATCTGGGCACTTCAGTTGATCAATGAAAGAGGAGTTGTGAAACGAATTAGGAGTGATCATGGAGGAGAATTCCAAAATGATACAATGAGGATGTTCTGCGAGAACCATGGGATAAGTCATCAGTTCTCAGCACCATGAACACCACAACAAAATGGTGTTGTAGAAAGAAAGAACATGACACTTCAAGAGATGGCTAGAGCTATGCTGCATGGGAATGATGTACCAACAAAATTCTGGCTGAAGCAATCAACACTGCGTGTTACGTCATCAATAGAGTGTATGTTCGGAAAGGACCCACAAAGACACCATATGAATTGTGGAAAGGAAAAACTCCAAACCTGAGTTACTTCCATGTGTTTGGGTGCAAATGCTACATCCTAAATGATAAAGATCACCTCGGAAAGTTTGATTCAAGAAGCGATGAAGGAATGTTTCTGGGTTACTCAGGGAATAGTGCAGCATTCAGGGTGTACAACAACAGAACATGTCTTATAATAGAGTCAGTTAATGTGGTATTTGATGACTACTCACTGACACAGTGCCAAGAAGGAAACCATGAAGGGAACTCTGATAACGAAGGAAGGAATGAAGTGACTAAAGAGATGAGGCATGTGACACAAGCTGATCTGAAGCAGAATGTAACTCAACCCAAGAAGGAGTTACAAGTTCCGCGAAATCATTCTGCCAAAGACATCATTGGAGAAGCAGAAGAGGAAAGAAAGACTAGAGGAGGTCTGATGAAACTCAAGAACAAGTTGAAGACACCTACGAAAGTCAAAGAGCAATCCCCAGAACCGGTAAAAGTGAGCAAAGAACTGCATGTTCCACGAAACCATTCTGTGGAAGACATAATCGGAAAGGCAGAAGAAGAAAGAAAAACCAGAGGACTCAAACTTGACTTCAAAGAGATGGTAAGGTTTGCGTGCTTTGTCTCCACTACTGAACCTAAAACTCATGTGCAGGCAATCGACGATGAATTCTGGATTGTGGCTATGCAACTAGAACTGGAACAATTTGTCCGTAATGATGTTTGGGAGCTAGTTCCAAGACCAGAACACGGAAACATCGTTAGAACCTAGTGGATCTTCAAAAACAAGATCGATGAAGAAGGAGTTGTGGTCAGGAACAAGGCTAGATTGGTAGCCCAGGGGTACTCTCAAATCGAAGGGGTGGAGTTTGAGGAAACGTTTGCTCCTGTCGCAAGACTTGAGTCGATCAGGTTGTTTTTGGGAATGGCTTGCATCATGAACTTTACAGTATATCAAATGGATGTGAAAAGTGCCTTCCTGAACGGATTCCTTCAAGAAGAAGTATATGTTGAGCAACCAAAAGGATTTGAGGATGCACTAAATCCTAAGCATGTTTACAAGCTAAACAAAGCTCTCTATGGTCTCAAACAAGCACCTAGAGCATGGTACGAAAGACTGACGAGTTTTCTGTTGGATCAAGGCTACAATAGGGGAAGTCTGGACAAGACTCTGTTTATTCTTGAACATAGCAAGGAGATCCTGATGGTGAAAATATATGTAGATGACATCATCTTTGGTGGCACATCGCAAAAACTGGTTGATGAATTTGTTGCAAGTATGACGAAGGAGTTCGAGATGAGCATGGTTGGTGAGTTGAAGTATTTTCTTGGGTTACAGATCTCACAATCCAGTGATGGAATATTTATATCACAGACAACCTATGCAAAGAATCTTCTCTCTAAGTTCAAGATGGAACACTGCAAGGAGGCCAAAACACCTATGAGTACTACGGTCAAGATGACAAAAGATGACGAAGGGAAAGATGTGGATGTCAGGACCTACAGAGGATGATAGGAAGCCTGCTTTATCTCACAGCAAGCAGGCCAGACCTAACGTTTAGTGTCGGTGTATGTGCACGGTTTCAAGCCAAACCCAAGCAGTCACACCTTGAAGTTGTCAAACGGATCATCAGGTATGTCAAAGGATCGGTTGGATTGGGAGTTTGGTATTCTAAAGGATCAAACAAAAGTTTAGTCGGGTATTGTGATGCTGACTGGGCGGGGAGCGTTGATGATAGAAAAAGCACAAGTGGTGGATGTTTCTTTCTGGGGAACAATCTTATTGCGTGGATGAGCAAGAAACAAAACTCAGTATCTCTATCTACAGCTGAAGCAGAGTACATTTCAATGGGAAGCTGTTGTGCACAACTCTTGTGGATGAAACAAATGTGTGCCGATTTTGGAATGGAGTCAGGAGTACTACTGGTCTATTGTGACAACAAAAGTGCCATAAGTATTTCAAAGAATCCAGTTCAACACTCTAGAACCAAGCACATTGACATAAGGCACCACTTCATTCGGGAGTTAGTGGAGGAAAAACAGGTAATGATCGAACACATTGTCACTGAGTCTCAACTGGCTGATTTCTTCACAAAACCACTTGATTTTACTCGATTTATCACCTTAAGAAATGCACTTGGTATTTGTGAAATATGATGGTTTGTGAAAGTGTGCAGAACTAGTACAGGCTGTGACTCAGAGTGTATATCTAGCTCAGATTTAGTTTGGAGTCATACGTGAAGTGGAAAAGAGCTACCTTCTATTTCGTCTTGTCTAAATCCAGTACAGGTTTCGTAGAAAGAGAGAGCAAAAAGATCAGGAAGAATCAGACTGAGCAAGTCAATTCTCAAAACTAGCTCAACGAGTAATACAACAAGTCTCTTTGTGTAGCTTCCAGCTTAGTGCTTCTTCATAAACTCCCTGTACATTCTGGATTTAAGATCTCTCCAATCTGTCACTGGCCTGAAGGTGTGAGTGTTTTCTTTCAACCACCAAGTGTAGGCTGCTCCTACTAGGCCACATACTGCTTGTCACAACTTCCTATCCTTGGGAATGTTTTTGTTGTGTAGCCATTGTGTCATGTTGGCTTCCCATTTGAGGTAAGTCTTAGGGCCATGGTTATGACCAGAAAAGATTAAAGAGTTTGTTTGGAAACTACCTCTCTTGCTGGTTTGTTTCTGTGATAAGTTCATGGTGGTCCAAGTTCTTGTTGAACTTGGAAAAGAGAAGTAATGATGTTGCTCTTCACGTGCTGGGTTGTTGAACCTCATGAAGGATATATCATGGGATGCTCCACAGTTTTCTTCTCCATAGGCATCTTCGCCAATGTCTTCATCGTAGTCCTTTGTATTTGAACTTGGTTGGCTCCAAGGGGGTTGTTGTATGATGCTCGTGGTAATGCGGTTCTGGATTGCTGGAGTAATGGTCTTGGGGTTCATGATAGGTCAAGAATTAATCCCTATACTAAACTGCAAGTGCACAGCAATATCAATGTAGTATATAGGGTATCGAAATCCACAGAGACTCCGGTGTTCAATAGCTTAAGAACAGGAATTTAACTAGGAAGAAAGCAATGTAATTGAATTAAATAGCAATGCAAGAAAGTAAGCAGATAGCAAAGATTGTTGGTTGTGAAAGCAAGTTATTAAGAGATCTAGGTCTAGGGCGTTCTCAGGAAATCAGACAAGCAGACAGTTCATTCAGCAAGGATCTAATTAAGCACAGTTCTAGAACTCAAAACACAGATATAGAATTAACCAAATTCCTTTGCGATAATTCTCTAAGTCTAAGTGCAGCAAACCAAACTTTCGTTTGCGAGAAATAACAGATTAAACCAGCTTTAATTCCAAGTTTGATATGTTCACAATTATCCTAAACCAAACTTCCGTTTGCGCAAAGTTTAATTGCCCAATTTAATTAGTTCAGATTCCTAAACCCCACTTCCGTGACGTATTTAGCAACCTAAGATCTAGATTCTAATTGATCAGGTTAGAACTAGCTTTAAGCACAATTAAATTGAAGAACAGATATAGTTTGAATTCTCAACTGAAATTGAACAAGTCTAGCAGGTCATGAAATCCTATGTGAGAAACCCTAAACCTAACAAGGAATCTACTCAGACATGATTGATGAAAACATAATCATAGAAATAATAGATTGCATAAAAGATAAAAGATTAAAGGGGTTCGAAATCTTCTCCAAATACAGATGATGTAACAGGTTCAGATCAGGCCCAAAAGCTCTAAAAATCCTCTGCTCTTAATTATGAAAGTCTATTGTAAAGCGTATCTAATTAAAACACTAAAACTCTATTATATAGGTCTAATCTCGGCCAGGGGCTTCTTTGTAAATATCAGGAACTTCTGGATCAAAGTGCAATATCTTGATTCTTCTAAACCGCCGAGTTTTGGCCCATCTCGCTGGTGCATCGATCGATGCTAGGCATGCAACGATCGACACCTTTCTCTGTTTCGGACAGTGAACTCTATCTCTCGGCCAAACACTCCAAAAATCCCCAAAATGCTCCATTATCTCCAATTTAGCTCCAAACCTGATTATACCTGTAAAAGACTCTAAAAGAACACAAAAGACACTAAAAACACAACTATATCATGGCATAAAACCGGTAAAAACCATGATATATCAACTCCCCCACACTTAGCCTTTGCTTGCCCTCAAGCAAAACATAGAACTAAAGTTTGGTGAAGAGGTTTGAAAACTTTCAGAAACTCATTTCATCCTAGAAGCTACAATACTCAGATTCCCCTTAGTAAACCACTGAAAAAAAATCAATCACAGGATATCAAGACCAACATGTACTTCCCCCACACTTAGCAACTGTCCTAGGTAAACTCCACAATCACATTCAAGCATTCAAATTCTCCCTACTGACTTCTGCAAGTATTTAAGTGCGGTCTCACCTAAGGAGTATCGATCTAAAGGCACATGGATTCTTACCTTATCAGCTCTAGACCACCATACTATCTTTCTCTAGTCCCTTTCTTCTCTTTTTCCCTTCTTTAACAACTGATTTTTCCCACATTGGGTATCATTTTATTTTTTTATCAGTGTTCTTTCCGTTATGGGGTGTACTTTGGACACATTCCATGGATCACATGAGAGAAAATAGTGTTTGCTATCATTCCCATGACCACTTCGGAGTTACTAACTCATCCTCAGTTTATTTATCTTTTTTTTTTTACTTTATAGAAGGGGAGAAGGGAACTAAATAGGATAGGTTGACAGGCTGTGTCAGAACTAACAAGGGAATCTGACACAAAGTATACCAAGCCCTTAGGTGAGAAATCTAAGTCAGTATTAAATTGAAGTCAGTAAACGATCCTCTGATACCTGAAGTGATGTGGGTGTTCCCAGTAGGTTGATCTGTGATGGGGTTTTCTAATAGTCAGAGATAGATCCTGCAACTTCATCCCAATGGTTACTTAAGTTCCTGCAAGTCTTGTAAATCTTCTCAGAAAATCATAGTTTCTTACTTAAACAATTTTGACTCAATAAAATTTTTTTTTTTGAAAAACGGACTGACTCTTAAGAAAACAGAAAACAAAAGTCAGTAGCACCTCCCCCACACTTAAGACACACTGTCCCCAGTAGTGTCCAGCGAAGGATCGGTAAAAAGAAAATAAAAAATTGAAAAGATGAAATTATGTCTGTCGGGTTACCTCTGTCGCTCAGGCATCGACCGTTACTTGGCGATTTACGTGTATGATCGATCGTTGCTCAGGACCGCAACGATCGCTGCAATGCGATTCCTTTCGTGTTGTGACGATCGACACAGAAGTGCGTCGATCGACGCACTGCGATTTCGTCCGAGACCTGCAAACATAACTTCACCCAAAAACAAAAACAACCATAAAATCCTAACAAAAACACCAAGAATTAAATAGAAAAACACCAGTGCCTAATGGTGGGTTGCCTCCCACCCAGCGCTTGTTTAAGGTCAATAGCTTGACCGGACGCACAAGAATTTTCAGGCACCAAGAGAACCTGACAGAGACTTTTTCTGTCTCTGTTCAAGTCTCCTCATCCAGGGTGGAGAATAAGCTGTTGCAGAATGCTCATGTCCAAGGAACGATGGAGTGAAATGTGCCCCAGGATCTACAATCACAGTGTCATCCGGCTGCTCATCATCTGCATCCATGATTGTGAATGTTTGCCCATCTATCAATGGCTTTCGCAGCTTCTCCATTGCATATCGCAGCGGCTCGTCTCCCAGATGGAGGTCTATCAGGCTGTTCCTGACATCTATCATAGCTCCCGCTGTAGCCAAGAATGGTCTTCCAAGCAGTAACGCTTCATCAAGATTGCAGTCATATCTCAGCACAAGGAAATCTGTTGGAACTAAGTAGTTACCAACTCTCACCGGGATGTCCTCAAGAATTCCTTTTGGGACTCTTATTGACTGATCAGCTAGGACAAGAGAGGTCCTAGTAGGCTTAAAGTCCAGCATTCCCAGCTTCTCTGCCACAGAATATGGCATCAAACTTCCAGCAGCTCCTAAGTCACACAGAGAGCGTCTAAAACTGTCCTCGAAGATGGAGCAGTTAAGCACAAAGACTCCAGGATCTGGCAGCTTCTTCGGGATCTTGTTCAGCAGAACATCACTGATATGTTGGGGAACTATAATCACCCAATCTCGCAGATCTTCATCTAAAGGCAACATCTTGTTCAAATACCTCTGAACACATGGATGATAAGGTGGATCATCAGAAGATGGAATTTCTTCCAACCCTTCACCACTTTCTTCTATCTTCTTAAGCTCTTCAATCTCCTGCTTAATCACTTCAGATACCTTGGGATATTGCCTAATGGCTTGTGCATAAACATCCTCTTGAGTGATCTCAGACACATCAGGGAATAGGCGGGCCAGTTCTGCATCAATCTCATTGTCATCCCACGGATCTTCTGCCTGTTCACGACATGCATCGATCGATGCTATGTGTGTGTCGATCGTTGCATCTCTGCAATTTCCACCCGAGAGTTTCTCACCAAAATCCGAAATTTCTTCTTTCTTCACAAACTCAGCTGTACTTAGCTCAAATTTTTCACCTAGGTGAGATCCATCATTAATGTACACCGACCAGGCCTTAACATGAGTGTCTGCCACTCCTTTTCCCTTCAGTGAGCTGGACATCTGGTTCACCTGAGTGTCCAACTGCTTCATGTGAGTTCTCAGAGACTCAAACTTCCCATTGAGGTCTTCATAGACAGCGTCCAACTTCTTGTTGCAGTCCACAGAAATCTTGGTCTGACTCTCCATCAGTTGTTCCATCATAGCCTCCATTCTGCTCTCATGGGCTGTGGGTGCAGGAGGAGTCTGATAGGATGTAGATCCATAGGTTCTCTGAGTACCTTGTCCATAGGTCTTCTGAAAACCACCAGTCTGTCCTCCATTGGAGAATCTGTTCCCCTGTTGATTACTAAATCTATTACCTTGGAAACCAGAACCTCCTATGAAATTCACATCTTCTTCCTGAGTGTCCTCCTCAGTCTGAATCACCTCTACATCTTGGGCAAAGTGGACAGCTTTCTTACTTGTCAGGAGATTGTAAACTGTGTCCAATCTGGATCTTATATTAGCTATATCAGAATTCTCTACAGTTCCAGCAGATTTCTTCCTCCTTTCATCCATTGTCTTGCAACTGTTGCTGCCAATCAGGTTCTCAATCAACTGCTTAGCTTGTGTAGGAGTCCTGGTGTTGAAATTAGCATTACTGGAATTATCCAGCGCAGTCTGATAAGGGAGATCTATGCCTCTGAAGAAGATACCAATCAGCTGTACTTCTGTGAATCAATGGTGTGGACAGTCACGCTGATACTGCTTAAATCTCATCCAGGCAGTCTTTAAGGGCTCCACAGCTCCTTGGGAAAAAGTGAGTATGTCCTGTCTGGACTGATCTGAGCGCGCATCATCATAAAAGTGACGCAGGAACTCACTCTTTAAGGCTGCCCAAGTAGTATATTGACCAGGTGCCAGTTGTCTCAGCCATGCACTAGCGTCTCCAGCAAGACTGTGCGGAAATAGCTTAAGGAACAGATAGTCCGGGCATACTCCTTCATACTTCATGCCAGTGACTATGTCCTCAAACTTGTCAATGTGATCCATAGGCTGCTCTGCTTGAAGACCATGAAAAGAAATCTGCCTCATCAGCTGGTAGTAGATGGTCTTGATCTCAAAATCATTCCTCTCAAAAGCAGGAAGCACTAGAGCTGCTCGGTCTGCATGAAACTCATCAGGTCTGTTGTAGTCAGCTAGTGTCCTCTCATGAACAACCAGCTATCTACCTTGAGCATGTCCTTGACCCTGGTTCTGTTCTTGTTGCAGTTGCTCAGGAGGGTCAGGGATCACTCGCCCATCAGCATCAATCCTCTGCCCAGCAGCATTGTAAGGACTGTTTTCCGGATCCCTCAGGACACCTTCAGCATCTCGTATCAAGATCAAACGTTCTCGTACCATTCTCTCTCTCTTTTCTCTTCTGATAGTTCTTTCTAGACGTCCAAGTTCCTCTAGTCCGAGATTAACTAAGCTCGAGTTCGGATTACTTCGAGTTTTCTGCGTTGGCATAAACTGTCTGTAATCGTCCAGCAACGATCGATGCTATCAGTGCAACGATCGGTTCAATCTCAGAATCGCCTAGTGACGATCGATGCAAGGGTGCAACGATCGACGCAATGCGAAATTGGTACCTGCGACAGAGAGAAAAATGAAACTTAATAAAACTGAAAATAAAATAAAAACAAAAACGAAAACAAAAAGAAAAATCCTAGTAAAACCCTAAGCTCGAAGCTATCGAAGACTCAAAGAGTCCCCGGCAACGGCGCCAAAAACTTGATAGGTCAAGAATTAATCCCTATACTAAACTGCAAGTGCACAACAATATCAATGTAGTATATAGGGTATTGAAATCCACAGAGACTCCGGTGTTCAATAGCTCAAGAACAGGAATTTAACTAGGAAGAAAGCAATGTAATTGAATTAAATAGCAATGCAAGAAAGTAAGTAGATAGCAAATATTGTTGGTTGTGAAAGCAAGTTATTAAGAGCGCTAGGTCTAGGGCGTTCTCAGGAAATCAGACAAGCAGACAGTTCATTCAGCAAGGATCTAATTAAGCACAGTTCTAGAACTCAAAACACAGATATAGAATTAACCAAATTCTTTTGCGATAATTCTCTAAGTCTAAGTGCAGCAAACCAAACTTTCGTTTGCGAGAACTAACAGATTAAACCAGCTTTAATTCCAAGTTTGATATGTTCACAATTATCCTAAACCAAACTTCCGTTTGCGCAAAGTTTAATTGCCCAATTTAATTAGTTCAGATTCCTAAACCCCACTTCCGTGACGTATTTAGCAACCTAAGATCTAGATTCTAATTGATCAGGTTATAACTAGCTTTAAGTACAATTAAATTGAAGAACAGATATAGTTTGAATCCTTAACTGAAATTGAACAAGTCTAGCAGGTCATGAAATCCTATGTGAGAAACCCTAAACCTAACAAGGAATCTACTCAGACATGATTGATGAAAACATAATCATAGACATAATAGATTGCATAAAAGATAAAAGATTAAAGGGGTTCGAAATCTTCTCCAAATACAGATGATGTAACAGGTTCAGATCAGCTCCAAAAGCTCTAAAAATCCTCTGCTCTTAATTATGAAAGTCTATTGTAAAGCGTATCTAATTAAAACACTAAAAACTCTATTATATAGGTCTAATCTCGGCCAGGGGCTTCTTTGTAAATATCAGGAACTTCAGGATCAAAGTGAAATATCTTGATTCTTCTAAACCACAGAGTTTTGGCCCATCTCGCTGGTGCATCGATCGATGCTAGGCATGCAACGATCGACACCTTTCTCTGTTTCGGACAGTGAACTCTATCTCTCGGCCAAACACTCCAAAAATCCCCAAAATGCTCCATTATCTCCAATTTAGCTCCAAACCTGATTATACCTGTAAAAGACTCTAAAAGAACACAAAAGACACTAAAAACACAACTATATCATGGCATAAAACCGGTAAAAACTATGATATATCAGTTCAGTATCAAACCATTCAACATATGTTTCATCTCTAATCTCAGGACTAAAATAGCCATTTCCTGGCCATGGTGGATACTCATAATCATCCTCCTCATCCAACATCTGGTTTAGGATCAAACCCTTCATCTTTTCTTTTTACTATATTGATCTCCATCAATTTGGTAAGGCTCTTCTGCGACTGAATCTTACAAGGCAGATGTTCCTTAATTTTATCTCACAAGAGTACGAAGGAAAAGGTGATTTGGAAACAAAATTGTCAATAAAAGGAAAGAGCAAGAAAAAAAAAGACAAAATTCAAAGAAAGAACGATAAAATTCTATATATAAAAA
Source organism: Orychophragmus violaceus (assembly GCA_030180135.1). Taxonomy (NCBI): domain Eukaryota; kingdom Viridiplantae; phylum Streptophyta; class Magnoliopsida; order Brassicales; family Brassicaceae; genus Orychophragmus; species Orychophragmus violaceus. Next base: position 83,952,067 of record CM058231.1, read on the forward strand.
AAGAAATAAATCTTTTTGTGGTTTAAGATCAAGAACTAAGCAAATTAAAAAGAGGATTTCGAAAGGCAGAACTTTAAATATTTTCCTTTTGACTTAAACAGTTTTGGAAAACTTTCAATTTTTTAGAAACAGAAAAGGAAACAGATATCAAAGATTTCCTTACCATTTTTTTCGAAATTTTCTCCTCTGATCTAATGGTTAAGATGGAGAAAAATGAAGAACATGATATGAAACACATTTTTTTGATTTTAAAGTTTATGGATGCAAAACAGAATTAGAAAAACAGAAACACAAAGAACAATGAAACATATTTTTCGGGTTTTGGTTTATGAATGGAACAAATGAAATGAAAAAAAAAATGAAAACAATAAACTAGCCGTTCGCCTCTTAGTGGGTATATAAACCACATAAAGTAATTTGTGGCTTCTCTTGTGTCTAATCAACTTAAGGAATATACTAGGAGCCTTAGCCAGCTTCTGGTTGTCTGAATGAATCCCCAAATTGCAGCCAGGTTCATTGGGAAAGAGCTGTTGGGATTTGATTTTCTTTGGATCCAAAAATGGCAAGTGGAGCTATGATTGTGTGTGTTCTGGCGAAGTCTATTGCAGCTTAGGGCATCTAGAATTTATGAAAATGATCATATAACGTTGTAGTTTTGATAGGTGAAGGTCTGATGTTGATTTGATATCTTTAGTGTGAATGCATCCAAATGAGGAAAATTGAGAAGCAAGAGGATTCACCTAATACTTTGGGAGCTGGTGCATTGTAGGATGTCTAGAGGTATTTCAGGAAGCTTATTAAACTCTCCTTGATGCCACAAGTATGTTTTATGTTGACCAAACTCGTGAGACTCCAAATAAGGAAAGTCTAGAAACCATTAGTTTGGAACTTGAGTAACTTCTTCATCAGAATCAGTATTGGTATGATTCCAATTCTCTTGGGTTCCTTGATGAATCAATATTCCATAAAAAGTCGCTTTTCTGCTTGTGTCATCCTAGTTGAGTTTCGATGGTTCAGTGTTCTGGTTGTATATCTCCATCTGATCCATTAGAAATCTCCTAAATTGTAACTTGAATAACTTCTTCTTGTGGAAAGCTTTTAAACAATTTCGCTTCTCCGTGATTACTGGATGAGTTGAGATTTGGTTTAAATCCTCCTGGTTGCAAAGATATATTCCAAACACACAAACATATGCCTTTGTTGTGTTCGGGTTGGTTTTCTACGAGGATTTGGATCTGCTGATTGTTATCTTTTCCATTCTCCTTAATGTCCTCATTAGTAACCTTTGTAGAACTCCGTTCGAGACTTGATACTTGGACTTAACAATCTAACATATTGGACATCCAACTACCTCATTTGCTACATTCCGCTTGATCCCAGCCAAATAGTAGTATCTCTTCAAGTCACGACACATCTTGGTAGTCTCTGTGTGAATTGGGATTAGACTGATGATATTCCTTAAGGATTTCATCTTGTAATCCTTAGGTATTTGGAATATTACGTTTGATCTTAATATTCCAAAACCCAAACATATGTCTCTGTTGTGCTCAGGTTGGTTTTCTCCGGGGATTTGGATTGGCTGATTGTTATCTTTTCCATTCTCCTTAATGTCCTTATCAGTAACCTTTGTAGAACTCCGTCTGAGACTTGATACTTGGACTTAACCATCTAACATATTGGACATCCAACTACCCAATTTGCTACATTCCGCTTGATCCCAGCCAAATAGTATTATCTCTTCAAGTCACGACACATCTTGGTAGTCTCTATGTGAATTGGGATTAGACTGATGAGGTTCCTTAAGGATTTCAACTTGTTACCCTTAGGTATTTGGAATATTAAGATCGAAGTCAGCCACTTTCTCCACCCATTTCCTTTGTCTCAGATTATGTTCATGTTGAGTAAAGATACACTTTTAACTCTTATGATTGGTGAAGACTTGGATCTCTGCACCATCGAGAGCAGATCTTAATTGTGAACACCAATGTGACCATCTCAAATTCGTGGGTCGAATAATTTGCTTTCTTAATTGTATTGAAGTATAGGTTAGCATGTTACATTACTAAATCAAAACAAACTCGAGCCTCACTTGTCATGCATTAGTGTAAACCAAATAAATTTGGTCGGTCGATCTTTGGTAGAGCTGACAGTGGAGTATCCGTCAGCATTTTTTATTTATAGAAATTCATCTCAGTCCACTGACCACATGAACCAAACATCTTTCCCGGTCATTGGCTAAACCACATTCATATATTTCGTAACAAATCTTTGATACTATCCAACCAATCCCTAAAAACTCTGCATTTCACCCACATTCCTAAATATAAGCTAGTGAGCGACTACTTTGATTTTCTTTTTCATTTAAAAAGACTCACTTCCGGAGGGGATTAATGTCACAAATGCCACTAATCTCAAATAAATAATCTTCCATGCCACTCCATGATCAACATGCCACTCGTTTTTAGTGAACTGACGAAACTACCCTTGAATATTTTTAAGTGAAAACTCACCATCCTCGTGGTACAACTGCCCCCCAGATGTACCAGTTGTACCACTAGTACAACTGCCCCTCAGATGTACCAGTTGTACCACTAGTACAACTGCCTTTCAGATGGTACAACTGCCCCTCAGATGTACTGGTACAACTGTCAAAATAATCTTCCAGTTGTACCATATGTACCGCGCATAGGAGGATTCGAACCCTGGGCGCGACGCGCGTTCAGGAGCGCGCACAACCACTGAACTACCGTGTATTACTGAAACCTATACCGATTCACTGCTATTTAACCTTGACAAACCATCATTAAAAATTCATTAAGGGTAAATTTGTAATTTTACCAGAGAGTGGCATTAGTGATTTTTTTTTAGGAGTTAGTGGCATTTGTGGATGGTACTCGATGTCACAAATGCCACATAACCGAAAAAGTGATTTTTGCCAAAAACTTATCTTCCTGAGTCTATTCAAGCTCCGTCGGGGAAGAACACGCCCACCAACACACCACCTCTATCCATGGTAAGATCTCCAAAGCTATCAAGCATCGTCCACTTCCCATCTTCCGAACCTGACAAACAATTAAAAATATCCCTAAATTTTTTATTTAAAAATTGATGGAATATCCTTTTGTCGGATTAGAAATTGAATGTGAATGAGGAATATCTTTCGCAAGACGATGATACAGCTGATGTAAAACCATAAGATGTTGCTGTTAGGCCATTTTCTACTGTAGATGGAGTTTCGTTTCATGCCAATTTTTTCTTGGAGCTCAATCTCTCTCACCCATTGCTTCGAGCTTGTGAACCTCTTGGATACAAGAAACCTACCCTGATTCAGGTCCAATTCTTCCCGCACTGAGTTTTAGTTGAGAAATCGCCTCTCATACTCCTCCGTACACAGAGAGTAATCTTCGGTGACCCCGTTATAAGAATAATTTTGTTTTCATTTAAATTAAATTTGGAAAAATGGTAAATTACTTATAAACCGAGTGAAAGACATGAAATTACAACTTATACCTGGGTGAGATCCGGTCTCCTTCAACCCAGCCCCATGTAATTGGATTCTACCCGGGTAAAAAATTTTCAAAACCCAGAAGAAAGAAAAAGCGTGAAATCGATCGAATAACAAACGGGTCTCAGAACGGGATCTCTCTCAGAACACCCTATCTCGCGAAATTCCGAGTCTCAGCAGATGGGAAATCAATCCGACAATCGATTGAAGAATAGCAAGAACAAAACCCATATCTTAGAGTCATCTCAATCCGTAAGTTCCTATTTTGTTCATCCCGAAAACAGACTCAAAATACGATTCTCTTATGAATGTTGTTTGTTTGGATGAATTTTATAAACGACAATGATTAATTGCATAATTGAATATCTTTGAGTGTAGGAGAAAATCAGTTCTAACTCATTTTACCATGGATTCAATGGTAGAAGAGGTTTTCCCAAAAATTGTGTGTGTGGAAGCGAACTTGCGATTTACACATCAAAATCGAAAGAAAATTCTGGACGTCCTTATTTCCGTTGTACTTTTAGCCGAGAGGTAATATTGTTTTGACATAGGCCTAGTATTGATTTGTGATTTTGTTAGCTTCATAGTGATTATTGTAAGTGAAATGTAGGATGGTCACTTGTTTAAATGGGTAGAAGATGGGATGTATGAAGAGGTTCAAGACATGATGATTAATGATCTTAAAGACATTGTAGAAAACTTGAAAGAGGAGGTGGTGGTGTGCAAATCCGAGATACGTAAGACCAATTTGAAGTTCATGGTGACTGTTGTTTTGTGTATTTGTTTGACTTTCTTGATCATCTATCATTTTCTGTTTGGTAAAAGTAAGGAATTTGTAATTACTATGTGAGTTTGGTTGTAGTTTGAAGACTTTGTTATGGTATTGTAAGACTTTGATGAACTATTATAAGACTATTTTGTGTTTTAGTTCTAGCATAAATAAGTGTAACAAAAATTAACACACAAGAACACAAGTCTTAAGAGGATATCTAGCTAAGTAATACTAGGATAACTATGATAACTAGCTAAGTAATACTAGGATAACTAGCTAAGTAATACTAGGATAACTAGGATAACTAGCTAAGTAATACTAGGATAACTAGCTAAGTAATACTAGGATAACTAGGATAACTAGCTAAGTAGGATAACTAGCTAAGTAATACTAGGATAACTAGCTAAGTAATACTAGGATAACTAGCTAAGTAAGCTAAGTAATACTAGGATAACTAGCTAAGTAATACTAGGATAACTAGGATAACTTGGTTGTACTGTGTTTTGGGGAATTGTTTTGTATTTGGATTGTAAAATAATAGTATTTTTACCAACACAAGCATAGATATCTCATTCAAAATTTTATAATAATACATTTATGCCTAATCAATCAATCTTGATAAACAATATGCCACTTAAGCTTAATCAATCAATCGGAAATTGTCTCTTCAACCTTCCATTGTCCAATCTCCTTTCGCATTCTTCAACGTTCCACGTGGCTTCTTAATCGAGCTAATCTTTTCGAGAGAGAGAGAGAGAGAGAGAGAGAGAGAGAGAGAGAGAGAGAGAGAGAGAGAGAGAGAGGAGAGAGAGAGAGAGAGAGAGAGAGAGAGAGAGAGAGAGAGAGAGAGAGAGAGAGAGAGAGAGAGAGAGAGAGAGAGAGAGAGAGAGAGAGAGAGAGAGGAGAGAGAGAGAGAGAGAGAGAGAGAGAGAGAGAGAGAGAGATAGAGAGAGAGAGAGAGAGAGAGAGAGAGAGAGAGAGAGAGAGAGAGAGAGAGAGAGAGAGAGAGAGAGAGAGAGAGAGAGAGAGCGAGAGCTATAAATAAGGAAGAGAGGAAGTCGAATCATTTCATTTCGGCGCCAAAAAATTGGTTTTCTCGCCTGGATAATTTTTATTATTTAAAAAAATAGATTAAAAGTTTTGAAATATCACACATAGTAATGCCTAGTTACTAGTTAAACCAAATATTCAAATATGTGGTTCACAGTTAACTTAGTATTACACCAAATAAAAATTATTGTTTCTAGTATGACATTTTATTTTATTGATCTACCATATGAATCTCATTGCCTCGTACATTTTTTTGTTTGAATATTATTTTTCAGTAACTTTCACTTCTCAATTAGAAAGACTTTCTTAAAACACAAGGAAAAGTTTGGTAAATAGAAAGTGAATATGATTCATAGAGTCCCATACGAGCGTCCCATACAATTATATTAACTTATTCTTTCTAAAACATATAATTTAAGGACTAATGTTTAAGTATATGATTCATTATATTTAAATATACAATTCATTAAATAGTTATTATAATGATTAAATATTTATTATAATGATTAAATAGTTATACTAGTATTACACACAAAATCTTTAGAGTAAATCTAAGTATTACATAGGGTCTCATTACATAGGTCTGCGTGGGGAAAATCAAACAGTCGCGTCCGGTCTAAAAAAGATCTTTTATTTCTCAAACACAACTGCTCCTCGTCATTTCCACATTTCCACACCACTTCCCTAGAAGAAAAAACTGTCTTTTCTTTCTTCCGAAGGAACGAACTCGAATCTGAAAGAAAGAAGATAACCCACAAAGTATGAAGTCTCAAAACAGACGGTCGCGAAGAAGAGAAATGCGTAATGCACATGTGTACTGGCCGTGGCATCGTCCCAACCAGCCGCGCTACGAAACGAGGTCTGTTACGCGAAGGCGGAAGGAACAGCCACCGTTCGATCTGTTCGGATTGCCAGAGGATATCATAAGGACAATAATAGCTCGTGTGGGCGAAGAAGACATGCAGGATCTCCGTCACTCGAGAATCACATGCACTCGCCTTAATGCTATCACCACGGGAGCCTCGTTCTTTGCCTCTGTTAATCTAATGAAGATGAATCCTTATGTTTGGTCTCCAGGTTTTGACTGGAAGAAGTTTCATAGAAGGTGCTACGACGAAGGGAATCCAACCGCCCTCAGCCTTAAAGGCATCTCTAACCTCTTTTTCGAGAATAAGCGGGTTGAAGGACTCGAGCAACTCAAGGCGGCTGCAGATAAAGGAATCTTCGTCAGCGAGTACATCTACGGGATGATGAGCAACCTCTTCAGGGACGAATGGGAGGAAGGTCTGTTCGGTGATCATCACCTTACTCGCGAGAACGTGCAACTCAGCTTAGCAGCAAACTGCCTATGCTGCCTGGAAGTGGGTGGGGAGGAAGGGCGATGCCTGATTGGATGATTGTTAAACGAGATCAAAATGAGCCACATTTGATCTCGCACTGCAACTGTTCCAAAGTCGATCCATGGTGGGGGTGGGGGTTTAAGTTTGTGGAGCCAGAGAAGGATGAGTTGTGCGATAAATGTTTCTGGATCCTGGAAGTAGCCTTTTTCTGTAGAATGGTTTATAAGCACTTTACGGTTTTTCTGGTTAACTGATAAACTCTTTCATGTTCTGTTTTTAGTATCACTCCCTTTTTATCGTTGAAAACTCTTTCTGTTTATGTTGAATGCTCTCTTTCGGTTTATGTTATGCTGAATACTCTTTCTGTTAATGTTTTTCTCTTTCGGTTTATGTTGAATGCTCTGTTTATGTTGAATACTCTGTTTCTTTCCATTTTGCGTGAGACAGTTCTAGTTCTCTTGACAATGGAACTGGTTAAACAACATCTCCTAGTGTTACCTGGTTTTACTTAGTTATACTAGGGTCAACAAACTACCCAGAAACATTATTTAAAATGGGAATGTGCATCAAATCGTTTAGAGCATTTTTTTCCAATTGGGAACGCCGGGGCGAATTGAGACGTACACAGCGAAGATCCGGCGAATAGCGACGTTCCCAAGCTCTGGAGGTAAATCCGACAAGAATCCGAGAGAGCTAAAATGAGAAATTGAGATTTCTATCCCATTTTGGTTTCATTGTCGATTTGAAACAATTTGCCCAATCGAATTGGATTTCGATTTGAAATTCAATTTTGCCCAATCAATTTCGATTTCGGTTTCGGTTTGAAATTCAATTTCGGTTTCGGTTTGAAATTCAATTTCGATTCCGGGTCAAGCATACCGACCCAACCCATTTACCTATTTACTTGATTTTAAAACAATTCATTAAGGGTACAACAGTAAACAACCACCCCCCCTTTTAATGAGAGGGGTATTGTAGATTAATGAGGGGCATTGTAGATTTTCTTTGGCAACATAGGGGCAAGAGAGCCAAAACCCCGTTTTAGTTTCACTTACTATGTAGAGTTTCATCTGCGTCTCTGGTTCTGCAAATGCAGGCAGCTTGTATACCTTTGGCACTCACATGGCGTGATCTTTGTGGGAAAAATGGCTCATGTGCCCCTATATCTCCAACAAAATCTCGTATGCCCCTGTTATAAAAGAGGTTTTCTTTTTGAATATTTTAATTACGAAAAATGGTAAAATGACATTAAAATCAGAACGAACTTTCATATTTACCTATCCTACCAGCCAATGTCCACCCATCCAAAAACCCACCTAATTCATTCGGGTCAGACCCAAAAATTTCAAAATAACTCCCAAATTGAACTAAATCTCTAATTTTTGGATCCTAATTTTTTCTATCTTCTTCTTGTCCGTTACTTATTTCCCTCATTCTCTCTCGAAATCGTCTCTCAAAAGAGAACTCCTCCCTCGAACTTGAACAAAAATACCGACAAAGTATCGAGTCAAACCCTAGAGAAGAATCGAAATCCAAAAAGAGAAGAGAAAGTAAAATCGATATGACGCCGAAGACTCGAGCCAAGAAAACTGTGGAGGCAATGACGGCGAGCGTTAATGCTCCTCCAGCTCCTGCGGTCACGAATGTTCCTCAGGCTCCTCCAGCGAGTAATGTTGTTGTTACCGTGATGACCACGAATGCTCCTCCGGTCGATTATGCTCCTCGGATGGTTGCGGCGAATAAGGATAAGTTGATCTCAAAAAACATAGCGAAAGAGATGAGAGTGGGAGTGAAGTAGAAGATGATGAAGATGGTGAAGATGATGAAGACGCCACAGATTACAGAAGACGGAGACGAGGTCGATTCCGAGCAACCGCAACCGAGACTGAAATTGAAAGTCTCGAAGACAAACAAGGATATATCCGAGAAGACGACGAGGAATCCCATGACAGCTCTGATTCCCAATCTGTAAGTATTATACCCATTTAGTTGTGTAAAAGTTGGGAATTCCGTTGGAATGTAGCTCAATCGCAGCTTAGCCTTACTTACATCTAACCCAAGCTTTTTGTATATCCTATCTTCTATCATCACCAAAGTTATCTCTTCTACTTATTATTTCAACAGCAAACTATACATCCGACTTTGGCATTTAAAATGTATGATGACATTGTTGCTCATTGTATCATGCAAAAACAATACAAAATAACGCAATCAATATTACTAGTTTTGCTAGTTTTTTTTGCTAGTTTTACTGGTTTTACTAGTTTATTGTTCCCAAAATCGGATTTGACGATGAATTCTGATCTTGAATTCCTCCAAATGAATTCTAATCGGATTTACGAGAACACTAATTCAACCACCAAACCCATACTCTAGCAATTAAACACAGCACAACGCATTGTGGAAGCTCCATTCCATTCGTGAATTCAATCCAAATCAAAAAAATGATTTTTAGTAAAATGCAGCTTGAATGGGAGCCAAAATAAGGATAGGAAACACTATAAGATAGATGAAATAAAGAAAAACCTGGTTTTCAGGCACGAGAGCTTGTCGGAGGCTCGCCGTAGGAGAAGTAGCTCGTCAGAGGTTTTCGAGGTCTCGTCTTCTTTCTTTTCCGATCCCAAATTTGTTTTTTTGAAATAAAACATTTTCTTTTCTTTTTCTTAAAACAGGTCAAATAGGTCAATGGGTCAGGGGCATATTGGTCAATCTCTATTTCATTCAACCATGAGGTGTATAAGAAATTAATGGGGGCATAAGAGATTCAATATTATGATTTAGGGGAACAAGATATGATGTCTCGATGTTTGTGCCAATGCCATCACTGGATCAGGAAAGGTGAGGAGTACTAGTTCGAGAGTTCTGTTTAGGTGTTCCATTAAAAGCGTGTCGATAGCTGAGACAATGTCTTCACCATGAACCGTGATATGTATCTCTTGCATAGACCCTCCAAAGCCCATCTGGCCCCAGCCCCGTCCTCGTCCTCTACCACACAAAGGTGGTCGTCCGCGACCCCTCCCAGATAACAGTGGTCTTCCGCGTCCTCTTGCACTGAGAGGTGGTCGACCACGCCCTCCTCTTCCTCCTAGCTGTGGGTGTCTTACCATGGTGAACGAGGGAGAGTTACCCAGCGTTTCTTGGAGAATCTTGAATGAAAGCTCGCACTAGAGAGAGACAAAGAAAGAGAGTGAGAGCGAGAGAGAGTACAAACGTGGGAATTAGAGTTATTTATAATCAACTACGAATTGCCCGCGCGGGTTGATTTTAGATATTTGTGATATAATTATGTTTTGTCTGTGTTAGTTAAATAACTTTTATTTTATTTCTAAAAGTATTGTTCTTGGCAAATATATTTTGCATGTGTGCATTGCAAACATTTGATTTGCGAGTCGACTTCTCATATTTTGTATTCTTTTTTTATATCTACATATGTGAATTTGGTGTTCCCTAGATAAAATTATGTTTTCCATCTTTTTTTTTTTTTGACATCTAGAAATTATGTTTTCCATCTATTTCACTTGTATTCTATCTTGAAAAGAACCGTCATGCGTCCAGATCAGACGCGGGTCAAATAATATTTGAGCTCGAGTTTATTATTTTCTTCTAATTTAAATTTGTATTTTATAGTATTCGAAATATAAAAATTAATACCATAAATTATATGATTTTTATGAAATTAGGACTCTAATTTCTTAAAGAAAATTAGAGATAAGGAAAAGATCCAGTACAAATGTACACTAAGCACATACTCTAAGCCGGCATTGATATAAATATATGTTTGATAAATGATATTCTTTAAGTTAATTATCCTATTTAGTGTAAAACAAAAACATGTGATTTTAAAAAAATTCTTTTTTAAATCTATTTTTTGCTGCATTATATGGTTTAATTTTATGTATCTATAATTATAAATGAGTTATCTTTTACGTATAAAATATATCGTGTTATTTACCTCAATATATATTGTCTTGCATACACTACAAGAAAACACATATGTTACCGATGGATTTTTTGATGGAAAAATCTATCGATACTTCCCGACGGATTACCGACGGAAAAATGACGGAATCAAGTAGATAAAGAATCTTATGGTAGTACCTGAAAACCTTACGATAGTACTAGTGAATCTTATAATTCTCAAGGCTTAGAAGAAACTGGAGCCAAAGTAGATTTTGGTGTAGGTACAGTTCAAATGGTGATTGACGCAGCTAAACAACCACTGAATGAAGGTTGTAACGAGGGTCATTCTCCACTATCATCTACTAGTATTTTAATGACCATAAGATGTACTTCAATTTTGCGGAGGATTATGTGGACGCGATTTTTTAATTTTAGAAATATGTTAATCCCCGAAGATAATCTTCCACTTGCTTCACATTACGAGGTACATAAGCTTGCTACTTGTTTTGGATAGCCATATCAGATGATAGATGTGTGCATTGAAACATGTATGATATATTGGAGGCAAGAAGAATACTGTTCGAGATGTAAATTTTTTGGAAGATGGGCAATCACGACACAAGTGGCATAGTTATGTTCCAGACAAACAAATGTTGTATTTACCGTTAAATGTTATGTTGAAGCAGTTATATAAATCTGAGCGCACTGAGGTGGCAATGAGATGACATTCTCAGCATATAAGAGAGTGAGAGACTGCACATCCTTCAGATGCGGAGGCGTGGTGACATATTCAGATAGTATGTCCGAGTATTGCTTATGAGCCACGAAACATATTCCTTGGATTATGTTTTGATGGTTGCAGCCCATTTGGAAAGCATATACCGCATTATTCATTGTGGCCATCAATTGTGACATCTTATAACTTACCTACATTTCCACGCATGCTTCAAGAGTCTATTTACCTCTTATACTCTTTCCTAGACCAGAGAATCCTACAATCATTGATATATGAGTTTTAAATATTATAGAAACATGGTGTTGAAGCATCTGATGTTTTGTGAAAGCAAAATTTTAAGATGTGCAATGGACTAATGTGAACCATTATTGATTCTCCATTTATATGTTATCTGGATGGACAATGCATGAAAGCTTAACATGTTCATTTTTTCAAGATATCGATAACATTGATGTGTTCCAATTGAAGAACATGTTGGTTTGATTTTCATTGAATTTTCTTACCGCAGAATCACCCTCGTCGTAACTGTGAAATTTTTTTTTAAATAAGAGAAAAATGTTTAGTGATCCACTTGCAGACGTAAATGGCGTCTACGTCGCGCAATGAGTTTTAGTGACGAAAGAACTTCTAATTGTGGTATTAATGGACACGATCATGTTGATAGATGTGACATAGACCACAACTGGCACAAGAAAAATATTCTTTGAGATTTCAAGTACATTGAGAAGAATTATTTTTGATAACATCATGAATACAATTCTAAATGAGCTAAGCAAAAAAAAAAGTTAAAGACAATTTAAAGACTAGATTTGATTTTCCAGATATAAGTTCCCATAGTGAGCTTGTTATAGAGAAGAGAAAATTTATACTGGTTAGACGAACCTTTGAAGCAAGAATTACACTAGTAGAAATTATTCATATAGCCACTGATTTTCCGTGGCTAGCCATGAAATAGCCACAAAAAATGCTCATATAGCCACGGAAAAATTAGCCACGATGTTATAGCCACGGAATAGCCACGACGTTTTTTCCGTGGCTATAGCATCGTGGCTAATTTTTCCGCGGCTATATGAATTTTTTACGTGGCTATATCGACTTTTCGTGGCTTTACCGTGGCTATTTCGTGGCTTTTTGTAAAAGCCACAGAAAATCTGTGGCCGACCCGTGGCTATACCAATAATTTATAATCGTGTTTTCAATGGCCTTTGCAAAGTTTCTAATTTCTTGACGGCACTACAAGAAAATATCATTTTGTGATTGCACTTTTAGTCGCAAAATATTCGTTAAACGAGGGTTTAGCGCCTAAATCGTGTAGTTGTAAATCCTTAGTCCCGAAATTTCATAGTCAACAAAATAGTCGCCATTTTATGACTTTTTCGACTAACGTAAGTAATTGTAACCTAGACGTTGCGTAGTTTCAATATATAAGGACTAATTTGTTACTATACTTGTGACAGTTGTGCGACTAAAGACAGAGTTCAGATGCAGTCGATGAAATGTAGTCACAAATAGTCGTTAAAAATTAGGTGACCAATGGCTGAATAATATGTGATTGGTTCATATAGTCATAGCATAGTCGTAATACGTGGCGACTATATAGCGACTGGGTAATGATTAGTTTAACGACTATGCAACAACTAATCGGAACATCCAGAAACGATTACGGTAATGATTTGGCCACTATTTAGCGACTATTATGTGACTGTCTAATATAGTCACAAATTAGTCGTAACATTTGGTGACTATTTGGCAACTATTTATGACCAAAATAACTATAATACAACGACTAGCATGAACATATAGGTATGATTATGGTAAAATTTTTGCCAATACTTGGCAACTGTTTAATGACTTTTTAACGACGTGGCAATGATATCGGAACATTCATATTCGATGCAATTAAATACAAGTATATTTTTATAAAATATGAACTGCAATAATTATGACTCGACAGTATATATCATTACCTAGCCAAATAGATTCATCATGTACACACGAACATATACATATTATTAATAAATAGCAGTAACATAATTTAATTTATGGCAACCCAAATGTTGCATCGTCTCTATAAATAAACTTTTGTGGTTGCGTGAAACGATATTGATATCTATAATATTCTTCAACATTTGTTAAAATTATTCTTTCCGATTTTGATCTTTTTTTTACAAAAATCGTAATGGATATCCTTTTGAGTGATGTCCTACCAAAAATCCTTCTTGGTATCCTTGACGATGATCAATGTTTACACTATTTTGTTTGGGAAAAGGTAACATTCAAGGCATTGCGAGATGTCGGGGAATGCATAGATTTCTGTAAGTCGATCGATCTATACTACGGGAATATTAACTAAAATTTCTAGTGCCCACATCCGGTTATACAAAATTTCTTCAACAGATGTATGTAATCCGAAACTCTTCTGCTCTTCACCTCAGAGGTATGTTTTGTTTTATATATTGCGATTGTTGGAAAATTTGGTCATACATTGATCGGATGGTTCAAGGAGAGGCCATGATCAAGAGATCGCCCAATCGATGGGAGACAAGGAAATACGCGTACTCCATGCTCTTGTGGGGTTTATATGGCGATGGAGAAGTTTTAAACCATGGATATTTCATTGAGCACGAATTTGCCACTCGAATACGTGTTAAGATAACTAGGAGAGATAGCCGTGTATGACCAGACTTGCCGTGTGCTCTGTTCTTTAAGATGCAAGAAAGTGTAGATATCAACAGTCTTTATAGATGTATATGTGCTCCGATAAAAACATGGATGGCTTGGTGGGACTATGGTTTATAAGGTAAAGACTTGTGCGATAAATGCTTTTGGACCATCGAGTCACTATTCTACTTCACAATCATGAGAGATAATTTTGGAATTCAGCCCTCTTATCTTTATGAAGCTCCGTAATTAATATGTGGTGTGTTATATAGTATATTATGGTACATTTTTTTTTCAAGCACTGTACATTATTGTTTTGAAGTATTTGAAGAAACTAGTTATATTTACAATCTAAAAAATGGTCTCTATCAATTATCGATATAAGTTAAGATAAGAATTTTTATTTAGGAAAATTATATAGTTTTAGTTTAAGCCATTAAAAACATAGATAAATCTCATAGCCCAAACATAAAAAAAAAACAACACGCTAAACTACACAGAGATAATGGGAATAATAATTTCATCAAATCGGCCAATCACACGCAATCAAGTGAATATAATCGATAAAGATCCACACTTCAATTTCCTAATAACACAAGACGCACAATGGTTGTAGCCTTGCTCCAAAATCTTCACTTTTATTGCACATGCAAAAATGTAACTGGAGATATCTATATTTTCCAACAGTTCCAGAAATTCCGACAGTTTTTTCATACCCCCAATTCCCACCGACTTTCCATATAGTCAACAAATTACACATATTATCAACATACCTGCGAGTTAGCGTTCGATAGTTTTGAACTCAGACCATCTCATCATCAGACAACACCATGTTTAACATACTATCAACGAATTTTGCTACTTTACATCCTTTCCACTAGCATCGTGAATTTTGGCCCTCCCTTCATCATGTAAATGGAGGATGAAAAACTCATACATACCTCTCAAGTAAATCGCCTCAATATTTCCCATTTCGTAACACCTTAAGTTGAATGTCCGTACATCGTTGGCGTCAAAATAATACGACCAATTGTTGATGATCAGATTAGCAGATCTATAGAAGTGATCCTCTCTCCCAATGTCGTTGGACCCACGAAATGCTACTCTTGCACACCATGATCACGTATTCTGGTAGATGCTACTTTTGAGAGAATCATATGAAGCATCTATTGTGGAATTGAACTCAAGTTCTTTTTCTCCATTTATTCTCTTAAACGTTAACGATTTCTAGAAGTGAGTGAAGGAGGAAAAGGTTACTTCCTTTATGCCGAGAAATTATTGTAACCTTTAATGAAAAAGACAGAGTAAGTTAACCATGCATCGTAACCCTTTATTTTCATGATATTTAACCATGGTTAGTTTTATTTGTTGGGGTCTCGAAGAGAAACACTATCGAACACTAACTTATACATATTATTAATAAATAGCTGTAAAATAATTTAATTTATGGCAACCAAAATGTTGCATCGTCTCTATAAATAAACTTTTGTGGTTGCGTGAAACGATATTGATATCTATAATATTCTTCAACATTTGCTAAAATTATTCTTTCCGATTTTGATCTTTTTTTTACCAAAATTGTAATGGATATCCTTTTGAGTGATGTCCTACCAAAAATCCTTCTTGGTATCCTTGACGATGATCAATGTTTACACTATTTTGTTCGGGAAAAGGTAACATTCAAGGCATTACGAGATGTCGAGGAATGCACAGATTTCTGTAAGTCGATCGATCTATAGTACGAGAATATTAACTTAAATTTCTAGTGCCCACATCCGGTTATACAAAATTTCTTCAACAGATGTATGTAATCCGAAACTCTTCTGCTCTTCACCTCAGAGGTATGTTTTGTTTTATATATTGCGATTGTTGGAAAATTTGGTCATACATTGATCGGATAGTTCAAGGAGAGGCCATGATCAAGAGATCGCCCGATAGTCGATGGGAGACAGGGAAATACGCGTACTCCATGCTCTTGTGGGGTTTATATGGCGATGGAGAAGTTTTAAACCATGGATATTTCATTGAGCGCGAATTTGCCACTCGAATACGTGTTAAGATAACTAGGAGAGATAGCCGTGTATGACCAGACATGCCGTGTGCTCTGTTCTTTGAGATGCAAGAAAGTGTAGATATCAACAGTCTTTATAGATGTATATGTGCTCCGATAAAAACATGGATGGCTTGGTGGGACTATGGTTTATAAGGTAAAGACTTGTGCGATAAATGCTTTTGGACCATCGAGTCACTATTCTACTTTACAATCATGAGAGATAATTTTGGAATTCAGCCCTCTTATCTTTATGAAGCTTCATAATTAAAATGTGGTGTGTTATATAATATATTATGGTACATTTTTTTCCAAGCACTGTACATTATTGTTTTGAAGTATTTGAAGAAACTAGTTATATTTACAATCTAAAAAAATTGTCTCTATCAATTATCGATATAAGTTAAGATAAGAATTTTTATTTAGGAAAATTATATAGTTTTAGTTTAAGCCATTAAAAACATAGATAAATCTCATAGCCCAAACATTAAAAAAAACCAACACGCTAAACTACACAGATATAATGGGAATAATAATTTCATCAAATCGGCCAATCACACCCAATCAAGTGAATTTAATCGATAAAGATCCACGCTTCAATTTCCTAATAACACGAGAAGCACAATGGTTGTAGCCTTGCTCCAAAATCTTCACTTTTATTGCACATGCAAAAATGTAACTGGAGATATCTATATTTTCCAACAGTTCGAGAAATTCCGACAGTTTTTTCATACCCCCAATTCCCACCGACTTTCCATATAGTCAACACATTACACATATTATCAACATACCTACGAGTTAGCGTTCGATAGTTTTGAACTCAGACCATCTCATCATCAGACAACATCATGTTTAACATACTATCAACGAATTTTGCTACTTTACATCCTCTCCACTAGCATCATGAATTTTTGCCCTCCCTTCATCATGTAAATGGAGGATGAAAAACTCATACATACCTCTCAAGTAAATCGCCTCAATATTTCCCATTTCGTAACACCTTAAGTTGAATGTCCATACATCGTTGGCGTCAAAATAATACGAGCAATTGTTGATGATCAGATTAGAAGATCTATAGAAGTGATCCTCTCTCCCAATGTCGTTGGACCCACGAAATGCTACTCTTACACACCATGATCACGAATTCTGGTAGATGTTACTTTTGAGAGAATCATATGAAGCATCTATTGTGGAATTGAACTCAAGTTCTTTTTCTCCATTTATTCTCTTAAACGTTAACGATATCTGGAAATGAATGAAGGAGGAAAAGGTTACTTCCTTTATGCCGAGAAATTATTGTAACCTTTAATGAAAAAGACAGAGTAATTTAACCATGCATCGTAACCCTTTATTTTCATGATATTTAACCATGGTTAGTTTTATTTGTTGGGGTCTCGAAGAGAAACACTATTGAACGCTAACATATACATATTATTAATAAATAGCAGTAACATAATTTAATTTATGGTAACCCAAATGTTGCATCGTCTCTATAAATAAACTTTTGTGGTTGCGTGAAACGATATTGATATCTATAATATTCTTCAACATTTGCTAAAATTATTCTTTCTGATTTTGATATTTTTTTTACCAAAATCGTAATGGATATCCTTTTGAGGGATGTCCTACCAAAAATCCTTCTTGGTATCCTTGACGATGATCAATGTTTACACTATTTTGTTCGGGAAAAGGTAACATTCAAGGCATTACGAGATGTCGGGACACAGATTTCTGTAAGTCGATCGATCTATACTACGGGAATATTAACTTAAATTTCTAGTGCCCACATCCGGTTATACAAAATTTCTTCAACAGATGTATGTAATCCGAAACTCTTCTGCTCTTCACCTCAGAGGTATGTTTTGTTTTATATATTTCGATTGTTGGAAAATTTGGTCATACATTGATCAGATGGTTCAAGGAGAGGCTATGATCAAGAGATCGCCCGATCGATGGGAGACAGTTAAATACACGTACTCCATGCTTTTGTGGGGTTTATATGGCGATGGAGAAGTTTTAAACCATGGATATTTCACTGAGCGCAAATTTGCCACTCGAATACGTGTTAAGATAACTAGGAGAGATAGCCGTTTATGACCAGACATGCTGTGTTCTCTGTTCTTTGAGATGCAAGAAAGTGTAGATATCAACAGTCTTTATAGATGTATATCACTGCAAGAAAACAATGCCAAAACCGACGGATTTTCCGATAGAAAATTTCCCGTCGGAAATTCAGCCAGATTCCGACAGCTTCCTGACGTAAAATCGACGGTTTATGAGTTGTCGGATTACCGTCGGTAAAGTCCGACGGAAACACAGTCTGTCGGAATATTTCCGACAGATTCCCGACATGGAGATATTCTGTCGATAATCCGTCGGTATGCCGTCGGTTAATAAAAAACTGGTAGAAGGGCGGTCTCGAACACGAGACCTTTGCACAGTTATACCTTATTCCCGAACCACTGTGATACGGTGAGTTCTTCGTTTATCTAATTAAAAATTAATAATATATTCTGTTGTTCGTATATAACATTTAAAAAAAACAATTTTATTTATAAATTGATTGTTAATTTAAATAAAAATTACAATAAATTTTCAATTGTTATTATTTTGTGTTTGGTTCCCGAACCAATTCCCGTCGTTCGTCTCCCTCCATTGGTTGACCATGATGTTCCACTCTCCCGCCGGAATCCAAGCCGGTCTTCCTTCACCCCGTTGCCACCGGAGCTTCATCCGCCGCATCTTTGTTTGGAAAACTTTTCTTGCGGCCCGGTGAAACTCCCGCCAAACAATAAAAAGATTATCCGGAGAGAATGTAAAAAATTCCTAAAATTAATAAAAAAAATTTGGGTTAAATAAAATTTTAAATTAAAATATAAGTATATAAACATAAATATATAACTTACCAGAAAATCAATAAACCATGAAGTTTTCAGGGTAAGCAGGACGTTGTAGTACGTCAGGTATCTTCCAGACCAGCGATTTTGGATGATGTCGCTGATCACGGAGGGAATGACTGCATTGGATCCAAACCAAACCGCCTGATGTGGTGGACGAGTTGGGTCGAGGTTTGGCAATGCCTCCCGACCTGGTTCCGCGATCATTTGCAGAATCGTCGTACGGGCTTCGGCAGAAAGAAAAACGTAATTCATTTTTTTCTTCTGTTTTGTTTTGCCTTTTTGCTGATGCCAAAAAGGAAGAAACTCGGTGGATATATAAAGAAAAATTACCGACGGCCAAGCCGTCGGAAATCCGTCGGAATTCGGATTTATTTCCGAAGGGACAATTACCGACTGGATGCCTCGGTAAGAGAAGAGAGTTAATTCTCTTTTTTGACCGTTTACCAAATTTCCGACAGATTATCGACGGATATTACAATCCGTCGGTTTGCCGTCGGAATCCCTACCGTCAGTATTCTGTCGGAAATCATGAATAAGACCGTTGGGCCGACATAACCGTTGTGTTGCACTGTTGGGCTGACATATTTTCCGAGGGAAAACCGACGGTAACGTCTAGTCCGTCGGTT
Source organism: Orychophragmus violaceus (assembly GCA_030180135.1). Classification (NCBI taxonomy): domain Eukaryota; kingdom Viridiplantae; phylum Streptophyta; class Magnoliopsida; order Brassicales; family Brassicaceae; genus Orychophragmus; species Orychophragmus violaceus. The sequence goes on from CM058231.1 coordinate 83,971,607, forward strand.
TTCCGTCGGTTAATTTTCAATATAATCAAGCATCTCTTCCTTCTTCTCTTCACCGTTCTCTCTCACTCTCTCTCTTGTTCTCTCACTTTCTTCCGAGATCAAAATGACTTCTTCTAATTATTTCAGATCGTGGATGGACGGACCAAGGGTAGATGAGACGACAGATTTAGTGTATAAACCATATGCACTCGGTATTGTGGAATTCATGACGATGGCTTGCAATCAACCTCATACGCAGAAAACCGGTAAGATGAAATGCCCATGTAGTCAGTGTCGAAATGTTAGAAATCCTACAATTGGCGAAGTATGGCATCACCTTTACTCAGTTGGGTTTATGGCTGGTTATAAGATTTGGTATCTTCACGGGGAAACATTTGATGGCGCAAGTAGTAGTAGAGATCATTTTGGTAGTGCTAGTACGCGGGAACCTATTGGTAGTACTAGCGAACATCATAATATCGTGGATGAAGATGTTGGTGTAGCAACTGTTCAGATGGTTAATGATGCATTTAGAGAAAATATACAGGAAGTAGGTGAATATCAAATCCCTAGGGCAGAGGAGGAACCTAATGTAGAATCTAGGAGATTTTTTGATATGTTAGATGCAGCGAAGCGTCCGCTTTATGCTGGTTGCAAAGACGGACATTCGCCATTATCATCTGCAACCAGACTAATGGGAATAAAGACGGACTATAATCTGGCGGAGCAATGTGTGGATGCTTTTTGCGAATACCTGAAAGATGTTCTTCCTGAAGATAATCTTGCCCCAGGTTCATACAACGAGGTTGAGAAACTGGTTAAAGGGCTTGGTTTACCGTATCTGATGATAGATGTTTGCATCGACAATTGTATGATATATTGGCGAGAAGATGAATACCGTTTGGAATGTAAGTTCTGTAAGAAGCCGCGTTATGAGGATACAAGGGGAAGAGCTAAGGTTCCTTATAAGAGAATGTGGTATATGCCGTTAACCGATAGGCTGAGGCGCTTATACCAATCGGAGCGAACTGCAGGGGAAATGAGATGGCATGCTGAGCATAGAAGAGGACCAGAAATTGCGCATCCGTCTGAAGCTGAAGCGTGGCGACATTTTCAGAGTGTATATCCAGATTTTGCATACGAGCCACGTAATGTGTACCTCGGATTATGCACAGATGGTTTTAACCCGTTCGGAAGGCATGGGAGACCTTATTCGTTGTGGCCAGTTATTTTAACTCCGTATAATCTACCGCCATCTATGTGTATGCGCCGAGAGTTTCTTTTCCTCTCCGTACTTGTTCCCGGTCCAGAGCATCCTAGAAGATCACTTGATGTATTCTTGCAGCCATTGATACACGAGCTGCAAATGTTATGGCTGCCCGGTATTGTAGCATATGATGTCTCATGTAAGGAAAATTTTTTGATGAGGGCTGCATTAATGTGGACCATTAGCGACTTTCCAGCTTACGGTATGTTATCAGGATGGACTACGCATGGAAGGTTAGCATGTCCGTATTGTCAGGAAAAGACCGATGCATTTCAGCTTAAAAACGGACGCAAATCGTCTTGGTTTGACTGTCATAGGAGATTTCTACCGCATGATCATCCATACCGGAAAAACACAAAACTTTTTACGAAGAAGAAGAAAGTGTTTGATGATCCTATTCTGCAAGACAGTGGGTCGTCTACTTTGGTTTTCTTAGAGGGTTTTGGTGCATTGAGAACTCGTGAATGTGGTGGTAAAGGTCATGAGAATGTATATGGAGCTGGTGTAGTCCATAACTGGCACAAGCTGAGCATCTTCTGGGATTTACCGTATTGGAAGGACCAGCTACTAAGGCATAATCTTGATGTGATGCACATTGAGAAAAATTTCTTTGATAACATCATGAACACCGTTCTGAACGTCCAAGGAAAGACGAAAGATAATGTTAAGTCTAGGCTTGATTTGCCTGAAATTTGTCACCGGCCTGAACTTCATCTTCAAAAGAACGGTAAACCTCCAATTCCAGCGTATTGGGTGGATCAGAAATCAAAGGAAGAGTTCTTCGAGTGGATTACGCGCCGCGTACGATTCCCCGACGGTTACGCTTCAAATTTGCGTAATTGTGTTGACACTGAGGGGGACAAATTTATCGGGATGAAGAGTCATGATTGTCATGTGGTGATGCAACGACTACTGCCATTTGCGTTTGCTCATCTCCTCCCCAAAGATGTTCACAAAGCAATTGCCGCGGTAGGTTCCTTTTTCAGGGACATAAGCACGAGGTCCCTAACGGCTGACGGAATTCGAACTTTGGAGGATAACATTCCTAAAATCCTTTGCAATCTTGAGAAGATATTCCCACCGTCGTTTTTTGATGTTATGGAGCATTTACCCATTCACCTACCCGGAGAAGCTCGACTAGGTGGTCCGGTACAATATCGGTGGATGTATCCCTTCGAACGCTATATGTTCCACCTTAAGAAAAAGGTTAAGAACCCAGCTAAAGTTGAGGGTTCAGTTGCTGCTCAGTACCACAATGAGGAAGCGGCGACATTTGCCGGTTATTACTTCCCTTCACAAGTACGCACAAAGAGTCGGCGCCCGGCAAGAAACGATGACAGAGGTGAAAGACCGTTTTATCCTTCATCGGTTCCCAGTATTTTTCAACAAGTTGGGCGGTTAAGCGGTAAAGAAATAAAGCGACAATTAACGACCCAAGAACACGCCCACCTTCAAAAATATATTATAAACAACTGCGAGGAAGTATTTGAGTACGAAAGGTATGTGTAGTTTACTTCGTTTACATCATCGCATTTAAACTTCATGATCACTTGCATTTTTTTACCCCTGGGTTGATTTTTATAGGTTATACATGGAGTCACTCCAACATCGGCATCCAGAGTTGAACGAGAATGACCGTGAAGAGTGGAAAACACATACTTCTGCGCTTGGTTGAAGTTTTATGTGAGTTTTGCATTTTCATTTAACCTCAAAGACAATAGATTTGGTCATTTACAAAAACGTTTTACATGCTATTTTTTAGGTGGAAGCAGAAGTCAAATGTGGGCGCAAACCGGCAGATTGGTTAGTAGACATAGTCAACGGCCTCCACTACAACACAAAGTCTTATCCGCGATATTGCACGAGGGGATATGCCTTTAAAGTGTATAAAGAAGGGTCCTTTAGAACGACGGCCGAACACGGAGTCTCATCTACATCCGGCGAAGTTGTTTACTACGGTGTGCTCAAAGAAATACTTGAAGTCAAATACATCGGAATTGTAATTATGAAATTTTTTTTTTGGGTTTTTAAAAATATTGCAGATTTATAAACATTTAATATATATATTTTTAAAATTTTTTAACAATATATAAGTATTTTTAACTAATATTGAAAACTTTTTAGTTTCTTTAAAATGATATATTAGTTTTTTTAATTTTTTTTGGAAGAAATGAAAACTTTATTTTGTGTATTTGTAGGTCGTACGAGGAGTTCGAGGCTTTTTTGAGCCAGACCGATGGGTTGTTGCCGGGGAGCACTTCTCAGACTCCTGTGGCGACCACATCGCATCCTCCACCTCAGACTGTTCCGACGAGATTGCCACCGCACCGTCGCTCTCGGTCGACTCAGGTTAGACCGACGCAGTCCGGGCCACAGCAGTCTACCCATGCTGCCAGCGACTCTATGTCCAACGTCCAAGCAACCCCGGACGACGATGCGCCATCGACGATTGCACCGGAGATAGAGTTGGTGGTGGAACAGCCGGGGCGGGAGACGTTGAAACGGCTCCATCCGGATCCGTTTAACAACCCCGGGACGACTTGGTCAGTATTTTTTAACTTTAACAATTAATTTTTTTTTTTTTAATATTATGTAAACCGTTTGTATAATTGACCAATTTTTTATGAACTATTACAGGTTCAATATCACGTCCTCCAAGATCACCAAGTCTATTTTAGCAATGATGTGTAGCATGCTCCGTCATCCGTACCCGCAGTACGCAAAAATGCCAAGGTCCGAGCAGCATAACTGGTTCCGGGCATTTGCGGTACGTACACTTATATTCAGTTATATCAAAGGTTTATTTTTTTAATCCATGCTAACGTTAATCTTTTTTTTTTTAAAGCAAGAATACACTTGGGACAGGCACCTTACGTCCCAAGTGGAGAAGGCTTTCCACAAGAAGGCACGGTCCTGAAGGAAGACCCGAAGGGAGTCATCCCATCGCTGATTGAAGGGTTGAGCCACCACTGGATCAAGCCCACTACTGCAGCAGATTCGGCGATGCATTCCCAGAACCGCAAGAGCGATAGGGCCGGTATGGGAGCGGCGACTCATAACGCGGGAGCTAAGAGCACCGCACAACGAAAAATTGAATTTGTAAGTATTGCATTATTCAATAGTGTTATTTATTGGATTTGACTAACCGTTTTTATAATGTGCAGAAAGAAAGAACAGGGAAGGATCTAAATTTTCTTGAACTTACCCAGGAGGTCCACACGAACAAGTTCACCGGTCAGATCCAGGACCCGCTCGCTCGGAGAATCGTCGAATCAGCAAAGAGGCGGGTTGACGAGGTCCAGACTCAGTTATCCGAGGAGGTCGGTTCGACGGAGGAGGTAGTACCGTCACAAAGGATCAACGAGATCTTTCTTGAGGTAAATTCGTTTGTTTACTCAAAATTTAAATAGATGTTTTGTTTATTTTAATTGTTTCACTAATATTTGTTACTATACTTCGCAGGAAACGCAACGCAGGAAGGGCCGTGTTTTCGGTTTAGGAAACATGGGGGAAGCCTCCACTCCGCATTCACGCTTCCGACCTGAGAGCGACGTCTTCGCCGAGGCTCTGCGCGAGAAAGATGCTGAAATTGCAGCTCTCAAGGACACCTTTGAAGCTCGGATACGAGAGGAGAAAGATGGCGCAGATGCAAGCACAGATCATGAACTACATCCAGTTTGGCGGACCTCCTCCAGGACAAGAATTGGGCGGGACTGAGCGTGCAGCGGGACCAGGAGCGAGAACGGGAACGGGAGCTTCAGCTACGGGTTCTGTTCAGGGGTTGGGAACGGGATTGGGACCCGGAAACGTTCCGGATCCCAATGTTATGTAAATTTTGAAAACACTTTTATTTTATAAATTTAATACAAAATTTTTAAAATATTTCGTATATAAAATTTTTCTAAAAATAATTGATTATAAAATAATATATATAAAATATATATTAAATATATTATTTAAAAAAAATAATATTTTCATATCCGTCGGAAAAACCGTCGGAAAATATCCGTCGGTAAACCGTCGGTTAAGCCGTCGCTCCCTACCTGTCGGAATACTCTCGGTAATGTACCGTCGGTTTACCGTCGGTTACGAACCGTCGGTTTACCGTCGGTTACAAACCGTCGGTAAACCGTCGGTTACAAACCGTCGGTAAACAACCGTCGGTAAACCGTCGGTTAACAACCGTCGGTAAACAACCGTCGGTAAACCGTCGGTTAACAACCGTCGGTAAACCGTCGGTTAGTAACCGTCGGTAAACCGTCGGTTAGCAACCGTCGGTAAACCGTCGGTAAACAACCGTCGGTAAACCGTCGGTTAGGAACCGTCGGCAAACCGTCGGTTAGGAACCGTCGGCAAACCGTCGGTAAATTACCATCGGTTTGACGTCGGTTTTCTTCCTATCGGTATATTGTCAGTTCGCCGTCGGTTTTTGTGTTGTCGGTAAGCCGTCGATAATCTGTCGGAAAAGTGCCTGTCGGAAAACTGTCGGAAAATATTGACGGTTTTCCGACGGATTGTTTTTTCCGACGCCGTGGAACCGACGGATTTGTCCGGTCGGAATGCCATCAGAAAACGCCTTTTCCGACGGTATACCGACGATTATGTCCGTCGGTTCCCGGCTGTTTTCTTGCAGTGTATGTGCTCCAATAAAAACATGGATGGCTTGGTGGGACTATGGTTTATAAGGTAAAGACTTGTGCGATAAATGCTTTTGGACCATCGAGTCAGTATTCTACTTCACAATCATGAGAGATAATTTTGGAATTCAGCCCTCTTATCTTTATGAAGCTCCGTAATTAATATGTGGTGTGTTATATAGTATATTATGGTACATTTGTTTTTCAAGCACTGTACATTATTGTTTTGAAGTATTTGAAGAAACTAGTTATATTTACAATCTAAAAAAATTGTGTCTATCAGTTATCGATATAAGTTAAGATAAGAATTTTTATTTAGGAAAATTATATAGTTTTAGTTTAAGCCAATAAAAACATAGATAAATCTTATAGCCCAAACATAAAAAAAAAATAACACGCTAAACTACACAGAGATAATGGGAATAATAATTTCATCAAATCGGCCAATCACACGCAATCAAATGAATATAATCGATAAAGATCCACGCTTCAATTTCCTAATAACACAAGACGCACAATGGTTGTAGCCTTGCTCCAAAATCTTCACTTTTATTGCACATGCAAAAATGTAACTGGAGATATCTATATTTTCCAACAGTTCCAGAAATTCCGACAGATTTTTCATAGCCCCAATTCCCACCGACTTTCCATATAATCAACAAATTACACATATTATCAACATACCTGCGAGTTAGCGTTCGATAGTTTTGTGTTGAAACGCCTAGGATCTAGGGTTCGTTATATTGAAATTGTCAACCTCGTTCTTACCTTGAACTGGCAGCGGAATGATTGGTGACGAGATCAGTAAGCGACTCAGATGCTTCGCCTCTACCAGATACACACGCACACAAACCTGGAAAGCCGGGATGCTAGTGCCGGATCTTTGGGATTTCTGAGGGTTTGGTGTTTCTGCTTTCTCTGTCAAGAAAAAGACGACGGCTACTCTTCCAGGTCAAAACTCATTGTTTTATTAAGACCTAGAATCACTCAAAACGGGCCGACTCGTTTAAGTCGTAAAATCGAAACGTCTGTTTCGAAAACCCGATCTGTGTCGACCGACACACATACTGTGTCAATCGACACACCACCATATACTCGATATTAATGTGTATCCAATACACATTAACATGATCATTACCATAATGATCATTCCCATATTTTAGCTTCCAGTTTACTTAGGTGTGTGACCCTATAGGATCATATAATACTGGCAGTAAGTGTACAACTTACAGATTGCAAGAGGGTTCTAGCAAAACATTGCAACCGCCCAGTATTATACGAATGTCTGATCTCGACACACAACTATCATCAGGAGTGAGTACAAGTGTGATTTCAGGACACTATCCCAACAATCGCCCACTTGTACTGGAATCATCAATTCCTATAATCCTTTTGTCTCTATATCTCAATTTGGCATAAGGCAAGATTAGTGTCATCCTTATTAAGCCAACATCGTGTTTATCGAACTCCTGATCTTATACTGAACAATACAAAAAACTGAACTACAGTTCATTTGAGTGCGACCACACATTTTCTCAGTATCAAATCTTCGATAGGCCCCGAGATATTTATCTCCCGTTATTCAGGAGGGACAAATCCCATCTTGTTCCATCCCTGTTCCTATACACACTTCATGATACACCTGAACAATGCCGTTATAGCCCCCAGTTACGGGTTGACGTTTGACAAGGTCAAAGTGTACCAATTCATATGCAAGAAAGCATGATGAACTCAGGTCTAAGGACTATACTCTATATTCGTAATGAGAATCTCTTATGACAAAGATATAACTATCTTGTAGACTTCTCATCAGCGGATCATGTCCGATCATATGTTCACCAACATATATCTATGTGACTGACTGTGATACTCATATCATTGACTCCATGAAACTTAGTCAACAGTCACCTCACAAGCTAGTCTCTCGCAGTTGTAAGTGTCCCACTTTGACAACCTCGACTAGGGACAAATCATAATTTATGTCATCTATAACTTATAGGGTTTCATGATCAAGTCCTCAACTTGATGACCTATAATATGGCATAAACTTATTTTGGGACCATTATTTAGATCACAATCAAATAATATTGAAATCAAATTTCATTAAACATATCCAAAAGTATGTTTACAAGAACATCTTATTATAACTAAAATAAAATTAAAACTCCCACTAGAATCAAGATTATATCTTAAGATCTCTAATGACCACAGCAGTAGTATGGAACTCATGCTTGGGCCTTGGGAGTGGCTTAGTCAGAGGATCAACGACATTCTCGTCCGTCGGAACTCGACTGATCTTTACTTCTCCTCTGTTGATGATATCACGAATCAGGTGATATCTCCTCTCTATGTGTTTGGACTTCTGGTGTGACCTGGGTTCTTTCGCCTCAGCAATGGCTCCATTGTTATCACAAAACAAAGCCATTGGCTCCAAGATACTAGGAACCACACAAAGTTCAGTCATGAACTTCTTGATCCAAACAGCTTCCTTTGTTGCTTCTGAAGCAGCAACATATTCAGCCTCCGTCGTGGAATCAGCTACGGTATTCTGCTTAGAGCTCTTCCAGCTCACCGCACCGCCATTTAGACAGAAGACATATCCAGATTGTGATCGGAAATCATCTCTGTCCGTCTGAAAACTCGCATCTGTGAATCCATTCACCACAAGTTCTTCACTTCCTCCATACCCCAAGAACTTATCCTTGGTGTGTCTCAAATACTTGAGAATATTCTTGACTGCTGTCCAGTGAACTTCACCTGGATCAGATTGGTATCTACTCGTCATGCTTAGCGCGTAAGCTACATCTGGACTAGTGCAGAGCATGGCATACGTGATAGATCCTATTGCAGAAGCATAAGGAATCCTATCCATGCGTTCTCGCTCAGCATGTGTCGCCGGACACTGCTTCTTGCTGAGATTAATGCAATGAGACATCGGTATGAAGCCATTCTTAGAATCATGCATCTTGAATCTGTGCAACACCTTATCAATATAAGTGTCCTTGCACAATCCAATCAGCCTATTCGCTCTATCTCTGTAGATTCTGATTCCAAGGATGTACGCGGCTTCTCCCATGTCTTTCATGGAAAAACAACTTCCGAGCCAAGTCTTAACAGACTGAAGCAACAGAACGTCATTTCCGAGAAGAAGTATGTCATCGACATACAATACGAGAAACACAATTCCGCTCCCACTAGTCTTCTTGTACACACATGGTTCTTCTTCGTTCTTGATGAAACCAAATTGTTTTACTGCTTCATCAAAACGAAGATTCCAACTCCGTGATGCTTGCTTCAATCCATAAATGGATTTATGAAGCTTGCATACCTTCCCAGCATTCTTAGGATCTACAAAACCCTCAGGTTGTGTCATATACACATCCTCTTCCAAAATACCATTAAGTGATAGTTTTAGAGATTAAACATTAGTCTTCTTGAGAGAATTGTGGCGCAAAGCTAGAGAGAAAGAGAGAATCACAAGAACTTGCGTATATTTCATTTTTGGTGTTACATATGTTTATATAGGAAATCAAGTCTGGATATTTCAAATGAAATGCTTAGAGACAAGAACATCTAGGCTATTAGGTCTGGTCTGGTCTGAACATGCGCATGTTCAGACCAGACCAGACCTAATAGCCTAGATGTTCTTGTCTCTAAGCATTTCATTTGAAATATCCAGACTTGATTTCCTATATAAACATATGTAACACCAAAAATGAAATATACGCAAGTTCTTGTTTCCCGCAGTCCTTGTTTCCCGCAGTCCTTGTTTCTAGCAGTCCTTGTTTCCAGCATTCCTTGTCTTTAACATGATCAATATTAAGGAAGGCGGTTTTGACATCCATCTGCCAAATCTCATAATCATAATAAGCGGCTGCTGCTAGAAGAATCCGAATGGATTTAAGCATATCGACTGGGGAATAGGTTTCATCATAGTCAATACCATGAATTTACTTGAAACCTTTAGCCACCAACCTAGCTTTATAAATTTGGACATTGCCATCCACGTCAATCTTCTTCTTGAAGATCCATTTACACTCAATGGCTTTTGCACCATTAGGTAAATCGACCAAGGACCATACTTGGTTTTCTGACATGGATCCCATTTCGGATTTAGAGGCTCCAAGCCACTTTTCGGAGTCCGGGCCCATCATTGCTTCCGCGAAGGTCGCCGGTTCGTCACTTTCAATGATCATCAGATCATTGCAATTGGTCACGAGAAATCCATAATATCTCTCGGGTTCGTGACGGATCCTTCCGGATCTGCGAACTTCAGGCTCCACAGGCGCGGGCTCCACAAAACTTTGTGGATCCAACTGCTGCTCTTCCTCAGCAGGTTGAGCAGTCTCCTGTGTATCTCGAATTTCTTCGAGATGTACTTTACTCCCACTGCTTTTCTTAGAAAGAAATTATCTCTCAAGAAAAGAACAGTCCCGAGCAACAAAGACTTTGTTCTCAGATTGGTTGTAAAAGTAGTATGCCTTGGTTTCCCTAGGATAACCAACGAAGTAGCATTTATCTGATTTGGGTGCGAGCTTGTCAGAGATTAAACGTTTGGCATAAGCCTCACAACCCCAAATCTTCAGGAAAGACAGAGTTGGAATATTCCCAGTCCACAATTCATGTGGTGTCTTTTCCACTGATTTAGATGGCACCCTATTTAGTGTAAACGCAGAAGTTTCTAGAGCGTATCCCCAGAAGGGTAATGGAAGATCTGAATGACTCATCATAGACCGAACCATATCCAATAAGGTTCGATTCCTCCTCTCTGACACTCCATTCCATTGGGGTGTTCCAGGAGGAGTGAGTTGTGAAACAATTCCACACTCGCTAAAATAGTCACTGAACTCTTGACTCAAGTATTCTCCTCCGCGATCCGATTGCAGAACTTTGATACTTTTGCCAAGTTGGTTATGTACTTCATTCTTGAACTCTTTGAATCTATCAAAGGATTCTGACTTGCGTCTGATATATCATGGTTTTTACTAGTTTTAGACCATGATATAAGTGTGTTTTTAGTGTCTTTTGTGTTCTTTTAGAGTCTTTTACAGGTATAATCAGGTTTGGAGCTGAATTGGAGATAATGGAGCATTTTGGAGATTTTTGGAGTGTTTGGCCGAGAGATAGAGTTCACTGTCCGAAACAGAGAAAGGTGTCGATCGTTGCACTCTAGCAACGATCGTTGCACCAGCGAGATGGGCCAAAACTCGGCGGTTTAGAAGAATCAAGATATTGCACTTTGATCCAGAAGTTCCTGATATTTGCAAAGAAGCCCCTGGCCGAGATTATGCCTATATAATAGAGTTTTTAGAGTTTTTATTAGGGAGACACACATACGCTTTATAGTACGCATTCATAATTAAGAGCAGAGGATTTTAGAGCTTTTGGGGCTGATCTGAACCTGATTCATCATCTGTATTTGGAGAAGATTTCGAACCCCTTTTACTCTTATTCTTTTATGCAATTTACTTATCATATGATCATGTTTTCATTATCTATGTCTGAGTAGATTCCTAGTTAGACTTAGGGTTTCTCACATAGGATTTCATGACTTGCTAGACTTGTTCAATTTCAGTTAAGGATTCAAATTATATCTGTTCTTCAATTTAATTGTGCTTAAAGCTAGTTCTAACCTGATCAATTAGAATCTAGATCTTAGGTTGCTAAATACGTCACGGAAGTGGGGTTTAGGAATCTGAACTAATTAAATTGGGCAATTAAACTTTGCGCAAACGAAAGTTTGGTTTAGGATAATTGTGAACATATCAAACTTGAACTTATTGCTAGTTTAATCTGTTAGTTCTCGCAAACGGAAGTTTGGTTTGCTGCACTTAGACTTAGAGAATTATCGCAAAGGAATTTGGTTAATTCTATATCTGTGTTTTGAGTTCTAGAACTGTGCTTAATTAGATCCTTGCTGAATGAACTGTTTGCTAGTCTGATTTCCTGAGAATACCCTAGGTTTGACGCTTTTAATTACTTGCTTTCACAACCGAAAATCTCTGCTACTGATTTACTTTCTCGCACTGCTTTCAATACAATCACATTGCTTATTTCTAGTATTCATTCCCTACAGTTTGATTCTCTTGAGACCAAGTGTCCATGTGGATTCGATAACCCTATATACTACTTTGACATTGCTGTTCACTTGCAGTTTAGTATAGGGATTAATTCTTGACCTATCAAGTTTTTGGCGCCGTTGCCGGGGACTCTTAGAGTCTTCGATAGGACCGAACTTAGGGTTTTTACTAGAAATTTTTATTTTTCTTTTTCTTTTCGTTTTTGTTTTTATTATTATTATTTTTTTCGCTGATTTATTTTTCTGTTTTCTCTGATTTCGCATTGCATCGATCGACGCTCTTCTTGCATCGATCGACACACTTCGCTGAATCACCAAGAACACTAAGAGATCATCAGGACGATGTGTCGGAATGATATTTTCAGCTCAGGGATTGACAGTTCACAGATAGCTGGGTTGAAGAACCAAGTTGACTCTCTGCATAGTCTTCTACTTGGAAAGTATGCACAAGAAGCTAACCATTGCGTTGAAGGAACTGGATTCTATAGTCACGGATCTGCTTTTCAGAAACCCTTTACAAGGAGTTGTAGTGTTTCTTCTTACCAAGTACCGCCTGCACCTACATCTCATGAGAGCAGAATGGAAATCATGATTGAGCAGTATCTTGAGAGACAACAACATATTCATATGTCCTTCAACTCAAAGATGGATGCGTTTTATGAAGACTTGAATGAGAAGTTCGAATCTTTGAGCACACATATGGAGGAGCTGGATGCAGCGATAGAGAGGCAAAATGAAGCTAAGAGAGCTGAACGGAAGCTGCACATCAATGCTGTTAACATAAGGGATGAGATAGACTTGCTAGGTGAAGAAGAGAGCATAATCTCGGATTTTCTGGATGAATATTGTCTGCCTGATACATGCACCGATCGACACCCCCTTAGTGACGATCGACACGCCATTCTGAAGGCAATTTCGAGTTCTTTCGAGAAACAGAATCGCCTTGCATCGATCGACACACATCATGCAACGATCGACACAGAACGCAGACATAACCAGAAACCTGCAACAGTGCCAGAACGAGCCTACAAGCCCCAGATGCCATATCCTAAGGTTCCTAAACCTTCCAGACTAGAGCTAGAAGTGGCTAACTGCATGAAAATGATGGATAAGAAGGTGAATGAAATGCCACCAGTTGAAACTTCGCGAGTTCATGAAAAGAAGGTGATCTCCATTGATGGTCATCTGAAAGAAGAAGTTCAGATTGGTGGAACTACAGTATCTGATAGTGGAGAAAAGAAGATGGCGGTTCCTCTTGAACCTGCTCCAACATCTTCAGTACCTGCAACTGCTCATAAGCAGAAAGCTCCAGACATCAGATATACGCAAAAGGTAAGGTACAAATCACCTAAGCTTAAACCTTCTGATCACATTGTTTTGAATGCAGGAAAACAAAGAATCCCGCTGAAGCTACACTCCCACCCCGACCCTTCTACTTCGTTCCTTAGAAGATCTCATGATCTGAATGCTTATACGCCACCTTGGATGAGGAGACATTCACAGAGATACTCAAAGTCTCTGTTGAAACCGCCATGAGTTCGATCTCTTTCTGATAGGTCAAGCTATTGACCTTAAACAAGCGCTGGGTGGGAGGCAACCCACCATTAGGTACTAGTGTTTTTCTTTTTCATTTTTGGTGTTTTTATTAGGATTTTACGTTTGTTTTTGTTTCTGGTGAGTTTATGATTGCAGGTCTCGGATGAATCGCAGTGCAGCGATCGATGCATTTCTGCATCGATCGTCACAACACGAAAGGAATCGCATTGCAGCGATCGTTGCGGTCCTGAGCAACGATCGACTATACACGAAAATCGCCAAGTAACGGTCGATGCACATAGTGCAACGGTCGATGCTCGTGCGACAGAGGTAACCCGACAGACATAATTTCACCTTTTCAAATTTATTTTCTTTTACCGATCCTTCGCTGGACACTACTGGGGACAGTGTGTCTTAAGTGTGGGGGAGGTGCTACTGACGTTTATCTTTCTGTTTTCTTAAGAGTAAGTCTATTTTTCAAAAAAATTTGTTTTATTGAGTCAAAATTGTTTAAGTAAGAAACTATGATTTTCTGAGGAGATTTACAAGACTTGCAGGAACTTAAGTAACCATTGGGATGAAGTTGCAGGATCTATCTCTGACTATTAGAAAACCCCATCACAGATCAACCTACTGGGAACACCCATATCACATCAGGTACCAGAGGATCCTTTACTGACTTCACCCCTAATACTGACTTAGATTTTCTCACCTAAGGGCTTGGTATACTTTATGTCGGATTCCCTGTTAGTTCTGACACAGCCTGTAAACCTGTCCTATTTAGTTCCCTTCTCCCCTTCTATAAAGTAAAAAAAAAAAGATAATAAACTGAGGATGAGTTAGTAACTCCGAAGTGGTCATGGGAGTGGTAGCTAAAACTATTACCTCCTGTGCGATCCATGGAATGTGTCCAAAGTACACCCCATAACGGGAAGAACACTGATAAAAAAAATAAAATGATACCCAATGTGGGAAAAATCAGTTGTTAAAGAAGGGAAAGAGAAGAAAGGGACTAGAGAAAGATAGTATGGTGGTCTAGAGCTGATAAGGTAAGAATCCATGTGCCTTTAGATCGATACTCCTTAGGTGAGACCGCACTTAAATACTTGCAGAAGTCAGTAGGGAGAATTTGAATGCTTGAAGGTGATTGTGGAGTTTACCTAGGACAGTTGCTAAGTGTGGGGGAAGTACATGTTGGTCTTGATATCCTGTGGTTGATTCTTTCAGTGGTTTACTAAGGGGAATCTGAGTATTGTAGCTTCTAAGATGAAATGAGTTTCTGAAGAGTTTTCAAACCTCTTCACCATGTTTTAGTTCTATGTTTTGCTTGAGGGCAAGCAAAGGCTAAGTGTGGGGGAGTTGATATATCATGGTTTTTACTAGTTTTAGACCATGATATAAGTGTGTTTTTAGTGTCTTTTGTGTTCTTTTAGAGTCTTTTACAGGTATAATCAGGTTTGGAGCTGAATTGGAGATAATGGAGCATTTTGGAGATTTTTGGAGTGTTTGGCCGAGAGATAGAGTTCACTGTCCGAAACAGAGAAAGGTGTCGATCGTTGCACTCTAGCAACGATCGTTGCACCAGCGAGATGGGCCAAAACTCGGCGGTTTAGAAGAATCAAGATATTGCACTTTGATCCAGAAGTTCCTGATATTTGCAAAGAAGCCCCTGGCCGAGATTATGCCTATATAATAGAGTTTTTAGAGTTTTTATTAGGGAGACACACATACGCTTTATAGTACGCATTCATAATTAAGAGCAGAGGATTTTAGAGCTTTTGGGGCTGATCTGAACCTGATTCATCATCTGTATTTGGAGAAGATTTCGAACCCCTTTTACTCTTATTCTTTTATGCAATTTACTTATCATATGATCATGTTTTCATTATCTATGTCTGAGTAGATTCCTAGTTAGACTTAGGGTTTCTCACATAGGATTTCATGACTTGCTAGACTTGTTCAATTTCAGTTAAGGATTCAAACTATATCTGTTCTTCAATTTAATTGTGCTTAAAGCTAGTTCTAACCTGATCAATTAGAATCTAGATCTTAGGTTGCTAAATACGTCACGGAAGTGGGGTTTAGGAATCTGAACTAATTAAATTGGGCAATTAAACTTTGCGCAAACGAAAGTTTGGTTTAGGATAATTGTGAACATATCAAACTTGAACTTATTGCTAGTTTAATCTGTTAGTTCTCGCAAACGGAAGTTTGGTTTGCTGCACTTAGACTTAGAGAATTATCGCAAAGGAATTTGGTTAATTCTATATCTGTGTTTTGAGTTCTAGAACTGTGCTTAATTAGATCCTTGCTGAATGAACTGTTTGCTAGTCTGATTTCCTGAGAATACCCTAGGTTTGACGCTTTTAATTACTTGCTTTCACAACCGAAAATCTCTGCTACTGATTTACTTTCTCGCACTGCTTTCAATACAATCACATTGCTTATTTCTAGTATTCATTCCCTACAGTTTGATTCTCTTGAGACCAAGTGTCCCTGTGGATTCGATAACCCTATATACTACTTTGACATTGCTGTTCACTTGCAGTTTAGTATAGGGATTAATTCTTGACCTATCAGCGTCTCATCAAATAGACGTAGCCATACCTACTGAAGTCATCAGTAAAGGTAATGAAGTACTTGTAATTTCCTCCGGCAACAGTGCTCATCAGCCCACATACATCAGTATGAATAAGACCCAATAAGTCACTGGCCCTTTCATTCGGTTTGTTGAAAGGGGCCCTAGCCATTTTGCCCATCAAGCAAGATTCACATTTCTCACATGTTCAAAATCTAATGAGCCCAGAAGCCCATTTCGATGGAGTCTCTGAATGCATTTCTCATTGATATGGCCCAAACGACAATGCCATAAGAAAGTCGGGTTTTCGTCATTTGACTTAAACCGCTTTGTATTTATGTTAAAGACAGGCATTTTATGGTTTAAGATATATAACCCATTATCTAATGGGGCGCTACCATAAAACGTACCATCACGATTAAAAGAACAAACTTTATTCTTAACAGCAAAATCAAAACCTTCCAAATCCAAAACGGAAACTGAAATTATGTTCCTGCTAATCGCAGGTACAAAGTAGCAATTATTCAATACTAAAACCATGCCAGAAGGTAAAGACAAATCATAAGTGCCTACGGCCAGTGCAGCAACCTTAGCTCCATTCCCGACCCGCAGCTCTACTTGTCCTTTCTTCAGCGTTCTACTGTTTCTTAGTGCCTGCATATTAGTACAAATATGAGCACCGCAGCCGGTATCCAATACCCACGAAGTAGAACTAGAAGACATAACATTAAGTTCGATAACATAAATACCTGAATCAGACGCATCATACGTCTTCTTCAGCTTCTTGTAATCTTCCATGAACTTCTTGCAGTCTCTCTTCCAATGCCCTAGCTGCTTGCAGTAGTTGCATTTATCCTCAGGAGAAGGCCCGAATTTGGGCTTGGGCTTGGGCTTGTCTTGACTCTCAGTCTGGACAGCTTTAGCTTTTCCCTTATCCTTACTAGGTTTCTTAAACCTTTTACCCCCTTGTACCATCAGTACACTGGGAGTCGCCTTCTTGAGATTCGGCTCTGCTGTCTTCAGCATGCCGTGCAACTCAGTCAATGTCCTAGTCATGTTTTGCATGTTGTAGTTCATGATGAACTGATCAAAACACGACGGCAAAGACTGCATAATCATGTCAGTTGCTAGCTCCTGGCTAATGGCACAGTCCAGTTTCCCCAGGTTATCAATGTAACCCATCATTTTAAGGACATGAGGACTCACTGGACTGTCCTTAGCCAGCTTGCAATCCATGAGAGATTTAACCGTCTGATATCTCTCTGTGCGAGCTTGCTCCTGAAACAAAGCTTTCAGGCTGTTAATCATCTCAATGGGTGACATCACGTTCTCATATTGCTTATTCAGCTCAGAGTTCATAGTCACCAGCATTAGACAATTAACGTCTTTGACATCAGCTGAATGCTTATCCCAAGCATTCTTATCTGCCTACGTGGCATTGGAACGTGGCCTCTCGGGGAGAACTCTCGTAAGGACATATTCCTTGTTCTCCTGCCTGAGAACTATTCTCAGGTTCCGATACCATTCCAAGAAATTTGATCCATTAAGCTTGTCCTTCTCAAGGACGGATCTTAGCGAGAAAGTGTTGATGTGAGTTTAGACAGACATAGCTGTAATTAAAAGAGGTAGAGGTTTTAGTTATGATGCTCAAGGAAATGAGAATTCTTATCTAATAAGAAAACTCGCATTGTATTCAAAACTATGTTTCCTCAGATGAATACAATGAACCAAGATCCTCAGATCACCAAAATTTGAGTGGGCGACTTGCCATCATCCAAACTTTAGTTATCTAGGTAAGCAAATCATTGCTAATTGTACCCAGTACAACTCTTGGTCGCAGATGAGACAATCCATGTCTAATCCACTCTGATGTCTCTGGTGAAGGATTATGTGTGTTCATTGGTGTAATTATCAGATTACAACCTAACATAATCAACTAGGATCTAGGTGATTTGCAGATGAATCATAAACAGATCAGGATGATTACCTTATGATTGCAGCGGATTGATCAAAGGAATATCGAGATCTGCAAGAGCTGATAGAAACCGTCTCCTCCTAGGTATCCACACGCTTACAAGCTACTGGATCAGGCTGCTAGACCAAGCTGGAACAACAGAGAGAGAGAGGACGAGAGAGGACGGCTGGAGCTCAGAAAATCGCAGACTACTAGTGTTTCTGGCGCCTCCCCTCTTCCTTATATGGGCCCAAGTGATTAAACTAATGGCCTATTAGGCTTTTGGGCCCAAGACCCAAATCAGACAAATAACTGTATTTTGTCTGGCCCAATTCTCTGTACCAATACAGTAAATGCCTTGCATCTTACCGTATTAATTCCATTTAACTTTCCCGTTAGCTATGGTGTGTGACCCTTTGGGATCATACAATACTGGCAATAAGTCCTAAACTTATAGATCAAGAGCGGGCTCTAGCAAGTCATCATGATCACCCAGTATTTATGACTTATGTCTGATCTCGACACTTATCTTACATTTGAATATCTCTAATTCCTACAGCAGCAGTATGCAACTCGTGCTTAGGTCTCGGGAGTGGCTTTGTTAACGGGTCAGCCACGTTCTCATCAGTGGGAACTCTGCTGACCATCACTTCACCTCTATTCACTATATCACGAATCAGGTGATACCTTCTCATAATATGTTTGGATTTCTGATGATGTCTCGGTTCCTTGGCTTGAGCAATTGCACCATTGTTGTCACAATACAATGCTAGAGGCTCAGTGGCATTTGGGAATACACCGAGTTCAATCAAGAAGTTCCTTATCCAAACTCCTTCCTTCGCAGCTTCTGAAGCAGCGATGTATTCAGCTTCAGTGTTGGAATCTGCCACGGTGCTCTGCTTGGAGCTCTTCCAACTTACTGCACCGCCATTCAGACAGAAGATGTAACCAGACTGTGACCGGAAATCATCTTTATCTGTCTGAAAACTTGCATCCGTGAATCCACTCATTTCAAGCACTTCACTTCCTCCGTAAACCAAGAACTTATCCTTAGTATTCCTCAAATACTTCAGGATATTCTTTACGGCAATCCAGTGATTCTCACCTGGATTAGACTGGTACCTACTCGTCATGCTTAGTGCATAAGCAACATCAGGACGAGTACAGATCATGGCATACATGATAGATCCTATAGCCGAAGCATAAGGAATCCTACTCATGCGCTTAAGCTCATCAGGTGTTTTTGGACACTGATCCTTGCTTAGTGTAGCACCATGTATCATTGGCGTGAACCCTTTCTTGGAATTTTCCATTCCGAATCGATGCAGGACTTTGTCTATATAAGAATCTTGACAAAAATCCAATCAGCCTCTTAGATCTATCTCTAAAGATTCGGATTCCAAGAACATACGCGGCTTCACCCATGTCCTTCATGGAAAAACAACTTCCCAGCCAGTCTTTAACAGACTTCAGCATTGGAATATCATTTCCAAGAAGCAATATGTCATCGACATATAGGATAAGAAACGCCACTTTGCTCCCACTAGTTTTCTTATACACACATTGTTCTTCCTTGTTTCTGATGAAGTCAAAATTCTTTATTGCCTCATCAAAACGAAGATTCCAACTCCTGGATGCTTGCTTCAATCCATAAATGGATTTATGAAGTTTGCATACTTTCCCAGCATTCTTAGGATCAATGTAACCGTCAGGTTGTGTCATGTACACATCCTCCTCCAAGATTCCATTCAGGAAGGCGGTTTTCACATCCATCTGCCAAATCTCATAATCATAATAAGCGGCAGTTGCTAGGAGAATCCGAATTGATTTCATCATGGCCACTGGTGAATAGGTTTCATCATAGTCTATACCATGAATTTGCTTGAAACCTTTTGCCACCAACCTGGCCTTGTAAATCTGGACATTTCCATCCATGTCAATCTTCTTCTTGAAGATCCATTTACACTCGATGGCTTTTGCACCAGCGGGTAAATCAACCAGTGAAAACACTCGGTTGACAGACATGGAGTCCATCTCGGATTCAGTGGCTTCACGCCACTTTAAGGAGTCAGGGCCCATCATGGCTTCTGCAAAGTTCGAGGGTTCATCACCGTCAATGATCAAAAGATCATGGCAATTAGTCACGAGGAATCCCTGATATGCTTTTGCACCAGCGGGTAAATCAACCAGTGAAAACACTCGGTTGACAGACATGGAGTCCATCTCGGATTCAGTGGCTTCACGCCACTTTAAGGAGTCAGGGCCCATCATGGATTCTGCAAAGTTCGAGGGTTCATCACCGTCAATGATCAAAAGATCATGGCAATTAGTCACGAGGAATCCCTGATATCTATCGGGTTCGTGACGGATCCTTCCGGATCTTCGAACTTCAGGTACTGCAGGTTCAGGTTCTATTACAACTTCATGTAATTCATCCTGCTGTTCTTCCTCATTAGGTTGAACAGGTTCCTGTCCTTCTTGAATTTCATCAAGTTGTACCTTACTCCCACTATCTTTCTTAGAGAGAAATTCCCTCTCAAGAAAAGTGCAATCCCGAGCAACAAAGATCTTGTTCTCGGATCGCAGATAGAAGTAATAAGCCTTGGTATCCCTAGGATAACCAATGAAGTAGCATTTGTCAGATTTTGGTGTAAGCTTGTCTGAGATTAATCTTTTGACATAGGCTTCACAACCCCAAATTCTGAGAAAAGACATTGCTGGAGCTTTTCCAGTCCATAACTCATATGGTGTCTTTGCTACTGCCTTTGATGGCACTCTGTTCAGTGTGAACGTTGCGGTCAGCAAAGCATATCCCCAAAGGGATATAGGAAGGTCTGTGTGACTCATCATGGATCGGACCATATCTAACAATGTCCGATTCCTTCTCTCAGATACACCATTCCACTGAGGTGTTCCAGGAGGTGTGAGTTGGGAGATGATCCCACACTCACTCAGATGATCACGAAATTTCTGGCTCAAGTATTCTCCTCCTCGGTCCGACCGAAGAGCCTTAATACTTTTACCAAGCTGGTTCTATACTTCATTCTAGAATTCTTTGAACTTTTCAAAGGTTTCCGACTTATGTTTCATCAAGTAGACATATCCATATCTACTGAAATCATCAGTGAATGTAATGAAGTACTGATAGTTTCCTCTAGCATTTGTGGACATTGGGCCACACACGTCAGTATGTATCAGGCCCAATAGTTCACTGGCCCTTTCTGTGGGTTTATTAAAAGGGGCCCGTGTCATTTTGCCCATTAGGCAAGATTCGCATTGCTCACAAGACTCAAAGTCAAATGAGCCCAAGAGTCCATTTGAATGGAGCCTCTTGACGCGTTTCTCACTAATGTGCCCCAAACGACAATGCCAGAGAAACGTTTCATTTTCTTCGTTAGATTTGAACCGTTTTGTATTAATGTTATATACTGGAGCAGATTGATCCAGCATGTACAGCCCATTAATAAGAGGGGCACAGCCATAGAACATATTATTGAGATTAAAGGAACACAATTTATTCTTAATAGAAAAATCAAATCCTTGCAAATCCAATAATGAAACCGAAATGATATTTCTGCTTATAGCAGGTACAAAATAACAATTCTCAAGTTCTAAAATCAATCCAGAAGGTAAAGACAACAAGTAAGTGCCAACGGCCAGTGCTGGAACCTTCGCTCCATTGCCAACCCGCAACTCTACTTGCCCTTGCTTCAACCTTCTACTGTTGCTGAGTGCCTGCATATTAGTACAAATATGAGCCCCACATCCAGTATCTAATACCCAAGTGGTATTATCAGAAGTAGTAGTATTTACTTCAATAACAAAAATACCTGAAGCAGTAGTCTCCAAGGACTTCTTCTTCTTCTTCAGACTTTCCTGGTATTTCTTACAGTCCCTGCGATAATGCCCTGCCTCTTTGCAAAAGTGGCAGATATCAGAAGGCCCAGCTTTAGACACGGGCTTGGGCTTGGCCTTTTCGACTGCCTTGCCCTTTCCCTTGTCTGCAGCGGATTTCTTGAAACCCTTGCCTTTCTGCACCATGAGTACAGACGGCTCCTTGGCCTTCTTCAGATTAGGTTCTGCAGTCTTGAGCATACCATGTAGCTCAGGCAAAGTCTTTATCAACCCATGCATATTATAGTTCAAGATGAACTGGTCATATGCAGGAGTAAGAGACTGCAGAACGATATCACAAGCAAGCTCTTGGCTTATAGGACAGTCGAGTCTAGTCAAATGATCGAGATAACCCATCATTTTCAGAACATGTGGACTCACTGCTGCATCCTTAGCCATTTTACAGTCCAAGAGATTCTTTACAGTTTGGAATCTCTTTGTACGAGCCTGCTCCTGAAACAACGCTTTCAGGTTTGACATCAGTTCCATGGGACAATTCAGGCCTTCCCACTGCATCTGCAGTTCGGGAGCCATTGTCGCCAACATTAGGCAAACCACGTCATTAGCATCTGAAGAATGCGTATCCCAAGCATTCTTCACAGCTTGTGCGGCATTATTCGCAGGTCTAGGGGGGAGAACTCTTTCAAGGACATAAGCCTTCTTCTCCTGCCTGAGCACAAGTCTCAGGTTCCTGGACCAGTTCAGGAAGTTTGATCCGTTCAGTTTGTCCTTCTCAAGGGCAGACCGGATCGAGAAAGTGTTTTGTGTTGTTGTGCTTGACATAGCTGAAATTATGAGACAATAGAGTTTTAGTTATTTAGTTCATAAAAGAGTAGTCTTAATAACTTATAAGAAAACTCGCATTGCATTCAAAATTTGTTTGTTTAACCTCATAAGAATGCAATGATTCCGAGACCCATGTTCAACCAAAACCAAAGTGGGCCACTGGCCGTCACCCAGAATTAGCTTTACTTGGTAAGCATACACACAGCTAGTTATAACCATATAACTCTCGGTTGTGGATTGGGCCCAAGGCCCAATTCACCAGATGTCTCAAGGCCCGGGACTCCCGATGGCCCAGTCAAGGAAACCAATCTCTTACAGCCAAATAATCACTAAAGTCTGGGACTCCCAATGAAATTAGTGACTATATACTACTTTACTTACGCAAAAACAGACACCTCACACTGTAAGCCATATCTGTAATTGAATAAGCGTTAAGTAGCTGACAAGATTGGGCAAGACATCCAAGCTTGATATTGGTTTTGAGGATTTTAGGTTTTATTTCCAAAAATAGAAGATTACTATTTTGGGAAACTTACTTATTTTAGAAACTTTCTAAATTTAGAAACATGCTAAAAATAGAAATTTCTAATTTAATATTTTATTAAAGTTTTCGGATGGGTCACAAATTATAGGCCCAATTCTTGGCCCAAGACCACAGAATTCCAATTGGCCCAATAATTTGACATAACCGAGTCGGTTCATTAATTCTGGTCCAAGACCAAATTAACTACTAAATCCAACTGGTTATTTACTAAACCAGACCAGCTCTAAATTATTTGGTCCAACCAAATCAAACTTAGACCAGCCTTCGGTTTAGGTTAAAATTCAATTTTGAATTTAAATCCGGTTTAACCAGAAATTAAATAATACCAATTGTATTAAATAATTTCCAGCAAACCGCGATTTGGGTTAACGGCTTAAACCATACATTAATTAAATAATTAATCGATTCATACATTAAAGAATCACTTAAGCAAACATGCGATCGTAATTCAATAATGCTTTTGACTTTTCCAATTCGATTCATGTAATCATAATTCAATAATTGAACATGACATTCACTTGAAGACAAAACGTTTTTGACCTTTTCAAATCGAATGATAATTAATTCATTAAACAATCACTTTGACCTTAAACCATTAAGTAAATCGAACGATACTCAATTCAACAATCATGACATCAACGATTCATACAAAAACGATAGTCAACATTGACAAACCTTATCAAATCGTTTCTTAATTATCGTTTCATGCAATCATACACATAAAGTCAACAAGCGAAGCATACAAAGAAACGATGTTAACATTAATTAACATGTTTTTCTTATTTCTAGGTTTTCCAAGTTTCAATCAATTTTACCCATTAAAATCGATTCATCAAACTAATAAACAACCTAGTATGATCCAAAAAGCAAAAACCTAACGACCTAGGCTCTGATACCACTGAAGGATTATGTGTGTTCATTGGTGTAATTATCAGATTACAACCTAACATAATCAACTAGGATCTAGGTGATTTGCAGATGAATCATAAACAGATCAGGATGATTACCTTATGATTGCAGCGGATTGATCAAAGGAATATCGAGATCTGCAAGAGCTGATAGAAACCGGCTCCTCCTAGGTATCCACACGCTTACAAGCTACTGGATCAGGCTGCTAGACCAAGCTGGAACAACAGAGAGAGAGAGGACGAGAGAGGACGGCTGGAGCTCAGAAAATCGCAGACTACTAGTGTTTCTGGCGCCTCCCCTCTTCCTTATATGGGCCCAAGTGATTAAACTAATGGCCTATTAGGCTTTTGGGCCCAAGACCCAAATCAGACAAAATAACTGTATTTTGTCTGGCCCAATTCTCTGTACCAATACAGTAAATGCCTTGCATCTTACCGTATTAATTCCATTTAACTTTCCCGTTAGCTATGGTGTGTGACCCTTTGGGATCATACAATACTGGCAATAAGTCCTAAACTTATAGATCAAGAGCGGGCTCTCGCAAGTCATCATGATCACCCAGTATTTATGACTTATGTCTGATCTCGACACTTATCATATTTTCTAGAGGTAGTACAGTAGATTTCAGGACATTCCCAACATCTGGGCCCAGAACTTCTGATAGCCCAGTCAAGTAAACCAATCTTTTTATGTCTTGTGATCATCGACAGTCGCACTGCAAGAACTATTTAATCTTGATGCATATCCAATATACATCCAAGAAGTTTCATAACTTAATTAAAATATATAGGTTTATTATGTTTAAGTTAATCTAGAACTTTATAAGTAAATTTGGTCCGGTATTTGCAAATTTGAGGTCCAACCATCAAGTCTGCGAGTGGTGTGTCGATCGACACCAACCATTGGCGTCGGTCGACATAACCCAATTTAAACCGGAATTCGATAGCCGGTCAAACCGGATCGAATTTCCTTAAACGATTCAATCTAATTGAACCGGTCCGGTTTAATGGTCCATGTCGATTGTCACACAATACTGTGTCGATCGACATGATCTAACCAGAACCAAATTGGTTAATTAAATTAACCAGGCGAGAAAACCGGTTCAATCCAATTGAACCGATCTATCCTTTCGCCTTGTCTGTGTCGACCGGCACACCCATTGTATCGACCGACACAGTACGAAAACGGATATTCGATCACTGATCGAAAACCCTAAAACCTTTCACGCGTTTTCGCTGTGTGTCGACCGACACACGCTTTGTGTCGATCGACACTCTGCGAAAACACAGATATCGAATTTTGAACAGAGGCTTTAATCCGAGATTAACATCATGAAAACGCGATTTAACAAGCATCAATCTATTCAATTACATCAGTATTCGATTTAAATGCTTCAGATTCAATAGACTAAACCCTAACAACGCTCTGATACCACTGTTGGAACGCCTAGGATCTAGGGTTCGTTATATTGAAATTACCAACCTCGTTCTTACCTTGAACTGGCAGCGGAATGATTGGTGACGAGACCAGTAAGCGACTCAGATGCTTCGCCTCTACCATATACACACACACACAAACCTGGAAAGACGGGATGCACGTGCCGGATCTTTGGGATTTCTGAGGGTTTGGTGTTTCTGCTTTCTCTGTCAAGAAAAAGACGACGGCTACTCTTCCAGGTCGAAACTCATTGTTTTATTAAGACCTAGAATCACTCAAAATGGGCCGACTCGTTTAAGTCGTAAAATCGAAACGTCTGTTTCGAAAACCCGATCTGTGTCGACCGACACACATACTGTGTCGATCGACAAACCACCATATACTCGATATTAATGTGTATCCAATACACATTAACATGATCATTACCATAATGATCATTCCCATATTTAAGCTTCCAGTTTGCTTAGGTGTGTGACCCTATAGGATCATATAATACTGGCAGTAAGTCTACAACTTACATATTGCAAGAGGGTTCTAGCAAAACATTGCAAACGCCCAGTATTATACGAATGTCTGATCTCGACACACAACTATCATCAGGAGTGAGTACAAGTGTGATTTCAGGACACTATCCCACAATTTTGAACTAAGACCATCTCATCATCCGACAAAACCATGTTTAACATACTATCAACGAATTTTGCTACTTTACATCCTTTCCACTAGCATCGTGAATTTTGGCCCTCCCTTCATCATGTAAATGGAGGATGAAAAACTCATACATACCTCTCAAGTAAATCGCCTCAATATTTCCCATTCGTAACACCTTGTTGAGGTCAAAAACCTCCTCGACCAAAATAATAACCGAGAGACAGGATTGAATAGCCGGAGACGAACGAATATTCATCAAACGTCTAATGTTTCGTTTAAAGGGAAAAATCGTACGAAACATCGACGATTTATCGGAAGAATGATGTCGGAAAATAGACGAAACCACGGTTGGACAAATCCACTTTCCAACAAGAGTTACGGATCAACAAAACATCCGAACAGGGCAAAGTACGAGTTGAACCAGCTCGGAAAACTGGGCCGAACCAGCTCGGAAATCCGAGCTGAACCAGCTCGGAATTCCAAGCAGAACCAGCTCGGAAAATCGAGCTGAACCATCTCGAATTTTCCGAGATGAAACCATCTCGGATTTTCCTAGATGAACCATCTCGGATTTCCGAGATGGCGAGATGAAACCATCTCGGATTTCCGAGATGAAACCATCTCGGATTTCCGAGATAAAACCATCTGGGATTTTCCGAGATGAAACCATCTCGGATTTCCGAGATGAAACCATCTCGGATTTCCGAGATGAAACCATCTCGGATTTTGTGAGATGAACCACCTCGGATTTCCGAGATGAACCACCTCGGATTTCCGAGATGAAACCATCTCGGATTTCCGAGATGAAACCATCTCGGATTTTCGAGATGAACCATCTCGGACTTTCCGAGATGAACCTCCTCGGATTCCGAGATGAACCATCTCGGATTTTCCGAGATGAACCAGGTTGGATTTTCCGAGCCGAATTATCCGAATGGATAGTTAAACATTTGCCGATGCGCATAATTTGTCGCAACGCTTCCCTTCGGAAAGCCCATACTCTCTCGGACCAATGATTTGGGCTAGCGGATCGAAATCAAGGAAAATGGGAACTTAGGCCTAAACATACGACAAACTTTAACGGACTAGGAAC
This sequence comes from Orychophragmus violaceus, assembly GCA_030180135.1. NCBI lineage: Eukaryota > Viridiplantae > Streptophyta > Magnoliopsida > Brassicales > Brassicaceae > Orychophragmus > Orychophragmus violaceus. Next base: position 83,998,951 of record CM058231.1, read on the forward strand.
ATCCCAAATCTCGGCCCATCCGGAAGACAGAGTAGGCCTCGGAAGGACGAAAGAGGATAGAGGTGAAAGGAAGAGATGTCGATGAGCCGGAAAGGAAATCTAAGGGAGAAATGTAAATCTTAACGGAAAAAAGGAAAGAGATAACAACAGGAAGATTTCCGTAAATCTGACGAAATTATTCTCAAGGACCGACTTCCCGCAGCTATAAAAGAAGATAGCGGCCATACGATCAAGACAGAGCAAAAAACCCTAAGACTTAGACTTAAGAGCTTTTGATTTTTCTTTTAGACTTTTGGAGAGTTCTTTTTTCCGATTCCTTTACTTTCTTTCCAATCTTTGTATTCTTTTCAACTTTAATCAATAAAAATCCTCCGAGGTTTGCTAGTTTCGTGGTTATCCTTGAAAGTTTATGTTCCCTAAAAAGTCTAGCTTTACAAGTTTTGACCGTGTGAGTTTCGACTCTCACTGTTTGGCACCGTCTGTGGGGAACTAAGGAACTTTCGACACTGAAAACCATTGCCTAGCGTACCCAAGGACATGACTACCATCGGAAGTAAAGAAACGACCAACCGCCAAGATACAACCACCAATAACATGATTATTGGAGGTTCACGATACTGCCGAGACACAGTATCATCCATCAAGGCTTACCAGAGACGAGCTGACACAAACGCTCGCTGGACCACCTCATCTCAATCTCCAAACGACATAATAACGTTTGAGGAATGCGAGACCGAAGACATCAATCGAGCACATAACGATCCACTCGTTATCGAGCTGATAATCGGAGATCTAGACGTAGCCAGAGTTTTGATCGACGCCGGAAGCTCTGTAGACGTAATCTTCCGCGATACCTTGAAAAGGATGAATGTTAGCTTATCTGAAATATCCCCGACGCCAAAGCCTCTGACAGGATTCACAGGAGACACCACGATGACGCTTGGAACAGTCATGCTACCGGTACGAGCTGGAGCAATAACCAAAATCCTCGAATTTTCGGTAGCGGATGCTCCGGCCATCTACAACGTGATTATGGGAACTCCGTGGATAAATGCCATGAAGGTCGTCCGTCAACATACCATCTTTGCTTAAAGTTTCCGACACCTAACGGAATCACGACAATATGGGGGAGTCAAGCTCAGTCCAGATCTTGTTTCATGGCTGAACACAAACTCAGGAAACCAACGAGAGAAGTTCCGCGAAAACCAAAGAGACCCAGAACAGAGCCTAACCATGAGACCGTCAAAGAACCTATAGAGGTCGAAGAAGAGCAAGAGGAAGCAAAAAACGACGAACCCTGCGAACATGTGGTATCAATATGCATAGACGACGACCGCCCCGAACGATGTGTAGACGTTGGGGCAAATCTGGATGAATCGATAAAAGAAGGGATAGTACTATGCCTACGAGAGAACGTAAACAGCTTCGCATGGTCCGCGGAAGATATGCCGGGTATTAGTATGGACATTGCTTGTCACGAGCTAAACGTGGATCCAACGATCAAACCCGTTAGGCAGAAAAGAAGAAAGCTAGGATCCGAACGGACCAAAGCTGTCAATGACGAAGTGGAAAGACTACTAAAAGTAGGCTCAATCATCGAAGTAAAGTACCCAGACTGGCTCGCAAACCCAGTAGTGGTAAAAAAGAAGAATGGGAAATGGAGGGTTTGCGTCGATTTCACGGATCTAAACAAGGCATGCCCCAAGGACAGTTTCCCGCTTCCGCGCATAGATCGGCTAGTAGAAGCAACCGCAGGAAACAAACTACTCACCTTCATGGATGCGTTTTTAGGATACAACCAAATCATGATGAATCCCGACGACCGAGATAAAACCGCCTTCGTCACTGACAGAGGAATCTATTGCTACAAAGTTATGCCATTCGGCTTAAAGAATGCCGGAGCAACGTATCAGCGCCTTGTGAACAAAATGTTTGCGGATCAGCTCGGAAAAACCATGGAAGTCTACATAGACGACATGTTGGTGAAATCCCTTGAAGAGAAAGACCATGTAGAGCACTTACAAGAATGTTTCAGACAGTTGAACAAACATAACATGAAGCTCAATCCAGACAAATGCAGATTCGGAGTGGCATCCGGAGAATTTATCGGGTATTTGTGACCCACCGAGGCATTGAAGCGAATCCAAAACAGATTGATGCCCTGATTCAAATTTCCTCGCCAAAATCGAAACACGAAGTCCAGCGACTAACAGGATGTGTAGCTGCACTGAACAGGTTCATTTCGCGATCAACCGAAAAGTGTTTACCTTTCTACGACACTTTAAGGGGGAACAAAACCTTTGAATGGACAGAGAAGTGTGAGGAAGCCTTCCAGCAGTTGAAGCGATATTTGGCAAATCCGCCAGTGTTAGCAAAACCAATCGAAGGAGAACCCTTATTCTTATACACCGCTATATCTGGCACCGCGGTGAGAGGGGTCCTGATCAGAGAAGACCGGGGCGAACAAAAGCCAATCTTCTACGTCAGCCAAACCCTAACGGACGCAGAGACCCGTTATCCGCAGATTGAAAACTTGGCACTCGCACTGGTCATGTCCGCGCGAAAAGTAAGACCATATTTCCAATCCCATTCGATTGTAGTCCTAACGACCTTTCCATTGCAAACAATTCTTCACAGCCCAAGCCAGTCCGGAAGACTAGCCAAATGGGCAATAGAGCTTAGTGCATTCGACATCGAGTATCGGTCAAGAACGTGCGCAAAATCGCAGGTACTGGCAGATTTCCTCGTCTAATTACCGCAGGAAGGGACAGAGGGATTGTCGGAAGACCTGGAATGGATGCTCCACGTCGATGGTTCCTCATCAAAACAAGGTTCGGGAGTAGGGATCCGCCTGACCTCGCCAACGGGAGAAATTTTGGAACAATCTTTTCGTTTAACCTTCCACGCTTCAAACAACGAAGCGGAATACGAAGCCCTTATAGCCGGATTGAGACTAGTACACGCATTGAAAATCCAAAACATACAAGCATTCTGCGATTCGCAACTGGTCGCAAGTCAGTACAGCGGAGAATACGAGACAAGGGACGAAAGAATGGAAGCCTATCTAAAGGTCGTCCCAGACCTGGTGAAGCCACTCAAAAGCTTTGAACTGAAACGCATCCCTCGAGGAGAGAGTGCACCCGCCGACGCATTGGCAGCGCTGGCCTCTACATCGGAACCAGGTTTGAAATTAATCATCCCGGTGGAGTTTATCGAGAATCCCAGTATCGAAAATTCAGCGACGGTCAATCTGTCTTATCCACCAGAAGAAGAAGATGAAAATCTGACGAGAGAGGACGAAGCCGAAATAGAAGTGCGAGCCAACGTAGAATATGGTTGCGACAAGAAATGGATAGAGACGATCCGTTCATACATAACAAACGGCGAGCTACCCGAAGAGAAGTGGGCAGCACGCAAAATCAAGGTACAGGCCACTCGCTATGTTCTGATGGATGGGAAAATATATAAATGGAAATTATCCGGCCCCCTAATGTCGTGTATCAAGGACGACGAAGCAAAACGAGTTATGGAAGAAATCCACAATGGTTCCTGCGGAAACCACTCTGGAAGGAGAGCTCTAGCAATAACGATCAAGCGACATGGTTACTTTTGGCCAACAATGGTGAAAGATTGCGAAAAGTTTTCCCAGTGTGAGAAATGCCAAAGACACGCTCCGACTATCCGACAGCCGGCCGAGCTATTGTCATCTAATTCAGCACCATACCCCTTCATGCGATGGTCGATGGACATCATAGGACCTCTTCATCAATCAAAACAAAAATGATTTCTCCTCGTCCTGACTGATTACTTCTCAAAATGGATCGAAGCCGAGTCATACGCTAGTGTCAAAGACGCCCAAGTTGAAAACTTCGTCTGGAAGAATAGCATATGTCGGCATGGCGTCCATACGAGATCGTCACAAACAACGGTTCGCAGTTCATCTCAACGCGCTTCGAAGCTTTTTGCGAAACGTGGAAGATACGATTACAGAAATCAACGCCGCGATACCCCCTTTATTTTCATGATATTTAACCATGGTTAGTTTTATTTGTTGGGGTCTCGAAGAGAAACACTCATTAAATATGAGTAGTTTGTACTATTAGACTCAATTTATATTACATATACTAATTCTCTCTCTCTCTCTCTCTCTCTCTCTCTCTCTCTCTCTCTCTCTCTCTCTCTCTCTCTCTCTCTCTCTCTCTCTCTCTCTCTCTCTCTCTCTCTCTCTCTATTTTGATGCGGTGCTCGAGACTATTTATCTGAGTATGCATGTATGATGAATTTTATCAAAAACAGAATTTTTTATAATTGATATATTGTCGCGACTTTTAGTCTCTTGCCCTAAATGGTTCGTTTTCTCTATAAGGTCTTAGCGAGTAATTAATCTTTTTCTTCCCTAGATTTCAGGCCAAGAAAACGCGATTCTCTCAAACGGCCATGGATGTGCAAATTTTCAGGCGAGTATCTTAGATTAACGACCGGCTTCCATTTGTTTGGGATTTAAGGGCGCTTCTCACTCGTGTGTGGATGTGTGTTTCTTCAAATGGTGATACTAATATCTCCATGATCTTGTGCAATGAATAGGTACTCTCGTGTTTCCTCTTCCAAAACTTTAGTTTGATTTTTGTTTTGATTGTTACATGTTTTTTAATTATTAACATTAACTATTTTCATTTAGACCCAAACATATATATTTTATCAAAAACAGAACTTTTTATAATTTATATATTGTCGCGACTTTTAGTCTCTTGCCCTAAATGGTTCGTTTTCTCTATAAGGTCTTAGCGAGTAATTAATCTTTTTCTTCCCTAGATTTCAGGCCAAGAAAACGCGATTCTCTCAAACGGCCATGGATGTGCAAATTTTCAGGCGTGTATCTTAGATTAACGACCGTATTCCATCTATTTGGGATTTAAGGGCGCTTCTCACTCGTGTGTGGATGTGTGTTTCTTCAAATGGTGATACTAATATCTCCATGATCTTGTGCAATGAAGAGGTACTCTCGTGTTTCCTCGTCCAAAACTTTAGTTTGATTTTGGTTTTGATTATTACATGTTTCTTAATTATTAACATTAACTATTTTCATTTAAGGTATCCGGAATGAGACAATTGTGCACTCTCATTATTTCTAACTATTCTGGTATTTATGCTGGCTCGAGAGTCGTTGGTTTCGCCTTGAAGATGCTCAAGTCATGCTTGCACCAGATTTTATTTCCTTAACTCCTCAAAAATTCAAGCTCATATTCGAATCAAATACATTGTTCTGTCTTACTTTCAATAATCTCCCGCAATGTCATTTCATGGTTTTTTCATCGATTCCGAATGTATTGGATGTGATGGTTTATGATCCTTATCCTAGAGGATTTTTTCACAAATATTTTTTTGGCTTATAATTATAATAATATGCATGTTATTTTCATATGTTATCTAAATGATATATTTCCTATATAGACGTCCTTGATGTTGTAACCCTTGTTGGAAAGCTCGAGTATTGTTGGGCAGGACCAAAGTTAAAGTTTATCATTCTTGATACAAGGTGAGTTATTCTTCAACTTTTATTTGAAGATTTATTTTGTTATTAGAATCTAATAATTAATTTAATAAATTTATTCATATATAGGCTCAGGAGTATCCATTGTGTGTTAGTTGGGAGAGATGAGAAATAATTGGCCAAAAGATTTTAAGTATGGTGCAAATAAGCATGTCTTTATAATTCTCAGATGCTTCTTATTCAAACGAAAACCAAGTAATATGTACAAAGTCTTATTATATACATATGAGAATGATTGCATTGGATAGTAAGTTTGTTCGTGATTTTTTATATATTAGGATATACATGACTAAAAGGACAAGAAAGGCTTTAAACGATCATGTATGACTAGTATGAGAATTCTGACCGCCTTAAATTCGTCAACAAGTTGTGTTAATATTATTTATTCATTTCATTGATTTATTATGTTTATGTATATATTGTATATGATACATTGTTTTGCTTTTTTTTTAGGTTTTCCAAACGAGTACTACATAAATACGACCCGGGAAAAAAAATCTGATGTTGTGGTCTTACTAACTAATTTTTCTATCTGAAGTTGTTGGTTAATGAAAAATTTATATTTTGTTTCTTATGGATCAAGTGATCATCGGTATTTTATCGGTAAATACATAAAGATTTATTATTTTTGTTGGTAATCGGTTGGTAAGTAGAAGTTTGACAAAGTCCAGACGCTATATCCTAATTAAAATTTCGAATATTCCCAAATATTTATAAGAAATGGCCGATTTGAATTTGAATATGCGTATCGAAGAAATACCCATTTTTCGCCAGTAATTTAATATATATATATAGATATACTATTTTCTTTCCCTCACACTAAAATTTACTAAGATTTTCTAGAAAAAAAACTATGGATTACGACCGTCTCACAGTCCACAACTATGAGCCTATCAGCCATTACATTTCGAGAAATGGTTGTACGCATCACCCCATTCTTCACTTCTACATTGAAAAGAGAGAAATTTGGTTTGGTCTGATATATCATGGTTTTTATAGGTTTTCAACCATGATATATGTGTATATATTGAGTTTTACCTTGTATTTGGAGTCTTTAGAGTCTTTTGCATGTTTAGGTACGTTTGGAGCTTATCTGAAGATTCTGAGAGCTTTTAGAGTGATTCTGCAGCATACATAGATTTCACAGAGTTCAATGGGTGCGTCTGCATTTAGTGTCACCCGACGCTGAAGTGGTGTCGCCCGACGCAACTAAAGGATGAAATTCATGCGCATCAAAAATACAGATTTGGAGATTTGCAAGATTTACCCAGAAGTTTCTCATATTTGCAAGAAGGCCCAAAAACGTGTTTTAGCTATGAATTAGGTTTTACAGCCACTTGTTAGGCTAAGTTTTATTCTGAGTTTTGTTCTAGAGAGATTAGGAGATTCGGGGTTGGTCTTGTTGATATAAGATGGGAGGTGGGTCGTGTATTGGGTGGTCGATGGTCGAAGAATGGCGAGGTAATCGAGCGGTCGAGCGAGTCGAAGATGGTCGGATGGGACGAAGCTGCTGGCCAAAGGCGCTCTCAGCTTGGTCAGTGGGTGGTTCGATGGTAGAGTGATATTTAGAACAAGAACAATAACACTTTGAGTAACACAATCAAGCAAGCCTAAGCAACAAGAGATCTCAAGTCCAAGGGGTAGCCGCACAAAGAGAGAGATCGAAACAACCACTAGGGTTTCTTTTTACTTAAAACTTACTTAATCTTATTAGCAACAAAAGAATGGCTTAAATAGCCAATATTCTAGGTTAAAATTTGGGCCAAAAAGGGCCTGGTCGAAATCATAAAAGAAAAGATAAGAAGGAAGGTTAGACGGGCCAGATTCTCCTTCTCTTGTATCGGGCTTTGGTTTATCTCATTAAAAACCTTAGTGGGAAAACACAATTGGGACAAAACCACACTTAAGGGAAAAAGAGTATAAACCTCAGCCCAAGGAGATATTTCACGTGCTCCTGATCGCCAAACATAGTTCTGGAATTTACTAAATCCGTGAGCTTCCAAATAAGGCAGGTCCAGCAACCTTCGGGTTTGATCTTTCATATCTTCTTTGTCAGAGATGGTATTGGTGTGATTCCAACTCTCATACATTCCCTGATGATTCAAGAATCCAAAACAAGTTCCTTTACTCCTTGATTCATCCTGGTTCTTTCTGAGCACTCCAAAATGTGCAAGTCGGTCTTTATCGGGTTTCCTGAAAATCACTTGTCTTGAAACGGGCATAACTTCTTCATAGAAATTTTTATTGATGTTATTCCAGTTCTTGCAGATTCCTTGGTGAGTCAGGTTTCCAGAACATGTTGATTTGTAGCTTAAATCCTCATGGTTACGTAGATAGGCTCCAAAATGTGCACCTATATCCCTGGTACGATAAAGCTGCTTCTCTCCGAAGGCATGTACCGGCTTGGTGAGCCATCCTCTACTGTGCCGGGTCAATGATGGGTTGATTTCCTCATCATACTCTACCTCTTGAAAAGATTTCGACCTCGAAATTGTATAACCTGCACCAAGAGAAAGTAAGTTAGCTTTCATGCGGTTTTGTGAGTCCATGGACTTACCTTGATTAATCCGGGGCTTGTTGTCGTAGCGGATTTCAGGCACTGTTCCTTTGAATAGGTGGCTCAGGATCACGCCTCTGTTCTGTCCTGGGTTCCATGGGAAAATCTCTGCACCGTGATCTCCATTGGCCTCAGTCGGATTACATTCTTGGTTGGCCGGTTCCACTTGTTTTTGGTCTTGCCTCCGGTTCGTTGGTTCGTTTGGTCCATTGGACTCTCTATCATCCATGCGTCATTCTCAACACTTTTGGGCCATCCCAAGTGCATTAAAAAAAATTTTGATTCATTATAACCAGGTGGAAAAGAGTTGGGTCGGGACACTTTAACCTTTCGTCTAGACGGTTCGGTTTTCTCCAATGCCATGACGTGTAGAGTAATTATGTGATCCGGTGGTTCTTCTTGGATATGAATAAGGCTGGTGTTAACTTCATGATCTGCTACCTTCTTTGGCGTGCATATACCTGCATCAAAATCCCTTGGCAAAGACAAGTGCATCATACAAGTGTTGGAAATTCCTGACTTGGAGTTAGCTATTATAACTTCTTTAGAGTTAACCCATTCTTGTTCGAATAACAAACGAGTAACTACTTGTCTAGTGGAACAAGTTGGAGCATCATGACCTACTTTTTTACATCTATAAAAACTTCCTTTAACTTCATTAGAATGTTTAGATGACTTACATTGTTCATGAGATTGGCTCTTGGTGGGTTGTTAAATACAAAACAATCTCCTTCTTTGGTGTTGGCATCCAAACTCGTGAATCTGATCTCATCATAAGCCTCTTGGGAAGGTAGCTACGGTTGTGGGACTTTTGTACAAATTCTTTGTACATATGCTGCTTTAAAACTCCCCAAGTAGTGATCGGGTTATGGCAGTAGTTGAGAGCTTCTTCTCGTATCCACCATATAGAAGCTTCCCCAACAAGTGCATTGATGGCATGAGATAATCTCTTCTCCTTCGGGACTTTGTGATACCAAAACCAATCTTCCAAGCCTCTCTCCCATCTTAAATATGCCTCTGGATCTTGTTCATGACCTGAAAATAGAGGTTATGCGGCGCATAGTCTTCTCCTTCATCATGGGAATGATCCTTCGGTTTAGAGTTGTGTTGCACTTGAAGTGGTCCACCACCAAAATTAACTTTATCTTCAGACACGTCTTCTTCTTCAATCTCCATCGTAGCTAATTCATGTAAGAATAACACTAGACACGAAATGAAGTGTCATAAGAACTAGAAACAAACAAGAAGAATTAAAAAAGGCAAATCGACAATTCGCAAGAAAATGGAAAATGCAGTATTGAATAAAATGCAAATAAGATATGACTTGTTTAAAACAAAAAAAATGAATGCAACATGGACTAAATGCAAAACAAAACAAATAAAGACAAACTTTTTTTTTGGTGCTGATTTTTGAAATTCAAATGCAAAACTATTTAGGAAACAAGAATCACTTGTCCACTTTTGAAATGATACACAAACTAAATATGGGAACAAACTCAAAAATGCAAACACGTTTTTTAATGATGATTTTTCTTTTATGCAGTGAATCAAACAACAAATGCAGCAAATCACAAATCTTTTTTTTCTTGGAATTTTCGTGAGCAAAAAAAGGACAAATGGAAATAAACAACTTCTGAAGTATAAACAATGAAAAACCAAATCAAGTTAAAAACTTCTTCTTTTTTCTTTTTTGTTTGCTTTTCAGTTTACAGGAACAGAAACAGTGAAAAGAAGCAAATCACGAACAAATCAATAGGCATAAACAAAACAAAACAGTGACAGCTTTTTTTTGTTTTTTGTTTTTATAAAGAAGCAATCAACAAAAGACAAACAACAAAAATGCAAAACGAAATGTATGAAGATAAAGATTGGATGAACACAACCTGGAGGAGCTTTTAGCTCTGATACCAGATGATATGAGACGCTATGGAGGAGTGATGAGTGATGGAGCAAGATGGGATGATTGTGGCCGTGAGTGAGAGAGAGATGGAAGCGCGGGACAAAGCTGCTGGCCGAAGACACTCGCAGCTTGGTCAGTGGGTGGATTGATGAAGTAAATGAGCAGAGAGCACGAACTAGTCACAAGAGAGCAGGAACAAGATACAAGTCTTCGATCTTCAAGGGGAAACCACACGAGAAGAAAGAGATTTGCGCTGTCGAGGATAAACACTAGGTTTTTAGGTTTAATCTTGCTTAACTTTATTGAAAACAAAGAGTGGATTTAAATAGCCAAAGTACTAGGGTTACAGGTCTTAGAAAAGGGCCATAAAGAGGCCTGGTCGAAACTACAAAAATAGAAAACAAGAAGCAAACAAATCAGGAACTAGCAACTACCAATCGCAAGACCACAAATCAAACAATCAGTCGCAAACAATCCTAGCGAGAAGGTCTATAAGCGGCCGGTTCGATCTAACAACCTAGCAACTTCAACTAACTCTTTTTATTTGGTTTTCAATTTTCAGAAGCAAAAGACAGAAGCAAACTAGAACTATCAGAACAGATTTTGAACAGAATTGAAACAATAAACAAACTAGACCGGATGAACAACATCTTCGACAAACTATTTTCGCTCTGATACCAGATGATATAAGATGGGAGGTGGATCGTGTATTGGGTGGTCGATGGTCGAAGAATGGCGAGGTGATCGAGCGGTCGAGCGAGTCGAAGATGGTCGGATGGGATGAAGCTGCTGGCCGAAGGCGCTCTCAGCTTGGTCAGTGGGTGGTTCGATGGTAGAATGAGATTTAGAACAAGAACAATAACACTTTGAGTAACACAAACAAGCAAGCCTAAGCAACAAGAGATCTCAAGTCCAAGGGGGTAGCCGCACAAAGAGAGAGATCGAAACAACCACTAGGGTTTCTTTTTACTTAAAACTTACTTAATCTTATTAGCAACAAAACAATGGCTTAAATAGCAAATATTCTAGGTTAAAATTTGGGCCAAAAAGGGCCTGGTCGAAATCATAAAAGAAAAGATAAGAAGGAAGGTTAGACGGGCCAGATTCTCCTTCTCTTGTATCGGGCTTTGGTTTACCTCATTAAAAACCTTAGTGGGAAAACCCAATTGGGACAAAACCACACTTAAGGGAAAAAGAGTATAAACCTCAGCCCAAGGAGATGTTGCACGCACTCCTGGTCGCCAAATATAAGTTTAAAGCCCACTAAGTCCGTGTGCTTTCAAATAAGGCAGGTCCAGCAACCTTCAAGTTTGATCTTTCATATCTTCTTTGTCCGAGATGGTATTGGTATGATTTCAACTCTCATGCATTCCTTGATGAATCAAAAATCTGGAACAAGTTCCTTTACTCCTTGATTCATCCTGGTTCGTTCTGAGCACTCCAAAATGTGCAAGTCGGTCTTTATCGGGTTTCCTGAAAATCACCTGTCTTGAAACGGGCATAACTTCTTCATAGAAAATGTTATTGATGTGATTCCAGTTCTTGCAGATTCCTTGGTGATTCAGGTTTCCATAACATGTTTATTTGTAGCTTAACTCCTCATGGTTAGGTAGATAGGCTCCAAAATGTGCACCTATATCCCTGGTACGATAAAGCTGCTTCTCTCTGAAGGCATGTACCGGCTTGGTGAGCCATCCTCTAGTGTGCCGGGTCAATGATGGGTTGATGTCCTCATCACTTGTACTCGAGAGAGACTTGATTTCAAACCCCTGTTCTTACTCTTTTGGTTTTATATATGATTTCTACTTTGATTATGTCTATTGCCATGATTTCCATGTCTGAGTAGTTTTCTTGTTAGATTTAGGGATTCTCACTAGGGATTTCATAGAACTATAGATTGATTAATTAATTAGGATTAAAACCATCTAGTTCTTCATCTAGGTTGTTCTTAATGCTTAATCTGAATTACCTAATTGGATTATTGATATCAGATTGATTAGCGCAGCGAGAGTTGGTTAATTTATTAGAAAAGAACCTAGCTGAGCAAATAACCTACTCGCAAAGAGATTTGGCTTAGGGAATTTGTGAACGAAAGAACCTGAATTACATGCATGTTTAGAACTCTCGAATTCGCAAAGAGATTTGGTTTTCTGGGTTGTTAGACATAGTTAGCATTCGCAGCGAGAGTTGGCTTATTATATGATTGTGATTCTAGTTTTAGAACATCGATATCTGAATCATGTTGATTGGTTAATATGTGTTCCTGATTTCCTGAGAACTTCCTAAGTCTAGCGCCTTTGTTCATTGATCACACACCGTTTTATTAATTGCTTAATTATTGCTTTCTCATCTGTCTTGCTTAGCTTAATTCGACTACATATAATCTATCGCGTGAAACTAGAGTCTCTGTGGATTCGATACCCTTTATACTACGATTGCATATTTGTGCACTTGCAGTTAGAATAGGAATTAAAACTTTGACCTATCAACTTTTTTGCGCCGTTGCCGGGGACTCTTTGAGTTCGCCGATAGATTTTGTACTAGAATTTAGTCTAAGTGTTTCGTTTTCTTTGTTACTAATCTCTTTTTCGCGTTTTTCTTTTTTTGCAGGAAACCAGCGAGCAAGAGCACTCAGTGTGGATCGACACCAACCTAGTGTCGGTCGACACCTTTCGCGGAAGCAACCAGGAAGGTTCAGAAATCTGAGAGGATGAATGTTGTTGTGTTGATTCAGGATGCAGAAGGTGTTTTGAGAGATTTGCAGAACAATCCCTACAATGCTCAGGGACAGAGAGTTAATGCTTAAGGAAATGTGATCCCTGAGCCTGAGCTTCAGATTGTTAATCCTCTTGCTGAGAGGACTCTTGCTGACTACAACAGGCCTGATGAGTTCTATGCCAGCAGGTCTGCGATGGTGCTTCCTCCTTTTGAAAGTAACGACTTTGAGCTTAAGACTGAGTATTATGCTCTTCTGAGGTAGCACCCTTTTCATGGACTTCCGCATGAGCAACCCATGGACCACATTGAGGATTTTGAAGCTTTCATCACTGGAATGAAGCACAATGGAGTGTGTTATGACTTCCTATACCTCAAGCTTTTCCAATATTCTCTCGCTGTAGAGGCTGCAGCTTGGCTCAAGCAACTTCCACCTGAGAAGCTAACCACTTGGGATGCAGTGAAGAGAGAGTTCTTGAGACATTTCTATGATGATGCTCGCTTTGATCAGCTCAGACAGGATCTTCTGACATTCACTCAGGGACCTACGGAGCCTCTTAAGACTGCCTGGGTGAGATTTAAGATGTACCAACGAGACTGTCCTCATCAAGGATTCTCTGGAGTTCCGTTGCTGGGGAATTTCTTCAGAGGTGTCGATCTTTGGTACCAATCAGCGTTGGATGCTGCCAGTTTCTCCCAAATCTGATGTTTTTGCTAAGGAAAGGGTCTACAAACCTCTTGTACCTTTCCCCAGAGTTCCTATGAGGTCTAAACAGGAGCATAGTGAAGTCAAATGCATGGTAGTGATGGATAAGAAGCTGAATGAAACTCCAACAGCTGATGCTTCGCGAGTTCATCCTTGTGTGCGAATATATGCGAAGAAGATGATCTCCACTGGTGGTCATTTTAAAGAGGGGGTGATGATTGTATCTAAAAGAGTCAGTTATGTGCTGCCGAATCAGATTCCAGGGAAGCTTCCAGATCCAGGAGACTTTGCGCTAGACTTCTCTATCTTCGAGGACAGCTTCAAGCACTCTTTATGTGACTTGGGAGCTAGTGTGAATCTCATGCCATACTCTGTGGCTGAGAGATTGGGATTGACAGATTTCCAGCAGACTAGGATCTCTCTAATCCTAGATGATCGATCAAAGAGGATCCGAGAAGGAGTTCTAGAGGACATCCCTATCAGAGTTGGAAACTACTTGATTCCAACAGACTTCGTGGTGCTGAAATATGATATGGAACCGGATGATCCTTTGCTACTTGGTAGACCCTTCTTAGCTATGGCTGGAGCAGTGATTGATGTGGGCATGGTCTGATTGATCTCCATTTGGGAAGCCTTTGCACTTCAAGATGGATAAGCTGCGAAAATATACAATTGATGGTGAAGCTTTCGGTGTTCAGCTAGAACAAGAAGCTTAGATTTGTGAGGCTACAATGTCCGATATTGGAGAAGAGAAGGCAGTGGTTCCTCGAGAATCTACTCTAACATCTTCAGAACCTGCAACTACTCATAAACAGAAAGCTCTGAACATCAGACATCCACCAAAGCAAAGTTATGCATCCTCTAAACTCAATCCTCCTAAATTCATTGCAGTGAATGCAGGGAAACCACCCAAGCTACGCTCGACCCTAGATCTATCCCCTCAAAGCGTGCTTGCACCAGATTTTATTTCTTTAACTCCTCACAAATTCAAGCTCATATTCGAATCAAATACATTGTTCTGTCTTACTTTCAATAATCTCCCGCGATGTCATTTCATGGTTTTTTCATCGATTCCAAATGTATTGGATGTGTTGGTTTATGATCCTTATCCTAGAGGAATATTTCACAAAATTTTTGTTGGCTTATAATTATAATAATATGCATGCTACTTGCATATGTTATCTAAATGATATATTTCCTATATAGACGTCCTTGATGTTGTAACCCTTGTTGGAAAGCTCGAGTATTGTTGTGCAGGACCTAAGTTAAAGTTTAGCATTTTTGATACAAGGTGAGTTATTCTTCATCTTTTATTTGATTATTTATTTTGTTATTAGAATCTAATAATTAATTTAATACATTTATTTCATATATAGGCTCAGGAATATCCATTGTGTGTTAGTTGGGAGAGATGAGAAATAATTGGCCAAAAGGTTTTAAGTATGGTGCAAATAAGCATGTCTTTATAATTCTCAGATGCTTCTTATTCAAACGACAACCAAGTAATATGTACAAAGTCTTATTATATACATATGAGAATGATTGCATTGGATAGTAAGTTTGTTCGTGATTTTTTATATATTAGGATATACATGACTAAAAGGACAAGAAAGGCTTTAAACGGTCATGTATGACCAGTATGAGAATTTTTACCGGCTTAAATTCGTCAACAAGTTGTGTTAATATTATTTATTCATTTCATTGATATATTATGTTTATGTACATATATTGTATATGATACATTGTTTTGCTTTCTTTTTAGGTTTTCCAAACGAGTACTACATAAATACGATCCGGAAAAAAAAATCTGATGTTGTGGTCTTACTAACTAATTTGTCTATCTGAAGTTGTTGGTTAATGAAAATTTTATATTTTGTTTCTTATGGATCATGTGATCATCGGTATCTTATCGGTAAATACATAAAGATTTTTTTTTTTTTTTGGTAATCGGTTTGTAAGTAGAAGTTTGACAAAGTCCAGACGCTATATCCTAATTAAAATTTTGAATATTCCCAAATATTTATAAGAAATGGCCGATTTGAATTTGAATATGCGTATCGAAGAAATACCCATTTTCGCCAGTAATTTAATATATATATATATACTATTTTCTTTCCCTCACACTAAAATTTACTAAGTTTTTTCTAGAAAAAAAACTATGGATTACGACCGTCTTACAGTCTATAACTATGAGCCTATCAGCCATTACATTTCGAGAAATGGTTGTACGCATCACCCCATTCTTAACTTCTACATTGAAAAGAGAGAAATTTGGTTTGGTCTGATATATCATGGTTTTTATAGGTTTTCAACCATGATATATGTGTATATATTGAGTCTTTAACCTTGTATTTGGAGTCTTTAGAGTCTTTTGCATGTTTAGGTACGTTTGGAGCTTATCTGGAGATTCTGAGAGCTTTTAGAGTGATTCTGCAGCATACATGGATTTCACAGATTTCAATGGACGACACCACTAAAGGATGAAATTCATACGCATCAAAAATACAGATTTGGAGATTTACAAGATTTACCCAGAAGTTTCTCATATTTGCAAAAAGGCCCAAAAACGTGTTTTAGCTATGAATTAGGTTTTACAACCACTTCTTAGGCTAAGTTTTATTCTGAGTTTTGGGGCTGGTCTTGTACTCGAGAGAGACTTGATTTCGAACCCCTGTTCTTACTCTTTTGTTTTATATATGATTTCTACTTTGATTATGTCTATTGCCATGATTCTCATGTCTGAGTAGTTTTCTTGTTAGATTTAGGGATTCTCACTAGGGATTTCATGGAACTATAGATTGATTAATTAGGATTCAAACCATCTAGTTCTTCATCTAGGTTGTTCTTAACGCTTAATCTGAATTATCTAATTGGATTATTGATATCAGATTGATTAGCGCAGCGAGAGTTGGTTAATTTATTAGAAAAGATCCTAGCTGAGCAAATAACCTACTCGCAAAGAGATTTGGCTTAGGGAATTTGTAAACGAAATAACCTGAATTACATGCATGTTTAGAACTCTAGAATTCGCAAAGAGATTTGGTTTTATGGGTTGTTAGACATAATTAGCATTCGCAGCGAGAGTTGGCTTGTTATATGACTGTAATTCTAGTTCTAGAACATCGATATCTGAATCATGTTGATGGGTTGATGAGTGTTCCTGATTTCCTGAGAACTTCCTAAGTCTAGCGCCTTTGTTAATTGATCACACACCGTTTTTTTAATTGCTTATTTACTGCTTTCTCATCTATCTTGCTTAGTTTAATTCAACTACATATAATCTATCGCGTGAAACTAGAGTCTCTGTGGATTCGATACCCTTTATACCACGATTGCATATTTTTGCACTTGCAGTTAGAATAGGGATTAAAACTTTGACCTATCATGTTTTTTGCGCCGTTGTCGGGGACTCTTTGAGTTCGCAGATAGATTTTGTACTAGAATTTAGTCTACGTGTTTGATATACTTGTATTTCCATGCATTTAGGCTATTGTTAGGATCATGCTTTACTTCTTTTTAGCTTCCTTTAGCTTCATTTATTTACTCATTGGTGTGTTTAGAGTATAGGATCATCTATAGCTAGGTTTATGCATTCTAGGCTTGCATTTGGAGTGTTTTTGGTGTGTTGCAGGTGCAAGGAGTATTGGTGAGCTTGGAAGTGGAGTCTAGAGCTCAAAGGACTAAGGAAGACCCAGCAAAAAGTTCATATCGGCCACCATATTGACCAGCCTGGACAATACGACATAGCAGAAAAGTTCATATCGGCCACCATATCGGCCAGCCTGGACAATACGACACAGCAGAAAAGTTCATATCGGCCACCATATCGGCCAGCCTGGACAATACGACCCAGCAGGAAGTCATATCGGCCACCATATTGACAAGCCTGGCCAATACAGATCCCAGAAATTGACTTGGATCTGGGTCAACACCCAGTTTGTCCCGGGTTGACCCGGCTCGAACTCTAATGACTATTTAAGCCAAAAACCTATCTCGATTTATTTCTTAAGCTGTTTTTGATGTTCTAAACTCTTTTGTAAGAACAAGATTGATTTCTTTGTTTAATCTAGTATTTTCTCTTGTTATTCCTTCAACAAATCTCTCAATCCCTCACCAATCTCCATGATCAACTCTATTTCTATGAGTTTTGTTGATCTAGTTATGATTTGTGAGTAGTTCTCCATAGGCTTATGGGTTAGGTAGGATTAGGGTGATTAGGGCTGATCAATAGATTTCTAGTGGTTAATTGTTTAAAACCTCATCTGTCAAAGTGTGTTTAATGTCTAATTAGCCTTGATCAAGTTGATTAGAATGCTTAAGATTTCTTGTTCACAACATGTTCGATGAAATTCCTGTTCATAGCTTTGATAGAACTTTCACATTCTAGCGCATGAGAATGTATGTTTAGAGTGATTGTTAGTTGTTTGGAACTTGTTTGATTGCTTGCTTTATTCTAATTCACAAATGAGAATTTGTTCTTGGATTAGGATTAAGTAAAGAGATTAGTATTAAGAGATTAAATTGATCGTATCGTTTTGTTCTTTACTAGGAGGTTAGCTTGTTTGAATTTTGAATTGGGATTCCTTGATCATCCCGAGTCACCTGTCCGTTGACCTTAACCTTTAGGCCTTACCCTTGTCATTGATTGAATAACTTGTTTATTTGCTTTGTTTACTTCGGTTTGATTTGTTTTCGTTAGGATTGTTAGAAATTGAAATTAAATTGTTTGATTTGACTCTGAAGGTTTAGTTTGTGCTTATTGGTTTTATCCATCCCAGAATAGGTTCGATACCTCAAAGCTACATCGATAAGCTTGAGGAATTGATACTTCAAAGGATGCTAAAATCCTAGTTATCAATTTGGCGCCGTTGCCATTTTGGGATTCTGGATATATCAATTAGATTTCTAATCCTTTTTAGTTCAAGTATTTGTTACTAAATTTGCTCCTTCTTCTAGCTTTGATGTCAGGTGCAAGTATTGTTGAGCCAACACATGAGGAGAATACTCAAGTCCAAGATGACTTCTTGAAAGAAGCTGAAGAGACTATTAAGGAATTTGAATTGCTTCTTGGTTGTACAGTTGGTGAAGACCTTGTAGTGCGGTATGAAGATGATGATGATGATGATGAAGGGATAATCATGGGTCACTCAACCAATATCAACAATGAAGAAGTAGGAGAAGTTGTGAGAGATGGGGAGGAGCCGTATGAAGATGAGTTGGTTGTTGAGTGCAAGAACATCAAGGAAGAGAGCATACAAGATGTGCCCTCAATCATGAAAGAAGAGCCAAAGGAAGAAGCCTTCAAGGAGGATGAAGTAGATGGATCTCCAATGGCTGAACCCCCTCACAAGCTTCTTGGTATAGTCTCTACCCCACCATTGAGCTCTCATGATCCAAGGAAGATCCCTATTGAGGAGATAAGGATGAAGGAGTTTAGGGGGTGGTTCTTCGATGAGTATGATCCCGGTGATACAAACTCATGCCACATCCCTAACCAAAAAGAGTGAAGGGATAGTCAAGCTTAGTGACTCAAAACAAGCTCACTTGGGAGGAATTCCCATGTCTATCCTTTTGTGGAGCTTTGGGGTAAATGCAAAGAAGAAGAGAATGAGTTTTGGGATTGAGCAAGGGACTTCAATGCTAAATCAAAGGATGAGAAGCCAATGCAATGCTCTAAGATTGGGGGAAGTCTCATGCCAAAACAAAGATGCATCCACCTCCCATTCCTCCTCTCCATTCCACTCTCCAAGTAACACTCCAACCTTGTACATATTTTTCTTCTTTTATCTTCTTGCATTTTGTTTGTTTTTATCAGTCTTTCTTCCTTTCTTCTTTCACACAAGGGACTGTGTGATTTAAGTTTGGGGGAGAGACCAGTTGCTAATCATTTTTATTTTGATCTTATTTTTCTCTTTTGCACTTTGAGTCTCATGCATTTCATTTATGGCATAGAAAAAACCAAAAAAATTGAAAAAAATTTTCAAAAAATTTCAAAAAGAAAGCATGTAGGTGCACTTGCATCATATGATCGAGTCTAGTTGCATCATATAGGACGCATGCATAGGGAGCAATGATTGAAATTCCTTGTAAGACTGATTGAGTGATGACGTGTTCTTTATGCTAGTTGTTTGAGCTAGTTGATTGTCATAAGATTGTAATTCAAGAAATGCTAGAAAGTTAAGACGAACCATGCTAGGATTGCTTGCTTTGAAACTTGATTTGAAACTGAAATAGGCTTTGAATTGACGCTAGCTCTACCCAAGTGAGAACTTTAATGATGACATCTAATTATCTTGCTCATGTTTTGTGTGTTAAACTCATGGATACTCTGAAAATATTCAAGCATTCTTATCCCTTTTACCACTCTCGCTTGCTTGAATAGACTCCGACCTTTCACCACCCTTCTTTCAAACCATAAACACTCTTGTTGAGATGTAGGCCTATTTTCTTGAATGAGCTAGGTAAAAAGTGTTGAGTATGAGGCGACTAGAAGAAATTTCCATATAGTGCAAGTTCAACATCTTTGGCTTTGCAATAGGCTAGGATCAAAGTTTGGGGGAAGAGTTGGGAAAGGAGAGAGAGAGTAAAGAAAAGGAAGAATGAAAGGGATTTTGGTTGGGATCTTATGTTTGTTGGCAAAGTGTTTTAAAAGAAGAAAAGCTCTCATGTGTTTAAAGAAAAGAAAAGTGTCTCCTATTTTGAAATGAAAAGAAGCCAAAGGCTCACCTTAAAGAAAGAAAAGAGACCATTGCTAAAGAAAGATTTGAGCTTAGTTAAAAAAAAAGATTTGCCACTGTTTTGAAAAGCCTTTATTGATCCTTGGGGAGTTTGATTGGAAAGTGTCTGATTGAAAAGAGGGATGAGGCAAAGATAGCCTTGGTCAAGGGTAGTATCCATTTAGGTGGGCTAGATTAGGAGAAGAAGTATTTGGGGCATGGGTAGATGGAAATCAACCTAGTATGCACCAATTGCCTCTAACTCTTAGCATTTTACTATAGCTCATTCACTTCTTTATGAGAGAACCTTCATGCTTTTGGAATAAACCCCTCTTTTGATTGAGATCACTTTAATCTCAAAACCTTGTCCCTTTGCCAAATGAGTTTGACCAACTTGCATTGAGTAAGATCCACTTGAAAACCTAATGAATGTTAAAGAGCTAGTTGATAGGAATGCTTGTCTAGGTTGAGAATTGAGCTAAGAGTTTTGTCTTGATAAGCATGGCTAAATTTTTGGAGTAAGCCTAACTTGGTTGCATCTTGGTGACGTTGACTCGAATTGGAACTTGTTGATCTCAGTTTTGTCTTTGGATATGAGCTCCCGCCTTCAAACCTTTTCCCCAACCTGTTGTGATTGACTTATGCTTGCTTGTGGACAAGCAAGATTCAAGTTTGGGGGAAGTGATATACTTGTATTTCCATGCATTTAGGCTATTGTTAGGATCATGGTTTACTTCTTTTTAGCTTCCTTTAGCTTCATTTCTTTACTCATTGGTGTGTTTAGAGTATAGGATCATCTATAGCTATGTTTATGCATTCTAGGCTTGCATTTGGAGTGTTTTTGGTGTGTTGCAGGTGCAAGGAGTATTGGTGAGCTTGGAAGTGGAGTCTAGAGCTCAAATGACTAAGGAAGACCCAGCAAAAAGTTCATATCGACCACCATATTGACCAGCCTGGATAATACGACACAGCAGAAAAGTTCATATCGGCCACCATATCGGCCAGCCTGGACAATACGACACAGCAGAAAAGTTCATATCGGCCACCATATCGGCCAGCCTGGACAATATGACCCAGCAGGAAGTCATATCGGCCACCATATTGACAAGCCTGGCCAATACAGATCCCAGAAATTGACTTGGATCTGGGTCAACACCCGGTTTGTCCCGGGTTGACCCCGCTCGAACCCTAATGACTATTTAAGCCAAAAACCTATCTCTATTTGTTTCTTAAGCTGTTTTTGATGTTCTAAACTCTTTTGTAAGAACAAGATTGATTTCTTTGGTTAATCTAGTATTTCTCTTGTTATTCCTATAACAAATCTCTCAATCCCTCACCGATCTCCATGATCAATTCTATTTCTATGAGTTTTGTTGATCTAGTTATGATTTGTGAGTAGTTCTCCATAGGCTTATGGGTTAGGTAGGATGATATATCATGGTTTTTACCGGTTTTATGCCATGATATAGTTGTGTTTTTAGTGTCTTTTGTGTTCTTTTAGAGTCTTTTACAGGAATAATCAGGTTTGGAGCTAAATTGGAGATAATGGAGCATTTTGGAGATTTTTGGAGTGTTTGGCCGAGAGATAGAGTTCACTGTCCGAAACAGAGAAAGGTGTCGATCGTTGCATGCCTAGCATCGATCGTTGCACCAGCGAGATGGGCCAAAACTCGGCGGTTTAGAAGAATCAAGATATTGCACTTTGATCCAGAAGTTCCTGATATTTACTAAGAAGCCCCTGGCCGAGATTAGACCTATATAATAGAGTTTTTAGTGTTTTAATTAGATACGCTTTACAATACACTTTCATAATTAAGAGCAGAGGATTTTTAGAGCTTTTGGGGCTGATCTGAACCTGTTACATCATCTGTATTTGGAGAAGATTTCGAACCCCTTTAATCTTTTATCTTTTATGCAATCTATTATTTCTATGATTATGTTTTCATCAATCATGTCTGAGTAGATTCCTTGTTAGGTTTAGGGTTTCTCACATAGGATTTCATGACCTGCTAGACTTGTTCAATTTCAGTTAAGGATTCAAACCATATCTGTTCTTCAATTTAATTGTGCTTAAAGCTAGTTCTAACCTGATCAATTAGAATCTAGATCTTAGGTTGCTAAATACGTCACGGAAGTGGGGTTTAGGAATCTGAACTAATTAAATTGGGCAATTAAACTTTGCGCAAACGGAAGTTTGGTTTAGGATAATTGTGAACATATCAAACTTGGAATTAAAGCTGGTTTAATCTGTTAGTTCTCGCAAACGAAAGTTTGGTTTGCTGCACTTAGACTTAGAGAATTATCGCAAAGGAATTTGGTTAATTCTATATCTGTGTTTTGAGTTCTAGAACTGTGCTTAATTAGATCCTTGCTGAATGAACTGTCTGCTTGTCTGATTTCCTGAGAACGCCCTAGACCTAGCGCTCTTAATAATTTGCTTTCACAACCAACAATCTTTGCTATCTGCTTACTTTCTTGCATTGGTATTTAATTCAATTACATTGCTTTCTTCCTAGTTAAATTCCTGTTCTTGAGCTATTGAACACCGGAGTCTCTGTGGATTTCGATACCCTATATACTACATTGATATTGCTGTGCACTTGCAGTTTAGTATAGGGATTAATTCTTGACCTATCAAGTTTTTGGCGCCGTTGCCGGGGACTCTTTGAGTCTTCGATAGCTTCGAGCCTAGGGTTTTACTAGGATTTTTCTTTTTGTTTTCGTTTTTGTTTTTATTTTATTTTCAGTTTTATTAAGTTTCGTTTTTCTCTCTGTCGCAGGTACCGATTTCGCACTGCGTCGATCGTTGCACCCTTGCATCGTTCGTCGCTAGGCGATTTGAGATTGAACCGATCGTTGCACTGCTAGCATCGATCGTTGCTGGACGATTACAGACAGTTTATGCCAACGCAGAAAACTCAAAGTAATCCGAACTCGAGCTTGGTTAATCTCGATCTTGAGGAGCTTGGACGTCTAGAAAGAACTATCAGAAGAGAAAAGAGAGAGAGAATGGTACGAGAACGTTTGATCTTGATACGAGATGCTGAAGGTGTCCTGAGGGATCCGGAAAACAATCCTTACAATGCTGCTGGGCAGAGGATTGATGCTGATGGACGAGTGATCCCTGACCCTCCTGAGCAACTGCAACAGGAACAGAACCAGGGTCAAGGACAGGCTCAAGGTAGACAGCTGGTTGTTCATGAGAGGACACTAGCTGACTACAACAGACCTGATGAGTTTCATGCAAACCGAGCAGCTCTAGTGCTTCCTGCTTTTGAGAGGAATGATTTTGAGGTCAAGACCATCTACTACCAGCTGATGAGGCAAATTGCTTTTCATGGTCTTCAAGCAGAGCAGCCTATGGATCACATTGACAAGTTTGAGGACATAGTCACTGGCATGAAGTATGAAGGAGTATGCCCGGACTATCTGTTTCTTAAGCTATTTCCGCACAGTCTTGCTGGAGACGCTAGTGCATGGCTGAGACAACTGGCACCTGGTCAGTATACTACTTGGGCAGCCTTAAAGAGTGAGTTCCTGCGTCACTTTTATGATGATGCGCGCTCGGATCAGTCCAGACAGGACATACTCACTTTTTCCCAAGGAGCTGTGGAGCCCTTGAAGACTGCCTGGATGAGATTTAAGCAGTATCAGCGTGATTGTCCACACCATGGATTCACAGAAGTACAGCTGATTGGTATCTTCTTCAGAGGCATAGATCTCCCTTATCAGACTGCGCTGGATAATTCCAGTAATGCTAATTTCAACACCAGGACTCCTACACAAGCTAAGCAGTTGATTGAGAACCTGATTGGCAGCAACAGTTGCAAGACAATGGATGAAAGGAGGAAGAAATCTGGTGGAACTGTAGATAATTCTGATATAGCTAATATAAGATCCAGATTGGACACAGTTTACAATCTCCTGACAAGTAAGAAAGCTGTCCACTTTGCCCAAGATGTAGAGGTGATTCAGACTGAGGAGGACACTCAGGAAGAAGATGTGAATTTCATAGGAGGTTCTGGTTTCCAAGGTAATAGATTTAGTAATCAACAGGGGAACAGATTCTCCAATGGAGGACATACTGGTGGTTTTCAGAAGACCTATGGACAAGGTACTCAGAGAACCTATGGATCTACATCCTATCAGACTCCTCCTGCACCTACAGCCCATGAGAGCAGAATGGAGGCCATGATGGAACAACTGATGGAGAGTCAGACCAAGATTTCTGTGGACTGCAACAAGAAGTTGGACGCTGTCTATGAAGACCTCAATGGGAAGTTTGAGTCTCTAAGCACTCACATGAAGCAGTTGGACACTCAGGTGAACCAGATGTCCAGCTCACTAAAGGGAAAAGGAGTGGCAGACACTCATGTTAAGGCCTGGTTTGTGTACATTAATGATGGATCTCACCTAGGTGAAAGATTTGAGCTAAGTACAGCTGAGTTGGTGACAGAACAAGAATTTTCGGATATTTGTGAAAAACTCTCGGGTGAAATCTGCTGCAGTGCGTCGATCGATGCACCATCTGTGCCGATCGATACACCAGTCGGGATGGCAACGATCGACACACCCTTAGTGTCGGTCGTTGCAGGGCGTGAACAGACAGAACTGTCGGATAATAATGGCATAGATGCTGAATTGGAGCTTGATCGCCTATTCACTGGAGCCTCTGAGATTACTCAACAGGAGATCTACGAACAGATTGTTAGACAACACTCCTCAGTGTCTGAAGTGATTAGGCAGGAAATTGAAGACCTTAAGAAGCTAGAGGAGATTGGTGAAGAATTGGAAGAAATTCCAACTTCTGATGATCCACCTTATCATCCCTGTGTGCAGAGGTACTTAAACAAGATGTTGCCCCTGGATGATGATCTGAAAGACTGGGTGATAATAGTTCCTCAGCATATTAGTGATGTTCTGCTAACTAAGGTCCCGAAGAAGCTGCCTGATCCTGGAGTCTTTGTGCTGGATTGTTCTATCTTTGAGGATAGCTTTAGGCGTTCTCTGTGTGATTTAGGAGCTGCTGGAAGCATAATGCCTTACTATGTGGCAGAGAAGCTGGGTATGTTGGATTTTACTCCTACTAGGACTTCTCTTGTCCTAGCTGATCAGTCCATACGAGTTCCTGAAGGACTCCTTATGGACATTCCGGTGAGAGTTGGAAACTACTTAGTTCCAACGGACTTCCTTGTGCTGAGATATGACTGTGATCCGGATGAAGCATTATTGCTTGGGAGACCCTTTTTGGCTACAGCAGGAGCGTTGATTGATGTTAGGAACAGCTTGATAGACCTCCATCTGGGAGATGAACCACTGCACTATGAGATGGATAAGCTGCGAAAGCCACTGATAGATGGGAAGACATTCACCATAAGGGACGCAGATTTTGGGCAGCCGGATAATACTATGGTTATAGATCCTGGAGCACATTTCACTCCATCTTTTCTTGGACATGAGCATTCCGCAACAGCCTACTCACCACCTTGGATGAGGAGACTTGAACAGAGACAGAAAAAGTCTCTGTCAGGACCTCCTGGTACTTGAAAATTCCCATCCGTCCGGTCAAGCTATTGACCTTAAACAAGCGCTGGGTGGGAGGCAACCCACCATTAGGTACTGGTGTTTTTCTACTTAATTTTTGGCGTTTTGTTAGGATTTTACGTTTGTTTTTGTTTTTGGTGCAGTTATGTTTGCAGGTCTCGGACGAAATCGCAGTGCAACGATCGACTCACTTCTGTGTCGATCGTCACAACACAAAAGGAATCGCATTGCAGCGATCGTTGCGGTCCTGAGCAACGATCGATCATACACGAAAATCGCCAAGTAACGGTCGATGCACTTAGTGCAACGATCGATGCCTGAGCGACAGAGGTAACCCGACAGACATAATTTCATCTTTTCAAATTTATTAATTTTCGTTTTTACCGATCCTTCGCTGGACACTACTGGGGACAGTATGTCTTAAGTGTGGGGGAGGTGCTACTGACTTTTGTTTTCTGTTTTCTTAAGAGTCAGTCCGTTTTTCAAAAAATTTTGTTTTATTGAGTCAAAATTGTTTAAGTAAGAAACTATGATTTTCTGAGAAGGTTTACAAGACTTGCAGGAACTTAAGTAACCATTGGGATGAAGTTGCAGGATCTATCTCTGACTATTAGAAAACCCCATCACATATCAACCTACTTCAGGTATCAGAGGATCCTTTACTGACTTCAATTTAATACTTACTTAGATTTCTCACCTAAGGGCTTGGTATACTTTGTGTCGGATTCCCTGTTAGTTCTGACACAGCTGATAGGTTCTAAGTTTTACCCTATTCTAAACTGCAAGTGCACATCAATGTCAAAGTAGTATAAAGGGTTATCGAATCCACAGGGACACTTGGTCTCAAGAGAATCAAACTATAGAGATTAAACTAGAAATAAAGCAAGTAGTGATTGAAATAAAATGCGTTGCAAGAAAGTAAACAGTAGCAAGAATCGGTTTGTAAGCAATAAACTAAAAGCGTCAAGCCTAGGGTATTCTCAGGAAATCAGACAAGCAGACAAGCAAATCAGTCAGGGTCAAATTAAACTCAGTTCTAGAACTCAAATCACGGAAATAGAGTTAACCAAATCTCTTTGCGAAAACTCTCTAAGCCTAAGTGCAGTAACCCAAATCTCTTTGCAATTACTAACAGATTAAACTAGCATTAAGTTCAAGTTCGATATGTTCACAATTAAACTAAGCCAAATCTCTTTGCGAATAATTTAATTGCTCAACCTAAATAGTTCAGATTCCTAAACCCCACTCTCGTGACGTATTTAGCAACCTAAGATCTAGATTCTAATTGATCAGGTTAGAACTAGCTTTAAGCACAATTTAGTTTGAAGAACATTCTAATCATGTGAATCCTAACTGAATTAAACAAGTCTAGCAAGTCATCAGACCCTAATGAGAAACCCTAAACTCAACTATGGATCTACTCAGACATGATTAATGAAAACATAATCAAAGAAATAATAGATTGCATATAAGAAATTAAATAGATAAAGGGGTTCGAAATCTTCTCCAAAATAAGTGAATACAGGAAATAGATCAGCCCCAAAAGCTCTAGAAATCTCTTAGCTCTAAGTATGAAAGCGTAACTAAATAAAATACCAAAAACTAGTATATATAGGCATAATCTCGGCTGGGGCTTCTGTGTAAATATTGAAACTATCTTGGGCTTCTTTGCAAATCTTCATAAGTTGTTAATTCGACGTGTACGGCCCATCTCGCGAGTGTGTCGACCGATGCACATTGTGTGTCGGTCGATGCATGATCAAATTCTCGAACAGTGAACTAAGCTCTTGGCCAAATCGTCCCAAAATGCCCAAAATGCTCCAAATATCTCCAATTAGCTCCAAACCTGATTTAACCTGTAAAATACTCTAAACTAATACAAAAGACTCTAAAAACACATCTATATCATGGTATAAAGTGGGTAAAAACCATGATATATCAACTCCCCCACACTTAGCCTTTGCTTGCCCTCAAGCAAAACAGAGAACTAAAATGCAGTGTAGAGGTTTGAAAACTCTTCAGAAACTCATTTTTTCATAAAAGCAGCAGCATTCAGATTCCCCTTAGTAATCTACATGAAAGAATCAATCTACAGACATCAAGACCAACATATACTTCCCCCACACTTAGCAACTGTCCTAAGTAAACTCCACAATCACATTCACGCATTCAAATTCTCCCTACTGACTTCTGCAGGTATTAAAGTGCGGTCTCACCTAAGGAGTATCGATCAAAGGCACATGGGTTCTTACTTTGCCAGCTCTAGACCACCATACTATCTTTCTCTAGTCCCTTTCTTCTCTTTCCCTTCCTTAACAACTGATTTTTCCCCATTGGGTATCATTTTTTTTTTTTATCAGTGTTCTTCCCGTTATGGGGTGTACTTTGGACCTTTTCCATGGATGCACAGGAGGTAATAGTTTTAGCTACCACTCCCAGAGACCACTTCGGAGTTACTAACTCATCCTCAGTTTATTATTTTATTTTTTATTTTTTACTTTATGGAAGGGGAGAAGGGAACTAGATAGGACAGGTTTACAAGCAGTGTCAGAACTAGCAAAGGAACCCGACACAAAGTATACCAAGCCCTTAGGTGAGAAAATCTAAGTCAGTATTAGGGGTGAAGTCAGTAAAAGGATCCTCTGATACCTGAAGTGATGTGGGTGTCCTCAGTAGGTTGATCCGTGATGGGGTTTTCTAATAGTCATCGATAGATCTGCAGCTTCATCTCAATGGTCACTTAAGTTCCTGCAAAAGCTGCTAATCTTCTCAAAACATCATTGTTTCCTACTTAAACTAATTTTGACTCGAAAAACAAATTTTAAAATTTAATTGACTCTAAGAAAACAAAGAAAGTAATTAGTAGAACCTCCCCCACACTTAAGACACATTGTCCCCAGTAGTGTCAAGCAAGGGATTGGTTAAAAGAAAGAAAAGAAAAATTAGTTTAATGGTTAGTTCTCTCGGGTTTTACCTCTGTCGCAGTCAGGCATCGATCGTTGCACTAGGTGCACCGACCGTTGCTGTGCGATTTTCGTTAGGGATCGATCGACACAATGGTGCGTCGATCGACGCAATGCGATTTTCACGAACAGTCAGCAAGTTAGCAGGTTAATTCGTCTGTTAATGTCAAATTTTGATCCCTGCAAGCTGAAAACACTAGAAACAGAGTAAAACTGAAACAACAAATGTATCAAATCATGCCAAACCATCCAAACATAATAGAATCCTAAAAATAAGAAAAGTGCAAAAGAAAAGAAAAGGTCAGAATACAGAACCGAAAGTATGGAGACTACTCTCACTCGATATCATCAATACCACCATATCTCTCAGCATCACTGGCATCCTCTGGAGAGCGATGTCGTCGACGTCGGTCGGGTACGGGCTGATGGATCTGTGGTGGCCTCCTGCAGCTGCAAGTACGCATGAAGTTCCAGAGAACTCGGAATATGCCATCTGATCTCTCTCTCCACTCTGCCTCAGAATATGCACCGTAAGCCATCGTAGGCTCTGGAAAGGGGCCCACATCGTCGACTGGGGCAGGCGCTGGCGCGGGAGCAGGGGCAGCGGAAGTCGAAGCTCGTGAGGAAGGCTCTCCCAGCGGATGAGCCATAGAAGGAATCCCACACTGCGCAGACTCAGGAGGCTGAAATCTCAGTGCCTCTAATGTGTCAATCTGTGTCCATCTGTCAGCAGGAAGCTCTATACCAGTCCTCCCAGTGGTCGGGTCAGTGTAAATCCAGATCTTCCCCTCCTTGAGCCAAGTAGCGCTCTGCAAATGGCTGAGATCTAGGAACTCCCGTGATGTATCACGCTCTGTACCATGAAGAGGAATCCCACAGTACTCAAAAATAGGAGTAAGCAAACTCCCTACCGTCTCAGTACCAGCTCCATCGAAAGGCTTCGTCTGTAGATCAACCAGATGCTGAGCAAAGATAGCTCCCAAGTTGAGACCCGAAGTGGGATCTCTCACTCCAGAAGTCCTAAACTGATCTCTCAGCCCCATAAACAGCAGCTCCATCTCATATTTGCGCATCTTGTTTGCCTCGTACTTGCAAAGCAAGCTCCAGCACAAGATACGCGAGACATAACGCAGCACTGGATGTCTCATCTGTACTACTGGTGTGGTCCTAGAGTTGTATTGACCACTACCAATAATCTGCCAGAACCGTATGGCCTCATCCCGATCCCACTCAAGAGGCATGGCTATGCGCCTCGGCTCAGTACTGAACCCGTAGATCCTGCAAAGATCAAGAAGAGGGATCCTATACCTGACTCCCCAGCACATGAATGTAAATGACCCTACTGTAGCGCTCCGGTTGTCAGGATCCGAGTAGACAACTCTGCAGGTGGCCAGTAACTGTCTGACCAGCTCAGGGTAGAGATCATAAGGTCGCATCGGCATTGTCCCTAGACCAATGCCTCTGCATACAGCGAGTACCTGCTCATCAATCCCTAGAGACTTGCAGGTGGAGTAGTCAGCGAACTTGGTCGGTTTGAAGATCATCCCACACCAACCATTGTAGAGAAGTGAGTCATACGCGTCCCAACTGCTGAGCAATGGACGCTCTGTGAACTCAGCAGACTTGAAGAACTTTTTAGGATCCTCTGGCCATTCTATGGTTGTCTGCATTTGTGTTTTGTCTGCTCTGGGCCAGGGTAAAGCAACTGGCGGTCCATATCTCTGGTATGGTGCGGGTGGCTCTGACTCTCTGCTAAACCAAGCAGGTGATGGGATGTATTGCCTTGATGCTGTAGAAGCTGTGGCTCGTTTCTTGCGGGGTTGCCGATTAGTTGCCATCTGCAAAACAAACAAAGTTGAAACACAAATAAGTCTCGGCAATTCTCTGTGAAATCGCGAAGCATCGACCGTTGCATCTAAGGCAGCGATCGTTGCAAGGCGATTTCAGCTCGTCGAACATATCCCAAAATCGCAAAGCAACGACCGTTGCTCGCGAGCAACGACCGTTGCAAGGCGATTTTGCCGCAAACAAATCATCAAAATAGTTCAAATCCAACCCACATTGCCTCAATTCAACAAGAACATACTACTAAACAACCTAAATCACGTTCATTTAAGTATAGCATCATCAATTTCAAGCCAAAAATCCCAAATTCTATAAACCCTAAAAATCCATTCTAAAAATGGCGAAAATGAGAAGTCATACCTTCGATTCGTTGTGAATGGGTAATGGAATCAGCTAGAGGGGGTTAAAACAATAAGATTCAAGCTTTGAATCACAGAAATTGATGAAGAATTTAGAGATTTAGGTGGTAAAGCTCGCGGTTGTACGGATGGTGAAATGAGGAAGAAAAGAGAAGATAAAGGGTTTAAGGCACTTACCTCGGTCGTGGGTGCAACGATCGTTGCTTTAGGGGCAACGATCGATGCTTGGTAAATCGAAATCGATTTCCGGTTAAGCGCATACCTTAATTTTGCAATTGAACCAATCAGCAACGACCGTTGCTTAGGAGCAACGATCGTCACAATGCGATTTCCCTTCTTCGTCAAATCTTCTTGCAACGACCGATGCAATGGTGCATCGATCGCCACACATCTCCAGATCCGAATTCTGCATTCTGTAACTTAGCAAAAACAAAAACAAAAACAAAAACGTGAAATCCTAAGAAAAACACCAAAAATAAGAAAGAAAAACAACTAAACCTATCAGTGGGTTGCCTCCCACTCAGCGCTTGTTTAAGGTCATTAGCTTGACCGGACGCACTAGATCTTTCAGGCACTAAGAGATCCTGACAGAGACTTTTTCTGTCTCTGTTCAAGTCTCCTTATCCACGGTGGAGAATAGGCTGTTGCAGAGTGCTACAGTCCAAGAAAAGTAGGAGTGAAATGTGCTCCAGGGTCTAGAATCATTGTATCATCTGGCTGCTCATCATCTGCTTCCATGATTGTGAATGTCTGCCCATCTATCAGTGGTTTTCGCAGCTTCTCCATCTCATATCGCAGCGTCTCATATCCCAGGTGGAGGTCTATTAGACTCTGTCTAACATCAATCACAGCTCCTGCTGTAGCCAAGAATGGTCTTCCAAGTAGCAATGCTTCATCAGGATCGCAGTCATATTTCAGCACAAGAAAGTCTGTCGGAACCAAGTAGTTTCCAACTCTCACTGGGATGTCCTTTAAGAGCCCTTCTGGAACTCGTATAGACTGGTCAGCTAGGACAAGAGAGGTCCTAGTGGGAGAAAAATCCAGCATCCCCAGCTTCTCTGCCACAGAATAAGGCATCATACTTCCAGCAGCTCCTAAATCACACAGAGAGCGTCTAAAACTGTCTTCGAAGATGGAGCAATCAAGTACAAAGACTCCAGGATCAGGTAGCTTCTTCGGGATCTTGTTCAGTAGCACCGCACTAATGTGTTGGGGAACTACAATCACCCAGTCTCTCAGATCATCATCTAATGGTAGCATCTTGTTCAAGTACCTCTGCACACAGGGATGATAAGGTGGATCATCAGACGGTGGAATTTCTTCCAAGTCTTCACCACTCTCTTCTAGTTTCTTCAGCTCCTCAATCTCCTGTTTGATCACCTCAGACACCTTGGGATATTGCCTTATGATTTGTGCATAAATCTCCTTCTGAGTGATTTCAGACACATCAGGGAATAGGCGGGCCAGTTCTGCATCAGTCTCATAATCATCCGACAATACTGTCTGTTCACGACATGCATCGACCGACACAAGGTGTGTGTCGATCGTTGCAATGCGATCATCACAATTTCCACCCGAGAGTTTTTCACTCAATTCTGAAAATTCCACTTCATCCACCAACTCAGCTGTGCTTAGCTCAAATTTCTCACCCAGTTGAGATCCATCATTAACGAGTACAGACCAGGCTTTAATATGAGTCTCTGCAACTCCTTTCCCTTTCATAGTACCTGAAATCTGATTCACCTGAGTGTCCAGTTGCTTCATGTGAGTGTTCATAGACTCAATCTTTCCATTAAGATCTCCATACATGGCATCAATCTTCTTGTTGCAGTCCACAGAAGTCTTGATTTGGCTCTCCAGCAACTGTTCCATCATTATCTCCATCTTAGTTTCAAATGCAGTGGGTGTAGGAGGTGTTTGATAAGATGAAGATCCGTAGGTCCTTTGAGCAGTTTGTCCATAAGGCTTCTGAAAATTGCTGGTCTGTCCATAGCCCGAAGAGTTCTGATTGCCAGTGTAGCCGGTTTTCTGTCCTCCACCGGAAAATCTGTTCCCAGATTGATATCCAAATCTGTTTCCTTGGAAACCAGATCCTCCAATGTAATTCACATCTTCTTCCTGAGTCTCCTCCTCAGTCTGAATCACTTCTACTTCCTGAGCAAAGTGGACAGCTTTCTTCTCACCTAGAAGAGTGCAGATTCTGTCCATTCTGGATCTCAATTCAGCCATCTCTGAGTTATCAATACTTCCACCAGATTTCTTCCTCCTCTCATCCATAGTTTTGCAACTATTGCTGCTAATCAAATTCTCAATTAACTGCTTCGCCTGTGTAGGAGTCCTGGTGTTGAAGTTGGCATCACTAGAGTTATCCAGCGCCTGCTGATACGGAAGATCTATGCCTCTGAAGAAAATACCAATCAGCTGAACTTCAGTGAATCCATGGTGTGGGCAGTCACGCTGATACTGCTTAAATCTCATCCAGGCAGTCTTTAAAGGCTCCACTGCTCCTTGGGAGAAAGTGAGTATGTCCTGTCTGGATTGGTCTGAACGCGCATTGTCATAAAAATGACGCAGGAACTCACTCTTTAAAGCTGCCCAAGTAGTGTACTGACCAGGTGCCAGTTGTCTCAGCCATGCACTAGCGTCTCCAGCAAGACTGTGCGGAAATAGCTTAAGGAACAGATAGTCCTGGCAAACTCCTTCATACTTCATGCCAGTGACTATGTCTTCAAACTTGTCAATATGATCCATAGGCTGCTCTGATTGAAGACCATGAAAAGCAATCTGTCTCATCAGCTGGTAGTAGATGGTCTTGACCTCAAAGTCATTCCTCTCATAGGCAGGAAGCACTAAAGCTGCTCTGTTCGCATGAAACTCGTCAGGTCTGTTGTAGTCAGCTAGTGTCCTCTCATGAACCACCATCTCTCTACCTTGAGCTCGTCTTTGACCCTGGTTTGGTTCCAAAATCGGTTGCTCAAGAGGGTCAGGGATGACATTCCCTTCAGCATCAACCCTTTGCCCAGCAGCATTGTAAGGATTGTTCTCTGGATCCCTCAGGGTACCCTCAGCATCTGGTATCAAGATCAAACGTTCTCGTACCATTCTCTCTCTCTTTTCTCTTCTGTTTGTTCTTTCTAGACGTCCAAGTTCCTCTAGTCCGAGATTAATCAAGCTCGAGTTCAGATTACTTCTAGTGTTCTGCGTTGGCATAAACTGTCTGTAATCGTCCAGCAACGATCGATGCTATCAGTGCAACGATCGATTCAATCTCAGAATCGCCTAGTGTCGATCGACGCAAGGTGTGCAACGGTCGACGCAAGGCGAAAGTCGTACCTGCGACAGAAAGAAACAGAGAAAAGTCAGTAAAATATAAAAAAAACGAAAAACAAAAACGAAAAACGAAAAATTTCTAGTAAAACCCTAAGTTCGGTCCTATCGAAGACTCAAAGAGTCCCCGGCAACGGCGCCAAAAACTTGATAGGTTCTAAGTTTTACCCTATTCTAAACTGCAAGTGTACAGCAATGTCAAAGTAGTATAAAGGGTTATCGAATCCACAGGGACACTTGGTCTCAAGAGAATCAAACTATAGAGATTAAACTAGAAATAAAGCAAGTAGTGATTGAAATAAAATGCGTTGCAAGAAAGTAAACAGTAGCAAGAATCGGTTTGTAAGCAATAAACTAAAAGCGTCAAGCCTAGGGTATTCTCAGGAAATCAGACAAGCAGACAAGCAAATCAGTCAGGATCAAATTAATGAAGGATCTTTTGGTGTTAATCCTGATTCAATTCATCAGATTAATTGATCCTAAACATGCCAGATCTAGGTTCTCTTGAATAGAAACAAAGTAGATCTCACCTTTTACCTGTTTATTGCAGCGGAAAGGAAGAACAGGTCAGAGATCAGAGAGCCATCGAGAGATAACTCCTCCAGAGGTTCACACACGCACACCAGGCAGGAAGGAGGCTGCTAGGCCACTTGGGAACTCGCAGGAGAGAAAGAGAGGCGGCTCTGTTCGGTTATTTAGGTCTGAACTCGAGTTTTATTTATAAAACTTATCTGGTTCCGTTTGGGCCATTTGGCCCAAACACCAAATATCCTGTCGACGTTCGCACACTGTGTCGATCGACACCCCTTGTGTATCGATCGACACAGAGTAACCAAAACCTTTTATTCTCTCTCTAAATACAGTAAATGCCTAGCACTTTTACCATATTTCTGCTAAACCGTTCCTACACATTTTCCTGTTGGCTTAGGCGTGTGACCCATATGGGATCATATAATAAAGGCAATAAGTCCAAGACTTATAGATCATGAGCGGACTCTAGCAAGCCATCATGACCCCCAGTATTATATGACTTATGTCTGATCATTGACATACTCTTACTTTCTAGAGACAGTACAGAGATTACTGGACATAATTCCAACAATCTCCCAC
Source organism: Orychophragmus violaceus (assembly GCA_030180135.1). Classification (NCBI taxonomy): domain Eukaryota; kingdom Viridiplantae; phylum Streptophyta; class Magnoliopsida; order Brassicales; family Brassicaceae; genus Orychophragmus; species Orychophragmus violaceus. The sequence goes on from CM058231.1 coordinate 84,034,244, forward strand.
TTGTACTGGAATCACTGTATTCATAATCCCTTTCGTCTCAATATCTCGATTAGTCATAAGGCAAGATTAGTGTCATCCTTATAAAGCCTAATCTTGTTCATCGAACTCTGATTTGATACTGACAATCCAAACGACTCGGGACAGTCCGTTTGAGCATGGCCATGCATTTTCCAGTATTCAAATCTCCGATTGGCCTAGAGATATTCACTCCATTTATATTGGAGGGACAAATCCCGTCTTGTTCCATCACTGTAAACTACTCATTTCATAATACTCCCAAACAAGGTCCTTATAACTATCGCAGAACGATAGCGTTAGACAATGATCAAAGTGTATCAGTCCATGTGCAGTCACATGCATGCGAACTCAGGTCTAAGGACTATACTCTATAGTCGTAGTGAGAATCTCTTATGACACAGATATAAATATCCTGAAGAGTTCTCATAAGCGGGTCATGTCCGGTCGTATGTTCCCCAACATACACATATGTACTGACTTTGATGCCGCGCATCTATGACACACTGAGACTTTGTCATAAGTCACGTACCAATCTAGTCTCACACGGTTGTTGGTGTTCCAATTTCAACAACCTTCGACTAGGGACAGGATGATATAAACCATCTATCAAGTATAGGGTCTCATGATCAAGCTAAATGACTTTGATGACTCAAGATCAAGTCATTTACTTCGATGACCTATAAAATGGTTTATATCACTTTGGAACGATTATTTCATCACAGTTAAAATAATCTTGAAATCATAATTTCATTAAACATTTTAAATGTTTTACAAGAACATATCAATAATTAAATAAAGCCCTTTACTAACTCCCACTGAAATCAAGACTACATCTTAATTTCACTTATCCTACAGCAACAGTCCGCGACTCGTGCTTAGGCCTAAGGAGTGGCTTCGTTAATAGATTAGCAACGTTCTCATTTGATGAAACTTGCTGATCTACTTAACATCTCTGTCATTTATCTCACGGAATGTGTTTAGACTTTGATGTGCAGCTAGTCTCATCTATGCTGGGGTTCACATCAAGTTCAGTGACGAACTCTTCTTTCTAAACACCCTCTTTCGCCGCTTCCCATGTCGCGAAATATTCAGCTTAAGTCATGGAGTCAGCAACAGTGCCGTGCACCGCCAGACAGATACAAGATATAACCGGACTGTGACCGGAAATCATCTTCGTCTGTTGGAAACTTGCCTTTCAGACTCTATCGACTTGTAGCACCTCACTTTCTCTTTTACCTAAAGAACTTATCCTTAGTATTCCTCTAATACTTTCAGGATATTCTTTATGGCAACTCACTTTCTCCTTTACCTAAAGAACTTATCCTTAGTATTCCTCAAATACTTTAGGATATTCTTTACGGCCATCCAGTGATTCTTTGCTGGATTTGACTGGTCTCTACTTGTCTTGTTTAACATTAAAGCAACATCAAAACAAGTACGTGTCATGGCATACATGATAGATCCAATTGCCGTCGCATATGAATCCTATCCATGCATTCAAGCTCAGCAGTTATCGTAGGACACTGCTTCTTGCTTAACGTATTGCCATGTGACATTGGCTTAAAACCCTTCTTGGAATGCTGAAAACGTGTAGGACTTTGTCAATTTAAGAATCCTGACTGTGTCCTACCAGCTCCTCTGGATCTCTATCTTTAGATCCAGAATCCAAGACTTTCGTGGCTTTACCCATGTCAATCACAAAACCAACTCCCAAGCCAGTCCTTTACCGACTGCAGCGTTGGGACGTTATAACCGAGAATCAGTATGTTATCGACATATACTATGAGAAATGCAATATTGCTCCCACTAATCTATTAGTAAACGCACAGTTCCTCTTCGTTCCTGTTCAAGTCAAAAACCTTGACTATTTCAACAGAACGAAGATTCCAACTCCGATGTGTTTGCTTCCATCCATGAATGGATCAATGAAGCTAACTTACACTTAGTGTAATTTTTCGGAGTCTGGGCTCACATTCGCTTCTTTGAATTTCGCAGGTTCGTCGCTTTCAATGATCATCAGATCATGCGAACTTTCAATGATCATCAAGTTCAACTAATGACGAGCATTCACTCTCGGATTAGTGACTGATTCTTTCATTTCTGCGAACTTCAGGCTCCACAGGTGTAGATTCTACAGAAATCTGTAAATCCATCCGCTGCTCTCCTTCAACAGGTTAAGCAGCCACCTGTATTTGTCGAATTTCTTCGAGTTACACTTTTACTCCCACTGTTCTTCTTTAAAAGTAACTTCCCTTCTTAGAAAACAGAATGGACGTAAAAGTAACAAGCCTTGGTTTCCCTAGGACAACCAGCGAAGCAGCACAACTACAAATACTCAGTAAAGACGAATTTGGATCGATTCCAATCCACATTTACGTGGTGTCTTTCAACTGATATTAGTGGAACTTATTTCAGCGTAAACTTAGATATTTCTAGAGCGTTTATTCTTAAAATATCATGGAAGATTCGTGTGACTCATCTTTAATCATTTCCGTTAAGATCTGATTCTTTCTCTTTGAAACACCTCCAGGTTTTCAGGAGAAATGAGCTGTGAAACGACTTCACGCTCAACCAGATGATCACACCATTGATGACTTAAGTATTCTCACTTGGATCTAATCCAGAGTCTCAATACTTCTGTCACTCACATTCTATACCTCATTCTAGAACTCTTTCGACCATGTCAAAAAATTCCTTCTTGTGTCTCATCAAATGAGCACAGTCTTACTCACTGAATTAATCAGTCGAGACAATGAAGTATAGAAAATTTTCTCTGGCATTACTGCTCATTGGACCACATACATGAGTATGTTCAATCTCCAATAAGCCTTTGGGCCTTTCTCTAGCTTAGCTAAGATAGACCCTTTGTCTTTTGGTCTAGTGAGTAGAATTCAAGTCTCATGAGACATTCATTCAAATGAGCCCAAAAGTTCATAACTATGGGATTTCTGAATCCGACTTACTCTCTGTGACCAAGACATTTATGCCAAGAAAAATCAGGTTTAATTCATTAGATTTAAACCAATTTGGTATTTATGTTACATCTAGGCATCCTTTGGTTTAAGATATAAAACCTATTCCTTGAATAGGGTGCTACAATTAATATTTCATTAAGATCAAAAGAACAAAACCTTGTCTTTTATCAAAATAAAATCATTCAAATTCTTACAAGAAAATGAAAAATACACTGCTTAAAGCAGGTACATTGTAGCAATTACTTAATACAAAACCAAGCCTTGAAGGCATCTACAAGTGAAAATTCTTTGACTGAGGCAGCATCCATAGCTCCTTCCAGACATGCAGTTTCACTTGCCCTTCCTTCAACGTTCTACTGTTGCTTAGGCTCTGCATATTATAACAAATATCAGTGCCACAACCAGTATCCAATACCTGCAAGGTAGAACTTGAAGTAACAACATGAATACCTGAGGAAGTAGTCTCATACATTAACTTCAACTCCTCATCATCTTCCATGAATTTTATGCAATCTCTCTTCCAATGCCCTATCTCTTTACAGTAGCAGCACTTACCAACGTAAGAGGTATCTGACTTGGGCTCGGAAGACACACGCTTGCCATGATTCAAAATCTGGACAACTTTGTCTTCACCCTTGTCAGTACTAGGTTTCATGAACCTACCCTTCACGTTTGGCTCAACCGTTTTGAGCATATTATGCAGTTCAGTCAACGTCTTCGTTAAGCCTTTCTTGATATAGTTCCTTCTGAACTTATCATAGCTTGACGGCAGTGACTGCAGAATGATCTCAGTTGCCAATTCTTGGCTAACTGGATAATCCAGTTTCCTCAGGTTATCAATATAACCTATCATTTCACTGACATGAGGACTCACCGAATTATCATTTGGTAGCTTGCAGCTAGTGAGAGACTTAACCAACTGGTATCTCTCCACTCTTATATGCTCCTGAAATTTCAATTTCAGGCTGCTGATCATCTCTATTGGCGACTCCATGTTCTCATATTGCTCCCGCAAGTCTGAGTCCATGGTAGCCAATATCAGACCACGCACATCTACCGCATCATTATAATGCTTATTCCAAACATCATATACTGCATGTGAAGCATTGGACCCGATCCTCACGGGGAGAGCTCTCTCAAGGACATAGTCCTTTCTCTCCTGTCTGAGGACTAGCCTCAGGTTCCGCGACCAAGTCAAGAAATTTGATCCGTTCAGCTTGTCCATCTTAAGGACATACCGGATCGAGAAAGTGTTTTGATTGTTTGTGCTAGTCATAACTGAAATATAAGATAAAAGGATTTTAGTTAATATGTTCAATATGATTAATCTTGTATTAAAATTAATATGATTAATCATGCATTATATTCAATAACATAAGTTACCCTCAATAGAATATAATGATTCCAAGATCCACATATAACTAAGATTAAAGTGGGCCACTGGCCATCACCCAACCTTAGCTTATATCGGTAAGCCCTACATCGGCTAATTATATCCGTGATATAACTCTTGGTTGTGAATCTGGGCCCGAGGCCCAATCCACTCTGATGTCTCAAGGCCCGGGACTCCCGATGGCCTAGTCAAGAAAACCAGACTATACAGTCATGTAATCATTAATGTCTGGGACTCCCAATGACATTTATGAATCACAAACCGTCTTACCCACGCAAAAGCAGACACCCTCACACTGTAAGGCCATGAATACAATTGAATGGGCTTCGACAGCTGACATAGAATGGACAAGACATCCAACGCTTGATATTATTTGAGGTTTGTAGGTTTATTTTAAAATTTCATTCCCAAAATAGAAGATTACTATTTCGGGAAACTTTCCATTTTAGGAAACCTACTATTTTTAGAAACTTTCTAAAATTGGAAACTTTCTAACTTTAGAAATTTCTTAAAATCCGAAACCCGCAAATCCAGAAAATTCTATTTTAAGAAACTTTCTAATTTCAAAATTTCGGAAACTTTAATTTAAAATCGACTTTATAATTTTATAAAATAAATTTTAAATCATTCTTAAGAAAGACTCAAATAATTGGCCCAATTGTTTTAACTTCTTGGCCCTAGGCCCAAGAATTGATCCATGTCCAAGACATGATCCAATTGTCCAATTATTTGACATAACCGGTCTGGTTCATTAAAATTGGTCTAACCAAATTTTAATTACTACGATGACCACAATTGTCAACCGGTTATTTACTAAACCGGACTTTCTCAATTTATTTGGTCCAACCAAATCAAATTAGAAAATCCTGGTTTAGGCACTAAATCCAATAATTCTTTCGACATTGGATTTCTTATCCCGGTTTAACCAGACTTAATAAATTTATTAAATCTGTTTATTAAACCAGAACGAATAATTTTAATTTAAAATCATTAAACCGAGCCTCAATCAACCATGTCGATCGATGAACAAACCGCATCGATCGATCCATCAATCGCGTCGATCGATCCATCAACCACATCGGTCGATGCTCTTAGCTTCGAATCCTGCATCGATCGTGCATCGATCCTGTATCGATCGATGCTTTCACGCATGCACTGAACCGAGTCAAAACCCTAACCGTGTCGATCGATGTGCACCAACCGCATCGGTCGATGCACCAATATCGAACCTGCATCGATCCTGCGTCGATCGATGCTTTCACGCGTTAACAGGTTTTGCCGAGAGTCTGTATCGACCGATACATTCGATCGTATCGATCGATTCTCACTCGGTTGTATCGACCGATCCATCCATTGCATCGATCGATGCAATGCGATCACAGCGATACTGATTTCTGAAAATCGCAAATACCAAATCAATATAGCTTGGATTTGCGATTTCAAGTGTGTTTAAGGTTCAATTTCTTGTTGCTTAAGTGATTTCTCTTATCAATAGTTGATTCAAAACACTTCTTAAACAAGAAAACAATCCTAAACATGAATCTAAACAAGAAGAACCAGAACCAATGGCTCTGATACCACTGAAGGATCTTTTGGTGTTAATCCTGATTCAATTCATCAGATTAATTGATCCTAAACATGCCAGATCTAGGTTCTCTTGAATAGAAACAAAGTAGATCTCACCTTTTACCTGTTTATTGCAGCGGAAAGGAAGAACAGGTCAGAGATCAGAGAGCCATCGAGAGATAACTCCTCCAGAGGTTCACACACGCACACCAGGCAGGAAGGAGGCTGCTAGGCCACTTGGGAACTCGCAGGAGAGAAAGAGAGGCGGCTCTGTTCGGTTATTTAGGTCTGAACTCGAGTTTTATTTATAAAACTTATCTGGTTCCGTTTGGGCCATTTGGCCCAAACACCAAATATCCTGTCGACGTTCGCACACTGTGTCGATCGACACCCCTTGTGTATCGATCGACACAGAGTAACCAAAACCTTTTATTCTCTCTCTAAATACAGTAAATGCCTAGCACTTTTACCATATTTCTGCTAAACCGTTCCTACACATTTTCCTGTTGGCTTAGGCGTGTGACCCATATGGGATCATATAATAAAGGCAATAAGTCCAAGACTTATAGATCATGAGCGGACTCTAGCAAGCCATCATGACCCCCAGTATTATATGACTTATGTCTGATCATTGACATACTCTTACTTTCTAGAGACAGTACAGAGATTACTGGACATAATTCCAACAATTAAACTCAGTTCTAGAACTCAAATCACGGAAATAGAGTTAACCAAATCTCTTTGCGAAAACTCTCTAAGCCTAAGTGCAGTAACCCAAATCTCTTTGCAATTACTAACAGATTAAACTTGCATTAAGTTCAAGTTCGATATGTTCACAAATAAACTAAGCCAAATCTCTTTGCGAATAATTTAATTGCTCAACCTAAATAGTTCAGATTCCTAAACCCCACTCTCGTGACGTATTTAGCAACCTAAGATCTAGATTCTAATTGATCAGGTTAGAACTAGCTTTAAGCACAATTTAGTTTGAAGAACATTCTAATCATGTGAATCCTAACTGAATTAAACAAGTCTAGCAAGTCATCAGACCCTAATGAGAAACCCTAAACTCAACTATGGATCTACTCAGACATGATTAATGAAAACATAATCAAAGAAATAATAGATTGCATATAAGAAATTAAATAGATAAAGGGGTTCGAAATCTTCTCCAAAATAAGTGAATACAGGAAATAGATCAGCCCCAAAAGCTCTAGAAATCTCTTAGCTCTAAGTATGAAAGCGTAACTAAATAAAACACCAAAAACTAGTATATATAGGCATAATCTCGGCTGGGGCTTCTGTGTAAATATTGAAACTATCTTGGGCTTCTTTGCAAATCTTCATAAGTTGTTAATTCGACGTGTACGGCCCATCTCGCGAGTGTGTCGACCGATGCACATTGTGTGTCGGTCGATGCATGATCAAATTCTCGAACAGTGAACTAAGCTCTCGGCCAAATCGTCCCAAAATGCCCAAAATGCTCCAAATATCTCCAATTAGCTCCAAACCTGATTTAACCTGTAAAAGACTCTAAACTAATACAAAAGACTCTAAAAACACATCTATATCATGGTATAAAGTGGGTAAAAACCATGATATATCAACAGCCTGTCAACCTATCCTATTTGGTTCCCTTCTCCCCTTCTATAAAGTAAAAAAAAAAAAGAGATAATAAACTAAGGATGAGTTAGTAACTTCGAAGTGGTCATGGGAGTGGTAGAGACCCCTATTATCTCCTATGCGATCCATGGAATGTGTCCAAAGTACACCCCATAACGGGAAGAACACTGATAAAAAAAATAAAATGATACCCAATGGGGAAAAATCAGTTGTTAAAGAAGGGAAAGAGAAGAAAGGGACTAGAGAAAGATAGTATGGTGGTCTAGAGCTGATAAGGTAAGAATCCATGTGCCCTTTGATCGATACTCCTTAGGTGAGACCGCACTTAAATACTTGCAGAAGTCAGTAGGGAGAATTTGAATGCTTGAATGTGATTGTGGAGTTTACCTAGGACAGTTTCTAAGTGTGGGGGAAGTACATGTTGGTCTTGATATTCTGTGATTGATTCTTTCAGTGGTTTACTAAGGGGAATCTGAGTATTGTAGCTTCTAGGATGAAATGAGTTTCTGAAGAGTTTTCAAACCTCTTCACCAAGCTTTAGTTCTATGTTTTGCTTGAGGGCAAGCAAAGGCTAAGTGTGGGGGAGTTGATATATCATGGTTTTTACCGGTTTTATGCCATGATATAGTTGTGTTTTTAGTGTCTTTTGTGTTCTTTTAGAGTCTTTTACAGGAATAATCAGGTTTGGAGCTAAATTGGAGATAATGGAGCATTTTGGAGATTTTTGGAGTGTTTGGCCGAGCAATAGAGTTCTCTGTCCGAAACAGAGAAAGGTGTCGATCGTTGCATGCCTAGCATCGATCGTTGCACCAGCGAGATGGGCCAAAACTCGGCAGTTTAGAAGAATCAAGATATTGCACTTTGATCCAGAAGTTCCTGATATTTACTAAGAAGCCCCTGGCCGAGATTAGACCTATATAATAGAGTTTTTAGTGTTTTAATTAGATACGCTTTACAATACACTTTCATAATTAAGAGCAGAGGATTTTTAGAGCTTTTGGGGCTGATCCGAACCTGTTACATCATCTGTATTTGGAGAAGATTTCGAACCCCTTTAATCTTTTATCTTTTATGCAATCTATTATTTCTATGATTATGTTTTCATCAATCATGTCTGAGTAGATTCCTTGTTAGGTTTAGGGTTTCTCACATAGGATTTCATGACCTGCTAGACTTGTTCAATTTCAGTTAAGGATTCAAACCATATCTGTTCTTCAATTTAATTGTGCTTAAAGCTAGTTCTAACCTGATCAATTAGAATCTAGATCTTAGGTTGCTAAATACGTCACGGAAGTGGGGTTTAGGAATCTGAACTAATTAAATTGGGCAATTAAACTTTGCGCAAACGGAAGTCTGGTTTAGGATAATTGTGAACATATCAAACTTGGAATTAAAGCTGGTTTAATCTGTTAGTTCTCGCAAACGAAAGTTTGGTTTGCTGCACTTAGACTTAGAGAATTATCGCAAAGGAATTTGGTTAATTCTATATCTGTGTTTTGAGTTCTAGAACTGTGCTTAATTAGATCCTTGCTGAATGAACTGTCTGCTTGTCTGATTTCCTGAGAACGCCCTAGACCTAGCGCTCTTAATAACTTGCTTTCACAACCAACAATCTTTGCTATCTGCTTACTTTCTTGCATTGCTATTTAATTCAATTACATTGCTTTCTTCCTAGTTAAATTCCTGTTCTTGAGCTATTGAACACCGGAGTCTCTGTGGATTTCGATACCCTATATACTACATTGATATTGCTGTGCACTTGCAGTTTAGTATAGTTATTAATTCTTGACCTATCATAGGATTAGGGTGATTAGGGGTGATCAATAGATTTCTAGTGGTTAATTGTTTAAAACCTCATCTGTCAAAGTGTGTTTAATGTCTAATTAGCCTTGATCAAGTTGATTAGAATGCTTAAGATTTATTGTTCACAACATGTTCGATGAAATTCCTGTTCATAGCTTTGATAGAACTTTCACATTCTAGCGCATGAGAATGTATGTTTAGAGTGATTGTTAGTTGTTTGGAACTTGTTTGATTGCTTGCTTGATTCTAATTCACAAATGAGAATTTGTTCTTGGATTAGGATTAAGTAAAGAGATTAGTATTAAGAGATTAAACTGATCGTATCGTTGTGTTCTTTACTAGGAGGTTAATTAGTTTGAAGTTTGAATTAGGATTCCTTGATCATCCCGAGTCACCTGTCCGTTGACCTTAACCTTTAGGCCTTATCCTTGTCATTGATTGAATCACTTGTTTATTTGCTTTGTTTACTTCGGTTTGATTTGTTTTCGTTAGGATTGTTAGAAATTGAAATTAAATTGTTTGATTTGACTCTGAAGGTTTAGTTTGTTCTTATTGGTTTTATCCATCCCAGAATAGGTTCGATACCTCAAAGCTACATCGATAAGCTTGAGGAATTGATACCTCAAAGGATGCTAAAATCCTGGTTATCAGTGTTTCATATTGTTACTAATCTCTTTTTCGTGTTTTTCTTTTTTTTTGCAGGAAACTTGCGAGAAAGAGCACTCAGTGTCGATTGACACCAACCTAGTGTCGGTCGCCACCTTTCGCGGAAGCAACCAGGAAGGTTCAGAAATCTGAGAGGATGACGAACCCGAATGTTGTTGTGTTGATTCAGGATGCAGAAGGTGTTTTGAGAGATTTGTAGAACAATCCCTACAATGCTCAGCGACAGAGAGTTGATGCTGAAGGAAATGTAATCCCTGAGCCTGAGCTACAGATTGTTAATCCTCCTGCTGAGAGGACTCTTGCTGACTAGAACATGCCAGATGAGTTCTATGCCAACAGGTCTGCGATTGTGCCTCCTCCTTTTGAAAGGAACGACTTCGAGCTTAAGACTGAGTATTATGCTCTTCTGAGGTAGCACCCTTTTCATGGACTTCCGCATGAGCAACCCATGGACCACATTGAGGATTTTGAAGCCTTCATCACTGGAATAAAGCACAATGGAGTGGGTTATGACTTCATGTACCTCAAGCCTATCCAATATTCTCTCGCTGGGGAGGCTGCAGCTTGGCTCAAGCAACTTCCACCTGGGAAGCTAACCACTTGGGATGCAGTGAAAAGAGAGTTCTTGAGAAATTTCTATGATGATGCTCGCTTTGATTAGCTCAGACAGGATCTTCTGACATTCACTCAGGGACCTACAGAGCCTCTTAAGACTGCCTGGGTGAGATTTAAGATGTAGTAACGAGACTGTCCTCATCACGGATTATCTGAAGTTCAGTTGCTGGGGAATTTCTTCAAAGGTGTCGATCTTTGGTACCAATCAGCGTTGGATGCTGCCAGCAATGGCAACTTCAACACCAGGACTCCAGAGCATGCCAAGGTATTGATTGAGAACTTGGTGAGCAGCAATAGCGCTAAGAATGCTGATCTGGAGAGGCAAAAATCTGGTGGGAGAGCTGATAGCTCACAGATAGCTGAGATGAGGAACAAGATTACTCTGTCCACAACATTTTGCATGGGAAAAAGCAACCCCATGAAGCTTCTGAAGCTGGAGAGTGTACTCAAGAAGCTGTCAATTACATTTGAGGGACAGGATTTCAAAAATATGGCACTCATAAGCCTTTCCAGTAGCAGAGCAATTTCTTCTCAAGGAACTATGGAGTTTCTTCTTATCAGGCACCTCCTGTTACTAATGCTCATGAGAGTAGATTAGAAGCTATGATGGAGCAGTTACTTGAGGGGCAGACAAAGACCACTGTGGACTTCAACAAGAAGTTTGATGTTGTGTATCCAGATCTGAATGGGAAGTTTGAGTCTTTGAACAATCATGTAAAGCAGCTAGATACACAGGTGGCTCAGATTTCAAGTTCTGTCAAAGGGAAGAATGCTCAGAATGCTCATGTCAACGCCATCTAAGTTCAGGTTGAAGATAGGATGGATCAGGAAGAAGAAATTTAATTATCTACAAATAAATTTTGTTTAATTGAATTGTGAACAAATCAAACTTGCACTTAAGGCTAGTTTAATCTATTAGGAATTGCAAAAAAATTTGGGTTTTTGCTAATTAGACTTAGAGAATTCTCGCAACGAAAGTTGGTTAGTTCTATCTTGTGTTTGAGTTCTAGAACCGGACTTAATTTGATCCTGACTGATAATTGATCTGCTTGTCTGATTTCCTGAGAATTCCCTAGACTTGACGCTTTTAGTACTTTCTACACAAAACCGTTCTTGCTACTGGTTTACTTTCTGCTTAGTTATTTATTTTCAGATTAGTATCGCCTAGCTTAACTTGACATTCTATAGTCTATCGTAAGATTTCTTGAGACTTTGTGGACTCGACCCCTAGATACTACATTTGCATGTGCACTTGCAGTTGAACTTAGGGAAGTAAACTCTGAGCATACCAGATTTCACTGGGGACAGTGCAGTCTAAGTGTGGGGGAGGTGGTTACTGACATCGTGTTTTGTTTCTTAGAGACAGTCCCTTGTTTTCTTTGGTTTTCAAAGTTGTTTTATTGAGCCAAAATCAGTATGAAACTATGATTTTTCGAGGAAAAGTTTTCTCTGGAACCGGAACTAAGTGACCATTGGACAGACTTGCAGGAACTCTATGACTATTAGAAAACCCCAAACGGATCAACTTACCAAGGACACCCATATCTAACCAGGTATTCAGAGGATCCATCACTAGTCTCACCTTTAATCTTGACCATAATTTGCTCACTTAGGGCCTTGGTAATCTTTGGGTCGGATTCCTCTGATGTATTTGGCACAGCCTGTAATCATGTCTGAGTTTGGTTTCTGATTTTCCCCTCCCTTGAAAAGTAAAAAAAAAAAGAGAGAGATAAAAACCGAGGATACGCTAGTAGCTTCAAAGTGGTCACGGGAGTGGTAGAGATCCATATTACCTCATGTGTATCCATGGAAAGATCCAAAGTTAAACCCTAATAAAAGGGAAGAGCACTGATAGAAAAAAATAAAATGATACCTAGTGGGAAAAATCAGTGCTAAGGGAGAAAGTGAAAAGAAAGGAACCAGAAACCGACAGTTTGGTGGTCAGACACCGAATTGTTGAGTCCATGTGTCCTCTTATTCGATACTCCCTCTGTGATACCGCACCTAGTTGTATACAGAGGCTTGTGTGGTGAACTTGAATGTCCTAATCTGATTGTGGAGTTTACTTGGGAAAGTTGCTAAGTGTGGGGGAAGTATATTGTGGTCTTGAGTCCTGTACGAAAGTTTTAAGTGGCTTACTAAGTGAATGTGAATGCGAAAGTTCCTAGGAAGAAATGAGTTTCTGTGTTTTCAAACCTCTTTCTTATGCTTTGGTTCTTTACTTGCTTGAGGGCAAGCAAGAGTTAAGTGTGGGGGAGTTGATATATCATGGTTTTTATAGGTTTTCAACCATGATATATGTGTATATATTGAGTCTTTAACCTTGTATTTGGAGTCTTTAGAATCTTTTGCAGGTTTAGGTACGTTTGGAGCTTATCTGGAGATTCTGGGAGCTTTTGGAGTGATTCTGCAACATACATGGATTTCACAGAGTTCACTGGGTGCATCTGCACTGAGTGTCGCCTGACGCTGAAGTGGTGTTGCCCGACGCCATTTAAGGAAGAAATTCATGCGCGTCAAAAATACAGATTTGGAGATTTGCAAGATTTACCGAGAAGTTTCCCATATTTGCAAGAAGGCTCAAAAACTTGTTTTAGCTATGAATTAGGTTTTAAAGCCACTTGTTAGGCTAAGTTTTATTCTGAGTTTTGTTCTAGAGAGATTAGAAGATTTGGGGCTGGTCTTGTACTCGAGAGAGACTTGATTTCAAACCCTTGTTCTTACTCTTTTGGTTTTATATATGATCTCTACTTTGATTATGTCTATTGCCATGATTGACATGTCTGAGTAGTTTTCTTGTTAGATTTAGGGATTCTCACTAGGGATTTCATGGAACTATAGATTGATTATTTAATTAGGATTCAAACCATCTAGTTTTTCATCTAGATTGTTCTTAACGCTTAATCTGAATTACCTAATTTGATTATTGATATCAGATTGATTAGTGCAGCGAGAGTTGGTTAATTGATTGGAAAAGTAGCTGAGCAAATAACCTATTCGCAAAGAGATTTGGCTTAGGGAATTTGTGAACGAAAGAACCTGAATTAAATGCATGTTTAGAACTCTAGAATTCGCAAAGAGATTTGGTTTTCTTGGTTGTTAGCCATAGTTAGCATTCGCAGCGAGAGTTGGCTTGTTATATGATTGTGATTCTAGTTTTAGAACATCGATATCTGAATCATGTTGATTGGTTGATCTGTGTTCCTGATTTCCTGAGAACTTCCAAAGTCTAGCGCCTTCGTTCATTGATCACAAACCGTTTGTTAATTAATTGCTTATTTACTGCTTTCTCATCTGTCTTGCTTAGCTTAATTCGACTACATATAATCTATCGCGTGAAACTAGAGTCTCTGTGGATTCGATACCCTTTATACTACGATTGCATATCTGTGCATTTGCAGTTAGAATAGGGATTAAAACTTTGACCTATCATGGTCACAATGCGAATATATTTTCTTTGGTAAATGATGTAATAAAAATAAACATGGGTCCAGTCTTGACCAACGTACAAGCTAATTCTCGGTGTTGTATCCTCCTGCTTGCAAAGATATATTTCAAACACACAAACATATGCCTTTGTTGTGCTCGGGTTAGTTTTCTCTGGGGATTTGGATTAGCTGATTGTTATATTTTTCATTCTCCTTAATATCCTCATCAGTAACCTTTGTAGCAGTCTGTTCGAGACATGATACTTGGACTTAACCATCTAACATATTGGACATCCAAATACCCACTTTGCTACATTCCGCTTGATCCCAGCCAAATAGTAGCATATCTTCAAGTCACGACACATCTTGGTAGTCTCTGTGTGAATTAGGATTAGACTGATGAGATTCCTTAAGGATTTCATCTTGTAACGCTTAGGTATTTGGAATATTAAGATCGAAGCCAGCCACTTTCTCCACCCATTTCCTTTGTCTCAGATTATGTTCATGTTGAGTAAAGATGCACTTTAAACTCTTATGATCGGTGAAGACTTGGATCTTTGCACAATCGAGAGAAGATCTTAATTGTACACCAATTCGACCATCTCAAAGTCGTGGGTCGAGTAATTTACTTTCTTAATTGCCTTGAAGTATAGGTTATAGTGTTACATTACTAAAACTAAAAAAAACGAACCTCACTTGTCATGCATTAGTATAAACCAAATAAATTTGGTCGGTCGGTCTTTGGTAGAGCCGACATTTGAGTATCCGTCAGCATTTTCTTAATTTATAGAAACTAGAGTTTGATCCGCACTACGCGTGCGGGTTTTTTTCATTTTCATTCATATTGAAGAATTGTTTGATTTAAAATTTATGTTTTTTTGGGTCGAATCTAAAATTTATGTTTATATCGAATTTTTAGTATTCATCTATGGTAGGTACCTAATTTTGGTTTGTCATAATTTTAGTTACTAAGCAGTTATTTTTGAGTTTGATACAACATTTAATCTATGCTAATATATGTTGTTTAGTATTCATATGTGCTAGTTAACTAATTATTGGTCTGTTTAGATTTTAGATGTTTTTGAATGAGTTTTAGAAAATATTTGAATTATTTTTAGTGAAATTTACTCTAAGTAATATAAATCTTTAGAGTAATTACTTACTAAGTATTCATAACCCTAAGTTTATTAACTTAGTGTTTAAGATGTGAAAAATGACCTAAATACCCAGTTCTAAACACTTACTATTTATAATATGTTTACCTTAAAAAAAATAAAATTATATTTATATAAACTAAAAACCAATAATGTCCACACAAAAACCGATTTTTTAATAAAGAAAATAATGATTTAATGGTAAAAAAAAAGAAGATAAAAAGAGCCTTTTTGGTTTGTTTTATTTAAGCTACAGTATACCAAAAAAATTGAATGTATGTCATATAATCTTAGACCACGTACAACGCCGGGCTCTTAATGGTTTTAGGCCCGGTTTCATATGCACTTTTATTTAAAGTTAAAAGATTAATGGGTATTTCGTTAAGGATCGGTTCTTATATTAGAGCCTTAAGAGCCCGATCCTTAACGAGGTGGCACTATCCCATTCGTATATTTTTTTTTTTCGCGATGAAACGACAACCTTTGTTGTGTTTCGTCATCACCACACGAGAGACGAGTTTGTTTCTGGAGAGGCGATCGAGAGGCGATTTTTAGGGTTCCACAGCAAATCTCGTATCCTGTTTACCCGTGAGTTATGTGTTCATCGGATCATTTGCTTGTTTATTTGTAGATTTAGGGTTCTTCTTTTGATTCCGATGCGTTTTAGGTCCCACTTCTAGGGTTTGATTTGGGGTCGGCAATTAGGGATTTTAAGGGATCGGGTGTTTTCTACTTTTTTGGGTGTCGATTAGTGATTTCATTATCCTTTTGTTACATGCATTAAGAGCTATCACTTGATTTAAGGATTCGGTTTCGCGATATGGTTGTTACAAGATAGGTTGTTCTTGATCTCTTTTTGATGTCGATTAGTGATTTCATTATCCGTTTTTGGGTGTCGATTAGTGATTTCACTATCCGTTTGTTACATGCATTAAGAGCTACCACTTGATTTAACACTGTGATATGTTGCAGGATCGATGGCAGACCCCGAGAGGAAATCAATGAAACGAGCCAAGGAATACTTTGAATAAATCGGCTATGTAGCCGACGCACAGTATGGCATTCCCACTAGGTGTCCTTGTGGAGGAGGCATTGTGCCCGAGATGGCAGAAGGAGAACTTGTGATATATCATGGTTTTTACTAGTTTTAGGCCATGATATAAGTGTGTTTAGTGTCTTTTTGTGTTCTTTTAGAGTCCTTTACAGGTATAATCAGGTTTGGAGCTGAATTGGAGATAATGGAGCATTTTGGAGATTTTTGGAGTGATTGGCCGAGAGATAGAGTTCACTGTCCGAAACAGACAGACGCATCGATCGTTGCACACCTGCAACGGTCGTTGCACCAGCGAGATGGGCCGAAACTCGGCGGTTTATGAAGAGTCAAGAATTTGCACTTTGATCCAGAAGTTCCTGATATTTACAAAGAAGCCCCTGGCCGAGATTAGACCTATATAATAGAGTTTTTGGTGTTTTAATTAGATATGCTTTACATTACGCTTTAATAATTAAGAGCAGAGGATTTCTAGAGCTTTTTGGGGCTGATCTGAACCTATTACTTCATCTGTATTTGGAGAAGATTTCGAACCCCTTTTACTCTTTATCTTTTATGCAATTTATTCATCATATGATCATGTTTTCATTATCTATGTCTGAGTAGATTCCTAGTTAGGTTTAGGGTTTCTCACATAGGATTTCATGGCTTGCTAGACCTGTTTAAATCAGTTAAGGATTCATAACTATATATGTTCTTCAATCTAATTGTGCTTAAAGCTAGTTCTAACCTGATCAATTAGAATCTAGATCTTAGGTTGCTAAATACGTCACGGAAGTGGGGTTTAGGAATCTGAACTAATTAGGTTGAGCAATTAAACTTCTCGCAAACGAAAGTTTGGTTTAGGTTAATTGTGAACTTATCAAACTTGGAATTAATGCTAGTTTAATCTGTTAGTTCTCGCAAACGGAAGTTTGGTTTGCTGCACTAGACTTAGAGAATTATCGCAAAGGAATTTGGTTAGTTCTATATCTGTGTTTTGAGTTCTAGAACTGCGCTTAATTAGATCCTTACTGAATGAACTGTCTGCTTGTCTGATTTCCTGAGAACACCCTAGGCTTGAGGCTTTTAGTTTATTGCTTTCACAACCAACTTGCTACTGTTTACTTTCTCGCACTGCTTTTAATTAAATCACATTGCTTTCTTCCTAGTTTAATTCCTGATCTTTCGTTCTATTGAATACCAGAATCCTTGTGGATTCGATAACCCTATATACTACAACTACTGAACTGTGCACTTGCAGTTAGATAATAGGGATAAAACTTAGACCTATCAACTTGCTGACTTTCTTCCCGGCAAACGTTTCTTCACCTGCGATGTGTACCAGGTAAGGACCTTAGTTTTATTTTTCTAACTTGTATGTTGTTTAACTAATCCTTGTTGTGATATGTAGGCCGATGGGTTGCATTTCAGGCAACCCTGGGTGCTCGGTGTTGAGGAAGAGATCCGTAAGATCATTAGAGAGCATGTGAAATTGATGGTAAGTTCCTTTCTGTTTGTTATTTATTTCTAGAACCTTAAGGACTTTGCTTTATAAATCACTGACTCTTCTATCTGTTATCTTGCAGGTTGAGGTGGCTCAGCTGACTTTGCGTGTGGATGAGCTTGATAGAAGTTTGTTGTACTCTACCTACTCTACCTATCTTTATGGTTTTATGTGTCACAAGTGTACTTGTTTTTTGTAATGTTGTGATGCTTTGGTATGTTTAGCTCACGGGTATGAATATTTTGTTGTATTATGATCCACGGGATGTAAACATTATGTACCTAGTAGCTTTGTTGTTCTATTTAAGTTGTCAAACTCCTACTAATGTGAACAACAAATTTCTCAGACTTCCTCTCTTTCCAATCTAAAAAATCAGCAACAACTAGTATTCTTTTTAATTTCACACTTTGAAGAAAATGTCTTGGTCTTCAACTGATGATCTTGCAAATCACTTAAATGATGCTTTTGATCAAGTGTTCGAGCAACATTTCGATGACACTTTTGAGGCCATCGTAGAAGGTGAAACATCGAAGTCCAAGAAACGAGCTTATTTAGAACGAAATCGCGAAGAGGGCCACGACCGTTTATGGGAAGATTATTTCAGTGATGATCCCACTTTTCCACCTCGTATATTTAGACGTCGTTTCCGAATGAACAAACCATTGTTCTTGCGGATTGTTGATCGCCTGTCACAAGAAGTTCCGTACTTTCGTCAGAGAAGAGATGCAATAGGGAGGTTCGGTCTATCTGCACTACAGAAGTGTACGGCAGCAATTCGTATGATGGGATATGGCACAGCTGGTGACGCTACAGACGAATATCTTCGACTAGGTGCAACCACTGCACTTCTATGTTTAGAAAATTTTACCGATGGAATAATACAGTTGTTTGGAAATGAGTATCTAAGGAGATCGACGCCAGAAGATCTACAACGACTACTCGATATTGGAGAAATACGCGGGTTTCCTGGTATGATAGGAAGCATCGACTGTATGCATTGGGAGTAGAAGAATTTCCCAACCGCTTGGAAAGGGCAGTACACACGTGGTTCTGGAAAACCAACCATCGTCTTGGAGGCTGTTGCATCACAAGATTTGTGGATATGGCACGCCTTTTTTGGACCTCCAGGTACCTTGAACGATATTAATGTTCTAGATCGGTCACCCGTTTTTTATGACATATTACAGGGCCGAGCTCCTAAAGTGAGTTACGTAGTTAACGGACACAACTACGATATGGCATACTACCTCACTGACGGTATTTATCCAAAATGGGCCACCTTTATCCAGTCTATACCACTTCCCAGAGGCCATAAGGCTGAGTTATTCGCTAAACGACAAGAAGCTGTACACAAAGATGTCGAACGTGCTTTTGGAGTACTGCAAGCTAGGTTTGCAATTGTTAAAAAACCGGCACTTCTTTGGGACAAGGAAAAAATAGGAAAGATTATGAGATCATGTATCATACTGCACAATATGATAGTAGAAGACGAACGATATGGATACACTCAGTATGATATATCTGACTTCGTAGAGGGAGAATCAAGCCGGTGTTCTCAAGTGGATTCCTCGTATTCTATGGACATGCCTACTAATCTCGGTAATATGATTGGCATTCGGAATCAAGTTCGTGATCAACGAATACATAATCGTTTGAAAGCTGATTTGGTCGAGAATATATGGCAAAAATTTGGACATCTTGAGAGATA
The DNA here is from genome assembly GCA_030180135.1 of Orychophragmus violaceus. NCBI lineage: Eukaryota > Viridiplantae > Streptophyta > Magnoliopsida > Brassicales > Brassicaceae > Orychophragmus > Orychophragmus violaceus. The sequence continues at coordinate 84,053,730 of CM058231.1, forward strand.
ATTATTGTTTGTTGAAATTATAAAAATGTAATAATAAGAACTTTTTAAAAAATTGGGAATTTTTTTTTTTTTTAAGAAATCCAAAACGGGTAACACCAATGGAGGCCAAAATGAAGGAGAGGTTCTTAACAAATCAAATCAACAACATATATTAATAAAAAAGGTTAAGGACTCCAAAATGGAGGCCACGAGTGGACTTGCTCTTATTAAAAAAAATCGTTAAGTGGTATCCAGGTGTTTAACAGAAGAATGGCACCTAGGAGAACAAATGAGGGCCTGGACTAGACAAATCTAGGCGTTAATAACTATTATACATTTATTTTATATTATTTTTATATTTGGTGCTTATTTAAAACAAAGTTTGTACATTAGTTAAAAAATAAAAAATTAGCATTATAAATTAATTGATTTAGAAATATAATTTAAAACTTGGAATGAAGTACAAATAATTAAATAAAGAAGAAAAATAAATTTAGATTGCACAACAAGTAAAGTAAGAATGAAAATGATTTATTTAAATATTTAGAATAGTGAAAATTTTAAAATATTTTTGTTTTGGTTTATTTTCTCTAAGCTACAGTGTACAAAAAAATTATAAACCATAATTACTTTTTGGTCTATTTAATCTTTAGAACAGTGAAAATTTTAGAATATTTCCATTTTGGTTTATTTTTAATATTTAGAATAGTGAAAAATTTATAAACAATAATTACATTTTGGTTTATTTTCTTTAAGCTATAGTGTACAAAAATGAATGTATATCATATAATCTTATTCAAAAAAGGAGCTAGCGATATGAATATTTCCGGTTTTGAAAAAAAAATTAAACTTTCTATTTTTGAAGTAATCTAATTATTTAATTGCCTTAAAGCAATATTTTCGAAAATTCCATAAAATCAGAAAAAAGTATTTTCTAAATTTTAGAAAAGTAAATAAGAAATTTTTTCGACAGTTGCATAAATTTATTATTAATTAAAAAAATACTTATTTAGAGAAATTATTAGTTTATAAATTTTTGGAATTTTAGAATTGAAAATTTTCCAATTTTTTGAAAAAACTATAAACCTACTTATTTTATAAATATGTGATATTTTAAAAGTTTTAGAAATCATTTTCTAAACATTAAAATTTAAATTTAAATTTAAAATTTCAAAAAAAAATTTCTAAACATTAAAATTAAAATTAAAGTTTCAGAAATCATTTTCAAAACATTAAAATTTCTACCGAAGTTTATTTTAAATTTAAAAGTTAGTGTTAAACATTAAATAATGAAAAACTAACAAATATGCAAATAAAAATATTAATTCTAAAATGGCATGTCAATAAATTTGAAAAATCTGTAGAAAATTATAATAAATATGTAACAAATAAAATAAATATGTAACACTATAACATTGGTTTAATAATTTTTTTAACCCTTTCGTCTTTGTAACGGAGTTTCTTAAATCTGCAACAAATGAAAAAACAGTAACATTGAAAATAAAGTCTGTAATTTAAATCCGCAAATTATTGAAAAAATTACAAAATCATAAAAAAATCTTCAACACTAGCCAAAAATTTACAAATAAAATCCGCAAAAATTTAAAAATCTGTAACAAACGAAACAAATCTGCAACACTACATACTACTTTAGTAATAAAAAAACAACAATTTTCTTTGTTACGGAGTAATATTTTATCCGCAACAAAGAAAAAAATCTGCCACACATAAAATTAAATCTGCACCCAAAAATCTATAAATTCCCAAACAAATCTGCAACCACAAAAGTCTTTAACACAAGGCTGCGGATTTAAATTCGTAGGGAAGGTGGCAATTTCGTAAATAAGTAATTTTTTTCTGACATGGAAAAAAAATTAATGGTAATTCGGTAATTTTTTTCCTTCCAAATGGTTATGAGGTTAGTTTAGACAATAAAATAGAGGGAAAAAATGTCAAATGATTAGTACTAGCCTAGTAATTGCTCTATTTTTTATACTAGATAAATAAATTACCCTTGTTTTTATTTATTTTCGTTCACATCGTATAAGTGTTTCATTTTTTGAAACTGAAGTTACCGCACTCCGCTTAGTATTGATATATGATAGTCAAATAATTATTTATCCGTTTACATTATAGTTCTTATTTTATACCTGATTTTTTTTGTTTAGTTTGAGAATCAGTTTTGGACGCAAATTGATTCTAATTTATTTGTTTTTTAAACATTATATAATTGATTTAAAGATATAAGATAACTAAAAAAATCTAAAAAAATCCAACAATAACTGTTATTGTTAACGTTTATTACACCTAAAGGAATGAAACATATTGCCGAATAGTTCATCTATAATTGAAAGATGAAAATAAATATAAACTATAGTCATCACAGATTACTAAAAATATATTTGAAAACAATGTTCATGTTTTTTTTCTTTTGAGGTTTATCTTCTTTGTCGACAATCAAAATTTTTAATCCCTTCTTCGAGGTCAGCCTAGATACTGCGACATAGAGTTGTTCTTGTGAAAACACATGTCTTGATAGAAATAACTCAACTTTTGATAATGATTGTTATTGGCTCTTGTTGATTGCTAAAGCAAAAGCCATTGACAATAGAAATTGTCTCATGCACATTTTGAATGGTAGTTTTGTATCTGATGGTGTTATCAACAACCTAGGGATGAATCCTTTATCTCTAACTTCTTCTCCAGTAATAACTCTTGCTTCCACCATAATATCGTATAGCTGGGTAATTTGAAGTCTTGTGTCATTCATTAACCCCCCTGTTTAAATCAGAACATAGCAGAATATGTAAAAGAGTATATGAATTTAATAATAGTGTTAGAGACTATTAGAACATGTATGATCAATATTATGAAGCAACATCACATGACAGCCAATCTTCAACCTTATACTATGGTTTGGTAGCCTAAAAACCTTAATACTATTTAGAAAATCAGAACTAAGTGGTTCACTGTTTGCTGAGCTTTTATCAGACGTGTCTATACTATTTGAACTTAAGTAAGTCTGTTCCTCACCTGCAATTGAAAGAAACGTTATTATATGTTTAAAAATAATTTCGCATGTTTAAGAAATAATTCTTAACTTACCATCGAGCTTATCTAACATATTCTCATTAATCATATTGGCATCCTCGTTTGTTGGACATAGTATAGCTCTTTCTTGAAAAAACTTTGGTTCTTTAGCTTCTTGAAGCAAATCAGATTCTCCGTATATTTCCTTGCTTATAGCTTCAATTGGATTATCTGAATTTGTAATTAGAAACTCTTCTGGGATATCGATTAGAGCCTCACCATCATTAGGTTCTGTAATTTTTTCATCGCCAACAGCTAATAACTAATTCGAGAATTCTTCAAGTTCAATAGCCTCTTCAGCGGTAAGATTATTAGAACATAACCACATGTTCTTCGTAAGTTTAAGAACCTTATAATGTTCCCAAATATATGATGAATTTAGTGCAGCCAAGACAATTTCAGCCCTACAAGCGCCATGAATAACATGAAGTATCTGTCTAAAATCACCTCCAAGCACCACAACCTTGCCACCAAAAGGCTTGTCGCATTTATTCCCAATTATATCATTCAAACTTCTATCTAGTGATTCAAAACAGTACTTGCTCATCATAGGTGTTTCATCCCATATAATCAGAGAAGCTTCCTTGATTAAATTAGTTTGATATGTTCCATGTGTCAAGTTTCATGTGGAAAACTCGACAGGACTAATAGGTATTCCAAACCTTGAATGAGCAGTTCTTCCACCTTGTAGCAACAGTAAAGCAATTCCGCTAGAGGCAACATTAAGAACAATATCTCCATTACATCTAATTGTAGCTAAAAGTAACTTCCAAATAAATGTTTTCCCAGTACCACCAAATCCATAAACGAAAAACAGACTGCCTCTATCATTTACCACAACATCAATTATCTCTTCGTAGATTTTCCTCTCTTCATTTGTCAACTTTAGAATATCTCTCTCGTGAGTGGCCAACAGTTCTTCACAATCATAACTTCTTTCATCAAGTATCAAAACATTTTCTACCTTCTGATTTAAATGAGGTATATCAGGAATGGTTTTATACCTAGCGAGTGTTGATAGGTTGTAAGTTTTACCCTATTCTAAAATGCAAGTGCACAGTATCGTCAAAGTAGTATATAGGGTTATCGAATCCACAGGGACACTTGGTCTCAATAGATCAGAACAGTAGAGATTAATACTAGAAATAAGCAGATGGTGAAGTAAATAAATTGCGAAGCAAGAAAGTAAACAGTAGCAAGTTGGTTGTGAAAGCAATAAACTAAAAGCGTCAAGCCTAGGGTGTTCTCAGGAAATCAGACAAGCAGACAAGTTAATCAGTCAGGATCAAATTAAACTCAGTTCTAGAACTCAAATCACGGAAGTAGAATTAACCAAATCTCTTTGCGAAAACTCTCTAAGTATAAGTGCAGTAACCCAAATCTCTTTGCAATTACTAACAGATTAAACTAGCATTAAGTTCAAGTTCGATATGTTCACAATTAAACTAAACCAAATCTCTTTGCGAATAATTTAATTGCTCAACCTAAATAGTTCAGATTCTAAAACACACTCTCGTGTCGAATTTAGCAACCTAAGATCTAGATTCTAATTGATCAGGTTAGAACTAGCATTAAGCACAATTTAGTTTGAAGAACATTCTAATCATATGAATCCTTAACTGAATTAAACAAGTCTAGCAAGTCATTAAACCCTAATGAGAAACCCTAAACTTAACTATGGATCTACTCAGACATGATTAATGAAAACATAATCATAGAAATAATAGATTGCATATAAGAGAATAAAATATCAAAGGGGTTCGAAATCTTCTCCAAAATAAGTGAATACAGGAAATAGATCAGCCCCAAAAGTTCTAAAAATCTCTTAGCTCTAAGTATGAAAGAGTATCTAAATTAAACACCAAAATCCTCTATATATAGGCCTAATCTCGGCTGGGGCTTCTGTGTAAATACTGGAACTATTCTGGGCTTCTCTGCAAATCTTCATAACTTGTTAAACCGACGCGTACGGCCCATCTCGGTAGTGTGTCGACCGATGCACAAGGTGTGTCGGTCGATGCTTGATCAATAAATCGGACAGTGAGTTAATCTCTCGGCCAAAACGTCCCAAAAGTCCCAAAATGCTCCAAATATCTCCAATTAGCTCCAAACCTGATTAAACCTGTAAAAGACTCTAAACGAACACAAAAGACACTAAAAACACATCTATATCATGGCATAAAATGGGTAAAAACCATGATATATCAACTCCCCCACACTTAGCCTTTGCTTGCCCTCAAGCAAAACAGAGAACTAAAATGCAGTGAAGAGGTTTGAAAACTCTTCAAAACTCATTTTGTCGTAGAAGCAGCAGCATTCAGATTCCCCTTAGTAATCCACATGAAAGAATCAACCTGCAGACATCAAGACCAACATATACTTCCCCCACACTTAGCAACTGTCCTAAGTAAACGCCACAATCACATTCACGCATTCAAATTCTCCCTACTGACTTCTGCATATATTTAAGTGTGGTCTCACCTAAGGGGTATCGATCTAAAGGCACATGGATTCTTACCTTGCCAGCTCTAGACCACCAAACTGTCTTTCTTTAGTCCCTTTCTTCTCTTTCCCTTCCTTAACAACTGATTTTTCCCCACTGGGTATCATTTTATTTTTTTTATCAGTGTTCTTCCCGTTTTGGGGTGTACTTTGGACACATTCCATGGATCACATGAGAGAAAATAGTGTTTGCTACCATTCCCATGACCACTTCGGAGTTACTAACTCATCCGCAGTTTATTATTATTATTTTTTACTTTATGGAAGGGGAGAAGGGAACCAAATAGGACAGGTTAACAGGTTGTGTCAGAACCAACAAAGGAATCCGACATAAAGTATACCAAGCCCTTAGGTGAGAAATCTAAAGTCAGGATTAAATTGAAGTCAGTAAAAGATCCTCTGATACCTGAAGCGATGTGGGTGTTCTCAGTAGGTTGATCTGTGATGGGGTTTTCTAATAGTCATAGATTAATCTGCAGCTTCATCTCAATGGTCACTTAAGTTCTTGCAAATGCTGCTAATCTTCTCAAAAAATCATTGTTTCCTACTTAAACAAATTTTGACTCAAAAAAACAATTTTTTTAAAAAAAATTTAACTGACTCTAAGAAAACAAAAGAAAGTAATTAGTAGAACCTCCCCCACACTTAAGACACACTGTCCCCACTAGTGTCAAGCAAGGGATTGGTTAAAAGAAAGAAAATAAAAATTTGTTAATGGAATGGTTAGTTCTCTCGGGTTTTTACCTCTGTCGCAGTTAGGCATTGATCGTTGCACTAGGTGCACTGACCGTTGCTGTGCGATTTCCATTGTAACGATCGACACAATGGTGTGTCGATCGACGCACTGCGATTTCACGATCAGTCATCAAGTTAGCAGGTTAATCCGTCGGTTTTTGTCAGTTTCGAATCCTGCAAGCTGAAAACACTAGAAACAGAGTAAAACCCATGCAACAAATGTATCTAATCAAGCATAAACAATCCAAACATAGTAGCAAACTAATAAAAAGAAAAAGTGCAAGAATAAAAAGAAAAACAGAGTACAGAACCGATAATCCAGAGATGACAGCTACGCTCACTCACTATCATCAATCCCTCCATAGCGCTCAGTATCACTGACGTCCGTAGGAGAACGCTGTCTACGTCATGAAGCAGGGACGGGCTGATGAACTGGTGGCTGTCTCCTGCAAGTGCAGCCACGCATCCACTCCCAAACGGTCCTCCATATCCCATCACTACGCTCTCTCCACTCAGCCTCGGACATATCTCCATAGGGAACTGACATCTCAGGATAAGGGCCAATATCAACCGGAGCAGCAGCAGGCGCAGGGGCAGAAGAAGTTGAAGCTCGTGTGGAAGGCTCTCCCAGCGGATGAGCCATAGTCGGAATCCCACGCTGCTCAGTCTCTGGAGGCTGAAATCTCAGAGCCTCCAATGTATCAATCCGTGTCCACCTAGCAGTAGGAAGCTCTATACCACACATCCCAGTAGCCGGGTCCTGATAGGCCCAAATGCGCCTCCTTGAGCCAGGTAGCGCTCTGCAAATGACTGAAGTCTAGGAACTCCTGGGCTCTATCACGCTCTGTGCCATGTAGAGGAATCCCGCAATGCATAAAAATGGGAGTAAGCAAGCTCCCTACCGTCTCAGTACTGGCTCCATCAAAAGGCTTCGTCTGCAGATCACATAAATGTAAAGCAAAGACAGCTCCCAAGTTAAGATCCGTAGTAGGATCTCTCACGCCAGAACCTCTAAACTGATCTCTCAACCCCATAAACAGCATCTCCATCTCATACTTGCGCATCTTGTTGGCCTCAAGCTTGCATAGCAAGCTCCAACACAAGATACGCGAGACATATCTCAGCACAGGATGCCTCATCATCTTCACCGGTGTGGTCCTGAAGTTGTATCGACCGCTGCCAATACACTCCCAGAATGTGCGAGCCTCAAATGGATCCCACTCAAGTGCCATAGCAATGCGCCTCGGCTCAGTACTGAACCCGTAGATCCTGCAAAGATCAAGTAGAGGAATCCGATACCTGACTCCCCAACTCATGAAGGTAAAGATACCTCCTGTAGCGCTCCTCCTATCGGGATCTGGGTAAACCACTCTGCAAGTGGCTAGCAACTGTCTGACCAGCTCAGGATAGAGCTCATAAGGGCACATTGGCATTGTCCCTAGACCAATGCCTCTGCACACATCAAGTACCTGTTCATCAATCCCCAGACTCTTGCAGGTAGAGTAGTCAGCAAACTTTGTTGGCTTTATGGTCATCCCACACCAACCACTGTAGAGAAGTGAATCAAACTCATCCCACTGGTCAAGCAGTGGTCGCTCTGTGAAGTCTGTAGTCTTAAGGAACGAGCGAATGTCCCTTGGCCACTGTCTGGCTGTCGGGATCTCTGTAGCGTCTTCTCGGGGCCAAGGCAAAGCGACTCCAGGTCCATCTCTTACATATGGCTCAGGTGGCTGAGAGTGTCTGTGAAACAACTCTGGAGGTGGAATGTACTGTCTTGCGGCCGTTGATGCTGTTGCTTGCTTCTTGCGGGGCTGTCTACGAGATGCCATCTGTAAAATAAATAAAATTCAAACAATATAAGTCTCGGCAACTCTCTGTGAAATCGCGAAGCATCGACCGTTGCATCTAAGGCATCGATCGTTGCAAGGCGATTTCACTTTATCGGACATTTCCCAAAAATCGCAAAGCAACGACCGTTGCTCGAAAGCAACGACCGTTGCAAGGCGATTTCGCCGCAAAACAATCAGCAAAAATTCAGTTCAAATCCATGCCACATTATCTCAATTCAGCTCAAAATCAAAACCCATCACCCTAAATTGGTCTAATCTCGCATGCAACATCAATTTTCAGTTCAAAAACCTCAAACCCTAAAACCCTAAAATTGAATCCGAAAATTTGAGAAATAGAAGTTCATTACCTTGGATTCTTGAGATATGAGTTAAAGACAAGGGTTTAGAGTGTGATATAGGAAGTATTAGCAATTGAAATGAAGAAAAATGATGAGAAATGGCAATTTTCGGGTGTGAGCTCACGGTTGTACGGATGATCGGAAATGAGAGAAAAAAAGAGAAGAGAAAGGGTTTAAGGTTCTTACCTCGGTCGTGGGTGCAACGATCGTTGCTTTAGGGGCAACGACCGTTGCTGGTCAAATCAAAATTGATTTTCCGGTTTAGCGCATACCTTAATTTTGCAATTGAACCAATTGCAGCGACCGTTGCTTAGAAGCAATGATCGTCACAAAGCGATTACCCCTCTTCGTCAAATCTCCTTGCAACGACCGGTGCACAAGTGCATCGATCGTCACACATCTCCAGGCTCGAGTTCTGCATCTGAAACTTAGCAAAAACAAAAACAAAAAACGTGAAATCCTAAGAAAAACACCAAAAATAAGAAAGAAAAAACAACTAAACCTAACAGTGGGTTGCCTCCCACTCAGCGCTTGTTTAAGGTCATTAGCTTGACCGGACGCACAAGATCTTTCAGGTACCAAGAGATCTCGACAGAGACTTTTTCTGTCTCTGTTCAAGTCTCCTCATCCAGGGTGGAGAATAGGCTGTTGCAGAATGCTTCAGTCCAAGAAAAGATGGAGTAAAATGTGCTCCAGGATCTAGAATCACAGTGTCATCCGACTGTTCATCATCTGCATCCATGATTGTGAATGTCTGCCCATCTATCAGTGGCTTTCGCAGCTTCTCCATCTCATATCGCAGCGGCTCATCTCCCAGATGGAGGTCTATTAGACTCTGTCTAACATCTATCACAGCTCCCGCTGTAGCTAAGAATGGTCTTCCAAGCAGTAACGCTTCATCAGGATCGCAGTCATATTTCAGCACAAGGAAGTCTGTCGGAACTAAGTAGTTTCCAACTCTCACTGGGATGTCCTTTAAAAGTCCTTCCGGAACTCGTATAGACTGATCGGCTAGGACAAGAGAGGTCCTAGTGGGGGAAAAATCCAGCATCCCCAGCTTCTCTGCCACAGAATAAGGCAACATACTTCCAGCAGCTCCTAAGTCACACAGAGAGCGTCTAAAACTGTCCTCGAAGATGGAGCAGTTAAGCACAAAGACTCCAGGGTTAGGCAGATTCTTCGGGATCTTGTTCAGTAGCACCTCACTAATGTGTTGGGGAACTACAATCACCCAGTCTCTCAGCTCTTCATCTAAAGGCAGCATCCTATTCAAATACCTCTGCACACAGGGATGATAAGGTGGATCATCAGACGGTGGAATTTCTTCCAAGTCTTCACCACTTTCTTCTAGCTTCTTAAGCTCTTCAATTTCTTCCTTAATCACTTCAGATACTGAGGAGTGCTGTCTGACAATCTGTGCGTAGATCTCCTGTTGAGTAACCTCAGAGGCTCCAGTGAATAAGTGTCAAGATCTAACTCTGCATCAATGCCATTATCATCCGGCAAGTATGTTTGTCCACGAGTTGCATCGACCGACACTAGATGTGTGTCGATCGTTGCAATACGATTTTCACAGTTTTCACCCGAGAGTTTTTCTCCAAAAACCGAGAATTCTTCTTCTTCCACCAACTCAGCCGTACTTAGCTCGAATTTTTCCCCTAGGTGAGATCCATCATTAACGTACACAGACCAGGCCTTAATGTGAGTGTCTGCAACTCCTTTTCCCTTCATAGAACTGGAAATCTGATTCACCTGAGTGTCCAGCTGCTTCACATGAGTGCTCAGAGTCTCAAACTTCCCATTGAGATTCTCATAAACTGCATCCAGCTTCTTGTTACTGTCCACAGAAATCTTGTTCTGGCTCTCCAGTACCTGTTCCAACATTGTTTCCATCCTGGTCTCAAAAGCAGTGGCTGTAGGAGGTGTCTGATAAGATGAAGATCCGTAGGTTCTCTGATTGCCTTGTCCATAAGGCTTCTGAAAATTACCAGTCTGTCCAAAGCTTGAAGAGTTCTGATTGCCTGTGAAGGCACTCTTCTGTCCTCCACCGGAAAATCTGTTCCCAGACTGATATCCAAATCTGTTTCCTTGGAAACCAGATCCTTCGATGTAATTCACATCTTCTTCCTGAGTGTCCTCCTCAGTCTGAATTACTTCTACTTCTTGAGCAAAGTGGACAGCTTTCTTTTCACCTAGAAGATTGCAGATTTTGTCCATCCTGGATTTCAATTCAGCCATCTCTGAGTTATCAACACTTCCACCAGATTTCTTCCTCCTCTCATCCATAGTCTTGCAACTGTTGTTACTTACTAAGTTCTCAATCAACTGTTTAGCTTGTGCAGGAGTCCTGGTGTTGAAGTTTGCATTACTGGAGTTATCCAGCGCAGACTGATATGGCAGATCTATGCCTCTGAAGAAAATACCTAGCAATGTGACTTCACTGAATCCATGATGTGGGCAGTCACGCTGATACTTCCTAAATCTCATCCAAGCAGCTTTTAAAGGCTCCACAGCTCCTTGGGAAAATGTGAGAATGTCCTGTCTGGACTGGTCTGAACGCGCATCATCATAGAAATGTCTTAGGAACTCACTTTTCAGTGCTGCCCAAGTGGTAAACTGACCAGGTGCCAGTTGCTTCAGCCATGCACTAGCGTCTCCAGCGAGACTGTAAGGAAAGAGCTTAAGGAACAGATAATCCTGGCAAACTCCATCATACTTCATGCCATTGATTATGTCCTCAAACTGATCAATGTGATCCATAGGCTGCTCTGTTGGATGTCCATGGAAAGCATTCTGTCTCATCAGCGAGTAGTAGATGGTCTTGATCTCAAAATCCTCCCTCTCAAAACCAGGAAGTACTAAGGCTGTTCGGTTTCTATGAAACTCATATGTTCTGTTGTAGTCAGCCAACGTCCTTTCATGGACAACCATCTGTCTACCTTGAGCTTTACCTTGGGCTTGCGCCTGCGGTTGTGGCTCAGGTGGGTCAGGGATCACGTTCCCTTCAGCATCAACCCGATGCCCAGCAGCATTGTACGGGTTGTTATCTCGGTCCCTCAGGGTACCGTCAGCATCTGGTATCAAGATCAGACGTTCTCGTACCATTCTCTCTCTCTTTTCTCTTCTGATAGTTCTTTCTAGACGTCCAAGTTCCTCTAGTCCGAGATTAACTAAGCTCGAGTTCGGATTACTTCGAGTTTTCTGCGTTGGCATAAACTGTCTGTAATCGTCCAGCAACGATCGATGCTATCAGTGCAATGATCGATTCAATCTCAGAATCGTCTAGTGACGATCGACGCAAGGGATGCAACGATCGACGCAAGGTGAAAGTCGTACCTGCGACAGAAAGAAACAGAGAAAAAGTTAGCAAATTATGAAAATAAAAACGAAAAAGCAAAAATAAAAAGAAAAATTTCTAGTAAAAACCCTAAGTTCGGTCCGATCGAAGACTCTAAGAGTCCCCGGCAACGGCGCCAAAAACTTGATAGGTTGTAAGTTTTACCCTATTCTAAACTGCAAGTGCACAGTATCGTCAAACTAGTGTATAGGGTTATCGAATCCATAGGGACACTTGGTCTCAATAGATCAGAACAGTAGAGATTAATACTAGAAATAAGCAGATGGTGAAGTAAATAAATTGCGAAGCAAGAAAGTAAACAGTAGCAAGTTGGTTGTGAAAGTAATAAACTAAAAGCGTCAAGCCTAGGGTGTTCTCAGAAAATCAGACAAGCAGACAAGTTAATCAGTCAGGATCAAATTAAACTCAGTTCTAGAACTCAAATCACGGAAGTAGAATTAACCAAATCTCTTTGCGAAAACTCTCTAAGTCTAAGTGCAGTAACCCAAATCTCTTTGCAATTACTAACAGATTAAACTAGCATTAAGTTCAAGTTCGATATGTTCACAATTAAACTAAACCAAATCTCTTTGCGAATAATTTAATTGCTCAACCTAAATAGTTCAGATTCTAAAACACACTCTCGTGTCGAATTTAGCAACCTAAGATCTAGATTCTAATTGATCAGGTTAGAACTAGCATTAAGCACAATTTAGTTTGAATAACATTCTAATCATATGAATCCTTAACTGAATTAAACAAGTCTAGCAAGTCATCAAACCCTAATGAGAAACCCTAAACTGAACTATGGATCTACTCAGACATGATTAATGAAAACATAATCATAGAAATAATAGATTGCATATAAGAGAATAAAATATCAAAGGGGTTCGAAATCTTCTCCAAAATAAGTGAATACAGGAAATAGATCAGCCCCAAAAGTTCTAAAAATCTGTTAGCTCTAAGTATGAAAGCGTATCTAAATTAAACACCAAAATCCTCTATATATAGGCCTAATCTCGGCTGGGGCTTCTGTGTAAATACTGGAACTATTCTGGGCTTCTCTGCTAATCTTCATAACTTGTTAAACCGACGCGTACGGCCCATATCGGTAGTGTGTCGACCGATGCACAAGGTGTGTCGGTCGATGCTTGATCAATAAATCGGACAGTGAGTAAATCTCTCGGCCAAAACGTCCCAAAAGTCCCAAAATGCTCCAAATATCTCCAATTAGCTCCAAACATGATTAAACATGTAAAAGACTCTAAACGAACCCAAAAGACACTAAAAACACATCTATATCATGGCATAAAATGGGTAAAAACCATGATATATCAAGAGTGCTCCCACACCGTCTCATAACCTTTTGTATCTCTTCCAAAGCTTAGTTCTTCTTCTCATCATCACTTAGTTTAAGTTGTACACGAAAAGGTATACAACATTAGCATTACAAATTCAAAATATAACAATAATAAGTTGAAAGGGGTTTCCACTATTCATACCTGGCCGATTGTAATATTTTCTCATATTATGCTCTATATCTTCCGATAAAAACTCCCAAGTATTTTCCCAAACAACTTCTGGTTTAGACAAAGTATCAAAATGAATCATAAAAACAAAAAGTTGTCTCAAAGATATTCCAGAGCTATCGTAACTACGTCTAATGATATCATCAATATACTATTGGTCATCATCCACCAACCCACGAGCATAACACACCTCTTTATAGCCCTTGTATAGAACATCATTGAATGTTTTTATATGATCATAACCTCTGGGTCCTTTGACAATGTTCAACAATATAGGCAAATAATAAGAATATTCTTGTTTACGGGGAGCATAATTAATCCTTCTAATATTGAATTGTTTGTTTCGCCTTATATTCCATTTCTTCTTCTTTTTGTTGAAAGTGTAGTGATGGAATCTGAGCATAAGTTAGAGTGTTGGTGAATGCATCAACTTGGTTCAGCTCAAACAACGCCAAGAACATAGTATTTTCTATGAGGTTGCGACTGAATACAGTCTCTAACTTATCATTCCCTTTGAAGAAGACACTTTGTTTTCCTAGTAGATGGAAATAGAGCCTATGTACTCCCGTAGATCGATAGTGTAATAGATACTTGTAAATTTTCCATGAAGCTTCGCATGAAGAAACGTATCTACAAAATCCAAACTTTAAACGTCAGTTATATAAGTATATGTAAGCCAACGTTTCAGTACCACATCTCTAATTTAAATTATACAAAACGTACATACAATCGAATAACCTTTTTTATCTCATCTCTTTTTCTAAATATCGGCTTCATCATTAACATCGTTGTCTGATCCACTGGTTCCTGGTCCTTCAACAACGACACTCACACGATCATCTCCTTTGTTTATGTACTTAAATTAGTACTTGTTTGAACTAGTTTGGTTGCACCATTCCATATTTATGTGAGCTTGATAACGTAAGGAGAGTTTCTTGTTATATGGAATAACCCATCTGTTATCACATTTCACACAATTCTTATCAACAAAATAACATGTTTGATCGCATCTTCTATAAAAAGGAAACCCTTCTTTATTAATTGTAGTTTTCTCAGCATAAGGTTTGGGAAATAACTTCGAACATTTACCATCTTCCATGCATGGTGAATTCATGTTAGCAGCTCCACAAGGGCCATGAATCATTTTATCTTTAATGACATTATAAATCTTCGGGTCTTTAATCCTATCTGGTATTTCAGCTGAAATTATCTTGTCAATATCAGTTGTAGTGACAATTTTGGAAGTAGGATCCATAAAGAGCAGAATGTGAGCATGAGGTAGTCCTCTCTTTTGAAACTCTATTGTGTACATAGTTGAAAAGCGAAAAATATACGACTGTTAGTAAAATAGACTCTAGTTATAAAATTATAATATACTTACGAGATGAAAGGTTTGACTTACATGAAACCATCTTCCCTACTAACTTATTCTTTGTTAAATCATTCATCAACCGATTAAGTTTCATGTGGAACATCCTGCAAATAATAAATGGTATGTTATTAAAGTTCAACCGTCGTTCTGCCACGAGTCTTGTTATCTCAAGCCATTTTGGATTGCATGTAAATGTGATAAACAGATCAGGAAAACCAAAATGTTTACAAATGGCCATTGCATCTAGGTAGCAATTCCTCATATACCTAAGACTGCCTCTATGAGACGATGGTAACAAAACTTCTTGACCTTGTTCACTCATATCCTCTACCCCAACATTCTCAGTTTGTTTGATAGAGTCATAACTTCAAATACCTTAACCTGCTAGACTCGATGGTTGTATAAGAGTCAACCAAAAATGCTGAAACAATCTCCTTGATCGAAGTAGAATGTCAGATTCATGATTTCGCTCTTGAATACGGAATGCATACCACTGTCGCATACTTATAGTAACCTTTTCAACTTTTGTAGCGTCTGAGTCACGCTTTTTAATCCCAGGTCTAAATACGTCTTCACCGTAAACAAATATAAGCGGATACTGAAGTGTGAAATATGAAACATGAACTCGCTGATCCTTTTAAGACTTCCTAATTGTTGTTCAAGAAAAATATCTGTCTTATTCATTCCAAGTTGAAAATAATTTGGAATTAGTGCAGCAACTTCAGAAGCAGTGGGAACATTATATGTTCTGTCATCCGTTACACGAGTACTGATAATCCTCATGGTGAAAGCTTCCTCTTGATTTGTATTAAACCTATCACGAGCTGATCAAAATTGAGAAACGTATGGATTTACCGAATTTAATATTTCTATTAATTGCTTGATAAATTGATCCTTCAATCCATCCTTCTTCGATTTCTGACCACTGCTATGTTTGCCTTTGATGTAATACAAACGTACATATAAAATCAGAATTGAAAGCAGATTAGAAACATATGATTTAATAAATATATACCTCGGCGCAATGACTATGTTTTGAGTCTCATTTTCCGTATCAACAATATAGAGCTGTTCAAACTTTCTTGTTTTCCTTGCAGTGGTCTCATACTTCCCATTAAATGATAATTTTCCCTTTGCATCTGAAACATATTAGGTCCTCTCCCTTTCTTAGCCGAACGATCAACATTTCTACCAAGGGAAGTAAATGAAAAGAAAGACATGTTGTAAGGCCTTAAGTTTCTCTAAAAATGTTTGCTGAGTTGATCATTTCCGTTAAATAGCTTTTCTAGTTGTTCCAGAGGTTTCTTTAGATAAAGAAGTTGCACTTGCCCTTGCATACATCACAACGAAAATACAGGTTTAATAGCTTTTTGTGTCTACCAATTTGTTCTCCATGCCACATCATAGCTCTACAATCACCACAAGAATAAGTTTGATCCCCTTCATCTAAATACTCTGCAAACATCAATGATATTGTAAATTAACTGTTTAAAAAAAAATAGATGCAAGGACGTTTCCAAAAAAAAAGGAGGAAAAATAACAATTACCCTCTTCCTTATTACAGCCCTGTTTGGGATAAGTGACATTAACACTAAAAACATTTTGTAACATAGCTACCATTGATGTAATTCTGCGTCGCTTTTCAGAGGTTTCTTGCTCAGTTGTTTTAATTTCTTCAACGTCTTGTGTATGCTCAGTATCGAAAATATGATGACTATTACTGTCCTAATTTTGAGTGTCATGTTGTTCCCCTAAAAAATCGTTTAGGGTCATATAAAAGCGATGCATAAACTGAATATAATTCATATAAAAAAATATTAGAATATAATCTTACTTATTTCATGTACCAACTTAATATTGAGAATAGCGAATTTTTTTAAAGAATAGTACCTTCAGAAAAATACTTGTATTCAGAACACGAGGCATCATCTCCGCTATTTTGTTCATCGTTAGGAAATATGTTATGATTATTATCAGAATAATCGTTACTTTCATTTCTTTGTCCTGACTGCTTAGTTATATCACAAAAAACAGTTCTTCGGGGATTGTTGATACGTCAAGAATTATTCCTATACTAACTGCAAGTGCACAGTAATATCAATGTAGTACTTAGGGTATCGAATCCACGGGGACTCTAGGCAACGATAGATTTAGAACAGAAAAGATTAAACTAGGAGAAAGTAAATGTGATTAGAAACCAAAAAAAAAAAACAAGAAAGCAAATCAGTAGCAAAATTGGTTTTGAAAGCAATAAACTAAAAGCGCTAGGTCTAGGGCGTTCTCAGGAAATCAGACAAGCAGATAAATCATTCAGTCAGGATCAAATTAAGCACAGTTCTAGAACTCAAACACGGGATTAGAATTAACCAACTTTCGTTGTGAGAATTCTCTAAGCCTAATAGCAGAAATCCAAATTTCTTTGTAATTCCTAACATATTAAACCAGCTTTAATGATCAAGTTCGATATGTTCACAATTCAATTAAACCAAATTTCTTTGCGAATAATTCAATTGCTCAACCTAAATAGTTTAGATTCTAAACCACACTTTCGTGTCAATCTAGCAACCTATGATCTAGATTCTAAGTGATCAAGTTAGAACTAGCATTAAACACAATTTAGATTGAACAACATCTATTGATATGAATCCTTAACTGAATTAATTATATCTAGCAGGTCATAAAATCCTTATTGAGAATCCCTAAACCTAACTATGAATCTACTCAGACATAGATAATGAAAACATGATCAATGAATTAATAGATATCATAAAAGAGATTAAATAAGTAAAGGGGTTCGAAATCTTCTCCAAAAACAAGATGTAGTACAGGATCAGATCAGCCCCCAATTAGCTATAAAAACTCTCTGCCCTAAAGTATGATAGCGTATGTAAAACTGATGTAAAAACTTAATTTAATAGCTAAATCACGTCTTGGGGCTTCTTTGTAAATATCTGGAAGTTCTGGGCAATACTGCAAATTCATCATTCTTCATTAACTCTCGCTGAGACTGGCCCAACTCGCTGTGCATCGATCGATGCTGATGTGTGTCGATCGACACATTACTCTGTTCTGGACAGTGAGCTCTATTTCTCGGGTCAAAACTCCAAAATGCACCAAAATGCTCCAATTACTCCAAATCCACTCGAAATGTGCTAGTACCTAATAAAACCTGTAAAAGACTCTAAAGAGACACTAAAAGACTCTAAAACACACTTAAATCATGGTCTAAAACCGATAAAAACCATGATATATCAACTAGCCTTTGCTTGCCCTCAAGCAAAACAGAGAACTAAAACATGTTGAAGAGGTTTGAAAAATTTCAGAAACTCTTTTCATCCTAGAAGCAACAACACTCAGATTCCACTTAGTAAGCCACTGAAAGAATCACCTGCAGAACATCAAGACCAACATATACTTCCCCCCACACTTAGCAGCTGTCCTGAGTAAACTCCACAATCAATCCAAGCCATTCAAATTCACCATACTGACTTCTAAAAGATATTAAGTGCGGTCTCACCTAAGGATTATCGATCAAAGGGCACATGGATTCTTACTCTGTCAGTTCTAGACCACCAAACTATATGTTTTCTGGTTCCTTTCTTCTCTTTTCCCTTTCTTAGCATTCTGATTTTTCCCCATTGGGTATCATTTTATTTTTTATCAATGCTCTTCCCATTAAGGGGTGTACTTTGGACACATTCCATCAATACACAGGAGGTAATAGTGTTTGCTACTACTCCCATGACCACTTCGGAGCTACTAGCTCATCCTCAGTTTATTACTCTCTTTTTTTACTTTATGGAAGAGGAGAAGGGAACCTTACTTAGACAGGTTAACAGGCTGTGTCAGAACTTACAGAGGAGTCCGACTCAAAGTATACCAAGCCCTTAGGTGAGAAAATTAAGTCAGTATTAATGGGTGAAGCCAGTAAAGGCACCTCAGAATACCTTAATTGATATGGGTGTCCTCATTAGGCTGATCCGTATTGGGTTTTCTAATAGTCATAGATTGATCCTGCAACTTCATCCCAATGGTCACTTAAGTTCCTGCAAGTGCTGTTAAACTTCTCAAAAATTCACTGTTTCTTACTTAAACTTATTTTGACTCAATAAAACAAAAATATTTGAAAAACATGACTGACTCTAAGAAAACAGTAAGATATAAGTCAGTAGCTACCTCCCCCACACTTGAAACACACTGTCCCCAGTAGTGTCAAGCTAGGATTGGCAAAAGAAAGAAAATGTTAATGGATGTGTTGAGTTCTGTCTGATTTTTACCTCTGTCGCACATGCATCGATCGATGCGCATAAATGCGTCGATCGTTGCAAGTCGATTTGCGTCTAGAGTTGATCGTTGCTCAGGACCGCAACAATCTCTGCAATGCGATTTTCGTGCTGTGACGATCGACACACAGGACCTTGTCGATTGTTGCATTGCGATTCGTCTGAGACCAGTTAGCAGTTAGCAGGTTAGTCCGTGAGAAATTGTCAAATTTCAAACCTGCAAGCTAAACATCAACGCAAACAAGTAGAATCAAAGCAACAGATAGTGCAAATGCGAAAACATCATCCAAACACACGAATCCTAATGAAAATCAAAAGAAAAATGCAAAAGAAAAGTGAAAAAGAAATACAGAACTGATGTCTAGAGAAGTCACTACTCTCACTCATCATCTATGTCAACATAGCGCTGATCAGAACCGCTGGAAACCTCAGGAGAACGCTGTCTACGTCGACGAGAAGGTCCGGGATGGTGAATCTGCGACTGTCTCCTGCAAGTGTAGCTACGCATCCAGTCCCAAATGCTCTGCATAATCCCATCTTGTCGCTCTCTCCAATCACCCTCAGACATATCTCTCACCGGGACTGCTGGAACTGGATAAGGTCCAATGTCATGTGCAGCAGGCTTAGCAGGCGCAGAAGAAGAGGAAGCTCGTGCGGAAGGATCTCCCAGCAGATGGGACATCGTAGGAATCCTGCGCTGACGGCTCTCTGGAGGTTGAAAATTCAAGTCAGCCAATGTATCGATCTTAGTCAGATCAGCAACAGGAAGATCCACACCACGCTTCTCAGTGGCGTCGTAGTATACCCAAATACGTCCCTCCTTCAGCCATGTAGAGCTCTGCAGATGGCTAAAATCAAGGAACTCCTTGCTGTCATCACACTCTGTACCCTCTAAGGGAATCCTGCAATGCCTGAAAATGGGAGTAAGCAGACTCCCTACTGTCTCAGTGCCCTTCCCATCGAATGGATTCTTCTGCAGATCGCACAAGTGATGAGCAAAGATAGCTCCCAAGTTGAGTCCTCTGGTGGGATCTCTCAAATCAGTCTCAGAAAACTGCTCCCTCAACCCAATAAAGAGTATCTTCATCTCGTTCTTACGCATCTTGTTGGCTTCAAATTTGCACAACAGAGTACATCCCAAGATGCGCAAGACATATCTGAGGACAGGATGCCTAACTTGTATCAGCTTCGTCGTCCTCGAGCAATATCGACTGTTGCCAACACAGTCCCAGAAATACTGATCTTCCGGCACATCCCACTCAAGAGACATACCAATGCGCGTAGGCTCAGTGCTGAATCCATATATCCGACAGGTATCAAGAAGAGGAATCCGATACCTGGCTCCTAAGCACTTGAAGGTAAAGAAGCCTCTTGAAGCTCTCCTACTCTCCGGGTCAGGGTAAATCACTCTGCAGGTGGCCAGAAGCTGTCTCACCAGATCAGGATACAACTCGTAATGCTGCATAGGCATTGTCCCCAGACCAATGCCCTTACACAATGTTAGAACCTGCTCATCGATGCCCAGACTCTTACAAGTCGAATAGTCTGCAAACTTGGTCAGTTTAAACGTCATGCCACACCAACCATTGTAGAGCAATGTATCGAACTCGTCCCAATGGTCATGTAGTGGCCTCTCTGTGGAGGTGTCGGTCTTAAGCAGCTCATCAATCTCCATGCCCCAGACCTTATCTGTCGGAATCAGCTGCTTATCTGCTCTAGGCTGTGGCGGCTGTATAACTTCCCTATCTCTCTGATAAGGCTCAGCATGTGGTGAGTCTCGATGGAACCACTCAGCTGGTGGATGATGATAAGCTGTAGCTGCAGCTGCTGTGGTAGCTCGACGTTTGTGAGGTTGTCCGCGAGGAGGCATCTGCAAGAAAATAAACAATAAAAGTTACGGCAGAAAATCTCTGTGAAATCGCAGTGCAACGATCGTTGCACAAGTGCGTCGATCGTTGCAAGGCGATTCACAGTCGACAAACAATCTCAAAAACGTTTCTAAATTCATTCCAAAATCCTGCAAACAGCAATATTCCATCACCAATCAGCCTAAATCAAGTCTAATTCAGTACGGAATCATCAATTTCAAGCCAAAATCCCCTAATTCCAAAACCCTATAACCGAATCCGAAAATGATGAAATGAGAGCTCTTACCTTGGAATCACTTCAAATGGGTTAGAGAAATAGATAGAGCAAGTAAAAACAAGGAGATTGAAACTTTGAATCATAGAAAATAATGAAGAAATGAGAGATTTAGGGTATAGGAGTCGCGGTTGTACGGACGGCAAAATGGGGAAGAAGAGAAGAGAAGAGGGGTTAAGGCACTTACATGGATCGTGTGTGCAACGATCGATGCATTCATGCATCGATCGACGCTGTTGAACCAAATTGATTCCGGTTTAGCACGCGTACCTTAATTTTGCAATTGAACCACTTGCAACGACCGTTGCACAGGACCGCAATGATCTTCACAAGGCGATCCCATCTCTTCGTCATATCTCCCTGCAACGACCGTTGCACATAAAGCAACGATCGTCACAAATCTCCAGACAGTGTTCTGTATTAAAAATTTAGCAAAAATAAACAGAAACGTGAAATCCTAAGAAAAACACCAAGAATAAGAAAGAAAAACACTAAAACCTAACAGTGGGTTGCCTCCCACTCATCGCTTTTTTAAGGTCATTAGCTTGACCGGACAAGATCAGGTTGCTGGAGATCCCGACAGAGACTATGATTGCCTATGTACAAGTCTCCTCATCCAAGGCAGAGAGTAAGCTTCATCAGTGTGAGCTCGTCCAAGAAAAGAAGGAGTAAACTGATATGGTGGATCTGAAACCAAAGTCTCACTTATCTGCTCTCCATATCCATCCTTAATAGTGAAGGTATGCCCATCAATCAGCGGCTTACGCAGCATGTCCATCTCGAAGTGTATAGGCTCATCTCCCAGATGGAGATCAATCAAATTGTACCTCACATTAATCACTGCTCCAGCTGTGGCTAAGAATGGTCTACCCAGTACCTAAGCACCAAGAAGTCTGTTGGAACCAAGTAGTTTCCAACTCTCACTGGGACGTCCTCAAGAACTTCTTCCGGAATCCTTATTGACTGATCAGCTAGGACAAGAGAGGTCCTAGTGGGTGAAAAATCCATCATACCCAGCTTCTCTGCCACATAGTATGGCATGAGACTTCCAGCAGCTCCTAAGTCACACAAAGAGCGCTTGAAACCATCCTCAAAAATAGAACAACTCAGAACAAAGATACCAGGATCAGGCAGCTTCTTAGGAATCTTGGTTAGCATTACATCATTGATATGTCTAGGAACCACTATCACCCAATCTTCCAGCATCTCATCCATTGGTAACATCCTCTCTAGGTACTTCTGCACACATGGGTGATAAGGTGGATCATCATATGGTGGAACTTCTTCCAACTCCTCATCCATCTTCTCCAGCCTTTTAAGCTCATAAATTTCCTGTTGAATCACTTCAGACACTTTAGGATATAATCTAATAGGCTCTGGCTGTTTAAGCTCATCAAACTCCTTTTGAGTTATCTCAGATACTCCAGGGAATAGTCTAATAAGCTCCAGATCCGTTTCTGCTTCAGTGTCTAGAGACATGGCTGAAACTGTCTGTCCACGGCTTGCAACGATCGACGCAATAGGTGCATTGATCGATGCAGATAAGTTTTCGCAGATTCTACCCGAGAGATTTTCCTCAAAATCAAAATTTTTAGGCTCTTCCACCAATTCGGCTGTATTCAACTCGAAATTTTCACCTTGGTATGATCCATCATTAATGTAAACTGACCAGGCCTTGATATGGGTGACCACAACACTCTTTCCCTTGACAGCACTTGAAATCTGACTAACCTGTGTGTCCAACTGCTTGACATGAGTACTCAAAGACTCAAACTTACCATTGAGATCCTCATAAACAGCATCTAACTTCTTGTTGCAGTCCACAGCTATCTTAGTATGTCCTTCCAGTAACTGCTCCATCATACTCTCCATCTTGCTCTCATGAGCATTAGCAGCAGGAAGTGTCTGGTAAGAGGAAGATCCATAAGTCCTATGATTACCTTGAAAAGGTTTCTGAAAACCAGCACTTTGTCCAAAGCCAGAAGAGTTTTGATTGCCTGTGAAGGCACTCTTCTGTCCAGCATTGAAAAACCTATTACCTTACTGATTACCAAACATGTTTCCTTGGAAACCAAATCCTCCAATGAAGTTCACATCCTCTTCATGTCCATCTTCTTCAGCTCCAAGTACCTCAACGTCTTGTGCAAAATGGACAGCTTTCTTCCCAGCCAGCATATTACAGACATTGTCCAACTTACTCCTAATATCTGCTATCTCTAGATTATCAGTCTTCCCTCCCAACTCTTTCCTTCTCTTATCAGCAGACTTGCAGCTATTACTGCTTACTAAGTTATCTATCAACTGCTTAGCTTGCTCAGGAGTCCTAGTGTTGAAATTTCCATTGCTGGAATTATCCAACGCAGTCTGATAAGGGAGATCTATACCTCTAAAGAAAATGCCCAGCAATGTTACCTCAGTAAATCCATGATGCGGGCAGTCTCTTTGGTACTTCTTAAATCTCATCCAGGCAGCTTTGAGAGGCTCTATAGGTCCTTGGGAGAAAGTGAGAATGTCCTGTCTCGACTGATCAGAGCGAGCATCATCATAAAAGTGTCTCAGAAACTCACTCATTACAGCATCCCATGTAGAGAACTTCCCAGGTGGAAGTTGTTTCAGCCAGGCAGCAGCATCTCCAGTGAGAGAGTAGGGGAAGAGTTTGAGAAACCGATAGTCATAGTTCACTCCATCATACTTCATCCCAGTGACTATGTCCTCAAACTCATCTATATGATCCATTGGCTGCTCATTAGGGAAACCATGGAAGGCATTCTGCCTCAGAAGAGAGTAGTAGATGGTCTTGATCTCAAAATCATTCCTCTTGAAATCAAGAGGTACAAGATCTGACTGGTTAGCATGAAACTCCTCCGGACGGTTATAGTCTGCTAAGGTTCTCTCATGAATAACCATCTCTCTACCTTGACCTTGTCCTTGGTTATCAGGAGGATCATGGATAACATTCCCTTCAGCATCAATCCGTTACCCAACAGCATTGTACGGATTATTTTGTTGGTCCCTCAGGGTACCTTGAGCATCAGGCATTATAATCACACGTTCAACAACCATCCTTGCTCTTTGAACTCTTCTGTTAGTCCTCTCTAGTCTAGCAAGCTCTTCGAGTTGGAGGTTTATGAGGTTAGTATTCGGATTACTTCTGGTATCAGGCGTCTGCATAAACCGTCTGTAATCGCCAAGCAACGATCGATGCTAACAGTGCAACGATCGATTCAACTCCAATCGCCTAGTAACGATCGACACAAGGAATGCAACGATCGATGCTATGCGATTTTGAAACCTGCGACAGAGAAGAACAGAGAAAATTTTAGTAACCAAAACAAAAAAAAAAAAAAAATCCTAGTCTAAACCCTGAGTTCAAATCTATCGAGGACTACAAGAGTCCCCGGCAACGGCGCCAAAAACTTGATAGGTCAAGAATTATCCCTATACTAACTGCAAGTGCACAGTAATATCAATGTAGTACTTAGGGTATCGAATCCACGAGGACTCTCGGCAACGATAGATTTAGAACAGAAAAGATAAAACTAGGAGAAAGCAAATGTGATTAGAAACCAAAAAGCAAAACAAGAAAGCAAATCAGTAGCAGGATTGGTTTTGAAAGCAATATACTAAAAGCGCTAGGTCTAGGGCGTTCTCAGGAAATCAGACAAGCAGATAAATCATTCAGTCATGATCAAATTAAGCACAGTTCTAGAACTCAAACATGGGATTAGAATTAACCAACTTTCTTTGTGAGAATTCTCTAAGCCTAATAGCAGAAATCCAAATTTCTTTGTAATTCCTAACAGATTAAACCAGCTTTAATGATCAAGTTCGATATGTTCACAATTCAATTAAACCAAATTTCTTTGCGAGTAATTCAATTGCTCAACCTAAATAGTTCAGATTCTAAACCACACTTTCGTGTCAATCTAGCAACCTATGATCTAGATTCTAAGTGATCAAGTTAGAACTAGCATTAAACACAATTTAGATTGAAGAACATCTATTGATATGAATCCTTAACTGAATTAATTATATCTAGCAAGTCATAAGATCCTTATTGAGAATCCCTAAACCTAACTATGAATCTACTCAGACATAGATAATGAAAACATGATCAATGAATTAATAGATATCATAAAAGAGATTAAATAAGTAAAGGGGTTCGAAATCTTCTCCAAAAACAAGATGTAGTACAGGATCAGATCAGCCCCCAATTAGCTCTAAAAACTCTCTGCTCTAAAGTATGATAGTGTATGTAAAACTGATGTAAAAACTTAATTAATTAGCTAAATCACGTCTTGGCGCTTCTTTGTAAATATCTGAAAGTTCTGGGCAATACTGCAAATTCAGCATTCTTCATTAACTCTCGCCGAGACTGGCCCAACTCGTTGTGCATCGATCGATGCTGATGTGTTTCGATCGACACATTACTCTGTTCTAGACAGTGAGCTCTATCTCTCGGGTCAAAACTCTAAAATGCACCAAAATGCTCCAATTACTCCAAATCCACTCCAAACGTGCTAGTACCTAATAAAACCTGTAAAAGACTCTAAAGAGACACTGAAAGACTCTAAAACACACTTATATCATGGTCTAAAACAGGTAAAATCCATGATATATCAATTATCTTGTTGAATATGTATTGGTGTTTGCTGTATTCAACATTCAAATTTGAATGTTGAAACTTGTCAGTAAAGTTAATACAAAAACAAAGATGTTTTCATAAACTAATCTTACATGCAAGTACAAACTTACAGCTAAAACTCAGATTTTTTCAACATCTTTTAGTAGGTTCAACATTTTTTATGTCTGAAATCATCTTTCTTTTGCTAGCAGGAAACCCTTTTACATCATTAGACTCCTTGTGAAGATCACCAACATGATAAATGTTACTTTCGTTTCTTTGTCCTGATAAATTAGTCATATCACCAAAAACAATTCTTTCGTTTCTACTGGATTCACCCACTGAACCGTTTGGAGATAACAATATATTGGTGTTTGCTGTACAAAATATGACAATTTAAAAGTTGATACATGTTAGTAAAGTTTTTTTTGCAATCTTACATTTAACACCAAACTTACAACATAAGCTCAAATGATTTCGACGTCTTTTAGTAGCTTCTGATTTTCTTATGTCTCTATCTAAGAAAACAAACCATATAGACAAATTAGAATTATCGATAATATAATGATCTATTGATGATACTATGCATGAACTTCGAGGTGCATTTATTACATCATAGAGAACCCTATTAAGAAAATAGAGCTTAGTGACACAGTTTCCTTGCTGATCATAGAATCTGGAAGTGAACATAGTTAAGAATCATCATGATTGGAGTTGTTAGATTGCTTATATTTTACTGTTCTTCCATGGTTGAGTTTGAAACACTGAGAATCTTCAATCGTTTTGGTCATTCTGTGAATTACAAAATTATAGAGAATCAAACATGAATAAATACATCTAATAAAAATAGTTAAAGAAGATTTTGTTAATGGTGAAATTACTGAGATAAAACATGATGCATATGGTGTCAGAAACCTCAATGGCATGGATAGACTGTGGTTCGTTTTGCTTCTTTCATTATCAGAAGGATTAGCTAGTAAAAGATTATGTTTAATTTCAAAACATTAATGAAATTTGTATACTAGAAGAGACGCCAAAATAAAATCATTCAAAGTAATTTGCACTAATATTCAAACAAGTGTAAAGAACGTTAAATATCTAATACGTAATTTAGGTTGGTTAGAAAATCCATTGATAGTTAACATACAATCTGATTTGGATATTCGAATAGATTGTAACATATTTTATTAATAAGAGAATACTGTAAACAACCAAAATATCGGTTGATTAGATATCGATCTAATCAAGTATAGCCGCTAGTATTATTTCAGTATCTTTAATATCTGAAATAATCCAGTATAACTTCTACAAATAAGAAATCATTATTTCAGTATCTTAAATTCCTTCCACAAACTATTTTAACGTATATTCTGTAAACTCGCAAGGTGAAATTCTCTTAAATATATGTTAATAATTACCAATAATCGTTTGATTATCGATATCTTTCTAAATCTAATAAGGAAGAAAAATAATTTTACTAAATATGGAAGTCTCATCAATATATTCAAATAAATAGTAAAGTGAATTTTCTATTATACATTAAAAGATATTGTACTTTTGGCATTCAAAACCGTTTCCATTAACAAACTTCATTCGAATATTCGTATTAATCATCTTATATTTTTTAACTTTTTTAATAATGTAATTTGTTTTTCAAATATCTTACAATTTCGAATTTAAAAAAAATATTGGCACAATTTGTTTTTGATATTTTTTGTGTTTACCTCATGAATGTGTTCTAAAAAGTATACGTAAAAATAACATATATTTTTGAATAATAAAACAGAATCAAACATAACTACCAACAATATTTGATACAATATTTAATCTTCGTTCATAAGATATTTTATATTAAGTTTAACATCCACATCTTACAATTTAAAAAAAAAAAATCATCCAAGACTTCAATTTTTAAAACAAACTTATAGAGGATCATGATCAGCCTCTAATAAATAAAAAAACACAGGTTTGTGGAACATAGATACATCATCTAAAATATAAAATGTGAGAGGTCGATTTCTTCAGGATATTGAGCAGGCACTGGATTTGGAAAGCTACATAATAGAAAACAATGTATTAATAACTACTCAAGAAATTTCTTAAATCAATGAAAAAAATTCACAATCTATTGAAGCGTAAAACAGGAAAACATGAATCAAATATATGAACACAACATGTTGAGGAGTCCATTGAAGTCTGAATTCTCAGCTTGATCGTATATAATTGATGGAATAGGCTCATGTCCTCTCAGTCAAGTTACATATATATTATAAAACAAAGAAAAAACCAAGTTAAATAAAACATAAACCACAATATGTATAATCATACGATCACTTTAATCATAAAAACATTTCATATTTAATCTTACTGGATTCGTGCTTAATGTAGAAGCACCGGAAGATCACAAATAGATGTCTATCAACATCCTTCCAAAACCTTCTTATGAGCTAGTAGGTAGCTTTCGGATTATCAAACACTGAAGACTCTGGAGGCTATTAGACAAAGTATTTCCAAGTTATATTATTATATACAAACAAATTCATATCTCATATCCAATATACTTGCAACGTATGTAACAACAACAAGAACATCTACACAGAATAATACAGTAATTTAAACAACTATATATAGATTTTGTAACCCTATCCTCTTAACTGGAAATCCAAATCCGAAATATTTCAGTAATTTAGACCACTATCTACCAACATAATAAAAAGTAACATAATTTCCACAACTGTGATTGCAAGATTTTTTTCCTTATTATGATCCGAACAATATCACAAATTTTCATATTCAAGATACCTTTAGGATATTCATAAGCAACTCTCGCATCCAATATATCCGAATTGATGGAAATTGCATGAAATGACCATCAGGAATATTATTGTAAGCTAGGCAGAAAATTTTTGTTTTCACCAAAGATGAGCTTGAAGTCGTGAAAAGTCAAGGAACCATATTTTGGTGCTTGTACAACCCGAGCATTTGCCAACTTAAACCAGTGACCCTCACACCATGTTTCGAAACGGAATTTTGGCACATAAGAGACATGAACAGTAGCCTCTATTTTCACACCCTGAATCGATTTAAGCAATTTCTTATATAAAACATGCAATGACCTTAAACAGAACAAATGAAATAGTAAAAAAGAAATTAATTCCTCATCGACCAAGAGCATGTGGATGCACTCATTCCCCAACTTGTGTGTTTTAGACATCTAAAATCGAAAATCCAAACTTTTAGTCCCCAAATGCAAGGAACAAAGTTGTATATTTGTGAGATATTTCGGAAAATCTGTGGAGCCATGTTTGGGGATCGTTGAAATTTCGTAGAAACTCTTGGCTCAGTAAAAACTCTTGGTGTTTATTTAGTTTCCATAAGTGGTGAGTAAAATTTGTTATTCACTTAATGAAAACTCTTGGCTCAGTAAAAACGTTTGAGCCATAACCGCTAATATTGAATATTTAACTGTGCTAGCCAAAATCGTCTGGAGGACACTTTTAATACAAAACAATGAAAATACAAAACCATGAAATAGACTTCATATCCTTACAAAACCATAACTCCAAACATTTCGGCTTTTACCGATTGAATTTTTTAACTGCTTACCGATTGAAATATTTAACTGTCTTAGCCCAAATCATTTGGAGGACACTTTTAATATAAAACAATGAAAATACAAAACCATGAAAAAAAGACTTCATATCAATACAAAACCATAACTCCAAACATTTCGGCCTTTACCGATTGAATTTTTTAACTGCTTATAGCCAGATTTTTAATGTTTGAAAATATACATAAAGGGTTGACAATCACAGTAATTGTTTGGTTAATTTGGAGGCTACCTATAATCGACTGAAGCTTGCATCTCTTAAATCCCCAACATGAGTATAGTACAAAAAACCATAAAATAGACATCATATGAAACAAAAACCAAAACTTATCATCGGACTAATGTTTTGCATCTCTTTAATACAAAACATTAGTATAATACCAAAATCATAACAATAGCCGTGGTATAAAACAAAAACAAAAACAAAAAATGATAACAATAGTCCGAATATCAAACCAAAACTTTAACAAAAGGTAGAAACACAAATACGATGTAAAGTAAGAAACACTATGAAGCTGTTGGTGATAGACATTGGTATTTATAGATTAGTTTATAGGTCAATTTTTTTGAATATTATTGGCATATTCGTTTTACAGTTTAAAATTTATATATCTTTGATTGATATCGAATATTATTGTAACTGATATTAGAAACATTTTGAATTTAAATTTATTATCGAGACTTGAGTAATAAATAAGCATTGTATATAAAGATTCATAATTTGTTATTTGATAGATATACAAAGATTTAATTGTGAATATTCATTTTTAATTTGAATTTTTCCGAGATTAATTGGATGGCTAGATTAAAATATTAAGAATGAACGGTCCATATTTAAAAATAGGATCCACACTATATCCGATAAAGATCCGATGAATATGTGTAAATTAATTGGACGGTTAGATAGATTCATACGGTCAATTTCCTGTTTTTATAAGATAGATTATGACGTCAAAAAAAAGGATAGATTCATGTCAAAAGTGTTCAAAGTTTCCTCGATGAAGCACCGCGTTGGTAGCTTCACGCTCTCGCTACACTGATCTGGCGAGAAGTACATTTTAAGAGGTCGCAGGGCTATCGTTTCCTCCGATGCTCTCTGCAAACAAAAAAAGGTATCTCAAACAAACAACACACAGTAAACCTAGTTATCCTAGTTCTACATAGTCATCCTAGTGACATATTACCAAGTTTTCCTAATTGTACAATGTTCACCTAGTTTTACCTAATATAGCTCCCTAATATAACATAGTAATCCTAAGTTATACTAGTAATGCATTAAAAATAGACTAAGCTATTTACTAACCGGAGGTTCGGTCGGTCTCCCGTCGGTATCCTCCTCCTCGGATTCTTCCTCCTGCGATTCATCCGCCGCATTGTCTTCTCTTCTGTCTTCGTCTTCTTCTTCTTCTTCTTCTTCGTTTTCTTCTTCTTCGTCTTCTTCATCTGTTTTCGTCTCCTCGTCGTCTCCGTCCACCGTCTCCGTCGCAACATGGTCGTCTCCTTCCGCCGTTTCCGTCGTCGCTGGAGCCGGAGCAGTTGTCGGAGTAGTAGTAGGAGTAGTAGTAGGAGCAGTTGTCGGAGCCGCTTCTCCGGGAGTTTCTTTAACCGCCGCCCCTCCACGAGGCTTCTTCGAAACCCTCTCCGCCGCAGGGCTCTTCGGCTTCGTCTTCTTCCTTGCGTTCCTAGTCTCCACCATCGTCGTTGATCTGAGAGGAGAGGGGAGAAGGAGGAGAGAGAGAGAGAGAAGAAGTAGAAGAGAACCGAAGTATACCCGAAACGAGGAGGAGAGGTAAAATATTGGGAGGAATTGGGGGGGAGAGGGAATGAGGAGAATGAGTTGGGTGGGGAATTAGGGATTTTAACCCGATTTTGGAATTTTTTTTTTACCCGAAAAGAATACGAGTACATGGGTCGGGGTTGAAATAAACCGGATTTGATCCAGGTATGAGTGGTAATTTCCTGCCCTTCACTCGGTTTATACGTAACTTACCATTTTTCAGATTTAATTTAAATGAAAAAGAATTTCGTCTTATAACAGGGGCAGGCGACAAAAACAAAAACTTCACACTAAAGAAAGAGCGACCGACTAGAGAATCAAAAGGAGAAAGCTTTAGCATAACGTGGTGGCTCCCCGGTGGCCGGAAAAGCTCGACGGTGCCGGGGAGGGTGGTCCCTTTGTATTCTTTGTGGATATGGTGTCGATCCCGACCGTTTATTCCGACGTCTTCAAGTATCCTCGCTTCAGTCCGGTCCGTGGCTCGTCGCGTCATCGCTCCTTGCCGCCATCGCGTCCTCCGCCGTGTTCTTCAGCTCTTCCTTTCGTCGTCTCGTTGACGAGTGGTGGTGGGCAGAGCGTCATCTCTGGTGCGTTCAGGCGGAGCGTCATCTCTGGTGCGTTCAGGCGGAGCCTTCTTCTTCGAGCTTCTTCGCGGTGGTGATGGGTCCTTCCCTTCTGACCGTGTTCTTCGGTGGGCTGAGTGGCGGTTGGTCTTACCCTCGCTGGTTTGTTGTCGGGTGTATAGTGGTTTAGTTGTTGTTGGTTTTTGCTGAGAGTTAGGTTGTGTAGTTTGGCTCATTCCTCAACGGTTATAGGCTGGGTCCATTCCTATCCTCCGGTGGTTTGTGGCTTTAGTTGGAATTTTGTTGTGGCCCTTTGTTCTCGATCCGCGGTGTAGTTTCTTGGGGATGGAGGGGTGGTCTTAGGCTTAGTTGCAGGCTTTGGTTATGCTATGACTAGTCTTCTTTTTATGCGTTGAATCTTTAACCGTTTATTCTCCTTTGTGCCGCCTTTAGTTTAGTTGAATAATAAATCTAGTCCGCAAGTCCTTTCGTTTATCGGTTCTAGTAAGGCTAACCTCTTGTAGGAATGCATAGATCTCGGTTTAGACTTTGTAGGATTATGATTAGGTGTAGAGGAGTTAGATTCTCGTATCGGGTTCCTTTGTGTCATCTAGTTGTAGTTTATGGTTTAGATCTCTGCGGTGTGCTGGTGCCTGTAGGTTCCTCTGCTTTCGGTGGATCCTTCTCTCTTGGTCTATGGAGTGGTGGTTGCCGCTTCTGTCTCTCTTTTCCACCCTTTTGTCTTTTGAGCGGTTTCACTATTGGATACGGCTCATTGTGGTTTAGTTGCCCGTTGGTGGGTTTTAGTGCCCGTGTGTGGGCTCTCGATCGCAGAAGGAGTGTGTTCCTTGCTGCCTCAGTTTGGTTAGGAAGGTATAATCAGCGGTTTTCGCTCTTTGAATATAATCCATCAGACGAAAAAAAAAAAACAGGGGCAGGCGAGATTTTTGGTGGTGTACGGAGGGGCATACCAGAAGATTTCTCGAGCGACTACTTCGATTTTCTTTTTCACTCAAAGAGACTCAGTTCCGGCGAGGCCACATAACCCAAAAATAGTGATTTTTGCCAAAAACTTACCTTCCTCAGTCTATTCAAGCTCCGTCGGGGAAGAACTCGCCTGCCGACACACCAAGGGACAAAGCAGGAGGTAGGGACCAAAAGAGCACCCAAACAAGGTGGAAAACAGCTAAGGATCGAGGAAGGAGCTCACGGCGGGGTGTTATAGCGGCCTACCCAGGCCGCTATGAAGAATCTGCGGAAGACCCATTTCTCCAGCGGCCTGCGCAGCGGCCAACCTAGGCCGCTGTGACCTCACAGTGGGGTGACCGCTATGAAGAATCTGCGGAAGACCCATTTCTCCAGCGGCCTGTGCAGCGACCAACCTAGGCCGCTGTGACCTCACAGCGGGGTGCCATAGCGGCCTGCCCAGGCCGCTGTGAAGCAACTTTTTCACACATGCCACTTTTTCTTTTTGCTTTCGGCTTGTAGACTACCCCATGTGTTTATGGTCGACCATTGCACGTTTTTATGATCTATTTAAGGGCTCTTAGTGTATATGAAGAGCCATATCACTTCTTGTAAACAATTACTTTAAACAATTTAGTTTTCTTGATCTTTTATGAAATTTGAGTTGTGTTCTTGAGATTCTTCTTTGAGTTCTTCTTGTTTATCTTGTTAAATCATGTCTTGTTTGGTTATTGCTATGGCTAGTGAGTAGTTTCCTTTAAGTTTCTGGGTTTGAGTTAAGGTAAGGGTGATCTAGAAATGGTTTAGGTTGTTTAAAAACTTGGGAGTATTGGTTTCTTACTTGTTAGAAGTTCTTAATGCTAGGATTGAAATGGCCAATCAACTCCTTGATCTTAAATGTTGCTAGCACCGAGAGGTGTAGTTTATGTTTGAATCTCAATCAAGTGCTTTACATTCTTAACCAATGAGAATTGATGTTTAAGGTGTTTAGTGGTAGTAAGAACTTGATCTTATTGCATATCTATCTTGAAATTGCCAACGAAAGTTGATGTTAATGCTTAATAGGTGTAGAGTTATTATCACGAGAGTGGAGTAACTTGAATCGTTGTTCTTAGCCTAAGAAATCACCCATTGTTTGCTAAATGCTTCTGAACTAAATAATGATCACCCAAACCGAAAACTCAACCCAAGGAACTTAGCTTTTAATTAATTGTTTTTCAATAAACTTATTGCTCTGTTTATGTTCTGTCTTTGCTCTGTTTTAAACTCACCATTGTTACCATTATCAAGTTTAATCATGTTTGGAATTTGGTTCTATTGTTAGTCTTTAGATATAAAACCCACAAACTTATTTGGTTGCACTTAGATTAAGAGAACACTTGCATTCTTAGTGCGTTTAATCATCTGAATGGATTGACACCTCAAAACTGTAACGACTAGGTTGTAAACTTGCAACTGAAGTAAGTGAAGAGGAACTGATTTATTGCTTATTGAATATAATTGGCATATTCGTTTTACAGTTTAAAATCTATATATCTTTGATTGATATCGAATATTATTGTAATTGATATTAGAAACATTTTGAATTTGAATTTATTATCGAGACTTGAGTAATAAATAAGCATTGTATATAAAGATTCATAATTTGTTATTTGATAGATATACAAAGATTTAATTGTGAATATTCATTTTTAATTTGAATTTTTCCGAGATTAATTGGATGGCTAGATTAAAATATTAAGAATGAACGGCCCATATTTAAAAATAGGATCCACACTATATCCGATAAAGATCCGATGAATATGTGTAAATTAATTGAACGGTTAGATAGATTCATACAGTCAATTTCCTGTTTTTATAAGATAGATTATGACGTCAAAAAAAAAAAAAAAAAAAAAAAGGATAGATTCATGTCAGTCCACTGACCACATGAACCAAACATATTTCTCATGCATTGGCTAAACCACAATCATATAATCTCCTTGACAAATCTTTGATACTATCCAATCAATCCCTAAAAACTCTGTATTTCACCCACATTCCTAATAGTGAGCCACTACTTCGATTTTCTTTTTCACTCAAAAAGACTCAGTTCCGGCGAGGCCACATAACCCAAAAATAGTGATTTTTGCCAAAAACTTACCTTCCTCAG
The DNA here is from genome assembly GCA_030180135.1 of Orychophragmus violaceus. NCBI lineage: Eukaryota > Viridiplantae > Streptophyta > Magnoliopsida > Brassicales > Brassicaceae > Orychophragmus > Orychophragmus violaceus. The sequence goes on from CM058231.1 coordinate 84,088,579, forward strand.
TCTATTCAAGCTCCGTCGGGGAAGAACTCGCCTGCCGACACACAACCTCTATCGATGGTAAGATCTCCAAAGCTATCAAGCATCGTCCACTTCCCATCTTCCGAACCCGACAAACAAGTAAAAATATCCCGAAATTTTGTATTTTAAAATTGATGGAATATCCTTTTGTCGAATTGGAAATTGAATGTGAAGGAGGAATATCTTTCGTAAGACGAAGATACAGCTGATGTAAAACCAGAAGATGTTGCTGTTAAGCCATTTTTTCTACTGTAGATTGAGTTTCGTTTCATGCCAATTCTTTCATGGAGCTCAATCTCTCTCGCCCATTGCTTCGAGCTTGTGAACCTCTTGGATACAAGAAACCTACCCCGATTCAGGTCCAATTCTTCCCGCACTGAGTTTTAGTTTCACATACTATCTAGAGTTTCATCTGAGTCTCTGGTTTGGCAGCATGTATTCCTGTAGCACTCACATGGCGTGATCTTTGTGCCAGTGCCATCACTGGATCAGGAAAGGTGAGCAGTACTAGTTCGAGGGTTCTGTTTAGGTATTCCATTAAAACAGTGAGTTTTTGGTTATGCTGATTTCAGTTTCTCATGTTATAATAGACTCCTGCATTCGTTTTACCTACTCTTGAGAGGTTTCTGTTCCGCCCCAAACGGGTCTATGCTACTAGAGTTCTTATTCTCACTCCAACCAAAGAGTTGTCTGTCGGGTAAGTAGCATAACTTTGACCCCGCGGCATCGTAGCAAGCTTGCTAAATCTTTCATATTTCTTGTGTTAGGAGCAAGAGGTTGTTCTGAGGACAATGCCATATATTGTTGTGGCGGCTCCTGGAGGCATGATAGATCATTTGCGTAATTCTATGTCTGTTGATTTGGATGATCTAGCGGTTTAAATTCGAGATGAGGCGGATCGCCTTCTACAGACTGGGGTTGCCACTGAAATACAAGAGCTGGTGTCTATCCTTTTTCCTTACATTTTAATGATGTTCGGTTCCTCTGTACATATGATATTGAGCTCTACCGAATTTGTCTTGCCTTTGCTAGTTTATAGTCCGCAGAATCGGGCATGAAATAATTTAACTTGACAGGAGAGTCTACTTCCAGGTTCATCGCATATATCCCAAGAGAAGGCACACAGCGCTCTTCTCAGCCACAGTGACTGAAGAAGTTTAAGAGCTTGTCAAACTTTCCTTGAACAAACCGTTGCGTCTCTCAGCTGATCCATCAGCTAGAAGGCCTCCAGGCTTGACTGAGGAGTATGTCAGCTTCTAATTATCATTACCAACCTACTTAATAGCTTGCTTATGATGTTGAATATACATCATGTATGCCTAACTCGTTATCTTTTAACTGTAGGGTGGTAAGAATACGCAGGACGCGTGAGGCAAATCAGGAAGCTGTTCTACTTTCATTATCCACAACAACTTGTAATACAAGAGTCATCATCTTTAGGTTAGACTTCACTTGAAATGTGATGCCTTTCTAATCGAAGTTCCACACAGTGCTTGCAATGTTTGGCTTTTCGCGTTTCACATAGAGATTTGATTTTCTTTTTGTGCCAGTGGAACAAAACAGGCTGCACATAGACTGAAAATTTTATTTGGACTCGCTGGCTTGAAAGCAGCTGACAGCTTCATGGAAACCTAACTCAATCACAACGTCTTGATGTAAGGAACTTGGACTCATCAGCTTTTTTTTGTTCATGAATACCCCTCTCTCTCTCTCTCTTTGCAAGAACTTAAATCATATGGTTTTGCAGTCATTGGAACTTTTCAGAAAGCAAGAGGTTGATTTTCTCATTGCTACCGATGTGGCTGCTCGAGTAAGTATAAGAAGCAGATAACTTATTCTTCAGATAATCTCACAGTTGCTCTGCTATATCACTTCTTGAACACTCTTGTTTGATGGACTTGACATTATTGGTGTCCAGACAGTTATCAATTATGCATGTTCTCGGGAAATAGACAGGTAAATACGAGATATTCCCTTTAACATAATATGATACAATTGAATAAAAAAGGTATCAGCTTTATTCTTAACTGATGTGAGGATAATATGTTTATGTTAACAGAGTTGGTAGAACATCTAGGGCTGGACGGGAAGGTTATTTGAATTTGATGCTTCGGTTACAAGGCAAAGAAGGTGGGTTCAAAGTTGAAGACCCGAATCATCCCAAAGCAGTGAAACATAATAATATCTTTAGAATTGATATTAACGCTGAAACTTCTTCATAAAAGAAATAAAAAAAAATTGATGTCTAAAAAAAAAATCTTTAAACCTCAATTAGGGTTTAGCATTAATATGAACTAAGAACAATAGGTACACAAATCTTTTTCTTCTAAAGAAACGTACAAGGCCATTAAATTTCCATGTATACCTGCAAAATACTCGTAACAATTAGACAACATTATACTACTCTCTTAAACGATAAGTTAAATTATTTAGGAATTTACCTCAACATTGTTCTTAGCCAGTAGAAACTTTGAATTTCCATGGATGGGGCTGCCATCGGCCAAATCCCTTAAATGTATATTTAAGTAAAAATCATCGCCACTAAGACCAAATTCTGACCATGATCCTCTACAACTTACTATTTCGTATTCTCCTGCCTAAGATACATTAAAAAGTAAAACGATCAAGAAACAAATCAAAAAATGATGAAGAAGAAGACTATTAACAAAAAAATGAACAAGAAGATTGCTTACTGCGGTTATGCCCATGCCTTCTACTCTGTACTCTGAAAGGATCCCAGTTACCCTTGAAACATACACGAACGAATGCCCATTTTGCAAAGCAAACCTTTCGATAGCTGAGACAATGTCTTCACTATGAACCGTGATATGTATCTCTTGCGTATACGGTCCTCGTCCTCTACCACGCAACGGTGGTCGTCCGCGACCCCTCCCTGATAACGGTGGTCGTCCGCGTCCTCCTCTACCACGCAACGGTGGTCGTCCGCGACCCCTCCCAGATAACGGTGGTCTTCCGCGTCCTCTTGCACCGAGAGGTGGTCGACCACGCCCTCGTCTTCCTGCTAGTGGTGGGCGTCCTACCATGCTGAACGAGGGAGAGTTACCGAGCTTTTCTTGGAGAATCTTGAATGAGACCTCGCGCTGGAGAGAAACAAAGAAAGAGAGCGAGACCGAGAGAGTACCGACGTGGAAATTAGAGTTATTTATAATCAACTACGAGTTGCACGCGCGGGTTGATTTAGATATTTTGTGATATAATTATATTTTGTCTGTGTTAGTTAAATAACTTTTATTTTATTTCTAAAAGTATTGTTCTTGGCAAATATATTTTGCAATTGCAAATATTTGTTTTAGTAGTCCACTTCTCATATTTTATATTCTTTTTTTCTTATATGTACATACTAGGATTCGATCCGCACTGAGTGTGCCTCTATTTCTACACCCTAAATCGATTTAAGCAATTTCTTATATAAAACATGCAATGACCTTAAACAGAACAAATGAAATAGTAAAAAAAGAAATTAATTCCTCATCGACTAAGAGCATCTGGATGCACTCATTCCCCAACTTGTGTGTTTTACACATCTAAAATTGAAAATCCAAAATTTTAGTTCCCAAATGCAAGGAACAAAGTTGTTGATTTGTGAGATATTTCGAAAAAATCTGTGGAGCCATGTTTGGTGTGAGATCTGAGATTCACACTAAGAATTTGTATTCGTGGATTTGGACTAATGGATATAGAAATGGTATAGATTTCCTATGAATCAAAGACTTTATTGAGATTGATCGTCGAGATAGAACTAACACAGTCGAAAAGAGAGTACAAAGAAATGTAGATCGAGCTATCTAGTCGAAGTGTTCTTAGGTAGGATTGGAATGTCTTGAACGAGTCGTCACTTCTTCTTTAAATACTCTCGACCTTGATCTTCTTGTTCTGATATTTCGGCCTTGCCATCGTAACGATCCCCGAGATTTGCGTGGATCAGTTGAACTGACGAAGACCGGATTGCTCTATCTCCACGTCGTCTCCTGCCGAGCTCGAGCTCGATCGCTTCCCACTTCGGCATTGCTTTGGGCCTTGTCAAGAAGTCAATCGTACAGGCCCGTTAGAGGATGACAGTCGATCCTTCTATGTCTTGATATTGGAATAGGCTCATAAATATGGGTCTTTGTTTTATTTGTTAATGGGCCGGATTTCTTAGAGGGAAATCCAGTACAAACAATAGCCACCCAGCCCATTGGTTTCGAGAAGTCGAGGTTAATGGGCGGTTGACGTTCTCGGGAATATACGTGCGTGCCTTGGATATTAGGGAAAACCTAATGATTATTTTTGCCTTATCCGTAGATCTTGTTTTGATCCGACGGCCAAAGATGGGCGCGTGGACTAAACTGGCTTACTCGTCAGCGCGTCGGTAGTCACGGCGCATATTCATTAATGGGTCCTCGTCTTTTACCGTGGACCTGGTCGATCACCAACGGCTGAGATTTCGAGGGTCATGAAGAGTCTTTTCGGGCTCATTCTTTTGCTGATGTGACCTAGCTGTCTCGCGTTCGTGACCGTCGATCTTGAATCGACGGTTAAGATGGAGAAGGCGAGAGATCTCGCGGATTCTTGATTTTTTCGTAGTTATTGTGAGTTTGGAATCGTCCGAGATTTTGCAAAACTCCCACCGAAGGTAGTTTATATTGTGGAGAGTCACTTTCCCTCCTCTTATTTGCGTCTTGCTTCTTTCGTATTCTCTTTGATAGTCAGAGACTCTCTTAGAGGCTTCCTTTCTTTTCTTCTGGTGTATCTCATGGCTCTGAGAGACGCGACGGGAGCTAGTACGAGTGCAGCGGCGGGATCGTTTGGTCCTCATCCGCCGTCCGTTTTGACCGAGAGTCTTATCGAGCGGTTACGAGCACGGTGCCAGATCCCGCCGGAAGTGGAGATCGTCATCCCGTCGCCGGCGATTTCGCCTGAAACCGTCGTGGAAGGCTACTGTTGCGCTTCCTACGCCTATTTTGAGGAATGCGGGCTCTTCTTCCCCATTCCCCGCCTTATTTTCTTAGTGCTGGCCCAACTCCAATTGGCGTTTCACCAGATGACGCCTAATTTCGTTCGGTACGTCATCGGTCTTGGAGTCAGGGCCGCCGAAGAGGGGATTAAGTTCGGTCCCGAGGAGCTCATGCGAGTCTGCTCGGTAAAGCAAGACTCCAGCTTTCCGGGGACGTATCGTCTTTCTCCTCGTTTCGGGAGGATCCTTGACGGTATTCCGCCGAGGGACGAATGGAGAGACCGGTATTTTTTCTTTAGGATGACCCATCATTCGATCGGGGAGTTTGATTACTCGGTTGTCCCTTAGCGATGGGCTTCCAACATTGGTAAGACTCGTAGTTTAACACTTGGTCCCTTTCCTTTTTTGTCGCTAAGTCGCATCCTGATCGGTTTTAGTTCTTGTCACAGAATCTCCCGAATCGCTTGCTCTCAATCCGATTATGGAGGCTTTAATAACTCGACTACGAAGGGGTGCCGTTAACTGGGAGAGTTTTACGGTGGAGCGCGTGCAGGCTGCTCTGAGGACCGATCTCGGGCGGATCCCGCGGTATCGCCCTCAGGTTCATCGGAACTTGCCACTTTCCCCTATGTCTTGCCGGGATCCCTCGGTTCGAGCCTCCCTTCCTCCGCTTCGTATTGCCGAGGGGGCAGGAGAAAGTGAGTTATCCGTTCGTGACACCCTTTTTGTCGTTAATAGGTCTAAAAGGGGGTTTCTTTAATTTTTCAGGTCGTCCCTTTGCGGATGATAGCTCAACTGCTAGCACTCTTCCTTGCGAGAAACTATCCCGGAGGGCAAGGACTCGTCGAGATGGGAAAGATCCTGTGGATTTAGCGAAGAAGGTGAGGGATGGAAACTTGAGCCGTGCCATCCTTTTTGCCATGTGTGATTCTCCTCCCCCCCCTCTTCCAAGTTTTATCCCGAGCGCAGAGGCTACCGACGCTGTCATGGAGACGGGCAATGTTCCCGTACCGAAGCGTCGAAGGGTCGATACCGGGGAGAGCTCGGGGAGGTCGGGAGAAGATGTCGGGACGCCGAGAAGCGTGGCTTGCCTGTTGAGACATTTTACACCTGCGGGTGTCCAGCTTCCGGCTGTTGGGGACATGGTCCTCGGTGATTCATACACCGAGATAACGACGGCCATTGGGAAGGTAATGGTCATAGCGCTTTGTTTTCTTATCCGTGTTATGGGATCTTATCGTTAGCATTTTTACGCAGTTCGTGGAGGCTACGAACGGATTCGTGGCCAATTCTGAGCGTGAGCTGCGCGAGGGCTCACGGATGGGCGAGCTCGAGATCGTCAAGAAGACGGTCGTCGACTTGAATGCACAGCTGCAGGGTTCTTTGGCCAGAGAGTAGGTGCTTAAGGGGAGGTTGGCTAGGTACGAAGGGATCGAGGCTCGACTGCTGATTCTTGAGAATCGAGAGGAAGACCTCTCTCAGAAGCTTCAAGCGGCTGTGGGTCGAACTCTGGCTGCCGAGGAGGCGAGCAGGGTCCCAGTTTTGCAAGCTGCTCAAGATCGAGCTGATCTGGGGAGAGTCCTCGAGGGAAGAGACTTCGACATGAAGGTCGCAGCTTATGAGGCGAGGAAGAAAATGAGCGGGGAGTAATTGGAGATCCTCAGGGAGATCAAGGAGAAAAGCGAAAAACGCAAGGCCGAGACCAGCGCTGAGATCCGCCTCCAAGAGACCTTGGCCAATATCGAGCTCATCGCGGAATTCGCCTCTGGTGAGCTCGACTTGACTAGGGAAGTGCTGATGTTGGCTGACAAGGGCGGCCGTGGAGGAGCTGAACGCCGCGGTGGTTTCTGACTTCAGCATTGGCAAATTAAACTTGCCAGCGGTGTCGAGCGATTCGGTTATTTTGGTGCATGCTCCGCCGCCAGCTGCTCCCTATCTCGATCGGCGTGGACCGAATCTCCCAGTTGGAGTTGGCTCCACCGGTGATTCGGCGGAGGATGGAGACGAGGTTTCCTCGAGATCGCAACGTTTTTGACCGTTTTTGTTGCTGCCTGAAGGGGCCTCTTTTTTTTTAAAACTCTGGTATTGCCCTATATTGGGTTTTTGTGAGCTTGAGGGCGTCAAGCTCTCTTTATGCATTATTTAAAATCTTTCACGCCTTAGCACGGATTTTATTGTTTCAATGCATTAGCACAAAATCGGCCGTTATGGCGACGTGAACCTCCAAAGAGGGGTAGTATAAATAATCTGGCTTGAATTGCCTTAAGGAGTTTAGCGCCATCCTTTTTGGACTGGTTGTGTTTTGAGCTCGGGCTCTTCCTCGAAATATATTAGAGGTACGACTCCTTTCCGATGTGAAGTTCGAGCTCGGTGTCGATCTGCAATGGAAATTGCCAAGTATACGATGAATCGAAGTGGACTTACATGGATTCGTTTCCTGTGAAACAATTGCCTCTTCTTGACTGTCTTGACCTCTTTGCTCTGCTTAAGGGGTAGCCCCCCAATTCTTCTAAGCTGCATAAGGCTGGAAGAATTTTAGGTGTTCGAGGGATCATTTCAGATTCCTTGTTTTCGGACGATCATTTCAGGTCGTTCAATTTGGGACGAACATTTCAGTTCGTTTCGGGTCGCTTAGGTTTGAAGGGATAATTTCATATCACTTTGATTTTTGAAGAGATAATTTCATATCGCTTTAGCTTTCGAAGATAATTTCATATCGCTTGGTGAAATGAAGTATTTCGAGATGACCCTAACTTTTACAACAGAAAGAGATATTAATTGAGAGACTTATTTTGATTTCAAAAAGATAAGTTGGTATGACTTCATTTGAAGTTGTCGAGCTCGGTAAGAGCTTTGTGTTTGGGGGGCGGCTGCGCTCGAAGTCGAGATGCCTACGTTCCCTTTCAAGGGGATCAAGCCATTTCGTAGTTAGATTATGTTGGTGTACTCTTAGTGAAAGTACTTTTGAGGTTGATGATGTTCCAAGGCCGTAGTTCAGGCTTCTGGGTTTCTACCGACTTGAGTCGGTAGACCCCGTCCTTCACAATGTCAGTGACCTGGTAAAGACCTTCCCACTTTTCTCCTAGCTTTCCAGCGTGTTCTTCCTTTTTATGGTTGAACACTTTCCGTAAGACGAGCTCGCCTACTTGAAACCTTTGAGTTTTAACTCTGGAATCATAGTAGCGAACTGCAGCTTGTTGGTAGTTCTGGATTCGAGCTAGTGCGAGGTTCCTCCTTTCGTCGACGAGATCAAGCTCGTCTGTTATCATCTTGTTGTTAAGTTCCTCTTGTCGTGGGCATTCTTCTTTGCGGATGCTTGACACGAGGATTTTGTCTGGTACTACCGCCTCGATCCCGTAAGCCAGCGAAAAGGGAGTTTCGCCGGTGGATTTGCGGGGCGTAGTCCGATGAGTCCAGAGTACGGTTGGGAGCTCGTCGCTCCAGCTTGTTTTGCACTCATTGAGCCTTTTCTTAAGGTTGTTCATGATTGCTTTATTAGCTGCCTCTGCCAGTCCGTTTCCTTGGGGATAACGAGGCGTAGAGTAGGTCAGCTTTATGTTCCAGGTTCTACAGAATTTCTTGAACATGTTTGATATGAATTGCGGTCTGTTATCGGTGACGATCTCGTGGGGTAGTCCATGCCGGCAGACGATGTTTCGCCAGACAAACTCCTTGACGTGAACGTCTTTAACCTTTTGGTATGATTCCGCTTCAATCCACTTAGTGAAGTAGTCTGTCATCACTAATAGGTGTGTAGCTTCCTTTTTCCGGATGGGACCAGAGGTCCCACGATGTCCATCCCTCATCGCATGAACGGGTATGGCGATGCGATTGAGGAGAGTTTCTCCGATGCTTTATGGATAATTGGGGCATGCTTTTGGCATTTGTCACATTTGCTGGAAAAAGATTCGCATTCGGTGGCCATTGTTGGCCAGAAATAGCCTTGCCTTTTGATTCGTACGGCCAGGGCTCGTCCTCCGGAATGGCTTCCGCAGGATCCGTCGTGGGCCTGTGTGATCATGGCTAGAGCTTGCTTTTTATCGAGGCATTTGAGGTAAGGTCCAGAGAGACTTCTTTCGAAGAGCTCCCCTTGCGTGACGCAGTACCTCGCACTCTGTGTCTTGAGTTTCCGCGCCTACCATTTGTAGTCGGGGACTTCGCCATTTGTAATGTATCGAATGATCGGAGTCCTCCAATCTTCGTCATCATTAGGCTCAGACCCTTGACCTGTTGACGTGGCTTGGATTGGTCCGTCGGGGATGTTCGCGACGTACAAAGCATTTCTTGGATCGAGATCATCATCAATCTCGATGATGTCGCGACTGGCGTCCTTGGGACATTCCTTGTGTTCGACTCCGTCCTTTGTAGTGGGCTCGTCCTCTCTCAATGATAGAGCTTTCAGGGCTATGTCGATACTTGGTCTTTCGATCCCCTCGACTGGTATTATCCTTTTGAGGTTAGGATCCGATGTCGACGCTAGAGCGGCCAGGGCATCAGATGCAGTGTTTTCCCCTCGCGGGATCCGAGTTAGATCAAAGGATTCAACCTGTTCGGCGAGCGTGTGGACTACCTGTAGGTATGCTTCCATTCGTTCGTCTTTGGCCTCGTAGTCGCCATGATATTGGCTCGTGACCAATTGGGAATTGCTAAAGGCTTCTACTTCTCGGGCTCCTATTGCTATCGCTAGTCTGAGCCCGGCTATTAGCGCTTCATATCCGGCTTCGTTATTTGATGCGGCGAAGCCCAGTCTGAAAGACTGCTCCAATACTTCGCCAGTGGGGGAGACCAGTTTTACTCCGATTCCGGATCCTTGCCTTGAGGAAGCTCCATCGACGTAGAGTTTCCATTTCTTGGCGGAGGTCGGTCGAGTTCTATGGTCGGGGGGAGCTCGATTATGAAATCTGCCAGCACTTGCGCTTTTAAGCACGTTCGAGCTTTATATTCTATGTCATACTCGCTGAGTTCGATAGCCCATTTGACGAGTCGACCTGACTGGCTCGGACTGTGAAGGATGGTTCTCAGTGGCTGAGAGGTCATCACTATGATTGAGTTCGATTGAAAGTATGGTCGGAGTTTCCGAGCTGATGTGACTAGCGCTAAAGCGAGTTTTTCCATGGCGGGGTACCTGGTCTCAGCATCGATTAAGGTCTTACTGATGTAGTATACCGGTCGTTGCTCTTTTTGTTCTTCGCGAACCAGGACTCCACTTACTGCTGCCGTGGAAACAGCTAGGTAGAGGTAGAGGGGCTCCCCTTCCACTGGTTTCGCCAGGATGGGTGGTTTGCTTAGGTAAGACTTGAGCTGGGTGAACGCTTCTTCGCATTTTTCGTCCCAGAGAAACTTCTTGTTTGCTTTGAGCAAGTGATAGAAGGGTAGACATTTATCAGTCGACCTCGAGATTAAGCGGTTCAAAGCGGCTATTTTGCCAGTCATGCGTTGGACTTCTCGTGTTGTTCTGGGAGATTTCATCTCTATAAATGTCGTGATCTGTTTGGGGTTCGCTTCGATCCCTCTTTCGGTCACTAGGTAGTCCATGCTGGTAGACGATGTTTCGCCAGACAAACTCCTTGACGTGAACGTCTTTAACCTTTTGGTATGATTCCGCTTCAATCCACTTAGTGAAGTAGTCTGTCATCACTAATAGGTGTGTAGCTTTCTTTTTTCCGGATGGGTTTTCCGGATGGGACCAGAGGCCCACGATGTCCATCCCCCATCGCATGAACGGGTATGGCGATGAGATTGAGGAGAGTTTCTCCGATGCTTGATGGATAATCGGGGCATGCTTTTGGCATTTTTCACATTTGCTGGAAAAAGATTCGCATTCGGTGGCCATTGTTGGCCAGAAATAGCCTTTCCTTTTGATTCGTACGGCCAGGGCTCGTCCTCCGGAATGGCTTCCGCAGGATCCGTCGTGGGCCTGTGTGATCACGGCTAGAGCTTGCTTTTTATCGAGGCATTTGAGGTAAGGTCCAGAGAGACTTCTTTTGAAGAGCTCCCCTTGCGTGATGCAGTACCTCGCACTCTGTGTCTTGAGTTTCCACGCCTACCATTTGTCGTCGGGGACTTCGCCATTTGTAATGTATCGAATGATCGGAGTCCTCCAATCTTCGTCATCATTAGGCTCAGACCCTTGACCTGTTGACGTGGCTTGGATTGGTCCGTCGGGGACGTTCGCGACGTACACATCGCTTCTTGGATCGAGATCATCATCAATCTCGATGATGTCGCGACTGGCGTCCTTGGGACGTTCCTTTTGTTCGACTTCGTCCTTTGTAGTGGGCTCGTCCTCTCTCAAGGATAGAGCTTTCAGGGCTATGTCGATAATTGGTCTTTCGATCCCCTTGACTGGTATGATCCTTTTGAGGTTAGGATCCGATGTCGACGCTAGAGCGGCCAGGGCATCGGCTGCAGTGTTTTCCCCTCGCGGGATCCGCGTTAGATCAAAGGATTCAACTTGTTCGGCGAGCGTGTGTGATGAGATACTAGCTGATGAGGCAGCAACCCAACAATCTGATCAAGACCAAGAACTAGTACCAGAAGTATTCAAGGGAGCAATGACCAGATCAAGAGCCAAAATACTTCAACACAAGTTCAATCAAAGCATCAGAAGAGTGTTGGAGACACAAGGACAGAAGCAAGCTTCCAACCAGATCATCATGTCCACTGATCAAGAAGATGAACCAGGTTCAGAAACTACTCAGAACATGAACTCTTATGCAATACAATTTTGACCGGCCCTAGAAGCAGTACCACTACTCAAAGAATAAAGGGAGGTTTCCATATTTGTTGCAACGGTCCACAAAAACTAAGGTATGGTCTGAGTAGATTTCATTTACATTTTATGACCGTTGCTTCTTTGTTTTGCAGCTTGATCTCTTGTAAGTTTTCTTTAGTTGTAACCATAGAAAGTAGCCATTTTCTTTGATTCTATTAGGTCTTAATTTGAGTCTGTTTTCCTTATTTGAGTCATTTGCTTCAAGACCCATAGAAGGGTATAGCTGAAGGACTATATATAAAGTCCCCCTGCAGCCGTGTATCATTCACCTTTTATCAATAAACATCCAATTTTCTTATTGCCTGAAGCAAAGAACTTGTTACCTTCTGAAGCTAATAGAGACCAGAACCTCTTAGCTTAAGAACATGTGTTGTATCACAAGCCAATCCATAGCTTGTGTGGTGCACTTCGATCCATCCAGCTCCATTCATTCACCAGCTGGTTCATTGTGTGATTAGATCACCCATTGAGTCATCCATCTGATCTGAACAAAAGCATTGAGTCTGAATCATACAAGCCTTGAATCCGCCTGAGCTTGTATCATTTTGGTATCAGAGCTGAAGTTCCTTTCAGCCCCAGGTTGTTTCTATCCAACATATTCTCTTAGTTGCATTCATTTGTCTCTGTTTTCATACTTGCATCTTTATAAACCAAAAAAACTCATAAAAATTCGTTTTTGCAATTGTTCTTCAGTGTTTGCATTCTGTTCTTCATAGTTCTTCATATTAAGTCTATTAGATCATTCAAAAAAATTCGAAAATACAAAAAAAAAATCTCGTTTAAAACTCATAAAAGCCATATTTCCTTTTCTAGCTCATCCAGATTTCATCTTGCCTTTTAACTTGCATTTGAAATTTTTTTCCTTTTTTTCCTTTGATACATTTAGAAATTTCATCCTTCTTTTACTACTTTTCATTTAGACTTTTGAAAGTTTTACTTTTAAACTCAAGTTAAAAAATAAAAAATAAAAAGAAAACCCTACCTAAGCTGTGTTATTCTCTTTTGTTCTCTGTTGTAGAACAACCACAGCAGCCATGGGAGACGACAGCAGCAACCTTAACAACAACACCAACTCTCAGGATGCTTTGATGCAATTGGTGAATTCAATGAGGGAAGAGATGAGGAACATGAGGCAGGAGCTTGGAGATAGGATGAACCGTATTGAGCAAATTCCTAGAACCACCTTCCAACCAACCCGGGATGTGAGGAGCTTAGGAGCAGACATCCTCTTTGGTCCAACTACTTCTGGTCCAATACATAGGCGTGGCATCCTCATTCAGGATAACTCTGGTCCAAGCCATCATGGTCCTGAGCAGCACAATCCTCCTGATGGAGATCCTGATCCACAGTTCCAAACACAAAAAAATCAGAGGAGAGGAAGGCGTCCAAGAGGATATGAGGATGAATATCCTGATCCACAGCCTCAGGCACCAAGGACTCAGAGAAGAGGAGGACGTCCCAGGGACTATGAAGATGAAGAGGAGGAAGATTTCACACCACCAACACCAAGGCATATCTACAAAGATAACTTTAAGCTCACAACACCTCATTTTGCTGGTAAGGTGGATCCTGAAGCCTTTCTTGAATGGGAGAAGAAAATGGATCATATATTTGACTACTACAACCATCCTGGTGCTAAAATAGTTGCATTGGCAGTAGCTCAATTGACTGATAATGCACTTACCTGGTGGGATAGAGTCGTATCAGATCGTAGAAGGAACAGGCAGAGAGCTATTGACTCATGGGTGGATATGAAAGATTTGATGAGGCAGAGATATGTTCCCCCTCACTTCCACAGGGACTTGCAAAGGAGATTCAGAGCACTCAAGCAAGGTACCAAGACTGTAGAAGAGTATTATGAAGAGTTCGAAAAGCTCAGGAACAGATTGGAGCTTGATGAGGATGAAGAAGCTCTAATGGCTCAATTCTTAGATGGCCTACAAGATAAGATCAGCCGCAAGGTTGAGATGCAGGTCTATCAAGACTTTAAGGACCTATTTCACCTCTCCATTCAAGCTGAGCAACATGTTAAGAAGAAGTCCAACAGCAAAAGCAAGCCACAAAACAACTGGACATCAAACTCAAACAAAACACATAACACTTGGGCAACTAACTCAAGCAAGCCAGTGGAAAAAGGCAAAGGCATTGAAATTGATTCAAGGTTCAAGGGCAAGGCAGTAGATACCAGCCAAGATAACCGAGCCGAATCCTACAAAGCAGCCTATCCACAACGATCCAGAGACATTACATGCTTCAAGTGTAGAGGCAGAGGTCACATGGCTAAGGAGTGTCCCAACCAGAGAGTTATGCATATCACATATGCTGGAGACTATGAGTCACAAGATGAAGCAGAAGCTGAGCCACAAGATGATTATGGAGATATTGAGTATCCAGACAGTGGAGAAGCACTTGTGACCATGAGGATTTTAAATGCAATGGTGGATCCTGAAGACACCATTCAAAGAGAAAATATATTCCACAGCAGATGCACCATCAAGGGGAAGGTATGTAATCTCATTATAGATGGAGGATCATGCACCAATGTAGCTAGTGTTCACATGGTTAACAAGCTGAATCTTGAAAGGTCTAAGCATCCACGTCCATATAGGTTGAGATGGCTAGATGATAAGGTTGAATATAAAGTAAGTGAACAAGTCACCATACCATTTAGCATTGGCAAATATCAGGATGAAGTTAAATGTGATGTAGTACCTATGCAAGCTGGACATTTACTTCTAGGTAGGCCTTGGCAATGGGATAGAGAAACTAAGCATGATGGTAGAACTAATATGTATACCTTTATGCATGATAAACGCAAGGTTAGCTTAGCCACTCTCACACCATCTCAAGTGCATCAATTACAAATGCAAATGTCTAAGGAGAAGGATAGTAGTGCTAAGTCTAATTTTCTTATTCAGCCTAGCCAAATCAGAAAGGCAGCTGCTACTAAACACACAATGCTACTAATGGTCTTTAAGGAGCTTTTGAGTGAAGGTTATAGTGAGCTACCTCTCCCACCAGAGATCACTGAGCTTCTTGAAAGGTTTAAAGATGTGTTTCCTGGGGAGATGCCAAGCGGTCTGCCACCCTTGAGAGGAATTGAGCACCAAATTGATTTCATACCAGGAGCAACACTCCCCAACAAGCCAGCATACCGTGTTAACCCTGAGGAGACTAAGGAACTAGAGAAGCAGGTCAAGGAGATTCTTGACAAAGGATATGTAAGGGAGAGCCTCAGTCCTTGTGCAGTACCTATTTTGCTCGTGCCAAAGAAAGATGGATCTTGGAGGATGTGTGTAGACTGCCGAGCCATCAATAACATAACCATCAAGTATAGGCACCCCATTCCTAGGCTTGATGACATGTTGGATGAGCTAAGTGGAGCCACCATCTTTTCCAAAGTAGACCTCAAGAGTGGATATCACCAAGTGAGGATGAAGGAAGGGGATGAGTGGAAGACTGCTTTCAAGACCAAACAAGTCTTTATGAATGGATGGTGATGCCCTTTGGTCTCACCAATGCACCAAGCACCTTTATGCGTCTAATGAACCATGTTCTTAGAGCATACATCAGTAAGTTTGTTGTTGTGTACTTTGATGATATATTAATTTACAGCAAGTGTTTATCTGATCATGTGTCACACCTTGAGCTAGTACTAAAGACACTTCAAACTGAAGGACTTTATGCAAACCTCAAGAAGTGCACATTCTGCACTAATAAGTTGGTCTTTTTAGGCTTTGTTGTGAGTTCTCAGGGTCTACAGGTTGATGAAGAGAAGATCAAGGCAATCAAAGAATGGCCAATACCAAGCAACATCAGCCAAGTCAGAAGTTTCCATGGGTTAGCAAGCTTCTACAGAAGGTTTGTGAGAGATTTCAGTAGCATAGCTGCACCACTCACAGCTGTGATCAAGAAGAGTGTGGGATTCATTTGGGGAGAAGAACAACAATCTGCCTTTGACACCCTTAAGGACAGGTTCACACATGCACCGGTGCTAGTTCTACCAAATTTCAACAAGACCTTTGAAGTGGAGTGTGATGCATCAGGGATTGGAATAGGAGCAGTATTGATCCAAGGAGGAAAACATGTTGCTTATTTCAGTGAGAAGTTAGGAGGAGCCAGCCTAAACTACCCCACTTATGACAAAGATCTTTATGCTCTAGTGAGGGCCTTGGAGACTTGGCAACACTATCTGTTGTCAAAAGAGTTTGTGGTACACACTGACCATGAAACTCTTAAGCATTTGAGAGGGCAGACTAACCTGAAAAAGAGGCATGTTCGTTGGATGGAGTTCATTGAAACCTTTCCATACATTATCAAGTATAAGAAAGGCAAGGAGAACATAGTTGCTGATGCTCTATCCAAACGCTATGCATTGATATCCACCATGGAATCCAAGGTGATGGGGTTTGAATGCATTAAGGAGCAGTACCAGGAGGATCCAGACTTCAAAGAAATCTTCAAGGAGAGTCTTAAGGGAGCTTATGGGAAGTTTTATCAGCATGAAGGCTTCATCTTCAGAGGAAAACGACTTTGCATACCCCCAATGTTCCTTAAGAGACTTGATCGTGAGAGAAGCACATGGAGGAGGGCTTATGGGACACTTTGGAGTAGACAAGACATTGACAGTGATTAAGGAGCATTTCTTCTGGCCCCATATCAAAAAGGCAGTAGAAGCTCATTGTGCAAGATGCATCATATGCAAGAAAGCCAAGTCAAAGGTACACCCTCAAGGATTATACATGCCACTGCCCATTCCTACAGCTCCTTGGGTGGATATATCCATGGACTTTGTCCTAGGATTACCAAAAATCCATCACAAAGACTCCATCTTTGTGGTAGTGGACAGATTCAGCAAAATGGCACACTTCATACCTTGTGCCAAGGTCCATGATGCAACCCAAACAGCAGAGCTATTCTTTAAGGAAGTAGTAAGACTTCATGGAGTTCCACGCACCATTGTGTCTGACAGAGACAGCAAATTCTTGAGCCACTTTTGGAGAACCTTATGGAGGAAGCTTGGAACAAAGCTCTTGTATTCAACTACATGCCATCCCCAAACTGATGGACAGACTGAGGTTGTCAACAGAACACTCTCAATGCTGCTAAGGGCTACCATTGGGAGGAACTTGAAGAATTGGCTAGAGTGCATTCCTTTCATTGAGTTTGCATACAACAGATCACAACATTCAGCCACCAAGATGTCACCCTTTGAGATTGTCTATGGCTTCAATCCTACCACACCTCTGGATTTGTCACCATTACCCCTAGCTGAAGCTGTCAGTCTTACTGGAGCAGAGAAAGCTGATTACATCAAGCAGATTTATCAAAAGGCAAAGAAGAACCTAGAGAAGAGGACTGAACAGTACATGAAACATGCCAATAAGGGGAGAAAGGAAGTTGTGTTTGAACCAGGAGAGTGGGTTTGGCTACATATGAGACATGAACGGTTCTCACATCAGAGAAGCTCCAAGCTAGAACCTAGAGGAGATGGACCCTTCAGAATCTTGGAAAAAATCAACAACAATGCCTACCGTCTAGACTTAACAGGTGAGCTAAATGTATCATCAACTTTCAATGTGTCTGATTTAGCTCCTTATTATGCAGATGATCCAGTTTTGAGGTCAAAACCTCTTGAAGAGGGAGGGAATGATGAGATACTAGCTGATGAGGCAGCAACCCAACTATCTGATCAAGACCAAGAACTAGTACCAGAAGTATTCAAGGGAGAAATGACCAGATCAAGAGCCAAAATACTTCAACACAAGTTCAATCAAAGCACCAGAAGAGTGTTAGAGCAACAAGAACAGAAGCAAGCTTCCAACCAGATCATCATGTTCACTGATCAAGAAGATGAACCAGGTTCAGAAACTACTCAGAACATGAACTCTTATGCAATACAATTTGGACCGGCCCTAGAAGCAATAGCACTACTCAAAGAACAAAGGGAGGTTTCCATATTTGTTGCAACGGTCCACAAAAACTAAGGTATGGTCTGAGTAGATTTCATTTACATTTTATGACTGTTGTTTCTTTGTTTTGCAGCTTGATCTCTTGTAAGTTTTCTTTAGTTGTAACCATAGAAAGTAGCCGTTTTCTTTGATTCTATTAGGTCCTAATTTGAGTCTGTTTTCCTTATTTGAGTCATTTGCTTCAAGACCCCTAGAAGGGCATAGCTGAAGGACTATATATAAAGTTCCCCTGCAGCCGTGTATCATTCACCTTTTTATCAATAAACATCCAATTTTCTTATTGCCTGAAGCAAAGAACTTGGTACCTTCTGAAGCTAATAGAGACCAGAACCTCTTAGCTTAAGAACTTGTGTTGTATCACAAGCCAATCCATAGCTTGTGTGGTGCACTTCGATCCATCCAGCCCCATTCATTCACCAGTCGGTTCATTGTGTGATTAAATCACCCATTGAATCATCCATCTGATCTGAACAAAAGCATTGAGTCTGAATCATACAAGCCTTGAATCAGCCTGAGCTTGTATCAGTGTGGACTACCTGTAGGTATGCTTCCATTCGTTCGTCTTTGGCCTCGTAGTCGCCATGATATTGGCTCGTGACCAATTGGGAATCGCTGAAGGCGTCTACTTCTCGGGCTCCTATTGCTATCGCTAGTCTGAGCCCGACTATTAGCGCTTCATATTCGGCTTCGTTATTTGATGCGGCGAAGCCCAGTCTGAAAGACTGCTCCAATACTTCGCCAGTGGGGGAGACCAGTTTTACTCCGATTCCGGATCCTTGCCTTCAGGAAGCTCCATCGACGTAGAGTTTCCATTTCTTGGCGGAGGTCAGTCGAGTTCTATGGTCGGGGGGAGCTCGATTATGAAATCTGCCAGAACTTGCGCTTTTAAGCACGTTTATAGGTCGTAAGTTTTAACCCTATTCTAACTGCAAGTGCACAGTGATGTAGTTGTAGTACTTAGGGTATCGAATCCACAGGGACTCCGGTCAACGATAGATTTAGAACTATTAAGATTAAACTAGGGGAAAGCAATGAGAAACTAAAGCAAGCAGAAAAGTAAATCAGTAGCAGGCGAGTTTGTGAGCAAGGAAGCGAAGCGTTAAGTCTAGGGAGTTCTCAGGAAATCAGGAACACAAGCAATCAATCAGTCGAAATCCAATCAGAAACTGTTCTAGAACTCAAACACAGATATAGAATTAACCAAATTCCTTTGCGAGAATTCTCTAAGTCTAAGTGCAGCAAACCAAACTTTCGTTTGCGAGAACTAACAGATTAAACCAGCTTTAATTCCAAGTTTGATATGTTCACAATTAACCTAAACCAAACTTCCGTTTGCGAATAGTTTAATTGCTTATCTAGGTTCTTTCTAGTTAAATTAACCAACTTCCGCCGCATTAATCAACCTAATATCATAATTCTGATTAGCTACTTCAGATTAAGCATTAAGAACAACCTAAACAAAGAACTAGCAGATATGAATCCCTACAGATTGATTTAAACTATAATTCTCTGAAATCCCTAATGAGAATCCTTCAACCTAACAGGTAAACTACTCAGACATGTTCATCGAGACAGAAAATATCATAAGTAGAAAACCAAATATCATAAAACAGAATAATCAACAGGGGTTCGAAATCCTCTCTCTTTCGAGAGCAAGATCAGCCCCTAAGGCTCTCTGAAATAAAATAAGACTAAAGAAAAGTGTTCCCTAAACAATGGCTTAAAAACCCTTATATAATAGCTAAAACACGTTTTGGGCTTCTGTGTAAATATCTGGGCTTTCTGCAAAATCAGCATTCTTCATTAAATCGCCGAGTATTTGTCTGCGTCGACCTTGCATCGATCGTTGCCACAAGTGTATCGATCGATGCAGGTCTGTGAATTCGGCAGTGAAGTCCATCTCTCGGGTAAAATCTCCAAAATGCTCCAGAATGCTCCAATAACTCCAACTATGCTCCAAACGTGTCTAAACCCGTAAACATACTAAAAAGAACACAAAAGACACTAAAAACACATCTATATCATGGCATAAAATGGGTAAAAACCATGATATATCAACTCCCCCACACTTAGCTCTTGCTTGTCCTCAAGCAAGTAAAGAACCAAAGTATACGAGAAGAAGTTTGAAAACACAGAAACTCATTTCGTCCTAGGAACTTTCACAATCACATTCGCTTAGTAAGCCACTGAAAACTTCCCTACAGAACTCAAGACCACAATATACTTCCCCCACACTTAGCAACTGTCCCAAGTAAACTTCACAATCACATTCAAGCATTCAAATTCACCCTACTGACTTCTGCAAGTATTTAAGTGCGGTCTCACCTAAGGAGTATCGATCAAAGGGCACATGGATTCTTACCTCATCAGCTCTAGACCACCAAACTATCTTTCTCTAGTCCCTTTCTTCTCTTTCCCTTCCTTAACAACTGATTTTTCCCACATTGGGTATCATTTTATTTTTTTTTATCAGTGTTCTTCCCGTTATGGGGTGTACTTTGGACACATTCCATGGATCGCATAGGAGATAATAGTGTTTGCTACTATTCCCATGACCACTTCGGAGTTACTAACTCATCCTCAGTTTATTATCTTTTTTTTTACTTTATAGAAGGGGAGAAGGGAACTAAATAGGACAGGTTGACAGGCTGTGTCAGAACTAACAGGGAATCCGAGACAAAGTTTACCAAGCCCTTAGGTGAGAAATCTAAGTCAGTATTAAATTGAAGTCAGTAAAGGATCCTCTGATACCTGAAGTGATGTGGGTGTTCCCAGTAGGTTGATCTGTGTCTGGGTTTTCTAACAGTCATAGAGGCTTTGCAAGTCTGTCCAATGGTCACTTAGTTCTTGTTCAAGCGAAAATTTTCCTCGAAAAATCATAGTTTCATACAAGTTTTGACTCAATAAAACAATGTTTTTGAAAAACTAAGAAAACAAAAGCGTGCGTCAGTAGCTCCTCCCCCACACTTAAACTACACTGTCCCCAGTGTAATCAAAGCATGAGCTCGGTGAAAGAATAATCAAATTGAAGAACAAACCGAAAAGTTGCAGATTACTTACCTGTCGTCGCCCTGCGTCGATCGATGCCCAAGGGTGTCGATCGATGCAAGGCGAATATGCTCGCGGTTATGTTGATAACCGATGTCTGAACCGCAATCAATTAGTTAAACCGTAAATCGCGACTGCATCGACCGATGCACAATATGTGTCGATCGATGCAATGCGATTATTCCTGTTTCCCTCAGCACTGAACACACTTAAACAAAAAAATTAAAAATACCAAATCAAAACGAAAGAAAACAAAAACAAAAACGAACCTAACAGTGGGTTGCCTCCCACTCAGCGCTTGTTTTTAGTCATTAGCTTGACTATTGGAAGAGATTTGATTCAAGGCGGTTTCAACAGAGACTTTGAGTGTCTCTGTGAATATCTCTTCATCCAAGGAGGTGTATAGGCATTCAGATCATGAGGCTTCCCAAGGAATGAGAAATCAGAATCAGGGCGGGAGCGAAGCTTGGGCGGTCTACTGCGTTTTCCTGTATTCAAAACAATATGATCAGAAGGTTTAAGCTTAGATGATTTATTCCTTACCTTTGATGTATATCTGATGTCTGGGGCTTTCTGCTCACTACAAAAATTATGCGTATTGATAGCATAATATAATAGCACGGTTTTCCAAACTGCTATTGAAGATAAATTTTAGATTTTTTCTACTTTCGATAGCATTGATATAATGCTAATATACTGAATTAGTAAGCGGGAACAAAAATCACCCTTTCCGCCAATATTTGTTAAAATTTTGGCTAAACCGCCAAATAAATTTTGACTTAGAAAATTTTTTTGTCCCAAATTTTTTAATTTTGGGGGGAAGTTATTTTTTTCCCTCTCTTTAACTTTTTTTTTCCTCTCTTCTTCACGACTCTCTTTCTCGTCTCCCATTTTCTCTCTTCCTCATTCTCTCTTCATTCTCAGATTCTCTTCCGACCCTCCACTCTCTTCTTCCTCCACGGCTTCTTACGGGTTCACTGTGGAAGATTTCGCTCTTCACGCCTCCTCCTTCACCTCCCAATCCCTCTGACCCATCTCACCCAAACCCTAGCTCCATTTCTCCGGCGTCTCCTCGTCTCTTCAGAACCGACAAGCTCCTACCTCTCCGCATCTCTACGTCGAGTTCCGCACCGGTGAACGCCGTTAGCTTGTTCCGGCTCTAGCTCTTCATCTTCTGTGATTGAGGTTCTTCTCTTTTCTCCTTTTCTCGATTTTCTCGATGTGATTGAGATTCTTCTCTTTCTGCATCCAGTGATCTGTTCCTGCTTCAGTGTAGATTCTTCGTTTCTAGGCGTCACAGAATTTGAGTTTTGGCGTGCTTGGTTAATTCACACTGGAGCTGGTTCGATCTGCTGCTCATGAATTGGGGATTAAGGGTTAAAATTTTAGGTCTTTTAGCTCGATTTTATGTGAATTTATTGGAAAGTCTCTCTTTTTGAAGGTAATTCTGATATGGGTTATGTTGGAAAATGTTTACCGCATCAGGGAAATTGTAAGGCTTTTCGAATGTCAAGTTTTGGGGATCAAACTTGCGTGCTTAAGTAATGCTGCTGCATTTGGAATTGTTTCTCCTCCTCTGGGTTTTTATTTTTGTTTCTGATACTGAAAATTGGTTAATTTAGAGGGGCTTCATGTTACAGTTTATTGTATTTGGTAGGATTAGGTTCTGAAGATGGCATCAAAGTTGATACAAGTTCAGTCAAAGGCATGTGAGGCCTCAAAGTTTGTGGCTAAGCATGGAATTTCCTACTACAGGCAGTTGCTTGAGAAGAACAAGCAATATATCCAGGAACCTGCCACTGTGGAGAAGTGCCAAGAGTTGTCTAAGCAACTGCTCTACACCCGTCTTGCTAGGTCGTTATCTCTCCTCCTTCCACATTTTCCTAGCCATAGTTTACAACCATTTCTAGATTCTTGTCAACAAACCATCTTTTTCATTTCATTCTTTGAGATGCATGTGAAACTTGGGATTTGCATCAAGGATAGTATCACTTATTGCTGTATAGGCTGTTCTTGGAACTGAAAAATGTGTATACTTGGAATCTTTTATGTCTCCTCTAATAGATTGGAACTAAAATGAAATTTTTATGTTGTCTATGATATCTTTGCATTGAGTTGTTTGTCATCTTGTTTAATCCTTTGTCATAGGCTGCAGGATTATGTTTAGTAGCAGTCAAGAGCCTAAGTTGTTTGATTAATAAATCTCTTAGTAAGCCCATTGGCGACAATCTTTCCTCTCTACTAAGTATCAAATGACACAATATCATGAGTCAGGATTCCTGAATATCAAACTTCTTATGGTCCATCTTTGTGTGTAACCTTTCTCAGTATCTAATAGTTTTCCACTCCATATTGCAGCATTCCTGGACGCTATGAAACTTTCTGGAAGGAGCTAGACTAAGCAAAGAACCTATGGAAGAACAGAGCCGATCTGAAGGTAGAAGATGCAGGCGTATGTCTATAACGCATCAGTCCTTCCCCGCAACTCTGAAACCGATCTGAAGGTAGAAGAAATGTTGAGTTAACTCTCTGTTTAAGATTGTTAGGTTAACTCTCTGTTTAAGATTGTTGAGTTAACTCTCTGTTTTGGTTTGATTTCAGGTGGTATGGTCCTTCATAAAGGAGAAATAGCAGAAATGAGAACTGGCGAAGGGAAAACGCGACTGGCCATTGAGTCTTCCCTGAGTGACATTGAGTCTTCCCTGAGTGACTACAAGACATCACTGGCCATCCTAGTTGGAGGTATTCTATGTTGTTTCAGTTTCCAGTTGGAGGTATTCTATGTTGTTTCTAGTTGAAGAAAATTTGTGGTGATAACTTTCCACAAAGGATATCGTTTCCAGCCTTTGAACAGGTACTTTACTTCTCATCATTTTGTGTGCTTATCTTATTTAGTCAATGTTTAACTTGCCTACTTGGTTGTTCAACATGATTTAGTTTTTTTTTAAACTTAGTCGTTAATGTCTTTTAAGTGTTTTGTTTTCTTATTTTATATCTTCGGAGTATAATTGTATCATCTGACCATATTTAGAAATTGTTCAGCCAGCTGCCAGATTTTCTCGGTGGTACTTGCACTTGTGCAGATCAGGGAGGTTGTATGAGATCTGATAAAGGGCCGTGGAAAGACCCTGAGATACTAAAGGTGGACTGATTGTTTCTTTGATTGTTCCTTAAGTTTCTGTTATGCATACGATCTGATAAATGTGTTTGTCTTCATGGCAGGAACCGCACCATAAGGCACACAGTTTGATGTATGTCAGTTCTCGACCAGAAGTTGAACGAAGTGTGAGTGTTCTTATTATACTTCCATCGCTTTTCATTCTTGTTGTTTTACTCATTCCACATGAGTGTTCTACTCGGTTGCTAAATTTTGTTGTATGGTTACAGTCATGTATAGGTTCTGAGAAGCCTTCTGCTATTCATCAAAGAGGAATCGTCCCAATCTGCAAAGGTCTCGATGTGATCAAACAGAAATTGGATTTTCTTATCCTTGGTTCTGATTTTATGATGTTGTTTGCATTAGTTATGATTTTATCATGTTTTGTAATAAGTGTAGATTATATATAAAATACTGTGTAAACATTTTTGGTTTATTAATAAAATATTTCAATATTTTTTATATATAAATCCAATATATACAAAAATATATAATAATAATATAATACGGCTCGGCTCGGCTCGAATTTAACTATAGCAAGAAAAACTATCGCTATCATAGATGCAAGATATTATAGCACGGAAAAAACGCTATCATATATGGTCGACCTATTATAGCTGGGGCAGACATAGCAATTTCAAAAACGCTATTATAGTGAACAATATTATAGCACAGACAAAAAATGCTATCATATATGGCCGACCTATTATAGCTGGGGCAGAAATAGCATTATCACAAACGCTATCATATACATACAATGGCGTTTTTCGTGTGCTAAGAATAGAGATTTTTCTTGTAGTGTGCTTATGAGCAGTTGCAGGTATTGAAGATGTTAGAGCAGGTTTAAGAGGAACCGCCATCTTCTTCTTTCCACTATCAGATACTGTAGTTCCACCAATCTGAACTTCTTCTTCCAGATGACCACCAGTGGAGATCATCTTCTTTGCATGAACTCGCAAAGTTTCAACTGGTGGTGTTTTATTCACCTTCTTATCCATCACTTTTATGCAGTTAGCCACTTCTAGCTCTTGTCTGGAAGGTTTAGGAACCTTAGGATATGCCACTGGGGGCTTGTAAGCTCGTTCTAGCACTGTTGCAGGTTTCTGGACATGTGTGCGTTCTGTGTCGATCGTTGCATAATGTGTGTCGATCGATGCAAGGCGATTCTGTTTCTCGAAAGAACTCGAAATTGCCGTCAGAATGGCGTGTCGATCGTCACTAAGGGGGTGTCGATCGGTGCATGTATCAGGCAGACAATATTCATCCAGAAAATCCGAGATTATGCTCTCTTCTTCACCTAGCAACTCAATCTCATCCTTTAAGGTCACAGCTTTGATGGATCTACACTGTTCAGCTTTCTTAGCTTCATTCCGCCTCTCTATTGCTGCATCCAGCTCCTCCATATGTGTGCTCAAAGATTCGAACTTCTCATTCAAGTCTTCATACAACGCATCCATCTTTGAGTTGAAGGACATATCAATCTGTTGTTGTCTCTCAAGATATTGCTCCATCATGATTTCCATTCTGCTCTTATGTGTAGGTGCAGGTTGATATGATGGAGATTCATAATCTCTGGTGAATGAATAGGAACCATAGCCTCTGCAGAACGAGTTATTCTGCTGATTTTCCAACATCTGTTGCATCATTCCCATCATTCTTTCGCAATGTGTCGATCGATGCATATTAGCGTCGACCGATGCAAGCTCGAGAATGCGACGATCGACACTAAGGGGGTGTCGATCGATGCAAGGCGATTACAGGCGTACCTGAAACGCAAGAACAGAAAAAGAAGAAAAAATTAGTAACAAAAAAAATAAAAACAAAAATCCTAGTCTAAACCCTAAGTTCAAATCTATCGAGGACTCAAAAGAGTCCCCGGCAACGGCGCCAAAAACTTGATAGGTCGTAAGTTTTAACCCTATTCTAACTGCAAGTGCACAGTGATGTAGTTGTAGTACTTAGGGTATCGAATCCACAGGGACTCCGGTCAACGATAGATTTAGAACTATTAAGATTAAACTAGGGGAAAGCAATGAGAAACTAAAGCAAGCAGAAAAGTAAATCAGTAGCAGGCGAGTTTGTGAGCAAGGAAGCAAAGCGTTAAGTCTAGGGAGTTCTCAGGAAATCAGGAACACAAGCAATCAATCAGTCGAAATCCAATCAGAAACTGTTCTAGAACTCAAACACAGATATAGAATTAACCAAATTCCTTTGCGAGAATTCTCTAAGTCTAAGTGCAGCAAACCAAACTTTCGTTTGCGAGAACTAACAGATTAAACCAGCTTTAATTCCAAGTTTGATATGTTCACAATTAACCTAAACCAAACTTCCGTTTGCGAATAGTTTAATTGCTTATCTAGGTTCTTTCTAGTTAAATTAACCAACTTCCGCCGCATTAATCAACCTAATATCATAATTCTGATTAGCTACTTCAGATTAAGCATTAAGAACAACCTAAAAAAAGAACTAGCAGATATGAATCCCTACAGATTGATTTAAACTATAATTCTCTGAAATCCCTAATGAGAATCCTTCAACCTAACAGGTAAACTACTCAGACATGTTCATCGAGACAGAAAATATCATAAGTAGAAAACCAAATATCATAAAACAGAATAATCAACAGGGGTTCGAAATCCTCTCTCTTTCGAGAGCAAGATCAGCCCCTAAGGCTCTCTGAAATAAAATAAGACTAAAGAAAAGTGTTCCCTAAACAATGGCTTAAAAACCCTTTTATAATAGCTAAAACACGTTTTGGGCTTCTGTGTAAATATCTGGGCTTTCTGCAAAATCAGCATTCTTCATTAAATCGCCGAGTATTTGTCTACGTCGACCTTGCATCGATCGTTGCCACAAGTGTATCGATCGATGCAGGTCTGTGAATTCGGCAGTGAAGTCCATCTCTCGGGTAAAATCTCCAAAATGCTCCAGAATGCTCCAATAACTCCAACTATGCTCCAAACGTGTCTAAACCCGTAAACATACTAAAAAGAACACAAAAGACACTAAAAACACATCTATATCATGGCATAAAATGGGTAAAAACCATGATATATCACACGTTCGAGCTTTATATTCTATGTTATACTCGCTGAGTTCGATAGCCCATTTGACCAGTCGACTTGACTGGCTCGGACTGTGAAGGATGGTTCTTGATAGGTCAAGAATTAATCCCTATTCTAAACTGCAAGTGCACAGCAATGTCAAAGTAGTATATAGGGTTATCGAATCCACAGGGACACTTGGTCTCAATAGAAACAGAGACGTAGAGATTAAACTAGAAATAAAGCAAGTAGTGAAGTAAATAAATTGCGTTGCAAGAAAGTAAATAGTAGCAGAAATCGGTTTTGTAAGCAATAAACTAAAAGCGTCAAGCCTAGGGTATTCTCAGGAAATCAGACAAGCAGACAAGCTAATCAGTCAGGATCAAATTAAACTCAGTTCTAGAACTCAAATCACGGAAATAGAGTCAACCAAATCTCTTTGCGAAAACTCTCTAAGCCTAAGTGCAGTAACCCAAATTTCTTTGCAATTACTAACAGATTAAACTAGCATTAAGCTCAAGTTCGATATGTTCACAATTAAACTAAGCCAAATCTCTTTGCGAATAATTTAATTGCTCAACCTAAATAGTTCAGATTCCTAAACCCCACTCTCGTGACGTATTTAGCAACCTAAGATCTAGATTCTAATTGATCAGGTTAGAACTAGCTTTAAGCACAATTTAGTTTGAAGAACATTCTAATCATGTGAATCCTAACTGAATTAAACAAGTCTAGCAAGTCATCAAACCCTAATGAGAAACCCTAAACTCAACTATGGATCTACTCAGACATGATTAATGAGAACATAATCAAAGAAATAATAGATTGCATATAAGAAATTAAATAGATAAAGGGGTTCGAAATCTTCTCCAAAATAAGTGAATACAGGAAATATATTAGCCCCAAAAGCTCTAGAAATCTCTTAGCTCTAAGTATGAAAGCGTAACTAAATAAAACACCAAAAACTAGTATATATAGGCATAATCTCGGATGGGGCTTCTGTGTAAATACTGGAACTATCTTGGGCTTCTTTGCAAATCTTCATAACTTCATTAAACCGACGTGTACGGCCCATATTGGTAGTGTGTCGACCGATGCACAATGTGTGTCGGTCGATGCATCATCAATAAATCAGGCAGTGACTTCAGCTCTCGGCCAAAACGTCCCAAAAGTCCCAAAATGCTCCAAATATCTCCAATTAGCTCCAAACTTGATTAAACCTGTAAAAGACTCTAAACGAATACAAAAGACACTAAAAACACATCTATATCATGGTCTAAACTGGGTAAAAACCATGATATATCAACTCCCCCACACTTAGCCTTTGCTTGCCCTCAAGCAAAACAGAGAACTAAAATGTAGTGAAGAGGTTTGAAAACTCTTCAGAAACTCATTTTGTCCTAGAAGCAGCAGCATTCAGATTCCCCTTAGTAATCCACATGAAAGAATCAATCTACAGACATCAAGACCAACATATACTTCCCCCACACTTAGCAATTGTCCTAAGTAAACTCCACAATCACATTCAAGCATTCAAATTCTCCCTACTGACTTCTGCAAGTATTAAAGTGCGGTCTCACCTAAGGAGTATCGATCAAAGGGCACATGGGTTCTTACTTTGCCAGCTCTAGACCACCATACTATCTTTCTCTAGTCCCTTTCTTCTCTTTCCCTTCCTTAACAACTGATTTTTCCCCATTGGGTATCATTTTATTTTTTTTTATCAGTGTTCTTCCCGTTATGGGGTGTACTTTGGACACATTCCATGGATACACAGGATATGAGAGTTTTAGCTACCATGCCCATGACCACTTCGGAGTTACTAACTCATCCTCAGTTTATTATCTTTTTTTTTTTTTACTTTATGGAAGGGGAGAAGGGAACTAGATAGGACAGGTTTACAAGCTGTGTCAGAACTAGCAAAGGAACCCGACACAAAGTATACCAAGCCCTTAGGTGAGAAAATCTAAGTCAGTGTTAGGGGTGAAGTCAGTAAAAGGATCCTCTGATACCTGAAGTGATGTGGGTGTCCTCAGTAGGTTGATCCGTGATGGGGTTTTCTAATAGTCATAGATTAATCTGCAGCTTCATCTCAATGGTCACTTAAGTTCCTGCAAATGCTGCTAATCTTCTCAAAAAATCATTGTTTCCTACTTAAACAAATTTTGACTCGAAAAACAAATTTTTTAAAAAATTTAACTGACTCTTAAGAAAACAAAAGAAAGTAATTAGTAGAACCTCCCCCACACTTAAGACACACTGTCCCCAGTAGTGTCAAGCAAGGGATTGGTTAAAAGAAAGAAAACAAAAATTAGTGAATTGAATGGTTAGTTCTCTCGGGTTTTACCTCTGTCGCAGTCAGGCATCGATCGTTGCACTAGGTGCACCGACCGTTGCTGTGCGATTTTCGTTGGGGATCGATCGTTGCTCAGGACCGCAACGATCGCTGCAATGCGATTCTTTCGTATTGTGACGATCGACACAATGGTGCGTCGATCGACGCACTGCGATTTGTCCGAAACCTGCAACCAAAAACTCACCAAAACAGAAACAAAAACGTAAAATCTAGAAAAATACTAAAATCAAAATGCAAAAATGAAAACAGTGGGTTGCCTCCCACTCAGCGCTCTTTTAAACGTCAATAGCTTGACGTTTCAGATGATCTAGGTGGAGGGTGCATCATCCAGAGGCAGAATCTGAACTTCTGGAATCTCGGCCTTAGCCCAATAATGTTTCACCCTCTGTCCATTCACAGTGAATTCAATACCATCCTTACCAGTTAGAACGACAGCTCCATATGGACGCACCTCTTTGATTGTGAAAGGGCCACACCACCTTGATTTCAGCTTTCCTGGAAACAAATGCAAACGAGAGTTATATAAAAGTACCTGATCATTAGGCTCAAATTGTCTGGAGACAATCTTCTTGTCATGATACGCCTTAGTCCTCTCCTTGTACAGCTTAGAGTTTTCATAAGCAAAATGTCTAATCTCATCCAACTCATTCAGCTGCACCAATCTCCTTTCCGCAGCAGACTTAAGATCAAAGTTCATCTGTTTCACAGCCCATGCTGCTTTATGCTCAAGTTCCACTGGCAGATGACATGCTTTTCCATATAGCAGATGGAATGGAGTGGTCCCAAGTGGAGTCTTGAATGCTGTCATGTAAGCCCATAATGCATCATCCAACTTTGCTGCCCAATCCTTCCTTGTCTTTCCAACTGTCTTCTCAAGTATCTCTTTGATCTGTCTGTTAGAAACCTCGACTTGTCCACTAGTTTGAGGGTGATAAGGAGTACTCGATGATGAACTCCATGCTTCTTCAGCAGCTTTTCGAAAACCTTATTGATGAAATGAGATCCTCCATCACTTATCACTATACGAGGCACTCCAAATCTGGGGAATATGATGGTCTTAAACAGCTTAATGACCACTGAAGAATCATTGGTTGGACTAGCTATTGCTTCGACCCATTTAGACACATAGTCCACAGCAACCAAGATGAATTTATTCCCATAGGATGAGGGAAAAGGGCCCATGAAATCTATGCCCCAGCAATCGAAAACCTCAACTTCCAGAATGAAATTCTGAGGCATCTCATGCTTCTTGCTGATTTTCCCTCTCCTCTGGCAAACATCACACTGAGAGACGAAAGAATGGGTGTCTCTGAACATTGTTGGCCACCAGAAACCTGCTTGCAGAACTTTAGACACAGTCTTGAATGTAGCAAAATGTCCAGCATAATCTGATCCATGACAATGGAAAAGGATGTCTGGAACTTCTGATTCAGCAATGCATCTCCTGTAAAGGCCATCTGAACAGTGCTTATAGAGATAAGGCTCATCCCAGTAGTATCTTCTAAGTTCCCTAAAGAACCTTTTCTTTTCATAGCCTTTTAGATCATCTGGTTCAGTCTCAGCAGCAAGGTAGTTAGCTATATCTGCATACCAGGGTCGATCAGAGGTTGCCACAGCAGAGATTTCGAAATCATAATTTCCAATTCTGATTTTAAAAAACTCTCGGTTCGTATCAGACGTGCATCGACCGTTGCGTGTGCATGTGTCGATCGTTGCTTCCCCGATACTTGTATTGACCGTTGCCAACGTAGCATCGATCGACACAAGGCGATTTTCCTGACAGTTCTGCAACTCACCTCCCAAATCCATCTCAAAAACTGTACCAACCATGTTGACGTTTTCCTCAGGCAAATAGTCATTTATGGGCACATCTTCCTCAACCAGCATCCTTGAAAGGTGATCAGCAACTACATTTTCAACTCCCTTCTTGTCCCTCACTTCGATATCAAACTTCTGAAGCAACAGAATCCATCTCAACAATCTTGGCTTAGCATCTTTCTTCTGCATCAGATACTTCAGGGCTGAATGATCAGTATGAACAATCACTTTAGAACCAACAAGATAGGGGCGGAATTTCTCGAAAGCAAAAACAACAGCTAACAGCTCTTTCTCTGTGGTTGCGTAGTTCCTCTGTGCATCATCTAGTGTCCTACTAGCATAATAAATAGCATGAAGCTTTCTGTCCTTCTTCTGTCCCAGAACAGCTCCTACAGCAAAGTCACTTGCATCACACATAACCTCAAAAGGTAAATCCCAATCCGGTGGCTGGACCACTGGAGCACTTACTAAAGCCTGCTTGATCTGTTCAAATGCAGTCTTACAGTCTGCATCGAACTCAAATTTGGTATCCTTACACAGCAAAGCAGTTAGTGGCCTAGCAATCTTGCTGAAGTCTTTGATGAACCGTCTATAAAAGCCAGCATGTCCAAGAAAGCTTCTTATAGCCTTAACAGAATCAGGTGCCTGCAGGTTGGTCATTACCTCAATCTTAGCGCGATCCACTTCGATCCCTGCTTCAGACACCTTATGTCCAAGAACAATACCATCTTTTACCATGAAATGGCACTTTTCCCAGTTAAGGACCAAGTGCTTTTCTTCGCATCTAGTCAGTACCTTGCATAGATTATCTAGACATTCATTATAAGACGATCCATAGACTGAGAAGTCATCCATGAATACCTCCATAAAGTCTTCAATCATATCAGTGAATATGGACATCATGCATCTCTGAAAAGTGGCAGGAGCATTACAGAGTCCAAAAGGCATCCTACGGTAAGCGAATGTGCCATATGGACAAGTGAAAGTAGTCTTTCCCTGATCTTCTGGGTGGATAGGAATCCGAAAGAAACCTGAGTATCCATCGAGGAAGCAGTAGTAAGGGTGATTGGCTAACCTCTCTAGCATCTGGTCAATGAAAGGTAAGGGAAAGTGATCCTTTCTAGTCGCAGCATTCAGTTTCCTGTAATCTATGCACATCCTGTGTCCCGTCACAGTCCTAGTAGGTATCAGCTCATTCTTCTCATTCTTCACAACTGTGACTCCACCTTTCTTAGGCACTACATGGACTGGACTGACCCAATCACTGTCTGAAATAGGATAGATGATCCCAGCATCCAGTAGTTTCATAATCTCTTTCTTAACCACTTCCTGGAGATTACGATTAAGCCTTCTCTGATGCTCAATAGATGTCTTAGACTCATCCTCAAGATGTATCCGATGC
Source organism: Orychophragmus violaceus (assembly GCA_030180135.1). NCBI lineage: Eukaryota > Viridiplantae > Streptophyta > Magnoliopsida > Brassicales > Brassicaceae > Orychophragmus > Orychophragmus violaceus. The sequence continues at coordinate 84,121,126 of CM058231.1, forward strand.
ATGCACAGCTTTGGTGAGATACCTCAAATGTCATCAAGAGAATAGCCAAGAGCTTTGCGATGCTTGCGCAGCTTGCCTAGTAGTAAAGTGAGCTCTGCGTTGTTTAAACTGGCGTTAACTATCACTGGATAAGTTGAATTAGGTCCAAGAAACGCGTACCTTAGCCCGGAAGGAAGTTGTTTCAAGTATATTTTTGGAGCTTTTTCTTCTGCCCAGTCTGCGTCGCTTTGCAACGACCGATGCTTGGCAAGTGTCGATCGTTGCATCGTCGCGTCAGATACTTCAACCTGCATTGCAGCTTCAACAGAATCCATCAGTCTTGTATAGCACATTGCTGGCTCGTCCTGCAGGTACTCTAGCTCCATTATAGAGCTCAGTAAAGCTCTTTCCAGTGGATCTTCAGCATGCGACTGGTGAAAGTACTCGGCAGCTAATTCACTAAGTGTGTCCACATAGAAAGTCTGTCCGTCGATGGTTGGTCTCTTTACCAGCTTGTTCATATCAAAACTCATCTTTAGATCCCCCACATTCAGAACTATTTTACCTCTCTGACAGTCAATCATTGCACCAGCAGTAGCTAAGAAAGATCTGCCCAAAATTAGTGGATCCTTTGGTTCCTGTCCATACTGGAGAACCACAAAGTCAGTAGGTATCGCACATTGGCCAATCATTATAGGCACATCCTCCAATACTCCTTCGGGAATCCTGATCGTTCTGTCTGCTAGAACCAGTGATATCCTAGTGGGTCTGAAATCAGTCATACCGAGCCTTTTAGCAACTGAGAGAGGCATGAGGTTAACACTGGAACCAAGGTCACATAAGGATCTTTCGAATCTCTCCCTGTAGATAGTACAATCCAATACAAAGCTCCCAGGATCTTTTAATTTCTCAGGAGTTCTGCCTTGAATCACTGCACTGCATACCTCACTGATCATCATCACACTCTCTTCATCAGTCCATTTTCCAGTAATCATATCTTTAAGGCATCTCCTCATCATTGGCGAGGTATCCATGGAGTTAATCAAAGGCACTTCAACCTTCACTTTTTTATGAGCTCTTTGCATTTGGCATACTGCCTCTCGCTTTTAGCCTTTCTGGGATTCTTGGGGTAGGGAATTTTAGGTTTGTAAACTCTTTCGGTCGACTGGTTTGATTTCTCAGGTTTGGAATCCTCAGCAGTCGCCTTGCATCGACCGTCACTGTATTTGTGTCGATCGTTGCTGGGCGACTTTGTAACGGCAGTTTCTTCGTTATCGCTTTGCGTCGACCGTTGCTTGGTGGCATCGATCGATGCATCGCGAATGCCACGGATTTCATCTTCCAATTCTTCAATCTCCGTGAGTTCCTCAACGCTCAGCTGCTTGTTCTGGTTGGGTAACAATTCCTTACCACTTCTCAAGGTTACTGCATTGCATTGGTACTTGGGATTAGCGTCTGTTCTTCCTGTAAGATATCCATTTTCCCTCTGAGCATGTCCAGCAGTTCTCGCAACCTTAGCATCAAGATCCTTTATATGTGTGCTCAGGTATTCAATCTTCCCATCTAGCTCCTTATGGACTGTATCTATTCTCTTGTGTATGTCTGCGTCGTTTTTAATCTGTCCCTCTAGCAGCTTGTTCATCATGGTCTCCATTTTAATCTCAAAAGCAGATCCGTAAGCTCTCTGGGAGTTACTGGTCTGTCCTCCACCGGAAAATCTGTTTCCAGATTGATATCCAAATCTGTTTCCTTGGAAACCAGATCCTCCGATGTAATTCACATCCTCTTCCTGAGTGTCCTCCTCAGTCTGAATTACCTCTACCTCTTGAGCAAAGTGTACAGCCTTCTTTTCACCTAGAAGAGTGCAGATTTTGTCCATTTTGGATCTCAGTTCAGCCATCTCTGAGTTATCAACACTTCCACTAGGTTTCTTTCTCCTCTCATCCATAGTCTTGCAGCTGTTGCTGCCAATCAGATTCTCAATCAACTGCTTAGCCTGTGTAGGAGTCCTGGTGTTGAAGTTGGCATTACTGGAATTGTCCAGCGCAGACTGATATGGAAGATCTATTCCTCTGAAGAAAATACCAATCAGCTGGACTTCAGTGAATCCATGGTGTGGGCAGTCACGCTGATACTGCTTAAATCCTATCCAGGCAGTCTTTAAAGGCTCCACAGCTCCTTGGGAGAAAGTGAGTATGTCCTGTCTGGACTGGTATGAACGCGCATCATCGTAGAAGTGACGCAGGAACTCACTCTTTAAAGCTGCCCAAGTGGTATATTGGCCAGGTGCCAGCTGCCTCAGCCATACACTAGCGTCTCCAGCAAGACTGTGTGGAAATAACTTAAGGAACAGATAGTCCGGGCACACTCCCTCATACTTCATGCCAGTAACTATGTCCTCAAACCGATCAATGTGATCCATAGGCTGCTCCGCTTGGTGACCATGAAAAGCAATCTGTCTCATCAGCTGGTAGTAGATGGTCTTGACCTCAAAGTCATTCCTCTCAAAGGCAGGAAGCACTAAAGCTGCTCGGTTTGCATGAAACTCATCAGGTCTGTTGTAGTCAGCTAGTGTCCTCTCATGAACCACCATCTCTCTACCTTGGGCCTGTCCTTGACCCTGGTTTCGGTTCAGCTCCTGTTGCTGTTGCTCAGGAGGATCAGGGATGACATTCCCTTCAGCATCAACTCGATGCCCAACAGCATTGTACGGGTTGTTATCTTGGTCCCTCAGGGTACCTTCAGCATCTAGTATCAAGATCAGACGTTCTCGAACCATTCTCTCTCTCTTTTCTCTTCTGATAGTCCTCTCTAGACGTCCAAGTTCCTCTAGATTGAGATTAACCAAGCTCGAGTTCGGATTACTTCGAGTTTTCTGCGTTGGCATAAACTGTCTGTAATCGTCCAGCAACGATCGATGCTATCAGTGCAACGATCGATTCAATCTCAGAATCGCCTAGTGACGATCGACGCAAAAGAGATGCAACGATCGACGCAAGGCGAAATTCGTACATGCGACAGAGAGAAACACAGAAAAAGTCAGCAAAATCAAAAATAAAAACGAAAAAGCAAAAACAAAAAGAAAAATTTCTAGTAAAAATCCTAAGTTCGGTCCTATCGAAGACTCTAAGAGTCCCCGGCAACGGCGCCAAAAACTTGATAGGTCAAGAATTAATCCCTATTCTAAACTGCAAGTGCACAGCAATGTCAAAGTAGTATATAGGGTTATCGAATCCACAGGGACACTTGGTCTCAATAGAAACAGAGACGTAGAGATTAAACTAGAAATAAAGCAAGTAGTGAAGTAAATAAATTGCGTTGCAAGAAAGTAAACAGTAACAGAAATCGGTTTTGTAAGCAATAAACTAAAAGCGTCAAGCCTAGGGTATTCTCAGGAAATCAGACAAGCAGACAAGCTAATCAGTCAGGATCAAATTAAACTCAGTTCTAGAACTCAAATCACGGAAATAGAGTCAACCAAATCTCTTTGCGAAAACTCTCTAAGCCTAAGTGCAGTAACCCAAATTTCTTTGCAATTACTAACAGATTAAACTAGCATTAAGTTCAAGTTCGATATGTTCACAATTAAACTAAGCCAAATCTCTTTGCGAATAATTTAATTGCTCAACCTAAATAGTTCAGATTCCTAAACCCCACTCTCGTGACGTATTTAGCAACCTAAGATCTAGATTCTAATTGATCAGGTTAGAACTAGCTTTAAGCATAATTTAGTTTGAAGAACATTCTAATCATGTGAATCCTAACTGAATTAAACAAGTCTAGCAAGTCATCAAACCCTAATGAGAAACCCTAAACTCAACTATGGATCTACTCAGAAATGATTAATGAGAACATAATCAAAGAAATAATAGATTGCATATAAGAAATTAAATAGATAAAGGGGTTCGAAATCTTCTCCAAAATAAGTGAATACAGGAAATAGATTAGCCCCAAAAGCTCTAGAAATCTCTTAGCTCTAAGTATGAAAGCGTAACTAAATAAAACACCAAAAACTAGTATATATAGGCATAATCTCGGATGGGGCTTCTGTGTAAATACTGGAACTATCTTGGGCTTCTTTGCAAATCTTCATAACTTCATTAAACCGACGTGTACGGCCCATCTCGGTAGTGTGTCGACCGATGCACAATGTGTGTCGGTCGATGCATGATCAATAAATCAGGCAGTGGCTTCAGCTCTCGGCCAAAACGTCCCAAAAGTCCCAAAATGCTCCAAATATCTCCAATTAGCTCCAAACTTGATTAAACCTGTAAAAGACTCTAAACGAATACAAAAGACACTAAAACACACATCTATATCATGGTCTAAACTGGGTAAAAACCATGATATATCAGTTCTCAGTGGCTGAGAGGTCATCACTATGAATGAGTGCGACTGAAAGTATGGTCGGAGTTTCCGAGCTGATATGACTAGTGTTGGATTCCCTAGGATCCAGGGTCTAGGTGATTGAATCTAAGAACTGACCTCGTGATTACCTGGAGATTGGCAGCGGAATGATGAGCAGGTAATCGAGATCTAGAGCGCCTCAATCGCTGCGCCTCTAACGTAGTCCACACGCACACAAGCTGGAATCCGCCGGGATGCTAGTACCGGGAATCGGATCTCCTGTGGATCTATGAGTTTTGTGTCTCTGCTTTCTCTCTGAGAAGCGACACTCACGGCTAGGGCTCAGGTCGATCATATAAGACATTATATATCGACCTGGGATGACCCAAAACAACTTACGGATCAAGCCCAATTTGTTCAAGTCATTAACTCGAAACTTCAGTCTCGAGGCCCATGGTGCATCGATCGATGCACATACTGCATCGATCGATACACCTAATCGAAAAGCCTGTGTCGATCGACACATTGATTGCATCGATCGACACACCTCTTAATAACTCAATTCAATGTGTATCCAATACACATTGATCAGATCATATGCCAATGATCAATTCTACACAAAGTGTATCCAGCTTGCTTAGGTGTGTGACCCTGTAGGTTCACACGATACTAGAAATAAGTTATAACTCATTTGTCATAAACGGTTTCTAGCAAAACATTATGACTACCTAGTATCACATGAATTGTCCGATCTCGACAATACAACTATCTCTAGAATGAGTACAATGTGATTTCAGGACATAATCCCAACAATCTCCCACTTGTACTGGAATCACCTATTCCTATAATCCCTTCGTCACTATATCTCGATATGGCATAAGGCAAGAGACTGTGACATCCTTATTATAGCCCACATCATGTTCATCGAACTTCTGATTTATACTGATAAAATAAACGACTGACAATCACCTCGTTTGAGCACGGCCATGCATTTCTCAGTATCAAATCTTCGATGGGCCCTGAGATATTTATCTCCCGTTATTACAGGAGGGACAAATCCCATCTTGTTCCATCCCTGTTTCTACACATACTTCATGATGCGCACAAGCAATGCCGTTATAGCCGCCAGTTACGGAACGACGTTTGACAAGGTCAACACGCACCAATTCATATGCTAGAAAGCATGATGAACTCAGGTCTAAGGACTATACTCTATAGTCGTAATGAGAACCTTCCATGACACTGATATAATTATCTTGTGGAGTTCTCATTAGCGGGTCATATCCGATCATATGTTCACCAACATAAATCTATGTGACTGACAGTGATAATCATATCATTGACTCCATGAAACTTAGTCCAACAGTCACCTCACATACTAGTCTGCGCGGTTGTTAGTGTCCCATTTTAACAACCTTGACTAGGGACAATCACAATTTATGTCATCTTTTACTTATAGGGTCTCATGATCAAGTCCTCAACTTGATGACCTATAAGATGATCATAAAATACTTTGGGACCATTGTTTAATTATCCAATAATTAAACAATACTGATGTCCGTTTAATCTTACACAAACACTGCCATAGCATGTCTTTGTAAAGATTACAACAAAACTAAAATGACTCCCACTAGAATCAAGATCATCTTTTGAGATATCTTAAATCTACAGCAACAGAATGAATTTCGTGCTTAGGTTGTGGGAGAGCCTGCGGTGTCATTGCTTGAAACAAACCACACCGCCATTCAGATAAAAGCACTATTCTACGGTCCACTGCTTGGAGCCTTTCCAACAGTTTGCACCGCTATTCAGACAAAGAGACATAACCAGGTGGGAACCGGGATTCGTCTTTGTCCGTCTAACTACTTTCAACTGGTTCGTCACTTCCTCAGTTCACCTCGAAACTATCCTTAGAGTTTTTTCAAACATTTGGGATATTTCTGGTAACTGCTCAGCGACTATTACCGGAATATTTTTTTGGTATTTCCTCGTCATGCTTTATGCGTAAACTGCATCTAGACGAGCGCAAACTATGGCATTCATGATGTATTCCATTGCAGCAGCATAAGCAATCACACTCATTAATACTAGTTCAGACAGTATTCAAAACACTTCTTCTTGCTAATATTGTTACTAGCTCAGCCAGTGTCCAAGACACTTCATCTTGCTTAGATTATTGCCATAAGAATTTTGGTATGAGGCCATTCTTGGAATCAAGCACATTAGATATGTCCAATCCCTTATCAACATAAGGATTTTGACACGATCCAATTAGCTTACTCAATCTATATCTAATTCCAAGAATTCACGCGGCTACTCCCATGTCCTTTTGTTTAAACTTGACTTCCGACCCAAATCTTCACAAGACTTTAGCGTCGGAACGTCGTTTATGAGATTCTAGTATGTTTTCTACATATGAATATTTTTGAGTTGGTAAAGACCCACCCCTAGTTTCAGTCAGAATGAGTCCCCGGGACCCCGGGACGTGAAGTCTGAGTGCGCGAGTGATTTTTCTGTGAGAATTGCCATTACGCTCCCACTAGTCTTCTTGTAAACGTATGGTTTCATTTCTTTCTGATCAAGTCAAAACTTTTGACTACATTATCAGAATGTTGATTCCAACTCTAAGATGTTTGTTTCAATCCATAAATGGATCGGTGAAACTAACATGCATACCCAGCCATTTTTCGGAGTTGGGGCTCACCATCGCTTCTTTGAATTTCGCATGTTCGTCACTTTTCAATGATCAACATATCACGACAATTGGTTACGAGAAATCACTCTCGAGTTAGTGACGGATCCTATCGGATCTGCGAATTTCTGGCTCCATAGGTGTAGATCCTACAGCACTTTGTAGATCTCACTGCTGCTCTCCCTCAACAGGTTGAGTAGCCTTCTGTGTTTATCGAATTTCATCGATGTGTACTTTTACTCCCACTGTTCCTTTTGAAAGTATGACCTTTCTTAAAAGACACAGTTCTGGGCAACACAAGTATTAAGCCTTGGTTTCCCTAAGACAACCAGCGAGGTAGAACTTATCAGATTTGAGTTCAAGCTTATTAGCCATCATCCCAAATCATCAGAAACAACTTTCTTGAAAAAACTTCCAGTCCACATCCGATGTGGTGTCTTTCAATTGATTCTGATTGAAACCCTTTTCTGCGCAAAGACAGACCCTTTTAGAACGTATTTTTAAATGATTATGGAAGATTCCTGTGACCCATCATTAATCGGAGCATATCTAATAAGATCCGATTCATTCTGTTAGATGATCACTCAATTCTTGACTCAAGTATTTTCCTCCGTGATTCAATCGAGGATCTCAATACTTCTGTCAAATTGGTTCTACACTTCATCTTGGAACTCCTCAGGGGATTATTGCTCGTGTCTTATCAAATGAACACAGCCATACTTATTGATGCCATCAATAAGGTAATGAAGTACAGAAGATTTCCTTCGGCAGTAATGCTCATCGGGCCACATACATCAGTATGTGTAAAGCCCAATAAGCCTTTGGCCCTTTTCCTTTAGCTCTGCTAAAAGGGCCTTAGTCATTTGGCCCAGTGAACAGAATTCATATCTCAAGTGATTAATAATCAAATGAGTCCAAAACTAAGGAACTTCTGAATCCGCTTCACTCCTGTGGTTAAATGACTATACCAGAGAAAAGTCGAGTTCGAGTCATCAGACTTAAACCGTTTGGTATTTATGTTATATTTTAACTCATGTTGGTTTAAGATATAAAACCCATTCTAAACGGGGTGCTACCATTAAATATTTCATTAAGATCAAAAGGACAAAACTTGTCTTTTATCAAAATGAAAAACATCCAAATTCTCAAAAGAAAATGAAAGACATTTCTGCACAAGGCAGATACATAGTAACAATTACTTAATTTCTAAAACCAAGTATGAAAGGCTCCTACAAGTGGAGAATCTCTACGGCTCATGTAGCAACCATTGCTCCATACCAGACATGCAGTTCCAATTGTCCTTTCTTCAACGTTCTACTGTCGCTTAGGTCATGCATATTTCAAAATATCAGTACCACAACCAGTATCCAATACATAGTAGAACTTGAATCAATAACACAATACCTGAAGGAGAAGTACCATACATCTTCTCCATCTCTTGTGAATCTTCCAAGAATTTAATGCAATCTCTCTTCCAATGCCCCAACTCATTACAGTAGAAGCACTTATTAACACCAGATGGGCTTGACTTGGGCTTAAAAGATGACACAGGCTTATCCTGATTCCAAATCTGGACGGCCTTGCCTTCACCCTTGTCTATACAAGATTTCTCAAATCTTTTACCCCTTTTGATGTTTTGCTCTGCTGTCTTGAGCATCCCATGCAGCTCAGTCAACGTCTTCGTCAAGCCTTTCTTGATATAGTTCTTAATGAACTTATCATAGCTTGACGGCAGTGACTGCAGAATGATGTCAGTGGCCAACTCTAAGCTGACAGGACATTCCAGTTTCCCCAGGTTATCAATGTAACCCATCAGTTTAATGACATGAGGAGTTACTGGAGCATCCTCTGGTAGCTTGCACTCAGTGAGAGACTTCACCATCTGGAATCTCTCAACTCGTGCCAGATCCTGAAACTTCAGTTTCAGGCTGGTGATCATCTCTATTGGCGACTCCATCTTCTCGTATTGGCTCTTCAAGTCCGAGTTCATGGCAGTCAACATCAGACCACGCACATCTACCACATCAATATAATGCTTATTCCAATCATTATATGCTGCATGCGAGCGATTGGTCCCAAGCCTTTCTGGAAGAGCTTTCTCAAGGACATAGTCCTTGCTCTCCTGCTTGAGGATGAATCTCAGATTCCGATACCAATCCAGGAAGTTCGATCCATTTAGCTTGTCCTTCTCAAGGACGGATCGCAACGAGAAAGTAGTCATAGACATAAGCTGAAATCCAAGAAAAACAAAGATTTAGTTATGTATATGATGAGAAATCTTATCTAATAAGAAAACTCGCATTATATTCAAACAATGTTTCCTCTAAGAATATAATGATCCAAGATCCATACATCATTAAAACCTGAGTGGACGACTCGCCATCACCCAGAGTTTAGCAATCTAGGTAAGCAAACCTTTGCTAATTGTACCCAGTACAACTCTTGGTCGCAGATGAGACAATCCATGTCTCATCCACTCTGACGTCTCTGGGCCCAGAACTTCTGATAGCCTAGTCAAGTAAACCAATCTCTTCAGCCTTGTGATCATTGACAGTCGCACTGCAAGTCTATCAATGATCACCTGCCTTACTCATGTAGCAGTGGATACCAAGGACTCCAAGACTATCCAACATACGAAACAAGTCTTGACAGTAGACAAGATTGGGCAAGACATCAAGGTCACTTGATATTTAGTTGAGGAAACTAAACCCAAAAGTTTAGCAAATCAATCTCTTAGGTCATGTAATTGTTGATGCTTTGCACTGCAAATCCATCAACATTACTACTTGCCTTACTCACGTAATTGTGGACACCAAGCTCTTGGCTAGACCATCACACAACGAAACGAGTCTTGACAGTTGACCACATTGAAGCTAATCTTTGATCAATGTTTAAGTCTAGTTTGGTTTCTGCAAATTCAAGGTTCAATAACCAGAATTTCGAATATTGTATCGATCGATGCAGACTATGTCTGTCGATCCACACCACCAAACAAAACCGGACTTCGATAACCGGTTAATCTAATCAACCCGGTTCATCAAAACGGTCATGTCGATTGACACAACCCGTGTGTGACGGTCGACATAGACCTAAGCCGAAGATAGTTTTGATAACCGGTTCAATCCAATTGAACCGACTCATCAGATCAAACTGATCTTAACCAATCGGTTTATACTAAATGGGATAATCAGTTCAATCCAATTGAACCAATTCATCCAATTTAAACCGTTTAAACCAGTTTCAACTGATTGCGATAATCGGTCCAATTCAATTGAACCGTATTATCCAATCAAACTGATTTAACCATACGTGATAACCGGTTCAATCCAATTGAACCGATACATCCTGTCGCACGGCCTGTGTCGATCGATGCACCCAGTGTATCGATCGACACAATGCGATTTCTAGATCGAAACCATTCACTGATTAGGCGAATTCGCGGTGCATCGATCGACACAAACTTGTGTCGATCGACGCTATGCGAAAATACAAACTCTTTTGTATTTTCGCGCTGCATCGATCGATACACCCAGTGCACCGATCGATTATGTGCGAAAACCCTAAATCAGTTTTGCCGTTTTCGCGCTGCATCGATCGACACACCCAGTGCATCGATCGATGCTGTGCGAAAACATAGTTCTTCGTTTTCGATATTAACAAATCCGAGATTTTAATTACAAAACGAATCCTAGCTAGCATCAATTCAATCAAATTTCCATTTAATCGAATTCTAGGCTACTGATTCAATCTATTAAAACCCTATGGCTCTGATACCACTGTTGGATTCCCTAGGATCCAGGGTCTAGGTGATTGAATCTAAGAACTGACCTCTTGATTACCTGGAGATTGGCAGCGGAATGATGAGCAGGTAATCGAGATCTAGAGCGCCTCAATCGCTGCGCCTCTAACATAGTCCACACGCACACAAGCTGGAATCCGCCGGGATGCTAGTACCGGGAATCGGATCTCCTGTGGATCTATGAGTTTTGTGTCTCTGCTTTCTCTCTGAGAAGCGACAATCACGGCTAGGGCTCAGGTCGATCATATAAGACATTATATATCGACCTGGGATGACCCAAAACAACTTACGGATCAAGCCCGATTTGTTCAAGTCATTAACTCGAAACTTCAGTCTCGAGGCCCATGGTGCATCGATCGATGCACATACTGCATCGATCGATACACCTAATCGAAAAGCTTGTGTCGATCGACACATTGATTGCATCGATCGACACACCTCTTAATAACTCAATTCAATGTGTATCCAATACACATTGATCAGATCATATGCCAATGATCAATTCTACACAAAGTGTATCCAGCTTGCTTAGGTGTGTGACCCTGTAGGTTCACACGATACTAGAAATGAGTTATAACTCATTTGTCATAAGCGGTTTCTAGCAAAACATTATGACTACCTAGTATCACATGAATTGTCCGATCTCGACAATACAACTATCTCTAGAATGAGTACAATGTGATTTCAGGACATAATCCCAACAACTAGCGCTAAAGCGAGTTTTTCCATGGCGGGGTACCTGATCTCAGCATCGATTAAGGTCTTACTGATGTAGTATACCGGTCGTTGCTCGATTTGTTCTTCGCGAACCAGGACTCCACTTACTGCTGCCGTGGAAACAGCTAGGTAGAGGTAGAGGGGCTCCCCTTCCTCTGGTTTCGCCAGTATGGGTGGTTCGCTTAGGTAAGACTTGAGCTAGGTGAACGCTTCTTCGCATTTTTCGTCCCAGAGGAACTTCTTGTTCGCTTTGAGTAAGTGATAGAAGGGTAGACATTTATCAGTCGACCTCGAGATGAAGTGGTTTAAAGCGGCTATTTTGCCAGTCAGGCGTTGGACTTCTCGCATTATTCTGGGAGATTTCATCTCTATAAATGTCGTGATCTGTTTGGGGTTCGCTTCAATCCCTCTTTCGGTCACTAGGTAATCAAGGATTTCTCCTGAGGGGACCCCGAATGTGCACTTTGCTGGATTGAGTTTCATCCCGTATTTATTGAGAATGATAAAGCATTCTTTTAGCTGGGGGATATGTTCCTCATACCTGGAAGATTTGACCAGCATATCGTCGATGTAGACTTCCATGGTTTTACCCAGGAGCCCTGAAAACATCTTGTTGACGAGGCGTTGGTAAGTTGCTCCTGCATTTTTCAACCCAAAGGGCATGACTTTATAGCAGTACGTTCCAAGATCAGTTATGAACGAAGTCTTTTCTTGGTCTTCAGGGTTCATTAGTATTTGATTATACCCCGAGAAGGCATCCATGAAGGATAGCAGTTGGTGTCCAGCGGTAGCTTCGACCAGTCGGTCGATGTGCGGGAGTGGAAAGCTGTCCTTAGGATATGCTTTGTTGAGATCAGTGAAATCTACACAGACTCTCCGCTTCCCGTTCTTTTTCTTTACCACTACAGGGTTCGCAAGCCAGTCGGGGTACTTGACCTGTCTGATCGATCCGATTTTCAATAACCGATCGACCTCGTCGTTGCCGGCTCAAGCTCGTTTCGGGCCCAGTTTCCGACGCTTTTGTCTTACCGGTTTGTAGGTTGGGTCGACATTCAGCTCGTGGCTGGTTACGTCGATGTCGATTCCCTTCATATCTGCTGAAGACCAGGCAAAGGAGTCGACGTTCCATTTAAGAAAAGAGACTAATTCATTTTTTACTGGCTCCGATAGGTCGATTTCAATGCCAACAAGTCTTTCTGGATGAGCATCGTCTATGCAAACTTGGGTCGTAAGGTCCTTTGGGGGTCCTATTTGACTTGTGTCGTTCGACCTTTTGGTCTGCATGAGGGCGAGCTCCTCCTCTTTCCATAATTGCTATGCGGGGGATTTCTCAATTTGCTTGTATCCGTTCATGTAGCAATGGCGGGAAATCTTTTGACTTCCGTAAACGGTTTTTACTCCCTTGGGAGTTGGAAATTTTACGCATTGATGGTAGGTCGACGGTACCGGTTTCATGTCATATATCCATAGTCGACCTATAATTGCGTTGTAGGGAGCTGGTCGATTTACTACGACGAACTCTGTCATTCTTTGAACTCCTCCAGCTATTACCGGGGTGAATACAGAGCCCATTGAGTATGTTGTTTCGCCAGCGAAACCTACCAGTGGTGTCTTTTCTTCGACGATTTCGGAGTCGTTGAACTCCATCTTTTTGAACGCGTCGTAAAAGAGGACATCCACCTAACTTCCTGTGTCGATCATTATCCCCGAGAGTTCGACATCTCCCACTACTAGAAAGACGAGGAGAGCGTCATTGTGCGGTTTGTCGAGGTTACTCGTCTCGCTCTCGTGAAAAGTGATTTCATGGTCTGGACCTAAAATTGGGGTTTTCCCTCCTTTGTCGGTTTCGACTCTTCTTTGAAGGGCTTTGATCAAATTGACCGAGTCTTGGCATAGCTTGGAGCTTCCAAAAATGAAGTCGATTCGTTTAGGGGGTATAGCCCGTACACCCCCCCCCCCCCCGGCATAGACGAGGGAGGTTGATTCGTGAGCGTAAACTTTTACTGGGAGCCGGAGGTGGAGATAGTGCCGAGCCTCCCGGGGTGCCGCACAGGCTGAGTTTGCCAAGAATGACCTCGACTCGCTTTCGCGATCCCTGGGGGAGGGTTTCGGGAGATTCCGGCTCCTTAGACCGTTCTCATTTGTTTTGAGAAGTCTTCTTGGTGTTTGACTCTTTGGTCTGTTTACTGTCCTTTTGTCGGATGGAGTTTTCTCCTCGACTTCCGACTCTTGTTTGTTTTTGGACTCTCGCTTCTGAGCCTCGGCTTTAGCTCGAGTGTAGCACTCTTCAGTCGAATGTCCTCTTTTGTTGGAAAATCACAGAATTTTTCCTTGTCGAACTCGAATTTCTTCGAGCTCTTCGGGCTCTCGACTGCATTGACGTTTCCTGATTTACGGGAATCCTTTTTTGCGTTCGAGTTCTGCGATCCCGATGGGTTCTTTTCTTTTCGATTCTTTTCTCTGAGGGCTGTAGTTTCGTCCTCGAGGCGAGCGAATGCCGATGCGCGAATGAGGGCATCATCGAGTGTTTAAGTCTCGCGGACCGTTATTTCCTCGCGGAATCTGGTCGAGTACCATAGTCCGCGTCTCAGTGCTTCTATTGCTACTTCGTCTCAGGGGTTTGCGATTTTGGATTTTATCTCCTTAAATCGATCGATGTACGAGCGGAGTGGCTCGTCGGGTTTCTGGGAGACGCCAAACAAAGCTGCCTCGGTAGTCTTTTCTTCGATAAAGACGGAATATTGTTTGAGGAAAGCCGTCATGAACTGGGTGAAGTTGTCAATGGACCTTTCTTCCAGTCCGGCAAACCATTCTAGGGCGGAGCCCGACAGGTTTTCGGCGAAGAGCCTGCAGAAAGCCGGCTCTCTCTCTTCATCGGTAAGGTATACCCTGGCCATTGCTAGTCGGAACGCCCGGATATGGGCTTCCGGGTCCAATTTTCCAGAGAACTCCGGAAACTTTGTTTTCTTTATCTCCCGGATTCGTGGAATGGCGATCCGGTCTATGAACGGCGTTTGTCGCGTTTCTTCGATCACTCGATCGATGTCGGGCGCCGTTTTTGTTGCCATGTGAACTTTGGAGCTCAGACTGACGAACTGGGCCTTAGCTTGTTCAATATACTGTCTAAGCAAATTGTGTTCATCGCCTGTCGTGGGCGTGAACTGGGTTTGTGCTCGATTGGACGTTTATCCCGGGAAAACGGGGTCGAGAAGATCGATTGTCAGAACCGATCCTGTCTGGTCAACCTGTGGCGTTCGGAATTGTACTGTGTTTGATCCATTAGGATGTCCCAAACTCGAGGCGAAAGCGGAGCCTCCTAGTTGCCTTGGTCGGATACTCGAACTACTCGGGAAAGGTGGTGGCCCGGGTAACGGTTGGTTTTCCGATCCGGTTGGATCTGTGACCAGTGAATTCAAACCGAATGGAGTCGGAGTCGCGATAGGCGTCATTATAGGGCGGAAGCCGTTACTTGACGCGTTAGCGAAATTTCCCGACGCTCCCGGGGGAGTTACTACCTGGGAGAAGTCCAAGCGTGTACACGGTGGAGGACTTATGGGGGTTTGTGGATCATGAGTCGATCTACCCCCTGGTTTTGGCTAACGAGCTCTTCGAGGCGGGCGTTGATACGCCGCTCTTGTTCGTCGAGCTGCGCAGCTAGGGCGCGATTTGCAATTTCTTGGGCCCCGGTGCTTGCCTCGTTGCTTCTCGTTCGGTCTACCAATAGGCTCAACATCGAACGGATTTCAGCGAGGTCGCTCGGGCTTTGTCGCTGCGGAACAGAAGGCAGGTGTGAGTTTGTTGGGATTATGTCCTGAAATTATATTGTACTAACTCTAATAGATAGTTGTATTGTCAAGATCGGACAATTCATGTAATACTAGATGGTCATAATGTTTTGCTAGAAGCCGCTTATGACTTATGAGTTGTAACTCATTGCTAGTATTATGTGGACCTACAGGGTCACACACCTAAGCAAGCTGGATACACTTTGTATGGGATTGATCATTGGCATATGGTCTGGTCAATGTGTATTGGATACACATTGAATTCAAGTTTTAAGAGGTGTGTCGATCGACACCATTGGTGTGTGTCGATCGACACAAGGCACAAACCGAAACTGATATTTCGGTTTAATGACTTAAATTGACCCGATTTAATTACTAGGTAATTAGGTCGACTCAGAGGCCTATATATAGAATATGAGGCACGACTTTGAGTGAGGAAGTTCCTGATAGAAAAACTGCAACCACCTCTCTAAACACAGGGATTCCCAGGAGATCCGATTCCCGGCACTAGCATCCCGGCGGATTCCAGCTTGTGTGCGTGTAGACTGCAGTAGAGACGCAGCATCTGAGGCACTCTTGATCTCAATTACATGTTCATTATTCTGCTGCAAATCTCCAGGTAAACACGAGATCATTCCTAATGATTCAATTAAATAAACCGTAGATCCTAGGCATAAGGAACTAGTTAGGATTCTAAAAGCTGTTAGTATGGCAAAAGTTCCTTCAGTGGTATCAAAGCTTTAGGGTTTTCCTTTGAATCAAACATGCTGATTGGATTTGATGAATTAAATTCGCACATATGAGTTGTATGAAAAAAGAAACATGTTAGATCGATTTCTCTGAAAACAAATTCTGAGTTTTTCGTCTGTGTCGATCGACACAGAAAGTGTGTCGGTCGATACGGCATAAAAAATCGTAATGAATTAGGTTTTATTTGAAATCGGCGGCTAGGGTTTTTCGCGAAGTGTCGACCGACACCAAGCTGATGTCGATCGACACATGAAGAAAAACCTAATTAAAATTTAGGGTTCGATCAAAGGATCGAAAACTTTCTGTTGCCCTACTGTGTCGATCGACACATGTTGAATGTCGATCGACACAAGTAGCCCTGGGCATTCGGGTATTCGGTTCGGTTCAGGGTAGAAACCATTCGGTTCCGGGTATTTCGGTTCTATAGATTTAGGATCCAATGGGTATTTTTTAATTTTCGGTTCGGTTCCGGTTCGGTTCCTATCGGTTCCGGTTCGGTTCGGTTCCATCATTTTAGGAACCGTAAAATACCCAAAATTTTCGGTTCTTAAAGGGTTCCGGGTATTTTGGAACCAAAATAACATTTTTTTATCCGAAATCAACAAAAAATATTCGTAATCAACAAAAAAATACCCGTAATCAACAAAAAAATATCTGAATTCAACAAAAAAATCCTCAAAATTTCTGTTAATTTAACAAATCATTAACAAAAAAAATAAAAAAATCTATGGTTTAATGTCAATTACATAACATAAACATAAATTCTATGGATATAACAATATTTTCATATGATTCTTTATGTGAATGTTGAAACCATGGATAATATTTTACTAAAGCTTATATAAGTTCGGTTCTTCGGTTCCGTATTTCGGTTCTCGGTTCGGTTCCGGTTCCTACCCGATATCCACGGTTCCTCTAACTCAGGATCCAATGGGTATTATAGGTGGAACCAAATAAAAAATTTCGGTTCTGGTTATCGGTTATTCGGTTCCGGTTCTTCGGTTCCGGTTTTTTTGCCCAGGCCTAGACACAGGCCTTGCGATTGGTTGATCGGTTCAATTGGATTGAACTGGTTATCATGCTTGGTTAAGTTAGATCAGATCGGTTTAAATTGGATGAATTGATTCAATTGGATTGAACTGGTTATCTCAATTAGTATAAACCGATTTGATTGGTTAAGATCAGTTTGATTGGATAAGTCGGTTCAATTGGATTGGACCGGTTATCGCGATTTGTAAAAACTGGTTGAATCAATTCAATTGGATGAACCGGCTCAATTGGATTGGACCGGTATCACAATTGGACTAAACCGGTTTATATGGTCAATTTCCAGTTCAATTGGATTGAACCGATTATCAGGTTGGTTTAGGATGAATATCAAGTGTCGACCAAGTGTGTCGGTCGACACATGTTGTGTCGATACGAACAGTATATCGATCGACACAAGTGTCGTGTCGGTTGATCGATATTCATACTGTGTCGATAGACACCAATCGTTTGGTTATTGAACCAAATGATTGAGAAACCGAACCAAATGACCTAACCCACTTCTTAGAACAATTAAAACTCAATTAAAATTAGTTGTTAAAATGTTCTAAATCCATTAGGAACACATTGGATGTGTGTTAGATTAAAGCTTAGTTTTCAATATGGTCAACTGTCAAAACTCATTTCATTGTCGTGATAGTCTTGCCAAGAGCTTGGTGTCCATAATTACATGAGTAAGGCAGGTAATCGTGTTGATGGACTTGCAGTGCTTGACATCAACAATTACATCACCTAAGAGATTGATTTACTAACCTTTTAGAATTCCGTTTCCTCAACTAAATATCAAGTGACCTAGATGTCTTGCCCGATCTTGTCTACTGTCAAGACTCGTTTCGTTGTTGGATAGTCTTGGAGTCCTTGGTATCCACAATTACATGAGTAAGGCAGGTGGTCATTGATAGACTTGCAGTGCGACTGTCAATGATCACAAGACTGAAGAGATTTGTTTACTTGACTGGGCTATCAGAAGTTCTGGGCCCAGAGACGTCAGAGTGGATGAGACATGGATTGTCTTATCTGCGACCAAGAGTTGTACTGGGTACAATTAGCAATGATTTGCTTACCTAGATAACTAAAGTTTGGGTGATGGCGAGTCGTCCACTCATATTTTGGTGAAGTATGGATCTTGGATCATTATATTAATAGAGGAAACATTATTTGAATATAATGCGATTTTTCTTATTAGATAAGATTTCTCATTTCCTGAACTTTATAACTAAACTTTTCCTTTCTTAGATTTCAGCCTATGTCTAAAACTACTTTCTCGTTGCGATACGTCTTTGAGAAGGACAAGTTAAATGGATCCAACTTCCTGGATTGGTATCGGAATTTGAGAATTGTTCTCAAGCAGAAGAGTAAGGACTATGTTCTTGAGAAACCTCTCCTCGAGAAGCTTGGGACCAATGCCTCGCATGCAGTATATGATGCTTGGAATAAGCATTATAATGATGTGGTAGATGTGTGTGGTCTGATGTTGGCTACCATGGACTCGGACTTGAAGAGTCAATACGAGAACGTGGATTCGCCAATAGAGATGATCACCAGCCTGAAACTGATGTTTCAGGAACATGCACGAGTTGAGAGATACCAGACGGTTAAGTCTCTCATTGGGTGCAAGCTACCAAAGGATGCTCCAGTGAGTCCTCATGTCATTAAAATGATGGGTTACATTGATAACCTGGGGAAACTGGATTGTCTTGTTAGCCTAGAGTTGGCTACTGAAATCATCCTGCAGTCACTGCCGTCAAGCTATGATCAGTTCATCAAGAACTATATCAAAAATGGCTTGACGAAGACGTTGACTGAGCTGCATGGCATGCTCAAGACAGCTGAGCGTAACGTCAGGATGGACACCCGGAATGTACTTGTGGTACAAAGAGGTAAAAGGTTTAAGAAACCTGGCATAAACAAGGGTAAAGGCAAGGTTGTCCAGACTTTGAATCAGGATAAGGCTGTGTCTTCTGATAAGCCCAAGTCCGGCCCATCTGATGTTGATAAGTGCTGCTACTGTAAAGAGTCTGGGCATTGGAAGATAATTTGCAAGAAATTCTTGGAAGATTCACAAGAGATGGAGAAGATGTACGGAACTTCTTCTTCTTCTGGTATTGTGTTATCACTTCAAGTTCTACGTAGGTATTGGATACTAGTTGTGGTACTGATATTTTTGAAATATGCACGGCCTAAGAAACAGTAGAACGTTGAAGAAAGGACAAGTGGAACTACGCGTCTGGAATGGAGCAATGGTTGCTGCCTTAGCCGTAGGGATTCTCCACTTGTAAGAGCTTTTCAGGCTAGGTTTTTGAATTAACTAATTGCTGCTATGTACCTGCTTTAAGCAGAGATGTCTTTCATTTTCTTGTAAGAATTTGGATGTTTTTCATTTTGATAAAAGACAAGTTTTGCTCTTTTGATCTTGATGAAATATTCTATGGTAACACCCCTTTTTGAAAATGGGTTTTATATCTTAAAACAATGTACGCCTGTATATAACATAAATACCAAACGGTTTAAGTCTGATGACTCGAACTCGATTTTTCCTTAGCATAGTCGTTTCAACCACATTGAGTGAAGCGGATTCAAAAGTTCCATAGTTATGGGTTTTGGGCTCATTTGATTATAAATCATATGAGATATGAATTCTGCTTACTGGGGCAAATGACTAAGGCTTCTTTAGAAGAGCTAAAGAAAAGGGCCAGAGGCTTATTGGGCCTTGCACATAGTGATGTATGTGGCCCGATGAGCATTAGTGCTAGAGGAAATATTCAGTACTTCATTACCTTTATTGATGACTTCAGTAAGTATGGTTGTGTTCATTTGATGAGACACGAGTCGGAATCTTTTGAAATGGTCAAAGGAGTTCCAGAATGAAGCATAGAACCGATTTGACAGAAGTATTAAAGATCCTCGATTAGATCGCGGAGGAGAATACTTGAGTCAAGAATTGAGTGATCATCTGAGTGAGTGTGAAGTCGTATCACAGCTCATTTCTCCTGGAAAACCTGAATGGTGTTTCCGAGAGAATGAATCAGACCTTATTGGATATGCTCCGATTAATGATGAGTCACACGAATCTTCCATTATCCTTTTAGGAATACGCTCTAGAAATGTCTGTATTTACGCCAAATAGGTTTCTATCAGAATCAGTTGAAAGACACCACATTGGATGTGGACTGGGAGTTTTCCAAGTATGTTTTTCCTGATTAATTGGGATTGCAAGGTTTATGTAAAGCAGTTGTCAACAGACAAGCTTGAACCCAAATCTGATAAGTGCTGCTTCGCTGGTTGTCCTAAGGAAACCGGGGCTTATTACTTTTGCAACCAATCCGAGAACAAAGTTTTGTTGTTCGGAACTCTGTTTTTCTAGATAGAAAGTTTCTTTCCAAGAAGAACAGTGGGAGTAGAAGTACAGCTCGAAGAAATTCGAGAAACACAGGAGGCTGCTCAACCTGTTGAGGGAGAGCAGCGGTTGGATCTACAAAGTGATGTAGGACCTACACCTGTGGAACCTGAAGTTCGCAGATCCGAATGGATCCATCACTAACCCGTGAGTGATTTCTCGTGACCGATTGCCGTGATCTGTTGATCATTGAAAAGTGACGAGCCTGCGAAATTCAAGTAGCGATGGTGAGCCCCAACTCCAAAAAAAGAAAAAAAAAAAATTTGCTAGGTATGCATGTTAGCTTCACCGATCTATTTCTGGATTGAAGCAAACATCTTGGAGTTGGAATCTACGTTTTTTTAATACGGTCAAAAGTTTTGACTTGATCAGGAACGAATAGGAACTGTGCGTTTACAAGTAGACTAGTGGGAGCGTAGTTGCATTTCTCACACTGTATGTATATAACAATACTTATTCTCATAAAAGACGTTCCGTCGCTTAAGTCTTATGTGACTTGGGTCGGAAGTCATTTTCAACGATAGACATGGGAGAAGCCGCGTGAGTTCTTGGAATAAGGATCTATTGAAATAGATTGGGTAGGCTAATTGGATCGTGTCAGAATCCTTATGTTGATAAGGTATTGGACAGTTCCAATATGCATGATTCCAAGAATGGCTTCACACCAAAGGTCTTATGGCAATAATCTTAGCAAGATGAAGTGTCTTGGACACTGGCTGAGCTAGTATGTATGAGTGTGATTCCTTATGCTTCTGCAATTGAATCCATCATGAATGCCATATTTTGCGCTCGTCTAGATGCAGCTTACGCATAAAGCATGACGAGAAAATACCAATATGTTCCGGTAAAAGTCACTGGACAGTTGTAAGGAATATCCCCAAGTGTTTGAAGAACACTAAGGATAGGTTCTTGTTCAACTGAGGAAGTGACGAGTCTGTTAGGAGTAGTTAGACGGACAAAGACGATTTCCGGTTCCCACCTGGTTATGTCTCTTTGTCTGTGTAGCGGTGCTATCTGTTGGAAGGGCTCCAAGCAGGGGACCGTAGAATAGTGCTTATTAATGAATGGTGGTGTGGTCTGTTGCTGTGGGTATTAGATATCTGAAGACGTGGTCTTGATTCCAGTGGGAGTTATGTTAGTTATGATGTTCACATAGACATGCTATGGTCATGTTTATGAAAAACTGACATCAGCATTATTTGATTATTGGATAATTAAATAATGGTCCCAAAGTATTTTATGTTCATTTTATAGGTCATCAAGTTGAGGACTTGATCATGAAACCCTATAAGTGAAAGATGACATAAAATTAAGTTTGTCCCTGGTCGTAGGTTGTTAAAGTGGGACACTAACAACCGTTAAGACTAGAATGTGAGGTGACGTATGACTAAGTTTCATGGAGTCATTGATATGAGTATCAACGTCAATCACATAGATATATGTTGGTGAACATATGATCGGACTTGATCCGCTAATGAGAACTCTACAGGATAGTTATATCAGTGTCATGAGAGGTTCTCATTACGACTATAGAGTATAGTCCTTAGACCTGAGTTCATCATGCTTTCTAGCATATGAATTGGTGCGCTTTGACCTTGTCAAACGTCGTTCCGTAACTGGCGGCTATAAAGGCATTGCTTGGGCGTATCATGAAGTGTGTGAAGAAACAGGGATGTAACAAGATGGGATTTGTCCCTCCTATATAACAGGAGATAAATATCTCAGGGCCCATTGAAGATTTGATACTGAGAGAATGCATGGCCGTGCTCAAACGAGGTGATTGTCAGTCGTTTGTTTTATCAGTATATATCAGGAGTTCGATGAACATGATGTTGGCTATAATAAGGATGACACAGTTTCTTGCCTTATGCCATATCGAGATATAGTAACAAAGGGATTAGGGGAATAGATAATTCCAGTACAAGTGGGAGATTGTTGGGATTATGTCCTGAAATCATATTGTACTAACTCTGATAGATAGTTGTATTGTCAAGATCGGACAATTCATGTAATACTAGATGGTCATAATGTTTTGCTAGAAGCCGCTTATGACTTATGAGTTGTAACTCATTGCTAGTATTATGTGGACCTACAGGGTCACACACCTAAGCAAGCTGGATATACTTTGTATGGGATTGATCAATGGCATATGGTCTGGTCAATGTGTATTGGATACACATTGAATTCGAGTTTTAAGAGGTCTGTCGATCGACACAAGACACAAACCGAAACTGATATTTCGGTTTAACGACTTAAATTGACCCGGTTTAATTACTGGGTAATTAGGTCGACTCAGAGGCCTATATATAGAATATGAGGCACGACTTTGAGTGAGGAAGTTCTTGATAGAAAAACCGCAACCACCTCTCTAAACACAGGGATTCCCAGGAGATCTGATTCCCAGCACTAGCATCCCGGCGGATTCCAGCTTGTGTGCGTGTGGACTGCAGTAGAGGCGCAGCATCTGAGGCGCTCTTGATCTCAATTACCTGTTCATTATTCCGCTGCAAATCTCCAGGTAAACACGAGACCATTGTTACCATTATCAAGTTTAATCATGTTTGGAATTTGGTTCTATTGTTAGTCTTTAGATATAAAACCCACAAACTTATTTGGTTGCACTTAGATTAAGAGAACACTTGCATTCTTAGTGCGTTTAATCATCTGAATGGATTGACACCTCAAAACTGTAACGACTAGGTTGTAAACTTGCAACTGAAGTAAGTGAAGAGGAACTGATTTATTGCTTATTGAATATAATTGGCATATTCGTTTTACAGTTTAAAATCTATATATCTTTGATTGATATCGAATATTATTGTAATTGATATTAGAAACATTTTGAATTTGAATTTATTATCGAGACTTGAGTAATAAATAAGCATTGTATATAAAGATTCATAATTTGTTATTTGATAGATATACAAAGATTTAATTGTGAATATTCATTTTTAATTTGAATTTTTCCGAGATTAATTGGATGGCTAGATTAAAATATTAAGAATGAACGGCCCATATTTAAAAATAGGATCCACACTATATCCGATAAAGATCCGATGAATATGTGTAAATTAATTGAACGGTTAGATAGATTCATACAGTCAATTTCCTGTTTTTATAAGATAGATTATGACGTCAAAAAAAAAAAAAAAAAAAAAAAAAGGATAGATTCATGTCAGTCCACTGACCACATGAACCAAACATATTTCTCATGCATTGGCTAAACCACAATCATATAATCTCCTTGACAAATCTTTGATACTATCCAATCAATCCCTAAAAACTCTGTATTTCACCCACATTCCTAATAGTGAGCCACTACTTCGATTTTCTTTTTCACTCAAAAAGACTCAGTTCCGGCGAGGCCACATAACCCAAAAATAGTGATTTTTGCCAAAAACTTACCTTCCTCAGTCTATTCAAGCTCCGTCGGGGAAGAACTCGCCTGCCGACACACAACCTCTATCGATGGTAAGATCTCCAAAGCTATCAAGCATCGTCCACTTCCCATCTTCCGAACCCGACAAACAAGTAAAAATATCCCGAAATTTTGTATTTTAAAATTGATGGAATATCCTTTTGTCGAATTGGAAATTGAATGTGAAGGAGGAATATCTTTCGTAAGACGAAGATACAGCTGATGTAAAACCAGAAGATGTTGCTGTTAAGCCATTTTTTCTACTGTAGATTGAGTTTCGTTTCATGCCAATTCTTTCATGGAGCTCAATCTCTCTCGCCCATTGCTTCGAGCTTGTGAACCTCTTGGATACAAGAAACCTACCCCGATTCAGGTCCAATTCTTCCCGCACTGAGTTTTAGTTTCACATACTATCTAGAGTTTCATCTGAGTCTCTGGTTTGGCAGCATGTATTCCTGTAGCACTCACATGGCGTGATCTTTGTGCCAGTGCCATCACTGGATCAGGAAAGGTGAGCAGTACTAGTTCGAGGGTTCTGTTTAGGTATTCCATTAAAACAGTGAGTTTTTGGTTATGCTGATTTCAGTTTCTCATGTTATAATAGACTCCTGCATTCGTTTTACCTACTCTTGAGAGGTTTCTGTTCCGCCCCAAACGGGTCTATGCTACTAGAGTTCTTATTCTCACTCCAACCAAAGAGTTGTCTGTCGGGTAAGTAGCATAACTTTGACCCCGCGGCATCGTAGCAAGCTTGCTAAATCTTTCATATTTCTTGTGTTAGGAGCAAGAGGTTGTTCTGAGGACAATGCCATATATTGTTGTGGCGGCTCCTGGAGGCATGATAGATCATTTGCGTAATTCTATGTCTGTTGATTTGGATGATCTAGCGGTTTAAATTCGAGATGAGGCGGATCGCCTTCTACAGACTGGGGTTGCCACTGAAATACAAGAGCTGGTGTCTATCCTTTTTCCTTACATTTTAATGATGTTCGGTTCCTCTGTACATATGATATTGAGCTCTACCGAATTTGTCTTGCCTTTGCTAGTTTATAGTCCGCAGAATCGGGCATGAAATAATTTAACTTGACAGGAGAGTCTACTTCCAGGTTCATCGCATATATCCCAAGAGAAGGCACACAGCGCTCTTCTCAGCCACAGTGACTGAAGAAGTTTAAGAGCTTGTCAAACTTTCCTTGAACAAACCGTTGCGTCTCTCAGCTGATCCATCAGCTAGAAGGCCTCCAGGCTTGACTGAGGAGTATGTCAGCTTCTAATTATCATTACCAACCTACTTAATAGCTTGCTTATGATGTTGAATATACATCATGTATGCCTAACTCGTTATCTTTTAACTGTAGGGTGGTAAGAATACGCAGGACGCGTGAGGCAAATCAGGAAGCTGTTCTACTTTCATTATCCACAACAACTTGTAATACAAGAGTCATCATCTTTAGGTTAGACTTCACTTGAAATGTGATGCCTTTCTAATCGAAGTTCCACACAGTGCTTGCAATGTTTGGCTTTTCGCGTTTCACATAGAGATTTGATTTTCTTTTTGTGCCAGTGGAACAAAACAGGCTGCACATAGACTGAAAATTTTATTTGGACTCGCTGGCTTGAAAGCAGCTGACAGCTTCATGGAAACCTAACTCAATCACAACGTCTTGATGTAAGGAACTTGGACTCATCAGCTTTTTTTTGTTCATGAATACCCCTCTCTCTCTCTCTCTTTGCAAGAACTTAAATCATATGGTTTTGCAGTCATTGGAACTTTTCAGAAAGCAAGAGGTTGATTTTCTCATTGCTACCGATGTGGCTGCTCGAGTAAGTATAAGAAGCAGATAACTTATTCTTCAGATAATCTCACAGTTGCCTGCTATATCACTTCTTGAACACTCTTGTTTGATGGACTTGACATTATTGGTGTCCAGACAGTTATCAATTATGCATGTTCTCGGGAAATAGACAGGTAAATACGAGATATTCCCTTTAACATAATATGATACAATTGAATAAAAAAGGTATCAGCTTTATTCTTAACTGATGTGAGGATAATATGTTTATGGTAACAGAGTTGGTAGAACATCTAGGGCTGGACGGGAAGGTTATTTGAATTTGATGCTTCGGTTACAAGGCAAAGAAGGTGGGTTCAAAGTTGAAGACCCGAATCATCCCAAAGCAGTGAAACATAATAATATCTTTAGAATTGATATTAACGCTGAAACTTCTTCATAAAAGAAATAAAAAAAAATTGATGTCTAAAAAAAAAAATCTTTAAACCTCAATTAGGGTTTAGCATTAATATGAACTAAGAACAATAGGTACACAAATCTTTTTCTTCTAAAGAAACGTACAAGGCCATTAAATTTCCATGTATACCTGCAAAATACTCGTAACAATTAGACAACATTATACTACTCTCTTAAACGATAAGTTAAATTATTTAGGAATTTACCTCAACATTGTTCTTAGCCAGTAGAAACTTTGAATTTCCATGGATGGGGCTGCCATCGGCCAAATCCCTTAAATGTATATTTAAGTAAAAATCATCGCCACTAAGACCAAATTCTGACCATGATCCTCTACAACTTACTATTTCGTATTCTCCTGCCTAAGATACATTAAAAAGTAAAACGATCAAGAAACAAATCAAAAAATGATGAAGAAGAAGACTATTAACAAAAAAATGAACAAGAAGATTGCTTACAGCGGTTATGCCCATGCCTTCTACTCTGTACTCTGAAAGGATCCCAGTTACCCTTGAAACATACACGAACGAATGCCCATTTTGCAAAGCAAACCTTTCGATAGCTGAGACAATGTCTTCACTATGAACCGTGATATGTATCTCTTGCGTATACGGTCCTCGTCCTCTACCACGCAACGGTGGTCGTCCGCGACCCCTCCCTGATAACGGTGGTCGTCCGCGTCCTCCTCTACTACGCAACGGTGGTCGTCCGCGACCCCTCCCAGATAACGGTGGTCTTCCGCGTCCTCTTGCACCGAGAGGTGGTCGACCACGCCCTCGTCTTCCTCCTAGTGGTGGGCGTCCTACCATGCTGAACG
The DNA here is from genome assembly GCA_030180135.1 of Orychophragmus violaceus. Taxonomy (NCBI): domain Eukaryota; kingdom Viridiplantae; phylum Streptophyta; class Magnoliopsida; order Brassicales; family Brassicaceae; genus Orychophragmus; species Orychophragmus violaceus. The sequence continues at coordinate 84,148,123 of CM058231.1, forward strand.
AGGGAGAGTTACCGAGCTTTTCTTGGAGAATCTTGAATGAGACCTCGCGCTGGAGAGAAACAAAGAAAGAGAGCGAGACCGAGAGAGTACCGACGTGGAAATTAGAGTTATTTATAATCAACTACGAGTTGCACGCGCGGGTTGATTTAGATATTTTGTGATATAATTATATTTTGTCTGTGTTAGTTAAATAACTTTTATTTTATTTCTAAAAGTATTGTTCTTGGCAAATATATTTTGCAATTGCAAATATTTGTTTTAGTAGTCCACTTCTCATATTTTATATTCTTTTTTTCTTATATGTACATACTAGGATTCGATCCGCACTGAGTGTGCCTCTATTTTTACACCCTAAATCGATTTAAGCAATTTCTTATATAAAACATGCAATGACCTTAAACAGAACAAATGAAATAGTAAAAAAAGAAATTAATTCCTCATCGACCAAGAGCATCTGGATGCACTCATTCCCCAACTTGTGTGTTTTACACATCTAAAATTGAAAATCCAAAATTTTAGTTCCCAAATGCAAGGAACAAAGTTGTTGATTTGTGAGATATTTCGAAAAATCTGTGGAGCCATGTTTGGGAATCGTTGAAATTTCGTAGAAATTACCGAGAAAGTAAGTTATTGTTTGGTTAAGCAGTAAGAAACTGAAGCGTCTAGGGTTGAAAACTTAAATAGTTTCCATAAGTGGTGAGTAAAATTTGTTATTCACTTAATGAAAACTCTTGGCTCAGTAAAAACGTTTGAGCCATAACCGCTAATATTGAATATTTAACTGTGTTATCCCAAATCGCCTGGAGGACACTTTTAATACAAAACAATGAAAATACAAAACCATGAAATAGACTTCATATCCTTACAAAACCATAACTCCAAACATTTCGGCTTTTACCAATTGAATTTTTTAACTGCTTACCGATTGAAATATTTAACTGTCTTAGCCCAAATCATTTGGAGGACACTTTTAATACAAAACAATGAAAATACAAAACCATGAAAAAGACTTCATATCAATACAAAACCATAACTCCAAACATTTCGGCTTTTACCGATTGAATTTTTTAACTGCTTACCGATTGAAATATTTAACTGTCTTAGCCCAAATCATTTGGAGGACACTTTTAATACAAAACAATGAAAATACAAAACCATGAAAAAGACTTCATATCAATACAAAACCATAACTCCAAACATTTTGACTTTTACCGATTGAATTTTTTAACTGCTTATGGCCGGATCGTTAATATTTGAAAATATACATAAAGGGTTGACAATCACAGTAATTGTTTGGTTAATTTGGAGGCTACCTATAATCGACTGAAGCTTGCATCTCTTAAATCCACAACATGAGTATAGTACAAAAAACCATAAAATAGACATCATATGAAACAAAAACCAAAACTTATCATCGGACTAATGTTTTGCATCTCTTTAATACAAAACATTAGTATAATACCAAAACCGTAACAATAGCCGTGGTATAAAACAAAAACAAAAACAAAAAATGATAACAATAGCCCGAATATCAAACCAAAACTTTAACAAATAGGTAGAAACACGAATACGATGTAAAGTAAGAAACACTATGAAGATGTTGGTGATAGACATTGGTATTTATAGACTAGTTTACAGGTCAATTTTTTAGAATATTGATGTGTTGTGTTTTTGAGTGTTTTTAAGCATGATTAAGAGTGTGATTTAGCTTTAGAAAAAGCATTTAGACAACATTATTGTGTCTTAGCTTTAGGATAGTGCATTTAGGCATCATTAGGTTTGGTTTGCTTTGTTTCTTCCTTTTTGTTGGTGGTGGATGACCCAAAGAAGCACCAAGGGACAAAGGAGGAGGTAGGGACCAAAAGAGCACCCAAACAAGGTGGAAAAACAGCTAAAGGTCGAGGAAGGAGCTCACATCGGGGTGTTTTAGCGGCCTACCCAGCCACTATGAAGAATTTGCGGAAGACCCATTTCTCCAGCGGCCTGCGCAGCGGCCAACCTAGGCCGTTGTGACCTCACAACGGGGTGTTATAGTGGCCTACCCAGGCCGCTATGAAGAATCTGTGGAAGACTCATTTCTCTCGCGGCCTGTGCAGCGACCAACCTAGGCCGCTGTGACCTCACATCGGGGTGCCATAGCGGCCTACCCAGGCCGCTGTGAAGCAACCTTTTCACACATGCCACTTTTTCTTTTTGTTTTCGGCTTGTAGACCACCCCATGTGTTTGTGGTCGACCATTGCACGTTTTTATGATCTATTTAAGGGCTCTTAGTGTGTATGAAGAGCCATATCACTTCTTGTAAACAATTACTTCAAACAATTTAGTTTTCTTGATCTTTTATGCAATTTGAGTTGTGTTCTTGAGATTTTTTTTTGAGTTCTTCTTGTTTATCTTGTTAAATCATGTCCTGTTTGGTTATTGCTATGGCTAGTGAGTAGTTTCCTTTAAGTTTCTGGGTTTGAGTTAAGGTAAGGGTGATCTAGAAATGGTTTAGGTTGTTTAAAAACTTGGGAATATTGGTTTCTTACTTGTTAGAAGTTCTTAATGCTAGGATTGAAATGGCCAATCAACTCCTTGATCTTAAATGTTGCTAGCACCGAGAGGTGTAGTTTATGTTTGAATCTCTATCAAGTGCTTTACATTCTTAACCAACGAGAATTGATGTTTAAGGTGTTTAGTGGTAGAAACAACTTGATCTTATTGCATATCTATCTTGAAATTGCCAACGAGAGTTGATGTTAATGCTTGATAGGTGTAGGGTTATTATCACGAGAGTGGAGTAACTTGAATCGTTGTTCTTAGCCTAAGAAATCACCCATTGTTTGCTAAATGCTTCTGAACTAAATAATGATCACCCAAACCGAAAACTCAACCCAAGGAACTTAGCTTTTAATCAATTGTTTTTCAATCAACTTATTGCTTTGTTTATGTTCTGTCTTTGCTCTGTTTTAAACTCACCATTGTTACCTTTATCAAGTTTATGAAGGAATTTCTAGCAGTTCCTAATCCAATTAGGCAACCCTAGATATAAATTCCAAGCCTAGGATCTAGGGTTCATGTAATTGAATCATTAGGATCTCAGAATTACCTGGTGATTAGCAGCGGAAGATTTGTAGATAATCGAGATCTAGAGCGCCTCAAATGCTGCGCCTCTACTGGCATCCACACGCACACAAACTGAACAGAAGGGATGCTAGTGCCTTTAGAGATCAGATCTCTCAAGAGGTTTCTATTTCTTTTCTGGTGGCTGTGAATTAGGTTAAGTTTGAGTTTAGGTCGACCATATATCTTATATATGTCGAATTAAACCGCAACGGAATTAACCAACGATTAAACCGAATTAATCTGGTAATCCGCGAGTTGTGTCGACCGACACACTCTTTGTGTCGATCGACACGGCCCCAGAATTTTGATACCGAATGCATATCAAATATGCATTCACTAGATCATTACATTAATGATCAACCTCGTCTTTAACGTCCAGTTTGCTTAGATGTGTGACCATGTAGGATCATATAACACTAGCAATGAGTTCTAGAATTTTGATACCGAATGCATATCAAATATGCATTCACTAGATCATTACATTAATGATCAACCTCGTCTTTAACGTCCAGTTTGCTTAGATGTGTGACCATGTAGGATCATATAACACTAGCAATGAGTTCTAAACTCATTGATCATAAGTGGCTTCTAGCAAAGCATTATGACTACCTAATATTATATGATTGTCTCATCTCGACAATACGACTTTCACTTAGAGTAAGTACAATAGATTTCAGGACATTCCCAACAATCTCCCACTTGTACTGGAATCATCAATTCCTTTAATCCCTTTGTAGCTATATCTCAATCTAGCATAAGGCAAGAACTGTGTCATCCTTATTAAGCCAGATCACGTTTATCGAATCCCGATTTGTACTGATGAAAAACAAACGACTGACAATCACCTCGTTTGAGCGCGGCCACGCATTTCCAGTATCAAATCTTCGATAGGCCCAGAGATATTTAACTCCTGTTATATAGGAGGTACAAATCCCATCTTGTTCCATCCATGTCTCTTTTATATCTCATGATACGTCTAATCAATGTCTTTATAATCACCAGTTACGGCTGACGTTTGACAAAGTCAAGACGAACCAATCCATATGAGAGAGGACATGATGAACTCAGGTCTTAGGACTACACTCTTTAGTCGTAATGAGAAACTCTTATGACACTCATATAACATTTTGTAGAGTTCTCATTAGTGGGTCATGTCTGATCATGTGTTCTCTAACACATATCTATGTGATTGACTTTAATACTCTTATTAATGACTCCATGAAACATAGTCATCAGTCACCTCACATACTAGTCTCACGTGGTTGTTAATGTCCCATTTTAACAACCTCGACCAGGGACCAACATAATTCATGACAATCTTTGTTTATAGGGTTTCATGATCAAGTCACATACTTGATGACCTATAACATTGCCATGAATTATTTCGGGACTATTATTTAATAACAAATTAAATAATGCTGAAACAATTTCATTAAAATAACATAACCAAATTATGTTTTACGAACATCATGTCATAACTAAAACAAATATAACTCCCACTGAAAACAAGATCACATCTTAAGAAATCTAATGCCTACAGCAGCAGTGTGAAACTCATGCTTAGGCCTTGGGAGGGGCTTGGTCAGTGGATCAGCAACATTCTCATCCGTCGGGACTCTGCTGATAAGGTGATATCTCCTTTCTATGTGTTTGGATTTCTGGTGTGATTTAGGTTCCTTTGCTTGCGCAATGGCTCCATTGTTGTCACAATACAAAGCCACTGGCTCAGAAATACTAGGAATCACACCAAGTTCAGTGATGAACTTCTTGATCCAAACAGCCTCCTTTGCCGCTTCAGAAGCAGCGAGGTACTCAGCTTCAGTTGTGGAATCTGCTACAGTGTCCTGCTTGGAACTCTTCCAGCTGACTGCACTGCCATTCAGGCAGAAGATGTAACCAGATTGCGATCGGAAATCATCTTTGTCTGTCTGAAAACTTGCGTCTGTGTAACCACTTACTACCAGCTCATCACTTCCTCCATACACCAAGAATTTATCCTTAGTATTTCTCAAATACTTCAGAATATTCTTGACTGCTGTCCAGTGACTTTCACCTGGATCCGATTGGTATCTACTCGTCATGCTTAAAGCACAAACAACATCTGGACGAGTACAGAGCATGGCATACATGATGGATCCCAACGCCGAGGCATAGGGAATCCGACTCATCCGTTCTCGCTCAGCAGGTGTATCAGGACACTGCTTCTTGCTGAGACTTATGCCATAAGACATTGGTATGAAGTCCTTCTTGGAATCTTGCATTCTGAACCTGTGTAAGACTTTATCGATATAAGTGTCTTGACACAGTCCAATCAACTTGTTTAATCTATCTCTATAGATTCTTATTCCAAGAATATACGCGGCTTCTCCCATGTCTTTCATTGAAAAACAACTTCCGAGCCAAGTATTAACAGACTGTAACAACGGAACGTCATTTCCGAGAAGAAGTATGTCATCTACATACAACACGAGAAATGCAACTGCGCTCCCACTAGTCTTCTTGTAAACACATGGTTCCTCTTCGTTCCTGATGAAGTCAAACTTTTTGACTGCTTCATCAAAACGAAGATTCCAACTCCGAGATGCTTGCTTCAATCCATAAATGGATCGATGAAGCTTGCATACTTTCCTATCAGCATTTGGATCGATGAAACCTTCGGGCTGTGTCATGTACACATCCTCTTCCAGAATTCCATTAAGGAAAGCTGTTTTCACGTCCATCTGCCAAATCTCATAGTCATAATGAGCGGTTGTTGCTAGGAGAATCCGAATGGATTTAAGCATGGCGACCGGGGAATAAGTTTCTTCATAGACAATGCCATGAATTTGTTTGAAACCTTTTGCCACCAGCCTAGCTTTATATATCTGAATATTTCCATCCACATCAATTTTCTTCTTGAAAATCCATTTACACTCAATGGGTCTTTCACCATCGGGTAAATCAACCAAAGTCCATACTTGGTTCTGTGACATGGATCCCATTTCGGATTCAGCGGCTTTCAGCCACTTTTCGGAGTCAGGGCTCATAATCACTTCTTCAAAATTCGCTGGCTCGTCACTGTCAATGATCAACAAATCATGACAATTGGTTACGAGAAATCCATATCTCTCGGATTCGTGACGGATCCTTTCAGATCGGCGAATTTCAGGCTCCACAGACGCGGTTTCTACAACTCTTTGTAGAACCAACTGTTGCTCTTCCTCTACGGGTTGAGCAATTTCCTGCGGTTCTCGAACTTCTTCGAGTTGTACTTTACTCCCACTGTTTCTCTTGGAAAGAAACTCTCTCTCAAGAAAGACGCAGTTCCGAGTTATCTGTAATTAATCTCTTAACATAAACTTCACAACCCCAAATCTTCAGGAAAGACACATTCGGAACATTTCCAGTCCACATCTCATGTGGTGTCTTTGCAACTGATTTTGACGGAACCCTATTAAGTGTAAACGCAGACGTTTCTAGAGCGTATCCCCAAAAGGATAATGGAAGAGTTGAGAGACTCATCATTGATCGAACCATATCTAATAAAGTTCGATTCCTCCTCTCAGACACCCCATTCCATTGTGGTGTTCCAGGAGGAGTGAGTTGCGAAACAATTCCACAATCTCTCAAATGATCACTGAATTCTTGGCTTAAGTATTCTCCTCCACGATCTGATCGAAGAGCCTTAATACTTTTGCCAAGTTGATTCTGTACTTCATTTTGGAACTCTTTGAACGTTTCAAAAGATTCCGACTTGTGTCTCATTAAATAGACATAGCCATACCTGCTGAAATCATCAGTGAAGGTAATGAAGTATCGAAAATTTCCTCTGGCACTTGTGCTCATTGGGCCGCATACACATCCGTATGTATAAGGCCCAATAGGTCACTGGCCCTTTCATTTTGTTTGTTGAAAGGGGCCTTTGCCATTTTGTCCAGTAAACAAGACTCACATTTCTCACATGATTCATAATCAAATGAGCCCAAAAGCCCATCACTATGGAGCTTTTGAATTCGTTTCTCGTTTATGTGGCCCAAACGACAATGACATAGAAAAGTCTGATTCGTGTCATTTGATTTGAATCTCTTGGTGTTAATGTTATAGATTTGTGTGCTTTGGTTTAGAACATAAAGCCCATTCTCTAATGGGCTGCTACCATAAAATATATCATTGTAATCAAAAGAACAACATTTATTCTTAATTGAAAATTGATATCCTTCCAAATCCAAAACAGGAATAGAAATAATATTTCTGCTTATAGCAGGTACATAGTAACAATTATGAAGTTCTAAAACCAAACCAGAAGGTAAAGACAAGTTAAATGTTCCTACGGCTAATGCAGCAACTCTTGCTCCATTCCCCACGCGCAGGTCCACTTGTCCCCTTTCCAACATCCTACTGTTGCTTAGGCCCTGCATATTTGTACAAATATGAGCACCACAGCCGGTATCCAATACCCAAGAAGTAGAACCAGAAGTAGTAACATTTACTTCTATAACAAAAATACCTGAAGATGAAGTCTCGAAAGTCTTCTTCTTCTTCTTCTTCTTCTCTTCCAAGAATTTGTTGCAATTTCTCTTCCAAAGCCCAAGATCTTTACAGTAATGGCACTTATTAGTCTCAGATGGGCCCGGCTTGGGCTTCGGGGCTGGCGCAGGCGTGTCCTGGTTCTCAACCGGGACTGCCTTGCCCTTTCCCTTGCCTTTGCCAAGTTTCTTAAACTTCTTACCCCCTTGTACCATAAGTACATTAGGAGTGCCCTTCTTGATATTTGGCTCAGCTGTCTTGAGCATGCCATGCAGTTCAGTCAACGTCTTTGTCAAGTTATTCATGTTATAGTTCATAACAAACTGATCATAACTTGACGGTAGTGACTGCAGAATGATGTCAGTAGCCAACTCTTGGCTAATGGGACAATCCAGCTTCCCCAGGTTATCAATATAACCCATCATCTTAATGACATGAGGACTGACTGGACTGTCCTTTGGTAGCTTGCATTCAATGAGAGATTTAACCGTCTGGTATCTCTCAGTTCGTGCTTGCTCCTGAAACATGCTTTTCAGGCTAGTAATCATCTCCACTGGCGACTCCACGTTCTCGTATTGCTTCTGCAAATCCGAGTTCATGGTAGCCAACATGAGACAATTCACATCGACCACATCATTGGAATGCTTATCCCAAGCACTCCTTTCTGCATGTGCAACATTGGCTCTCGGTTTTTCAGGGAGAACAGTTTCCAAGACATAGTCCCTTTTCTCCTGCTTGAGAACAATTCTCAAGTTCCGATACCATTCGAGAAAATTCGATCCATTTAACTTGTCCTTCTCAAGGACGGATTGCAGGGAGAAAGAGTTATTATGAGTGTTAGTCATAGCTGAGAACAAAAAAAGGAAAAGGTTTAGTTATGATGTTCAAGAAATGAGAAGTCTTAACTTTTAAGAAAACTCGCATTATATCCAAACATTGCTTCCTCAGATGAATATAATGATCCAAGACTCATACTTCACTAAACTTGAGTGAGCCACTGGCTATCACCCAAATTTAGCTATCTAGGTAAGCAACAACTTTGCTAGTTATATCCAATATAACTCTTGGTTGTAGATTGACATCTTATGTCCAATCCACCTGATGTCTCTAGGCCCAAAACGATTTTGATAGCCCAGTCAAGTAAACCAATCTCTTAAGTCATGTAATTGTTGACACCTTGCACTGCAAGCCTATCAACACGATTACCTCCTGCCTTACTCATGTAATTGTGGACACCTTGCACTGCAAGCCTATCGCACAATGAAATGAGCCTTGACAGTTGAAAAGATTGGAAAGACATCACCTAAGCCACTTGATATTTGGTTGAGGAACGGAACCATTTAAAACGTTCAGTTTTATTATGTTTTAATTCTTTTAATTAATTGATTTAACTTGCTTTGGTTCTGTGATATCAGGTTCCATAACCTAAACCATCGAATTTGATGTCGACCGACACTACTATAGTGTCGATCGATTCAGAATAACCAAAACAATCCGCGATATCCGATCAATCCAATTGATCCAGTTTTGAATACCGGTCAGTGTCGATCGATGCTACATTAGCATCAGTCGATACCAACCTAATCAAACCAATCGCAATTAAACCATTCACTGTGTTCGACCATTATTAACCAAGCTCGATAACCGGTCCAATCCAATTGAACCGATTCATCAATATCGCGAGGTCTGTGCCGATCGACACTAGGCGAAACATATTTTATTCGGGTTATCCTTCTGTGTCGACCGATACCGGATTGGTGTCGATCGACACAGGATAAACCCTAATCGATTTTCAAGTCAAAAAACCTAAAACTAGATTTTCATGAAAACGAATTTTAGCAAGTTTGTATCAACCATACACAGATTCAGATTCAACTAATCCAATCAACATGCTACAGATTCAATGGAACCCTAAAGCTCTGATACCACTGAAGGAATTTCTAGCAGTTCCTAATCCAATTAGACAACCCTAGGTATAAATTCCAAGCCTAGGATCTAGGGTTCATGTAATTGAATCATTAGGATCTCATAATTACCTGGTGATTAGCAGCGGAAGATTTGCAGATAATCGAGATATGATCTCTAAAGGCTCTAGATCTCGTTTATCTGCAAATCTTCCGCTGCTAATCACCAGGTAATTCTGAGATCCTAATGATTCAATTACATGAACCCTAGATCCTAGGCTTGGAATTTATACCTAGGGTTGCCTAATTGGATTAGGAACTGCTAGAAATTCCTTCAGTTTTCTCCCTGGAAAACCTGAGCCAAACCCAAAGGAGTACATCAAAGCCATAACACTAAGAAGTGGAAGAGAGTTACAATCAAAAGAGCTCATTGAGGACAATGAGAATCGAGGTGGGGGGGATGGATTTTGAACTTGAAGGAGAAAAGGAAACCATTGGGAAAGAGAGGCATGATACAGAAGAAGTCAAATATATCAAAGGGAAAGGCAACATGTATGAAGAAACAAAGGAGAAAGCAAAATCCGGTTCAACCTCTACATCCAAGGAGAAAGTCTTTGTGCCACCAGCCTATGAACCCAAACTTTCCTTTCCTGGAAGGTTTAAGAAGCATCTCTTAGAGAAGTATAGAGCACTCTTTGACATGAAAATGGAGAAGATTCAGCTCACCATGCCATTGATGGATGCATTCATGCTTGTGCCTCAATACAGCAAATTCCTCAAATATGCAGTTAAGGAAATAACAAAAGAGATGGAAGGAATGGTTGTCCTAACCCACGAGTGTAGTGCCATCATCCAGAGAAAAACCAGTCCAAGGAAGCTAGAAGATCCAGGAAGCTTCACTCTACCATGCGCTTTGGGACCACTCTCCTTTGAGAGATGTTTATGTGATCTTGGAGCAAGTGTGAGCTTGATGCCACTCTCAGTAGCAAAGAGCCTTGGTTTCACACGCTACAAAGAGTGTAGAATCTCAGTTGTGTTGGCTGATAGGTCAGTGAGACTTCCAGTTGGCATGCTTGAAGATATTCCGGTCATGGTTGGTAATTTTGAGATACCAACAGATTTTGTGGTTCTGGAGATGGATGAGGAACCAAAAGACCCCCTGATCTTTGGGATACCTTTCTTGGCTATTGCCGGAGCCATCATTGATGTGAAGAAAGGAAAGATTGACTTACACCTGGGAAAGAACCACATCCTGAAATTTGACATCAATAAAGTCATGAAAAAACCAACAATTCAAGGGAAAGCTTTTTGGATTGAGACGTTGGATGCTCTAGCTGATGAGTACTTGGAAGAGCTTGCTATGGAGGACGCCCTGGAGACAGTATTGACCACCAAGGATAGCATGACTGAGCTGGTAGACAAGGAAGTGCAGGAGTATGCAAAACTTCTTGACTCTCGCAAAGTGATGAAAGAGGACAACCAGTTTTTGGAGCTACCCCAGAAATTCCACAACATCAAATCTATAGAGGGAGATAAAGAGACCAATCCAGCCACCACGACTGATCTTAGCCAAGATGATGATTGGAGTGAACTGAAGGCACCCAAGGTAGAACTCAAGCAACTCCCGGATGGGCTAAGGTACGCTTTCTTAGGACCTAACTCATCATACCCTGTCATTGTGAGTGAGAACCTTGATGAAAATGAACTGAATTTGCTCCTAAATGAACTAAGGAAATATAGGAGAGCCATAGGGTACTCACTAGATGATATAAAGGGACTGTCACCTACACTTTGCACCCATCGAATCCACTTAGAAGATGAAACTATGACTTCAATTGAACACCAAAGAAGACTAAACCCGAATCTGAAAGAAGTCGTAAAAAAGGAAATTCTAAAACTCTTGAATGCTGGCATAATCTTTCATATTTCAGATAGCACATGAGTATCACCTGTTCATGTAGTTCCTAAGAAGGGAGGAATAACTGTTGTTAAAAATGAGAAAACGAACTAATCCCTACAAGAACTATAACTGGACATAGAATGTGCATTGACTATAGGAAGTTGAACTCAGCCACCAGAAAGGACCATTTCCTCTCCCATTCATTGACCAAATGCTTGAAAGACTTGCGAACCATCCATTATATTGCTTCCTTTATGGGTACAGTGGGTTTTTCCAAATACCCATTCACCCTAATGACCAGGAAAAGACGACATTTACATGTCCCTATGGCACCTTTGCATATCGAAGGATGCCATTCGGTTTATGTAATGCTCCATCAACCTTCCAAAGATGCATGATGTCGATCTTTTCCGACCTAATTGAAGAAATGGTAGAAGTTTTTATGGATGATTTCTCTGTATATGGTTCTTCGTTTACTGCTTGTTTTTCTAACTTGTGCAGAGTACTTCAACGTTGCGAGGAGACAAACTTAGTGCTGAATTGGGAGAAGTGTCACTTTATGGTGAAGGAAGGAATAGTTCTTGGGCACAAAATCTCAGAGAAAGGAATTGAAGTAGACAAGGCCAAGATAGATGTGATGATGGGGTTACAACCGCCAAACTCAGTCAAAGGGATCAGAAGTTTCTTGGGACACGCTGGTTTCTACCGACGGTTTATCAAGGACTTTTTAAAGATTACAAGGCCTTTAACAAGGCTGCTGTGCAAGGAAACAGAGTTCATTTTCGATGAAGAGTGCCTAGAAGCGTTCAACAAGATAAAGAGTGCAATTGTGAGTGCACCGATAGTGCAAGCTCCAGACTGGGATCTCCCCTTTGAGATTATGTGTGACGCGAGTGACTATGCAGTTGGAGCAGTTTTGGGCCAGAGGAAGGACAAGAAGCTCCATGTGATCTACTATGCAAGCAGAACTTTGGATGACGCTCAAGTCAGATATGCAACTACGGAGAAGGAGCTCTTGGCGGTAGTATTTGCGTTCGACAAATTCAGATCATACTTGGTGGGTTCGAAAGTGGTTGTATACACAGACCATGCGGCTTTAAGGCACTTGATAGCCAAGAAGGAGGCTAAACCGCGGTTGTTGAGATGGATACTTCTACTCCAGGAATTTGACCTTGAGATACAAGACAAGAAAGGCATTAAGAATGGAGTGGCTGATCACTTGTCAAGGCTGAGGATTGACGAGCAAATACCGATATATGACTCTCTACCGGAAGAACAACTTCTCATGATTCAGAGCTTGAAAGAAGGATATGACATGGCCTTGAAGATGGAGGAAGTGAAAGGCTTAAAAGAAGAGCAGTTGCCTTGGTATGCAGATTTCGTCAATTACCAAGCATGTGGTAAGGAACCCCCAAATCTCAGCAGCTATCAAAAGAAGAAGTTGTACAGGGATGTTACTCGCTACTATTGGGACGAGTCATGCCTATATAAGAGATGCTCAGATGGTCTCTACAGGAAATGCGTACCAGAAGAAGAAGTGGAAGGGATCTTGTATCACTGCCACGGTTCAGAGTATGGAAGACACTTTGCATCCTTCAAAACTGCTACAAAGGTCTTACACTCAGGTTTTTGGTGGCCCAACCTGTTCAAGGATGCTCACAACTATGCTTCAAAGTGTGACGCTTTCCAAAGGAAAGGCAACATTGGGAGGAGAAACGAAATGCCACAAAACCCCATCTTGGAGGTTGAGATATTCGACGTATGGGGGATTGACTTCATGGGACCTTTCCCATCCTCATATGGGAACCAATATATTCTGGTAGCAGTGGAATATGTGTCCAAATGGGTGGAAGCCATTGCAAGTCCTAAAAATGATGTCAAAGTAGCTATCAAGCTATTTAAATCAATCATATTTCCCAGGTTTGGCATCCCAAGAGTTGTGATCAGTGATGGAGAAACTCACTTCATCAATAAGGTGTTTGAGAATCTAATACAAAAGTATGGGGTGAAACACAAGGTTGTTACGCCTTATCCCCCTCAGACCAGTGGACAAGTTGAAGTATCTAACCGGCAGATAAATGTTGGAATTATGTCCAGTAATATCTGTACTGTCTCTAGAAAGTAAGAGTATGTCAATGATCAGACATAAGTCATATAATACTGGGGGTCATGATGGCTTGCTAGAGTCCGCTCATGATCTATAAGTCTTGGACTTATTGCCTTTATTATGTGATCCCATATGGGTCACACGCCTAAGCTAACAGGAAACTATGAAGGAACGGTTTAGCAGAGGTACGGTAAAAGTGCTAGGCATTTGCTGTGCTTGGAGAGATAGAAGGGCCTGATTAAATCCAAGGGATTTAATCAGACTGGAAATTGGGCCCAAAAGCCCAAAAGGAATTAGGCATAAGTTTTATGATTAAAACTTAACCTAGCCACCTTTTTCCCCTTAAGCTTCTGCGCCAACTCTCTCTCTCTCTGCGGCCTCCCTCCTCTCGGTCTAGCAGCCAATTTCCTGCAGTGTGCGTGTGTGAGCCTTTGGAGGAGCTATCTCTTGGTGGTTCTGCTGATCTCTGACCCGTACCTCCTCTTTCCGCTGCAAAACAAGGTAACAGGTGAGATCCTTTATGATTCCTGCAAGAGAACCTAGATCCAATCTGTTTAGGTGAGTTTAATCTGAAGAATTAAATCAGGATAAACACTAAACGAATCCTTCAGTGGTATCAGAGCCATTGGTTCTATTAGGATTTCTTGTTTAGAATCATGTTTAGGTTGTTTAGAAGTGTTTGAATCAATCTATTGATAAGAAAAACACTTAAGAAACAAAGAATTAAAACCTAAACTAGAAATCGCATGATCCGATCTATATGAATCGGTTTGCGTCGTAGTATTGATCGCCAAAGGATCACACGTCCGGATCAAGTCGCGTCGCGTCATCCGATCATGGATCGGTATGCGCGAGAGATGGACCGCGAGTGATGAACCGATCGGGACAGCCGATCGCATGGATCGATCACGGATCGATGTCATGGATCGACAGCGATCGCGTCATGATCGCACGACCCGAGCTCGCAGATCGCTCGTCTCTCGTCCCGTCCCGTCCCGTCTCTCTCGCGTCACGACCCGCCATCCCGTCCCGATCACAACCCGAGCTCGTCCCGATCGTGAGGCTTACGGCCGTCCCGATCGCGTGATGCAAGCGGCCATCCCGAACGTGATCGTTTCACGTGACCTAATTGGTCGGTTCGTTTTGGCTCAAGCCGGTTCGGTTTGGCTTGTGATGGTTCGGTTTAAAACAATTAAAATCTTAATCGTCACGGTTTAATAAACAGACTTAATAAAATTTATTAAGTTCTGGTTAAACCGTGATAAAAAATCCAAAGTCGTAAAATTGGATTTAGTGCCTAAACCAGTGATTTTCTAATTTGATTTGGTTGGACCAAATAAATTGAGAAAATCCGGTTTAGTAAATAACCGGTTGACAATTGTGGTCATCGTAGTAATTAATTTTGGTTAGACCAATTTTAATGAACCAGACCGGTTATGTCATTTAATTGGAAAATTGGGTTATGTCTTGGACATAGACCAATTCTTGGGCCATGGGCCAAGAAGTTAAAACAATTGGGCCAATTATTTGAGTCTATTCTTCAGATTTAATTTAAAAATTTATTTTATAACTAAAATTTAATTTTAAATTAATAAGTTTCCAAAATCTGAAATTAGAAAGTTTCTTAGAATAGAAGTTTCTAGATTTGCATGTTTTGGATTTTAGGAAATTTCCATTATTAGAAAGTTTCCAATTTTAGGAAGTTTCCAATTTTAGAAAGTTTCCAAAAATAGTAGGTTTTCAAAAAGGAAAGTTTCCCAAAATAGTAATCTTCTATTTTGGGATAAAATTTTAATAAACCTACAAACCTCAAATAATATCAAGCGTTGGATGTCTTGTCCAGTCTATGTCAGCTGTCGAAGCCCATTCAATTGTACTCATGGCCTTACAGTGTGAGGGTGTCTATTTTTGCGTGGGTAAGACGGTTTGTGATTCATAAATGTCATTGGGAGTCCCAGACGTTAGTGATTACATGACTGTATAGTCTGGTTTTCTTGACTGGGCTATCGGGAGTCCCGGGCCTTGAGACATCAGAGTGGATTGGGCCTCGGGTCCAGATTCACAACCAAGAGTTATATCACGGATATAATTAGCCGAGATAGGGCTTACCGATATAAGCTAAGGTTGGGTGACGGCTAGTGGCCCACTTTGATCTTAGTTATATGTGGATCTTGGAATCATTATATTCTATTGAGGGTAACTGATGTTATTGAATATAATGCGAGATTAATCATATTAAATATAATACGAGATTAATCATATTGAACATATTAACTAAAATTCTTTTTATCTTATATTTCAGTTATGACTAGCACAAACAATCAAAACACTTTCTCGATCCGGTCTGTCCTTGAGAAGGACAAACTGAACGGATCAAATTTCTTGACTTGGTCGCGGAACCTGAGGCTAGTCCTCAGGCAGGAGAGAAAGGACTATGTTCTTGAGAGAGCTCTCCCCGTGAGGATCGGGTCCAATGCCTCCCATGCAGTATATGATGTTTGGAATAAGCATTATAATGATGCGGTAGATGTGCGTGGTCTGATATTGGCTACCATGGACTCAGACTTGCGGAAGCAATATGAGAACATGGAGTCGCTAATAGAGATGATCAGCAGCCTGAAATTGAAATTTCAGGAGCAGATAAGAGTGGAGAGATACCAGTTGGTTAAGTCTCTCACTAGCTGCAAGCTACCAAATGATCATCCAGTGAGTCCTCATGTCAGTAAAATGATGGGTTACATTGATAACCTGAGGAAACTAGATTATCCAGTTAGTCAAGAATTGGCAACTGAGATCATTCTGCAGTCACTGCCGTCAAGCTATGATAAGTTCAGAAGGAACTATATCAAGAAAGGCTTAACGAAGACGCTGACTGAACTGCATGATATGCTCAAGACAGTTGAGCCAAACGTGAAGAGTACCCTGAATAATCTCATGAAGGAGAAGGGTAGGTTTACTAAACCTAATGCTGACAAGGGTGAAGACAAAGTTGTCCAGATTTTGAATCATGGCAAGTGTGTGTCTTCTGAGCCCAAGTCAGATACCTCTTACGTTGGTAAGTGCTGCTACTGTAAAGAGACAGGGCATTGGAAGAGAGATTGCATTAAATTCATGGAAGATGATGAGGAGTTGAAGTTGATGTATGAGACTACATCCTCAGGTATTCATGTTATTACTTCAAGTTCTACCTTATAGGTATTGGATACTGGTTGTGGCACTGATATTTATGATAATATGCAGAGCCTAAGCAACAGTAGAACGTTGAAGGAAGGACAAGTGGAGCTGCATGTCTGGAAGGAGCTATGGATGCTGCCTCAGCAGTAGGGTTTTCACTTGTAGATGCCTTTGAGGCTTGGCTTTGTATTAAGTAATTGCTACAATGTACCTGTTTTAAGCAGAGTTGTCTTTCATTTTCTTGTAAGAATTTGAATGTTTTTCATTTTGATAAAAGACAAGTTTTGTTCTTTTGATCTTAATGAAATATTAATTGTAGCACCCTATTCAAGGAATGGGTTTTATATCTTAAACCAAAGAGTGCCTAAATGTAACATAAATACCGAATTGGTTTAAATCTGATGAATTAAACCTGATTTTTCTTGGCGTAAATGTCTTGGTCACATAGAGTAAGTCGGATTCAGAAACCCCATAGTTATGGACTTTTGGGCTCATTTGATCGGATATCTTATGAGACTTGAATTCTGCTTACTAGACCAAAAGACAAAGGGCCCATCTTAGCCGAGCTAGAAAAAAGCCCAAAGGCTTATTGGAGATTGAACATACTCATGTATGTGGTCCGATGAGCAGTAATGCCAGAGAAAATTTCCTGTACTTCATTGTCTCTACTAATTACTTCAGTGAGTAAGACTGTGTTCATTTGATGAGACACAAGTCGGAATTCTTTGACATGGTCGAAAGAGTTCCAGAATGAGGTATAGAATCTGAGTGACAGAAGTATTAAGACTCTGGATTAGATCACGAGTGAGAATACTTGAGTCATTAATGGTGTGATCATCTGAATGAGTGTGAAGTCGTTTCACAGCTCAATTCTCCTGAAAACCTTGAGGTATTTCTGTGAGAAAGAATCAAATCTTATTAGAAATGATTAAAGATGAGTCACACGAATCTTCCATGATATTCTTTAAGAATAACGCTCTAGAAATATCTAAGTTTACGCTGAAATAGTTCCACCAATATCAGTTGAAAGACACCACGTAAATGTGGATTGGAATCGATCCAAATTCGTCTTTACTGAGTATTTGTAGTTGTGCTACTTCACTGGTTGTCCTAGGGAAACCAAGGCTTGTTACTTTTACGTCCATTCTGTTTTCTAAGAAAGGAAGTTACTTTCCAAGAAGAACAGTGGGAGTAAAAGTATAACTCGAAGAAATTCGAGAAATACAGGAGGCTGCTCAACCTGTTGAGGGAGAGCAACGGATGGATTTACAGATTTCTGTAGAATCTACACCTGTAGAGCCTGAAGTTCGCAGATATGAATGAATCAGTCACTAATACGAGAGTGATTTCTCGTCATTAGTTGAACCTGATGATCATTGAAAGTTCGCATGATCTGATGATCATTGAAAGCGACGAATCTGCGAAATTCAAAGAAGCGAAAGTGAGCCCGGACTCCGAAAAATTACATTTTGTGTAAGTTGGCTTCATCGATCCATTCATGGATGGAAGCAAACATATCGGAGTTGGAATCTTCGTTCTGTTGAAGCAGTCAAGGTTTTGACTTGAACAGGAACGAAATGGAACTGTGCGTTTACTAATTGATAAATGGGAGCGATATTGCATTTCTCATATTGTATGTCGATGACATACTGATTCTCGGAAATAACGTCCCAATGCTGCAGTCGGTAAAGGACTGGCTTGGGAGTTGGTTTTATGATTGACATGGGTAAAGCCACGTAGTTCTTGGATTTTGGATCTAAAGATAGAGATCCAAAAGAGCTGGTAGGACAAAGTCAGGATTCTTAAATTGACAAAGTCCTACACGTTTTCAGCATTCCAAGAAGGGTTTTATGCCAATGTCACATGGCATTACGTTAAGCAAGATACAGTGTCCTACGACAACTGCTGAGCTTGAATGCATGGATGAGATTCCATATGCGTCGGCAATTGGATCTATCATGTATGCCATAAAACGTACTTGTTTGATGTTGTTTTAATGTTAAGCAAGACAAGTAAAGACCAGTCAAATCCAGCAAAGAATCACTGGATTGCCGTAAAGAATATCCGAAAGTATTTGAGGAATACTTAGGATAAGTTCTTGATTTACGGAGAAAGTGAGGTGCTACGAGTCGGTAGAGTCTGAAAGGCAAGTTTTCCAACGGACAAAGATGATTTCCGGTCACAGTCCGGTTATATCTTGTGCCTATCTGGAAGTGCAAGGCACTGTTGCTGACTCCATGACTTAAGCTGAACATTTCGCAGCTTGGGAAGCGGCGAAAGAGGTTGTTTGGAAAGAAGAGTTCATCACTGAACTTGATGTGATTCCCAGCATAGATGAGACTAGCTGCACATCAAAGATCCAAACACCTTGAGGGTAGGTATAAACTATTCCATGAGATAAATGACAGAGATGTTAAGTAGATCAGCAAGTTTCAACGAATGAGAACGTTGCTAATCTATTAACGAAGCCACTCCTTAGGCCTAAGCACGAGTCGCGGACTGTAGCTGTAGGATAAGTGAAATTAAGATGTAGTCTTAATTTCAGTGGGAGTTAGTAAAGGGCTTTATTTAGTTATTGATATGTTCTTGTAAAACATTTTAAGATGTTTAATAAAATTATTTTATGATTATTTTAACTGTGATGAAATAATCGTTCCAAAGTGATATAAACCATTTTATAGGTCATCGAAGTAAGTGACTTGATCTTGAGTCATCAAAGTCATTTAGCTTGATCATGAGACCCTATATTTGATAAATGGCTTATATCATCCAGTCCCTAGTCGAAGGTTGTTGAAATTGGAACACCAACAACCGCGTGAGACTAGATTGGTATGTGACTTATGACAAAGTCTCAGGATGTCATAGATGCACGACATCAAAGTCAGTACATAGGTGTATGTTGGGGTACATACGACCGGACATGACCCGCTTATAAGAACTCTTCAGGATATTTATATCTGTGTCATAAGAGATTCTTACTACGACTATAGAGTATAGTCCTTAGACCTGAGTTCGCATGCATGTGACTGCACATCAACTGATGCGCTTTGATCATTGTCTAACGCTGTCGTTAAGCGATAGTTATAAGGACCTTGTTTGGGTGTATTATGAAATGAGTAGTTTACAGTGATGGAACAAGACGGGATTTGTCCCTCCAATATAAATGGAGTGAATATCTCTAGGCCAATCGGAGATTTGAATACTGGAAAATGCATGGCCATGCTCAAACGGACTGTCCCGAGTCGTTTGGATTATCAGTATCAAATCAGAGTCCGATGAACATGATTAGGCTTTATAAGGATGACATTCATCTTGCCTTATGACTAATCGAGATATTGAGACAAAAGGATTATGAATACAGAGATTCCAGTACAAGTGGGAGATTGTTGGAATTATGTCCAGTAATCTCTGTACTGTCTCTAGAAAGTAAGAGTATGTCAATGATCAGACATAAGTCATATAATACTGGGGGTCATGATGGCTTGCTAGAGTCCGCTCATGATCTATAAGTCTTGGACTTATTGCCTTTATTATGTGATCCCATATGGGTCACACGCCTAAGCTAACAGGAAACTATGAAGGAACGGTTTAGCAGAGGTACGGTAAAAGTGCTAGGCATTTGCTGTGCTTGGAGAGATAGAAGGGCAATCAGACTGGAAATTGGGCCCAAAAGCCCAAAAGGAATTAGGCATAAGTTTTATGATTAAAACTTAACCTAGCCACCTTTTTCCCCTTAAGCTTCTGCGCCAACTCTCTCTCTCTCTGCGGCCTCCCTCCTCTCGGTCTAGCAGCCAATTTCCTGCAGTGTGCGTGTGTGAGCCTTTGGAGGAGCTATCTCTTGGTGGTTCTGCTGATCTCTGACCCGTACCTCCTCTTTCCGCTGCAAAACAAGGTAACAGGTGAGATCCTTTATGATTCCTGCAAGAGAACCTAGATCCAATCTGTTTAGGTGAGTTTAATCTGAAGAATTGAATCAGGATAAACACTAAACAAATCCTTCAATAAAAGCCATCTTGGAGAAGACCGTCGAAAGCTCTAGGAAGGACTGGGCTAAAAAGCTAGATGATGCACTCTGGGCATACAGAACAGCGTTCAAGACACCTCTCAGAACTACCCCATTCAACCTCTTGTATGGAAAATCATGCCACTTACCAGTCGAAATGGAGTACAAGGCGATGTGGGCAGTGAAGTTATTGAACTTTGACCTTAAGACAACAGCTGAAAAGCGACTTATCCAACTCCATGAACTTGATGAAATCCGACTGGATGCCTATGAGAACTCAAGGATCTATAAAGAAAGAACCAAGGCATTTCATGACAAGAAGATTGTCAAGAAGGAATTCAGAGCAGGAGATCGAGTGCTATTGTACAACTCCCGGTTGAGACTGTTTCCCGGGAAGCTTAAGTCAAGATGGTCTGGCCCATTCTCAGTCAAGGAAGTACGACCATATGGAGCAGTCATTCTACTCAACAAGGACGGAAGTGAGTTCACAGTGAACGGACAAAGGCTCAAGGTCTACTCAGCCTCAAACCCCATAGAAGAAGAGGTAACGATTCTTCTCGCGGAACCAACCACAACCTAAGAAGTAAGAAAAGTCAAGCTCGAGACTTAAAACAAGCGCGCTTGGGAGGCATTCCCATGTTATCCTTTGTATATGCTGTGTGAATTTTCTTTGATTTGATTTGATTGGTGTGTTTTTGTATGATTTTTATGTGTGTTTTAGTTTTGTGTGTAAGTTTTCTGGCATTTGGAAATGAGCGGAAGCAAGGATGACCTTAAAGAAAAGCCGGATCAAGGAAAGAAACTCACAGCGGCCACCCACAGCGGGGTACCCAGACCGTTGTGAGGTACATGCAGAACGACTATTTCCGCAGCGGCATGCACAGCGAGGACGGCCAGCCGGTGCGGATAAAAATTTTCACAGCGGCCACGCGCAGTGGGCTACTCAGGCCGCTGTGAGAAAGTTTTGCGAAAGACCGATTTTCGCAGCGGCACGCGCAGCGGGGTCCTCCAGCGGCTACAGGTAAGGAAAACCCACAGCAGCCACGCGCAGCGAGGTACGCAGGCCGATGTGGAGAAAGTATGCGAACTGGACTTTTTCGCAGCGGCCCATGCAGCGAGGGGCTTAGGCCGCTACAGGTAAAAAAACCCCCACAGCGGCATCTGGCAGCGAGGTACCCAGGCCTCTGTGAGGCTATTTTTCGCCCATTACCTTCGCGACCCAGTCTCTCTCTCTCTCTCTGTTCTTCTCAAAACTCCATTTTTCTTCAGAGCTATAGAACTCGATTTCTCTCGATTCTAAACGGATTTCAGTGATTTCTTGTGCTTTAACTCGCGATTTCTCATCATCTCCTTGGCTATAATCATAATATGTCATCAAATCGAACCAAGGTATGAGATTTCAAAACCATTATTCTGTCAATTCGAAGAACTATCGGTTAAATTCCATTGAATTCGAATTTTCAGTTTCTAGGGTTCTTGGTGAAAATTGAAATTTGGGGAAAATGTGATTTGATTGTTCCTAAGGCTTTGTTAGGATGTCTTGACCATAGTTTGCAAAAGGAACCATGCCAAATTCATAAAGCATTGAAATTTATGTGGAAAAAGAGAGAACCTCATTAAGAACATAATGAAAGCTTGCAATGTAGCTGAGATTTGAGTTGAGGATAATTTCAAGAAGTAGTTTGGACTTCATAATTGTCTATATGTGGAATGTTTGAGAAATTGTTGATTGGAAACTAAAATGCTCAGATTTTAGGCATTACTTTTGGGTTGTTGTTTAAAATATGGATTGATCACTTTGAATTTGCATCTATACAGATGGCAAGGAGTAAAACGAGAGCTGGCCATGGAGAGCAAAGCACACAGACTCATCGCTCTGGTAAAGAACCTGCTGTTCAACATGAGGAGGAAGAGGAAATGCTTGAACTCTCAACCAGTAGTGACGAAGAAATAGGGAAACAGAAAAGGAAGAAAGTAGCAACAAAGAAACCAGCACAGAAGAAGAAGAAGAAGAAGAAGGTCCCTAAGAGCTACACTTTTGGGCAGATACGGAACAAGCTGGAGCCATACAAGTGGACAGAGACAAAGTTCGGGGATCCCGAAATCTGTAAGAAGCTGGGAATCTATGAAGATGTGATGACTATGCTGCGAGCGATGAGCTTGGAGAGCTTGATGGGAGAAGTCTATCCGGTGTATAGTACACCATGCTATCAGTTTATGTGTGCGTATCGGGTAGTGGAATACATGGATGAACCTTCAGAGGAGAACGGATTTGGACACATAACCTCATCTGCAATGGGCGAAAGCACCAGATAAGTTTCAAACAGATATCCTAGTTACTTGGATTCATAGATATGTGGAACAACCAGCTGCCAGAGATTGGACTCCTCCCCACGGTGATGTGGAGCACGATATCCAGGACTCCCTACGAGACCAGAAATATGAAGAACTCAGATATTGCACACCCAGCCATCCGATATGTAGAGAAGCTGCTGGCTTACACCTTGTTTGCAAGGAGGGAGAACAACAAGGTGTTGGAAGAAGGGCTGAGGTTTTTGGCAGTGGGTCTACAGCCGGTAATGACAGAGTTTGATGTCCCGGAGATCAACTACGGGAACTACCATGAGCTGGGTATGGTAGGATATTTTATGAAACAATTATCGGCTATGAGAAAGAAGGCATTGAGGTCACATGACAGGACACCGGTGTTCAGATTTGGAGGATTATTAACACCGATCTTCAGAGCGTTAGGAATCCCGCTGGTCAATGGGAAACCATCATCAAGGTTAGACGAGAGCCATCTTAACATGACTTACTTCCTTGCTGGAAAGATCGAGGACCGAATCGCTTACACCTTCAGGGCCGGTCCGCAGCAAACCGCGAATGTGCTTCTCCCAAACCTGGCCATTACTTCTTTGCAGGACAAGAACAACATAATGTTCTCATCTGACCCACGCTACTTCCACAGCACCATTGTAGAACCGCTTGAGTCGCTGAACAAAAGGAAGAAAAGGAAAGCCACTGAGAGCTCTTCACAGGGTATGGAAGAAGGTGCAAGCAGCGGAGCAGGTCCACCTACTGAGCCAGTAGAGGATGCTGAGCAGATCAGACCACCGAGTACGGTCTACGGGACTGCTCGTTATCGTCTCCATGCTTCCGATGAAGTAATTCAGGGAGAACAGTTGAGGAGGGCTCATAGCTACATCCGGAAGTTGGAACGCTGGAACAAGCTTCAGGACCGGACCATTGGGAAGCTGGTGGAGCTTGGACGTAGGACAAATAATGTATACAAGGAGAAGACGAAGGCACTGAAGCGTCAGGTTAAGTACATGGCTTATATGCTAACGGGAAGAAGGGG
The DNA here is from genome assembly GCA_030180135.1 of Orychophragmus violaceus. Lineage (NCBI taxonomy): Eukaryota > Viridiplantae > Streptophyta > Magnoliopsida > Brassicales > Brassicaceae > Orychophragmus > Orychophragmus violaceus. The sequence continues at coordinate 84,172,181 of CM058231.1, forward strand.
AAAGTCCAAAAGCCCGAAGGCTACTCGTCAAGCGAGGAAGAGGCAAGCTCGGAGGATTTCCCGAGGCAGCAGTACCAAGGAAAAGGTACCATCTCATCTAGCAGAGCACCTGGTCGCACTCCCCTTGATGAGCGACGCCGCAGAGCCAGACGCCACATCCCACCGCCATCACCCGGGTCTAGCAACGAGTCCCTATCCTTAGGAGAGGACGAGGACGACACCGCACCTCCAGACTACTGAGGTAACCACCACCACTTTGTACATAGTTTTCATTTTCTTTTTCTTTTACCATCTTTATCTCTCCTAGATTTGCTTCCACACCGAGACGGTGTGAAGTAAGTTTTGGGGGGGGAGGGGGTGATCATCTAATCATTTTTCTTTTGTTTTATCTTTGTGATTGAGTTATTGCATTTGTGTGTTGCATTGTGAATAGTTATGATTTTGAAGAAAAAAACAAAAAAAAATTTGAAAAATTTGAAAAAAAAACATAAAAAGGATGTAGTTTCATATTTATTTCTCTCTAAGGATTGAGTCTAGTAGCATTCTAGATTGCATTTGCATATGAGACAATGATTTAATTGCCCTGTAAGAAATCTAGACTTTAGAATTCAACATGATGCCCTTGAAAATCATAATATGTTGCTTAAACAATCCTTGAAACTCTTGTACATTTCGAGCTTTGATCACACCACTCGAATCTATTTGTTAAGTTTGATACCCTCAACTTTGAAACTAACTCAATTATTTGGACTTTAATGAACTTAAATTTCTCACTTATGGGTTTTTGATGCTTGATCATGGTCACCATATACACACTAGGATTATCTTTTACCTCATTTTACCACCCTTTGTTAATCGAAGTGGCCATTCTCACTCTTAGGATGGTTTCCACACCATAGATTGATTGAGTGAGGCCTTTTCTTGATAATGCTAACATGTGTAAAAGGTTAAAAGTATGAGAACGACAATGATTAGCTCTCATAGGCTAGTCTAGGAGTTCACATAATTGATTAGCATTTGGGGCATTAGCACTTGAAATGGGAATGGGAGTGAAGTAAAAGAAAGAGTGAAATGAGAAGTAAAAAGAAAAAGAAGAAACCATAATGGCTTGTGAAGGGAAACACTTGGGAAGTTGAGATAAAATGGGAAAAACTCTAAGTACGGAATGAATAGAAATCAAAGAAAAAGAGTCTTAGTGAATTGAAAGAATAACTTCTCAAGACCCAAACACGAAAAAGGGGTCAAATGGTTTAAGTTTGAAAAGAATGGGAGATTGGTTAAAATAGTAATAAGATTGGGAAACACTTTGGGAAGACAATGAGAGTTAAGAATTGTATGCATAAATTGTTCTTGTCTTGCCACATTTTACATAATGTTTAGCATTCCTTTTCTTTGAGAGTTAGCCACTAAATAAGATAACATAACCCTTCTCTAAACACCATTTGAAGCCTTTTTATGCCAAGCCAATTGATCGAGATCAAACCCCCATTGGTGAAAATTATACATTGGTAAATGAATGAATGAATGTAAGAGTTAGTGGAATGTTGAGTTGGTTGATTCTTGATAATGTGCTTAAGAGAATAAGATTTGGTGTGTTGATAAGCCTAGAGAAATTAGAGAGGATTAGAGTGTTTGTTCATGCAACATATTATCATTTCCTAAGGACATCATGTTGAGAGCTTGCTAGAATTCTTTGGTTATGAGTCTCCAACTTCAAACCTTTCCCCTTTGTTCTCAATGTTGTTTTCTTGAGGACAAGCAAGGAAACAAGTTTGGGGGAGTTGATGTGTTGTGTTTTTTAGTGTTTTTAGGCATGATTAAGAGTGTGATTTAGCTTTAGAAAAAGCATTTAGACAACATTATTGTGTCTTAGCTTTAGGATAGTGCATTTGGGCATCATTAGGTTTGGTTTGCTTTGTTTTTTCCTTTTTGTAGGTGGTGGATGACCCAAAGAAGCACCAAGGGACAAAGCAGGAGGTAGGGACCAAAAGAGCACCCAAACAAGGTAGAAAACAGCTAAGGATCGAGGAAGGAGCTCACGGCGGGGTGTTATAGCGGCCTACCCAGGCCGCTATGAAGAATCTGCGGAAGACCCATTTCTCCAGCGGCCTGCGCAGCGGCCAACCTAGGCCGCTGTGACCTCACAGTGGGGTGACCGCTATGAAGAATCTGCGGAAGACCCATTTCTCCAGCGGCCTGTGCAGCGACCAACCTAGGCCGCTGTGACCTCACAGCGGGGTGCCATAGCGGCCTGCCCAGGCCGCTGTGAAGCAACTTTTTCACACATGCCACTTTTTCTTTTTGCTTTCGGCTTGTAGACCACCCCATGTGTTTATGGTCGACCATTGCACGTTTTTATGATCTATTTAAGGGCTCTTAGTGTATATGAAGAGCCATATCACTTCTTGTAAACAATTACTTTAAACAATTTAGTTTTCTTGATCTTTTATGAAATTTGAGTTGTGTTCTTGAGATTCTTCTTTGAGTTCTTCTTGTTTATCTTGTTAAATCATGTCTTGTTTGGTTATTGCTATGGCTAGTGAGTAGTTTCCTTTAAGTTTCTGGGTTTGAGTTAAGGTAAGGGTGATCTAGAAATGGTTTAGGTTGTTTAAAAACTTGGGAGTATTGGTTTCTTACTTGTTAGAAGTTCTTAATGCTAGGATTGAAATGGCCAATCAACTCCTTGATCTTAAATGTTGCTAGCACCGAGAGGTGTAGTTTATGTTTGAATCTCAATCAAGTGCTTTACATTCTTAACCAATGAGAATTGATGTTTAAGGTGTTTAGTGGTAGTAAGAACTTGATCTTATTGCATATCTATCTTGAAATTGCCAACGAAAGTTGATGTTAATGCTTGATAGGTGTAGAGTTATTATCACGAGAGTGGAGTAACTTGAATCGTTGTTCTTAGCCTAAGAAATCACCCATTGTTTGCTAAATGCTTCTGAACTAAATAATGATCACCCAAACCGAAAACTCAACCCAAGGAACTTAGCTTTTAATTAATTGTTTTTCAATAAACTTATTGCTCTGTTTATGTTCTGTCTTTGCTCTGTTTTAAACTCACCATTGTTACCATTATCAAGTTTAATCATGTTTGGAATTTGGTTCTATTGTTAGTCTTTAGATATAAAACCCACAAACTTATTTGGTTGCACTTAGATTAAGAGAACACTTGCATTCTTAGTGCGTTTAATCATCTGAATGGATTGACACCTCAAAACTGTAACGACTAGGTTGTAAACTTGCAACTGAAGTAAGTGAAGAGGAACTGATTTATTGCTTATTGAATATAATTGGCATATTCGTTTTACAGTTTAAAATCTATATATCTTTGATTGATATCGAATATTATTGTAATTGATATTAGAAACATTTTGAATTTGAATTTATTATCGAGACTTGAGTAATAAATAAGCATTGTATATAAAGATTCATAATTTGTTATTTGATAGATATACAAAGATTTAATTGTGAATATTCATTTTTAATTTGAATTTTTCCGAGATTAATTGGATGGCTAGATTAAAATATTAAGAATGAACGGCCCATATTTAAAAATAGGATCCACACTATATCCGATAAAGATCCGATGAATATGTGTAAATTAATTGAACGGTTAGATAGATTCATACAGTCAATTTCCTGTTTTTATAAGATAGATTATGACGTCAAAAAAAAAAAAAAAAAAAAAAAAGGATAGATTCATGTCAGTCCACTGACCACATGAACCAAACATATTTCTCATGCATTGGCTAAACCACAATCATATAATCTCCTTGACAAATCTTTGATACTATCCAATCAATCCCTAAAAACTCTGTATTTCACCCACATTCCTAATAGTGAGCCACTACTTCGATTTTCTTTTTCACTCAAAAAGACTCAGTTCCGGCGAGGCCACATAACCCAAAAATAGTGATTTTTGCCAAAAACTTACCTTCCTCAGTCTATTCAAGCTCCGTCGGGGAAGAACTCGCCTGCCGACACACAACCTCTATCGATGGTAAGATCTCCAAAGCTATCAAGCATCGTCCACTTCCCATCTTCCGAACCCGACAAACAAGTAAAAATATCCCGAAATTTTGTATTTTAAAATTGATGGAATATCCTTTTGTCGAATTGGAAATTGAATGTGAAGGAGGAATATCTTTCGTAAGACGAAGATACAGCTGATGTAAAACCAGAAGATGTTGCTGTTAAGCCATTTTTTCTACTGTAGATTGAGTTTCGTTTCATGCCAATTCTTTCATGGAGCTCAATCTCTCTCGCCCATTGCTTCGAGCTTGTGAACCTCTTGGATACAAGAAACCTACCCCGATTCAGGTCCAATTCTTCCCGCACTGAGTTTTAGTTTCACATACTATCTAGAGTTTCATCTGAGTCTCTGGTTTGGCAGCATGTATTCCTGTAGCACTCACATGGCGTGATCTTTGTGCCAGTGCCATCACTGGATCAGGAAAGGTGAGCAGTACTAGTTCGAGGGTTCTGTTTAGGTATTCCATTAAAACAGTGAGTTTTTGGTTATGCTGATTTCAGTTTCTCATGTTATAATAGACTCCTGCATTCGTTTTACCTACTCTTGAGAGGTTTCTGTTCCGCCCCAAACGGGTCTATGCTACTAGAGTTCTTATTCTCACTCCAACCAAAGAGTTGTCTGTCGGGTAAGTAGCATAACTTTGACCCCGCGGCATCGTAGCAAGCTTGCTAAATCTTTCATATTTCTTGTGTTAGGAGCAAGAGGTTGTTCTGAGGACAATGCCATATATTGTTGTGGCGGCTCCTGGAGGCATGATAGATCATTTGCGTAATTCTATGTCTGTTGATTTGGATGATCTAGCGGTTTAAATTCGAGATGAGGCGGATCGCCTTCTACAGACTGGGGTTGCCACTGAAATACAAGAGCTGGTGTCTATCCTTTTTCCTTACATTTTAATGATGTTCGGTTCCTCTGTACATATGATATTGAGCTCTACCGAATTTGTCTTGCCTTTGCTAGTTTATAGTCCGCAGAATCGGGCATGAAATAATTTAACTTGACAGGAGAGTCTACTTCCAGGTTCATCGCATATATCCCAAGAGAAGGCACACAGCGCTCTTCTCAGCCACAGTGACTGAAGAAGTTTAAGAGCTTGTCAAACTTTCCTTGAACAAACCGTTGCGTCTCTCAGCTGATCCATCAGCTAGAAGGCCTCCAGGCTTGACTGAGGAGTATGTCAGCTTCTAATTATCATTACCAACCTACTTAATAGCTTGCTTATGATGTTGAATATACATCATGTATGCCTAACTCGTTATCTTTTAACTGTAGGGTGGTAAGAATACGCAGGACGCGTGAGGCAAATCAGGAAGCTGTTCTACTTTCATTATCCACAACAACTTGTAATACAAGAGTCATCATCTTTAGGTTAGACTTCACTTGAAATGTGATGCCTTTCTAATCGAAGTTCCACACAGTGCTTGCAATGTTTGGCTTTTCGCGTTTCACATAGAGATTTGATTTTCTTTTTGTGCCAGTGGAACAAAACAGGCTGCACATAGACTGAAAATTTTATTTGGACTCGCTGGCTTGAAAGCAGCTGACAGCTTCATGGAAACCTAACTCAATCACAACGTCTTGATGTAAGGAACTTGGACTCATCAGCTTTTTTTTGTTCATGAATACCCCTCTCTCTCTCTCTCTTTGCAAGAACTTAAATCATATGGTTTTGCAGTCATTGGAACTTTTCAGAAAGCAAGAGGTTGATTTTCTCATTGCTACCGATGTGGCTGCTCGAGTAAGTATAAGAAGCAGATAACTTATTCTTCAGATAATCTCACAGTTGCTCTGCTATATCACTTCTTGAACACTCTTGTTTGATGGACTTGACATTATTGGTGTCCAGACAGTTATCAATTATGCATGTTCTCGGGAAATAGACAGGTAAATACGAGATATTCCCTTTAACATAATATGATACAATTGAATAAAAAAGGTATCAGCTTTATTCTTAACTGATGTGAGGATAATATGTTTATGTTAACAGAGTTGGTAGAACATCTAGGGCTGGACGGGAAGGTTATTTGAATTTGATGCTTCGGTTACAAGGCAAAGAAGGTGGGTTCAAAGTTGAAGACCCGAATCATCCCAAAGCAGTGAAACATAATAATATCTTTAGAATTGATATTAACGCTGAAACTTCTTCATAAAAGAAATAAAAAAAAATTGATGTCTAAAAAAAAAATCTTTAAACCTCAATTAGGGTTTAGCATTAATATGAACTAAGAACAATAGGTACACAAATCTTTTTCTTCTAAAGAAACGTACAAGGCCATTAAATTTCCATGTATACCTGCAAAATACTCGTAACAATTAGACAACATTATACTACTCTCTTAAACGATAAGTTAAATTATTTAGGAATTTACCTCAACATTGTTCTTAGCCAGTAGAAACTTTGAATTTCCATGGATGGGGCTGCCATCGGCCAAATCCCTTAAATGTATATTTAAGTAAAAATCATCGCCACTAAGACCAAATTCTGACCATGATCCTCTACAACTTACTATTTCGTATTCTCCTGCCTAAGATACATTAAAAAGTAAAACGATCAAGAAACAAATCAAAAAATGATGAAGAAGAAGACTATTAACAAAAAAATGAACAAGAAGATTGCTTACAGCGGTTATGCCCATGCCTTCTACTCTGTACTCTGAAAGGATCCCAGTTACCCTTGAAACATACACGAACGAATGCCCATTTTGCAAAGCAAACCTTTCGATAGCTGAGACAATGTCTTCACTATGAACCGTGATATGTATCTCTTGCGTATACGGTCCTCGTCCTCTACCACGCAACGGTGGTCGTCCGCGACCCCTCCCTGATAACGGTGGTCGTCCGCGTCCTCCTCTACCACGCAACGGTGGTCGTCCGCGACCCCTCCCAGATAACGGTGGTCTTCCGCGTCCTCTTGCACCGAGAGGTGGTCGACCACGCCCTCGTCTTCCTCCTAGTGGTGGGCGTCCTACCATGCTGAACGAGGGAGAGTTACCGAGCTTTTCTTGGAGAATCTTGAATGAGACCTCGCGCTGGAGAGAAACAAAGAAAGAGAGCGAGACCGAGAGAGTACCGACGTGGAAATTAGAGTTATTTATAATCAACTACGAGTTGCACGCGCGGGTTGATTTAGATATTTTGTGATATAATTATATTTTGTCTGTGTTAGTTAAATAACTTTTATTTTATTTCTAAAAGTATTGTTCTTGGCAAATATATTTTGCAATTGCAAATATTTGTTTTAGTAGTCCACTTCTCATATTTTATATTCTTTTTTTCTTATATGTACATACTAGGATTCGATCCACACTGAGTGTGCCTCTATTTTTACACCCTAAATCGATTTAAGCAATTTCTTATATAAAACATGCAATGACCTTAAACAGAACAAATGAAATAGTAAAAAAAGAAATTAATTCCTCATCGACCAAGAGCATCTGGATGCACTCATTCTCCAACTTGTGTGTTTTACACATCTAAAATTGAAAATCCAAAATTTTAGTTCCCAAATGCAAGGAACAAAGTTGTTGATTTGTGTGATATTTCGAAAAATCTGTGGAGCCATGTTTGGGAATCGTTGAAATTTCGTAGAAATTACCGAGAAAGTAAGTTATTGTTTGGTTAAGCAGTAAGAAACTGAAGCGTCTAGGGTTGAAAACTTAAATAGTTTCCATAAGTGGTGAGTAAAATTTGTTATTCACTTAATGAAAACTCTTGGCTCAGTAAAAACGTTTGAGCCATAACCGCTAATATTGAATATTTAACTGTGTTATCCCAAATCGCCTGGAGGACACTTTTAATACAAAACAATGAAAATACAAAACCATGAAATAGACTTCATATCCTTACAAAACCATAACTCCAAACATTTCGGCTTTTACCAATTGAATTTTTTAACTGCTTACCGATTGAAATATTTAACTGTCTTAGCCCAAATCATTTGGAGGACACTTTTAATACAAAACAATGAAAATACAAAACCATGAAAAAGACTTCATATCAATACAAAACCATAACTCCAAACATTTCGGCTTTTACCGATTGAATTTTTTAACTGCTTACCGATTGAAATATTTAACTGTCTTAGCCCAAATCATTTGGAGGACACTTTTAATACAAAACAATGAAAATACAAAACCATGAAAAAGACTTCATATCAATACAAAACCATAACTCCAAACATTTTGACCTTTACCGATTGAATTTTTTAACTGCTTTTGGCCGGATCGTTAATATTTGAAAATATACATAAAGGGTTGACAATCACAGTAATTGTTTGGTTAATTTGGAGGCTACCTATAATCGACTGAAGCTTGCATCTCTTAAATCCACAACATGAGTATAGTACAAAAAACCATAAAATAGACATCATATGAAACAAAAACCAAAACTTATCATCGGACTAATGTTTTGCATCTCTTTAATACAAAACATTAGTATAATACCAAAACCGTAACAATAGCCGTGGTATAAAACAAAAACAAAAACAAAAAATGATAACAATAGCCCGAATATCAAACCAAAACTTTAACAAATAGGTAGAAACACGAATACGATGTAAAGTAAGAAACACTATGAAGATGTTGGTGATAGACATTGGTATTTATAGACTAGTTTACAGGTCAATTTTTTAGAATATTGATGTGTTGTGTTTTTGAGTGTTTTTAAGCATGATTAAGAGTGTGATTTAGCTTTAGAAAAAGCATTTAGACAACATTATTGTGTCTTAGCTTTAGGATAGTGCATTTAGGCATCATTAGGTTTGGTTTGCTTTGTTTCTTCCTTTTTGTTGGTGGTGGATGACCCAAAGAAGCACCAAGGGACAAAGGAGGAGGTAGGGACCAAAAGAGCACCCAAACAAGGTGGAAAAACAGCTAAAGGTCGAGGAAGGAGCTCACATCGGGGTGTTTTAGCGGCCTACCCAGGCCACTATGAAGAATTTGCGGAAGACCCATTTCTCCAGCGGCCTGCGCAGCGGCCAACCTAGGCCGTTGTGACCTCACAACGGGGTGTTATAGTGGCCTACCCAGGCCGCTATGAAGAATCTGTGGAAGACTCATTTCTCTCGCGGCCTGTGCAGCGACCAACCTAGGCCGCTGTGACCTCACATCGGGGTGCCATAGCGGCCTACCCAGGCCGCTGTGAAGCAACCTTTTCACACATGCCACTTTTTCTTTTTGTTTTCGGCTTGTAGACCACCCCATGTGTTTGTGGTCGACCATTGCACGTTTTTATGATCTATTTAAGGGCTCTTAGTGTGTATGAAGAGCCATATCACTTCTTGTAAACAATTACTTCAAACAATTTAGTTTTCTTGATCTTTTATGCAATTTGAGTTGTGTTCTTGAGATTCTTCTTTGAGTTCTTCTTGTTTATCTTGTTAAATCATGTCCTGTTTGGTTATTGCTATGGCTAGTGAGTAGTTTCCTTTAAGTTTCTGGGTTTGAGTTAAGGTAAGGGTGATCTAGAAATGGTTTAGGTTGTTTAAAAACTTGGGAATATTGGTTTCTTACTTGTTAGAAGTTCTTAATGCTAGGATTGAAATGGCCAGTCAACTCCTTGATCTTAAATGTTGCTAGCACCGAGAGGTGTAGTTTATGTTTGAATCTCTATCAAGTGCTTTACATTCTTAACCAATGAGAATTGATGTTTAAGGTGTTTAGTGGTAGTAACAACTTGATCTTATTGCATATCTATCTTGAAATTGCCAACGAGAGTTGATGTTAATGCTTGATAGGTGTAGGGTTATTATCACGAGAGTGGAGTAACTTGAATCGTTGTTCTTAGCCTAAGAAATCACCCATTGTTTGCTAAATGCTTCTGAACTAAATAATGATCACCCAAACCGAAAACTCAACCCAAGGAACTTAGCTTTTAATCAATTGTTTTTCAATCAACTTATTGCTTTGTTTATGTTCTGTCTTTGCTCTGTTTTAAACTCACCATTGTTACCTTTATCAAGTTTATGAAGGAATTTCTAGCAGTTCCTAATCCAATTAGGCAACCCTAGATATAAATTCCAAGCCTAGGATCTAGGGTTCATGTAATTGAATCATTAGGATCTCAGAATTACCTGGTGATTAGCAGCGGAAGATTTGTAGATAATCGAGATCTAGAGCGCCTCAAATGCTGCGCCTCTACTGGCATCCACACGCACACAAACTGAACAGAAGGGATGCTAGTGCCTTTAGAGATCAGATCTCTCAAGAGGTTTCTATTTCTTTTCTGGTGGCTGTGAATTAGGTTAAGTTTGAGTTTAGGTCGACCATATATCTTATATATGTCGAATTAAACCGCAACGGAATTAACCAACGATTAAACCGAATTAATCTGGTAATCCGCGAGTTGTGTCGACCGACACACTCTTTGTGTCGATCGACACGGCCCCAGAATTTTGATACCGAATGCATATCAAATATGCATTCACTAGATCATTACATTAATGATCAACCTCGTCTTTAACGTCCAGTTTGCTTAGATGTGTGACCATGTAGGATCATATAACACTAGCAATGAGTTCTAAACTCATTGATCATAAGTGGCTTCTAGCAAAGCATTATGACTACCTAATATTATATGATTGTCTCATCTCGACAATACGACTTTCACTTAGAGTAAGTACAATAGATTTCAGGACATTCCTAACAATCTCCCACTTGTACTGGAATCATCAATTCCTTTAATCCCTTTGTAGCTATATCTCAATCTAGCATAAGGCAAGAACTGTGTCATCCTTATTAAGCCAGATCACGTTTATCGAATCCCGATTTGTACTGATGAAAAACAAACGACTGACAATCACCTCGTTTGAGCGCGGCCACGCATTTCCAGTATCAAATCTTCGATAGGCCCAGAGATATTTAACTCCTGTTATATAGGAGGTACAAATCCCATCTTGTTCCATCCATGTCTCTTTTATATCTCATGATACGTCTAATCAGTGTCTTTATAATCACCAGTTACGGCTGACGTTTGACAAAGTCAAGACGAACCAATCCATATGAGAGAGGACATGATGAACTCAGGTCTTAGGACTACACTCTTTAGTCGTAATGAGAAACTCTTATGACACTCATATAACATTTTGTAGAGTTCTCTGATAGGTCAAGAATTAATCCCTATACTAAACTGCAAGTGAACAGCAATGTCAAAGTAGTATATAGGGTTATCGAATCCACAGGGACACTTGGTCTCAAGAGAATCAAACTGTAGGGAATGAATTACTAGAAATAAGCAATGTGATTGTATTGAAAGCAGTGCGAGAAAGTAAATCAGTAGCAGAGATTATCGGTTGTGAAAGCAATTAATTAAAAGCGTCAAACCTAGGGTATTCTCAGGAAATCAGACTAGCAAACAGTCCATTCAGCAAGGATCTAATTAAGAACAGTTCTAGAACTCAAAACACAGATATAGAATTAACCAAATTCCTTTGCGATAATTCTCTAAGTCTAAGTGCAGCAAACCAAACTTCCGTTTGCGAGAACTAACAGATTAAACTAGCAATAAGTTCGAGTTTGATATGTTCACAATTATCCTAAACCAAACTTTCGTTTGCGCAAAGTTTAATTGCCCAATTTAATTAGTTCAGATTCCTAAACCCCACTTCCGTGACGTATTTAGCAACCTAAGATCTAGATTCTAATTGATCAGGTTAGAACTAGCTTTAAGCACAATTAAATTGAAGAACAGATATAGTTTGAATCCTTAACTGAATTTGAACAAGTCTAGCAAGTCATGAAATCCTATGTGAGAAACCCTAAGTCTAACTAGAAATCTACTCAGACATAGATAATGAAAACATGATCATATGAAAAGTAAATTGCATAAAAGAATAAGAGTAAAAAGGGGTTCGAAATCTTCTCCAAATACAGATGATGAATCAGGTTCAGATCAGCCCCAAAAGCTCTAAAATCCTCTGCTCTTAATTATGAAAGTGTATCTAATAAAAACTCTAAAAACTCTATTATATAGGCATAATCTCGGCCAGGGGCTTCTTTGTAAATATCAGGAACTTCTGGATCAAAGTGCAATATCTTGATTCTTCTAAACCGCCGAGTTTTGGCCCATCTCGCTGGTGCAACGATCGTTGCTAGAGTGCAACGATCGGTACCTTTCTCTGTTTCGTACAGTGAACTCTATCTCTCGGCCAAACACTCCAAAAATCTCCAAAATGCTCCATAATCTCCAATTTAGCTCCCAACCTGATTATACCTGTAAAAGACTCTAAAAGAACACAAAAGACACTAAAAACATACTTATATCATGGCATAAAACTAGTAAAAACCATGATATATCAACTCCCCCACACTTAGCCTTTGCTTGCCCTCAAGCAAAACATAGAACTAAAATATGGTGAAGAGGTTTGAAAACTCTTGAGAAACTCATTTCATCTTAGAAGCTACAATACTCAGATTCCCCTTAGTAAACCACTGAAAGAATCAACCACAGGATATCAAGACCAACATGTACTTCCCCCACACTTAGCAACTGTCCTAGGTAAACTCCACAATCACATTCAAGCATTCAAATTCTCCCTACTGACTTCTGCAAGTATTTAAGTGCGGTCTCACCTAAGGAGTATCGATCTAAAGGCACATGGATTCTTACCTAATCAGCTCTAGACCACCATACTATCTTTCTCTAGTCCCTTTCTTCTCTTTCCCTTCTTTAACAACTGATTTTTCCCACATTGGGTATCATTTTATTTTTTTTATCAGTGTTCTTCCCGTTATGGGGTGTACTTTGGACACATTCCATGGATGCACAGGAGGTAATAGTTTTAGCTACCACTCTCATGACCACTTCGGAGTTACTAACTCATCCTCAGTTTATTATCTCTTTTTTTTTTTACTTTATAGAAGGGGAGAAGGGGACTAAATAGGACAGGTTTACAGGCTGTGTCAGAACTAACAGGGAATCCGACATAAAGTATACCAAGCCCTTAGGTGAGAAAATCTAAGTCAGTATTAGGGGTGAAGTCAGTAAAGGATCCTTTGGTACCTGAAGTGATATGGGTGTTCCCAGTAGGTTGATCCGTGTCTGGGTTTTCTAATAGTCAGAGATAGATCCTGCAACTTCGTCCCAATGGTTACTTAAGTTCCTGCAAGTCTTGTAAATCTCCTCAAAAAATCATAGTTTCTTACTTAAACAATTTTGACTCAATAAAAACAAATTTTTTTTTTTTTTTTTTTTATGAAAAACAGACTGACTCTTAAGAAAACAGAAAGATAAACGTTAGTAGCACCTCCCCCACACTTAAGACACACTGTCCCCAGTAGAGTCCAGCGAAGGATCGGTAAAAGAAAATAAAAATTGAAAAGGTGAAATTATGTCTGTCGGGTTACCTCTGTCGCACGAGCATCGACCGTTGCACTATGCGCATCGACCGTTACTTGGCGATTTTCGTGTATGGTCGATCGTTGCTCAGGACCGCAACGATCGCTGCAATGCGATTCCTCTCGTGTTGTGACGATCGATGCAGAAATGCATCGATCGCTGCACTGCGATTTAATCCGAGACCTGCAATCATAACTCACCAGAAACAAAAACAAACGTAAAATCCTAATAAAAACACCAAAAATGAAAAAGAAAAACACTAGTACCTAATGGTGGGTTGCCTCCCACCCAGCGCTTGTTTAAGGTCAATAGCTTGACCGGACGCGCAAGATTTTTCAAGTGCCAGAAGATCCTGACAGAGACCTTTTCTGTCTCTGTTCAAGTCTTCTCATCCATGGTGGGGAATAGGCTGCTGCAGAATGCTTCAATCCAAGAAAAGATGGGGTAAAATGTGCTCCAGGATCTATTATCTCAGTCTCATCTGGCTGCTCATCATCTGCTTCAATGATTGTGAAAGTCTGTCCATCTATCAATGGCTTTCGCAGATTCTCCATCTCATACCGCAGTTGTTCATCTCCCAGGTGGAGGTCTATTAGACTCTGTCTAACATCAATCACAGCTCCTGCTGTAGCCAAGAATGGTCTCCCAAGCAATAAAGCTTCATTCGGATCACAGGCGTATTTCAGCACAAGGAAGTCCGTTGGAACTAAGTAGTTTCCAACTCTCACCGGAATATCCATAAGGAGTCCTTCAGGAACTCGTATGGACTGATCAGCTAGGACAAGAGAAGTCCTAGTAGGAGTAAAGTCCAACATTCCCAGCTTCTCAGCCACAGAGTAAGGCATTATGCTTCCAGCAGCTCCTAAATCACACAGAGAACGCCTAAAGCTATCCTCAAAGATAGAACAATCCAGCACAAAAACTCCAGGATCAGGCAGTTTCTTTGGGACCTTAGTTAGCAGAACATCACTAATATGCTGAGGAACTACTATCACCCATTCTCTCAGCTCCTCATCTAAAGGCAACATCTTGTTCAAATATCTCTGAACACATGGATGATAAAGTGGATCATCAGAAGGTGGAATTTCTTCCAAGTCTTCACCACTTTCTTCTAGCCTTTTCAGCTCTTCAATCTCTTGTTTAATCACTTCAGAGACCTTGGGATAGTGCCAAATAGCTTGTGCATAAACATCCTCTTTAGTGATTTCAGATGTATCAGGGAATAGGCGAGCTAGTTCTGCATCAATCTCATTTTCATCCCACGGATTCTCTTGTTCACGACCTGCATCGATCGATGCCAGATGTGTATCGATCGTTGCATCGCGATCATCACAACTTCCATCTGAGAGTTTTTCACAGAAATCCGAAAATTCTTCCTCAGTCACCAACTCAGCTGTACTTAGCTCAAATTTCTCCCCTAGATAAGATCCATCATTAATCATTACAGACCAGGCCTTAATATGAGTGTCTGCAACTCCTTTTCCTTTCAGTGAGCTGGACATCTGATTCACCTGAGTGTCCAACTGCTTCATGTGAGTGCTCAATGTCTCAAACTTCCCATTGAGGTCTTGATAGACAGCGTCCAACTTCTTGTTGTTGTCTACAGAAAGCTTGGTTTGACTCTCCATCAGTTGTTCCATCATAGCTTCCATTTTGCTCTCATGGGCTGTAGGCGCAGGAGGAGTCTGATAAGATGTAGATCCATAGGTTCTCTGAGTACCCTGTCCATAGGTCTTTTGAAAACCACCAGCTTGTCCTCCATTTGAGAATCTGTTCCCCTGTTGATTGTTAAATCTATTACCTTGGAAACCGGAACCTCCTATGAAATTCACATCTTCTTCCTGAGTGTCCACCTCAGTTTGAATCACCTCCACATCTTGGGAAAAGTGGACAGCTTTCTTACTTGTCAGGAGATTGTAAACTGTGTCCAATCTGGATCTAATATTGGCTATATCAGAATTCTCTACGGTTCCACCAGATCTCTTCCTCCTTTCATCCATTGTTTTGCAACTATTGCTGCCAATCAGGTTCTCTATCAACCGTTTAGCTTGTGTAGGAGTTCTGGTGCTGAAATTAGCATCACTGGAATTATCCAGAGCAGTCTGATAAGGAAGATCTATGCCTCTGAAGAAAATACCTATCAGCTGTACTTCTGTGAATCCATGGTGTGGACAATCACGCTGATATTGCTTAAATCTCATCCATGCAGTTGTCAAAGGCTCCACAGCTCCTTGGGAAAAAGTGAGTATGTCCTGTCTGGACTGATCTGAGCGCGCAGCGTCGTAGAAGTGACGCAGGAACTCACTCTTTAAGGCTGTCCAAGTAGTATACTGGCCAGGTGCCAGTTGTCTCAGCCATGCACTAGCGTCTCCAGCAAGACTGTGCGGAAATAGCTTAAGGAACAGATAGTCCGGGCATACTCCTTCATACTTCATGCCAGTGACTATGTCCTCAAACTTGTCAATGTGATCCATAGGCTGCTCTGATTGAAGACCATGAAAAGCAATCTGCCTCATCAGTTGGTAATAGATGGTTTTTACCTCAAAATCATTCCTCTCGAAAGCAGGAAGCACTAGAGCTGCTCGGTTTGCATGAAACTCATCAGGTCTATTGTAGTCAGCTAGTGTCCTCTCATGAACTACAATCTCTCTACCTTGATCTTGCGGTTGTTGCTCAGGTTCAGGGGGGTCAGGGATTACATTTCCCTCAGCATCAACCCGATACCCAGCAGCATTGTACGGGTTATTATCTCGGTCCCTTAGGGTACCTTCAGCATCTGGCATCAAGATCAGACGTTCTCGAACCATTCTCTCTCTCTTTTCTCTTCTGATAGTCCTCTCAAGACGTCCAAGTTCCTCTAAGTTGAGATTAACTAAGCTCGAGTTCGGATTACTTCGAGTGTTCTGCGTTGGCATAAACTGTCTGTAATCGTCCAGCAACGATCGATGCTATCAGTGAAACGATCGATTCAATCTCAAATCGCTCAGTGACGATCGATGCAAGGGTGCAACGATCGACGCAAGGCGAAATTCGTACATGCGACAGAGAGAAACAGAGAAAAAGTCAGCAAAAATAAAAAAAAACGAAAAACAAAAACGAAAAACGAAAAATTTCTAGTAAAACCCTAAGTTCGGTCCTATCGAAGACTCTAAGAGTCCCCGGCAACGGCGCCAAAAACTTGATAGGTCAAGAATTAATCCCTATACTAAACTGCAAGTGAACAGCAATGTCAAAGTAGTATATAGGGTTATCGAATCCACAGGGACACTTGGTCTCAAGAGAATCAAACTGTAGGGAATGAATTACTAGAAATAAGCAATGTGATTGTATTGAAAGCAGTGCGAGAAAGTAAATCAGTAGCAGAGATTATCGGTTGTGAAAGCAATTAATTAAAAGCGTCAAACCTAGGGTATTCTCAGGAAATCAGACTAGCAAACAGTTCATTCAGCAAGGATCTAATTAAGAACAGTTCTAGAACTCAAAACACAGATATAGAATTAACCAAATTCCTTTGCGATAATTCTCTAAGTCTAAGTGCAGCAAACCAAACTTCCGTTTGCGAGAACTAACAGATTAAACTAGCAATAAGTTCGAGTTTGATATGTTCACAATTATCCTAAACCAAACTTTCGTTTGCGCAAAGTTTAATTGCCCAATTTAATTAGTTCAGATTCCTAAACCCCACTTCCGTGACGTATTTAGCAACCTAAGATCTAGATTCTAATTGATCAGGTTAGAACTAGCTTTAAGCACAATTAAATTGAAGAACAGATATAGTTTGAATCCTTAACTGAATTTGAACAAGTCTAGCAAGTCATGAAATCCTATGTGAGAAACCCTAAGTCTAACTAGAAATCTACTCAGACATAGATAATGAAAACATGATCATATGAAAAGTAAATTGCATAAAAGAATAAGAGTAAAAAGGGGTTCGAAATCTTCTCCAAATACAGATGATGAATCAGGTTCAGATCAGCCCCAAAAGCTCTAAAATCCTCTGCTCTTAATTATGAAAGTGTATCTAATAAAAACTCTAAAAACTCTATTATATAGGCATAATCTCGGCCAGGGGCTTCTTTGTAAATATCAGGAACTTCTGGATCAAAGTGCAATATCTTGATTCTTCTAAACCGCCGAGTTTTGGCCCATCTCGCTGGTGCAACGATCGTTGCTAGAGTGCAACGATCGGTACCTTTCTCTGTTTCGTACAGTGAACTCTATCTCTCGGCCAAACACTCCAAAAATCTCCAAAATGCTCCATAATCTCCAATTTAGCTCCCAACCTGATTATACCTGTAAAAGACTCTAAAAGAACACAAAAGACACTAAAAACATACTTATATCATGGCATAAAACTAGTAAAAACCATGATATATCATTCTCATTAGTGGGTCATGTCTGATCATGTGTTCTCTAACACATATCTGTTGGAATTGTGTCCAGTAATCTCGGTACTGTCTCTAGAAAGTAAGAGTATGTCAATGATCAGACATAAGTCATATAATATTGGGGGTCATGATGGCTTGCTAGAGTCCGCTCATGATCTATAAGTCTTGGACTTATTGCCTTTATTATATGATCCCATATGGGTCACACGCCTAAGCTAACAGGAAAACGTGTAGGAACGGTTTAGCAGAAGTATGGTAAAAGTGCTAGGCATTTACTGTACTTAGAGAGAATAAAACGGTTTAGGTACTGTGTATCGATCGATGCACAAGGTGCATCGATCGATGCAGTGCCTGCAAGCCGTCGAGTTAAATTGGCATTTGGGCCAAATGGCCCAAAACGAACTGAACAAGTTTATATAAAGTTATGACGAGTTCAGGTCGAAAAGAAGCCCTAGCCGCGACTCTTTCTCTCTCTCTGCGCCTCCTCAAGCTCGGCCTAGCAGCCTCTCTTCCTGTGTGGTGTGCGTGTGTGAACCTCTGGAGGAGTTATCACTCGGTGGCTCTCTGATCTCTGACATACCATCCCTTTCCGCTGCAAAACAGGTATAAGGTGAGATCTATCATTGTTTCTATTCAAGAAGAACCTAGATCAGCACGTTTAGGATAATCTGAATCTGGAATTGAATCAGGATTCATCTAAACGACCCAACAGTGGTATCAGAGCTCTTGGTTCTGGTTTTTCTTGTTTAGATTCAAGTTTAGGATTGTTTTCTTGTTTAAGAAGTGTTTTGAATCAATTACTGATAAGAGAAATCACTCAAGCAACAAGGAATTGAAACCTGAACACACTTGAAATCGCAAAAACCAAACTATATTGATTTGGAATGCGATTTTTCGAAAGAATGCATCGACTGAGATCGCATTGCATCGATCGATGCAATGCATGGATCGATCGTTGCAACCGCGAGAGATTGACCACGATCGCATGGATCGATCAAACGATCGCATGGATCTGGCGAGAATCACTCGGCCAAACCTGATAACCGTTCGTGCACGCGTGAGAGCATCGATCGATGCAGGATCGATGAACGATCGTTGCAGGATCGATGCTGAGAGCATCGATCGATGCGGTTAGGGTTTTGGCTCGGTTTAATTTAATTAAAAATTAAACGTCTCGGTTTAATAAACAGATTTAATAATTTTATTAAATTCTGGTTAAACCGGGATAAGAAATCCAATGTCGAAATAATTATTGGATTTAGTGCCTAAACCAGGATTTTCTAATTTGATTTGGTTGGACCAAATAAATTGAGAAAATCCGGTTTAGTAAATAACCGGTTGACAATTGTGGTCATCGTAGTAATTAAAATTTGGTTAGACCAATTTTAATGAACCAGACCGGTTATGTCATTTAATTGGACAATTGGGTCATGTCTTGGACATGGACCAATTCTTGGGCCTCGGGCCAAGAAGTTAAAACAATTGGGCCAATTATTTGAGTCTTTCTTCAGATTAATTTAAAATTTATTTTATAAAATTATAAAGTCGATTTTAAATTAAAAGTTTCCAAATTTTGAAATTAGAAAGTTTCTTAAAATAGAAGTTTCTGAATTTGCATGTTTTGGATTTTAAGAAATTTCTAAAGTTAGAAAGTTTCCGTTTTTAGAAAGTTTCCAATTTTAGAAAGTTTCCGAAAATAGTAGGTTTCCAAAAATAGAAAGTTTCCCGAAATAGTAATCTTCTATTTTGGGAATGGAAATTTTAATAAACCTACAAACCTCAAACAATATCAAGCGTTGGATGTCTTGTCCAGGCTATGTCAGCTGTCAAAGCCCATTCAATTGTATTCATGGCCTTACAGTGTGAGGGTGTCTGCTTTTGCGTGGGTAAGACGGTTTGTGATTCATAAATGTCATTGGGAGTCCCAGACATTAATGATTACATGACTGTATAGTCTGGTTTTCTTGACTAGGCCATCGGGAGTCCCGGGCCTTGAGACATCAGAGTGGATTGGGCCTCGGGCCCAGATTCACAACTAAGAGTTATATCACGGATATAATTAGCCGATATAGGGCTTACCGATATAAGCTAAGGTTGGGTGACGGCCAGTGGCCCACTTTAATCTTAGTTATATGTGGATCTTGGAATCATTATATTCTATTGAGGGTAACTGATGTTATTGAATATAATGCATGATTAATTATATTAAATTTAATACGAGATTAATCATATTGAACATTTTAACTAATAACCTTTTTATTTATATATTTCAGCTATGACTACTACAAGCACACAAAACACATTCTCGATCCGGTCAGTTCTCGAGAAGGAGAAGCTGACTGGAACGAACTTCCTGACGTGGTCAAGGAACTTGAGGCTAGTCCTCAAGCAGGAGAAGAAGGACTATGTCCTTCGTGATCCCCTCCCCGAGAGGCCTCTTGCCAATGCCGCCAGGAATCTGCACAATGCTTGGGAAAAGCATTCGTCAGATGAAAATGATGTCTATTGCCTGATGTTGGCGACAATGACTGCTGAGCTGCAAATGCAGTTCGAGAGTGTATTGTCTCCCATCGAGATAATGGCAAGCCTGAAATCGCTTTTTCAGGAACAGGCTAGGACTGAGAGGTTCCAGACGGTTAAGAACCTCTTGGACTGTAAGTTGGCTGCGAATGCGGCAGTGAGTCCACATGTCTTGAAGATGATGGGTTATCTCGATCATCTTCAGAAACTCGACTGCCCAATCAGCCAGGAACTTGCCTGCGACATCATTCTGCAGTCTTTACCTGCAAGCTATGATCAGTTCATTCTGAACTTTAACATGCATGGTTTGAGTAAGACATTACCTGAGCTTCACGGAATGCTCAAGACTGCAGAGCCCAACTTGAGGAAAACCGCCAAGGACCCCAATGTGCTTATGGTGCAAAAGGGCAAGGGGTTTAAGAAATCCTCTGCTAAGGATAAGGGAAAGGCCAAGGCCGTCCAAGTCTCGGACAAGGACACGCCAAAGCCCAAGCCCAAGTCCAAGGCTGGGCCTACTGACATGTGCAGGTTCTGCAAAGAACTAGGGCATTGGAGAAGAGATTGTAAGAAATTCCAGGAAGGTCTAAAGGAATTGAAGAAGAAGACTTTCGAGACTTCTTCATCAGGTATTTTTGTTATAGAAGTTAATACAACTACTTCTGATAATACCTCATGGGTCATGGATACTGGTTGTGGGGCTCATATTTGTACTAATATGCAGGCACTCAGCAACAGTAGAAGGCTGAAGCAAGGACAAGTGGAGCTACGAGTTGGGAATGGAGCGAAAGTTCCAGCACTAGCTGTAGGCACATACTTGTTGTCTTTACCTTCGGGATTGATTTTAGAACTGAATAATTGTTATTTTGTACCTGCTATAAGCAGAAATATTATTTCAATTTCTTTGTTGGATTTGGAAGGTTATGATTTTTCAGTTAAGAATAAATTATGTTCCTTCAATCGCAACAATTTGTTCTATGGTTCTGCCCCTCTTTCGAATGGGCTTTACATACTCGATCAATCCGCGCCAATTTATAACATTAATACAAAACGGTTCAAACCTAATGAGGAAAACCAAACGTTTCTATGGCATTGTCGTTTAGGGCACATCAGCGAGAAACGCATCAAGAGGCTCCATTCGAATGGACTTCTTGGCTCATTCGACTTTGAGTCATGTGAGAAATGCGAATCCTGCATGATGGGCAAAATGACACGGGCCCCCTTTAATAAACCTAACGAGAGGGCCAGTGACTTATTGGGCCTGATACACACTGATGTGTGTGGCCCAATGTCCACAAATGCAAGAGGAAACTATCAGTACTTCATAACCTTCACTGATGATTTCAGTAGGTATGGATATGTTTATTTGATGAAACATAAGTCTGAATCTTTTGAGAAGTTCAGAGAGTTCCAAAATGAAGTACAGAACCAACTTGGCAAAAGCATTAAGGCTCTTCGGTCCGACCGAGGAGGAGAATACTTAAGCCAAGAATTCAGTGATCATCTGAGAGAGTGTGGGATCGTATCCCAACTCACTCCTCCTGGAACACCACAATGGAATGGTGTGTCTGAGAGGAGAAATCGGACCTTATTGGATATGGTTCGGTCTATGATGAGTCACACAGACCTTCCAATATCCCTTTGGGGATATGCTCTGCTAACAGCAGTGTTCACTCTAAATAGAGCGCCATCAAAAGCAGTAGCAAAGACACCATATGAATTATGGACTGGAGAAGCTCCAGTGCTGTCTTATCTCAGAATTTGGGGTTGTGAAGCCTATGTCAAGAGATTGATCTCAGACAAGCTTACACCAAAATCTGACAAATGCTACTTCATTGGTTATCCACGGGAAACCAAGGCTTATTACTTCTATCTACGTTCCGAGAACAAGATTTTTGTTGCCCGGGATTGTAACTTTCTTGAGAGGGAGTTTCTCTCTAAGAAAGACAGTGGGAGTAAGGTACTGCTTGAAGAAATTCAAGCTGAACAGGATACTGCTCAACCTAATGAGGAAGAGCAGCAGGAGGACCTACAAGAAATTGTGGAGCCTGAACCTGTAGTACCAGAAGTTCGAAGATCCGGGAGGATCCGTCACGAGCCCGAGAGATATCAAGGATTCCTCGTGACTGACTGTCATGATCTTTTGATCATTGATGGTGAAGAACCATCGAACTTCAATCAAGCAATGATGGGCCCAGATTCCTCTAAGTGGCGTAAGGCCACTGATTCCGAAATGGACTCCATGTCGGTCAACCAAGTCTTTTCGTTGGTTGACTTACCTGCTGGTGTAAAAGCCATCGAGTGCAAATGGATCTTCAAGAAGAAGATTGACGTGGATGGAAATGTCCAGATTTATAAAGCCAGGTTGGTGGCAAAAGGTTTCAGACAGGTTCACGGTGTGGATTACGATGAAACCTATTCACCAGTGGCTATGATGAAATCTATTCGGATTCTACTAGCGACTGCAGCTTTTCATGATTATGAAATTTGGCAGATGGACGTGAAAACCGCCTTCCTGAATGGAATTCTAGAAGAGGATGTGTATATGACACAACCTGACGGTTACATAGATCCAAAGAATGCTGGGAAAGTATGCAAGCTTCATAAATCCATTTATGGATTGAAGCAAGCATCGAGGAGCTGGAATCTTCGTTTTGATGAAGCGATCAAGCAATTTGACTTCATCAGAAACGAAGAAGAACAATGCGTGTATAAGAAAACTAGTGGGAGCAAGATAGTATTTCTTATTCTGTATGTCGATGACATACTGCTTCTCGGAAACGACGTTCCAATGCTAAAGTCGGTAAAGGACTGGCTTGGAAGTTGTTTTTCCATGAAAGATATGGGTGAAGCCGCATACGTTCTTGGAATTAGGATCTATCGGGATAGACCTAAGAGGCTGATAGGCTTGTGTCAAGACTCATACATTGACAAAGTCCTACAAAGATTCAGCATGAAAGATTCCAAGAAGGGCTTCACGCCAATGGTGCATGGCACAACGCTAAGCAAGAAGCAGAGCCCTACATCGGCTGCTGAGCTTGAGCGCATGAAGAATATTCCTTATGCATCTGCAATAGGATCTATCATGTATGCCATGATCTGTACTCGTCCTGATGTTGCTTATGCATTGAGCATGACGAGTAGATACCAGTCAAATCCAGGTGAAAACCATTGGATTGCCGTAAAGAATATCTTGAAGTATCTAAGACATACTAAGGATAAGTTCTTGGTGTACGGTGGAAGTGATGTGCTTAAAGTCAGTGGATTCACGGACGCAAGTTTCCAGACAGACACAGATGATTTCCGGTCACAGTCCGGTTATGTCTTTTGTCTGAATGGCGGTGCAGTAAGTTGGAGAAGCTCCAAGCAGGACACCGTTGCTGATTCCACTACAGAAGCTGAATATATCGCTGCCTCAGAAGCAGCGAAGGAAGCTGTTTGGATACGAAAGTTCATTATGGAACTAGGTGTGATACCAAATGCGGCTGAGCCTCTGGCACTGTTTTGTGACAACAATGGTGCTATAGCTCAGGCAAAGGAACCAAGATCACACCAGAAATCCAAGCATGTTAAAAGAAGATTTCACTTGATACGTGACATCGTTAATAGAAAGGAAGTCAAGATCAGCCGAGTCCCGACAGAAGACAATGTCGCTGATCCGTTGACAAAGCCACTCCCAAGGCCTAAGCTCGAGTTTCTGACTAAAGCTGTAGGCATTAGAGACATTGAAATGTAATCTAAATTTGAGTGGGAGTTTTGTGTGCTTTATTTAGTTATTTGATATGTTCTTGTAAAACATTTTTATGTTTAATGAAATTATTATTTCAAGATTATTTTAACTGTGATGAAATAATCGTTCCAAAATGATATGAACCATTTTATAGGTCATCGAAGTAAATGACTTGATCTTGAGTCATCGAAGTCATTTAGCTTGATCATGAGACCCTATATTTGATAGATGTTTTATATCATCCTGTCCCTAGTCGAAGGTTGTTGAAATTGGAACACCAACAACCG
Source organism: Orychophragmus violaceus (assembly GCA_030180135.1). NCBI lineage: Eukaryota > Viridiplantae > Streptophyta > Magnoliopsida > Brassicales > Brassicaceae > Orychophragmus > Orychophragmus violaceus. The sequence continues at coordinate 84,196,475 of CM058231.1, forward strand.
TGTAAGACTGGATTGGTACGTGACTTATGACAAAGTCTCAATGTGTCATAGATGCTCGGCATCAAAGTCAGTACATAGGTGTATGTTGGGGAACATACGACCGGACAAGACCCGCTTATAAGAACTCTTCAGGATATTTATATCTGTGTCATAAGAGATTCTTACTACGACTATAGAGTATAGTCCTTAGACCTGAGTTCGCATGCATGTGACTGCACATGGACTGATGCACTTTGATCATTGTCTAACGCTATCGTTCTGCGATAGTTATAAGGACCTTGTTTGGGTACATCATGAAATGAGTAGTTTACAGTGATGGAACAAGGCGGGATTTGTCCCTCCAATATAAATGGAGTGAATATCTCTAGGCCAATCGGAGATTTGAATACTGGAAAATGCATGGCCATGCTCAAACGGACTTTCCCGAGTCGTTTGGATTGTCAGTATCAAATCAGAGTCCGATGAACAAGATTAGGCTTTATAAGGATGACATTAATCTTGCCTTATGACTAATCGAGATATTGAGACAAAAGGATTATGAATACAGAGATTCCAGTACAAGTGGGAGATTGTTGGAATTGTGTCCAGTAATCTCGGTACTGTCTCTAGAAAGTAAGAGTATGTCAATGATCAGACATAAGTCATATAATATTGGGGGTCATGATGGCTTGCTAGAGTCCGCTCATGATCTATAAGTCTTGGACTTATTGCCTTTATTATATGATCCCATATGGGTCACACGCCTAAGCTAACAGGAAAACGTGTAGGAACGGTTTAGCAGAAGTATGGTAAAAGTGCTAGGCATTTACTGTACTTAGAGAGAATAAAACGGTTTAGGTACTGTGTATCGATCGATGCAGTGCCTGCAAGCCGTCGAGTTAAATTGGCATTTGGGCCAAATGGCCCAAAACGAACTGAACAAGTTTATATAAAGTTATGACGAGTTCAGGTCGAAAAGAAGCCCTAGCCGCGACTCTTTCTCTCTCTCTGCGCCTCCTCAAGCTCGGCCTAGCAGCCTCTCTTCCTGTGTGGTGTGCGTGTGTGAACCTCTGGAGGAGTTATCACTCGGTGGCTCTCTGATCTCTGACATACCATCCCTTTCCGCTGCAAAACAGGTATAAGGTGAGATCTATCATTGTTTCTATTCAAGAAGAACCTAGATCAGCACGTTTAGGATAATCTGAATCTGGAATTGAATCAGGATTCATCTAAACGACCCAACAATATCTATGTGATTGACTTTAATACTCTTATTAATGACTCCATGAAACATAGTCATCAGTCACCTCACATACTAGTCTCACGTGGTTGTTAATGTCCCATTTTAACAACCTCGACCAGGGACCAACATAATTCATGACAATCTTTGTTTATAGGGTTTCATGATCAAGTCACATACTTGATGACCTATAACATTGCCATGAATTATTTCGGGACTATTATTTAATAACAAATTAAATAATGCTGAAACAATTTCATTAAAATAACATAACCAAATTATGTTTTACGAACATCATGTCATAACTAAAACAAATATAACTCCCACTGAAAACAAGATCACATCTTAAGAAATCTAATGCCTACAGCAGCAGTGTGAAACTCATGCTTAGGCCTTGGGAGGGGCTTGGTCAGTGGATCAGCAACATTCTCATCCGTCGGGACTCTGCTGATAAGGTGATATCTCCTTTCTATGTGTTTGGATTTCTGGTGTGATTTAGGTTCCTTTGCTTGCGCAATGGCTCCATTGTTGTCACAATACAAAGCCACTGGCTCAGAAATACTAGGAATCACACCAAGTTCAGTGATGAACTTCTTGATCCAAACAGCCTCCTTTGCCGCTTCAGAAGCAGCGAGGTACTCAGCTTCAGTTGTGGAATCTGCTACAGTGTCCTGCTTGGAACTCTTCCAGCTGACTGCACTGCCATTCAGGCAGAAGATGTAACCAGATTGCGATCGGAAATCATCTTTGTCTGTCTGAAAACTTGCGTCTGTGTAACCACTTACTACCAGCTCATCACTTCCTCCATACACCAAGAATTTATCCTTAGTATTTCTCAAATACTTCAGAATATTCTTGACTGCTGTCCAGTGACTTTCACCTGGATCCGATTGGTATCTACTCGTCATGCTTAAAGCACAAACAACATCTGGACGAGTACAGAGCATGGCATACATGATGGATCCCAACGCCGAGGCATAGGGAATCCGACTCATCCGTTCTCGCTCAGCAGGTGTATCAGGACACTGCTTCTTGCTGAGACTTATGCCATAAGACATTGGTATGAAGTCCTTCTTGGAATCTTGCATTCTGAACCTGTGTAAGACTTTATCGATATAAGTGTCTTGACACAGTCCAATCAACTTGTTTAATCTATCTCTATAGATTCTTATTCCAAGAATATACGCGGCTTCTCCCATGTCTTTCATTGAAAAACAACTTCCGAGCCAAGTATTAACAGACTGTAACAACGGAACGTCATTTCCGAGAAGAAGTATGTCATCTACATACAACACGAGAAATGCAACTGCGCTCCCACTAGTCTTCTTGTAAACACATGGTTCCTCTTCGTTCCTGATGAAGTCAAACTTTTTGACTGCTTCATCAAAACGAAGATTCCAACTCCGAGATGCTTGCTTCAATCCATAAATGGATCGATGAAGCTTGCATACTTTCCTATCTGCATTTGGATCGATGAAACCTTCGGGCTGTGTCATGTACACATCCTCTTCCAGAATTCCATTAAGGAAAGCTGTTTTCACGTCCATCTGCCAAATCTCATAGTCATAATGAGCGGTTGTTGCTAGGAGAATCCGAATGGATTTAAGCATGGCGACCGGGGAATAAGTTTCTTCATAGACAATGCCATGAATTTGTTTGAAACCTTTTGCCACCAGCCTAGCTTTATATATCTGAATATTTCCATCCACATCAATTTTCTTCTTGAAAATCCATTTACACTCAATGGGTCTTTCACCATCGGGTAAATCAACCAAAGTCCATACTTGGTTCTGTGACATGGATCCCATTTCGGATTCAGCGGCTTTCAGCCACTTTTCGGAGTCAGGGCTCATAATCACTTCTTCAAAATTCGCTGGCTCGTCACTGTCAATGATCAACAAATCATGACAATTGGTTACGAGAAATCCATATCTCTCGGATTCGTGACGGATCCTTTCAGATCGGCGAATTTCAGGCTCCACAGACGCGGTTTCTACAACTCTTTGTAGAACCAACTGTTGCTCTTCCTCTACGGGTTGAGCAATTTCCTGCGGTTCTCGAACTTCTTCGAGTTGTACTTTACTCCCACTGTTTCTCTTGGAAAGAAACTCTCTCTCAAGAAAGACGCTGTTCCGAGTTATCTGTAATTAATCTCTTAACATAAACTTCACAACCCCAAATCTTCAGGAAAGACACATTCGGAACATTTCCAGTCCACATCTCATGTGGTGTCTTTGCAACTGATTTTGACGGAACCCTATTAAGTGTAAACGCAGACGTTTCTAGAGCGTATCCCCAAAAGGATAATGGAAGAGTTGAGAGACTCATCATTGATCGAACCATATCTAATAAAGTTCGATTCCTCCTCTCAGACACCCCATTCCATTGTGGTGTTCCAGGAGGAGTGAGTTGCGAAACAATTCCACAATCTCTCAAATGATCACTGAATTCTTGGCTTAAGTATTCTCCTCCACGATCTGATCGAAGAGCCTTAATACTTTTGCCAAGTTGATTCTGTACTTCATTTTGGAACTCTTTGAACGTTTCAAAAGATTCTGACTTGTGTCTCATTAAATAGACATAGCCATACCTGCTGAAATCATCAGTGAAGGTAATGAAGTATCGAAAATTTCCTCTGGCACTTGTGCTCATTGGGCCGCATACACATCCGTATGTATAAGGCCCAATAGGTCACTGGCCCTTTCATTTTGTTTGTTGAAAGGGGCCTTTGCCATTTTGTCCAGTAAACAAGACTCACATTTCTCACATGATTCATAATCAAATGAGCCCAAAAGCCCATCACTATGGAGCTTTTGAATTCGTTTCTCGTTTATGTGGCGCAAACGACAATGACATAGAAAAGTCTGATTCGTGTCATTTGATTTGAATCTCTTGGTGTTAATGTTATAGATTTGTGTGCTTTGGTTTAGAACATAAAGCCCATTCTCTAATGGGCTGCTACCATAAAATATATCATTGTAATCAAAAGAACAACATTTATTCTTAATTGAAAATTGATATCCTTCCAAATCCAAAACAGGAATAGAAATAATATTTCTGCTTATAGCAGGTACATAGTAACAATTATGAAGTTCTAAAACCAAACCAGAAGGTAAAGACAAGTTAAATGTTCCTACGGCTAATGCAGCAACTCTTGCTCCATTCCCCACGCGCAGGTCCACTTGTCCCCTTTCCAACATCCTACTGTTGCTTAGGCCCTGCATATTTGTACAAATATGAGCACCACAGCCGGTATCCAATACCCAAGAAGTAGAACCAGAAGTAGTAACATTTACTTCTATAACAAAAATACCTGAAGATGAAGTCTCGAAAGTCTTCTTCTTCTTCTTCTTCTTCTCTTCCAAGAATTTGTTGCAATTTCTCTTCCAAAGCCCAAGATCTTTACAGTAATGGCACTTATTAGTCTCAGATGGGCCCGGCTTGGGCTTCGGGGCTGGCGCAGGCGTGTCCTGGTTCTCAACCGGGACTGCCTTGCCCTTTCCCTTGCCTTTGCCAAGTTTCTTAAACTTCTTACCCCCTTGTACCATAAGTACATTAGGAGTGCCCTTCTTGATATTTGGCTCAGCTGTCTTGAGCATGCCATGCAGTTCAGTCAACGTCTTTGTCAAGTTATTCATGTTATAGTTCATAACAAACTGATCATAACTTGACGGTAGTGACTGCAGAATGATGTCAGTAGCCAACTCTTGGCTAATGGGACAATCCAGCTTCCCCAGGTTATCAATATAACCCATCATCTTAATGACATGAGGACTGACTGGACTGTCCTTTGGTAGCTTGCATTCAATGAGAGATTTAACCGTCTGGTATCTCTCAGTTCGTGCTTGCTCCTGAAACATGCTTTTCAGGCTAGTAATCATCTCCACTGGCGACTCCACGTTCTCGTATTGCTTCTGCAAATCCGAGTTCATGGTAGCCAACATGAGACAATTCACATCGACCACATCATTGGAATGCTTATCCCAAGCACTCCTTTCTGCATGTGCAACATTGGCTCTCGGTTTTTCAGGGAGAACAGTTTCCAAGACATAGTCCCTTTTCTCCTGCTTGAGAACAATTCTCAAGTTCCGATACCATTCGAGAAAATTCGATCCATTTAACTTGTCCTTCTCAAGGACGGATTGCAGGGAGAAAGAGTTATTATGAGTGTTAGTCATAGCTGAGAACAAAAAAAGGAAAAGGTTTAGTTATGATGTTCAAGAAATGAGAAGTCTTAACTTTTAAGAAAACTCGCATTATATCCAAACATTGCTTCCTCAGATGAATATAATGATCCAAGACTCATACTTCACTAAACTTGAGTGAGCCACTGGCTATCACCCAAATTTAGCTATCTAGGTAAGCAACAACTTTGCTAGTTATATCCAATATAACTCTTGGTTGTAGATTGACATCTTATGTCCAATCCACCTGATGTCTCTAGGCCCAAAACGATTTTGATAGCCCAGTCAAGTAAACCAATCTCTTAAGTCATGTAATTGTTGACACCTTGCACTGCAAGCCTATCAACACGATTACCTCCTGCCTTACTCATGTAATTGTGGACACCTTGCACTGCAAGCCTATCGCACAATGAAATGAGCCTTGACAGTTGAAAAGATTGGAAAGACATCACCTAAGCCACTTGATATTTGGTTGAGGAACGGAACCATTTAAAACGTTCAGTTTTATTATGTTTTAATTCTTTTAATTAATTGATTTATCTTGCTTTGGTTCTGTGATATCAGGTTCCATAACCTAAACCATCGAATTTGATGTCGACCGACACTACTATAGTGTCGATCGATTCAGAATAACCAAAACAATCCGCGATATCCGATCAATCCAATTGATCCAGTTTTGAATACCGGTCAGTGTCGATCGATGCTACATTAGCATCAGTCGATACCAACCTAATCAAACCAATCGCAATTAAACCATTCACTGTGTTCGACCATTATTAACCAAGCTCGATAACCGGTCCAATCCAATTGAACCGATTCATCAATATCGCGAGGTCTGTGCCGATCGACACTAGGCGAAACATATTTTATTCGGGTTATCCTTCTGTGTCGACCGATACCGGATTGGTGTCGATCGACACAGGATAAACCCTAATCGATTTTCAAGTCAAAAAACCTAAAACTAGATTTTCATGAAAACGAATTTTAGCAAGTTTGTATCAACCATACACAGATTCAGATTCAACTAATCCAATCAACATGCTACAGATTCAATGGAACCCTAAAGCTCTGATACCACTGAAGGAATTTCTAGCAGTTCCTAATCCAATTAGACAACCCTAGGTATAAATTCCAAGCCTAGGATCTAGGGTTCATGTAATTGAATCATTAGGATCTCATAATTACCTGGTGATTAGCAGCGGAAGATTTGCAGATAATCGAGATATGATCTCTAAAGGCTCTAGATCTCGTTTATCTGCAAATCTTCCGCTGCTAATCACCAGGTAATTCTGAGATCCTAATGATTCAATTACATGAACCCTAGATCCTAGGCTTGGAATTTATACCTAGGGTTGCCTAATTGGATTAGGAACTGCTAGAAATTCCTTCAGTTTTCTCCCTGGAAAACCTGAGCCAAACCCAAAGGAGTACATCAAAGCCATAACACTAAGAAGTGGAAGAGAGTTACAATCAAAAGAGCTCATTGAGGACAATGAGAATCGAGGTGGGGGGGATGGATTTTGAACTTGAAGGAGAAAAGGAAACCATTGGGAAAGAGAGGCATGATACAGAAGAAGTCAAATATATCAAAGGGAAAGGCAACATGTATGAAGAAACAAAGGAGAAAGCAAAATCCGGTTCAACCTCTACATCCAAGGAGAAAGTCTTTGTGCCACCAGCCTATGAACCCAAACTTTCCTTTCCTGGAAGGTTTAAGAAGCATCTCTTAGAGAAGTATAGAGCACTCTTTGACATGAAAATGGAGAAGATTCAGCTCACCATGCCATTGATGGATGCATTCATGCTTGTGCCTCAATACAGCAAATTCCTCAAATATGCAGTTAAGGAAATAACAAAAGAGATGGAAGGAATGGTTGTCCTAACCCACGAGTGTAGTGCCATCATCCAGAGAAAAACCAGTCCAAGGAAGCTAGAAGATCCAGGAAGCTTCACTCTACCATGCGCTTTGGGACCACTCTCCTTTGAGAGATGTTTATGTGATCTTGGAGCAAGTGTGAGCTTGATGCCACTCTCAGTAGCAAAGAGCCTTGGTTTCACACGCTACAAAGAGTGTAGAATCTCAGTTGTGTTGGCTGATAGGTCAGTGAGACTTCCAGTTGGCATGCTTGAAGATATTCCGGTCATGGTTGGTAATTTTGAGATACCAACAGATTTTGTGGTTCTGGAGATGGATGAGGAACCAAAAGACCCCCTGATCTTTGGGATACCTTTCTTGGCTATTGCCGGAGCCATCATTGATGTGAAGAAAGGAAAGATTGACTTACACCTGGGAAAGAACCACATCCTGAAATTTGACATCAATAAAGTCATGAAAAAACCAACAATTCAAGGGAAAGCTTTTTGGATTGAGACGTTGGATGCTCTAGCTGATGAGTACTTGGAAGAGCTTGCTATGGAGGACGCCCTGGAGACAGTATTGACCACCAAGGATAGCATGACTGAGCTGGTAGACAAGGAAGTGCAGGAGTATGCAAAACTTCTTGACTCTCGCAAAGTGATGAAAGAGGACAACCAGTTTTTGGAGCTACCCCAGAAATTCCACAACATCAAATCTATAGAGGGAGATAAAGAGACCAATCCAGCCACCACGACTGATCTTAGCCAAGATGATGATTGGAGTGAACTGAAGGCACCCAAGGTAGAACTCAAGCAACTCCCGGATGGGCTAAGGTACGCTTTCTTAGGACCTAACTCATCATACCCTGTCATTGTGAGTGAGAACCTTGATGAAAATGAACTGAATTTGCTCCTAAATGAACTAAGGAAATATAGGAGAGCCATAGGGTACTCACTAGATGATATAAAGGGACTGTCACCTACACTTTGCACCCATCGAATCCACTTAGAAGATGAAACTATGACTTCAATTGAACACCAAAGAAGACTAAACCCGAATCTGAAAGAAGTCGTAAAAAAGGAAATTCTAAAACTCTTGAATGCTGGCATAATCTTTCATATTTCAGATAGCACATGAGTATCACCTGTTCATGTAGTTCCTAAGAAGGGAGGAATAACTGTTGTTAAAAATGAGAAAACGAACTAATCCCTACAAGAACTATAACTGGACATAGAATGTGCATTGACTATAGGAAGTTGAACTCAGCCACCAGAAAGGACCATTTCCTCTCCCATTCATTGACCAAATGCTTGAAAGACTTGCGAACCATCCATTATATTGCTTCCTTTATGGGTACAGTGGGTTTTTCCAAATACCCATTCACCCTAATGACCAGGAAAAGACGACATTTACATGTCCCTATGGCACCTTTGCATATCGAAGGATGCCATTCGGTTTATGTAATGCTCCATCAACCTTCCAAAGATGCATGATGTCGATCTTTTCCGACCTAATTGAAGAAATGGTAGAAGTTTTTATGGATGATTTCTCTGTATATGGTTCTTCGTTTACTGCTTGTTTTTCTAACTTGTGCAGAGTACTTCAACGTTGCGAGGAGACAAACTTAGTGCTGAATTGGGAGAAGTGTCACTTTATGGTGAAGGAAGGAATAGTTCTTGGGCACAAAATCTCAGAGAAAGGAATTGAAGTAGACAAGGCCAAGATAGATGTGATGATGGGGTTACAACCGCCAAACTCAGTCAAAGGGATCAGAAGTTTCTTGGGACACGCTGGTTTCTACCGACGGTTTATCAAGGACTTTTTAAAGATTACAAGGCCTTTAACAAGGCTGCTGTGCAAGGAAACAGAGTTCATTTTCGATGAAGAGTGCCTAGAAGCGTTCAACAAGATAAAGAGTGCAATTGTGAGTGCACCGATAGTGCAAGCTCCAGACTGGGATCTCCCCTTTGAGATTATGTGTGACGCGAGTGACTATGCAGTTGGAGCAGTTTTGGGCCAGAGGAAGGACAAGAAGCTCCATGTGATCTACTATGCAAGCAGAACTTTGGATGACGCTCAAGTCAGATATGCAACTACGGAGAAGGAGCTCTTGGCGGTAGTATTTGCGTTCGACAAATTCAGATCATACTTGGTGGGTTCGAAAGTGGTTGTATACACAGACCATGCGGCTTTAAGGCACTTGATAGCCAAGAAGGAGGCTAAACCGCGGTTGTTGAGATGGATACTTCTACTCCAGGAATTTGACCTTGAGATACAAGACAAGAAAGGCATTAAGAATGGAGTGGCTGATCACTTGTCAAGGCTGAGGATTGACGAGCAAATACCGATATATGACTCTCTACCGGAAGAACAACTTCTCATGATTCAGAGCTTGAAAGAAGGATATGACATGGCCTTGAAGATGGAGGAAGTGAAAGGCTTAAAAGAAGAGCAGTTGCCTTGGTATGCAGATTTCGTCAATTACCAAGCATGTGGTAAGGAACCCCCAAATCTCAGCAGCTATCAAAAGAAGAAGTTGTACAGGGATGTTACTCGCTACTATTGGGACGAGTCATGCCTATATAAGAGATGCTCAGATGGTCTCTACAGGAAATGCGTACCAGAAGAAGAAGTGGAAGGGATCTTGTATCACTGCCACGGTTCAGAGTATGGAAGACACTTTGCATCCTTCAAAACTGCTACAAAGGTCTTACACTCAGGTTTTTGGTGGCCCAACCTGTTCAAGGATGCTCACAACTATGCTTCAAAGTGTGACGCTTTCCAAAGGAAAGGCAACATTGGGAGGAGAAACGAAATGCCACAAAACCCCATCTTGGAGGTTGAGATATTCGACGTATGGGGGATTGACTTCATGGGACCTTTCCCATCCTCATATGGGAACCAATATATTCTGGTAGCAGTGGAATATGTGTCCAAATGGGTGGAAGCCATTGCAAGTCCTAAAAATGATGTCAAAGTAGCTATCAAGCTATTTAAATCAATCATATTTCCCAGGTTTGGCATCCCAAGAGTTGTGATCAGTGATGGAGAAACTCACTTCATCAATAAGGTGTTTGAGAATCTAATACAAAAGTATGGGGTGAAACACAAGGTTGTTACGCCTTATCCCCCTCAGACCAGTGGACAAGTTGAAGTATCTAACCGGCAGATAAATGTTGGAATTATGTCCAGTAATATCTGTACTGTCTCTAGAAAGTAAGAGTATGTCAATGATCAGACATAAGTCATATAATACTGGGGGTCATGATGGCTTGCTAGAGTCCGCTCATGATCTATAAGTCTTGGACTTATTGCCTTTATTATGTGATCCCATATGGGTCACACGCCTAAGCTAACAGGAAACTATGAAGGAACGGTTTAGCAGAGGTACGGTAAAAGTGCTAGGCATTTGCTGTGCTTGGAGAGATAGAAGGGCCTGATTAAATCCAAGGGATTTAATCAGACTGGAAATTGGGCCCAAAAGCCCAAAAGGAATTAGGCATAAGTTTTATGATTAAAACTTAACCTAGCCACCTTTTTCCCCTTAAGCTTCTGCGCCAACTCTCTCTCTCTCTGTGGCCTCCCTCCTCTCGGTCTAGCAGCCAATTTCCTGCAGTGTGCGTGTGTGAGCCTTTGGAGGAGCTATCTCTTGGTGGTTCTGCTGATCTCTGACCCGTACCTCCTCTTTCCGCTGCAAAACAAGGTAACAGGTGAGATCCTTTATGATTCCTGCAAGAGAACCTAGATCCAATCTGTTTAGGTGAGTTTAATCTGAAGAATTGAATCAGGATAAACACTAAACGAATCCTTCAGTGGTATAAGAGCCATTGGTTCTATTAGGATTTCTTGTTTAGAATCATGTTTAGGTTGTTTAGAAGTGTTTGAATCAATCTATTGATAAGAAAAACACTTAAGAAACAAAGAATTAAAACCTAAACTAGAAATCGCATGATCCGATCTATATGAATTGGTTTGCGTCGGAGTATTGATCGCCAAAGGATCACACGTCCGGATCAAGTCGCGTCGCGTCATCCGATCATGGATCGGTATGCGCGAGAGATGGACCGCGAGTGATGAACCGATCAGGACAGCCGATCGCATGGATCGATCACGGATCGATGTCATGGATCGACAGCGATCGCGTCATGATCGCACGACCCGAGCTCGCAGATCGCTCGTCTCTCGTCCCGTCCCGTCCCGTCTCTCTCGCGTCACGACCCGCCATCCCGTCCCGATCACAACCCGAGCTCGTCCCGATCGTGAGGCTTACGGCCGTCCCGATCGCGTGATGCAAGCGGCCATCCCGAACGTGATCGTTTCACGTGACCTAATTGGTCGGTTCGTTTTGGCTCAAGCCGGTTCGGTTTGGCTTGTGATGGTTCGGTTTAAAACAATTAAAATCTTAATCGTCACGGTTTAATAAACAGACTTAATAAAATTTATTAAGTTCTGGTTAAACCGTGATAAAAAATCCAAAGTCGTAAAATTGGATTTAGTGCCTAAACCAGTGATTTTCTAATTTGATTTGGTTGGACCAAATAAATTGAGAAAATCCGGTTTAGTAAATAACCGGTTGACAATTGTGGTCATCGTAGTAATTAATTTTGGTTAGACCAATTTTAATGAACCAGACCGGTTATGTCATTTAATTGGAAAATTGGGTTATGTCTTGGACATAGACCAATTCTTGGGCCATGGGCCAAGAAGTTAAAACAATTGGGCCAATTATTTGAGTCTATTCTTCAGATTTAATTTAAAAATTTATTTTATAACTAAAATTTAATTTTAAATTAATAAGTTTCCAAAATCTGAAATTAGAAAGTTTCTTAGAATAGAAGTTTCTAGATTTGCATGTTTTGGATTTTAGGAAATTTCCATTATTAGAAAGTTTCCAATTTTAGGAAGTTTCCAATTTTAGAAAGTTTCCAAAAATAGTAGGTTTTCAAAAAGGAAAGTTTCCCAAAATAGTAATCTTCTATTTTGGGATAAAATTTTAATAAACCTACAAACCTCAAATAATATCAAGCGTTGGATGTCTTGTCCAGTCTATGTCAGCTGTCGAAGCCCATTCAATTGTACTCATGGCCTTACAGTGTGAGGGTGTCTATTTTTGCGTGGGTAAGACGGTTTGTGATTCATAAATGTCATTGGGAGTCCCAGACGTTAGTGATTACATGACTGTATAGTCTGGTTTTCTTGACTGGGCCATCGGGAGTCCCGGGCCTTGAGACATCAGAGTGGATTGGGCCTCGGGTCCAGATTCACAACCAAGAGTTATATCACGGATATAATTAGCCGAGATAGGGCTTACCGATATAAGCTAAGGTTGGGTGACGGCTAGTGGCCCACTTTGATCTTAGTTATATGTGGATCTTGGAATCATTATATTCTATTGAGGGTAACTGATGTTATTGAATATAATGCGAGATTAATCATATTAAATATAATACGAGATTAATCATATTGAACATATTAACTAAAATTCTTTTTATCTTATATTTCAGTTATGACTAGCACAAACAATCAAAACACTTTCTCGATCTGGTCTGTCCTTGAGAAGGACAAACTGAACGGATCAAATTTCTTGACTTGGTCGCGGAACCTGAGGCTAGTCCTCAGGCAGGAGAGAAAGGACTATGTTCTTGAGAGAGCTCTCCCCGTGAGGATCGGGTCCAATGCCTCCCATGCAGTATATGATGCTTGGAATAAGCATTATAATGATGCGGTAGATGTGCGTGGTCTGATATTGGCTACCATGGACTCAGACTTGCGGAAGCAATATGAGAACATGGAGTCGCTAATAGAGATGATCAGCAGCCTGAAATTGAAATTTCAGGAGCAGATAAGAGTGGAGAGATACCAGTTGGTTAAGTCTCTCACTAGCTGCAAGCTACCAAATGATCATCCAGTGAGTCCTCATGTCAGTAAAATGATGGGTTACATTGATAACCTGAGGAAACTGGATTATCCAGTTAGTCAAGAATTGGCAACTGAGATCATTCTGCAGTCACTGTCGTCAAGCTATGATAAGTTCAGAAGGAACTATATCAAGAAAGGCTTAACGAAGACGCTGACTGAACTGCATGATATGCTCAAGACAGTTGAGCCAAACGTGAAGAGTACCCTGAATAATCTCATGAAGGAGAAGGGTAGGTTTACTAAACCTAATGCTGACAAGGGTGAAGACAAAGTTGTCCAGATTTTGAATCATGGCAAGTGTGTGTCTTCTGAGCCCAAGTCAGATACCTCTTACGTTGGTAAGTGCTGCTACTGTAAAGAGACAGGGCATTGGAAGAGAGATTGCATTAAATTCATGGAAGATGATGAGGAGTTGAAGTTGATGTATGAGACTACATCCTCAGGTATTCATGTTATTACTTCAAGTTCTACCTTATAGGTATTGGATACTGGTTGTGGCACTGATATTTGTGATAATATGCAGAGCCTAAGCAACAGTAGAACGTTGAAGGAAGGACAAGTGGAGCTGCATGTCTGGAAGGAGCTATGGATGCTGCCTCAGCAGTAGGGTTTTCACTTGTAGATGCCTTTGAGGCTTGGCTTTGTATTAAGTAATTGCTACAATGTACCTGTTTTAAGCAGAGTTGTCTTTCATTTTCTTGTAAGAATTTGAATGTTTTTCATTTTGATAAAAGACAAGTTTTGTTCTTTTGATCTTAATGAAATATTAATTGTAGCACCCTATTCAAGGAATGGGTTTTATATCTTAAACCAAAGAGTGCCTAAATGTAATATAAATACCGAATTGGTTTAAATCTGATGAATTAAACCTGATTTTTCTTGGCGTAAATGTCTTGGTCACATAGAGTAAGTCGGATTCAGAAACCCCATAGTTATGGACTTTTGGGCTCATTTGATCGGATATCTTATGAGACTTGAATTCTGCTTACTAGACCAAAAGACAAAGGGCCCATCTTAGCCGAGCTAGAAAAAAGCCCAAAGGCTTATTGGAGATTGAACATACTCATGTATGTGGTCCGATGAGCAGTAATGCCAGAGAAAATTTCCTGTACTTCATTGTCTCTACTGATTACTTCAGTGAGTAAGACTGTGTTCATTTGATGAGACACAATTCGGAATTCTTTGACATGGTCGAAAGAGTTCCAGAATGAGGTATAGAATCTGAGTGACAGAAGTATTAAGACTCTGGATTAGATCACGAGTGAGAATACTTGAGTCATTAATGGTGTGATCATCTGAATGAGTGTGAAGTCGTTTCACAGCTCAATTCTCCTGAAAACCTTGAGGTATTTCTGTGAGAAAGAATCAAATCTTATTAGAAATGATTAAAGATGAGTCACACGAATCTTCCATGATATTCTTTAAGAATAACGCTCTAGAAATATCTAAGTTTACGCTGAAATAGTTCCACCAATATCAGTTGAAAGACACCACGTAAATGTGGATTGGAATCGATCCAAATTCGTCTTTACTGAGTATTTGTAGTTGTGCTACATCACTGGTTGTCCTAGGGAAACCAAGGCTTGTTACTTTTACGTCCATTCTGTTTTCTAAGAAAGGAAGTTACTTTCCAAGAAGAACAGTGGGAGTAAAAGTATAACTCGAAGAAATTCGAGAAATACAGGAGGCTGCTCAACCTGTTGAGGGAGAGCAACAGATGGATTTACAGATTTCTGTAGAATCTACACCTGTAGAGCCTGAAGTTCGCAGATATGAATGAATCAGTCACTAATACGAGAGTGATTTCTCGTCATTAGTTGAACCTGATGATCATTGAAAGTTCGCATGATCTGATGATCATTGAAAGCGACGAATCTGCGAAATTCAAAGAAGCGAAAGTGAGCCCGGACTCCGAAAAATTACATTTTGTGTAAGTTGGCTTCATCGATCCATTCATGGATGGAAGCAAACATATCGGAGTTGGAATCTTCGTTCTGTTGAAGCAGTCAAGGTTTTGACTTGAACAGGAACGAAATGGAACTGTGCGTTTACTAATAGATAAATGGGAGCGATATTGCATTTCTCATATTGTATGTCGATGACATACTGATTCTCGGAAATAACGTCCCAATGCTGCAGTCGGTAAAGGACTGGCTTGGGAGTTGGTTTTATGATTGACATGGGTAAAGCCACGTAGTTCTTGGATTTTGGATCTAAAGATAGAGATCCAAAAGAGCTGGTAGGACAAAGTCAGGATTCTTAAATTGACAAAGTCCTACACGTTTTCAGCATTCCAAGAAGGGTTTTATGCCAATGTCACATGGCATTACGTTAAGCAAGATACAGTGTCCTACGACAACTGCTGAGCTTGAATGCATGGATGAGATTCCATATGCGTCGGCAATTGGATCTATCATGTATGCCATAAAACGTACTTGTTTGATGTTGTTTTAATGTTAAGCAAGACAAGTAAAGACCAGTCAAATCCAGCAAAGAATCACTGGATTGCCGTAAAGAATATCCGAAAGTATTTGAGGAATACTTAGGATAAGTTCTTGATTTACGGAGAAAGTGAGGTGCTACGAGTCGGTAGAGTCTGAAAGGCAAGTTTTCCAACGGACAAAGATGATTTCCGGTCACAGTCCGGTTATATCTTGTGCCTATCTGGAAGTGCAAGGCACTGTTGCTGACTCCATGACTTAAGCTGAACATTTCGCAGCTTGGGAAGCGGCGAAAGAGGTTGTTTGGAAAGAAGAGTTCATCACTGAACTTGATGTGATTCCCAGCATAGATGAGACTAGCTGCACATCAAAGATCCAAACACCTTGAGGGTAGATATAACCTATTCCATGAGATAAATGACAGAGATGTTAAGTAGATCAGCAAGTTTCAACGAATGAGAACGTTGCTAATCTATTAACGAAGCCACTCCTTAGGCCTAAGAACGAGTCGCGGACTGTAGCTGTAGGATAAGTGAAATTAAGATGTAGTCTTAATTTCAGTGGGAGTTAGTAAAGGGCTTTATTTAGTTATTGATATGTTCTTGTAAAACATTTTAAGATGTTTAATAAAATTATTTTATGATTATTTTAACTGTGATGAAATAATCGTTCCAAAGTGATATAAACCATTTTATAGGTCATCGAAGTAAGTGACTTGATCTTGAGTCATCAAAGTCATTTAGCTTGATCATGAGACCCTATATTTGATAGATGGCTTATATCATCCAGTCCCTAGTCGAAGGTTGTTGAAATTGGAACACCAACAACCGCGTGAGACTAGATTGGTATGTGACTTATGACAAAGTCTCAGGATGTCATAGATGCACGGCATCAAAGTCAGTACATAGGTGTATGTTGGGGTACATACGACCGGACAAGACCCGCTTATAAGAACTCTTCAGGATATTTATATTTGTGTCATAAGAGATTCTTACTACGACTATAGAGTATAGTCCTTAGACCTGAGTTCGCATGCATGTGACTGCACATGAACTGATGCGCTTTGATCATTGTCTAACGCTGTCGTTAAGCGATAGTTATAAGGACCTTGTTTGGGTGTATTATGAAATGAGTAGTTTACAGTGATGGAACAAGACGGGATTTGTCCCTCCAATATAAATGGAGTGAATATCTCTAGGCCAATCGGAGATTTGAATACTGGAAAATGCATGGCCATGCTCAAACGGACTGTCCCGAGTCGTTTGGATTATCAGTATCAAATCAGAGTCCGATGAACATGATTAGGCTTTATAAGGATGACATTCATCTTGCCTTATGACTAATCGAGATATTGAGACAAAAGGATTATGAATACAGAGATTCCAGTACAAGTGGGAGATTGTTGGAATTATGTCCAGTAATCTCTGTACTGTCTCTAGAAAGTAAGAGTATGTCAATGATCAGACATAAGTCATATAATACTGGGGGTCATGATGGCTTGCTAGAGTCCGCTCATGATCTATAAGTCTTGGACTTATTGCCTTTATTATGTGATCCCATATGGGTCACACGCCTAAGCTAACAGGAAACTATGAAGGAACGGTTTAGCAGAGGTACGGTAAAAGTGCTAGGCATTTGCTGTGCTTGGAGAGATAGAAGGGCCTGATTAAATCCAAGGGATTTAATCAGACTGGAAATTGGGCCCAAAAGCCCAAAAGGAATTAGGCATAAGTTTTATGATTAAAACTTAACCTAGCCACCTTTTTCCCCTTAAGCTTCTGCGCCAACTCTCTCTCTCTCTCTGCGGCCTCCCTCCTCTCGGTCTAGCAGCCAATTTCCTGCAGTGTGCGTGTGTGAGCCTTTGGAGGAGCTATCTCTTGGTGGTTCTGCTGATCTCTGACCCGTACCTCCTCTTTCCGCTGCAAAACAAGGTAACAGGTGAGATCCTTTATGATTCCTGCAAGAGAACCTAGATCCAATCTGTTTAGGTGAGTTTAATCTGAAGAATTGAATCAGGATAAACACTAAACAAATCCTTCAATAAAAGCCATCTTGGAGAAGACCGTCGAAAGCTCTAGGAAGGACTGGGCTAAAAAGCTAGATGATGCACTCTGGGCATACAGAACAGCGTTCAAGACACCTCTCAGAACTACCCCATTCAACCTCTTGTATGGAAAATCATGCCACTTACCAGTCGAAATGGAGTACAAGGCGATGTGGGCAGTGAAGTTATTGAACTTTGACCTTAAGACAACAGCTGAAAAGCGACTTATCCAACTCCATGAACTTGATGAAATCCGACTGGATGCCTATGAGAACTCAAGGATCTATAAAGAAAGAACCAAGGCATTTCATGACAAGAAGATTGTCAAGAAGGAATTCAGAGCAGGAGATCGAGTGCTATTGTACAACTCCCGGTTGAGACTGTTTCCCGGGAAGCTTAAGTCAAGATGGTCTGGCCCATTCTCAGTCAAGGAAGTACGACCATATGGAGCAGTCATTCTACTCAACAAGGACGGAAGTGAGTTCACAGTGAACGGACAAAGGCTCAAGGTCTACTCAGCCTCAAACCCCGTGGAAGAAGAGGTAACGATTCTTCTCGCGGAACCAACCACAACCTAAGAAGTAAGAAAAGTCAAGCTCGAGACTTAAAACAAGCGCGCTTGGGAGGCATTCCCATGTTATCTTTTGTATATGCTGTGTGAATTTTCTTTGATTTGATTTGATTGGTGTGTTTTTGTATGATTTTTATGTGTGTTTTAGTTTTGTGTGTAAGTTTTCTGGCATGTGGAAATGAGCGGAAGCAAGGATGACCTTAAAGAAAAGCCGGATCAAGGAAAGAAACTCACAGCGGCCACCCACAGCGGGGTACCCAGACCGTTGTGAGGTACATGCATAACGACTATTTCCGCAGCGGCATGCACAGCGAGGACGGCCAGCCGGTGCGGATAAAAATTTTCACAGCGGCCACGCGCAGTGGGCTACTCAGGCCGCTGTGAGAAAGTTTTGCGAAAGACCGATTTTCGCAGCGGCACGCGCAGCGGGGTCCTCCAGCGGCTACAGGTAAGGAAAACCCACAGCAGCCACGCGCAGCGAGGTACGCAGGCTGATGTGGAGAAAGTATGCGAACTGGACTTTTTCGCAGCGGCCCATGCAGCGAGGGGCTTAGGCCGCTACAGGTAAAAAAACCCCCACAGCGGCATCTGGCAGCGAGGTACCCAGGCCTCTGTGAGGCTATTTTTCGCCCATTACCTTCGCGACCCAGTCTCTCTCTCTCTCTCTCTGTTCTTCTCAAAACTCCATTTTTCTTCAGAGCTATAGAACTCGATTTCTCTCGATTCTAAACGGATTTCAGTGATTTCTTGTGCTTTAACTCGCGATTTCTCATCATCTCCTTGGCTATAATCATAATATGTCATCAAATCGAACCAAGGTATGAGATTTCAAAACCATTATTCTGTCAATTCGAAGAACTATCGGTTAAATTCCATTGAATTCGAATTTTCAGTTTCTAGGGTTCTTGGTGAAAATTGAAATTTGGGGAAAATGTGATTTGATTGTTCCTAAGGCTTTGTTAGGATGTCTTGACCATAGTTTGCAAAAGGAACCATGCCAAATTCATAAAGCATTGAAATTTATGTGGAAAAAGAGAGAACCTCATTAAGAACATAATGAAAGCTTGCAATGTAGCTGAGATTTGAGTTGAGGATAATTTCAAGAAGTAGTTTGGACTTCATAATTGTCTATATGTGGAATGTTTGAGAAATTATTGATTGGAAACTAAAATGCTCAGATTTTAGGCATTACTTTTGGGTTGTTGTTTAAAATATGGATTGATCACTTTGAATTAGGATGTCTTGACCATAGTTTGCAAAAGGAACCATGCCAAATTCATAAAGCATTGAAATTTATGTGGAAAAAGAGAGAACCTCATTAAGAACATAATGAAAGCTTGCAATGTAGCTGAGATTTGAGTTGAGGATAATTTCAAGAAGTAGTTTGGACTTCATAATTGTCTATATGTGGAATGTTTGAGAAATTATTGATTGGAAACTAAAATGCTCAGATTTTAGGCATTACTTTTGGGTTGTTGTTTAAAATATGGATTGATCACTTTGAATTTGCATCTATACAGATGGCAAGGAGTAAAACGAGAGCTGGCCATGGAGAGCAAAGCACACAGACTCATCGCTCTGGTAAAGAACCTGCTGTTCAGCATGAGGAGGAAGAGGAAATGCTTGAACTCTCAACCAGTAGTGACGAAGAAATAGGGAAACAGAAAAGGAAGAAAGTAGCAACAAAGAAACCAGCACAGAAGAAGAAGAAGAAGAAGGTCCCTAAGAGCTACACTTTTGGGCAGATACGGAACAAGCTGGAGCCATACAAGTGGACAGAGACAAAGTTCGGGGATCCCGAAATCTGTAAGAAGCTGGGAATCTATGAAGATGTGATGACTATGCTGCGAGCGATGAGCTTGGAGAGCTTGATGGGAGAAGTCTATCCGGTGTATAGTACACCATGCTATCAGTTTATGTGTGCGTATCGGGTAGTGGAATACATGGATGAACCTTCAGAGGAGAACGGATTTGGACACATAACCTCATCTGCAATGGGCGAAAGCACCAGATAAGTTTCAAACAGATATCCTAGTTACTTGGATTCATAGATATGTGGAACAACCAGCTGCCAGAGATTGGACTCCTCCCCACGGTGATGTGGAGCACGATATCCAGGACTCCCTACGAGACCAGAAATATGAAGAACTCAGATATTGCACACCCAGCCATCCGATATGTAGAGAAGCTGCTGGCTTACACCTTGTTTGCAAGGAGGGAGAACAACAAGGTGTTGGAAGAAGGGCTGAGGTTTTTGGCAGTGGGTCTACAGCCGGTAATGACAGAGTTTGATGTCCCGGAGATCAACTACGGGAACTACCATGAGCTGGGTATGGTAGGATATTTTATGAAACAATTATCGGCTATGAGAAAGAAGGCATTGAGGTCACATGACAGGACACCGGTGTTCAGATTTGGAGGATTATTAACACTGATCTTCAGAGCGTTAGGAATCCCGCTGGTCAATGGGAAACCATCATCAAGGTTAGACGAGAGCCATCTTAACATGACTTACTTCCTTGCTGGAAAGATCGAGGACCGAATCGCTTACACCTTCAGGGCCGGTCCGCAGCAAACCGCGAATGTGCTTCTCCCAAACCTGGCCATTACTTCTTTGCAGGACAAGAACAACATCATGTTCTCATCTGACCCACGCTACTTCCACAGCACCATTGTAGAACCGCTTGAGTCGCTGAACAAAAGGAAGAAAAGGAAAGCCACTGAGAGCTCTTCACAGGGTATGGAAGAAGGTGCAAGCAGCGGAGCAGGTCCACCTACTGAGCCAGTAGAGGATGCTGAGCAGATCAGACCACCGAGTACGGTCTACGGGACTGCTCGTTATCGTCTCCATGCTTCCGATGAAGTAATTCAGGGAGAACAGTTGAGGAGGGCTCATAGCTACATCCGGAAGTTGGAACGCTGGAACAAGCTTCAGGACCGGACCATTGGGAAGCTGGTGGAGCTTGGACGTAGGACAAATAATGTATACAAGGAGAAGACGAAGGCACTGAAGCGTCAGGTTAAGTACATGGCTTATATGCTAACGGGAAGAAGGGGAAAGTCCAAAAGCCCGAAGGCTACTCGTCAAGCGAGGAAGAGGCAAGCTCGGAGGATTTCCCGAGGCAGCAGTACCAAGGAAAAGGTACCATCTCATCTAGCAGAGCACCTGGTCGCACTCCCCTTGATGAGCGACGCCGCAGAGCCAGACGCCACATCCCACCGCCATCACCCGGGTCTAGCAACGAGTCCCTATCCTTAGGAGAGGACGAGGACGACACCGCACCTCCAGACTACTGAGGTAACCACCACCACTTTGTACATAGTTTTCATTTTCTTTTTCTTTTACCATCTTTATCTCTCCTAGATTTGCTTCCACACCGAGACGGTGTGAAGTAAGTTTTGGGGGGGGGAGGGGGTGATCATCTAATCATTTTTCTTTTGTTTTATCTTTGTGATTGAGTTATTGCATTTGTGTGTTGCATTGTGAATAGTTATGATTTTGAAGAAAAAAACAAAAAAAAATTTGAAAAATTTGAAAAAAAAACATAAAAAGGATGTAGTTTCATATTTATTTCTCTCTAAGGATTGAGTCTAGTAGCATTCTAGATTGCATTTGCATATGAGACAATGATTTAATTGCCCTGTAAGAAATCTAGACTTTAGAATTCAACATGATGCCCTTGAAAATCATAATATGTTGCTTAAACAATCCTTGAAACTCTTGTACATTTCGAGCTTTGATCACACCACTCGAATCTATTTGTTAAGTTTGATACCCTCAACTTTGAAACTAACTCAATTATTTGGACTTTAATGAACTTAAATTTCTCACTTATGGGTTTTTGATGCTTGATCATGGTCACCATATACACACTAGGATTATCTTTTACCTCATTTTACCACCCTTTGTTAATCGAAGTGGCCATTCTCACTCTTAGGATGGTTTCCACACCATAGATTGATTGAGTGAGGCCTTTTCTTGATAATGCTAACATGTGTAAAAGGTTAAAAGTATGAGAACGACAATGATTAGCTCTCATAGGCTAGTCTAGGAGTTCACATAATTGATTAGCATTTGGGGCATTAGCACTTGAAATGGGAATGGGAGTGAAGTAAAAGAAAGAGTGAAATGAGAAGTAAAAAGAAAAAGAAGAAACCATAATGGCTTGTGAAGGGAAACACTTGGGAAGTTGAGATAAAATGGGAAAAACTCTAAGTACGGAATGAATAGAAATCAAAGAAAAAGAGTCTTAGTGAATTGAAAGAATAACTTCTCAAGACCCAAACACGAAAAAGGGGTCAAATGGTTTAAGTTTGAAAAGAATGGGAGATTGGTTAAAATAGTAATAAGATTGGGAAACACTTTGGGAAGACAATGAGAGTTAAGAATTGTATGCATAAATTGTTCTTGTCTTGCCACATTTTACATAATGTTTAGCATTCCTTTTCTTTGAGAGTTAGCCACTAAATAAGATAACATAACCCTTCTCTAAACACCATTTGAAGCCTTTTTATGCCAAGCCAATTGATCGAGATCAAACCCCCATTGGTGAGAATTATACATTGGTAAATGAATGAATGAATGTAAGAGTTAGTGGAATGTTGAGTTGGTTGATTCTTGATAATGTGCTTAAGAGAATAAGATTTGGTGTGTTGATAAGCCTAGAGAAATTAGAGAGGATTAGAGTGTTTGTTCATGCAACATATTATCATTTCCTAAGGACATCATGTTGAGAGCTTGCTAGAATTCTTTGGTTATGAGTCTCCAACTTCAAACCTTTCCCCTTTGTTCTCAATGTTGTTTTCTTGAGGACAAGCAAGGAAACAAGTTTGGGGGAGTTGATGTGTTGTGTTTTTTAGTGTTTTTAGGCATGATTAAGAGTGTGATTTAGGTTTAGAAAAAGCATTTAGACAACATTATTGTGTCTTAGCTTTAGGATAGTGCATTTGGGCATCATTAGGTTTGGTTTGCTTTGTTTTTTCCTTTTTGTAGGTGGTGGATGACCCAAAGAAGCACCAAGGGACAAAGCAGGAGGTAGGGACCAAAAGAGCACCCAAACAAGGTGGAAAACAGCTAAGGATCGAGGAAGGAGCTCACGGCGGGGTGTTATAGCGGCCTACCCAGGCCGCTATGAAGAATCTGCGGAAGACCCATTTCTCCAGCGGCCTGCGCAGCGGCCAACCTAGGCCGCTGTGACCTCACAGTGGGGTGACCGCTATGAAGAATCTGCGGAAGACCCATTTCTCCAGCGGCCTGTGCAGCGACCAACCTAGGCCGCTGTGACCTCACAGCGGGGTGCCATAGCGGCCTGCCCAGGCCGCTGTGAAGCAACTTTTTCACACATGCCACTTTTTCTTTTTGCTTTCGGCTTGTAGACCACCCCATGTGTTTATGGTCGACCATTGCACGTTTTTATGATCTATTTAAGGGCTCTTAGTGTATATGAAGAGCCATATCACTTCTTGTAAACAATTACTTTAAACAATTTAGTTTTCTTGATCTTTTATGAAATTTGAGTTGTGTTCTTGAGATTCTTCTTTGAGTTCTTCTTGTTTATCTTGTTAAATCATGTCTTGTTTGGTTATTGCTATGGCTAGTGAGTAGTTTCCTTTAGTTTCTGGGTTTGAGTTAAGGTAAGGGTGATCTAGAAATGGTTTAGGTTGTTTAAAAACTTGGGAGTATTGGTTTCTTACTTGTTAGAAGTTCTTAATGCTAGGATTGAAATGGCCAATCAACTCCTTGATCTTAAATGTTGCTAGCACCGAGAGGTGTAGTTTATGTTTGAATCTCAATCAAGTGCTTTACATTCTTAACCAATGAGAATTGATGTTTAAGGTGTTTAGTGGTAGTAAGAACTTGATCTTATTGCATATCTATCTTGAAATTGCCAACGAAAGTTGATGTTAATGCTTGATAGGTGTAGAGTTATTATCACGAGAGTGGAGTAACTTGAATCGTTGTTCTTAGCCTAAGAAATCACCCATTGTTTGCTAAATGCTTCTGAACTAAATAATGATCACCCAAACCGAAAACTCAACCCAAGGAACTTAGCTTTTAATTAATTGTTTTTCAATAAACTTATTGCTCTGTTTATGTTCTGTCTTTGCTCTGTTTTAAACTCACCATTGTTACCATTATCAAGTTTAATCATGTTTGGAATTTGGTTCTATTGTTAGTCTTTAGATATAAAACCCACAAACTTATTTGGTTGCACTTAGATTAAGAGAACACTTGCATTCTTAGTGCGTTTAATCATCTGAATGGATTGACACCTCAAAACTGTAACGACTAGGTTGTAAACTTGCAACTGAAGTAAGTGAAGAGGAACTGATTTATTGCTTATTGAATATAATTGGCATATTCGTTTTACAGTTTAAAATCTATATATCTTTGATTGATATCGAATATTATTGTAATTGATATTAGAAACATTTTGAATTTGAATTTATTATCGAGACTTGAGTAATAAATAAGCATTGTATATAAAGATTCATAATTTGTTATTTGATAGATATACAAAGATTTAATTGTGAATATTCATTTTTAATTTGAATTTTTCCGAGATTAATTGGATGGCTAGATTAAAATATTAAGAATGAACGGCCCATATTTAAAAATAGGATCCACACTATATCCGATAAAGATCCGATGAATATGTGTAAATTAATTGAACGGTTAGATAGATTCATACAGTCAATTTCCTGTTTTTATAAGATAGATTATGACGTCAAAAAAAAAAAAAAAAAAAAAAAAGGATAGATTCATGTCAGTCCACTGACCACATGAACCAAACATATTTCTCATGCATTGGCTAAACCACAATCATATAATCTCCTTGACAAATCTTTGATACTATCCAATCAATCCCTAAAAACTCTGTATTTCACCCACATTCCTAATAGTGAGCCACTACTTCGATTTTCTTTTTCACTCAAAAAGACTCAGTTCCGGCGAGGCCACATAACCCAAAAATAGTGATTTTTGCCAAAAACTTACCTTCCTCAGTCTATTCAAGCTCCGTCGGGGAAGAACTCGCCTGCCGACACACAACCTCTATCGATGGTAAGATCTCCAAAGCTATCAAGCATCGTCCACTTCCCATCTTCCGAACCCGACAAACAAGTAAAAATATCCCGAAATTTTGTATTTTAAAATTGATGGAATATCCTTTTGTCGAATTGGAAATTGAATGTGAAGGAGGAATATCTTTCGTAAGACGAAGATACAGCTGATGTAAAACCAGAAGATGTTGCTGTTAAGCCATTTTTTCTACTGTAGATTGAGTTTCGTTTCATGCCAATTCTTTCATGGAGCTCAATCTCTCTCGCCCATTGCTTCGAGCTTGTGAACCTCTTGGATACAAGAAACCTACCCCGATTCAGGTCCAATTCTTCCCGCACTGAGTTTTAGTTTCACATACTATCTAGAGTTTCATCTGAGTCTCTGGTTTGGCAGCATGTATTCCTGTAGCACTCACATGGCGTGATCTTTGTGCCAGTGCCATCACTGGATCAGGAAAGGTGAGCAGTACTAGTTCGAGGGTTCTGTTTAGGTATTCCATTAAAACAGTGAGTTTTTGGTTATGCTGATTTCAGTTTCTCATGTTATAATAGACTCCTGCATTCGTTTTACCTACTCTTGAGAGGTTTCTGTTCCGCCCCAAACGGGTCTATGCTACTAGAGTTCTTATTCTCACTCCAACCAAAGAGTTGTCTGTCGGGTAAGTAGCATAACTTTGACCCCGCGGCATCGTAGCAAGCTTGCTAAATCTTTCATATTTCTTGTGTTAGGAGCAAGAGGTTGTTCTGAGGACAATGCCATATATTGTTGTGGCGGCTCCTGGAGGCATGATAGATCATTTGCGTAATTCTATGTCTGTTGATTTGGATGATCTAGCGGTTTAAATTCGAGATGAGGCGGATCGCCTTCTACAGACTGGGGTTGCCACTGAAATACAAGAGCTGGTGTCTATCCTTTTTCCTTACATTTTAATGATGTTCGGTTCCTCTGTACATATGATATTGAGCTCTACCGAATTTGTCTTGCCTTTGCTAGTTTATAGTCCGCAGAATCGGGCATGAAATAATTTAACTTGACAGGAGAGTCTACTTCCAGGTTCATCGCATATATCCCAAGAGAAGGCACACAGCGCTCTTCTCAGCCACAGTGACTGAAGAAGTTTAAGAGCTTGTCAAACTTTCCTTGAACAAACCGTTGCGTCTCTCAGCTGATCCATCAGCTAGAAGGCCTCCAGGCTTGACTGAGGAGTATGTCAGCTTCTAATTATCATTACCAACCTACTTAATAGCTTGCTTATGATGTTGAATATACATCATGTATGCCTAACTCGTTATCTTTTAACTGTAGGGTGGTAAGAATACGCAGGACGCGTGAGGCAAATCAGGAAGCTGTTCTACTTTCATTATCCACAACAACTTGTAATACAAGAGTCATCATCTTTAGGTTAGACTTCACTTGAAATGTGATGCCTTTCTAATCGAAGTTCCACACAGTGCTTGCAATGTTTGGCTTTTCGCGTTTCACATAGAGATTTGATTTTCTTTTTGTGCCAGTGGAACAAAACAGGCTGCACATAGACTGAAAATTTTATTTGGACTCGCTGGCTTGAAAGCAGCTGACAGCTTCATGGAAACCTAACTCAATCACAACGTCTTGATGTAAGGAACTTGGACTCATCAGCTTTTTTTTGTTCATGAATACCCCTCTCTCTCTCTCTCTTTGCAAGAACTTAAATCATATGGTTTTGCAGTCATTGGAACTTTTCAGAAAGCAAGAGGTTGATTTTCTCATTGCTACCGATGTGGCTGCTCGAGTAAGTATAAGAAGCAGATAACTTATTCTTCAGATAATCTCACAGTTGCTCTGCTATATCACTTCTTGAACACTCTTGTTTGATGGACTTGACATTATTGGTGTCCAGACAGTTATCAATTATGCATGTTCTCGGGAAATAGACAGGTAAATACGAGATATTCCCTTTAACATAATATGATACAATTGAATAAAAAAGGTATCAGCTTTATTCTTAACTGATGTGAGGATAATATGTTTATGTTAACAGAGTTGGTAGAACATCTAGGGCTGGACGGGAAGGTTATTTGAATTTGATGCTTCGGTTACAAGGCAAAGAAGGTGGGTTCAAAGTTGAAGACCCGAATCATCCCAAAGCAGTGAAACATAATAATATCTTTAGAATTGATATTAACGCTGAAACTTCTTCATAAAAGAAATAAAAAAAAATTGATGTCTAAAAAAAAAATCTTTAAACCTCAATTAGGGTTTAGCATTAATATGAACTAAGAACAATAGGTACACAAATCTTTTTCTTCTAAAGAAACGTACAAGGCCATTAAATTTCCATGTATACCTGCAAAATACTCGTAACAATTAGACAACATTATACTACTCTCTTAAACGATAAGTTAAATTATTTAGGAATTTACCTCAACATTGTTCTTAGCCAGTAGAAACTTTGAATTTCCATGGATGGGGCTGCCATCGGCCAAATCCCTTAAATGTATATTTAAGTAAAAATCATCGCCACTAAGACCAAATTCTGACCATGATCCTCTACAACTTACTATTTCGTATTCTCCTGCCTAAGATACATTAAAAAGTAAAACGATCAAGAAACAAATCAAAAAATGATGAAGAAGAAGACTATTAACAAAAAAATGAACAAGAAGATTGCTTACAGCGGTTATGCCCATGCCTTCTACTCTGTACTCTGAAAGGATCCCAGTTACCCTTGAAACATACACGAACGAATGCCCATTTTGCAAAGCAAACCTTTCGATAGCTGAGACAATGTCTTCACTATGAACCGTGATATGTATCTCTTGCGTATACGGTCCTCGTCCTCTACCACGCAACGGTGGTCGTCCGCGACCCCTCCCTGATAACGGTGGTCGTCCGCGTCCTCCTCTACCACGCAACGGTGGTCGTCCGCGACCCCTCCCAGATAACGGTGGTCTTCCGCGTCCTCTTGCACCGAGAGGTGGTCGACCACGCCCTCGTCTTCCTCCTAGTGGTGGGCGTCCTACCATGCTGAACGAGGGAGAGTTACCGAGCTTTTCTTGGAGAATCTTGAATGAGACCTCGCGCTGGAGAGAAACAAAGAAAGAGAGCGAGACCGAGAGAGTACCGACGTGGAAATTAGAGTTATTTATAATCAACTACGAGTTGCACGCGCGGGTTGATTTAGATATTTTGTGATATAATTATATTTTGTCTGTGTTAGTTAAATAACTTTTATTTTATTTCTAAAAGTATTGTTCTTGGCAAATATATTTTGCAATTGCAAATATTTGTTTTAGTAGTCCACTTCTCATATTTTATATTCTTTTTTTCTTATATGTACATACTAGGATTCGATCCACACTGAGTGTGCCTCTATTTTTACACCCTAAATCGATTTAAGCAATTTCTTATATAAAACATGCAATGACCTTAAACAGAACAAATGAAATAGTAAAAAAAGAAATTAATTCTTCATCGACCAAGAGCATCTGGATGCACTCATTCTCCAACTTGTGTGTTTTACACATCTAAAATTGAAAATCCAAAATTTTAGTTCCCAAATGCAAGGAACAAAGTTGTTGATTTGTGTGATATTTCGAAAAATCTGTGGAGCCATGTTTGGGAATCGTTGAAATTTCGTAGAAATTACCGAGAAAGTAAGTTATTGTTTGGTTAAGCAGTAAGAAACTGAAGCGTCTAGGGTTGAAAACTTAAATAGTTTCCATAAGTGGTGAGTAAAATTTGTTATTCACTTAATGAAAACTCTTGGCTCAGTAAAAACGTTTGAGCCATAACCGCTAATATTGAATATTTAACTGTGTTATCCCAAATCGCCTGGAGGACACTTTTAATACAAAACAATGAAAATACAAAACCATGAAATAGACTTCATATCCTTACAAAACCATAACTCCAAACATTTCGGCTTTTACCAATTGAATTTTTTAACTGCTTACCGATTGAAATATTTAACTGTCTTAGCCCAAATCATTTGGAGGACACTTTTAATACAAAACAATGAAAATACAAAACCATGAAAAAGACTTCATATCAATACAAAACCATAACTCCAAACATTTCGGCTTTTACCGATTGAATTTTTTAACTGCTTACCGATTGAAATATTTAACTGTCTTAGCCCAAATCATTTGGAGGACACTTTTAATACAAAACAATGAAAATACAAAACCATGAAAAAGACTTCATATCAATACAAAACCATAACTCCAAACATTTTGACCTTTACCGATTGAATTTTTTAACTGCTTTTGGCCGGATCGTTAATATTTGAAAATATACATAAAGGGTTGACAATCACAGTAATTGTTTGGTTAATTTGGAGGCTACCTATAATCGACTGAAGCTTGCATCTCTTAAATCCACAACATGAGTATAGTACAAAAAACCATAAAATAGACATCATATGAAACAAAAACCAAAACTTATCATCGGACTAATGTTTTGCATCTCTTTAATACAAAACATTAGTATAATACCAAAACCGTAACAATAGCCGTGGTATAAAACAAAAACAAAAACAAAAAATGATAACAATAGCCCGAATATCAAACCAAAACTTTAACAAATAGGTAGAAACACGAATACGATGTAAAGTAAGAAACACTATGAAGATGTTGGTGATAGACATTGGTATTTATAGACTAGTTTACAGGTCAATTTTTTAGAATATTGATGTGTTGTGTTTTTGAGTGTTTTTAAGCATGATTAAGAGTGTGATTTAGCTTTAGAAAAAGCATTTAGACAACATTATTGTGTCTTAGCTTTAGGATAGTGCATTTAGGCATCATTAGGTTTGGTTTGCTTTGTTTCTTCCTTTTTGTTGGTGGTGGATGACCCAAAGAAGCACCAAGGGACAAAGGAGGAGGTAGGGACCAAAAGAGCACCCAAACAAGGTGGAAAAACAGCTAAAGGTCGAGGAAGGAGCTCACATCGGGGTGTTTTAGCGGCCTACCCAGGCCACTATGAAGAATTTGCGGAAGACCCATTTCTCCAGCGGCCTGCGCAGCGGCCAACCTAGGCCGTTGTGACCTCACAACGGGGTGTTATAGTGGCCTACCCAGGCCGCTATGAAGAATCTGTGGAAGACTCATTTCTCTCGCGGCCTGTGCAGCGACCAACCTAGGCCGCTGTGACCTCACATCGGGGTGCCATAGCGGCCTACCCAGGCCGCTGTGAAGCAACCTTTTCACACATGCCACTTTTTCTTTTTGTTTTCGGCTTGTAGACCACCCCATGTGTTTGTGGTCGACCATTGCACGTTTTTATGATCTATTTAAGGGCTCTTAGTGTGTATGAAGAGCCATATCACTTCTTGTAAACAATTACTTCAAACAATTTAGTTTTCTTGATCTTTTATGCAATTTGAGTTGTGTTCTTGAGATTCTTCTTTGAGTTCTTCTTGTTTATCTTGTTAAATCATGTCCTGTTTGGTTATTGCTATGGCTAGTGAGTAGTTTCCTTTAAGTTTCTGGGTTTGAGTTAAGGTAAGGGTGATCTAGAAATGGTTTAGGTTGTTTAAAAACTTGGGAATATTGGTTTCTTACTTGTTAGAAGTTCTTAATGCTAGGATTGAAATGGCCAGTCAACTCCTTGATCTTAAATGTTGCTAGCACCGAGAGGTGTAGTTTATGTTTGAATCTCTATCAAGTGCTTTACATTCTTAACCAATGAGAATTGATGTTTAAGGTGTTTAGTGGTAGTAACAACTTGATCTTATTGCATATCTATCTTGAAATTGCCAACGAGAGTTGATGTTAATGCTTGATAGGTGTAGGGTTATTATCACGAGAGTGGAGTAACTTGAATCGTTGTTCTTAGCCTAAGAAATCACCCATTGTTTGCTAAATGCTTCTGAACTAAATAATGATCACCCAAACCGAAAACTCAACCCAAGGAACTTAGCTTTTAATCAATTGTTTTTCAATCAACTTATTGCTTTGTTTATGTTCTGTCTTTGCTCTGTTTTAAACTCACCATTGTTACCTTTATCAAGTTTATGAAGGAATTTCTAGCAGTTCCTAATCCAATTAGGCAACCCTAGATATAAATTCCAAGCCTAGGATCTAGGGTTCATGTAATTGAATCATTAGGATCTCAGAATTACCTGGTGATTAGCAGCGGAAGATTTGTAGATAATCGAGATCTAGAGCGCCTCAAATGCTGCGCCTCTACTGGCATCCACACGCACACAAACTGAACAGAAGGGATGCTAGTGCCTTTAGAGATCAGATCTCTCAAGAGGTTTCTATTTCTTTTCTGGTGGCTGTGAATTAGGTTAAGTTTGAGTTTAGGTCGACCATATATCTTATATATGTCGAATTAAACCGCAACGGAATTAACCAACGATTAAACCGAATTAATCTGGTAATCCGCGAGTTGTGTCGACCGACACACTCTTTGTGTCGATCGACACGGCCCCAGAATTTTGATACCGAATGCATATCAAATATGCATTCACTAGATCATTACATTAATGATCAACCTCGTCTTTAACGTCCAGTTTGCTTAGATGTGTGACCATGTAGGATCATATAACACTAGCAATGAGTTCTAAACTCATTGATCATAAGTGGCTTCTAGCAAAGCATTATGACTACCTAATATTATATGATTGTCTCATCTCGACAATACGACTTTCACTTAGAGTAAGTACAATAGATTTCAGGACATTCCTAACAATCTCCCACTTGTACTGGAATCATCAATTCCTTTAATCCCTTTGTAGCTATATCTCAATCTAGCATAAGGCAAGAACTGTGTCATCCTTATTAAGCCAGATCACGTTTATCGAATCCCGATTTGTACTGATGAAAAACAAACGACTGACAATCACCTCGTTTGAGCGCGGCCACGCATTTCCAGTATCAAATCTTCGATAGGCCCAGAGATATTTAACTCCTGTTATATAGGAGGTACAAATCCCATCTTGTTCCATCCATGTCTCTTTTATATCTCATGATACGTCTAATCAGTGTCTTTATAATCACCAGTTACGGCTGACGTTTGACAAAGTCAAGACGAACCAATCCATATGAGAGAGGACATGATGAACTCAGGTCTTAGGACTACACTCTTTAGTCGTAATGAGAAACTCTTATGACACTCATATAACATTTTGTAGAGTTCTCTGATAGGTCAAGAATTAATCCCTATACTAAACTGCAAGTGAACAGCAATGTCAAAGTAGTATATAGGGTTATCGAATCCACAGGGACACTTGGTCTCAAGAGAATCAAACTGTAGGGAATGAATTACTAGAAATAAGCAATGTGATTGTATTGAAAGCAGTGCGAGAAAGTAAATCAGTAGCAGAGATTATCGGTTGTGAAAGCAATTAATTAAAAGCGTCAAACCTAGGGTATTCTCAGGAAATCAGACTAGCAAACAGTTCATTCAGCAAGGATCTAATTAAGAACAGTTCTAGAACTCAAAACACAGATATAGAATTAACCAAATTCCTTTGCGATAATTCTCTAAGTCTAAGTGCAGCAAACCAAACTTCCGTTTGCGAGAACTAACAGATTAAACTAGCAATAAGTTCGAGTTTGATATGTTCACAATTATCCTAAACCAAACTTTCGTTTGCGCAAAGTTTAATTGCCCAATTTAATTAGTTCAGATTCCTAAACCCCACTTCCGTGACGTATTTAGCAACCTAAGATCTAGATTCTAATTGATCAGGTTAGAACTAGCTTTAAGCACAATTAAATTGAAGAACAGATATAGTTTGAATCCTTAACTGAATTTGAACAAGTCTAGCAAGTCATGAAATCCTATGTGAGAAACCCTAAGTCTAACTAGAAATCTACTCAGACATAGATAATGAAAACATGATCATATGAAAAGTAAATTGCATAAAAGAATAAGAGTAAAAAGGGGTTCGAAATCTTCTCCAAATACAGATGATGAATCAGGTTCAGATCAGCCCCAAAAGCTCTAAAATCCTCTGCTCTTAATTATGAAAGTGTATCTAATAAAAACTCTAAAAACTCTATTATATAGGCATAATCTCGGCCAGGGGCTTCTTTGTAAATATCAGGAACTTCTGGATCAAAGTGCAATATCTTGATTCTTCTAAACCGCCGAGTTTTGGCCCATCTCGCTGGTGCAACGATCGTTGCTAGAGTGCAACGATCGGTACCTTTCTCTGTTTCGTACAGTGAACTCTATCTCTCGGCCAAACACTCCAAAAATCTCCAAAATGCTCCATAATCTCCAATTTAGCTCCCAACCTGATTATACCTGTAAAAGACTCTAAAAGAACACAAAAGACACTAAAAACATACTTATATCATGGCATAAAACTAGTAAAAACCATGATATATCAACTCCCCCACACTTAGCCTTTGCTTGCCCTCAAGCAAAACATAGAACTAAAATATGGTGAAGAGGTTTGAAAACTCTTCAGAAACTCATTTCATCTTAGAAGCTACAATACTCAGATTCCCCTTAGTAAACCACTGAAAGAATCAACCACAGGATATCAAGACCAACATGTACTTCCCCCACACTTAGCAACTGTCCTAGGTAAACTCCACAATCACATTCAAGCATTCAAATTCTCCCTACTGACTTCTGCAAGTATTTAAGTGCGGTCTCACCTAAGGAGTATCGATCTAAAGGCACATGGATTCTTACCTAATCAGCTCTAGACCACCATACTATCTTTCTCTAGTCCCTTTCTTCTCTTTCCCTTCTTTAACAACTGATTTTTCCCACACTGGGTATCATTTTATTTTTTTTATCAGTGTTCTTCCCGTTATGGGGTGTACTTTGGACACATTCCATGGATGCACAGGAGGTAATAGTTTTAGCTACCACTCTCATGACCACTTCGGAGTTACTAACTCATCCTCAGTTTATTATCTCTTTTTTTTTTTACTTTATAGAAGGGGAGAAGGGGACTAAATAGGACAGGTTTACAGGCTGTGTCAGAACTAACAGGGAATCCGACATAAAGTATACCAAGCCCTTAGGTGAGAAAATCTAAGTCAGTATTAGGGGTGAAGTCAGTAAAGGATCCTTTGGTACCTGAAGTGATATGGGTGTTCCCAGTAGGTTGATCCGTGTCTGGGTTTTCTAATAGTCAGAGATAGATCCTGCAACTTCGTCCCAATGGTTACTTAAGTTCCTGCAAGTCTTGTAAATCTCCTCAAAAAATCATAGTTTCTTACTTAAACAATTTTGACTCAATAAAAACAAATTTTTTTTTTTTTTTTTTTTATGAAAAACAGACTGACTCTTAAGAAAACAGAAAGATAAACGTTAGTAGCACCTCCCCCACACTTAAGACACACTGTCCCCAGTAGAGTCCAGCGAAGGATCGGTAAAAGAAAATAAAAATTGAAAAGGTGAAATTATGTCTGTCGGGTTACCTCTGTCGCACGAGCATCGACCGTTGCACTATGCGCATCGACCGTTACTTGGCGATTTTCGTGTATGGTCGATCGTTGCTCAGGACCGCAACGATCGCTGCAATGCGATTCCTCTCGTGTTGTGACGATCGATGCAGAAATGCATCGATCGCTGCACTGCGATTTAATCCGAGACCTGCAATCATAACTCACCAGAAACAAAAACAAACGTAAAATCCTAATAAAAACACCAAAAATGAAAAAGAAAAACACTAGTACCTAATGGTGGGTTGCCTCCCACCCAGCGCTTGTTTAAGGTCAATAGCTTGACCGGACGCGCAAGATTTTTCAAGTGCCAGAAGATCCTGACAGAGACCTTTTCTGTCTCTGTTCAAGTCTTCTCATCCATGGTGGGGAATAGGCTGCTGCAGAATGCTTCAATCCAAGAAAAGATGGGGTAAAATGTGCTCCAGGATCTATTATCTCAGTCTCATCTGGCTGCTCATCATCTGCTTCAATGATTGTGAAAGTCTGTCCATCTATCAATGGCTTTCGCAGATTCTCCATCTCATACCGCAGTTGTTCATCTCCCAGGTGGAGGTCTATTAGACTCTGTCTAACATCAATCACAGCTCCTGCTGTAGCCAAGAATGGTCTCCCAAGCAATAAAGCTTCATTCGGATCACAGGCGTATTTCAGCACAAGGAAGTCCGTTGGAACTAAGTAGTTTCCAACTCTCACCGGAATATCCATAAGGAGTCCTTCAGGAACTCGTATGGACTGATCAGCTAGGACAAGAGAAGTCCTAGTAGGAGTAAAGTCCAACATTCCCAGCTTCTCAGCCACAGAGTAAGGCATTATGCTTCCAGCAGCTCCTAAATCACACAGAGAACGCCTAAAGCTATCCTCAAAGATAGAACAATCCAGCACAAAAACTCCAGGATCAGGCAGTTTCTTTGGGACCTTAGTTAGCAGAACATCACTAATATGCTGAGGAACTACTATCACCCATTCTCTCAGCTCCTCATCTAAAGGCAACATCTTGTTCAAATATCTCTGAACACATGGATGATAAAGTGGATCATCAGAAGGTGGAATTTCTTCCAAGTCTTCACCACTTTCTTCTAGCCTTTTCAGCTCTTCAATCTCTTGTTTAATCACTTCAGAGACCTTGGGATAGTGCCAAATAGCTTGTGCATAAACATCCTCTTTAGTGATTTCAGATGTATCAGGGAATAGGCGAGCTAGTTCTGCATCAATCTCATTTTCATCCCACGGATTCTCTTGTTCACGACCTGCATCGATCGATGCCAGATGTGTATCGATCGTTGCATCGCGATCATCACAACTTCCATCTGAGAGTTTTTCACAGAAATCCGAAAATTCTTCCTCAGTCACCAACTCAGCTGTACTTAGCTCAAATTTCTCCCCTAGATAAGATCCATCATTAATCATTACAGACCAGGCCTTAATATGAGTGTCTGCAACTCCTTTTCCTTTCAGTGAGCTGGACATCTGATTCACCTGAGTGTCCAACTGCTTCATGTGAGTGCTCAATGTCTCAAACTTCCCATTGAGGTCTTGATAGACAGCGTCCAACTTCTTGTTGTTGTCTACAGAAAGCTTGGTTTGACTCTCCATCAGTTGTTCCATCATAGCTTCCATTTTGCTCTCATGGGCTGTAGGCGCAGGAGGAGTCTGATAAGATGTAGATCCATAGGTTCTCTGAGTACCCTGTCCATAGGTCTTTTGAAAACCACCAGCTTGTCCTCCATTTGAGAATCTGTTCCCCTGTTGATTGTTAAATCTATTACCTTGGAAACCGGAACCTCCTATGAAATTCACATCTTCTTCCTGAGTGTCCACCTCAGTTTGAATCACCTCCACATCTTGGGAAAAGTGGACAGCTTTCTTACTTGTCAGGAGATTGTAAACTGTGTCCAATCTGGATCTAATATTGGCTATATCAGAATTCTCTACGGTTCCACCAGATCTCTTCCTCCTTTCATCCATTGTTTTGCAACTATTGCTGCCAATCAGGTTCTCTATCAACCGTTTAGCTTGTGTAGGAGTTCTGGTGCTGAAATTAGCATCACTGGAATTATCCAGAGCAGTCTGATAAGGAAGATCTATGCCTCTGAAGAAAATACCTATCAGCTGTACTTCTGTGAATCCATGGTGTGGACAATCACGCTGATATTGCTTAAATCTCATCCATGCAGTTGTCAAAGGCTCCACAGCTCCTTGGGAAAAAGTGAGTATGTCCTGTCTGGACTGATCTGAGCGCGCAGCGTCGTAGAAGTGACGCAGGAACTCACTCTTTAAGGCTGTCCAAGTAGTATACTGGCCAGGTGCCAGTTGTCTCAGCCATGCACTAGCGTCTCCAGCAAGACTGTGCGGAAATAGCTTAAGGAACAGATAGTCCGGGCATACTCCTTCATACTTCATGCCAGTGACTATGTCCTCAAACTTGTCAATGTGATCCATAGGCTGCTCTGATTGAAGACCATGAAAAGCAATCTGCCTCATCAGTTGGTAATAGATGGTTTTTACCTCAAAATCATTCCTCTCGAAAGCAGGAAGCACTAGAGCTGCTCGGTTTGCATGAAACTCATCAGGTCTATTGTAGTCAGCTAGTGTCCTCTCATGAACTACAATCTCTCTACCTTGATCTTGCGGTTGTTGCTCAGGTTCAGGGGGGTCAGGGATTACATTTCCCTCAGCATCAACCCGATACCCAGCAGCATTGTACGGGTTATTATCTCGGTCCCTTAGGGTACCTTCAGCATCTGGCATCAAGATCAGACGTTCTCGAACCATTCTCTCTCTCTTTTCTCTTCTGATAGTCCTCTCA
This sequence comes from Orychophragmus violaceus, assembly GCA_030180135.1. Taxonomy (NCBI): domain Eukaryota; kingdom Viridiplantae; phylum Streptophyta; class Magnoliopsida; order Brassicales; family Brassicaceae; genus Orychophragmus; species Orychophragmus violaceus. The sequence goes on from CM058231.1 coordinate 84,233,981, forward strand.
AGACGTCCAAGTTCCTCTAAGTTGAGATTAACTAAGCTCGAGTTCGGATTACTTCGAGTGTTCTGCGTTGGCATAAACTGTCTGTAATCGTCCAGCAACGATCGATGCTATCAGTGAAACGATCGATTCAATCTCAAATCGCTCAGTGACGATCGATGCAAGGGTGCAACGATCGACGCAAGGCGAAATTCGTACATGCGACAGAGAGAAACAGAGAAAAAGTCAGCAAAAATAAAAAAAAACGAAAAACAAAAACGAAAAACGAAAAATTTCTAGTAAAACCCTAAGTTCGGTCCTATCGAAGACTCTAAGAGTCCCCGGCAACGGCGCCAAAAACTTGATAGGTCAAGAATTAATCCCTATACTAAACTGCAAGTGAACAGCAATGTCAAAGTAGTATATAGGGTTATCGAATCCACAGGGACACTTGGTCTCAAGAGAATCAAACTGTAGGGAATGAATTACTAGAAATAAGCAATGTGATTGTATTGAAAGCAGTGCGAGAAAGTAAATCAGTAGCAGAGATTATCGGTTGTGAAAGCAATTAATTAAAAGCGTCAAACCTAGGGTATTCTCAGGAAATCAGACTAGCAAACAGTTCATTCAGCAAGGATCTAATTAAGAACAGTTCTAGAACTCAAAACACAGATATAGAATTAACCAAATTCCTTTGCGATAATTCTCTAAGTCTAAGTGCAGCAAACCAAACTTCCGTTTGCGAGAACTAACAGATTAAACTAGCAATAAGTTCGAGTTTGATATGTTCACAATTATCCTAAACCAAACTTTCGTTTGCGCAAAGTTTAATTGCCCAATTTAATTAGTTCAGATTCCTAAACCCCACTTCCGTGACGTATTTAGCAACCTAAGATCTAGATTCTAATTGATCAGGTTAGAACTAGCTTTAAGCACAATTAAATTGAAGAACAGATATAGTTTGAATCCTTAACTGAATTTGAACAAGTCTAGCAAGTCATGAAATCCTATGTGAGAAACCCTAAGTCTAACTAGAAATCTACTCAGACATAGATAATGAAAACATGATCATATGAAAAGTAAATTGCATAAAAGAATAAGAGTAAAAAGGGGTTCGAAATCTTCTCCAAATACAGATGATGAATCAGGTTCAGATCAGCCCCAAAAGCTCTAAAATCCTCTGCTCTTAATTATGAAAGTGTATCTAATAAAAACTCTAAAAACTCTATTATATAGGCATAATCTCGGCCAGGGGCTTCTTTGTAAATATCAGGAACTTCTGGATCAAAGTGCAATATCTTGATTCTTCTAAACCGCCGAGTTTTGGCCCATCTCGCTGGTGCAACGATCGTTGCTAGAGTGCAACGATCGGTACCTTTCTCTGTTTCGTACAGTGAACTCTATCTCTCGGCCAAACACTCCAAAAATCTCCAAAATGCTCCATAATCTCCAATTTAGCTCCCAACCTGATTATACCTGTAAAAGACTCTAAAAGAACACAAAAGACACTAAAAACATACTTATATCATGGCATAAAACTAGTAAAAACCATGATATATCATTCTCATTAGTGGGTCATGTCTGATCATGTGTTCTCTAACACATATCTGTTGGAATTGTGTCCAGTAATCTCGGTACTGTCTCTAGAAAGTAAGAGTATGTCAATGATCAGACATAAGTCATATAATATTGGGGGTCATGATGGCTTGCTAGAGTCCGCTCATGATCTATAAGTCTTGGACTTATTGCCTTTATTATATGATCCCATATGGGTCACACGCCTAAGCTAACAGGAAAACGTGTAGGAACGGTTTAGCAGAAGTATGGTAAAAGTGCTAGGCATTTACTGTACTTAGAGAGAATAAAACGGTTTAGGTACTGTGTATCGATCGATGCACAAGGTGCATCGATCGATGCAGTGCCTGCAAGCCGTCGAGTTAAATTGGCATTTGGGCCAAATGGCCCAAAACGAACTGAACAAGTTTATATAAAGTTATGACGAGTTCAGGTCGAAAAGAAGCCCTAGCCGCGACTCTTTCTCTCTCTCTGCGCCTCCTCAAGCTCGGCCTAGCAGCCTCTCTTCCTGTGTGGTGTGCGTGTGTGAACCTCTGGAGGAGTTATCACTCGGTGGCTCTCTGATCTCTGACATACCATCCCTTTCCGCTGCAAAACAGGTATAAGGTGAGATCTATCATTGTTTCTATTCAAGAAGAACCTAGATCAGCACGTTTAGGATAATCTGAATCTGGAATTGAATCAGGATTCATCTAAACGACCCAACAGTGGTATCAGAGCTCTTGGTTCTGGTTTTTCTTGTTTAGATTCAAGTTTAGGATTGTTTTCTTGTTTAAGAAGTGTTTTGAATCAATTACTGATAAGAGAAATCACTCAAGCAACAAGGAATTGAAACCTGAACACACTTGAAATCGCAAAAACCAAACTATATTGATTTGGAATGCGATTTTTCGAAAGAATGCATCGACTGAGATCGCATTGCATCGATCGATGCAATGCATGGATCGATCGTTGCAACCGCGAGAGATTGACCACGATCGCATGGATCGATCAAACGATCGCATGGATCTGGCGAGAATCACTCGGCCAAACCTGATAACCGTTCGTGCACGCGTGAGAGCATCGATCGATGCAGGATCGATGAACGATCGTTGCAGGATCGATGCTGAGAGCATCGATCGATGCGGTTAGGGTTTTGGCTCGGTTTAATTTAATTAAAAATTAAACGTCTCGGTTTAATAAACAGATTTAATAATTTTATTAAATTCTGGTTAAACCGGGATAAGAAATCCAATGTCGAAATAATTATTGGATTTAGTGCCTAAACCAGGATTTTCTAATTTGATTTGGTTGGACCAAATAAATTGAGAAAATCCGGTTTAGTAAATAACCGGTTGACAATTGTGGTCATCGTAGTAATTAAAATTTGGTTAGACCAATTTTAATGAACCAGACCGGTTATGTCATTTAATTGGACAATTGGGTCATGTCTTGGACATGGACCAATTCTTGGGCCTCGGGCCAAGAAGTTAAAACAATTGGGCCAATTATTTGAGTCTTTCTTCAGATTAATTTAAAATTTATTTTATAAAATTATAAAGTCGATTTTAAATTAAAAGTTTCCAAATTTTGAAATTAGAAAGTTTCTTAAAATAGAAGTTTCTGAATTTGCATGTTTTGGATTTTAAGAAATTTCTAAAGTTAGAAAGTTTCCGTTTTTAGAAAGTTTCCAATTTTAGAAAGTTTCCGAAAATAGTAGGTTTCCAAAAATAGAAAGTTTCCCGAAATAGTAATCTTCTATTTTGGGAATGAAAATTTTAATAAACCTACAAACCTCAAACAATATCAAGCGTTGGATGTCTTGTCCAGGCTATGTCAGCTGTCAAAGCCCATTCAATTGTATTCATGGCCTTACAGTGTGAGGGTGTCTGCTTTTGCGTGGGTAAGACGGTTTGTGATTCATAAATGTCATTGGGAGTCCCAGACATTAATGATTACATGACTGTATAGTCTGGTTTTCTTGACTAGGCCATCGGGAGTCCCGGGCCTTGAGACATCAGAGTGGATTGGGCCTCGGGCCCAGATTCACAACTAAGAGTTATATCACGGATATAATTAGCCGATATAGGGCTTACCGATATAAGCTAAGGTTGGGTGACGGCCAGTGGCCCACTTTAATCTTAGTTATATGTGGATCTTGGAATCATTATATTCTATTGAGGGTAACTGATGTTATTGAATATAATGCATGATTAATTATATTAAATTTAATACGAGATTAATCATATTGAACATTTTAACTAATAACCTTTTTATTTATATATTTCAGCTATGACTACTACAAGCACACAAAACACATTCTCGATCCGGTCAGTTCTCGAGAAGGAGAAGCTGACTGGAACGAACTTCCTGACGTGGTCAAGGAACTTGAGGCTAGTCCTCAAGCAGGAGAAGAAGGACTATGTCCTTCGTGATCCCCTCCCCGAGAGGCCTCTTGCCAATGCCGCCAGGAATCTGCACAATGCTTGGGAAAAGCATTCGTCAGATGAAAATGATGTCTATTGCCTGATGTTGGCGACAATGACTGCTGAGCTGCAAATGCAGTTCGAGAGTGTATTGTCTCCCATCGAGATAATGGCAAGCCTGAAATCGCTTTTTCAGGAACAGGCTAGGACTGAGAGGTTCCAGACGGTTAAGAACCTCTTGGACTGTAAGTTGGCTGCGAATGCGGCAGTGAGTCCACATGTCTTGAAGATGATGGGTTATCTCGATCATCTTCAGAAACTCGACTGCCCAATCAGCCAGGAACTTGCCTGCGACATCATTCTGCAGTCTTTACCTGCAAGCTATGATCAGTTCATTCTGAACTTTAACATGCATGGTTTGAGTAAGACATTACCTGAGCTTCACGGAATGCTCAAGACTGCAGAGCCCAACTTGAGGAAAACCGCCAAGGACCCCAATGTGCTTATGGTGCAAAAGGGCAAGGGGTTTAAGAAATCCTCTGCTAAGGATAAGGGAAAGGCCAAGGCCGTCCAAGTCTCGGACAAGGACACGCCAAAGCCCAAGCCCAAGTCCAAGGCTGGGCCTACTGACATGTGCAGGTTCTGCAAAGAACTAGGGCATTGGAGAAGAGATTGTAAGAAATTCCAGGAAGGTCTAAAGGAATTGAAGAAGAAGACTTTCGAGACTTCTTCATCAGGTATTTTTGTTATAGAAGTTAATACAACTACTTCTGATAATACCTCATGGGTCATGGATACTGGTTGTGGGGCTCATATTTGTACTAATATGCAGGCACTCAGCAACAGTAGAAGGCTGAAGCAAGGACAAGTGGAGCTACGAGTTGGGAATGGAGCGAAAGTTCCAGCACTAGCTGTAGGCACATACTTGTTGTCTTTACCTTCGGGATTGATTTTAGAACTGAATAATTGTTATTTTGTACCTGCTATAAGCAGAAATATTATTTCAATTTCTTTGTTGGATTTGGAAGGTTATGATTTTTCAGTTAAGAATAAATTATGTTCCTTCAATCGCAACAATTTGTTCTATGGTTCTGCCCCTCTTTCGAATGGGCTTTACATACTCGATCAATCCGCGCCAATTTATAACATTAATACAAAACGGTTCAAACCTAATGAGGAGAACCAAACGTTTCTATGGCATTGTCGTTTAGGGCACATCAGCGAGAAACGCATCAAGAGGCTCCATTCGAATGGACTTCTTGGCTCATTCGACTTTGAGTCATGTGAGAAATGCGAATCCTGCATGATGGGCAAAATGACACGGGCCCCCTTTAATAAACCTAACGAGAGGGCCAGTGACTTATTGGGCCTGATACACACTGATGTGTGTGGCCCAATGTCCACAAATGCAAGAGGAAACTATCAGTACTTCATAACCTTCACTGATGATTTCAGTAGGTATGGATATGTTTATTTGATGAAACATAAGTATGAATCTTTTGAGAAGTTCAGAGAGTTCCAAAATGAAGTACAGAACCAACTTGGCAAAAGCATTAAGGCTCTTCGGTCCGACCGAGGAGGAGAATACTTAAGCCAAGAATTCAGTGATCATCTGAGAGAGTGTGGGATCGTATCCCAACTCACTCCTCCTGGAACACCACAATGGAATGGTGTGTCTGAGAGGAGAAATCGGACCTTATTGGATATGGTTCGGTCTATGATGAGTCACACAGACCTTCCAATATCCCTTTGGGGATATGCTCTGCTAACAGCAGTGTTCACTCTAAATAGAGCGCCATCAAAAGCAGTAGCAAAGACACCATATGAATTATGGACTGGAGAAGCTCCAGTGCTGTCTTATCTCAGAATTTGGGGTTGTGAAGCCTATGTCAAGAGATTGATCTCAGACAAGCTTACACCAAAATCTGACAAATGCTACTTCATTGGTTATCCACGGGAAACCAAGGCTTATTACTTCTATCTACGTTCCGAGAACAAGATTTTTGTTGCCCGGGATTGTAACTTTCTTGAGAGGGAGTTTCTCTCTAAGAAAGACAGTGGGAGTAAGGTACTGCTTGAAGAAATTCAAGCTGAACAGGATACTGCTCAACCTAATGAGGAAGAGCAGCAGGAGGACCTACAAGAAATTGTGGAGCCTGAACCTGTAGTACCAGAAGTTCGAAGATCCGGGAGGATCCGTCACGAGCCCGAGAGATATCAAGGATTCCTCGTGACTGACTGTCATGATCTTTTGATCATTGATGGTGAAGAACCATCGAACTTCAATCAAGCAATGATGGGCCCAGATTCCTCTAAGTGGCGTAAGGCCACTGATTCCGAAATGGACTCCATGTCGGTCAACCAAGTCTTTTCGTTGGTTGACTTACCTGCTGGTGTAAAAGCCATCGAGTGCAAATGGATCTTCAAGAAGAAGATTGACGTGGATGGAAATGTCCAGATTTATAAAGCCAGGTTGGTGGCAAAAGGTTTCAGACAGGTTCACGGTGTGGATTACGATGAAACCTATTCACCAGTGGCTATGATGAAATCTATTCGGATTCTACTAGCGACTGCAGCTTTTCATGATTATGAAATTTGGCAGATGGACGTGAAAACCGCCTTCCTGAATGGAATTCTAGAAGAGGATGTGTATATGACACAACCTGACGGTTACATAGATCCAAAGAATGCTGGGAAAGTATGCAAGCTTCATAAATCCATTTATGGATTGAAGCAAGCATCGAGGAGCTGGAATCTTCGTTTTGATGAAGCGATCAAGCAATTTGACTTCATCAGAAACGAAGAAGAACAATGCGTGTATAAGAAAACTAGTGGGAGCAAGATAGTATTTCTTATTCTGTATGTCGATGACATACTGCTTCTCGGAAACGACGTTCCAATGCTAAAGTCGGTAAAGGACTGGCTTGGAAGTTGTTTTTCCATGAAAGATATGGGTGAAGCCGCATACGTTCTTGGAATTAGGATCTATCGGGATAGACCTAAGAGGCTGATAGGCTTGTGTCAAGACTCATACATTGACAAAGTCCTACAAAGATTCAGCATGAAAGATTCCAAGAAGGGCTTCACGCCAATGGTGCATGGCACAACGCTAAGCAAGAAGCAGAGCCCTACATCGGCTGCTGAGCTTGAGCGCATGAAGAATATTCCTTATGCATCTGCAATAGGATCTATCATGTATGCCATGATCTGTACTCGTCCTGATGTTGCTTATGCATTGAGCATGACGAGTAGATACCAGTCAAATCCAGGTGAAAACCATTGGATTGCCGTAAAGAATATCTTGAAGTATCTAAGACATACTAAGGATAAGTTCTTGGTGTACGGTGGAAGTGATGTGCTTAAAGTCAGTGGATTCACGGACGCAAGTTTCCAGACAGACACAGATGATTTCCGGTCACAGTCCGGTTATGTCTTTTGTCTGAATGGCGGTGCAGTAAGTTGGAGAAGCTCCAAGCAGGACACCGTTGCTGATTCCACTACAGAAGCTGAATATATCGCTGCCTCAGAAGCAGCGAAGGAAGCTGTTTGGATACGAAAGTTCATTATGGAACTAGGTGTGATACCAAATGCGGCTGAGCCTCTGGCACTGTTTTGTGACAACAATGGTGCTATAGCTCAGGCAAAGGAACCAAGATCACACCAGAAATCCAAGCATGTTAAAAGAAGATTTCACTTGATACGTGACATCGTTAATAGAAAGGAAGTCAAGATCAGCCGAGTCCCGACAGAAGACAATGTCGCTGATCCGTTGACAAAGCCACTCCCAAGGCCTAAGCTCGAGTTTCTGACTAAAGCTGTAGGCATTAGAGACATTGAAATGTAATCTAAATTTGAGTGGGAGTTTTGTGTGCTTTATTTAGTTATTTGATATGTTCTTGTAAAACATTTTTATGTTTAATGAAATTATTATTTCAAGATTATTTTAACTGTGATGAAATAATCGTTCCAAAATGATATGAACCATTTTATAGGTCATCGAAGTAAATGACTTGATCTTGAGTCATCGAAGTCATTTAGCTTGATCATGAGACCCTATATTTGATAGATGTTTTATATCATCCTGTCCCTAGTCGAAGGTTGTTGAAATTGGAACACCAACAACCGTGTAAGACTGGATTGGTACGTGACTTATGACAAAGTCTCAATGTGTCATAGATGCTCGGCATCAAAGTCAGTACATAGGTGTATGTTGGGGAACATACGACCGGACAAGACCCGCTTATAAGAACTCTTCAGGATATTTATATCTGTGTCATAAGAGATTCTTACTACGACTATAGAGTATAGTCCTTAGACCTGAGTTCGCATGCATGTGACTGCACATGGACTGATGCACTTTGATCATTGTCTAACGCTATCGTTCTGCGATAGTTATAAGGACCTTGTTTGGGTACATCATGAAATGAGTAGTTTACAGTGATGGAACAAGGCGGGATTTGTCCCTCCAATATAAATGGAGTGAATATCTCTAGGCCAATCGGAGATTTGAATACTGGAAAATGCATGGCCATGCTCAAACGGACTTTCCCGAGTCGTTTGGATTGTCAGTATCAAATCAGAGTCCGATGAACAAGATTAGGCTTTATAAGGATGACATTAATCTTGCCTTATGACTAATCGAGATATTGAGACAAAAGGATTATGAATACAGAGATTCCAGTACAAGTGGGAGATTGTTGGAATTGTGTCCAGTAATCTCGGTACTGTCTCTAGAAAGTAAGAGTATGTCAATGATCAGACATAAGTCATATAATATTGGGGGTCATGATGGCTTGCTAGAGTCCGCTCATGATCTATAAGTCTTGGACTTATTGCCTTTATTATATGATCCCATATGGGTCACACGCCTAAGCTAACAGGAAAACGTGTAGGAACGGTTTAGCAGAAGTATGGTAAAAGTGCTAGGCATTTACTGTACTTAGAGAGAATAAAACGGTTTAGGTACTGTGTATCGATCGATGCACAAGGTGCATCGATCGATGCAGTGCCTGCAAGCCGTCGAGTTAAATTGGCATTTGGGCCAAATGGCCCAAAACGAACTGAACAAGTTTATATAAAGTTATGACGAGTTCAGGTCGAAAAGAAGCCCTAGCCGCGACTCTTTCTCTCTCTCTGCGCCTCCTCAAGCTCGGCCTAGCAGCCTCTCTTCCTGTGTGGTGTGCGTGTGTGAACCTCTGGAGGAGTTATCACTCGGTGGCTCTCTGATCTCTGACATACCATCCCTTTCCGCTGCAAAACAGGTATAAGGTGAGATCTATCATTGTTTCTATTCAAGAAGAACCTAGATCAGCACGTTTAGGATAATCTGAATCTGGAATTGAATCAGGATTCATCTAAACGACCCAACAATATCTATGTGATTGACTTTAATACTCTTATTAATGACTCCATGAAACATAGTCATCAGTCACCTCACATACTAGTCTCACGTGGTTGTTAATGTCCCATTTTAACAACCTCGACCAGGGACCAACATAATTCATGACAATCTTTGTTTATAGGGTTTCATGATCAAGTCACATACTTGATGACCTATAACATTGCCATGAATTATTTCGGGACTATTATTTAATAACAAATTAAATAATGCTGAAACAATTTCATTAAAATAACATAACCAAATTATGTTTTACGAACATCATGTCATAACTAAAACAAATATAACTCCCACTGAAAACAAGATCACATCTTAAGAAATCTAATGCCTACAGCAGCAGTGTGAAACTCATGCTTAGGCCTTGGGAGGGGCTTGGTCAGTGGATCAGCAACATTCTCATCCGTCGGGACTCTGCTGATAAGGTGATATCTCCTTTCTATGTGTTTGGATTTCTGGTGTGATTTAGGTTCCTTTGCTTGCGCAATGGCTCCATTGTTGTCACAATACAAAGCCACTGGCTCAGAAATACTAGGAATCACACCAAGTTCAGTGATGAACTTCTTGATCCAAACAGCCTCCTTTGCCGCTTCAGAAGCAGCGAGGTACTCAGCTTCAGTTGTGGAATCTGCTACAGTGTCCTGCTTGGAACTCTTCCAGCTGACTGCACTGCCATTCAGGCAGAAGATGTAACCAGATTGCGATCGGAAATCATCTTTGTCTGTCTGAAAACTTGCGTCTGTGTAACCACTTACTACCAGCTCATCACTTCCTCCATACACCAAGAATTTATCCTTAGTATTTCTCAAATACTTCAGAATATTCTTGACTGCTGTCCAGTGACTTTCACCTGGATCCGATTGGTATCTACTCGTCATGCTTAAAGCACAAACAACATCTGGACGAGTACAGAGCATGGCATACATGATGGATCCCAACGCCGAGGCATAGGGAATCCGACTCATCCGTTCTCGCTCAGCAGGTGTATCAGGACACTGCTTCTTGCTGAGACTTATGCCATAAGACATTGGTATGAAGTCCTTCTTGGAATCTTGCATTCTGAACCTGTGTAAGACTTTATCGATATAAGTGTCTTGACACAGTCCAATCAACTTGTTTAATCTATCTCTATAGATTCTTATTCCAAGAATATACGCGGCTTCTCCCATGTCTTTCATTGAAAAACAACTTCCGAGCCAAGTATTAACAGACTGTAACAACGGAACGTCATTTCCGAGAAGAAGTATGTCATCTACATACAACACGAGAAATGCAACTGCGCTCCCACTAGTCTTCTTGTAAACACATGGTTCCTCTTCGTTCCTGATGAAGTCAAACTTTTTGACTGCTTCATCAAAACGAAGATTCCAACTCCGAGATGCTTGCTTCAATCCATAAATGGATCGATGAAGCTTGCATACTTTCCTATCTGCATTTGGATCGATGAAACCTTCGGGCTGTGTCATGTACACATCCTCTTCCAGAATTCCATTAAGGAAAGCTGTTTTCACGTCCATCTGCCAAATCTCATAGTCATAATGAGCGGTTGTTGCTAGGAGAATCCGAATGGATTTAAGCATGGCGACCGGGGAATAAGTTTCTTCATAGACAATGCCATGAATTTGTTTGAAACCTTTTGCCACCAGCCTAGCTTTATATATCTGAATATTTCCATCCACATCAATTTTCTTCTTGAAAATCCATTTACACTCAATGGGTCTTTCACCATCGGGTAAATCAACCAAAGTCCATACTTGGTTCTGTGACATGGATCCCATTTCGGATTCAGCGGCTTTCAGCCACTTTTCGGAGTCAGGGCTCATAATCACTTCTTCAAAATTCGCTGGCTCGTCACTGTCAATGATCAACAAATCATGACAATTGGTTACGAGAAATCCATATCTCTCGGATTCGTGACGGATCCTTTCAGATCGGCGAATTTCAGGCTCCACAGACGCGGTTTCTACAACTCTTTGTAGAACCAACTGTTGCTCTTCCTCTACGGGTTGAGCAATTTCCTGCGGTTCTCGAACTTCTTCGAGTTGTACTTTACTCCCACTGTTTCTCTTGGAAAGAAACTCTCTCTCAAGAAAGACGCTGTTCCGAGTTATCTGTAATTAATCTCTTAACATAAACTTCACAACCCCAAATCTTCAGGAAAGACACATTCGGAACATTTCCAGTCCACATCTCATGTGGTGTCTTTGCAACTGATTTTGACGGAACCCTATTAAGTGTAAACGCAGACGTTTCTAGAGCGTATCCCCAAAAGGATAATGGAAGAGTTGAGAGACTCATCATTGATCGAACCATATCTAATAAAGTTCGATTCCTCCTCTCAGACACCCCATTCCATTGTGGTGTTCCAGGAGGAGTGAGTTGCGAAACAATTCCACAATCTCTCAAATGATCACTGAATTCTTGGCTTAAGTATTCTCCTCCACGATCTGATCGAAGAGCCTTAATACTTTTGCCAAGTTGATTCTGTACTTCATTTTGGAACTCTTTGAACGTTTCAAAAGATTCTGACTTGTGTCTCATTAAATAGACATAGCCATACCTGCTGAAATCATCAGTGAAGGTAATGAAGTATCGAAAATTTCCTCTGGCACTTGTGCTCATTGGGCCGCATACACATCCGTATGTATAAGGCCCAATAGGTCACTGGCCCTTTCATTTTGTTTGTTGAAAGGGGCCTTTGCCATTTTGTCCAGTAAACAAGACTCACATTTCTCACATGATTCATAATCAAATGAGCCCAAAAGCCCATCACTATGGAGCTTTTGAATTCGTTTCTCGTTTATGTGGCCCAAACGACAATGACATAGAAAAGTCTGATTCGTGTCATTTGATTTGAATCTCTTGGTGTTAATGTTATAGATTTGTGTGCTTTGGTTTAGAACATAAAGCCCATTCTCTAATGGGCTGCTACCATAAAATATATCATTGTAATCAAAAGAACAACATTTATTCTTAATTGAAAATTGATATCCTTCCAAATCCAAAACAGGAATAGAAATAATATTTCTGCTTATAGCAGGTACATAGTAACAATTATGAAGTTCTAAAACCAAACCAGAAGGTAAAGACAAGTTAAATGTTCCTACGGCTAATGCAGCAACTCTTGCTCCATTCCCCACGCGCAGGTCCACTTGTCCCCTTTCCAACATCCTACTGTTGCTTAGGCCCTGCATATTTGTACAAATATGAGCACCACAGCCGGTATCCAATACCCAAGAAGTAGAACCAGAAGTAGTAACATTTACTTCTATAACAAAAATACCTGAAGATGAAGTCTCGAAAGTCTTCTTCTTCTTCTTCTTCTTCTCTTCCAAGAATTTGTTGCAATTTCTCTTCCAAAGCCCAAGATCTTTACAGTAATGGCACTTATTAGTCTCAGATGGGCCCGGCTTGGGCTTCGGGGCTGGCGCAGGCGTGTCCTGGTTCTCAACCGGGACTGCCTTGCCCTTTCCCTTGCCTTTGCCAAGTTTCTTAAACTTCTTACCCCCTTGTACCATAAGTACATTAGGAGTGCCCTTCTTGATATTTGGCTCAGCTGTCTTGAGCATGCCATGCAGTTCAGTCAACGTCTTTGTCAAGTTATTCATGTTATAGTTCATAACAAACTGATCATAACTTGACGGTAGTGACTGCAGAATGATGTCAGTAGCCAACTCTTGGCTAATGGGACAATCCAGCTTCCCCAGGTTATCAATATAACCCATCATCTTAATGACATGAGGACTGACTGGACTGTCCTTTGGTAGCTTGCATTCAATGAGAGATTTAACCGTCTGGTATCTCTCAGTTCGTGCTTGCTCCTGAAACATGCTTTTCAGGCTAGTAATCATCTCCACTGGCGACTCCACGTTCTCGTATTGCTTCTGCAAATCCGAGTTCATGGTAGCCAACATGAGACAATTCACATCGACCACATCATTGGAATGCTTATCCCAAGCACTCCTTTCTGCATGTGCAACATTGGCTCTCGGTTTTTCAGGGAGAACAGTTTCCAAGACATAGTCCCTTTTCTCCTGCTTGAGAACAATTCTCAAGTTCCGATACCATTCGAGAAAATTCGATCCATTTAACTTGTCCTTCTCAAGGACGGATTGCAGGGAGAAAGAGTTATTATGAGTGTTAGTCATAGCTGAGAACAAAAAAAGGAAAAGGTTTAGTTATGATGTTCAAGAAATGAGAAGTCTTAACTTTTAAGAAAACTCGCATTATATCCAAACATTGCTTCCTCAGATGAATATAATGATCCAAGACTCATACTTCACTAAACTTGAGTGAGCCACTGGCTATCACCCAAATTTAGCTATCTAGGTAAGCAACAACTTTGCTAGTTATATCCAATATAACTCTTGGTTGTAGATTGACATCTTATGTCCAATCCACCTGATGTCTCTAGGCCCAAAACGATTTTGATAGCCCAGTCAAGTAAACCAATCTCTTAAGTCATGTAATTGTTGACACCTTGCACTGCAAGCCTATCAACACGATTACCTCCTGCCTTACTCATGTAATTGTGGACACCTTGCACTGCAAGCCTATCGCACAATGAAATGAGCCTTGACAGTTGAAAAGATTGGAAAGACATCACCTAAGCCACTTGATATTTGGTTGAGGAACGGAACCATTTAAAACGTTCAGTTTTATTATGTTTTAATTCTTTTAATTAATTGATTTAACTTGCTTTGGTTCTGTGATATCAGGTTCCATAACCTAAACCATCGAATTTGATGTCGACCGACACTACTATAGTGTCGATCGATTCAGAATAACCAAAACAATCCGCGATATCCGATCAATCCAATTGATCCAGTTTTGAATACCGGTCAGTGTCGATCGATGCTACATTAGCATCAGTCGATACCAACCTAATCAAACCAATCGCAATTAAACCATTCACTGTGTTCGACCATTATTAACCAAGCTCGATAACCGGTCCAATCCAATTGAACCGATTCATCAATATCGCGAGGTCTGTGCCGATCGACACTAGGCGAAACATATTTTATTCGGGTTATCCTTCTGTGTCGACCGATACCGGATTGGTGTCGATCGACACAGGATAAACCCTAATCGATTTTCAAGTCAAAAAACCTAAAACTAGATTTTCATGAAAACGAATTTTAGCAAGTTTGTATCAACCATACACAGATTCAGATTCAACTAATCCAATCAACATGCTACAGATTCAATGGAACCCTAAAGCTCTGATACCACTGAAGGAATTTCTAGCAGTTCCTAATCCAATTAGACAACCCTAGGTATAAATTCCAAGCCTAGGATCTAGGGTTCATGTAATTGAATCATTAGGATCTCATAATTACCTGGTGATTAGCAGCGGAAGATTTGCAGATAATCGAGATATGATCTCTAAAGGCTCTAGATCTCGTTTATCTGCAAATCTTCCGCTGCTAATCACCAGGTAATTCTGAGATCCTAATGATTCAATTACATGAACCCTAGATCCTAGGCTTGGAATTTATACCTAGGGTTGCCTAATTGGATTAGGAACTGCTAGAAATTCCTTCAGTTTTCTCCCTGGAAAACCTGAGCCAAACCCAAAGGAGTACATCAAAGCCATAACACTAAGAAGTGGAAGAGAGTTACAATCAAAAGAGCTCATTGAGGACAATGAGAATCGAGGTGGGGGGGATGGATTTTGAACTTGAAGGAGAAAAGGAAACCATTGGGAAAGAGAGGCATGATACAGAAGAAGTCAAATATATCAAAGGGAAAGGCAACATGTATGAAGAAACAAAGGAGAAAGCAAAATCCGGTTCAACCTCTACATCCAAGGAGAAAGTCTTTGTGCCACCAGCCTATGAACCCAAACTTTCCTTTCCTGGAAGGTTTAAGAAGCATCTCTTAGAGAAGTATAGAGCACTCTTTGACATGAAAATGGAGAAGATTCAGCTCACCATGCCATTGATGGATGCATTCATGCTTGTGCCTCAATACAGCAAATTCCTCAAATATGCAGTTAAGGAAATAACAAAAGAGATGGAAGGAATGGTTGTCCTAACCCACGAGTGTAGTGCCATCATCCAGAGAAAAACCAGTCCAAGGAAGCTAGAAGATCCAGGAAGCTTCACTCTACCATGCGCTTTGGGACCACTCTCCTTTGAGAGATGTTTATGTGATCTTGGAGCAAGTGTGAGCTTGATGCCACTCTCAGTAGCAAAGAGCCTTGGTTTCACACGCTACAAAGAGTGTAGAATCTCAGTTGTGTTGGCTGATAGGTCAGTGAGACTTCCAGTTGGCATGCTTGAAGATATTCCGGTCATGGTTGGTAATTTTGAGATACCAACAGATTTTGTGGTTCTGGAGATGGATGAGGAACCAAAAGACCCCCTGATCTTTGGGATACCTTTCTTGGCTATTGCCGGAGCCATCATTGATGTGAAGAAAGGAAAGATTGACTTACACCTGGGAAAGAACCACATCCTGAAATTTGACATCAATAAAGTCATGAAAAAACCAACAATTCAAGGGAAAGCTTTTTGGATTGAGACGTTGGATGCTCTAGCTGATGAGTACTTGGAAGAGCTTGCTATGGAGGACGCCCTGGAGACAGTATTGACCACCAAGGATAGCATGACTGAGCTGGTAGACAAGGAAGTGCAGGAGTATGCAAAACTTCTTGACTCTCGCAAAGTGATGAAAGAGGACAACCAGTTTTTGGAGCTACCCCAGAAATTCCACAACATCAAATCTATAGAGGGAGATAAAGAGACCAATCCAGCCACCACGACTGATCTTAGCCAAGATGATGATTGGAGTGAACTGAAGGCACCCAAGGTAGAACTCAAGCAACTCCCGGATGGGCTAAGGTACGCTTTCTTAGGACCTAACTCATCATACCCTGTCATTGTGAGTGAGAACCTTGATGAAAATGAACTGAATTTGCTCCTAAATGAACTAAGGAAATATAGGAGAGCCATAGGGTACTCACTAGATGATATAAAGGGACTGTCACCTACACTTTGCACCCATCGAATCCACTTAGAAGATGAAACTATGACTTCAATTGAACACCAAAGAAGACTAAACCCGAATCTGAAAGAAGTCGTAAAAAAGGAAATTCTAAAACTCTTGAATGCTGGCATAATCTTTCATATTTCAGATAGCACATGAGTATCACCTGTTCATGTAGTTCCTAAGAAGGGAGGAATAACTGTTGTTAAAAATGAGAAAACGAACTAATCCCTACAAGAACTATAACTGGACATAGAATGTGCATTGACTATAGGAAGTTGAACTCAGCCACCAGAAAGGACCATTTCCTCTCCCATTCATTGACCAAATGCTTGAAAGACTTGCGAACCATCCATTATATTGCTTCCTTTATGGGTACAGTGAGTTTTTCCAAATACCCATTCACCCTAATGACCAGGAAAAGACGACATTTACATGTCCCTATGGCACCTTTGCATATCGAAGGATGCCATTCGGTTTATGTAATGCTCCATCAACCTTCCAAAGATGCATGATGTCGATCTTTTCCGACCTAATTGAAGAAATGGTAGAAGTTTTTATGGATGATTTCTCTGTATATGGTTCTTCGTTTACTGCTTGTTTTTCTAACTTGTGCAGAGTACTTCAACGTTGCGAGGAGACAAACTTAGTGCTGAATTGGGAGAAGTGTCACTTTATGGTGAAGGAAGGAATAGTTCTTGGGCACAAAATCTCAGAGAAAGGAATTGAAGTAGACAAGGCCAAGATAGATGTGATGATGGGGTTACAACCGCCAAACTCAGTCAAAGGGATCAGAAGTTTCTTGGGACACGCTGGTTTCTACCGACGGTTTATCAAGGACTTTTTAAAGATTACAAGGCCTTTAACAAGGCTGCTGTGCAAGGAAACAGAGTTCATTTTCGATGAAGAGTGCCTAGAAGCGTTCAACAAGATAAAGAGTGCAATTGTGAGTGCACCGATAGTGCAAGCTCCAGACTGGGATCTCCCCTTTGAGATTATGTGTGACGCGAGTGACTATGCAGTTGGAGCAGTTTTGGGCCAGAGGAAGGACAAGAAGCTCCATGTGATCTACTATGCAAGCAGAACTTTGGATGACGCTCAAGTCAGATATGCAACTACGGAGAAGGAGCTCTTGGCGGTAGTATTTGCGTTCGACAAATTCAGATCATACTTGGTGGGTTCGAAAGTGGTTGTATACACAGACCATGCGGCTTTAAGGCACTTGATAGCCAAGAAGGAGGCTAAACCGCGGTTGTTGAGATGGATACTTCTACTCCAGGAATTTGACCTTGAGATACAAGACAAGAAAGGCATTAAGAATGGAGTGGCTGATCACTTGTCAAGGCTGAGGATTGACGAGCAAATACCGATATATGACTCTCTACCGGAAGAACAACTTCTCATGATTCAGAGCTTGAAAGAAGGATATGACATGGCCTTGAAGATGGAGGAAGTGAAAGGCTTAAAAGAAGAGCAGTTGCCTTGGTATGCAGATTTCGTCAATTACCAAGCATGTGGTAAGGAACCCCCAAATCTCAGCAGCTATCAAAAGAAGAAGTTGTACAGGGATGTTACTCGCTACTATTGGGACGAGTCATGCCTATATAAGAGATGCTCAGATGGTCTCTACAGGAAATGCGTACCAGAAGAAGAAGTGGAAGGGATCTTGTATCACTGCCACGGTTCAGAGTATGGAAGACACTTTGCATCCTTCAAAACTGCTACAAAGGTCTTACACTCAGGTTTTTGGTGGCCCAACCTGTTCAAGGATGCTCACAACTATGCTTCAAAGTGTGACGCTTTCCAAAGGAAAGGCAACATTGGGAGGAGAAACGAAATGCCACAAAACCCCATCTTGGAGGTTGAGATATTCGACGTATGGGGGATTGACTTCATGGGACCTTTCCCATCCTCATATGGGAACCAATATATTCTGGTAGCAGTGGAATATGTGTCCAAATGGGTGGAAGCCATTGCAAGTCCTAAAAATGATGTCAAAGTAGCTATCAAGCTATTTAAATCAATCATATTTCCCAGGTTTGGCATCCCAAGAGTTGTGATCAGTGATGGAGAAACTCACTTCATCAATAAGGTGTTTGAGAATCTAATACAAAAGTATGGGGTGAAACACAAGGTTGTTACGCCTTATCCCCCTCAGACCAGTGGACAAGTTGAAGTATCTAACCGGCAGATAAATGTTGGAATTATGTCCAGTAATATCTGTACTGTCTCTAGAAAGTAAGAGTATGTCAATGATCAGACATAAGTCATATAATACTGGGGGTCATGATGGCTTGCTAGAGTCCGCTCATGATCTATAAGTCTTGGACTTATTGCCTTTATTATGTGATCCCATATGGGTCACACGCCTAAGCTAACAGGAAACTATGAAGGAACGGTTTAGCAGAGGTACGGTAAAAGTGCTAGGCATTTGCTGTGCTTGGAGAGATAGAAGGGCCTGATTAAATCCAAGGGATTTAATCAGACTGGAAATTGGGCCCAAAAGCCCAAAAGGAATTAGGCATAAGTTTTATGATTAAAACTTAACCTAGCCACCTTTTTCCCCTTAAGCTTCTGCGCCAACTCTCTCTCTCTCTGCGGCCTCCCTCCTCTCGGTCTAGCAGCCAATTTCCTGCAGTGTGCGTGTGTGAGCCTTTGGAGGAGCTATCTCTTGGTGGTTCTGCTGATCTCTGACCCGTACCTCCTCTTTCCGCTGCAAAACAAGGTAACAGGTGAGATCCTTTATGATTCCTGCAAGAGAACCTAGATCCAATCTGTTTAGGTGAGTTTAATCTGAAGAATTAAATCAGGATAAACACTAAACGAATCCTTCAGTGGTATCAGAGCCATTGGTTCTATTAGGATTTCTTGTTTAGAATCATGTTTAGGTTGTTTAGAAGTGTTTGAATCAATCTATTGATAAGAAAAACACTTAAGAAACAAAGAATTAAAACCTAAACTAGAAATCGCATGATCCGATCTATATGAATCGGTTTGCGTCGTAGTATTGATCGCCAAAGGATCACACGTCCGGATCAAGTCGCGTCGCGTCATCCGATCATGGATCGGTATGCGCGAGAGATGGACCGCGAGTGATGAACCGATCGGGACAGCCGATCGCATGGATCGATCACGGATCGATGTCATGGATCGACAGCGATCGCGTCATGATCGCACGACCCGAGCTCGCAGATCGCTCGTCTCTCGTCCCGTCCCGTCCCGTCTCTCTCGCGTCACGACCCGCCATCCCGTCCCGATCACAACCCGAGCTCGTCCCGATCGTGAGGCTTACGGCCGTCCCGATCGCGTGATGCAAGCGGCCATCCCGAACGTGATCGTTTCACGTGACCTAATTGGTCGGTTCGTTTTGGCTCAAGCCGGTTCGGTTTGGCTTGTGATGGTTCGGTTTAAAACAATTAAAATCTTAATCGTCACGGTTTAATAAACAGACTTAATAAAATTTATTAAGTTCTGGTTAAACCGTGATAAAAAATCCAAAGTCGTAAAATTGGATTTAGTGCCTAAACCAGTGATTTTCTAATTTGATTTGGTTGGACCAAATAAATTGAGAAAATCCGGTTTAGTAAATAACCGGTTGACAATTGTGGTCATCGTAGTAATTAATTTTGGTTAGACCAATTTTAATGAACCAGACCGGTTATGTCATTTAATTGGAAAATTGGGTTATGTCTTGGACATAGACCAATTCTTGGGCCATGGGCCAAGAAGTTAAAACAATTGGGCCAATTATTTGAGTCTATTCTTCAGATTTAATTTAAAAATTTATTTTATAACTAAAATTTAATTTTAAATTAATAAGTTTCCAAAATCTGAAATTAGAAAGTTTCTTAGAATAGAAGTTTCTAGATTTGCATGTTTTGGATTTTAGGAAATTTCCATTATTAGAAAGTTTCCAATTTTAGGAAGTTTCCAATTTTAGAAAGTTTCCAAAAATAGTAGGTTTTCAAAAAGGAAAGTTTCCCAAAATAGTAATCTTCTATTTTGGGATAAAATTTTAATAAACCTACAAACCTCAAATAATATCAAGCGTTGGATGTCTTGTCCAGTCTATGTCAGCTGTCGAAGCCCATTCAATTGTACTCATGGCCTTACAGTGTGAGGGTGTCTATTTTTGCGTGGGTAAGACGGTTTGTGATTCATAAATGTCATTGGGAGTCCCAGACGTTAGTGATTACATGACTGTATAGTCTGGTTTTCTTGACTGGGCTATCGGGAGTCCCGGGCCTTGAGACATCAGAGTGGATTGGGCCTCGGGTCCAGATTCACAACCAAGAGTTATATCACGGATATAATTAGCCGAGATAGGGCTTACCGATATAAGCTAAGGTTGGGTGACGGCTAGTGGCCCACTTTGATCTTAGTTATATGTGGATCTTGGAATCATTATATTCTATTGAGGGTAACTGATGTTATTGAATATAATGCGAGATTAATCATATTAAATATAATACGAGATTAATCATATTGAACATATTAACTAAAATTCTTTTTATCTTATATTTCAGTTATGACTAGCACAAACAATCAAAACACTTTCTCGATCCGGTCTGTCCTTGAGAAGGACAAACTGAACGGATCAAATTTCTTGACTTGGTCGCGGAACCTGAGGCTAGTCCTCAGGCAGGAGAGAAAGGACTATGTTCTTGAGAGAGCTCTCCCCGTGAGGATCGGGTCCAATGCCTCCCATGCAGTATATGATGTTTGGAATAAGCATTATAATGATGCGGTAGATGTGCGTGGTCTGATATTGGCTACCATGGACTCAGACTTGCGGAAGCAATATGAGAACATGGAGTCGCTAATAGAGATGATCAGCAGCCTGAAATTGAAATTTCAGGAGCAGATAAGAGTGGAGAGATACCAGTTGGTTAAGTCTCTCACTAGCTGCAAGCTACCAAATGATCATCCAGTGAGTCCTCATGTCAGTAAAATGATGGGTTACATTGATAACCTGAGGAAACTAGATTATCCAGTTAGTCAAGAATTGGCAACTGAGATCATTCTGCAGTCACTGCCGTCAAGCTATGATAAGTTCAGAAGGAACTATATCAAGAAAGGCTTAACGAAGACGCTGACTGAACTGCATGATATGCTCAAGACAGTTGAGCCAAACGTGAAGAGTACCCTGAATAATCTCATGAAGGAGAAGGGTAGGTTTACTAAACCTAATGCTGACAAGGGTGAAGACAAAGTTGTCCAGATTTTGAATCATGGCAAGTGTGTGTCTTCTGAGCCCAAGTCAGATACCTCTTACGTTGGTAAGTGCTGCTACTGTAAAGAGACAGGGCATTGGAAGAGAGATTGCATTAAATTCATGGAAGATGATGAGGAGTTGAAGTTGATGTATGAGACTACATCCTCAGGTATTCATGTTATTACTTCAAGTTCTACCTTATAGGTATTGGATACTGGTTGTGGCACTGATATTTATGATAATATGCAGAGCCTAAGCAACAGTAGAACGTTGAAGGAAGGACAAGTGGAGCTGCATGTCTGGAAGGAGCTATGGATGCTGCCTCAGCAGTAGGGTTTTCACTTGTAGATGCCTTTGAGGCTTGGCTTTGTATTAAGTAATTGCTACAATGTACCTGTTTTAAGCAGAGTTGTCTTTCATTTTCTTGTAAGAATTTGAATGTTTTTCATTTTGATAAAAGACAAGTTTTGTTCTTTTGATCTTAATGAAATATTAATTGTAGCACCCTATTCAAGGAATGGGTTTTATATCTTAAACCAAAGAGTGCCTAAATGTAACATAAATACCGAATTGGTTTAAATCTGATGAATTAAACCTGATTTTTCTTGGCGTAAATGTCTTGGTCACATAGAGTAAGTCGGATTCAGAAACCCCATAGTTATGGACTTTTGGGCTCATTTGATCGGATATCTTATGAGACTTGAATTCTGCTTACTAGACCAAAAGACAAAGGGCCCATCTTAGCCGAGCTAGAAAAAAGCCCAAAGGCTTATTGGAGATTGAACATACTCATGTATGTGGTCCGATGAGCAGTAATGCCAGAGAAAATTTCCTGTACTTCATTGTCTCTACTAATTACTTCAGTGAGTAAGACTGTGTTCATTTGATGAGACACAAGTCGGAATTCTTTGACATGGTCGAAAGAGTTCCAGAATGAG
This sequence comes from Orychophragmus violaceus, assembly GCA_030180135.1. Classification (NCBI taxonomy): domain Eukaryota; kingdom Viridiplantae; phylum Streptophyta; class Magnoliopsida; order Brassicales; family Brassicaceae; genus Orychophragmus; species Orychophragmus violaceus. Next base: position 84,256,475 of record CM058231.1, read on the forward strand.
GTATAGAATCTGAGTGACAGAAGTATTAAGACTCTGGATTAGATCACGAGTGAGAATACTTGAGTCATTAATGGTGTGATCATCTGAATGAGTGTGAAGTCGTTTCACAGCTCAATTCTCCTGAAAACCTTGAGGTATTTCTGTGAGAAAGAATCAAATCTTATTAGAAATGATTAAAGATGAGTCACACGAATCTTCCATGATATTCTTTAAGAATAACGCTCTAGAAATATCTAAGTTTACGCTGAAATAGTTCCACCAATATCAGTTGAAAGACACCACGTAAATGTGGATTGGAATCGATCCAAATTCGTCTTTACTGAGTATTTGTAGTTGTGCTACTTCACTGGTTGTCCTAGGGAAACCAAGGCTTGTTACTTTTACGTCCATTCTGTTTTCTAAGAAAGGAAGTTACTTTCCAAGAAGAACAGTGGGAGTAAAAGTATAACTCGAAGAAATTCGAGAAATACAGGAGGCTGCTCAACCTGTTGAGGGAGAGCAACGGATGGATTTACAGATTTCTGTAGAATCTACACCTGTAGAGCCTGAAGTTCGCAGATATGAATGAATCAGTCACTAATACGAGAGTGATTTCTCGTCATTAGTTGAACCTGATGATCATTGAAAGTTCGCATGATCTGATGATCATTGAAAGCGACGAATCTGCGAAATTCAAAGAAGCGAAAGTGAGCCCGGACTCCGAAAAATTACATTTTGTGTAAGTTGGCTTCATCGATCCATTCATGGATGGAAGCAAACATATCGGAGTTGGAATCTTCGTTCTGTTGAAGCAGTCAAGGTTTTGACTTGAACAGGAACGAAATGGAACTGTGCGTTTACTAATTGATAAATGGGAGCGATATTGCATTTCTCATATTGTATGTCGATGACATACTGATTCTCGGAAATAACGTCCCAATGCTGCAGTCGGTAAAGGACTGGCTTGGGAGTTGGTTTTATGATTGACATGGGTAAAGCCACGTAGTTCTTGGATTTTGGATCTAAAGATAGAGATCCAAAAGAGCTGGTAGGACAAAGTCAGGATTCTTAAATTGACAAAGTCCTACACGTTTTCAGCATTCCAAGAAGGGTTTTATGCCAATGTCACATGGCATTACGTTAAGCAAGATACAGTGTCCTACGACAACTGCTGAGCTTGAATGCATGGATGAGATTCCATATGCGTCGGCAATTGGATCTATCATGTATGCCATAAAACGTACTTGTTTGATGTTGTTTTAATGTTAAGCAAGACAAGTAAAGACCAGTCAAATCCAGCAAAGAATCACTGGATTGCCGTAAAGAATATCCGAAAGTATTTGAGGAATACTTAGGATAAGTTCTTGATTTACGGAGAAAGTGAGGTGCTACGAGTCGGTAGAGTCTGAAAGGCAAGTTTTCCAACGGACAAAGATGATTTCCGGTCACAGTCCGGTTATATCTTGTGCCTATCTGGAAGTGCAAGGCACTGTTGCTGACTCCATGACTTAAGCTGAACATTTCGCAGCTTGGGAAGCGGCGAAAGAGGTTGTTTGGAAAGAAGAGTTCATCACTGAACTTGATGTGATTCCCAGCATAGATGAGACTAGCTGCACATCAAAGATCCAAACACCTTGAGGGTAGGTATAAACTATTCCATGAGATAAATGACAGAGATGTTAAGTAGATCAGCAAGTTTCAACGAATGAGAACGTTGCTAATCTATTAACGAAGCCACTCCTTAGGCCTAAGCACGAGTCGCGGACTGTAGCTGTAGGATAAGTGAAATTAAGATGTAGTCTTAATTTCAGTGGGAGTTAGTAAAGGGCTTTATTTAGTTATTGATATGTTCTTGTAAAACATTTTAAGATGTTTAATAAAATTATTTTATGATTATTTTAACTGTGATGAAATAATCGTTCCAAAGTGATATAAACCATTTTATAGGTCATCGAAGTAAGTGACTTGATCTTGAGTCATCAAAGTCATTTAGCTTGATCATGAGACCCTATATTTGATAAATGGCTTATATCATCCAGTCCCTAGTCGAAGGTTGTTGAAATTGGAACACCAACAACCGCGTGAGACTAGATTGGTATGTGACTTATGACAAAGTCTCAGGATGTCATAGATGCACGACATCAAAGTCAGTACATAGGTGTATGTTGGGGTACATACGACCGGACATGACCCGCTTATAAGAACTCTTCAGGATATTTATATCTGTGTCATAAGAGATTCTTACTACGACTATAGAGTATAGTCCTTAGACCTGAGTTCGCATGCATGTGACTGCACATCAACTGATGCGCTTTGATCATTGTCTAACGCTGTCGTTAAGCGATAGTTATAAGGACCTTGTTTGGGTGTATTATGAAATGAGTAGTTTACAGTGATGGAACAAGACGGGATTTGTCCCTCCAATATAAATGGAGTGAATATCTCTAGGCCAATCGGAGATTTGAATACTGGAAAATGCATGGCCATGCTCAAACGGACTGTCCCGAGTCGTTTGGATTATCAGTATCAAATCAGAGTCCGATGAACATGATTAGGCTTTATAAGGATGACATTCATCTTGCCTTATGACTAATCGAGATATTGAGACAAAAGGATTATGAATACAGAGATTCCAGTACAAGTGGGAGATTGTTGGAATTATGTCCAGTAATCTCTGTACTGTCTCTAGAAAGTAAGAGTATGTCAATGATCAGACATAAGTCATATAATACTGGGGGTCATGATGGCTTGCTAGAGTCCGCTCATGATCTATAAGTCTTGGACTTATTGCCTTTATTATGTGATCCCATATGGGTCACACGCCTAAGCTAACAGGAAACTATGAAGGAACGGTTTAGCAGAGGTACGGTAAAAGTGCTAGGCATTTGCTGTGCTTGGAGAGATAGAAGGGCAATCAGACTGGAAATTGGGCCCAAAAGCCCAAAAGGAATTAGGCATAAGTTTTATGATTAAAACTTAACCTAGCCACCTTTTTCCCCTTAAGCTTCTGCGCCAACTCTCTCTCTCTCTGCGGCCTCCCTCCTCTCGGTCTAGCAGCCAATTTCCTGCAGTGTGCGTGTGTGAGCCTTTGGAGGAGCTATCTCTTGGTGGTTCTGCTGATCTCTGACCCGTACCTCCTCTTTCCGCTGCAAAACAAGGTAACAGGTGAGATCCTTTATGATTCCTGCAAGAGAACCTAGATCCAATCTGTTTAGGTGAGTTTAATCTGAAGAATTGAATCAGGATAAACACTAAACAAATCCTTCAATAAAAGCCATCTTGGAGAAGACCGTCGAAAGCTCTAGGAAGGACTGGGCTAAAAAGCTAGATGATGCACTCTGGGCATACAGAACAGCGTTCAAGACACCTCTCAGAACTACCCCATTCAACCTCTTGTATGGAAAATCATGCCACTTACCAGTCGAAATGGAGTACAAGGCGATGTGGGCAGTGAAGTTATTGAACTTTGACCTTAAGACAACAGCTGAAAAGCGACTTATCCAACTCCATGAACTTGATGAAATCCGACTGGATGCCTATGAGAACTCAAGGATCTATAAAGAAAGAACCAAGGCATTTCATGACAAGAAGATTGTCAAGAAGGAATTCAGAGCAGGAGATCGAGTGCTATTGTACAACTCCCGGTTGAGACTGTTTCCCGGGAAGCTTAAGTCAAGATGGTCTGGCCCATTCTCAGTCAAGGAAGTACGACCATATGGAGCAGTCATTCTACTCAACAAGGACGGAAGTGAGTTCACAGTGAACGGACAAAGGCTCAAGGTCTACTCAGCCTCAAACCCCATAGAAGAAGAGGTAACGATTCTTCTCGCGGAACCAACCACAACCTAAGAAGTAAGAAAAGTCAAGCTCGAGACTTAAAACAAGCGCGCTTGGGAGGCATTCCCATGTTATCCTTTGTATATGCTGTGTGAATTTTCTTTGATTTGATTTGATTGGTGTGTTTTTGTATGATTTTTATGTGTGTTTTAGTTTTGTGTGTAAGTTTTCTGGCATTTGGAAATGAGCGGAAGCAAGGATGACCTTAAAGAAAAGCCGGATCAAGGAAAGAAACTCACAGCGGCCACCCACAGCGGGGTACCCAGACCGTTGTGAGGTACATGCAGAACGACTATTTCCGCAGCGGCATGCACAGCGAGGACGGCCAGCCGGTGCGGATAAAAATTTTCACAGCGGCCACGCGCAGTGGGCTACTCAGGCCGCTGTGAGAAAGTTTTGCGAAAGACCGATTTTCGCAGCGGCACGCGCAGCGGGGTCCTCCAGCGGCTACAGGTAAGGAAAACCCACAGCAGCCACGCGCAGCGAGGTACGCAGGCCGATGTGGAGAAAGTATGCGAACTGGACTTTTTCGCAGCGGCCCATGCAGCGAGGGGCTTAGGCCGCTACAGGTAAAAAAACCCCCACAGCGGCATCTGGCAGCGAGGTACCCAGGCCTCTGTGAGGCTATTTTTCGCCCATTACCTTCGCGACCCAGTCTCTCTCTCTCTCTCTGTTCTTCTCAAAACTCCATTTTTCTTCAGAGCTATAGAACTCGATTTCTCTCGATTCTAAACGGATTTCAGTGATTTCTTGTGCTTTAACTCGCGATTTCTCATCATCTCCTTGGCTATAATCATAATATGTCATCAAATCGAACCAAGGTATGAGATTTCAAAACCATTATTCTGTCAATTCGAAGAACTATCGGTTAAATTCCATTGAATTCGAATTTTCAGTTTCTAGGGTTCTTGGTGAAAATTGAAATTTGGGGAAAATGTGATTTGATTGTTCCTAAGGCTTTGTTAGGATGTCTTGACCATAGTTTGCAAAAGGAACCATGCCAAATTCATAAAGCATTGAAATTTATGTGGAAAAAGAGAGAACCTCATTAAGAACATAATGAAAGCTTGCAATGTAGCTGAGATTTGAGTTGAGGATAATTTCAAGAAGTAGTTTGGACTTCATAATTGTCTATATGTGGAATGTTTGAGAAATTGTTGATTGGAAACTAAAATGCTCAGTAAAATGCTCAGATTTTAGGCATTACTTTTGGGTTGTTGTTTAAAATATGGATTGATCACTTTGAATTTGCATCTATACAGATGGCAAGGAGTAAAACGAGAGCTGGCCATGGAGAGCAAAGCACACAGACTCATCGCTCTGGTAAAGAACCTGCTGTTCAACATGAGGAGGAAGAGGAAATGCTTGAACTCTCAACCAGTAGTGACGAAGAAATAGGGAAACAGAAAAGGAAGAAAGTAGCAACAAAGAAACCAGCACAGAAGAAGAAGAAGAAGAAGAAGGTCCCTAAGAGCTACACTTTTGGGCAGATACGGAACAAGCTGGAGCCATACAAGTGGACAGAGACAAAGTTCGGGGATCCCGAAATCTGTAAGAAGCTGGGAATCTATGAAGATGTGATGACTATGCTGCGAGCGATGAGCTTGGAGAGCTTGATGGGAGAAGTCTATCCGGTGTATAGTACACCATGCTATCAGTTTATGTGTGCGTATCGGGTAGTGGAATACATGGATGAACCTTCAGAGGAGAACGGATTTGGACACATAACCTCATCTGCAATGGGCGAAAGCACCAGATAAGTTTCAAACAGATATCCTAGTTACTTGGATTCATAGATATGTGGAACAACCAGCTGCCAGAGATTGGACTCCTCCCCACGGTGATGTGGAGCACGATATCCAGGACTCCCTACGAGACCAGAAATATGAAGAACTCAGATATTGCACACCCAGCCATCCGATATGTAGAGAAGCTGCTGGCTTACACCTTGTTTGCAAGGAGGGAGAACAACAAGGTGTTGGAAGAAGGGCTGAGGTTTTTGGCAGTGGGTCTACAGCCGGTAATGACAGAGTTTGATGTCCCGGAGATCAACTACGGGAACTACCATGAGCTGGGTATGGTAGGATATTTTATGAAACAATTATCGGCTATGAGAAAGAAGGCATTGAGGTCACATGACAGGACACCGGTGTTCAGATTTGGAGGATTATTAACACCGATCTTCAGAGCGTTAGGAATCCCGCTGGTCAATGGGAAACCATCATCAAGGTTAGACGAGAGCCATCTTAACATGACTTACTTCCTTGCTGGAAAGATCGAGGACCGAATCGCTTACACCTTCAGGGCCGGTCCGCAGCAAACCGCGAATGTGCTTCTCCCAAACCTGGCCATTACTTCTTTGCAGGACAAGAACAACATAATGTTCTCATCTGACCCACGCTACTTCCACAGCACCATTGTAGAACCGCTTGAGTCGCTGAACAAAAGGAAGAAAAGGAAAGCCACTGAGAGCTCTTCACAGGGTATGGAAGAAGGTGCAAGCAGCGGAGCAGGTCCACCTACTGAGCCAGTAGAGGATGCTGAGCAGATCAGACCACCGAGTACGGTCTACGGGACTGCTCGTTATCGTCTCCATGCTTCCGATGAAGTAATTCAGGGAGAACAGTTGAGGAGGGCTCATAGCTACATCCGGAAGTTGGAACGCTGGAACAAGCTTCAGGACCGGACCATTGGGAAGCTGGTGGAGCTTGGACGTAGGACAAATAATGTATACAAGGAGAAGACGAAGGCACTGAAGCGTCAGGTTAAGTACATGGCTTATATGCTAACGGGAAGAAGGGGAAAGTCCAAAAGCCCGAAGGCTACTCGTCAAGCGAGGAAGAGGCAAGCTCGGAGGATTTCCCGAGGCAGCAGTACCAAGGAAAAGGTACCATCTCATCTAGCAGAGCACCTGGTCGCACTCCCCTTGATGAGCGACGCCGCAGAGCCAGACGCCACATCCCACCGCCATCACCCGGGTCTAGCAACGAGTCCCTATCCTTAGGAGAGGACGAGGACGACACCGCACCTCCTGACTACTGAGGTAACCACCACCACTTTGTACATAGTTTTCATTTTCTTTTTCTTTTACCATCTTTATCTCTCCTAGATTTGCTTCCACACCGAGACGGTGTGAAGTAAGTTTTGGGGGGGGAGGGGGTGATCATCTAATCATTTTTCTTTTGTTTTATCTTTGTGATTGAGTTATTGCATTTGTGTGTTGCATTGTGAATAGTTATGATTTTGAAGAAAAAAACAAAAAAAAATTTGAAAAATTTGAAAAAAAAACATAAAAAGGATGTAGTTTCATATTTATTTCTCTCTAAGGATTGAGTCTAGTAGCATTCTAGATTGCATTTGCATATGAGACAATGATTTAATTGCCCTGTAAGAAATCTAGACTTTAGAATTCAACATGATGCCCTTGAAAATCATAATATGTTGCTTAAACAATCCTTGAAACTCTTGTACATTTCGAGCTTTGATCACACCACTCGAATCTATTTGTTAAGTTTGATACCCTCAACTTTGAAACTAACTCAATTATTTGGACTTTAATGAACTTAAATTTCTCACTTATGGGTTTTTGATGCTTGATCATGGTCACCATATACACACTAGGATTATCTTTTACCTCATTTTACCACCCTTTGTTAATCGAAGTGGCCATTCTCACTCTTAGGATGGTTTCCACACCATAGATTGATTGAGTGAGGCCTTTTCTTGATAATGCTAACATGTGTAAAAGGTTAAAAGTATGAGAACGACAATGATTAGCTCTCATAGGCTAGTCTAGGAGTTCACATAATTGATTAGCATTTGGGGCATTAGCACTTGAAATGGGAATGGGAGTGAAGTAAAAGAAAGAGTGAAATGAGAAGTAAAAAGAAAAAGAAGAAACCATAATGGCTTGTGAAGGGAAACACTTGGGAAGTTGAGATAAAATGGGAAAAACTCTAAGTACGGAATGAATAGAAATCAAAGAAAAAGAGTCTTAGTGAATTGAAAGAATAACTTCTCAAGACCCAAACACGAAAAAGGGGTCAAATGGTTTAAGTTTGAAAAGAATGGGAGATTGGTTAAAATAGTAATAAGATTGGGAAACACTTTGGGAAGACAATGAGAGTTAAGAATTGTATGCATAAATTGTTCTTGTCTTGCCACATTTTACATAATGTTTAGCATTCCTTTTCTTTGAGAGTTAGCCACTAAATAAGATAACATAACCCTTCTCTAAACACCATTTGAAGCCTTTTTATGCCAAGCCAATTGATCGAGATCAAACCCCCATTGGTGAAAATTATACATTGGTAAATGAATGAATGAATGTAAGAGTTAGTGGAATGTTGAGTTGGTTGATTCTTGATAATGTGCTTAAGAGAATAAGATTTGGTGTGTTGATAAGCCTAGAGAAATTAGAGAGGATTAGAGTGTTTGTTCATGCAACATATTATCATTTCCTAAGGACATCATGTTGAGAGCTTGCTAGAATTCTTTGGTTATGAGTCTCCAACTTCAAACCTTTCCCCTTTGTTCTCAATGTTGTTTTCTTGAGGACAAGCAAGGAAACAAGTTTGGGGGAGTTGATGTGTTGTGTTTTTTAGTGTTTTTAGGCATGATTAAGAGTGTGATTTAGCTTTAGAAAAAGCATTTAGACAACATTATTGTGTCTTAGCTTTAGGATAGTGCATTTGGGCATCATTAGGTTTGGTTTGCTTTGTTTTTTCCTTTTTGTAGGTGGTGGATGACCCAAAGAAGCACCAAGGGACAAAGCAGGAGGTAGGGACCAAAAGAGCACCCAAACAAGGTAGAAAACAGCTAAGGATCGAGGAAGGAGCTCACGGCGGGGTGTTATAGCGGCCTACCCAGGCCGCTATGAAGAATCTGCGGAAGACCCATTTCTCCAGCGGCCTGCGCAGCGGCCAACCTAGGCCGCTGTGACCTCACAGTGGGGTGACCGCTATGAAGAATCTGCGGAAGACCCATTTCTCCAGCGGCCTGTGCAGCGACCAACCTAGGCCGCTGTGACCTCACAGCGGGGTGCCATAGCGGCCTGCCCAGGCCGCTGTGAAGCAACTTTTTCACACATGCCACTTTTTCTTTTTGCTTTCGGCTTGTAGACCACCCCATGTGTTTATGGTCGACCATTGCACGTTTTTATGATCTATTTAAGGGCTCTTAGTGTATATGAAGAGCCATATCACTTCTTGTAAACAATTACTTTAAACAATTTAGTTTTCTTGATCTTTTATGAAATTTGAGTTGTGTTCTTGAGATTCTTCTTTGAGTTCTTCTTGTTTATCTTGTTAAATCATGTCTTGTTTGGTTATTGCTATGGCTAGTGAGTAGTTTCCTTTAAGTTTCTGGGTTTGAGTTAAGGTAAGGGTGATCTAGAAATGGTTTAGGTTGTTTAAAAACTTGGGAGTATTGGTTTCTTACTTGTTAGAAGTTCTTAATGCTAGGATTGAAATGGCCAATCAACTCCTTGATCTTAAATGTTGCTAGCACCGAGAGGTGTAGTTTATGTTTGAATCTCAATCAAGTGCTTTACATTCTTAACCAATGAGAATTGATGTTTAAGGTGTTTAGTGGTAGTAAGAACTTGATCTTATTGCATATCTATCTTGAAATTGCCAACGAAAGTTGATGTTAATGCTTGATAGGTGTAGAGTTATTATCACGAGAGTGGAGTAACTTGAATCGTTGTTCTTAGCCTAAGAAATCACCCATTGTTTGCTAAATGCTTCTGAACTAAATAATGATCACCCAAACCGAAAACTCAACCCAAGGAACTTAGCTTTTAATTAATTGTTTTTCAATAAACTTATTGCTCTGTTTATGTTCTGTCTTTGCTCTGTTTTAAACTCACCATTGTTACCATTATCAAGTTTAATCATGTTTGGAATTTGGTTCTATTGTTAGTCTTTAGATATAAAACCCACAAACTTATTTGGTTGCACTTAGATTAAGAGAACACTTGCATTCTTAGTGCGTTTAATCATCTGAATGGATTGACACCTCAAAACTGTAACGACTAGGTTGTAAACTTGCAACTGAAGTAAGTGAAGAGGAACTGATTTATTGCTTATTGAATATAATTGGCATATTCGTTTTACAGTTTAAAATCTATATATCTTTGATTGATATCGAATATTATTGTAATTGATATTAGAAACATTTTGAATTTGAATTTATTATCGAGACTTGAGTAATAAATAAGCATTGTATATAAAGATTCATAATTTGTTATTTGATAGATATACAAAGATTTAATTGTGAATATTCATTTTTAATTTGAATTTTTCCGAGATTAATTGGATGGCTAGATTAAAATATTAAGAATGAACGGCCCATATTTAAAAATAGGATCCACACTATATCCGATAAAGATCCGATGAATATGTGTAAATTAATTGAACGGTTAGATAGATTCATACAGTCAATTTCCTGTTTTTATAAGATAGATTATGACGTCAAAAAAAAAAAAAAAAAAAAAAAAGGATAGATTCATGTCAGTCCACTGACCACATGAACCAAACATATTTCTCATGCATTGGCTAAACCACAATCATATAATCTCCTTGACAAATCTTTGATACTATCCAATCAATCCCTAAAAACTCTGTATTTCACCCACATTCCTAATAGTGAGCCACTACTTCGATTTTCTTTTTCACTCAAAAAGACTCAGTTCCGGCGAGGCCACATAACCCAAAAATAGTGATTTTTGCCAAAAACTTACCTTCCTCAGTCTATTCAAGCTCCGTCGGGGAAGAACTCGCCTGCCGACACACAACCTCTATCGATGGTAAGATCTCCAAAGCTATCAAGCATCGTCCACTTCCCATCTTCCGAACCCGACAAACAAGTAAAAATATCCCGAAATTTTGTATTTTAAAATTGATGGAATATCCTTTTGTCGAATTGGAAATTGAATGTGAAGGAGGAATATCTTTCGTAAGACGAAGATACAGCTGATGTAAAACCAGAAGATGTTGCTGTTAAGCCATTTTTTCTACTGTAGATTGAGTTTCGTTTCATGCCAATTCTTTCATGGAGCTCAATCTCTCTCGCCCATTGCTTCGAGCTTGTGAACCTCTTGGATACAAGAAACCTACCCCGATTCAGGTCCAATTCTTCCCGCACTGAGTTTTAGTTTCACATACTATCTAGAGTTTCATCTGAGTCTCTGGTTTGGCAGCATGTATTCCTGTAGCACTCACATGGCGTGATCTTTGTGCCAGTGCCATCACTGGATCAGGAAAGGTGAGCAGTACTAGTTCGAGGGTTCTGTTTAGGTATTCCATTAAAACAGTGAGTTTTTGGTTATGCTGATTTCAGTTTCTCATGTTATAATAGACTCCTGCATTCGTTTTACCTACTCTTGAGAGGTTTCTGTTCCGCCCCAAACGGGTCTATGCTACTAGAGTTCTTATTCTCACTCCAACCAAAGAGTTGTCTGTCGGGTAAGTAGCATAACTTTGACCCCGCGGCATCGTAGCAAGCTTGCTAAATCTTTCATATTTCTTGTGTTAGGAGCAAGAGGTTGTTCTGAGGACAATGCCATATATTGTTGTGGCGGCTCCTGGAGGCATGATAGATCATTTGCGTAATTCTATGTCTGTTGATTTGGATGATCTAGCGGTTTAAATTCGAGATGAGGCGGATCGCCTTCTACAGACTGGGGTTGCCACTGAAATACAAGAGCTGGTGTCTATCCTTTTTCCTTACATTTTAATGATGTTCGGTTCCTCTGTACATATGATATTGAGCTCTACCGAATTTGTCTTGCCTTTGCTAGTTTATAGTCCGCAGAATCGGGCATGAAATAATTTAACTTGACAGGAGAGTCTACTTCCAGGTTCATCGCATATATCCCAAGAGAAGGCACACAGCGCTCTTCTCAGCCACAGTGACTGAAGAAGTTTAAGAGCTTGTCAAACTTTCCTTGAACAAACCGTTGCGTCTCTCAGCTGATCCATCAGCTAGAAGGCCTCCAGGCTTGACTGAGGAGTATGTCAGCTTCTAATTATCATTACCAACCTACTTAATAGCTTGCTTATGATGTTGAATATACATCATGTATGCCTAACTCGTTATCTTTTAACTGTAGGGTGGTAAGAATACGCAGGACGCGTGAGGCAAATCAGGAAGCTGTTCTACTTTCATTATCCACAACAACTTGTAATACAAGAGTCATCATCTTTAGGTTAGACTTCACTTGAAATGTGATGCCTTTCTAATCGAAGTTCCACACAGTGCTTGCAATGTTTGGCTTTTCGCGTTTCACATAGAGATTTGATTTTCTTTTTGTGCCAGTGGAACAAAACAGGCTGCACATAGACTGAAAATTTTATTTGGACTCGCTGGCTTGAAAGCAGCTGACAGCTTCATGGAAACCTAACTCAATCACAACGTCTTGATGTAAGGAACTTGGACTCATCAGCTTTTTTTTGTTCATGAATACCCCTCTCTCTCTCTCTCTTTGCAAGAACTTAAATCATATGGTTTTGCAGTCATTGGAACTTTTCAGAAAGCAAGAGGTTGATTTTCTCATTGCTACCGATGTGGCTGCTCGAGTAAGTATAAGAAGCAGATAACTTATTCTTCAGATAATCTCACAGTTGCTCTGCTATATCACTTCTTGAACACTCTTGTTTGATGGACTTGACATTATTGGTGTCCAGACAGTTATCAATTATGCATGTTCTCGGGAAATAGACAGGTAAATACGAGATATTCCCTTTAACATAATATGATACAATTGAATAAAAAAGGTATCAGCTTTATTCTTAACTGATGTGAGGATAATATGTTTATGGTAACAGAGTTGGTAGAACATCTAGGGCTGGACGGGAAGGTTATTTGAATTTGATGCTTCGGTTACAAGGCAAAGAAGGTGGGTTCAAAGTTGAAGACCCGAATCATCCCAAAGCAGTGAAACATAATAATATCTTTAGAATTGATATTAACGCTGAAACTTCTTCATAAAAGAAATAAAAAAAAATTGATGTCTAAAAAAAAAAATCTTTAAACCTCAATTAGGGTTTAGCATTAATATGAACTAAGAACAATAGGTACACAAATCTTTTTCTTCTAAAGAAACGTACAAGGCCATTAAATTTCCATGTATACCTGCAAAATACTCGTAACAATTAGACAACATTATACTACTCTCTTAAACGATAAGTTAAATTATTTAGGAATTTACCTCAACATTGTTCTTAGCCAGTAGAAACTTTGAATTTCCATGGATGGGGCTGCCATCGGCCAAATCCCTTAAATGTATATTTAAGTAAAAATCATCGCCACTAAGACCAAATTCTGACCATGATCCTCTACAACTTACTATTTCGTATTCTCCTGCCTAAGATACATTAAAAAGTAAAACGATCAAGAAACAAATCAAAAAATGATGAAGAAGAAGACTATTAACAAAAAAATGAACAAGAAGATTGCTTACTGCGGTTATGCCCATGCCTTCTACTCTGTACTCTGAAAGGATCCCAGTTACCCTTGAAACATACACGAACGAATGCCCATTTTGCAAAGCAAACCTTTCGATAGCTGAGACAATGTCTTCACTATGAACCGTGATATGTATCTCTTGCGTATACGGTCCTCGTCCTCTACCACGCAACGGTGGTCGTCCGCGACCCCTCCCTGATAACGGTGGTCGTCCGCGTCCTCCTCTACCACGCAACGGTGGTCGTCCGCGACCCCTCCCAGATAACGGTGGTCTTCCGCGTCCTCTTGCACCGAGAGGTGGTCGACCACGCCCTCGTCTTCCTCCTAGTGGTGGGCGTCCTACCATGCTGAACGAGGGAGAGTTACCGAGCTTTTCTTGGAGAATCTTGAATGAGACCTCGCGCTGGAGAGAAACAAAGAAAGAGAGCGAGACCGAGAGAGTACCGACGTGGAAATTAGAGTTATTTATAATCAACTACGAGTTGCACGCGCGGGTTGATTTAGATATTTTGTGATATAATTATATTTTGTCTGTGTTAGTTAAATAACTTTTATTTTATTTCTAAAAGTATTGTTCTTGGCAAATATATTTTGCAATTGCAAATATTTGTTTTAGTAGTCCACTTCTCATATTTTATATTCTTTTTTTCAAGTTTGATCCAGAAATCGATTCAAATTGTGTTCATGTTGTAAAACTGGGGACAACTAGTATAACTTATAAATGTATTAGAATTGTCATAACTAGTAAACATGGTATAACGTGTAAAACTAGTAAAACTTGTAAAACTAGTATTACCGGTACAACTACTATAACTGGTAGAACTAGTATAACTGGTATGACTAGTATAACTGAGGACAACTTGTGTAAAACTGAGAACAAACTGTGTGCAACTACAAGTATATACTGAGTTTTTTGCTTTTGTTTTGACAAGATAGAATGAGCGACAAAGTGTGCATCCATTATATATGTCAGGGGCGCATGTGTAGCCTAGTGTTTAAAGAGGAGATAACTGTGGAGATGGTAGTAGCTAGGCTTTACAAGAAGCATGCGTTAGATGAGAATAAGGTTAGATTGGAATTGAGTTACAATCCTATGGTGGGTGTCTGTGAAGAACATTTGAGTATTTCTGATGATGAAGATCGGTTATCTAATGACCGTTGATAAAGATAATTGTAGAAGTCTTTTGTGTGTTGAAGTAGTGACTAGACCGGAGCTGCCCTCGCAACAGTCGAGAGCGGGGAAAAGCTCTGCTGGTTTGAACTATGAGCATGATGAAATTGGAGAAGTAGGACCTAATGCCTTGACATTTTTTTGATGAAAACGGAGAAATAAAAGCTATGTTGTGCCGTTGTTTGTTGAAAACGGCCAAGCAAGTCAAGAAGAGCAAGTGAGAGAGGATGATGGTGATAAATTTGAGCATAACGTTACGGATACGTCGGGTATGTGTGATGAATACCGTGAGGTATCACCCGTTTTTGAAGGTAGTCTGTTTGTAGCGCCATGGGAAGACGGTTTTTGGGGTGAGTGTGCATCAAGAATTCCGAGATAAGAAGGCGGTTATAGAGTTGGTAGAGAGTTTGGCATTTAGAAACTCTTTTGATTATGTTGTAAAACATTCTGATACAACGCGGTGGGTGGTTAAATGTTATATTGAGAGATGTAAATGGGGCCTACTATTGGATCTCCTAGGATCTAGGGTTTGATATATTGAAAACAACCAACCTCGTTCTTACCTGGAACTGGCAGCGGAATGAGTTGGTGAACGAGATCAGTTGAGCAACGCAGATGCCTTGCCTCTACCAGATACACACGCACACAAGCTGGAAACGGGATGCTAGTGCCGGATCAATGGGAATCACCTGTTTTTGGTGTTTCTGTTTTTCTTACCAAGAAAAACTCGACGGCTCTATGTTTTAGGTCGAGACTATCAAGTTTTTATTCGACCTCAAACACACTTAACGGGCCAGACTTGATTAAGTCACAAATCGAAACAACTGTTTCGAAAACCCGAACTGTGTCGATCGACACAGTATGTGTGTCGATCAACACAACACCATTTTCTCGATATTAATGTGTATCCAATACACATTAACATGATCATTACCATAATGATCATTCCCATGTCGTAGCTTCCAGTTTGCTTAGGTGTGTGACCCTATAGGATCATATAATACTGGCAGTAAGTCTACAACTTACATATTGCAAGAGGCTTCTAGCAAAACATTGCAACCTCCCAGTATTATACGAATGTCTGATCTCGACACACAACTATCATCAGGAGTGAGTACAAGTGTGATTTCATGACACTATCCCAACAATCTCCCACTTGTACTGGAATCATCAATTCCTATAATCCTTTTGTCTCTATATCTCGATTTGGCATAAGGCAAGATTGGTGTCATCCTTATTAAGCCAACATCATGTTTATCGAACTCCTGATCTATACTGAACATGACAAACAACTGAACTACAGTTCGTTTGAGTGCGGCCACACATTTTCTCAGCATAAAATCTTCGATAGGCCCAGAGATATTTGTCTCCCGTTATACAGGAGGGACAAATTCCATCTCGTTCCATCCCTATTTCAACGCACATTTCATGATACATTTGAACAGTGCCGTTATAACCGCCAGTTACGGATCGGCGTTTGACAAAGTCAAAGTGTACCAATTCATATGCAAGAAAGCATGATGAACTCAGGTCTGAGGACTATACTCTATAGTCGTAATGAGAACCTCTCATGACACAGATATAACTATCCTGGAGACTTCTCATTAGCGGGTCATGTCCGATCATATGTTCACCAACATATATCTATGTGACTGACTGCGATAATCATATCATTGACTCCATGAAACTTAGTCAACAGTCACCTCACAATCTAGTCTCTCGCGGTTGTCATTGTCCCACTTTGACAACCTTGACTAGGGACAAATCATAATTTATGTCATCTATGACTTATAGGGTTTCATGATCAAGTCCTCAACTTGATGACCTATAATATGACATGAACTTATTTTGGGACCATTATTTAGATCACAATAAATAATGCTGAAATCAAATTTCATTAAACATATCCAAAAGTATGTTTACAAGAGCATCTTATTATAACTAAAATAAAACTAAAACTCCCACTAGAATCAAGATTACATCTTTAGATCTCTAATGCCTACATCAGTCGTATGACTTTCATGCTTAGGCCTTGGGAGTGCCTTAGTCAGAGGATCAGCGACATTCTCGTCCGTCGGAACTCGGCTGATCTTCACATCACCTCTATTGACGATATCACGAATCAGGTGATATCTTCTCTCTACATGTTTGGACTTCTGGTGTGACCTGGGTTCTTTCGCCTGAGCAATGGATCCGTTGTTATCACAAAACAAAGCCACTGGCTCGAAGATACTAGGAACCACACCAAGTTCAGTCATGAACTTCTTGATCCAAACAGCTTCCTTTGCCGCTTCTGAAGCAGCAACATATTCAGCTTCCGTCGTGGAATCAGCTACGGTATTCTGCTTAGAGCTCTTCCAGCTCACTGCACCGTCATTTAGACAGAAGACATATCCAGATTGTGATCGGAAATCGTCTTTGTCCGTCTGAAAACTCGCATCGGTGAATCCATTCACCATAAGTTCTTCACTTTCTGCATACACCAGGAATTTATCCTTAGTATGTCTCAAATACTTGAGAATATTCTTGACAGCTGTCCAGTGAACTTCACCTGGATCAGATTGGTATCTACTCGTCATGCTTAACGCGTAAGCTACATCTGGACGAGTGCAGAGCATGGCATACATAATAGATCCTATTGCATAAGCATAAGGAATCCTATTCATGCGTTCTCGCTCAGCATGTGTCGCCGGACACTGCTTCTTGCTGAGACTAGTGCCATGAGACATCGGTATGAAGCCCTTATTGGAATCATGCATCCTGAATCTGTGCAGCACCTTATCAATATAAGTGTCCTGGCACAATCCAATCAGCCTGTTCACTCTATCTCTGTAGATTCTGATTCCAAGAATGTACGCGGCTTCTCCCATGTCTTTCATGGAAAAACAACTTCCGAGCCAAGTCTTAACAGACTGAAGCAATGGAACGTCATTACCGAGGAGGAGTATGTCATCGACATACAGTACAAGAAACGCAATTCTGCTCCCATTAGTCTTCTTGTAAACACATGGTTCTTCTTCGTTCTTGATGAAACCAAATTGTTTTACTGCTTCATCAAAACGAAGATTCCAACTCCGTGATGATTGCTTCAATCCATAAATGGATTTATGAAGCTTGCATACCTTTTCAGCGTTCTTAGGATCGACAAAACCTTCAGGCTGTGTCATATACACATCCTCTTCCAGAATACCATTCATGAATGCGGTTTTGACATCCATTTGCCAAATCTCATAGTCACAATGAGCAGCAATCGCTAGAAGAATCCGAATGGATTTAAGCATAGCGACTGGGGAATAGGTTTCATCATAGTCAATACCATGAATTTGCTTGAAACCTTTAGCCACCAATCTCGCTTCGAAATCTGTACATTGCCATCCACGTCAATCTTCTTCTTGAAAATCCATTTACACTCAATGGCTTTTGCACCATTAGGTAAATCGACCAAGGACCATACTTGGTTTTCTGACATGGATCCCATTTCGGATTTAGAGGCTCCAAGCCACTTTTCGGACTCCGGGCCCATCATTGCTTCCGCAAAGGTCGCTGGTTCGTCACTATCAATTATCATCAGATCATTGGAATTGGTCACGAGAAATACGTAGTATCTCTCGGGTTCGTGACGGATCCTTTCGGATCTGCAAACTTCAGGCTCCACAGGTGCCGGTTCCACAGAACTTTGTGGATCCAACTGCTGCTCTTCCTCAGCAGGTTGAGCAGTCTCCTGTGCATCTCAAATTTCTTCAAGATGTACTTTACTCCCACTGTTTTTCTTAGAGAGAAACTCCCTCTCAAGAAAAGAACAGTCTCGAGCAACAAATACCTTGTTCTCAGATTGGTTGTAAAAGTAGTATGCCTTGGTTTCCCTAGGATAACCAACGAAGTAGCATTTATCTGATTTGGGTGCAAGCTTGTCAGAGATTAAACGTTTGACATAAGCCTCACAACCCCAAATCCTCAGGAAAGACAGACTAGGAACATTCCCAGTCCACAGTTCATGTAGTGTCTTTTCCACTGATTTAGATGGTACCCTATTCAGTGTAAACGCAGCCTTTCTAGAGCGTATCCCCAAAAGGATAATGGAAGATTTGAATGTCTCATCATAGACCGAACCATATCCAATAAGGTTCGATTCCTCCTCTCTGACACTCCATTCCATTGGGGTGTTCCAGGAGGAGTGAGTTGTGAAATAATTCCACACTCGCTCAGATAGTGGCTGAACTCCTGACTCAAGTATTCTCCTCCACGATCCGATCGAAGAACTTTGATACTTTTGCCAAGTTGGTTTTGTACTTCATTCTTGAATTCCTTGAATCTATCAAAGGATTCTGACTTGTGTCTCATCAAATAGACATAGCCATACCTACTGAAATCATCAGTGAAGGTAATGAAGTACTTGTAATTTCCTCTGGCAACAGTACTCATCGGCCCACATACATCAGTATGAACAAGGCCCAATAAATCACTGGCCTATTCATTTGGTTTGTTGAAAGGGGCTCCAGCCATCTTGCCCATCAAACAAGATTCGCATTTCTCACATGATTCAAAATCAAATGAGCCCAGAAGCCCATTTCGATGGAGCCTTTGGATGCGTTTCTCATTTATATGGCCTAAACGACAATGTCATAAGAAAGTCGGGTTTTCGTCATTGGACTTAAACCGCTTTGTATTCATGTTAAAGACAGGCATTTCTTGGTTTAAAACATATAACCCATTATCTAATGGGACGCTACCATAATATGTACCATCACGATTAAAAGAACAAACTTTATTCTTAACAGCAAAATCAAAACCTTCCAAATCCAAAACTGAAATTATGTTTCTGCTAATCGCAGGTACAAAGTAGCAATTATTCAAAGTTAAAACCATGCCCGAAGGTAAAGACAACTCGTAAGTGCCTACGGCCCGTGTAGCAACCCTAGCTCCATTCCCGACCCGTAGCACCACTTGTCCTTTCTTCAGCGTTCTACTGTTTCTTAGTGCCTGCATATTAGTACAAATATGAGCACCGCAGCCGGTATCCAATACCCACGAAGTAGAACTAGAAGATATACCATTAAGTTCGATAACATCAATACCTGAGTCAGACGCGTCATACGTCTTCTTCAGCTTCTTGTAATTTTCCATGAACTTCTGCTTGCAGTAGTTGCACTTATCCTCAGGAGAAGGCCCGGATTTGGGCATCGGCTTGGGCTTGTCCTGACTCTCAGTCTGGACAACTTGGGCCTTTCCCTTATCCTTCTTAGGTTTCTTAAACCTTTTACCCCCTTGTACCATCAATACACTGGGAGTTGCCTTCTTGAGATTCGGCTCTGCTGTCTTCAGCATGCCGTGCAACTCAGTCAATGTCTTAGTCATGTTTTGCATGTTGTAGTTCATGATGAACTGATCAAAACACGACGGCAAAGACTGCAGAATCATGTCAGTGGCTAGCTCCTGGCTAATGGCACAGTCCAGTTTCCCCAGGTTATCAATGTAACCCATCATTTTAAGGACATGAGGACTTACTGGACTATCCTTAGCCAGCTTGCAATCCATGAGAGATTTAACCGTCTGGTATCTCTCTGTGCGAGCTTGCTCCTGAAACAAAGCTTTCAGGCTGTTAATCATCTCAATGGGTGACATCACGTTCTCATATTGCTTCTGCAGCTCAGAGTTCATAGTCACCAGCATTAGACAATTAACATCTTTGACATCAGCTGAATGCTTATCCCAAGCATTCTTTTCTGTCTATGGGGCATTGGAACGTGGCCTCTCGGGGAGAACTCTTTCAAGGACATATTCCTTGTTCCCCTGCCTGGAAACTATTCTCAGGTTCCGATACCATTCCAAGAAATTAGATCCATTTAACTTGTCCTTCTCAAGGACGGATCTCAGTGAGAAAGTGTTGATGTGAGTTGAGACAAACATAGCTGTAATTATAAGAGATAGAGGTTTTAGTTATAATGCTCAAGAAATGAGAATTCTTATCTAATAAGAAAAACTCGCATTGTATTCAAAGCTATGTTTCCTCAGATGAATACAATGAGCCAAGATCCTCAGATTACCAAAATTCGAGTGGACGACTCGCCCTTACTCAAACTTTAGTCATCTAGGTAAGCAAATCATTGCTAATTGTACCCAGTACAATTCTTGGTCGCAGATGAGACAAACTATGTCTAATCCACTCTGATGTCGCTGGGCCCAGAACTTCTGACAGCCCAGTCAAGTAAAACCAATCTCTTCTGTCTTGTGATTACTAATAGTTGCACTGCAAGTCTATCAATGATCACCTGCATTACTCACGTTGCTGTGGATACCAAGGACTCCAAGGATATCCAACAACAACACGAGTCTTGACAGTAGACAAGATCGGGTAAGATATCAAGATCACTTGATATTTAGATGAGGAAATGAATTATTTAATCTTGATGTACATCCAATATACATTCAAGAAGTTATTAATTTAATTAAAACATTCAGTTTTATTAAGTTTAGATTCATCTAGAACTTTTATGGTTAAATTGTTCTGGTATATGCAAATTTGTGGTCCAACCAGCATGTTTGCGAATGTCGTGTCGATCGATGCCAACCATTGGCATCGGCCGACGCAACCTAATTTAAACCGGTCTTCGATAACCGGTCAAACCGGATGGAATTTGCTTAACCGATTCAATCTAATTGAACCGGTTCGGTTTAATGGTCCATGTCGATCGTCACACAACTCTGTGTTGATCGACATTACCAAACCAGAACCAATTGGTTAATTAAAATTAACCGAGCAAGATAACCGGTTCAATCCAATTGGACCGATCTATCTAATCGCATTGCCTGTGTCGACCGACACACCCAGTGTATCGATCGACACAGCAAGAAAACGGGTACTCGATCTCAGATCGAAACCCTAAAATTATTTGCGAGTTTTCGCTCTGTGTCGACCGACACACGCTTTGTGTCGATCGACACTCTGCGACAAACCCTAAATATTTTACGCTTTATTTCGCGGTGTGTCGACCGACACACGCTTTGTGTCGATCGACACAATGCGATTTCAACAGTTCATCGTTTTTCCAACAGGAACAAAACCGAGATTAACATATGAAAACACGATTTTAACAGGCAATATCCAATTCAACAACATCAAGTTTTGAATTAATTGCATCAGATTCAATATTCTAAACCCTAACACGCTCTGATACCACTGTTGGATCTCCTAGGATCTAGGGTTTGATATATTGAAAACAACCAACCTCGTTCTTACCTGGAACTGGCAGCGGAATGAGTTGGTGAACGAGATCAATTGAGCAACGCAGATGCCTTGCCTCTACCAGATACACACGCACACAAGCTGGAAACGGGATGCTAGTGCCGGATCAATGGGAATCACCTGTTTTTGGTGTTTCTGTTTTTCTTACCAAGAAAAACTCGACGGCTCTATGTTTTAGGTCGAGACTATCAAGTTTTTATTCGACCTCTAACACACTTAACGGGCCAGACTTAATTAAGTCACAAATCGAAACAACTGTTTCGAAAACCCGAACTGTGTCGATCGACACACATACTGTGTCGATCGACACAACACCATTTTCTCGATATTAATGTGTATCCAATACACATTAACATGATCATTACCATAATGATCATTCCCATGTCGTAGCTTCCAGTTTGCTTAGGTGTGTGACCCTATAGGATCATATAATACTGGCAGTAAGTCTACAACTTACAGATTGCAAGAGGCTTCTAGCAAAACATTGCAACCTCCCAGTATTATACGAATGTCTGATCTCGACACACAACTATCATCAGGAGTGAGTACAAGTGTGATTTCAGGACACTATCCCAACACCTACGAGCGGCAAGGATTGAGAACTCGGATATGTTCTATTAGAATGTACACAAAGATGCACACATGCAACCGTGCAGATCAAACTGTAAGCGCTGATTGTATGAAAGGCTCATCACAGCTAGTTTCATCGTATTTGAGTGAGGAATATCCTGGGAACTTCGAAACTCCAAAGCCTAGAACCATCATTGATCTAGTCAGGCGAAATGGTTGGATACCCTTCGCCCTGACCTTTTCGAAATATGGCGTAGACATATCACTCGACGGCGTTAAGAGGGAAAATTCAAGCTGTTTGTGATTTGTGTGGTAGTCCGGAAGATAGCTACAAGATGTTGTATCATTATCTGTACGTGTTAAAAGAGGTCAATCCTGGAACGGTAACTGTTGTGGAAGTGGATGAAGATAAAAAATTCAAGTATCTATTCATAGCTTTGGGAGTTAGCATTGAAGGGTTGGCATGCATGAGGAAAGTGATAATTGTTGATGCAACTTTCCTCAAGACCGGATATGGTGGTGTACTAGTTTTTGCCGTGGCTCAGGATCATAATCGTCACATTTATCCCATAGTGTTCGGTGTTCTCGACGGTGAGAATATAGGTAGTTGGAAATGGTTTTTCGAGATGTTGAAAAGCGTTGTAGGCGACTCGTCCGAATTGGTATTTGTGACTGATAGAAATGAAAGCCTCATCAACGCAATAGCAAACGTGTTTCCACAAGCTCATCATGGGTACTGTTTATGGCATTTGGCCAAAAACGTGAAAGGACGTGCTGGGAATGAAAACAAAGTCGTAGTCTCTGACAGGTTCCAGGATATAGGTTGGTCTCACACACAAGCTGAGTTATACAGTCGTTACGAGACATTTAAGAGGAGATATCCTTCCGCGTCGAAGTATGTGGAGGAAACTACCATCATGGAAAAATGGGCAACTTTGCGGAATTTCTAAACAAGTCTTTTCTTGAGGCGAGGAGATACTCCTTAATACCACTGCTTGATACTATCATTCACAAATTTTCAGATTGGTTTAACAAGCATAGGAAAGAGGCCTTGTTTGGACATCCTGATGACAATCTCGTGCCGTTGGTCTAGAACTTCGTGCATGATAATTGAAAACTTTCTAAGACATTAGGTTTGAGGGAGGTAAACACTTTCGAGCTCGAGTACGAAGTCGATGATATTGATGAAAAGGTTTATTTGGTGAACTTGGAAACGAAAAGTTGCTCATGTGGTTTCTTCAATATTCAGTTGTATACTTGTCTCCATGACCTAGCAGCATATATATCGTACAAAAAAATGTGATAGAGCTCGTGAAAGTGATACCTGAATAACACTCCTTGATTTGACTTCGAAATATTATTTGACGGAGATGTGGGCATTGGCTTGTTATAGGTCCATCTATGCTGTTCCTGATACGTCTGCATGGAACGTCCCGAATTACATCAAAGAGATGAAAATCCTACCTCCGGATTACAAGATAACGAGGGGTTGGAAGAGAGTACATAGATTTCAATCAGCTGGAGAAGGAGGGAGACGGCAAAGGACACATAATAAAAGGCGGCCAAGAACTCACCCAGGAACACTACCATGGATATTATTTGGAGATGACTCCGATTGATTTGTGTGTAATCTTTTGTCTTGTAAGAACAACTAGGTATAACTCGGTATCACTATGTGTTTTCTATTTGGTGCACGTAACTATTGAACTTGTTGCAATGTACTTTTGAACCAGAAGATGTTAAACATGATGCAATGTACTACTGAGCCAAAATGTAACTACTTCAAACATGCGTAAAACTAGTTTGATTTATGGATGCATATACTTCGAATATCGACAAATGTGTGTAACTTTTGGATGCAAAAAATATTTGAGTTGATAATTTTTGTGGAATAGAATGTAGTAATAGGAAGAGAATAGAAATAGAAAAGGAAAGCGAGAATTTTAGAAATTTTATGATGTTGTAGAAACATCTACACAAAATTGTCCTTATAGTTTCAATAACAATTTCAAAGTAATAGCCACTTTAAGAAGACTTACAACCTAAATAATTAGACACGACAAACAACTATAAATCAATCAGTACTATGTCTTTAGGCAATTATCCAATCTGTAAAACTAGTAAACCATATCTTAAGAGGTAGTAACACTAGATAAACAGAAAAACAAGTACAACCATGACGAACATTCGTAAAACTAGTATACTCGATACAACCATGACCCTTTTTTTTTGAGGGAAATCCAAAATAATTTGGCGGGAAATTTGAGAATTGACCAAATTTTCTCTTCTGACTTTTGGCACCCAAACCAAAAAAAACATACTTTCTCTTCTCACTCCCCTTTTGGACCTCACTTTTTCCCACTTATTCTCTCCTTTCACGAGATTTTCTCGGATCCGATTTTCTCTCAATTCAACTTCTTTTCTCTCAATTCAACTCCTTCTCTCTCCTCTTGGATATGGGCAATTTCGAATCCGATCCTTACTACAGTGATATGAAGAGGAAGAAGAAGGATTACGACATGATGTTCTTCATTGTAGATGGTGACAATGGCATACCGACAAGATGTCCGAGCGGTGGTTGAATCATTGTGGAGCCTGAACCTGACATGGAAAGAGATACTTTGTTTGTAATGCGTTTGAGGTGAGTTATGTTGATTTGGTTATTCGTTGGTTCGGTGTTAACACATCATTTGAAACTATATTGTCTTGATGGAAAGTGTTTATGTGCAGGACAATGGCCTATACATTCAGAAACTATGGGCTCAAGGCGTCGAGGAAGAAGCCACTAACTTAAGGAAGATTGTGGACTCTCAGGCAGAGAAGCTTCAAAGCCATGAATATCGGATTGAGCAGTTGGGATTTGGCGCTCAAGAAGAAGAGCGAAGAGATTGAAGAGCTGAAGGAATTGGTGGGAACAATGTTTAATGTTATTACAAGGTTGTTATTTTTGGTTTCCTTTTGCTTTTAAGGCTTGTTTAAGTTCATTTCAGTTTGTAATGATACCTAATGCTTAAATGCACAATCTAGTTCTACCCAGTTTTACTCAGTTATACATAGTTCTACCAGTTATACCAGACTAGTTATACATAGTTCTGCCAGTTATACCAGACTAGTTATACATAGTTTTACCAGTTATACCAGCTTTGTTTGATTGGTTGCACTTTTCTAGCTTTGTTTGATATATGTTTGCTATGCTATCTTGTTGAACAATGTTTGCTAAAATTCTATATGTTTGAAGTAGGAAGTTAACAAAAAACCAAACATTTTAAAATGCAAAGTTGAATTATGTCCAAATTCAACAAAAAGGTCAACATTTTTAAATACTACTACAAAAGTACGAAAAACCAACACCTAAATCGCAATCACTTTCTCCTACCTTTCTCCTCCTCCAAAAGTTTTTCCACCGCAGTCATTCTTGCGTCAATTCCACGAACAATCTCCAAGATCTCAGCTATATCGGTTGGGGATGAAGTATCGACTTGTGGTGGTGGAGCATCAATCGTTGGAGACACAACTTGCGTAACCGACCTCGACTATTGTAAGCCATTTCCTTAGGGGATACTTTCTACGACTTCATGGTGGTGGAGATAAAGCACAAGGTGGATCATTTTCAATCTAAAGGGGAGCTGAAGAATGACGCACAATAGGCCATTCTAGGTTTCTGTCTCCCTTTGGAGGTAAGTACGTTGAGGTTGTTGATGTTGCTTTAATTGCAACTAAGTCTAACTACTACAACTGTTCTGTAGCTACTAGAGTTTGAGGCAATTGCTCAACTAGGAAGACGATTCAGGGAAAATGTCCCAGGAGCAGACATGCTGTGCCCGAGGATATGCAAGTCAAAGTTCAAGAAAGGAGATATGTCCGGGTTTTCCATTGAAAAAATCAATGAAGAACTTGGTACAACTCAGGTCAGTTATCATTTGCATATGAATGTTGATGTTTGTTGTATTAAAATTGTATTAACAATTGTTTTAATCCTTGTCAGGATATTGATAGCATCCTTTAAATCAGTACCCAAGAAGAAAAAGATCTTCTGGCTAAAATCTTCGAAGTAGACGACGATCGTGATGAATAAGATATCATGATTGATGGGTAGACCAATCGTCTTCTTCGTGTGATGCTCCACCGGTTGATGCTTGATAGGCTCAGAGTTTTAATCCTATTCTACTGCAAGTGCACAGTTATGCAATGTAGTACATAGGGTATCGAACCCACAAGAACTCACGGTCACACGATAGATTATATGCCGTCAAGTTAAGCTAAATCAAATCCAGAGAAAGCAGTAAACAAAAGCAAGTAAACATGAAGGTTTTTCAATAAGAGAAAAGCGTTAGACTTAGGAAGTTCTCGGGAATTATGCTATGCTAGAAACTTAACAAACCGGATTCAGATTTTAAACAAGTTCAAGAACTAGAAACACAATGCTAAATAATCCAACTCTCACTGAGATTATTTCTATATCTAGCAACTTAGCGATCCAAATCTCTTTGTGATCTTAGAGTTCTAAAAAAGGATTAAGAACATGTTCTATCGGTTCACAATTTTACTAAACCAAATCTCTTTCTATCTAGTCAAATTGCTCACTCTAAGTTTGTTCAGATTATAACTCACACTCCCGTGCTATTGTTAATTGTCTAAGATCTAAACCCTAGGTGATCAGTCTAGAATTTAGTATTAAGCACACTTAGGTGATGAACAATAGATGGTGAATCCTAATTAATCAGTTATCAAACAAGCATAAAACCTTTGTGAGAATTCCTAAATCTAACTAGGTTACTACTCAGACATATTAGTAATCAAACAACACATCATGAATAGAAAACCAAAGGACTGGATAGATAAAGAAAAAGGGTTCGAAATTCTTTTCTCAATGTTACAAGTAGCAAGAATCAGCCCCAACTCAATATCTCTCAATCTCCCAAGCAAGAAAAATTTTTAAGAACAAGATAAAAAGTAGAATGAGTCTGAAAACCTAATTAAACTCTCTAAACACGTTTTGGGGTCAGTTTAGAATTAAGGAGAACTTCTGGGCAATTCTATAAATCTTCAAAACTTGTCTTTAACTCTCGGGTATTGTTCTGTCGCGCTCAATGTCGACCGACATCCAAGTTAGTGTCGGTCGACACTCAATCGTGGTCGAGACACCAACTTCAGCTCGTTGCACAAATCACCAGAAACGTCCTATATTCCCATCCTTAGTTCCTGTTCATCCTCAATGTTAACTGTATGACCATCAATCTTTGGCCTTCGCAGCATATCCATCTCAAAGTGTAGAGGCTTATCTCCAAGGTGGAGATCAATTAGACCATGCCTCACATCAATATTCGCTCCAGCTGTGGCTAAGAAAGGTCTTCCCATTATTAGGTATTCATCCGGCTCACTATCGTACTTCGGAACCACAAAGTCTGTTGGAACTAGATAGTTTCCAACTCTTACTGGGACATCCTCAAGAACTCCTTCCGGAATCCTTCTTGACTGATCAACTAGGACCAGAGAGATCCTAGTGTTTGAAAAATCTGTCATCGCTAGTCCCTCTGCCACATAGTATGGCATGAGATTTCCAGCAGCTCCTAGATCACACAAAGAACGCTTGGAGCCATTCTCGAAGATGGAACAACTCAGCACAAATATACCAGGATCTGTTAGCTTCTTGGGGACCTGATTGAGCAGCACGTCGCTGATTTGCTTAGGAAGTGCTACCACCCATTCCTTCAGTACCTCATCCATAGGCAGCATCATCTCTAAGTACCTCTGTACACAAGGATGATAGGGTGAAGTGTCAACTTGCGGATCCTCCTTCAACTTCTTATCCATTACCTCCAGTCGTTTAGCTTCATCAAGCTCTTGTTGAGACTTCATTGATACCTTAGGGAAAGGTACATGAGGCTCATGGTCTGTTTCTTCAGCAATAGCACAAGATGTTGGCAAATCTGGCTCCTTACGCTCTTGATGTCGACCGACGTTGAACTGATATCGGTCAAAATTAGCCAATTAACTACTGATATATCATGGTTTTTACCGGTTTTATGCCATGATATAAGTCTGTTTTAGTGTCTTTTGGTGTTCTTTTAGAGTCTATTACAGGTATTATCAGGATTGGAGCAGGATTGGAGATGTTGGAGCATTCTGGAGCTTTTTGGAGTGTTTGGCCGAGAAAGTTGAGCTCACTGTCCGAAACAGGGGATTGCATCGATCGACACACCTTTGGTGTCGATCGTTGCACAAGTGAGATGGGCCAAACTCGGCGGTTTAATGAAGAATGAAGATTTTACACTTTGGCCCAGAAGTTCCTGATATTTACAAAGAAGCCCCAGGCCGAGATTATACCTATATAATTAAGTTTTTGGTGTTTTATTTAGATACGCTATCATAACTTAGAGAAGAGAGTTTTTAGAGCTTTTGGGGATGATCTGATCCTGTACTACACCTTATTTTTTGAGAAGATTTCGAACCCCTTTACTTATTTTAATCTCTTTTATGATATCTATTATTTCATTGATTATGTTTACATCATCCATGTCTGAGTAGATTCATAGTTAGGTTTAGGGTTTCTCATAGGGATTTCATGACTTGCTAGATATAATTAATTCAGTTAAGGATTCACAACAATAGATGTTCTTCAAAATAAATTGTGTTTAATGCTAGTTCTAACCTGATCAATTAGAATCTAGATCTTAGGTTGCTAAATACGACACGACAGTGTGGTTTAGAATATGAACTATTTAGGTTGAGCAATAATTACTCGCAAAGGAATTTGGTTTAATTAGATTGTGAACGTATCAAACTTGGAATTAAAGCTGGTTTAATCTGTTAGTAATTGCAAAAGAATTTGGATTGCTGCACTTAGACTTAGAGAATTCTCGCAAAGGAATTTGGTTTATTCTATATCCGTGTTTTGAGTTCTAGAACTGAGTTTAATTAGATCCTGACTGATTGATTTATCTGCTTGTCTGATTTCCTGAGAACGCCCTAGACCTAGCGCTTTTAGATTATTGATTTCGAACAACAACTTGCTACTGATTTACTTTCTTGTTTGCTTTTAGATAATATAATACAATTTGCTTTTTGTTTTCTCCTAGTTTCTATCTCTTTAAGTTCTTGGTTTTATCGTTGCCTAGAGTCCTCGTGGATTCGATCCCTAAGTACTACATTGACATTACTGTGCACTTGCAGTTAGTATAGGGTAAAACTCGAGACCTATCAAGTTTTTGGCGCCATTGCCGGGGACTCTTAGAGTCTTCGATAGCTTCGAACTTAGGGGTTTTACTAGGACTTTTGTTTTTATTTTTGTTTACTGATTTTTTCTCAGTTTTCTTTCTGTCGCAGGTACGACATTCACCTAGCATCGATCGTTGCACTTCCTGTGTTGATCGTTACCAGGCGATTCTGAGTTGAGTCGATCGTTGCATCTCTTGCATCGATCGTTGCACTACGATTACAGACAGTTTATGCAGACGCGTGAAACCAGAAGTAATCAGAACTTGAATCTCGTCAACCTCGGACTCGACGAACTTGGAAGACTAGAAAGGACTAACATAAGAGAAAGAAGAGCAAGGATGGTTGTACAAAAGGTGATCATAATGCCTGATGCTCAAGGTACCCTGAGGGACCGAGATAACAATCCGTACAATGCTGCTGGGCATAGGATTGATGCTGAAGGGAATGTAATACCTGATCCTCCTGAGCAACTACAACAGGAGCAGAACCAAGGCCAAAGACATGCCCAAGGTAGACAAGAGCGAAGGATGGTTGTCCATGAGAGGACTTTAGCTGACTACAACAGACCGAATGAGTTTCATGCAAACCGGTCAGCTCTAGTACTTCCTGGTTTTTAGAGGAACGATTTTGAGATCAAAACCATCTACTACTCGCTGATGAGACAGAATGCTTTCCATGGCTACCCAACGGAACAGCCTATTGATCACATTGATCAGTTTGAGGATATAATCACTGGCATGAAGTATGATGGAGTTTGCCATGATTATCTGTTTCTCAAGCTCTTTCCACACAGTCTCGCTGGAGACGCTGCTGCATGGGTAAAGCAACTGCCACCTGGGCAGTTTACTACTTGGTATGCCCTGAAGAGTGAGTTTCTGAGACACTTCTACGATGATGCGCGCTCAGATCAGTCCAGACAGGACCTTCTGACATTCTCCCAAGGCCCTGTAGGGCCACTAAAAGCTACCTGGATGCGATTCAAAAAGTACCAGCGTGACTGCCCACACCATGGATTCAGTGAGGTCACATTGCTAGGTATCTTCTTCAGAGGCATAGATCTTCCATATCACTCTGCACTGGATAACTCCAGCAATGCAAATTTTAACACCAGGACTCCTACTCAAGCTAAGCAGTTGATTGAGAACTTAGTAAGCAGCAACAGTTGCAAGACTACTGATGAGAGAAGGAAGAAAGCTGGTGGAAGTGTAGAGAATTTGGAGATTGCTGATATTAGATCTAAGCTGGACACAGTGTGTAATCTTCTAGCTGGTAAGAAAGCTGTCCACTTTGCCCAAGATGTTGAGGTAATTCAGACTGAGGAAGACACTCAGGAAGAAGATGTCAATTACATTGGAGGATTTGGATTCCAAGGTAATAGATTTGGTAATCAGTCTGGTAACAAGTTTTTCAATGGAGGACAGAAGAGTGCTTTCACATGCAATCAGAACTCCTCTGGCTTTGTGATAGGTCAAGAATTAATCCCTATACTAAACTGCAAGTGCACAGCAATATCAATGTAGTATATAGGGTATCGAAATCCACAGAGATCCGGTGTTCAATAGCTCAAGAACAGGAATTTAACTAGGAAGAAAGCAATGTAATTGAATTAAATAGCAATGCAAGAAAGTAAGCAGATAGCAAAGATTGTTGGTTGTGAAAGCAAGTTACTAAGAGCGCTAGGTCTAGGGCGTTCTCAGGAAATCAGACAAGCAGACAGTTCATTCAGCAAGGATCTAATTAAGCACAGTTCTATAACTCAAAACACAGATATAGAATTAACCAAATTCCTTTGCGATAATTCTCTAAGTCTAAGTGCAGCAAACCAAACTTTCGTTTGCGAGAACTAACAGATTAAACTAGCATTAATTCCAAGTTTGATATGTTCACAATTATCCTAAACCAAACTTCCGTTTGCGCAAAGTTTAATTGCCCAATTTAATTATTTCATATCCCTAAACCCCACTTCCGTGACGTATTTAGCAACCTAAGATCTAGATTCTAATTGATCAGGTTAGAACTAGCTTTAAGCACAATTAAATTAAAGAACAAATATAGTTTGAATCCTTAACTGAAATTGAACAAGTCTAGCAGGTCATGAAATCCTATGTGAGAAACCCTAAACCTAACAAGGAATCTACTCAGACATGATTGATGAAAACATAATCATATAAATAATAGATTGCATAAAAGATAAAAGATTAAAGGGGTTAGAAATCTTCTCCAAATATAGATGATGTAACAGGTTCAGATCAGCCCCAAAAGCTCTAAAAATCCTCTGCTCTTAATTATGAAAGCGTAACGTAAAGCGTATCTAAAAACTCAATAATATAGGTCTAATCTCGGCCAGGGGCTTCTTTGTAAATATCAGGAACTTCTGGATCAAAGTGCAATATCTTGATTCTTCTAAACCGCCGAGTTTCGGCCCATCTCGCTGGTGCAACGACCGTTGCAGGTGTGCAACGATCGACACCTTTCTCTGTTTCGGACAGTGAACTCTATCTCTCGGCCAAACACTCCAAAAATCTCCAAAATGCTCCATTATCTCCAATTTAGCTCCAAACCTGATTATACCTGTAAAAGACTCTAAAAGAACACAAAAGACACTAAAAACACAACTATATCATGGTATAAAACCGGTAAAAACCATGATATATCAACTCCCCCACACTTAGCCTTTGCTTGCCCTCAAGCAAAACATAGAACTAAAGCTTGGTGAAGAGGTTTGAAAACTTTCAGAAACTCATTTCATCCTAGAAGCTACAATACTCAGATTCCCCTTAGTAAACCACTGAAAGAATCAATCACAGGATATCAAGACCAACATGTACTTCCCCCACACTTAGCAACTGTCCTAGGTAAACTCCACAATCACATCCAAGCATTCAAATTCTCCCTACTGACTTCTGCAAGTATTTAAGTGCGGTCTCACCTAAGGAGTATCGATCTAAAGGCACATGGATTCTTACCTTATCATCTCTAGACCACCAAACTATCTTTCTCTAGTCCCTTTCTTCTCTTTTTCCCTTCTTTAACAACTGATTTTTCCCACATTGGGTATCATTTTTTTTTTTTATCAGTGTTCTTCCCGTTATGGGGTGTACTTTGGACACATTCCATGGATCGCATAGGAGATAATAGGGGTCTCTACCACTCCCATGACCACTTCGGAGTTACCAACTCATCCTCAGTTTATTTATCTTTTTTTTTTTTTACTTTATAGAAGGGGAGAAGGGAACTAAATAGGACAGGTTTACAGGCTGTGTCAGAACTAACAGGGAATCCGACACAAAGTATACCAAGCCCTTAGGTGAGAAATCTAAGTCAGTATTAAGTTGAAGTCAGTAAAAGGATCCTCTGATACCTGAAGTGATGTGGGTGTTCCCAGTAGGTTGATCTGTGATGGAGTTTTCTAATAGTCAGAGATAGATCCTGCAACTTCATCCCGATGGTTACTTAAGTTCATGCAAGTCTTGTAAATCTCCTCAGAAAATCATAGTTTCTTACTTAAACAATTTTGACTCAATAAAACAAATTTTTTTTTTTTGAAAAACGGACTGACTCTTTAAGAAAACAGAAAACAAAAGTCAGTAGCACCTCCCCCACACTTAAGACACACTGTCCCCAGTAGTGTCCAGCGAAGGATCGGTAAAAAAAAAATAAAAAAAAATTGAAAAGATGAAATTATGTCTGTCGGGTTACCTCTGTCGCTCAGGCATCGATCGTTGCACTAAGTGCATCGACCGTTACTTGGCAATTTTCGTGTATAGTCGATTTTCGTGTATAGTCGATCGAGTATGGTCGATCGCTGCTCAGGACCGCAACGATCGCTGCAATGCGATTCCTTTCATGTTGTGACGATCGACACAGAAGTGAGTCGATCGTTGCACTGCGATTTTGTCCGAGACCTGCAAACATAACTGCACCAAAAACAAAAACAAACGTAAAATCCTAACAAAAACAAACGTAAAATCCTAACAAAAACACCAAAAATTAAGTAGAAAAACACCAGTACCTAATGGTGGGTTGCCTCCCACCCAGCGCTTGTTTAAGGTCAATAGCTTGACCGGACGGATGGGAATTTTCAAGTACCAGGAGGTCCTGACAGAGACTTTTTCTGTCTCTGTTCAAGTCTCCTCATCCAGGGTGGAGAATAAGCTGTTGCAGAATGCTCATGTCCAAGGAACGATGGAGTGAAATGTGCTCCAGGATCTATAACCATAGTATTATCCGGCTGCTCATCATCTGCATCCATGATTGTGAATGTCTGCCCATCTATCAATGGCTTTCGCAGCTTATCCATCTCATAGTGCAGTGGTTCATCTCCCAGATGGAGGTCTATCAAGCTGTTCCTAACATCAATCAACGCTCCTGCTGTAGCCAAAAAGGGTCTCCCAAGCAATAATGCTTCATCCGGATCACAGTCATATCTCAGCACAAGGAAGTCCGTTGGAACTAAGTAGTTACCAACTCTCACCGGAATGTCCATAAGGAGTCCTTCAGGAACTCGTATGGACTGATCAGCTAGGACAAGAGAAGTCCTAGTAGGAGTAAAATCCAACATACCCAGCTTCTCTGCCACAGAGTAAGGCATTATGCTTCCAGCAGCTCCTAAATCACACAGAGAACGCCTAAAGCTATCCTCAAAGATAGAACAATCCAGCACAAAGACTCCAGGATCAGGCAGCTTCTTCGGGATCTTAGTTAGCAGAACATCACTAATATGCTGAGGAACTATTATCACCCAGTCTTTCAGATCATCATCCAGGGGCAACATCTTGTTTAAGTACCTCTGCACACAGGGATGATAAGGTGGATCATCAGAAGTTGGAATTTCTTCCAATTCTTCACCAATCTCCTCTAGCTTCTTAAGCTCTTCCATTTCCTGCCTAATCACTTCAGATACTGAGGAGTGTTGTCTAACAATCTGTTCGTAGATCTCCTGTTGAGTAATCTCAGAGGCTCCAGTGAATAGGCGATCAAGCTCCAAGTCAGCATCTATGCCATTATTATCCGACAGTTCTGTCTGTTCACGCCTTGCAACGACCGACACTAAGGGTGTGTCGATCGTTGCCATCCCGACTGGTGTATCGATCGGCACAGATGGTGCATCGATCGACGCACTGCAGCAGATTTCACCCGAGAGTTTTTCACAAATATCCGAAAATTCTTGTTCTGTCACCAACTCAGCTGTACTTAGCTCAAATCTTTCACCTAGGTGAGATCCATCATTAATGTACACAGACCAGGCCTTAACATGAGTGTCTGCCACTCCTTTTCCCTTCAGTGAGCTGGACATCTGGTTCACCTGAGTGTCCAACTGCTTCATGTGAGTGCTTAGAGACTCAAACTTCCCATTGAGGTCTTCATAGACAGCGTCCAACTTCTTGTTGCAGTCCACAGAAATCTTGGTCTGACTCTCCATCAGTTGTTCCATCATAGCCTCCATTCTGCTCTCATGGGCTGTAGGTGTAGGAGGAGTCTGATAGGATGTAGATCCATAGGTTCTCTGAGTACCTTGTCCATAGGTCTTCTGAAAACCACCAGTCTGTCCTCCATTGGAGAATCTGTTCCCCTGTTGATTACTAAATCTATTACCTTGGAAACCAGAACCTCCTATGAAATTCACATCTTCTTCCTGAGTGTCCTCCTCAGTCTGAATCACCTCTACATCTTGGGCAAAGTGGACAGATTTCTTACTTGTCAGGAGATTGTAAACTGTGTCCAATCTGGATCTTATATTAGCTATATCAGAATTCTCTACAGTTCCACCAGATTTCTTCCTCTTTTCATCCATTGTCTTGCAACTGTTGCTGCCAATCAGGTTCTCAATCAACTGCTTAGCTTGTGTAGGAGTCCTGGTGTTGAAATTAGCATTACTGGAATTATCCAGTGCA
This sequence comes from Orychophragmus violaceus, assembly GCA_030180135.1. Taxonomy (NCBI): domain Eukaryota; kingdom Viridiplantae; phylum Streptophyta; class Magnoliopsida; order Brassicales; family Brassicaceae; genus Orychophragmus; species Orychophragmus violaceus. The sequence goes on from CM058231.1 coordinate 84,291,855, forward strand.
GTCTGATAAGGGAGATCTATGCCTCTGAAGAAGATACCAATCAGTGATATATCATGGTTTTTACCCATTTTAGGCCATGATATAAGTGTGTTTTTAGTGTCTTTTGTGTTCTTTTAGAGTCTTTTACAGGTATAATCAGGTTGAGAGCTAAATTGGAGATTATGGAGCATTTTGGAGATTTTTGGAGTGTTTGGCCGAGAGATAGAGTTCACTGTCCGAAACAGAGAAAGGTGTCGATCGTTGCACTCTAGCAACGATCGTTGCACCAGCGAGATGGGCCAAAACTCGGCGGTTTAGAAGAATCAAGATATTGCACTTTGATCCAGAAGTTCCTGATATTTACAAAGAAGCCCCTGGCCGAGATTATGCCTATATAATAGAGTTTTTAGTGTTTTAATTAGGGAGGCTTTTTACTTTTTACATTACGCATTCATAATTAAGAGCAGAGGATTTTTAGAGCTTTTGGGGCTGATCTGAACCTGATTCATCATCTGTATTTGGAGAAGATTTCGAACCCCTTTTACTCTTATTCTTTTATGCAATTTACTTATCATATGATCATGTTTTCATTATCTATGTCTGAGTAGATTCCTAGTTAGGCTTAGGGTTTCTCATATAGGATTTCATGACTTGCTAGACTTGTTCAATTTCAGTTAAGGATTCAAACTATATCTGTTCTTCAATTTAATTGTGCTTAAAGCTAGTTCTAACCTGATCAATTAGAATCTAGATCTTAGGTTGCTAAATACGTCACGGAAGTGGGGTTTAGGAATCTGAACTAATTAAATTGGGCAATTAAACTTTGCGCAAACGAAAGTTTGGTTTAGGATAATTGTGAACATATCAAACTTGAACTTATTGCTAGTTTAATCTGTTAGTTCTCGCAAACGGAAGTTTGGTTTGCTGCACTTAGACTTAGAGAATTATCGCAAAGGAATTTGGTTAATTCTATATCTGTGTTTTGAGTTCTAGAACTGTGCTTAATTAGATCCTTGCTGAATGAACTGTTTGCTAGTCTGATTTCCTGAGAATACCCTAGGTTTGACGCTTTTAATTACTTGCTTTCACCACCGATAATCTCTGCTACTAATTTACTTTCTCGCACGCTTTCAATTCAATCACATAGCTTATTTCTAGTATTAATCTCTACCGTTCTGATCTATTGAGACCAAGTGTCCCTGTGGATTCGATAACCCTATATACTACTTTGACATTGCTGTTCACTTGCAGTTTAGAATAGGGATTAATTCTTGACCTATCAAGTTTTTGGCGCCGTTGCCGGGGACTCTTTGAGTCTTCGATAGCTTCGAACTTAGGGTTTTTACTAGGATTTTTATTTTTGGTTTAGTTTACTACTTTTTCTTTTTCTTACGTTTCAGGTACGCCTGATCGCCCTGCATCGATCGACACAGTCCTGAGTGTCGATCGTCACATCATCGAGCCTACATCGATCGACGCTTCTCTTGCATCGATCGACACAAGGCGAAACCAGTGGTGCCGAGAGCTTGAGCATTTGGCTGGGGATTTCTTGATGGAGCCTGTGATTCTGACTCGCGACAAGAACGGAGTTTTACGAGACCAGGAGGGTCACATATGTAACGCAAAGGGTCAGAAACTGGATGGGGAAGGAAACCTCATCATACCAGATGTTGCCGTGGGCGCGGAACGTCGACGAGAGGATGGTCACGAGAAGACACTTGCTGATTATAACAGACCAGATATATTCTATGCTAATCGGTCTGCGATTCGACCACCTCCGTTCACCAGAGCTGAGTTTAAGATGAAACCTGAGTACTACGCATTGATTGGACAGTATCAGTTCCATGGTCTTTCAAGCGAGCATCCTATGGATCACATAGACACATTTGAGGAATTGGCTAGCAGTATCACGGCTGAAGGAGTTTCTTCTGATTATATTTTCTGTAAGCTCTTCCCATTCTCTCTTAAAGGAGATGCAGCTTACTGGCTGAGACAGCTAGAACCAGGATCTTTGACCACTTGGGAAGCAGTCAAGAAGGAGTTCCTTAGACATTTTTATGACGATGCGTTATCTGAGCAGCTTAGACATGATATCCTGACATTCAAACAGCAGCCTACAGAGCCTTTTAAAGCAGCTTGGATGAGATTTAAGCAGTACCAGAGAGATTGTCCACACCATGGATTCTCTGAGGTACAGCTTCTGAGTGCCTTTTTCAGGGGTGTGGATTTTTGGTATCAGAGAGCTTTGGACACAGGAAGTGATGGGAACTTCTATACCAAGACTCCAGAGGAAGCTAAAGAGCTTATTAAGAACTTGATAACTAGCTATAGTGTCAAGAATGCTGACAAGGAAAGGCAGAGATCTAGTTGCAGAGATGATAGCTTGCAGATAGCTGATTTGAGGGACAAGGTGGATTATATCCACAACATGGTAGTAGCTGGAGGATTTGTAGAAGTGAATTATATTAATGAAGCTGATTTTCATGAACACACATCTAAAAGTCAACAGAGACAAGCCCCGAGATCGAATGGCTATTCACCTCACCAAGTTCCTCCCACTAAAGAGCAGACAAAGATTGAGTCTATGCTTGAGCAGCTACTACTTGGACAGAACAAGATGACGCAAGATCTGGATAGAAAGATGGACTTCATGTATCAGGATCTGAGTGGAAAATTGGAATCTTTGACAAGCGGAGTTGACAATCTGGATGCTAGGATGACGCAAGTGGAAACCAGTATACAGACAGAGCATGTTAAGGCAGCTTCGGCAGAAGAAGAAGTTGAGCAGAATCGAGAAACTGAAGATCTGGAACTGGAAAATCCGAGAAAAATTCAGAATGTTCGCCTTGCATCGATCGACACAAATGTGCATCGATCGACACATCCTGCGAGAGTCAATGTCGATCGTCACCATTTGAGCAACGATCGACACCATGGGCGTGAGCAGCCAAATTTCCCAGAGAAACCGAAAGCTGATACAGAAAGAGCCTACAAACCGAAGATTCATTTCCCTAGAAAGTCCAAGCAAGAGATTAAGTTGGAAAAATGCATGGAGATAATGAGAGAAAAGCTAACTGACACTCCATTGATTGATGCCACTAAGACCAATCCCATGATGAAGACATGTGTTACAGACATCCTCTCTAGCAACATGACTGAAGAAGAAGGATGTTTGATGATCTCAGAAGTATGTGATGCTGTTGTTAATGGTAGGGTTCCTGAGAAGCTAAAGGATCCAAGAGGTTTTATGATAGACTGCTCTATCTATAGAGACAGATTTCAGAGGGCATTATGTGATCTCGGCTCAAGTATAAATCTCATGCCGTACTCTGTGGCTGTGAGATTGGGACTACTGAACTTCCAGCCTACTAGGATCTCTTTAGTCCTAGCTGATCGATCAAGAAGACATCCAGAAGGAATTCTTGAGAACATCCCTCTTAGAGTTGGAAATTACTTTATTCCAACGGACTTTATGGTACTGAAGTATGAGATTGAGCCTGATGATCCTCTACTGCTTGGTAGATCCTTTTTAGCCACTGCTAGGGCTGTGATTGATGTACGCCATGGATTGATTGATCTCCACCTGGGAGATGAGCCTTTGCAGTTTAAGATGGATAAATTGAAGAAACCCACCATTGATGGACAGAGTTTCAGCATTGATACAGAACTAGAAGCTGAGATTGGAGAGAAGAAGATGGCGGTTCCTCTTGAACCTGCTCTAACATCTTCAGTACCTGCAACTGCTCATAAGCAGAAAGCTCCAGACCTCTTATTTCCACCAAAGGTTAGGCACAAATCATCTAAGCTTAAACATCCTAACCACATTACTTTGAATGCAGGACAACATCTTACCCCACCTAAGCTTCGCTCCCGCCCTGATTCTGTTGGTTTCTTCCTTGGAAGATCTCATGATCCAAATGCTTATAAGCCACCTTGGATGAGGAGACTTGAACAGAGACAGAAAAAGTCTCTGTCAGGATCTTCTGGAGCCTGAAAGATCTTGCGCGTCCGGTCAAGCTATTGACCTTAAACAAGCGCTGGGTGGGAGGCAACCCACCATTAGGTACTGGTGTTTTTCTTTTTCATTTTTGGTGTTTTTATTAGGATTTTACGTTTGTTTTTGTTTCTGGTGAGTTTATGATTGCAGGTCTCGGTTAAATCGCAGTGCAACGATCGATGCATTTATGCATCGATCGTCACAACACGAAAGGAATCGCATTGCAGCGATCGTTGCGGTCCTGAGAAACGATCGACTATACACGAAAATCGCCAAGTAACGGTCGATGCACGTAGTGCAACGGTCGATGCTCGTGCGACAGAGGTAACCCGACAGACATAATTTCACCTTTTCAAATTTATTTTCTTTTACCGATCCTTCGCTGGACACTACTGGGGACAGTGTGTCTTAAGTGTGGGGGAGGTGCTACTGACGTTTATCTTTCTGTTTTCTTAAGAGTCAGTCCGTTTTTCAATTTTTTTTTGTTTTATTGAGTCAAAATTGTTTAAGTAAGAAACTATGATTTTCTGAGAAGATTTACAAGACTTGCAGGAACTTAAGTAACCATTGGGATGAAGTTGCAGGATCTATCTATGACTATTAGAAAACCCCATCACAGATCAACCTACTGGGAACACCCATATCACTTCAGGTATCAGAGGATCCTTTACTGACTTCAACTTAATACTGACTTAGATTTTCTCACCTAAGGGCTTGGTATACTTTATGTCGGATTCCCTGTTAGTTCTGACACAGCCTGTAAACCTGTCCTATTTAGTTCCCTTCTCCCCTTCTATAAAGTAAAAAAAAAAAAGATAATAAACTGAGGATGAGTTAGTAACTCCGAAGTGGTCATGGGAGTGGTAGCTAAAACTATTACCTCCTGTGCGATCCATGGAATGTGTCCAAAGTACACCCCATAACGGGAAGAACACTGATAAAAAAAATAAAATGATACCCAATGTGGGAAAAATCAGTTGTTAAAGAAGGGAAAGAGAAGAAAGGGACTAGAGAAAGATAGTATGGTGGTCTAGAGCTGATTAGGTAAGAATCCATGTGCCTTTAGATCGATACTCCTTAGGTGAGACCGCACTTAAATACTTGCAGAAGTCAGTAGGGAGAATTTGAATGCTTGAATGTGATTGTGGAGTTTACCTAGGACAGTTGCTAAGTGTGGGGGAAGTACATGTTGGTCTTGATATCCTATGATTGATTCTTTCAGTGGTTTACTAAGGGGAATCTGAGTATTGTAGCTTCTAAGATGAAATGAGTTTCTGAAGAGTTTTCAAACCTCTTCACCATGTTTTAGTTCTATGTTTTGCTTGAGGGCAAGCAAAAGCTAAGTGTGGGGGAGTTGATATATCATGGTTTTTACCTATTTTAGGCCATGATATAAGTGTGTTTTTAGTGTCTTTTGTGTTCTTTTAGAGTCTTTTACAGGTATAATCAGGTTGGGAGCTAAATTGGAGATTATGGAGCATTTTGGAGATTTTTGGAGTGTTTGGCCGAGAGATAGAGTTCACTGTCCGAAACAGAGAAAGGTGTCGATCGTTGCACTCTAGCAACGATCGTTGCACCAGCGAGATGGGCCAAAACTCGGCGGTTTAGAAGAATCAAGATATTGCACTTTGATCCAGAAGTTCCTGATATTTACAAAGAAGCCCCTGGCCGAGATTATGCATATATAATAGAGTTTTTAGTGTTTTAATTAGGGAGGCTTTTTACTTTTTACATTACGCATTCATAATTAAGAGCAGAGGATTTTTAGAGCTTTTGGGGCTGATCTGAACCTGATTCATCATCTGTATTTGGAGAAGATTTCGAACCCCTTTTACTCTTATTCTTTTATGCAATTTACTTATCATATGATCATGTTTTCATTATCTATGTCTGAGTAGATTCCTAGTTAGGCTTAGGGTTTCTCACATAGGATTTCATGACTTGCTAGACTTGTTCAATTTCAGTTAAGGATTCAAACTATATCTGTTCTTCAATTTAATTGTGTTTAAAGCTAGTTCTAACCTGATCAATTAGAATCTAGATCTTAGGTTGCTAAATACGTCACGGAAGTGGGGTTTAGGAATCTGAACTAATTAAATTGGGCAATTAAACTTTGCGCAAACGAAAGTTTGGTTTAGGATAATTGTGAACATATCAAACTTGAACTTATTGCTAGTTTAATCTGTTAGTTCTCGCAAACGGAAGTTTGGTTTGCTGCACTTAGACTTAGAGAATTATCGCAAAGGAATTTGGTTAATTCTATATCTGTGTTTTGAGTTCTAGAACTGTGCTTAATTAGATCCTTGCTGAATGAACTGTTTGCTAGTCTGATTTCCTGAGAATACCCTAGGTTTGACGCTTTTAATTACTTGCTTTCACCACCGATAATCTCTGCTACTGATTTACTTTCTCGCACGCTTTCAATTCAATCACATAGCTTATTTCTAGTATTAATCTCTACCGTTCTGATCTATTGAGACCAAGTGTCCCTGTGGATTCGATAACCCTATATACTACTTTGACATTGCTGTTCACTTGCAGTTTAGTATAGGGATTAATTCTTGACCTATCAATCAGCTGTACTTCTGTGAATCCATGGTGTGGACAGTCACGCTGATACTGCTTAAATCTCATCCAGGCAGTCTTCAAAGGCTCCACAGCTCCTTGGGAAAAAGTGAGTATGTCCTGTCTGGACTGATCCGAGCGCGCATCATCAGAAAAGTGACGCAGGAACTCACTCTTTAAGGCTGCCCAAGTAGTATACTGACCAGGTGCCAGTTGTCTCAGCCATGCACTAGCGTCTCCAGCAAGACTGTGCGGAAATAGCTTAAGGAACAAATAGTCCGGGCATACTCCTTCATACTTCATGCCAGTGACTATGTCCTCAAACTTGTCAATGTGATCCATAGGCTGCTCTGCTTGAAGACCATGAAAAGCAATCTGCCTCATCAGCTGGTAGTAGATGGTCTTGACCTCAAAATCATTCCTCTCAAAGCAGGAAGCACTAGAGCTGCTCGGTTTGCATGAAACTCATCAGGTCTGTTGTAGTCAGCTAGTGTCCTCTCATGAACAACCAGCTGTCTACCTTGAGCCTGTCCTTGACCCTGGTTCTATTCCTGTTGCAGTTGCTCAGGAGTGTCAGGGATCACTCGTCCATCAGCATCAATCCTCTGCCCAGCAGCATTGTAAGGATTGTTTTCCGGATCCCTCAGGACACCTTCAGCATCTCGTATCAAGATCAAACGTTCTCGTACCATTCTCTCTCTCTTTTCTCTTCTGTTAGCTCTCTCTAAACGTCCAAGCTTCTCAAAATCGAGATTAACTAAGCTCGAGTTCGGATTACTTCGAGTTTTCAGCGTTGGCATAAACTGTCTGTAATCGTCCAGCAACGATCAATGCTATCAGTGCAACGATCGATTCAATCTCAAATCGCCTAGTGACGAACGATGCAAGGGTGCTACGATCGACGCAGTGCGAAATCAGTACCTGCGACAGAGAGAAAATCAGACAAAAAATCAGTAACTAAAAAAAAACAAAAATAAAAACGAAAACAAAAAGAAAAATCCTAGTAAAACCCTAGGCTCGAAGCTATCGAAGACTCAAAGAGTCCCCGGCAACGGCGCCAAAAACTTGATAGGTCAAGAATTAATCCCTATACTAAACTGCAAGTGCACAGCAATATCAATGTAGTATATAGGGTATCGAAATCCACAGAGACTCCGGTGTTCAATAGCTCAAGAACAGGAATTTAACTAGGAAGAAAGCAATGTAATTGAATTAAATAGCAATGCAAGAAAGTAAGCAGATAGCAAAGATTGTTGGTTGTGAAAGCAAGTTATTAAGAGCGCTAGGTCTAGGGCGTTCTCAGGAAATCAGACAAGCAGACAGTTCATTCAGCAAGGATCTAATTAAGCACAGTTCTAGAACTCAAAACACAGATATAGAATTAACCAAATTCTTTTGCGATAATTATCTAATTCTAAGTGCAGCAAACCAAACTTTCGTTTGCGAGAACTAACAGATTAAACTAGCATTAATTCCAAGTTTGATATGTTCACAATTATCCTAAACCAAACTTCCGTTTGCGCAAAATTTAATTGCCCAATTTAATTATTTCAGATCCCTAAACCCCACTTCCGTGACGTATTTAGCAACCTAAGATCTAGATTCTAATTGATCAGGTTAGAACTAGCTTTAAGCACAATTAAATTGAAGAACAGATATAGTTTGAATCCTTAACTGAAATTGAACAAGTCTAGCAGGTCATGAAATCCTATGTGAGAAACCCTAAACCTAACAAGGAATCTACTCAGACATGATTGATGAAAACATAATCATAGAAATAATAGATTGCATAAAAGATAAAAGATTAAAGGGGTTCGAAATCTTCTCCAAATACAGATGATGTAACAGGTTCAGATCAGCCCCAAAAGCTCTAAAAATCCCCTGCTCTTAATTATGAAAGCGTAATGTAAAGCGTATCTAAAAACTCAATAATATAGGTCTAATCTCGGCCAGGGGCTTCTTTGTAAATATCAGGAACTTCTGGATCAAAGTGCAATATCTTGATTCTTCTAAACCGCCGAGTTTCGGCCCATCTCGCTGGTGCAACGACCGTTGCAGGTGTGCAACGATCGACACCTTTCTCTGTTTCGGACAGTGAACTCTATCTCTCGGCCAAACACTCCAAAAATCTCCAAAATGCTTCATTATCTCCAATTTAGCTCCAAACCTGATTATACCTGTAAAAGACTCTAAAAGAACACAAAAGACACTAAAAACACAACTATATCATGGTATAAAACCGGTAAAAACCAAGATATATCACTTTGGACAGACTAGTGGTTTTCAGAAACCTTTTGGACAAGGTACTCAAAGGACCTATGGATCTTCTTCTTACCAAGCACCTCCTGCTGCTAGTGCTCATGAGAGTAAGATGGAGGCTATGTTGGAGCAGCTGCTGGAGGGACAGACGAAGATTGCTGTGGACTGCAACAAGAAGCTAGATGCTGTTTATGGGGATCTGAATGGGAAGTTTGAGACTCTGAACACTCATGTGAAGCAATTGGACACCCATGTGAGCCAAATCTCAAACTCCATCAAGGGAAAAGGAGTAGCAGAAACCCACATTAAGGCCTGGTCAGTATACATCAATGATGGATCAACACAAGGTGAAAATTTTGAGTTGAACACAGTTGAGTTGGTAGAGGAGGATGAATTTTAGGATTTTGAGGAAAATCTCTCGGGTAGAATCTGTGAAAACAGTGTTGCATCGATCGATGCACCCTTAGCATCGGTCGTTGCAGGTCGTGAACAGACAGACTCGCATGATTCTGAAGGGATTGATGCAGATTTAGAGATTGATCGTTTATTCCCTGGAGTGTCTGAGATTACTCAACATGAGGTTTATGCACACGCCATTCGACTATATCCTTCAGTGTCTGAAGTGATTAAGCAAGAGATTGAAGAGCTTAAGCAGCTGGAAGAGATTGGTGAAGAGTTGGAAGAAATTCCATTATCTGATGATCCACCTTATCACACATGTGTGCAAAAGTACTTGAATAAGATGTTGCCTTTGGATCAAGAGCTGAAAGATTGGGTGATTGTGGTCCCTCAACACATAAGTGATGTACTGTTAACCAAGGTTCCGAAGAAGTTACCTGACCCTGGAGTCTTCGTGCTGAACTGTTCTATCTTTGAGGATACTTTTAGGCGTTCTCTGTGTGATCTGGGGGCTGCTGGAAGTCTCATGCCATATTATGTGGCAGAGAAGCTTGGTATGATGGATTTTAGACCCACTAGGACCTCTCTTGTCCTAGCTGATCAGTCTATAAGGGTGCCATAAGGACTCCTTGAGGACATCCCAGTGAGAGTTGGAAACTACTTAGTTCCAACAGACTTCCTAGTGCTGAAATAGGACAGTGATCCTGATGATGCGTTGATACTTGGAAGACCATTTTTGGCTACAGCAGGAGCAGCAATAGATGTTAGACACAGTCTGATTGATCTCCACCTGGGAGATGAGCCGCTGCATTATGAGATGGATAAGCTGCGCAGACCGCTGATTGAGGGGCAGACATTCACCATTATGGATGGAGATGATAAGCAGCCAAGTGACACTGTGATTTTGGATCCTAGGGAGCAGTTTACTCCTTCTTTTCTTGGACAAGTTCATTCTGATACAGCCTACTCGCCGCCTTGGATGAGGAGACTTGCACAGAGACAATTAAAGTCTCTGTCAGGATCTCACGGTGCCTGATTCTTGTTCGTCCGGTCAAGCTAATGACCTTAAAAAAGCACTGAATGGGAGGCAACCCACTGTTTCGTTTTTGCTTTTTGATTTTTGGTGTTTTTGTAGGATTTTACGTTTGTTTCTGTTTTTGGTGAGTTTTTGTCTGCAGGTCTCGGCCAATTCGCAGTGCGTCGACCGGCACACATTGTGTCGATCGTCACAACACGAAAGAATCGCATTGCAGCGATCGTTGCGGTCCTCAGCAACGATCGACCATACACGAAAAGTCGCCTAGCAAAGGTCGGTGCACATAGTGCGACGGTCGATGCCTGAGCGACAGAGGTAAAAATCAGACAGAACTGAACACATCCATTAACAATTTTTTTTTCTTTTTACCGATCCTTCGCTTGACACTACTGGGGACAATGTGTCTTAAGTGTGAGGGAGGTGCTACTGACATCTATCTTTCTGTTTTCTTAGAGTCAGTCCGTTTTTCAAATTTTTTTGTTTTATAGAGTCAAAACTAGTTTAAGCAAGAAACAATGATTTTTTGAGAAGATTAACAGCACTTGCAGGAATCTAAGTAACCATTGAGATGAAGTTACAGGATCTATCTATGACTATTAGAAAACCCCATCACAGATCAACCTACTAAGGACACTGATAGGTCTAGTTTTTTCCCTATACTAACTGCAAGTGCACAGTGATGTAGTTGTAGTACTTAGGGTATCGAATCCACAGGGACTCTGGTCAACGATAGATAAGAACAGAAAAGATTAAACTAGGAGAAAGTAAATATGATGAGAAAGCAGTAAATCAGACAGCAGAAAGTAAACAAAGCGAGTTGTGAGCAAGGAAGCGAAGCGTTAGGTTTCAGGAGTTCTCAGGAAATCAGGAACGCAAGCAATCAATCTATCTAGATCTAATCAATAACTGTTCTAGAACTCAAACACTGATATAGAATTAACCAAATTCCTTTGCGATAATTCTCTAAGTCTAAGTGCAGCAAACCAAACTTTCGTTTGCGAGAACTAACAGATTAAACCAGCATTATTTCCAAGTTTGATATGTTCACAATTATCCTAAACCAAACTTCCGTTTGCGCAAAGTTTAATTGCTTATCTAAGTTCTTTCTAGTTAAATTAACCAACTTCCGCTGAATTAATCAACCTAACATCATAACTCTGATTAGCTACTTCAGATTTAGCATTAAGAACAACTTAGATAAAGAACTAGCAGATATAAATCTCTACAGATTAATTAAACTATAATTCTCTGAAATCCCTACAGATTTAGCGTGAATGTGATTGTGGAGTTTACTTAGGACAGTTGCTAAGTTTGGGGGAAGTATATGTTGGTCTTGATATCTTGTGATTGATTCTTTCAGTGGTTTACTAAGGGGAATCTGAGTGTTGTTGCTTCTAAGATGAAAAGAGTTTCTGAAAGTTTTCAAACCTCTTCACCATGTTTTAGTTCTCTGTTTTGCTTGAGGGCAAGCAAAGGCTAAGTGTGGGGGAGTTGATATATCATGGTTTTTACCGGTTTTATGCAATGATATAAGTCTGTTTTAGTGTCTTTTGGTGTTCTTTTAGAGTCTATTACAGGTATTATCAGGATTGGAGCAGAATTGGAGATGTTGGAGCATTCTGGAGCTTTTTGGAGTGTTTGGCCGAGAGAGTTGAGCTCACTGTCCGAAACAGGGGATTGCATCGATCGACACACCTTTGGTGTCGATCGTTGCACAAGCGAGATGGGCCAAACTCGGCGGTTTAATGAAGAATGAAGATTTTACACTTTGGCCCAGAAGTTCCTGATATTTACAAAGAAGCCCCAGGTCGAGATTATACCTATATAATTAAGTTTTTGGTGTTTTATTTAGATACGCTATCATAACTTAGAGCAGAGAGTTTTTAGAGCTTTTGGGGCTGATCTGATCCTGTACTACACCTTATTTTTGGAGAAGATTTCGAACCCCTTTACTTATTTTAATCTCTTTTATGATATCTATTATTTCATTGATTATGTTTACATCATCCGTGTCTGAGTAGGTTCATAGTTAGGTTTAGGGTTTCTCATAGGGATTTCATGACTTGCTAGATATAATTAATTAAGTTAAGGATTTACATCAATAGATGATATTCAAACTAAATTGTGTTTAATGCTAGTTCTAACCTGATCAATTAGAATCTAGATCTTAGGTTGCTAAATACGACACAACAGTGTGGTTTCGAATCTGAACTATTTAGGTTGAGCAATTTAATTACTCGCAAAGGAATTTGGTTTAATTAGATTGTGAACATATCAAACTTGGAATTAAAGCTGGTTTAATCTGTTAGTAATTGCAAAGGAATTTGGAATGCTGCACTTAGACTTAGAGAATTCTCGCAAAGGAATTTGGTTAATTCTATATCCGTGTTTTGAGTTCTAGAACTGAGTTTAATTAGATCCTGACTGATTGATTTATCTGCTTGTCTGATTTCCTGAGAACGCCCTAGACCTAGCGCTTTTAGATTATTGATTTCGAACAACAACTTGCTACTGATTTTCTTTCTTGTTTGCTTTTAGATAATAGAATACAATTTGCTTTTTGTTTTCTCCTAGTTTCTATCTCTTTAAGTTCTTGGTATTATCGTTGTCTAGAGTCCTCGTGGATTCGATCCCTAAGTACTACATTGACATTACTGTGCACTTGCAGTTAGTATAGGGTAAAACTCGAGACCTATCAACTACTGATGTCTGATATACCATGGATTTTAGGGCTTTTAAACATGGTATATATCTTATTTATCGAGTCTTTTACTATGTTTTAGAGTCTTTTCAGGTGTTTATTAGGTACATGCACATTTGGAGCAGATTTGGTAATTATAGCACTTTCTGGAGCTTTTTGGAGTGTTTGGCCGAGAGATAGAGTTCTCTGTCAAAATTTGAGGAATGCATCGATCGTTGCACTCTTGGTGTCGATCGTTGCATAAGCGAGATGGGCCAAACTCGTCGGTTAATGAAGAATGATGAAATTGCAGTTGTGCCCAGAAGTTCCTGATATTTACAAAGAAGCCCCAAAACGTGTTTTAGTATTATAATTAGGTTTTACAACCACTTGTTATGATATAATTTTGATAAGGAAGTTTTATTTTCCAGAGAGAGTTTTAGGGGCTGATTTTGTTCTCGAAAGAGACTTGATTTCGAACCCCTGTTCTTGTTCTTCTGATTATTTTATGATATCTATTTTGACTATGTTTTCTGTCATGATTGCTATGTCTGAGTAGATCTCTTGTTAGGTTAGGGATTCTCATAAAGGATTTGAAGGAAATGCTAGATTAACTAATTTATTGGATTCATCATCTAGTTCTTCATCTAATCTGTTCTTAAAGCTTAATCTGAACTGCTCATTTAGATTATTGACTCTAGGTTAATTTGCGCAATGACAGTTGGTTTATTTAACTAGATCTGATTTAGGTGAGCAATTTATCTATTCGCAAAGGAATTTGGTTTAGAGAAATTGTGAACGAACGAACTTGGAATTAGTGCATGTTTAGAACTCTAGGATTCGCAAAGGAATTTGGTTTGCTAGGTTGTTAGACATAGATAATTATCGCAGCGACAGCTGGTTAGTTTTACCTACGTGATTCTAGTTCAAGAACGCCATCTGATTGATTGTTTATCTGATTTCCTGATATCCTGAGAACTCCCGAAACCTGACACCTTCGTTAATTAATGCTTACATCACCCTCGCATGATTCGTTTACTTGCTATTTATTTACCGCATTACAATTTTCTTCGCTTAGCTTAATTCGAACTACTGATAATCTATTGTATGACCGGAGTCCTTGTGGATTCGATACCCTAAATACTACATCTGCATCACTGTGCACTTGAAGTTAGAATAGGAATAATTCTTGACCTATCAAGTTTTTGGCGCCGTTGCCGGGGACTCTTTGAGTTCGCCGATAGATTCAGTATTAGGATTTAGACTAAGCATTTTCTTTATTTTATTTTATTTTCATTTACTTACGTTCTTGTTTCTTTGGTGTTGCAGGAATCGCACTGCATCGATCGACGCCCTACTTGCATCGATCGGCACAAGGCGAAACCAGTGATACCGAGAGATTGAACATTTAGCAGGTTTCGCTCTATGGAACCTGTGATTCTGATTTGCGGTGAAAACGGCGTTTTACGAGACCAAGAGGGTCATATATGCAACGCAAAAGGTCAGAAACTAGATGGGAAAGGAAACCCCATCCTACCAGAATATCATGCATTGGTTGGGCAGGTAGCTGAGATGAGAGATAAGATTGATTCTATCCACGACATCTTACTTGGGAAGAGACAAATCCGAGCTGATGCAGTAGCTGGAAGATTTGCAGAGGTGAACTATATAGCTGGAGCTGATTATTATGGACAAATGTATGGAAATCAGCAGAGACAAAGTACTAATTACGCTCCGAGATCGATAAATTATGGTTATTCATCTCACCAAACACCTCATGCACCAACACATAAGAGCAGATTAGAAGTCATGATGGAGCAGTGTCTTGAAGGACAACAACAAACCACTGTGTTTTTCAACTCGAGGATTGAGACATTGTGCACTGATTTGAATAGTAAGCTTGAGTCCTTGAGCACTCGTATGAGGCTGCTGGATACGCAAGTAGATCAGATTTCAAGTTTTGTCAACAAGAAAGATGTTCAAGAAACTCATGTCAACAACATTCCAATTCAAGTTGACCGTAGGCTGGACCAGGGACCATATCTTGCAGTTAAGGCTCTGGAAATTGTGGAAAACAGAGAAGAATCTGAGATTGAATTCCCTGAGTTTGAGAGCTTCGACGGACCAGACTCAACAGAGATTGACATTGATCTTTTGGCTTGGATAGTTCAGACTGATAATGGGCCAAGTAAAGAGGAGAAAGTTGAGTGTGTGACTGCTGAATTAGGCCAGGAAGCTGAGGAACCCGAGACTGTAGTTGGAACTCGAGCTGAGATACCTGTATCGATCGTTGCACCATGTGCACCGATCGTTGCACACCGTGAAGAACCAGTCTCACTCTAAGGAGAAGAACCATAAACCTCCAATACCATTCCCAAAATCTCCTGTGAGGTCTAAAGATGTAATTCAGTGCATGGTAGTGGTGGATAAGGAGATGGTGGTTCCTCAGGAATCTACTCTAACATCTTCAGAACCTAAAGCTACTCAGAAGCGAGAAGCTACGAACATCAGATCTCCACCAAAGCAGAAGTATGCACCTTCTAAACTCAAACCTCTTGACTCCAATGCTGTGGATGCAAGAAAACGCTCTTCACCACCCAAGTGTCAATCCCGCCCTACATTCCTTCCTACATTCCTTGGATGATCTCATGCTGCTACTGCGTACACACCGCCATGGATGATAAGGCATTCACAGAGACATTCCAAGTCTCTGTTGAAACCTCCATGAGTCTGACCTTCTTCCGAAAAGTCAAGCTAATGACTTAAAACAAGCGCCGAGTGGGAGGCAACCCACTATTAGGTTATAGTATTTTTTTTCTTTCTTACTTTTTGTGTTTTTCTTAGGATTTCACGTTTTTATTTGTTTTTGCTGAGTTTTAAGATACAGAACACGAGTCTGGAGACGTGTGACGATCGTTGCTTCATTTGCAACGGTCGTTGCAAGGAGAAAATGACGAAGAGATGAGATCGCCTTGTGACGATCGTTGCGGTCCTGTGCAACGGTCGTTGCAATTGGTTTAAATCGCAAAAATTAAGGTACATTG
Source organism: Orychophragmus violaceus (assembly GCA_030180135.1). Lineage (NCBI taxonomy): Eukaryota > Viridiplantae > Streptophyta > Magnoliopsida > Brassicales > Brassicaceae > Orychophragmus > Orychophragmus violaceus. The sequence goes on from CM058231.1 coordinate 84,307,814, forward strand.
AGCTAAACCGGAATCGACCCGGTTCATTAGCAACGCTCGTTGCTCATTAGCAACGATCGTTGCACCCACGATCGAGATAAGTGCCTTAAACCCTTCTCTCTTCTCTTCTTGTTCATTTCGCCGACCGTACACAAAACCCCCAAATCACCTAAATCCCTCAAATCTTCATTGTTTTGTTGATTCAAAGTCCTATTCTCCCTATTTTTGCACGGTTATTCTATATCTCTAACACATTTGAAGCGAATCCAAGGTAATATACCTCAATTTCTTCATTTTCGGATTTGATTTTAGGGTTTTAGGATTAGGAAATTTTGGATTGAAATGATGATTGCATGTTGTTATAGACTTGATTTAGGGTGATTAGAACTGGATTATTGGTGATTGTGAGGTTATGGATTGATTTTGGCACGATTTCAAATCGTTGCTTAGCGACTGTGAAATCGCTTTGGAACGATCGTCGCAACTCATGCAACGATCGTTGCTCGACAATTTCACAGAGAATTGCCAAGACTAATTGTTTTATTTCTTGAATGCAGATGCCTCCTCGACAAACCCGCAAATGCAGAGCCACCGCTGCAACCGCTACACGTCAGTACATTCCACCACCGGAATGGTTACACGGAGACTCCGATCCACCAGAGGACTATCAGATGGTTCATGCAGCCATACAGCCACCATGGCCAAGAGCAGATAACCTTCTGATTCCGACTGAGCATGACTGGGGCATGGATATTGATAAGTTGCTCACGACAGATGATTTCACAGAGAGACCACTGCACGAGTACTGGGATGAGTATGATACACTGCTGTACAATGGTTTGTGTAGCATGACGCTTAAGCCAACCAAGTTTGCTGACTACTCGACCTGCAAGAGTCTCGGCATTGATGAGCAGGTTATGGCACTGTGCAGAGGCATTGGTCTGGGGACAATGCCAATGCAGCCTTATGACTTATACCCGTAGTTGGTGAGACAGCTGCTTGCCACATGCAGGGTTATTTATCCAGACCCAGACAGCAGGAAAGCTTCAGGAGGTACTTTTACCTTCATGTGTCTTGGAGCCAGGTATCGAGTTCCACTTCTCGATATCTGCAGGATCTATCGGTTCAGCACTGAGCCGACGCGCATCGATATGTCCCTTCCGTGGGATCCATCAGAGGCTCAGCAGTTCTGGGACAACATTGGCAATGGGCGGTACCACTCACGGACTACCACTGTGATTCAGGTTAGGCATCCGGTACTTAGGTATGTCTTGCGCATCCTGGGACGCACTCTGTTGTGCAAGTTTGAGGCCAACAAGATGCGTAAGAACGAGTTGGAGATACTGTTTAGAGGACTGAGAGAGCAGTTTAGGGATACCGATCTGAGAAACCCTGCTGGGGGACTCAACCTGGGACTGTTTTTGCTCATCATCTATGCGACCTGCAGAAGAAGCCCTTTGATGGCGTGCGCACGGAGACAGTAGGGAGTCTGCTTACTCCTATCTTCAGACACAGCAGGATCCCTTTGGAGGGTACAGAGTGCAATGATGAGAGAGAGTTCCTAGATTTCAGTCACTTGCAGAGCGCTACATGGCTCAAGGAGGGGCGTTTGTGGGTTTATTATCAGCCTATCACTGAGAGGCACAGAGTGGATCTTCCTGCTGCTGGTTTGACGCAGATTGATACGTTGGATGCTTTGATATTCCAGCCTCCTGTTAGAGCTAGGCGCGCGGTCCCTTCTATGGCTCATCCGCTGGGAGAGCCGTCTACACGAGCCTCATCTTCCTCTGCACCTCCTGCGCCTGCTGCTGCCCCTCCTGATGATAATGGCCCTTATCCTGAGATATCAATGCCTTATTGAGAGATGTCTGAGGCTGAGTGGAGAGAGCGTAATGATGGGATACTGAAGACCATTTGGGAGTGGATGCGTGGCTGCACTTGCAGGAGACAGCCACAGGTTCATCATGTTGGATTGTTTAGTTGATCCTGATTCAATTCTCATATTGATATCAACCTAAACATGCATCAGATCTAGGTGTTCTTATTTAGAAACATTAGATCTCACCTTTTACCTGTTTTGTTGCAGCGGAATTGATGAACAGGTCAGAGATCAGGGAGATACACCAAGGGATGAATCCTCCAAAGGCTCACACACGCAATCACCGGAAACCGGCTACTAGACCACGAGGAGATGGGGCGCAGAAGAGAGAGAGAGGCGCGGCTGGGTATTAGGGTTGGGAGAAAGAGCTTTGGCTTTTAGCTTATAAAAGCCTTCTCTTTCCCTTTTGGGCTTTTGGGCCCAAATGCCAATCTGATTAAATCTCATTTAATCAGACCCGTTAATCTTTCTCTCTTAGTACGACAAATGCCTAGCACTTTTGTCGCACTTCTGCTAAGCCGTTCCTACTTTATTTCCTGCTAGCTTAAGCGTGTGACCCATATGGGATCATACAATAAAGGCAATAAGTCCAAGACTTATAGATCATGAGCGGACTCTAGCAAGCCATCATGACCCCCAGTATTGTATGACTTATGTCTGATCACTGACATACTCTTACTTTATAGAGACAGTACAGAGATTGCTGGACACAATTCCAACAATCTCCCACTTGAACTGGAATCTTTGTATTCATAATCCCTTTCGTCTCAATATCTCGATTAGTCATAAGGCAAGATTAGTGTCATCCTTATAAAGCCTAATCTTGTTCATCGGACTCTGATTTGATACTGACAATCCAAACGACTCGGGAAAGTCCGTTTGAGCATGGCCATGCGTTTTCCAGTATTCAAATCTCCGATTGGCCTAGAGATATTCACTCCATTTATATTGGAGGGACAAATCCCATCTTGTTCCATCACTGTAAACTACTCATTTCATGATGTACCCAAACAAGGTCCTTATAGCTATCGCAGAACGATAGCGTTAGACAATGATCAAAGTGCATCAGTCCATATGCAGTCACATACATGCGAACTCAGGTCTAAGGACTATACTCTATAGTCGTAGTAAGAATCTCTTATGACACAGATATAAATATCCTGAAGAGTTCTTATAAGCGGGTCTTGTCCGGTCGTATGTTCCCAACATACACCTATGTACTGACTTTGATGCCGTGCATCTATGACACATTAAGACTTTGTCATAAGTCACGTACCAATCTAGTCTCTCACGGTTGTTGTTGTTCCAATTTCAACAACCTTCGACTAGGGACAGGATGATATAAAACATCTATCAAATATAGGGTCTCATGATCAAGCTAAATGACTTTGATGACTCAAGATCAAGTCATTTACTTCGATGACCTATAAAATGGTTCATATCATTTTGGAACGATTATTTCATCACAGTTAAAATAATCTTGAAATAATAATTTCATTAAACATAAAATAATGTTTTACAAGAACATATCAAATAACTAAAATAAAGCTCATAAAACTCCCACTCAAATTTAGATTACATTTCAATGTTTCTAATGCCTACAGCTTCAGTCAGTAACTCGAGCTTAGGCCTTGGGAGTGGCTTTGTCAACGGATCAGCGACATTATCATTTGTCGGAACTCGGCTGATCTTGACTTCCTTTCTATTAACGATGTCACGTATCAAGTGAAATCTTCTTTGAACATGCTTGGATTTCTGGTGTGATCTTGGTTCCTTTGCCTGAGCTATAGCACCATTGTTGTCACAAAACAGTGCCAGAGGCTCAGCCGCATCTGGTATCACACCTAGTTCCATAATGAACTTTCGTATCCAAACAGCTTCCTTCGCTGCTTCTGAGGCGGCGATATATTCAGCTTCTGTAGTGGAATCGGCAACGGTGTCTTGCTTGGAGCTTCTCCAACTTACTGCACCGCCATTCAGACAAAAGATATAACCGGACTGTGACCGGAAATCATCTGTGTCTGTCTGGAAACTTGCGTCCGTGAATCCACTGACTTTAAGCACATCACTTCCACCGTATACCAAGAACTTATCCTTAGTATGTCTTAGATACTTCAAGATATTCTTTACGGCAATCCAATGGTTTTCACCTGGATTTGACTGGTATCTACTCGTCATGCTCAATGCATAAGCAACATCAGGACGAGTACAGATCATGGCATACATAACAGATCCTATTGCAGATGCATAGGGAATGTTCTTCATACGCTCGAGCTCAGCAGCCGTCGTAGGGCTCTGCTTCTTGCTTAGCGTTGTGCCATGTACCATTGGCGTGAAGCCCTTCTTGGAATCTTTCATGCTGAATCTTTGTAGGACTTTGTCAATGTATGAGTCTTGACACAAGCCTATCAGCCTCTTAGGTCTATCCCGATAGATCCTAATTCCAAGAACGTATGCGGCTTCACCCATGTCTTTCATGGAAAAACAACTTCCAAGCCAGTCCTTTACAGACTTTAGCATTGGAACGTCGTTTCCGAGAAGCAGTATGTCATCAACATACAGAATAAGAAAAACGATTTTGCTCCCACTAGTTTTCTTATACACGCATTGTTCTTCTTCGTTTCTGATAAAGTCAAATTGCTTGATCGCTTCATCAAAACGAAGATTCCAGCTCCTCGATGCTTGCTTCAATCCATAAATGGATTTATGAAGCTTGCATACTTTCCCAGCATTCTTTGGATCTATGTAACCGTCAGGTTGTGTCATGTACACATCCTCTTCCAGAATTCCATTCAGGAAGGCGGTTTTCACGTCCATCTGCCAAATTTCATAATCATGAAAAGCTGCAGTTGCTAGTAGAATCCGAATAGATTTCATCATAGCCACCGGTGAATAGGTTTCATCGTAATCCACACCGTGAACTTGTCTGAAACCTTTTGCCACCAACCTGGCTTTATAAATCTGGACATTTCCATCCACGTCAATCTTCTTCTTGAAGATCCATTTGCACTCGATGGCTTTTACACCAGCAGGCAAATCAACCAACGAAAAGACTTGATTGACCGACATGGAGTCCATTTCGGAATCAGTGGCCTGGCGCCACTTTGAGGAATCTGGGCCCATCATGGCTTGATTGAAATTCGATGGTTCATCACCATCAATGATCAGAAGATCATGACAGTTAGTCACGAGGAATCCTTGATATCTCTCGGGTTCGTGACGGATCCTCCCGGATCTTCGAACTTCAGGTACTACAGGTTCAGGTTCTACAATTTCTTGTAGGGCCTCCTCCTGCTCTTCCTCATTAGGTTGAGCAGTATCCTGTTCATCTTGAATTTCTTCAAGCAGTACCTTACTCCCACTGTCTTTCTTAGAGAGAAACTCCCTCTCAAGAAAGTTACAATCCCGGGCAACAAAGATCTTGTTCTCGGAACGTAGATAGAAGTAATAAGCCTTGGTTTCCCGTGGATAACCAATGAAGTAGCATTTGTCAGATTTTGGTGTAAGCTTGTCTGAGATTAATCTCTTGACATAGGCTTCACAACCCCAAATTCTGAGATAAGACAGTACTGGAGCAACTCCAGTCCATAATTCATATGGTGTCTTTGCTACTGCTTTTGATGGCGCTCTATTTAGAGTGAACACTGCTGTTAGCAGAGCATATCCCCAAAGGGATATTGGAAGGTCTGTGTGACTCATCATAGATCGAACCATATCCAATAAGGTCCGATTTCTCCTCTCAGATACACCATTCCATTGAGGTGTTCCAGGAGGAGTGAGTTGGGATACGATCCCACACTCTCTCAGATGATCACTGAATTCTTGGCTTAAGTATTCTCCTCCTCGGTCGGACCGAAGAGCCTTAATGCTTTTGCCAAGTTGGTTCTGTACTTCATTTTGGAATTCTCTGAACTTCTCAAAAGATTCAGACTTATGTTTCATTAAATAAACATATCCATACCTACTGAAATCATCAGTGAAGGTAATGAAGTACTGATAGTTTCCTCTTGCATTTGTGGACATTGGGCCACACACGTCAGTGTGTATCAGGCCCAATAAGTCACCGGCCCTCTCGTTAGGTTTATTAAAGGGGGCCCGTGTCATTTTGCCCATCATGCAGGATTCGCATTTCTCACATGACTCAAAGTCAAATGAGCCAAGAAGTCCATTCGAATGGAGCCTCTTGATGCGTTTCTCGCTGATGTGCCCTAAACGACAATGCCATAGAAACGTTTGGTTCTCCTCATTAGGTTTGAACCGTTTGGTATTAATGTTATAAATTGGCGCGGATTGATCGAGTATGTAAAGCCCATTCGAAAGAGGGGCAGAACCATAGAACAAATTGTTGCGATTGAAGGAACATAATTTATTCTTAACTGAAAAATCATAACCTTCCAAATCCAACAAAGAAATTGAAATAATATTTCTGCTTATAGCAGGTACAAAATAACAATTATTGAGTTCTAAAATCAATCCCGAAGGTAAAGACAACAAGTATGTTCCTACAGCTAGTGCTGGAACTTTCGCTCCATTCCCAACTCGTAGCTCTACTTGTCCTTGCTTCAGTCTTCTACTGTTGCTGAGTGCCTGCATATTAGTACAAATATGAGCCCCACAACCAGTATCCATAACCCATGAGGTATTATCAGAAGTAGTTGTATTAACTTCTATAACAAAAATACCTGTCGAAGAAGTCTCGAAAGTCTTCTTCTTTAATTCCTTTAGACCTTCTTGGAATTTCTTACAATCTCTCCTCCAATGCCCTGGTTCTTTACAGAACCTGCATATGTCAGTTGGCCCAGCCTTGGACTTGGGCTTGGGCTTTGGCGTGTCCTTGTCCTCGACTTGGACAGCCTTGGCCTTTCCCTTATCCTTAGCAGAGGATTTCTTAAAGCCCTTGCCCTTTTGCACCATAAGCACACTAGGGTCCTTGGCAGTTTTCCTCAAATTGGGCTCTGCAGTCTTGAGCATTCCGTGAAGCTCAGGTAATGTCTTACTCAAGCCATGCATGTTAAAGTTCAGAATGAACTGATCATAGCTTGCAGGTAATGACTGCAGAATGATGTCGCAGGCAAGTTCCTGGCTGATTGGGCAGTCGAGTTTCTGAAGATGATCGAGATAACCCATCATCTTCAAGACATGAGGACTCACTGCCGCATTCGCAGCCAACTTGCAGTCCAAGAGGCTCTTAACTGTTTGGAACCTCTCAGTCCTAGCCTGCTCCTGAAAAAGCGATTTCAGGCTTGCCATTATCTCGATGGGTGACAATACACTCTCGAACTGCTTCTGCAGATCAGCAGTCATTGTCACCAACATCAGGCAATAGACATCATTTTCATCTGACGAATGCTTTTCCCAAGCATTATGCACAGTCCTGGCGGCATTGGCAGGAGGCCTCTCGGGGAGAGGATCACGAAGGACATAATCCTTCTTCTCCTGCTTGAGGACCAGCCTCAAGTTCCTTGACCATGTCAGGAAGTTCGTTCCAGTCAGCTTCTCCTTCTCGAGAACAGACCGGATCGAGAATGAGTTTGGTGTGCTTGTAGTAGTCATATCTGAAATATATAAATAAAAAGGTTATTAGTTGATTATGTTCAAAATGACTAATCTCGTATTAAAATTTAATATGATTAATCATGCATTATATTCAATAACATAAGTTACCCTCAATAGAATATAATGATTCCAAGATCCACATATAACTAAGATTAAAGTGGGCCACTGGCCGTCACCCAACCTTAGCTTATATCGGTAAGCCCTATATCGGCTAATTATATCCGTGATATAACTCTTGGTTGTGAATCTGGGCCCGAGGCCCAATCCACTCTGATGTCTCAAGGCCCGGGACTCCCGATGGCCTAGTCAAGAAAACCGGACTATACAGTCATGCAATCATTAATGTCTGGGACTCCCAATGACATTTATGAATCACAAACCGTCTTACCCACGCAAAAGCAGACATCCTCACACTGTAAGGCCATGAATGCAATTGAATGGGCTTTGACAGCTGACATAGCCTGGACAAGACATCCAACGCTTGATATTGTTTGAGGTTCGTAGGTTTTATTTTAAAAATCATTCCCAAAATAGAAGATTACTATTTCGGGAAACTTTCCATTTTTGGAAACCTACTATTTTTGGAAACTTTCTAAAATTGGAAACTTTCTAAAAACGGAAACTTTCTAACTTTAGAAATTTCTTTAAAATCCAAAACCCGCAAATTCAGAAACTTCTATTTTAAGAAACTTTCTAATTTCAAAATTTCGGAAACTTTAATTTAAAAAACGACTTTATAATTTTATAAAATAGATTTTAAATTAACCTGAAGAAAGACTCAATTAACTGGCCCAATTGTTTTAACTTCTTGGCCCGAGGCCCAAGAATTGGTCCATGTCCAAGACATGACCCAATTGTCCAATTAATTGACATAACCGGTCTGGTTCATTAAAACTGGTCCAACCAAGTTTTAATTACTACGATGACCACAATTGTCAACCGGTTATTTACTAAACCGGATTTTCTCAATTTATTTGGTCCAACCAAATCAAATTAGAAATTCCTGGTTTAGGCACTAAATCCAATTTTCGACTTTGGATTTCTTATCCCGGTTTAACCAGACTTAATAAAATTATTAAATCTGTTTATTAAACCGAAACGTTGATTTTTAATCAAGTTTTAAACCGAACCATTAACCGAAACGAACCGACTGATCACGTAAACCGATTACGACCTAACCGTAAGTTTTACGCAATCACGTCAGCCGTCAAGCCGCACGCAATCGATCCGAGATCGACACGGCAGCCGGACGGTACGCTCGGTCACGCGGGACGGTACGAGGCAGCACGGACGGACGCTCCACGATCGCCGAGCGATCGGGACGCGACGCACGCGACGCGATCGGGACGTCGCGATCGGACGCGATCGCCGTGCGATCACTCGGCCGATCGACCCAACCGGTCATCCCGACCGTCCGATCCCGACCGTCCTCCTTCGTCCGACCGGTCGCCTTTGTGGCCAATCACCAAAAACGAGTCATATAGCTCATGTTTTGCGATTTTTCTTGTGTGTTTAGGGTTCAATTATGTTTCTTAACTGTTTTATCTTATCAGTAATTGATTCAAAAACAATTCTAAACAGATTAAACAACCTAAACATGAATCTAAAACAAGAAACCTAAGAACCTGGCTCTGATACCACTGTTGGATTGTTTAGTTGATCCTGATTCAATTCTCATATTGATATCAACCTAAACATGCATCAGATCTAGGTGTTCTTATTTAGAAACATTAGATCTCACCTTTTACCTGTTTTGTTGCAGCGGAATTGATGAACAGGTCAGAGATCAGGGAGATACACCAAGGGATGAATCCTCCAAAGGCTCACACACGCAATCACCGGAAACTGGCTGCTAGACCACGAGGAGATGGGGCGCAGAAGAGAGAGAGAGGCGCGGCTGGGTATTAGGGTTGGGAGAAAGAGCTTTGGCTTTTAGCTTATAAAAGCCTTCTCTTTCCCTTTTGGGCTTTTGGGCCCAAATGCCAATCTGATTAAATCTCATTTAATCAGACCCGTTAATCTTTCTCTCTTAGTACGACAAATGCCTAGCACTTTTGTCGCACTTCTGCTAAGCCGTTCCTACTTTATTTCCTGCTAGCTTAAGCGTGTGACCCATATGGGATCATACAATAAAGGCAATAAGTCCAAGACTTATAGATCATGAGCGGACTCTAGCAAGCCATCATGACCCCCAGTATTGTATGACTTATGTCTGATCACTGACATACTCTTACTTTATAGAGACAGTACAGAGATTGCTGGACACAATTCCAACACATCAGCCCGTCCCTGCCATTCGACGCAGACAGCGTTCTCCTGAGGATTCCGGCGGTACTGATCCATATGCTGGGATAGATGATGATAGCGAGTGAGCATAGTCTCCATTTTCAGACATTCGGTTCTGTATTTTCTGTTTTTCTTTTTTCTCTTTGCATTTTCTTTTGATTTTCTTAGGATGTTTATGTTTGGATGATGTGTTTGCTTTGAGGATTATCAGTTGCTTTGATTTTCCTCAGTTGTCAGTGTTTTCAGCTTGCAGGATTCGAAATTTGATAGATTCCAACGGACTAACCTGCTAACCTGCTGACTGATCCGAGTATTCGCAGTGCGTCGATCGACACACATTGTGTCGATCATCACAAAACGAGAAATCGCATTGCAGTGATCGTTGCTGTCCCGAGCAACGATCGACACACGACGAAACATCGCCTAGCAACGGTCGTTGCATTTATGCAACGATCGATGCAAAGTGCGACAGAGGTAAAAATCAGACAGAACTCAACACTTCCATAACATTTTTACTTTCTTTTACCAACCCTTTGCTTGACACTACTGGGGACAGTGTGTTTTAAGTGTGGGGGAGGTGCTACTGACATCTATCTTTCTGTTTTCTTAGAGTCAGTCCGTTTTTTAAATTTTTTTGTTTTATTGAGTCAAAACTAGTTTAAGTAAGAAACAATGATTTCTTGAGAAGATTAACAACACTTGCAGGAATCTAAGTAACCATTGAGATGAAGTTACAAGATCCATCTATGACTATTATAAAACCCCATCACAGATCAACCTATTGAGGACACTCACATCACTTCTGGTATCAGAGGATCCTTTTACTGACTTCAAACTTAATACTGACTTAATTTTCTCACCTAAGGGCTTGGTATGATGGATTTTAGACCCACTAGGACCTCTCTTGTCCTAGCTGATCAGTCTATAAGGGTGCCAGAAGGACTCCTTGAGGACATCCCAGTGAGAGTTGGAAACTACTTAGTTCCAACAGACTTCCTAGTGCTGAAATAGGACAGTGATCCTGATGATGCGTTGATACTTGGAAGACCATTTTTGGCTACAGCAGGAGCAGCAATAGATGTTAGACACAGTCTGATTGATCTCCGCCTGGGAGATGAGCCGCTGCATTATGAGATGGATAAGCTGCGCAGACCGCTGATTGAGGGGCAGACATTCACCATTATGGATGGAGATGATAAGCAGCCAAGTGACACTGTGATTTTGGATCCTAGGGAGCAGTTTACTCCTTCTTTTCTTGGACAAGTTCATTCTGATACAGCCTACTCGCCGCCTTGGATGAGGAGACTTGCACAGAGACAATCAAAGTCTCTGTCAGGATCTCACGGTGCCTGATTCTTGTTCGTCCGGTCAAGCTAATGACCTTAAAAAAGCACTGAATGGGAGGCAACCCACTGTTTCGTTTTTGCTTTTTGATTTTTGGTGTTTTTGTAGGATTTTACGTTTGTTTCTGTTTTTGGTGAGTTTTTGTCTGCAGGTCTCGGCCAATTCGCAGTGCGTCGACCGGCACACATTGTGTCGATCGTCACAACACGAAAGAATCGCATTGCAGCGATCGTTGCCGTCCTGAGCAACGATCGACCATACACGAAAAGTCGCCTAGCAAAGGTCGGTGCACATAGTGCGACGGTCGATGCCTGAGCGACAGAGGTAAAAATCAGACAGAACTGAACACATCCATTAACAATTTTTTTTTCTTTTTACCGATCCTTCGCTTGACACTACTGGGGACAGTGTGTCTTAAGTGTGAGGGAGGTGCTACTGACATCTATCTTTCTGTTTTCTTAGAGTCAGTCCGTTTTTCAAATTTTTTTGTTTTATAGAGTCAAAACTAGTTTAAGCAAGAAACAATGATTTTTTGAGAAGATTAACAGCACTTGCAGGAATCTAAGTAACCATTGAGATGAAGTTACAGGATCTATCTATGACTATTAGAAAACCCCATCACAGATCAACCTACTGAGGACACTGATAGGTCTAGTTTTTTCCCTATACTAATTGCAAGTGCACAGTGATGTAGTTGTAGTACTTAGGGTATCGAATCCACAGGGACTCTGGTCAACGATAGATAAGAACAGAAAAGATTAAACTAGGAGAAAGTAAATATGATGAGAAAGCAGTAAATCAGACAGCAGAAAGTAAACAAAGCGAGTTGTGAGCAAGGAAGCGAAGCGTTAGGTTTCAGGAGTTCTCAGGAAATCAGGAACGCAAGCAATCAATCTATCTAGATCTAATCAATAACTGTTCTAGAACTCAAACACTGATATAGAATTAACCAAATTCCTTTGCGATAATTCTCTAAGTCTAAGTGCAGCAAACCAAACTTTCGTTTGCGAGAACTAACAGATTAAACCAGCATTATTTCCAAGTTTGATATGTTCACAATTATCCTAAACCAAACTTCCGTTTGCGCAAAGTTTAATTGCTTATCTAAGTTCTTTCTAGTTAAATTAACCAACTTCCGCTGAATTAATCAACCTAACATCATAACTCTGATTAGCTACTTCAGATTTAGCATTAAGAACAACTTAGATAAAGAACTAGCAGATATAAATCTCTACAGATTAATTAAACTATAATTCTCTGAAATCCCTAATGAGAATCCTTCAACCTAACAGGTAAACTACTCAGACATGTTCATCGAAACAGAAAACATCTTAAGTAGAAAACCAAATATCATAAAACAGAATAATCAACAGGGGTTCGAAATCCTCTCTCTTTCGAGAGCAAGATCAGCCCCTAAGGCTCTCTGAAATAAAATAAGACTTAATAAAAAGCGTAGCCTAAACAATGGCTTAAAAACCCTTATATAATAGCTAAAACACGTTTTGGGCTTCTGTGTAAATATCTGGGCTTTTCTGCAAAATCAGCATTCTTCATTAAATCGCCGAGTCTGGCCCATCTCGCATATGCAACGATCGATGCCAAGAGTGCAACGATCGATGCATCTCTGAAATATCGACAGTGAACTCTATGTCTCGGCCAAATTCTCCATTTAGCTCCAGAATGCTCCAATAACTCCAATTATGCTCCAAACGTGTCTAAACCTGTAAACATACTAAAAAGACTCCAAAACATAACATAAGACTCGATAAATAAGGCATATATCATGGTTAAAACCGGTAAAATCCATGGTATATCAACTACCCCACACTTAGCTCTTGCTTGCCCTCAAGCAAGTAAAGAACCAAAGCATAAGAAAAGAAGTTTGAAAACACAGAAACTCATTTCGTCCTAGGAACTTTCACAATCACATTCACTTAGTAAGCCACTGAAAACTTTCCTACAGAACTCAAGACCACAATGTACTTCCCCCACACTTAGCAACTGTCCCAAGTAAACTCCACAATCACATTCAAGCATTCAAATTCTCCCTACTGACTTCTGCAAGTATTTAAGTGCGGTCTCACCTAAGGAGTATCGATCAAAGGGCACATGGATTCTTACCTAATCAGCTCTAGACCACCATACTATCTTTCTCTAGTCCCTTTCTTCTCTTTCCCTTCTTTAACAACTGATTTTTCCCACATTGGATATCATTTTTTTTTTTTTATCAGTGTTCTTCCCGTTATGGGGTGTACTTTGGACACATTCCATGGATCGCAGAGGAGGTAATAGTTTTAGCTACCACTCCCATGACCACTTCGGAGTTACTAACTCATCCTCAGTTTATTATCTTTTTTTTTTACTTTATAGAAGGGGAGAAGGGAACTAAATAGGACAGGTTTACAGGCTGTGTCAGAACTAACAGGGAATCCGACACAAAGTATACCAAGCCCTTAGGTGAGAAATCTAAGTCAATATTAAATTGAAGTCAGTAAAAGATCCTCTGATACCTGAAGTGATGTGGGTGTCCTCAGTAGGTTGATCCGTGTCTGAGTTTTCTAACAGTCATAGAGGCTCTGCAAGTCTGTCCAATGGTCACTTAGTTCCTGTTCAAGCGAAAATTTTCCTCGAAAAATCATAGTTTCATACAAGTTTTGACTCAATAAAACAATGTTTTTGAAAAACTAAGAAAACAAAAGCGTGAATCAGTAGCTTCCTCCCCCACACTTAAACTACACTGTCCCCAGTGTAATCAAAGCATGAGCTCGGTGAAAGAATAATCAAATTGAAGAACAAAACGAAAAGTTGCAGATTACTTACCTGTCGTCGCCCTGCGTCGATCGATGCCACAAGGGTGTCGATCGATGCAAGGTGAATATGCTCGCGGTTATGTAGATAACCGATGTCTGAACCGCAATCAATTCGTTAAACCGTAATCGCGACTGCATCGACCGATGCACAATATGTGTCGATCGATGCAATGCGATTATTCTTGTTTCCCTCAGCTCTGAACACACTTAAACAGAAAAATTAAAAATACCAAATCAAAACGAAAGAAAACAAAAACAAAAACGAACCTAACAGTGGGTTGCCTCCCACTCAGCGCTTGTTTTTAGTCATTAGCTTGACTATTGGAAGAGATTTGATTCAAGGCGGTTTCAACAGAGACTTTGAGTGTTTCTGTGCATATCTCTTCATCCAAGGAGGTGTATAGGCATTCAGATCATGAGGTTTCCCAAGGAATGAGAAATCAGAATCAGGGCGGGAGCGAAGCTTGGGCGGTCTACTGCGTTTTCCTGCATTCAAAACAATGTGATCAGAAGGTTTAAGCTTAGGTGATTTGTACCTTACCTTTGATGCAGATCTGATGTTTGGAGCTTTCTGCTTATGAGCAGTTGCAGGTACTGAAGATGTTAGAGCAGGTTCAAGAGGAACCGCCATCTTCTTCTTCCCACTATCAGATACTGTAGTTCCACCAATCTGAACTTCTTCTTCCAGATGACCATCAGTGGAGATCATCTTCTTTGCATGAACTCGCGAAGCTTCAACTGGTGGTATTTCATTCACCTTCTTATCCATCACTTTCATGCAATTAGCCACTTCTAGCTCTTGTCTAGAAGGTTTAGGAACCTTAGGATATGGCACTCGGGGCTTGTAAGCTCGTTCTGGCACTGTTGCAGGTTTCTGGACATGTGTGCGTTCTGTGTCGATCGATGCAAGGCGATTCTGTTTCTCGAAAGAACTCGAAATTGCCGTCAGAACGGCGGGTCGACCGACACATAGGGGGTGTCGATCGATGCATGTATCAGGCAGACAATATTCATCCAGAAAATCCGAGATTATGCTCTCTTCTTCACCTAGCAACTCATTCTCATCCCTTAAGGTCACAGCTTTGATGGATCTACACTGTTCAGCTTTCTTAGCTTCATTCCGCCTCTCTATTGCTGCATCCAGCTCCTCCATATGTGTGCTCAAAGATTCGAACTTCTCATTCAAGTCTTCATACATAGCTTCCAGGTTCCTGTCGAAGTTTGCAGCAGTCTTAGCCTGATCCTCTAGCAACTGCTCCATCATGGCTTCTATCTTGCACTCATAAGCTCTGTTCCTCTCCTCTTCCTGTCTTTCCAGTAACTGCTCCATCATACTTATCAGCTTACCATATTTTTTATTTTGAGGAGAAACAGGCTGATATGATGGAGATTCATAATCTCTGGTGAATGAATAGGAACCATAGCCTCTGCAGAACGAGTTATTCTGCTGATTTTCCAACATCCGTTCCATCGTTCCCATCATTCTTTCGCACCGTGTCGATCGATGCAGAGTAGCGTCGATCGATGCAAGCTCGAGAATGCAACGATCGACACACAGGACCGTGTCGATCGATGCAGGGCGATTCTAGGCGTACCTGAAACGCAAAAACGAAAAAAAAAAAAAAAATTAGCAACAAAAAATAAAAAACGAAAAACCTAGTCTAAACCCTAAGTTCAAATCTATCGAGGGCTCAAAAGAGTCCCCGGCAACGGCGCCAAAAACTTGATAGGTCTAGTTTTTTCCCTATACTAACTGCAAGTGCATAGTGATGTAGTTGTAGTACTTAGGGTATCGAATCCACAGGGACTCTGGTCAACGATAGATAAGAACAGAAAAGATTAAACTAGGAGAAAGTAAATATGATGAGAAAGCAGTAAATCAGACAGCAGAAAGTAAACAAAGCGAGTTGTGAGCAAGGAAGCGAAGCGTTAGGTTTCAGGAGTTCTCAGGAAATCAGGAACGCAAGCAATCAATCTATCTAGATCTAATCAATAACTGTTCTAGAACTCAAACACTGATATAGAATTAACCAAATTCCTTTGCGATAATTCTCTAAGTCTAAGTGCAGCAAACCAAACTTTCGTTTGCGAGAACTAACAGATTAAACCAGCATTATTTCCAAGTTTGATATGTTCACAATTATCCTAAACCAAACTTCCGTTTGCGCAAAGTTTAATTGCTTATCTAAGTTCTTTCTAGTTAAATTAACCAACTTCCGCTGAATTAATCAACCTAACATCATAACTCTGATTAGCTACTTCAGATTTAGCATTAAGAACAACTTAGATAAAGAACTAGCAGATATAAATCTCTACAGATTAATTTAAACTATAATTCTCTGAAATCCCTAATGAGAATCCTTCAACCTAACAGGTAAACTACTCAGACATGTTCATCGAAACAGAAAACATCTTAAGTAGAAAACCAAATATCATAAAACAGCATAATCAACAGGGGTTCGAAATCCTCTCTCTTTCGAGAGCAAGATCAGCCCCTAAGGCTCTCTGAAATAAAATAAGACTTAATAAAAAGCGTAGCCTAAACAATGGCTTAAAAACCCTTATATAATAGCTAAAACACGTTTTGGGCTTCTGTGTAAATATCTGGGCTTTTCTGCAAAATCAGCATTCTTCATTAAATCGCCGAGTCTGGCCCATCTCGCATATGCATCGATCGTTGCACTCTGAAATATCGACAGTGAACTCTATGTCTCGGCCAAATTCTCCATTTAGCTCCAGAATGCTCCAATAACTCCAATTATGCTCCAAACGTGTCTAAACCTGTAAACATACTAAAAAGACTCCAAAACATAACATAAGACTCGATAAATAAGGCATATATCATGGTTAAAACCGGTAAAATCCATGGTATATCAGACACCCACATCACTTATGGTATCAGATGATCCTTTTACTGACTTCAAACTTAATACTGACTTAATTTTCTCACCTAAGGGCTTGGTATACCTTGTGTCGGATTCCCTTGTTAGTTCTGACACAGCCTGTAAACCTGTCCTATTTAGTTTCCTTCTCCCCTTCCATGAAAAAAAAAGATAATAAACTGAGGATGAGTTAGTAACTCCGAAGTGGTCATGGGAAAAGTAGCAAACACTATTATCTCTTATGTGATCCATGAAATGTGTCCAAAGTATACCCCTTAACGAGAAGAACACTGATAAAAAAAATAAAATGATACCCAATGGAGAAAAATCAGAATGCTAAAGAAGGAAAAAGAGAAGAAAAGGGACTAGAGAAAGATAGTATGGTGGTCTAGAGCTAATAAGGTAAGAATCCATGTGCCTTTGATCGATACTCCTTAGGTGAGACCACACTTAAATACTTGCAGAAGTCAGTAGGGAGAATTTGAATGCGTGAATGTGATTGTGGAGTTTACTTAGGACAGTTGCTAAGTTTGGGGGAAGTATATGTTGGTCTTGATATCTTGTGATTGATTCTTTCAGTGGTTTACTAAGGGGAATCTGAGTGTTGTTGCTTCTAAGATGAAAAGAGTTTCTGAAAGTTTTCAAACCTCTTCACCATGTTTTAGTTCTCTGTTTTGCTTGAGGGCAAGCAAAGGCTAAGTGTGGGGGAGTTGATATATCATGGTTTTTACCGGTTTTATGCAATGATATAAGTCTGTTTTAGTGTCTTTTGGTGTTCTTTTAGAGTCTATTACAGGTATTATCAGGATTGGAGCAGAATTGGAGATGTTGGAGCATTCTGGAGCTTTTTGGAGTGTTTGGCCGAGAGAGTTGAGCTCA
The DNA here is from genome assembly GCA_030180135.1 of Orychophragmus violaceus. Classification (NCBI taxonomy): domain Eukaryota; kingdom Viridiplantae; phylum Streptophyta; class Magnoliopsida; order Brassicales; family Brassicaceae; genus Orychophragmus; species Orychophragmus violaceus. The sequence goes on from CM058231.1 coordinate 84,325,429, forward strand.
CTGTCCGAAACAGGGGATTGCATCGATCGACACACCTTTGGTGTCGATCGTTGCACAAGCGAGATGGGCCAAACTCGGCGGTTTAATGAAGAATGAAGATTTTACACTTTGGCCCAGAAGTTCCTGATATTTACAAAGAAGCCCCAGGTCGAGATTATACCTATATAATTAAGTTTTTGGTGTTTTATTTAGATACGCTATCATAACTTAGAGCAGAGAGTTTTTAGAGCTTTTGGGGCTGATCTGATCCTGTACTACACCTTATTTTTGGAGAAGATTTCGAACCCCTTTACTTATTTTAATCTCTTTTATGATATCTATTATTTCATTGATTATGTTTACATCATCCGTGTCTGAGTAGGTTCATAGTTAGGTTTAGGGTTTCTCATAGGGATTTCATGACTTGCTAGATATAATTAATTCAGTTAAGGATTTACATCAATAGATGATATTCAAACTAAATTGTGTTTAATGCTAGTTCTAACCTGATCAATTAGAATCTAGATCTTAGGTTGCTAAATACGACACAACAGTGTAGTTTAGAATCTGAACTATTTAGGTTGAGCAATTTAATTACTCGCAAAGGAATTTGGTTTAATTAGATTGTGAACATATCAAACTTGGAATTAAAGCTGGTTTAATCTGTTAGTAATTGCAAAGGAATTTGGAATGCTGCACTTAGACTTAGAGAATTCTCGCAAAGGAATTTGGTTAATTCTATATCCGTGTTTTGAGTTCTAGAACTGAGTTTAATTAGATCCTTACTGATTGATTTATCTGCTTGTCTGATTTCCTGAGAACGCCCTAGACCTAGCGCTTTTAGATTATTGATTTCGAACAACAACTTGCTACTGATTTTCTTTCTTGTTTGCTTTTGATAATAGAATACAATTTGCTTTTTGTTTTCTCCTAGTTTCTATCTCTTTAAGTTCTTGGTATTATCGTTGTCTAGAGTCCTCGTGGATTCAATCCCTAAGTACTACATTGACATTACTGTGCACTTGCAGTTAGTATAGGGTAAAACTCGAGACCTATCAACTACTGATGTCTGATATACCATGGATTTTAGGGCTTTTAAACATGGTATATATCTTATTTATCGAGTCTTTTACTATGTTTTAGAGTCTTTTCAGGTGTTTATTAGGTACATGCACATTTGGAGCAGATTTGGTAATTATAGCACTTTCTGGAGCTTTTTGGAGTGTTTGGCCGAGAGATAGAGTTCTCTGTCAAAATTTGAGGAATGCATCGATCGTTGCACTCTTGGTGTCGATCGTTGCATAAGCGAGATGGGCCAAACTCGTCGGTTAATGAAGAATGATGAAATTGCAGTTGTGCCCAGAAGTTCCTGATATTTACAAAGAAGCCCCAAAACGTGTTTTAGTATTATAATTAGGTTTTACAACCACTTGTTATGATATAATTTTGATAAGGAAGTTTTATTTTCCAGAGAGAGTTTTAGGGGCTGATTTTGTTCTCGAAAGAGACTTGATTTCGAACCCCTGTTCTTGTTCTTCTGATTATTTTATGATATCTATTTTGACTATGTTTTCTGTCATGATTGCTATGTCTGAGTAGATCTCTTGTTAGGTTAGGGATTCTCATAAAGGATTTGAAGGAAATGCTAGATTAACTAATTTATTGGATTCATCATCTAGTTCTTCATCTAATCTGTTCTTAAAGCTTAATCTGAACTGCTCATTTAGATTATTGACTCTAGGTTAATTTGCGCAATGACAGTTGGTTTATTTAACTAGATCTGATTTAGGTGAGCAATTTATCTATTCGCAAAGGAATTTGGTTTAGAGAAATTGTGAACGAACGAACTTGGAATTAGTGCATGTTTAGAACTCTAGGATTCGCAAAGGAATTTGGTTTGCTAGGTTGTTAGACATAGATAATTATCGCAGCGACAGCTGGTTAGTTTTACCTACGTGATTCTAGTTCAAGAACGCCATCTGATTGATTGTTTATCTGATTTCCTGATATCCTGAGAACTCCCGAAACCTGACACCTTCGTTAATTAATGCTTACATCACCCTCGCTTGATTCGTTTACTTGCTATTTATTTACCGCATTACAATTTGCTTCGCTTAGCTTAATTCGAACTACTGATAATCTATTGTATGACCGGAGTCCTTGTGGATTCGATACCCTAAATACTACATCTGCATCACTGTGCACTTGCAGTTAGAATAGGGATAATTCTTGACCTATCAAGTTTTTGGCGCCGTTGCCGGGGACTCTTTGAGTTCGCCGATAGATTCAGTATTAGGATTTAGACTAAGCATTTTCTTTATTTTATTTTATTTTCATTTACTTACGTTCTTGTTTCTTTGGTGTTGCAGGAATCGCACTGCATCGATCGACGCCCTACTTGCATCGATCGGCACAAGGCGAAACCAGTGATACCGAGAGATTGAACATTTAGCAGGTTTCGCTCTATGGAACCTGTGATTATGATTTGCGGTGAAAACGGCGTTTTACGAGACCAAGAGGGTCATATATGCAACGCAAAAGGTCAGAAACTAGATGGGAAAGGAAACCCCATCCTACCAGAATATCATGCATTGGTTGGGCAGGTAGCTGAGATGAGAGATAAGATTGATTCAATCCACGACATCTTACTTGGGAAGAGACAAATCCGAGCTGATGCAGTAGCTGGAAGATTTGCAGAGGTGAACTATATAGCTGGAGCTGATTATTATGGACAAATGTATGGAAATCAGCAGAGACAAAGTACTAATTACGCTCTGAGATCGATAAATTATGGTTATTCATCTCACCAAACACCTCATGCACCAACACATAAGAGCAGATTAGAAGTCATGATGGAGCAGTGTCTTGAAGGACAACAACAAACCACTGTGTTTTTCAACTCGAGGATTGAGACATTGTGCACTGATTTGAATAGTAAGCTTGAGTCCTTGAGCACTCGTATGAGGCTGCTGGATACGCAAGTAGATCAGATTTCAAGTTTTGTCAACAAGAAAGATGTTCAAGAAACTCATGTCAACAACATTCCAATTCAAGTTGACCGTAGGCTGGACCAGGGACCATATCTTGCAGTTAAGGCTCTGGAAATTGTGGAAAACAGAGAAGAATCTGAGATTGAATTCCCTGAGTTTGAGAGCTTCGACGGACCAGACTCAACAGAGATTGACATTGATCTTTTGGCTTGGATAGTTCAGACTGATAATGGGCCAAGTAAAGAGGAGAAAGTTGAGTTTGTGACTGCTGAATTAGGCCAGGAAGCTGAGGAACCCGAGACTGTAGTTGGAACTCGAGCTGAGATACCTGTATCGATCGTTGCACCATGTGCACCGATCGTTGCACACCGTGAAGAACCAGTCTCACTCTAAGGAGAAGATCCATAAACCTCCAATACCATTCCCAAAATCTCCTGTGAGGTCTAAAGATGTAATTCAGTGCATGGTAGTGGTGGATAAGGAGATGGTGGTTCCTCAGGAATCTACTCTAACATCTTCAGAACCTAAAGCTACTCAGAAGCGAGAAGCTACGAACATCAGATCTCCACCAAAGCAGATATATGCACCTTCTAAACTCAAACCTCCTGACTCCAATGCTGTGGATGCAGGAAAACGCTCTTCACCACCCAAGTGTCAATCCCGCCCTACATTCCTTCCTACATTCCTTGGATGATCTCATGCTGCTACTGCGTACACACCGCCATGGATGATAAGGCATTCACAGAGACATTCCAAGTCTCTGTTGAAACCTCCATGAGTCTGACCTTCTTCCGAAAAGTCAAGCTAATGACTTAAAACAAGCGCCGAGTGGGAGGCAACCCACTATTAGGTTATAGTATTTTTTTTCTTTCTTACTTTTTGTGTTTTTCTTAGGATTTCACGTTTTTATTTGTTTTTGCTGAGTTTTAAGATACAGAACACGAGTCTGGAGACGTGTGACGATCGTTGCTTCATTTGCAACGGTCGTTGCAAGGAGAAAATGACGAAGAGATGAGATCGCCTTGTGACGATCGTTGCGGTCCTGTGCAACGGTCGTTGCAATTGGTTTAAATCGCAAAAATTAAGGTACATTGAGCTAAACCGGAATCGACCCGGTTCATTAGCAACGCTCGTTGCTCATTAGCAACGATCGTTGCACCCACGATCGAGATAAGTGCCTTAAACCCTTCTCTCTTCTCTTCTTGTTCATTTCGCCGACCGTACACAAAACCCCCAAATCACCTAAATCCCTCAAATCTTCATTGTTTTGTTGATTCAAAGTCCTATTCTCCCTATTTTTGCACGATTATTCTATATCTCTAACACATTTGAAGCAAATCCAAGGTAATATACCTCGATTTCTTCATTTTCGGATTTGATTTTAGGGTTTTAGGATTAGGAAATTTTGGATTGAAATGATGATTGCATGTTGTTATAGACTTGATTTAGGGTGATTAGAACTGGATTATTGGTGATTGTGAGGTTATGGATTGATTTTGGCACGATTTCAACGGTCGTTGCATTAGTGCAACGGTCGTTGCATTAGTGCAACGGTCGTTGCTTCGCGATTTTAGGGATTTGTTCGATAATGCGAAATCGCCTTGCAACGATCGATGCCTTAGTAAAACGGTCGTTGCTTCGCGATTTCACAGAGAGATTGCCGAGACTTATATAGTTTAAATTTTTCTTGAATGCAGATGGCAACTCGCTCGACAACCCCGCAAGCGCAGAGCCACCGCTGAAACCGCTACACGTCAGTACATTCCACCACCGGAATGGTTACACGGAGACTCCGATCCACCAGAGGACTATCAGATGGTTCATGCAGCCATACAGCCACCATGGCCAAGAGCAGATAACCTTCTGATTCCGACTGAGCATGACTGGGGCATGGATATTGATAAGTTGCTCACGACAGATGATTTCACAGAGAGACCACTGCACGAGTACTGGGATGAGTACGATACACTGCTGTACAATGGTTTGTGTAGCATGACGCTTAAGCCAACCAAGTTTGCTGACTACTCGACCTGCAAGAGTCTCGGCATTGATGAGCAGGTTATGGCACTGTGCAGAGGCATTGGTCATGGGACAATGCCAATGCAGCCTTATGACTTATACCCGTAGTTGGTGAGACAGCTGCTTGCCACATGCAGGGTTATTTATCCAGACCCAGACAGCAGGAAAGCTTCAGGAGGTACTTTTACCTTCATGTGTCTTGGAACCAGGTATCGAGTTCCACTTCTCGATATCTGCAGGATCTATCGGTTCAGCACTGAGCCGACGCGCATCGATATGTCCCTTCCGTGGGATCCATCAGAGGCTCAGCAGTTCTGGGACAACATTGGCAATGGGCGGTACCACTCACGGACTACCACTGTGATTCAGGTTAGGCATCCGGTACTTAGGTACGTCTTGCGCATCCTGGGACGCACTCTGTTGTGCAAGTTTGAGGCCAACAAGATGCGTAAGAACGAGTTGGAGATACTGTTTAGAGGACTGAGAGAGCAGTTTAGGGATACCGATCTGAGAAACCCTGCTGGGGGACTCAACCTGCAGAAGAAGCCCTTTGATGGCGTGCGCACGGAGACAGTAGGGAGTCTGCTTACTCCTATCTTCAGACACAGCAGGATCCCTTTGGAGGGTACAGAGTGCAATGATGAGAGAGAGTTCCTAGATTTCAGTCACTTGCAGAGCGCTACATGGCTCAAGGAGGGGCGTTTGTGGGTTTATTATCACCCTATCACTGAGAGGCACAGAGTGGATCTTCCTGCTGCTGGTTTGACGCAGATTGATACGTTGGATGCTTTGATATTACAGCCTCCTGTTAGAGCTAGGCGCGCGGTCCCTTCTATGGCTCATCCGCTGGGAGAGCCGTCTACACGAGCCTCATCTTCCTCTGCACCTCCTGCGCCTGCTGCTGCCCCTCCTGATGATAATGGCCCTTATCCTGAGATATCAATGCCTTATTGAGAGATGTCTGAGGCTGAGTGGAGAGAGCGTAATGATGGGATACTGAAGACCATTTGGGAGTGGATGCGTGGCTGCACTTGCAGGAGACAGCCACAGGTTCATCAGCCCGTCCCTGCCATTCGACGCAGACAGCGTTCTCCTGAGGATTCCGGCGGTACTGATCCATATGCTGGGATAGATGATGATAGCGAGTGAGCATAGTCTCCATTTTCAGACATTCGGTTCTGTATTTTCTGTTTTTCTTTTTTCTCTTTGCATTTTCTTTTGATTTTCTTAGGATGTTTATGTTTGGATGATGTGTTTGCTTTGAGGATTATCAGTTGCTTTGATTTTCCTCAGTTGTCAGTGTTTTCAGCTTGCAGGATTCGAAATTTGATAGATTCCAACGGACTAACCTGCTAACCTGCTGACTGATCCGAGTATTCGCAGTGCGTCGATCGACACACATTGTGTCGATCATCACAAAACGAGAAATCGCATTGCAGTGATCGTTGCTGTCCCGAGCAACGATCGACACACGACGAAACATCGCCTAGCAACGGTCGTTGCATTTATGCAACGATCGATGCAAAGTGCGACAGAGGTAAAAATCAGACAGAACTAAACACTTCCATAACATTTTTACTTTCTTTTACCAACCCTTTGCTTGACACTACTGGGGACAGTGTGTTTTAAGTGTGGGGGAGGTGCTACTGACATCTATCTTTCTGTTTTCTTAGAGTCAGTCCGTTTTTTAAATTTTTTTGTTTTATTGAGTCAAAACTAGTTTAAGTAAGAAACAATGATTTCTTGAGAAGATTAACAACACTTGCAGGAATCTAAGTAACCATTGAGATGAAGTTACAAGATCCATCTATGACTATTATAAAACCCCATCACAGATCAACCTACTGAGGACACTCACATCACTTCTGGTATCAGAGGATCCTTTTACTGACTTCAAACTTAATACTGACTTAATTTTCTCACCTAAGGGCTTGGTATACCTTGTGTCGGATTCCCTTGTTAGTTCTGACACACCCTGTAAACCTGTCCTATTTAGTTCCCTTCTCCCCTTCCATAAAAAAAAGATAATAAACTGAGGATGAGTTAGTAACTTCGAAGTGGTCTCTGGGAATGGTAGCTACAACTATCATATCCTGTGAATCTATGGAATGTGTCCAAAGTACACCCCTTAAAGGGAAGAGCACTGATAAAAAAAAATGATACCCAATGGGGAAAAATCAGAATGCTAAGGAAGGGAAAAGAGAAGAAAGGGATAGGAGAAAGATAGTATGGTGGTCTAGAGCTGATAAGGTAAGAGTCCATATGCCTTGGATCGATAGCCCTTAGGTGAGACCACACTTAAATACTTTCAGAAGTCAGTAGGGAGAATTTGAATGCTTGAATGCGATTGTGGAGTTTACTTAGGACAGTTGCTAAGTGTGGGGGAAGTATATGTTGGTCCTGACGTCTTGTGATTGATTCTTTCAGTGGTTTACAAAGGGGAATCTCAGTGTTGTTGCTTCTAGGATGAAAAGAGTTTCTGAAAGTTTTCAAACCTCTTCACCATGTTTTAGTTCTCTATTTTGCTTGAGGGCAAGCAAAGGCTAAGTGTGGGGGAGTTGATATACCATGGATTTTAGGGCTTTTAACCATGGTATATATCTTATTTATCGAGTCTTTTACTATGTTTTAGAGTTTTTTCAGGTGTTTATTAGGTACAAGCACATTTGGAGCAGATTTGGTAATTATAGCACTTTCTGGAGCTTTTTGGAGTGTTTGGCCGAGAGATAGAGTTCTCTGTCGACATTTGAGGAATGCATCGATCGTTGCACTCTTGGTGTCGATCGTTGCATAAGCGAGATGGGCCAAACTCATCGGTTAATGAAGAATGATGAAATTGCAGTTGTGCCCAGAAGTTCCTGATATTTACAAAGAAGCCCCAAAACGTGTTTTAGGATTATAATTAGGTTTTACAGCCACTTGTTATGATATACTTTTTATAACATAGTTTTATTTTTCAGAGAGAGTTTTAGGGGCTGGTTTTGTTCTCGAAAGAGACTTGATTTCGAACCCCTGTTCTTGTTCTTCTGATTATTTTATGATATCTATTTTGACTATGTTTTCTGTCATGATTGCTATGTCTGAGTAGATCTCTTGTTAGGTTAGGGATTCTCATAAAGGATTTGAAGGAATGCTAGATTAACTAATTTATTGGATTCATCATCTAGTTCTTCATCTAACCTGTTCTTAAAGCTTAATCTGAACTGGCCATTTAGATTATTGACTCTAGGTTAATTTGCGCAACGACAGTTGGTTTATTTAACTAGATCTGATTTAGGTGAGCAATTTATCTATTCGAAAAGGAATTTGGTTTAGAGAAATTGTGAACGAACGAACTTGGAATTAGTGCATGTTTAGAACTCTAGGATTCGCAAAGGAATTTGGTTTGCTAGGTTGTTAGACATAGATAATTATCGCAGCGACAGCTGGTTAGTTTTACCTTCGTGATTCTAGTTCAAGAACGCCATCTGATTGATTGTTTATCTGATTTACAATTTGCTTCGCTTAGCTTAATTCGAACTACTGATAATCTATTGTGTGACCGGAGTCCTTGTGGATTCGATACCCTAAATACTACATCTGCATCACTGTGCACTTGCAGTTAGAATAGGGATAATTCTTGACCTATCAATGTCGACTCCAAAATCGGTCATGCTCGATTTCCTTTCGTCACGAGAACTCGAAATCCCGTGTGAAAGTGGATGTCGACCGACATCAAAGTCGAAGTCGACCGACATCAAAGTCGAAGTCGACCGAGACTGGGATTTGAGTCTCGGGTTTTTCAGCATCTTCAACAAGTTCAGCAGTCATAATCTCAAAATTCTCTCCTTGACTTGACCCATCATCAATCTGAACTGACCAAGCCTTAATGTGGGTGTCCATGACATTATTTCCCTTGAATGAGCTTGAAATTTGGTTCACTTGTGTGTCAAACTGCTTCATGTGAGTACTCAAAGACTCAAACTTCCCATTCAGATCTTCATACACATCATCCAACTTCTTGTTGAAGTCCACAGTGACCTTCGTCTGACCCTCCAGAAACCTCTCTATCATAGCTTCCATCTTGCTCTCATGAGCACTAGAAGCATGAGGTGTCTGATAGGAAGATGATCCATAAGTCCTCTGATAAGAATTACCTTGCTGAAAAGGTTTCTGATAACCAGCACTCTGACCATATCTAGAAGAGTTCTTGTTGCTTGTGAAAGCACTCTTCTGTCCACCATTAAAGAACTTGTTACCTTGCTGATTTCCAAACCTGTTTTCTTGAAATCCAGAGCCACTGATGTAGTTCACATCCTCTTTTTGGCAGTCTTCTTCAGCTTCAAACACTTCAACTTCTTGAGCAAAGTTAACAGCTTTCTTACCGGTCAACAAGCTATGAACAGTGTTCAGCTTGTTCCTGATATCAGTAATCTCCAGATTATCAATCTTTCCATCAGACTCTTTCCTCCTTCTATCAGCAGTCTTGGTGCTGTTACTACTCACAAAGTTATCAATCAGCAATCTCGCCTGCTCAGGAGTCTTGGTATTGAAATTGCCATTGCAGGCAGCATCCAATGCAGACTGGTAGTAGAGATCAATCCCTCTGAAGAATATGCCCAGCAGCGTCACTTCAGTGAATCCATGATGAGGAAAGTCACGTTGGTACATCTTAAACCTCATCCAAGCAGACTTAAGCGGCTCTGTAGGACCTTGAGCAAATGTGAGGAGGTCCTGTGTAACGCCCCTTTCCCATTCTCCGCTGACCATCGAGCTGACTGGCCAACAATCAAACAAGAACATGACCGATAAAACCCGAGCAAGTCGAACAGGAAAAGTTCGCTACAGGACGAAGCCAGAGACAGATCGGTTTGAGACAAAGGCTCGCACTAACCCGTCCTTGTCTTTGCTATCCTCACTTCCGTAGTACAAGTTGTACACCTTGTACCACTTCCGTGAGTTGTGTCGGTTCGGACTAAACACAATATCAGGAAAACATATTCATTTCCGAGTAACTAAACGTTCAACACAACGTTTAATCGTCATTTTTACAAATCATTTTGCCAATCTACAAACATAACTCAAAGCTCAATACAAAATTGGCGACAAGCCGAACCGAGAGAAAAATCCCGAAATCATCGAATCAAAACCCCGCCACAAGCAATACCGAAACTACACCGAGGACCTCCCGCGTCTGTCGCTGCTAAACCTGAAAAACACAAAAGAGTCTAATGAGTGATCTAAGATCACCCAGCGAGTCGGCTCCCCACTACGGAAGTTAATCTATCTATCATCTATAGATTCCCGCCCGAAACCCCAAAATAACAATCAATCATTACCAATAGCCGATCACGCACTACCACGTCGTGTCGAGCCCACACACAATCAATTGCCAAAAGAACAAGAATGCGATTAGAGGAAATCAGGAGCACTGCGGCACATGTTCCCGATTGAGACTCGATCTATCTACCGCGCTCTACCAACTACACCATCACACCACTGGGCCCCTACGATCTCGGTAACTTCCATTGGTTTCCACTGTTACCGACATGGTAACTAACCCCACACAACTCCTAGACGACGACACAAGTCCGACGGCCAGGACACCGTTCTCCGTCCATCGATACGCGGTGACTCAGGCTACCCCTAGATAACCCAAGCTACCATGCAGTCCGGCCCTAGGACATGACCCCGTATTCTCCGGACCACACACCTACCGGCGTCACCCAATACGTTAACACCATAACCGGAATCACCACGACCCGGTTAGGCAATTACCCGAGGATCCAATCGGGTTGGAAGTATCGGAACGTATCCAAACACCTAGACTCGCAGGATCTAACGCACCCTAGAGTCCTAGTGTAGAAATGTAAACACGCTTACTCGCTTGGACTCTAGCAATCAATCTCAATCAACAACATCAATCAACTCAACCCTGCATCCCGCAAGTCTACTCACACACACCAACACCGCCCCCTGACTCAGCACCGTACCGAGTCAGCGGTTACGACTTAACCGGTCCCATGACCAGATTAAGTATCCACGCGGATTGCTCGGCCCAACACCGAGACAATCTAACAGGCCTGCACAGAAGCTCAGCAACAACCACACAACAATACAATCACACAATCACCACACAAACATGCCTATTAGGGTTTCTAACATCTTTTAACCAATTCACGTCCGCTACCTTGCATTAGCGGATTGCTAATCCGTAGACGGCTCAGCAAGACCAGATCTATCCACCCGTTTCTTTGAATCACTGAAATCTGATGAAGAGAGAGATATATCCCCACAAACCCTAACTGTGGCTGCTTCTTGGCTGGATTACGGCGAGCTCCAGCGATGGCGACGACGGTGGCTGACTGGAGATTTTAGAGGAGAGTGAGATGAAGCTACTGGGATTTGTAGAGTAGGATTTGAGTTTAAGGTGAAGAAGTTATGGCCTTTCTTGCTCACCAAGGAATGAAGAACACCATGAACTCTTGAAGAAGATCCTTGAAGATTCAAAGAACTTTATGAGTTTTCTGGAAAAGGAGAATGAATCTGATGAATCCAGATAGAGAAGAGATAGTTCGACAGAGAAGCTAGAGAGAGAGAGGTTCTTGAGAGAATGAGAATGATTTGATGCATTATTCCCCTTTTGGTGCATGAATCTTATTCATGCAATGCATGCAATTGGGAGATGTGGCGCCTCCAGGGAGAGGAAAATTTTCAGGTTAGGTGTGATTAATCCAGAAAATCCAGTTCTTAAGCCCTTAAACCACTCTTTATTCCCCCTTAATCATCTTGCTCGGTTTGCTCGTTTCTTTGATAATTGTTTTAGAAAATATCAGACGATTCCCATAAATGTCCAAACTTCCATAAAATGATTCTCCCTGATTTTAGATGAATTTAGAAACCTGAATCATCTCATTTTGACTTTCCTAGCTCCCGTTATGAATTTCCGAATTTTTCTCGGTTTAATCGGTTTTTCGACCGAGAAGCCGAAAAACACATTTCTGCTCCGTTTCTTCCAATTCTGGTCTTGTAAATGTTCTTTATGTTTTAGAAAGAGAACATTTGGCCCGTCTCGGCTTCCGTCTCTAACGGCAAAATTACCATTTTGCCCCTAGGTTTGGCAAAATTACAATTTTGCCCCTGTTGACTTTTCTTCTGCCCGTTGACCATATTTTTGGATACGGGATATCACATCCTGTTTGAGCTGATCTGAGCGAGTATCATCATAGAAGTGTCGCAGAAAATCTCTCTTTACAGCATCCCAAGTTGCCAAGCAGCAGCCTCTCCAGCAAAAGAGTATGACAAAAGCTTCAAATACAAGAAGTCATAATTCACCCAATTGTACTTCATTCCAGTGATGAAGGCTTCAAAATCCTCAATGTGGTCCATGGGTTGCTCATGTGGGAGACCATGGAAGGGGTGCTGTCTCAGCATAGAGTAGTAGGCAGTCTTGATCTAAAAGTCATTCCTCTCAAAAGGTGGAACAATTGCTGACTGGTTAGCATAAAACTCATCGGGACGGTTGTAGTCAGCAAGAGTCCTCTCAGCAACAACCACCTGCCTCTTACCTTGAGGAGGTTCAGGCGCAGGTTCAGGGATCACATTCCCTTGGGCATCAATCCTTTGCCCGTCATCATTGTAGGCGTTGTTCTGTTGGTCTCAAAATCAAACGATTGTTCATCATTCTTGTTCTTTGACCCTTTCTGTTCTATCTCTCTAGTCTAGCAAGCTCCTCAAGTCTGAGGTTCAGAAGTTCTTTGCTCAGGTTGCTTCGGGTATGTCGACTTGGCATACACTGATCTCAAAACACTGTTCCGAGGTCGATATCGAGCGACACTGGAGAAGGAATCGGTCGACACTGAATGCGTATGTCGAATCCTGCAGCAACAAAAACAAGCCAAACAAGAGAAAAATCAGTAACAAACTAAATAAAAACGTTCTAGACTCAACTCTAAAACAAAATCTATCGGCGAACTCAGTTGAGTCCCCGGCAACGGCGCCAAAAACTTGATAGGCTCAGAGTTTTAATCATATTCTACTTCAAGTGCACAATTATGCAATGTAGTACTTAGGGTATCGAATCCACAAGGACTCACGGTCACACGATCGATTATATGCCGCCAAGTTAAGCTAAATCAAATCCAGAGAAAGCAGTAAAAAAAGGAAGAAAACAGGAAGGTTTTTCAATAAGAGAAAAGCGTCTGACTTAGGAAGTTGTCGGGAATAATGCTATGCTAGAAACTTAACCAACTGGATTCAGATTTAAAACAGGTTCAAGAACTAGAAACACAATGCTAAATAATCCAAGTCTCGCTGAGATTATTTCTATATCTAGTAACTTAGCGATCCAAATCTCTTTGTGATCCTAGAGTTCTAAATAAGCATTAAGAACAGGTTCTATCTGTTCACAATTTTACTAAACCAAATTTCTTTGTATCTAGTCAAATTGCTCACTCTAAGTTTGTTCAGATTATAACTCACACTCTCGTGCTATTGTTAATTGTCTAAGATCTAAACCCTAGGTGATCAATCTATAATTTAGTATTAAGCACACTTAGGTGATGAACAATAGATGGTGAATCCTAATTAATCAGTTATCAAACAAGCATAAAACCTTTGTGAGAATTCCTAAATCTAACTAGGTTACTACTCAGACATATTAGTAATCAAACAACACATCATGAGTAGAAAACCAAAAGACTGGATAGATAAAGAAAAAGGGTTCGAAATTCTTCTCTCAATGTTACAAGTAGCAAGAATCAGACCCAACTTAATATCCTTCAATCTTCCAAGCAAGAACAAAGTTAAGAACAAGATAAAAAGTAGAATGAGTCTGAAAACCTAATTAAACTCTCTAAACACGTTTTGGGGTAGTTTAGAATTAATGAAAACTTCTGGACAATTCTGCAAATCTTTAAAACTTGTCTTTAACTCTCGGGTTTTGTTCTGTCGCGCTCAGTGTCGTCCGACATCCAAGTCAGTGTCGGTCGACACTCAATCGTGGTCGGGACACCAACTTCAGCTTGTTGCACAAATCACCAGAAACGTCCTATAATCCCATCCTTTGCTCCAAACGCAAGTCTACCTGTAAAAGACTCAATAGACTCTAAAAACCAGGTTAAAGACTCAATATATACAACTATATCATGGTTGAAAACCTAGAAAACTATGATATATCAATGCTCCACCACCACATGTTGATGCTTCATCCCCAACTGAAATGGCCGAGATCCTGAAGATTGCACTTGGACTTGAAGCAAGAATGACTGCGGTGGAAAAATTTATGGAGGAGGAGAAAGCTAGGAGAAAGTTATTGCGATTTATGTGTTGGTTTTTTCAGACTTTTGTTGTTGTATTTAAAAATGTTGACCTTTTTTGTTGAATTTGGACATATTTCAACTTTGCATTTAAAAATGTTTGGTATTTTATTATCTTCCTATTTCTATGAGTTTGAACAATGAACACATGTTAGATAGCATAGCGTAGCATAGTAAACATGTAGATTTTTAGCACACATAGTTCAACAAGATAGCATAGCAAACATAGTTAAACAAGATAGCATAGCAAAAATATAGCAAACAAAGTTAGACAAGTGCAACCACCAACCTAATCGTTACACACCACCCACCAACTCCTTGAGCTTGGCAATCTCAGCTTGCATGTCCACAATCATCTTGAGCTGGTCATCAATATTCTTAACCAGCTTGCCAATCTCCTCTTCGACGCCAAAAAACCCATGGTTGACGAAAGTGGAGTCCATCATCTTATATATACAAAGACACAAGACATTGTTACCTAGTTTTACCAGTTATACTAGCAGAAACCTAACCTTTACCTTGAATTGGTGGTAGGTAAAATACCAACTACCTGGTAAAGTATCGAAGTCCCTTTTATACTTTGGATTCTTGCTGACCTCATGGACGATTCTTCCACCGCATGGACATTTTTGGGGATTACTCGGCTGTTCTATTTCCCTCCAAATGGTCTTGATGATCCTTCAGTCGATTCATCTCCTTCTTATGCCTCTTCTCTTCTTTGTAGGGATCTAGCCCAAAATTTTCCATGCTAGGTTGAGGTCAAAAGAGATCGAGAATCTCGGGTTAGGTCTCGGTTTTGAGTGAATTTGATGAAAGATATAGAGAGGGATGATAGGCTCAGAGTTTTAATCCTATTCTACTGCAAGTGCACAATTATGCTATTATAGTATTTAGGGTATCGAATACACAAGGACTCACAGTCACACGAAAGATTATAAGCAATCGAATTAAGCTAAGGGAAGCAGATTGTAAAACAGTAAACAAGACAGCAAGTAAACAGATGAAGTGAGGTCAATGTAAGCAATTAACGAAGGTGTCAGGTTTCGGGAAGTTCTCAGGAAATCAGGAAATCAAATAACAGACAATCAATATTCAATCTATTAGCGTTCTTGAACTAGAATCACAGAAGTAAACTAACCAGCTCTCGCTGCGGATAATTATCTGTCTAACAACCTAGCAAGCCAACTCTCGTTGCGAATCTTAGAGTTCTAGACATGCACTAATTCCAAGTTCGTTTGCTCACAACTTCTCTAGACCAAACCTCTTTGCGAATAGATAAGTTGCTCACATAAATCCTTTCTAGCTAATTAACCAACTCTCGTTGTGGACATCAACCTAGAGATCTGTTATCTAAATGGCCAGTTCAGATTAAGCATTAAGAACGATTTAGATGAAGAACTAGATGATGAATCCAAATTAATCAGTCATTCTAACATTCCTTCAAACCCCTAATGAGAAACCTCTAACCTAACAAGAGATCTACTCAGACATATAAATCTTAACAGAAGACATAATCAAAATAGATATCATATAATAAATCCAAAAGAGTAAGGACAGGGGTTTGAAATGTCCTCTCTCTCGAGAACAAGACCAGCCCCAAATCTGCAAATCTAATAGAATACACTTCAGAATAAAACTTGGCCTCAACAATGGCTGGAAAACCTAATTAAAAGCTAAAACAAGATTTGGGTCACTTTATAATTATGAGAAACTTCGTGGCTATTTTGCAGATTCTGCAAAGTCTTCATTAATCGGCCAAGATCTTCTGACTCGCGAGCTGTGTCAACCAACACCAAAGTGGTGTCGATCGACACCAAAGCCAGACGATCATATCAAATCTTCTGCAATCGCATGAATGCTCTATAAAGCTCCAGAATGCGCCATAATGTCCAAGTAAGCTCCAAACGTGGTAAAACCTGTAAAGTACCTGAAAGGACTCGAAAGACTCTATAAAAGACTCGATTATGTACATATATCATTGCTCAAAACACCTAAAACCATGATATATTAACTCCCCCACACTTAGCTCTTGCTTGCCTTCAAGCAAGTAAAAGAACCAAAGCATAAGAAAAAGGTTTGAAAAATCATAAACTCATTTTGTCCTAGGAACTTTCGCATTCACATTCACTTAGTAAGCCACTGAAAACTTTCCTACAGAACTCAAGACCACAATATACTTCCCCCACACTTAGTAACTGTCCCAAGTAAGCTCCACAATCAGATTAGGACATTCAAGTTCACCACACTAGCCTCTGTATACAATTAAGCGCGGTCCCACAGAGGGAGTATCGAATCAAAGGACACATGGACTCAACTCATTCAGTGTCTGACCACCAAACTATCGGTTTCTGGTTCTTTCTTTTCTTTTTCTCCCTTTGCACTGATTTTTCCCCACTGGGTATCATTTTTTTATCAGTGCTCTTCCCTTTTTATTCGGGGTGTAACTTTGGATCTTTCAATGGATACACAAGAGGTAATAGAGGTCTCTACAACTCCCGTGACCACTTCGAAACTACTAGCTTATCCTCGGTTTTTATCTCTCTTTTTTACTTTTTTTACTTTCAAGGGAGGGGAAAATCAGAAACCATACTCAGACAGGATTATAGGCTATGCAAAACACATCAGAGAAATCCGACCCAAAGATTACCAAGCCCCTAAGTGAGAAATTAAAGTCAATATTAGAGGTGAGAGTAGTGATAGATCCTCTAAATAACTGGTTAGATATGGATGTACTTGGTAAGTTGATCTGTTGGGGTTTTCTAATAGTCATAGAGCTCCTGCAAGTCCGTCCAGTGGTCACTTAGTTCCTGTTACAGCGAAAAGTTTCCTCGAAAAATCATAGTTTCATACACATTTTGACTCAATAAAACCATTTGAAAACCAAAGGACTGACACTAAGAAAACATAACACAATGTCAGCGACTACCTCCCCCACACTTAAACAACACCGTCCCCAGTGTTATCGCATCCTGGGTTCGGGAGAACAAGGTATAACCAAGAAAATTCGGAAAATCAGAAACCTTACCAGCTAGCGTGGTTGGTGTCGACCGACACACAACCAGTGTCGAACTGTTGGAATGTTTAGATGATCCTGATTCAATTCACAGATTCAGATTATCCTAAACATGCTGATCTAGGTTCTTCTTGAATAGAAACATTAGATGATCTCACCTTTTACCTGTTAACTGCAGCGGAAAGGGAGAACAGGTCAGAGATCAGAGAGCCACCAAGAGATAACTCCTCCAGAGGTTCACACACGCACACCAAACAGGAAGAGAGGCTGCTAGACCACACGGGAATCGGCGCAGAGAGAGAGGAGGCTCGCGGCTGGCTAGGGTTAATTGTCTGAACTCGTCTCAAGTTTTATTTATAAAACTTGTTCAGTTCCGTTTGGGCCTTTGGCCCAAATACCAATTAACTCGACGGCATGCTCGCACTGTGTCGATCGATGCACCTTGTGCATCGATCGACACACAGTGCCTAAACCGTTTTATTCTCTCTAAGTACAGTAAATGCCTAGCACTTTTACCATACTTCTGCTAAACCGTTCCTACACGTTTTCCTGTTAGCTTAGGCGTGTGACCCATATGGGATCATATAATAAAAGCAATAAGTCCAAGACTTATAGATCATGAGCGGACTCTAGCAAGCCATCATGACCCCCAATATTATATGACTTATGTCTGATCATTGACATACTCTTACTTTCTAGAGACAGTACCGAGATTACTGGACACAATTCCAACAATCTCCCACTTGTACTGGAATCTCTGTATTCATAATCCTTTTGTCTCAATATCTCGATTAGTCATAAGGCAAGATTAGTGTCATCCTTATAAAGCCTAATCTTGTTCATCGGACTCTGATTTGATACTGACAATCCAAACGACTCGGGACAGTCCGTTTGAGCATGGCCATGCATTTTCCAGTATTCAAATCTCCGATTGGCCTAGAGATATTCACTCCATTTATTGGAGGGACAAATCCCGTCTTGTTCCATCACTGTAAACTACTCATTTCATAATGTACCCAAACAGGGTCCTTATAACTATCGCAGAACGATAGCGTTAGACAATGATCAAAGTGCATCAGTCCATGTGCAGTCACATGCATGCGAACTCAGGTCTAAGGACTATACTCTATAGTCGTAGTAAGAATCTCTTATGACACATATATAAATATCCTGAAGAGTTCTTATAATCGGGTCTTGTCCGGTCGTATGTTCCCAACATACACCTATGTACTGACTTTGATGCCGCGCATCTATGACACATGAAACTTGGTCATAAGTCACATACCAATCTAGTCTCACACGGTTGTTGGTGTTCCAATTTCAACAACCTTCGACTAGGGACAGGATGATATGAAACATCTATCAAATATAGGGTCTCATGATCAAGCTAAATGACTTCGATGACTCAAGATCAAGTCATTTACTTCGATGACCTATAAAATGGTTCATATCATTTTGGAACGATTATTTCATCACAGTTAAAATAATCTTGAAATAATAATTTCATTAAATATGAAATGTTTTACAAGAACATATCAAATAACTAAATAAAGCCCACAAAACTCCCACTCAAATTTAGATTACATTTCAATGTCTCTAATGCCTACAGCTTCAGTCAGGAACTCGAGCTTAGGCCTTGGGAGTGGCTTTGTCAACGGATCAGCGACATTGTCTTCTGTCGGGACTCGGCTGATCTTGACTTCCTTTCTATTAACGATGTCACGTATCAAGTGAAATCTTCTTTGAACATGCTTGGATTTCTGGTGTGATCTTGGTTCCTTTGCCTGAGCTATAGCACCATTGTTGTCACAAAACAGTGCCAGAGGCTCAGCCGCATCTGGTATCACACCTAGTTCCATAATGAACTTTCGTATCCAAACAGCTTCCTTCGCTGCTTCTGAGGCGGCGATATATTCAGCTTCTGTAGTGGAATCAGCAACGGTGTCCTGCTTGGAGCTTCTCCAACTTACTGCACCGCCATTCAGACAAAAGACATAACCGGACTGTGACCGGAAATCATCTGTGTCTGTCTGGAAACTTGCGTCCGTGAATCCACTGACTTTAAGCACATCACTTCCACCGTACACCAAGAACTTATCCTTAGTATGTCTTAGATACTTCAAGATATTCTTTACGGCAATCCAATGGTTTTCACCTGGATTTGACTGGTATATACTCGTCATGCTCAGTGCATAAGCAACATCAGGACGAGTACAGATCATGGCATACATGATAGATCCTATTGCAGATGCATAAGGAATATTCTTCATGCGCTCAAGCTCAGCAGCCGACGTAGGGCTCTGCTTCTTGCTTAGCGTTGTGCCATGTACCATTGGCGTGAAGCCCTTCTTGGAATCTTTCATGCTGAATCTTTGCAGGACTTTGTCAATGTATGAGTCTTGACACAAGCCTATCAGCCTCTTAGGTCTATTCCGATAGATCCTAATTCCAAGAACGTATGCGGCTTCACCCATGTCTTTCATGGAAAAACAACTTCCAAGCCAGTCCTTTACCGACTTCAGCATTGGAATGTCGTTTCCGAGAAGCAGTATGTTATCGACATACAGAATAAGAAATACTATCTTGCTCCCACTAGTTTTCTTATACACGCATTGTTCTTCTTCGTTTCTGATGAAGTCAAATTGCTTGATCGCTTCATCAAAACGAAGATTCCAGCTCCTCGATGCTTGCTTCAATCCATAAATGGATTTATGAAGCTTGCATACTTTCCCAGCATTCTTTGGATCTATGTAACCGTCAGGTTGTGTCATATACACATCCTCTTCCAGAATACCATTCAGGAAGGCGGTTTTCACGTCCATCTGCCAAATTTCATAATCATGAAAAGCTGCAGTTGCTAGTAGAATCCGAATAGATTTCATCATAGCCACTGGTGAATAGGTTTCATCGTAATCCACACCGTGAACTTGTCTGAAACCCTTTGCCACCAACCTGGCTTTGTAAATCTGGACATTTCCATCCACGTCAATCTTCTTCTTGAAGATCCATTTGCACTCGATGGCTTTTACACCAGCAGGCAAATCAACCAACGAAAAGACTTGGTTGACTGACATGGAGTCCATTTCGGAATCAGTGGCCTTGCGCCACTTCGAGGAATCTGGGCCCATCATGGCTTGATTGAAGTTCGATGGTTCATCACCGTCAATGATCAAAAGATCATGACAGTCAGTCACGAGGAATCCTTGATATCTCTCGGGTTCGTGACGGATCCTCCCGGATCTTCGAACTTCAGGTACCACAGGTTCAGGCTCTACAATTTCTTGTAGTGCCTCCTCCTGCTCTTCCTTATTAGGTTGAGCAGTATCCTGTTCATCTTGAATTTCATCAAGCAGTACCTTACTCCCACTTTCTTTCTTAGAGAGAAACTCCCTCTCAAGAAAGTTACAATCCCGGGCAACAAAAATCTTGTTCTCGGAACGTAGATAGAAGTAATAAGCCTTGGTTTCCCGTGGATAACCAATGAAGTAGCATTTGTCAGATTTTGGTGTAAGCTTGTCTGAGATCAATCTCTTGACATAGGCTTCACAACCCCAAATTCTGAGATAAGACAGCACTGGAGCTTCTCCAGTCCATAATTCATATGGTGTCTTTGCCACTGCTTTTGATGGCGCTCTATTTAGAGTGAACACTGCTGTTAGCAGAGCATATCCCCAAAGGGATATTGGAAGGTCTGTGTGACTCATCATAGACCGAACCATATCCAATAAGGTTCGATTTCTCCTCTCAGACACACCATTCCATTGTGGTGTTCCAGGAGGAGTGAGTTGGGATACGATCCCACACTCTCTCAGATGATCACTGAATTCTTGGCTTAAGTATTCTCCTCCTCGGTCGGACCGAAGAGCCTTAATGCTTTTGCCAAGTTGGTTTTGTACTTCATTTTGGAACTCTCTGAACTTCTCAAAAGATTCAGACTTATGTTTCATCAAATAAACATATCCATACCTACTGAAATCATCAGTGAAGGTAATGAAGTACTGATAGTTTCCTCTTGCATTTGTGGACATTGGGCCACACACATCAGTGTGTATCAGGCCCAATAAGTCACTGGCCCTCTCGTTAGGTTTATTAAAGGGGGCCCGTGTCATTTTGCCCATCATGCAGGATTCGCATTTCTCACATGACTCAAAGTCGAATGAGCCAAGAAGTCCATTCGAATGGAGCCTCTTGATGCGTTTCTCGCTGATGTGCCCTAAACGACAATGCCATAGAAACGTTCGGTTTTCCTCATTAGGTTTAAACCGTTTTGTATTAATGTTATATATTGGCGCGGATTGATCGAGTATGTAAAGCCCATTCGAAAGAGGGGCAGAACCATAGAACAAATTGTTGCGATTGAAGGAACATAATTTATTCTTAACTGAAAAATCATAACCTTCCAAATCCAACAAAGAAATTGAAATAATATTTCTGCTTATAGCAGGTACAAAATAACAATTATTGAGTTCTAAAATCAATCCCGAAGGTAAAGACAACAAGTATGTGCCTACAGCTAGTGCTGGAACTTTCGCTCCATTCCCAACTCGTAGCTCCACTTGTCCTTGCTTCAGCCTTCTACTGTTGCTGAGTGCCTGCATATTAGTACAAATATGAGCCCCACAACCAGTATCCATGACCCATGAGGTATTATCAGAAGTAGTTGTATTAAATTCTATAACAAAAATACCTGATGAAGAAGTCTCGAGAGTCTTCTTCTTCAATTCCTTTAGACCTTCCTGGAATTTCTTACAATCTCTTCTCCAATGCCCTAGTTCTTTGCAGAACCTGCACATGTCAGTAGGCCCAGCCTTGGACTTGGGCTTGGGCTTTGGCGTGTCCTTGTCCGCGACTTGGACGGCCTTGGCCTTTCCCTTATCCTTAGCAGAGGATTTCTTAAACCCCTTGCCCTTTTGCACCATAAGCACATTGGGGTCCTTGGCGGTTTTCCTCAAGTTGGGCTCTGCAGTCTTGAGCATTCCGTGAAGCTCAGGTAATGTCTTACTCAAGCCATGCATGTTAAAGTTCAGAATGAACTGATCATAGCTTGCAGGTAAAGACTGCAGAATGATGTCGCAGGCAAGTTCCTGGCTGATTGGGCAGTCGAGTTTCTGAAGATGATCGAGATAACCCATCATCTTCAAGACATGAGGACTCACTGCCGCATTTGCAGCCAACTTACAGTCCAAGAGGTTCTTAACTGTCTGGAACCTCTCAGTCCTAGCCTGCTCCTGAAAAAGCGATTTCAGGCTTGACATTATCTCGATGGGAGACAACACACTCTCGAACTGCATTTGCAGCTCAGCAGTCATTGTCGCCAACATCAGGCAATAGACATCATTTTCATCTGACGAATGCTTTTCCCAAGCATTGTGCAGATTCCTGGCGGCATTGGCAAGAGGCCTCTCGGGGAGGGGATCACGAAGGACATAATCCTTCTTCTCCTGCTTGAGGACCAGCCTCAAGTTCCTTGACCACGTCAGGAAGTTCGTTCCAGTCAGCTTCTCCTTCTCGAGAACAGACCGGATCGAGAATGTGTTTTGTGTGCTTGTAGTAGTCATAGCTGAAATATATAAATAAAAAGGTTATTAGTTAAAATGTTCAATATGATTAATCTCTTATTAAATTTAATATGATTAATCATGCATTATATTCAATAACATCAGTTACCCTCAATAGAATATAATGATTCCAAGATCCACATATAACTAAGATTAAAGTGGGCCACTGGCCGTCACCCAGCCTTAGCTTATATCGGTAAGCCCTATATCGGCTAATTATATCCGTGATATAACTCTTGGTTGTGAATCTGGGCCCGAGGCCCAATTCACTCTGATGTCTCAAGGCCCGGAACTCCCGATGGCCTAGTCAAGAAAACCAGACTATACAGTCATGTAATCATTAATGTCTGGGACTCCCAATGATATTTATGAATCACAAACCGTCTTACCCACGCAAAAGCAGACACCCTCACACTGTAAGGCCATGAATACAATTGAATGGGCTTCGACAGCTGACATAGTCTGGACAAGACATCCAACGCTTGATATTATTTGAGGTTCGTAGGTTTATTTTAAAATTCATTCCCAATATAGAAGATTACTATTTTGGGAAACTTTCCATTTTGGAAACCTACTATTTTTGGAAACTTTCTAAAATTGGAAACTTTCTCAAAACGGAAACTTTCTAACTTTAGAAATTTCTTAAAAATCCAAAACATGCAAATTCAGAAACTTCTATTTTAAGAAACTTTCTAATTTCAAAATTTCGGAAACTTTAATTTAAAATCGACTTTATAATTTTATAAAATAAATTTTAAATTAATCTGAAGAAAGACTCAAATAATTGGCCCAATTGTTTTAACTTCTTGGCCCGAGGCCCAAGAATTGGCCCATGTCCAAGACATGACCCAATTGTCCAATTAAATGACATAACCGGTCTGGTTCATTAAAATTGGTCTAACCAAAATTAATTACTACGACGACCACAATTGTCAACCGGTTATTAACTAAACCGGATTTTCTCAATTTATTTGGTCCAACCAAATCAAATTAGAAAATCCTGGTTTAGGCACTAAATCCAATAATTATTTCGACATTGGATTTCTTATCCCGGTTTAACCAGAAATTAATAAATTTATTAAGTCTGTTTATTAAACCGTGACGTTCAATTTTAATTAAATTAAACCGAGCCAAAACCCTAACCGCATCGATCGATGCTCTCAGCATCGATCCTGCAACGATCGTGCATCGATCCTGCATCGATCGATGCTCTCACGCTCGCACGTCAGGTTTGGCCGAGAGATTCTAGCGAGATCCATGTGATCGTTTGATCGATCCATGCGATCGTGGTCAATCTCTCGAGGTTGCAACGATCGATCCATGCATTGCATCGATCGATGCAATGCGTTCTCAGTCGATGCAAAATCAGTTTAGGTCGCATACCAAATCAATATAGCTTGGTCATGCAATTTTTTCAACTGTTTGTTTAGGATTCAATTCTTGTTTCTTAAGTGTTTTAATCTTATCAGTAGATTGATTCAAAAACACCTTTTAAACAATCCTAAACATGAATCTAAACAAGAAAAACCAGAACCTAAAGCTCTGATACCACTGTTGGAATGTTTAGATGATCCTGATTCAATTCACAGATTCAGATTATCCTAAACATGCTGATCTAGGTTCTTCTTGAATAGAAACATTAGATGATCTCACCTTTTACCTGTTAACTGCAGCGGAAAGGGAGAACAGGTCAGAGATCAGAGAGCCACCAAGAGATAACTCCTCCAGAGGTTCACACACGCACACCAAACAGGAAGAGAGGCTGCTAGACCACACGGGAATCGGCGCAGAGAGAGAGGAGGCTCGCGGCTGGCTAGGGTTAATTGTCTGAACTCGTCTCAAGTTTTATTTATAAAACTTGTTCAGTTCCGTTTGGGCCTTTGGCCCAAATACCAATTAACTCGACGGCATGCTCGCACTGTGTCGATCGATGCACCTTGTGCATCGATCGACACACAGTGCCTAAACCGTTTTATTCTCTCTAAGTACAGTAAATGCCTAGCACTTTTACCATACTTCTGCTAAACCGTTCCTACACGTTTTCCTGTTAGCTTAGGCGTGTGACCCATATGGGATCATATAATAAAAGCAATAAGTCCAAGACTTATAGATCATGAGCGGACTCTAGCAAGCCATCATGACCCCCAATATTATATGACTTATGTCTGATCATTGACATACTCTTACTTTCTAGAGACAGTACCGAGATTACTGGACACAATTCCAACACGAACGACACGCGGCTTATGTCAAAACTAATCTGATCCAAATCAAGCATCCTCGATTATGGTCCGTGTTTTCGAGTTTGGTGTTAACCGACAAAACTATCTGCAAACCTGTTCTTCACGATTCGAACACACAAAAACCAGGAAAATAAAAAGACACAAAAACAAAGACCAAAAAGAAAAGAAAACTAACCTACAGTGGGTTGCCTCCCACTCATCGCTTGTTTTTAGTCCTTAGCTTGACAAGGGGTAGGAGATCAGACTCATGGGTGTTTGAACAGAGGCTGTGAGTGCCTCTGTGAAAGTCTTATCATCTATGGCGGTTGTAAGCGGTTGCAGCATGAGACCGTCCAAGGAACGAGGGAATAAAGTTAGGGCGGGAGCGTAGGTTGGGTGGGATAAAGCGTTTCCCTGCATTCATATTAATGCGGTTAGAAGGATTGAGTTTAGAGGATGCATACTTTCGCTTTGGTGGATGTCTGATGTTTGGAGCTTTTTGCTTATGAGAACCTGCAGGCTCTGAAGATGTTAGAGTAGATTCTTGAGGAACCACCATCTTCTCTTCTCCAATATCAGACATTGTAGCCTCACAAATATGAGCTTCTTATTCTAGCTGAACACTGAAGGCTTGACCATCAATTGTGGGTTTTCGCAGCTTATCCATCTTGAAGTGTAGAGGCTCATCTCCCAGGTGGAGATCAATAAACCATGCCTCACATCAATCACTGCTTCAGCACCACAAAGTCTGTTGGAATCAAGTAGTTTCCAACTCTGATAGGGATGTCCTCATGAACTCCTTCTGGGATCCTGTTCGATCGATCAACTAGGATTAGAGAGATCCTAGATTGTTTGAAGTCCAGCAACGCCAACCTCACAACCACAAAGTATGGCATGAGATTCACACCAGATCCCAAATCACACAGAGAGTGTTTGAAGTTATCCTCGAAGAATGAGCAGCCTAGAGCAAAGAATCCCAAATCACACAGAGAGTGTTTGACTTGCTTGACCGTTTTAAACAAACAACGGCACAACAGTGACTCCTCATTCTCTGTTTTCATCAAATAATGTCAAGGCATTAGGTCCTACTTCTCCGATTTCATCATGCTCATTGTTCAAACCAGCAGAGCTTTTCCCCACTCTCGACTGTTACGAGGGTAGCTCCGGTCTAGTCACGACCTCCACATACAAAATACTTCTACGGTTCTCTTTATAAACAATCATTAGATGTTGTCCTCAGTTATACTAGTTACACCAGTTATACTAGTTACACCAGTTATACTTGTTATACATAGCGATTATCAAAAATTTTAGTTGTACCAGTTATACCAATTGTACCAGTTATACAAGTTTTACCAGTTATACCTGTTTACCAGTTATATAACTTCATCAGTTATACTAGTTGTCCCCAGTTCTACTACAACATGAACACATATTTGAATCGATTTCCGTGTTCTTATTTGCTACCAATAAACATAGATTCTACCTCTCAAATGATTTTGTACTAATTTTGTAGTCCCAATCGACCAATAATCAAAGCCTAAACAACAATGTACCAACTTATCAATTGATTCTAGCAAAACTCAATCCCATACCAATCCCGTTCAAATTGAATGCATATGGAGGGGGAGCCACAAACCTCAGTGAGTTATCGGAGTCACGACAGAAGCAGCGAATGGTGGTCGGAGACGCGACGACGCCTGTGACAGAGTTAAACGCGATTTTGTTTTCAACTAGCCGTTATCGTACGGATGGATACTCTGGATTGGAGCCCAACCCGAACCAAATCCAATACAATAGGATAACTTTTTTAAACCAACCGAGATTCTTGAACCAAAAATTGTTTTAACGAAATTTTTATATTAAACCATGAAACTGGGTAGAGTAAAACCAGGGACAAACTAGTCAAAACACAATTCATTTAATGAAAGAGGGGTATTGTGATTACAAGGGGTAGATGGGATTTGGTTTTGAGCCATAAGGCTATAGCAGATTTTGATCCGCCTCTGGTGCCGAATTAGACAAACAAGTAAAAATTCCCTAAATTTTTTTATTTAAAATTGATGGAATACCCTTTTGTTGGGGGTTTTGACTCTTGTAGCCCTTTGAGGCCAAAGAAAATCCACAATACCCCTCCTTAATCTACAATACCCCTCTCATTAAAATGAAAGTGGTTGATAACTCTTCTACCCTTACTGATTGTAAAAAAAAATCGAATATTAAAATCGAAATTGGTTTGATTGTATCCGATCCGCTTGCTTGATCTGATTCTGTTGTGACCCGAGATTGAAAATTGAATATCTATAATTGAAATCGAAATCGTTCCAATAGCAGCTCCCGAATCTCGTTTCGTTTTCCTTTTAGCTCTGTCGGATTCACCTCCGGAGCTGGGGGAGCTTCGATCTTCGCCTCCTACACCGCCGTCGACGTCTCCTTCGCCGCGCCGCCGTGCTGTAGCTGCGTTCTCATCCAAATCGAGGTTTAACCGTTTATTGGTCAATGTGTAGATTGGTCTCCTCTTTAATCGATTTCAAATGGGGGATTGAAATCTATTTGATGCCCATTGGGGACTAAAGAATGTTTGTGGGATTATTATGAGTCCAAATTGGTTACAGATGCATTGCTGTTGTTGTATCATTGAATTTTTTACTTTTTCAGATCCTGAAAGCAATTGAATT
This sequence comes from Orychophragmus violaceus, assembly GCA_030180135.1. Lineage (NCBI taxonomy): Eukaryota > Viridiplantae > Streptophyta > Magnoliopsida > Brassicales > Brassicaceae > Orychophragmus > Orychophragmus violaceus. Next base: position 84,353,184 of record CM058231.1, read on the forward strand.
GGGTTTTGGGTTCCTCTTCATTCGGTAATGGTATAACTAGGTACAACCAGTAACACTAGGAAATGTTGTACAACTAGTAAAACTAGGGTATAACTGTGTACATTTATTTTATAACTGTGAACAACTAGTGTATTACTGTGAACAACAATTGTATAAATGTGCACAAATAACTGTTTTGATTGAGTTTTTGGGTATTGTTTAGCAGGTTAAAATGATCAACAACATCAACATACATTATAAATGCGAAGGTCGCATTTATGGTCTAGTGCTTAAGACACCAGTTGAGGAGATAACAATGTTGATGGTAGAATCTAGGTTATACAAGAAGCTTGGTTTGGATGGAAGTAAGGTTAAATTCAAATTGTGTTACATTCCTAGGCTGGCTGGGTGTGAGGAACAGTCGTATATTTGTGATGATGATGAGCTGTATTTGTATCTAACGCATGCTCATAATGAGAATCGTATATGTGTTTTGTATGTGGAGGTGTTGAGTACACTGGAACTGCTGATAGGTCAAAGTTTATTCTACTGCAAATGCACAGTTATGCTATTGTTGTATTCAGGGTATCGTATCCACAAGGACTCTAGTTTCACGCGATAGATTGTATGCAGTCGAATTAAGCTAAGCAAGACAGATGAGAAAGCAGTAAATAAGCAATTAAACAAACGGTGTGTGATTAATGAATGAGGCGCTAGACTTAGGGAAGTTCTCAGGAAATCAGGAACACAAATCAACCAATCAACATGATTCAGATATCGATGTTCTAGGACTAGAATCACAGTCATATAACATGCCAACTCTCGCTGCGAATGCTAGCTATGTCTAACCACCTAGAAAACCAAATCTCTTTGCAAATTCTAGAGTTCTAAACATGCATTTAACTCAGGATCTTTCGTTCACAAATTCCCTAAGCCAAATCTCTTCGCGAATAGATCTGACAACAATAATCTAAGTAGCTAATTCAGATTATGCTTAAAGAACAACCTAGATGAAGAAATAGATGTTTTGAATCCAATTAATCAATCAATCTATAATTCCATGAAATCCCTAATGAGAATCACTAAATCTAACAAGAAAACTACTTAGACATATCAATCATAGCAATAGACATGATAAAAGCCGAAATCATATAAAAATACAAAGAGTAAGAACATGGGTTCGAAATCAAGTCTCTCTCGAGTATAAGACCAGCTCCAAAATCTCCTAATCTCTGATTGAATAAAGCATAGCCTAAACAATGGCTTAACAACCTAATTAATAGTCTAAAACATGATTTGAGCCTTTTTCAAATATGGAAATCTTCTGGGTAAATCTTGCAAATCTACAAAAGCTGTATTTTTGACTCGCAGGAATTTCGTTTTTTAGTGGTGTCGAGCGACACCAAGTGCAGACACACCCAATGAACTCTATGAAATCCATGTATGATACCAAATCACTTCAAAAGCTCCCAGAATCTCGAGATAAGCTGCAAACGTACCTGAACCTACAAAGGACTCTAAAAACTCCAAATACAAGGTTACAACTCAATGTATACACCTATATCATGGTTGAAAACCTTGAAAAACCATGACATATCAACTCCCCCACACTTAAGATTTTCTTGCCATCAAGCAAACATAAAACCAAAGTTTGAAAAAGAGGTTTGAAAACAAAAAAACTCATTTCGTCTTAGGAACATCGCATTCACATTCACTTTGTAACACACATGAAAACATCCCTGCAGCGATCAAGACCACAATGTACTTCCCCCACACTTAGCAACTGTCCCAAGTAAACTCCACAGTCAAGACAAAGCATACAAATTCACCACTAACCTCTGTATATATTTAAGTGCGGTCTCACAGAGGGAGTGTCGATCAAAGGACACATGGACTCAACTCGGTCAGTACCTGGCCACCAAACTGTCGGTTTTTGGTTCCTTTCTTCTCCCTTTCTCCCTTAGCACTGATTTTTTCCCCACTGGGTATCAATTTTTTTTTCTATCAGTTCTCTTCCCTTTTTATTCGGGGTGCAACTTTGGACATGTTTCCATGGATACACAGGAGGTAATAGGGGTCTCTACCACTCCCGTGACCACTTCGAAGCTACTAGCTTATCCGCTGTATATTTCTTTTTACTTTCAAAGGAGGGGAGAAGGGAACCATACTCAGACAAGTTTACAAGTTGTGTCAGGCACGCTAGAGGAATCCGATCAAGAGATACAAAGCCCCTAGGTGAGAAAATTAAGTCAAGATATAGGTGAAGTTAGTAGTGGATCCTCTGAATACCTGAAAATATATGGGTGTCTTTGGTAGGTTCATCCGTGTGGGGTTTTCTAACAGTCATAGAGCTACTGCAGGTCTGTCCAATGGTCACTTAGTTCCTGTTCCAGCTAAAATTTCCTCGAAAAATCATAGTTTCATACCAATTTTGACTCAATAAAACAATTTTTGAAAACAAAGGACTGACACTAAGAAAACAAAGCAAACAATTGTCCGTAACTACCTCCCCCACACTTAAACAACACTGTCCCCAGTGTTATCGCAGCTTGGGTTTGGGAGAACAAGGTATAACTCAACGAAAAATTTGGAAAATCAGAAACCTTACCTGCTAGTGTGCTCAGTGTCGACCGACACACAGCCAGTGTCGAACGACACAATGCTTAGGTCGACACTAATCTGATCCGAATCGAGCGTCCTCGATTATGGTTCATGTTTTCGAGTTTGGTGTCGACCGACACAGAAGGGTGTTGATCGACAATGCTGTCTGCAATCTTGTTCATCACGTTCTGAAACACCAAAAACCAGAAAATCAATGTAACCAAAATCAAAAACCAAAAAGAAAAGAAAACTGCTAACAATGGGTTGCCTCCCACGCAACGCTTGTTTTTAGTCATTAGCTTGACTATGGGTAGGTGATCAAGCTCATGGGGGTTTCAACAGAGGCTGGTAGTGCCTTTGCGAAAGTCTCATCATCCATGGCGGTGTGTAAGCGCTAGCAGCATGAGATCGTCCAAGGAATGAGGGAACAGAGTCAGGGCGGGAGCGTAGAGTGGGTGGGATAGAATGTTTCCTTGCATTCACCTCAATGCGGTTAGGAGGATTGAGTTTAGAGGATGTATACCTTCACTTTTGTGGCTGTCTGATGTTTTGAGCTTTCTGCTTATGAGCAGTTGCAAGTTCTGAAGATGTTAGAGTAGATTCCTGACGAACCACCATCTTTTCTTTTCCAATATCAGACACTGTAGCCTTACCAATCTGAGTTACTTGCTCCACTTCAACACTAAAGGCTTGACCATCAATGGTGGACTTTTCCAGCTTATCCATCTTGAAGTGCAAAGGCTTATCTCCCAGGTGAAGATCAATCAGACCATGCCTCACATCAATCACTGCTCCAGCTGTAGCTAAGAAGGATCTGCCAAGTAGTACAGGATAATCTGGTTCCATATCATATTTAAGCAACACGAAGTCTGTTGGAATCGAGTAGTTTCCAACTCGGATAGGGATGTCCTCAAGAACTCTTTCTGGAATCCTCTTCGATCGATCGGCTAGGATTAGAGAGATCCTAGTCTGCTGGAAGTTTGTCAATCCCAATCTCTCAGCCAACGAGTATGGCATGAGATTCACACTAGATCCCAAGTCACATAAGGAGCTGATATATCATGGTTTTTACTGGTTTTCAGGCCATGATATAAGTTTTTACTTAGAGTCTTTTAGGTGTTTTTGTAGCCTTCTGTGAATTTACAGGTTTATGCACGTTTGGAGCTTATTTGGAGATATTGGTGCATTTTGGAGCCTATTGGGAATCTGTGCAGAAAAGAGGAAGTCGGAGTCCATACTTGGAGTGAGTGTCGATCGACACTACTCTTAGTGTCGATCGACACTGATCGCGATTCAGAAATTCTACGCGAGTTAATGAGACTTTTGTGGAATTGCAATAAGGCCCGGAAGATTACCATATTTACAAAAAGCCCATTGTGTTTTAGCTTTTAAATTAGGTTTTACAGCCACTTGTGAGGCTAAGCTTTTCTTGATTAGAGATTAGGAGATTTGGGGGCTGGTCTTGTACTTGAGAGAGACTTGATTTCAAACCCCTGTTCTTATTCTTTTGGTTTTATATGATTATTACTTTGATTATGTCTTTTGTCATGATTGCCATGTCTGAGTAGTAACTTAGTTAGATTTAGGAATTCTCATAAAGGTTTTATGCTTGTTTGATAACTGACTAATTAGGATTTACTTTGTAATCGTTCATCACCTAAGTTGCGCTTAAACACTGAATTATGGATTGATCACCTAGGGTTTAGATCTGAGATAATTGACAATAGCACGAGAGTGTTAGTTATAATCTGAATAAACTTAGTGTGAGCAATTTGACTCGATACAAAAATATTTGGTTTAGGAGAACTGTGAACCGATAGAACCTGTTCTTAATGCTTGCTTAGAACTCTAGGATCATTAAGAGATTTGGATCACTAGGTTGCTGGATACAGAAATAATCTCAGCGAGAGTTGGATTGTTTAGCATTGTGTTTCTAGTTATTGAATTGTGCTTAATCTGAATCCTGTTAGATAAGTGTCTAGCATCGCATGATTCCTGAGAACTTCCCTAAGTCTAGCGCCTCCGTTAATTGATCACACAACTGTTTGTTTACTTGGTTTCTTTACTGCTTTTCAGCCATATTGCTTAGCTTAATTTAAGTACATATAATCTATCGTGTGAACCAGAGTCTCTGTGGATTCGATACCCTTTATACTACAATAGAATTAACTGTGCACTTGGAGTATAATAGGATTAAAACTCTGAGCCTATCAAGTTTTTGGTGCCATTGCTGGGGACTCTTTGAGTTCGCCGATAGATTCAGTATTAGAATTTAGACTAAGCATTTTGTTTTATTTTTCTAGTTTACTCACTTTCTTGTTTCTTGGGTGTTGCAGGAACCGCTTAGTGTCGACCGACACTAGTACTGAATCGGTCGACACCGGTCACGATCAGAGACACCAAGAGCTTGAGCACTTAGCAAGTTTCTCTCCATGGAACCTGTGATTCTGATTCGCGATGAGGACGACACTTTACGAGACCAAGAGGGTCATATACGCAACGCGAAGGGTCAGAAACTGGATGGGGAAGGAAACCCAATTGTGCCAGATGTTTCCGTGGGCGTGGAACATGCACAACAAGAAGCTGGTCACAAGAAGACACTTGTGATTACAATAGACCAGATCAATTATATGCTAATCGGTCTACTATCCGACCACCTCCGTTTACCAGGGCTGAATTCAGGCTGAGGCCAGAGTACTACGCATTGGTTGGAAAGCATTAGTTCCATGGTTTTTATAGAGAGCATCCTATGGATCATATATACACACTTTAGGAATTGGCTAGCAGTATTAAGGCAGAGGGAGTCTATTCTGACTATCTTTTCTGTAAGCTCTTCCCATTCTCTCTTAACGGAGAAGCAGCTCACTGGTTGAAACAGCTACCACCAGGATCTTTGACTACTTGGGATGCAGTCAAAAGTGGGTTCCTTAGACACTTTTATGTCGATGCTAGATCCGAACAGCTTAGACATGACCTCTTGACTTTCAAGCAGAGACCTACAGAGGCCCTGAAAGCAGCTTGGGCGTGTTTCAAGATGTACCAGAGAGATTATCCACATCATGGCTTCTCTGAGGTTCAACTGCTGAGCGCATTTTTCAGAGGTTTGGACTGGTGGTATTAGAGGATTATGGACGCAACAAGCGATGGGAACTTCTATACCAAGACTCTAGAGGAAGCTAATGAGCTTATTGAGAACTTGATAACTAGTAATAATGTCAAGAACGCTGAAAAGGAGAGGCAGAGATCTGGTGGTAAGGACAATAGCTTTCAGATGGCTGAGATAAGGGACAAGATTGACTCTGCCCACAACATCCTACTTAGGAAGAGGCAAATCCGATCTGATGCAGTAGCTGAAGAGTTTGCAGAGGTGAATTATATAGCTTGAGATGATTATCATGGATATTCATATAGGGATCAGCAGAGACAAGCTTCTAGTTATGCTCCAGGGTCTAGAGACTATGGCTATTCATCTCACCAAGCTTCCCCAACTAATGAGCATACAAAGATTGAATCCATGCTTGAGAAGCTACTTATTGGACAGAATAAGATGACACAAGATCTTAATGGAAAGATAGACTTCATGTATCAAGATCTGAGTGGGAGATTGGAGGCTTTGACAAGTAGAGTTGATAATCTGGATATCAGGATGACGCAAGCAGAGGCCAGTATTAAGGGAAGGATGACTCAATCTTAGAAAGAACATTTTATGGCGGTTTTGGTAGATGACGAAGCTAAACAGAATCATGATACTAAGGCTTCAGAGCTGAAAAATCCGAGCAGTTCTCGAGATACAGACTTTGTGTCGTTCGACACAAATGTGTGTCGGTCGACACCACCTTCGAGTTTTCGTGACGAACCGAAATCGACCCACCTCGACATCAAGGTCGACTCGAATCGAGTACATGTCGATTGACACCACTTTAGTGTGGATCGACACCATGGGCATGAACAACCAGTTTACCCAGAGAAGCCGAATGTAGCTAAAGAAAGAGTCTACAAACCGAAAATTCCTTTCCCCAGGCAGTCTAAGCAAGAGATTCAGTTAGAAAGGTACATGAGGATGATGAGAGATAAGTTAACTGAAACCCAATTGATTGATGCTGTTGAGAACATTCCTATGGTGAGGAGATGTGTTACAGACATTCTTTCTAGTAACATGACTGAAGAAGAAGGTGTCTTGATGGTCTCTAAAGTGTGCGATGCTGTTATTCATGGTAGGATTCCTGAGAAACTAAAGGATCCAGAGAGTTTCATGATAGACTGTTCCATATACGAAGACAGATTTAAGAGGTCATTGTGTGATCTTGGCTCAAGTGTAAATCTCATGCCATACTCTGTGGCTATGAGATTAGAACTATTAAACTTCCAGCCCACTAGGATCTCCCTTGTCCTAGCTGATCGATTAAAGAGGTATCCAGAAAAAGTTCTTGAGAACATCCCTCTCAGAGTTGGAAATTACTTGATTGGAACGGACATTGTGGTGCTGAAGTATGAGATTGAGCATGATGATCCTCTACGGCTTGGTAGATCTTTTTTAGCCACTGTTGGAGCTGTAATTAATGTGCGACATGGATTGATTGATCTCCACCTGGGAGATAAACCTTTCCAGTTCAAGATGGATAAGTTGCAGAAATCCACCATTGATGGACAAAGTTTCAGGTTTGAGATAGAACCGGAGACTATGATTGGAGAGGAGAAGATGGCAGTTCCCACTGAACCTGCTCTAACATCTTCAAAGCCTGTACCTTCTCTTAAGCAGAAAGCTCCAAACATCACACCTAAGCCCGTCTAATCAAGCCAAGGAAACGAAATGTTCCTCCTGATCTTGCTGTCATTCCCAAGTTCCTTGGTCAGTCTCACACACACAACGCATATACGCTACCATGGATGAGGAGAATTTTGAGAACGCACGCTTTCCCTTTGGGGAAACCACCTGACATATGACCATGTGCCATGGTCAAGCTAATGACCTAAAACAAGCGCTGAGTGGGAGGCAACCCATTGTAGGTTAGTTTTCTTTTCTTTTTGGTCTTTGTTCTTGTGTTTTTTGATTTTTCTTGTTTTTGTGTGTCAAACCCGTGAAGAATAGGACTGCAGACAGTAGTGTCGGTTGACACTCCCTTAGTGTCGGTCGACACCAAAACTTGAAACACGGACAAAAATCGATCACACTCGATTAGGAGCAAGTCGATGTCGACCAAAGCCTGATGTCGTCCGACACAGGTTGGGTGTAGGTCGACACCGAATCCGACCACAGGTAAAATTTATGTTTCTCCAAGATTCGGTTATCTTATACCTTTTCTTCCCAAACCCGTACAGAGATTGCACTGGGGACAGTGCAGTTTAAGTGTGGGGGAGGTGGTACTGACATTGTGTTTTGTTTTCTTAGAGCGTCAGTCCTTGTTTTTAATAGTTTTCAAAATTTTTTTATTGAGTCAAAATCAATATGAAGCTGTGATTTTTCGAGGAATTTTTCGCTGGAACATGAACTAAGTAACCACTGGACAGACTTGCTAGGAGCTCTATGACTGTTAGAAAACACCAAACATATCTACCTATCAAGGACACCCACATCTAAACAGGTATTCAGAGGATCTATTACTAGTCTCATCCTAATCTTGACTATAATTTCTCACTTAGGGGCTTGGTAATCTTTGGGTCGGATTCCTCTAATGTTTTTGGCACAACCTGTGATCCTGTCTAAAGTATGGTTTCTGATTTTCCCCTCCCTTGAAAGTAAAAAAAAAAGATAAAAACCGAGGATAAGCAAGTAGCTTCGAAGTGGTCACGGGAGTGGTACCCCTATTACTTTATGTGTATCTATGGAAAGGTCCAAAGTTACACCCCGAATAAAAAAGGAAGAGCACTGATAAAAAAAAATGATACCCAGTGGGGAAAAATCATTTGTTAAGGGAGAAATGGAAAAGAAAGAAACCAGAAACCGACAGTTTGGTGGTCATACACTGAATGGATTGAGTCCGTGTGTCCTTTGTTTCGATACTCCCTCTGTCAGACCGCATCTAATTGTATACAGAGGCTAGTGTGGTGAACTTGAATGTCCTAATCTGATTGTGGAGTTTACTTAGGACAGTTTCTAAGTGTGGGGTAAGTACATTGTGGTCTTGATCTCTGCAGGAAAGTTTTCAGTGGTTTACTAAGTGAATGTGAATGCGAAAGTTCCTAGGACGAAATGAGTTTCTGTGTTTTCAAACCTCTTTTTTATACTTTTGTTCTCTGTTTGCTTGAGGGCAAGCAAATGCTAAGTGTGGGGGAGTTGATATATCATGGTTTTTACTGGTTTTCAGGCCATGATATAAGTTTTTACTTAGAGTCCTTTAGGTGTTTTTGTAGCCTTCTGTGAATTTACAGGTTTATGCACGTTTGGAGCTTATTTGGAGATATTGGTGCATTTTGGAGACTATTGGGAATCTGTGCAGAAAAGACGAAGTCGAAGTCCATACTTGGAGTGAGTGTCGATCAACACTACTCTTAGTGTCGATCGACACTGATCGCGATTCAGAAATTCTACGCAAGTTAATGAGACTTTTATGGAATTGCAATAGGGCCCGGAAGATTACCATATTTACAAGAAAATCCAATTCGTGTTTTAGCTTTTAAATTAGGTTTTACAGTCACTTATGAGGCTAAGCTTTTCTTGATTAGAGATTAGGAGATTTGGGGGCTGGTCTTGACTCGAGAGAAACTTGATTTCGAACCCCTGTTCTTATTCTTTTGGTTTTATATGATTATTACTTTGATAATGTCTTTTGTCATGATTGCCATGTCTGAGTAGTAACTTAGTTAGATTTATGAATTCTCATAAAGGTTTTATGCTTGTTTGATAACTAATTAATTAAGATTCACTATCTAATCGTTTATCACCTAAGTTGCGCTTAAACACTGAATTCTGGACTGATCACCTAGGGTTTAGATCTGAGATAATTGACAATAGCACGAGAGTGTGAGTTATAATCTGAATAAACTTAGTGTGAGCAATTTGAATAGATACAAAGAGATTTGGTTTAGGAGTATTGTGAACCGATGGAACCTGTTCTTAATGCTTGTTTAGAACTCTAGGATCACAAAGAGATTTGGATCACTAGGTTGCTGGATATAGAAATTATCTCAGCGAGAGTTGGATTGTTTAGCATTGTGTTTCTAGTTCTTGTACTGTGCTTAATCTGAATCCTGTTAGATAAGTGTCTAGCATTGCATAATTCCTGAGAACTTCCCTAAGTCTAGCGCCTCCGTTAATTGATCACACAACCGTTTGTTACTTGCTTTCTTTACTGCTTTTCAGCCATATTGCTTAGCTTAATTTAACTACATATAATCTATCGTGTGAACAGGAGTCTCTGTGGATTCGATACCCCTTATACTACAATAGCATTAAGTGTGCACTTGCAGTAGAATAGGATTAAAACTCTGAGCCTATCAGGAGTGCTTGAAGCTGTTATCGAAGATAGATTAATCTAGCGCCAAGACTCCTGTATCTGGAAGCTTCTTTGGAATCTGATTAAGTAGCACAGAACTGGCTCGCTTAGATACAATCATCACCCCTTCTTTCAAATCTCCATCAGTAGAGATCATCTTCTTCGCATATCTCTGCACACAAGGGTGAAGTTGCGAGGCATCAACTGGTGGAGTTTTATTCAGCTCCTTATCCATCACCACTATGCATTTGACCACATTCTGCTCATGTTTAGACCTCATAGGAACTCTGGGAAACGATACATGAGGTTTGTAGACCCTCTCATTAGCAAAAACATCAGATTTGGAAGAATCTGGATATGCACAAACGTAGGTCGACCGATGCAGAAGTGGTGTCGGTCGACCCTTCAATGTCGGGCATGGTCGATTTCTGTTCGTCACGAGAACTCGAAATTGCCGTCCAAACTTGGGGTCGACCGACACTAAGAGGGTGTAGATCGATACCGAGAGCTATAGTAAAAATATCAATGTCGATCTCGGTTGATTTTGGTCCGCCTAAACTCTCGAACTCGGGTGTTTCACTGGGTGTCGACTGTCACTCATGATCAGTGTCGATCGACGCTGAGTCTGCAAGCACGAATTCTTCTCTATTTTCCATGATTTTTACAGACTTAACTCCAAATGCTTTTTCACGACCCAGCCTATCTTCAACCTGAACTGAGATGGCGTTGACATGAGCATTCTGAACATTTTTCCCTTTGACAGAACTTGAAATTTAAGCCACCTGTGTATCTAGCTGCTTTACATGATTGTTCAAAGACTCAAACTTCCCATTCAGATCTTCATACAGAGCATCAAGCTTCTTGTTGAAGTCCACAGTTGGCTTCTTCTTATCAGGCATTAGTAACATGAAGTGCCTGATAAGAAGAAGCTCCATAGTTCCTTGAGAAAGAATTTCTCTGCTGCTGGAAAGGCTTCCGATTCCATATTTTTGAAGTCCAGTCCCTCCAATGTAATTGACAGCTTCTTGAGTACACTCTCCAGCTTCAGATGCTTCTTTTACCCAAGCAAAATGCAGTGGACAAAGTCAATCTTGTTCCTCATCTCAGCTATCTGTGAGCTATCAGCTCTCCCACCAGATTTTTGCCTCTCTAGATCAGCATTCTTAGTGCTATTACTGTTCACCAATTTCTCAATCAATACCTTGGCCTGCTCTGGATTCATGGTGTTGAAGTTGCCATTGCTGGCAGCATCCAACGAAGCTTGGTACCAAAGATCAATTCCTCCGAAGAATATGCCCAGCAGCTGAACTTCAGAGAATCCGTGATGAGGGCAGTCTCATTGGTACATCTTAAATCTCACTCAGGTCCCTTTGTGAATGTCAGAAGATCATGTCTGAGCTGATCGGAATGAGCATCATCGTAGAAATGCCTCAAGAACTCTCTATTCACTGCATCCCAAGTGGTTAGCTTCCCAAGTGGAAGCTGCTTGAGTCAAGCTGCAGCCTTTTCAGCGAGAGAATATGGGAAAAGCTTGAGGTACATGAAGTCGTAACCCACTCCATTGTGCTTCATTCCAATGATGAAGGCTTCAAAATCCTCAATGTGGTCCATGGGTTGCTCATGTGGAAGACAATGGAAAGGATGCTGCCTCAGAAGTGCATAGTAGGCAGTCTTGAGCTCAAACTCATTCCTCTCAAAAGGAGGAGGTACAATTGCTGACCGGTTAGCATAAAACTCTTCGGGTCGGTTGTAGTCAGCAAGAGCCCTCTCAGGTGCAGGAAGATTAGGTGGCTATCCATTAGCTCCAGCATTAGCCAACAGCCTCTAACCTTGAGGCTGCTTAATAACACGTCCATCAGCATCAATCCTTTGCCCCTCAGCATTGTAAGGATTGTTTTGGAGGTCTCTCAGAACACCCTCTGCATTCCGAGTCAACACAACAACATTCGGATTCATTATCCTCTGAGATTTCTCAACCTTCATGGTTGCTTCCGCGAAAGGTGTCGACCGACACTAGGTTGGTGTCGATCAACACTAAGTTCTCTTGGCCGCTATTTCCTTGCAGAAACTAGAAAAACGCGGAAAAGAGATTAGTAACAAAGAAAATGAAACAGTTAGACTAAATTCTAGTACAAAATCTATCGGCGAACTCAAAGAGTCCCCGAAAACGGCGCCAAAAACTTGATAGGTTAAAGTTTATTCCCTATTCTACTGCAAGTGCGCAGTTATGCTATTGTAGTATTCATGGTATCGTATCCACAAGGACTCTAGTTTCACGCGATAGATTGTATTCAGTCGAATTAATTTAAGCAAGACAGATGAGAAAGCAATAAATAAGAAATTAAACAAACGGTGTGTGATCAATGAACGAAGACGCTAGACTTAGGGAAGGTCTCTGGAAATCAGGAACACATATCAACCAATCAACATGATTCATATAACAAGCCAACTCTCGCTGCGAATGCTAACAAGCCAACTCAAGCCAAATCTCTTTGCGAATTCTAGAGTTCTAAACATGCATTTAACTCAGGTTCTTTCGTTCACAAATTCCCTAAGCCAAATCTCTTCGCGAATAGATTATTTGCTTATCTAGGTTCTTTTCTAATGTATTAACCAACTCTCGCAGCGCTAACAGATCTGATATCAATAATCTAAGTAGATAATTCAGATTATGCTTAAAGAACAACCTAGATGAAGAACTAGATGTTTTGAATCCAATTAATCAATCAATCTATAATTTCATGAAATCCCTAATGAGAATCTCTAAATCTAACAAGAAAACTACTCAGACATATCAATCATAGCAATAGACATGATAAACGCAGAAATCATATAGAAATCCAAAGAGTAAGAACATGAGTTCGAAATTAAGTCTCTCTCGAGTACAAGTGATATATCATGGTTTTTACTAGTTTTAGACCATGATATAAGTGTGTTTTAGTGTCTTTTGGTATTGTTTTAGAGTCTATTACATGTATCATCAGGTTTGGAGCGGAATTGAAGATATTGGAGCATTTTGGAGCTTTTTGGCATTTTGGTCCGAGAGATTGAGCTCACTGTCCTGAACAGAATAATGCATCGATCGACACACATTGTGGATCGATCGACACACGAGCGAGATGGGCCTTTTCTCGGCGGTTTAATGAAGTTTGGACTCTACACTTTGGCCCAGAAGTTTTCAGTATTTACAAAGAAGCCCCAGCCGAGATTTAGCCTATATAATTAGGATTTTGGTGTTTAATTTAGTTACGCTTTGATACTTAGAGCTAAGAGATTTTTAGAGCTTTTGGGGCTGATCTGATCCTGTACTACTTATTGTTTTTGGAAAAGATTTCGAACCCCTTTACTTCTTTATATTCTTATATGCAATTTATTTATCCATTGATTATGTTTTCATATTCCATGTCTGAGTAGATTCATAGTTAGGTTTAGAGATTCTCATTAGGGATTTCATGACATGCTAGATTTAATTAATTCAGATAAGGATTCATATCAATAATTGTTCTTCAATCTAAATTGTGTTTAATGCTAGTTCTAACCTGATCATTAGAATCTAGATCTTAGGCTGTTAAATTGACACGAAAGTGTGATTTAAAATCTGAACTATTTAGATTGAGCAATTAGATTATTCACAAAGAAATTTGGTTTAATTGAATTGTGAACATATCGAACCTGAACTTAAAGCTAGTTTAATCTGTTAAGAATTACAAAGAAATTTGTATTTCTGCTATTAGGCTTAGAGGTACAGGAACGTCTGATTCTGATTCCTGATGCTCAAGGTATTCTGAGAGACCGACAAAACAATCCGTACAATGCTACTGGGCAACAGATTGATACTGAAGGGAATGTAATCTCTGAACCTGTTGCTGCGCCTGAAGAAGGCCAAGGATAAGATCAAAGGGAAGGTCAAGGACAAGGCCAAGGACAGTTGGTTGTTCGTGAGAGGACACTTGCTGACTATAACCGTCCGGATGAGTTTCATGCTAACCGGTCAACACTTGTACCTCCTGATTTTGAGAGGAATGACTTCGAGATTAAGACCATCTACTACTCTATTCTGAAGCACAATGCCTTCCATGGGTTTTCGACTGAGCAGCCAATGGATCATATAGATGAGTTTGAGGACATAGTCACTGGGATGAAGTATGATGGAGTGAACTATGACTATCTGTTTCTCAAACTTTTCCCCTACTCTCTCGCTGGAGATGCTGCTGCCTGGTTGAAACAACTTCCGCCTGGGAAGTTCTCTACATGGGATGCTATGAAGAGTGAGTTTCTGAGACACTTCTATGATGATGCTTGCTCTGATCAGTCGAGACAGGACATTCTCACTTACTCCCAAGGACCTATAGAGCCTCTCAAAGCTGCTTGGATGAGGTTTAAGAAGTACCAAAGAGACTGCCCGCATCATGGATTTATTGAGGTAACATTGCTGGGTATTTTCTTTAGAGGAATAGATCTCCCTTATCAGACTGCGTTGGAAAATTCCAGCAATGGAAATTTCAACACTAGGACTCCTGAGCAAGCTAAGCAGTTGATAGATAACTTAGTGAGCAGTAATAGCTGCAAGTCTGCTGATAGGAGAAGGAAAGAGTTTGGTGGGAAGACAGATAATCTGGAGATAGCAGATATTAGGTGTAAGTTGGATACTATCTGTAATCTGCTGGCTGGGAAGAAAGCTGTCCATTTTGCGCAGGATGTTGAGGTATTTGGAGCTGAAGAAGATGGTCAGGAAGAGGATGTGAACTTCATTAGAGGATCTGGTTTCCAAGGAAACAGGTTTGGTAATCAGCAGGGTAATATGTTTTTCAATGCTGGACAGAAGAGTGCTTTCACAAGCAATCAAAACTCTTCTGGCTTTGGACAAAGTGCTGGTTTCCAGAAACCTTTTCAAGGTAATCAGAGGACTTATGGATCTTCCTCTTACCAAACACTTCCTGCTGCTAATGCTCATGAGAGCAAGATGGAGAGTATGATGGAGCAGTTGCTGGAAGGGCAGACTAAGATAGTTGTGGACTGTAACAAGAAGTTAGATCCTGTTTATGAGGATCTTAATGGTAAGTTTGAGTCTTTGAGC
The DNA here is from genome assembly GCA_030180135.1 of Orychophragmus violaceus. Lineage (NCBI taxonomy): Eukaryota > Viridiplantae > Streptophyta > Magnoliopsida > Brassicales > Brassicaceae > Orychophragmus > Orychophragmus violaceus. The sequence continues at coordinate 84,368,274 of CM058231.1, forward strand.
ACTCATGTCAAGCAGTTGGACACACAGGTGAGCCAGATTTCAAGTGCTGTCAAGGGAAAGAGTGTCGTGGACACCCACATCAAGGCCTGGTCAGTTTACATTAATGATGGATCATACCTAGGTGAAAATTTTGAGTTGAATACAGCTGAACTGGTGGAAGAGCCCGAAAATGTCGAGACTGAAGAAATTCTCTCGGGTGGAATCTGTGAAATTTCATCTGCATCGATGCACCTATAGCGTCGATCGTTGCATGCCGTGGACAGACAGTTTCAGCCGTGTCTCTTGACACTGAAGCAAAGACGGATCTGGAGCTTATTAGACTATTTCCTGGAGTATCTGAGATTACTCAAAAGGAGATTGATGAGCTTAAACAGTTGGAGCCTACTATATTATATCCTAAAATGTCTGAAGTGATTCAACAGGAAATTGATGAGCTTAAAAGGCTAGAGAAGATGGATGAGGAGTTGGAAAAAGTTTCACCATCTGATGATCCACCTTATCACCCATGTGTGCAAGAGTACCTAGAGAGGATGTTACCAATGGATGAGATGCTGAAAATTGGGTGATAGTGGTTCCTAGACATATCAGTGATGTAATTCTGACCAAGGTTCCTAAGAAGCTGCGTGATCCTGGTATTTTTGTTCTGAGTTGTTCTATTTTTGAGGATGGTTTCAAGCGCTCTCTGTGTGATTTAGGAGCTGCTGGAAGTCTCATGCCATACTTTGTGGCAGAGAAGCTGGGTATGATGGAATTTTCACCCACTAGGACCTCTCTTGTCCTAACTGATCAGTCAATAAGGATTCCGGAAGGAGTTCTTGAGGACGTCCTTGTAAGAGTTGGAAACTACTTGGTTCCAACAGACTTCTTGGTGCTTAAGTACGACAGTGAGCAGGATGATGCTTTGATTCTAGGAAGACCATTCTTAGCCACAGCTGGAGCAGTGATCGACGTAAGGAACAGTCTGATTGATCTCTATCTGGGAGATGAACCGCTGCATTTTGAGATGGATATGCTACGCAAGCCACAGATTGATGGGCAAACCTTCAGGATTGAGGATGGATATGGAGAGCAGTTGAGTGAGACTTTGGTTTCAGATCCTGGAGATCAGTTTATTCCTTCTTTTCTTGGACAAGTTCATACAGAAAAAGCTTATTCTCCGCCTTGGATGAGGAGACTTTCACAGAGACAATCACAGTCTCTGTTGAAACCTCCAGCCTGATCTTGTTAGTCCGGTCAAGCAAATGACCTTAAACAAGCGCTGAGTGGGAGGCAACCCATTGTTAGGTTTTAGTGTTTTTCTTATTTGTTTTGGTGTTTTTCTTAGGACTTTTCGTTTTGATTTTTGTTTTGCTGAGTTTTCGTTACAGAACACTGTCTGGAGATGTGTGACGATCGTTGCCTCTTGTGCAACGGTCGTTGCAGGGAGATATGACGAGGAGATGAAATCGCCTTGTGACGATCGACGCACTTGTGTGCAACGGTCGTTGCAAATGGTTTAATTGCAAAATTAAGTTACGCGCACGCTAAACCGGAATCAATTTGGTTCACATGCGACAATCGTTGCTCGTCTGCAACGGTCGTTGCATCCACGATCGAGGTAATTGCCTTAAACTCTTTCTCTCCTCTCTTCTTCCTCATTTCGCCGTCCGTACAACCTGACTCTCATCTCCCTAAATCACTAAAATCTTCAACATTTTCTCTGATTCAAAGCTTGATTCTACTTATTTTCACACCCTCTATCTATTTCTCTAACCTATTTGAAGCGATTCCAAGGTAAAAGCTCTTAATTTCATCATTTTCGGATTCGGTTCTAGGGTTTAGAAATTATGGATTTTTGGCTTAAGAATGATGATTTTGTACTATTATAGACTTGATTTAGGTTGATTGGTGATGGTATTTGGCTGTTTGTGAGATTGTGGAACAAATTTAGAAACGATTTTGAGGATTATTAGGCGACTGTGAAATCGCCTTGCATCGATCGATGCACTTGTGCAACGGTTGTTGCATTGCGATTTCACAGAGAATCTGCCGTGACTAAATGTGCATTGTTTTCTTATTGCAGATGCCTCCTCGCGGACAACCTCGTAAACATAGAGCTACCACAGCAGCTGCAGCTACAGCTCATCATACTCCACCAGTTGAGCGGTTTCCTCGAGACTCACCATACCCTAAGCCTTATCAGAGAGATCAGGAAGCGATATAGTGGCCTTGGCCCAAGACAGATAAGGAGGAGATTCCGACAGACAAAGTATGGGGTATGGAGATTGATAAGCTGCTTAAGTCTGACACATTCACAGAGAGGCCACTACTTGACCATTGGGAAGAGTTCGATACATTGCTTTAGAATGGTTGGTGTGGCATGACGCTTAAGCCGACCAAGTTTGCGAACTATTTGACTTGTAAGAGTCTGGGCATCGATGAGCAGGTGCTGACATTATAAAAGGGCATTGGTCTGGGGACAATGCCTACGCAGCATTACGAGCTATATCCTGATGTGGTGAGACAGCTGCTGGCCACCTGCAGAGTGGTTTATCCTGACCCAGAGAGCAGGAGAGCTTCAGGAGGTTTCTTTACCTTCATGTGCTTAGGAGCCAGGTATAGGATTCCCCTTCTTGATATCTGTCGGATATATGGATTCAGCATTGAGCCTACACGCATTGGTATGTCTCTTGAGTGGTATGTGCCGGAAGCTCAGTATTTCTGGGAGTGTATTGGGAACGGTCGGTATTGCTCAAGGACGACAAAGTTGATACATGTTAGGCATCCTGTTCTCAGATATGTCTTGCGCATCTTGGGATGTACTTTGTTGTGCAAAGCTGAAGCCAACAAGATGCGTAAGAATGAGCTTGAGATACTTTTTATTGGATTGAGGGAGCAGTTTGATGAGACTGATCTGAGAGATCCCACCAGAGGACTCAACTTAGGAGCTGTCTTTGCTCATCACTTGTGCTCATTGCAGAAGAAGCCATTCGATGGGAAGGATTCTAAGTCGGTAGGGAGTCTGCTTACTCCCATTTTCAGGCATTGCAGGATTCCCTTAGCGGGTAGAGAGTGTGATGACAGTAAGGAGTTCCTAGATTTTAGCCACTTGCAGAGTGCTACATGGCTGAAGGAGGGACGTATTTGGGTTTATTTGGACGCCACTGCGAGGCGAGGTGTAGATCTTCCTGCTGCTGATCTGACTAAGATCGATACATTGGCTGACTTGGATTTTAAGCCTCCAGAGAGTCGTCAGCGCAGGATTCCTACGATGTCCCATCCGCTGGGAGAGCCTTCCACACGAGCTTCCTCTTCTTCTGCGCCTGCACCTGCTGAGTCTGCTGCACATAACATTGGTCCTTATCCAGTTTCAGCAGTCCCGGTGAGAGACCGAATGATGTAAGATCGGGACCGATCTCACAAGGATAGATGTGGATCTAAGAAGTTGGACTAATGTCACTCTCTTCTAAGACAAAAGATGGTCGTTGATGGCTTGATGGTTCTATTCAATTGGACTAAGGTCTCTTCTTGAATAGAAATTGGATGGAGATGGAATAGATGATGGATCGAAGAACGCCACTCAAGGGTGTGAAAGCCCTTGTGATAAGCTCAAGAATCTAAGCCTTAGTGAATCCACACATACGACAGAGATTCGTAATGTTTTCTAAGAAGGGGAATCCGCACAACTTAGAGAAACAAAGAACAAAGCATAAAAGCTTTAGAAGAGAGAACTCTTATTATTCCAAAAAATTCTATATTATTTACAATAGAGCAATTGAGCTTTTTATAGCTCTTACAAGTTAATCTTTACAATAAATACAATAAAATAAATGATTTACATTTAAATAAAAGGAGGAAAATTAGCTAAATCAAATTACTAGTCTTCTTCCACCAATTTAGCCATTGCCTTTGAATGAGAATCCTTGACTTTTTTATGACGTTATGAGGATGAGATTCTCATAATAACCCATGTATTGAAGACCTTGATTCATTCTAGTTTTTTTTTTTGATATTGCATCATTCTCTCCTTCTTCAAAATGTTTTGTCCTCAAAACTTTTTTTTTCTTTTTTAGAAAAACAAAACAAAATGCAAAACAGATTTTTTTAAAGGAAAACAAAGTATAAACGAATTTTTTTTTTCTTTTTTTTTTAAGAAACAAATCACAAAAACAGATTTTTTAAAGGAAAAAAAAAGTAGAAACGAATTTTTGTTTTCTTAAAAACTTTTTTTTTTTTGAAAAATCTGTAAACAAAAACAGAAACAAATGGGAAACTTTTTATTTTTTTTTCCGTTTAATGAAAGAAACAAAACAAGATTTTTTTTTTCCCTTTTATGGTTATTTTAGAAGATAGAATCAAAGAACAAAAACAAAACAAAACATTTTTTTTGGTTTTAAAATGTAATGACAAAAAGCATAAAATCAAAACGATAGATGAGAGGAGCGTTTAAGCTCTGATACCAAATGATGTAAGATCGGGACCGATCTCACAAGGATAGATGTGGATCTAAGAAGTTGGACTAATGTCACTCTCTTCTAAGACAGAAGATGGTCGTTGATGGCTTGATGGTTCTATTCAATTGGACTAAGGTCTCTCCTTGAATAGAAATTGGATGGAGATGGAATAGATGATGGATCGAAGAACGCCACTCAAAGGTGTGAAAGCCCTTGTGATAAGCTCAAGAATCTAAGCCTTAGTGAATCCACACATACGACAGAGATTCATAATGTTTTCTAAGAAGGGGAATCTGCACAATTTAGAAAAACAAAGAACAAAGCATAAAAGCTTTAGAAGAGAGAACTCTTATTATTCCAAAAATTTATATATTATTTACAATAGAACAATGAGCTTTTTATAGCTCTTACAAGTTAATATTTACAATAAATACAATAAAATAAGTGATTTACATTTAAACAAAAGGAGGAAAATTAGCTAAATTAAATTACTAGTCTTCTTCAACCAATTTAGCCATTGCCTTTGAATGAGAATCCTTGACTTTTTTATGAAGTTATGAGGATGAGATTCTCATAATAACCCATGTATTGAAGACCTTGATTCATTCTAGTTTTTTTTTTGATATTGCATCATTCTCTCCTTCTTCAAAAGGTTTTGTCCTCAAAACTTTTTTTTTTCTTGAAAAAAAAAACAAAACAAAATGCAAAACAGATTTTTTTAAAGGAAAACAAAGTATAAACGAATTTTTTTTTTTTTTTTTTAAGAAACAAATCACAAAAACAGATTTTTTAAAGGGGAAAAAAAGTAGAAACGAATTTTTGTTTTCTTAAAAACTTTTTTTTTTTTGAAAAATCTGAAAACAAAAACAGAAACAAATGGGAAACTTTTTATTTTTATTTTTCCGTTTAATGAAAGAAACAAAACAAGATTTTTTTTTCCTTTTATGGTTATTTTAGAAGATAGAATCAAAGAACAAAAACAAAACAAAACATTTTTTTTTTTGGTTTTAAAATGTAATGAGAGGAGCGTTTAAGCTCTGATACCAAATGATGTAAGATCGGGACCGATCTCACAAGGATAGATGTGGATCTAAGAAGTTGGACTAATGTCACTTTCTTCTAAGACAAAAGATGGTCGTTGATGGCTTGATGGTTCTATTCAATTGGACTAAGGTCTGTCCTTGAATAGAAATTGGATGGAGATGGAATAAATGATGGATCGAAGAACGCCACTCAAGGGTGTGAAAGCCCTTGTGATAAGCTCAAGAATCTAAGCCTTAGTGAATCCACACATACGACAGAGATTCATAATGTTTTCTAAGAAGGGGAATCCGCACAACTTAGAGAAACAAAGAACAAAGCATAAAAGCTTTAGAAGAGAGAACTCTTATTATTCCAAAAATTTCTATATTATTTACAATAGAACAATGAGCTTTTATGCAATATCAAAAAAAAACTAGAATGAATCAAGGTTTTCAATACATGGATTATTATAAGAATCTCATCCTCATAACTTCAAAAAAAAGTCAAGGATTCTCATTCAAAGGAAATGGCTAAATTGGTGGAAGAAGACTAGTAATTTGATTTAGCTAATTTTCCTCCTTTTATTTAAATGTAAATCATTTATTTTATTGTATTTATTGTAAAGATTAACTTGTAAGAGCTATAAAAAGCTCAATTGCTCTATTGTTAATAATATAGAATTTTTTGGAATAATAAGAGTTCTCTCTTCTAAAGCTTTTATGCTTTGTTCTTTGTTTCTCTAAGTTGTGCGGATTCCCCTTCTTAGAAAACATTACGAATCTCTGTCGTATGTGTGGATTCACTAAGGCTTAGCTTCTTGAGCTTATCACAAGGGCTTTCACACCCTTGAGTGGCGTTTTTCGATCCATCATCTATTCCATCTCCATCCAATTTCTATTCAAGGAGAGACCTTAGTCCAATTGAATAGAACCATCAAGCCATCAACGACCATCTTTTGTCTTAGAAGAGAGTGACATTAGTCCGACTTCTTAGATCTGTTGGGATTATGTCCTGAAATCACATTGTACGAACTCTAGAGATAGTTGTATTGTCGAGATCGGACAATTCATATGATACTAGGTAGTCATAATGTTTTGCTAGAAACCAATTATGACAAATGAGTTGTAACTCATTTCTAGTATCATGTGAACCTACAGGGTCACACACCTAAGCAAGTTGGATATACTCTGCATGGGATTAATCATTGGCATATGATCTGATCGATGTGTATTAGATACACATCGAATTAAGTTTCAAAGGGGTGTATCGATCGACACCATTGGGTGTGTCGGTCGATGCAGGACATGTGTCGATGGACACCAATAAGTGTGTCGGTCGACACAGTGGCGAAACCGAAACTGATGTCTCGGTTTATGACAAAGTCGATATATATATAAGTGATCTTATAATTTCGACCGAAGTTAAGCCTGGCCGCCCAGACAGTTTTCTCAGTGAGAAAACAGAAGCTCTTCCTCTAGAAACTGAGTTCCCAGGAGATCCGAGCACCGGCGCTAGCAACCCGGCGGATTCCAGCTTGTGTGAGTGTGGACTACGATAGAGGCGCAGCATCTGAGGCGCAATAGATCTCGTATTACCTGATCAATCTTCCGCTGCCAAATTCCAGGTAATCACGAAGTGAGATCTTGATTCAATTAACTAGACCCTAGATCCTAGGCTATCTGGAACTCGCGAGAATTCTGAATCTGGTAGAATTTGCTCGGATTTCCAACAGTGGTATCAGAGCCTTAGGGTTTTATCATTGAATCGCACCTGTTAATCGAATTTGATGATTTAGATTCGCAAACTAGGTTGTTTGAATTAGAACAGGTGAGATCGATTTGATCGATCTGTGAATCTTTGTTTTCGCACTGTGTCGATCGACACACTGGGTGTGTCGGTCGACACAAGGTGGCGAAATCGACAGATTCGGCGGCTAGGGTTTTTCGCGTAGAAAAACCGAAAGCCTTCTGTGTCGATCGACACAAATTGTGTATCGGTCGACACAGAACAAATTCGGCCACGTATCGATCGACACAGGTTGGTGTCGGTCGACACAGACCGAGCAAATGGTTAATCGGTTCAATTGGATTGGACCGGTTATCATACTTGGTTAAGTCCGAATAGATCGGTTTAAGTTGGATGAATTGGTTCAATTGGATTGAACTGATTATCTCAATTAGCATGAACCGATCCGTTAAAATCAGTTTGATTGGATAAGTCGGTTCAATTGAATTGGACTGGTTATCGCAATCAGTTGAAACTGGTTTAAACGGTTTAAATTGGATGAATTGGTTCAATTGGATTGAACTGATTATCCCAATTAGTAAAAACCGATTGGTTAAGATCAGTTTGATCAGATAAGTCGGTTCAATTGGATTGGACCGGTTATCAAAACTATCTTCGGTTTAAGTCTATGTCGACCGTCACACATGGGTTGTGTCGATCGACATGACTGGTTCAATGAACCGGGTTAATTGAATTAACTGGTTATTGAAGTCCGGTTTTATTTGGTGGTGTCGATCAACAGACACAGTCTGCGTCGATCGATACAGTGCTCGGAATTCTGGTTATTGAACCTTGAATTTGCAGAAACCAAATTCGACCAAAACCTTGATTAAAGCTTAGCTTCAATATGGTCAACTGTCAAGACTCATTTCGTTATGTGATATCTAGCCAAGAGCTTGATGTCCACAATTACGTGAGTAAGGCAGGTAATAATGTTGATGAACTTGCAGTGCATTAACATCAACAATTACATGAGCTAAGAGATTGATATGCTAACCTTTCAGAGTTTAGTTTCCTCAACTAAATATCAAGTAACCTTGATGTCTTGCCCAAATCTTGTCTACTGTCAAGACTCGTGTCGTTTGTTGGATAGTCTTGGAGTCCTTGGTATCCACTGCAACATGAGTAAGGCAGGTGGTCATTGACAGACTTGCAGTGCAACTGTCAATGATCACAAGACTAAAGAGATTGGTTTACTTGACTGGGCTATCGGAAGTTCTGGGACCAGAGACATCAGAGTGGATTAGACATAGTTTGTCTCATCCACAACCAAGAGTTGTACTGGGTACAATTAGCAATGATTTGCTTACCTAGATAACTAAAGTTTGGGTAATGGCGAGTCGCCCACTCATATTTTAGTGATGTATGGATCTTGGATCATTATATTCATAGAGGAAACATTTTTTGAATATAATGCGAGTTTTCTTATTGTAATAAGATTTCTCATCATATACATAACTAAATCTTTGTTTTTCTTGGATTTCAGCTTATGTCTATGACTACTTTCTCGTTGCGATCCGTCCTTGAGAAGGACAAGTTAAATGGATCCAACTTCCTGGATTGGTATCGGAATCTGAGATTCATACTCAAGCAGGAGAGCAAGGACTATGTCCTTGAAAAGGCTCTTCCAGAAAGGCTTGGGACCAATCGCTCGCATGCAGCATATAATGCTTGGAATAAGCATTATATTGATGTGGTAGATGTGCGTGGTCTGATGTTGGCTACTATGAACTCGGACTTGAAGAGTCAATACGAGAACATGGAGTCGCTAATAGAGATGATCACCAGCCTGAAACTAAAGTTTCAGGATCTGGCACGAGTTGAGAGATTCCAGATGGTGAAGTCTCTCACTGAGTGCAAACTACCAGAGGATGCTCCAGTAAGTCCTCGTGTCATTAAACTGATGGGTTACGTTGATAACCTGGGGAAACTGGAATGTCCTGTCAGCTTAGAGTTGGCTACTGACATCATTCTGCAGTCACTGCCGTCAAGCTATGATAAGTTCATTAAGAACTATATCAAGAAAGGCTTGACGAAGACGTTGACTGAGCTGCATGGCATGCTCAAGACAGCAGAGCAAAACATCAAAAAGGGAAAAAGATTTGAGAAATCTTTTATAGACAAGGGTGAAGGCAAGGCCGTCCAGATTTGGAATCCGGATAAGCCTGTGTCATCTTATAAGCCCAAGTCAAGCCCATCTGGTGTTAGTAAGTGCTTCTACTGTAATGAGTCGGGGCATTGGAAGAGAGATTGCATTAAATTCTTGGATGATTCACAAGAGATGGAGAAGATGTATGGTACTTCTTCTTCAGGTATTGTGTTATTAATTCAAGTTCTACATAAGTATTGGATACTTGTTGTGGTACTGATATTTCTGAAATATGCAGGACCTAAGCGACAGTAGAACGTTGAAGAAAGGACAAGTGGAACTGCGTGTCTGGTTGAAGCAATGGTTGCTACATGAGCCGTAGAGATTCTCCACTTGTAGGAGCCTTTCCTACTTGGTTTTTGAAATTAAGTAATTACCACCATGTACTTGCTATATGCAGAAATGTCTTTCATTTTCTTTTGAGAATTTGGATGTTTTTCATTTTGATGAAAGATAAGTTTTGTCTTTTTGATCTTAATGAAATATTAAATGGTAGCACCCCGTTTAGAATGGGTTTTATATCTTAAACCAACATGAGTTAGAATATAACATAAATACCAAACGGTTTAAGTCTGATGACTCGAACTCGACTTTTCTTTGGTATAGTCGTTTAACCACAAGAGTGAAGCGGATTCAGTAAATCCATAGTTTTGGACTCATTTTATTTTAATCATTTGAGATATGAATTCTGTTCACTGGACCAAATGACTAAGGCCCATTTAGCAGAGCTAAAAGGAAACGGGCCAGAGGCTTATTGGGCCCTACACATACTGATGTATGCGGCCCAACTAGCATTATTGCCAAAGGAAATATTCTGTACTTCATTACCTTATTGATGGCATCAATAAGCATGGCTGTGTTCATTTTGTGAGACATAAGCTGAAATCGCTTAAGGGAGTTCCAAGATGAAGTGTAGAACCAATTTGACAGAAGTATTGAGATCCTCGATTGAATCGCGGAGGAAAATACTAGAGTCAAGAATTGGGTGATCATCTGAAAGAATGAATCAGATCTTATGAGATATGATTCGATTAATGATGAGTCACATGAATCTTCCATAACCATTTAAGAATACGTTCTAAGATGTCTGTCTTTGCGCAGAAAAAAGGTTTCTATCGGAATCAGTGAAAAACACCACATTGGATGTGGACTGGGTGATTTCCAAATTTGTTTTTCTGATTAATTGGGATTGCAAGGGTTGTGTAAGACAGTAGTCAACAAACAAACTTGAACCCAAATATGATAAGTTTTACATCGCTGGTTGTCCTAGGGATACCAAGGCTTAGTACTTTTGTCCAGAACTGTGTCTTTTAAGAAAGACCATACTGTCAAAAGGAACAGTGGGAGTAAAAGTGCACAACGAAGAAATTCGATAAACACAGGAGGCTGCTCAACCAGTTGAGGGAGAGCAGCGGTGAGATTTACAAAGTACTGTAGGATCTACACCTGTGGAGCCTGAAAATCGCAGATCCAAAAGGATCCGTCACTAACTCGAGAGTGATTTCTCGTAACCAATTGTCGTGATCTATTGATCATTGAAAAGTGACGAACATGCGAAATTCAAAGAAGCGATGGTGAGCCCCAACTCCGAAAATTGGCTGGGTATGCATGTTAGCTTCACCGGTTCATTTCTGGATTGAAGCAAACATCTTGGAGTTGGAATCAGCATTCGGATAATGTAGTCAAAAGTTTTTGACTTGATCAGAAGGAAGAGAAACCATGCGTTTACAAGAGGACTAGTGGGAGCGTAATGGCAATTCTCACACGGTATGTAGATAACATACTTGAATCTCATAAACGACGTTCCGACGCTGAAGTCTTGTCAAGATTTGGGTCGGAAGTCAAGTTTAAACAAAAGACATGGGAGTAGCCACGTGAATTCTTGAAATAAGAATCTATTGATATAGATTCAGTAAGCTAATTGGATCGTGTCAAAATCCTTATGTAGATAAGGTATTGGACAGTTCTAATGTGCTTGATTCCAAGAATGGCTTCATACCAAAGGTCTTATGGAAATAATCTAAGTAAGATGAAGTGTCTTGGACATTGACTGAGCTAGTAATAATATTAGCAAGAAGAAGTGTTTTGAACACTGTCTGAACTAGTATAAATGAGTGTGATTGCTTATGCTGATGCAATAGAATCCATCATGAATGCCATATTTTGCGCTCGTCTAGATGCAGCTTAAGCATGACGAGAAAATACCAATATATTCCGGTAATAGTCACTGAACAGTTACCAGAAATATCCCAAGTGTTGAAAAACACTGAGGATAGGTTCGTGGTGAACTGATAAAGTGAAGAACCAGTTGAAAGTAGTTAGTCGGATAAAGACGATTCCCGGTTCCCACCTGGTTATGTCTCTTTGTCTGAATAGCGGTGCTAACTGCTGGAAAGGCTCCAAGCAGTGGACCGTAGAATAGTGCTTTTATCTGAATGGCGGTGTAATTTGTTGAAATTGTTTCAAGCAATAACACCGCAGTCTCTCCCACTACCTTAGCACGGAATTTATTATAAGTGCTGTAGATATAAGATATCTGAAGAGATGATCTTGATTCTAGTGGGAGTTATTTTAGTTATGTTGTAAACTGTACATAAACATGCTATGGCAATTTTTGTGTAAGTTAAAACTGACATCAGTATTATTTAATTATCCAATAATCAAATAATGGTCCCAAAGTACTTTATGGTCATCTTATAGGTCATCAAGTTGAAGACTTCATCATGAAACCCTATAAGTAAAAGATGACATAAATTATGATTGTCCCTAGTCAAGGTTGTTAAAATGGGACACTAACAACCGCGCAGACTAGTATGTGAGGTGACTGTTGGACTAAGTTTCGTGGAGTCAATGATATGATTATCACAGTCAGTCACATAGATATATGTTGGTGAACATATGATCGGGCATGACCCGCTTAATGAGAACTCCACAGGATATTTATATAAGTGTCATGGGAGGTTCTCATTACGACTATAGAGTATAGTCCTTAGACATGAGTTCATCATGCTTTCTAGCATATGAATTGGTGCGCGTTAACCCTGTCAAACGTCGTTCCGTAACTGGCGGCTATAACGGCATTGCTTGTGCGTATCATGAAGTATGTGTAGAAACAGTGATGGAACAAGATGGGATTTGTCCCTCCTGTAATAACGGGAGATAAATATCTCAGGGCCCATCAAAGATTTGATACTGAGAAAATGCATGGCCGTGCTCAAACGAGGTGATTGTCAGTCGTTTGTTTATCAGTATAGATCAGAAGTTCGATGAACATGATGTTGGCTATAATAAGGATGACACAGTCTCTTGCCTTATGCCATATCGAGATATAGTGACGAAGGGATTATAGGAATAGGTGATTCCAGTACAAGTGGGAGATTGTTGGGATTATGTCCTGAAATCACATTGTACGAACTCTAGAGATAGTTGTATTGTCGAGATCGGACAATTCATATGATACTAGGTAGTCATAATGTTTTGCTAGAAACCAATTATGACAAATGAGTTGTAACTCATTTCTTGTATCATGTGAACCTACAGGGTCACACACCTAAGCAAGTTGGATATACTCTGCATGGGATTAATCATTGGCATATGATCTGATCGATGTGTATTAGATACACATCGAATTAAGTTTCAAAGGGGTGTATCGATCGACACCATTGGGTGTGTCGGTCGATACAGGACATGTGTCGATCGACACCAATAAGTGTGTCGGTCGACACAGTGGCGAAACCAAAACTGATGTCTCGGTTTATGACAGAGTCGATATATATATAAGTGATCTTATAATTTCGACCGAAGTTAAGCCTGGCCGCCCAGACAGTTTTCTCAGTGAGAAAACAGAAGCTCTTCCTCTAGAAACTGAGTTCCCAGGAGATCCGAGCACCGGCGCTAGCAACCCGGCGGATTCCAGCTTGTGTGAGTGTGGACTACGATAGAGGCGCAGCATCTGAGGCGCAATAGATCTCTTACTACCTGATCAATCTTCCGCTGCCAAATTCCAGGTAATCACGAGGTGAGATCTTGATTCAATTAACTAGACCCTAGATCCTAGGCTATCTGGAACTCGCGAGAATTCTGAATCTGGTAGAATTGGCTCGGATTTCCAACAAGATCCACATCTATCCTTGTGAGATCGGTCCCGATCTTACATCATTTGGTATCAGAGCTTAAACGCTCCTATCATCTATCGTTTTGATTTTCTGTTTTCTTTTGTCATTACATTTTAAAACCAAAAAAAAAGTTTTGTTTCTTTTGTTCTTTCATTCTATTTACTTCTAAAATAACCTTAAAAGAAAAAAAAAAATCTTGTTTTGTTTCTTCCAATAAACGAATTTTTTTAAAAAAGTTCCCCATTTGTTTCTGTTTTTGTTTTCAGATTTTTCAAAAAAAAAGTTTTCGTTTCTATTTTGTTGATCTTAAAAAAAATCGTTTCTACTTTGTTTCTCTTAAAAAAAATCTGTTTTCATTTTGTTTCTAAAAAAAAAATCTGTTTTAAATGAAAATACAAAAAAAAATTCTCAAGGTAAAAAGGTTTTGAGGACAAAACCATTTGAAGAGGGAGAGAATGATGCAACATCAAAAAGTGAATCAAGGTCTTCAATACATGGGTTTATTATGAGAATCTCAATCTCATAACTTCATAAAAAAAAGTTAAGGATTCTCATTCAATGGCAATGGATAAATTGCTGGCAAGAAGACTAATATTTGATTTAGCTAATTTTTCTCTTTTTGTATAAATGTAAATCATTTCTTTTAATGTATTTTATTGTAAAGATCATCTTGTAAGTGCTATAAAAAGCTCAATTGCTCTATTGTAAATAATATAGAAATTTTTGGAATAATAAGAGTTCTCTCTTCTAAAGCTTTTATGCTTTGTTCTTTGTTTCTCTAAGTTGTGCAGATTCTCCTTCTTAGAAAACATTATGGATCTCTGTCGTATGTGTGGATTCACTAAGGCTTAGATTCTTGAGCTTATCACAAGGGCTTTCCCACCCTTGAGTGGCGTTCTTCGATCCATCATCTATTCCATCTCCATCCAATTTCTATTCAACGAGAGACCTTAGTCCAATTGAATAGAACCATCAAGCCATCAACGACCATCTTTTGTCTTAGAAGAGAGTGACATTAGTCCAACTTCTTAGATCCACATCTATCCTTGTGAGATCGGTCCCGATCTTACATCAATCCCAGACCTTCTCGTCGATGCAGACATCGATTTCCCGATGTTTCCAGCGGTCCTGATCAGCGCTATGCTGACATAGATGACGAGTGAGAGTAGTGGCTTCTCTAGACATCGGTTCTGTATTTTCTTTTTCACTTTTTCTTTTGCATTTTTCTTTTGATTTCCTTAGGATTCTTATGTTTGGATGATGTTTTCACATTCGCACTATCTGTTGCTTTGATTCTACTTGTTTGCATTGATGTTTAGCTTGCAGGTTTGAAATTTGACAATTTCTCACGGACTAACCTGCTAACTGCTAACTGGTCTCGACAGAATCGCAATGCAACGATCGACACGGTCCTGTGTGTCGATCATCACACCACGAAAATCGCATTGCAGCGATCGTTGCGGTTCTGAGAAACGATCGACTCTAGGCGCAAATTGCCTTGCAACGGTCGTTTCTTATATGTAACGGTCGATGCATGTGCGACAGAGGTAAAAATCAGACAGATTATAAACTCATCCATTAACATTTTTATTTTTCTTTCTTTTGCCAATCCTTAGCTTGACACTACTGGGGACAGTGTGTTTCAAGTGTGGGGGAGGTAGCTACTGACTTTCATCTTTTTGTTTTCTTAGACTCAGTCCGTTTTTCAAAAAATTTTGTTTTATTGAGTCAAAATTGTTTAAGTAAGAAACAGTGAATTTTTAAGAATATTAACAACACTTGCAAGAACTTAAGTGACCATTGGGATGAAGTTGCAGGATCAATCTATGACTATTAGAAAACCCAACAGATCAGCCTACTGAGGACACCCATATCAATTCAGGTATTCAGAGGATCCTTTACTGACTTCACCCTTAATACTGACTTAATTTTCTCACCTAAGGGCTTGGTATACTTTGAGTCGGACTCCTCTATTAGTTCTGACACAGCCTGTTAACCTGTCCAAGTATGGTTCCCTTCTCCCCTTCCATAAAGTAAAAAAAAAAGTAATAAACTGAGGATGAGCTAGTAGCTCCGAAGTGGTCATGGGAGTAGTAGCAAACACTATTACCTCCTGTGTATTCATGGAATGTGTCCAAAGTACACACCTTAACGGGAAGAGCACTGATAAAAAAAAATAAAATGATACCCAATGGGGAAAAATCAGAATGCTAAGGAAGGGAAAAGAGAAGAAAGGAACCAGAAAAAGATAGTTTGGTTGTCTAGAACTGACAGAGTAAGAATCCATGTGCCCTTTGATCGATACTCCTTAGGTGAGACCGCACTTAATAGCTTATAGAAGTCAGTAGGGTGAATTTGAATTGCTTGGATTGATTGTGGAGTTTACTTAGGACTGTTGCTAAGTGTGGGTGAAGTATATGTTGGTCTTGATGTTCTGCAGGTGATTCTTTCAGTGGCTTACTAAGGGGAATCTGAGTGTTGTTGCTTCTAGGATGAAAAGAGTTTCTGAAAGTTTTCAAACCTCTTCACCATGTTTTAGTTCTCTGTTTTGCTTGAGGGCAAGAAAAGGCTAAGTGTGGGGGAGTTGATATATCATGGTTTTTACTAGTTTTAGACCATGATATAAGTGTGTTTTAGTGACTTTTGGTATTGTTTTAGAGTCTATTACATGTATTATCAGGTTTGGAGTGGAATTGAAGATATTGGAGCATTTTGGAGCATTTTGGCGTTTTGGTCCGAGAGATTGAGCTCACTGTCCTGAACAGAATAATGCATCGATCGACACACATTGTGCATCGATCAACACACGAGCGAGACAGGTCTTTTCTCGGCGGTTTAATGAAGTTTGAACTTTACACTTTGGCCCATAAGTTTCCAGTATTTACAAAGAAGCCCCAACCGAGATTTAGCCTATATAATTAGGATTTTGGTGTTTAATTTAGTTACGCTTTGATACTTAGAGCTAAGCGATTTTTAGAGCTTTTGGGGCTGATCTGATCCTGTACTACATCTTGTTTTTGGAGAAGATTTCGAACCCCTTTACTTCTTTATATTCTTATATGCAATTTATTTATCCATTGATTATGTTTTCATATTCCATGTCTGCGTAGATTCATAGTTAGGTTTAGGGATTCTCATTAGGGATTTCATGACTTGCTAGATTTAATTAATTCAGTTAAGGATTCATATGAATAATTGTTCTTCAATCAAAATTGTGTTTAATGCTAGTTCTAACATGATCACTTAGAATCTAGATCTTAGGTTGTTAATTGAATTGTGAACATATCGAACATGAACATAAAGCTAGTTTAATCGGTTAGGAATTACAATGAAATTTGGATTTCTGCTATTAGGCTTAGAGAATTCTCACAACGAAAGTTGGTTAGTTCTAATACTGTGTTTGAGTTCTAGAACTGTACTTAATTTGATCATGACTGAATGATTTATCTGCTTGTCTGATTTCCTGAGAACTCCCTAGACTTAGCGCTTTTAGTTTATTGCTTACAACTAATCTTGCTACTATTTAATTTTCTTGCTTTGCTTTTTAGTTTCATCACATTGCTATTCTCCTAGTTTTTACTTGACCGTTCTTATCTATCGTAGCTCAGAGTCCTTGTGGATTCGATAACCATAAGTACTACATATGTATTGCTGTGCACTTGTAGTTAGATATATGGATTAAAACCTGAGCATATCAACAAGACCAGCCCCAAAATTTCTTAATCTCTGATTGAATAAAGCATAGCCTAAACAAAAACACCTAATTAATAGTCTAAAACACGATTTGGGCATTTTTGTAAATATGGGAAACTTCTGGGTAAGTTTTGCAAATCTCCAAAAGCTGTATTTTTGACTCGCAGGAATTTCGTCTTTTAGTTGTGTCAACCGACACCAAAGTGGTGCCGTCCGACTCCAAGTGCAGACGCACCCAGTGAACTCTGTGAAATCCATGTATGCTACCAAATCACTCCAAAATCTCCCAGAATCTCCATATAAGCTCCAAACGTACCTGAACCTACAAAGGACTCTAAAAACTCCAAATACAAGGCTAAAGACTCAATGTATACACCTATATCATGGTTGAAAACCTAGAAAAACCATGACATATCAACTGCTTGAGCAATAATCAAGAGTCGCAGCCAAAAACTCATGAAATAGGAGAAATAGGACTTGGTGCCATCATGTTGTACGTTGACAACGAACAAGGGGATAAAGAAAAAGAGGATGATGCTCTCGGAAATTATGGAGATGACCTCGAAAATGATGGAGATGATCTCAAAAATGATAGAGATACAATACGTGATGAATATGAGGGCAACAATATGGATTTGTTAGATTTGCATGATGAATATTTTGAGGAACCCCCTGCTGTTGTTGTGTGTAGTCCGACTTTACCGCCATGGGAAGACGGTTTGGATTTGACTGTTGGTGTAGAATTTCCAAATGAGGATGTTTTAGCAAATTTGGTTCATAGAGGCGCATTTGTTAAATCTTTCAGGCATTTTATACAAAAATCAGATACTCAGCGATGGGTGGCTAGATGTTCAACGAAGCTGTAATTGGTGAGTACGAGCAGCAAAGATCACAAACTCCGCAAGTTTCTCAATTTGAACATATACGAAGATGCTCACATGCAACCTGACTAGTCAGAGTGAAGAAGGAAGGGAGAAGAGGAAAGGATCATCAAAACTAGTTGCATCTCTGTTGAGTGAAGATTATCACGGGAAATACGAGACTCCAACTCCTAAAGTTATCATGGATATTGTGACGAGAAAAGTTGGTGTAAGGATATCATACTCCACGACTCTGAGAGGGAAAAACCAAGCAGTTTGCGATTTTTGTGGTAGTCCAGAGGATAGCTACCGGATGTTGTATCGTTATCTGTACGTCCTAGAGGAGCTTAATCAAGGTACGGTAACAGAAGTGAAACAAGATGAGGTGGGAAAATTCAAGTACATTTTCATAGCTTTGGGAGCTTGCATTGAAGGGTTTAAATGCATGAGGAAAGTGATTATGGTGGATGAAACTTTTCTGAATACCGCATTTCGTGGTGTAGTAGTTTTCGTCGTAGCTCAAGATCCCAATTGTCACATTTATCCTATAGCATTTGGGGTACTCGACTGTGAGAATACTAATAGTTGGTCCTGGTTTTCCGAGATGTTGAAAACCGTTGTAGCCGACTCTCCTGATATGGTGTTTGTGAGTGACAGAAATTTAAGCCTCATCAACGCTGTAGCTAACGTGTATCCACAAGCTCATCATGGTTATTTCTTATGGCATTTGGCCCAAAATGTTAAAGGTCATGCTCTTCATCACGCAAATAAGGACTTTGTCATAAAACAATTCTAAGTGCGGTTGGGCTCCCACAGTTTTCAATAATCTTTTCGACGAGTTTAAGAAGAGATACCCATCAGCGGCGAAGTATGCGGAGGATACCTGAGTGCTAGAAAAATGGGCGAGATGTGTATTTCCGGCTAATAGATACAAAACAAAGTTTTTAAGGACGCCAGAATGTACTCCTTACTGCCTTTGTTGGATACCATACTTCGAAAGTTTTCTGATTGGTTTAATGATTATAGGAAAGAGTCTGTTGCAGGACTGAGTACAAACAAAATGGTTCCTTTGATTGAGAACTTCTTGCATAAAAAAATGTCATGAGGCTGAATAATTGCTTGTGCGAGAGGTAAACAGTTATGCACTTGAACATAAAGTTGATGATGATGAAGGAAAGCTTCATTTAATGAACTTGGTAGAAAAAGTTGCACTTGCAAGTTCATCGATATTCATAAGTATCCTTGTCTGCATGCTCTAGCCAATTTCATCTATTTCAACAAACATGGAAGGCGCTGTAGTGATATCCACATAGAACTTCATGATATGTGTTCGAAATATTATTTGAACGAGTTGTGGACATTGGCTTATTTCATGTCGATCTATGTTGTGCCTGATATGTCTACGTGGTTTGTCCCAAATTACATCCTGGAGAAGCAAATAATACCTTTGGATATCATCATAAAGAAGGGTAGGAAGAAGGTAAAAAGACATCCATCGACTGGAGAAAGACGTAAAAGGGTAAGGCTACGGAACAAAAGGCAGGGGGAAGAACACTTCCATGGTTGTTGTATGGAGAAGACTATGTTTTGTAGAATTTTTGAGCTTTTGCTTTGCTTTTGTTATGTAAAACACTGCATTGGTCGTTGTCATTTAAGTAATATCGTATAACGATTTTGTCAGTTCTAAGTAATACTAGTATAACTACGCATGAGTTGTAATACTTGACCCTTTCTAAAGTATTTATGTTTGGTTACTTGAAATTAAACATTAATCATCTGATGATGAAAGCATGAAATTTTGGGAGAACTATGTCTTATATTATATTTTTACAAAGATTAAATTAACCAAATCTTATTTAAAATGAGACTCTTGAAACATATTCACCAAATCTTTCCTTAAAATTTAAGAAATAGTTTCTAATGGAGAACCCACTTGGGAATTGAAAGTTACTAAAATATAATATTCAAACAAAGAAATAAACTGGGCAATGAGATTCATATGGTAGATTAATAAAAAAACGTGTAATACTAAGAAAAATAACTATGTGAGATATTTTAAGATCATAAAAAATTCGCCGATTAAAAAAAATACAAATTAGAATTTTAAAATCATTCTATCTCTCTCTCTCTCTCTCTCTCTCTCTCGTCCTCTCTCTCTCTCTCACGAGAAACCACTCTCTATAAAATCTCTCTCTTCATCTTTCACGCCACAATGGACGATTTCAACCTTGATCCATACGAGGAGGAGAGGAGGATTAAGAAGGAGATGAAGCGCAAGATGGACCATAATGACATCGTTATGTTCACAGTGGATGCCCAATATGGAATTCCATCCAAATGCCCATGCGGGGGAGAAATCAAGGACGATGTGTCTCCAAATTCGAAATCTCAGCATGATTTTGACACTTTACGGGGCAGTAGGTACTTCACCTGCAGCGAATTTAAGGTGAAATTTCATTTCTTTGTTTTTCTGGGTAGAACTTGTAAAACTAGGTAACACTATATGAATTTTCGTCTTATGGTTAGAACTCGTAAAACTAGGTTACACTATATGAATGTTCTTGATCAGGTATAACTGGCAAAACTAGCTAAAACTATATGAATGACGAAGAACATTCGTCTGGGTAGAACTGGTAAAACTAGGTAACACTATATGAATGTTCTTCGTCTCGGTAGAACTAGTAAAACTAGGTAACACTATATGAATGTTCTTCGTCGGTAGAACCGGTAAAACTAGGTAATACTGAGTATAACTATTAAAGAAGTTTTTGATTTCTTTTTGATAGGATGATGGACTCCACTTTCGTCAGCCATGGAGTTTTGGTGTAGAAGAAGATAATAAGAAGCTACGTCGGAAGGTTGAAGAGCAATACAAGACAATTGAAGAACTGCGAAAGAAGATTGCCAAGCTAAAGTAGTGTTGTTTTGCGATCTCCTTTCTATCTATCTATGGAGACTTTGTGTTGTTTTTGTTTAAGTAAGACTTATTATCATTTTGCTATCTATCTAGCTATGTGTTGTTTTTGTTTAAGTAACACTTAACATCAACTTCATTGTTGATTATTTGCTATCTCTGTTTTGTTTAAGACTAAGTATTACTTGTTTTACGTAGTTATACCATGATTAATTCAAACCAACAACAAAATACTACCTGGAAATAGTAACATAGTTTAGACCCAAAAAAAAAACAGTTGCAACAATGAAGATATCCAATCCAAACAAAATGTAGCAAAGGAGTGAATTACATAAATAAAGTTGCAAAAACAAAACAACACAACATAGTGGAGAATCATAGGTGTCTCGAAACACCATCACCACCTGCCTTCCGAGACTTCTGAGCCTTCACAAACTCTTCAAGAGGCTTGATCCTTTCGTCCATCTCGGTGACCTTCACCACAAGTAAACTTATCAGCTCTCCCATGTTCGCAAACGCGGCGGACTCCTCCATAGTAGCCTTGTGATTTTGGCGTTCTTTCTCTACTCTTCCTGCCTCCTTCTTAGGTTATCTCCCTTTCAAATCTTCTTCCATCACATCTTCAAACAAAACAGTTAATCCTTGGTCTAGACGCTTGCCCCAACTTTCCACAGCAATATCGTGCTCATCGACATCGTCCTCTTTCTCCATGATCTCTTCCAACAGCTCATTCTCATCAGACGTGGCTACCAAAACACTCTCAATGTCCTATGAATTTTAACATATTTAAACTATCAAAATTTGATTATTCCAATTGCTGCTAGTATTACCAAGTTCTGCTAGTATTACCAAGTACTACTAACCTTGGTATCACCGAGTTTCTCATAGACTGTCTCAAGAGGCCACCCTCTCATGTCGCCTATTTTCCACTCGTATTTGCACATCCTCGGACAATCGTCGTAAGGAAATGATACAATTTCTCGGAAGTTGTCTCTCCGTCTCGGAAGGGCCTCCATCGCCAAAAGCTACAAATTTTTTTTCCAAAATTAGACATTACAAAAAGATTAGTTAAAATGCAAAGTCCTAAGATTATACCTCCAATGGAACACAAAAACCTGGAATTGTCCACGGGCCCGAGACCTTCCCTTTAAAATGATCCATCATCTTGTAAATGGACTCCAATATGTACTCAGACGACAATTTCCCCCAAGGAAACGTCTGACATAGATCCAGATCATTCACGTATCTCAGAAATACGTCCAACACGGGTTTGGCTTTATTTCTAGTTTTGTTGGGATAGTAATCAATGCTGCTCAAGAAAGACAACACTGCCATCTTCAGCCTATCTCCAGTCTGATCCGGTCCCATTTCGTCAAGCTTCTTTCACGTCTTCACGTAAATTCTTCCCGCCAAAACACTTCCTCTTGAAGTCCAATGATCCTTGTCTCTTCCAGTTGATAGGATAGTTGCGGCAGTCGAGTCCTGCAATCAAAGCGTGCTCTCGTAACCCCTATCGGATGGAAACACCGTTAACCAGAAGCCAAGCTTCCTTTCTCCTTTTGATTTCAGCGGTCCACAGGAGAAGCATCCACATGGGTTGAACCTTGTGATTTTTCCTCGACATGTGATAAATGTGTGAGAACTGCAGATGGTTCTCAAACCATGACGTCTCCTCTGAAGTGAGATTCATTTCCTTAAAATTTTTGAAAGTTTCCTCGATGTAGCACCGCGTTGGTAGCTTCACGCTCTCACAATACTGATCTGGCGGGAAATACATTTTAATAACTCGCAGGGCTATTGTTTCCTCCAAGGCTTCCTGCAAACAAACAACACAGTATCACAAACAACACACAATATAACAAAGTTATTCTAGTTTTACATAGTTCATCCAGTTTTACCAAGAAATCCTAGTATTACCAAGTTATTCTAGTCTTACCTAGTTGTCATAGTATTACAATGTTTTCCTAGTATTACCTAAGATAACCTAGTAATAATTAGTTATCCTAGTAATACATAATCACATATACTTAGCTAGTTATCCTAGTATTATTTATACTAGGGTTTCGCTTACCGAATTAGGAACGTTGGTCTCCTCATCGGATTCCTCCTCCTCCGATTCATCTGCCTCATTCTCTTCTCCTCCCTCTTCCTTTTCTACTTCTTCATCTGATTACGTCGCCTCGTCGTCTCCCTCCGCCGTCTGGTCGTCGTCTCCATTGCGTCGACATTTTCTGTCTCCGACGTGTCCGCCGTCGCGGCCTCGTGTGTGTTTTCTTCGTTTCTCATCTCCGCTTCATTTCCTTCACCACTCAGAGGAGACATAGCAGTATCCAGAGACGGAGTCGGAACCGACACATCCGAAGCTTTTCTCGGCGCATTTTTTTTCATTCCTCGTCTCCGCCCCATCTCCTACAACACTCGGAGATGCCGACGCCGTAGTAGTAACCGGAGCCGGAGCCGTAGTCGGGGCCAGAACAGACGATTCTCCCCGCCACCTCTTCTTCGACACCCTCTCCGCCGCAGGACTACGTGGCTTAGACTTCTTCGACGCATTACTCGTCTCCACCATCTTTGATTGAGGTATTCCGGTGACCGTATTCCGGTGAGAGCAGACCCGACTGAGAGAGAGAGAGAGAGAGTCGGATGTAAAACTTGTAAAAATGGGTCGAAGTAAAATGGGAGGAATTAGGGATTTGGTAGAGAAGGCTATTTTTTTAACCCGAGTAGAATCCGATGGGCATGGATCTAATCAGGTTATGCCTAGGTATGAGGCGTAATTTCGTGCCCTCCAATAGGTTTTTAAGTAATTTCGCAATTTTTCAGTTTTAATTTATATCAAAACAAAAATGAAGATATAACAGGGGCATGGGAGATTTGTTATTCCGTAAGGAGGGGCATAGGGACGATTCCTTTTGTTGAGTTAGAAATTGAATGTGTGATTTTAAATGTGAAGGAGGAATATCTTTCGGAGGACGAAGAGGCAGCTGATTTGAAAGCAGAAGATGTTGCTGCCAAGCCATTTTTCACTACCGTAGATGGAGTTTCGTTTCATGCCAATTGTTTCATGGAGCTAAATCTCTCTTGCCCATTGCTTCGAGCTTGTGAAACTCTTGGATACAAGAAACCTACCCCGATTCAGGTCCAGTTCTTCCTGAACTGATTTTTAGTTTTACTTTCTCTCTGGAGTTTCATCTGAATCTCTAGTTTTGCAAGTGCATGCAGCATGTTTTGTTATAATAGACCGAATCATTTACTTTACCTACTCTTGAGAGGTTGCTGTTCCGTCCCAAGCGGGTCTTTGCTAGAAGAGTTCTTATTCTCACTCCAACCAGGGAGTTGGCTATCCAGTAAGTGGCATAACTTTGGTCTTTTGATACCTGTACAATACTAAACCTTTAAGATTTTTTTTTTTGATTCCTGATTCTGAAAAGCTGATTTGTATTTTTGATTTGTATTTTTGGAATGTGATATATCATGGTTTTTCTAGGTTTTCAACCATGATATAATTGTATATATTGAGTCTTTAACCTATTTTTTGAGTCTAATGAGTCTTTTACAGGTAAACTTGCCTTTGGAGCGAAAAGCGGGATTATGGGACGTTTCTGGTGACTTGTGCAACGAGCTGAAGTGGGAATCTCGACCACGAGGTGATGTCGACCGACACTGATAGCGACAGAGACTTATGCGATGGTTGAAGACATCTTTTGAAGAATTACAAAGTTGCCCAGAAGTTTTCCCTAATTCTAATTTAGCCCCAGAACATGTTTAGCAGTTTTAATTAGGTTTTTGAGAGTTTTATCTCATATCTTTGTTCTTACTTTTTTCTTTCTTGGAGATTGAGAGATATTGGTTGTGGGGCTGTTCTTGCTACTTGTAACCTTTAAGAGAAGGATTTTGAACCCCTGTTTTTATCTATTTAGTTATTTTTTCTATTCAATGATGTGTTGTTCATTTGATATCATGTCTGAGTAGTAACCCTTGTTAGATTTAGGGATTCTCAATAGGATTTCATGCCTTGTTAGATCACTGATTGATTAGGATTCTAAATTTATTTGTTCATCGCCTAAGTTGAGATTAATACTTAATTCTGGACTTATCACGTAGGGTTTATATCTTAGATATATCATGAGAGTGTGAATTATAATCTGAAAGAACTTAGTATGAGCAATTCAACTAGATGCAAAGAAATTTGGTTTAGAAGAATTGTGAACTTATGAACTTGCGTTAAATGCTTGTCTAGAACTCTAAGATTGCAAAGAGATTTGAATCGTTACGTTGCTAGACATAGAAATAGTCGCAGCGAGAGTTGGACTGTTTAACATTGTGATTCTAGTTCTTGAACCTGTGCTTAACCTGAATCTTGATTGGCTAAGTGTCTGGCATTGCATGACTTCCTGAGAACACCCTAAGTCTAGCGTATTTCTCCCATTGAAACAAAACTTTAATTTACTTGCATTGTCTTTCTACTTTCTCTTGATTGATTTAGCTAAGTTTGAAAGCATATAATCTATTGTGTGAAACTTGAGTCCTTGTGGATACAATACCCTTAATACTACATTTGCATGACTGTGCACTTGCAGTAGAATACGGGTATTTCTTGACCTATCAAGTTTTTGGCGCCGTTTCCGGGGACTTATTTGCGATCGCCAATAGATTTTGCTATAGAGCTTAGACTAAGTCGTTTTTATTTTCTTGTTTACTCACATTTTCTCTTGTTTGGCTTGTTTTGTTGCTACATGAATCGACAGACTCATTCAGAGTCGACCGACATCCTTCAAGTGTCGCCCGAAACCGAGCTCGGATTTCGATTTTGAGTTCAGTGCATGCCTAGTCGTCACATCCGAAGCAACCCAAACGATGAACTTTTGAACCCCATACTTGAGGAGCTAGCTAGACTTGAGAGAACAAACAGAAAGGCGCAGAGATCTTTAAGGTTGTACAATCAGAATTTTGTTGTGTTGATCCGAGATGTGGAGGGTGTTCTGAGAGACCCCCAAAACAATCCCTACAATGCTCAGGGGCAAACGATAGATGCTGATGGGAATGTGATTTAGCAGCCTCAAGCTGAGAGGCAGATGATTAATCCTGGAGCACATCCCAATCAGCCACCCAATCCTCCAGCTGAGAGGACTCTTGCAGACTACAACCGACCTGATGAGTTATATGCTAACAAGTCCAAAATTGTGCCTCCTACTTTCGAGAGGAATGAGTTCGAGCTCAAGACTACCTACTACGCCCTTCTGAGGCAGCATCCTTTTCATAGACTTCTGAAGGAAAGCCTAGCAGTTCCTAATCCGATTAGGCAACCCTAAGTCTGAATTCCTAGCCTAGGATCTGGTTTTGAGTAATTGAATCCTTACCGATCTGCGTTTACCTTGTTCTGGCAGCGGAATATGGTCAGATAACCGAGATCTCTAGAGCGCCTCAGATGCTGCGCCTCTACTGCAGTCCACACGCACACAAACTGGAATCCGCCGGGAATCAGATCACCTTGGGATTTCTTTGTTTCGAGAGGTGTTCGCAATCGTTCTGTCAAGAACTTCTCTACCAAATTCGAGCCTCATAATCGAATATATAGGCTTAGGGTCGACCTAATTACCCAGTTGCTAAATCGGGTCAATTTAAGTCATAATCCAAAACATCAGTTTCGGAATCGACCCTGTGTCGATCGATGCACCTAGTGTGTCGATCGATACACTTCTCAAAACTTGAATTCAATGTGTATTGGATACACATTGACCAGACCATTTACCAATGATCAATCCCATACAAAGTGTATCCAGCTTGCTTAGGTGTGTGACCCTGTAGGTCCACATAATACTAGCAATGAGTTACTACTCATAAGTCATAAGCGGTTTCTAGCAAAACATTATGATCACCTAGTATTACATGGATTGTCCGATCTCGACAATACAACTATCATTCAGAGTAAGTACAGTATGATTTCAGGACATAATCCCAACAATCTCCCACTTGTACTGGAATAATCTATTCCCATAATCCCTTTATCGCTATATCTCGATATGGCATAAGACAAGAAACTGTGTCATCCTTATTATAGCCAATATCATATTCATCGAACTCCTGATCTATACTGATAAAACAAACGACTGACAATCACCTCGTTTGAGCACGGCCATGCATTTTCTCAGTATCAAATCTTCGATGGGCCCTGAGATATTTATCTCCTCTTATATAGGAGGGACAAATTCCATCTTGTTCCATCCCTGTTCCTACACACACTTCATGATACGTCTAAGCAATGCCTTTATAGCCGCCATTTATGGAACGACGTTTGACAAGGTCAAAGCGCACCAATTCATATGTTAGAAAACATGATGAACTCAAGTTCAAGGACTATACTCTATAGTCGTAATGAGAACCTCTCATGACACAGATATAACTATCCTGTAGAGTTCTCATTAGCGGGTCATGTCCGATCATATGTTCACCAACATATATATGTGACTGGCGTTGATACTCATATCAATGACTTCATGAAACTTAGTCATACGTCACCTCACATGCTAGTCTTAACGGTTGTTAGTGTCCCACTTTAACAACCTACGACCAGGGACAGACATAATTTTATGTCATCTTTCATTTATAGGGTTTCATGATCAAGTCCTCAACTTGATGACCTATAAAATGAACATAAAATACTTTGGTATAAAACTCGTGCTTAGGTTGTGAGAGAGGCTGCGGTGTTCTTGCTTGGAACCATTCCAACAAACCACACCGCCATTCATTAATAAGCACTATTCTACGGTCCCCTGCTTGGAGCCCTTCCAACAGATAGCACCGCTACACAGACAAAGAGACATAACCAGGTGGGAACCGGAAATCGTCTTTGTCCGTCTAACTACTCCTAACAGACTCGTCACTTCCTCAGTTGAACAAGAACCTATCCTTAGTGTTCTTCAAACACTTGGGGATATTTCTTACAACTGTCCAGTGACCTTTACCCGGATTTATTGGTATTTTCTAGTCATGCTTTATGCGTAAGCTGCATCTAGACGAGCGTAGAATATGGCATTTATGATGGATTCTATTGCAGAAGCAAAAGGAATCACACTCATACATACTTGCTCAGCCAGTGTCCAAGACACTTCATCTTGCTAAGATTACTACCATAAGACCTTTGGTGTGAAGCTATTCTTGGAATCATGCATATTGGAACTGTCCAATACCTTATCAATATAAGAATTCTAACACGATCCAATTAGCCTACCCAATCTATTTCAATAGATCCTTATTCCAAGAACTCACGCGGCTTCTCCCATGTCTATCGTTAAGAAAATGACTTCCGACCCAAGTCACATGAGACTTAAGCGACGGAACGTCGTTTATGAGAATAAGTATGTTACATACATACAGTGTGAGAAATGCAACTGAGCTCCCACTAGTCTACTTGTAAACGCACGGTTCCTATTCGTTCCTGATCAAGTCAAAACTTTTGACCGTTTTAACAGAACGTAGATTCCAATTCCAAGATGTTTGATTCAATCCAGAAATGGATCGGTGAAGCTAACATGCATACCTAGCAAATTTTCGGAGTTGGGGCTCACCATCGCTTCTTGAATTTCGCAAGCTCGTCACTTTTCAATGATCAACAGATCACGGCAATTGGTTACGAGAAATCACTCTCAGGTTAGTGACGGATCCATTCGGATCTGCGAACTTAAGGCTCCACAGGTGTAGTTCCTACAGCACTTTGTAGATCCCACCGCTGCTCTCCCTCAACAGGTTGAGCAGCCTCCTGTGATTCTCGAATTTCTTCGAGTTATACTTCTACTCCCACTGTTCTTCTTGGAAAGAAACATTCTTTCTAGAAAAACAGAGTTCCGAACAACAGAACTTTGTTTTCGGATTGGTTGCAAAAGTAACGAGCCTCGGTTTCCCTAGGACAACCAGCGAAGCAGCACTTATCAGATTTGGGTTCAAGGTTATATGTTGACAACCGCTTTACATAAACCTTGCAACCCCAATTAATCAGGAAAACATACTTGGAAAACTCCCAGTCCACATCCAATGTGGTGTCTTTCAACTGATTCTGATAGAAACTTAATTGGCGTAAATACAGACATTTCTAGAGCGTATTTCTAAAAGGATAATGGAAGATTCGTGTGACTCATCATTAATCGGAGCATATCCAATAAGGTCCGATTACTTCTCTTAGAAACACCATAGAGGTTTTTTATGAGAATTGAGTCGTGAAACAACTTCACACTCACTCAGATGATCACAGAATTCTTGACTTAAGTATTCTCCTCCGCGATCTAATCGAGGATCTTTAATACTTTTGTCATATCGGTTCTATACTTCATTCTGGAACTCCTTTGACCATTTCAAAAGATTCCGACTCGTGTCTCATCAAATGAACACAACCATATTTACTGAAGTCATCAATAAGGGTAATGAAGTACTGAAGATTTCCTCTGGCACTAATGCTTATCAGGCCACATACATCAGTATGAGCAAGGCCCAATAAGCCTCTGCCTCTTTTCTTTAGCTCTGCTAAAAAGCCTTAGTCATTTGGCCCAGTAAGCAAAATTCATATCTCATATGATTTAAAATCAAATGAGCCCAAAAGCCCATAACTATGGAACTTCTGAATCCGCTCCACTCTGTGTGGTTGAAAACGACTATGCCAAGGAAAAGTCGAGTTCGAGTCATCAGACTTAAACCGTTTGGTATTTATGTTATATTCAGACGAACATTGGTTTAAGATATAAAACCCATTTTCAAAAAGGGTGCTACCATAGAATATTTCATTAAGATCTAAAGAACAAAACTGGTCTTTTATCAAAATGAAAAACATCCAAATTCTAATAAGAAAATGAAAGACATCTTTGCATATAGCAAGTACATGGTGGCAATTACTTAATTTCTAAAACCAAGCTTGAAAGGGTCCTACAAGTGGAGAATTTCTATGGCTAATGCAGCAACCATTGCTTCATTCCAGACGCGCAGTTCCATTTGTCCTTTCTCCAACGTTCTACTATTGTGTAGGTCCTGCATATTTCAAAAATATCAGTACCACAACTAGTATCCAATACTCACGTAGAACTTAAGATAATAACACAATACCTGAAGAAGAAGTCCCATACATCTTCTCCATCTCTTGTGAATCTTCCAAGAATTTAATGCAATTTCTCTTCCAATGCCCAAACTCTTTACAGTAGCAGCATTTACCAACATCAGATGGGCCTGACTTGGGCTTAAAGGATGACACAGGCTTATCCCGATTCCAAATCTGAACGGCCTTGCCTCCACCCTTGTCTATACAAAATTTCTCAAATTTCTTACCCTTTATGATGTTTTGCTCTGCTGTCTTGAGCATGCCATGCAGCTCAGTCAACGTCTTCGTCAAGCCTTTCTTGATATAGCTGTTTATAAACTTATCATAGCTTGACGGCAGTGACTGTAAAATGATCTCAGCAGCCAACTCTAGGCTAACAGGACAATCCAGTTTTCCCAGGTTATCAATGTAACCCATCATTTTAATGACATGAGGACTCACTGGAGCATCATTTGGTAGCTTGCACCCAATGAGAGACTTAACCGTCTGGTATCTCTCAACTCGTGCATGTTCCTGAAACATCAGTTTCAGACTAGTGATCATCTCTATTGGCGACTCCATGTTCTCGTATTGACTCTTCAAGTCCGAGTTCAAGGTAGCCAACATCAGACCACACACATCTACCACATCAATATAATGCTTATTCCAAGCATCATATACTGCATGCGAGGCATTGGTCCCAAGTTTCTCGGGGAGAGCTTTCTCAAGAACATAGTCCTTACTCTCCCGCTTGAGGACAATTCTCAAATTCCGATACCAATCTAGGAAGTTGGATCCATTTAACTTTTCCTTCTCAAGGACGGATCGCAACGAGAAAGTAATTTTAGACATAGGCTGAAAACTAAGAAAAGAAAATTTTAGTTATGAAGTTCAGGAAATGAGAAATCTTATCTAATAAGAAAACTCGCATTATATTCAAACAATGTTTCCTCTATGAATATAATGATCCAAGATCCATACTTCACCAAAATCTGAGTGGACGACTCGCCATCACCCAAACTTTAGTTATCTAGGTAAGCAAATCATTGCTAATTGTACCCAGTACAACTCTTGGTCGCAGATAAGACAATCCATGTCTCATCCACTCTGATGTCTCTGGGCCCAGAACTTCTGATAGCCCAGTCAAGTAAACCAATCTCTTCAGTCTTGTGATCATTGACATTCGCACTGCAAGTCTATCAATGATTACCTGCCTTACTCATGTAATTGTGGATACCAAGGACTCCAAGACTATCCAACAACGAAACGAGTCTTGACAGTAGACAAGATTGGGCAAGACATCAAGGTCACTTGATATTTAGTTGAGGAAACGGAACATTTAAAAGGTTAGTAAATCAATCTCATAGGTCATGTAATGGTTGATGTCAAGCACTGCAAGGCCATCAACACAACTACCTGCCTTACTCATGTAATTGTGGACACCAAGCTCTTGGCAAGAGTATCACAACAATGAAATGAGTCTTGAGAGTTGACCATATTGAAAACTAAGCTTTGAACTAATACACATCGAATGTGTATTCAATGAGTTTAGAAAAATGTTTAACTTTTAATTTTAATTGAGTTTTAATTGTTCTAACAAAAGTGGGTTAGGTCATTTGGTTCGGTTTCTCAATCATTTGGTTCAATAACCAAACGATTACGGTTCGCATCCAACCTTAACAAAACCCGATAACCGGTCAATCCAATTGAACTGATTCAATCAGTTTTAACTAATCGCGACAACCGGTCCAATCCAATTGAACCGACTTATCCAATCAAACTGATCTTATCCAATCAAATCGGTTTATACTAATTGAGATAACCAGTCTAATCCAATTGAACCAATTCATCCAATTTAAACTGATCTGTTCTACCTTAACCAAGCATGACAACCAATTCAATCCAATTGAACCGATCAATCAATCGCAAGGCCTGTGTTGACCGACACTTATTCTGTGTCGATCGACACAGTAAAGTATCAGTAAATTTAACCATGCGAGATAACCGGTTCAATCCAATTGAACCGATCTATCCTTTCGCACATCCTGTGTCGATCGATGCACCCAGTGTGTCGATCGACACAGTGCGATCTCTAAGATCGATACCAAAATTTTAATAAGCGTATTCGCGGTGCATCGACCGACACAAGCTTGTGTCGATCGACACTGTGCGAAAACCTTAAAATTTTATAATCGTTTTCGCGGTGTGTCGACCGACACAAACTTGTGTCGATCGACACTGTGCGAAAACCCTAAAATTTTATAATCGTTTTCGCGGTGTGTCGACCGACACAAACTTGTGTCGATCGATAATGTGCGAAAACACAGGTTCATCGTTTTCGATACAAACAAAATCCGAGATTATATTTATCAAAACGAAAATCAACAAGCATCAACTTATTCAAATACAACATTATTCGAATTCCATGCTTCAGATTCAATGATTAAAACCCTAAGGCTCTGATACCACTGAAGGAAAGCCTAGCAGTTCCTAATCCGATTAGGCAACCCTAAGTCTGAATTCCTAGCCTAGGATCTGGGTTTGAGTAATTGAATCCTTACCGATCTGCGTTTACCTTGTTCTGGCAGCGAAATATGGTCAGATAAACGAGATCTCTAGAGCGTCTCAGATGTTGCGCCTCTACTGCAGTCCACACGCATACAAACTGGAATCCGCCGGGATGCTAGTGCCGGGAATCAGATCTCCTTGGGATTTCTTTGTTTCGAGAGGTGGCCGCAATCGTTCTGTCAAGAACTTCTCAACCAAATTCAAGCCTCATAATCGAATATATAGGCTTAGTGTCGACCTAATTACCCAGTAGCTAAACCGGGTCAATTTAAGTCATAATCCGAAACATCAGTTTCGGAATCGACCCTGTGTCGATCGATGCACCTAGTGTGTCGATCGATACACTTCTCAAAACTTGAATTCAATGTGTATCCAATACACATTGACCAGACCATTTACCAATGATCAATTCCATACAATGTGTATCCAACTTGCTTAGGTGTGTGACCCTGTAGGTCCACATAATACTAGCAATGAGTTACTACTCATAAGTCATAAGCGGTTTCTAGCAAAACATTATGATCACCTAGTATTACATGGATTGTCCGATCTCGACAATACAACTATCATTCAGAGTAAGTACAATATGATTTCAGGACATAATCCCAACAACTTCCCTCTGGCAAACCCATGGATCAAATAGAAACCTCTTCAACAGAACAATTCCTATCAGAGAACCTATGGATCATCTTCTTATCAAGCGCCTCCTGCTGCTAATGCTCATGAGAGTAAGTTGGAAGCTATGATGGAGCAAATACTCGAGGGACAAATGAAGACTACTGTGGACTTCAATAAGAAGATGGATGCCATGTACACTGATATGAATGGGACATTTGAGTGTCTGAGCACACATATGAAGCAGTTGGATACTCAAGTTGCTCAGACCGCAGGAGCTATTAAAAGGCAAGCAGGATTCCTTCGTGGAAGTACAGACACTAATCCCAAGCATCACTGCAATGCAATATCACCAAGGAGTGGGAAATAGCTGCAAACATTCCCCAACAGGCAGGTGAGTGCTGAGAAACTCGAGTAATTAGAAGAGTTGGATGAAGAGATTGAAGCTGAAAGACGAGTATCGACCGACACTATTCCTGAGTGTCAACCGACACCCAATCGTTCGAGCTCTCGTGATGAACGAAAATCGACCAAGTTCAATTATAGAGTCGATGACAAAGGAAAATCGAGCGATGTCGAACTACACCAACCCAGTGTCGATCGACACCAATCGCGTACAGCGTCTGATGCTGCGAAAAAGGCTCATGTTGCTGCTGTGAAAAACATGGCCAATCTCACTCTTCCAATGTCATTGATGGATGCTATCAACAACAACACACTAATAAAAAGGTGTTTAAAATAGATGTTAACTTCCGATATGGGAGATGAGGAGTGTGTGATGATGATCAGGGAAGTCTGTATTTCTGTGATTCTGAACAGAGTACCAGAAAAGCAGAAGGATCACGGAAGCTTGGTCCTGGACTGTACCATCTTCAGAGACAGATTTGAGAGATCACTGTGTGACTTGGGATCATACCAAACCCAAGTTGCGATTTCACTGATGCCAGTGCAGTCTAAGTTTGTGGGAAGTGGTTACTGACATTGTGTTCTGTCTTCTTAGAGCCAGTCTTTTGTTTTCTTTGGTTTTCAAATCTGTTTTATTGAGTCAAAATAAGTATGAAACTATGATTTTTCAAGGATATTTTTGGCTGGAACAAGATCTAAGTGACAACTGGGTAGACCTACTGTAGCTATATGACTGTCAGAAAACCACACACGAATCAATCTACTAAGGACACCCGTATCAAACCAGGTATTCAGAGGATCCACTGCTAACTTCACATCTAATCCTGACTTACTTTTCTCGCCTAGGGGCTTGGTATCTCTAGATCGGATTCCTCTGATGTGCTTGAAACCGCTTGTAAACATGTCTGAGTATGGTTCCCCTCTTCCCTCCTTTGAAAGTAAAAAAAAGGAGAGAAATAAACTGCGGATAAACTAGTAGCTTCGAAGTGGTCACATCAGTGGTAGAGACCCCTATTACCTCCTGTGTATCCATGGAAAAGTCCAAAGTTACACCCCGATAAAAAGGGAAGAGCACTGATAGAAAAAATAAAATGATACCCAGTGGGAAAAAATCAGTGCTAAAGGAGAAAGGAAGAGGAAAGGAACCAGAAACCGATAGTTTGGTGGTTTAGCACCGAATGGGTTGAGTCCATGTGTCCCCTGATCGATACTCCCTTGGTGAGACCGCACTTAAAAAAAGACCGAGGTTGGTGTGGTGAACTTAAATGTCTTTTCTTGATTGTGTAGTTTATTTGGGACAATTGCTAAGTGTGGGGGAAGTACATTGTGGTCTTGATCTCTATAGGAATGTTTTCAGTGTCTTACTAAGTGAATGTGAATGCGAAAGTTCCTAAGATGAAATGAGTTTCGGAGTTTTCAAACCTCTTTCTTATACTTTGGTTCTTTATTTGCTTGAGGGCAAGCAAGAGCTAATTATGGGGGATTTGATATATCATGGTTTTTCTAGGTTTTCAACCATGGTATAATTGTATATATTGAGTCTTTAACCTGGTTTTTCGAGTCTATTGAGTCTTTTGCAGGTAAGCTTGCGCTTGGAGCGAAGAGCGGGATTATTGAACGTTTATGGTGATTTGTGCAACAAGCTGAAGTTGGAGTCTTGACCACGAGGTGATGTCCACCGACACTCACCTTAGTGTCGGTCGACACTAATGGCGACAGAAGACTTATGCGATGGTTGAAGACATCTTTTGAAGAATTGCGAATTGCCCAGAAGTTTTCCCTAATTATAATTTAGCCCCAAAACGTGTTTAGGAGTTTTTATTAGGTTTTTGAGACTTTTATCTCATATATCTGTTCTTAGTTTTGTTCTTTCTTGGAGATTGAGAGATATTGGCTGTGGGGCTGTTCTTGCTACTTGTAACCTTTGAAAGAAGGATTTTGAACCCATGTTTTTATCTATTTAGTCTTGTGTTCTATTCAATGATGTGTTGTTCATTTGATATCATGTCTAAGTAGTAACCCTTGTTAGATTTAGGGATTCTCAATAGGACTTCATGCCTAGTCAGATCACTGATTGATTAGGATTCTAAATCTATCTGTTCATCCCAAAAGTTGAGATTAATACTGAATTCTAGACTGATCACCTAGGGTTTAGATCTTAGATAGCCCAATGAACTTAGGACCAAGCCTAGCAGCTTCAATATCAAGTTGGAATGATGTTATAGTTCCAGAATCTTTAGTTTTACTAATTTCGGACCTTACATGAGGATATTTCCTCATAAACGAAAACTCCTGATTTGTGAAAATTCTTGTACCGCCATGAAGCCCACAGTCCGTCTTCTGGTATAGGACCATCCTCCCATCTTCAAGAATACACAAACAATGAGTCATTGTCCTGATGTTTACGGTCAAATCCAAGAGAATGTTAAAGAGACTTACTTAAGAATAGAGGCTTGAAACAATATCTACAAATCATTGCACATAACACGTAATGTAGAGTGGAAATAGATGATGATACATAAAATAAGAGAAATGAGTGACTTGTCTGACCAGATCAATAAAACCCGGGAGCAACCACCACTGATAACGGAGACTAAGTGCTCTTGGATTATCCTTTGTTTTGTGTCTCCTTCCGCAGATTCAACGCAGATATTTCCCAAGACATATGTAACTTCTTTCCTTATATCAAAAGGTGATGTCGAAAGAAGCGGTATCAACAATGGCATTGCTTCCGTAGAATGTATCATTCTCTTGTGTTCAATTGATCCCACAACTATATTAGATAACACCCACATAGCTTCCTAAATTTGAGATCAGTGATAAAAAAGGAAATCTTCCGATAATAGAGAAAAAACGACGTGGGTATGCGATACTGATCTTCTTTAAGACAGTGTTTGCTTCTTAAGCACTTTGTAGCACACCAATGACACTTTCTTGAATTTGATCCGGCATGTCAGTATCTTGAATAAGTAAAATGATTCGGTTATTGGTGTTTCACCCGAAATAGTTAACAAATAATAACCTTCAGTGTTTTGTCCACCGATAAGGATTGTTAGCATTGCTTTTGGATCCATGGCGACAAAGTTTCCTAAACTTCATAGAACCTAAAATTAAACTCAAGTTTAGACAAAAAAACATTAGATTGTTCTGTAGTTAGTATTCTGTTTTAGTCAAACATAAGCTCGTATAGGTATAAATGAATTAAATGTTAACTTGAAAGCTATTCCTTGAATAGCATAATCCATGGTAATTATGAACTAAATACTAACTACAATCCTGTCTCTTTTGGAACAATTACGTCTCTTTGTAGACAAAACATTGAAGGTTAGTATTTGTTAACTATTTAGCAGCGATTCCACACTGATGATAGAGATAATGCTAACAGGTAATGTTAACCCCAACGCAAATCCTTGCACACTGTTGATGAAATATTAGCAAACAAAATGAAAAAATCAGTGTTCTTCAGTCAGGGAGTGATAGAAATGATAAGATACTGCTCGGAGGAAAAAGTCAGTCTTCTTGCCTCTGTGTTACTGCTCTTTAATGGCATCAAGTTCCTTCTCCTGCTACTGTTAAACTAATTTCTCAACCGTATTTTCTCCCTAGCCTTGGCTTCCTCCTCTCGCTCCCGATTTCAAATTCGCCTGTCTCGCCCAGGATCTCGTTCACGGCGGTTACGCCCGCGCTCTCTATCTCTATCCCTGTCGCGATCTCGGTCTTGCGCTCTGTCTCTCTCCTTGTCGCGGCCGCACTCTCGTTTGCGGTCCCGATATTAGCCCCAATCTGTATCCCGGTGTTTAGTGTGGTCACGTTCGCAACTTCAGTGTCGGGACTGGAGCAACCTAGTTGTTCATGGCGGAGACGGTGCTCAGAGATTTTATCTTAGCGGCATTTTAGGATAATTCTTCGCGCTGAGCTTTTGTGAGGAAGAGAAGCTTCTTAACATTGGCGGCGTTGAGTGAATTCACCGATTTATAACCGATCGACTTCGTTGATTGATCGCTTCATCACTACCAGAGAAATACCTTTCTCTTAGGAAATGGGAGAATCGAAGACGAAGAATATATAGTGAAATATTGGAATTTGAAAATGAGAAAATTTAGGGATTTTACGTTTTGACAGTTTTATTAAAAAATTGATTTACCATAAACAAAAAATTGGAAAGAGCGGTGCTGATGACACATCAGAAACTGCTGATGTGTCTTATGATGAATGCTCCTTATTTTCTTTCATATGACTTGTCTTTTATATATATTCGATTTGGGGGCCTGTGGAAGAGGACGAGATTCCTAATACAATATGAATGCTTTGGATAACGAAGAGCACTTTATTGATATAAGAGAACTATTACAAACGGATTACTTGTCGAAGAACTGGAGTATGAGTTGCAAAAGAGTTATGATAAAAATCTTCGTTTCAAAACCGAATTTAAGCAATGCGGAAAATATTGGAATCAGCTTTCGGTGAAAATATGTTAACTATAACATATATATACGCTTTTACTCGAACGTTTTGTTCTGCTTCTCCACAAGTTTCTATTTACTTTGGGGGAAAATGGTATAAGGATAATAGAATAAATAGCATACATTTTAGTGGAATTAATTTAGTGAAATCGTGAAGAGTTACTCTCGATTTTTCCTCTAATAAAAAGGAGATGAACAAATTCTGCCATAATTCTATTTTTTTTTTTCATTCAAAAAATAGGTCCCACAATATTCCACTAAAACTTAAAAATATATTAAGTATATGATTTTTTCGTAAAATTAAGTGTAACAAACTATTCTGCTAGATTTTAGTCCTTTATAAGTTTAACAATTTGCACCTTTTGTTTTCTGTACTTTTTTCTTTTGGTTTCTAAGTTATTTTTTGTTATATCTTTATAAACTATGCATCTTTTTACGAGAACAACTTTATTTAACTTAATGTATTAGAAGATTCAAGATTTCATTTCAGTTTCTTATTTATATATTTTACAATTAAATGTTATAATGCAATATATAGTCATAATATATATGGTTGTGAAAATAATTTAGTAACAAATTACATTGGTTTGAGAAAACTAATTAAATCAGTAATTGTGATCGACATGCAACGAGTTGTTAGTCAATATTTGTGACATTTTATGAAAATATTACTGTCACAATGAGTGACATAATTGGAACATCACGACCGTCATAAATTACGACAATTTTAAGACAATTCTAAAGTTAGTAATTGTGACATTATCGTGCTCTGATGGATTGTATCACTCCAAGTAGTTGGGCGAAGTCAGCTGGTGCGTTTAGGTTGTTGCCCATAACTGTCTTCCTGCACACTCAACAATGATGTAAGAACCTAGGGAGGTTCTATGCGTGGTCAGGACAGTGGACACAAGGCTATCCGAGGGCGCTCTCCTTGCGAGAGATGGTCGAGTGCGAGCAATGGACGAAAGATGGTCGAGTGCGGGCACTCGATGGGAGCTTTTCAACTAGCCGGAGTCGCTCTTTGCCTAGCTCTTTTGATTTTCTGTTGATGGATTCGAACAGTGATACGCACAAGAAGAAATGGACCTTCAAGAACAGGGAAAAAACTCGATTCTTGCTAGGGCCAATGGGCTTGCGCAAATTACTAAATAAAAGAAAGAAAAAAGACTTAGAAAGTGATGGGCCGGCCTCTCTCTTTCTCATGGACGGGCCTATGATTACCTAATTAAAAACTTTGAAAGGAAAACCCATTTAAGAAAAACCTTACAAGGGAAAAAGAGTCAGCTTGGTCTAACACTCAACGGCCATGATTGTGAAGATCACAGACGGGGCGTTTGTCTTGAGGATGGGCCATTCATCTGGTTGGCTGAGCCAAATGGATGGACTGGATTTGGTGGTGTAAGCCTGAGTGTCTTCTGCTCCAGAATGATCTCAATGATGGAAATGGTCTTGATTTGGGTCGGACGGGTCGCTAGCTTTGGTTGGACTTGCCTCGGCCATCTTCCGAGCTAGCTGGTTAGCATGGGTTGATCATGGGTAAATTGAATCAGGTGCTCCTAGTGTCTTATATGCTGCTCCTGGTAATCATATGTTGTCTTTGTCCTGATCGGGTCCGTGGTGCATCCCTCATAG
The DNA here is from genome assembly GCA_030180135.1 of Orychophragmus violaceus. Taxonomy (NCBI): domain Eukaryota; kingdom Viridiplantae; phylum Streptophyta; class Magnoliopsida; order Brassicales; family Brassicaceae; genus Orychophragmus; species Orychophragmus violaceus. Next base: position 84,407,990 of record CM058231.1, read on the forward strand.
TCGGGAAAGGTTCGAGTTGGTCGGCCTGGTCCAACTATTCCGGTTTAGTTAACTGATGTCCTCATCATTCCCACCCTCTTAAAAATTTTCTGGCGTTAGAACAACATCACTTGCACAAAAGAAAATAAATAAGAAACATTAAAGCTTGCAAAAGTGTTCTACTCACGTGGAAGTTCAAGTTTGTAGACGTTGTTGTTGATCTTCTCTAGGACTCAAAACGGGCCGTCTCCTCATGGCGCCAAATTTGTTCCCGTTTGCTTGGAAAACTCTCGGGTCGCATGTGTAACCACACCCAATCTCCGGGGTCGAAGGTGATCTCCTTCCTCTTCTTATCAGCTTGTCCTTTGTATTGGGCCGTCTTCCGCTCCAGATTCTCTTTGACTTTCTTATATAGTTTCGCAATAGCCCTGGCCTTGCATGCTCCGTCTTGATTAGTGAACTCCAATGGTGGTAGTAGATTAAGATTTACAGGCGTCTCTAGCTTAAACACATACACAATCTTATACGGTCAAAGCTTAGTAGCAGATTGGTTAACATTATTATAAGAAGATTCAACGTATGGAATGCAATCCAAAAAATTACTTAAGTTTACCAACCATGACTTGATAAATGGCTGATAGTGTCCTATTAACGATCTTAGTCTGGCTGTTCCAAGCTTCCTCCAACACCTACTCCAAATATTTCTAAGGAACTTCATGTCTCGTTCGGAGACAATGGTCCGGGAAGGCCGTGCAACCTCACTACCTGTTTGAAGAACATGGGTGTCGTCTGAGTGATGTAATTGGTCTTGGCACATGGTATGAGTAGGCCATCTTTGAGAACCCGGTCAACAACCAAAATGGAATCCTTGTGTTTGATTTAAGGGAATCCTAACATCAAATCGATAGAAACATTCACCTACTGCTTGTTAGGGATATGCAAAGGCATATAAAGCTCGTAGGGATGTGACATGGAATAGTTTCTAAGACATGTGATGCACTTAGAGCATAATCTTTCCACGTCACGTTACAAATGCATCCTAAAGAAATGATCAACCAGGACACTTAAGGTTTTGTCCACGCCAAAGTGCCCCATTAGGCCACCTTCATGGGATTCACGGATCAGACGATCTATCATCGATCCTTGCGGAATACAAAGTCGTTTGTATCAGAGCAAGAATCAACCGTGCACGTAAAACAGTCCCTTAGCTCCTTTACCGAATTCCTTAAAAAATTTCACCAAAATCTGGGTTAGCCTCATAATTTTCTTTAATTTGTTCAAATCCTAAAACTTGGGCCTCCATGGTGCCGATAAGGATTTTCTGTCAAAACCGCAAAATCGAATTTTCCAACCCAAACCGCGAAATAGACTTTTTCCGCCAAAACCGTTAAATTGACATTTCTCACAAAACCGCAAAACAAAGTTTTCTCGCCAAAATCATAAAATCGAGTTTTCCAGCCAAAACCATAAAATTGATTTTCCCGCCAAAGTTGTAAAATTGAATTTTAACGCCAAAATCGCAAAACAACTTTTCTCGCCAACATTATAAAATCGTATTTTACTGGCAAAACCGAAAATCAAATTTTGCCACCAAACCCGCAAAATTAACTTTTTCCCGCCCAAACAGTATAATTGATTTTCCCGCAAAACCGCAAAATCGAGTTTTTAATTTTGTTGACAACCAATTTTAGATTATAGTAAAATGGGTTGTCCATGGTCATGTCCAAATGGACATGGTATTTATTTGACATGGACATTGTTTGGACCATTGCCCATTTGAGACCTACCAATTATGGCCCAACTCAAAATGGTAATTCTGGACAAGCCCAAATGGGCGTTGGACGGACCATTTGCCAGCAGTATCTCCACGATAGGGCGGCGGCCACGATTTTCTCCTTTCCCTTCTTATATTTGATGATGTACGGAAACGTCTCCACGAATTCAAGCCATTTTGCGTGCCTCCTCTTAAGTGTTGTCTGCCCTCGGAGATTCTTCAACGTCTCATGATCGGTGTGGATCACGGACTTCTTGGCCATAAGATAATGCTGCCACGTCTCCAAAGATCTCACCAAGGCGTACAACTCCTTATCATAGGTAGGTTAGTTAAGCATGGCTCCGTTGAGTTTTTCATTGAAGAAGGCCACATATCGTCCACCCTGCGTGAGTACTGCTCCAATCCCTAAACTTGAAGCACCACGTTCAATCTCAAAAGTCTTGTCAAATTTAAGCAAAACAAGAATAAGAGCGTTAATCAAAAGATCCTTGAGCTTCTGGAATGCGTCCTTGATATACCATGGATTTTAGGGATTTTAACCATGGTATATGTCCTATTTATCAAGTCTTTTATTATGTTTTGGAGTCTTTTAGCTATGTTTATAGGTCTAAGGACGTTTGGAACGGAATTGGACATTATAGAGCATTCTGGAGCATTTTGGGGGCATTTACCCGAGAGATGGACTTCACTGTCGAATTCTCAGACTTGTGTCGATCGACACATCTTGTGCATCGATCGACACAAGGTCGACACAGCTAATATCACGAGCGTTTAATGAAGACTTATGGAATTTGCACTTTGGCCCAGAAGTTTCTTATAATTACAAAGAAGCCCCAGCCGACTTTAGACCATTATATAAGAGTTTTTAAGCCATTGTTTAGGCGACGCTTTTCTTAAGTCTTATTTTAATTTCAGAGAGAGTTAGGGGCTGATCCTGATCTCGAAAGAGAGAGGATTTCGAACCCCAGTTCTTTATTTGATTTTATAATATTTGGTTTTCTATTCATGATGTTTTCTGTTTCGATGATTATGTCCGATTAGATTACCTGTTAAGTTTAGGGATTCTCATTAGGGATTTCATGGAATTATAGGTTAATCGATCTGTAGGGATTCATATATGTTAGTTCTTCACCTAGGGTTGTTCTTAATGCTTAATCTGAAGTAGCTACCCAGATTTATGATGTTAGGTTGATTTCCACAACGACAGTTGGTTGATTAGCTAGAAAGAACCTAGATGAGCAATTTGATCTACTCGCAAAGAAATTTGGTTTAGAGGAATTGTGAACGAAAGAACTTGAGATTAATGCTTGTTTAGAACTCTAGAATACACAACGAAAGTTGGATTGCTAGGTTGTTAGACATAGATAGGATTAGCAACGAAAGTTGGTTTCTTATACTTCCGTGATTCCAGTTCTAGAACAATACTTAATTAGATCCCGATTGATTGATTGCTTGTGTTCCTTATTTCCTGAGAACTCCCTAGACTTAACATCTTTGCCTCCTTGCTTACAAACTCGCTACTGATTTACTTTTCTGCTTTGACCGGAGTCCCTGTGGATTCCTAGTTTAATCTTTTATGTTCTTAATCTATCGTTGACCGGAGTCCCTGTGGATTCGATACCCTAAGTACTACAACTACATCACTGTGCACTTGCAGTTAGAAAATAGGGAATAAAACTGAACCTATCAAGTTTTTGGCGCCGTTGCCGGGGGCTCTTGTAGTCCTCGATAGATTTGAACTTAGGGTTTAGACTAGGATTTTTGTTTTTTTTTTGTTTTTTGTTACTAATTTTTTTTCTTTCTGTTCTTGCGTTTCAGGTACACCTGTAACCGCCTTGCATCGATCGACACGGTCCTGTGTGTCGATCGTTACATCTTCGCCCTTGCATCGATTGACACGTCTCTGCATCGATCGACACATTGCGTAAGATGATGGGAATGATGGAACGGATGTTGGAAAATCAGCAGAATAACTCATTCTGCAGAGGCTATGGTTCCTATTTATTCACCAGAGGTTATGAATCTCCATCATATCAGCATTTTCCTCCTCGCAATACACAGTCTGATAAGCTGATAAGTATGATGGAGCAGTTATTGGAAAAGCAGGAAGAAGATTTGAACTACATCAGTGGCTCTGGATTCCAAGGAAACAGGTTTGGTAATCAGCAAGGTAACGAGTTCTTTAATGGTGGACAGAGGAGTGCTTTCACAAGCAATCAAAACTCTTCTGTATATGGACATACTGCTGATTATCAGAAGCCTTTGCAGCAAGGTAAATCTTATCAGAGAACCTATGGATCATCTTCTTATCAGACACCTCCTGCTGCTAATGCGTATAAGAGCAAGATGGAATCCATGATGGAGCAGTTGCTAGAGGATCAGACTAAGACCGCTGTAGACTTCGACAGGGAGATGGATGCTATGCATGAAAATTTGAATGGGAAGTTTGAATCCTTAAGGACACATGTGAAGAAGCTAGATATCCAAGTTCAACAAACAGCTGGAGCAATACAAAGGCATAATGAAGCTGGGAAAGCTGAACAAAGGCTGTACATCAATGTTGTGACCATAAGAGATGGGATTGACTTGCTGGGAGAAGAAGAGAGCATAATCTCGGATTTTCTGGATGAATATTGTCTGTCTGAGACATGTATCGATCGACACACACTTGATGTCGATCAATGCATCCCCGATACGTCTGATGGATCTGAACATAATCGCCTTGTGTCGATCGACACATCTCGTGCATCGATCGACACAGATCAAAGACAGAACCAGAAGCCTGCAACAATCCTGGAACGAGTCTATAAGCCCTTTGTGCCATATCCTAAGGTTCCTAAACCGTCTAAACAGGAGCTAGAAGTGACTAACTGCATGAAACTGATAGATAAGGAGCTGAATGAAACTCCACCAGCTGAAGCTTCGCGAGTTCATCCTTATGTGGTGAGAGATGCGAAGAAGATGATATCCGATGAACTCTCGGATTTTTTCTGGGAAGGGTCGTATCGGCCTGGCCACCCGATACGCCAACCGATATGGATGTATGAATTTAATCCTGTTGGGAATGTCCTGAAATCTACCGTACTATCTCTAGAAAGTATGATAAGTGTCGAGATCAGACATAAGTCATAAATACTGGGTGATCATGATGGCTTGCTAGAGTCCGCTCTTGATCTATAAGTTTAGCACTTATTACCAGTATTGTATGATCCCGAAGGGTCATACACCATAGCTAACGGGAAAGTTAAATGGAAATAATACGGTAAGATGCAATGGCATTTACTGTATTGGATCAGAGTTTTGGGCCAGACAAAATACAGGCTTTTTGTCTGATTTGTGTTTTGGGCCCAAAAAGATTAATGAGCCATTAGTCTAATGACTTGGGCCCATTAATGAGATATAAGAGAATCAGAAAACCCTAAGGAAGCCAAGCTTCTTGCGATTTTTCCTCCTTGGCCGCGAGCTCTCTCTCTCTAAAATCTCTCTCTCTGATCTTCCACATCATTGGTCTAGCAGCCGTCCCGTGCTTGTAAGAGTGTGGATACTCGAGGAGGAATAGGTGTTACCATCTGTTCTAGCTGATCTCATCATTACCATCCATCATCCGCTGCAATCTGAAAGGTAGTGATCAGGTTTGCTTTATGATTCGTTTTGCAAGAACCTAGATCTGTTTAAGGATTTGTGTTAGGTTGTAATTGAGAATTAAACCATGGAAAACAATATAATCCTTCAGTGGTATCAGAGCCAGGTTCATTAGATTCTTGTAATTTGGATCATAATGGTTGTTAAGAAACGCTTTGATTGGTTTTAATTATTGATGACAATCGCTTGTTGTTTTTGTCGTAATTGAACTTTGAATTTGATAAAGTCAAACCGATGCATGATCGTTAACATCTTGTTGGAATAGGAAAAATCTTGTTTGTCGTTTGTTTCATGGCTTATTAATCGTGATGATGGCTTATTATAAATTGCTTGTTGACTTTGATTTGTTCAAAGAGAATCATGTTAGGTTTGTTAAGTGAACTTGAATCGATTGTTTGAATTAAAGAGTCAAAATCGATTTTGCTAATATGATAATGAGTCACGATCGAATGATGTTCAAAGGAAATTAGGGTTTGACTTGATCCAATCGATTGGTTTGGTTTGTTAATAGAAAGAATCGCTTTAATTGCTTGGCTTACGATTTGGTTTGTCAAATTTAATTATTAAAGTGATTAGAATTGAGTGGCTTACGATTTGTGTAAGCAATTATTTAATTGCTTTGTATGAATCGATCAAATTATTTAATTAATGTTTGGTTTAAGCCGTTAACCCAAATCGCGGTTTACTGGAAATTATTTAATACAATTGGTATTATTTAATTTCTGGTTAAACCGGATTTAAAATTCAAAATTGAATTTTAACCTAAACCGAAGGCTGGTCTAAGTTTGATTTGGTTGGACCAAATAATTTAGAGCTGGTCTGGTTTAGTAAATAACCGATGGTTTTGATAGTTAATTTGGTCTTGGACCAGAATTAATAAACCGAATCGGTTATGTCAAATTATTGGGCCAGCTGGAATTCTATGGTCTTGGGCCAAGAATTGGGCCTATAATTTGTGACCCAACCCAAAATATTTAATAAAATATTAAATTAGAAATTTTTATTTTTAGTAAGTTACTAAATTTAGAAAGTTTCTAAAATAAGAAAGTTTCCCAAAATAGTAATCTTCTATTTTTGGAAATAAAACTTAAAATCCTCAAAAACAATATCAAGCTTGGATGTCTTTCCAATCTTGTCAGCTACTTAACGCTTATTCGATTACAGATATGGCTTACAGTGTGAGGTGTCTGTTTTCGCGTAAGTAAAGTAGTATATAGTCACTAATTTCATTGGGAGTCCCAGACTTTAGTGATTATTTGGCTGTAAGAGATTGGTTTCCTTGACTGGGCCATCGGGAGTCCCGGGCCTTGAGACATCTGGTGTATTGGGCCTTGGGCCCAATTCACAACCGAGAGTTATTGGTTATAACTAGCTGTGTGTATGCTTACCAAGTAAAGCTAATTCCGGGTGACGGCCAGTGGCCCACTTTGGATTTAGCTGAACATGGATCTCGGAATCATTGTATTCTTATGAGGTTAAACAAAGAAATTTTGAATACAATGCGAGTTTTCTTATAAGTTTTTAAGATTACTCTTTTATGAACTAAATAACTAAAACTCTATTTATCTCTAATTTTCAGCTATGACGAGCACAAACAATCAAAACACTTTCTCGATCCGGTATGTCCTTGAGATGGACAAACTGAACGGATCAAATTTCTTGACTTGGTCGCGGAACCTGAGACTAGTTCTCAGGCATGAGAGAAAGGACTATGTCCTTGAGAAAAATCTCCCCGAGAGGATCGGGTCCAATGCCACTCATGCAGTATATGATGCTTGGAATAAGCATTATAATGATGCGGTAGATGTGCGTGGTCTGATATTGGCTACCATGGACTCAGACTTTCAGAAGCAATATGAGAACATGGAGTCGCCAATAGAGATGATCAGCAGCCTGAAATTGAAATTTCAGGAGCAGGTAAGAGTGGAGAGATACCAGTTGGTTAAATCTCTCACTAGCTGCAAGCTACCAAATGATCATCCAGTAAGTCCTCATGTCAGTAAAATGATGGGTTACGTTGATAACCTGAGGAAACTGTATTATCCAGTTAGCCAGGAATTGGCAACTGAGATCATTCTGCAGTCACTGCCGTCAAGCTATGATAAGTTCGTAAGGAACTATATCAAGAAAGGCTTAACGAAGACGTTGACTGAACTGCATGATATGCTCAAGACAGTTGAGCCAAACGTGAAGAGTACCCTGTACAATCTCATGAATGAGAAGGGTAGGTTCACTAAACCTAATGCTGACAAGGGTGAAGACAAAGTTGTCCAGATTTTGAATCATGGCAAGCGTGTGTCTTCTGAGCCCAAGTCAGATACCTCTTACGTTGGTAAGTCCTGCTACTGTAAAGAGACTGGGCATTGGAAGAGAGATTGCATTAAATTCATGGAAGATTATGAGGAGTTGAAGTTGATGTATGAGACTACTTCCTCAGGTATTCATGTTATTACTTCAAGTTATACCTTATAGGTATTGATTACTGGTTGTGGCACTGATATTTGTTATAATATGCAGAGCCTGAGCAACAGTAGAACGTTGAAGGAAGGGCAAGTGGAACTGCGTGTCTGGAAGGAGCTTGGGATGCTGCCTCAGCCGTAGGGTTTTCACTTGTAGATGCCTTTGAGGCTTGGTTTTGTATTAAGTAATTGCTACAATGTACCTGCTTTACGCAGAGTTGTTTTTCATTTTCTTGTAAGAATTTGAATATTTTTCATTTTGATAAAGACAAGTTTTGTTCTTTTGATCTTAATGAAATAATAATTGTAGCACCCTGTTCATGGAATGGGTTTTATATCTTAAACCAAAGAGTGCCTAAATGTAACATAAATACCGAATTGGTTTAAATCTGATGAATTAAACCTGATTTTTCTTGGCATAAATGTTTTGGTCAAATAGAGTAAGTCGGATTCAGAAACCCCATAGTCATGGACTTTTGGGCTCATTTGAATGGATATCTTATGAGACTTGAATTCTTCTTACTGGACCAAAACACAAAGGGCCCATCTTAGCCGAGCTAGAGAAAGGCCCAAAGGCTTATTGGACATTGGACATACTCATGTATGTGGTCCGATGAGCAATAATGCCAGAGAAAATTTTCTGTACTTCATTGTCTCTACTGATTACTTCAGTAAGTGTGACTGTGTTCATTTGATGAGACACAAGTCGGAATTCTTTGACATGGTCGAAAGAGTTCCAATGAGGTATAGAATCTGAGTGACAGAAGTATTAAGACTCTTGATTAGATCACGAGTGAGAATACTTAAGTCATTGATGGTGTGATCATCTGAATGAGTGTGAAGTCGTTTCACAGCTCATTTCTCCTGAAAACATTGAGGTATTTCTGTGAGAAAGAATCAGATCTTATTAGAAATGATTAAAGATGAGTCACACGAATCTTCCATGATATTCTTTAAGAATAACGCTCTAGTAATATCTAAGTTTACGCTGAAATAGTTCCACTAATATCAGTTGAAAGACACCACATAAATGTGGATTGGAAATGATCCAAATTCGTCTTTAATGAGTATTTGTAGTTGTGCTACTTCGCTGGTTGTCCTAGGGAAACCAAGGCTTGTTACTTTTTACGTCCATTCTGTTTTCTAAGAAGGGAAGTTACTTTCCAAGAAGAACAGTGGGAGTAAAAGCGTAACTCGAAGAAATTCGAGAAATACAGGAGGCTGCTCAACCTGTTGAGGGAGAGCAGCGGATGGATTTACAGATTTCTGTAGAATCTACACCTGTAAAGCCTGAAGTTCGCAGATCTGAATGAATCAGTTACTAATCCGAGAGTGATTTCTCGTCATTAGTTGAACCTGATGATCATTGAAAGTTCGCATGATCTGATGATCATTGAAAGCGACGAACCTGCGAAATTCAAAGAAGCGAAAGTGAGCCCGGACTCCGAAAAATTACATTTTGTGTAAGTTGGCTTCATCGATCCATTCATGGATGGAAGCAAACAAATCGGAGTTGGAATCTTCGTTCTGTTGAAGTAGTCAAGGTTTTGACTTGAACAGGAACGAAATGGAACTGTGCGTTTACTAATAGATAAATGGGGGCGATGTTGCATTTCTCATATTGTATGTCGATGACATACTGATTCTCGGAAATAACGTCCCAATGCTGCAGTCGGTAAAGGACTGGCTTGGGAGTTGGTTTTGTGATTGACACGGGTAAAGCCACGTATGTTCTTGGATTTTGGATCTAAAGATAGAGATCCAAAAGTGCTGGTAGGACAAAATCAGGATTCTTAAATTGACAAAGTCATACACGTAAACAGCAATCCAAGAAGGGTTTTATGCCAATGTCACATGGCAATACGTTAAGCAAGAAACAGTATCCTACGATATCTGCTGAGCTTGCAAGCATGGATAGGATTCCATATGCGTCGGCAATTGGATCTATCATGTATGCCATGACACGTACTTGTTTTGATGTTGCTTTAATGTCAAGCAAAGACCAGTCAAATCCAGCAAAGAATCACTGGATTGCCGTAAAGAATATCCTAAAGTATTTGAGGAATACTAAGGATAAGTTCTTGGTTTACGGAGAAAGTGAGGTGCTACAAGTCGATAGAGTCTGAAAGGCAAGTTTCCAATAGACAAAGATAATTCCTGGTCACAGTCCGGCTATATCTTGTGTCTATCTGGCGGTGCAAGGCACTGTAGCTGACTCCATGACTTAAGCTGAACATTTCGCAGCTTGAGAAGCGGCGAAAGAGGTTGTTTGGAAAGAAGAGTTCATCATTGAACTTGATGTGATTCCCAGCGTAGTTGAGACTAGCTGCACATCAGAGGTCCAAACACCTTGAGGATAGGTATATCCTATTCCGTGAGATAAATGACAGAGGTGTTAAGTAGATAAGCAAGTTTCATCGAATGAAAACGTTGCTAATCTATTAACGAAGCCACTCCTTATGCCTAAGCACGAGTCGCGGACTGTAGCAGTAGGATGAGTGAAATTAAGATGTAGTCTTAATTTCAGTGGGAGTTTGTAAAGGGCTTTACTTAGTTGTTTTGAAAGGTTCATGTAAACATTTTAAAATGTTAATGAAATTTTATTTCTGGATTATTTTAACTGTGATATAAAATAATCGTTCCAAAATGATTCATGTCATTATATATGGGCCATCGAAGTACATGAGTAGACTTGATCCTGAAACCCCATATTTAACGAAGTGACATGAATCATAGTGTCCATAGTCGAAGGTTGTTGAAATTGGAACAACAACAACCTGTTGAGACTAGATTGTGTTGAGACTTATGACCAGGTTTCGAGGGGTCATAGATGCGCGGCATCAAAGTCGACACATAGGTATATGTAGGGGAGCATATGACCGGACATGGCCCGCTGATGAGAACTCTGCAAGATATTAATATCTGTGTCATAAGAAGTTCTCATATACGACTATAGAGTATAGTCCTTAGACCTGAGTTCGCATGCATGTGGCTGCATATGGAGTAATGCGCTTTGATCATTGTCTAACGCTGTTTCGTAACTGGGAGCTATACGGACCTTGGTTGGGTGTATTATGAATTGTGTAGTTCATAGTGATGGAACAAGACGGGAGTTGTCCCTGACGTTTAACGGAGGTAATATCTCTAGGCCAATCGGAGATTTGATATCTGGTAAGAGAATGGCCATTCCCAAACGGACTTGCCCAAGTCGTTTGCATTGTCAGTATCTAATCTGGTCCGATAAACATGGTCTGGCTATATAAGGATGACACGCATCTTGCCTTATGCCAGATCGAGATATTAAGACAAAAGGATTAGGGAATGTAGGATTCCAGTACAATCGGAAGATTGTTGGGATTGTCCTTTGTAGGATTCCAGTACAAGTGGGAGATTGTTGGGAATGTCCTGAAATCTACCGTACTATCTCTAGAAAGTATGATAAGTGTCGAGATCAGACATAAGTCATAAATACTGGGTGATCATGATGGCTTGCTAGAGTCCGCTCTTGATCTACAAGTTTAGCACTTATTACCAGTATTGTATGATCCCGAAGGGTCACACACCATAGCTAACGGGAAAGTTAAATGGAAATAATACGGTAAGATGCAATGGCATTTACTGTATTGGATCAGAGTTTTGGGCCAGACAAAATACAGGCTTTTTGTCTGATTTGTGTTTTGGGCCCAAAAAGATTAATGAGCCATTAGTCTAATGACTTGGGCCCATTAATGAGATATAAGAGAATCAGAAAACCCTAAGGAAGCCAAGCTTCTTGCGATTTTTCCTCCTTGGCCGCGAGCTCTCTCTCTCTAAAATCTCTCTCTCTGATCTTCCACATCTTTGGTCTAGCAGCCGTCCCGTGCTTGTAAGAGTGTGGATACTCGAGGAGGAATAGGTGTTACCATCTGTTCTAGCTGATCTCATCATTACCATCCATCATCCGCTGCAATCTGAAAGGTAGTGATCAGGTTTGCTTTATGATTCGTTTTGCAAGAACCTAGATCTGTTTAAGGATTTGTGTTAGGTTGTAATTGAGAATTAAACCATGGAAAACACTATAATCCTTCAAATCCAAGAGACTGTGTTGAGATGCATCCAGTAAATCTGTCATAACTATTTCCATATAGCTCTGAATGACTTCAAACCACCTCCATTAGAAAGCTACTCAATTTTCCATGATTTTTATTCAGAATCACAGAGCTAAAAGTCAACGTAATATCTTCATATGACTCAATCTTTCAAGCTCATCGGTTTGGTCTTTCATCACCATTTCACTTGCAATCAGTCCTTTGGCCTCCAAACTCTTCCAAACATCCTTAGCAACTCCAAGAACCTACAAAACATAAGAAACACTCCAAATCCAAGCCTAGAATGCCTAAACCTAGCTATAGATGATCCTATACTCTAAACACACCAATGACCAAAGAAATGAAGTTAAAGGAAACTAAAAAGAAGTAAAACATGATCCTAACATTAGCCTAAATGCATGAAAATACAAGTATATCAATTCCCCCAAACTTAAACCTTGCTTGTCCACAAGCAAGCTTAACACAATCACAACAAGTTGGGGAAAAGGTTTGAAGGCGGGAGCTCATATCTAAAAACAAAACCGAGATCAACAAGTTCCAATTCGAGTCAACGTCACCAAGATGCAACCAAGTTAGGCTTACTCCAAAAATTTAGCCATGCTCATCAAGACAAAACTCTTAGCTCAATTCTCAACCTAGACAAGCATTCCTATCAACTAGCTCTTTAACATTCATTAGGTTTTCAAGTGGATCTTACTCAATGCAAGGTGATCAAACTCATTTGGCAACGGGACAAGGTTTTGAGATTAAAGTGATCTCAATCAAAAGAGGGGTTTATTCCAAAAGCATGAAGGTTCTCTCATAAAGAAGTGAATGAGCTATAGTAAAATGCTAAGAGTTAGAGGCAGTTGGTGCATACTAGGTTGATTTCCATCTACCCATGCCCCAATTACTTCTTCTCCTAATCTAGCCCACCTAAATGGATACTACCCTTGACCAAGGCTATTTTTGCCACATCCCCTTTCTCAATCAGACACTTTCCAATCAAACTCCCCAAGGATCAATAAAGACTTTTCAAAACAGTGGCAAATCTTTTCTTTTTAACTTAGCTCAAATGTTTCTTTAGCAATGGTCTCTTTTCTTTCTTTAAGGTGAGCCTTTGGCTTCTTTTCATTTCAAAATATGAGACACTTTTCTTTTCTTTAAACACATAAGAGATTTTCTTCTTTTAAAACACTTTGCCAACAAACATAAGATCCCAACCAAAATCCCTTTCATTCTTCCCTTTCTTTACTCTCTTCTTCCATTCCCAATTCCTCCCCCAAACTTGGATTCTAGCCCATTGCAAAGCTAAAGGTGTTGAGCCTGCACTATATGGAAATTTCCCCTAGTCGCCTCATACTCAACACTTTTTACCTAGCTCATTCAATAAAATAGGCCTAACTCTCAACAAGAGTGTTTATGGTTTGAAAGAAGGGTGGCGATAGGTATGGAGTTTATTCAAGCAGGCGAGAGTGGTAAAAGGGATAAGAATGCTTGAATATTTTCAGAGTATCCATGAGTTTAACACACAAAGCACGAGCAAGATAATTAGATGTCATCATTAAAGTTCTCACTTAGGTAGATCTAGTGTCAATTCAAAGCCTATTTCAGTTTCAAACCAAGTTTCAAAGCAAGCAATCCGAGCATGGTTCGTCTTAACTTTCTAGCCTTTCTTGAATTGCAATCTTAGGACAATCAACTAGCTCAAACAACTAGCATAAAGAACACGTCATCACTCAATCAGTCTTACAAGGAATTTCAATCATTGCTCCCTATGCATGCGTCCTATATGATGCAACTAGACTCGATCCTATGATGCAAGTGCAACTACATGCCTTCTTTTTGAAAATTTTTTGAAGTTTTTTGAAATTATTTTGGTTTTTTCTATGCCATAAATGAAATGCATGAGACTCAAGTGATAGAAAAGAAAAATAAGATCAAAAGAAACGTGATTAGCAACTGGTCTCTCCCCCAAACTTAAATCACACAGTCCCTTGTGTGAAAGAAGCAAGGAAGAAAAACCGGGAAAACAAACAAATGCAAGAAAAGAAAAGAGGCAAAATATTTACAAAGGTTGGAGTGTTACTTGGAGAGTGGAATGGAGAGGAGGAATGGGAGGTGGAGGCATCTTTGATTTGGCATGAGACTTCCCCAATATTAGACCATTGCATTGGCTTCTCATCCTTTGATTTAGTATTGAAGTCCCTTGCTCAATCCCAAAACTCATTCACTTCTTCTTTGCATTTATCCCAAAGCTCCTCAAAAAGATAGACATAGGAATTCCTCCCAAGTGAGCTTGTTTTGAGTCACTAAGCTTGACTATCCCTTCACTCTTTTTGGTTAGGGTGTGGCATGAGTTTGTATCACCGGGATCATACTCATCGTAGATCCGCCCCCTAAACTCCTTCATCCTTATCTCCTCAAAAGGGATCTTCCTTGGATCCTGAAAGCTTGGTGATATGGTGGAGACTATATGAAGGTAGTTGTGAAAGGCTTGAGCCATTGGATATCCATCTTCTTCATCCTCCTTGAACGATTCTTCATTGGGACCATCTTGTTTCTCCATAGGAATTCCTCCAATTGGCTTTTGCATGGGATTTGGTTGCTTTGGCACTTCTTCCATGATTGAGAGCTCATATTGTGTGCTCTCTTCCTTGATCTCCTTGCACTTAACAACCAACCCATATTTATAGGGCTCTTCCTCATCTCTCACAACTTCTCTTATTCCTTCATTATTTCTATTGGTTGAATGACCCATGAATGTCTCTTCATCATCCTCTTCTTCATACCCAATCACAAGATCTTCACCAACAGTGCAACCAAGAAGCATTTCAAATTCCTTGATAGTCTCTTCAGCTTCTTTCAAGAACTTATCTTGGACTTGAGCATTCTCCTCATGTGTTGGCTCAACAATACTTGCATCTTGAGGCAGATGAGCAAAATCATTGTTGATCATCCTTAAGCTCTCATTGTACCTCTCTTGTCCTTCCAATGCCATTCTTGCCAAGTTGAGAAGCTCTTCACCACATGATTGGGAGGAGTAAGATGCCTCATGCTCATGCTCCATGCTCCAAGATTGGTATCCATCACCACATCCATATTGGTACTCATGAGAAGAGTACTCATTTGGAAGATCACCTTGATAAGTGGATGTGCTTTCAAAACCATGATGGCTTGTAGGGTCCCAAGCCATCTCTCTTTCTTGATCTTCTAGCATAGCCCTCAACATTAAAGCTATCTCTGAAGCCATGCTCTCTTCCGTATGATTGTACCTTGTAAAAAGAACAAACACTTGAAACAGAGTTAGTAACCAAGACTTGAACTAAATAGGAATAGAAAACGAATTGATATATCCAGAATCCCAAAATGGCAACGGCGCCAAATTGATAACAAGGATTTTGCAATCCTTTGAGGTACCAATTCCTCAAGCTTATCGTGTAGTCTTGAGGTATCGAACCTTTTTGGGATGGATAGAACCAATACGCACACACTAAATCTCTAGACTCAAATCACTCAATTAAGTTTTTGGTTTCTAACAATCCTAACGAGAACAATTCAAACAGAAGTAAGTAAAAGGCAAGTAAACGAATGCGAATTCAATCAATGATAAAGATAGGGCATAAGGTTAAGGTCAACGGACAGGTGACTCGGGATGATCAAGGATCTTAATTCAAACTTCAAACAAGCTAAACTCCTAGTAAGGAACACAATGATACGATCAGTTTAATCTCTTAATACTAATCTCTTTGCTTAATCCTAATCCAAGAACAAATTCTCATTTGTGAATTAGAATCAATAAAGCAATCAAACAAGTTCCAAACCACTAACAATCACTCTAAACATACATTCTCATGCGCTAGAATGTGAAAGTTCTATCAAAGCTATGAACAGGAATTTCATCGAACACATGGTGAACAAGAAATCTTAAGCATTCTAATCAACTTGATCAAGGATAATTAGACATTAAACACACTTTGACAGATGAGATTTTAAACAATCAAGCACTAGAAATCCATTGATCACCCCTCATCAACCTAATCCTACCTAACCCATAAGCCCTATGAAGAACTACTCACTAATCATCATATGAACAACAAAATCCATAGAAACAATGTTGATCATAGAAAACTAGAGATAGATTGAAGGATTTGATGAAGGAATCACAAAAGAAGTACTAGATTAATCCCAGAAATCCCAACTTGTTCTTCCAAGTGTTTAGAACATAAAATAAAGCTTCCGATGCAATAAAATAGGTTTTTGGCTTAAATAGTCAATAGGGTGCGAGCCGGGTCAACCCAGAACAAACCGGGTGTTGACCCGGATCCAAGGCAATTTTTGGGACTCGTATCGGCCTGGCCTGCCGATACGCCAGCCGATATGAACTCTCGGATTTTTTTCTGGGAAGGGTCGTATCGGCCTGGCCACCCGATACGCCAACCGATATGAACTCTCGGATTTTTTCTGGGAAGGGTCGTATCGGCCTGGCCACCCGATACGCCAACCGATATGGATGTCTGAATTTAATCCAAGAGACTGTGTTGAGATGCATCCAGTAAATCTGTCATAACTCTTTCCATATAGCTCCGAATGACTTCAAACCACCTCCATTAGAAAGCTAACTCAATTTCCCAAGATTATTATTCAGAATCACGGAGCTAAAAGTCAACGTAATATCTTCATATGACTCAATCTTTCAAGCTCATCGGTTTGGTCTTTCATCACCATTTCACTTGCAATCCCTCCTTTGGCCTCCAAACTCTTCCAAACATCCTTAGCAACTCCAAGAACCTACAAAACATAAGAAACACTCCAAATGCAAGCCTAGAATGCCTAAACCTAGCTATAGATGATCCTATACTCTAAACACACCAATGACCAAAGAAATTAAGTTAAAGGAAACTAAAAAGAAGTAAAACGTGATCCTAACATTAGCCTAAATGCATGAAAATACAAGTATATCAATACAAACGGATGTGTGTGGTCCAATGAGCACAAGTGCCAGAGGAAATTTTTGGTACTTCATTACATTTACTGATGATTTCAGTAGGTATGGCTATGTCTATTTAATGAGACACAAGTCGGAATCTTTTGAAAGGTTCAAAGAACTCCAAAATGAACTACAGAATCAACTTGGAAAAGCATTAAAGCTCTTCGATCAGATCGTGGAGGAGAATACTTAAGCTAGGAATTCAGTGATCATCTAAGAGATTGTGGAATTATTTCACAACTCACTCCTCCCGGAACACCTCAATGGAATGGAGTGTCCGAGAGGAGGAATCGGTATTTATTAGATATGGTTCGATCAATGATGAGTCACTCTTCTCTTCCATTATCCTTTTGGGGATACGCTCTAGAGACGTCTGCGTTTACACTTAATAGGGTTCCGTCAAAGTCAGTTGCAAAGACACCACATGAGATGTGTACTGGAAATGTTCCAAGTCTGTCTTTCCTGAAGATTTGGGTTGTGAAGCTTATGTTAAGCGGTTAATTACAGATAAGCTCGAACCCAAATCAGATAAATGCTACTTCGTTGGTTATCCTAAGGAAACCAAGGCTTACTACTTTTACAACCAGTCCGAGAACAAAGTATTTGTTGCTCGGAACTGCGTTTTTCTTGAGAGAGAGTTTCTTTCCAAGAGAAACAGTGGGAGTAAAATACAACTCGAAGAATTTCGAGAGCCACAGGAAACCGCTCAGCCCGTTGCGGAGGAGCAACAGTTGGATCTACAAAGAGTTGTAGAACCAATGCATGTGGAGCCTGAAATTCGCAGATCCGAAAGGATCCGTCACGAGCCTGAGAGATATGGATTTCTCGTAACCAATTGTCATGACTTGTTGATCATTGACAGTGACGAGCCCGCGAATTTTGAAGAAGCAATGATGAGCCCTGACTCCGAAAAGTGGCTGAAAGCCGCTGAATCCGAAATGGGATCCATGTCACAGAACAAAGTATGGACTTTGGTCGATTTACCCAATGGTGCAAAAGCCATTGAGTGTAAATGGATTTTCAAGAAGAAAATTGATGTGGATAGAAATATTCAGATATATAAAGTAAGGTTGATGGCAAAAGGTTTCAGACAAATTCATGGTATTGACTTTGATGAAACATATTCCCCTGTCGCTATGCTTAAGTCCATTCGGATTCTCCTAGCAACAACCGCTCATTATGACTATAAGATCTAGCAGAAGGATGTGAAAACAGCTTTCCTTAATGGAATTCTGGAAGAGGATGTGTACATGACACAGCCCGAAGGTTTCATTGATCCTAATGCTGCTAGGAAGGTGTGCAAGCTTCATCGATCCATTTATGGGTTGAAACAAGCATCACGGAGTTGGAATCTTCGTTTTGATGAAGCAATCAAAAAGTTTGATTTCATCAGAAACGAAGAAGAACCGTGTATTTACAAGAAGACTAGTGGGAGTGTAGTTGCATTTCTCGTATTGTATGTAGATGACATACTTATACTCGGAAATGACATTCCGTTGTTACAGTCCATCAAGACTTGGCTCGGAAGTTGTTTTTCAATGAAAGACATGGGAGAAGCCCCGTACATTCTTGGAATAAGAATCTATAGATTGATAAGGTCTTGCACAGATTCAGTATGCATGATTCCAAGAAGGGCTTCATACCAATGTCTTATGGCATAAGTCTCAGCAAGAAGCAGTGTCCTGCGACACCTGCTGAGCGAGAACGCATGGGTCGGATCCCTTATGCTTCGGCTTTGGGATCCATCATGTATGCCATGCTCTGTACTCGTCCAGATGTTTCTTGTGCTTTAAGCATGACGAGTAGATACCAATCTGATCCAGGTGAGTGTCACTTGACAGCAGTCAAGAACATTCTGAAGTATTTGAGAAATACTAAGGATAAATTCTTGGTGTACGCAGGAAGTGATGAGCTGGTAGTAAGTGGTTACACAGACGCAAGTTTTCAGATAGACAAAGACGATTTCCGATAACAATCTGGTTACGTCTTTTGTCTGAACGGCGGTGCAGTTAGTTGGAAGAGTTCCAAGCAAGACACTGTAGCAGATTCCACAACTGAAGCTGAGTACCTCGCTGCTTCTGAAGCAGCAAAGGAGGCTGTTTGGATCAGGAAGTTCATCACTGAACTTGGTGTTGTTCCTAGTATTTCTGAGCTAGTGGCTTTGTATTGTGACAACAATGGAGCCATTGCGCAAGCAAAGGAACCTAGATCACACCAGAAGTCCAAACACATAGAGAGGATATATCACCTTATCCGTGATATCATAAACAGAGGAGATGTGAAGATCAGCAGAGTCCCGACGGATGACAATGTTGCTGATCCTCTGACCAAGCTTCTCCCAAGGCCTAAGCATGAGAGTCATACTGCAACTATAGGCATTAGATTTCTTAAGATGTGATCTTAATTTTAGTGGGAGTTGTATTTGGTTTTTTGGTTATGACATGATGTTCACAAAACATAATTTGGTTATGTTATTTTAATGAAATTGTTTCAGTATTATTTAATTGTGTTATTAAATAAGCATCCCAAAGTAATTTACGACATTCTATAGGTCATCAAGTATGTGACTTGATAATGAAAACCTATAAGTAATAAATGACATAAATTATAATGGTCCCTGGTCGAGGTTGTTAAAGTGGGAAATTAACAACCACGTGAGACTAGTATGTGAGGTGACTGATGACCAAGTTTCATGGAGTCATTAATAAGAGTATTAAAGTCAATCACATAGATATGTGTTGAAGAACACATGATCGGACTTGACCCATTGATGAGAACTCTACAAGATGGTTATATGAGTATCATAAGAGTTTCTCATTACGACTATAGAGTATAGTCCTTAGACCTGAGTTCATCATGATTTCTTACATATGAATTGGTCCGTCTTGACTTTGTCAAACGTCAGCCGTAACTGGTGACTATAATGACACTGATTGGGCGCATCATGAAATATGAAAGGGACATGGATGAAACAAGAAGGGATTTGTACCTCCTATATAACAGGAGATAAATATCTCAGGGTCTATCGAAGATTGGATACTGGAAATGCGTGGCCGCGCTCAAACGAGGTGAATGTCAGTCGTTTGTCTTATCAGTATAAATCGGATTTCGATAAACATGATCCAGCTTAATAAGGATGACACAGTTCTTGCCTTATGCCAGATCGAGATATAGATACAAAGGGATTATGGGAATAGATGATTCCAGTACAAGTAGGAGATTGTTGGGAATGTCCTGAAATCTATTGTACATACTCTGAGTGAGAGTTGTATTGTCGAGATGAGACAGTCATATAATACTAGGGAATCGTAATGCTTTGCTAGAAGCCACTTATGATCAATAAGTTTAGAACCTATTGCTAGTGTTATATGATCCAACGGGGTCACACACCTAAGCAAACTGAACAATAGAATGTGAGGTTGATCATTAATGTAATGATCTGATAAATGCATATTTGATATGCATTCAATATCGAGTTTCTGAAGCAGTGTCGATCGACACAGAATGTGCATCGATCGACACAGATCGCGAATGGCCAGATTAACTTCGGTTTAATCGTTGGTTATTCGGGTCATGGTTTAAGTCAACATATATAAGATATATGGTCGACTTTTACATATAATCTGACCTAATTCCCAGACACAAACAGAAACTAGAAACCTCTGAAGAGATCTGATCTCAAAAGGCACTAGCATCCCTGCTGTTCAGTTCGTGTGCGTGTGGATACCAGTAGAGACGCAGTAATTGAGGCGCTGAGAATCTCGAGTACTTGAAAACCCTTCCGCTGCTAATCACCAGGTAACTTCGAGATCTGTAGATTCAATATAATATGAACCCTAGATCCTAGGCTTCGGAATTCAGACTAGGGTTGCTAATTTGATTAGAACTGCTAGAAATTCCTACAAATTGAATTGTGAACTTATCGAACTTGCAGTTAAGGCTAGTTTAATCTGTTAGGAAATGCAAATAAATTTATGTTTCTGCTATTAGACTTAGAGAATTCTCGCAACGAATGTTGGTTAGTTCTATATCTATGTTTGAGGTCTAGAACTGAGCTTAATTTGATCCTGACTGATTATCTGATCTGCTTGTCTGATTCCCAAGAACTCCCTAGACTTAGCGCTTTTAGTTGATTGCTTACAAACCACTCCTGCTACTTGATTTACTTTTCTGCTTGCTATTTAGTTTCTCATTACTTTCTCCTAGCTTAACTTTATCGTTCTAAAATCTATCGTAAGGTCTAGAGTCTCTGTGGATTCGATACCCTACATACTACTTTTCACGATTGTGCACTTGCAGTATTAACTCTAGAGATAAAAATCTGAACATATCAAGTTTTTGGCGCCGTTGCCGGTGACTCTTTTGAGTCTTCGATAAATTTGAACTTAGGGTTTAGACTAGGTTTTTCGTTTTTGTTTTTGTTACTGATTTTTGTTTTTCTTGCGTTTCAGGTACGCCTGTATTCGCACTGCATCGATCGACACGGTCATGTGTGTTGATCGACATCGTTTTCGCATTGCATCGATCGATGATAGTCCTGCATCGATCGACACATTTCTTGGAATCACCAAGAAGACTAAGAGATCCATAAGGACGATGTGTCGGATTGATTTTTTCAGCTCACGGATTGACAGTTCACAGATAACTGTGTTGAAGAACAAAGTTGACTCTCTACATAGTCTTCTACTTGGAAAGTATGCGCAAGAAGCTATCAAATACCTTGGAGGGAATGGATTCTACAGTCAGGAATCTGCTTTTAAGAAACCCTTCCAGCAACATGGTAACTCCTTCTCGAGGAACTCTGGTGTTTCTTCTGACCAAGCACCGCCTGCACCTACACATAAGAGCAGATTGAAAACCATGATGGAGCAGTTTTTTGAGGGACAACAACAGATCACTGTGTCTTTCAACTCAAATATAGATGCATTGTATGAAAATCTGAATGGGAAGTTTGAATCTTTGAGCACACATGTGAAGAAGCTAGATGTCCAAGTTCAACAAACAGCTGGAGCAATACAAAGGCAAAATGGAGCTGGAAAATCTGAACATAAGCAATACGTTAATGTTGTGATCATAAGATATGAGATTGACTTGCTGGAAGAAGAAGAGAGCATAATCTCGGATTTTCTAGGTGAATTATGTCTGTCTGAGACAAGCATCGATCGATACAACTCGTGCATCAAACGACACCGTCCCGATACGTCGGATGAAATTGCTCGAAATCGCCTTGTGTCGATCGACACACACCGTGCATCGGTCGACACAAATCCCAGACGAGACCAGTATCCTGCAACAGTCCTAAAACGAGTCTATAAGCCCTCTGTGCCATATCCTAAGGTTCCTAAACTGTCTAAACAGGAGCTAGAACTGGCTAACTGCATGAAAGTGATGGAAAAGGAGCTGATTCAGAATACAGAGATGATACCAGACCCAAGAGCCTTTGTGCTTGATTGTTCCATCTCTAAGAACAGATTCAAGCGTTCTCAGTGTGACTTAGGATCTTGTGTGAATCTCATGCCATACTTTGTGGCTGAGAGATTGGGAATGATAGAATTCCAGCCTTCTAGGATCTCTCTTATCCTAGCTGATCGTTCAAAGCGATACCTGGAAGGTGTTCTTGAGGATATTCATGTCAGAGTTGGAAACTACTTGATTCCAACAGGTTTTGTGGTGCTGAAGTATGATATTGAGCCTGATGATCCTCTGCTACTTGGTAGATCATTCTTAGCTACTGCTGGAGCCGTTATTGATATGAGACGTGGACTGATTGATCACCAGCTGGGAGACAAGCCTTTGCAGTTCAAGATGGATAACCTGCAAGAATCCACCATTGATGGACATAGTTTCAGTGTTGTAGTGGAACCAGAGAGTCCGATTGGAGCGAAGAATATGGCGGTTCCTCTTGAACATGCTCTAACATCTTCATTGCCTGCAACTGCTCATACGCAGAAAGCTCCAGACATCTTATTTCCACCAAAGGTAAGGCACAAATCATCTAAGCTTAAACCTCCTAACCGCATTGCTTTGAATGCAGGAAAATGCAGAATCCCACCCATGCTTCGCTCCCGCCCCGGTTCTGTTTACTCTTTCCTTGGGAGATCTCATGATCCGACATCATATACACCACCTTGGATGAGGAGACATTCACAGAGACACTCAAAGTGTATGTTGAAACCGCCATGAGTCTAATCTCTATCCCATAGTAAATCTAATGACTAAAAAAAAGCGCTGAGTGGGAGGCAACCCACTACAGAGTCAGTTGTCATTTTTATTTTCATTTTTAGGTGTTTGTTAATTTTATTTTTCGTTTTTGTGTTTTCAGACGAGAGAACAGGTCAAAAATCGCCTAGTATCGATCGACACGGTCATGTGTGTCGATCGACACAAAGCGAACATGAATGAATTGAGAAAATGCGATTTGCGTCGATCGATGCAGTCCTGAGGATTGATCGACATAGTGTGAAGAGAGGTACGTGTAGGAATTTCTAGGCGGTTCTAATCACATTAGCAACCCTAGGTATAAATTCCATAGCCTAGGATCTAAGGTTCAGGTATACTGAATCATTAGGATCTCGAATTACCTGGAGATTAGCAGCGAAAGATGATTAGGTATTCGAGATTCTCAAGCGCCTCAAGTGCTGCGCCTCTACTGGTATCCACACGCACACAAACTGGAACGGACCGGGATGCTAGTGCCGTAGAGATGAGATCTCTTAGAGGTTCCTTTGTTTCACCGAGGTGGCTAGAAATTGAGTACATTCCCTGTAAAAGTCGACCATATATCATTTATATATATATATATATATATATACTTTTACCAGGACCTAATTAACCGAGGATCAAACCGTAGTTAATTAAGTCATAAACCAAAATCTCTATTTTGGTTCGCGACCTGTGTCGATCGATGCACCTTCTTTGTCGATCCACACAACCTCAGAGAATCGTTATTGAATGTATATCAAATATACATTCATCAGATCATTACACTAATGATCAACCCCATATTAAATATCCAGTTTGCTTAGGTGTGTGACCCTGTAGGATTATATAATACTAGCAATGAGTTCTAAACTCATAGATCATAAGTGGCTTCTAGCAAAGCGTTATGATTACCCAGTATCATACGAATGTCTAATCTCGACAGCACAACTATTTCTAGAGTGATTACAAGTATGATTTCAGGACATTCCCAACAATTTCTCAATTGTATTGGAATCATCTATTCCCACAATCCCTTCGTCTCTATATCTCGATCTGGCATAAGGAAAGATCCGTGTCATCCTTATTAAGCCAAGATCATGTTCATTGAACTCTGATTTATACTGACAAGACAAACGACAGACAATCACCTCGTTTGAGTGTGGCCACACATTTCTCAGTATCAAATCTTCGATGGGCCCTGAGATATTTATCTCCTGTTATATAGGAGGGACAAATCCCATCTTGTTCCATCCCTGTTCCTTCACACACTTCATGATATGCCCAATCAATGCCTTTTTAATCACCAGTTACGGCTGACGTTTGACAAAGTTAAAGTAGACCAATTCACATGTAAGAAAACATGATGAAATCAGGTCTAAGGACTATACTCTATAGTCGTAAATAAAACTCTCATGACACTTATGTAAATATCCTGTAGAGTTCTCATTAGTGGGTCATGTCCTATCCTGTGTTTTCTAACTCATATCTATGTGATTGACTTTAATACTCTTATTAATGACTCCATGAAACTCAATCATCAGTCACCTCACATACTAGTCTCACGCGGTTGTTAATGTCCCACTTTAACAACCTTGACCAGGGACCAACATAATTTATGTCATTTATTATTTATAGGGTTTCATGATCAAGTCACATACTTGATGACCTATAAAATGTCATAAATTACTTTCGGACTATTATTTAATAACCATAATTAAATAATACTGAAATCAGATTTCATTAACATAATCAAATTATGTTTACATGAACATCATATCATAACTAAAATCAACAACAACAACTCTCACTAAAATTAAGATCACATCTTAAGACATCTAGTGCCTTTAGCAGTAGTCTGACCGTCATTCGCTCTCGCTCAGCGTGTGTCGAAGGACACTGCGTCTTGTTAAGAGTAATGCCAATAGTCATTGGCATGAAGCCCTTCTTGGAATCATGCATACTGGTCCTGTGCAAGACCTTATCAATATAAGTATCTTGACACAATCCAATTAGCTTGTCCAATCTATCTCTATAGATTCTTATTCCAAGAATGTATACGGCTTCTCCCATATTTTTCATCGAAAAAAACTTTCGAGTCAAGTCTTAACAGACTGAAACAGTGGAACTTCATTTCGAGAAGCAGTATGTTATCAACATACAATACTAGAAATGCAACTGCGCTCCCACTAGTCATCTTGTAAAAACACGGTTCCTTTTCGTTTCTGATGAAGCCAAACCTTTTGACTGCTTCATCAAAAAAGAAGATTCCAACTCCGAGATGCTTACTTCAATCCATAAATGGATCGATGAAGCTTGCTAGGATCAATGAAACCTTCAGGTTATGTCATGTACACATCCTTTCCAGAATTCCATTAAGAAAACTGTTTTCACATCCATCTGCCAGATCTCATAATCATAATGAGGGGTGGTTGCTAGGAGAATCTGAATGGACTTAAGCATAGTGACTGGGGAATAGGTTTCTTCATAGTCAGTACCATGAATTTGCTTGAAACCTTTTGCCACCAACCTAGCTTTGTATATTTGAATATTACCATCCACGTCAACTTTTCTTCTTGAAAGTCCATTTACTCTCAATGGCTTTTACACCATCGGGTAAATCAACCCAAGTCAGACTTGGTTCCGTGACATGGATCCCATGATTCAGCGGCTTTTAGCCATTTTCGGAGCCAGGGCCCATCAATGCTTCTTCAAAATTTGCTGGCTCGTTACATTCAATGATCAACAGATCATGGCAATTGGTTACGAGAGATCCACATTTCTCGGGTTCGTGACGGATCCTTTCGGATCTACGAGCTTCAGGTTTGTGTAAAACTCGTGCACATATCTCATATATATAGACTTTTACCACGACCTAATGAACCTAGTTTTAAACCGTCATAAACCAAAATCAGTATTTTGGTTCGCGATCTATGACGATCGATACACCTTTGTGTCGATCGAAACTTCCCCAGAAACTCACCATTTGAATGTATATCGAATATACATTCATTAGATCCTTTTCAAACTTAAGGCACCACAGGTGCAGGTTCTACAACTCTTTGTAGATCCAACTGCTGCTCTTCCTCATTAGGTTGAGCAGTCTCCTGAGATTCTCGAATTTCTTCGAGTTGTACTTTACTCCCACTGTTCTTCCTGGAAGGAAAGTCTTTCTCAAGAAAACGCAGTTCCGAGCAACAAACGCTTTGTTCTCGGACCAGTTGTAAAAGTAATATGCCTTTGGTCTCTATAGGATAACCAACGAAGTAGCACTTATCGAATTTGGGTGTGAGCTTATCAGAGATTAAACGTTTAATATAAGCCTCACAACCCCAAATATTCATGAAAGACAAATTAGGAACATTTCCAGTCCGCATCTCATGTGGTGTCTTTGTAACTGATTTTAATGGAACCCTATTTAGTGTAAACGCAGACGTTTCTAGAGCGTAATCCCAGAAGGAAAGTGGAAGATCTGAGTGACTCATCATTGATCGAACAATATCTAATAAAGTTCGATTCCTTTTCTTATAAACTCCATTCCTTTGGAGCGTTTTTAGGAGGACTGAGTGATGTGTCAGGTTTTATCCCAATGTCTAACTGCAAGTGCACAGCAATGTGATTGTAGTATTCTAGGGTATCGAATCCACAAGGACTCTGAGCTACGATAGATAAGAACGTCAAGTAAAAACTAGGTGAGAAGTAATGTGATGAAAATAAAAGCAAAGCAGGAAAATAAACAGTAGCAAGATCGGTTTTGAAAGCAATAAACTAAAGCGCTAGGTCTAGGGCGTTCTCAGGAAATCAGCCAAGCAGATAAATTATTCAGTCAGGATCTAATTAAGCACAGTTCTAGAACTCAAAACACATATAAAATTAACCAACTTTCGTTGTGAGAATTCTCTAAGCCTAATTGTAGAAATCCAAATGTCTTTGTAATTCCTAACAGATTAAACCAGCTTTAATGATCAAGTTTGATATGTTAACAATTAAACTAAACCAAATTTCTTTGCGAGTAATTCAATTGCTCAATCTAAATAGTTCAGATTCTAAACCACACTTTCGTGTCAATCTAGCAACCTATGATCTAGATTCTAAATGATCAAGTTAGAACTAGCATTAAACACAATTTAGATTGAAGAACATCTATTGATATGAATCCTTAACCAAATTAAATATATCTAGCAAGTCATGAAATCCCTAGTGAGAATCCCTAAACCTAACTATGAATCTACTCAGACATAGATAATGAAAACATGATCAATGAATAAGTAAATTTCATATAATAAATTAAATAAGTAAAGGGGTTCGAAATCTTCTCCCAAAATAAGGTGTAGTACAGGATTAGATCAGCCCCAAAATCTCTAAACATCTCTTAGCTCTAAGTATGAAACCGTTGCTAAATTAAACACCAAAATCCATGTCCAAAGTACACCCCAATAAGGGAAGAGTACTGATAGAAAAAATAAAATGATACCCAGTGGGGAAAAATCAGTGCTAAGGAAGGGAAAATAGAAGTAAGGAACCAGAAGAAACAGTTGAGTGGTCAGATGCTAACAGAGTAAGAATCCATGTGTTCTTTGATCG
The DNA here is from genome assembly GCA_030180135.1 of Orychophragmus violaceus. NCBI lineage: Eukaryota > Viridiplantae > Streptophyta > Magnoliopsida > Brassicales > Brassicaceae > Orychophragmus > Orychophragmus violaceus. Next base: position 84,435,683 of record CM058231.1, read on the forward strand.
ATACCCCATAGGTGGACCGCACTTATTAGCTTATAGAAGTCAGTATGGTGAATTTGGATGCTCTGAATGTGATTGTGGAGTTTACTCAGGATAGTTGCTAAGTGTGGGGGAAGTATATGTTGGTCTTAATGTTTGCAGATTCATTTTCATGTGGCTTACTAAGGCGAATCTTAGTGTGGTACTCCTACGATGAAACGAGTTTCTGAAGTTTTCAAACTTCTTTTCCTGATCTTGGTTTTCTGTTTGCTTGAGGGCAAGCAAAAGCTAAGTGTGAGGGAGTTGATATACCATGGATTTTAGGGATTTTAGCCATGGTATATTTCTTACTTATCGAGTCTTTTTATTATGTTTTGGAGTCTTTCTAGTATGTTTACAGTTCTAGGCACGTTTGGAGCGGACTTGGATATTATGGCGCATTCTGGAGCTATTTGGAGCATTTGGCTGAGAGAGAGGAAGTCACTACCCATATCAGACATGTGTGTCGATCGACACACGATGTGCATCGATCGACACAGACGCGAGACAGACTTTTTTGGCGGTTTATTGAAGAATTTAGAAATTGCAACTTAAGACCAGAAGTTTCTCATAATTACAAAGAAGCCTCAGCCGAGTTTAGATCATTATATTAGGGTTTTTAAGCCATTGTTTAGGCGACGCTTTACTTACGCTTTCATACTTTGAGCTGAGAGTTTTTAGCTTTTTGGGGCTGATTTGAACCTGTATTGCTTCCTTCTTTTGGAGAAGATTTCCAACCCCTTTTTTTCTTTACTCTCTTTTATGCAATCTATTTATTTATTCATTATGTTTTCATCAATCATGTCTGAGTAGATTCATAGTTAGGTTTTTCTAACAGTTCCTAATCAGATTAGCAACCCTAGTATGAATTCAATAGCCTAGGATCTAGGGTTCAGATATATTGAATCTACAGATCTCGAAGTTACCTGGTGATTAGCAGCGGAAGAATTTGCAAGTAATCGAGATTCCTAGCGCCTCAAATGCTGCGCCTCTACTGGTATCTACACACACAAAAACTGAACAGGTGGGATACTAGTGCCTTCAGAGATCAGATCTCTCAAGAGGTCTCCAGTTTCTTTTGGTGGCTGTGAATTAGGTCAGATTGGGTGTAAAAGTCGACAATATATCTTATATATGTTGACTTATACCATGACCCGAATAACCAACGATTAAACTGAAGTTAATCTGGCCATTCGCGATCTGTGTCGATCGATGCACATTCTGTGTCGATCGACACTGCCTCAGAAACTCGATATTGAATGCATATCAAATATGCATTTATCAGATCATTACATTAATGATCAACCTCATATTCTATGTTCAGTTTGCTTAGGTGTGTGACCCTGTAGGATCATATAACACTTGCAATAAGTTCTAAACTCATTGATCATAAGTGGCTTCTAGCAAAGTATTATGATTACCCAGTATTATATGACTGTCTCATCTTGACAATACAACTCTCACTTAGAGCAAGTACAATAGATTTCAGGACATTCCCAACAATCTCCCACTTGTACTTGAATCATCTATTCCCATAATCCCTTTGTATCTATATCTCGATCTGGCATAAGGCAAGAAATGTGTCATCCTTATTAAGCTAGATCATGTTTATCGAATTCCGATTTATACTGATAAGACAAACGACTGACATTCACCTCGTTTGAGCGCGGCCACGCGTTTCCAATATCAAATCTTTGATAGGCCCTGAGATATTTGTCTCCTGTTATATAGGAGGTACAAATCCCATCTCGTTCCATCCATGTCTCTTACATGTTTTATGATACGCCCAATCAGTGTCTTTATAGTCACCAGTTACGGCTGACGTTTGACAAAGTAAAGACGGACCAATCCATATGTAAGAATCATGATGAACTCAGGTCTAAGGACTATACTCTATAGTCGTAATGAGAAACTCTTATGACACTCATGTAACCATCTTGTAGAGTTCTCATCAATGGGCCAAATCCGATCATGAGTTCTCCAACATATATCTATGTGATTGACTTTAATACTCTTATTAATGACTCCATGAAACTTAGTCATCAGTCACCCCACATACTAGTCTCACGCGGTTGTTAATGTCCCACTTTAACAACCTCGACCAGGGACCATTATAATTTATGTCATTTATTACTTATAGGGTTTCATGATCAAGTCACATACTTGATGACCTATAAAATGTCATAAATTACTTTGTGACTATTATTTAATAACACGATTAAATAATACCGATGTCAGTTTTCAATAACATAATCAAATTATGTTTATACGAACATCATATCATAACTAAAATTAACAACAATAACTCCCACTAAAATTAAGATAACATCTTAAGACATCTAATGCCTTTAGAAATAGTCTGACCCTCATTCGCTCTCGCTCAGCGTGTGTCTAAGGACACTGCGTCTTGCTAAGAGTAATACCAAGAGTCATTGGCATGAAGCCCTTCTTGGAATCATGCATACTGGACCTGTGCAAGACCTTATCACAATAAGTTTCTTGACACAATCCAATTAGCTTATCCAATCTATCTCTATAGATTCTTATTCCAAGAATGTATACAGCTTCTCCCACATTTTTCATCGAGAAACAACTTTCGAGTCAAGTCTTAACAGACAGAAACAATGGAACTTCATTTCCGAGAAGCAGTATGTTATCAACATACAATACTAGAAATGCAACTGCGCTCCCACGAGTCATCTTGTAAGAACATGGTTCCTCTTCGTTCCTGATGAAGTCAAACCTTTTGACTGCTTTATCAAAACGAAAATTCCAAATACGAGATGCTTGCTTTAATCCATAAATGGATTGATGAAGCTTGCATGTCTTCCTAGAAACATTAGGATCAATGAAAACATTTCAAGTTTTGTCATATACACATCCTTTTCTAGAATTCCATTAAGGAAAAGTGTTTTCACATCCATTTGCCCGTCCTCATAATCATAATGAGCGGCGGTTGCTAGGAGAATCCGAATGGACTCAAGCATAGTGACTGGGGAATAGGTTTCTTCATAGTCAATACCATGAATTTACTTGGAAACCTTTTTGCCACCAACCTAGCTTTGTATATCTGAATATTACCATTTTCGGAGTCAGGGCTCATCATTGCTTCTTCAAAATTCGCAGGCCCGTCACTTTCAATGATCAACACATCATGGCAATTGGTCACAAGAAATCCACATTTCTCGGGTTCGTGACGGATCCTTTCGGATCTGCGAGCTTCAGTTTTGCGTAAAAGTCACGCACATATCTCATATGTAGACTTTTACCACGACCTAATTAACCAAGATTTAAACTTTAGTTAATTAAGTCATAAACCAAAATCAATATTTGGGTTCGCGATCTGTGTCGATCGATACACCTTTTTGTCGATCGACACTTCTTCAGAAACTCGCCATTTGAATGTATATCGAATATACATTCACCAGATCCTTGCAAACCTCAGGCACCACAGTTGCAGGTTCTACAACTCTTTGTAGATCCAACTGCTGCTCTTCGTCATCAGGTTGAGCAGTCTCCTGTGATTCTCGAATTTCCTTGAGTTGTACTTTTACTCCCACTGTTCTTCCTGGAAAGAAAGTCTTTCTCAAGAAAACATAGTTCCGAGCAACAAACAATTTGTTCTAAGACCGGTTGTAAAAGTAACATGCCTTGGTTTCGTTAGGACAACCATTGAAGTAGCACTTATCTGATTTGGGTGCGAGCTTATCAGAGATTAAACGTTTTATATAAGTCTCACAACCCCAAATCTTCATGAAAGACAAATTAGGAACATTTCCAGTCCACATCTCATGTGGTGTCTTTGTAACGGATTTTTGATGGAACCCTATTTAGTGTAAACGCAGACGTTTCTAGAGCGTATTCCTAGAAGGATATTAGAAGATCTGAGTGACTCATCATTGATCGAACCATATCTAATAAAGTCCGGTTTAGGAGGTGTGAGTTGTGAAACAATTCCACAATCTCTCGGATGATCACTGAATTCTCACCTTGATTCTGTACTTCATTCTGGAACTCTTTGAACTTTTCAAAAGATTCTGATTCATGTCTCAATCACACCTACTGAAAATATCAGTAAAGGTAATGAAGTACTGAATGGTTTTCTCTAGCACTTGTGCTCATCGGGTCATACACATCCGTATGTATAAAGCCCAATAAGTCTCTGGCCCTTTCATTTTGTTCATTCGCGACCTGTGTCGATCGACGCACCTTTGTGTCGATCGACACTACCTTTTGTTGAAATGGGCCTCAGTCATTTTGCCTAATAAACAAGTTTCTCGTTTCTCACATGGTTCATAATCTAGTGAGCCCATAATTCCATCACTATGGAGCTTCTGAATCCCTTTCTCATTTATATGTCGCCCAAACGACAATGCCAGAGAAAATTCTGATTCGTTTCATTTGACTTGAATCTCTTGGTACTAATGTTATAGATAGGCACGTTTTTTTTTAGAACATAAAGTAAATTCTCTAATGGACTGCTACCAAAAAATATATCATTATAATCAGCTGAATAACACTTATTCTTAATTTGAAAACTAATATCTTTCTATATCAAAACAAGGAATATAAATAGTATTTCTGCTTATAGCAGGTACATAGTAGCAGTTCTTAAGTTCAAAACTAAGCCAAAAGGCAAAACAAATGAAATGTTCCTACGGCTAATGCAGCAACTCTTGCTTCATTTCCCACGGGTAGGTCCATTTGTCCTATCTCCAAAATCCTACTTTTGCTTAGGCCCTGCATATTTTCACAAAATATGAGCACTACAGCCGGTATCCAATACCCAATAACTAGAACCATAAGAAGTAACATTTACTTTTATAACATAAATACCTGAAGAAGAAGTCTCGTACATCTTCTTCATCTTCTCATAATCTTCCAGGAATTTATTGCAGTTTCTTTTCAAATGCCCATAACCATTACAATAATGGCACTTAACATCTTCAGAAGGACCATGTTTAACTTTAGGAACATGGCCAGACTCGCTTGGATTCACAATCGAGCTCGTCTTGCCATAACCTTTGTTCTTACCAAGTTTCTTAAACTTATTACCCTTATGTACCATAAAGACATTTGGGGTATCCTTCTTGATGTTAGGTTCAGCAGTCTTGAGCATCCCATGCAACTCAGTCAAAGTCTTTGTCAAGTTATTTATATTGTAGTTCATTACAAAATGATCATAGCTTGATGGCAGTGATTGCAGAATGATGTTAGTAGCCAACTCTTGGCTAATAGGACAATCCAGTTTTCTCTGGTTATCAATATAATCCATCATCTTAATGACATGAGGACTAACTGGTTCGTCCTTTGGTAGCTTGCACTCAATTAGAGACTTAACCGTCTGGTATCTCTGAGTTCGTGCCTGCTCCTGAAACATACTTTTCAGGTTAGTGATCATCTCTATTGGCGACTCCACGTTCTCGAATTGCTTCTGCAAATCCGAGTTCATGGTAGCCAACATGAGACAACATACATCGCCCACATCATTAGAATGCTTATCTCAAGCATCCTTTTCTGCCTGCCAGGCATTGGCTCGGTACATCTTAGGGAGAACTCTTTCAAGGACATAGTCCTTTTTCTCCTGTTTGAGAAAAATTCTCAAGTTCCGATTGTTGGAATTTCTAGGCCGTTTCTAATCATATTAGATAACCCTAGGAATTAATTCCGTGCCTAGGATCTAGGTTCCATACTTAGAGTCGATCTACGTTGCCAGATGTCGAATATACCTGATACGGTTTTGCAGCGGAAGATTGTCAGGAACTCGAGATCTGTAGCGCCTCAAATGCTGCGCCTCTACTGGTATCCACACGCACGCGCACTGGAACACCCGGGATGCTAGTACCGGAAGAGATCTTTATCTCTCGGATTATCTGCGTTTCTTTCTCTTGTCAGACTTGCCAATTGTTGTGCAAATTGTGTTTTTCATTCGTTCCACATATATCATATATATAGGCACGAGTGATACTCGACGTGTGTCGATCGATACAACATTTGTATCGATCGATGCAAAGTTAGTGTTTACCTAACTTCTGTCGTTGTCAACCTTTTGTATTGATCGAAACTAAAGCCTTTGTCGATCGACACACCTTGTGTCGATCGACACTGAAGCCTGTGACGATCGATACAACTTTCAGAAACATGTATAACAATTATACATTGGATCATTCCGATAATGATCAACCCTGTATGAACTTACAGTTTTCTTAGGTGTGTGACCCTGTAGGATCATCTAATACTAGCAATGAGTTCTAAACTCATAGATCATAAGTGGATTCTAGCAAAGCATTATGATCGTCTAGTATCACATGACTGTCTTATCTCGACAATACGACTCTCACTAGAATAAGTACAAGAATGATTTCAGGACATTCCCAACAATCTCCTACTTGTACTGGAATCATCTATTCCCATAATCCTTTTGTCTCAATATCTCGATCTGGCATGAGGCAAGATCTGTGTCATCCTTATTAAGCCAAGATCATGTTCATCGAACTTTGATTTATACCTCGTTTGAGTGTGGCCACACATTTCTCAGTACCAAATCTTCGATGGGCCCTGAGATATTTATCTCCTGTTATATAGGAGGGACAAATCCCATCTTGTTCCATCCCTGTTTCTTCACACACTTCATGATACGCCCAATCAATGCCTTTATAATCACCAGTTACTGCTGACGTTTGACAAAGTTAAAGCGGACCAATTCACATGTAAGAAAACATGATGAACTCAGGTCTAAGGACTATACTCTATAGTCGTAATGGAAACTCTCATGACACTTATATAACTATCCTGTAAAGTTTTCATTAGCGGGTCATGTCCGATCCTGTGTTCTCCAACACATATCTATGTGATTGACTTTAATACTCTTATTAATGACTCCATGAAACTTAGTCATCAGTCACCTCACAGACTAGTCTCTCGCGGTTGTTAATGTCCCACTTTAACAGCCTTGACCAAGGACCAGTTTAATTTATGTCATTTATCATTTATAGGGTTTCATGATCAAGTCACATACTTGATGACCTATAAAATGTCATAAATTACTTTGGGACTATTATTTAATAACCATTATTAAATAATATTGATGTCAGTTTTCAATAACATAATCAAATTATGTTTACACGAACATCATGTCATAACTAAAATCAACAACAATGACTCCCACTAAAATTAAGATCACATCTTAAGACATCTAATGCCTTTAGCAGCAGTCTGACCTTCATTCACTCTCGCTCAGCGTGTGTCGATAGACACTGCGTCTGGGTAAGAGTAATGCCAAGTGTCATTGGCATGAAGTCTTTCTTGGAATCATGCATACTGGATCTGTGCAAGACCTTATCACCATAAGTATTTTGACACAATCCAATTAGCTTGTTCAATCTATCTCTATAGATTCTCATTCCAAGAATGTATAAGGCTTCTCCCATATTTTTCATCGAAAAACAACTTTCGAGTCAAGTCTTAACAGACTGAAACAATGGAACTTCATTTCCGAGAAGCATTATGTTATCCACATACAATGCTAGAAATGTAACCACTAGTCATCTTGTAAACACACGGTTCCTTTTCGTTCCTGATGAAGTCAAACTTTTTGACTGCTTCACCAAAACGAAAATTCCAACTCCGAGATGCTTGCTTCAATCCATTAATGGATCGATGAAGCTTGCATACCTCCTAGCAGCATTAGGATCAATGAAAACATTTCAAGTTGTCTCATGTACACATCCTTTTCTAGAATTCCTTTAAAGAAAATTGTTTTCACATTCATCTGCCCGTCCTCATAATGAGCGACGGTTGCTAGGAGATTCCGAATGGACTCAAGCATAATGACTGGGGAATAGGTTTCTTCATAGTCAATACCATGAATTTACTTGAAACCTTTTGCCACCAACCTAGCTTTGTATATCTGAATATTGCCATTTTCGAGTCCTGGCCCATCATTTCTTCTTCAAAATTCGCAGGCCCGTCACTTTCAATGATCAACAGATCATGTCAATTGGTTATGAGAAATCCACATTTCTCGGGTTCGTGACGGATCCTTTCGGATTTGCGAGCTTCAGTTTTGCGTAAAAGTCGCGCACATATCTCATATGTAGACTTTTACCACGACCTAATTAACCAAGATTTAAACCGTAGTTAATTAAGTCATAAACCAAAATCAATATCTTGGTTCACGATCTGTGTCGATCGATACACCTTTGTGTCGATCGACACTTCCTCAGAAACTCGCCATTTGAAAGTATATCAAATATGCATTCACCAGATCCTTTGCAAACTTTAGGCACCACAGTTGCAGGTTCTACAACTCTTTGTAGATCCAACTACTACTCTTCCTCATCAGGTTGAGCAGTCTCCTGTGATTTTCGAATTTCTTCGAGTTGTACTTTACTCCTACTGTTCTTCTTGGGAAGAAAGTCTTTCTCAAGAAAACATAGTTCCAAGCAACAAACAATTTGTTCTCGGACCGGTTGTAAAAGTAACATGCCTTGGTTCCGTTAGGACAACTAATGAAGTAGCACTTATCTGATTTGGGTGCGATCTTATCAGAGATTAAACGTTTTACATAAGCCTCACAACCCCAAATCTTCATGAAAGACAAATCAGGAACATTTACAGTCCACATCTCATGTGGTGTCTCTGTAACTGATTTTGATGGAACCCTATTTATTGTAAACGCAGACGTATCTAGAGCGTATTCCTAGAAGTATATTGGAAGATCTGAGTGACTCATCATTGATCGAACCATATCTAATAAAATCCGATTCGGGAGGAGTGAGTTGTGAAACAATTCCACAATCTCTCGGATGATCACTGAATTCTTAGCTTAAGTATCCACCTCCACGATCTTATCGTAGAGCTTTAATTATTTTGCCAAGTTGATTTTGTACTTCATTCTGGAACTCTTTGAACTTTTCAAAAGATTCCGATTTATGTCTCATTAAATAGACATACCCATTCCTACTGAAAATATCAGTAAAGGTAATGAAGCACTGAAAATTTTCTTTAGCACTTGTGCTCATCAGGCCACACACATCCGTATGTATAAAGCCCAATAAGTCTCTGGCCCTTTCATTTTGTTCGTTCGCTGCCTGTGTCGATCGACGCACCTTTTGTGTCGATCGTTAATACCTTTTGTTGAAAGGGGCCTCAGTTGTTTTGCCTAATAAACAAGACTTGCGTTTCTCACATGATTCATAATCAAATGAGCCCAGAAGCCCATCACTATGGAGCTTCTGAATCTGTTTCTCATTTATGTGGCCCAAATGACAATGCCAGAGAAAAGTCTTATTCGTGTCATTTGACTTGAATCTCTTGGTACTAATGTTATAGATAGGCACGTTTTTGTTTTATAACATAAAATCCATTCTCTAATGGACCGCTACCATAAAACACATCATTGTAATCAAATGAATAACACTTATTCTTAATTTAAAAACTGATATCCTTTCATATCCAAACAAGGAATAGAAATAATGTTTCTGCTTATAGCAGATACATAGTAGCAGTTCTTAAAACCAAGCCAGAAGGCAAAACAAATGAAATGTTCCTACGGCTAATGCAGCAACTCTTGCTCCATTTCCCACGCGCAGGTCCACTTGTCCTATCTCCATAATCCTACTTTTGCTCAGGCCCTGCATATTTTCACAAAATATGAGTACCATAGCTGGTATCTAATACCCAATAAGTAGAATCATAAGAAGTAACATTTACTTCTATAACATAGTACCTGAAGAAGAAGTCTCGTACGTCTTCTTCAGCTTCTCATAATTTTGCAGGAATTTATTGCATTTTCTTTTCAAATGCCCATAACCATTACAATAATGTCACTTAACATCTTCAGAAGGACCAGGTTTAATCTTAGGAGCATGGCCAGACTCGCTTGGATTCACAATCAAACTCATCTTGCCATCACCTTTGTTCTTACCAAGTTTCTTAAACTTATTACCCTTTTGTACCATAAGGACATTTGGGGTGTCCTTCTTTATGTTAGGTTCAGCAGTCTTCAGCATCCCATGCAACTCAGTCAAAGTCTTTGTCAAGTTATTCATATTGTAATTCATTACAAAATGATCATAGCTTGACGGCAGTGACTGCAGAATGATGTCAGTAGCCAACTCTTGGCTAATGGGACAATCCAGTTTCCCCAGGTTATCAATATAACCCATCATCTTAATGACATGAGGACTAACTGGTCCGTCCTTTGGTAGCTTGCACTCAATTAGAGACTTAACGGTCTGGTATCTCTGAGTTCGTGTCTGCTCCTGAAACATACTTTTCAGGTTAGTGATCATCTCTATTGGCGACTCCATGTTCTGAAATTGCTTCTGCAAGTCCGAGTTCATGGTAGCCAACATGAGACAACACACATCGACCACATCATTAGAATGCTTATCCCAAGCATCCTTATCTGACTGCCAGGCATTGGCTCGGTACTTCTTAGGGAGAACTTTCACAAGGACATAGTCCTTTTTCTCCTGTTTGAGAACAAATCTCAAGTTCCGATACCATTCAAGAAAGTTGGATCCATTTAACTTGTCTTTCTCAAGGACGGATCGCAGGGAGAAATTGTTATGATGGTTTGTGCTAGACATATCTGAAAACAAGGAAGGTTTAGTTATGATGTTCAAGAAATGAGAAATCTTAAGTATTAAGAAAACTCGCATTATATTCAAACAATGTTTCCTCAGATGAAAATAATGATACAAGATCCATATTTCACTAAAATTGAGTGAGCCACTGGCTATCGCCCAAATTTTAGCTATCTAGGTAAGCAACTCTTTGCTAATTATATCCAATATAACTCTTGGTTGCATATTGACATCCTATGTCAAATCCACCCGATGTCTCTAGGCCCAAAACTATTTTGATAGCCCATTCAAGTAAACCAATCTCTTGAGCCATGTAATCGTTGATGCCTTGCACTGCAAGCCCATTAACACGATTACCTTCTGCCTTACTCATGTAATTGTGGACATCTCGCACTGCAAGTCTATCGCACAATTAAACGAGTCTTGACAGTTGACAGGATCGGGAAGACATCAACACTTGATATTTAGTTTGAGGAACAGAACTAATCGTTTAACGCACATCATATATGCATCCTTGAGGGTTTAAAGTTTATAAAACAACTAATCTAATTAGGTTTTTAATAATTCTAAGAAGTGGGTTTAAATCTGGTTTGGTTCTGTAATTGTAGGTTCAATAACCAAACAATATAATTCTGTGTCGATCGACGCTACATTAGTATCGATCGATGCAACATGCCAGAACCAATGCGATAACCGATCAATCAAATCGAACCGGCTTTGATAACCGGTCAGCATCGATCGATGCTACATTGGCATCGATCGTTACCAACCAAATCAAGCCAATCGCATTCAACCAGCTTAACCAGTCGCGGTGACTAATTCAATCAAATTGAACCAGTCGCATCACCTTTGTGTCGATCAATGCAACACTTGTGTCGATCGACACAATGCGACTTTCACCTTTTGTCGATCGATGCAACACTTGCAACGATCGACACAATGCGATTTGCAAGGCGACAAACTCAGGGTACGAACGACTAGAAACATTAGGCTCTGATACCATTGTTGGAATTTCTAGGCTGTTTCTAATCATATTAAATAACCCTAGGAATTAATTCCGAGCCTAGGATCTAGGTTCCATACTTAGAGTCGATCTACGTTGCCAGATGTTGAATATACCTGATACGGTTTTGCAGCGGAAGATTGTCAGGAACTCGAGATCTGTAGCGCCTAAAATGTTGCGCCTCTACTGGTATCCACACGCACGCGCACTGGAACACCCGGGATGCTAGTACCGGAAGAGATCTTTATCTCTCGGGTTATCTGCGTTTCTTTCTCTTGTCAGACTTGCCAATTGTTGTGCAAATTGTGTTTTTCATTCGTTCCACATATATCATATATAGGCACGAGTGATACTCGATGTGTGTCGATCGATACAACATTTGTATCGATCGATGAAAAGTTAGTGTTTACCTAACTTCTGTCGTTGTCAACCTTTTGTATCGATCGACACTAAAGACTTTGTCGATCGACACACCTTGTGTCGATCGACACTGAAGCCTGTGACGATCGATACTACTTTCAGAAAAACGTATAACAAATATACATTGGATCATTCCGATAATGATCAACCCTGTATGAACTTCCACTTTTCTTAGGTGTGTGACCCTGTAGGATCATCTAATACTAGCAATGAGTTCTAAACTCATAGATCATAAGTGGCTTCTAGCAAAACATTATGATCGTCTAGTATCACATGACTGTCTTATCTCGACAATACGACTCTCACTAGAGTAAGTACAAGAATGATTTCAGGACATTCCCAACAATCTCCTACTTGTACTGGAATCATCTATTCCATTAATCCTTTTGTCTCTATATCTCGATCTGGCATAAGGGAAGATCTGTGTCATCCTTATTAATCCAAGATCATGTTCATCGAACTCTGATTTATACTAACAAGACAAACGACTGACAATCACCTCGTTTGAGTGTGGCCACACATTTTTCAGTATCAAATCTTCGATGGGCCCTGAGATATTTATCTCCTGTTATATAGGAGGGACAAATCCCATCTTGTTCCATCCCTGTTTCTTCACACACTTCATGATACGCCCAATCAATGCCTTTATAATCACCAGTTACGGCTGACATTTGACAAAGTTAAAGCAGACCAATTCACATGTAAGAAAACATGATGAACTCAAGTCTAAGGACTATACTCTATAGTCGTAATGGAAACTCTCATGACACTTATATAACTATATTGTAGAGTTTTAATTAGCGGGTCATGTCCGATCCTGTGTTCTCCAACACATATCTATGTGATTGACTTTAATACACTTATTAATGACTCCATGAAACTTAGTCATCAGTCACCTCACAGACTAGTCTCTCGCGGTTGTTTGATAGGTCAGGTTTTAACCCTATTCTAACTGCAAGTGCACAGTGATGTAATTGTAGTACTTAGGGTATCGAAATCCACAGGGACTCTGGGCAACGATAGATTTAAGAACGATCGAGTTAAACTAGGAGAAAGTATGTGAGAAACTAAAAGGCAATGCAATAAAGTAAACCAGACGAGTTTGTGAGCAAGAAAGCGAAGGCGTTAAGTCTAGGGAGTTCTCAGGAAATCAAGAACACGAGCAATCAATCAATCGGGATCTAATTAGGAACTGTTCTAGAACTCAAACACGTATATAGAATTAACCAACTGTCGTTGCGAGAATTCTCTAAGTCTAAGTGCAGCAATCCAAATTCCTTTGCAATTACTAACAGATTAAACCAGCTTTAATTCCAAGTTCAATATGTTCACAATTAAACTAAACCAAATTCCTTTGCGAGTAATTCAATTGCTCATCTAGGTTCTTTCTAGCTAATCAACCAACTGTCGTTGTATCAATCAACCTAACATCATAAATCTTGGTAGCTAATTCAGATTAAGCATTAAGAACAATCCTAGATGAAGAACTAACAGATATGAATCCCTATAGATTGATTAACCTATAATTCCATGAAATCCCTAATGAGAATCCCTAAACTTAACAGGTAATCTACTCAGACATGATCATCGGAACAGAAAACATCATGAATAGAAAACCAAATATTATAAAATCAAATAAAGAACTGGGGTTCAAAATCCTCTCTCTTTCGAGATCAGGATCAGCCCCTAACTCTCTCTCTGAGAATAAAATAAGACTTAGTAAAAGCGTAGCCTAAACAATGGCTTAAAACCCTAATATAATGGTCTAAAGTCGGCTGGGGCTTCCTTGTAAATATCACGAACTTCTGGGCTTTGTTGCAATTTCCAAACTCTTCTCATTAAACCGCCGAGAGCTTCTGCGTCGACCTTGCATCGATCGTTGCCACAAGTGTGTCGATCGATGCAGGTCTGTGAATTCGACAGTGAAGTCCATCTCTCGGGTTAAATCTCCAAAATGCTCCAAAATGCTCCAATAACTCCAATTCCGCTCCAAATGAGTCTAGACATGTAAACATAACTATAACACTCCAAAACATAATAAAAGACTCGATAAATAAGATATATACCATGTCTAAAATCCCTAAAATCCATGGTATATCAACTCCCCCACACTTAGCTCTTGCTTGCCCTCAAGCAAGTAAATGACCAAAACATGGTGAAGAGGTTTGAAAACTTTCAGAAACTCTTTTCATCTTAGAAGCAACATCACTCAGATTCCCCTTAGTAATCCACATGAAAGATTTCACCTGCAGACATCAAGACCAACATATACTTCCCCCACATTTAGCAACTGTCCTAAGTAAACTCCACAATCACATTCACGCATTCAAATTCACCCTACTGACTTCTGCAAGTATTTAAGTGCGGTCTCACCTAAGGAGTATCGATCAAAGGGCACATGGACTCTTACCTTGTCAGCTCTAGACCACCATACTATCTTTCTTTGGTCCCTTTCTTCTCTTTTCCCTTCCTTAGAATTCTGGTTTTTTCCCATTGGGTATCATTTTTTTTTATCAGTGCTCTTCCCGTTAAGGGGTGTACTTTGGACACATTCCATGGATGCACAGGAGATGATAGTTGTAGCTACCACTCCCATGACCACTTCGGAGCTACTAGCTCATCCTCAATTTATTATAATTTTTTTTTTACTTTATGGAAGGGGAGAAGGGAACCAAATAGGACAGGTTTACGGGCTATGTCAGAACTAACAAAGGAATCCGACACAAGGTATTCCAAGCCCTTAGGTGAGAAAATTAAGTCAGTATTAAGGTTGAAGTCACTAAAAGGATCCTCTGATACCTGAAGTGATGTGGGTGTTCTCAGTAGGCTGATCCGTGTCTGGGTTTTCTAATAGTCATAGATAATCTGCAACTTCATCCCAATGGTTACTTAAGTTCCTGCAAGTGCTGTTAATCTTCTCAAAAATTCACTGTTTCCTACTTAAACTGGTTTTGACTCAATAAAACAAAAATTTGAAAAACAGGACTGATTCTAAGAAAACAAAAGCGTGCGTCAGTAGCTCCTCCCCCACACTTAAAACACACTGTCCCCAGTAGTGTCAAGCTTAGGGTCGGCGAGAAAATAAATCAAATTGAAACAATCCGAAAAGTTGCAGAACACTTACTTGTCGTTGCCCTACGTCGATCGATGCACAATATGTGTCGATCGATGCACAATATGTGTCGATCGATGCAAGGCAAATTCTGCTCGCGGTTATGTGAATAACCGATGTCTAAACCGCAATCATATCGGTTAACCGTGAATCGCAATTGCATCGACCGATGAACAAGATGTGTCGATCGATGCAATGCGATTCTGTCTGTTTCTCACGCCTTTGAACACACTTAAACAGAAAAATCAAAACACCAAAATCAAAAAAAAAAATGAAAATAAAACGAACCTAACAGTGGGTTGCCTCCCACTCAGCGCTTGTTTAAAGTCAGTAGCTTGACTATTGTAAGAGATCAGATTCAGGGCGGTTTCAACAGAGACTTTGAGTGTCTCTGTGAATATCTCTTCATCCAAGGAGGTGTATATGCTTTCAGATCATGAGGTCTCCCAAGGAAAGAGGGAGTAGAAGCAGGGCGGGAGCGAAGCTTGGGTGGGATACTGCGTTTTCCTGCATTCAAAGCAATGCAGTCATGAGATTTAAGCTTAGATGATTTGTACCTTACCTTTGGTGCAGATCTGATGTCTGGAGCTTACTGCTTATGACTAGTTGCAGGCACAGAAGATGTTAGAGCAGGTTCAAGAGGAACCGCCATCTTCTTCTCTCCACTATCAGATACTGTAGTTCCACCAATCTGAACTTCTTCTTTCAAATGACTATCAGCGGATATCATCTTTTTTGCATGAACTCGCGAAGCTTCAACTGGTGGGGTTTCATTCAGCTCCTTATCTATCACTTTCATGCTGTTGGCCACTTCTAGCTCCTGTTTAGACGGTTTAGGAACCTTAGGATATGGTACAATGGGCTTGTAGACTCGTTATGGGACTGTTGCAGGCTTCTGGTCTCGTCTGCGATCTGTGTCGATTGATGCAGTAGGCGTGTCGATCGACACATGGCGATTATGCTCAATTCCATCACACGGATCGGGATTGCAATGATCGATGCACAAGTTGTGTCGATCGATGCTTGTCTCAGACAGACAATAATCATCCAGAAAATCCGAGATTATGCTCTCTTCTTCTCCTAGCAACTCTCTTTCATCTCTTATGGTCACAACTTTGATGTACAGCTTCTGTTCAGCTTTCCTAGCTTCATTATGCCTTTGTATTGCTTGAGATGTCTGTTGGATTTGAACATCCAGCTTCTTCACATGTGTGCTCAAAGATTCATACTTCTCGTTCAGATCTTCATGCAATGAATCTATCCTTGAGTTGAAGGACACAATGATCTGTTGTTCTCCCTCAAAAAACTGCTCCATCATAGCTTCCAATTTGCTCTTATGTGTAGGTGCAGGCGGTGCTTGGCAAGAAGAAACACCATAGTTGCTCGAGAAGGAGTTACTCTGTTGCTGGAAGGGTCTCTGAAAAGCAGATTCCTGACTGTAGAATTCATTCCTTCCAACGCAGTTGATAGCTCTTTGCGCATACTTTCCAAGTACAAGACTATGCAGAGAGTCTACTTTGCTCTTTATCCCAGCTATCTGCGAGCTGTCAATCCCTGGACTGAGAAAATCATACATCTTCCTTACGATTTGTGTCGATCGATGCAAGAGAAGCGTTGATCGATGCAAGCGCGATGATGTGACGATCGACACACAGAACAGTGTCTATCGTTGCAGGGCGATTACAGGCGTACCTGAAACGCAAGAACAGAAAAATAAAAAATTAGTAACAAAAAAGAAAAACGAAAAAAACCTAGTCTAAACCCTAAGTTCAAATCTATCGAAGACTCAAAAGAGTCCCCGGCAACGGCGCCAAAAACTTGATAGGTCAGGTTTTAACCCTATTCTATTTGCAAGTGCACAGTGATGTAATTGTAGTACTTAGGGTATCGAAATACACAGGGACTCTGGGCAACGATAGATTTAAGAACGATCGAGTTAAACTAGGAGAAAGTATGTGAGAAACAAAAAGGCAATGCAATAAAGTAAATCAGACGAGTTTGTGAGCAAGAAAGCGAAGGCGTTAAGTCTAGGGAGTTCTCAGGAAATCAGGAACACAAGCAATCAATCAATCGGGATCTAATTAAGAACTGTTCTAGAACTCAAACACATATATAGAATTAACCAACTGTCGTTGCGAGAATTCTCTAAGTCTAAGTGCAGCAATCCAAATTCCTTTGCAATTACTAACAGATTAAACCGGCTTTAATTCCAAGTTCAATATGTTCACAATTAAACTAAACCAAATTACTTTGCGAGTAATTCAATTGCTCATCTAGGTTCTTTCTAGCTAATCAACCAACTGTCGTTGTATCAATCAACCTAACATCATAAATCTGGGTAGCTAATTCAGATTAAGCAGTAAGAACAATCCTAGATGAAGAACTAACAGATATGAATCCCTACAGATTGATTAACCTATAATTCCATGAAATCACTAATGAGAATCCCTAAACTTAACAGGTAATCTACTCAGACATGATAATCGGAACAGAAAACATCATGAATAGAAAACCAAATATTATAAAATCAAATAAAGAACTGGGGTTCAAAATCCTCTCTCTTTCGAGATCAGGATCAACCCCTAACTCTCTCTCTGAGAATAAAATAAGACTTAGTAAAAGCATAGCCTAAACAATGGCTTAAAAACCCTAATATAATGGTCTAAAGTCGGCTGGGGCTTCCTTGTAAATATCACGAACTTATGGGCTTTGTTGCGATTTCCAAACTCTTCTAATTAAACCGCCGAGAGCGTCTGCGTCGACCTTGCATCGATCGTTGCCACAAGTGTGCCGATCGATGCAGGTCTGTGAATTCGACAGTGAAGTCCATCTCTCGGGTTAAATCTCCAAAATGCTCCAGAATGCTCCAATAACTCCAATTCCGCTCCAAATGAGTCTAGACCTCTGAACATAACTAAAAGACTCCAAAACATAATAAAAGACTCGATAAATAAGATATATACCATGGCTAAAATCCCTAAAATCCATGGTATATCATTGTTAATGTCCCACTTTAACAACCTTGACCAGGGACCAACTTAATTTATGTCATTTATCATTTATAGGGTTTCATGATCAAGACACATACTTGATGACCTATAAAATTTCATAAATTACCTTTGGACTATTATTTAATAACCATTATTAAATAATACTGATGTCAGTTTTCAATAACATAATCAAATTATGTTTACACGAACATCATGTCATAACTAAAATCAACAACAATGACTCCCACTAAAATTAAGACCACATCTTAAGACATCTAATGCCTTTAGCAGCAGTCTGACCTTCATTCACTCTCACTCAGCGTGTGTCGATAGACACTGCGTCTTGCTAAGAGTAATGCCAAGTGTCATTGGCATGAAGTCTTTCTTGCAATCATGCATACTGGATCTGTGCAAGACCTTATCACCATAAGTATCTTGACACAATCCAATTAGCTTGTTCAATCTATCTCTATAGATTCTCATTCCAAGAATGTATACGGCTTCTCCCATATTTTCATCGAAAACAACTTTCGAGTCAAGTCTTAACAGACTGAAACAATGGAACTTCATTTCCGAGAAGCATTATGTTATCAACATACAATGCTAGAAATGCAACTGCGCTCCCTCTAGTAATCTTGTAAACACACGGTTCCTTTTCGTTCCTGATGAAGTCAAACCTTTTAACTGCTTCACCAAAACGAAAAATTCCAACTCCGAGATGCTCGCTTCAATCCATTAATGGATCGATGAAGCTTGCATACCTCCTAGAAGCATTAGGATCAATGAAAACATTTCAAGTTGTGTCATGTACACATCCTTTTCTAGAATTCCTTTAAGGAAAATTGTTTTCACATCCATCTGCCCGTCCTCATAATGAGCGACGGTTGCTAGGAGATTCCGAATGGACTCAAGCATAATGACTGGGGAATAGGTTTCTTCATAGTCAATACCATGAATTTACTTGAAACCTTTTGCCACCAACCTAGCTTTGTATATCTGAATATTGCCATTTTCGGAGTCCTGGCCCATCATTGCTTCTTCAAAATTCGCAGGACCGTCACTTTCAATGATCAACAGATCATGGCAATTGGTTACGAGAAATCCACATTTCTCGGGTTCATGACGGATTCTTTCGGATTTGCGAGCTTCAGTTTTGCGTAAAAGTCACGCACATATCTCATATGTAGACTTTTACCACGACCTAATTAACCAAGATTTAAACCGTAGTTAATTAAGTCATAAACCAAAATCAATATCTTGGTTCACGATCTGTGTCGATCGATACACCTTTGTGTCGATCGACACTTCCTCAGAAACTCGCCATTTGAAAGTATATCAAATATGCATTCACCAGATCTTTGCAAACTTTAGGCACCACAGTTGCAGGTTCTACTACTCTTTGTAGATCCAACTACTACTCTTCCTCATCAGGTTGAGCAGTCTCCTGTGATTTTCGAATTTCTTCGAGTTGTACTTTACTCCTACTGTTCTTCTTGGAAAGAAAGTCTTTCTCAAGAAAACATAGTTCCAAGCAACAAACAATTTGTTCTCGGACCGGTTGTATAAGTAACATGCCTTGGTTCCATTAGGACAACCAACGAAGTAGCACTTATCAGATTTGGGTGCGAGCTTATCAGAGATTAAACGTTTTACATAAGCCTCACAACCCCAAATCTTCATGAAAGACAAATCATGAACATTTACAGTCCACATCTCATGTGGTGTCTCTGTAACTGATTTTGATGTAACCCTATTTATTGTAAACGCAGACGTATCTATAACGTATTCCTAGAAATATATTGGAAGATCTGAGTGACTCATCATTGATCGAACCATATCTAATAAAATCCGATTCAGGAGGAGTGAGTTGTGAAACAATTCCACAATCTCTCGGATGATCATATATATAGGCACGAGTGATGTGTGTCGATCGATAAAACATTTGTATCGATCGATGCAAAGTTAGTGTTTACCTAACTTCTGTCGTTGTCAACCTTTTGTATCGATTGATACTAAAGCCTTTGTCGATCGACACACCTTGTGTCGATCGACACTAAAGCCTGTGACGATCGATACTACTTTCAGAAACGCGTATAACAATTATACATTGGATCATTCCGATAATGATCAACCCTGTATGAACTTCCAGTTTGCTTAGGTGTGTGACCCTGTAGGATCATCTAATACTAGCAATGAGTTCTAAACTCATAGATCATAAGTGGCTTCTAGCAAAGCATTATGATCGTCTAGTATCACATGACTGTCTTATCTCGACAATACGACTCTCGCTATAGTAAGTACAAGAATGATTTCAGGACATTCCCAACACCGATACCATTCAAGAAAGTTGGATCCATTTAACTTGTCCTTCTCAAGGACGGATCGCAGGGAGAAATTGTTATGATGGTTTGTGCAAGACATAACTGAAAACAAGGGAGGTTTAGTTATGATGTTCAAGAAATGAGAAATCTTAACTATTAAGAAGACTCGCATTATATTCAAACAATGTTTCCTTAAATGAATATAATGATCCAAGACCCATACTTCACTAAACTTGAGTGAGCTACTGGCTATCACCCAAATTTTAGCTATCTAGGTAAGCAACAACTTTGCTAGTTATATCCAATATAACTCTTGGTTTTGGATTGACATCTCATGTCCAATCCACCTGATGTCTCTGAGTCCAAAACGATTTTGATGGCCCAGTCAAGTAAACCAATCTCTTAAGTCATGTAATTGTTGATGTCTTGCACTGCAAGTCCATCAACACGATTACCTCCTGCCTTACTCATGTAATTGTGGACATCTCGCATTGCAAGTCTATAGCACAATGAAATGAATCTTGACAGTTGACATTTGGTTGAGGAACGGAACCTTTAAAACGTTTAGTTTTATTATGTTTTAATTCTTTTAATTAAAATGATTTATCTTGTTCTGGTCCTGTGATTTCAGGTTCAATAACCTAAATCAGCGGATCTTGTGTCGACCGACAGTACTTTAGAGTCGATCGATGCAGATTAACCAAAACCAATTTGCGATGACCGATCAATCCAATTGATCCGGTTTTACGATAACCGGTCTGTGTCGATCGACACTACATTAGTGTCGGTCGATGCTGACCTTATCAACTCAATCGCAATAAATCGATTTAGCGGTTTAACCAAGTTAGCTAACCGGTCGAATCCAATTGAACCGATTAACCTGACCGTAAGGTCTGTGTCGACCGACACAACTCTTGTGTCGATCGTCACAGTTAGGTTAAACCTAAGTTTTATTCGGGTTATCCTTATGTGTCGATCGACACCGGATTGGCATTGATCGACACAGTGCGATAAACCCTAATCGTTTTCAGCAAAAAACCTAAACTAGATTACTTTGATTAAAACGAGTTTTAGCATGCCTGTATCAACTATACAGTGATCTAGATTCAACTAATCTAATCAACATGCTACTGATTCAATAGAACCCTAAGGCTCTGATACCTCTGTAGGTATTTCTAGCAGTTCCTAATCAGATTAGCAACCCTAGTATGAATTCCATAGCCTAGGATCTAGGGTTCAGATATGTTGAATCTACAGATCTCGAAGTTACCTGGTGATTAGCAGCGGAAGAATTTGCAAGTAATCGAGATTCCTAGCGCCTCAAATGCTGCGCCTCTACTGGTATCCACACGCACACAAACTAAACAGGTGGGATGCTAGTGCCTTCAGAGATCAGATCTCTCAAGAGGTCTCCAGTTTCTTTTGGTGGCTGTGAATTAGGTCAGATTGGGTGTAAAAGTCGACCATATATCTTATATATATTGACTTATACCATGACCCGAATAACCAACGATTAAACCGAAGTTAATCTGGCCATTCGCGATCTGTGTCGATCAATGCACATCTGTGTCGATCGACACTCCCTCAGAAACTCGATATTGAATGCATATCAAATATGCATTTATCAGATCATTACATTAATGATCAACCTCATATTCTATGTTCAGTTTGCTTAGGTGTGTGACCCTGTAGGATCATATAACACTAGCAATAAGTTCTAAACTCATTGATCATAAGTGGCTTCTAGCAAAGCATTATGATTGCCCAGTATTATATGACTGTCTCATCTCGACAATACAACTCTCACTTAGAGCAAGTACAATAGATTTCAGGACATTCCCGACAAAATTGACACGAAAGTGTGGTCTAGAATCTGAACTATTTAGGTTGAGCAATTCAATTACTCGCAAAGAAATTTGGTTTAATTGAATTGTGAACTTATCGAACTTGCACGTAAGGCTAGTTTAATTTGTTAGGAATTGCAAAGAAATTTGGGTTTCTGCTATTACACTTAGAGAATTCTCGCAACGAAAGTTTGTTAGTTCTATATTCGTGTTTGAGTTCTAGAACTGAGATTAATTTGATCATGACTAATTATCTGATCCACGTGTCTGATTCCTGAGAACTCCCTAGACTTAGTGCCTGTAGTTGATTTCTTACAAACCACTCCTGCTACTTGATTTACTTTTCTGCTTGCTATTTAGTTTCTCATTACTTTCTCCTAGCTTAACTTGACCGTTCTAAAATCTATCGTAAGGTCTAGAGTCTATGTGGATTTGATACCCTACATACTACTTATCACGACTGTGCACTTATAGTATTAACTCTAGGGATAAAACTCTGAGCATATCAGCTATGAACATGTCAGCTTCGTCAGCCAGAGTTTTTATCCCTGTCCGCAGCGGATGTCGACGGACAGCAGTGTTGATGTCGACCGACATCGTCCCCAATCGGCCAAGCAATGTCGAGCGTGATCGATTATCGTCATCTTCTTCGTGTCGAGTGCCAACCGACATGGGGTTAGTGTCGACCGACACTGACTCTGCAACCCGTGTAGAATGTAGTGAACTGGCATAAACATCCTGAAAACTTGTCTCGATTTTGTAGATGTTCTCTTCTGGCAGAGAATCATCTATTGGAACATCCTCATCGATCCTAATCCAAGACAAGTGATCATCAACACCATTTTCTACTCCTTTCTTGTCTCTCACCTCTATGTGAAATTCTTGGATCAATAGAATCCATCTCAACAGCCTTGGCTTAGCATCCTTCATCTGCATCAGATACTTAAGCGCATAATGATCAGTATGTATAACCAACTTGGAACCAATCAGGTAGGAACGAAACTTCTCAACTGCAAACACAACTGCTAATAGTTCCTTCTCAATGGTTGCATAGTTCCTTTGAGCTTCATCAAGGGTTCTACTGGCATAATAGATTGCATGGAGCTTCTTGTCCTTCTTCTGCCCAAGCACAGCTCCTACTGCATAATCACTAGCATCACACATTACCTCAAAAGGAAGACTCCAATCTGGAGTTGCACAATTGAAGCAGAATGGAAGCTCTGATAGAGCGGGTGCTGGACGGTCAGACAAAAATCACTGTGAACTTCAAGAAGAAGATAGATGCTGTGTATGAAGATCTGAATGGGAAGTTTGAATTCTTGAGTACACATGTGAAGCAGCTAGATGTTCAAGGTGCTCAGACTGCTGCAGCTGTAAAAAGAGAGGATGAATTCCTTCCAGGGAGAACTGAGCATAACCCAAGGCTACATGTCAATGCTATCCATGTCCAGCATGAAGAAGAGGTTGTTCCACAACTGATTGGAGGAAATTTGGAGGCTGTATTCGTGAGCTGCAGAAATGAGAAACACGTTTTGAAACTGCAGATTTAGTGTCGGTCGACACCCCTCTTAGTGTCGGTCGACACGGAGTTCTGACGGCAATTTCGAGTCCTCATGACAAACGGAAATCGACCATGGTCGACACTGAAGGTCGACATGAATTCAATGTCGACCGACACCCACTTTGCGTTGGTCGACGCTACAGTCGGGCAGACCAATTTTGCCCAAATCTGATTTTTTGCTAAGGAAAGGTCTACAAACCTCCTATACCATTCCCAAGAGTTCCTATAAAGTCTAAACATGAGCAGAATGCGGTCAAATGCATGGTGGTGATGGATAAGAAGCTGAACGAAACCCCACCAGCAGATGCTTTGCGAGTTCATCCTTGTGTGAAGAGATATACGAAGAAGATGGTCTCCACTAATGGTCATTTGAAAGAGGGGGTGATGATGGTATGTAAGCGAGTCAGTTCTGTGTTACTGGATCAGATTTCGGAGAAGCTTCCAGATCCAGGAGTCTTTACGCTAGACTGCTCTATCTTCGAGAATAGCTTCAAGCACTCTTTATGCGACTTGGGAGCTAGTGAGAACCTCATGCCATACTCTGTGGCTGAGAGACTGGGATTGACTGATTTCCCGCAAACTAGGATCTCTCTAATCCTAGCTGATCGATCGAATAGGATTCCAGAAAGAGTTCTTGAGGACATCCCTATCAAAGTTGGGAACTACTTGATTCCAACAGACTTCTTGGTGCTGAAATATGATATGGAACAGGATGATCCTCTGATACTTGGCAGATCGTTCTTAGCTACAGCTGGAGCAGTGATTGATGTGAGGCATGGCCTGATTGATCTCCACCTGGGAGATAAGCCTCTGCACTTCAAGATGGATAAGCTGCAAAAACCCACAATTGATGGTCAAGCCTTCAAAGTTCAGATGGAACAAAAAGCTCAGATTTGTGAGGCTACAATGTCTGATAGTGGAGAGAAGAAGATGATGGTTCCTCAGGAATCTACTTTAACATCTTCAGAACCTGCAACGGCTCATAAGCAGAAAGCTCCAAACATCAGACATCCACCAAATCGAAGGTATGCATCCTCTTAACTCAATCCTCCTAACCGCATTTATGTGAATGCAGGAAAACGATATATCCCACCCTAGCTTAAATCCCACCCTGGATCTATTCCTTCTTTCCTTGGGAGATCTCATGATCATAATGCCTATACACCACCTTGGATGAAGAGACATTCAGTGAGACACTCCAAGTCTCTGTTGAAACCCCCATGAGTCTGATCTCTTCCCATAGTCAAGCTAATGACTAAAAACAAGCGCTGAGTGGGAGGAAACCCACTGTTGGGACAATTTTTCTTTTCTTTTTGGTTTTAGGATTTTGTTTCTTTGATTTTTCTGGTTTTTGGTGTTTCAGAACGTGATGAACGGGTTTGCAGACAGCAGTGTCGATCGACACCGAACTAGTGTCGGTCGACACCAAACTCTAAAACACGGACCGTAATCGAGGACGCTCGATTTGGATTAGATTAGTGTCGACCTAAGCCTCGTGTCGTTCGACACTGGCTGTGTGTCGGTCGACACTAACCGCGACTGCAGGTAAGGTTTCTGATTTTCCGATCTTTTCGTGGATTTATACCTTGTTCTCCCGAACCCAAGCTGCGATAACACTGAGGACAGTTTTGTTTAAGTGTGGGGGAGGTAGTTACTGACCACCGTTTGCTTTGTTTTCTTAGAGCCAGTCCCATGTTTTCACTAGTTTTCAAAATTGTTTTATTGAGTCAAACTTGTATGAAACTATGATTTTTCGAGGAAATTTGTCGCCAGAACAGGAACTAAGTGACCATTGGACAGACTTGCATGAACTCTATGACTATTAGAAAACCCCAAACGGATCAGCTTACCAAGGACACCCATATCTAACCAGGTATTCAGAGGATCCATCACTAGTCTCGCACTTAATATTGACTTAAATTTCTCGCTTAGGGGCTTGGTAATCTTTGGACCGGATTCCTTTGATGTGTTTGGCACAGCCTGTGATCCTGTCTAAAGTATGGTTTCTGATTTCCCCTCCCTTTAAAGTTAAAAAAAAAAGAGAGATAAAAACCGAGGATAAGCTAGTAGCTTCGAAGTGGTCACGGGAGTGGTAGAGACCCCTATTACCTCCTGTGTATCCATGGAAAGATCCAAAGTTAAACCCCAATAAAAAGGGAAGAGCACTGATAGAAAAAATAAAATGATACCCAGTGGAGAAAAAACAGTGCTAAGGGAGAAAGGGAAAAGAAAGAAACCAGAAACCGATAGTTTGGTGATCAGTTACCGAATAGGTTGAGTCCATGTGTCCTTTGATTCGATACTCTCTCTGTGAGACTGCACCTAATTGTATACAGAGGCTAGTGTGGTGAACTTGAATGTCCTAACTTGATTGTGGAGTTTACTTGGGACAGTTGATAAGTGTGGGGGTAGTATATTGTGGTCTTGAGTTCTTTAGGAGTGTTTTCAGTGGCTTACTAAGTTAATGTGAATACGAAAGTTCCTAAGACGAAATGAGTTTCAAAGTTTTCAAACCTCTTTCTTATGCTTTCGCTCTTTATTTGCTTGAGGGCAAGCAAGAGCTAAGTATGGGGGAGTTGATATATCATGGTTTTTATAGGTTTTCAACCATGATATTTGTGTATATATTGAGTCTTTAACCTTGTATTTGGAGTCTTTAGAGTCCTTTGCAGGTTTAGGTCGTTTGGAGCTTATCTGGACATTCTGGGAGCTTTTGGAGTGATTTGGCAGCATACATAGATTTTACAGAGTTCACTGGGTGCGTCTGCACTGAGTGTCGCTTGACACTAAGCTTAGTGTCGCCTGACGCCACTAAAGAACGAAATTCCTGCGCGTCAAAAATACAGCTTTTGGAGAATTGCAAGATTTAGCCAAAAGTTTTCCATATTTACAGAAAGGCCCAAAACGTGTTTTAGCTATTAATTAGGGTTTACAGCCACTTGTTAGGCTAAGTTTCATTCTACACTTTGTTCTAGAGAGATTAGGAGATTTGGGGTCTGGTCTCTTGCTCGAGAGAGAAGAGATTTCGAACCCCTGTTCTTATTCTTTTGGTTTTATATGATTATTACTTTGATTATGTCTTTTGTTATGATTGATATGTCTGAGTAATTATCTTGTTAGATTTAGGGATTCTCATAAAGGTTTTATGTTTTCTTGATACTGATTGATTAGGATTCACCTTCTTATCGTTCATCACCTAAGTTGTTCTTAACACTGATTTCTGACAATAGCACGAGAGTGTGAGTTATAATCAGATCTGAGATAATTAGCAATAGCACGAGAATGTGAGTTATAATCTGAACGAACTTAGAGTGAGCAATTTAACTAGGTACAAAGAGATTTGGTATAGGGAAATTGTGAACCGATAGAACATGTTCTTAATGCTTGTTTATAACTCTAGGATCGCAAAGAGATTTGGATCACTAGGTTGCTAGATATGGAAATAATCTCAGCGAGAGTTGGATTATTTATCATTTTGTTTCTAGTTCTTGAACTGTGCTTAACCTGAATCATGTTAGTTAAGTGTGTAGCATCGCATGATTCCTGAGAACTTCCCTAAGTCTAGCACCTTCGCTTATTGATCACTTTACTCACTTACCTTGCTGTCTTATTTACTACTTTTCACTTCGTTTCGCTTAGCTTAATTCGATTACTTATAATCTATCGTGTGACCGAGAGTCTCTGTGGGATTCGATACCTTTTATACCACAATCACATAACTGTGCACTTGCAGTAGAATAAGTTAAAACTTTACAACCTATCATCAACCCAAAAGAAACATGACAAATTGACTCAAACAAAATCAAAGCTGACTCAAGAAAAGTAATAAGGTAACGAAAAACAAACTCAGAGAAATGTTAGGATCACAGAGGAACTAAGAATCAGAATCATCGTCGTCTGCCCCTGGTGGTGTAGGTGATCTCTGACGTCTGCGACCGTGAGAAGGACAAACGCAGGTGCAGCTGAAAGCTCTAGCAATGCCACCCCAAAGCGATTGGACGGTGTCTACCAAATACTTCATGTGTGGATCTGCTTCGTAGCCAGGAAGTGGTGGAGGAGCATCTAGTGGAAGAAACCAATGCGGATGTGGATGTGGCCCCCCAGCAGGGTCAGGAACAGCGTGGGAGGAAACTCCTCTGCGGGAGCGAGCAGGAGGTGCCTGTCTCTCGACTCTCCGATCAGGTCTGAAACGCAAGCCGTCTTGTGTATCTGTCGATAACGTGCGTGTTGTATGTCAACTGTGCGCTCCTCCACGCCATCCCTGAAGCACCAAACCAAACCTGGCTTCAGCCAGCTCACACTTAACAAGTGTTCCTCATCAATCTCAGAGAATGTATGCTTGCATGTATACTCGTGCAGCGGTATCCTGAAATGCTGGAATATAGGTGTTAGAAGACTGCCCACTGATGATGTCTTGATTTTCCCAGAACCTCTGATTGGCTTCGCCTATAGCATGACCAAATGCTCTACAAACACCGCACCCAGTTTGGTCCTCTCGTAGGGACCATCGTGCTCATACTCATGGGAACACAGATGTCCCACTTCTGGATGAAGTAGTACCAGCTCTTGCATCCTCATCTAGTTTGGCTCCATCTTGCACAAGAGAGTAGTAGCCAATACTCGTACGACCGGATGTCGTAAATCCTTCATCTTCCTATCCTTGGTGAAATAGCTTGTAGAACCAAAGTTACACCAAAACCTCTCAAGATCAGGAAATCTCTCTGGGAGCGTAGCTCCTGTGTAGCCATTTTTAAAGCCATAGATAGCACAGAGATCTCGCAGTGGCATCATGTATCTCTTGAAATGTTTCATGAAGCACAAATAACCTCCTGCGCATTCTTGGCGTTAAAATCTCTGTATGTGACTCGCACTATGGCCATAAACTGACGTACCAACTCTGGATACAGAGCATACCAGACATAAGGCATGGTACCCACACCCATCCTCCTCAAGCACATCACAACTTGCCTGGGTGGCATACCCCACTCCTTCTCCGTAGTATCTTCTCCTTTTCTCTTTTGGGCCACGGTTGTGTCTGGAACTCTGCAGGTAACTGTGGAGATCCCGGAGGAGACCGAGGAGTCATGGGAGGAGGTGGATCTGCTGGTGCTGACCCAAATGAACTCGCTCCGTCTGTGCGGTTCTTTTTTCTTGGAGGCATCTGTGAAGAAAAATCAGAAAAACTGAATTTAGTTGAAAACTCAGAAACAATCTCATCAAAACCTCAACCACAGCATAATCTTCATCGAACAGAGCGGTAGGAACATTTCATTCACGTCCTTATTTCTGCCATTTTCGCACAAGATTGAAAGTTCTATCACAAAACCAAAATTTTTCAAAAACTTGCAAAATCAATCATGAAAACTACTTGGGCATCATTATTTCACTACCAAACAACCTAAATCAGTGCTATTACATTACGGAATCAAGAGATGAGAGTCAAAATCGAAGTTTTACCCTTGAAACCGTTTCTGAAAAGTTGAGAATAAGAGTTCATACCTCGTTGTCGTCACAAATGGAGTAGAGATATGGATAGAGGGTGAAATTCCGCTCCGGTTAGGCTTTTGAACGATGGATTCGGTGAAGAAATGAGGGAGAACGAGTTTTTGAGAAAGCTCTCGGCTATGGAGGTTTCAGGTTTGAATAAGAATAGACGCGAAAGAGAAAAGAGATACTTATCCCGATTCGCTTGGAGTCGACCGATCTATCCTCATCGTGTCGATCGGCACGGGTTTTCAAATTTGAACCGTTCAGAGTGGTCTAACTGAGGTCAATCGATTTCGCAAAACGTGGATCGATCGACCCAAAGTGCTGGATCGATCCTTTTGTCCTCCGTGTCGATCGACATGAAATCTGTGTCGATCGACACTATAGACTCATATCGCTAGTTTCCCTGTAAAGACTAAAGAAAAACCAAAAACGAGAAATTAGTCCTAAAAATCATATGTACAGACTCACCAGTGGGTTGCCTCCCACTCAACACTTGTTTTTAGTCGTTAGCTCGACTGTGGCGGATGGTCAGATGTCAGGCGATTTCGCTAAAGGAAGAGTGTGCCCTTGCAAAATTCTTCTCATCCAAGGTGTGGCATATATGCATCGTGTGCGTAAGACGGACCGAGGAACTTGGGAATCACAGCAAGGTCATGTGGAACATTTCGTTTCTTGGCTCTATTCCATGCAAAATGAGCATCAGAGTTAGCATACTTAAGGTCAGAAAATGCATACATTTGCTTGATCAGAAGTGACTTAGGTGTGATGTTTGGAGCTTTCTGATTAAGTGCAGGTTCAAGCTTTAAAGATGTTAGAGCAGGTTAAGCATGAACCGCCATCTCCTTCTCTCCAATCAAAGTTTCTGGTTGTATCTCAACACTAAAGCTTTGCCCATCAGTGGTTGATTTCAGCAGTCTGTCCATCTTGAACTGCAAGGGTTTATCTCCCAGGTGGAGAGCAATCAAATTTGTCTCACATCGATTACAGCTCCAGCAGTGGCTAAAAAGGATCTCCCAAGAAGTAGAGGATCGTCAGGCTCAATTTCATACTTTAGCACCACAAAGTCCGTTGGAATAAAGTAATTTCCAACTCTGAGAGGGATGTTCTCAAGAACTCCTTCTGGATACCTCTTTGATCGATCAACTAGGATAAGAGAGATCCTAGTGGGCTGGAAGTTCAACAGTCCTAATCTCTTAGCCATAGAGTATGGCATGAGATTTACACTTGAACCAAGATCACACAACGACCTCCTAAATCTGTCTCTGTATATAGAACAGTCTATCATGAAACTCAATGGATTTTTTAGTTTCTCAGGAATCTTGCCATGAATAACGGCATCTCAAACTTCAGAGACCATCAAGACACCATCTTCTTCAGTCATGTTACTAGAAAGAATGTCTGTAACACATCTCTTCACCATAGGAATGGTCTTAGTAGCATCAATCAATGGGACTTCAGTTAGCTTATCTCTAATTACCTTCTTGTTCTTTTCCAGCTGAATCTCTTGCTTGGACTTCCTAAAGAAAGGAATTTTCGGTTTATAGACTCTCTCTTTAGCAATATTTAGCTTCTCTGAGCAAACTGGCTGCTCACGTCCATGGTGTCGATCGACACTGAAGTGGTATCGATCGACATTGACTCGATTCGAGTCGACCTTGATGTCGAGGTGGGTCGATTTCGGTCTGTCATGAAAAATTGAAGGTGGTGTCTACCGACACAGAGTCTTCTTCACGAGAACTGCTCGGAGTTTTCAGCTCCAAAGCCTTAGTATCATAATTCTGCTCAGCCTCGTCCTATACCAAAATTGCCTTAACATGTTATTTCTGAGATTGAGTCATCCTTTCCTTAATACCGGCCTCTTCTTGCGTCATCCTAGTATCCAGATTATCAATTCTGCTTGTCAAAGTTTCCAACTTCCCACTTAGATCTTGGTATATGGAGTCTATCTTCCCATTCAGATCCCCTGTCATCTTTTTCTGTCCAAGAAGCAACTTCTCAAGCATGGACACAATCTTTGTCTGCTCATTAGTTGGGGAAGCTTGGTGAGATAAATAGCCATAATCTCTAGACCCTGGAGCATAAGTAGAAGCTTGTCTCTGCTGATCCCTATATGTATGTCCATGATAATCATCTCCAGCTATATAATTCACCTCTGCTGCAAACTCTTCAGCTTCTGCATCAGATCTGAATTGCCTCTTCCTAAGTAGGATGCTGTGGACAGAATTAATCTTGTCCCTCATCTCGGCCATATGCAAGCTATCGTCTTTGCCACCAGATCTCTGTCTCTCAAGATCAGCATTCTTGACACTATTGCTAGATATAAGGTTCTCAATGAGATCTTTAGCTTCCTCTGGAGTCTTGGTATAGAAGTTCCCATTACTTGCAGAATCCATAGCCGTCTGATACAACAATTAAACTCATCTGAAGAAGGCACAAATCAGCTGCACTTCAGAGAAACCATGGTGTGGACAATCTCTTTGGTACCTCTTCAACCTTACCAAGGAAGTTTTAAAAGGCTATGTAGGTCCTTGCTTGAATGTCAAAAGTTCTTGTCTAAGCTGGTCGGATCTAGCATCATCATAAAAGTTTCTAAGGAACCCTTTTCTTGACCGCATCCCAAGTAGTCAAAGATCCTGGTGGTAGCTGTTTCAACCAATGGGCTGCTTCTCCATTGAGAGAAAATGGGAAGAGCTTGCAGAAAAGATAATCAAATGAGACTCCTTCAACCTTAATAGTGCTAGCCAATTCCTCAAATGTGTCTATGTGATCCATAACATACTCGCTAGAAAAACCATGGAACTGATTCTGCCCAAACAATGCGTAGTACTCTGGCCTCAGCCTGAACTCAGCTCTGGCAAATGGAGGTGGTCGAGTCGCAGACCGATTAGCATAGAATTGCTCCAGTCTGTTGTAATCAGCAAGTGTCTTCTCGTGACCAGCTTCATGTTGTTCATGTTCCGAACCTACGGCAACATCTGGCACGATGGGGTTTCTTTCCCCATCCAGTTTCTGACTCTTTGCGTTGCATATATGACCCTCTTGGTCTCGTAAAATGTCGTCTTCACCGCGAATCAGAATCACTGGTTCCATAGAGAAAAACCTACTAAGTGTTCAAACGCTTGGTATCTCTGGTCGTGTCTGGTGTCGATCGATTCAAAACGAGTGTCGGTCGACACTGAACTATTCCTGCAACACCCAAGAAACAAGAATGTGAGTAAACAAGAAAAGAAAAGAAAATGCTTAGTCTAAATTCTAATACTGAATCTATCGGTGAACTCATAGTGTCCCTGGCAATGGCGCCAAAAACTTGATAGGTCTCGGAGTTTAATCCTATTCTACTGCAAGTGCACAGTTATGCTATTGTAGTATTTAGGGTATCAAATCCACAAGGACTCACGATCAAACGATAGATTATTAGTAATCGAATTAAGCTAAGCGAAGCAGATTGAAAACAGTAAACAAGACAGCAAGTAAACGAATGAAGTGAGGTGAATGTAAGCAGTTAGCGAAAGCGTCAGGTTTCGGGAAGTTCTCGGGAAATAAGGAAATCAGATAACAGACAATCATGATTCTATTTATTAGCGTTCTTGAACTAGAATAACAGAAGTAAAACTAACCCGCTCTCTCTGCGATAATTATCTATGTCTAACAACCTAGCAAGCCAATTCTCGTTGCGAATCCTAGAGTTCTAGACATGCATTAATTCCAAGTTTGTTTGTTCACAACTTCTCTAAACCAGATATCTTTGAGAATAGATAAATTGCTCACCTAAACCTTTTCTAGTTAATTAACCAACTCTCGTTGTGGAAATCAACCTAAACATCAATAATCTAAATGGTCAATTCAGATTAAGTGTTAAGAACGATTTAGATGAAGAACTAGACGATGAATCCTAATCAATCAGTTATTCTAACATTCCTTCAAATCCCTGATGAGAATCCCTAACCTAACAAGAAATCTACTCATACATAGCAATCATAACAGAAAACATGGTCAAAATAGATATCATATAAATCAAATAGAGTAAGAACAGGGGTTCGAAATCTCCTTTCCCTCAAGAACAATACCAGCCCCAAATCTCCTAATATTTCTAGAACAAAACTCAGAATAAAACTTAGCCTAAACAGTGGCTGTAAAACCTAATTAAAAGCTAAAACACGATTTGGGTCACTTTGTAATTATGAGAAACTTTTTGGCCAAGTTGCAATTTCCAAATCTTCAATAAAACTCGCGAGATAACTCTGTCATGACCTTGTGTCGACCGATTCACAATATGTGTCGATCGACACAAGTATCTGATATCGGCAGTGAATTCCCTTCTCGGGCAAATGCTCCAAAATTCTCCAGAATGTGCCATAATGTCCAAATATGCTCCAAACGTGCTAAAACATGTAAGATACTTGAACGGACTCGAAAGTCTCTAATAAAAGACTCGATTATGTACATATATCATGGCTCAAAACACCTAAAAACCATGATATATCAGAAGGATTGGTTTGTAAAGCTTGATGATGCATTATGTGCCTGTAGGGCTACGTTTAAGACGCCACTTGGGACTACACCGTTTCATATTTTGTATGGGAAAGCCTTCCACCTTTCAGTTGAGCTTGAGCACAAGGCATCATTGGCCGTGAAGCAAATGAACTTTGATCTTAAGGCTGGTGCAGAGAGGAGATTGGTGCAGAGTAATGAGTTGGATGAGATTAGGTATCATGCTTATGAGAACTCAATGCTGTACAAGGAGAGGACTAAGGCTTATAATAACAAGAAGATTGTCTCCCTACAATTTGAGACTAATGATCAGGTACTTTTGTATAACTCACGTTTGCAATTGTTTCCAGCTAAGTTGCGTTTTAGGTGGTCTGGTCCTTTCACAATTAAAGAAGAGCTTCCATATGGTGATGTAGTTCTTATAAGCTCAGAATGTAAGGAGTTCACTATTAATGGAAAGAGGGTGAAGCATTATTGGCCGAAGGCGGAGATTCCAAGTGGTCAAATTCTGCCTCTGGATGGTGCACCCTCTGCCTGATCGCAGAACAGTCAAGCTAGTAACGTTAAAAGAGCGTTGAGTGGGAGGCAACCCACTGGTTCGTTTGTACATACATTTTTGTGTTTTTGTACCCACTGGTTCCCTCGTATTTGTTTTTGGTGTTTTTGGTCTGCAGTCACGAGCCAGGTAAGTGCCTTTAATCTTTCTTCTCCTTCTTTCTTCCCCATTTCGCAGCACCGCCGTAAGATTCCTAGAAATCGCCTAACCTCTAAAATCATCGACTCTTGTTCGTTTTCACTGATTCCAAACCCTAATCTGCTCAATTTTTTGCCCTCTACTCATTTCTATCATTCATTTCAACCGGTTTTAAGGTATGTGTCATGAATCACTCAATTTTATTTTCCGCCTAAAGGTATAAAACTCGAATTCTATCACGATTTGATTGTTTTAATGGTGTATTGATGCTTGATTAAGCTTGATTGTGATGCTTTCGTACTGCCTTAGCACATGTATTGACAGATTTCACAAGTTTTCAGAGAATCTCTGATTCTTTTACAAATAATTGTGATTCTCTGACTTAGGGTGAATATACAACGAATTGGGTGCATTTGATGCTGATTTTGTTGTTGTTGATGGTTGAATGAGATGATAGACAATGATTTAGTAGCATTTTTTTATCTTAGAGCTTTGGCTTAATTGGAAGTCTGTTCTTGTGTAAATTACTCTTGTGGCGGAGAAGCATCTGCAGCAGCTGTAGTACTGCAGTACCTCTGTTGCACCACCACCTTCTCCATACCAGCGATATCATGAGGTTATACAGGCCCTTTGGCCTAAGGGAGAGAAGGATGACATTCCGACGACTAGACAGTGGGCGCTTGTGCCTAAGGAGTTGATTAAGAGTGCAGACTATACTGATATAGAGATCTCAGAGCAGTGGGATATGATTATGACATGTTGTTTGCATATGGACATTGAGCCCACTAAGTTTGCTGACTATCAGACTTGTAAGATCATGGGCATCGATCAAGAGGTGCACTCATTGTTTCAGACTATTGGCTTAGGGACGATGCCGATGAGATACTACGAGCTCTATCCGGATCTAGTGTGACAGTTGTTGTCCACTTTTGGAGTTTACTACATAGACTCGATGCGCAGGAGAGCTGCAGAGGGCACTTTCACTTTCATGTGTCTGGGAGCCAGGTATCGCATTCCGCTTCTTGAAATCTTCCGCATTTATGGATTCACTGTGGAGCCTACTAGATGCTCCATCATTGGTGAGTGGGATGCAGCGAACACTCAGTTCTTTTGGGATCACATTGGTAATGGGCGATACGACTCAAGGACAGCGAAGCAAATGTCTGTCAGGCATCCAGTTATGAGGTATGTAATCCGCATCCGGGGTTACACATTACTGGCCAAGTCTGAAGGAAACAAGATGAAGAAGAATGAGCTCATGATACTTTACATTGGTTTGAAAGCCTTGTTTCCTGAGACTGAGGTGAGAGAACTTGCAACTGAGCTTAACTTAGGAGCTGTCTTTGCTAAGAACATGTCCACACTGAAGAAGAAGGCTTTCGATGGAAACAAGATATAGACTATGGGTAGTTTTCTCACTCCGATCTTTCATCACTGCAGGATTCCGTTGGAGGGAAGAGAGTGTGACACCACAGAGCTATACATGGATTTGAGTTATGAAGAGTGGTACATGGATTAAGGATGACCGTCTCTGGGTTTTTCATGACTCACACCTGCATAAGCAGTGTGTGCAGCTTCCAGCTGCTGATCTGACTAGGATTGATACCTTGGCTGCGTTGAGTTTTGAGTCTCCTAGGAATGATCGACGCCGAGTGCCTACAATGGCATATCCTCTCGGTGAGCCTACTTCGCGAGCTTCTACTTCTTCATCTCCTGCGCCTGCTTCTACCATTCGCGATCTTTGTCTCTATCCTGATCCACCGATGAGCGTTCGTGACATGACCGAGGGTTATTGTAAAGAGCACGTGAATGATAGGATGAAGGGTATTTGGGAATGTGTGCGTGTCTGCACTTGCATACGACCCCTTCAGTTCATCAGCCTGTTCTTGCTCCGCGACATCGACGATCTCCGACTCTTGTGACATCTAGTAGTTCTGATTGATATGCTGGCATTGATGATGAGTCCGAGTGATGTGAGATTTGAGCTGTTGTTTCCTGACTTTCGGTTATGTATCTTTTCACTTTTCTTTTTCATTTCTTTTGAGTCTTGTTCATACTTATGTTTTGGGATGATGTACTTGTTCTATGACATTATGTTGCTTTGATTTTTTCATTGTTTGTGGTGATTTCAGCTTAGAGGTTCGATTTTTAAAAAATATCACGAGAAAAGTTGTTGATTGCTGTAATGTCCGACTGAATTCACAGTGCAATGATCGACACGGTCCTGTGTGTCAACGACTCATGACGAGTATCGCATTGCAACCATCGACACAGTCATTTGTGTTGATCGACTCATATCGCAATCGCATTGCATCGATCGTCGCGGTCCAATGCAACGATCGACGCATGTGCGAGACATGTAAAAATCACCAGAAGCCAACATATCCCATACATTTTTCTTTCTTTTACCAATTCTTAGCTTGACACCACTGGGGACAGTGTGTTTCAAGTGTGGGGGAGGTGGTACTTACATATTCTTTTTCTTTTCTTAGAGTCAGTTGTGTCTGTTTTATCTAGTCAAAATAGTTTAAGTAAGAAACAATTAATTTTTGAGGAGATTACCGCACTCGCATGAACCTAAGTGTCCATTGGAATGAGCTTGCAGATGAATCTTTGACTATTATAAAACACAACGCAGATCAGCCAATTAAGGACACCCATATCACTTCAGGTATTTAGAGGATCCTTTACTGACTTCACCCATAAACTTGACTTAAATTTTTTTTCACCAAGGGGCTTGGTATATTTTGAGTAGGAATCTCATGTTAGTCCTGACACAGCTTGTAAACTTGTCTAAGTAAGGTTCCCTTCTCCCCTTATTTAAAAGTAAAAAAAAAAACTCAGGATAAGCTAGTTGCTTCGAAGTGGTCACGGGAGTGGTAGAGACCCCTATTACCTCTTGTGTATCCATGGAAACATGTCCAAAGTTGCACCCCAAATAATAACGGAAGAGCACCAAAAAAAAAATAATACCCAGTGGAGAAAAATCAGATGATAAGGAAGGAAAGGAGAAGAAAGGAACCAGAAAACGATAGTATGGTGGTCAGGTGCTAACAGGGTAAGAGAACATGTGTTCTTTGATGGATATTCCCTAGGTGAGACCGAACTTAATTGCTTATAGAAATCACTAGGGTGAATTTGAATGCTCTGGATGTGATTGTGGAGTTTACTCAGGACAGTTACTAAGTGTGGGGGAAGTATATGTTGGTCTTGATGTCTGCAGGTGCATTTTTCATGTGCCTTACTAAGGGGAATCTGAGTGTGGTACTTCTAAGATGAAATGAGTTTCTGAAGTTTTCAAACTTCTTCACCACGTTTAGGTTTTCTGTTTTGCTTGAGGGAAAGCAAAGACTAAGTGTGGGGGAGTTGATATATCATGGTTTTTACATGTTTAAAGCCATGATATAAGTACATATTCGAGTCTTTTCGTGTCTTTCGAGTCATTACAGGTGTTTATTAGGTACATGCACATTTGGAGGTTTTTGGAAAATATTGGGGCTAATGGGACAAGTTTTGGAGCAAAAGCCGTGCGGAGCAGAGTTGAGTATCTCGGATCGACCTCAGAATCAATCGATGCATCATTGGCATCATCGACATAGTCTCGCGCCACCACATTAATGAAGATTTTGGAGATTTGAACTTTTGCCCCAAAAAGTTCTAGTATTCACAGAAAAGACCCAAGTCATGATTAGCACTTTATAATTAGGTTATGAATTCTAAATTACATCTTCAACCTGAATTGTTTTTAATACTAGCTTCTAACTTGATCACTTAGAATCTTGACTTAGGATTTATAAATTGACACGAAAATGTAATTTAGCATCTGATCTGTTTAGGTTGAGTAATTTAATTATCTGCAAAGAAATTTGGTTTAATTGAATTGTGAACGAATCGAACTTGCACTTAAGGCTAGTTTAACTTGTTAGGAATTGCAAGAAAATTGGATTTCTAGGGTTTAGACTTAGAGAATTCTCGCAACAGAAGTTGGTTAGTTCTACATCTGTGTTTGAGTTCTAGAACCATGCTTAATTTGATCTTGACTGATAATTGATATGCTTGTCTTGATTTCCTGAGAACTCCATGGACTTAGCGCTTTTAGTATTGATAAAAACAAACCGATTTGCCTGCTGACTTAGTTTTTAATTTTAGTTATTTATTATTTCTGATTTACATCGCCTAGCTTAATTCGAACTTCTACAATCTATCGTAAGATTTTTTGAGTCTATGTGGTTCGACCCTAGATACTACAATTGTCCTGTGCACTTGCAGTGCAACTTAGGGAATTAAAGTCTAAGCATATCAAAAACAAAAATGAAAATACAAAAGGGAAAGATGTAACCGATTTTGAGAAGCTCTAAGCTCTAATACCAGATGATGTAAGATCCTAGGGAAGTCTTACACATAAGCTGGTCGAGGAAGAAGAAGCTGGCCGAAGGGCACTCTCTTTTTCGA
Source organism: Orychophragmus violaceus (assembly GCA_030180135.1). Lineage (NCBI taxonomy): Eukaryota > Viridiplantae > Streptophyta > Magnoliopsida > Brassicales > Brassicaceae > Orychophragmus > Orychophragmus violaceus. The sequence continues at coordinate 84,474,668 of CM058231.1, forward strand.
CCGAGGACACAGGCGTGAACGATTGAAGCTTCACAGTTTGCTGATGGGCTCACTTTGCTCAGCTCAATGGATGGATGATGGATTTGATTCAGGAATGGGATGGTTATCTCAAGAACATGGGAAAATGACACGAGTTCGAACAAGACCGAACACTAGATTTTTCAAACAAGAAACTTGTTTGACTAACTTTGTAATAGTTTTTAACTCTACATATGAAATACAAGGTATAGCCTTAGTTCTCGAACACTAGGTAAAAATTAAGAAAATTCATAATGGGCCTTAACAAAAATAAGAAGAAAAGAAAGATGGGCAGTGTGTCTCGTTCTAATGAAGTGAGCCTTGGATTACCACACTAAGTTAAAATAGTATAAACATTGGCCCAATGTGATTTCACTGTCTAAGCCTCGACGATTTAGATGGTGAAGATCACGAATGGGCGGTCGTTATTGATCATGGTGTTGATCATGGGCCATTCAAATTTTGGGATGAGCCAAATGGTCGTGCCTGGTATAAGCGTGTGCGCCTGACTCTTTCCGCTCCAGAATGATCTTCATGATTAAAAAGGCATTGGTCTTCGGATGGCTTGGTAGGTTCTCTATGGCTCCTTTCGGCCACTCTCATAGAAAAATGATTCAACACGGGCTGATAATGGGCCAGCATGTCTAAATGTTCTATAAGGTCTCCTATGCTGCTCTGTGTGATCAATGTCTCCACGGCACAATTTTTAATTCCCCTCTCAGGTTCTTGTGGCCCAATCACGTCCTTAGTGCATTTTTCATTGCCGAAACAGCTCAAGCGGCTCGACATTGCTCGCGTTACTCGTATTGACTGGCTCGATATTTCTATTAGTGCTCACACGGGCATGCCCTAAAAAGGGTTGTTTATCTGGATTTGTATTACTCACATTGATCGTACGGGATGGCTCGGTCATGTTTTTTTTTGATCGGGCTCTTCCATAGTGATGTCGTCATTACTCCCACTCTTTGAAGTAGGTTCTTACCTCAGAACATAATCATGAAGAAGTTCAAGTTTGTGGCCATTGTTGTTGGTTCTCTCAAAGACTCTGAATGGGCCATCTCCACGGAGTGTAAGTTTTGATTTCCTTTGAAAAAAATTCTAGTCTTATGTGCAACCACACCCAATCTAGTATGATATCCTTCATCTTGTTGTCTCCTTGAAGCTACTATTGGGCCATCCAAATTGTCCTTATCATTTTGATGTAATTCTTTGATAACTCTGCTTTGGTTGCTCCATCTTAATCTTCGCACTCTTGTGGTGGAAATGGCTTCAATTCTAATGGAGTCTCTTGCTTAAATCAATAAACAATCTCAATCGGTGACTGCTTAGTAGAAGAGTGGTTACCATGATTATAAGCAAACTCAATGTATGGAATACAATCTAACTAGTTACTCAAATTTTTATTAACTGTGGCCCTTAATAGAGTGAATAGAGTTTTATTGCCAACCACGGATTAACCATCTGTTTGAGGATGACAAGTGGTAGAGAAGAGCAACTTGCTTCCTAGCTTTCTCCAAATTGTTCTACTTAAATGGCTTAGGAACTCCGTGTCTCTGTCTGATACTATGGACTGTTGAAGTCGATGTAACCTCAACACTTCCCTGGAATACTACTATGTGGTCTATGTGACATGGACCATAGAGATGTGATATGGACTTGGTTCTAAGGCTTGCGATCAACTTGGAGAAAAATCTCTCCAAATCCGATTTATGATGAGGCAAAAAGAAGCGATCAGCTAGAACACTTAGTGTTTTGTCCACGCTAAAGTTTCCCAACATCCCTCCTCCATGTGACTCATGGATCAGGATCTCTCTCGTTGGTCCTTGTGGAATGCACAACCGTTTGTTACCGAACAAGAACTCCTCATGTATGTAGAACAGTCCCTTTACTCCTTTTCTGTATTCCAGGGAAGATCTCACCAAAGTATAGATCATCTTCATAATTCTCCTTAATATGATTGAAAAACATAACATTGGCCTCCAAGGTTTTGATTAATGAATATCTCCTCGACAAGGCATCATCTACTAAGTTTTCCTTCCCCTTGTATTTGATAATGTATGGAAATGTCTCCATGAATTCCATCCATCTAGCATGCCTCCTTTTTAGTGTTGTCTGACCTCTATGATGCTTCAACGTCTCATGGTTTGTGTGTATCAGAACTTTTTGAAAAGAAGGTATCGTTTGCAATTCTCCAAAGGCCTCAACAATGCAAATAGCTCCTTGTCGTAGGTAGGATAATTGAGAGTGACTCCACTAATTTTCTCACTGAATTGAACCATGGGCCTGCCTCCTTGAGTGAGAAGGGCTCCAGTTCCTAAACCTGAAGCATTACATTCAATCTCAAAGGTTTTGTCAAAGTTCGGTAAAGTCAAAACATGTGTGTTATTTAAAAAATGCTTGAGCTTCTAAAACATCCCCTTCACCTTCTCTTGATCCACCTGTAAACCCTGCTGACTCACAAAAAAACTAAGAAAACCAGCTGATCAGTGCATAAGGTGCACTTCTTGACGTTAGCATAAAGACCTTCTTGACAAAAAGTTTCTAAACCTTTCTCAAGATGCACAATGTGGTCGGACAAGCATTTACTTTAAATCACAATATCATCAAAGTAAAAAACCACAAACATACCTATGGAGGTTAAGACCTCATGTACTCGGGGATTTTGTAATAAAAATGGAATTTCAAGCAATTCATATAGACCTTGCTTGATCGTGAAGGCATTCTTCCATTCATGTCCTTCCTTCATCCTCACCTGATGAAAACAACTTCTTAAGTCCATTTTGAGAAGATTGAGACCCCATTTAGCTCGTCCAACATGACATCAAGTTGTGGTATTGGATGCATGTATTTGATGGTTATGTTGTTGATAGATTAGAAATCTATGCACATTCTCCAAGTTAAATCTTTTTTTGTCACCCATAGAACAGGAAATGCACACAAAATTAGGCTCTCATAGATGTACCTCTTAGACATCAAGTCTTGAATTTATTTCTCTAGGTCTTTAGACTAAGTACGATTCATCATGTAAGTTGGACGGATTGGTAGGGCAGAACCAGGAACTAGATCGATCTGATGTTCAATGCCTATGATTGATGGAAGTCAAATCAAATATTATGAGAATGCAATAACAGAAGCAAACAACATGAACTAATTAAAATATTTTAATGGTTTTCAATTTTAATATACAAACAAAGATAAACAAACAAGAAAACAAAACGGAAAATATAAAGGGAAAGATATAACCGATTTTGATGAGCCTTAAGCTCTGACTCCAGATGATGGAAGATCCTGGGGGGGGGGGCTTACACCCAAGCTGGTTTAGGAACAAGTAGCAGTCCAAAGGGTACTCTCTTCTTGGATCGAGGATATAGGCGTGGACGATGGAAGCTTCACAACTGGACGATGGGCTCTTTTGCTTAGCTCAGTGGATAGATGATGGATTTGATTCAAGAACACAATGGCTTTTCTGTGGAACAAAGAGAAACCACACGAGCTCGAACAAGACTGGACAACTATGGAGATGCCAAAACATACAAAATAAATTTACAAATGCAAGTGACAATGATAAGTAACCTATGAAGCATATGAAGTTGAAGTGTACCTATTGGGGGAAGAGGATCTGTGTTTTCTGCAGCCTTTTGAGTCTCCTTAGAGTCCATAAACTTCAGATTACTTTGTCGCATATACTTTTCCACCAAGGAAAAGTGCTCGGTCTTTTCCTTTTGTTCATTCGCAACTCGGGCTTGCTCTACTTCACTGGCAACTTGCTCTTCGATTTTACGTTGAACTTCCTTCAGTTGCTCTTGCAGGGCCACAAACGCTGAAGAGTCTCCTGGCTGCTCTCACTTGCCTATTAAATATTATATTTAAGGCTTCCGACTCCATAAGGATTTCCTCATCCATTTTTCTCAGTGGCTTGTGATAATTATAAACAGTAAGAGAAAACAATTAAATTATAAAAGCATGACATGACTTTATAAATGTGGATTGTGAAAATTTTACTTTACATGAAGAAAGATGTAGTTATATTCATCTGGTGAGAGCTCTCAAGGTCGCGAAACAAAACTGTCTGAAAAACTTGAAGTCTTCACCTCGAGCTTAGCCAACTTCTCTTGAACATTCTTTTCATAAGTTTTAGGTATTTTGTCCTCCTTTTGATCAACATACGTTCCATCTGACTTGTTATATGTCTTGATGAATACCTAACCAATGTTCAACGTTCTTCCCAACTCCTCTTCGTGCGGTGACTTTAAACAAATAAGGATTATTACTCAATTTAGAGTTGCAAAGTTGTAAGAAACAGAAATAACAGATATATAAAACTATTAGCCATTTCTTGTTGGATTTGTTGGTACGACTTTTCCCTGATAAGGGGATGTGAGGACCGAGACTATCACAGTCAGATAAATGACAAATGGAATAGGTCATACTCCTTTGTAGTGCTTCTGCAGTACCCCAGTGGTCGGTCAGCATTTTCCAGAGAGTTTTGTTGATCTAATTAGTCGTTATAAACTAATCCTCGCGTTGCTAACCATGTCTTTCATCCATCGTTCACATATCTCCTCGAAAAACTCTTGAATTATCCTTTTTAACAAGGGAACCAATTGTGGGCTTTCAACAATACAAAGAGAATAAACATAACATTAGTGAAAACAACATAAGCAAACCTATATGTCATGGGTATAGAAGATAAAAATGTACCGCGAACTTGAGAAAGTATCTTTCTGGTCTATCACGAGGCACATGTGACCAGCTATAGTACGGTTGATCGAATTTGTTTGTAACATGTTTAGTAATATTTCGAACCAATTTCGATCCTCTATACCTGAAAAACCGCTTTACCTGAAGAAATTTATGAATGGTTTGGTCATGTCTTAATTGATACAAAATTTTTCTTCTAAACGCTCAGACACTTGAACTTAACAAAAACACATGGAGTAGTTTAACTGAAACATGAAAACTCAATTGCTTGATAACTATAATTAACATCTTAACAATCAAATACTCAAACTCATCTAAAAATCATAACTCAAACTAAAAAAAAAAACAACTTATCCAGACTGTAGAGACTTATTGAAGCTGACAGAAGAATCTAAGAATCATTTACAAGCAAACCAGAGGCAAAGCATAAGAAAACCAACAATCAAATTTAGAAGCAATATCGTTTTAAAAGCAAAGCAAAACAGAAGCAAACTAGATGGTTTGAAACACACATTACAATATGCAGAAGAAAATCATAAAAAGAATAACAAGTCCTAAAAATGTTATATCAACGGCTGACGGAATAGTAAATACCAATAGCCATACCAAGTAGATTTTGGCGCTGGTGTGGGAGAGAGGTCGGTGGTAAACACACTACAAGAAAACAGCGTTTTTGTGATGGAACTTACGACTATAATTGTAGTCGAAACATTTGACGACTATTAGGGTACAATATTGCTACTATTTTGCGACAACAGATATATAGACGTGTATTACACGCTAATATACGAACAAAAATGATTGTTGGAAATTTAGTAGTCTATTTAAGACTGATTAACGACCATTTTCGAGATCGGAAACAATAGACGCAGGCTAGTCGGTGATATGGCGACTATGTTTGCGTATGATGTGAAGAGTCATAGAAAAATCGCGAATTAGTCAGTATATGGGCGACTAATTCGCTACTTCGTGTATAGTAGTATCCAAGTCGTTTAGTTTTTCACTATTGTTATGACTAATATGCAACTCATTATTCGTGTCGCATATTAGTTGGTTATATTTTACCTATTTTTAATAAGTGTACGGGTTTCAAAGCTAATCTATACTTGCAATACGTAAAGTATATAATCGCCGTTTTCCAACTTCTAATAAACATGTATCAGTTGAAATATTATGTATTAACTAAATTTCTAATCGAAGTTAATTAACCCTTAAAATAGAAACCAATTGCTAAGCAATCTTTACACTGGTGTTAAGGAATCAAAAATTAAAAGTTCATAAGTATTTTATTGTTTTTTGTGTGCTAAAAGCTCTTAATATTATAGAATAAGAGTGAAGGAGAGTTAGAAGAGAATGAGCGTCTATTGCTCGTTTGAGTACTATGTCGGAAGAGGATTATGGTAACTACACGAAATTAAAGAGGGAAATATGTTGTAATTGATATGATCATAAGATTTTCAATATGAAAATTTCAAAAAGTTCATATTGTTCCATCAAATTGTTCAACTCCTCCAAAGTTACATAATGATAGTCAATTGAAGAAGGCCCTTCTATTCCTCTAAGCCAAGTAACCGCTACGTAAAAAAAAATATATTCTCATAATTTTATTTTATATTATTTTCTTCCTCATATTGTCTTGAAAACATGTAAATGTACCGTAAAATCTTTTGATCCAGAAAAATCGAAGCAAAACAAACAAATGCTTGTCTGGAACTTGTTCAAAACGCCTAGACAATTCCTCAACAGGTGTTCCATATGCAACGCTATCTATAGCCCTCTTCTTTCAATTCCAATATCATTACTTAGTAAGGTTTAATTATAAGGTGATTATAAAACTCCGAAACTTAAGCTTACTCAGCATATCTTAGCGTGAATTGAACTTTAGCGAGTGTACGTGAATACGAATAGACCTTTGAAGAGTGATTTTCCATTCAAGCTCTCCAACCCATGTTATAGCACCAATAATAACAATAGGAAAAATTATTTAAATATAAGTTAATGCCCTAAAAGTAACAACCACAATTCTCCAATATCCGATGATAGATTTTTCACTTAATCTAATAATAATGTATTGTAAACAACACTTACCAATTGCATATTTATCTGAAACCGTCACATCATTAATTTCTTGGATTGGTTTGATGCTTAAGAGGTCATCCAAAGTTGAATGATCAAAGTTCTCAGTCATATTTGTCTCATCAGTTATATGAATATCCTCATAAGTTGGACATATTTTATCATACTTTGGCCCTAGCGAAATCCCAAAATCAGAAAAAAATTAAACCCAAAACCTTTTTTCTGTAAAAGAAAAAGGAAATTCTGGGCGTTTCTTCTTAGAGCGAAGGCTTGAATCCCACTTTCCTATTGATTATAACCAAATGCTACAAAAGGAAGTACCCCAGATAAAAACGTATGGATTTATGGGTGCTATGTATACCCACAAAAAATGAAAAGGGTAAATTAATTCCAAGGGATAAAAAAAATAGAAGAAGAATACAGTTTCATCGTATAAAATTAATTTCAAGGGAGCATCATAATGAGTAAAAAAAACATCATGCTCTAAAAACCTTTGCTCTAACATTCCAGCGATTATCGCTCAAAGTAATATCATCAAATTTGTGAAATTATGAGTTTTCAGAATCGCATGTTATAAGCGGATTCATTTTATGGATATCTTTTTAAATATCTGAGAATGATAGCGAATCAGTAGAAGAAGAAAGCGGAGAGTTTTAGGTTTATTGAAATAAATACCCGGTAACTATTTTACCTTGAAACCCAACATTTGCAATTTTCCATTAAAATCCACTTACTCGTTTTGGCTTTTCTCTAATATTTACCAATTCCATATAAATAAATCAATCTTGATAGTAATGAGAGGCGCGTGTTTTATTTAGTAATAATAATATAAGATTGTATGGTAATGTATGCTAATAATTTATGGACTGAATAATTTATTCTTCTTTACCAACATTTTTTCGAAAGTACGCTAACCAAATATAGCTTGCATTGAGATCGGAAAAACAAACAAACATTATATAGTTGCTTAAAATCTGAAAGTACATGATCGTTGAAAGCTTTTATTGTCCTTTTATCCAAGTATAGCCTATTATATAATTATAAACAATCACTAACAAACTTTAGTGAAATTTACTCTAAGTAGTATTGATATATCATGGTTTTTACTAGTTTTAGACCATGATATAAGTGTGTTTTAGTGTCTTTTGTGTTCTTTTAGAGTCTATTTCAGGTATTATCAAGTTTGGAGCAGAATTGGAGATGTTGGAGCATTCTGGAGCTTTTTGGAGTGTTTGGCCGAGAGAGTTGAGCTCACTGTCCGAAACAGGGGATTGCATCGATCGACACACATTTGGTGTCGATCGTTGCACAAGCGAGATGGGCCAAACTTGGCGGTTTAATGAAGAATGAAGATATTACACTTGGGCCCAGAAGTCCCTGATATTTACAAAAAAGCCCCCAGGCCGAGATTATACCTATATAATTAAGTTTTGGTGTTTTAATTACTTACGCTTTCATACTTAGAGCTGAGGGATTTTTAGAGCTTTTGGGGCTGATCTGATCCTGTACTTCATTTATTTTGGAGAAGATTTTGAACCCCTTTATCTATTTAATTTCTTATATGCAATCTATTAATTCTATGATTTCTGTTTCATTAGTCATGTCTGAGTAGATTCATTGTTAGGTTTAGGGATTCTCACTAGGGATTTCATGACTTGCTAGATTTAATTAATTCAGTTTAGGATGTGCTATTTAGATAGCTGTTCTTCAATCTAAACTGTGCTTAAATCTAGTTCTAACCTGATCACTTAGAATCTAGATCTTAGGTTGCTAGGTTGACACGAAAGTGTGATTTAGAACCTGAACTATTTAGATTGAGCAATTGAATTACTCGCAAAGAAATTTGGTTTAGTTTAATTGTGAACATATCGAACTTGATCATTAAAGCTGGTTTAATATGCTAGGAATTACAAAGACATTTGGATTTATGCAATTAGGCTTAGAGAAACTTCACAGCGAAAGTTGGTTTATTCTATATATGTGCTTTGAGTTCTAGAACTGTGTTTAATTAGATCCTGACTGAATATTAATCTGCTTGTCTGATTTCCTGAGAACTCCGTAGACTTAGCGCCCTTAGTTTATTGCTTACAACTCACTCCGGCTACCTGATTTGCTTTCTTGCTTGCTTTTATTTTATTCACATTTGCTTTTCACCTAGTTTAATCTTTCTGTTCTTAATCTATCGTAGCTCAGAGTCCTCGTGGATTCGATACCCTATAATACTACATTGACATTGTTGTGCACTTGCAGTTAGGAAATAGGGAATAAAACTCGACCTATCAAGTTTTTGGCGCCGTTTCCGGGGACTCTCGTAGTCCTCGATAGATTTGAACTTAGGGTTTTTACTAGGATTTTTATTTTTATCTTCTGTTTTATTTTTATTTTTAGTTTCTGATTTTTCTCTGTTTCTTTCTGTCGCAGGTTTCAGAATCGCATAGCATCGACCGTTGCACCTTCTGTGTCGATCATTACTAGGCGATTGGAGTTGAATCGATCGTTGCACTGATAGCATCGATCATTGCTGGACGATTACAGACAGTTTATGCACACGCGTGATACTCGAAGTAATACGAATACTAATCTCGTAAACCTCCAACTTGAAGAGCTTGCTAGACTAGAGAGAGCTAACAGAAAAGAGCAAAGGGAAACGATGGTTGTTGAACGTGTGATTATTATGCCTGATGCTCAAGGTGTCCTTAGGGACCGACAAAACAATCCGTACAATGCTGTCGGGCATCGGATTGACGCTGAAGGGAATGTCATCCCTGAGCCTGTAGAGCAACCACAACCGGAGCAGAACCAGGGTCAAGGACAGGCAGAGGTAGGGAGATGGTTGTTCGTTAAAGAACTTTAGCTGACTATAACCGTCCGGATGAGTTTCATGCTAACCGGGCAGCTCTTGTACTTCCTGAGTTTGAGAGGAATGATTTTGAGATCAAAACAATCTACTACTCTCTTCTGAAGCAGATTGCTTTCCATGGTTATCCCAGTGAGCAGCCAATGGATCACATTGATGAGTTTGAGGGCATAGTCACTGGAATGAAGTACGATGGAGTGAACTATGACTATCTGTTCCTCAAGATTTTCCCCTACTCTCTCGCTGGAGATGCTGCTGCCTGGCTGAAACAGCTTACACCTGGGGCGTTTACTACATGGGACGCTTTGAAGAGTGAGTTCCTGCGCCACTTCTATGATGATGCTCGTTATGATCAGTCAAGACAGGACATTCTCTCCTTCACTCAAGGACCAACAGAGCCTCTTAAGACAGCCTGGATGAGGTTTAAGAAGTACCAACGTGACTGCCCACACCATGGATTCACTGAGGTAACATTATTAGGCATCTTCTTTAGAGATATAGATCTCCCATATCAGACTGCCTTAGATAATTCCAGCAATGGAAATTTCAACACTAGGACTCCTGTTCAAGATAAGCAGTTAATAGATAACTATATGAGTAGTAATAGCGGCAAGAGTCTGATAAGAGAAGGAAGGAATCTGGTGGAAAGGTAGAGAACTTGGAGATAGCTGATATTAGATCTAAGTTGGACACTGTTTGCAATCTTCTAGCTGGGAAGAAAGCTGTCCACTTTGCTCAGGAAGTCGATGTGATCAAGGCTGAAGAAGAAAGGCAGGAAGAGGATGTGAACTTCATTGCAGGATCTGGTTTTCAAGGTAACAGGTTTGGTAATCAACAGGGTAATAGATTTTTCAGTGGTCAGAAGAGTGCTTTTACAGGCAATCTAAACTCTTCTGGCTTTGGACAGAATGCTGGCGTCCAGAAACCTTTTCAAGGTAATCAGAGGACTTATGGATCTTCCTCTTACCAAACACCTTCTGTAGCTAGTACTCATGAGAGTAAGATGGAGAGTATGATGGAGCTGCTACTGGAAGGACAAACTAAGATTTCTGTGGACTGCAACAGGAAGTTGGATGCTGTTTATGAGGATCTCAATGGGAAGTTTGAGTCTCTAAGTACTCATGTGAAGCAATTGGACACTCAGGTGAGCCAAATTTCAAACTCTGTCAAAGGAAAAGGTGTTGTAGACACTCACATTAAGGCATGGTCAGTGTACATTGATGATGGATCGCACCTAGGTGAAGAATTTGAGCTGAAAACAGCTGAACTGGTAGAAGAAGCTGAAAATTCGGATTTTCAGGAAAATCTCTCGGTTAAAATCTGTGAAAACTGTGATGCGTCGATCGATGCTACATCTGCGACGATCGATGCAAGTTTCGGGACAGCGACGATCGATGCACCCTTAGTGACGATCGTTGCATGGCGTGAACAAACAGATTCACAGGATTCTTATGGCATTGATGCAGAAGGAGATGCAGAGCTTAACCATTTATTCCCTGGAGTGTCTGAAATAACTCAACAGGATATTTATGCACAGGCTATCAGACTATATCCTAAAGTATCTGAAGTGATTCAACAGGAAATTGATGAGCTCAAAAGGTTGGAGAAGATGGAAGAGGAATCGGAAGAAGTTCCTCCATCTGATGATCCACCTTATCATCCATGTGTGCAAAGGTACTTGCAGAAAATGCTGCCAATGGATGAGACACAGAAAGATTGGGTTATAGTTGTTCCTCAGATGGTAAGTGATGTGCTATTGACCAAGGTTCCTAAGAAGCTACCTGCCCTGGTATCTTTATTCTAAGTTGTTCGATTTTTGAGGATGGTTTCAAGCGCTCTCTGTGTGACTTAGTAGCTGCTGGAAGTCTCATGCCATATTCTATGGCAGAGAAGCTGGGTATTATGGATTTCTCACCCACTAGGACCTCTATTGTCCTAGCTGATCAGTCGATACGGGTTCCGGAAGGAGTTCTTGAGGACATCCCAGTAAGAGTTGGGAACTACTTGGTTCCTACAGACTTCTTGTTGCTCATATATGAGAGTGAGCAGGATGACGCGTTGATTCTGGGTAGACCATTCTTGGCTACAGCTGGAGCGGTGATAGATGTGAGGCACAGTTTGATTGATCTCCATCTGGGAGATAAGCTGTTGCACTTTGAGATGGACATGCTTCGCAAGCCGCTAATAGATGGGCAGACATTCACCATTAAGGATGGATATGGAGAACAGATAAGTCAAACTTTGATTTCAGATCCACCATATCACTTTACTCCTTCTTTTCTTGGGCAGGATCACACTGATGAAGCTTCTTCTCCACCGTGGATGAGGATACTTGCACAGAGGCAATCACAGTCTCTGCCGGGATCTCCAGCAGACTGATCTTGTTCGTCCGGTCAAGCTAATGACCTTAAACAAGCGCTGAGTGGGAGGCAACCCACTGTTAGGTACTAGTATTTTTCTGCATTAATTTTGGTGTTTTTGTTAGGATTTTACGTTTGTTTTTGGTTTTGCTGAGTTTTTGTCTGCAGGTCTCGGACGAGTCGCAGTGCCTCGCTTGAAGCAACCTTGTGTCGATCGTCACCATACGAAGAAATCGCATTGCAGCGATCGTTGCGGTCCTGAGCAACGATCGACACTTGACGACAAATCGCCTAGCAACGGTCGTTACATTTATGGAACGATCGATGCAAAGTGCGACAGAGGTAAAAATCAGACAGAAATCAACACTTCCATAACAATTTTACTTTCTTTTACCAACCCTTAGCTTAACACTACTGGGACAGTGTGTTTCAAGTGTGGGGGAGGTAGTACTGACTATTATCTTTCTGTTTTCTTAAGGGTCAGTCCTGTTTTTCAAAAAAATTGTTTTATTGAGTCAAAATTGTTTAAGTAAGAAACTGTGAATTTTTGAGAAGTTTTAATAGCACTTGCAGGAACTTAAGTGACCATTGGGATGAAGCTGCAGATGATATATGACTATTAGAAAACCCAAACACGGATCAGCCTGCTGAGAACACCCACATCACTTCAGGTATCAGAGGATCCTTTTACTGACTTCACCTTAATATTGACTTAATTTTCTCACCTAAGGGCTTGGAATACATTAAGTCGGATTCCTTTGTTAGTTTTGACACAGCCTGTAAACCTGTCTTATTTGGTTCCCTTCTCCCCTTCCATAAAGTAAAAAAAAAGATAATAAAATGAGGATGAGTTATTAACTCCGAAGTGGTCATGGGAGTAGTAGCAAACACTATTACCTCCTATGCATCATGGAATGTGTCCAAAGTACACCCCTTAACGGGAAGAACACTGATAAAAAAAAAATGATACCCAGTGGGGAAAAATCAGTTGTTAATGAAGGGAAAAGAGAAGAAAGGGGCCAAAGAAAGATAGTATGGTGGTCTAGAGCTGACAAGGTAAGAGTCCATGTGCCCTTTGATCGATACTCCTTAGGTGAGACCGCACTTAAATACTTGCAGAAGTCGGTAGGGTGAATTTGAATGCGTGAATGTGATTGTGAAGTTTACTTAGGACAGTTGCTAAGTGTGGGGGAAGTACATGTTGGTCTTGATGTCTTGCAGTTGATTCTTTCAGTGGCTTACTAAGGGGAATCTGAGTGTTATTACTTCTAGGATGAAAAGAGTTAATGAAAGTTTTCAAACCTCTTCACCATGTTTTAGTTCTCTGTTTTGCTTGAGGGCAAGCAAAGGCTAAGTGTGGGGGAGTTGATATATCATGGTTTTTACTAGTTTTAGACCATGATATAAGTGTGTTTTAGTGTCTTTTTGTGTTCTTTTAGAGTCTATTTCAGGTATTATCAGGTTTGGAGCAGAATTGGAGATGTTGGAGCATTCTGGAGCTTTTTGGAGTGTTTGGCCGAGAGAGTTGAGCTCACTGTCCAAAACAGGGGATTGCATCGATCGACACACCTTTGGTGTCGATCGTTGCACAAGCGAGATGGGCCAAACTCGGCGGTTTTATGAAGACTGAAGATATTACACTTGGGCCCAGAAGTTCCTGATATTTACAAAGAAGCCCCAGGCCGAGATTATACCTATATAATTAAGTTTTTGGTATTTTAATTACTTACGCTTTCATACTTAGAGCTAAGAGATTTTTAGAGCTTTTGGGGCTGATCTGATCCTGTACTTCATTTATTTTGGAGAAGATTTCGAACCCCTTTATCTATTTAATTTCTTATATGCAATCTATTAATTCTATGATTTCTGTTTCATTAATCATGTCTGAGTAGATTCATTGTTAGGTTTAGGGATTCTCACTAGGGATTTCATGACTTGCTAGATTTAATTAATTCAGTTAAGGATTCACATCAATAGATGTTTTTCAATCTAAACTGTGCTTAAAGCTAGTTCTAAACTGATCACTTAGAATCTAGATCTTAGGTTGCTAGGTTGACACGAAAGTGTGATTTAGAACCTGAACTATTTAGATTGAGCAATGGAATTACTCGCAGAGAAATTTGGTTTAGTTTAATTGTGAACATATCGAACTTGATCATTAAAGCTGGTTTAATCTGCTAGGAATTACAAAGACATTTGGATTTCTGCAATTAGGCTTAGAGAATCTTCATAGCGAAAGTTGGTTTATTCTATATCTGTGCTTTGAGTTCTAGAACTGTGTTTAATTAGATCCTGACTGAATATTAATCTGCTTGTCTGATTTCCTGAGAACTCCCTAGACTTAGCGCCCTTAGTTTATTGCTTACAACTCACTCCTGCTACCTGATTTGCTTTCTTGCTTGCTTTTATTTTATTCACATTTGCTTTTCACCTAGTTTAATCTTTCTGTTCTTAATCTATCGTAGCTCAGAGTCCTCGTGGATTCGATACCCTATAATACTACATTGACATTGTTGTGCACTTGCAGTTAGGAAATAGGGAATAAAACTCGACCTATCAAGTTTTTGTCGCCGTTGTCGGGGACTCTCGTAGTCCTCGATAGATTTGAACTTAGGGCTTTTACTAGGATTTTTATTTTTATCTTCTGTTTTATTTTTATTTTTAGTTTCTGATTTTTCTCTGTTTCTTTCTGTCGCAGGTTTCAGAATCGTATAGCATCGACCGTTGCACCTTCTGTGTAGATCATTACTAGGCGATTGGAGTTGAATTGATCGTTGCACTGATAGCATCGATCGTTGTTGGACGATTACAGACAGTTTATGCACACGCGTGATACTCGAAGTAATCCGAATACTAATCTCGTAAACCTCCAACTTGAAGAGCTTGCTAGACTAGAGAGAGCTAACAGAAAAGAGCAGAGGGAAAGGATGGTAGTTGAACGTGTGATTATTATGCCTGATGCTCAAGGTGTCCTTAGGGACCGACAAAACAATCCGTACAATGCTGCCGGGCATCGGATTGACGCTGAAGGGAATGTCATCCCTGAGCCTGTAGAGCAACCACAAACAGAGCAGAACCAGGGTCAAGGACAGGCCCGAGGTAGGGAGATGGTTGTTCATGAAAGAAATTTAGCTGACTATAACCGTCCGGATGAGTTTCATGCTAACCGGGAAGCTCTTGTACTTCCTGAGTTTGAGAGGAATGATTTTGAGATCAAAACCATCTACTACTCTCTTCTGAAGCAGAATGCTTTCCATGGTTATCCCAGTGAGCAGCCAATGGATCACATTGATGAGTTTGAGGGCATAGTCACTGGAATGAAGTACGATGTAGTGAACTATGACTATCTGTTCCTCAAGCATTTCCCCTACAAATATGTAGCAATATAACATAGGTTTCATATTTTTTTAACCCTTTCGTCTTTTAAACAGAGTTTCTAAAATCTAAAACAAATGAAAAAAAACAGTAACACTGAAAATAAAATCTGTAATTTAAATACCAAAATTATTGAAAAAACTGCAAAATCATAAAAAAAATCTTCAACACTAGCCAAAAATTTGCAAATAAAATCCGCACAAAATTATAAAAACTGTAACAAACTAAACAAATCTGCAACACTACATACTACTTTAGTAATAAAAAAGCAAAAATACTCTTTACTACAGAGTAATATTTTATCCGAAACAAAAAAAAAATCTGCCACACGTAAATTTAAATCTGCACCAAAAAATCTGTAAATTCCCAAACAAATCCACAACCACAAAAATCTTTAACACAAGAATACGAATTTAAATTCATAGGGAAGGGGGTAATTTCATAAATAAGTAATTTTTTTCCTTACATGGAAAAAAACATTAATGGCAATTCTGTAATTTTTTTCCCTTCAAAATGGTTATGAGGGTAGTGTAGGCAATAAAATTGAGGTAAAAAAGGTCAAAATATTAGTACTAGTCTAGTAAATGCTCTATATTTTTATACAAGATAAATAAATCCCCCAAACTTTATTACTACCCAATGCAATCATTCTCATCATACATGCAAACTCTAATAAATAGTCTCGAGCACTGAAACAAAATAGAAATGGAGAAAGGAGTTGTTACACGCCGCACATGTCTTTGTAATATAATCAGAGCCTAAAAGTACACAAACTGGCACTTATGGGTGCTTCTCTCCGAGACCCCCATGAAATCAACACTAATCATGGTAAAATATCATGCCAAGGAGAGTTACGATGTTTGGTTAAATTTCTCTATTTTTCATTAAAGGTGGCTATCAATTATCGACTTGATCATGCCACGACTTTAACCATTTCGCTTAGATTAATATTCCCATTGTCGCTCTGTAAATATAACTAAATTCAATAGTTTTATAACTTGCTTCGTTTTTCATTATTTGAAAAGTCAAGCGTTACATAATCTACTATATTTAACAAACTATATATTAATAAGGATCTTCATAAGATAAGAGGGCCAAATTCCGAAATTATCTCTCATGATTGTAAAGAAGAATAGTGACAAGGGTCCAAAATCATGTATCACACATGTTTGTACCTTTGAAACCATAATCCCACCAAGCCAATCAAGTCTTTATCGGAGCACACATACATCTATAAAGCCCTTTGATATCTAATGCTCTTTGCTTCTCATGGAACAGTCCACACCGTCTGTCTGACTTTCCATACCTTTGTCTCAAATTTATTTTAACACGTAGTCGAGTTGCAAATTCACGCTCGATGATGTACCCATGGTTCAAAACTTCTCCATCTCGATAAAACACCACAGGAACATGGAGTACGCGTATATCTCCGTCTCTAATTGACTATTTGCATATCTTTTGATCATAGCTTCTCCTTTAACCATCCGGTCGATGGAGGTCAACGATTAGTCGACCCAACAGTCGCAGTGTACAAAAAGACACATACCTCTGAGGAGAAGAGCATAAGGGTTTCAGATTCCAGACATTTGTTTACCAATTTAGTTATAACCCTAGGTGGGCACCAAATATTTTCAGTAAAGTTGGAGAAGTATAGATCGACCGACTTATAGAAATCTGAGCTTTCTCCGACGTTTTGCAGTGCCGTGCATGTTGCTTTCATCACAGGCAAATAGTATATCCCTTAGTTATCGTCAATGACAACAATAAGGATTTTTTTAAGGATATCACTAGGAAGGAAATCCAATGACGATTTTGGTTAGAAAATATGGAAACAATCAAAGCAGATTTTAACAAATAATACTATAAAGTATTTGAGATCGGTATTGTTTCGAAGCAACTGCAGATTATAATTCATAGATTGGATCCAACATTTGTGTTTTCCATGAATTTAAATAGTATTTATGTTACTGTTATTTATTAATTAATATGCATCTGTTAGCATGCATCTTCGGCAGGAGTAAGTATGTACATAATGAATCTAATTCACTAGGTAATGATATATAATGTTGCTTCATTATTTATTGCAGTTCAACATTTATTACAAAATGCGTTGTTACTTGCATTGATATTTTAATTATATATAATTTAGGTAAATGTCCTTTCAATTTAATCATCTCGCCTGTTTGCAAAAATTCATTTATTCAGTCATAAAATATTCTGGAAATACTACCATTTGCACTCAGAGATAATGCATATATTCCTTATGTTTAAAAATTGCACATAAATGAAGACAACATATAATATTTTCGCAGTTTAGCACATTCTAGTCAACACTAAACAATATTTAGAAAATGAAGGAAATTCAAGAACCTAAACAGGGCCAAATTCTGAAATTGTTCAGAAGGAGTCTGAAGTAAAATAGTGACTCTATGGTCCAAAAGCATCTCTTGCACAAAGTTGAACATTTGAAACCAAAGTCCCACCAACCATTCCAAGTTGTTATCGGAGCACACATGCAACTATAAAGGCCGTTTTTATCTACACTCGCTTCCTTTTCAAAGAACAGAGTTGAAGGTGTTTTTGGCCATACACGCCTATCCCTCCTAGTTATCTTTATACGCATCCGAGTTGAAAGTTCACGGTCAATGACGTATACACTGTTCAACACTACTCCATCTCTATAAAAAACACAAGAGCATGGAGTACGCATATATACATGTTTCCCATCAGCTATCAGCTGATCTTTTGATCATTGGCTCTCCTTCAACCTTTCGGTCGCTGTAGATAAAGCAACACATACCTCGGAGGAGAAGGGCTGAAGGATTTCCTGATTATAGACACCTCTCGACGAAATATTGTTTATAATGAGGTGGGCAAGGTGTTGGGAATGTCCTGAAATCACACTTGTAATCACTCTAGAGATAGTTGTGTTGTCGAGATTAGACATTCATACAATACTAGATGGTCATAATGTTTTGCTAGAAACCACTTGTGATATGTGAGTTTTGAACTCATTACTAGTATTATATGAACCTACAGGGTCAAACACCTAAGCAAACTGGATGTACTTCTTGAGGGAATGATCATTAATGTAATGATCAATAAATGTGTATTTGATACACATTTATATGCGTGTTTTGAGAGTGTGTCGACCGACGCTAAAGTAGTGTCGATCGACACAAGAGTTAAATCGGTGTGTGAAGGGTTGATCGATTGACTTAATTAGGTTTTACTCGTGCATATATATACGAGATATATGAGACACGAGTCGGAGAGCCATCAGTCGTAAAAAAGGAACCTAAAACTCATAAACAAACACGTGAATCCTAAAGAGATCCGATCTCCTGGCACTAGCATCCCGGCGGATTCCAGTTTGTGTACGTGTGGATACCAGTAGAGGCGCAGCACTTGAGGCGCTATAGATCTCGGATCCCGGTTCATCTTCCGCTGCAAATTATCCAGGTATACTCGAGATCTGAGAATGTAGATTCAACTCTAAGCATGAATCCTAGATCCTAGGCTTGGAATTTATACCTAGGGTTGACTAATATGATTAGAAACCGTTTAGAAATTCCTTCAGTGGTATCAGAGCCTAAGGATTCTAGTTGAATCGCACTCTGAGTTATCGCCCTGCATCGATCGTTGCTTTCGGTAAGCATCGATCGACACAACCAGAAAATCGCATTGTGTCGATCGTTGCAAAGTGTTGCATCGATCGACACAGACCAAAAATCGCATTGTGTCGATCGACACAAAGTGTTGCATAGATCGACACAAAGCGACACGACTGGTTCAATTGGATTGAATTGGTCATTGCGAATGGTTGAGCAGGTTAGACCGGTTGATTGTGATTGGTTTGATTTGGTTGGTGACGATCAATGCTAATGTAGCATCGATCGATGATGACCGGTTATCAAAGCCGGTTCAATTGGATTGGATCGGTTATCGAAATTGGCTTAAACCGGTTTGACGGGTTAATTGCGGTTTGATTGAATTAGGTTGATGTCGATTGACGCAAGTGTTGTGTCGATCGATGCTAACCGGTTATCAAAGCCGGTTCAATTTGATTGACCGGTTATCGCAACAGTGTTGGTTTGGTAGTGTCGATCGACACACGGAGTTGCATCGGTCGACACACCACACGGGATTTTGGTTATTGAACCAGAAATCGCTTAAGCCGAACCAAAGACTTAAACCATTTCTTAGAATAATTAAAACTCAGTTAGATTAATTGTTTTAATAAATTATAATCCCTTCAAGATACATATATGATGTGTATATTGGATTAAAAGTTCCGTTCCTCAAACTAAATATCAAGTAATCCTTGATGTCTTCCCGATCTTGTCAACTGTCAAGACTCGTCTCATTGTGCGATAGATTTGCAGTGCAAGGTATCCACAATTACATGAGTAAGGCAGGAGGTAATCGTGTTGATAGGCTTGCAGTGCAAGGTGTCAACAATTACATGACTTAAGAGATTGGTTTACTTGACTGGGCCATCAAAATCGTTTTGGGCCCAGAGACATCAGGTGGATTGGACATGAGATGTCAATTCACAACCAAGAGTTATATTGGATATAACTAGCAGTTGTTGCTTACCAAGATAACTAAAATTTGGGTGATAGCCAGTGGCTCACTCAAGGTTCAGTGAATTATGGGTCTTGGATCATTATATTCATTTGAGGAAACATTGTTTGAATATAATGCGAGTCTTCTTAATAGTTAAGATTTCTCATTTCTTGAACATCATAACTAAACCTCCCTTGTTTTCAGCTATGTCTAGCGCAAACCATCATAACAATTTCTCCCTGCGATCCGTCCTTGAGAAGGACAAGTTAAATGGATCCAACTTTCTTGAATGGTATAGGAACTTTAGAATTGTTATTAAACAGTAGAAAGAGGACTATGTCCTTGAGAAAGTTCTCCCTAAGAAGTACCGAGCCAATGTCTGGCAGTCAGAAAAGGATGATTGGGATAAGCATTCTAATGATGTGGTCGATGTGTGTTGTCTCATGTTGGCTACCATGAACTCGGATTTGCAGAAGCAATTCGAGAACGTGGAGTCGCCAATAGAGATGATCACTAACCTGAAAAGTATGTTTCAGGAGCAGGCACGAACTTAGAGATACCAGAGAGTTAAGTCTCTAATTGAGTGCAAGCTACCAAAGGACGGACCAGTTAGTCCTCATGTAATTAAGATGATGGGTTATATTGATAACCTGGGAAACTGGATTGTCCTATTAGCCAAGAGTTGGCTACTGACATCATTCTGCAGTCACTGCCATCAAGCTATGATCATTTTGTAATGAACTACAGTATGAATAACTTGACAAAGACTTTGACTGGGTTGCATGAGATGCTCAAGACTGCTGAACCTAACATCAAGAAGGACACCCCAAATGTCCTTATGGTACAAAAGGGTAAAAACTTTAAGAAACTTGGTAAGAAAAAAGGTGATGGCAAGACGAGCTCGATTGTGAATCAAAGCGAGTCTAACAATTCTCCTAAGGTTAAACCTGGTCCTCCTGAAGATGTTAAGTGCCATTATTGTAATGGTTATGGGCATTTGAAAAGAAACTGCAATAAATTCCTGGAAGAGTATGAGAAGCTGAAGAAGACGTACGAGACTTCTTCAGGTATTTATGTTATAGAAGTAATTGTTACTTCTTATGGTTCTACTTATTGGGTATTAGATACCAGCTGTGGTACTCATATTTTGTGAAAATGTGCAGGACCTAAGAAAAAGTAGGATTTTTGAGATAGAACAAATGGACCTGCGCGTGAGAAATGTAGCAAGAGTTGCTGCATTGGCCGTAGGAACATTTCATTTGTTTTGCCTTCTGGCTTAGTTTTGAACTTAAGAACTGCTACTATGTACCTGCTATAAGCAGAAATACTATTTCTATTTCTTGTTTGGATATAGAAGGATACCAGTTTTCAAATTAAGAATAAGTGTTATTCATTTGATTACAATGATATATTTATGGTAGCGGTCCATTAGAGAATGGATTTTATGTTCTAAAACAAAAACGTGCCTATCTATAACATTAGTACCAAGAGATTCAAGTCAAGTGATACGAATCAAACTCTTTCTGTGGCATTGTCGTTTGGGCCATATAAATGAGAAACAGATTCAGAGGCTCCATAGTGATGGGTTTTTGGGCTCACTTGATTATGAATCAAGTGAGAAATGCGAATCTTGTTTATTGGGTAAAATGACGAAGACCCCTTTCAACAAATGGTAGTGTCGATCGACACAAAAGGTGCAACGATCGACACAGGTCGCGAACGAACAAAATGAAAGGGCCAGAGACTTATTGGGCTTTATACATACGGATGTGTATGGCTCGATGAGCAAAAGGTGCTAGAGGAAATTTTCAGTACTTCATTACCTTTACTGATATTTTCAGTAGGTATGGTTATGTCTATTTAATGAGACATAAATCAGAATCTTTTGAAAAGTTCAAGGAGTTCCAGAATGAAGTACATAATCAACTTGGCAAAAGTATTAAAGCTCTACGATAAGATCGTGGAGGTGGATACTTAAGCTAAGAATTCAGTGATCATTCGAGAGATTGTGGAATTGTTTCACAACTCACTCCTCCTGAATCGGACTTTATTAGATATGGTTCGATCAATGATGAGTCGCTCAGATCTTCCAATATCCTTCTAGGAATACGATCTAGAAACGTCTGCGTTTACACTAAATATGGTTCCATCAAAATCAGTTACAAAGACACCACATGAGATGTGGACTGGAAATGTTCCTAATTTATCTTTCATGAAGATTTGG
This sequence comes from Orychophragmus violaceus, assembly GCA_030180135.1. Taxonomy (NCBI): domain Eukaryota; kingdom Viridiplantae; phylum Streptophyta; class Magnoliopsida; order Brassicales; family Brassicaceae; genus Orychophragmus; species Orychophragmus violaceus. The sequence continues at coordinate 84,496,848 of CM058231.1, forward strand.
GGTTGTGAGGCTTATATTAAACGTTTAATCTCTAATAAGCTCAGACCCAAATCCGATAAATGCTACTTCGTTGGTTATCTTAACGAGACCAAGGCATGTTACTTTTTCAACCGGTCCGAGAACAAATTGTTTATTGCTCGGAACTATGTTTTCTTGAGAAAGACTTTCTTTCCAGGAAGAACAGTGGGAGTAAAAGTACAACTTGAAGAAATTCGAGAATCACAGGAGACTGCTCTACCTGATGAGGAAGAGAAGCATTTGGATATACAAAGAGTTGTAGAACCTACACCTGTGGTGCCTGAAGTTTGCAAATGATCTAATAAATGTATATTCGATATACATTCCCATGGTGAGTTTCTGAGGATGTGTCGATCGACGCAGATCGCCGACCAAAATAGCGATTTTGGTTCATGACTTAATTAACTACGGTTTGAACCTTGGTTATTTAGGTCATGATAAAAGTCTATATATATAAGATATATGCACGACTTTTACACAAACCTGAAGCTCGCAGATCCGAAAGGATCCGTCACGAACCCGAGAAATGTGGATTTATCATGACCGATTGCCATGATCTGTTGATCATTGAAAGTGACGGGCCTGCGAATTTTGAAGAAGCAATAATGGGCCATGACTCCGAAAATGGCTAAAAGCCGCTGAATCTGAAATGGGATCCATGTCGCGGAACCAAGTATTGAAGGAATTTCTAGCAGATCCTAATCCAATTAGGCAATCCTGGTCTGAATTCCAAGCCTAGGATCTAGGGTTCATGTAATTGAATCTATCAGATCTCAGATTTACCTGGTGATTAGCAGCGGAAGATTTGCAGATAATCGAGATCTAGAGCGCCTCAAATGCTGCGCCTCTACTGGTATCCACACGCACACAAACTGAACAGGAGGGATGCTAGTGCCTATAGAGATCCAATCTCTTCAGAGGTTTCTTTTCTAGTTCTGGTGGCTGTGAATTAGGTTAAGTCTGAGTTTAGGTCGACCTTATATCTTATATATGTCGGCTTAAACCACAACGGAATCAACTAACGATTAAACCGTATTAATCTGGTTAATCCGCGAGTTGTGTCGACCGACACACTCTCTGTGTCGATCGACACGGCCCCAGAATTTTGATACCGAATGCATATCAAATATACATTCACTAGATCATTACATTAATGATCAACCTCGTCTTTGACGTCCAGTTTGCTTAGGTGTGTGACCCTGTAGGATCATATAACACTAGTAATGAGTTCTAAATTCATTGATCATAAGTGGCTTCTAGCAAAGCATTACGACTACTGATATATCATGGTTTTTACTAGTTTTAGACCATGATATAAGTGTGTTTTAGTGTCTTTTTGTGTTCTTTTAGAGTCTTTTACAGGTATAATCAGGTTTGGAGCATATTTGGTGATTATGGCACTTTTTGGAGATTTTTGGAGTGTCTGGCCGAGAGATAGAGTTCACTGTCCGAAACAGAGTAATGCGTCGATCGTTGCACACCTGCAACGGTCGTTGCACCAGCGAGATGGGCCGAAACTCGGCGGTTTATGAAGAGTCAAGATACTGTACTCTAATCCAGAAGTTTCTGATATTTACAAAGAAGCCCCTGGCCGAGATTATGCCTATATAATTAAGTTTTTTGTGTTTTATTTAGATACACTTTCATAATTAAGAGCAGAGGATTTTTAGAGCTTTTGGGGCTGATCTGAACCTTTACTTCATCTGTATTTGGAAAAGATTTCGAACCCCTTTTATTCTATATCTTTTATGCAATTTATTCATCATATGATTATGTCTTCATTATCTATGTCTAAGTAGATTCCTTGTTAGGTTTAGGGTTTCTCACATAGGATTTCATGACTTGCTAGACTTGTTAAATTCAGTTAAGGATTCATAACTATATCTGTTCTTCAATCTAATTGTGCTTAAAGCTAGTTCTAACCTGATCAGTTAGAATCTAGATCTTAGGTTGCTAAATACGTCACGAAAGTGGGGTTTAGGGATCTGAAATAATTAGATTGAGCAATTAAACTTCTCGCAAACGAAAGTTTGGTTTAGGTTAATTGTGAACATATCAAACTTGGAATTAATTCTAGTTTAATCTGTTAGTTCTCGCAAACGAAAGTTTGGTTTGCTGCACTTAGACTTAGACAATTATCGCAAAGGAATTTGGTTAATTCTATATCTGTGTTTTGAGTTCTAGAACTGTGCTTAATTAGATCCTTGCTGAATGAACTGCCTGCTTGTCGGATTTCCTGAGAACGCCCTAGACTTAGCGCTCTTAATAACTTGCTTTCACAACCAATTAATCTCTGCTTTTTGTTTACTTTCTCTCATTGCTTTCAATATAATCACATTGCTTTCTTCCTAGTTAAACTCCTGTTCTTGAGCTATTGAATACCAGAGTCTATGTGGATTCGATACCTATATACTACAACTACTGAACTGTGCACTTGCAGTTAGATATAGGATTTAAAACCTGAACCCTATCAAGTTTTTGGCGCCGTTGTCGGGGACTCTTTGAGTCTTCGATAGCTTCGAGCCTAGGGTTTTACTAGGATTTTTCGTTTTATTTTCGTTTTTATTTTTGTTTTTTTTAGTTACTGATTTTTTTCTGATTTTCTCTCTGTCGCAGGTACCAATTTCGCATTGCGTCGATCGTTGCACCTTGCATCGATCGTCACTAGGCGATTCTGAGATTGAATCGATCGTTGCACTGCTAGCATCGAACGTTGCTGGACGATTACAGACAGTTTATACCAACGCAGAAAACTCGAAGTAATCCGAACTCGAGCTTAGTTAATCTCGGACTAGAGGAACTTGGACGTCTAGAAAGAACTATCAGAAGAGAAAAGAGATAGAGAATGGTACGAGAACGTTTGATCTTGATACGAGATGCTGAAGGTGTCCTGAGGGATCCGGAAAACAATCCTTACAATGCTGCTGGGCAGAGGATTGATGCTGATGGACGAGTGATCCCTGACCCTCCTGAGCAACTGGAACAGGAACAGAACCAGGGTCAAAGACAGGCTCAAGGTAGACAGCTGGTTGTTCATGAGAGGACTTTAGCTGACTACAACAGACCGGATGAGTTTCATGCAAACCGGTCAGCTTTAGTGCTTCCTACCTTTGAGAGGAATGATTTTGAGGTCAAGACCATCTACTACCAGCTGATGAGACAGATTGCTTTTCATGGTCATCAAGCGGAGCAGCCTATGGATCACATTGATCGTTTTGAGGACATAGTCACTGGCATGAAGTATGATGGAGTATGCCCGGACTATCTGTTCCTTAAGTTATTTCCACACAGCCTTGCTGGAGATGCTAGTGTGTGGCTGAGGCAGTTGGCACCTGCTCAATATACTACTTGGGAAGCCCTGAAGAGTGAGTTCCTGCGTCATTTCTATGATGATGCGCGTTCAGACCAATCCAGACAGGACATACTCACCTTTTCTCAAGGAGCTGTGGAGCCTTTAAAGACTGCCTGGATGAGATTTAAGCAATATCAGCGTGATTGCCCACACCATGGCTTTACAGTGGTTCAGTTGCTTGGCATTTTCTTCAGAGGTATTGATCTTCCTTATCAACAGGCGCTGGATAACTCCAGTAATGCTAACTTCAACACCAGGACTCCTACACAGGCTAAGCAGTTGATTGAGAACCTGATTGGCAGCAACAGCTACAAGACTATGGATGAGAGGAGGAAGAAATCTGGTGGAAGTGTAGAGAATTCTGACATAGCTGATATTAGATCAAGGCTGGACACAGTTTGCAATCTCCTAGCAGGTAAGAAAGCTGTCCACTTTGCCCAAGATGTAGAGGTAATTCAGACTGAGGAGGACACTCAGGAAGAAGATGTGAAATACATAGGAGGTTCTGGTTTCCAAGGAAATAGATTTGGGAATCAACAAGGAAACAAATTTTTCAATGGAGGACAGAAAAATGCTTTCAATAGCAACTCATCTAATTCTGGATAGACTAGTAGTTTTCAGAAGACCTTTGGACAAGGTACTCAGAGAACCTATGGGTCTTCATCTTATCAGACTCCTCCTGCACCTACAGCTCATGAGAGTACAATGGAAGCTATGATGGAACAGCTGATGGAGAGTCAAACCAAGATTTCTGTCGACTACAACAAGAAGTTGGATGCTGTCTATGAAGACCTCAATGGGAAGTTTGAGACCCTGAACACTCACATGAAGCAGCTGGATACTCAGGTGAACCAGATTTCCAGTTCGATTAAAGGAAAAGGAGTAGTAGACACTCATATTAAGGCCTGGTCTGTGTACATTAATGATGGAACTCACCTAGGTGAAAAATTTGAGCTAAGTACAGCTGAGTTTGTGAAGAACGAAGAAATTTCGGATGTTGGTGAGAAACTCTCGGGTGGAAATTGCAGAGATGCAACGATCGACACACACATAGCATCGATCGATGCATGTCGTGAACAGGCAGAAGATCCGTGGGATGATAATGAGATTGATGCAGAGCTGGCCCGCCTATTCCCTGATGTGTCTGAGATCACTCAAGAGGATGTTTATGCACAAGCCATTAGGCAATATCCCAAGGTATCTGAAGTGATTAAGCAGGAGATTGAAGAGCTTAAGAAGATAGAAGAAAGTGGTGAAGGGTTAGAAGAAATTCCTTCTTCTGATGATCCACCTTATCATCCATGTGTTCAGAGGTATTTGAACAAGATGTTGCCTTTAGATGAAGATCTACGAGATTGGGTGATTATAGTTCCCCAACATATCAGTGATGTTCTGCTGAACAAGATCCCGAAGAAGCTGCTAGATCCTGGAGTCTTTGTGCTTAACTGCTCCATCTTCGAGGACAGTTTTAGACGCTCTCTGTGTGACTTAGGAGCTGCTGGAAGTTTGATACCATATTCTGTGGCAGAGAAGCTGGGAATGCTGGACTTTAAGCCTACTAGGACCTCTCTTGTCCTAGCTGATCAGTCAATAAGAGTCCCAGAAGGACTTCTTGAGGACATCCCGGTGAGAGTTGGTAACTACTTAGTTCCAACAGATTTCCTTGTGCTGAGATATGACTGCGATCCTGATGAAGCGTTACTGCTTGGAAGACCATTCTTGGCTACAGCGGGAGCTATGATAGATGTCAAGAACATCCTGATAGACCTCAATCTGGGAGACGAGCCGCTGCGATATGCAATGGAGAAGCTGCGAAAGCCATTGATAGATGGGCAGACATTCACAATCATGGATGCAGATGATGAACAGCCGGATGACACTGTGATTGTAGATCCTGGGGCACATTTCACTCCATCGTTCCTTGGACATGAGCATTCTGCAACAGCTTATTCTCCACCCTGGATGAGGAGACTTGAACAGAGACAGAAAAAGTCTCTGTCAGGTTCTCTTGGTACCTGAAAATTCTTGTGCGTCCGGTCAAGCTATTGACCTTAAACAAGCGTTGGGTGGGAGGCAACCCACCATTAGGTACTGGTGTTTTTCTATTTAATTTTTGGTGTTTTTGTTAGGATTTTACGTTTGGTTTTGGTTTGGGTGAAGTTATGTTTGCAGGTCTCGGACGAAATCGCAGTGCGTCGATTGACGCACTTCTGTGTCGATCGTCACAACACGATCGGAATCGCATTGCAGCGATCGTTGCGGTCCTGAGCAACGATCGACCATACATGAAAATCGCCAAGTAACGGTCGATGCACTTAGTGCAACGATCGATGCTAGAGCGACAGAGGTAACCCGACAGACATAATCTCATCTTTTATCTATTATTTTCTTATTAACCGATCCTTCGCTTGACACTACTGGGGACAGTGTGTCTTAAGTGTGGGGGAGGTGCTACTGACTTATATCTTTATGTTTTCTTAAGAGTCAGTCCGTTTTATAAAAAAAAATTTTGTTTTATTGAGTCAAAAATTGTTTAAGTAAGAAACTATGATTTTCTGAGAAGATTTACAAGACTTGCAGGAACTTAAGTAACCATTGGGATGAAGTTGCAGGATCTATCTATGACTATTAGAAAACCCAGACACAGATCAACCTACTGGGAACACCCACATCACTTCAGGTATCAGAGGATCCTTTACTGACTTCAATTTAATACTGACTTAGATTTCTCACCTAAGGGCTTGGTATACTTTATGTCGGATTCCCTGTTAGTTCTGACACAGCCTGTAAACCTGTCCTATTCAGTTCCCTTCTCCCCTTCTATAAATTAAAAAAAGAAGATAATAAACTGAGGATGAGTTAGTAACTCCGAAGTGGTCATGGGAGTGGTAGAGACCCCTATTATCTCCTATGCGATCCATGGAATGTGTCCAAAGTACACCCCATAACGGGAAGAACACTGATAAAAAAAAAAAAAATGATACCCAATGTGGGAAAAATCAGTTGTTAAAGAAGGGAAAAGAGAAGAAAGGGACTAGAGAAAGATAATATGGTGGTCTAGAGCTGATAAGGTAAGAATCCATGTGCCTTTGATCGATACTCCTTAGGTGAGACCGTACTTAAATACTTGCAGAAGTCAGTAGGGAGAATTTGAATGCTTGAATGTGATTGTGGATTTTACCTAGGACAGTTGCTAAGTGTGGGGGAAGTACATGTTGGTCTTGATATCCTGTGATTGATTCTTTCAGTGGTTTACTAAGGGGAATCTGAGTATTGTAGCTTCTAGGATGAAATGACTTTCTGAAGAGTTTTCAAACCTCTTCACCATGCTTTAGTTCTATGTTTTGCTTGAGGGCAAGCAAAGGCTAAGTGTGGGGGAGTTGATATATCATGGTTTTTACTAGTTTTAGACCATGATATAAGTGTGTTTTAGTGTCTTTTGTGTTCTTTTAGAGTCTTTTACAGGTATAATCAGGTTTGGAGCATATTTGGTGATTATGGCACTTTTTGGAGATTTTTGGAGTGTTTGGCCGAGATATAGAGTTCACTGTCCGAAACAGAGTAATGCGTCGATCGTTGCACACCTGCAACGGTCGTTGCACCAGCGAGATGGGCCAAAACTCGGCGGTTTATGAAGAGTCAAGATACTGCACTCTAATCCAGAAGTTCCTGATATTTACAAAGAAGCCCCTGGCCGAGATTATGCCTATATAATTAAGTTTTTGGTGTTTTATTTAGATACACTTTCATAATTAAGAGCAGAGGATTTTTAGAGCTTTTTAGGCTGATCTGAACCTTTACTTCATCTGTATTTGGAAAAGATTTCGAACCCCTTTTATTCTATATCTTTTATGCAATTTATTCATCATATGATTATGTCTTCATTATCTATGTCTGAGTAGATTCCTTGTTAGGTTTAGGGTTTCTCACATAGGATTTCATGACTTGCTAGACTTTTTAAATTCAGTTAAGGATTCATAACTATATCTGTTCTTCAATCTAATTGTGCTTAAAGCTAGTTCTAACCTGATCAATTAGAATCTAGATCTTAGGTTGCTAAATACGTCACGGAAGTGGGGTTTAGGGATCTGAAATAATTAGATTGAGCAATTAAACTTCTCGCTAACGAAAGTTTGGTTTAGGTTAATTGTGAACATATCAAACTTGGAATTAATGCTAGTTTAATCTGTTAGTTCTCGCAAACGAATGTTTGGTTTGCTGCACTTAGACTTAGAGAATTATCGCAAAGGAATTTGGTTAATTCTATATCTGTGTTTTGAGTTCTAGAACTGTGCTTAATTAGATCCTTGCTGAATGAACTGCCTGCTTGTCTGATTTCCTGAGAACGCCCTAGACTTAGCGCTCTTAATAACTTGCTTTCACAACCAATTAATCTCTACTTTTTGTTTACTTTCTCTCATTGCTTTCAATATAATCACATTGCTTTCTTCCTAGTTAAACTCCTGTTCTTGAGCTATTGAATACCAGAGTCTCTGTGGATTCGATACCTATATACTACAACTACTGAACTGTGCACTTGCAGTTAGATATAGGATTTAAAACTTGAACCCTATCAACTACCTAGTTTCATATGATTGTCTCATCTCGACGATACGACTTTCACTTAGAGTAAGTACAATAGATTTCAGGACATTCCCAACAATCTCCCACTTGGGTTGATTTACCCAATGGTATAAAAGCCATTGTGAGTAAATGGATTTTCAAGAAGAAAAATTGACGTGGATGGTAATATACAAAGCTAGGTTGGTGGAAAAGGTTTCAAGTAAATTCATGGTATTGACTATGAAGAAACATATTCCCCAGTCACTATGCTTGAGTCCATTCGGATTCTGCTAGCAACCTCCGCTCATTATGATTATGAGGACGGGCAGATGGATGTGAAAACAGTTTTCCTTAATGGAATTCTAGAAAAGGATGTGTACATGACACAACCTGAGGTTTTCATTGATCTTAAAGCTGCTAGGAAGGCATGCAAGCATCTTGGAGTTGGAATTTTCGTTTTGATGAAGCAGTCAAAAGGTTTGACTTCATCAGGAACGAAGAGGAACTGTGTGTTTACAAGATGACTAGTGAGAGCGTAGTTGCATTTCTAGTATTGTATGTTGATAACATACTGCTTATAGGAAATGAAGTTCCATTGTTTCGGTCTGTTAAGACTTGACTCGAAAGTTGTTTTTCGATGAAAAATATGGGATAAACCGTATACATTCTTGGAATAAGAATCTATAGAGATAGATTAGACAAGCTAATTGGATTGTGTCAAGATATTTATGGTGATAAGGTCTTGCACAGGTCCAGTATGCATGATTCCAAGAAGGGCTTCATGCCAATGACTTTTGTCATTACTCTTAGCAAGACGCAGTGTCCTTCGACACACGCTGAGCAAGAGCGAATGAGGTTCATACAACTGCTATAGGCATTAAATGTCTTAAGATGTTATCTTAATTTTAGTGGGAGTTGTTGTTGTTAATTTTAGTTGTGATATGATGTTCGTGTAAACATAATTTGATTATGATAATGAACTCTGACATCAGTATTATTTAATCGTGTTATTAAATAATAGTACCAAAGTAATTTATGACATTTTATAGGTCATCAAGTATGTGACTTGATCATGAAACCCTATAAATGATAAATGACATAAATTATGTTGGTCCATGGTCTAGGTTGTTAAAAGGGGACATTAACAACCGCGTGAGACTAGTATGTGAGGTGACTGATGACTAAGTTTCATGGAGTCATTAATAAGAGTATTAAAGTCAATCACATAGATATGTGTTGGAGAACATAGGATCGGACTTGACCCGCTGATTAGAACTCTACAAGATAATTATATAAGTGTCATGAGAGTTTTCATTACGACTATAGAGTATAGTCCTTAGACCTGAGTTCATTATGTTTTCTTACATGTGAATTGGTCCGCTTTAACTTTGTCAAACATCAGCCGTAACTGGTGAGTATAAAGGCATTGATTGGGTGTATCATGAAGTGTGTGAAGAAACAGGGATGGAACAAGATGGGATTTGTCCCTCCTATATAACAGGAGATAAATATCTCAGGGCCCATCGAAGATTTGATACTGAGAAATGTGTGGCCACACTCAAACGAGGTGATTGTCAGTCGTTTGTCTTGTCAGTATAAATCGGAGTTCGATGAACATGATTTTGGCTTGATAAGGATGACACAGATCTTGCCTTATGCCAGATCCAGATATAGAGACGAAGGGATTATGGGAATAGATGATTCCAGTACAAGTGGAAGATTGTTGGGAATGTCCTGAAATCACACTTGTAATCACTCTAGAGATAGTTGTGTTGTCGAGATTAGACATTCATACAATACTAGATGGTCATAATGTTTTGCTAGAAACAAATTGTGATATGTGAGTTGTGAACTCATTACTAGTATTATATGAACCTACAGGGTCACACACCTAAGCAAACTGGATGTACTTCTTGAGGGAATGATCATTAATGTAATGATAAATAAATGTGTATTTGATACACATTTATATGCGTGTTTTGAGAGTGTGTCGACCGACGCTAAAGTAGTGTCGATCGACACAAGAGTCAAATCGGTGTGTGTCGATCGACACATATCTGTGTCGATCTACACAAGGGTTGATCGATTGACTTAATTAGGTTTTCCTCGTGCATATATATACACTACAAGAAAAATGGCTTTTCTTAGCACCACGAAAACGCTATCATATGTCTATGGTAGCGTTTCCATAAACGCTATGTTTGCCGCTGCCATCTTAGGTCAGGCATCTACGATAGCACTAATTTGACATGCTATCGTATATCTGTCTACGATAGCGTTAATTTGGATGTGATTATATAGTTTTCAGTAGCATTGTATTAGCGCCATTTTAAATCTTAACGTAGCTCTGTTTTAATGCAATAAAATTATATATAGTGGCATTATATTATGGCTATGTTATATTTTATACTAGCAGTTTAATTGATGATGTATTATAATTTGTAATGGCGAGTATGTATTGCTGTTTTATTTTTTATGAACACTCAAATTTTTAGCCATATTTAATACTAATTGGAGCTATTGAAAAATGATTAAATTCAATTTTGGTTTTGCATTATTATTTGAAAATCATTTAGATTTGCAGAAATAGATTTAGATTTTATAATCACATAGGAATTTAAACTTAAACTTGTTCACATTAAACATAACATCCACAAACATTCATACAAACACAAGTTCAACTTAAAACATAAGGATGACACAAGTTGTTTATGTCTACTACTCTTACATGTCCATAGTTCTTTACTCTTGGGATAGGACAAGAACTCTTACCTCATCAGCACAACACCACTTTGTCCTCTGGCCATGCAACAGCTGAACCAAGCGCATCTTCCATTGTCTCAATTTCAGAGTTTGTCCTCCACACAGCTGCACTTTTGATCTTCACAACATCTACCCAAACGTGAACTGCATTTGGACCCAAGGGTACATGGTGGACAGTCTGTTGTGGATCGTTTGAAGCCCATCGTCCTTCGGCAACCACACGCTTTTTACCAGTAATGTCCATCAGCATGCATTTCTGATTTTCCTTGCTGACCAACCGCTGCGATGTTGAGAAATGCCAATCAAACCACAATATTTCAGAGCTCAGACGTTAAGGATCCAGTACCAATAAATTGTTCAGCAAAATTTTAAAGTAGATATAGCTTAGATTTACCTTTGGAGGAGCTTTTGGAGGCAGTGGAGATGATTGAATTGGAGCTTTTGGAGATGATGGAGACGGCTGAAAAGGAGCCACTGGAATTGACTTAGAAGACCTCGGAGTCACTGGAGATTTGTGAAGTGATGGACCTGCTACCGACTTTGAAGGAGACTTCTGTGTATATGCTTCTCTGTGTTTCTCATTCTCCACTTTATTTGCAGGCCAAGCTATGAAAGAGTTGACTGTCTGCTCCATTTTTGTCACATCCGGTGTAGGTCTCCATGGAAAAGCATGTGGTGATAGTACCACGTCCACATAAACTTTCACAGCATTTGGACCGAGAGGTATACCATTAACCACAGCTTGAGGGTCTCTCGACTGCCAGCGGCCTTCAGCAGCAGGTTTGTCATCTGTAGCCCAATCCATCAATTTGCATCTGTTCTTCGAACTTAAGTACGGGCTCTGTGTAAAGCAGTAACAATACAACCTCAGAGGCAACAACACAAAACAAGTTTTTAAACTAGCATGTCACAACCATAAAAATTACCTTTCGCATGTCCTCAGCAACCTCCTCTTCTGCAGGAAGAAAACTATCTGCCTTCCATGCAATTATCCTACCAACAGCCTCTTCCATACAGGTCATGTTTGATGTAGGCCTCCAGAGAAATGCATCCATGATTAAGGCTGATTCAACTAATACCTTCACTGCATTGGGTCCTAGTGGGATGTCATTCACATACTCCTCAGGGTCAGCAGAAAGAAGACGGGCCTCAGCGACAGTTTCTTCGTTTCCAGTCCAATCAACCAACAAACACCTAGCTGGTACTAACTTGTTTACACTCTACAAAAGGAAAATATGATTTAGTCATTTGATATAAGTAAATAAAGGCAGTGGAAATGAGAGCTTAACTAGTCACTTACTCTTGGAGTTGAGGTTTCACCTTGCTCATCTTGTTTCTACGAGAAAAGGTCATAGTCAGAGTTTTTCTCATTTAAGTACTTTTCAAACCAAATACATATCAAATGCATCATACCTGTTGAGTCATTCTCTGGACAATCGCCTCTAACTGGTGAACCTTTTGCTGCAGTTGAGTTTGATTCTCCTGCATTTGACTCATATATGCAGACTTGACTTGGAAACAAGCTAGCTTTGTTGTAGAGATTCCCCAACCCATAGCCCTTAGCCGTCCTGGATTATCAGGTCCTAGTATTTGTGCAAGGGTGTCATTCTTAGCTATACTCGTTGTTGACGATGAGGGAGCACCGCTTACAACATCCTTTGCCTTTCTCTGACCATCATGAAAGAAAACTAATCATTTTTATCATATAACGAATGACTAGTGAGGGACACTGAACTTGTGTACTTACTATCTTCTCAGCAGCCTGGTTATTAACTGGAGTGCCATCCTTTTTGGTGCGTGACTTGACCCACACCTTCAGTCTCGTAACTTCGGATGGTTCTGCGCAGTTCTTTTTCTGCGAGACAACAAAGATCAATCCATATAAATGGGTATCACCCAATGGAAAAATGTATTGTACTTACCATTTCTTCAGTCAATCGAACCATTCCTTTACGGCTAACAGTGTGAGGAATCTGGTTTCGTCTCCTCTCCTTATACGAATCACTCACAGCCTAAGTATAACTGACCATAGTTAAAGGCTGAACTTACATACCAAAAAATTTGTAGCATGTTTCAATATTCACGTACCTTAAAAGCTGTGCTTGTCTTCTGGTTGACAAATTTACGCCACTCCACTGGAGGAACGTTCTTTGGTTTCAGCTGCATCCGCTCCTTCATTGTCTTAGCCTGCCGGATCTTTGTAACAACTCTTGATTTGGAAGACCTCCAAAGACATCCCATCTGCCTGAACACAGCTGCCCTTTGATACTCTTCATCTACTGCAAGCCTTGCCTGCATTCAAAAGAATAGTTATTAGATATCAGGCAAACTAACAAAGACAAAAAACTACATTAACTTTTACCTGAACAGATTTTCAGAGAATTGTTCTGATGTTTTCGTCAACTTTCCTCCAATCCTCAATTATTATAGGAACGTGTTCTCTGACTAAGGGACCTAGATAGGACGACAGCTTCACTGACCCTGGTCCACATGGTTCTCCAAATTCTGTGAAATCAACTGGTTCTCTCTCATTTGGATCTCTTGCTATACGTTTCATCATAGTTGGTCCACGCTTTCTCTTAGGAGCAGGTGGAGATGCATCATCTTCTCTCGCAGATGCAGCCTGATCAGCAACGGGTTCTTCATCATTGTTCAGCCCTGTAGGGACTTCAACCTCAGCATCCTCATCGTTTAGCTCTTGTTCCTTATCCATTCCAAATTCATCCACACCATCTTTATCCTCAGCTATTTCCTCCTCTGCGTCTTCATACTCAGCATCTTCATCCTCAGTTATCCCATTGTCATTATTTTCATTCTCAGCATTTTCAGTCACAGCAACTTGCAGTTCTGGACCTTCTTCCAAATCCATAATTTCCTCTTCTTGGACCTTAGCTGCTGGCACACGGGCTTTTCTTTTCCTCGACGTGAGATACTTTGTACGAGCCATGACTGATTACCTGAAATTCAAATACAAAAGTGAGTTAGTCATGTTCCATTAATCATAAACATAGAGAAACATGAAGCCAAAAAAACACACAGACTGAGCACACCTAATGCAAACAAAAATCACAGAGACGCATAACACACAAAACAAACAAGACAAAAAGCAAAGGATGTCATTTGGAAGTCTTTCAAACATATATCCCTTCACAATCAATACGAGCACTCTGATCTTCATCATCTAATTCATTAGTACTCATGTTAACATCTGCTGCTACTGGCCCGACATCTCCAATCTCGTCATTCTGGTCTTCCTCACTGTATCTTCTTGAAGATCCTCTCATCACGACATACCAAGGTGAGGTATCATCTTCTCTTGAGTAAAAGATCTGCTTGGCTTGAGAAGCCAAGATGAATGGATCCCTTGCAAATGAGTTTTGACTCTGGCTAAGGTTGACAAGAGTGAATTCTTCTTCTTCCTTGACTCCATTTCCTTTGTTAGCCCAATGACACCAGAATATGGGAATGTAGAACACATTGTAGTCTAGCAAAATAATGTCTTCCACTCTGCCGTAATATGATACCATATGAACCATCTGTGAAGTGTCTTTTGCACTAGATCTACACATAGATATCGCCTCATAAAGAACCCCACTGTTCTGACTTTGCCTTGAAACTGAACTTGTGTGAAACCTAAGGCCATTCACTATATAACCGGTATAGGAGCGTGCAATGCTTCTAGGACCATATGCCAACCACTTAACTGTTTCTGCATGTGAGTCTGAGTCCATAGGTACCTAACAAATGTAGACAAATTAATCTATTAAACTACTGTATAACCAAACTATCATAAAACCATATTGAACTTGAGACAACACTTGCCTGTTCCTTTAACCATCCGGCAAAATGCTTTGTATGCAGATTCCAAAGTAGAGTGGCATCACGAGTACACCTTCCATTACTCTCTTGTAGATGTTCAAGGTGCATACTTCAAAGATAAACAACACTGTTAGTAGGCTGTAATAGATAGAAGGATGTGACTTATGAGAATTACTTACTCCACAAAAGGTTCCACCAAAGCCATATTTTGAAGAACAGCAAGATGAGCTATCCTTTTCTCTGTCTCAGTCAGTATAATTGTAGTGGCTGTGGATAACGGTCGACCAGCTAAGATAGGGCTACTCTGGTCCTCATCGTTTCTCTGTGTTTTTTCTTCAACACTGGTTGCTTTTTTCAGAAACTCACTGCAGAAATGCATACACTCTTCTGCAAGGTATGCTTCTGCAATACATCCCTCTGGTCTAGCTGGGTTCCGTACATAGTCTTTCATAACTTTCATGTACCTGCACACATTTACCAATTAACATTAGTCTGGAAAAATTTATACATTTGTAAGATAAACACTATATCAAATGAAAGACAGTTGAAAGTACCTCTCAAATGGGTACATCCATCGAAAATGTACTGGACCACATAACCGAGCTTCCCTGCCTAGATGTGTTGTGAGGTGCACCATAATGTCAAAGAAACTCGGTGGAAAATACCTCTCAAACATGCAGAGAGTTTCCATAACTGCTATCTGCTCCCTGTCGATGACACGCTGGCATAACTTGTTGAAGAACACACACAAGCGTGTAATACATATCCTCGGCCCCTTTGGCAGTAAACCCTTCAATGCCATTGGTAGGAGTTGCTGCATCAGTACGTGGTAGTCGTGAGACTTCAATCCAGATAGCTTGCAATCATCCATTGATACGCCCCTGGATATATTGGAACAATATCCATCTGGTCCTCTAAAGTCAAACAACCTTTTGCAAAATACTCTTTTCTCTGTCTTTGTCAAAGACCATGGTGCTGCAGGAAGGTAAGTTCTCTTTCCTCTGGTTTGAGGCCACAAATCCTTCCTAATACCGAGATGTTGGAGATCTTTACGAGCGTTGAGACCATCTTTAGATTTCCCACAATGCAGCAGTGTGGAGACTATGCTTGCAGACACGTTTTTCTCCACGTGCATTACATCCAAGTTATGCCTTACTGGTAATTCCTGAACAAGACAATACAAAATCAAACACAATCCAACTAGATCAATTGATAAAACACAACAAGAAGTCATCAGAAAGTTATTTACCTCCCAATACGGCGACTTGAAAAATATTGATCTCTTTTTCCATCTTAATAACTCTTCTTCATCAATTTCATCTTCTTCCTCTTCTTCCTCTGATTCGGTGTCATCATCAGAGCTTGGTGCAACACACTCTGACCTTTTTCTCTTAGTTCCACTTTTTTTAGCACAACCAAAATCATTCTTGTAGTTTTTCAGGAATTGACTGATATTGTTTCCTGTCTGAATCCTTCCCTTTATCCCATACTCGACTTTACCATCAAACCAGGATTTCTTAGAACGCCACCTATGTGTTCGGGGCAAAGCCTTTCTGTGGCACATGTACACATGCTTCCTGCTATGCTTCAACCACATACTATCAGTGCATTTACCACATAGAGGACAGGCCATCTTACTCTTTACTTTGCATCCTGCAAGATTGCCATATGCAGGGAAATCATTGATTGTCCATAGTAGAATGGCCTTAAGCATGAAAGTAGTTTTGCTGAAGGCGTCATAAGTTACCTCTCCATTGATCCACAAATAATTCAGATCCTCTATGAGAGGCTCTAGATACACGTCAATGTTGTTTCCAGGTTGGTGCGGTCCAGGAATCAACAAGCTCAGAAATATGTTTTCCTTCTTCATACACAGGTGAGGAGGCATGTTGTAGTTAACAACCAACACTGGCCAACAACTATACTTAGAATTCTTCATATCAAATGGATTGAATCCGTCTGTTGAAAGACCAAGTCGGATATTCCTTGCTTCACTAGGAAACGATGGGTACTTGTCATTAATTTGATCCCAAGCCACAGAATCCACGGGGTGACGACCCTTTCCATCGGTACTCTTGTTTGTAAAATGCCATCTTAAGTCCTTTGCCATTTCCTCAGACCTAAACATTCTCTTCAGCCTTGGGATAATTGGAAAGTATCTTAATACTTTCTGTGGAACACCCTTCTTAACTTCACCACTATGTATGTTAGTTCTCTATCTTGAAGCCTTGAATTTTGGACAACTCTCAGCCATCTTGTACTTCTTTCTGAATAGAATGCAGTTATTTACACATGCATGTATCTTCTGATAACCAATGTCTAATGACTTCAGAAACTTTTTCACATCATAGAATGATGTGTGAAGAACATTGTCAACAGGCAACATATCCGGCAATGTCCCAAGCAACTTGTTGAAGCTCTTATTAGACCAACCATTCTGAGTCTTCAGTCTAAACAGAGACACAATGGCTGAAAGCTTGCTATGAGTTGAACAGGTTGGATACAACGGAGTCTCTGCATCTGCTAGCTTTGCTAAGAACGCATCTTCTTCCTTGTCTTCACCCTCAGCAACCTCGCAGAAGTCACCCTTCTGGACCATCTCTTCATCTAAGTATTCAGCAGCTTGAAATAAACCAACAACCTCCTCGTTGTATTGAGATGCTTTTCTTGGTCACTTCTCCATGAAGAAACCAATCAGTCCGCAGCTTGTAAGCCTCATCCATGCCCTGAGTTACTAGATGGTGCACAACAGTGCTTGCTTGATGTCAGTCCAGATTTACACATCTTCTACAAGGACATATAACCATGTCACCATCTCCTAATGCCTTAGCCGCCGCAGTTACAAAACTCCAGGCACCTTGCTCATATGCAGGGTCAGCTCTATATAGAAGAAGTAGACCAAACAAGTACCTTATCATCCCCTAAACCCAATTAGAAAGTACCTGCATAAAATAATCCTTACCTGCGAAGATGGACTCATGCCTTGTCCAACATTTTATGTTTAAACCTTTTTAAAGGGTTAAACAGTTTCGTTATACTCACAAACATAATAAGACAGACAAACACAGAAGACCAACAACTTAATCACACAGACAACACAATCAAATAAGCTTAAAAGTATAAACCTTTTTAAAGGATTAAACAGTTTCGTTATACTCACAAACATAATCAGACAGACAAACACAGAAGACAAACATCTTAATCACATAGAGAACACAATCAAGTAATGTTAAAAGTATAACAGACAAAGACAAGCACATGCATCACTACACAAAGTAAATCAATACTAACAACATACTAAGAACATTCACAACAACAATCAAGTAGTTAAACAATATACACAAGAATAAGAGACTCACTGTAAACGCTCGTGGTTTGAGAAGGCTGCGAGTTTAGATCTGTTTCAACCAGCTTACTACACCTGAAAAATCAATAACCGAGTATTATAGGTTTAAGATTTCAAGATTAGTATAGTTTTACTAAAGATCTTAGTCATATAAACCCTAAATCGGAAAGTAAATCGATGAAACTACTTAATACCTCCAGAACCAGAAGCTTCAAAACGAAGATTCTCTGGGTTTTCTTCGATGTAGATACTCTGTGTTAACCCTTGTATGAAAACAAATACAAACTCAGTGACAAGTAGGTGAGGTAATAATGAGAACCGAGTGAACCAATTGAAGCAATTCGTACCTTCGATTTTTGATGAGCTGAAGATTGAACCCCGATTCGAATGAAAGAGAAGACGAGTGAAGCAGGAGTAAAACTGAAATCGAAGCCGTAGAAGATAGGGATTATCGCCGGCCAGTAGTTTCGTGGTGGTGATGGTCGTTGTCGGAGCAGACAAGACCGTCGTTGTCGGAGAAATCAAGGTGATTTTTTTTTCTCCAAGCTCTGTCTTTTTTTTTTGGGTCAAGATTCATTAATGACCTAAATCCCCAAAGTTTGGTATTTTTACTAAGTGTTGGCGCCTTAGGCGGGATAGCAGAAAATGGGCTCCAAAACCCAATTTGGGTTTCCCGCCTAATGAAATAACGGGTTAGCACTAATTTAGTGCTGTCATATAGTAACCAAAAATTCTGACCATCTATAATAGCAGTTCCCAGATTCGTGCTATCCTGTTCTGCTATCAATACCTGGTTTTCTTGTAGTGATACGAGATATATGAGACACGAGTCGGAGAGCCGTCAGTCGTAAAAAAGGAACCTAAAACTCAGAAACAAACACATGAATCCTAAAGAGATCCGATCTCCTGGCACTAGCATCCCGGCAGATTCCAGTTTGTGTGCGTGTGGATACCAGTAGAGGCGCAGCACTTGAGGCGCTATAGATCTCGGATCCCGGTTCATCTTCCACTGCAAATCATCCACGTATATTCGAGATCTGAGAATGTAGATTCAACTCTAAGCATGAATCCTAGATCCTAGGCTTGGAATTTATACCTAGGGTTGACTAATATGATTAGAAACCGTCTAGAAATTCCTTCACAAGGAAAGACATTTAATATTTAATGTTAAGAGTTTATAGTTTAGGGTTAATGGTTTAATATTTAGGTTTAGGGTTTAATGGCGTGTCAAAGGTTTAGGGTTAATGGTTTAATATTTAGGTTTAGGGTTTAATGGCGTGTCAAAGGTTTTGAGTTTAGGGTTCAATATTTCGGGTTTAGGGTTTAATGTTTGAGTTAGGGTATAGGGTCATATGCAGTTATAGTCCTGGTTATTGTCAAATATCCTTTAACCCGTAATGCACTAGCAAAATCCCTTAAAACTGCCACCCTCTAAGATTGACACGTATACAATTCCCTCGTGGCAAGCTCTCAGTTAATTTCGGAATCCTTTGTTTCTGTTTAGTTAATTTCTTAAATTAATAACACTAATTCTCAAAACTGATAACAACGACAGCTTGCTTTATTTTTAATTCCCTTCCTTTTTTCAGCTTTATTTTAGCTTTCCTTATCGGAAAAAAAAAATTCTGGAAAATCTCCAAGCATCCCAAACCCACGATCCCCAACTTCTCCATCACCTCTACACGATCTTCTCCACTCTTTTTTACCCCAATGAACTCTAAGTATTATCTCTTAACCAGAATTCCCGATTACTTTTGTCTCCATCTTCTCCACAAGGAAGAATCGAAAGGAGCGATTTCCTTTCAAAGATTATATGTAATTTCAAAACCCTAATTACTTATATCTTTTTATTATCTGTTTCGATATCAGGGTGAGTCTATTTGATTCGTTCTTTTTATCTATTGATTGATTTTGCAGGTCAATCAAAATGCCTATTGAATGTGTATCTATTTCCGAGCTCAGTCCGTCGATTGGTGTGTGCAAAATCAAAGTTCGTATCGTTCGTCAATGGGGATTTCCCCAAAAAGATAAACCTGCAGAATTCACTTCAATGGATCTTCTTCTTCTCGATTCAAAGGTACCAACTTTCTTAATTTTTTTAAATCTTATGTTTCTCCTTCCATTTCGGAATCTTTGTTTATATTGTTTCTTCTTAACATTTACTCCATTAGATACAGCAATAATGTTTATATTTTGTATCGTTTGTGTGCAAAACTCAAAGTTATTTCCGTAATAGTCTAACTATCGTTGGTCTGTTTTTCCAATATATTCCAATAACTCTTATGCAAAACTTTTGTTTAACTTTTTTTCCACAGTCGTACCGTATCATATTATTGAGTGTTATCGGTTCCATGATCTACTGATCTAATATGTGCATATTACATTCATGATATGTAATTTATTTATTTTCTCTCATTTTTCAAACAGGGCGATAAGATTCAAGCCTCCATAAAACCAAATTTAATGCAAAGATTCAAGGATGAGATACAAGAGGACAATTGATGTGAGCTTATGAACTTCGATATACGACCGAATGTTGGATAATTCCGAAGCTGCTCACATCCATACAAGATCACTTTCCATTTTTACACAGTTATCAAACTGTGTGAGGATTTGCCAAATACAGATTTCTGTTACAATTTATGTCCCTTTCCTGAGATTGTTGAAAAGAAAAATGATGGGAGCGTTTTCGTTGGTCAGTTACTATCTCTTCCTTACCTTTCTCTTATATTGAAAAACATTTTCATCATACGTCTTTGTTCAACTTTTTTTCAGACATTATTGGTGAGGTGATTTCGATGAATGAAATTAAAGAAGTCCCAACTGCTGATGGTAAAACAAAACTGCTTAATCTCCAGCTTAAGGATCTTGGGTGAGTTATCTAGATTATTAAACTGCTTTCTAAAAATTTATTAATAATTCTTAATTATGGCTCATGTGTTAACAATCAGGAATTCAACTCTTGATATTGCACTTTAGGTTCATATTCGTATGGCTCATGTGTTAACAATCAGGGATTCAACTCTTGATATTGTATAGTAATTTCGCCTCCATAACAACATCCAATATAAACTAAGAGAAGTAGAGAAACGAAAGTTTACATTGTTACATTGTGTTGTAATATATATAAGTCTATGTATCTATATATATTTAGACACATCATAGGATGTAAATTAAAAGCTTTCATCATCTCATGCTTTAAATTTCATAGAATAGCAATGATTTCGGATCAAAGTCCTCAATCTCCTTTTTTAATACTGTAAAGTAAGCAAGTCCTGAAAAGAAGATCAAGACTCCTCTCCTATTTTCGAGTTCGCCCTAAGCGAATACTCTCTCTGGCGCCAAGACCGTGGAAGCTTTGCAGCCGCCAATGGCCTTCTCTGACGTAGCCGTGTCTCTCGCCTCCGTCTGACGCCACCGCACCTCACCTCCTTCCTTCACTCCTCAGCTTCCTCAGCCCCTCCTCTCCACCATGCTTGCCGTCGATCCGCCGGAGTCCGACTCCTCCGAACCTCCAGACCTTTCCTCGCTGTCGCCCCTACCGTCTGAGCTGCTCGTAGAGCCTCCGCCGTTGCTGCTTATTGCTGAGTCTCCGCCGTTACTCCAGATCAGAATTTCTTCTCCACCGTCGCTTCGTGGCTTTTTAGCTCCACCTCTCGCCGCTTCTCCGCCTCGCACCACATCTCGTCATTTGGCCTCCGACCCTCAATGTCGTGGATCTTTCCAGGCTCTGTCTCCTGTTGTTGGTCTGGCTTCGTCACCTCGGACCGTTCCTTGGACAAGAGCTCCTCCTTTGGTGCTCGTTAGTCAGACGCTGCCGGTTGCTCTGCCTCCGTCCCTGACCGCTCCCTCTTACGTCGAGTCTCGCTTGCTGGCAACCTTGCTCATCGTTCTTCCTCAGTCGGCATCTCCTCAAAAGCTTAGGTCTTCCACTGCTCCGCCGCTCACACTGCCTTTCTCTCTGCTACGGAACATGCTCACAGATGTGTCATTGATTAAACCGTCGGGGTGGGTTTACACTCAGTCTCAGGTACAAGGAATTATCGTGGTTGTGGGCTTTGTTAGTGAATCTGCTAACTCTGAGTTGATCTATATCGAATTCAGGCTCGTGTTCTATGGTGATTTTTATCACGTTTGCTGGAGAATCCTTACTGCTCTATGCAGATTTTTACACCATTGTCACTGTATTAACTCCTTGGGTTATTAGTTTCTCCCACCTTCAGAGGAACCTCTGCTTCTTAAATGTTTATATCAAAGCATAGGGCTGGTCTCTGCTCTCTTTGCTTCTGATTTGGCGACAAAGAACTCGTGTTGCTCTATCCGAGTTTGGTGGTGTCTTCTCGTGGCTCACCCTCCTATGCCACCCGTGCCTCCTGACCCGCCAGATTCCAAACCCATATACCTTTCAGGTGTTATCGTGTTCACTCTTTGGAATGATTGGGAATTGACTGGATTCCGTCTTATTGCAAGACTTATCCATATACTCATATTTCCGTCATTTATGTTACCTCTTAATGAGGCTGCTAGACTTTTGTTTAGCTTTCCTTTACTTCTTTATGAGGTCTCTTTACCTCTTTATGAGTATGTTACCCGATCTCTTCTTGAGGTCCCTTTGCCTCTCTATGAGGATGTTACTCGATCTCATTTTGAGGTCTCTTTGCCTCTTTATGAGGATGTTACTCGACTTCAATATGAGGTCCCTTTGCCTCTTTATGAGGATGTTACTATACCTTGGACTTGTAAGTTTTTGGACTATTGTAGTCTCATTATCTCCGTCACGATGTTCATTTCTCCTTTGGATTCACCATTTGTTCTAAATGGTTGGGATACAAGGAGTGTCTTCAAAGACTCTTTTGTTAGGTGTTTATTCGCCTCTATAGCCATTCTGGAGATAGAAATTTGTGCACTTGTTGCTGTTCTATTCTCGGGTGTTCGATCCAGTACCCAAGGCTTCAACTTACTTAACAACTCCATCGTCGATGAGATCCGAGGACTTCTCCACGACTTTAAATTGTTTAAGTGCTTTGTAGTCACTATCTTTTCAAGCTTTGATGTTTATCGTATTGTTTCTTCTACTCTTTATGCCTTTATGGCGATGTATTATGTGAACTCTTACTCCTTTGGAGATTAGCTTTTTATATAAAAAGTTGTTGACCAAAAAAAAAAGCAAGTCCTGTACCACCTATCCAAGTAATCTAAATCCCCTTAATACATCGTCATTACCCATCAAGGTGTTCCTTTATTGTTGTCTACTTCCAGATTCTATATTCCCATAGTTTTTTAAGAACAGAGAAACAGAGTTGATTAGCTTTTGCTACATTCCAACATCAATATTTATTGAACTTACAACTTTCGCTCAATATGGAAATAAGAATGTCTACTCTACTAACTATCTAAATTGTGAGCTGACAACTTTAACAAAATTTTCTTCTGTCCAGATCAATGTTAACTGAAAGGTAAGTGTTGACAAGTACGACATTTAAAAATGGTTAATCTGAAATTCATGGCACGACCACCACCAACCAACCAGAAATCAACTCTAGGACAATATAAAAACTAAGAAGTGTTCTAATCTAGAGAGATTACTGATTACCCAATCGCCAGTAATACATATAGTGGATCTCGTGCCAGAATAAGCGATCCGAATTTGGTTAATCATTGCTGCAGGTGTATGATCTATTGAGTTAACTAAGATATCAAATAATCTATAATCTCAAATAGATTCAGCAATAATGTTGAAATTAGCATGATATAGAACAAGATCATAATCGACATACCTTTAATAGACAAGAAATACATTTGCTTTGAATATTCGACGCCTCCGTTTTGATCATTAAGAAATACATAAATTTTTGGAAGAGTAGCTGGATGATTTTTTATCAAACCGAAGGATGTATGATGAGAGATCATCGATATTGTCGAGGAAGATCTGATAAGCTGATAACGCTAACAAATTGTTTTTAAAAAAAAATTAACAGCTTGCTTCCAATTTTTTTTCTTTCGGTTAAATCCACCGACTCATTTAATACGATGACATTTCAATCATATTTTTTACTTATTATATTTTACTATTTCTATCAATGGTTTGTTATAATTTTATATCAATTTAACATGCAAAATTTGAAACAAAGATGCACGGGCCGATCACTAGTTATTACATAATGCTATTACAATATTACTTAAAAAAAGATTATATAAATTATATAAATATATATATATATATATATTAATAAAACACACATAAACACAAAATTTTACAACGTTACATATAAAATACCAACTTATTTAAGCATTATTTACTTAAGCATCACAACCCACTACTCGTGAGAAAATGTTTTAAAATATTTCGCGAAATAATCTGGTAAACCAAACGTAATTGTTTTGCCTAAATATTTTCAATTACCCGCCTTAACCCAACAAATTAGACTAAGTGTCGAGAAACCATCATTTACAGCAAACATAAACCCTGATTTTATTTTGTTCTTCCCCTTCTCCAAAATCTCCTTCGAATCATCTCACATATTTTTTCTCCAGATTCTCCTCCCTACCGACTAATCTCTAACTGGGATCTCTTATTTGAACCTCCTATTTGAATGCAAACTTTTGCAGATACACTATCGACCCTCTCAATTTCTTCTCCGAAACTCTCCGTGAAACGATACCTCAAAAGGGAAAGAGATGAGGAGATCGTAAGATACTAACCACTCCAAACGTCCCTCAGAGAGTCGTTGGGTCCAAACCCAGTGGTCTGAAAAAAAACACCGAGCCCTCTGCCAAAATAATACACCTTCACCGCGTATCCCATTGTTCCTCCGACTCAGACCACTCAACGTTAGAAAACAATTCATTTATCCCCCAAACGTCAGAGTCAGCACCCCAATTACATGACTATCCACCACGAAGACAACTATTCTAAAACTCGACTACTAATCAACCTGAAGTCGAATCTTCACCAGCGTCAAAAGAAGTCCAGAACAAACAGAATCCTGTTGAGGACGCCCCACGTTCACCAGTTTAGCAATCTCAGGCTCAGAGTCATCCATCTTCTGAAGGTCATAACTTCCTCGACAAATCTCTTCAGGTTTTGTCGGACCTCGAAGAGGACACACTGCATACTCTGAATGCTCTTCTTTGAATGCCAGACAGGGAAACATTTACCACCATACTCTCTCCCGCACGAATGCCAAACACGACTTTGTATGGGCTATTGTCATGTACTGTTTATTTAGCTGTTGATATTCTCTGTATGGGTTTTTTGTTCTTGTCTTATGCCTTTCACAATGGTGTGCTTTTAAATTGTCTAGTTTGTTTACGAATCTCATTGTTGGTTTCCTTATGTGTTATAATAATCTGATGAGTTCGAGTCTCTGATGGTTAGGATGTAATCTTGGACTTATTACAGGTTTACTCGTAACAGAGGATCGAAAGTGGTTTTGAAGATTACAATTTTTTTACAAACAAATTCGATAAACCAAACTATAACTGGTCACGTGTGCCTCATGATAAACAGAAATATATTTCCTCTAGTTCGCTGTACAGTTTTCTCTCCTGTACCTTTCATATATATATATATATATACCTTGCATGTGTTGTTTTCACCAATTATAAGCTTATTCTATCTGTATTCGAGAAAACCCACCACTGGAATCTTTCGATAACAAGGACAATTCAACATTATTTCGAGGAGATGTGTCAAAGACGGTTAAAAGTTATGGTTAGCACTGCGAGGACTAAACGAGAGCGATCTAAGTGGATCGGCGAGACTCTCTAGAAAACGATGACCGACTATTGGGAAACTGAAGAAGCAAACGATAAAAGTAAGACCTATGGCAGGTGTCGTTTGTTTGGCAGTGGAGGTCACGGTCGTCACTTCCATTTCTCAGGCCAAAGTCGTACCTAGAAATCAGGCTTGAAATGGCAAGTAACATTTATTATATATCTGTTGTTTATGTTTGTTACCTCATTGCAACTAGAAATTTCAGTAATAATCCTAGTTTGAGATCTAACACTGCATGAAGAGGAATATGGAAGACCGGTTAATATTGGTGAGGTATTTATCAGGACACATTCAAAGGCAAACGGTACGTATGTTGATCGGAAGGCAGAGAAAACCGCTACAACTTTCCAAAAGATTGTAGGCGAGAATTTGTTAGTTCTCCATATAGAGACTTCAAAATTTTCGAACGGTGCTGCTTCGAGACATCGGGAACTCTCACAAGATGAATATGAGAACATATTCCTTTAGGTAAACTAATATTTTCAGAATTCACATTTATATTCATTTTCTTTATTTAATTGTGTTTCGCGCACTGTCTTTAATTATGACAGGCCACTGAGACGGATAATTGAGGAAATCCTACTGGAGGTGGAAGTCTCAAAGAGTCTCTTTCGAGGGGAAGCACAAGAAGACGGGAGACTCTTTAGGGTTTGTGGCCATGCAAGAGCAATTGAAGGAATCTCAACCTAAATCGAAGCGGAGGCTGCCCATGAAGCATATCACGCCCGAGTTGCGAATGAGTAGGAAAGAATTGAGTGTCATTCCTTGGTAGAAAAGTATATGCGGGGAAGTGGTCCGAATTTTTTTGACTTCCTTCAGACTCATAGGCCAGCAGACAATACAGTCGGTCATGAACCAACAAGTACAACTTAACTCCATTTGCTGCATAGGTTACTTGTCGCTCTGCCTACTGAACTTCTCTTTTGGTGTATGATTTCAAAACTCCTTAATATTGGAGTTTGCATATGTAGATAACTGTTTGTGTATATATGAAACACAAAACTTTTAAAGTTATCAATGTTTTCTTGAAGCAAATGTATTTTAAATTTCTTGTATCATTCAAATTGAAGTATCACATATTTGCAAATTGTAAATTTGACAAATGGAATAATACCAACTTCTTACATTCACGCAAACGTAAAAGCCGTCAATTAGTGGTATCTGATGTCTCGCGTAGTCGCTGCATAGTCGTTAGAGGGACATTGAAGAGTCCCCAAAATGTCACCATAGTCTACGAATAAATTGTGAATATACTAGTCAGTCACATAACAGTCGCCACATAGTGGCAAGATCATTACCATAATCGTATATGGATGTGCAGATAGTCGCGAGATAGTAGTTAAAATGGTGGTTAGCCAGTCACTACATAGTGGAAAATATTTATGACTACTTTCTGAATATACTATACAGTCACATATGATTCGCCTTGTCGTCACCTAGTTTAACGACTATTTGATGACCACATTTCTCTGATGACATCTGGACTCTCTTTATAGTCGCGTAATTGTCGCTATCATAGTCGCAAACTAGTCCATATATCTTCCGACAACGCTACGTCTATTTTAGGATTGCATATGTTAGTCGTATAAATAGTCGTAAATCGCCGACAAATAATACGACTATGTGATTTAGCGACTATGGATTTACAACATCCATATTTAGTCCTAATTTTGTTATAAAAACGCAATTTACGACTATTCAACGATTAAAAGTGCAGTCGTGAAAACGTTGTTTTCTTGTAGTGATATTTCCCAGTCTGGCAGCCGAATCCGAGCATTCAGATCCCGCAAGGTGTCCTCCTGGAGATTCGGCAAATCTGAATCAGATTTGTCGTGGAAGTTGTGACCTTTAGAAGATGGATGACTCTGATCCTCAGAGTATAACCGTTGCCGTTCTCAACGAAGTGTGGGGTGGTTGGTCCCATAGGCTCTCTGATAAGTGTTATGAAAAATTAGTCACTTAAGTAATTTCTAACATGTAGGTGTAGAAAACGTATCACATAGGGTTTTGTGATTGAGTGATTAAAGAAGAGATTGAGAGGGTCGATATAGTTTCCAAAAAAAGTTAGCGTTGAAATTGAGAGCCTCAAATAAGAGATTCAAAGAAGATGATTGCGAAACGAAGATGATTTGGAGAGATATTAGCGAGATGATTAAAATGATCTTTCAGAAAAGTAGATGAACAAAATAAAATCAAGGTTTATGGTCGTCGTAATTGAGGAATTCCCGACACTTAGCCGAAAACTATTGGGTTAAGGAGGGGTAAAGGTTTAGGGCTATAAAATTGTATTTGGTTTCCCATATTAATTAGTAAAATTTTGGAAAATTTTCCCACTTGTAGTCATAACTTAATCATCATAGTTTTCCTTATTTTTTGCTTAATGTTTTTAATATATACTTCTTTATTTGACTTACAAAATCTTACAATAATGCTCATACTGCAAATAACAATGATTTTAAATATTAACCATAATTATATAAAGTCTTAAGTTAAAATACACAATAAGTATTATCCCAATAGGAAGTAGCATTGAAGAAAAATTCATGTCTTGAAATGAGATCCATTCGGTTTTTAAAAATCAACTCGATGAATTGTTTTAAAATATGTTAATTATATGTGATTAATATAACAAAATTGTCAAACTCATTTTTATTTTTGTTAATCTTTGAAAGTTAGTAGATGGGTTTGTTTGAATGTTTAACTTTATATTAGAAGCGAAATATGTGTTTTAAAATATCTTTAAATATATTAATTGAAAAATTATTAGATTTAAGCGGGGTAATTGAAATGTTTTGGGTTTTAAAATTAAGTTTGGTTTTCCGGATTAATTATGCCAATTTATTGAATTTTGTTCCTCATGTAATCATAACTTAGTGACAAATACATTGCGATTAGTTTGCTACTATTGATGATTGAATTAACGACTATTGGGAGACTAATATGAACATTATGATGGGATTACGGTCAGTTTGCCCATGTTAATACTTCTTTTCAATTGCTGATAAATTTTGTAAACAGACTACATGATTAAATTGATA
Organism: Orychophragmus violaceus; assembly: GCA_030180135.1. Lineage (NCBI taxonomy): Eukaryota > Viridiplantae > Streptophyta > Magnoliopsida > Brassicales > Brassicaceae > Orychophragmus > Orychophragmus violaceus. The sequence continues at coordinate 84,525,524 of CM058231.1, forward strand.
GGGTATATACCTAAATTATGTGTCAACAATCGTTGCAAGTAAACACATGTATAATTTAAAAACAAATCTGACTGTAATACATAATGACTCGACAATATATATCATTACCTAGCAAAATAGATTCCTCATGTACTTGGTTTTTTTTTTCTGATCTGAAAACTCTTGCTTAGAATTTTGTAGTTTATTTTTTTCCTATTTAGATTTTGTTGCGGTGAAGCATATTGCACAATTTCGTTTTCATATATTTACTAAAATAAGTTATAATTACAAAAAAAAAAAAAATTGGTACAATTATCTATGATCTGATATTTTTTATATTTTACACTTTTGGAAGAGAAATATATCCTATAGATTCTACTTGTTATATGGAAAGATGAAGCCTAAATTTAGCTTTTGTACAGTGAAGCCTCGAAGTGAGGTTTTGTACAATTAAACCTAAATGATGTTTTTTTTTTTTTAAGGTTTTGATGGTTTTCTCACTCCAAAACAAACCCTAAAACCTCAAATCTAAAGTTTCATCTTTTCTTTAACATTCTAGTTGCAAAACTATTTCATAATTTTTTTAGTGTACTTTTAATTTTAGGGTTACAAAACTTTCAAAACTATTTCTTAAAGTTTTTTTTTATTTATAATTTTATATTTTGGGAACTATATCCAAAACTTTAAAAAAAAATTAAAACAAAAATTTGCTTTCATAAAGCATGTCTTCAATCGTACTTTGTATTGTGAGCAAACGCTTTTTGATTTTACAAACTGATATATCTTCTTTGAATCTCTTATTCGAGGCTCTCAATATCATTACATCAGAAACTCTATCGCTCTTCTCAAACTCTTCCTTGATTCTTTCAATCACAAAAACCTCTGTGATATGATGCATACAGCTACATGTAAGATATGATATTTGAGTGTGTTTTAAACCATCTAGTGTTCTTCTGCTTTGCTTTGGTTTTGAAACGAGACATCATTTGAATCTGAGTATTGCTTTTCTTATGATTTACTTGTGCTTTGCTTATGTTTGAACAATTAATTTTGGTTCTACAGGTTGTAAACGACTACTATATTCCTTTATCAGCTTCAACATGGTCTCCAGAGCCTGGGTAAGTTGGTTGTTTTTTAGTGAGTGTTTGATGACTTAGAGTCTGATGGTTAGGATGTTAATCATATAGTTAGAAAGCAATTGAGTTTGATGTCTCTGTTTAACTACTCTCTGTGTTTTGTTAAGTTTGAGTCTCTTAGCTTTTACACGATAGTGTTTTTATCATTTGAAACATGACCAAACCATTCTTATTTTTTTTCTAAAAGATTTGTTGAGGAGATCAGTTAATGACGGATGAAAGATATGGTTAGCACTACAAAGGATTGCAGAAGCACTGCAAAGAACTGAGACCTCGGGAGATCTCAACAAATGAATATAACAATAGCTTTTCTCATGTAAAGTAATATTTTCCACTATCCATGTTTATAAAGTCATCTCTTGTTTTATTTATTTATTTTGTTTTCTCTTATTGTCTTTAAGGATGGACGAGTAAATCCTTATGGAGTCGAAAGCCTGACAAAAAAATCTTTTAATGGGCAAGCGCAAGCAGCCCATACACTTTTCAGCATTGTGGCTCTCAAAGACAAACTGAAGGAAGCTCAACGTAAAAGTACAACACCATTTGCTTCGTAGGTTACTTGTAATTATCTCTTGCATTTGTTGTTTTTTGGGGATATACTTTGGAAACTCCTAAATCGTGGAGTTTGCGTATGTAAATCGTACAGTTGTGGGACTAAAGACATAGTCCAGATGCAGTAGGAGAAATGTAGTCACCTAATATTCGTTAACTGAGGTGACCAATGGCTGACTATTTTGTGACTGTACAATAGTTGGCGACTTAGTAGTAGTAAATATTGACAACTAGTTGGCGACTTAGTAATGACTAGGTCAACAACTATTCAGCGACTAATTGGAACACCCAAATATGATAATCCTACTGATTCGGCCACTACTTGTCGAATATTACGTGATTATCTTATATAGTCATAACGTAGTCGTAATATATGGTGCCAATAGCGACTGTTTATTTAATAATTTACCGATGATATGAGGACTAATAGAAAAATCCAAATATGATTACTGTAAACATTTTTCTATTAATTAACGACTGTCTAATGACTAACTTAACGAGTACGTCTAATCGGAATATCCAGATTAAGATATGGTACTGAGTGTGTCACTACTTACCGACCACTGTTTGAATGTCTAATATAGTCAAAACTTAGTTGTAATATATGGTGACTACTTGGCGATGATTTAATGACTAATTAAAGATCATTAAGCGACTATTCGTAAAATCCAGATTCGCTGATTGGTAAATATTTTGCGACTACATTATGTTTGTAGTGCCAATAATTGATGATTATTTAGTGACTTTTATTCTTTAAAATAAGAATTTGGATTATTTCAATTTATGATTTGGTAATTGGTGATACTGTATATTTTACGATTACTTATGTTAGTCATAAAAATAGTTGTAACTTGCCAACTATTTTTACAACTATGCATTTAGCGACTATGGATTTATAACTACCATATGTAGTTGTAATTTATTCATAAAACTGCGTTTAACGACTATTCTGCGACTAATAGTGCAGTCGCAAAAATGATGTTTTCTTGTAATGAAACCTGAATCTGCTCATAACACTTGTACTCTGAATATCTCAATCCACTTACCTTCTTTTTTTTCTCTAATCGAGATAATTCCTCTACATCCCCTAGATAAACCGCCATGTCAATCTTACTTCCCTACATAAGTAAAAGCATCAAGATAGTATAGTCAGATCCATTTCAGTCCATTCTTGCATGTCAAAATGATTTTCATTTACTGCCTCATCAGCCAAGATGGAACTCCAATATCGGCCATCTCCAAACACAAAGTAGTGATAGCTAGTGCTTTTGCTATGGTGTTGTAAAGTACCATGTTATTTTAGTTATGTTCTTAGATGTGAAGTTTTTGTAGTTCTTAGAGAGAGAGAGAGAGAGAGAGAGAGAGAGAGAGAGAGAAAGAGACGAGTTGTACATGCCACATGTCATTGTAATATAAATTGAGTTTAATAGTATACAATCTGCTGGCACTTAAGCAGTGTGTCTCTCCGAAACCCCCCTAAAATCAAGACTAATCATTGTTAAATATCATGAAAATGAAGGTTTACAATGCTTGGTTAACAAAATCTTTTTTCATTAAAGGTTGCCATAATTTCTCGACATTAAGGAAGTAACCATTTCCTCTTTCACTCATTATCAGAAAAAATTAATGTTTGGAAAAAGAAATGGAGAATAAGAACTTGAATTCCATGCCACCATTGATGCTTCATATGACTCTCTTAAAAGTTACATCTAACAGCATCCGTGCTCATGGTGCTGCAACAGTAGCATTTCGTGGGCTCAACAACATTGGGCGAGAGGAGAACTTCTAATGATATGTTAATCTGATCTTCAATAATTGTTTATAGTATTTTTAGGATAATTCTGTGCGAACATTCGTGTTACGAAATGGGGAATCGGGAGGCGCTTTACTTGACAGGTATGTATCGGTTCTTAATCCTCCATTTACCTGATGAAGGTAGGGATAAAATTCATGATGCTGATGAGAGAAGATGTGAGTTGCATAATTCGATGAGAGTATGTTGAACATGGTTTTGTTTGTTGATGAGAGGGGATGAGTTCACAACTATCCAACGGTAACTCGTGAGTGTATTTATCACATGTATATAATGTTGACTACATGGGAAATCTGAGGGTATTGGGGTTACGAAAAGCCTCCGGGATTTCTAGAACTGTTGGGTAATATCGATATCTCTAGTTTTTGCCTATGCAATAAACATATTATTTTTTAGCAAGGAGTCAACCGTTGTGTGATTCATATTATTGGGAATGTGAGCCGTGGATCTTCGTCGATTGCATTGATTTGAGTGCAAGTGAGTTCCCGATTTGATGAGATTAATAATCCTATTTTCTCGATGTAGTTCAGCGTGTTTGTTACTTTTTGTTTCTGAGATTTATCTATGTTGTTAACGGCTTAAACTATGTAATTTATTTTTAATAAATTTTGCTAAGATTTATATCGATAACTGATAGAGATAAATCTGTTTTGGACTATCCAAAATATGAAAATAAGTCTAATTTTAAATATATAATCATAACCATAACTTATGATTTTCTCATAAAGGATTATCCTAGGATATCTTCCATCTACCATAACAAGAGAATATACATAATCCTACACAACTATTAAACATAGCATTTCCGATTGATCATAATCAAACATATATAGCGAGATGAAGTGCTTGATGTGAAATGTTATTACTTGTTTTATGATGGTTTGAAAAATTAAATTATGGTTTTATGAATCTTTCTACATACTACATATATATGTACTTATCATGTTAAGGAAATTGAATAATATCGGTTGAGAGGAACACTGAATATTATTCTTGTCTTTGATTTAATGTGTAAACAATAAGCACAAGCCTACCAAATGAAACACAAAACAAGATTGAAGGGTGGGTGCATCATAAATGTACCGTTCAAAACGAGGAACTGTGCAAAAACCTGCAAGAGAACAAAAGACAAAACAAATATACGGTTCAAGGGCTCCGAGGCTACACCAGAACAAAAGACAAAAGTAGTATACGGTTCAAGGGCTTTGAGGCTACAACAGAACAATAGATAAAACCAGTGTACGATTTACATAATATTTAGTGATGATATTTAACCATGATTAATTGCATTGATTGGGGTCTCAAAGAGAGAACTCCACGTAACAGTATCTCTCTCTCTCTCTCTCTCTCTCTCTCTCTCTCTCTCTCTCTCTCTCTCTCTCTCTCTCTCTCTCTCTCTATCTCTCTCTCTCTCTCTCTCTCTCTCTCTCTCTCTCTCTGTTTTGATGCGGCGCTTGAGACAAATTATTAAAATGCTCATTTGTTGTAACCTTCTTTAATTTAAGTTTATTGTTTGGTGCGGGGATGTTATTTCGTCGTAATAATCACCCATCTCACTAACTTTTCTCCCACTTTCATTCTCTTTAAAACAGAACCAAAACACAATGGTCCATTACAACTACATAGCAGAAACACAAGCTAAAAGAGATGAAACCGGTTGGCGCTTCAGAGTTAAGATTTTATGCGTCTACCCATACTAAGTGTTGGCAAATGGACCATATTCGAGTTACATCTTGGCCGACCATAGCGTAATTGAAAAATATATAAAAGCATTTTTGGCATGCAAGACTGCATTGGTTCAGACTATATGCTCTTCATACTTTTACTTATGCAGGGAAGAAAGATCAAAATAGTCATATATCCAGGACAAGTAAATGATTTCTCATGACTAAAGAAACATGAAGGCAATTGGATTGAGATTTCTAAAGTTAGGGTGGTCCGAGCGGATCCATTTTTCTGTCCAACAAAGTCTTTCCACCAGATTGAAGCAACCGAAGACACTGAGATCAAAAATATCGAGCCTTTGGACACCAAGCACTACATGTAATTTTTTAGTTTCCTCCAAATCTGTGACATAAAAACCAACAAAGACATTCCTATAGGTAAAAAACTAGGAAAAATGATTGCTAACTACACGAACAAGACTCCATCACATGACCACACATCTAGTGAAGAATAATGTATGCCAACCTACATGAACATTATGTGAAACATAACGAAATGGTGAACTAAACACTAATTATGTGTCTACCATCTATTAGAGAGGAAGATGAAATGGAAGAGGAGAGGCTGAAGTCATGAAGACAAAACCGAGCCTCATTTCTAGTTGAAGCCTTGGAGTGTCTCACAAGCAAGTGAATTTGTGACTACGTGAGCACCAAGGCATCTAGGGTTTAGTTCAAGAAGTCTAAGTGTGTATAAGGCCTTTGGATGAATCTTGAAGAAAGAAGAAGACCCGGCCCATTGAAGACAATTGATCAAACCCATGAGCAGAATCAGCCCATTCATCCACTCTTTGGTTAAGGCTGAAGATGATGGTTAGATGAGTTCGAAATGGATTGGTTAAAGTCTTAAGAAGAGCTATTAAGGTCACATGTTGAGTTCTAAAGGAGATCAGAAGTCACATGATGGTTTAAGGTCTAAATGCATCAAAGAGATGTCACTGTCGACCATTGGGCAGTGTTTCCAAGTTAAGGAGCTGTCACTATCAACTGCTACACCAGTCTGTGCACTCTCTCTCCTCGGGTCTACACACATTAAACAAGAGATCAGAGGAGTCATTTTCATATGGGAACACACCTAAACCAAAGTGAAGAAGAAACCAAGGAGTCATTATTATTCTCTAGATGTGTTTCCATGTGATGGAGTCTTGTTCGAGCAGCTGGCAATCATTTTCCTATAAACTATCAAAAGTTTTCATATTTTCAATGTTTTTTAGATATTCGTTGCCATGGAACGAAGTTTTTTAGGTTTAACATTTTAATCATTCAATTTTTAATACAGGATCTTTCATTTTATAATGATATTTACATTCTTAGCATAAATAGATTTAATCTTTTCTAACTATGATAATCTAGATTACCAAAATATGCATATATATATATATATATATATATATATCTTGTGTAGATACCATGGGCTTGGCCTCGATCATCTGCCCCCTTGAAGTTGATTCCCTAAACCTTGCAAGGACAAAGAAAGTGTTTTACCTTAGAGTTGCCATGTAAGTGCATTTTTTGGTAATTTAGTAGTTAACACCATGAAAAAAACAATTGACTAACGTGTGTAGTTATCAGTAACTTCTCTTATTCATAATAGGAACAATAAGTGAAAGTGTGTGGCTTATGACAAATACGCGGATGACTTCTCGCCTGGGTTTTTAAATACTAAGCTTCCAGAAAGGATCGTGGCGCTCAACAGGGCTGGCTTATGGCATGTGCACTGAGTGCAAAAGCACATGGTTCTTTCCCTTTTTTCTAAAATTCTTTAAGAAATCAGGGTCTTATTTTGCTAATTTACAATAATATAAACTTAAGCTTAGGAACAAATTAAACTTAGCACAGGGCCAAAATAATATTTGAGACGGGCCTAGTGCTCAAGATGTGGAGGAGCTTACGGACTGAAGTAACTGTTTTAATATTTTACACTAGTTTATATGTAATAATTTAGGATAGTTCACTAAAGTATTTATTTTATATAGCTGATCCTGATGAGACATGGGTTTAGACTGTGGAATTCTTATCAGACTACAAGTTAAATCCGCGAATTCAGGAGGTTCAAGATTTCAGGTTCCAGGTAGAGCCCCGTGATAGTGATGTTGCTGGAAGCAATGCTGTTTTCCGTATCTAAATCTCATGTATAATTTAGTGTTTGTTACTTAAGAACCTTAACTTTTTATTATGCTTTCAGTTTTAATTCAGTTTTAATATGCTTAATAAACCTTACTTAAAAACCTTACCTTATATTATGCTTTCATGTTTAATATTTCCATTTAATAACGGTAGTTGATAGCCATATTTTAGTAAGAAGTAATTAATATATCGTAACATATCTTGTAGATATCATTTTTTCAAAAATCGTATATAATATATGATTAGAATATAACGTATATATAATATTATTAGAAAAAGTTACCAAGTTTAGTAATTGATTTTGTAGTTCTATTAAAATATTATATTATTGGGACATGTAAGGAACTCTACATTTTTAGTGGTTACCATTTTGGTTGAAATTTACTCATTACACTTAGCTTTGAAAAACATATTGTATATCCTTTCTTAAAAACATACGTCCCACACAAAATTTCAGAATACCATGTATATACATTAGAATAAAACAAAAATTAATCATTACGTATGAAAATAAAATATTAATTTTATAAGACCCGCCAAAGCAAAAAAAAATTTATCGCCCCTAAACCAATTTTTTGGAAAATTATCATAAACTGATATAAATATCCTAACCATCATAACCTATCACAAATTCAGATGGTTTTCTCCTTTTCTCTGTCGTGTTATTCATCCGATGCGACAAGAATTTGAATAAGTTATTTCTTCTCATTTTATCCCCGATTTCTCTCAATAAGTCTTCAATAGTTAAATTCGCTCTTTTTTGGTGGATTTGGAATTGAGTGCATGTTCGTGTTATCAAGTCTGACTGATTTCAAGGTCATTTTCTGAAGTTTTCTTTATTATTTAATATGTGATCTTATTTTTGGGTGATTCATGTTGGTAGATTAACTTCACATTACAAAAGGGTTCACTAATGGGAAACCCTCATTTCTTCAAGCCTCTCATTCCCGAATTCCTATCGGGTGCAGCATGAAATCTTAGTGATTCCTCTCTCTCTCTTTCTTTCTATATGTAACGCTCAATTTTTCTTAGTTACGATCTTATTTGGGAGTTTCAGAGTATCCCAAAAATGTTCTACACAAAGACCAAATAGATGGAAAAACTAATCTTACAGCCAATGAGCCCACTTCGTATGCGTGTAACCTAAAATTTCCAAACGTGTTGGTGACAGAATAACTTAAGGCTGGAAAGAGTTCTCCGAGGGACACGATTTGTGAGGATTGGGAGTGTCCTTTAATAGGGCATTAAAGACTGCAAGAAAGAAGCCGTTTGTTCAGATGTTAGAGCTGATTAGAAGAGATGCCATGCAAAGGATTGTTAATAGATACAAATTGCTTATAAGGATGCTGGAAAACAAACAAAGAAAGCAAGAACATTGGTGCAGAAGTCGTGTGAAGAAGCTAAACAATGCTATTTTATTTCTAGCACTGGTGGCAAGTACAGATTGTTGAAGGGGTTAATGGATACTCAGTCCATTTAAATAAGGGAACATGTAGATGTAGGAAGTGGGACTTGACAGGAATTCCGTGTAGATATGTCGTTTGTACGATCCGAGAGAACAAAGGATTAGTAGAAGATTACATATCAGACTACTACATGACAGAGAAGTGTAAGGAGACTTTTAAGAATGGTTTGAAACCTGTGAATGGACCTAAATTCTGGGAAAATTCTGAAGGAGCCTTAATTTTTGCACCACCTTACAAACGTCCACCTGGGAGACCTAAACGAAAGACAGGATTAAAGTTTTTCATGAATCACCTTCGAAGAAGAAGGTTGGTCGCCAAGGAAGAATACCACGTTGTGGTCTATGTGGTGATGCTAGCGACGAATCAAGTAAGTATCCTCGTGAGGTATGTAGTTATGCACATTGTGGTATATGTGGTTTGTCTATGTATATAACATTATGTGGTTTGGCAGTCACTGGAGAGCAGGGCTAAGCTGAGAAGGAGGCTTATAGCGGGAGCTTAAGCTCAAGTTCAAGCTCAGATCAAGAACATATGGAATCTGAAGCCATCCAAGTCAACCAATCCAAGGAATCTGCGAAGAAGCAACCGCTTAGCTTCTTTTCTCTTCGGTTCATTGTCATTATTAGTAGGATTCCTGTTTTTTTTTTGGTATTTATGATTGACATGTTTCTCGGGTATTTGTCTGTTTTGGTACCATTTGGATGCTTACTCTTATAATTGGCATTTTAATGGCTTTACTCCGATATTAGTTTTCTTTTTTGGTAGCTACTTTGCTTTGTAATGAATATTTGTCTGATCTCTGTTTTGTAAGCTATTTGTATGTTCTAAGTTCTGTAATGACTATCAACTTTGGTGATTTGTAATCTGATCTTAAGCTTCATATTCGAAATAAACATTGTTAGAATGTAAAAACAACATAGAATTTGATAAAACATAAAGGAAAAAACAACATGATCAAGCATTGCCAATACACAACATTTTGAACAACTTCTTCTTCCCCCCCCCCCCAAAAAACTCATTGTAGAGCTGGGATTCCACAAAAATTTCACCATAACCCGCACAATCTTCAAATGCTTTCTCTATCTGAACCGCACTCTACGAAGTTCCATGATCTTTCTGTTTTGTTCTTATCTCGGATTTCATCTCGAGCTTTTATAAACGTTCTTTTTGGTCACCCTTTCATTTTCTCTTCATCGAACCATCCGAAGTACTTGCAGTGTTCATTCCCACCATCCTAATCACACACAAAAAACACACGGCTATAACTCACACTCCACTATGAAAGCAAACCCAATACAGATTCACTATCATACCTTATACATATCACATATGAAAATCTCCTTCCTTGATTTCTATCCGTCCACAATGTTATCACCTTTGTCGGCAATTCACATTCACAGATTCTTTGACCTACACTCCTGTTAGAATATGTTCCCGAACAAAATTCCATTTCTTTCTTGTTCTTTATTAAGATTTGTCGTAGGCTCGCACCAAATGGGGGAAGGAGAAAATTTTTAGGTTAAGATTTAATCCAGTTAATTTTAACAGGAATATGGGTCGGGCCGTGGGTATTTCAAATTGGATGGGTCGTTTAGGTTTTGATCATTTTCGGTCACTGATTCTTCGTCGTTTTGTACTTTCCAACTAACCTAATCCGGATTATGATGTTAAACACATAATTAGTGTTTAATTCACCATGTCTTTATGTTGCACATAAAATTCATGTAGGTAGGCATACATTATTCTTCTCTAGATGTGTTGCCATGTGATGGAGTCTTGTTCGAGCAGCTGGCAATCATTTTCATATAAACTATCGAAAGTTCATTCCCACTATCCTAATCACACAAACAACACACGCCTATAACTCACACTCTACTATGAAAGCAAACCCAATACAAATTCACTATCATACCTTATACATATCACATCTGAAAAATCTCCTTCCTTGATTTCTATCTGTCCACAATGTCATCACCTTTGTCGGAAATTCACATTCACAGATTCTTCGACCCACACTCCTGTTAGAATATGTTCCCGAATAAAAGTCCATTTCTTTCTTGTTCTTTATTAAGCTTTGTTGTAGGTTCGCAGCAAATCGGGGAAGGAGACAATTTTTAGGTTAAGATTTAATCCGGTTAATTTTAACAGGAATATGGGTCGGGCCATGGGTATTTCAAATTGGATGGGTCTTTTGGGTTTGGATCATTTTCGGTCACTGATTCTTCGTCGTTTTTTGTTTTCCGACTAACCTAATCCGGATTATGATGTTAAACACATAATTAGTGTTTAATTCACCATTTCTTTATGTTGCACAAAAAATTCATGTAGGTAGGCATACATTTCTTCTCTAGATGTGTTGCCATGTGATGGAGTCTTGTTCGAGCAGCTGGCAATCATTTTCCTATAAACTATCGAAAGTTCATTCCCAATATCCTAATCACACACAAACAACACACGGCTATAACTCACACTCCACTATGAAAGCAAACCCGATACAGATTCACTATCATACCTTATACATATCACATCTGAAAAATCTCCTCCTTGATTTCTATCCGTCCACGATGTGATCACCTTTGCCGGCAATTCACATTCAAAGATTCTTCGACCCAAGAATGCTGATATGGAGAGGAAGAAGTCTGGTGGAAAGCATGATAGCTCGCAGATGGCAGAGATCAAGAACAAGATTGAATCTGTCCACAGCATCCTGCTTGGGACGCATGCTTATTTTGCTGCTGATGTAGAGACTTCTGGATCAGTTGATGAGTCAGAGAATGTCACTTACATAGCGGGGACTGGTTATCAGGGTCAGATATATGGAAATCAGCAGCGACAGACGTCTAGTTACACAGCAAAGTCTGCATTTAAGAGACCTTATCGGCAGAATAACTCATTCTCCAGAGACTATGGTTCTTTTTCATATCAGAATCCTCCACAAAATGAGCATTCTGATAAAATGATGGGTCTGTTGGGACAGCTTTTGGAGGGTCGTAAAATAGTACAGTGGACTTCAAATGGAAAGATATATGCTCTGTACCTTGATTTGAATGGGAAGATTGGTCTCTGAGCACTCATGTGTAGAAGCTAGATGTTCAAGTTCAACAAACTGCTGGAACAATGCAAAAGCAGAATGGAGCTGGAAGATCGAAGCATAACCAATATGTCAATGCTGTCATTGTAGAGGATGAAGCTGATCTAGTAGATGAGGAAAAAAACATCATAGCTGCATTTCAGGGAGAATTATCTCGGTCCGCCGGATGTGTCGATCGACACACCCTTGATGTCGAGTGACACACATCCGACACGAAGGATGAAAGTACTTTTTAGAATCTAGCATCGACCGGCTCTCACCTTGAATCGGTCGACGCTAATCGCAGATGGATTCAGGAACCTACAAAAGTACCACAACGAGTCTATAAGCCTCTCATACCCTATCCTAAAGCTCCTAAGAGGTCCAAAAGCAAGATGCATGGTGGTGATGGATAAGAAGCTGATTAAGATCTCACTAGCTGATGATTTGAAGAAACATCCTTTTCTGCAGAGATATGCGAAGAAGATGATCACCACAGATGGAGATTTTAAAGAAGAGGTGTTAATACTCTTTAAGCAGGTCACTGCAGTACTACAGAACCAAATTACAGTGAAGGTTCCAGACCCAGGAGTTTTTGTGCTAGACTGTTCCATCTTCAAGGCAGGTTCAAGCGTTTTCTGTGTGATTTAGGATCTGGTGTGAATCTCATGCCATACTATGTGGCTGTGTGATTGGGACTGATGGATTTCCAGCCAACTAGGACCTCTCTTATCCTAGTTGATCGATCGAAGTGGATTCCACAAGGAGTCCTAGAGGATATTCCTATCAGAGTTGGAAATTACTTGATTCCAACAGACTTTGTGGTGCTGAAGTATGAGGTTGAGACTGATGATTCTCTATTACTTAGTAGATCCTTCTTAGCTACTGCTGGAGAAGTAATTGATGTGAGGCGTGGTCTGATTGATCTCCCGATGGGAGATAAGCCTTTGCAGTTCGAGATGGATAGGCTGCAGAGATCCACCATTGATGAGCAGACATTTAGCGTAGAGGTGGAACCAGGGAGTCCGATTGGAGAGGAGAAGATTGCGGTTCATCCTTAACCAACACTATCATCTTCATATCCTGCAATTGTTGCTAAGCAGAAAGATCCAAACATCTCACCTCCACCAAAGAAAAGGTATGATTCCTCTAGACTTAAACCTCATAACCACTTTGCAGTGAATTCAGGAAAATGCAATATACCACCCAAGTTTCGCTCCCACCCTGTTTCCATTCTTTCATTCCTTGAGAAATCTGATGATCCTACTGCTTATAGACCACCTTCGATGAGGAGATATTCACAAAGACACTCATTTTCTATGTTCAATCAACCATGTGTCTGATCTTCCTACCATAGTCAACCTAATGACTTAAACGAAGCGTTGAGTGGGAGGCAACCCAATGGTGAGTCTGTTTTTTACTTTATTTTTTAGTTTTGGTATTTGGTTGCTTTTATTTTTTTTTGTTTTGGTGTGTTAAGGCGTGAGAACATGTCAACACGAGATGCGTTGATCGACACGGTCATTGGTGTCGGTCGACGCAGTGGTCACATACAACTTTATTCAAGAGTTTTACCGTGTAACTTGCGGTTCATGCAGCAGTTCATTCCAAACAGCGAGGAAGCTAACACGATATACGTCGATCTATGCGTTCCTGAGTATCGATCGATGCACATCGGCGTCAGGTAAGTATTCTGCCTTTCTCGAACAGTTCCATCTTACGATTTGAGCTCCGAGCTTCTATAATACTGGGGACAATGTTGTTTACGTGTGGGGGAGGTAGCACTGACACACTATTTTCTGTTTTCTTAGAGTCAGTTGAGTGGTTTTATTGAGTCAAACTTGAGTAGGAAACTAGGAATTTTTTAAGAGAACACTACACTCGCATGAACTTAAGTGACCTGTGGAATGACTTCCAGATCATCTCTAACTATTAGAAAACCCCGCACTCATCAGCCTACTGAGAACACCCACATCATTTTAGGTATTCAGATAATCCAATACTGACTTCACCTTTAACTTGACTTAATTTTTTTCACCTAGGGGCTTGGTATACTTTGAGTCGGACTCCTCTTTTAGCTCTGACACAGTTGGTAATCCTGATCGAGTATGGTTCCCTTCTCCCCTTCCAAAAGAAAAAAAAAAGAGAGATAAAGCTGCTGATAAGTTAGTAACTTCGAAGTGATCACGAGAGTTGTAGAGATCCCTATTACCTCTTATGCTTCATGGAATGTGTCCAAATTACATCTCAATGCGGGAAGAGCACTGATAAAAAAATATAAAATGATCGATGTGTTCTTTGATCGATAACCAGAAAACAATATGGTGGTCAGGTGCTAATAGAGCAAGAGTCCATGTGTTCTTTCATTGATACTCCTTATGTGAGATCGCACATATTACCATACAGAAGTTAGTATGTTGAATTTGAATGCTCTTGATGTGATTGTGGTGTTAACTTGGGATAATTTCTAAGTGAGGGGGAAGTATATGTTGGTGTTAATGTCTGCAGGTTCATTTTTCATGTGGCTTACTGAGGGGAATCTGAGTGTAGTACTTTGACGATGAAACGAGTTTCTGAAGTTTTCAAACTTCTTCTCCTGATCTTGGATTTCTGTTTTGCTTGAGAGCAAGCAAAGTCTAAGTGTGGAAGAGTTAATATATCATGGTTTTTACCTATTTTAAGTCATGGTATAAGTACATACACGAGTCTTTTGTAGTGTCTTTCGAGTCTTTACAGGTGTTCATTAGGATTGCACAAGTTTGGAGGACTTCAGAAGATATTTTAGCTTTTTGGGCAAAACTGGGAGCTGAAGTTGTGATGAGAGAAATAGAGCATGCATGTTCGACCTGAGTGTCGATCGATGCAACCTTGCATCGATCGTTGTAGTGCCAATTTCCAGAAATCACATGCGATTAATGAAGACTTTAAGAAATTGCAAAATTACCCTAGAAATTTTATTATTTACAAAGGAGATCCAAAATGTGTTTAGCACTTTATCAACCCCAACAGCTTCTCTCCGATCAACCTTGCAAATGCATCTCCTCATTCTCTGTTAATCATCAATGAACAAGCTCAAGTTCAAGCTCAGGACTAAGTATATATTTGTTTTAAGTGATTGTACACATTATATTATGCGTATTGTATTTTGAACCTCTGTAAACTTGATAGGCTCAGAGTTTTAATCCTATTCTACTGCAAGTGCACAGTTATGCTATTGTAGTATTTAGGGTATCAAATCCACAAGGACTCACGGTCACAGGATAGATTATAAGTAATCGAATTAAGCTAAGCTAAGCAGAATGTGAGCAGTAAACAAAACAACAAGTAAACAAATGAAGTGAGGTGAATGTAAGCAATTAACGAATGTGTCAGG
Source organism: Orychophragmus violaceus (assembly GCA_030180135.1). Classification (NCBI taxonomy): domain Eukaryota; kingdom Viridiplantae; phylum Streptophyta; class Magnoliopsida; order Brassicales; family Brassicaceae; genus Orychophragmus; species Orychophragmus violaceus. The sequence goes on from CM058231.1 coordinate 84,540,764, forward strand.
TTTCGGAAAGTTCTCAAGAAATCAAGAAATCAAATAACAAACAATCATGATTTGATCTATTAGCGTTCTTGAACTAGAATCACAGAAGTAAAACTAACCAGCTCTCGCTGCGATAATTATCTACGTCTAACAACCTAGTGATTCAACTCTCTTTGTAATCCTAGATTCTAAACACGCATTAATTCCAAGTTCGTTCGTTCACAATTCCTCTACACCAAATCTCCTTGTGAATAGATTGATTTCTCACCTAAACCTTTTCTGGTTAGTTAACCAACTCTCGTTGTGTGAATCAACCTAATATCAATAATCTAAATGGCCAGTTTAGAATAAGCATTAAGAACAGTTTAGATGAAGAGCTAGACGATGAATCCAAATTAAACAGTCATTCTAACATTCCTTTAAATCCCTAATGAGAATTCCCCAACCTAACAAGAGATCTACTCATACATAGCAATCATAACAGAAAACATAGTCAAAATAGATATCATATATAAATCAAATAGAGTAAGAACATGGGTTTGAAATCTCCTCTCTCTCGAGAACAAGACCGGCCCCAAATCTCCTAATCTCATAGAATAATCTCCGAATCAAAAGCTTAGCCTTAACAATGGCTGGAAAACCCAATTAAAAGCTAAAACACGATTTGGATCACTTTGTAATTATGAAAAACTTCTAGGCTAAGTTGCAATTTCCAAATCTTCATTAAAACTCGCGAGATAACTCTGTCACGACCTTGTGTCGACTGATGCACAATATGTGTCGATCGACACAAGTGTCTGATATCGGCAGTGACTTCTTCTTCTCGGGCAAATTCTCCAAATTACTCCAGAATGCGCCATAATGTCCAAATATGCTCCAAACGTGCTAAAACCTGTAAGATACCTGAAAGGACTCGAAAGACTCTTTAAAAGACTCGATTATGCACATATATCATGGCTCAAAACACCCAAAAACCATGATATATCAACTCCCCCACACTTAGCCCTTGCTTGCCCTCAAGCAAGTAAAAGAACTAAAGCATAAGAAAGAGGTTTGAAAACTCACAAAACTCATTTCGTCCTAGGAACTTTCACTTTCAGATTCGCTTATTAAAGCACTAAAATTTTTCCTGCAGATGTCAAGACCACAATATACTTCCCCCACACTTAGCAACTGTCCCAAGTAAACTCCACAATCAGATTAGGACATTCAAATTCACCACACTAGCCCCTGTATACAATTAGGTGGGGTCTCACAGAGGGAATATCGAATCAAAGGACACATGGACTCAACTCATTCAATGTCTGACCACCAAACTATCGGTTTATGGTTCCTTTCTTTTCCCTTTCTCCCTTAGCACTGATTTTTCCCCACTGGGTATCATTTTATTTTTTCTATCACTGCTCTTCCCTTTTTATTGGGGTTTAACTTTGGACCTTTACATGGATACACAGGAGGTAATAGGGGTCTCTACCACTCCCGTGACCACTTCGAAGCTACTAGCTTACCCTCGGTTTTTTTTTTTTTTACTTTCTAATATACCATGGATTTTAGGGATTTTAACCATGGTATATATCTTATTATTCGAGTCTTTTACTATGTTTTGGAGTCTTTTAGTTATGTTTACAGGTTTAGGCACATTTGGAGCTTATCTGGAGATTCTAGGAGCTTTTGGAGTGATTTGGCAGCTTACATGGATTTCATAGAGTTTATTGGGTTCGTCTGCACACTATGTTGGTCGACACAACTTCTGCATCGGTCGATACCACTACAGGACGAAATTCCTGCGCATCAAAAATACAGGTTTTGACTATTACAGAAAGACCCAAAACGTGTTTTAACTATTAAATTAGGTTTGGCAGCCACTGTTTAGGCTAAGCATTATTTTACTTTGAGAGAGATTCAGAGAGAGTTAGGGGCTGATCCTGATCTCGAAAGAGAGAGGATTTTGAACCCCAGTTCTTTATTTGATTTTATAATATTTGGTTTTCTATTCATGATGTTTTCTGTTTCGATGATTATGTCTGAGTAGATTACCTGTTAAGTTTAGGGATTCTCATTAGTGATTTCATGGAATTATAGGTTAATCGATCTGTAGGGATTCATATTTGTTAGTTCTTCATCTAGGGTTGTTCTTAATGCTTAATCTGAAGTAGATATCCAGATTTATGATGTTAGGTTGATTTCCACAACGACAGTTGGTTAATTAGCTAGAAAGAACCTAGATGAGCAATTTGATCTACTCGCAAAGAAATTTGGCTTAGAGGAATTGTGAACGAACGAACTTGAGATTAATGCTTGTTTAGAACTCTAGAATTCGCAACGTAAGTTGGCTTGCTAGGTTGTTAGACATAGATAGGATTCTCAACGAAAGTTGGTTTCTTATACTTCCTTGATTCCAGTTCTAGAACAATACTTAATTAGATCCCGATTGATTGATTGCTTGTGTTCCTGATTTCCTGAGAACTCCCTAGACTTAACACCTTTGCCTCCTTGCTTACAAACTCGCTACTAATTTACTTTTCTGCTGTTTGATTTACTGCTTTCTCATATTGCTTTCACCTAGTTTTTACTTGACAGTTTATGATCTATCGTTGACCAGAGTCCCTGTGGATTCGATACCCTAAGTACTACATTGATATTACTGTGCACTTGCAGTTAGTATAGGGATTAAAACTCGACCTATCAAGTTTTTGGCGCCGTTGCAGGGGACTCTTTTGAGTCCTCGATAGATTTGAACTTAGGGTTTAGACTAGGTTTTTTGTTTTTTGTTTTTTGTTACTAATTTTTTTCTGTTCTTGCGTTTAAGGTACGCCTGTAATCACCTTGCATCGATCGACACGATCGATGCAGAGATGTGTCGATCGTTACATCTTCGCCCTTGCATCGATCGACACGTCTCTGCATCGATCGACACTAAGCGTAAGATGATGGGAATGATGGAACGGATGTTGGAAGATCAGCAGAATAACTCATTCTGCAGAGGCTATGGTTCTTATTCATTCACCAGAGGTTATGAATCTCCATCATATTAGCATGTTCCTCCTCAGAATACGCAATCTGATAAGCTGATGAGTATGATGGAGCACTTAGTGGAAAGACAGGAAGAGGATTTGAACTACATCAATGGCTCTGGATTCCAAGGAAACAGGTTTGGTAATCAGCAGAGTAACAAGTTCTTTAATGGTGGACAGAAGAGTGCTTTCGAAAGCAACCAGAACTCTTCTGGGTATGGACAAACTGCTGGATATCAGAAGCCTTTTCAACAAAGTGATTCTTATCAGAGAACCTATGGATCATCTTCTTATCAGACAACCTCCTTCTGCTAATGCTTATAAGAGCAAGATGGAATCCATGATGGAGCGGCTGCTAGAGGATCAGACTAAAACTACTGTAGACTTCGACAGGAAGCTGGATGCTATGCATGAAAATTTGAATGGGAAGTCTGAATCCTTAAGCACACATGTGAAGAAGATAGATATCCAAGTTCAACAAACAGCTGGAGCAATACAAAGGCATAATGAAGCTGGGAAAGCTGAACAGAGGCTGTACATCAATGTTGTGACCATAAGAGATGGGATTGACTTGCTCGGAGAAGAAGAGGACATAATCTCGGATTTCCTGGATGAATTCTGTCTGTCTGAGACAAGCATCGATCGACACAACTCGTGCATCGATCGACACAGTCCCGATGCGTCTGATGAATATGTGCAAAATCGCCTTGTGTCTATCGACACACCCACTGCATTGATCTGCACAGAACGCAGACGTGACCAGAAGCCTGCAATAATCCTGGAACGAGTCTATAAGCCCATTATGCTGTATCCTAAGGTTCCTAAACCCTCTAAACAAGAGCTAGAAGTGGCTAACTGCATGAAAGTGATGGATAAGAAGGTGAATGAAACACCACCAGTTGAAGCTTTGCGAGTTCATGCAAAGAAGATGATCTCCACTGATGGTCATCTGAAAGAAGAAGTTCAGATTGGTGGAACTACAGTATCTGATAGTGGAGAGAAGAAGATGGCGGTTCCTCTTGAACCTGCTCTAACATCTTCAGTACCTGCAACTGCTCATAAACAAAAACTCCAGACATCAAATATGCACCAAAGGTAAGGTATAAACCACCTAAGCTTAGACCTCCTGACTACATTGTTTTGAATGCAGGAAAACGCAGTGTCCCACCCAAGCTTCGCTCCCGCCCTGATTCTGTTTACTCTTTCCTTGGGAAGCCTCATGATCCGACAGCATACACACCTCCTTGGATGAAGAGATATTCACAAAGACATTCAAAGTCTATGTTGAAACCGCCATGAGTCCGATCTCTTTCCCATAGTCAAGCTAATGACTAAAAACAAGCGCTGAGTGGGAGGTAACCCACTGTTAGGTTCGTTTTTGTTTTCATTTTTTGCTTTGATTTTGGTGTTTTGATTTTTCTGTTTAAGTGTGTTCAGAGCCGAGAGAAACAGGCAGAATCGCACTGCATCGATCGACACACAGAGTGCATCGGTCGACACAGTTGCGATTCATGGTTAGTCGAATTGATTACGGTTCAGACATCGGTTATCTACATAACCGCGAGCAATAATCTCCTTGCATCGATCGACACCCTTGTGGCATCGATCGACGCAGGGCGACAACAGGTAAGTATTCTGCAACTTTTTGGTTTGTTCAAATTTGATTATTTTTCTCACCAATCCTAAGCTTGGGGGAGGTAGCTACTGACGCACGCTTTTGTTTTCTTAGAGTCAGTCCAAATTTGTTTTATTGAGTCAAATTGAGTAGGAAACAAAGACTTTTTGAGGAGATTACTACACTTGCAGGAACTTAAGTGACCATTGGATGACTTGCAGATGATATATGACTATTAGAAAACCCAACTCTGACCAGCCTACTGAGGACACCCATATCATTTCAGGTATTCAGAGAATCCATTACTTTACTTCGAACTTAACTTGACTTAATTTTCTCTCCTATGGGCTTGGTATACTTTGGATCGGATTCCTCTTTTGGTTCTGGCACAGCTTGTAAACATGTCTGATTATGGTTCCCTTCTCCCCTTCCATAACAAAAAAAAAAAAAAAAGAATAATAAACTGAGGATGAGTTAGTAACTCCGAAATGGTCTCTGGGAGTGGTAGCTACAACTATCATATCCTGTGCATCCATGGAATGTGTCCAAAGTACACCCCTTAATAGGAATAGCACTGATAAAAAAAATAAAATGATACCCAGTGGGGAAAAATCAGTTGCTAAGGAAGGGAAAGAGAAGAAAGGGACCAGAAGCAACAGTTGAGTGGTCAGATGCTAACAGAGTAAGAGTCCATGTGTTCTTTGATCGATACCCCATAGGTGAGACCGCACTTAATTCTTATAGAAGTTAGTATGGTGAATTTGGATGCTTTGAATGTGATTGTGGAGTTTACTTAGGACAGTTGCTAAGTGTGGTGGAAGTATATGTTGGTCTTGATGTCTGCAGGTTCATTTTCATGTGGCTTACTAAGGGGAATCTGAGTGTGGTGCTTCTACGATGAAACGAGTTTCTGAAGTTTTCAAACTTCTTCTCCTAATCTTGGTCTTATTTTTGCTTGAGGGCAAGCAAAGCTTAAGTGTGGGGGAGTTGATATACCATGGATTTTAGGGATTTTAACCATGGTATATATCTTATTATTCGAGTCTTTTACTATGTTTTGGAGTCTTTTAGTTATGTTTACAGGTTTAGGTACGTTTAGAGCTTATCTGGAGATTCTGGGAGCTTTTGGAGTGACTTGGCAGCTTACATGGATTTCACAGAGTTTACTGGGTTCGTCTGCACACTGTGTCGGTCGACACAACTTCTGCATCGGTCGACACCACTACAGGATGAAATTCCTGCGCATAAAAAATAGAGCTTTTGAAGATTTGCAAGTTTACCCAGAAGTTTTCCATATTTACAGAAAGACCCAAAACGTGTTTTAGCTATTAAATTAGGTTTGGCAGCCACTGTTTAGGCTAAGCATTATTTTACTTTGAGAGATATTCAGAGAGAGTTAGGGTCTGATCCTGATCTCGAAAGAGAGAGGATTTTGAACCCCAGTTCTTTATTTGATTTTATAATATTTGGTTTTCTATTCATGATGTTTTCTGTTTCGATGATTATGTCTGAGTAGATTACCTATTAAGTTTAGGGATTCTCATTAGGGATTTCATGGAATTATAGGTTAATCGATCTGTAGGGATTCATATCTGTTAGTTCTTCATCTAGGGTTGTTCTTAATGCTTAATCTGAAGTAGCTATCCAGATTTATGATGTTAGGTGGATTTCCACAACGACAGTTGGTTAATTAGCTAGAAAGAACCTAGATGAGCAATTTGATCTACTCGCAAATAAATTTGGTTTAGAGGAATTGTGAACGAACGAACTTGAGATTAATGCTTGTTTAGAACTCTAGAATTCGCAACGAAAGTTGGCTTGCTAGGTTGTTAGACATAGATAGGAGTCGCAACGAAACTTGGTTTCTTATTCTTCCGTGATTCCAGTTCTAGAACAATACTTAATTAGATCCCGATTGATTTATTGCTTGTGTTCTTGATTTCCTGAGAACTCCCTAGACTTAACACCTTTGCCTCCTTGCTTACAAACTCACTACCTGATTTACTTTTCTGCTTTGCTTTTAGTTTAATCACATTTGCTTTCTCCTAGTTTAATTTTTTCTGTTCTTAATCTATCGTTGACCGGAGTCCCTGCGGATTCGATACCCTAAGTACTACAACTACATCACTGTGCACTTGCAGTTAGAATAGGGAATAAAACTGAACCTATCACTTTCAAGGGAGAGGAAAATCATAGACCACACTCAGACATGATTATAGGCTGTGCCAAACACATCAGAGGAATCTGACCCAAAGATTACCAAGACCTTAAGTGAGAAATTAAAGTCAAAATTAGAAGAGAGACTAGTGATGGATCCTCTGAATACCTGCTTAGATATGAGTGTCCTTGGTAAGTTGATATGTGTGGGGTTTTCTAATAGTCATAGAGCTCCTGCAAGTCTGTCCAATGGTCAGTTAGTTCCTGTTCCAACAAAAAATTTCCTCGAAAAATCATAGTTTCATATACATTTTGACTCAGAGTTTTAATCATATTCTACTGCAAGTTCACAATTATGCTATTGTAGTATTTAGGGTATCGAATCCATAAGGACTCACAGTCACACGATAGATTATAAGTAATCGAATTAAACAAAGCTAAGCAGATCATAAGTAGTAAACAAAAGAGCAAGTAATCGAATGAAGTGAGGTGAATGTAAGCAATTAACGAAGGTGTCAGGTTGCGGGAAGTTCTCAAGAAATCAGGAAATAAAATAACAAACAATCAGGATTCGATCTATTAGCGTTCTTGAACTAGAATCACAGAAGTAAAACTAACCAGCTCTCGCTGCGATAATTATCTATGTCTAACAACCTAGTGATTCAAATCTCTTTGTAATCCTAGAGTCTAAACACGCATTAATTCCAAGTTCGTTCGTTCATAATCCCTCTAGACCAAATCTCTTTGTGAATAGATTAATTGCTCACATAACCTTTTCTAGTTAATTAACCAACTCTCGTTGTGTGAATCAACCTAATATCAATAATCTAAATGGACAGTTCAGATTAAGCATTAAGAACAGTTTAGATGAAGAACTAGATGATGAATCCAAATTAAACAGTCATTCTAACATTCCTTCAAATCCCTAATGATAATTCCCTAACCTAACAAGAGATCTACTCAGACATAGCAATCATAACAAAAAACATAGTCAAAATAGATATCATACATAAATCAATTAGAGTAAGAACAAGGGTTCGAAATCTCCTCTCAGAATAATCTCCAAATCAAAAACTTAGCTTTAAGAATGGCTGAAAACCTAATTGAAAGCTAAAACACGTTTTGGGTCACTTTGTAATTATGAGAAACTTCGGAGCCAAGTTGCAATTTCTAAATCTTCATTAAAACTCGCGAGATAACTCTGTCACAACCTTTTGCCGACCGATGCACAATATGTGTCGATCGACACACGTGTCTGATATCGGCACTGACTTCTTCTTCTCGGGCAAAAGCTCCAAAATGCTCCAGAATGCGCCATAATGTCCAAATATGATCCAGACGTGCTAAAATCAGTAAGATACCTGAAAGGACTCGGAAGACTCTATAAAAGACTCGATTATGTAAATATATCATGGCTCAAAACACCTAAAAACCATGATATATCAGTAAACTTATAACATCATTTGATGTTTTTTAGTTATGTTTATATAGGAACTTTGAATGCAATGAATTGATGTGTTTAGACTAATGTGTATAGTTTTGATTAATCATATAACTATAATGTATAATGTTAATTAGTCTATTTGTGGCAACTTTTACAAACTTTTGTGGATTCTTTAATTTAGATTTCCAAGGATAGCTATAAATTTATCGTGGCTAAATGGCTACGATAAATTGTTCTTAGCTAAGTTGTGGCTAAATTAGCCACGATATAGTCGTGGTAATTCTTAGCTATATAGCTACAACGATATTGTGGTAATTCGTAGCTATGAAGCTACGACTATATTGTGGTAATTCGTAGCTAAATAGCTACGACTATTTCGTGGTAATTCGTAGCTATATAGCTACGACTATATCGTGGCTAGGCGTGGCAAATATCCACGAACAAGGTCGTGTCTATTCGTGGCTAATATCCACGAACTAGGTCGTGTCTATTCGCGGCTATAGCCACGAGCTTGTTTGTAGCTATTCGTGGCTATTAGCCACGAATGAGTTCATGGCTAATCCGTGGAAACTTTGTCACGACTAGCCACGATTATACATTAGCAACGAGCCCGTAGCCACGAAACATGTTCATGGCTATTCGCGGCTAAGGGCTAAATAGCGACGAATAGTCGGCCATAGCCACGAAAAATTTCGCGGCTATATACAGATTTTCTTGTAGTGAGTAGTGCTCTAAGAAATAAGGCACCACCTCATTGATATATGATTCAACAATCGATCCCGTCACATATCTTTTGTTTTTTGTTTTCTCTTTAAACTTTTTTGAAAACATTTCAATATGGTACATCCACATATAGTGCACAGGGCTTCCTAATTCAGCTTCATCAGGTAAAAAATATAATGGTGGACAGCATTTTTGTAAGGTTCTCGAACATAAGTTACAGAAAAATCCCCCAACCCCTACAATATATCTTTTGAAAAAAAAAATGGTAAATATTAAATACTATAATCATATTTACTTATCAAATCTTTATAGAACTATAAGTAATTAATTAGCAACTAATAACGCAAGTTCGACGTCCCGCTCTAGGAGTCTGACATAGATAAATGGAAGATGTCGCTTCATAAAAATGTGGCAGTCATGACTCTTTATCCCTGGACACTTCCCTTTAGCCATATATGCATAACTGATAGGTAAAGAAATATCCATATTCTACTGCAAGTGCATAGATATGCGAATGTAGTACTTAGGGTATCGTATCTTCAAGGACTCACGGTCACACAATAGATTATATGTTGTCAAGCTAAGCTAAATCAATTCAAAGAAAGTAGTAAACAAAAGCAAGTGAACACGAAGGTGTTTTCAATAAGAGAAAGGCGTCAGACTTGGGAAGTTCTCGGGAATTATGCAATGCTAGACACTTAACTAACCGGATTCAGATTAAACACAAGTTCAAGAACTAGAAACACAATGCTAGATAATCCAACTCTCGCTGAGATTAGTTATATATCTAGCAACCTAGAGATCCAAATCTCTTTGTGATCCTAGAGTTCTAAACAAGCATTAAAAACAGGTTCTATCGGTTCACAATTCTCCTAAACCAAATCTCTTTATATCTAGTTAAATTGCTCACACTTAGTTTATTCAGATTATACCTCACACTCTCGTGCTATTGTCAATTATCTCAGATCTAAACCCTAGGTGACCAGTCCATAATTCAGTATTAAGCACAACTTAGGCAATGAACAAACAAATGGTGAATCTTAATAAATCAGTTATCAAACATGCATAAAACCCTTATAAGAATTCCTAAATCTAACTAGGTTAATACTCAGACATATTATCAGTTCAACAACACATCATTGAATAGAAAACTAAAGACTGAATAGATAAAAGTAAAGGGGTTCAGAATCCTTCTCTCAAAAGTTACAAGTAGCAAGAACAGCCCCAACACCAAATCTCTCAATCTCAAAGAAGCAAGAACCAAGTAAGAAAAATATGAAAAGATAGCATAATAAGTCTGCTCTCAAAAACCTAATTAAAAACCACTAAACACGTTTTCGGGCTAAATTACAATTATGGAAACTTCTGGGTAATTCTGCAATTTTTCAAAACATGTCTTCAACTCGCGTATAACTTCTCTATCGCTCGCAGTGTCGACCGACACCAAGGTTAGTGTCGGTCGACATCCAGTCATGGCCGAGACACCAACTTCAGCTCGTTGCACAAGTCACCAAAACGTTCTATAATCCCATCTTTTGCTCCAAACGCAAGCCTACCTGTAAAAGACTCAATAGACTCGAAAAACTAGGTTAAAGACTCAATATATACAACTATATCATGGTTAAAAACCTATAAAACCATGATATATCAACTCCCCCATACTTAGCTCTTGCTTTCCCTCAAGCAAGTAAAGAACCAAAGAACAAGAAAGAGGTTTGAAAACTCAGAAACTAATTTCGTCCTAGGAACTTTCGCATTCATATTCATCTAGTAAACCATTGAAAACTTTCCTGCAGAGCTCAAAACCACAATGTCCTTCCCCCACACTTAGCAACTGTCCCAAATAAACTCAACAATCAGATTAGGATATTCAAGTTCACCACACGAGCCTCTGTACACAACTAGGTGCGGTCTCACAGAGGGAGTATCGAATAAAAGGACACATGGACTTAACCAATTCAGTGTCTGACCACAAAACCGTCGGTTTCTGGTTCCTTTCATTTCCCTTTCTCCCTTAGCACTGATTTTTCCCCACTGGGTATCATTTTATTTTATTTTCTATCAGTTCTCTTTCCTTTTTATTGGGGTTTAACTTTGGATCTTCCCATGGATACACATGAGGTAATAGGGGTCTCTACCACTCCCGTGACCACTTCGAAGCTACTAGCTTATCCTCGGTTTTTATCTTTCTTTTTTTCTCAAGGGAGGGGAAAATCAGAAACCATACTTTAGACAGGATCACAGGCAGAATCCGACCCAAAGATTACCAAGCCCCTACGTGAGAAATTAAAGTCAAGATTTGAATTGAGACTAGTGGTGGATCCTTTGAATACCTGGTTAGATATGGGTGTCCGTGGTAAGTTGATCTGTGTGATGTTTTCTAATAGTCATAGAGCTCCTGCAAGTCTGTCCAATGGTCACTTAGTTCCTGTTCCAGCGAAAATTTCCTCGAAAAATTATAGTTTTATACTGATTTTGACTCAATAAAACAATCTGAAAAAAACTGAGAACAATGGACTGACTCTTAAGACAAGAAAACACAATGTCAGTAGCCACCTCCCCCACACTTAAACTGCATTATCCCCAGTGCAATTGTAGTATGAGATTGATAACATGATTTTACAATCTATTGAGGTATCAATTCCTCAAGCTTATCGTGTAGCTTTGAGGGATCGAACCTTTTTGGGATGGATGCAACCAATAAGAATTCACAAAACCAATCTAGACAAGTCACAATTCAAATTTCAATTCTTAACAAACTAAAGAACCAAGCTCAAATAACTAAACAATTAAATAAGAAGATATAGAACTATAAATCAATATTAGAAAACAAGGCTATGGGCTAAGGTCAATGATTATAACCAATAAGAGCTAACAAGGACACAAATTCAATAACCAAGATGCTAATCTCAAGCAAGGAACACTAAACAGCTGACTAATCCAATATCTTGGCACTAATCCCTTTCTCTAATCATAGATCAAGAACAAATCCTCATTTGTGAAATAAGACAAGGCAAGCATTAAGATCAAGTTCCATCAAGCTAATAATCACTCTAAACATTCATTCCCATGAGTTAGAATATGAAAATCCCCTTAAAGACTATATCAAACATTTTATCGAACACATGGTGTGCAATAAAAACCAAAGCATCTAGATTAACTTGATCATGGACAACCTAGCATTAAGAACATCTAAAAGGGTGAGATCAATCATAAATAAGCCCTAAGCATCCTTGATTCACTCTAATCAGCCCTAAACTACCCAACCCATAAACCTTGATGAAGACTACTCACTAATCATGCTATGATTAACAAAACCCAGGAAGATAGTGTTAATCATGAAGATTAGAGAAAAATAGAAAGATTTAGAGAAGAAATCACAAAAAGAAATACTTAGATTAAGCAAGAGCGGTAAAAGGGGAAAAGAATGCTTGAATATTGTGGAGGTACCCACGAGTTTAAAAACACTAAGAAGGGGCAGGATAATTACAAGTCAAATTAGGGTTCTCACTTTAAATAGAGCTAGCTTCAATTCACAACTTGCTTCAATTTTAAAAAAAGGCTAAAGGTTAGCGTTCCAAGCAGGGTTCGTTCTAAGTTTCATGCTTAACTCGGGTTACAGTCCTAGTGCAATCATATTGCTTGAAAGCTAGTATTTGAAACAAGTTTCACCCAATTAAACTTTACAAGGAAATTCAATCATTGCTCCCTATGCAAAAACAACATATATGATGCAACTAGACTCGATCCTACGATGCTATTGCAACTAAATGCTTTCTTTTTGAAAAGATTTTTTTTGAAATTTTTGGATTTTTTTTGGATTTTCTATGCCATAAATGAAATGCATGAGACTCAAAATGAAAAACAAAAAATAAGATCAAAGCAAACATGATTAGCAACTGGTCTCTCCCCCAAACTTAAATCACACGGTCCCTTGTGTGATCTATGAAAGGAAGAAAGACCGAAAACAAACAAAATGCAAACAAAGAAATGAAACGAAATATGTACAAGGGTGGAGTGTTACTTGGCTTTAGTTGTGGTGGGATGGAGATGAAGAATCTCCCATTGAGTAGGATGGGTTGGACGAAGAGCAAGATGGAGTCTTCAGTTGCTTCACTTCATGACTTGAGTGTCTATGCGGCTCATAATAGGACTGACTAGCCATGCCTGGGAGCAGCCCCAACTCGTTTCCAGCCATCGAGTATCTCACCTGCTCCATTTCCGTTTCCTGCACTATCCAGTCAGCTTCCCCAATCACCTCTTCAGTGGCTGCCCGTACCTCATCGTCCAGCTCTGTCGGGACTGCTCTCGCTGCCTCAGCTTGTGTGGAGGTGCTTCCTCTCTCCTTCTTACCAGTGATGAGCATAAGCACCTTGGTGACCTTGGCTAGTTTCTTGATATTCTTCCCGTGCCACTTGCTTTGCTTCTGAAGGTCCCGGTTTTGATCCCTCAGTGCGCAGACAGCTTTGTTTGAGATCGTGTCATTATAAGGATTGATGTAGTTGCGGTGAAGCCCGTATATTTTCTCCCCATCAGGAGCTTCATTCGATTCATAGCCAGCATCACCTTCATTATCGGGCACACTAGGGATCACCTCACCTTGCCGCAGATTCATTTTAGGAGGAATTGGGTTGATACTTGGGTCAGAAGCAGGATCGTAGATGTGCTCATCCCCCGGGTGGAACCTGATGTTGTCAACATCATTGAATGATATGATCGCGATATTCGGCAGCAAGATCTTCCGCTCATTGTCGTCTTGCCCCATCACATAAGCGAACTTGCTCGGCGTTGTCCCACTTAGGAATCCATCCTTAACCAACTGAGCAGGTTCCAACCAATCAATCGGCGTAGGCTCGCCTAATGTCTCACGTACTAGAGATCCCTCTAGCTTGATGCCGACAGCTTGGAGGAGTGGAGTAACTATGCCTCCCATTCTGAACTTAGAATTTGAGGCTTGATGTGTAAATGCATATTCCTTGTGGTCCATGAACTGGCGTACCAAGAGCGCTGCCATCGTTGGCCTATAGGGAACCGGTTTCATCTCTTCACCGTTGTAGAAGGTCCGCAATAGAGGCTGCAAACGAAGGTACAAGAGCTGCATCTCCGCTGAGGTCACATGTCCTATCTCCTTCCGAGCGAAGATAGTGTAGGCTAATGCTTTGTGAACATACCGGATGGTGGGATGACGGATTCGGGCTGACTTCATTACTCTCGACTGATATTCGTCAGACGCGATAGTGTTCCACTTCTTCCGGAGCTCATTCCTGGCAATAGCAAAGAGATGACCGAGCCCTGCTCCTGCTTCCACAAGACCATAAATCCTGCTTATATCCTGAAAACCTACATGATATCCTTGTTGTCCGATCTTGAACCTGATATATCCCACACCTTCGTTAGAGGTTTCTGCTTCCTTTCTGTGTAGTGGACTACCTTCAAATGGGCAAGGAACTTGCAAGTGGAGGCTTGGTAGCCATTACTAGCCAAGGTAAATAACATCCACAATCCCATGTTCTCAAATATTGCCTTTACATCCTCCAATATCCCCAAGTCGCTTAAAGAAGTAAAGTGTGGATACTTCTTCGGAGAAAACTCTATAGCTTTGAGCTTGGAATGGTATTCGGCACCCGAAGAAACTTTCTTCTTTGGCTTGGGAGCTTTCTTATTTTGGACCGGTTCCTCTTGTTCTTCAACAATCATTTCCGGTTCCTCTTATTCCTCAACAAAAACACCTTTCCCCTTTCTCTTTGGGTCGGAAGAGCTTGATCCTTGAGCAGGAGCCTTAGACTTTGTTCCCGGCTTGTTAGATGTTTTAGTCATTGTCCTACAAAAGATAACTCAAAGAAAGAATGAGGACATAGCACAATCCACCAACATAGGCAACAAGAGCTTAAAACTTCACACTCAGAACATCCCAATGATCAACAAAAACTATTCACCAATGTAATTCAATGATCAAGAGATTAGAAGGCCTAGCACTTGCATAAATTTTCGTTTTCAACCGAGCAAGCTAGCTAAAATATCTCAACAATTCTCAATTCAAGTCCAAGCATTGCATAATTCACCAAGAATTCAAACACATTCACTAGTTAACTCACAATCTCATCATAAAAGGCTTTTATCATGCATTTTGAAACATCTTGTGAAACAAAACTTAATGAAATCAAGTAGTATCATAAACTTAAGCTTTTAACAACTCAATGCATCAATAGAAACCATCAATTTGACTTTGCCCCAAAATTTTCGAAATTCAAAAATCCTCACGAACCCTAATTCCTAATACTTCAATTCAAGTGATTCTAGGGCGAATTTGAGTTGGGTTTTCATCTAGGAGCAACCTAGAAAAGGTTTCTAAGCCTACACAACAAGCAACAACCAACAATTTCGAGTTCTAAACATTTCCAAAAATTTTCAATTCTCCAACAAATTTAAGAGAAGAGATGTTACCTTGTGTGATAGATAAGAAAGAGTAGGAGAGAGTGAATGTGACTGAGAGAGCTTTCAAAAACACGAATTTAGAGCCTTAAATCAGTGAAATACGTTGAGAAATGAGTGAGATAAAGAGTTTTGAAGCCTTGAAAGTTTCTTGTAGAAATCACAACAGAGAGATGAAGAGCGTGAGGAGGAAAAGACAAGAAGAAATTCGGGTCCCACGCCAGTTAAAAGCGGTTTGGTTGGTCAAAATAATGTTTAAACCGGTTTGAATCGATTTTGGGTTAAACAACTTTGCCTCCCACCGTTTCCGATTATCTTTTGCGAACCACCGTGTATTAAAACACCTCCATCGACAAACCGATGTCATCGACAATATTTTACTATTCACGAATACATAATTCACGAGAATAGTAACCCCGCAAAAAACTTGACCGAGATTACCGCAACCCCGGGCTCTGATACCAGTTGTTAGGAAATAAACTCAAATTTACTCGAAAACCAGAAATATAGGACCGAAGAAAATGCACACGGATTTGTTAACGGAGTTCGGCTAATCGTGCCTGCGTCTCCGGACCTGCTACAGATCTTTATATTAATCACCGAAAATTACAACACTCTCACCTCACACCCAAAACCCAAATACACTCAAGAAAATTATATTAAATTTTCATATAAAAAAATATTTTTTTTCTCTTTCTTTCTTTTTTTTCTCTTTCTCTCTTCTTATTCTTGTTTTTGGAATGAATTATGAGGCTCTCCTTGCCTTGGTATTTATAGAGAAGGATTGGAGGATTGGTGAGCCAAAAATGTTGACAACAAATTAATAGTCTTCATTTTTTATTTGTGTACCTCTCACCACCTCATCACCGTCCAACACTGTTGGTACTGGATTTCCCTCTAGAAAATCCGGCCCATTAACATGAGCAATGGCCTGATGTGCAGCTCTTCTGGAAACACTTTGGCACTGGAGTATATGATTCTCAGACCACCAGACAGACCGTTGAGAGGAATCCGGTTCTGCGGTATCTTGTCAGAGTGTTCGCCAACACAATCTTATTTAAGATGGAGCCTGGGATGATGAGGATAGCTGAGCTCTTCTTTCTCTATATTGGGATTGGCAAGAGCGTTATGTCAGTGAGTCTGAGGATGCTCATTTGGAGTTAGACGTCAACATGGGATCTCTATTTGCTCACCATTTGGAGACGTTGAAAACGACGAAGCCATTCACTGGGAAGGCATTGAAGATCTGCACTAAGAAGCCAACAATGGACTTTACTCATCTGAAGAGTATGCGCTGGATCAAGGGAGATGTTAATGGCAAGCAGTTCTTGTGGCACTTCTATGACATCTCTGGCATTTAGCGTCTCTTTCCCCTCCCAGAGACCAAGCTTACAGGCATCACCGATCATCCTCTTTCACTCTCCTTCCAGTCCAATGTGGAGAGCAAGCAAGAGCTAAGTGTGGGGGAGTTGATATATCATGGTTTTTTTAGGTTTTCAACCATAATATAGTTGTATATATTGAGTCTTTAACCTGGTTTTTCAAGTCTATTGAGTCTTCTACAAGTAGGCTTGCGTTTGGAGCGAAGAGCGGGATTATAGGACGTTTCTGGAGATTTGTGCAAAGAGCTGAAGTTGGTGTCTCGGCCACGATTGAGTGTCGACCGACACTGACCTTGGTGTCGGTCGACACCGAGGGCGACAGAGCAATATCCGCGAGTTGAAGACAAGTTTTAAAGATTTGCATAATTGCGCAGAAGTTTCTCCAAATTCTAATCTGACCCCAAAATGTGTTTAGGGAGTTTATTTAGGTTTTCAGACTTATTCTATCATATCTTGTTCTGGTGTATTCATTCTGACTTTTGGAGATTGAGAGATTTGCTTTTGGGGATGTTCTTGTTACTTGTAACATTTGAGAGAAGGATTTCGAACCCGTTTACTTTATCTATTCAATCTCATAGTTTTCTATTCAATGATGTCTTGTCTGATTGATAATATGTCTGAGTAGTAACTTAGTTAGATTTAGGAATTATCATAAGGGTTTTATGCATGATTAGATAACTGATTTACTTGGATTCTAAATATGTTCGTTCATCACCTAAGTTGTACTTAACACTGAATTCTAGACTGATCACCTAGGGTTTAGATCTGAGAAAATTAACTTAGCACAAGAGTGTGAGTTATAATCTAAAAGAACTTAGCGTGAGCAATTTGACTAGTTACAAAGATATTTGGTTTACGAAGATTGTGAACTTATGAACTTGTGTGAAATGCCTATTTAGAACTCTAGGATTACAAGTAGATTTGAATCACTAGGTTACTCGACATAGAATAATCTCAGCGAGAGTTGGATTGTTTATCATTGTGTTTCTAGTTCTTGAACCTATGCTTAATCTGAATACGGTTAGTTAAGTGTCTGATTGTGTATGATTACAGAGAACTTTCTAAGTCTGACGCCTTTCTCCCATTGAAAACACTTTCTAGTTTTTTGCTTTCGTTTACTTCTTTAATCTGTTTGGTTTAGCTTAACATGAAGAACATACAATCTATCGTGTGACCGTGAGTCCTTGTGGATTCGATACCCTGAAATACTACAATAGCATAACTGTGAATGCAGTAGAATAGGGATAATTCTTGACCTATCACTTTAAGATAAGGTTTGATGTCTTGCGAGTGATACGGACGATAGGCTTGGGTACGATCTGTACCGTACTATGACCTACACGAGGAGCTGGTCCGGCAGTGTATGGCAATAGTCTGTGTCTACTACACTAATGATCTGCTGAGGAAATCCTCTAAAGGGACATTGACCTTCATGGCTAAGGGTAAGAGGTACAGGCTCAGACTTCAGGAGCTCTGCGATATTTATGAGTTTGACAGGACGAGAGTGAGAGTCAGCTTGCATGAGCATTGGCCTGATGTGCAGCTCTTCTGGCAACACTTTGGCACTGGAGTATATGATTCTCAGACCACCAGACAGACCGTTGTGAGGCATCCGGTTCTGCGCTCTATTGTCAGAGTGTTCGCCAACACAATCTTATTTAAGATGGAGCCTGGGATGATGAGGATAGCTGAGCTCTTCTTGCTCTATATTGGGATTGGCAAGAGCGTTATGTCAGTGAGTCTGAGGATGCTCATTTGGAGTTAGACGTCAACATGGGATCTCTTTTTGCTCACCATTTGGAGACGTTGAAAACGATGAAGCCATTCACTGGGAAGGCATTGAAGATCTGCACTAAGAAGCCAACAATGGACTTTACTCATCTGAAGAGTATGCGCTGGATCAAGGGAGATGTTAATGGCAAGCAGTTCTTGTGGCACTTCTATGACATCTCTGGCATTTAGCATCTCTTTCCCCTCCCATAGACCAAGCTTACAGGCATCACCGATCATCCTCTTTCACTCTCCTTCCAGTCCAATGTGGAGAGCAAGCAAGAGCTAAGTGTGGGGGAGTTGATATATCATGGTTTTTTTAGGTTTTCAACCATAATATAGTTGTATATATTGAGTCTTTAACCTGGTTTTTCGAGTCTATTGAGTCTTCTACAGGTAGGCTTGCGTTTGGAGCGAAGAACGGGATTATAAGACGTTTCTAGCGATTTGTGCAAAGAGCTGAAGTTGGTGTCTCGACCACGATTGAGTGTCGACCGACACTGACCTTGTTGTCGGTCGACACCGAGGGCGACAGAGCAATATCTGCGATTTGAAGACAAGTTTTAAAGATTTGCATAATTGCGCAGAAGTTTCTCCAAATTCTAATCTGACCCCAAAATGTGTTTAGAGAGTTTAATTTGGTTTTCAAACTAAGATTTTATGCTATCTTGTTCTAGAGTTTTGTTCTTTGCTTCTGGAGATTTAGAGATTGATTTTGGGGCTGTTCTTGCTGCTTGTAACCTTGGAGAGAAGGATTTCGAACCCCTTTACTTTATCTATTCAATCTTATGGTTTTCTATTTTATGATGTCTTGTCTGATTGATAATATGTCTGAGTAGTAACCTCTGTTCGAAAACGCGCCGCCGAGGCCCGTTTATTCGCCGGAGAGTCGCTCGGCGGAGGCCAACCGCCGCGAGTTGGTAAAAATCGCTGCAAAAATTGGACTGAAAAAAAAGATCACGATTTCACTCGAGTCAAGTCATAAATCGAGTTTTAGCTTATGAATCTTTCATATTTCGATAAAAATCATAATAAAACGAGTTGAAACTAGTTAGATTTGAAAAAAAGTAAGTAAGAGGCGCAAAATTAGGTTAGATCTATTACAGATACGAGAGGTTGAAGATAGGGACAATAACGCAATTTTACAATTTCATTAAATAAAAACGAAAAAATAGCAAAAAGGCCGCAACTGGCCCAGTCGGGCGTCGAACTCAGCACGGGTAATAGGAATTAGAGCACGTATATTTAATTTATATACCTATATGGCTATATATAAATATTTAAATTCCACCCCGCGTAAATCCCGCTTAATCCCCGATTTTTTCATTCGGCGCTAGGCCGAACCCCACCGCCCGACTAATGCCCAGCGAGTTTTCGACCAAAGGTAGTAACCTAGTTAGATTTTGGAATTCTCATAAGGTTTTATGCATGATTAGATAACTGATTGACTTGGACTCTAAACATGTTCGTTCATCACCTAAGTTGTACTAAATACTGAATTCTGGATTGATCACCTAGGATTTAGACTTGAGATAATTAACTTAGCAAGAGAGTGTGAGTTATAATCTAAAAGAACTTAGTGTGAGCAATTTGACTAGATACAAAGAGATTTGGTTTAGGAAAATTGTGAACTTATGAACTTGTGTGAAATGCTTGTTTAGAACACTAGGATTACAAAGAGATTTGAATCACTAGGTTGCTAGACATAGAAATAATCTCAGCGAGAATTGGATTGTTTATCATTGTGTTTCTAGTTCTTGAATCTGTGCTTAATCTGAATCCGGTTAGTTAAGTGTCAGATAGTGTATAATTCCCGAGAACTTCCTAAGTCTGAAGCCTTTCTTCCATTGAATTGAAGGAATTTCTAGCATTTCCTAATCCGATTAGGAAACCCTAATTATAAATTCCAAGCCTAGGATCTAGGATTCATGCTTAGAGTTGAATCACAGAGATCTCGAGATTACCTGGAGATTAGCAGCGTAAGATGAACAAGTATTCGAGATCTATAGCGCCTCAACTTCTGCGCCTCTACTGGTATCCACACGCACACAAACTGGAATCCGCCAGGATCCTAGTGCCGGGAGATCGGATCTCTTCGGGATTCCTGTGTTTCTGAGAGGTGGCTGCAATTAGGCAGAAACTTCTGCTCCAGGTCGTGCTATATCACATATATATAGACCTGGGAAAACCTAATTAATCACCGGACCGAACCGAGATTAACTGAGTCATTAAGTCGATCGACACAGCGTTAAAACACGAGATAATAATGTGTATCAAATACAAATTAATTTGATCATTACATTAATGATCATTCCCATTATTCCCACATGAAGTATATCCAGTCTGCTTAGGTGTGTGAACCTGTAGGATCATATAATACTAGTAATGAGTTCACAACTCACATATCACAAGTGGTTTCTAGCAAAACATTGTGATCACCTAGTATCATATGAACGTATAATCTCGACAACACAACTATCTCTAGAGTTGTTACAAGTATGATTGCAGGACATTCCCAACAATCTCCCACTTGTACTGGAATCATCTATTCACATAATCCCTTCATCTCTATATCTCGATTTGGCATAAGGTAAGATCTGTGTCATCCTTATTAAGCCAAGGTCATGTTCATCGAACTCCGATTTATACTGACAAGACAAACGACTGACAATCACCTCGTTTGAGGTTGGCCAGACATTTCTCAGTATCAAATCTTCGACGGGCCCTGAGATATTTATCTCCCATCTTGTTCCATCCTTGTTTCTTCACACACTTCATGATACGCCCAATCAATGCCTTTATAATCACCAGTTACGGCTGACGTTTGACAAAGTTAAAGCGGACCAATTAACATGTAAGAAAACATGATGAACTCAGGTCTAAGGACTATACTCTATAGTCGTAATGAAAGCTCTCATGACACTTATATAACTATCCTGTAGAGTTCTCATTAGGGGGTTTCTCTAACACATATCTATGTGATTGACATTAATACTCTTATTAATGACTCCATATAACTTAGTCATCAGTCACCTCACATACTAGTCTCACGCGGTTGTTAGTGTCCCACTTTAACAACCTTGACCAGGGACCAATCATAATTTATGTCATTTGTTATCTATAGGGTTTCATGATCAAGTCACATACTTGATGACCTATAAAATGTCATAAATTGCATTGGGACTATTATTTAATAACATGATTAAATAATACAGATGTCAGAGTTTATCATAATCAAATTATGTTTACAAGAACATCATATCACAACTAAAAATATCAACAACAACTCCAACAAAAATTAAGATCACATCTTAAGACATCTAATGCCTATAGCAGTTGTATGAAACTCATGCGGTCTCGCTCAGCATGCGTCGAAGGACACTGCATCTTGCTAAGAGAAATGCCAAGAGTCATTTTCATGAAGCTCTTCTTGGAATCATGCATACTGGACCTGTGCAAGACCATATCAATATAAGTTTCTTGACATAATCCAATTAGCTTGTCCAATCTATCTCTATAGATTCTTATTCCAAGAACGTATACGGCTTTTCCCATGCTTTTCATCGGAAAACAACTTTCGAGTCAAGTCTTAACAGACTGAAACAATGAAACTTCATTTTCGAGAAGCAGTATGTTATTAACATACAATGCTAGAAATGCAACTGTGCTCCCACTAGTCATCTTGTAAATACACGGTTCCTCTTCATTTCTGATGAAGTCAAACCTTTTGACTGCTTCATCAAAACGAAGATTCCAACTCCGAGATGCTTGCTTCAATCCATAAATGGATCGATGAAGCTTGCATACCTTCCTAGCGGCATTAGGATCAATGAAAAACTTCGAGTTGTGTCATGTACACATCCTCTTCCAGAATTCCATTAAGAAAAACTGTTTTCACATCCATCTGCCAGATCTCATAATCATAATGAGCGACGGTTGCTAGGAGAATCCGAATGGACTCAAGCATAGTGACTGGGGAATAGGTTTCTTCACAGCCAATACCATGAATTTACTTGAAACCATTTGCCACCAACCTAGCTTTATATGTCTGAATATTACCATCCATGTCAACTTTTCTTCTTGAAAATCCATTTACGCACAATAGCTTCTACACCATCGGGTAAATCAACCCAAGTCATACTTGGTTCTTTGACATGTATCCCATTTCGGATTCAGCGGCTTTTAGCCATTTTCGGAGTCAGGGCCCATCATTGCTTCTTTAAAATTTGCAGGCTCGTCACTTTCAATGATCAACAGATCATGGCTATTGGTGATGAGAAATTCACATCTCTCGGGTTCGTGACGGATCCTTTCGGATCTGCGTGCTTCAGGTTTGTGTAAAAGTCATGCACATATCTCATTTACATAGACTTTTACCACGACCTAATTAACCGAGGTTTAAACCGTAGTTAATTAAGTCATAAACCAAAATCAGTATTTTGGTTCGCGATCTGTGTCGATCGATACACCTTTGTGTCGATCAACACTTCCTCAGAAACTCTCCATTTGAATGTATATCGAATATACATTCACCAGATCCTTTGCAAACTTTAGGCACCACAGGTGCAGGTTCTACAACTCTTTGTAGATCCAACTGCTGCTCTTCCTCATCAGGTTGAGCAGTCTCCTGTGATTCTCGAATTTCTTCGAGTTGTACTTTACTCCCACTGTTCTTTCTGGAAAGAAAATCTTTCTCAAGAAAAACACAGTTCCGAGCAACAAACGCTTTGTTCTCGGACCGATTGTAAAAGTAATATGCCTTGGTCTCCTTAGGATAACCAACGAAGTAGCACTTATCGAATTTGGGTGTGAGCTTATCAGAGATTATACGTTTTACATAAGCCTCACAACACCAAACCTTCATGAAAGACAAATTAGGAACATTTCCAGTCCACATCTCATGTGGTGTCTTTGTAACTGTTTTGATGGAACCCTATTTAGTGTAAACGCAGACGTTTCTATAGCGTATCCCTAGAAAGATAATGGAAGGTCTGAGTGACTCATCATTGATCAAACCATATCTAATAAAGTCTGATTCAGGAGGAGTGAGTTCTGAAACAATTCCACAATCTCTGGGATGATCACTGAATTCTTAGCTTAAGTATCCACCTCCACGATCTTATCGTAGAGCTTTAATACTTTTGCCAAGTTGATTATGTACTTCATTCTGGAACTCTTTGAACTTTTCAAGAGATCCCGATTTATGTCTCATTAAATAGACATAACCATACCTACTGGAAATATCAGTAAAGGTAATGAAGTACTGAAAGTTTCCTCTATCACTTGTGCTTATCAGGCCATGCACATCCGTATGTATAAATCCCAATAAGTCACTGGCCCTTTTATTTTGTTCGTTCGCGACTTGTGTCGATCGTCGCACCTTTTGTGTCGATCGACACTACCTTTTGTTGAAAGGGGCCTTCGTCATTTTACCCAATAAACAAGATTCGTATTTCTCACATGATTCATAATCAAATGAGCCCAAAAGCCCATCACTATGGAGCTTCTGAATCCGTTTCTCATTTATGTGGCCCAAACGACAATGCCAGAGAAAGAGTTTTGATTCGTATCATTTGACTTGAATCTCTTGGTACTAATGTTAGAGATAGGCACGTTTTGTTTTAGAACATAAAGTCCATTCTCTAATGGACCGCTACCATAAAACATATCATTGTAATCAAATGAATAACAATTATTCTTAATTTGAAAACTGATATTCTTCCATATCCAAACAAGGAATAGAAATAATATTTCTGCTTATAGCAGGTACATAGTAGCAGCTCTTAAGTTCAAAACCAAGCCAGAAGGCAAAACAAATGAAATGTTCCTACAGCTAATGCAGCAACTCTTGCTCCATTTCCCACGCGCAGGTCCACTTGTCCTTTCTCCAAAATCCTACTTTTGCTTAGGCCCTGCATATTTTCACAAAATATGAGTACCACAGCTGGTATCTAATACCCAATAAATAGAACCATAAGAAGTAACATTTACTTCTATAACATAAATACCTGAAGAAGAAGTCTCGTACGTCTTCTTCAGCTTCTCATAATCTTCCAGGAATTTATTGCAGTTTCTTTTCAAATACCCATAACCATTACAATAATGGCACTTATCATCTTTAGAAGGACCAGGTTTAACCTTAGGAGCATGGTTAGACTCGCTTTGATTCATAATCGAGCTCGTCTTGCCATCATCTTTGTTCTTACCAAGTTTCTTAAACCTTTTACCCTTTTGTACCATAAGGACATTTGGGGTGTCCTTCTTGATGTTAGGTTCAGCAGTCTTGGGCATCCCATGAAACTCAGTCAAAGTCTTTGTCAAGTTGTTCATATTATAGTTCATAACAAACTGATCATAGCTTGACGGCAGTGACTGCAAAATGATGTCAGTAGCCAACTCTTGCCTAATGGGACAATCCAGTTTTCCCAGGTTATCAATATAACCCATCATCTTAATGGCATGAGGACTAACTGGTCCGTCCTTTGGTAGCTTGCACTCAATTAGAGACTTAACCGTCTGGTATCTATGAGTTTGTGCCTGCTCCTGAAATATACTTTTCAGGTTAGTGATCATCTCTATTGGCGACTCCTCATTCTCGAATTGCTTCTGCAAATCCGAGTTCATGGTCGCCAACATGAGACAACACACATCGACCACATCATTAGAATGCTTATCCCAAGCATCCTTTTCTGACTGCCAAGCATTGGCTCAGTACTTCTTGGGGAGAACTTTCTCAAGGACATAGACCTTTTTCTCATCTTTGAGAACAATTCTCAAATTCCGATACCATTCAAGAAAGTTGGATCCATTTAACTTGTCCTTCTCAAGGACGGATCGCAGGGAGAAATTGTTATGATGGTTTGTGCTAGAAATAGCTGAAAACAAGAGAGGTTTAGTTATGATGTTCAAGAAATGAGAAATCTTAACTATTAAGAAGACTCGCATTATATTCAAAACAATGTTTCCTCAAATGAATATAATGATCCAAGACCCATACTTCACTAAACTTGAGTGAGCCACTGGCTATCGCCCAAATTTTAGCTATCTAGGTAAGCAACTCTTTGCTAGTTATATCCAATATAACTCTTGGTTGTGGATTGACATCTCATGTCCAATCCACCTGATGTCTCTGGGCCCAAAACGATTTTGATGGCCCAGTCAAGTAAACGATTCTCTTAAGTCATGTAATTGTTGATGCCTTGCACTGCAAAACCATCAACACGATTACCTCCTGCCTTACTCATGTAGTTGTGGACACCTTGCACTGCAAGTCTATCGCACAATGAAACAAGTCTTGACAGTTGACAAGATTGGAAAGACATCTAAACATACTTGATATTTAGTTGAGGAACGGAACTTTTGGCCTAACGCATATCATATATGCATCCTATAAGGTTTAGAACTTATAAGACAACTAATCTAATTAGGCTTTAATAATTCTAAGAAGTGGGTTTAATTCTGGTTTGGTTTTGTAATTGCAGGTTCATTAACCGAACAATTTAATTCTTTGTCGATAGACACTACACTAGCATCGATCGATGCAACATACCAGAACCAATTTGCGATAACCGATCAATCTAATTGAACCGGCTTTGATAACCGGTCAATATCGATCGATGCTACATTAGCATCGATCGACACCAACCAAAACAAAACAATCGCAATAAACCGGTATAACCAGCTCAACCAATCGCGATGACCAATTCAATCCAATTGAACCAGTCATGACACCTTGTGTCGATCGATGCAACACTTTGTGTCGATCGACACAATGCGATTTCGAAATTGATTTCGTGTTGTGTCGATCGTCACATGCCGAAAGCAACGATCAACGCAAGGCAAAAACTCAGAGTACGATTCAACTAGAATCCTGAGGCTCTGATACCACTGAGGGAATTTCTAGCAGTTCCTAATCCGATTAGGCAACCCTAATTATAAATTCCAAGCCTAGGATCTAGGATTCATGCTTAGAGTTGAATCACATAGATCTCGAGATTACCTGGAGATTAGCAGCGGAAGATGAACAAGTATTCGAGAAATATAGAGCCTCAAGTACTGCGCCTCTACTGGTATCCACACGTACACAAACTGGAATCCGTCGGGATGCTAGTGCCGGGAGATCGTATCTCTTCGGGATTCCTGTTTTTCTGAGAGGTGGCTGCGATTAGGCTGAAACTTCTGCTCCAGGTCGTGCTATATAACATATATATATAGACCTGGGAAAACCTAATTAATCACCGGACCGAACCGAGATTAACTAAGTCATTAAATCGAAACATAGTTTCGATCTGCGCCTTACATCGATCGACACAACACTTGTGTCGATCGACACACCCTCAAAACACGAGATAATAATGTGTATCAAATACACATTAATTTGATCATTACATTAATGATCATTCCCATTATTCCCACATGAAGTATATCCAGTCTGCTTAGGTGTGTGACCCTGTAGGATCATATAATACTAGTAATGAGTTCACAACTCACATATCACAAGTGGTTTCTAGCAAAACATTGTGATCACCTACTATCATATGAGTGTCTAATCTCGACAACACAACTATCTCTAGAGTTGTTACAAGTATGATTTCAGGACATTCCCAACATGAATCACCTTCTTGTTTATTTTTCTTTCGTTTACTTCTTTCATCTTTCTGGTTTAGCTTAACTTGAGAACATACAATCTATCGTGTGAGTCGTGATTCCTTGTGGATACGATACCCTGAATACTACAACAGCATAACTGTGCACTTGCAGTAGAATAGGGATATTTCTTGACCTATCAAACAGATTGAACACAAATTCAGTTTTGTTTGCACATGACATTATATGCTTCAACACCGGGCTCCCATAACATTTGCAACTCATTTACCAGTAGCTACAAGAATACGTCAAGTGCTCGTCTTGGACCCTAGTAGATAGGGTACCCGCCCATTTTGAACCCTCTTCTTTTTTCACTAAAAGGGTAGGGTTTTGGGCTTGAATTTTGTTAAGGGTTTAGGGTACCCTAAGGGTAATTACCCATATTTAACATCCCTAGTTTTGGATACTCTAGCCCCGGAAAAAGTATGGAGAGGAAAAGAAACTCTCGACGCATGCACATAGATGGCCGAGATAATAAGGAGTCAGAATCACTGGCCACAACGACTATTGTCTCCCATGCCTCCCAATCGGTTGGAACCATCTGTGCATAATCCGAGGTACACATTATGTGGCTCATATGAAAAAACCAGATAGACTCTAATTAAATGTCGCCATGCCTCAGCATCTGATGGATGTGAAATTTCCTCTCCTCTTCTATGCTCGACATTCCATCTCATTTCCACCGTTGTTCGTTCAGATTGGTATAATCACTTCAACCTCTCCGGTAACGGCGAATACCACAGCTGTTTGAACAGTACTTTAACTCTTCCCCTTGTATTCTGATAGCGCAGATACTTACAACGGTTTAGGTACTGTGTATCGATCGATGCACAAGGTGCATCGATCGATGCAGTGCCTGCACGCCGTCGAGTTAAATTGGCATTTGGGCCAAATGGCCCAAAACGAACTGAACGAGTTTATATAAAGTTATGACGAGTTCAGGTCGAAAATAAGCCCTAGCCGTGAGCCTCCTCTCTCTCTCTGCGCCGATTTCCTCCTGGTCTAGCAGCCTCTTCCTGCTCGGTGTGCGTGTGTGAACCTCTGGAGGAGTTATCACTCGGTGGCTCTCTGATCTCTGACAATACCATCTCTTTCCGCTGCAATAACAGGTATAAGGTGAGATCATCAAATGTTTCTATTCAAGAAGAACCAAGATCCGCATGTTTAGGTTGATATGAATCTAAGAATTGAATCAGGATCAACTAAACAGTTCCCAACAGTGGTATCAGAGCATTAGGTTCTGGTTTTTCTTGTTTAGATTCATGTTTAGGATTGTTTTCTTGTTTAAGAAGTGTTTTGAATCAACTACTGATAAGAGAAATCACTTAAGCAACAAGGAATTGAAACCTAAACACACTTGAAATCGCAAAAACCAAGCTATATTGATTTGGTAGAATGCGATTTTCATAAAGAAGTATCGGCTGTGATCGCGATGCATCGATCGATGCGATCGCATGATCGGTCGATGCAACCACGAGAGATCGAATGCGATCGCATGGAACGTTCAAACGATCGCATGGATCTCGCAAGATTTCTCGGCTAAACCTAATAACCATCCGTGCATGCGTGAGAGCATCGATCGATACAGGATCGATGCACGATCGATGCAGGATTCGATGCTAATAGCATCGACCGATGCGGTTGATGGATCGATCGATGCGATTGATGGATCGATCGATGCGGTTGGTTCATCGACCGACATGGTTGGTTTAAGGCTCGGTTTAATAATTTTATTAAAATAATAATCGTCACGGTTTAATAAACAGATTTAATAATTTTATTAAGTCTGGTTAAACCGGGATAAGAAATCCAATGTCGAAAGAATTATTGGATTTAGTGCCTAAACCAGGATTTTCTAATTTGATTTGGTTGGACCAAATAAATTGAGAAAATCCGGTTTAGTTAATAACCGGTTGACAATTGTGGTCGTCGTAGTAATTAATTTTGGTTAGACCAATTTTAATGAACCAGACCGGTTATGTCATTTAATTGGACAATTGGGTCATGTCTCGGACATGGACCAATTCTTGGGCCTCGGGCCAAGAAGTTAAAACAATTGGGCCAATTATTTGAGTCTTTCTTCAGAATAATTTAAAATTTATTTTATAAAATTATAAAGTCGATTTTAAATTAAAGTTTCCAAATTTTGAAATTAGAAAGTTTCTTAAAATAGAAGTTTCTGAATTTGCATGTTTTGGATTTTAAGAAATTTCTAAAATTAGAAAGTTTTCGGTTTTAGAAAGTTTCCAATTTTAGAAAGTTTCCAAAATTAGTAGGTTTCCAAAATTGGAAAGTTTCCCGAAATAGTAATCTTCTATTTTGGGAATGAAATTTTAATAAACCTACGAACCTCAAATAATATCAAGCGTTGGATGTCTTGTCCAGACTATGTCAGCTGTCAAAGCCCATTCAATTGTATTCATGGCCTTACAGTGTGAGGGTGTCTGCTTTTGCGTGGGTAAGACGGTTTGTGATTCATAAATGTCATTGGGAGTCCCAGACATTAATGATTACATGACTGTATAGTCTGGTTTTCTTGACTAGGCCATCGGGAGTCCCGGGCCTTGAGACATCAGAGTGGATTGGGCCTCGGGCCCAGATTCACAACCAAGAGTTGTATCACGGATATAATTAGCCGATATAGGGCTTACCGATATAAGCTAAGGTTGGGTGACGGCCAGTGGCCCACTTTAATCTTAGTTATATGTGGATCTTGGAATCATTATATTCTATTGAGGGTAACTGATGTTATTGAATATAATGCATGATTAATCATATTAAATTTAATACGAGATTAATCATATTGAACATTTTAACTAATAACCTTTTTATTTATATATTTCAGCTATGACTACTACAAGCACACAAAACACATTCTCGATCCGGTCTGTTCTCGAGAAGGAGAAGCTGACTGGAACGAACTTCCTGACGTGGTCAAGGAACTTGAGGCTGGTCCTCAAGCAGGAGAAGAAGGATTATGTCCTTCGTGATCCCCTCCCCGAGAGGCCTCTTGCCAATGCCGCCAGGACTCTGCACAATGCTTGGGAAAAGCATTCGTCAGATGAAAATGATGTCTATTGCCTTATGTTGGCGACAATGACTGCTGAGCTGCAAATGCAGTTCGAGAGTGTGTTGTCTCCCATCGAGATAATGGCAAGCCTGAAATCGCTTTTTCAGGAGCAGGCTAGGACTGAGAGGTTCCAGACAGTTAAGAACCTCTTGGACTGTAAGTTGGCTGCGAATGAGGCAGTGAGTCCTCATGTCTTGAAGATGATGGGTTATCTCGATCATCTTCAGAAACTCGACTGCCCAATCAGCCAGGAACTTGCCTGCGACATCATTCTGCAGTCTTTACCTGCAAGCTATGATCAGTTCATTCTGAACTTTAACATGCATGGCTTAAGTAAGACATTACCTGAGCTTCACGGAATGCTCAAGACTGCAGAGCCCAACTTGAGGAAAACCGCCAAGGACCCCAATGTGCTTATGGTGCAAAAGGGCAAGGGGTTTAAGAAATCCTCTGCTAAGGATAAGGGAAAGGCCAAGGCTGTCCAAGTCGCGGACAAGGACACGCCAAAGCCCAAGCCCAAGTCCAAGGCTGGGCCTACTGACATGTGCAGGTTCTGCAAAGAACTAGGGCATTGGAGAAGAGATTGTAAGAAATTCCAGGAAGGTCTAAAGGAATTGAAGAAGAAGACTCTCGAGACTTCTTCATCAGGTATTTTTGTTATAGAAGTTAATACAACTACTTCTGATAATACCTCATGGGTCATGGATACTGGTTGTGGGGCTCATATTTGTACTAATATGCAGGCACTCAGCAACAGTAGAAGGCTGAAGCAAGGACAAGTGGAGCTACGAGTTGGGAATGGAGCGAAAGTTCCAGCACTAGCTGTAGGCACATACTTGTTGTCTTTACCTTCGGGATTGATTTTAGAACTGAATAATTGTTATTTTGTACCTGCTATAAGCAGGAATATTATTTCAATTTCTTTGTTGGATTTGGAAGGTTATGATTTTTCAGTTAAGAATAAATTATGTTCCTTCAATCGCAACAATTTGTTCTATGGTTCTGCCCCTCTTTCGAATGGGCTTTACATACTCGATCAATCCGCGCCAATTTATAACATTAATACAAAACGGTTCAAACCTAATGAGGAGAACCAAACGTTTCTATGGCATTGTCGTTTAGGGCACATCAGCGAGAAACGCATCAAGAGGCTCCATTCGAATGGACTTCTTGGCTCATTTGACTTTGAGTCATGTGAGAAATGCGAATCATGCATGATGGGCAAAATGACACGGGCCCCCTTTAATAAACCTAACGAGAGGGCCAGTGACTTATTGGGCCTGATACACACTGATGTGTGTGGCCCAATGTCCACAAATGCAAGAGGAAACTATCAGTACTTCATTACCTTCACTGATGATTTCAGTAGGTATGGATATGTTTATTTAATGAAACATAAGTCTGAATCTTTTGAAAAGTTCAGAGAGTTCCAAAATGAAGTACAGAACCAACTTGGCAAAAGCATTAAGGCTCTTCGGTCCGACCGAGGAGGAGAATACTTAAGCCAGGAATTCAGTGATCATCTGAGAGAGTGTGGGATCGTATCCCAACTCACTCCTCCTGGAACACCTCAATGGAACGGTGTGTCTGAGAGGAGAAATCGGACCTTATTGGATATGGTTCGATCTATGATGAGTCACACAGACCTTCCAATATCCCTTTGGGGATATGCTCTGCTAACAGCAGTGTTCACTCTAAATAGAGCGCCATCAAAAACAGTAGCAAAGACACCATATGAATTATGGACTGGAGAAGCTCCAGTGCTGTCTTATCTCAGAATTTGGGGTTGTGAAGCCTATGTCAAGAGACTGATCTCAGACAAGCTTACACCAAAATCTGACAAATGCTACTTCATTGGTTATCCACGGGAAACCAACGCTTATTACTTCTATCTACGTTCCGAGAACAAGATTTTTGTTGCCCGGGATTGTAACTTTCTTGAGAGGGAGTTTCTCTCTAAGAAAGACAGTGGGAGTAAGGTACTGCTTGATGAAATTCAAGATGAACAGGATACTGCTCAACCTAATGAGGAAGAGCAGGAGGAGGCCCTACAAGAAATTGTAGAGCCTGAACCTGTGGTACCTGAAGTTCGAAGATCCGGGAGGATCCGTCACGAACCCGAGAGATATCAAGGGTTCCTCGTGACTGACTGTCATGATCTTCTGATCATTGATGGTGATGAACCATCGAACTTCAATCAAGCAATGATGGGCCCAGATTCCTCTAAGTGGCGTAAGGCCACTGATTCCGAAATGGACTCCATGTCGGTCAACCAAGTCTTTTCGTTGGTTGACTTGCCTGCTGGTGTAAAAGCCATCGAGTGCAAATGGATCTTCAAAAAGAAGATTGACGTGGATGGAAATGTCCAGATTTATAAAGCCAGGTTGGTGGCAAAAGGTTTCAGACAAGTTCACGGTGTGGATTACGATGAAACCTATTCACCAGTGGCTATGATGAAATCTATTCGGATTCTACTAGCAACTGCAGCTTTTCATGATTATGAAATTTGGCAGATGGACGTGAAAACCGCCTTCCTGAATGGTATTCTAGAAGAGGATGTGTATATGACACAACCTGACGGTTACATAGATCCAAAGAATGCTGGGAAAGTATGCAAGCTTCACAAATCCATTTATGGATTGAAGCAAGCATCGAGGAGCTGGAATCTTCGTTTTGATGAAGCGATCAAGCAATTTGACTTCATCAGAAACGAAGAAGAACAATGCGTGTATAAGAAAACTAGTGGGAGCAAGATAGTATTTCTTATTCTGTATGTCGATGACATACTGCTTCTCGGAAACGACGTTCCAATGCTGAAGTCGGTAAAGGACTGGCTTGGAAGTTGTTTTTCCATGAAAGACATGGGTGAAGCCGCATACGTTCTTGGAATTAGGATCTATCGGGATAGACCTAAGAGGCTGATAGGCTTGTGTCAAGACTCATACATTGACAAAGTCCTACAAAGATTCAGCATGAAAGATTCCAAGAAGGGCTTCACGCCAATGGTGCATGGCACAACGCTAAGCAAGAAGCAGAGCCCTACGTCGGCTGCTGAGCTTGAGCGCATGAAGAATATTCCTTATGCATCTGCAATAGGATCTATCATGTATGCCATGATCTGTACTCGTCCTGATGTTGCTTATGCATTGAGCATGACGAGTAGATACCAGTCAAATCCAGGTGAAAACCATTGGATTGCCGTAAAGAATATCTTGAAGTATCTAAGACATACTAAGGATAAGTTCTTGGTGTACGGTGGAAGTGATGTGCTTAAAGTCAGTGGATTCACGGACGCAAGTTTCCAGACATACACAGATGATTTCCGGTCACAGTCCGGTTATGTCTTTTGTCTGAATGGCGGTGCAGTAAGTTGGAGAAGCTCCAAGCAGGACACCGTTGCTGATTCCACTACAGAAGCTGAATATATCGCTGCCTCAGAAGCAGCGAAGGAAGCTGTTTGGATACGAAAGTTCATTATGGAACTAGGTGTGATACCAAATGCGGCTGAGCCTCTGGCACTGTTTTGTGACAACAATGGTGCTATAGCTCAGGCAAAGGAACCAAGATCACACCAGAAATCCAAGCATGTTCAAAGAAGATTTCACTTGATACGTGACATCGTTAATAGAAAGGAAGTCAAGATCAGCCGAGTCCCGACAGAAGACAATGTCGCTGATCCGTTGACAAAGCCACTCCCAAGGCCTAAACTCGAGTTTCTGACTGAAGCTGTAGGCATTAGAGACATTGAAATGTAATCTAAATTTGAGTGGGAGTTTTGTGGGCTTTATTTAGTTATTTGATATGTTCTTGTAAAACATTTTATGTTTAATGAAATTATTATTACAAGATTATTTTAACTGTGATGAAATAATCGTTCCAAAATGATATGAACCATTTTATAGGTCATCGAAGTAAATGACTTGATCTTGAGTCATCAAAGTCATTTAGCTTGATCATGAGACCCTATATTTGATAAATATTTTATATCATCCTGTCCCTAGTCGAAGGTTGTTGAAATTGGAACACCAACAACCGTGTGAGACTGGATTGGTACGTGACTTATGACAAAGTCTCAGTGTGTCATAGATGCTCGGCATCAAAGTCAGTACATAGGTGTATGTTGGGGAACATACGACCGGACAAGACCCGCTTATAAGAACTCTTCAGGATATTTATATCTGTGTCATAAGAGATTCTTACTACGACTATAGAGTATAGTCCTTAGACCTGAGTTCGCATGCATGTGACTGCACATGGACTGATGCACTTTGATCATTGTCTAACGCTATCGTTCTGCGATAGTTATAAGGACCTTGTTTGGGTACATTATGAAATGAGTAGTTTGCAGTGATGGAACAAGACGGGATTTGTCCCTCCAATATAAATGGAGTGAATATCTCTAGGCCAATCGGAGATTTGAATACTGGAAAATGCATGGCCATGCTCAAACGGACTGTCCCGAGTCGTTTGGATTGTCAGTATCAAATAAGAGTCCGATGAACAAGATTAGGCTTTATAAGGATGACACTAATCTTGCCTTATGACTAATCGAGGTATTGAGACAAAAGGATTATGAATACAGAGATTCCAGTACAAGTGGGAGATTGTTGGAATTGTGTCCAGTAATCTCGGTACTGTCTCTAGAAAGTAAGAGTATGTCAATGATCAGACATAAGTCATATAATATTGGGGGTCATGATGGCTTGCTAGAGTCCGCTCATGATCTATAAGTCTTGGACTTATTGCTTTTATTATATGATCCCATATGGGTCACACGCCTAAGCTAACAGGAAAACGTGTAGGAACGGTTTAGCAGAAGTATGGTAAAAGTGCTAGGCATTTACTGTACTTAGAGAGAATAAAACGGTTTAGGTACTGTGTATCGATCGATGCACAAGGTGCATCGATCGATGCAGTGCCTGCACGCCGTCGAGTTAAATTGGCATTTGGGCCAAATGGCCCAAAACGAACTGAACGAGTTTATATAAAGTTATGACGAGTTCAGGTCGAAAATAAGCCCTAGCCGTGAGCCTCCTCTCTCTCTCTGCGCCGATTTCCTCCTGGTCTAGCAGCCTCTTCCTGCTCGGTGTGCGTGTGTGAACCTCTGGAGGAGTTATCACTCGGTGGCTCTCTGATCTCTGACAATACCATCTCTTTCCGCTGCAATAACAGGTATAAGGTGAGATCATCAAATGTTTCTATTCAAGAAGAACCAAGATCCGCATGTTTAGGTTGATATGAATCTAAGAATTGAATCAGGAGCAACTAAACAGTTCCCAACACATCTCTATATCTCGATTTGGCATAAGGTAAGATCTGTGTCATCCTTATTAAGCCAAGGTCATGTTCATCGAACTCCGATTTATACTGACAAGACAAACGACTGACAATCACCTCGTTTGAGGTTGGCCAGACATTTCTCAGTATCAAATCTTCGACGGGCCCTGAGATATTTATCTCCCATCTTGTTCCATCCTTGTTTCTTCACACACTTCATGATACGCCCAATCAATGCCTTTATAATCACCAGTTACGGCTGACGTTTGACAAAGTTAAAGCGGACCAATTAACATGTAAGAAAACATGATGAACTCAGGTCTAAGGACTATACTCTATAGTCGTAATGAAAGCTCTCATGACACTTATATAACTATCCTGTAGAGTTCTCATTAGTGGGTCATGTCCGATCCTGTGTTCTCTAACACATATCTATGTGATTGACTTTAATACTCTTATTAATGACTCCATATAACTTAGTCATTAGTCACCTCACATACTAGTCTCACGCGGTTGTTAGTGTCCCACTTTAACAACCTTGACCAGGGACCAATCATAATTTATGTCATTTGTTATCTATAGGGTTTCATGATCAAGTCACATACTTGATGACCTATAAAATGTCATAAATTGCATTGGGACTATTATTTAATAACATGATTAAATAATACAGATGTCAGAGTTTATCATAATCAAATTATGTTTACAAGAACATCATATCACAACTAAAAATATCAACAACAACTCCAACAAAAATTAAGATCACATCTTAAGACATCTAATGCCTATAGCAGTTGTATGAAACTCATGCGGTCTCGCTCAGCATGCGTCGAAGGACACTGCATCTTGCTAAGAGAAATGCCAAGAGTCATTTTCATGAAGCCCTTCTTGGAATCATGCATACTGGACCTGTGCAAGACCATATCAATATAAGTTTCTTGACATAATCCAATTAGCTTGTCCAATCTATCTCTATAGATTCTTATTCCAAGAACGTATACGGCTATTCCCATGCTTTTCATCGGAAAACAACTTTCGAGTCAAGTCTTAACAGACTGAAACAATGAAACTTCATTTTCGAGAAGCAGTATGTTATTAACATACAATGCTAGAAATGCAACTGTGCTCCCACTAGTCATCTTGTAAATACACGGTTCCTCTTCATTTCTGATGAAGTCAAACCTTTTGAATGCTTCATCAAAACGAAGATTCCAACTCCGAGATGCTTGCTTCAATCCATAAATGGATCGATGAAGCTTGCATACCTTCCTAGCGGCATTAGGATCAATGAAAAACTTCGAGTTGTGTCATGTACACATCCTCTTCCAGAATTCCATTAAGAAAAACTGTTTTCACATCCATCTGCCAGATCTCATAATCATAATGAGCGACGGTTGCTAGGAGAATCCGAATGGACTCAAGCATAGTGACTGGGGAATAGGTTTCTTCACAGCCAATACCATGAATTTACTTGAAACCATTTGCCACCAACCTAGCTTTATATGTCTGAATATTACCATCCATGTCAACTTTTCTTCTTGAAAATCCATTTACGCACAATAGCTTCTACACCATCGGGTAAATCAACCCAAGTCATACTTGGTTCTTTGACATGGATCCCATTTCGGATTCAGCGGCTTTCAGCCATTTTCGGAGTCTGATAGGTCAAGAATTAATCCCTATACTAAACTGCAAGTGAACAGCAATGTCAAAGTAGTATATAGGGTTATCGAATCCACAGGGACACTTGGTCTCAAGAGAATCAAACTGTAGGGAATGAATTACTAGAAATAAGCAATGTGATTGTATTGAAAGCAGTGCGAGAAAGTAAATCAGTAGCAGAGATTATCGGTTGTGAAAGCAATTAATTAAAAGCGTCAAACCTAGGGTATTCTCAGGAAATCAGACTAGCAAACAGTTCATTCAGCAAGGATCTAATTAAGAACAGTTCTAGAACTCAAAACACAGATATAGAATTAACCAAATTCCTTTGCGATAATTCTCTAAGTCTAAGTGCAGCAAACCAAACCTCCGTTTGCGAGAACTAACAGATTAAACTAGCAATAAGTTCGAGTTTGATATGTTCACAATTATCCTAAACCAAACTTTCGTTTGCGCAAAGTTTAATTGCCCAATTTAATTAGTTCAGATTCCTAAACCCCACTTCCGTGACGTATTTAGCAACCTAAGATCTAGATTCTAATTGATCAGGTTAGAACTAGCTTTAAGCACAATTAAATTGAAGAACAGATATAGTTTGAATCCTTAACTGAATTTGAACAAGTCTAGCAAGTCATGAAATCCTATGTGAGAAACCCTAAGTCTAACTAGAAATCTACTCAGACATAGATAATGAAAACATGATCATATGAAAAGTAAATTGCATAAAAGAATAAGAGTAAAAAGGGGTTCGAAATCTTCTCCAAATACAGATGATGAATCAGGTTCAGATCAGCCCCAAAAGCTCTAAAATCCTCTGCTCTTAATTATGAAAGTGTATCTAATAAAAACTCTAAAAACTCTATTATATAGGCATAATCTCGGCCAGGGGCTTCTTTGTAAATATCAGGAACTTCTGGATCAAAGTGCAATATCTTGATTCTTCTAAACCGCCGAGTTTTGGCCCATCTCGCTGGTGCAACGATCGTTGCTAGAGTGCAACGATCGGTACCTTTCTCTGTTTCGGACAGTGAACTCTATCTCTCGGCCAAACACTCCAAAAATCTCCAAAATGCTCCATAATCTCCAATTTAGCTCCCAACCTGATTATACCTGTAAAAGACTCTAAAAGAACATAAAAGACACTAAAAACATACTTATATCATGGCATAAAACTAGTAAAAACCATGATATATCAACTCCCCCACACTTAGCCTTTGCTTGCCCTCAAGCAAAACATAGAACTAAAATATGGTGAAGAGGTTTGAAAACTCTTCAGAAACTCATTTCATCTTAGAAGCTACAATACTCAGATTCCCCTTAGTAAACCACTGAAAGAATCAACCACAGGATATCAAGACCAACATGTACTTCCCCCACACTTAGCAACTGTCCTAGGTAAACTCCACAATCACATTCAAGCATTCAAATTCTCCCTACTGACTTCTGCAAGTATTTAAGTGCGGTTTCACCTAAGGAGTATCGATCTAAAGGCACATGGATTCTTACCTAATCAGCTCTAGACCACCATACTATCTTTCTCTAGTCCCTTTCTTCTCTTTCCCTTCTTTAACAACTGATTTTTCCCACATTGGGTATCATTTTATTTTTTTTATCAGTGTTCTTCCCGTTATGGGGTGTACTTTGGACACATTCCATGGATGCACAGGAGGTAATAGTTTTAGCTACCACTCTCATGACCACTTCGGAGTTACCAACTCATCCTCAGTTTATTATCTTTTTTTTTTTACTTTACAGAAGGGGAGAAGGGGACTAAATAGGACAGGTTTACAGGCTGTGTCAGAACTAACAGGGAATCCGACATAAAGTATACCAAGCCCTTAGGTGAGAAAATCTAAGTCAGTATTAGGGGTGAAGTCAGTAAAGGATCCTTTGGTACCTGAAGTGATATGGGTGTTCCCAGTAGGTTGATCCGTGTCTGGGTTTTCTAATAGTCAGAGATAGATCCTGCAACTTCATCCCAATGGTTACTTAAGTTCCTGCAAGTCTTGTAAATCTCCTCAAAAAATCATAGTTTCTTACTTAAACAATTTTGACTCAATAAAAACAAATTTTTTTTTTTTTTTTTTATGAAAAACAGACTGACTCTTAAGAAAACAGAAAGATAAACGTTAGTAGCACCTCCCCCACACTTAAGACACACTGTCCCCAGTAGAGTCCAGCGAAGGATCGGTAAAAGAAAATAAAAATTGAAAAGGTGAAATTATGTCTGTCGGGTTACCTCTGTCGCACGAGCATCGACCGTTGCACTATGTGCATCGACCGTTACTTGGCGATTTTGGTGTATGGTCGATCGTTGCTCAGGACCGCAACGATCGCTGCAATGCAATTCCTCTCGTGTTGTGACGATCGATGCAGTAATGCATCGATCGCTGCACTGCGATTTAATCCGAGACCTGCAATCATAACTCACCAGAAACAAAAACAAACGTAAAATCCTAATAAAAACACCAAAAATGAAAAAGAAAAACACTAGTACCTAATGGTGGGTTGCCTCCCACCCAGCGCTTGTTTAAGGTCAATAGCTTGACCGGACGCGCAAGATTTTTCAAGTGCCAGAAGATCCTGACAGAGACCTTTTCTGTCTCTGTCCAAGTCTTCTCATCCATGGTGGGGAATAGGCTGCTGCAGAATGCTTCAATCCAAGAAAAGATGGGGTAAAATGTGCTCCAGGATCTATTATCTCAGTCTCATCTGGCTGCTCATCATCTGCTTCAATGATTGTGAAAGTCTGTCCATCTATCAATGGCTTTCGCAGCTTCTCCATCTCATACCGCAGCTGTTCATCTCCCAGGTGGAGGTCTATTAGACTCTGTCTAACATCAATCACCGCTCCTGCTGTAGCCAAGAATGGTCTCCCAAGCAATAAAGCTTCATTCGGATCACAGGCGTATTTCAGCACAAGGAAGTCCGTTGGAACTAAGTAGTTTCCAACTCTCACCGGAATATCCATAAGGAGTCCTTCAGGAACTCGTATGGACTGATCAGCTAGGACAAGAGAAGTCCTAGTAGGAGTAAAGTCCAACATTCCCAGCTTCTCAGCCACAGAGTAAGGCATTATGCTTCCAGCAGCTCCTAAATCACACAGAGAACGCCTAAAGCATTCCTCAAAGATAGAACAATCCAGCACAAAAACTCCAGGATCAGGCAGTTTCTTTGGGACCTTAGTTAGCAGAACATCACTAATATGCTGAGGAACTACTATCACCCATTCTCTCAGCCCCTCATCTAAAGGCAACATCTTGTTCAAATATCTCTGAACACATGGATGATAAAGTGGATCATCAGAAGGTGGAATTTCTTCCAAGTCTTCACCACTTTCTTCTAGCCTTTTCAGCTCTTCAATCTCTTGTTTAATCACTTCAGAGACCTTGGGATAGTGCCAAATAGCTTGTGCATAAACATCCTCTTTAGTGATTTCAGATGTATCAGGGAATAGGCGAGCTAGTTCTGCATCAATCTCATTTTCATCCCACGGATTCTCTTGTTCACGACCTGCATCGATCGATGCCAAATGTGTATCGATCGTTGCATCGCGATCATCACAACTTCCATCCGAGAGTTTTTCACAGAAATCCGAAAATTCTTCCTCAGTCACCAACTCAGCTGTACTTAGCTCAAATTTCTCCCCTAGATAAGATCCATCATTAATCATTACAGACCAGGCCTTAATATGAGTGTCTGCAACTCCTTTTCCTTTCAGTGAGCTGGACATCTGATTCACCTGAGTGTCCAACTGCTTCATGTGAGTGCTCAATGTCTCAAACTTCCCATTGAGGTCTTGATAGACAGCGTCCAACTTCTTGTTGTTGTCTACAGAAAGCTTGGTTTGACTCTCCATCAGTTGTTCCATCATAGCTTCCATTTTGCTCTCATGTGCTGTAGGTGCAGGAGGAGTCTGATAAGATGTAGATCCATAGGTTCTCTGAGTACCCTGTCCATAGGTCTTTTGAAAACCTCCAGCTTGTCCTCCATTTGAGAATCTGTTCCCCTGTTGATTGTTAAATCTATTACCTTGGAAACCGGAACCTCCTATGAAATTCACATCTTCTTCCTGAGTGTCCACCTCAGTTTGAATCACCTCCACATCTTGGGCAAAGTGGACAGCTTTCTTATTTGTCAGGAGATTGTAAACTGTGTCCAATCTGGATCTAATATTAGCTATATCAGAATTCTCTACAGTTCCACCAGATCTCTTCCTCCTTTCATCCATTGTTTTGCAACTATTGCTGCCAATCAGGTTCTCTATCAACCGTTTAGCTTGTGTAGGAGTTCTGGTGCTGAAATTAGCATCACTGGAATTATCCAGAGCAGTCTGATAAGGGAGATCTATGCCTCTGAAG
The DNA here is from genome assembly GCA_030180135.1 of Orychophragmus violaceus. Classification (NCBI taxonomy): domain Eukaryota; kingdom Viridiplantae; phylum Streptophyta; class Magnoliopsida; order Brassicales; family Brassicaceae; genus Orychophragmus; species Orychophragmus violaceus. The sequence goes on from CM058231.1 coordinate 84,582,296, forward strand.
AAAATACCTATCAGCTGTACTTCTGTGAATCCATGGTGTGGACAATCACGCTGATATTGCTTAAATCTCATCCATGCAGTTGTCAAAGGCTCCACAGCTCCTTGGGAAAAAGTGAGTATGTCCTGTCTGGACTGATCTGAGCGCGCAGCGTCGTAGAAGTGACGCAGGAACTCACTCTTTAAGGCTGTCCAAGTAGTATACTGGCCAGGTGCCAGTTGTCTCAGCCATGCACTAGCGTCTCCAGCAAGACTGTGCGGAAATAGCTTAAGGAACAGATAGTCCGGGCATACTCCTTCATACTTCATGCCAGTGACTATGTCCTCAAACTTGTCAATGTGATCCATAGGCTGCTCTGATTGAAGACCATGAAAAGCAATCTGCCTCATCAGTTGGTAATAGATGGTTTTTACCTCAAAATCATTCCTCTCGAAAGCAGGAAGCACTAGAGCTGCTCGGTTTGCATGAAACTCATCAGGTCTATTGTAGTCAGCTAGTGTCCTCTCATGAACTACAATCTCTCTACCTTGATCTTGCGGTTGTTGCTCAGGTTCAGGGGGGTCAGGGATTACATTTCCCTCAGCATCAACCCGATACCCAGCAGCATTGTACGGGTTATTATCTCGGTCCCTCAGGGTACCTTCAGCATCTGGCATCAAGATCAGACGTTCTCGAACCATTCTCTCTCTCTTTTCTCTTCTGATAGTCCTCTCAAGACGTCCAAGTTCCTCTAAGTTGAGATTAACTAAGCTCGAGTTCGGATTACTTCGAGTGTTCTGCGTTGGCATAAACTGTCTGTAATCGTCCAGCAACGATCGATGCTATCAGTGCAACGATCGATTCAATCTCAAATCGCTCAGTGACGATCGATGCAAGGGTGCAACGATCGACGCAAGGCGAAATTCGTACCTGCGACAGAGAGAAACAGAGAAAAAGTCAGCAAAAATAAAAAAAAAACGAAAAACAAAAACGAAAAACGAAAAATTTCTAGTAAAACCCTAAGTTCGGTCCTATCGAAGACTCTAAGAGTCCCCGGCAACGGCGCCAAAAACTTGATAGGTCAAGAATTAATCCCTATACTAAACTGCAAGTGAACAGCAATGTCAAAGTAGTATATAGGGTTATCGAATCCACAGGGACACTTGGTCTCAAGAGAATCAAACTGTAGGGAATGAATTACTAGAAATAAGCAATGTGATTGTATTGAAAGCAGTGCGAGAAAGTAAATCAGTAGCAGAGATTATCGGTTGTGAAAGCAATTAATTAAAAGCGTCAAACCTAGGGTATTCTCAGGAAATCAGACTAGCAAACAGTTCATTCAGCAAGGATCTAATTAAGAACAGTTCTAGAACTCAAAACACAGATATAGAATTAACCAAATTCCTTTGCGATAATTCTCTAAGTCTAAGTGCAGCAAACCAAACTTCCGTTTGCGAGAACTAACAGATTAAACTAGCAATAAGTTCGAGTTTGATATGTTCACAATTATCCTAAACCAAACTTTCGTTTGCGCAAAGTTTAATTGCCCAATTTAATTAGTTCAGATTCCTAAACCCCACTTCCGTGACGTATTTAGCAACCTAAGATCTAGATTCTAATTGATCAGGTTAGAACTAGCTTTAAGCACAATTAAATTGAAGAACAGATATAGTTTGAATCCTTAACTGAATTTGAACAAGTCTAGCAAGTCATGAAATCCTATGTGAGAAACCCTAAGTCTAACTAGAAATCTACTCAGACATAGATAATGAAAACATGATCATATGAAAAGTAAATTGCATAAAAGAATAAGAGTAAAAAGGGGTTCGAAATCTTCTCCAAATACAGATGATGAATCAGGTTCAGATCAGCCCCAAAAGCTCTAAAATCCTCTGCTCTTAATTATGAAAGTGTATCTAATAAAAACTCTAAAAACTCTATTATATAGGCATAATCTCGGCCAGGGGCTTCTTTGTAAATATCAGGAACTTCTGGATCAAAGTGCAATATCTTGATTCTTCTAAACCGCCGAGTTTTGGCCCATCTCGCTGGTGCAACGATCGTTGCTAGAGTGCAACGATCGGTACCTTTCTCTGTTTCGGACAGTGAACTCTATCTCTCGGCCAAACACTCCAAAAATCTCCAAAATGCTCCATAATCTCCAATTTAGCTCCCAACCTGATTATACCTGTAAAAGACTCTAAAAGAACATAAAAGACACTAAAGACATACTTATATCATGGCATAAAACTAGTAAAAACCATGATATATCAGAGTCAGGGCCCATCATTGCTTCTTTAAAATTTGCAGGCTCGTCACTTTCAATGATCAACAGATCATGGCTATTGGTGATGAGAAATTCACATCTCTCGGGTTCGTGACGGATCCTTTTGGATCTGCGTGCTTCAGGTTTGTGTAAAAGTCATGCACATATCTCATTTACATAGACTTTTACCACGACCTAATTAACCGAGGTTTAAACCGTAGTTAATTAAGTCATAAACCAAAATCAGTATTTTGGTTCGCGATCTGTGTCGATCGATACACCTTTGTGTCGATCAACACTTCCTCAGAAACTCTCCATTTGAATGTATATCGAATATACATTCACCAGATCCTTTGCAAACTTTAGGCACCACAGGTGCAGGTTCTACAACTCTTTGTAGATCCAACTGCTGCTCTTCCTCATCAGGTTGAGCAGTCTCCTGTGATTCTCGAATTTCTTCGAGTTGTACTTTACTCCCACTGTTCTTTCTGGAAAGAAAATCTTTCTCAAGAAAAACACAGTTCCGAGCAACAAACGCTTTGTTCTCGGACCGATTGTAAAAGTAATATGCCTTGGTCTCCTTAGGATAACCAACGAAGTAGCACTTATCGAATTTGGGTGTGAGCTTATCAGAGATTATACGTTTTACATAAGCCTCACAACACCAAACCTTCATGAAAGACAAATTAGGAACATTTCCAGTCCACATCTCATGTGGTGTCTTTGTAACTGTTTTGATGGAACCCTATTTAGTGTAAACGCAGACGTTTCTATAGCGTATCCCTAGAAAGATAATGGAAGGTCTGAGTGACTCATCATTGATCAAACCATATCTAATAAAGTCTGATTCAGGAGGAGTGAGTTCTGAAACAATTCCACAATCTCTGGGATGATCACTGAATTCTTAGCTTAAGTATCCACCTCCACGATCTTATCGTAGAGCTTTAATACTTTTGCCAAGTTGATTATGTACTTCATTCTGGAACTCTTTGAACTTTTCAAGAGATCCCGATTTATGTCTCATTAAATAGACATAACCATACCTACTGGAAATATCAGTAAAGGTAATGAAGTACTGAAAGTTTCCTCTATCACTTGTGCTTATCAGGCCATGCACATCCGTATGTATAAATCCCAATAAGTCACTGGCCCTTTTATTTTGTTCGTTCGCGACTTGTGTCGATCGTCGCACCTTTTGTGTCGATCGACACTACCTTTTGTTGAAAGGGGCCTTCGTCATTTTACCCAATAAACAAGATTCGTATTTCTCACATGATTCATAATCAAATGAGCCCAAAAGCCCATCACTATGGAGCTTCTGAATCCGTTTCTCATTTATGTGGCCCAAACGACAATGCCAGAGAAAGAGTTTTGATTCGTATCATTTGACTTGAATCTCTTGGTACTAATGTTAGAGATAGGCACGTTTTGTTTTAGAACATAAAGTCCATTCTCTAATGGACCGCTACCATAAAACATATCATTGTAATCAAATGAATATTAATTATTCTTAATTTGAAAACTGATATTCTTCCATATCCAAACAAGGAATAGAAATAATATTTCTGCTTATAGCAGGTACATAGTAGCAGCTCTTAAGTTCAAAACCAAGCCAGAAGGCAAAACAAATGAAATGTTCCTACAGCTAATGCAGCAACTCTTGCTCCATTTCCCACGCGCAGGTCCACTTGTCCTTTCTCCAAAATCCTACTTTTGCTTAGGCCCTGCATATTTTCACAAAATATGAGTACCACAGCTGGTATCTAATACCCAATAAATAGAACCATAAGAAGTAACATTTACTTCTATAACATAAATACCTGAAGAAGAAGTCTCGTACGTCTTCTTCAGCTTCTCATAATCTTCCAGGAATTTATTGCAGTTTCTTTTCAAATACCCATAACCATTACAATAATGGCACTTATCATCTTTAGAAGGACCAGGTTTAACCTTAGGAGCATGGTTAGACTCGCTTTGATTCATAATCGAGCTCGTCTTGCCATCATCTTTGTTCTTACCAAGTTTCTTAAACCTTTTACCCTTTTGTACCATAAGGACATGTGGGGTGTCCTTCTTGATGTTAGGTTCAGCAGTCTTGGGCATCCCATGAAACTCAGTCAAAGTCTTTGTCAAGTTGTTCATATTATAGTTCATAACAAACTGATCATAGCTTGACGGCAGTGACTGCAAAATGATGTCAGTAGCCAACTCTTGGCTAATGGGACAATCCAGTTTTCCCAGGTTATCAATATAACCCATCATCTTAATGACATGAGGACTAACTGGTCCGTCCTTTGGTAGCTTGCACTCAATTAGAGACTTAACCGTCTGGTATCTATGAGTTTGTGCCTGCTCCTGAAATATACTTTTCAGGTTAGTGATCATCTCTATTGGCGACTCCTCATTCTCGAATTGCTTCTGCAAATCCGAGTTCATGGTAGCCAACATGAGACAACACACATCGACCACATCATTAGAATGCTTATCCCAAGCATCCTTTTCTGACTGCCAAGCATTGGCTCAGTACTTCTTGGGGAGAACTTTCTCAAGGACATAGACCTTTTTCTCATCTTTGAGAACAATTCTCAAATTCCGATACCATTCAAGAAAGTTGGATCCATTTAACTTGTCCTTCTCAAGGACGGATCGCAGGGAGAAATTGTTATGATGGTTTGTGCTAGAAATAGCTGAAAACAAGAGAGGTTTAGTTATGATGTTCAAGAAATGAGAAATCTTAACTATTAAGAAGACTCGCATTATATTCAAAACAATGTTTCCTCAAATGAATATAATGATCCAAGACCCATACTTCACTAAACTTGAGTGAGCCACTGGCTATCGCCCAAATTTTAGCTATCTAGGTAAGCAACTCTTTGCTAGTTATATCCAATATAACTCTTGGTTGTGGATTGACATCTCATGTCCAATCCACCTGATGTCTCTGGGCCCAAAACGATTTTGATGGCCCAGTCAAGTAAACGATTCTCTTAAGTCATGTAATTGTTGATGCCTTGCACTGCAAAACCATCAACACGATTACCTCCTGCCTTACTCATGTAGTTGTGGACACCTTGCACTGCAAGTCTATCGCACAATGAAACAAGTCTTGACAGTTGACAAGATTGGAAAGACATCTAAACATACTTGATATTTAGTTGAGGAACGGAAGTTTTGGCCTAACGCATATCATATATGCATCCTATAAGGTTTAGAACTTATAAGACAACTAATCTAATTAGGCTTTAATAATTCTAAGAAGTGGGTTTAATTCTGGTTTGGTTTTGTAATTGCAGGTTCATTAACCGAACAATTTAATTCTTTGTCGATAGACACTACACTAGCATCGATCGATGCAACATACCAGAACCAATTTGCGATAACCGATCAATCTAATTGAACCGGCTTTGATAACCGGTCAATATCGATCGATGCTACATTAGCAATAAACCGGTATAACCAGCTCAACCAATCGCGATGACCAATTCAATCCAATTGAACCAGTCATGACACCTTGTGTCGATCGATGCAACACTTTGTGTCGATCGACACAATGCGATTTCGAAATTGATTTCGTGTTGTGTCGATCGTCACATGCCGAAAGCAACGATCAACGCAAGGCGAAAACTCAGAGTACGATTCAACTAGAATCCTGAGGCTCTGATACCACTGAGGGAATTTCTAGCAGTTCCTAATCCGATTAGGCAACCCTAATTATAAATTCCAAGCCTAGGATCTAGGATTCATGCTTAGAGTTGAATAACATAGATCTCGAGATTACCTGGAGATTTGCAGCGGAAGATGAACAAGTATTCGAGAAATATAGAGCCTCAAGTACTGCGCCTCTACTGGTATCCACACGTACACAAACTGGAATCCGTCGGGATGCCAGTGCCGGGAGATCGTATCTCTTCGGGATTCCTGTTTTTCTGAGAGGTGGCTGCGATTAGGCTGAAACTTCTGCTCCAGGTCGTGCTATATAACATATATATATATAGACCTGGGAAAACCTAATTAATCACCGGACCGAACCGAGATTAACTGAGTCATTAAATCGAAACATAGTTTCGATCTGCGCCTTACATCGATCGACACAACACTTGTGTCGATCGACACACCCTCAAAACACGAGATAATAATGTGTATCAAATACACATTAATTTGATCATTACATTAATGATCATTCCCATTATTCCCACATGAAGTATATCCAGTCTGCTTAGGTGTGTGACCCTGTAGGATCATATAATACTAGTAATGAGTTCACAACTCACATATCACAAGTGGTTTCTAGCAAAACATTGTGATCACCTACTATCATATGAGTGTCTAATCTCGACAACACAACTATCTCTAGAGTTGTTACAAGTATGATTTCAGGACATTCCCAACATGAATCACCTTCTTGTTTATTTTTCTTTCGTTTACTTCTTTCATCTTTCTGGTTTAGCTTAACTTGAGAACATACAATCTATCGTGTGAGTCGTGATTCCTTGTGGATACGATACCCTGAATACTACAACAGCATAACTGTGCACTTGCAGTAGAATAGGGATATTTCTTGACCTATCAAACAGATTGAACACAAATTCAGTTTTGCTTGCACATGACATTATATGCTTCAACACCGGGCTCCCATAACATTTGCAACTCATTTACCAGTAGCTACAAGAATACGTCAAGTGCTCGTCTTGGACCCTAGTAGATAGGGTACCCGCCCATTTTGAACCCTCTTCTTTTTTCACTAAAAGGGTAGGGTTTTGGGCTTGAATTTTGTTAAGGGTTTAGGGTACCCTAAGGGTAATTACCCATATTTAACATCCCTAGTTTTGGATACTCTAGCCCAGGAAAAAGTATGGAGAGGAAAAGAAACTCTCGACGCATGCACATAGATGGCCGAGATAATAAGGAGTCAGAATCACTGGCCACAACGACTATTGTCTCCCATGCCTCCCAATCGGTTGGAACCATCTGTGCATAATCCGAGGTACACATTATGTGGCTCATATGAAAAAACCAGATAGACTCTAATTAAATGTCGCCATGCCTCAGCATCTGATGGATGTGAAATTTCCTCTCCTCTTCTATGCTCGACATTCCATCTCATTTCCACCGTTGTTCGTTCAGATTGGTATAATCACTTCAACCTCTCCGGTAACGGCGAATACCACAGCTGTTTGAACAGTACTTTAACTCTTCCCCTTGTATTCTGATAGCGCAGATACTTACAAAATTTACATTCCAAACGGTATCTACTTTCTCGCAAATATATCATACAATTGTCGATGCACACATCTATCATCTGGTACGGTAAACCAAGCTCTTTAATAAGTTTCTCGACCTCGTAATATGAACATGGAGAAAATCTTCCGGAAGAATATCTTTAACAAATTGCAAATCGCATCCACACATTCCTTCTCTAATTTGTAATCCGTCTTTATTCCCAATAATCTAGCAGTAGATGATAATGGCGAATGTCCCTCTTTGAAACCTTCATAACGCGGCCGCTTTGCTGCATATAACATATCAAACAATCTCCAAGCTTTACATTAGGTTCCTCATCTACCCTAGGAATTTTATATTCACCTACTTCCTGAATATTTTCTCGATATGCATCATTAACCATCTTATCGGTACCTAGACCAAAATCTACTTCCGCATTATAAGGTTCACTAGAACTACCCTAAGGTTCTATACTATTAGTACCACCATAAGTCTCTCTACTACTACTTGCATAATCCAATGTTTATTCATGAAGATACTAAATCTTATAACCCGCCATAAACTCCACTGAATACAAATTATTACATACTTCATCAATCATAGGATTTCTAACATTCTGGCACCGAATACATGGACATTTAAACTTACTGGTTTTATGTGGAGTAATCCTTGGGTTCACCCCTAGAGGTGAACCCATTTGTTCACTCCCTCTTTCTTTAACCAATAAAATAATTACACATAATATACTATTAAAAATAAATAAAACTTAAAAAAATAAAAACAAAAAAACAAAAACAAAAAAAAGAAAAATATTTTTTTAAAACAAAAATTTAAAATTTAAAATAAACGAATCTATAAAAAACTAAAACCTAAATCTTAATTTCTAAACCCAAAATTCTAAACCCAAACCCTAAACTATAATTTGAAAACTTAAAAAAGTAAAAATTCAATCTAAACCCTAATCCCTAAACGCAACATGTAAATCTTAAAAAAATAAAAACCTAAACCCTAATCGCTAAATCCATAAACCCTACACCCTAATTTAGAAACCTAAAACAATTAAAATAAAAACTAAACCCTAATCCCTAAAGTCTAAACCAAATGACTTAAATTCTAAAACCTAAACCATAATCCCTAAACCCTAAACCCTAAATCCAAAAGACTTAAATTCTAAACCCTAAATCCTACCCTAATCCTAAACCCTAAGGCTTCAACCCTAACCCTAAATTCTAATCCTAAACCCTTAGCTCCAAATTTGTAATTTTTTAAAATATATAAATATTGATATATATTATTGTATATTTTTATAAAATATTTGAATATATTTAGTTTATAATTTAAATGTTATTTAAATATAATATTACATGGTATATTCTTAATGGTTAAAAAAGAAGGAGGTGAACAAATGGGTTCACCCCTAGGGGTGAATCCAAGTATTTGTCTTTTCTGTGTATGTGGTTGACGACAGGCTACCGTCATGAATTCAGTAATACTGAGTCAATATTCGGTGTGCAATGAGTTCGTCGTCGGATAAATCCTCACATTTTCATTCCATGATCTGTAATAATTAGAAGAAGACATTTTTTGTAATCAAAAATATTAAAGTGTGAAAGAGAGAGAGTGAGGGAGGAATTGGTTTGGAGGAGATAGAGTGAACGTGTTGTATTTGTAAGGAAATTAACCGACGAAAATAACTGTTATCTGTTGGAAATTTGTCGGTCTCTAGTCGGTCCAACAGATACATTGAACCGACAAGTAACGTTAACATTGAACCGACAACTAACCGATGGATAATGAATTACGTCAGTAATTATCCATCGGGAATTATCGACGGAAACCCGACAAATATGATACCGTCCAAGATTCATTAGTAATTTCTGATGAAATTTTTGCGGTAAGAAAATCCATCGGTAGTTGGCATATTTTCTTGTAGTGTAAACCCTGAAGGGACAAGGAAATTTTTCCACCTCTGAGACGCCATGTAAGTGCATGTTTTCGGGAATGTAGTAGTAAACACAATGAAAAAAACAGATGATTAAAGTGTGTGGCATTAGATAATAAGAACAACTGATTAGGGTAGTTCTGATTAACTTATCTTATTCATAATAGGAACAATAAGTTAAAGTGTGTGGCTTATGGCAAAACTTCTGGCCTGAATATTTAAAGACTAAGCCTCCATAAAGGATCATGGTGCTCAAGTGTGGAGGAGATTTTGGATTAGAAGTAACTGTTTTAACATTTTTCATTAGTTAATATTTAATAATTTAGAATAATTTTCTAAAGTTCTTGTTTTATATAGGTAAACCTGATGAGACAATGGTGGAATCTGTGGAATGCTTAACGGACTACGAGTTCAATCCGCGACTTCAGGAGGTTCAATATCTCATGTTCCAGCTAGAGGTCCATGACACTGATGTTGCTGGAAGCAGTGATGTTGTCCCTATCTAAATCTCATGTATAATTTTGTTACGTGAGAACCTTAACTTTTTATTATGCTTTAAGTTTTAATATTCCTAATGAACCTAACTTAAGAACCTTACTTTTTATTATGCTTTCATGTTTAATATTTTCATTTAATAATGGTAATTGATAGCAATATTTTAGTTAGAAGTGATTAATATATAGTAACAAATCATGTAGTTATCATTTTTCCAAAAAATGTATCTAACCTATGATTATAACATAACCGTATATATAATATTATTAGAACAAGGTTACAAAGACTTTAATTCTATTAAAATCTTATTTTATATTGTGACAGGTAAGGAACTTTATATTTTTACTAGTTACAATTTTGGTCGAAATTTACTCATTACAAAAAACATGTTGTATATTCATCAGATTCTTAACAACATTCTTACCCACAATGTATTTCAAAATACCATGTATATATATGAGAAGAAAGCAATATTTCATAAATATATATATATGAAAATAAAATATTAAACTTATAAGACCCGCCAAAATAAAAAAAAATATTGCTTCAAAACTACATATTTTGGTCAATTATCATAAACCGATAGAAATACCTTAACCACCACAACCTCTCTCGAATTCAGACATTGTTCTCCTTTACGCCGTTGTATTATCCATTTGCTGCGACAACGAATCTGCCTGAGATATTTCTTCTCATTGTATACCTGATTTATGTGTATAAGTCGTCATTAGTTAGATTCGAATATTGGTGGATTAATTTACAATTGAGTGCATGTCGGTTTTATCAAGTCAGACTGATTTCATGGTCATTTTCTGAAGTTTCCTATAGTATTTAAGATCGTGTTTCTGATTTTTGGGTGATTCATGTTGGTATATTAACCTTACTTTACTAAAGGCTTGATTAACGGGAAACCCTAATTTCTTCAAGCCTCTCATTCCCAGATTCTTCTCGGGTGTGGTATGTAATTAGTGATTCCTCTCCCTTTCTCTATATGTGTAATGCTTACTTCCTCTAAGTTGGGTTCTTTTAAGCGTTGCAGAGTATCCCAATAAAGTTATACAAAGCCCACATAGATCGAAAAACTAATATTACAGCTGGTGCGTGTAACCTAAAATTTTTGGTGAAACGTGTTGGTGACAGAATAACTAGAGGTTGGAAAGAGTTCACCGAGGTACTTCAGAGTCGGAGACTTTTTAATATTTAAATACTGTGGAGATTTAAATTTCCATGTACAATCATGTGGACCCAGTGGTTGTGAACTTTAATGGGTAAAGACTCCAACTGAAAATCGGCATGAGAACATGAGTAAGTTATCATATGTTGTATTATAAGACTAATAATTTTTGTTTTGATTTTAGTACTATCTAAATTTTTATGATTTATTGCAGGAATTGAAGAGAACTTTGTAACACTAAATGTCACAGCATAGAGTATCAAGAGTAGCAGAATTGTACTAAACTTTATTTTGCTTATGTTTTTTTTATTTTTGTATGGTGTAACACTATATTTTGTTTGTGCATTTTCTTCCCCAGTCATTTCGCAATGCCAAATTTGAAAAAGTTGCAGGCAAGACCATATATATGGTGAATGAGGATGGAGTGAAATGGTCTGTCAAACTGGTGATGACTGTTGAAAGTAGGATGCAGCGACTGCGTTTAGCAAGTGGCTTGAGAACATTCCTCAAGGCGAACAAAATCAAGGCTAACAACATTGTTATGTTGAAGCTATTTTGGGAAAACGGCACAACTCCAATACTCAAGATGTGCTCCAAAAAATCTTGATTTTTTTTTCTACTTTGGCGAATACTCTGCCTAGTTTAATTACTTAAATGTTTAAAATTTAACATTTTTACCTAAAAAATCCATGAATGTTTGAAATGATATATGAAAATTTGCGGTTACAAAAAGGTATAATGTTGGGTTTGGTAGGTCTATTTGTCAAATGATATGTTGTCATTTCTATTGCTTTCTTATTTTTTCGGTTTTGAAACGATTTCTATGTTTTTGTTTTTTGGTTATGTTTTGTTCTTTTGGTCCCATGAAAGTAGAAGTTCGGTTATCACAAAGCTAAGATCTAATGATGTGATGTGAACTAACAAATGTTTGAGATTTTATATAAAAAGGAGTGGCAAGACGTTGTTAGTTCACATCGCATCACCCTGCACAAAGTATGTCAAAATTACAATTATTCTATTTCTGTTTTGTTCTTCTTATAATGTTGCGAGAGGCTAAGGTTTAATGATAGGATAACTAACAAATGTTTGACAATTACAATAAAAGTGTGAATTTATAGTAGATATCTAAAGTCCAAATTAATGTTTTTGTCAAGACATTGTTAAGGTGTATTTATCGATTATCGGTTTTGAAAGGAGAGGCTAAGGTTTATGAAGTTTTGTACTTTGTTTTATTTATTTAGGCTTTACTTGACTTAAAGAAGAAGAAGAGCTTTCGACGATTATCTATGATCAAACTAACAATCCTGACTTTGTTCAGGTCCTCAACACTTTATGTTCATAGAACATTAAATTCAGATATGGATCTTGAAATAATATATGGAGGAGTAATACATGTATTTCTGATATAAGATCAGAGTTACACCAAGATTTTTAACCAAATGATTTCAAGGCTTACAACTTGAAAGTGGATGATGGAACGATGGTGAAGATGGAGGTCGGGGTTTTGTCGTTGAATCCACAACAACACACGGATAAACTGACTTGAATCACACAAGCTAGTCTACACGCAATCACACAAGACTAAGGACTCTCTCCAATGCCTTGTAATGGCAAGAACGAATAAGGATGCTTGAATCTCACGAGCAAACTTTATCCGCAGCTTCAATAGAAAGGAAGTGATTCACAAACTTAGTTTTTAAAGAACAAACTCTCAAAGGAACAAACTTTGAAGAGAAAAAAACAGAATCTTATTAAATTAATGATGATGGGTGTTCTACAATGAAATAAAAGCGGAGATTTAATACCCTCAATATACAACGGTCTTAAAGCCTAAAACAAGAAGAGAGATTGCCAAAAATAAATGTAGAGAACCGTGGGAAATTAATGGGAAAATCTTCGTCAAATATGGAAAGTTGAGGAAGCTTGAGTCTTGATAACTTGGGGCCGAATGTGAGGTGTCTAGATACATTCTGGAGGTTATAGAAAGTCATTAAAACGCATCCCAACTTAGAGGAATATGGCCGTTGAGATTGAATGCTCCTTGTGTCCAAATAAGGTAAGTCGAGGTGCAAGAGGATTCGCCAAATCCTCTGAGTGCTGGAGCATTGTAGGGCCTTTGGGAAAGGTTCTAGATCATAATTAAGGTCTCCTGGTCGCCACAAATAAGTTTGATCTTGACTAAACTCGTGAGACTCCAAATAAGGCAAGCTGAGGAATGTCTGGCTTAGAAAGTGAATATCTCTTAAACCAAAATTGATCTTGGTCCGAATCCAAGCCTCATTGGTTCTGTAATGAGTCAAGATTTCCGAAAATATCGGGTCAGAGCTTGATTCGTTTTGGTTTGGTCGGAATCCTCCAATGATCCCGCATATGTCTAAATCGAGCAAGCTTGGGTTCTCCTGATTTGAAAACTGGATAACTCCTTCATCAGAACTCAGAATCGAGTGATTCCACTTCGTGGTGTGATATAGGTGAGCTGATAAGGTTATCCAAGTGGTCTCGTGCCTTGAATCGTTGTGTTTACTTCGGTATGCTCCATTGAAGGCACATACGTCCTTGCTGGATCCTATGCGGCTTGAGGAGTGAGTTTGATTGAGCTCCGGTTCATCTACTGGTTTGATGACCGCATCATACCCTCCCTCTTCCAAAATTTTTGTCCTCAAAACTGATTGACCTGCACCAAGATGAAGCAACTTAGGTTTCATTCGTTTCTGGGAGTCTAGATAGTTACCTCGGTTTGGGATTGTTGAAGATCGCTTGGGTGAGTCTGGTGGCTCTTCTTTGATCATCAAAGTGTTTTGAACAGGCTCCACGTCTCTTGTAGTTGGGTGGAGATGAACTTTTCCTTGTTGGTTTTGGGCTGAGATGTTGCTCTTCTTATGGTCACCATCTTGTTGATCTTTATGCTTCTCCAAATCATCTTCTTCTTGGCAAATTTGTGAGGCAAGTGTTCTAAAATGTTTCTCCTCATGACCTGAACCTTTTTCACCATCTTTTGCACGAGACAAGTGTAATATCACATCATTGGAATCACTAAACACAGATTGAATCAAGTGATCACTTACCTTAGTTTGTTTCAGCATTGTTTCAGCTTTCGGAGTTAAATTTTGCTTCACGTCTATGACTGGTGAAGCCGCTAGGGTATACTCCTCTCTGGTCATGCCTGTACCTACCTCAACTTCTTTTGATAAAGACAAGTGTATTAAACTTGCATTGGAAATTTCAGAGTTTAATTCAAGTTTTTCTTCTACTTCATTAGTCTCTTTTTCTTGTGGTTGAATTAGTGGAGTTGGTTCTATTTTTCTAGAAGGGCACGTCCTAGCAAAATGACCTTGTTGATTACATCTATAAAATGTTGGTTCCTTAGAATTCACAATGTTAGAAGACTTACCTTGGGTTGGCGTGACTTCTGAATTTGGGGAGCTAGATGCGGGTTTCTCCTCTTTCACTTTCAAAACTTCTTTTTGCTGTTCCTTCCTTGTGTGAGCAGCCTTCTTGGCTCCTGATTGAGTTGGTAACATGTTCGGAAACACCTCCTTAGGAACAGGTCGTGGTTTTGATGTAGATACCATCCTCTTTGGTGTTGCTTGGCTTTGGGAGTGAGACCTTTTTGCGGTTGGTGATTCTTTACAAACTCTTTGTACATTCTAGACTTGAGATCTCTCCAATTTAGCACTGGTTGTTTGTAAAATGTAGGAGTGCTTTCTTTCATCCACCAAGCATAAGCATTCCCCGTAAAGGCTGAAACGGCTTTTGATAACTTATCTTCCTTGGGAATGTTGTTGGATTGTAGCCACCTTTCCATATTGCCTTCCCATTGTAAGTACACATCAGGAATCTTGCTTGAGCCCGAAAAGACTAGACAACCACTTCCTTTGTTGACTCGCTGGTTAGGAATGGTTGGTTTTGAATAAGCTTGTACTTGGCATGGAACAGTTTCATAGCTGGTTGGCTTCTCTTCAAAATCCTTATCATAATCTTCATTGTCAAACTCTTCTTCATATGCATCTTCATCTTCATAGTTGTAGTCTTTTTCTTCCCATGTGTGGTGGTTCAAATCATCATCCGTAAACTGGTCTGGTGGTTTTGGATCCATGGTAGCTTTTTCGGGTTCTTCTCCAAAACTTATCTCGTAAACAGTCTCTTCTTCACAAGAGCCATAGTCGTAATCTCTTTCTTCTTCCCATGGGCTGCTTAAATATGCATAGGTACTGTCACATGTCTCTTCTTCTTCCGTTGAATAGTCCATGGCGACTCTCTGTGTTTGCTTGAGGAATAATCTCGCAAAGAGCAAAGGTAGAAACGTATCAAATCAAAATCAACAAATATGGCAAGAAAATTATAGGAAAATATGGAATTTTTTTTTTTTAAGTGTTATGGAAAGAAATATATATATATTTTTTTGAAATAGCTTATTGAAACAAGGATGATACGATACAATTAACAAGTGCAGACTTTCTTTGATTTTTTTTAATATGATTTTGAAGCAAATTAAAGAGAATGGAACTAGGTATAAAAAAATGAAAAGCAGAACATAATTTTTTTTTTTAATTGGAATGAAACAACATAACAGAAAATAAAAAAATAGAAGTTGAAGAGATACAACCTGGTGGATAGGAGCTTTTAGGTCTGATACCAAATGATATAAGATTGGAGTCACACCAAGCTTTTTAACCAAATGATTTCAAGGCTTACAGCTTGAAAGTGGATGATGGAACGATGGTGAAGATGGAGGTGGGGGTTTTGTCGTTGAATCCACAACAACACACGGATAAACTGACTTGAATCACACAAGCTAGTCTACACGCAATCACACAAGACTATGGACTCTCTCCAATGCCTTGTAATGACAAGAACAAATAAGGATGCTTAAATCTCACGAGCAAACTTTATCCGCAGCTTCAATAGAAAGGAAGTGATTCACACACTTAGTTTCTAGAGAACAAACTCTCAAAGGAACAAACTTTGAAGAGAAAAAAACAGAATCTTATTAAATTAATGATGATGGGTGTTCTACAATGAAAGAAAAGCTGAGATTTTATAGCCTCAATATACAACGGTCTTAAAGCCTAAAACAAGAAGAGAGATTGCCAAAAATAAATGTAGAGAGCCGTGGGAAATTAATGGGAAAATCTTCGTCAAATATGGAAAGTTGAGGAAGCTTGATTCTTGATAACTTGGGGCCGAATGTGAGGTGTCTAGATACATTCTGGAGGTTATAGAAAGTCATTAAAACGCATCCCAACTGAGAGGAATATGGCCGTTGAGATTGAATGCTCCTTGTGTCCAAATAAGGTAAGTCGAGGTGCAAGAGGATTCGCCTAATCCTCTCAGTGCTGGAGCATTGTAGGGCCTTTGGGAAAGGTTCTAGATCATAATTAAGGTCTCCTGGTCGCCACAAATAATTTTGATCTTGACTAAACTCGTGAGACTCCAAATAAGGCAAGCTAAGGAATGTCTGGCTTAGAAAGTGAATATCTCTTAAACCAAAATTGATCTTGGTCCGAATCCAAGCCTCTTTGGTTCTGTAATAAGTCAAGATTTCAGAAAATGTCGGGTCATAGCTTGATTCGTTTTGGATTGGTCGGAATCCTCCAATGATCCCGCATATGTCTAAATCGAGCAAGCTTGGGTTCTCCTGATTTGAAAACTGGATAACTCGTTCATCGGAACTCAGAATCGACTGATTCCACTTCGTGGTGTGATATAGGTGAGCTGATAAGGTTCTCCAAGTGGTCTCGTGCCTTGAATCGTTGTGGTTACTGCGGTATGCTCCATTGAAGGCACATACGTCCTTGCTGGATCCTATGCGGCTTGAGGAGTGAGTTTGATTGAGCTCCGGTTCATCTACTGGTTTGATGACCGCATCAATTTCTCTATTAAATCGAAATATGTAGGCCTTGAGCATTTTTTTAGTTACTTCGTATGAGTTGATTTTTAATGTTTTCATAGTAAACCTATATATCAGGACACTTGCATTGAAATGTTTTGTGATTCATATAATGTTTTCATGTTAGTCTAAATAGACATTTAATATTTGGTCACAGACGGAGTTGTATAATAATAAACGGTTTAGCGAATCGTAAACATTTCAAATGAATCTTAACAACTGAAAATTTTCATTTATTGGTCCAGATCAAATCAACTAAATATCTTAACAATATATAAATGGTGAAGAGTATAACGATTTTATCATTTAAAATTGTTTATATTATTCGAAGTTTCCTCTGACATATTACAATATCTTATTGAAAATCTTTATAGTTTGATATATATTTTTGGAAATATAGTTTTTATCTCTTAAGCTAATAAAACTATTGGCATATACTAATCTTCTAGCAGAAGAGTGCGCCCACATAAGTTCAATCCTAACACGAATAATATAAATTATAATTGTTAATTTATTTTAAGAAAAAGATGATGATATGTCAACATATAATATAATTTTAAATTTTCATTATTAAACGTAAAATAAAATATATACACAATAATGACCTCCTGGAATCGTGGCGAGTATTTATTTTAAAACCCTAGGCATGAAACCTTTTCGAATTTAACTTCATTTCCGTCATCCATTTTTTTCTCTCCTCGATTTTCATTCAAAAAAACTATGGCTCAAAGGTGATATATCATGGTTTTTCTAGGTTTTCAACCATGATATAAGTGTACATATTGAGTCTTTAGCCTGGGTTTTAGAGTCTATAGAGTCTTTTACAGGTAAGCTTGCGTTTGGAGCAAAGAGAGGAATATTAGGACATTTCTGGTGATTTTTTGCAACGAGCTGAAGATGGTGCCTCGATCACGATAGAGTGTCGACCGACACTACCTTTGATGTCAGTCGACACTGAGCCCGAGAGAAGTTATGGGCCGAGTTTAGTCATGTTTTGAAGAACTGAATGAAAGACCCCGAAGTTTTCTGTATTCTAATCTGACCCCAAAACGCGTTTAGAGAGTATTATTAGGGTTTTCAGACTCATTATTCTTAGATCTAGTTCTTAACTTTTTTCTTGCTAGAGAGAGAGATATATTGGTTTTGGGGCTGATTCTTGCTACTTGTACTTCTAAGAGAAGAATTTCGAACCCCTTTATTTCTATCTATTCAGTTTCTGGTTTTCTATTCATGATGTGTTGTTTAATTGCTTCTATGTCTGAGTAGTAACCTAGTTAGATTTAGGGATTCTCACAAAGGTTTTATGCTTGCTTGATAATTGATTGATTAGGATTCACTATGTTATCATTCATCACCTAGGTTGTGCTTAATACTGATTTCTGACAATAGCACGAGAGTGTGAGTTATAATCTGAAAGAATCTAGAGTGAAAAATTTAACTAGGTACAAAGAGATTTGGTCTAGGGAAATTGTGAACCGATAGAACCTGTTCTTAATGCTTGTTTAAAACTCTAAGATCACAAAGAGATTTGGATCTCTAGGTTGCTAGATATAGGAATAATCTCAGCGAAAGTTGGATTATTTAGCATAGTGTTTCTAGTTCTTAAAACGAATTTAATCTTAATCATGTTAGTTAAACATCTTGCATAGCATAATTCCTGAGAACTTCCTAAGTCTGACGCCTTTCTTCCTATTGAAAACACCCTCTATTTTACTCTTTTGCTTACTGAATTCTCTGGTTTTGATTTAGCTTAACATGAATACATATAATATATCGTGTGACCGAGAGTCCTTCTGGATTCGATACCTTGCATACTACAATCACTAAAATTGCACTTGCAGTAGAATAGGATAAAACTTCTGAGCCTATCAAGTTTTTGGCGCCGTTGCCGGGGACTCTTTGAGTTTGCTGATAGATTTTGTCCTAGAGTTAAGTCTAAGTCGTTTTCATTTTCTTTGTTACTGATTTTTCTCTTGTTTGGTTTGTTTTTGGTTTCACAGGAAATCTTAGAAGCATTTAGTGTCGACCGACACCATCACTAGTGTCGCCCGACACTGAGCTCGAGACAGAGGTTTTGAGTTCTGTGTATGCCAAGTCGACATGCTCGAAGCAACCAGAGCGAAGAACTTTTGAACCTCAGACTTGATGAGCTAGCTAGACTAGAGAGAACGAACAGAAAGGGTCAAAGAACAAGAATGAATAACAACCATTTGATTTTGATACTCATGCTGAGGGTATTCTGAGAGACCGATAGAACAACCGGTACAACAATGAGGGGAAAAGGCTCGATGCTGAGGGACATATGATCCCTCAACCTAATCCCGAACCACATCAAGGTCAAGGGCAGATTGTTAATCCTGCTGCTGCTGAGAGGACTCTTGCTGACTACAACCGTCTCGATGAGTTCCATTCTAACCGGTCAGCGATTGTACCTCCTGGCTTTGAGAGGAATGATTTAGAGATCAAGACTGTCTACTACTCTATACTGAGGCAAAATCCTTTCCATGGTTACCCAAATGAACAACCCAAGGACCATATTGACGAGTTCGAGGACTTCATCACTGGAATGAACTACAATGGGGTAAACTATGACTACTTCTTTCTCAAGCTTTTCCCTTATTCTCTCGCTCGAGATGCTGCAGCTTGGCTGAAACAACTTCCACCTGGGAAGTTTACCTCTTGGGAAGCTGTGAAAAGGGAGTTTTTGAGGCACTTTTATGATGATGCTCGCTCTGATCAGTTGAGACAGGATATTCTCACCTTCACCCAAGGACCTACAGAGCCTCTTAAGTCTTCCTGGATGAGGTTTAAGAAGTAACAACGTGATTGTCATCACCATGGATTCTCTGAAGTGAAGCTGCTGGGCATATTTTTCAGAGGTATTGATCTTCATTACCAGACTGCATTGGACAATGCAAGCAATGGAAACTTCAATACAAGGACTCCTGAGCAAGGTAAGACGTTGATTGACAACTTGGTGAGCAGCAATAGCACCAAGACTGCTGATGGGAGAAGGAAAGAGTCTGGTGGAAAGATCGACAATCTGGAAATAACTGATATAAGGAGTAAGCTAGACACTGTACACAGTTTGTTGACTGCAAAGAAATCTGTCCACTTTGCTCAGGATGTTGAGGTGTTTGAGGCTGAAGAAGACAACCAAGAAGAGGATGTGAACTACATCAGTGGCTCTGGATTCCAAGGGAACATGTTTAGTAATCAACAAGGTAATAAATTCTTCACTGGTGGACAGAATGCGGGTTACCAAAAGCCTTATCAGCAAGGTAACTCCAATCAGAGGACTTATGGATCATCTTCCTATCAAACACCTCCTGCTGCTAATGCTCATGAGAGCAAGGTTGAAGCTATGTTGGAGCGGGTGCTGGAAGGTCAGATTAGAAATACATTGGAATTCAACAAGAAGCTGGATGCTGTGTATGATGATCTGAACGGGAAGTTTGAATCTTTGAGCACACATGTGAAGCGGTTGGATTCGTAAGTTGCTAAAACTGCTGGAGCTGTTCAGAGGCAAGCCGGATTCCTACCTGGAAGTACATATACTAACCCGAAGCATGACTGCAATGCCATATCACTGCAGAGTGGGAAGGAGCTTCAACCCATCCCTAATAGGCAGGTTACTGATAAAGAGATCAAGGAGATGGAGGAATTTGAAGAACCGTATGAAGCTGCGAGACAGGCGTCGACCGACACTAACAATGGATGATGGGCGACACCTAATTCTTCGAGTTCTCATGACGGACAGAAATCGACCGAGGTCGATTGCGAGGTCGACGCTGGAACAAAGTCGACCAACGTCGACCGACACCACACGTACAGAGAAAGAAGCTCAGACGAAAGCTCATGTAGCTGTGGGGAAGGTGTACAAACCCAAAGTACCTTTCTCTAGGAACCCAAAGCGGTCTAAGTTTTAGCAGTTAGGCTAAATACATGGCCATGATAAACAAGATAACTCTTCCAATGCCACTAATGGATGCTGTAAGCAATAACCCGGTGTTGAAGAGATGTTTGAAGCAGATGTTGACTTCTGATATGGGGGATGACGAGTGTGTGCTGATGATCACTGAAGTTTGTAGTGCTGTCATCTTAAACGGAGTTCTAGAAAAGCAAAAGGATCCAGGGAGCTTTGTCTTGGACTGTACCATCTTCAGGGATAGATTTGAGAGATCATTGTGTGATTTGAGATCCAGCGTTAATCTGATGCCATATTTAGTTGCGAAGCAGATGGGAATGACAGATTTCACACTAGCTAGAATATCCTTGATTCTAGCAAATCGCTCCATAAGGATTCCTGAGGGTCTCCTGGAAGATGTAGCAGTAAGAATAGGTGAATGTGTTATCTCGACTGACTTTGTAGTCTTGCAGTACAATGAGGAGCCTAAGGATCCTCTCATCCTAGGCAGACCGTTCTTGGCTAGAGCTGGTGCCATCATTGATATGAAAAAGGAAAAATTGGTCTCAATGTGGGGGATCTGGTAATGAATTTTGACATGGATAAGCTTATGAGACACCCTACCATTGATGGTCAGACCTTCTGCGTTGACACAATTGAAAATCCGCCTGCAGAATTCCTCAATCAGATGCATCAGATTGATCCTCTGGAGAGAGCCCTGATGAGTTCTGAGAGTGGTCTGGGGTTGGGAAATGATGTTGTTGCTGGGTATTTGAGGCTGATGGACGCTACCGAGCAAGTGATGAATCTAGGAGTAGCCGATGACATACAGTGTCGACCGACACCAGATGGTAATCGGGCGACACCAACTTCGGCAGATTGGAGCGAGGAAAGAGCTCCGAAGGTCAAAATGAAGCAGCTACCTGTTGCCTCAAATATGCATTCCAAGGTAAGAACTTCCCTTATCATGTTATTGTCAATGCTGATTTGAATGACGTAGAACTCACTTTACTGCTAAGCAAGCTGCGTAAGCATCGCAAAGCTCTTGGCTATTCTCTTGATGATATTTAAGGTATCTTTCCGGACCTGTGCATGCATAGGATACATCTTGAGGATGAGAGCATGTTGTCAATTGAGAACTAGAGGCGTTTGAATTCCAACCTACAAGAGGTTGTGAAGAAGGATATCATGAAGCTGCTGGGGGTCATCTTTCCTATCTCAGACAGTAATTGCGTCATCCCGGTTCATGTTGTTCCTAAGAAGGGAGGAGTCACTGTGGTGATGAATGAGAAGAACGAGCTGATCCCTTAAAGGACAATCACTGGTCACAGGATGTGCATAGACTACAGGAAGTTGGAAAGACCATTTTCCACTACCTTTCATTGATCAAATGCTGGAAAGGTTAGCAAGTCATCCATACTACTGCTTTTTGGATGGCTATTCTGGTTTCTTTCAGATCCCTATCCACCCAAAGGACCAGGAGAAGACTTCAATCACATGTCCATATGGTACATTCGCATACCGTAGGATGCCATTTGGACTGTGTAATGCCCTTGCGACGTTTTAGAGGTGCATGATGTCCATCTTCGCAGACATGATAGAGGATTTTATGGAGGTCTTTATGGATGATTTCCCTGTCTACGGATCATCTTACAATGCCTGTCTGGATAATCTTTGCAAAGTGCTAGCTCGCTATGAGGAAAAGCACCTGGTTTTGAACTGGGAGAAATGTCATTTTATGGTCAAGAATGGTATTGTACTTGGACATAGAGTCTCTGAGGCAGGAATCGAGGTAGACAGAGCTAAGATTGAGGTAATGACAGGGTTGCAGGCGCCTTATTCAGTCAAAGGGATAATAAGTTTCCTTGGGCATGCTGGTTTTTACAGGAGATTCATTAAAGATTTCAGCAAGATAGCTAGACCACTCACTGCACTTCTCTGCAAGGATGTGAAATTTGAGTTCACAGATGAGTGTCATGCAGCATTCAAGGAGCTGAAGCAAGCTCTGATCTCTGCTCTAAATGTGCAACCTCCGGACTGGAGTCTACCTTTCGAGGTAATGTGCGATGCTAGCGATTATGCAGTAGGAGCTGTACTTGGGCAAAAGAAAGAGAAGAAACTCCATGCAATCTACTACGCCAATAGAACTCTCGATGAAGCTCAAAGGAACTATGAAACCACTGAGAAAGAACTTTTAGCAGTTGTGTTTGCATTTGAGAAGTTATGTTCCTACCAGATTGGTTCCAAGGTGATAGTACATAATGATCATTCAGCGCTTAAGTATCTGATGCAGAAGAAAGATGCTAAACCAAGGCTGTTAAGATGGATTCTATTGCTCCAGGAATTTGACATAGAGGTGAGAGATAAGAAGGGAGTAGAAAATGGTGTTGCTGATCACTTGTCTCGGATTAGGATTGATGATGATGTTCCAATAGATGATTCCCTGCCGGAAGAGAACATCTACAAGATTGAGACAGGTTTTCAGGATCTTTCTGCGAGTTCACTGCCTTTTACACGGATTGCAGAACCAGTGTCAGTCGACACTAATTCCATGTCGGTCGACACTTGACTCGAAAAAGCGGACGATAATCGATCACGCTTGACGTTGCTTGGCCGATTGGGGACGATGTCGGTCGACATCAACACTAATTTCGGTCGACATCCGCTGCAGACAGAGACAGAAACTCTGCATGATGAAGCTGACATATTCATAGCTTCGATAACCCACGGTCCTCTCCCCACTAGACCTTGGTATGCCGACATAGCCAACTACCTTGCCACAGAAGTTGAGCCTGAAGTGTTTAAAGCATATGCTAAGAAGAAGTTCCTTAGGAAAGTTAGACTCTATTACTGGGATGAACCCTACTTGTACAAGTACTGATCTGATGGTATCTACAAACGCTGCATTGCGGAGTCTGAAGTAGATAATGTATTGTACCACTGCCATGGTTCTGAGTATGCTGGGCATTTTGCTACATTCAAGACAGCATCTAAGATTCTTCAAGCAGGTTTCTGGTGGCCTACAATTTTCAAAGTTGCCCAATTGTTTGTCTCGCGATGTGATGTATGTCAGAGGAGGGGGAAGATAATTAGAGACACGAGATGCCACAAAACTTCATCCTTGAGGTTGAAGTCTTTGACTGCTGGGGCATCAATTTCATGGGTCCATTTCCATCCTCCTATGGGAACAGGTATATATTGGTTGCTGTGGACTATGTATCCAAGTGGGTTAAAGCTATTGCAAGTCCGACCAATGACTCTTCGGTAGTTCTTAAGCTGTTTAAGACTATCATCTTCCCCAGATTTGGAGTGCCTAGGATCGTGATAAGTGATGGTGGTACTCATTTTATCAACAAATTTTTCGAAAAGTTGCTTAGGAAGCACTGTGTTAGTCATCGTGTGGCTACTCCATATCATCCTCAGACTAGTGGACAAGTAGAGGTTTCTAATAGACAGATCAAAGAGATTCTGGAAAAGACAATTGGGAAGACCAGGAAGGATTGGTCTGCTAAGTTGGATGATGCTCTCTGGGCTTACAGGATTGCGTTCAAGACACCCCTGGGTACTACACCATTCCATCTGCTTTATGGGAAAGCTTGTCATCTTCCAGTTGAGCTCGAGCTTAAGGGTGGCACCCCTGGGTACTACACCATTCCATCTGCTTTATGGGAAAGCTTGTCATCTTTCCAGTGGGAAAGCTAGACCCCACGGAGCTGTAGTCCTGATGATTTCCAAGGGAGACGAGTTCACAGTTAATGGACAAAGGGTGAAGCACTACTGGGCGAAAGCTGAAATCCCAGATGGCAACATTGTCTACCTGGACAATCCACCAAGCGCCTAATGGCGTCCAATCAAGCTATAGACTTTAAAAGAGCGATGAGTGGGAGGCAACCCACTGTAGGTTAGTTTTCTTCTCCTTTTGGTTTTATTTCTCATATCTTATGGATTTTCTTGTTTTGGTGTTTCAGACCCGAGAGCGCAGACATCAGTGTCGGTCGACACTCACTTACGTGTCGGTTGACACCGACAGCGCCCACATGTAAGGTTTCTGTCCTAAGTCTCAGTTTAATTCCAATTTGCTTTATACCAAGCTCACGCTACAATTGCAATGGGGACAGTGCAGTTTAAGTGTGGGGGGGGGGGGGGGAGGTAGTTATTGACATTGTGTTTTGTTTTCTTAGAGTCAGTCCCAGTTATCTGTTGTTTTTCAAAATTGTTTTATTAAGTCAAAATCAGTATGAAACTATGATTTTTCGAGGAAATTGTTTGCTGGAACAGGAACCAAGTGACCATTGGACAGACTTGCAGGACCTCTATGACTATTAGAAAACCCTGAATGGATCAGCCTACCAAGGACACCCATATCTAACCAGGTATTCAGAGGATCCATCACTAGTCTCACCTTAATATTGACTTTATATTCTCACTTGATCTTCGCCTCCATTGAAAAAAAGAGATAAAAACCGAGGATAATCTAGTAGCTTTGAAGTGGTCACAGGAGTGGTAGAGACCCCTATTACCTCCTGTGTATCTGTGGAAAGATACAAAGTTAAACCCCAATAAAAAGGGAAGAGCACTGATAGAAAAATAAAATGATACCCTGTGGGAAAAAATCAGTGCTAAGGGAGAAAGGAAAAATAAAGAAACCAGAAATCGTCAGTTTGGTGGTAAGATACCGCACCTAATTGTATACAAAGGCTAGTTTGGTGAACTTGAATGTCCTAACTTGATTGTGGAGTTTACTTGGGACAGTTGCTAAGTGTGGGGGAAGTACATTGTGATCTTGTGTTCTGTAGGAATGTTTTAAGTGGTTTACTAAGTGAATGTGAATGCGAAAGTTCCTAAGACGAAATGAGTTTCTGTGTTTTCAAACCTTTTCTCTTATGTTTTGGTTCTTTACTTGCTTAAGTGCAAGCAAGAGCTAAGTGTGGGGGAGTATATTAATCAAACCGACACTAGTCATAGTCATTCCAACGGATCATAACTTAGTGCCGGGAACCTACGGAATAACACATTAGTCATACAATTAACCCCAACTCACCAATTCTTTGAACGCGGTTGACCCCGATATAGCCTCACTACATGAACCTCCAGAACGGACCTTACTATAAGCCGCCTACAACAGAAGAGAAGGTCGGTACATGGGATGAACGTTGAAAATCTTCGCTTAGGAAATATTTCCCCGCTCCTCCGTCACCATCAACCTCTCTCTCTCTCTCTCTCTCTCTCTCTCTCTCTCTCCCCTCCGGCTCCTCCTTTTCTTCCCCTCCTTCCTCCGGCTTCTTCTTCTCTCGACTCCTTCTTCTTTCTCCCTTCTTCCTCTCTTCTTTCTCTCTTCTTTACTCATATGAGTTTTGGTGTGAAGAATAAGGTGTCTGGAGGCCTTCTTTTATAGTAAAAGTAGAAAGATTAATAGGGTGTAAAGTTTTAATCCTATATACTGCAAGTGAAAAGTTATGCTATTGTAGTATAAAAGGTATCGAATCGCACAGAGACTCTCGGTCACACGATAGATTGTAAGTAATCGAATTAAGCTAAGCGAAACGAAGTGAAAAGCAGTAAATAAGACAGCAAGGCAAGCGAGTAAAGTGATCAATAAGCGAACGAGCTAGTCTTAGGGAAGTTCTCAGGAATCATGTGATGCTAGAGACTTAACTAACATGATTCAGATTAAGCACAGCTCAAGAACTAGAAACACAATGCTAAACAATCCAACTCTCGCTTAGATTATTTCTATGTCTAGCAACCTAGCGATCCAAATCTCTTTGTAATCCTAGAGTTCTAAACAAACATTAAGAACAGGTTCTATCGGTTCACAATTCTCCTTGACCAAATCTCGTTGTATCTAGTCAAATTGCTCACACTATGTTTATTCAGATTATAACTCACACTCTCACGCTATTGTTATTTATCTCAGATCTGAACCCTAGGTGATCAATCAAGAATTCAGTGTTAAGTGATATACCATGGATTTTAGGGATTTTAACCATGGTATATATCTTATTTATCGAGTCTTAAGTTATGTTTTCGAGTCTTTTTAGTATGTTTACAGGTCTAGAAATGTTTGGAGCGGAATTGGTCATTATGGTACATTCTGGAGCATTTTTGAGTATTGACCCGAGAGATGGACTTCACTGTCGAATTCTCAGACCTGTGTCGATCGACACATCTTGTGCATCGATCGACACAAGGTCGACGCAGCTAATCTCACGAGCGTTTAATGAAGATTTGGAAATTTCAACTTTGCCCAAAAGTTTCTCATAATTACAAAGAAGCCCCAGCCGCGATTAGATCATTATATTAGGGTTTTTAAGCCATTGTTTAGGCTATGTTTTTCATACGCTTTCAGTTCTAAGTTTTATTTTAATTTCAGGGAGAGTTAGGGGCTGATCCTGCTCTTGAAAGAAAGAGGATTTCGAACCCTAGTTCTTTACTTGATTTTATGATATTTGGTTTTCTCTTCATGATATCTTCTGTTTCGATGAACATGTCTGAGTAGATTACCTGTTAAGTTTAGGGATTCACACAAGGGATTTTATGGAATTATAGGTTGATCAATCTGTAGGTATTCATACTTGTTAGTTCTTCATCTAGGGTTGTTCTTAATGCTTAATCTGAAGTAGCTATCCAGATTTATGATGTTAGGTTCATTTCCACATCGACAGTTGGTTGATTTGCTAGAAAGAACCTAGATGAGCAATTGAATTACTCGCAAAGAAATTTGGTTTAATTGAATTGTGAACATATCGAACATGAACTTAAGGCTAGTTTAATCTGTTAGGAATTACAAAGACATTTGGATTTCTGCTATTAGACTTAGAGAATTTTCACAACGAAAGTTGGTTAGTTCTATATCCGTGTTTGAGTTCTAGAACAATTCTTAATTAGATCCCGATTGATTGATTGCATGTGTTCCTGATTTTCTGAGAGCTCCCTAGACTTAACGCTTTGCTTTCTGATTTACAAACCGATCTATTTACTTTTCTGCTGTTTGATTTACTGATTTCTCACATTGCTTTCACCTAGTTTTTACTTGACAGTTTATAATCTATCGTTGACCAGAGTCCCTGTGGATTCGATACCCTAAGTACTACATACGCATCACTGTGCACTTGCAGTTAGATATAGGGATTAAAACATGAACCTATCAAGTTTTTGGCGCCGTTGCCGGGGACTCTTTTGAGTCTTCGATAGATTTGAACTTAGGGTTTAGACTAGGTTTTTCGTTTTTTATTATACTGATTTATTTTTCTTTTTTTTTCTTTGTTTTGCAGGTCAGATTCGACAGAATCGTCTTGCATCGATCGACACAACGCGTAAGATGATGGGAATGATGGAACGGATGTTGGAAAAACAGCAGAATAACTCATTTTGCAGAGACTATGGTTCTTATTCATTCACCAGAGATTATGAATCTTCATCATATCAGCCTGCTCCTCCTCAAAATACGCGATCTGATAAGCTGATGAGTAGGATGGAGCAGTTACTGGAAAGACATGAAGAGGATTTGAACTACATTAGTAACTCTGGATTTCAAGGGAACATGTTTGGAAATCAGCAAAGTAATTCTTATCAGAGAACCTATGGATCATCTTCTTATCAGACACCTGCTGCTGCTAATGCTTATGAGAGCAAGATGGAAGCCATGATGGAGCAGTTGCTAGAGGATCAGACTAAGACTGCTGTAGACTTCGACAGGAAGCTGGATGATATGCATAAAAATCTGAATGGGAAGTTTGAATCCTTAAGCACACATGTGAATAAGCTAGATATCCAAGTTCAACAAACAGATGGAGCAGTACAAAGGCAAAATGAAGCTAGAAGAGCTGAACAGAACAGATCCGTTAATTCTGTGAACATAAGGGATGAGATTGACTTGCTGGAAGAAGAGGAGGACATAATCTCGGATTTCCTGGATGAATTATGTCTGTCTGAGACAAGCATCGATCGACACAACTCGTGCATCGATCGACACAGTCCCGATACGTCTGGTGAAATTGGTCGAAATCGCCTTGCATCGATCGACACACATACTGCATCGATCGACACAGAATGCAAACGTGACCAGAGACTTGTAGCAGTCCCAGAACGAGTATATAAGCCCCCTGTGCCATATCCTAAGGTTCCTAAACTGTCTACACAGGAGCTAGACGAAGCTAAATGCATAAGAGTGATGTAAAAGAAGCTGATTCAGATTACAGAGAAGCTTCCAGACCCAGGAGCCTTTGTACTAGACTGTTCCATCTCTAAGGACAGATTTAAGCGTTCTCTGTGCGACTTAGGAGCTGATGTGAATCTCATGCCATACTCTGTGGCTGTGAGATTAGGACTGATGGATTTCCAACCTACTAGGATCTCTATTATCCTAGCTGATTGTTCAAAGCGATATCTGGAAGAAGTGCTTGAGGACATTCATGTCAGAGTTGGGAACTACTTGATCCCGACAGACTTTGTAGTGCTGAAGTATGAGATTGAGCCTGATGATTGATATATCATGGTTTTTACTAGTTTTAGACCATGATATAAGTGTGTTTTAGTGTCTTTTTGTGTTCTTTTAGAGTCTTTTACAGGTATAATAAGGTTTGGAGCTGAATTGGAGATGTTGGAGCATTTTGGAGATTTTTGGAGTGTTTGGCCGAGAGATAGAGTTCACTGTCCGAAACAGAGTACTACGTCGATCGTTGCACACCTGCAACGATCGTTGCACCAACGAGATGGGCCAAAACTCGGCGGTTTATGAAGAGTCAAGTTATTGCACTCTGATCCAGAAGTTCCTGATATTTACAAAGAAGCCCCTGGCCGAGATTAGACCTATATAATTGAGTTTTTGGTGTTTTAATTAGATACGCTTACTTACGCTTTCATAATTAAGAGCAGAGGATTTTTAGAGCTTTTGGG
The DNA here is from genome assembly GCA_030180135.1 of Orychophragmus violaceus. NCBI lineage: Eukaryota > Viridiplantae > Streptophyta > Magnoliopsida > Brassicales > Brassicaceae > Orychophragmus > Orychophragmus violaceus. The sequence goes on from CM058231.1 coordinate 84,612,064, forward strand.
GCTGATCTGAACCTGTACTACATCTGTATTTGGAGAAGATTTCGAACCCCTTTAATTCTTTATTATCTTTTATGCAATTTATTCTTCATATGATTATGTTTTCATTATCTATGTCTGAGTAGATTCCTAGTTAGGTTTAGGGTTTCTCACATAGGATTTCATGACTTGCTAGACTTGTTTAATTGAGTTAAGGATTCATAACAATATCTGTTCTTCAATCTAATTGTGCTTAAAGCTAGTTCTAACCTGATCAATTAGAATCTAGATCTTAGGTTGCTAAATACGACACGAAAGTATGGTTTAGGAATCTGAACTATTTAGGTTGAGCAATTAAACTTCTCGCAAACGAAAGTTTGGTTTAGGTTAATTGTGAACATATCAAACTTGGAATTAATGCTGGTTTAATGTGTTAGTTCTCGCAAACGAAAGTTTGGTTTGCTGCACTTAGACTTAGAGATTTATCGCAAAGAAATTTGATTAGTTCTATATCCGTGTTTTGAGTTCTAGAACTGTGCTTAATTAGATCCTTGCTGAATGAACTGTCTGCTTGTCTGATTTCCTGAGAACGCCCTAGACTTAGCGCTTTTAATAACTTGCTTTCACAACCAACAATCTCTGCTATATGTTTACTTTCTCGCATTGCTTTTATTTACATCACATTGCTTTCTTCCTAGTTTAATCTCCTGTTCTTGAGCTATCGAAACCAGAGTCTCTGTGGATTCGATACCCTATATACTACAATCACTGAACTGTGCACTTGCAGTAGAATAGGATTAAAACTTACACCCTATCAAGTTTTTGGCGCCATTGCCGGGGACTCTTAGAGTCTTCAATAGCTTCGAGCTTAGGGTTTTACTAGGATTTTTCGTTTACTTTTCGTTTTCGATTTTGTTTTTTTTTTATTTTTAGTTACTAATTTTCTCTGTTTTCTCTCCGTCGCAGGTACCAATTTCGCACTGCGTCGATCGTTGCACCCTTGCATCGATCGTCACTAGGCGATTCTGAGATTGAATCAATCATTGCACTGATAGCATCGATCGTTGCTTGACGATTACAGACAGTTTATGCATACGCGTGAGACTAGAAGTAATCAGAACTTGAACCTCGTCAATCTCGAACTTGAAGAATTTGGACGTCTAGAGAGGACTATTAGAAGAGAAAGAAGAGAAAGAATGGTACGAGAGCGTTTGATTCTGATACCAGATGCTGACGGTGTTCTAAGGGACCCGAATAACAATCCTCACAATGCTGCTGGGCAGAGGATTGATGCTGAGGGACGTGTGATCCCCGATGAACCTGAACCTGAACCTGAAGCGCAAGGACAAGGACAGAACCAAGGTAGACAGGAACAGAGGATGGTAATCCATGAGAGGACTTTAGCTGACTACAACAGACCGGATGAGTTTCATGCAAACCGGTCAGCTCTAGTGCTTCCTGGTTTTGAGAGGAATGATTTTGAGATCAAAACCATCTACTACCTGTTGATGAGACAGAATGCATTCCATGGTTACCCAACGGAGCACCCTATGGATCACATTGATCAGTTTGAGGACATAATCACTGGCATGAAGTGTGATGGTGTTTGCCCGGATTATCTGTTTCTTAAGCTCTTTCCACACAGTCTCGCTGGAGACGCTGCTGCATGGCTGAAGAAACTGCCACCTGGGCAGTTTACTACTTGGGACGCCCTTAAGAGTGAGTTCCTTAGACATTTCTACGATGATGCGCGGTCAGATCAGTCTAGACAGGATATTCTGACATTCTCGCAAGGCCCTGTGGAGCCTTTGAAAGCTGCCTGGATGAGATTTAGGAAGTACCAGCGTGACTGCCCACACCATGGATTCACTGAGGTCACATTGCTGGGTATCTTCTTCAGAGGAATAGATCTTCCATATCAGTCTGCACTGGATAACTCCAGTAATGCTAACATCAACACCAGGACTCCTGCACAAGCGAAGCAGTTGATTGAGAATCTAGTAAGCAGCAACAGTTGCAAGACTATGGATGAGAGGAGAAAGAAATCTGGTGGAAGTGTAGAGAATTCTTACATTTCTGATATTAGATCTAGGCTAGACACAGTTTGCAATCTCCTAGCAAGTAAGAAAGCTGTCCACTTTGCCCAAGATGTAGAGGTAATTCAGACTGAGGAGGACACTCAGGAGGAAGATGTGAATTACATAGGAGGATCTGGATTCCAAGGTAATAGATTTGGTAATCAGCAGGGAAACATGTTCTTCAATGGAGGACAGAAAAGTGCTTTCAACAGCAACTCATCTAGTTTTGGACAGACTAGTGGTTTTCAGAAGCCTTTTGGACAAGGTACTCAGAGAACCTATGGGTCTTCTTCCTACCAAACACCTCCTGTAGCAACAGCTCATGAGAGTAAGATGGAGGCAATGATGGAGCAGCTGCTGGAGAATCAAACCAAGATTTCTGTGGATTGCAATAAGAAGTTGGATGCTGTCTATGAAGACCTTAATGGAAAGTTCGAGTCTCTAAGCACTCATGTAAACCAATTGGATACTCAGGTGAGTCAGATTTGTAGTTCTGTTAAAGGAAAAGGTGTTGTAGACACTCACATGAAGGCTTGGATAGTATACATTGATGAGGGATTGCATCTAGCTGAAGGAATTGAGATCAAAACAGCTGAACTGGAAGAAGAGGCTGAAATTTCGGATTTTCTGGAAAAACTCTTGGGTGAAATCTGCTGTAATGCGTCGATCGATGCAACGTCTGCGTCGATCGATGCATCTGTCGGGATAGCGACGATCGATGCTCCCGTAGCGACGATCATTGCAGGGCGAGAACAGACACAAGATTTTTATGGCATAGATGCAGAAGGAGATTTAGAACTTGATCGGTTGTTCCCTGGAGTGTCTGAAATAACTCAGGAGGAGATTTATGCACAAGCTGTCAGTCTGTATCCTAAGGTGTCTGAAGTGATTCAACAAGAAATTGATGAGTTTAAGAGGCTGGAAAAGATGAGCGAGGAGTTGGAAGAAGATCCTCCATCTGATGATCCACCCTATCATCCATGTGTGCAAAAGTACTCGCAGAAAATGCTGCCAATGGATGAGACACTAAAGGATTGGGTTATAGTTGTTCCTCAGCAGGTGAGTGAAGTGCTATTAACCAAGGTTCCTGAAAAGCTACCTGATCCTGTGATCTTTATTCTAAGTTGCTCTATCTTTGAGGACAGTTTTAGGCGCTCTCTGTGTGACTTAGGAGCTGCTGGAAGTTTGATGCCATATTCTGTGGCTGAGAAACTGGGGATGCTTGATTTCACACCTACTAGGACCTCTCTTATCCTAGCTGATCAGTCTATAAGAGTTCCAGAAGGACTTCTTGAGGACATCCCGGTAAGAGTTGGGAACTACTTGGTTCCTACAGACTTCCTAGTGCTGAAGTAGGAGAGTGAGCAGGATGATGCTTTGATACTTGGGAGACCATTTCTGGCTACAGCGGGGGCAGTAATAGATGTTAGACATAGTCTGATTGACCTCCACCTGGGAGATGAGCCGCTGCACTTTGATATGGATAAGCTGCGCAAGCCACTGATAGATGGGCAGACCTTCACCATCATGGATGGAGATGATAAGCAGCCAAGTGACATTGTGATTTTGGATCCTGGAGAGCATTATAATCCTTCTTTTCTTGAACAAGTTCATTCTGATGCAGCCTATTCCCCACCTTGGATGAGGAGACTTGCACAGGGACAATCAAAGTCTCTGTCAGGATCTCGAGGTGCTTGATTCTTGTTCGTCCGGTCAAGCTAATGACCTTAAACAAGCGCTGGGTGGGAGGCAACCCACCATTAGGTACTGGTGTTTTTCTAATTAATTTTTGGTGTTTTTGTTAGGATTTTACGTTTTTGTTTTTGTTTAAGGTGAGTTTATGTTTGCAGGTCTCGGCCAAATTCGCACTGCGTCGATCGACGCACTTCTGTGTCGATCGTCACAACACGATCGGAATCGCATTGCAGCGATCGTTGCGCTCCTAGCAAAGATCGACCATACACGAAAATCGCCAAGCAACGGTCGATGCACCTAGTGCAACGATCGATGCCTGAGCGACAGAGGTAAACCCGACAGAACTCAACAAACCATTAACAATTTTTTATTTCTTTTTACCGAACCTTCGCTTGACACTACTGGGGATAGTGTGTCTTAAGTGTGGGGGAGGTGCTACTGACGTTTATCTTTCTGTTTTCTTAAGAGTCAGTCCGTTTTTCAAATTTTTGTTTTATTGAGTCAAAACTGGTTTAAGTAAGAAACTATGATTTTTTGAGAAGTTTTTACAGCACTTGCAGGAACTTAAGTAACCATTGGGATGAAGTTGCAGGATCTATCTCTGACTATTAGAAAACTCAGACACAAATCAACCTACTGGGAACACCAATATCACTTCAGGTATCAGAGGATCCTTTTACTGACTTCATTTTAATACTGACTTAGATTTCTCACTTAAGGGCTTGGTATACTTTGTGTCGGATTCCCTTGTTAGTTCTGACACAGCCTGTCAACCTATCCTATTTGGTTCCCTTCTCCCTTCCATAAAAAAAAAGATAATAAACTGAGGATGAGTTAGTAACTCCGAAGTGGTCATGGGAATAGTAGCAAACACTATTATCTCTTATGCATCCATGGAATGTGTCCAAAGTACACCCCATAACGGGAAGAACACTGATAAAAAAATAAAATGATACCCAATGGGGAAAAATCAGTTGTTAAGGAAGGGAAAGAGAAGAAAGGGACTAGAGAAAGATAGTATGGTGGTCTAGAGCTGATAAGGTAAGAATCCATGTTTAATTCTTTATTATCTTTTATGCAATTTATTCTTCATATGATTATGTTTTCATTATCTATGTTTGAGTAGATTCCTAGTTAGGTTTAGGGTTTCTCACATAGGATTTCATGACTTGCTAGACTTGTTTAATTGAGTTAAGGATTCATAACTATATATGTTCTTCAATCTAATTGTGCTTAAAGCTAGTTCTAACCTGATCAATTAGAATCTAGATCTTAGGTTGCTAAATACGACACGAAAGTGTGGTTTAGGAATCTGAACTATTTAGGTTGAGCAATTAAACTTCTCGCAAACGAAAGTTTGGTTTAGGTTAATTGTGAACATATCAAACTTGGAATTAATGCTGGTTTAATGTGTTAGTTCTCGCAAACGAAAGTTTGGTTTGCTGCACTTAGACTTAGAGAATTATCGCAAAGAAATTTGGTTAGTTCTATATCCGTGTTTTGAGTTCTAGAACTGTGCTTAATTAGATTCTTGCTGAATGAACTGTCTGCTTGTCTGATTTCCTGAGAACGCCCTAGACTTAGCGCTTTTAATAACTTGCTTTCACAACCAACAATCTCTGATATCTGTTTACTTTCTCGCATTGCTTTTATTTACATCACATTGCTTTCTTCCTAGTTTAATCTCCTGTTCTTGAGCTATCGAAACCAGAGTCTCTGTGGATTCGATACCCTATATACTACAATCACTGAACTGTGCACTTGCAGTAGAATAAGATTAAAACTTACACCCTATCAATGATCCTCTGATACTTGGTAGATCGTTCTTAGCTATTGCGGGCACAGTTATCCATGTGAGACGTGGATTGATTGATCTCCAGCTGGGAGATAAGCTTTTGAGGTTCAAGATGGATAAGCTGCACAAATCCACCATTGATGGACAGAGCTTCAGTGTGGAAGTGGAAGCAGAGAGTCCTATTGGAGAGAAGAAGATGGTGGTTCCTCTTGAACCTGCTCTAACATCTTCAAAACCTACAACTGCTACTAAGCAGAAAGCTCCAAACATCTCACTTCAACCAAAGGTAAGGCATAAATCATCTAAGCTTAAACCTCCTATCCCACCCAAGCTTCGCTCCCGCCCTGTTTCTACTCCTTTGTTCCTTGGAAGATTTCATGGTCTGAACGCTTATACGCCACCTTGGATGAGGAGACATTCACAAAGACACTCAATGTGTCTGTTGAAACCGCCATGAGTCCGATCTCTTTCCCATAGTCAAGTTAATGACTAAAAACAAGCGCTGAGTGGGAGGCAACCCACTGTTAGGTTCGTTTTTGTTTTCATTTTTTCGTTTTGATTTTGGTGTTTTGATTTTTCTGTTTAAGTGTGTTCAGAGCCGAGTGAAACATGATTAATCACATTGCATCGATCGACACACATTGTGCATCGGTCTATGCAGTTGCGATTCACGGTTAGCCGAATTGATTGCGGTTCAGACATCGGTTATCTACATAACCGCGAGCAATAATCGCCTTGCATCGATCGACTATTAGAAAACCCAACTTAAGTGACCATTGGATGACTTGCAAATGATCTATGACTATTAGAAAACCCAACTCTGACCAGCCTACTGAGGACACCCTTATCACTTCAGGTATTCAGAGAATCCATTACTTGACTTCGAACTTAACTTGACTTAATTTTCTTACCTATGGGCTTGGTATACTTTGGATCGGATTCCTCTGTTCGTTCTGGCACAGCTTGTAAACCTGTCTGATTATGGTTCCCTTCTCCCCTTCCCTAAAGTACAAAAAAAAAAAGTAATAAACTGAGGATGAACTAGTTGCTCCGAAGTGGTCACGGGAGTAGTAGCTACCACTATTACCTCCTGTGCATTCATGGAATGTTTCCAAAGTACACCCCATAACGGGAAGAGAACTGATAAAAAAAAATGATACCCAGTGGGGAAAAATCAGTTGCTAAGGAAGGGAAAAGAGAAGAAAGGGACCAGAAGCAACAGTTGAGTGGTCAGATGCTAACAGAGTAAGAGTCCATGTTTTCTTTGATCGATACCCCATAAGTGAGACCGCACTTAATTGCTTATAGAAGTCAGTATGGTGAATTTGGATGCTTTGAATGTGATTGTGGAGTTTACTTAGGACAGTTGCTAAGTGTGGGGGAAGTATATGTTGGTCTTGATGTCTGCAGGTTCATTTTCATGTGGCTTACTAAAGCGAATTTGAGTGTGGTGCTTCTACGATGAAACGAGTTTCTGAAGTTTTCAAACTTCTTCTCCTGATCTTGGTCTTCTGTTTGCTTGAGGGCAAGCAAAGCTTAAGTGTGGGGGAGTTGATATACCATGGATTTTAGATATTTTAACCACGGTATATATCTTATTTATCGAGTCTTAAGTTATGTTTTCGAGTCTTTTTAGTATGTTTACAGGTCTAGACATGTTTGGAGCGGAATTGGACATTATGGTACATTCTGGAGCATTTTGGAGTATTGACCCGAGAGATAGACTTCACTGTCAAATTCTCAGACCTGTGTCGATCGACACATCTTGTGCATCGATCGACACAAGGTCAACGCAGCTAATCTCACGAGCGTTTAATGAAGATTTGGAAATTACAACTTTGCCCAGAATTTTCTCATAATTAGAAAGAAGTCCCAGCCGTGATTAGATCATTATATTAGGGTTTTTAAGCCATTGTTTAGGCTACGCTTTTCATATGCTTTCAGTTCTAAGTTTTATTTTAATTTCAGAGAGAGTTAGGGGCTGATCCTGCTCTTGAAAGATAGAGGATTTCAAACCCCAGTTCTTTAGTTGATTTTATGATATTTGGTTTTCTATTCATGATATCTTCTGTTTCGATGAACATGTCTGAGTAGATTACTTGTTAAGTTTAGGGATTCTCACAGGGGATTTCATGGAACTATAGGTTGATCAAACTGTAGGGATTCATACTTGTTAGTTCTTCATCTAAGGTTGTTCTTAATGCTTAATCTGAAGTAGCTATCCAGATTTATGATGTTAGGTTGATTTCCACAATGACAGTTGGTTGATTTGCTAAAAAGAACCTAGATGAGCAATTTAAATACTAGCAAAGAAATTTGGTTTAATTGAATTGTTAACATATCGAACCTGAACTTAAGGCTAGTTTAATCTTTTAGGAATTACAAAGACATTTGGATTTCTGCTATTAGACTTAGAAAATTTTCACAACGAAAGTTGGTTAGTTCTATATCCGTGTTTGAGTTATAGAACAGTTATTAATTAGATCCCGATTGATTGATTGCATGTGTTCCTGATTTCCTGAGAACTCCCTAGACTTAACGCTTCGCCTTCTGATTTACAAACCGATCTATTTACTTTTCTGCTGTTTGATTTACTGATTTCTCACATTGCTTCACCTAGTTTTTACTTGACAGTTTATAATCTATCGTTGACCAGAGTCCCTGTGGATTCGATACCCTAAGTACTACATACGCATCACTGTGCACTGGCAGTTAGATATAGGGATTAAAACATGAACCTATCAAGTTGTATCTAGTCAAATTGCTCACAATGACAAAGTTTATTCAGATTATAACTCATCACTGTGGACCAAATCTCGTTGTATCTAGTAGAATTGCTCACACTAAGTTTATTCAGATTATAACTCACACTCCCACGCTATTGTTATTTATCTCATATCTGAACCCTAGGTGATCAATCCAGAATTCAGTGTTAAGCGCAACTTAGGTGATGAACGATTAGATAGTGAATCCTAATCAATCAGTTATCAAACAAGCATAAAATCTTTATGAGAATCCCTAAATTTAACTAAGTTACTACTCAGACATGGCAATCATGACAAAAGACATAATCAAAGTAATAATCATATAAAACCAAAGGAATAAGAACAGGGGTTCGAAATCAAGTCTCCCTCGAGCACAAGACCAGCCCCAAATCTCCAAAATCTCTCTAGAAAAAAGTGTAGAATAAAACTCTGCCTCACAAGTGGCTGTAAAACCTAATTAAAAGCTAAAACACGATTTTGGCCATTTTGCAATTATGAGAAACTTCTGGGCTTAATTGCAGATCTTCAAAATCTTTATAAATCGGCCAATTCTTCTGACTCGCGAACTGTTTCGACCGACACCTAAGTGATGTCGATCGACACCAACATCTGATATCAGCAGTGATTTCTCCTTCTCGGATAAATGCTCCAAATAGCTCCAAAATGCATCATAATGTCCTAGTAAGCTCCAAACGTGCTAAAACCTGTAAAGTACCTGAAATGACTCGAAAGACTCTATATAAGACTCGATTATGTACATATATCATGGCCTAAAACACCTAAAACCATGATATATCAACTCCCCCACACTTAGCTCTTGCTTTCCCTCAAGCAAATATAGAACTAAGAATAGAAAAAGAAGTTTGAAAACACAGAAACTCATTTCGTCCTAAGAACATCACATTCACAATCACTTAGTAGCCACATAAAAACATTCTTGCAGAGATCAGGACCACAATGTACTTCCCCCACACTTAGCAATTGTCCCAAGTAAACTCCACAATCAAGTTAGGACATTCAGGTTCACCACACTAGCCTCTGTATACAATTAGGTGCAGTCTCACATAGGGAGTATCGAATCAAAGGACACATGGACTCAACCTATTCAGTATCTGACCACTAAATTGTCGGTTTCTGGTTTCTTTCTTTTCCCTTTCTCCCTTAGCACTAATTTTTCTCCCCTGGGTATCATTTTTTTTATTAGTGCTCTTCCCTTTTTATTGGGGTTTAAACTTTGGAACTTTCCATGGATACACATGACGTAATAGGGGTCTCTACCACTCCCGTGACCACTTCGAAGCTACTAGCTTATCCTCAGTTTTTTATCTCTATTTTTTTTTACTTTCAAAGGAGGGGAAAATCAGAAACCATACTTTAGAACATGATCATAGGCTGTGCCAAACACATCAAAGGAATCCGACCCAAAGATTGCCAAGCCCCTAGGTGAGAAATTAAAGTCAAGATTAAGTGTGAGACTAGTGATGGATCCTTTGAATACCTGGTTAGATATGTGTGTCCTTGATAATTTGGTCCGTTTGAGGTTTTCTAATAGTCATAGAGGTCCTGCAAGTCTGTCCAATGGTCACTTAGTTCCTGTTCAAGCGAAAAATTTCCTCAAAAAATCATAGTTTGATACTTATTTTGACTCAATAAAACAATTTGAAAACCAAAGAAAACAGAAGGACTGACACTAAGAAAACAAAGCAAACGATGGTGAGTAACTACCTCCTCACCTATTCATCACGTTCTGAAACACCAAAAACCAGAAAAATCAAAGAAACAAAATCCTAAAACCAAAAAGAAAAGAAAAACTGACCCAACAGTGGGTTGCCTCCCATTCAGCGCTTGTTTTTAGTCATTAGCTTGACTATGGGTAGGAGATCAGACTCATGGGGGTTTCAACAGAGATTTGGAGTGTCTCTGTGAATGTCTCTTCATCCAAGGTAGTGTATAGGCGTTATGATCATGTGATCTCCCAAGGAAAGAGTGAATAGAACCAGGGCGGGAGCGAAACGTGGGTGAGATGCTGACTTTTCCTGCACTCACAACTGTTGGATTAGGAGATCTAAGTTTAGAAGAACTAAACCTTTTCTTTGGTGGATGAGAGATGTCTGGAGCTTTCTGCTTAAGAGCAGTTGCAGGCTCTGAAGATGTTAGAGCAAGTTCAGAATGAACTGCCATCTTCTCTCCTCCAATAGGAACCTCTGGTTCCACCTCAATACTGAAACTCTGTCCATCAATGGTGGCTCTCTCTTTCCTGTCCATCTTGAACTGCAATGGCTTATCTCCCAAGTAGAGATCAATCAGACCATGTCTCACATCTATCACAGCTCCAGCAGTAGCTAAGAATGATCTTCCAAGCAGAATAGTATCATCTGGCTCATCATTATACTTCAGCACAACAAAGTCCGTTGGAATAGAGTAGTTTCCAACTCTAATAGGTATGTCCTCAAGAACTCCTTCTGGATACCTCTTTGATCGATCATCTAGGATAAGAGAGATCCTAGTAGAGATCCTAGTAGGCTTGAAATCCAATAGTCCTAATCTCTTAGCCACAGAGTATGACATGAGATTTAATCCAGAACCTAAATCACAAAGAGAATGCTCGAATCTGTCCTTATAGATGGAACAGTCTAGCACAAAGACTCCTGGGTCTGGAAGCTTCTCTGAAATCTGAATCAACTTCTTATCCATCTCTCCCATGCATTTTATCACATTCTGCTCATGTTTAGACCATATAGGAACTCTTGGGAATGGTATATGAGGCTTGTAGACCTTCTCCTTAGCAAAAACATCAGATTTGGGCGAAATTGGGTCTGTCTGACCGTCGCGTCGACCGACGCAGAAGTGATGTACGTCGACATTGAATTGATGTCGACCTTCTGTGTCGACCATGGTAGATTTCCGTTCGTCATAAGGACTCGAAATTGCCGTCAGAACTGCTTGTCGACCGACACTAAGAGAGGTGTCGACCGACACTAAATTTGTATTTTCAAAAACGTGTTTCTCATCTCTGCAGCTCACGAATCCAGGCTCCAAATTTCCTCCAATCAGCTGTGGAACAACCTCTTCTTCATGCTGGACATGGATAGCATTGACATGTAGCCTTGGGTTCTGCTCAGTTCTCCCTGGAAGGAATCCATCCTCTCTTTTCACAGCTGCAGCAGTCCGAGCAACTTGAACACCTAGCTGCTTCACATGAGTGTTCAGATACTCAAATTTCCCATTTAGATCTTCATACAATGCATCTATCTTCTTGTTGAAGTCCACAGTGACCTTCGTCTGACCCTCAGAAACCGCTCTATCATGGCTTCCATCTTGCTCTCAAGAGCATTAGTAACATGAGGTGTCTGATAAGAAGAAGCTCCATAGTTCCTTGTGAAGAAATTGATCTGTTTTTTGTCCTTCAAGAAGCTGCTCCATAATGGATTCCAATCTGCTCTCACATGTAGGTGTAGGAGGTTTCTGGTAAGAGGAAGCACCATAGTTCCTCGAGAAGGAGTTACTCTGTTGCTGGAAGGGTTTCTGAAAAGCAGATTTCTGACTGTAGAATCCATTCCCTCCAACGTAGTTGATAGCTTCTTGCGCATACTTTCCAAGTACAAGAATATGCAGAGAGTCAACTTGCTTCTTCCGCCTAGCTATCTGCGAGCTGTCAATCCCTTAGCTGAAAAAAACATTCGGATACATCATCCTTACAGATCTCTTAGTATTTTTGGTTGCTTCCGCGAAACGTGTCGACCGACACTAAGTTGGTGTCGATCGACACTAAATTCTCTTGGTCGCTGTTTCCCTGCAGAAACAAGAAAAACGCGAAAAAGAGATTAGTAAACAAGAAAAGAAAACACTTAGACTAAATTCTAGTACAAAATCTATCGGAGAACTCAAAGAGTCCCCGGCAACGGCGCCAAAAACTTGATAGGGTGTAAAGTTTTAATCATATTCTACTGCAAGTGCACGGTTATGCTATTGTAGTATAAAAGGTATCGAATACCACAGAGACTCTCGGTCACAAGATAGATTGTAAAAATTGAATTAAGCTAAGCGAAACGAAGTGAAAAGCAGTAAATAAGACATCAAGTCAAGCGAGTAAAGTGATCAATAAGCGAAGGCGTTAGACCTAGGGAAGTTCTCAGGAATCATGCGATGCTAGACACTTAACTAACATGATCCAGATTAAGCACAGCTCAAGAACTATAAACACAATACCAAACAATCCAACTCTTGCTGAGATTATTTCTATGTCCAGCAACCTAGCGATCCAAATCTCTTTGTAATCCTAGAGTTCTAAACAAGCATTAAGAAAAGGTTCTATCGGTTCACAATTCTCTTAGACCAAATCTCTTTGTATCTAGTCAAATTGCTCATACTAAGTTTATTCAGATTATAACTCACACTCTCGCGCTATTGTTATTTATCTCTGATCTGAACCCTAGGTGATCAATCCAGAATTCAGTGTTAAGCGCAACTTAGGTGATGAACGATTAGAGAGTGAATCCTAATCAATCAGTTATCAAACAAGCATAAAACCTTTAGGAGAATCCCTTAATCTAACTAAGTTACTACTCAGACATGGCAATCATAAAAAAAGAAATAATCAAAGTAATAATCATATAAAACCAAAGGAATAAGAACAAGGGTTCGAAATCAAGTCTCCCTCGAGCACAAGACCAACCCCAAATCTCCAAAATCTCTCTAGAACAAAGTGTAGAATAAAACTCTGCCTCACAAGTGGCAGTAAAACCTAAATAAAAGCTAAAACACGATTTGGGATACTTTGCAATTATGAGAAACTTCTGGGCTTAATTGCAGATCTTCAAAATCTTTATAAATCGGCCAATTCTTCTGACTCGCGAACTTTGTCGACCGACACCTAAGTGGTGTCGATCGACACCAACATCTGATATCGGCAGTGATTACTCCTTCTCAAATAAATGCTCCAAATTGCTCCAGAATGCACCATAATGTCCTAGTAAGCTCCAAACGTGCTAAAACCTGTAAAGTACCTGAAATGACTCGAAAGACTCTATAGAAGACTCGATTATGTACATATATCATGGCCTAAAACACTTAAAAACCATGATATATCAGTGATCTCCACCCTCCATTTGTCTCACCTCTCCTCTCCATCTTCCTTCTCGACATCACACAAAAACCAGGCCAAAAACACTGAATTTCATCACTCATCTTACACCTGTATCCCCCGTCTATAAGTCTCATGGATGGATGCCAACACAACTTTGATTCAATGAACCTAAAATTACAAACAATGCATCTATTTCTTCCTTGCAAGATTTCGTGGCTCATCCTCACTATTGGGCTTTAATTATTTAAACATTTCTCAGTCCAAACCACCTTGATCCAAGCCCGAGCCACCATTATTTTATTTTGAATTTTTAGCCATTAATTATCCATATTATAACTTAATCTATGGATCAAATCTTGCTAAATACTTTTGACCATAGCTCCTCTATAATTAAATAGAGTTTTGGTTAAAATTTTATAATTTGAGGTAGACTTGAGAAGGTTTTCAACTCACTTGATCATTTAATCGGTTTCTCGGTAAACAAGTTATTAGCGATAAAATTATTATTACATTTAATAATAATATTTTTATCATATTTGGAGATCGGGAAATTACAGATCATATAAGGGAAGTCAATTTTCCCGACTGGCTTGCTTACTCAGTAGTTTTCAAAAAGAAAAACAGAAAATGGAGACTTTGTATTGATTTCACTGATCAGAAAAATCTTTTCCTAAGGACAGCTTTCCACTTCCTCACATAGACCATATTGTACAAGCTAGATATGGCTATCAACTTTTATCTTTCATGGACGCCTTTTATGGTTTGAATAAAAGGATCAAGAGAAACCCAGCTTTTATCGCAAGCTGTGACATCTACTGCTACAAGGCAATGCCTTTCGGACTAAAGAACGCATGCGTAACCTACCAGTGCCTAGTAAAAAAAATGTTCGCATGACAGCTCAAAAAACCATATAGGTCCGTATTGATAACATGCTGGCCAAATCCTTTCACAAATGCGACTACGTAGTTCAGCTTAAAGAATGCTTTTAGATTTTACATTAGTATGGGATGAAACTGAACCCAGCTAAATGCGCATTCAGAGTGTTTTCCAGCGAATTTATATCGTGACTGAAAGAGGAATCAAAGCCAACCCTATGTAGATCGCAGCCTTCATAGAGATGTCGTTTCCTAAGTCCATTCATTAAGTGCAGCGACTAAAGGGAGAATAGCAGCTCTCAATCTCTTTATCTTCCAATCCACCAAAAAGTTGTCTCTCAATCTACTATCTCCTTAAAGGGAACAAAAAGTTCCTATGGGACAAAAAGTGCAAAGAGGCATTTGAACGACTCAAATCCTATTGGATCAAACGTTCCATCCTAGCCAAACAAGTTGAAGGAGAGCCGCTCTACCTCTACATCGCAGTGACACTGCTGCAATGAGTGGGGTAGTAGTTTGCAAAGAGCAGATCGAGCAGCAACCAATATTCATGTAAGCAAAATGCTTAGAGTTTGAGAAACCTTAGCTTACATTAATTACCATGTGGTTCCTAGCCAGTACCACGGGGAATACGAAGCTAAGGATGACAGAGTGGACGCCTACAAACATTATATGTGGATTAACAGCCCAATTCCATTCATTCGAGCTAACTAAAATCCCGCGAGTTGAAAAAACCTCTGCATATTGATGAGGACATCAAGTCATCATCAACCAAGGAGCATGGAGAGGGCATAGATCAACCAACTAAGACCCTTGGAGAGAAGCAGTTTGTGTGCACCAGAGACATATGTGCATATCTTGGAGCATATCTATCCAACCAGGAAGAATTAAGCTACAAATCAACCTGTTTCAGAAACTTAACTCATCAAGGAATCACGGGCAAGTGGAATTGTTTCAAAAGCTTTCCACATGAAGAAGTTATTCAAGTTATAAGTCAAGAGAATTGCAGTGGACTCGATGGAGACATACGACCACAAACTGAAGCATTGCAACTCAACCAGGATGAATCAAGCAATAAGGTGACTTGTTCTGGAATCTTGATTCCTCAGGGAATCCAGGAGAGTTGGAATCAGACCATTCCTGGTTTTGAGATCGAATTTATTCAAGTTCTAAACCAGTGGTTTGCCAGCTTACCTTATTTGGAGTCTCCCAGATTTATGAAGGCTCAGACCCATATTTGGCGACCAGGAGAACCACATAATCAAAGCTACAACGTCTTGGGATCTTTATTAAGGTATCCAGAAGACCATAGATGCACCAGACCTCACCAGATCACTCAAATCAACAAGAAGACACACTTGCCATATTTGGACCCAAATGGCATTAAACTCCAACGGCTACTTTCTTATGCCTTTATGCACGAATCAGAAGCTTTCTATTGCCTTCAGTGTTGGGAATTACCCGGTAGTTTCTAATCGTATTAGACAACTCTAGGTTTTAATTCCGCGCCTAGGAACTAGGTTTCATATTTAAAGTCGATCTACGTCGCCAGATGTCGAGTATACCTGATTCGGGTTTTGCAGCGGAATATTGTCAGGGACTCGAGATCGGTAGCGCCTCAGATGCTGGGCCTCTACTGGTATCCACACGCACGCTTACTGGAACACCGGGATGCTAGTGCCGGAAGAGATCTTTATCTCTCGGGTTATCTGCGTTTCTTTCTCCTGTTTTCTTGACAATCGTATTGTCTCAAAACATTAGTTTCTTTGTGTCAAACGAGTTTGTTTGAAAACTTGTTATATCACTCGTTTCATACGAATGATATTTATAGGCAAGGTGAACACTCGACCCGTGTCGACCGACACAACATTTTTGTCGATCGACACAAGTTAGTGGTGACCTAATTTCTGCTCTGATACAACTTTTGTGTCGATCGACACTGCTATAAGAAACGCGTATAACAATTATACATTGGATCATTCCGATAATGATCAACATGTATCAACTTCCAGTTCGCTTAGGTGTGTGACCCTGTAGGATCATCTAATACTAGTAATGAGTTCTAAACTCATAGATCATAAGTGGCTTCTAGCAAAGCATTATGATCGTCTAGTATCAAATGATTGTCTTATCTCGACAATACGACTCTTGCTAGAGTGAGTACAAGGAGTTATTTCAGGACATTCCCAACAATCTCCCACTTGTACTGAAATCAAATATTCCTTTAATCCCTTTGTCTCTATATCTCGATTTAGCATAAGGCAAGAACCGTGTCATCCTTATTAAGCTAGATCATGTTTATCGAATTCCGATTTGTACTGATAAAACAAACGACTGACAATCAGCCCGTTTGAGCGCGGCCACGCATTTCTCAGTATCAAATCTTCGATAGGCCCTGAGATATTTATCTCCTGTTATATAGGAGGGACAAATCCCATCTTGTTCCATCCTTGTTCCTTCACACACTTCATGATACACCCAAACAATGCCTTTATAGTCACCTGTTACGGCTGACGTTTGATAAGGTCAAAGCGGACCAATTCACATGTAAGAAATCATGATGAACTCAGGTCTAAGGACTATACTCTATAGCCGTAATGAGAAACTCTTATGACACTCATATAACTTTCTTGTAGAGTTCTCATTTACGGGTCATGTCCGATCATGTGTTCTCTAACACATATCTATGTGATTGATTTTGATACTCTTATCAAATGACTCCATGAAACTTAGTCATCAATCACATCACATACTAGTCTCACGCGGTTATTAATATCCCATCTTAACAACCTTGACTAGGGACTTTCATAATTTATGTCATACATCAATTATAGGGTTTCATGATCAAGTCACGTACTTGATGACCTATAAAATGTCATAAATTATTTTGGGATTATTATTTATCAATATAAATAGATAATGATGAAACAAATTTCATTAAAATATCATATCAAAATATGTTTACATGAACATCACAACTTAACTGAAAACAAAATACAACTCCCACTAAGAACAAGATCACATCTCAAGAGATCTAATGCCTATAGCAATAGTGTGACTCTCACGCTTAGCTCGTGGGAGAGGCTTAGTCAAAGGATCAGCGACATTATCATCTGTCGGAACTTTGCTGATCTTCACGTCTCCCCTATTAACGATATCACGGATAAGGTGGTATCTCCTCTCAATGTGTTTGGATTTCTGGTGTGACCTAGGTTCCTTTGCTTGAGCAATGGCTCCATTGTTGTCACAATAGAGAGCCACTGGCTCAGAAAAACTATGAATCACACCAAGTTCAGTAATAAACTTCTTAATCCAAACAGCCTCCTTCGCCGCTTCAGAAGCAGCAAGGTACTCAGCCTCAGTGGTGGAGTATGCTACAGTGCCTTGCTTGGAACTTTTCCAACAAATTGCACCGCCATTTAGACAAAAGACGTAACCAGATTGTGATCGGAAATCGTCTTTGTCTGTCTGAAAACTCGCATCAGTGTAACCACTCACCACAAGCTCATCACTTCCTCCGTATACCAAAAACTTATCCTTAGTATTTCTCAAATACTTGAGGATGTTTTTGACGGCTGTCCAGTGACTTTCACCTGGATCAGATTGGTATCGACTCGTCATGCTTAAAGCATAAGCAACATCTGGACGAGTGCAGAGCATGGCATACATGATAGATCCTACAGCCGAAGCATAAGGAATTCTACTCATCCGCTCTCGCTCAGCATGTGTCGAAGGACACTGCTTCTTGCAAAGATTAATGCCATGACACATTGGTACGAAGCCTTTCTTGGAATTTTGCATGTTGAACCTATGTAAGACCTTATCAATATAAGTGTCTTGACACAGTCCAATTAGCCCGTTGAGTCTATCTCTATAGATTCTTATTCCAAGAATGTACGCGGCTTCTCCCATGTCTTTCATTGAAAAACAACTTCCGAGCCAAGTCTTTACAGACTGAAGCAGCGGAACGTCGTTTCCGAGAAGGAGTATGTCATCTACATACAATACGAGAAATGCGACTGCGCTCCCACTAGTCTTCTTGTAGACACACTGTTCCTCTTCGTTCCTGATGAAGTCAAACTTTTTGACTGCTTCATCAAAACGAAGATTCCAACTCCGAGATGCTTGCTTCAATCCATAAATGGATCGGAGAAGCTTGCATACTTTCCCAGCAGCTTTAGGATCAGTGAAACCTTCAGGTTGTGTCATGAACACATCCTCTTCCAGAATTCCATTAAGGAAAGCTGTTTTCACATCCATTTGCCAAATCTCATAATCATAATGAGCGGCTGTTGCTAGGAGAATCCGAATGGATTTAAGCATGGCAACTGGGGAATAGGTTTCTTCATAGTCAATACCATGAATTTGTTTGAAACCTTTTGCCACCAACCTAGCTTTGTATATCTGGATATCACCATTCACATCGATTTTCTTCTTGAAAATCCATTTACACTCAATGGGTTTTACGCCATTAGGTAAATCAACCAAAGTCCATACTTGGTTTTGTGACATGGATTCCATTTCGGATTTAGCGGCTTTTAGCCACTTTTCGGAGTCAAGGCCCATCATGGCTTCTTTGAAACTCGCAGGTTCGTCACTGTCAATGATCAAAAGATCATGGCAGTTGGTCACGAGAAATCCATATCTCTCGGGCTCATTACGGATCCTTTCGGATCTGCGAATTTCAGGCTCAACATGTGTGGTTTCTACAACTCTTTGTAGATCCAATCGTTGCTCTTCCTGAATAGGTTGAGCAGCTTCCTGTGTTACTCGAACTTCTTCGAGATGTACTTTACTCCCACTGCTTTTCTTGGAAAGAAATTCTCTCTCAAGAAAAACGCAGTTTCGAGCAACAAACACTTTGTTCTCAGATTGGTTGTAAAAGTAGTAAGCCTTGGTTTCCTTAGGATAACCAACGAAGTAGTACCTATCAGATTTGGGTCCAAGCTTATCAGTGATTAAACGCTTGACATAAGCTTCGCAACCCCAAATCTTTAGGAAAGATAAATTTGGAACATTTCCAGTCCACATCTCATGTGGTGTCTTTGCTACTGATTTTGATGGAACTCTGTTCAGTGTAAACGCAGACGTTTCAAGAGCGTATCCCCAGAAGGATAATGGTAGATCTGTATGACTCATCATTGATCGAACCATATCTAATAAAGTGCGATTCCTCCTCTCGGAAACTCCATTCCATTGGGGTGTTCCAGGAGGAGTGAGTTGTGAAACAATTCCACAATCTCTCAGATGATCATCAAACTCTTGACTTAAGTATTCTCCTCCACGATCTGATCGAAGAGCTTTAATACTTTTTCCAAGTTGGTTCTGTACTTCATTCTGGAATTCTTTGAACTTTTCAAAAGATTCCGACTTGTGTCTCATTAAGTAGACATAGACATACCTACTGAAGTCATCAGTAAAGGTAATGAAGTACTGAAAGTTTCCTCTGGCACTAATGCTCATTGGACCGCACACATCAGTATGTATAAGGGCCAATACGTCACTTGCCCTTTCATTTATTTTGTTGAAAGGGGCCTTAGTCATCTTCCCCAGTAAACAAGATTCGCATTTCTCACATGATTCATAATCAAATGAGCCCAAAAGCCCATCACTATGGAGCTTCTGAATGCGTTTCTCATTTATGTGGCCCAAACGACAGTGCCAAAGAAAAGTTTGGTTCGAGTCATTAGACTTGAACCGTTTGGTGTTTATGTTATAGACATGCATAGATTGGTTTAAAACATAAAGCCCATTCTCTAATGGGGCGCTACCATATGACAAGTTTTCATGATTAAAATAACAACACTTGTTTTTAATCGAAAACTCAAACCCATTCAAATCCAAACAGGAAATAGAAATGATGTTTCTGCTTACAGCAGGTACATAATAGCAATTATTCAGTTTTAACACCAAGCCCGAAGGCAAAGACAAAAGATAATCTCCCACGGCCAATGCAGCAACTCTTGCTTCATTCCCCACACGCAGGTCTACATGCCCTTTCTCCAAGGTCCTACTGTTGCTTAGGCCCTGCATATTTGTACAAATATGAGCACCACAACCGGTATCCAATACCCAAGAGGTAGAACTGGAAGAAGTAACATTTACTTCTATAACATAAATACCTGAAGATGAAGTCTCGAAAGTCTTCTTCTTCTTCTTTTTCAGATCTGCCAGGAATTTTTCGCAGTTTCTCTTCCAATGCCCATTTTCATTACAGAAATGGCACTTATCAGCATCAGTTGGGCCGCGCTTGGGCTTGGGAGGAGGCGCAGGCTCATCCTGATTCGCAATCTGGATGGCCTTGCCCTTTCCCTTGTTCTTGCTGGTAAGTTTCTTAAACTTCTTACCCCCTTGTACCAAAAGTACACCTGGGGTGCCCTTCCTGATGTTTGGCTCAGCTGTCTTGAGCATGCCATGCAGCTCAGTCAACGTCTTCGTCAAGTTATTCATGTTATAGTTCATAATGAACTGATCATAACTTGACGGCAGCGACTGCAGGATGATGTCCGTAGCCAACTCTTGGCTAATGGGACAATCCGGTTTCCCCAGGTTATCAATATAACCCATCATCTTAATGACATGGGGACTCACTGGAGCATCCTTTGGTAGCTTGCATTCAATGAGAGATTTAACCGTCTGGTATCTCTCAGTTCGTTCCTGCTCCTGAAACATAATTTTCAGGCTTGTGATCATCTCGATTGGCGACTCCACGTTCTCATATTGCTTCTGCAAGTCTGAGTTCATGGTAGCCAACATGAGACAGCACACATCGACCACATCATTTGAATGCTTATCCCAAGCATTCCTTTCTGCATGAGGGGCATTGGTCTTATACTTCTCGGGGAGAACTTTCTCAAGGACATAGTCCTTCTTCTCCTGCTTGAGAACAATTCTCAAGTTCCGATACCATTCGAGGAAGTTCGTTCCATTTAGCTTGTCCTTCTCAAGGACGGATCGAAGGGAAAATGAGCTGTGGGTTGGGTTCGACATAGCTGATACAAAAGAGAGGAATAGGGATTAGTTACGATGTTCAAGAATAGAGAAATCTTAACAATTAAGAAAACTCGCATTATATTCAAAATTATATTTCCTCAGATGAATATAATGATACAAGATCCATATTTCACTAAAATTGAGTGAGCCACTGGCTATCGCCCAAATTTAAGCTATTTAGGTAAGCAACTCTTTGCTAATTATATCCAATATAATTCTTGGTTGCAGATTGACATCTTATGTCAAATCCACCCGATGTCTCTAGGCCCAAAACGATTTTGATAGCCTATTCAAGTAAACCAATCTCATGAGTCATGTAATCGTTGATGCCATGCACTGCAAGCCCATCAACATGATTACCTACTGCCTTACTTATGTAATAGTGGACATCTTGCACTGCAAGTCTGTGACACATTTAAACGAGTCTTGACAGTTGACAAGATCGGGAAGACATCAACACTTGATATTTAGTTTGAGGAACAGAACTGATCGCATATCATGTATGCATTTTTGAGGTTTTTAGATTTTATTAAAACAACTAATCTTATTAGGTTTTTAATGATTTCTAAGAATTGAGTTTAGTTCTGGTTTGGTTCTGAAATTATAATTTTAATAATTAAACAATTTAATTCTGTGTCGATCGATGCTACATTAGTATCGATCGATGCACCATGCCAGAACCAATGCGATAACCGATCAATCAAATTGAACCGTCTTTTGATAACCGGTCGGTATCGATCGATGCTACAATAGTATCGATCGATGCCAACCAAATCAAACCATTCGCATTTAACCAGCTAAACCAGTCGCGGTGATTGATTCAATCGAATTGAACCAGTCGCATTAACTCTGTGTCGATCGATACAACATTTGTGTCGATCGACACAATGCAACTTTAACCATTGTGTCGGTCGATGCAACACTTACAACGGTCGACTTTTGCCTAGGGTCGATCGATGCAACATTTGTGTCGATCGACACAAGGCGATTTTCAGGCCGACAATACGAACGACTAGAAACCTTAGGCTCTGATACCACTGTTGGGAATTACCGGGTAGTTTCTAATCGTATTAGACAACTCTAGGTTTTAATTCCGCGCCTAGGAACTAGGTTTCATATTTAAAGTCGATCTACGTCGCCAGATGTCGAGTATACCTGATTCGGGTTTTGCAGCGGAATATTGTCAGGGACTCGAGATTGGTAGCGCCTCAGATGCTGCGCCTCTACTGGTATCCACACGCACGCTTACTGGAACACCGGGATGCTAGTGCCGTAAGAGATCTTTATCTCTCGGATTATCTGCGTTTCTTTCTCCTGTTTTCTTGACAATCGTATTGTCTCAAAACATTAGTTTCTTTGTGTCAAACGAGTTTGTTTGAAAACTTGTTATATCACTTGTTTCATACGAATGATATTTATAGGCAAGGTGAACACTCGACCCGTGTCGACCGACACAACATTTGTGTCGATCGACACAAGTTAGTGGTGACCTAATTTCTGCTCTGATACAACTTTTGTGTCGATCGACACTGCTATAAGAAACGCGTATAACAATTATACATTGGATCATTCCGATAATGATCAACATGTATCAACTTCCAGTTCGCTTAGGTGTGTGACCCTGTAGGATCATCTAATACTAGTAATGAGTTCTAAACTCATAGATCATAAGTGGCTTCTAGCAAAGCATTATGATCGTCTAGTATCAAATGATTGTCTTATCTCGACAATACGACTCTTGCTAGAGTGAGTACAAGGAATGATTTAAGGACATTCCCAACATTCAGAATGTCCCAAGGTCGTGCAATTACCTCCCCAAGCTCTCAAGATACAAGCCACCAGATTTTCATTCTTGGACATATTTACTCATCAATTCTCTAACAGCTCTTTTCTTTTAATTCTGCTGATTTTCCTCTTATTTCTGGTCATTAGACAGTTGGTAGTCCAGACTATAAAGTCCCATTGTCATTCTCATTTGTAAGACACCTTTCAATCAATAAAAATACAGAGAAATTGTTTTTCTTTCAAAGAGAGTGTCTTTGAGATTGTTCTTGTTCTTTAGGATTCAAATTGAGTGATTCATTTGATTCTATTGAATTCCCAGATTAGTTTGTTTGAGTGATTCAAAGAAACTACTTCTGCCAAGGATTGAGAGAGTCAATCAACCCATTAAGCAAGTGAGTTGTTCACCAACAGATTCCATCCACACCATTCCATTCCATTCTGAACAAGTGAGAGACCTTCAAAGCCAACACCTTTTCTTCCATCTCCCACCATCCTAGTCTCTGATTTGGGGCTACATCACATATGCTCTAGAAGCCATGGCTGAAACCTAAAACCCACTAGTAAAAAGGATAATTCTTGTTGAAGGAATACAAAAACCCAGCATTGACATAGCGCTAAAAGTACTAACAGTCAACGACATAAGACCCAATTACTACCTAGAAGCCGCTCAGTCAAAACCCCTGTCGGGAAAAACTTACATATCTCCTCTAGATGATGAGTTTGTTCCCCCTAAGCAGGAACTTACCGTCGAGGAGGAACCACCGGACCCCCTCTCGGCAGATCAGCTCGAGTTGAGACCTTAATGGAGAGTACCCATCATTGAGTACATCCATAATGGAGTTGAACCTAATGAAAATGGGAAGCTCGCAAAATCAAAGGTAAAAGTGCAAAATTTTTTATAATACAAAACAAATTATACAAGCAGCCATGCCTAGTTTACGCTCACGGAAAGCAGATCGCAACTTTATTAAGAGAAACACACTAAGGAACCACCGAAAACCACTCAGGAGACGAGCACAAGCTGTAAAAATCAAAAGACAAGACTATTTCTGGCCCAATATGGTTGCGGACTGTGAATCTTACTCAGCTAAGGGGGATAATGCTAACGGCATGCACCTATAATCCACCATCCAGCTGAAAAGGTATCTTCAATATCATCTGCCTCTCAATTCATGAGATGTTTTATGAACGTTTTCGGACCACTCGTGCCATCTGGTAGGAAGAGACATCGTTACTTGCTAATCCTAACAAATTATTTAACAAAATGGATATATGCATAGTCCTATATAATAACTGAATTCCAAACACAAAATTTCATTTAGAAAAATATCGTATGTCGCCACGGTCTCCCATATGAGATCGTAATAGACAACAAAACTAATCTTACTTCGAAAAGGTTCGGAGATTTCTTGGAAACATACAAAATTTTCTTGACCACCTCAACCCCGAGATATTCTCAACGAAACGGTCAAGCCGAAGCAGCAAATATGTATGTCCTTGAAAACCTCAATAAAACCTGGATGCTAAGAAACAAAGAAGGAGTGAAGAGCTCCCCCGAGTACCGACTATTGGGAAACTGAAGAAGCAAAGGCTAAAAGTAAGACCTATGCCATTTGTCGTATGTCTGACCGTGGAGGTCTCGGTCATCACGTCCATTTCTCAGTGCCCAAATTGTACCTAGAAATCAGGCTTGAAATGGCAAGTAACCTTTATTATATATTTGTTGATCGGAAGCATTGCAACAAAAAAATTTGTAATAATCCTTGTTTGAGGTATAACACTGCAGGAAGAGGAATATGGAAGACATGTTCATATTGGTGAGGTATTCGTCAGGACACATACAAAGGAAGACGATATGTTTGTTGATTGGAAGGCAGAGGATATCGCTGCAACTTTCGAAAATATCGTAGACGATAAGCTGTTAGATCTCAATATAGAGACTACAGAAGTTTTGAACGGTGCTGATTCAAGACATCGGGAACTCCCACTAGATGAATATGAGCACATCTTCCTTGAGGTAAAGTAATATTTTTTACAATTCACATTTATAAAGTCAGGTCATGTTCTTTATTTAATTGTGTTTCGCGGATGTCTTTAATTATAACTGGTCATTGTGATGTATAGACGAGGAAATACTTACGGAGTTGGAAGCCTGAAAGTGTTGGAATCCCTAGGATCCAGGGTCTAGTTAACTGAATCATGGATCTGATCTCGTGTTTACCTGGAGATTGGCAGCGGAAGAAGGTCAGATAAACGAGATCTCTAGAGCGCTTCAGATGATGCGCCTCTACTGCAGTCCACACGTACACAAACTAGAATCCGCCGGGATGCTAGTGCCGGGAATCGGATCTCTCAGGGATTTCTGTGTTTCGAGAAGTGGCCGCAACTGTTCTATCAAGAACTCATCTATTGAAACTCGGGCCTTTCATTAGAATATAAAGGCCTCGGGTCGACCTGATTACCCAGTAAACAAACCGGGTGAAATTAAGTCATGACCCGAAATATCAGTTTTGGAATCGACTCTGTGTCGATCGACACACCTAGTGTGTCGATCGACACAATTCTCAAAACTCGAATTCAATGTGTATCCATTACACATTGTCCAGACCATTTACCAATGATAAATCCCATACAAAGCGTATCCAGCTTGCTTAGGTGTGTGACCCTGTAGGTCCACATAATACTAGTAATGAGTTACCACTCATAAGTCATAAGCGGTTTCTAGCAAAACATTATGATCACCTAGTATTACATGGATTGTTCGATCTCGACAATACAACTATCTTTAGAGTAAGTACAATGTGATTTCAGGACCCAATCCCAACAATCTCCCACTTGTACTGGAATCACCTATTCCTATATTCCCTTCGTCTCTATATCTCGATATGGCATAAGGCAAGAGACTGTGTCATCCTTATTATAGCCAATATCTTGTTCATCGAACTCCTGATCTATACTGATATAACAAACGACTGACAATCACCTCGTTTGAGCACGGCCATGCATTTTTTCAGTATCAAATCTTCGATGGGCCCTGAGATATTTATCTCCTGTTATATAGGAGGGACAAATCCCATCTTGTTTCATCCCTGTTTCTACACACACTTCGTGATACGCCTAAACAATGCCTTTATAGCCGCCAGTTACGGAACGACGTTTGACAAGGTCAAAACGTACCAATTCATATGCTAGAAAGCATGATTAACTCAGGTCTAAGGACTATACTCTATAGTCGTAATGAGAACCTCCCATGACACTGATATAACTATCCTGTGGATTCTCATTAGCGGGTCATGTTCGATCATATGTTCACCAACATATATATATGTGATTGACTGCGATAATCATATCATTGACTCCATGAAACTTAGTCCAACAATCACCTCACATGCTAGTCTTAACGGTTGTTAATGTCCCACTTTAACAACCTACGACCAGGGACAAACATAATTTTATGTCATCTTTCTCTTATAGGGTTTCATGATCAAGTCCTCAACTTGATGACCTATAAAATGAACATAAAGTACTTTGGGACCATTATTTAATTAATCAATAATCAAATAATGCTGATGTCAGTTTTTCATAAACATGACTACATCATGTCTATCTGAACATCATAACTAACATAACTCCCACTAGAATCTAGACCACGTTTTCAGATATCTAGTACCCACAGCAACAGCATGAAACTCATGCTTGGGTAGTGAGAGATGCTGCGGTGTTCTTGCTTGGAACCATTCCAACAAACCACACCGCTATTCTTTAATAAGCACTATTCTACGGTCTACTGCTTGGAGACCTTTCCAACAGATAGCGCCGCTACACAGACAAAGGGACATAACCAGGTGGGAACCGGGAATCATCTTTGTCCGTCTAACTACTCTTAACAGAATCGTCATTTCCTCAGTTGTATAAGAACCTATCCTTAGTGTTTCTCAAACACTTGGGGATATTCCTTACAACTGTCCAGTGACTATTACCGGAACATATTGGTATCTCCTCGTCATGCTTTATGCGTAAACTGCATCTATACGAGCGCAAAATATGGCATTCATTATGGATTCTATTGCTGAAGCATAAGGAATCACACTCATAGATACTAGCTCAGCCAGTGTCCAAGACACTTCATCTTGCTAAGATTATTGCCATAAGACCTTTGGTATGAAGCTGTTCTTGGAATCATGCATATTGGAACTGTTCAGTACCTTATAGTCATAAGGATTCTGACACGATCCAATTACCTCTTCTGATCCATCTCAATGGATCCATATTCCCAGAACTTTCGCGGCTTCTCCCACGTCTTTTGTTGAATTTGACTTCCGACCCAAACCTTGACTAGACTTCAGCGTCGGAACGTCGTTTATGAGATTAAGTATGTTATAAACATACAGTTTTGAGAATTGCAACTACGCTCCCACTTATTTACTTGTAAACGCACAGTTTTTATTCGTTCCTGATCGAGTCAAAGCCTTTGACCGTTTTAACAGAACATAGATTCCAACTCCAAGATGTTTGCTTCAATCTATAAATAGATTGGTGAAGCTAACATGCATACCTAGCAAATTTTCGGAGTTAGGGCTCACCATCGCTTCCTTGAATTTCGCATGCTCGTCACTTTTCAATGATCATCAGATCACGGCAATCAGTCATGAGGAATCACCTTCGGTTTAGTGACGGATCCATCAGGATCAGCGAAATTCTGCCTCCACAGGTGTGGATCCTTACAGCACTCTGTAGATCCATCCGCTGCTCTTCCTCAACAGGTTGAACAGCCTCATGTGTTTCTCGAATTTCTTCGAGCTGTACTTTTACTCCCACTGTTCTTCTTGAAAAACAGAATTCCGAACTATAAAACTTTGTTCTCGGATTGGTTGCAAAAGTACCAGGCCTCGGTTTCCCTAGGACAACCGGCGAAGCAACCCTTATCAGATTTGGGTTCAAGTTTGTTTGTTGACAACTGCCTTACACAAACCTTGCAATCTCAATTAATCAGAAAAGATACTTGGAAATCACCCTGTCCACATCCAATGTGGTGTCTTTCTACTGATTTTGATAGAAAACTATTTGGCGTAAACATATTCATTTAGAGCGTATTTTAAAAGGATAATGGAAGATTCATGTGACTCATCATTAATCGGAGCATATCCAATAAGATCCGATTCATTCTCTCAGAAACACCAATTAGGCTTTCCAGGAGAAAAGAGCTGTGATATGACTTCATACTCACTCAGATGATCACTCAATTCTTGACTTAAGCATTTTCCTCCGCGATCTAATCGAGGATCTCAATACTTCTGTCAAATCGGTTCTATACTTCATTTTTGGAACTCCTCAAAAGATTCCTACTCGTGTCTCATCAAAAGAACACAGCCATACTTACTGATGCCATCAATAAGTTAAAGAAGTACTGAAGATTTCCTTTGGCATTAATGCTCATCGGGCCACATACATCAGTATGTGTAAGGCTCAATAAGCCTCTGGCCCTTTTCTTTAGCTATGCTAAAGAAGCCTCAGTCATTTGGCCCAGCAAGCAGAATTCATGTCTCAAATGATTTACAATCAAATGAGCCTGAAAGCCCATAACTATGGAACTTCTGAATTTGCTTCACTTTTATGTGGCCAAGACGACTATGCCAAGGAAAATCAGGTTCGAGTCATCATACTCAAACTTTTAGTATTTAAGTTATTTTCAAACTCATGTTGGTTTAAGGTACAAAACCCATTCTAAACGGGGTGCTACCATAGAATATTTCATTAAGATCAAAAGAGCAAAACTTGTCTTTTATCAGAATGAAAAACATCCAAATTCTTACAAGAAATTGAAAGACATCTCTGCATAAAGCAGGTACATAGTAGCAATTACTTAATTCAAAAACCAAGCTTGAAAGGCTCCTACAAGTGGAGAATCTCTACGGCTTATGTAGCAACCATTGCTCCATGCCAGACACGCAGTTCCACTTGTCCTTTCCTCAACGTTCTACTGTTGCTTAGGCCCTGCATATTTCCAAAATATCAGTACCACAACTAGTATCTAATACATACGTAGAACTTGAAGTAATAACACAATACCTGAAGAAGAAGTACCATACATCTCTTTCATCTCTTGTGAATCTTCCAAGAATTTAATGCAATCTCTCTTCCAATGCCCTGATTCATCACAGTAGAAGCATTTTCTAACACCAGATGGGCCGGACTTGGGCTTATAAGATGACACAGGCTTATCTTGATTCCAAATCTGGACAGCCCTGACTCTACCCTTGTCAACACAATATTTCTTAAATCTTTTACCCTTTATGATGTCTTGCTCTGCTGTTTTGATCATACCATGCAGCTCAGTCAACGTCTTCGTCAAGTTATTCTTGATATAGCTTTTGACAAACTTATCATAACTAGACGGCAGTGACTGCAGAATGATGTCAGTAGCCAACTCTAAGCTGACAGGACATTCCAGTTTCCCCAGGTTATCAATGTAACCCATCATTTTAATGACATGAGGATTCACTGGAGCATCCTCTGGTAGCTTGCACCCAGTGAGAGACTTCACCATCTGGAATCTCTCAACTCGTGCCAGATCCTGAAACTTCAGTTTCAGGCTGGTGATCATCTCTATTGGCGACTCCATGTTCTCGCATTGACTCTTTAAGTCAGATACCATGGTAGCCAACATCAGACCACGCACATCTACCACATCAATATAATGCTTATTCCAAGCATCATATGCTGCATTCGAGCGATTGGTCCCAAGCCTTTCTGGAAGAGCTTTCTCAAGAACATAGTCCTTGCTCTCCTGCTTGAGGATTAATCTCAAAATGCGATACCAATCCAGGAAATTAGATCCATTTAACTTGTCCTTCTCAAGGACGAATCGTAACGAGAAGGTAGTTAAAGACATAGGCTGAAAATTTCAATCAAAGAAAATTTTAGTTATGATTTCAGGAAATGAGGAATCTTATCCAATACGAAAACTCGCATTATATTCAAACAATGTTTCCTCTATGAATATAATAATCCAAGATCCATACATCACTAAAATCTAAGTGGACGACTCGTCATCACCCAGAGTTTAGTAATCTAGGTAAGCAAACCATTGCTAATTGTACCCAGTACAACTCTTGGTCGCAGATAAGACAATCTATGTCTCATCTACTCTGGCGTCTCTGGGCCCAGAACTTCTGATAGCCCAGTCAAGTAAAACCAATCTCCTCCGTCTTGTGATCACTAATAGTTGCACTGCAAATCTATCAATGATTACCTGCATTACTCATGTTGCTGTGGATACCAAGGATTCCAAGGATATCCAACAACAACACGAGTCTTGACAGTAGACAAGATTGGGCAAGACATCAAGATCACTTGATATTTAGTTGAGGAAACGGAACATTTAAAAGGTTAGTAATTCAATCCCTTAGGTTATGTAATAGTTGATGTCAAGCACTGCAAGACAATCAACACTACTACCTGCCTTACTCATGTAATTGTGGATACCAAGCTCTTGGCAAGACTATCACAACAACTAAATGAATCTTGCCAGTTGACCTTATTGAAACTAAGCTTTGATCCAACACACATTCAATGTGTATCAGATAGGTTTAGAACATTTTACTTCTAATTTTCATTAAGTTTTAATCGTTCTAATTTTTTTTTTGTGGGTTATGTCATTTGGTTCGGTTTCTTAATCATTTGGTTCAAAACAAAGCGATTACGGTTCGCATCCAACCTTAACAAAACCCGATAACCGGTCAATCCAATTGAGCCAGTAAAGGACCAACTGAACCGGTTCTATCAGTATCACGATAACCGGTCCAATCCAATTGAACCGACTTATCCAATCAAACTGGTCTTAACCAATCAAATTGGTTTATACTAATCGAGATAACAAGTTCAATTCAATTGAACCAATTCATCCAATTTAAACCGATCTGATCTACCTTAACCAAGCATGATAACCAGTTCAATCCAACTGAACCGATTAACCAATCGCAAGGCCTGTGTCGACCGACACTAAACCTGTGTCGATCGATACAGTAAGGTATCAGTGAATTTTAATCGAATTAAACCGATATAACCATGCGAGATAACCGGTTCAATCCAATTGAACCGATCTATCCTTTCGCACAGCCTGTGTCGATCGATGCACCCAGTGTGTCGATCGATACAATGCGATTTCTAAATCGAAACCCAATGTTTTAATAGGCGAATTCGCGGTGCATCGACCGACACAAACTTGTGTCGATCGACGCTATGCGAAAACACAAATTCTTTTGCATTTTCGCGCTGCATCGACCGACACACCCAGTGCATCGATCGATGCTATGCGAAAACCCTAACATAGTTTTTGCCGTTTTCGCAGTGTGTCGACCGACACAAACTTTTGTCGATCGACACAGTGCGAAAACACAGTTCTTCGTTTTCGATGCAAACAAATCAGAGATTCTTTTATCAGAACGAAACCTAGCTAGCATCAATTCAATCAAATACCATTTTAATCGAATTCTAGGCTACATATTCAATGGATTAAACCTTATGGCTCTGATACCACTGTTGGAATCCCTAGGATCCAGGGTCTAGTTAATTGAATCATGGATCTGATCTCGTGTTTACTTGGAGATTGGCAGCGGAAGATGGTCAGATAAACGAGATCTCTAGAGCGCTTCAGATGGTGCGCCTCTACTGCAGTCCACACGCACACAAACTGGAATCCGCCGGGATGCTAGTGCCGGGAATCGGATCTCTCAGGGATTTCTGTGTTTCGATAAGTGGCCGCAACTAATCTATCAAGAACTCATCTATTGAAACTCGAGCCTTTCGTTAGAATATAAAGTCCTCGGGTCGACCTGATTACCCAGTAAACAAACCGGGTGAAATTAAGTCATGACCCGAAATATCAGTTTCGGAATCGACACACTTCTCAAAACTCGAATTCAATGTGTATCCAATACACATTGACCAGACAATTTACCAATGATCAATCCCATACAAAGCGTATCCAGCTTGCTTAGGTGTGTGACCCTGTAAGTCCACATAATACTAGTACTGAGTTACCACTCATAAGTCATAAGTGGTTTCTAGCAAAACATTATGATCACCTAGTATTACATGGATTGTCCGATCTCGACAATACAACTATCTTTAGAGTAAGTACAATGTGATTTCAGGACACAATCCCAACAGAAAGAGTCTCTTTCGAGGGGCAAGCGTAAGCAGCCGGGGGACTCTTCAGGGTTTTTGGCCATACCAGAGAAATTGAAGGAAGCTCAACGTAAAATCGAAAAGCAGGATGCCCGTGAAGCAGATCACGCCCGAGTTGCCAATGAGCAGAAGGAAAAGATCGAGTGACTTTCCTTTGTAGAAAAGTATTTGCGGGAAACTGATCCGCTTTTTCTTGACTTCCTTCGGACTCATAGGCCAGCAGCTAACACAGACGGTCGTCCCCCAACAAGAACAACTTAACTCCATCTGCTGCATATGTTACTTGTAGCTCTTCTTACCGACCTTCATTTTTGGTGTATGATTTCGAAACTCCTTAATATTGGAGGTTGCACATGTAGATAATCGTTTGTGTATGTATGCAACACAAAACTAACAAGGTTATCAATATTTTCTTCAAGCAATTATCTTATACATTGCTTATATCATTCAAATTGAAGTATCACCAATTACTAAATCGTAAATTTGAAAAATGGAACAACACCAAATTCTTATTTTCACGCAAATTTAACAACCGTCAATTAATTGTATATGGATGTCCCGCGTAGTCGCTGCATAGTCGTTAGTATAGCCTTAAACACTCGTAAAAGTGTCACTGATGAGTCACGAAAACGTCACCATAGTCTACGACTAAATCGTGACTTTACTAGTCAGTCACATAACAGTCGCCACATAGTGACAAGATCACTACCATAATCGTATGTGGATGTTCAGATTAGTCGCGGGAGAGTAGTTAAAATGGTCGTTACCTAGTCGCTCCATAGTGGCTAATATTTACGACTACTTTATGACTTGCAGTCGTATTTTAATCACCCAGTGGTCACCTCATTTAACGACCATTTGATGACAACATTTCTCCGACCGTATCTGGACACCCTTTAAAGTCGCACAATTATCGATATCGTAGTCGCAGATTAGTCTCTATATCTCCCGACGACGCTACTTCTATTTTACGATTACCTATGTTGGTTTTATAAATATTTGTAACTCGCCGGCTAATAATACGACTACAAGATATAGCGACTATGGATTGACGACTACCAAATTTAATCGTATGTTTGTCGTAAATCCCCGATTAACGACTATTCTGCGATTAAAAGTGCAGTCCTAAAAACGTTGTTTTCTTGTAGTGAGGGTTCTGTTGTGGCTCAATATAACAACGAAGAGACTGAGACCTTTGCCAACAATTACTTCCCTTCACAAGTATTCACAAAGAGCCGACTCCCAGCTAGAAACGATGATAGGGGAGAGAGGCAAAATTTATCCGTCAATGTTTCCCAGCATTTTTAACAAGTTGGGCGGTTAAGCGGAAAATCAGGAACCCGACACCTAAAAACCTTAGAGCATGCGCATCTGCACAAGTATATTCTAACCAACTGCGACAAATTATTTCAGTATGAGAGGTATATAACTCAGTTTGTGTTTGTTATTGCACTTGGCGAATAAGTATCATAACAGTTGTTATAATGAGATATTTTTCACCTTTTGTAGGTTATTCATGGAATCTCTCCAATATCATCATCCAGAATTGACCGAGAACAAGCGTGAAGATCGGAAACAAAGACACTCATGCGCTTGGTTAAAGTGACATGAAAGATTTTGATTTTGAAATCTTACTAAACCTCAAGAATTGAAATTGGGTAATTTTATTAACTCCATCTTGTTATATTTTAAGGTTGAAAATGAACTTAAATACGGTCGCACACCCGATGATTGGTTAATAGATATAGTCAACGGCCTCCAATACAACACAAAGTCTTGTCCAAGATATTGCACTAGGGGGTACACGTTTAAGGTGCATATATAAGGCTGTTAAAGGACAACCCCCGATCATGGTGTTTCATCTGCATCCGGTGAAGTTGTGTACTATGGGATTCGAAAAGAAATACTAGAAGTAAAGCACGTAGGGAAGCTTGTCATGAGATGTGTCGTCTTTCAGTGTGATTGGTATAACCCGATTGTTGGGCAAGGTGTAACGATCGATGAGTTTGGTGTGACTTTTATTCATTCGGGTAAGAAGCTTCGACAATATGATCCGTTCATTATTGCTTCACAAGCAGATCATGGTAGTTATCGACTTTATGTCTTTATTAATGAATGTTAAACCTGAATTTATTCTAACACCATATAAACACTTAATCTATTTCATGCAGGTCTGTTACATTCCTTATTCTCAGAAAACATACAAGAACGATCCATGGATCACAGTTACGAAAATAAACCCACAAGGAAGAGTCTACGGAGCTGAAGAACAAGAGCCGTTGCAAGAAAGCGGAAGTGGTTATATACCTCTTGTAGAAGAATCCATTGAAGTTAATCTAGTCTTTGATTTTAGTCACTTTGAGAATGTCGTTCTTCATTCAGATTCAGAAGAAGAGAGGGGAGAATTCGACGATGACACCGATTCAATTTCAACCGACTACGACTCAGAAGGCGATGGAGATTAGATATAAAATTATATAATTTCATTTATTTCATATTTATAACAAGTTTTTTTAGTTTTTCCAAAACATTTTTTTAATAATGTGAAAACTATAGCATTATCTACAAATAATTGTTGGAAGAACAGTAACGTAAGACTTAGCTATCTAGGTTTGTATCCTAAACTTGAAACTTTCTGACCCGCGTTCGATTACCAAGGGGGTAAAAAAAAATTTAAACATTTTATAACTACTGACCGAAACCCGACGAAAAAAACGGTGCAATTACCGACGGCAATCCGACGGATGAATATAAACAGTCAAATATCTATCAGGAAATTCTGACGGTTTACCGATTTATTAGGGTTTGGGGTATCATAAATGTCTACGGATCATTGATAAAATTCCGAGGAAGTAATAGAAGGATCTTTTGTATTAGATATCTTCTATTACAATATCCAATGACATGTTTTTACTCTTTAAGTAAAATCAAGCTTGTTAGACCAAAACACATCTTAGCATACAATGGTGTTTTAGAATAGTCTGTAATGATAGTCATTTGATTTTCCATTTATCAATTTTCTGCAATCAATTAAAAAGGATATTACAAATTGACTAAGCTTAATGTATCATGCAAATGCAGAACACACTGACGGATTTCTGAAGACTACACATAAACCGTCGGTATTCCATCGGTATGGACGAGTCAAACGCTCATTAACTGCCATTAGTTGCTGTTTGTTCCAAAAACGTTTCAGGAACGGTATTTTTGAAAACCGTCGGTATTTTTGTTGAAATTTTTATTTATAACCAGATGTACGGTTTCCATGTTTTTACCATCTTCAAATATTCTCTAAAAAATTTCAGTTACGTATAGTATGGACACTCACTTGTGCTCTACCTTCTCTATTCGATTTCCCTCAATCTCAGCCGTGAAACGCGAAATCGACCGTCACCACCTTTATCATCATGTAAGTTTGCTTTTTAACCGATTAATTTTCGTATAAAACGATTTTTTATATGGTTAGATTATTGGAAAATTTTTCATGTGTTGTTTCAGAAATAGTTTTAGGTAGTATATGGTGAATTTAGTGATTTAGGATGTTATATTAGTGTTTTCATATATGGGAATTTTTTTAAAAAATGTTTTTTTTTGTTTTCGTTTAAAACGATTTTGCAAACGTTTTAAAACGTTATCACCGATTAAAAACATTCTAAAAACGTTTTGTATTTGTTTTGTGTTTATAAAAATTTTCTTATACTAGTATTGAATTTTTAAAACGTTTTTGATTAGTAAAACATTTTAAAAATGTTTTCATAATTTTACTTTATTCTAGTCAAAAATATTTAATATATCATATATATGTTTTCCTATGATATTAGTAATTTAATTAAATTAATTTCTGATTTTAACTTAGTAATATATTTTATAAAATATTTATAATAATAATTTATAATAATTTTATGAAATTATTTTAAATTTTAATTGTTTGTAAAATTTTGTAATTTTTTATAGAATTTTTATTTTTGTCTTCGTTTATTGTTTGTATGGACAATTTTGGATGAGATACCACCGGTTCAACAACCAGAATCGAGACCGGTATGATGGTCTCGCTCGACTCAGCATATATACACACAGCCGGGATCGTCTTTGGTGAACCAGTCTCATCTTTGGCAGGAGCCTCATAGTGGGAGCCATTCAATTCCTCATGTGCCGGAGACACAGCATGTTCCGTAGTCTATTGCGGATGAGATATCGGCGTTGGTCGACCAACCGTGACAAGAGATGCTCAAACGTCTAGATCCCAACTACGAGACCATCCCGAGAACTTATTGGTAGGTCTTCTAACTTCTATATTCTGAAATTGAACTTATTTATTATACACACTTTTAACATATAATTTTTTCCCTTATCAGGTTTCCGTTGACTAAATCGAAAATCATAACGAGAATCTTGGGGATGCTTTACAACATGCTCCAAATCGGATACCCGACATACATGCATATGCCTTTATCCAATAGGCATAATAGGTTCCGCCAGTTCGTGGTACGTATCACTTTCGTTAACTTTGGTATATATTTCATATTATTATTTTATTCATTGTTAATAACAAATGTTAATTTTATTTTGAAGCAAGAGTATACCTTGAATAGAAAGTATACTGTTCAAGTGGAAAAGGAGTTTCACTTGAAGGCAAAATCACATTACTCGAACGTCATCAACTAGTGGAAACAGAGGTGGGTGGTGAATGAGGTCCAGAAGGGAGTGAACGACGAGGTGTGGAGGGGGATGATCCGTCATTGGTCGAAGCCTGCAACAACATCAACTTCTTCGATGAACTCCCAAAACCTTAGAAGTCAAAAAAACGGTGTCGGGATGACGACTCATAAGGCGGGAGAAAAGAGCACCACATAACGGAAAATTGAGTTTGTAAGTTTCTTACTTATATTTTTCCGTAATTTAATACTTTTTTCTAATCAATATTTTTTTTTAGGCAGGAACGGCGAGAAGGATGAGATCCGACACATATTGAGCTTGTCTAGGGCGGCCATAAAAACAAGACTACCGGCGAGATCCAGGTTCTGATCGCTCAGAGAATTGTTGAGTCGATGAAGAGGCGGGTGGATGAGGTGGTTTCCCAATCCGAGGAAGTTGGCACAAAGGATAAGCTATCACCAGAAAAGATCAACGAAATCTTTCTCGAGGTAAGATTTTTTTGCTAATTAAAATATGTTATAAGTCTTAAATTACTAGATTTCAAACTATTACCAATAAAAAACATTGCATGAAACAGAATGGAGAAGAGGCCATGTTTTTGGTTTGGGAAACTTGGCGGACAATGTCTCCACACCCTATTCCCGCTTTCGTCCAGAAACCCAAAATTCGCCAAAGCCTTGAGAGAGAAAGACGAAAAAATCAAAGTGTTGAAGGCCAATCAGCTACATATTGAAGCCCAGATTGCAGAGGAAAAGCCAGAAACAGCGCAGCAGTTAAAGGCAATGAATGATCGGTTACTGTAATACATCCACCACGACCATCTTCCAAAAGGAGTGGGAGCGGCACCGGGGGCGAGGACGGGACGGGTTCGGGATCCGCAGCCCATCCCCCTCACATGTAAAATAAATCATTTTTTATAAATAACTATAAATTTTCAAATTTTATAATAAATTACATTTTTACTACACTTGCTCATCCCTCGGTAATCCGTCGGTTTACGCTCGTTGGTAAACTTCTGTCGGAAAAATCATCGGTATTAGCCGTCAATAATCCGTTGATTTAATTCCCTAAGTAAACCGTCGGTAATTATCCTTGGGAAACCCTTGGAAAACTGTCAGTTTAATTCCATCGGAAAACTGTCGGTTTTACCCATCAGTAATCCATTGGTAAACCATCAATTATCTCTATCGGAATATCATCGGAAGCCCGTCGGTTATATTTCCGCCGATTATTCGTCGATAATCTGTCGTTTTTTATACCATCGATAATCCATCGGTAATTACCGACGAAAAACCGAAGGATAATTTTTTCCGATGAAATAGAACCTACAGATTTTTTTGTTGGAAAACCGTCTGGAAGGACCGTTTCCGACAGATAATATGTCAGTTTATTCCGTCTGTAATTGTGTTTTTTATTGTAGTGACCGCGTTATCACTCGCATACGGAAGGAAAATGGTAGTCCCCGCCGAGCTACATGTTCAAGTACTCCGGAGGATGCAACATTTAAATCGATTCCAAAATTATCAGCAGGCCGCATCTCGTTACTACAACTCATAAGTCAGACCGAGGAGATTCAACGTAGGAGACTACGGCCTAAAAAATTCTATCAACATATTAATGAGCTTGGTACTAGGAAACTAGGGACCAAACTGGAAGGACCCTACCTAGTCACAGAAGTAGTTCGGAGGGAGTATACATGCTCAAGAACATCCTAAGCGACAAACCAGAAATACAAAAAACAGGATGCCATAAATCTTAAGAGGTAGTACCAGTAAGTGCTTCTATCAAAACCGAAGTGCGTCTAGGCCTTATCTTATGATAGGATACGTAGGCAGCTCGCCCCTTGATTGCAGCCTCCACCTTATTTTACTTCGTTTATTTTATCTCATCAGTCTCAACAACGGTAAAACCACTATTGTACAAAACCTGATCTAATAAAGTTAACCATTTTGCAATAATGTATCTTATTCGCACTTTTGTTATTCTAAACATCCGATCTTGGTCTCAAAATGACAAAATAAACAATCTATTAAAAGGAAAAAAGAAAAACAAGGAACTCTGGCCACAAGCTTTAATCAGAAACAAACACTCAACAGCAGAACCTCGAAGACACGTCATGAGATCAGCTGTCCACCACACAAGAGCTCACAACGCCTTTTTTACGCGTAACTCGACTAAGTCAAAACATTCCTTTAAGGAATTTCAGTCATACTTGAAATGTCGCGAGATGAGCTCTCAAAAACACAACAACAATCCAACCTAAACAACAACCAACACATCACACAAGGGGTTTTAAACCTTTAAGGAGACTGCCCTACAACAAATCAAACATCTCCTAAGCCGAATGGCATATAATCGGAACCCTAAGTCTATGTAACTTTAATCCTTATGAGCTCACTGATTCACTATCCAAGCTCAAAAACTCACATAAGGCAACTCGAAAATAGAAAACTTAGACCAAATGCAACAATAAAAATATTCACGGAAAGAGATTAAAGGATAAAGGCCCTCCCGAGAACTTAACAATACAAGCAGAACAAGAATAAAAAGGTTGGAAAAAGCCCTCATGCACCTTTCCCCTCTCTTAAACATCAGTCTTAAAATCGACCCATCACGGATCGGTCCTGCTCTCAGCCATTTCGTCTTAGATCTGGGGGTAGGGATGTTAATATGGGTTTTTGTTAAATGGGTTTTTATTGGGTATGTGTTAAATTAAATGCCCATTTAAACCCATTTATCAGATATTTTTAAATGGGTTTAAATGGGGTAACCCATTTAATCCCATTTACTAATAGGGTTTTCATGTTAAATAAATGGGTACCCTATTAACCCATTTATATTTTACTACACTATCAAATAACTAATATTTAAATTAATATTAAATAATAAAAATAGTTTTATTAGTTTCTTTAACTAAAAACTGCAAATAATTGGACATAAAGTTAATTTTTCAGAAAAATTCGGAATCTATTTATGATAAAAACAATGCGGATATTTTTGGCGGGAAAATGGAAAACGCGGAATCGTATTTTTGGCGCAAAAACGCGGAATCATATTTTTTTGCCGGAAAACGCGGAATCGAGTTTTGGCGGAAAAATGCGGAATAGCGTACGCGGAATAACGTTTGGCGGAAAAACGCGGAATAACATTTTTGACGGAAAAACAAGGAATCACATTTTCGGCGGAAAAATGCGGAATCGCGTTTTTGGCGGGAAAAGGTGAAATCGCATTTTTTGGCGAGAAATCACATTTTGACGGGAAAACACGTTTTGGCGGGAAAATGCGAATTCGAGTTTTTGGCGGGAAAACGCTTTTTGGCGGGAAAATGCGGAATCGAGTTTTTGGCGGGAAAACGCGTTTTGGCGGAAAAATGCGGAATCGCGTTTTTGGCGGCAAAACGAGATTCCATGTTTTTGGCGGGAAAACCTAATTCCGCGTTTTTGGCGGGAAAATATAATTCCGCATTTTTGGCGGGAAAACGCGTTTTGGCGGAAAAATGCGGAATCACGTTTTTGGCGGAAAAACGAGATTCTACTTTTTTGGCGGGAAAAACTAATTCAGCGTTTTTGGCGGGAAAATATAATTCCGCGTTTTTGGCGGGAAAACCCAACTCCGTGTTTTTGGGGGGAAAACTAAATTCCGTGTTTTTGGCGAAAAAACCCAATTCTGCGTTTTTGTCGAGAAAACCCAACTCCGTGTTTTTGGCGGGAAAACCCAATTCCGTGTTTTTAGCGGGAAAATATAATTCCGCTTTTTCTGCGAAAAAAACCCAATTTCGTGTTTTTGGGGGGAAAACCCAATTCCGTGTTTTTGGCGAAAAAACCTAATTCCGCATTTTTGGCGAAAAAACCCAATTTCGCGTTTTTGGCGGGAAAACCCAATTCCGTGTTTTTGGCGAAAAACCCAATTCTGCGTTTTTGGCGGAAAAACTCAATTCCGCGTTTTTGCCGGGAAAACTCAATTCCGCGTTTTTGATGAAAAATATTAGAATCACGTTTTTGGCGAAAATTTTTGAATCGTATTTTTGCTAAAATACATTTTCTGAATATTATTAAATTTACTTATTCATAAAATGTAGTTAATTATACAAAGTAAAAAATTAGATATTAATTGTTCATGTTGATATATTAATATTAAAATAAAATTCATATAACTTAAATGGGTTAAATGGGTTTTAATGGGTAAGTGTAAAATTAATAGGTCTAAATGGGTAAACCCTATTAGACCTTTAAACTAAATGGGTCTTAAAGGGTTTAGGGACTAAATGGGTTTGGGTTTAAATGGGGTGGGTCTAAATGGGGTGGGTTTACCCATATTAACATCCCTATCTGGGGGAGTCAGCGCCTGTCAACCTAAAGATCTGGGGTCCGCGACGCCGTAAGAAGCTTCTTACCGAGCATTTTCCCCTTCTCGATCGCTAAATCTGGCCCGCCTTCAAGATCGTCGATTATCTCCAGTTTGGCCTAGACTTCATAAATCTTGATCAGGGCATTGACACCTTCATCTTCAAGTCCCACAAGTCTTGAAAAAATCCCTACACATCTCGGTATTGAGACTGAAGCTCGGTAGGAGCATCCTTAAATGCCTCCTTTACGGCCATGTCGCGACTAGCTCGCAAACATTTTCTCTTTTCAGTAAGCTCAAGGTTGTCAGACATGAACATGTCGCGATCAGTTGCCAAAGACTTGAGTTTGTCTCCGATCTCCTACAACATTGCTTGTGTCCTCGCCAGCTCAGCCCTCTTTTCAGAAAGACTCCTTTCCGCCACATATGTGCAAGATGCCTAGTCGGCTAGTTCGGCCTTCATCTGTTCGATAAAATACTCCATCTCTTTGACCACATCCACATTAGACACCTAGCTCAGTCGGACCAACGCAGTGTAACAAATTTTTTTATCCTCGATTGCCTACAAAAAGAAAACAAACCGTCAGCACGACATATGACCATCTAAACACGGACACAATTAACAAGGAATTTTTTTTTTGGAAACTTACCCTTCCATACGCAGCCTGAGAGGTGAGCAGTAGGTGTACATAATGATACATGATGAAAAGCTTACGTACACAAACATGAAGACTGGAGCTAAGGAATAACTTAAGTCAGACAATGCTCTATCTAAGACTCACGTGCATTTAGAAGACACAAATGGTGTCCAATCGATTGTGACATTCACCTATGCTCATGGAAGAAGAAGATTAATTTGGCGCAAAATAAACATAAAAAAAGAGCTGATCTAACAAAAGAACAAGTCACACAAGCTCATTTTGTGTTTAACAATCTCTCTCAATGCTTCAAAACTGCCCATCCACAGTTTAGGAGTGTCCATTGAGGTCCCAAATACGTTTTGCACTTAGTTAATCTAGTAAGAAAAAGCACTAAGAAGATAAGAGCAAGAAGCAAGTGGAGATCGTTGGTACTATTTACATTAAGCAAAATCACAAATATAATTTAGCATCAATTAAGCATAGTAAAAGCAGAAAGATATTTTGTAGGATGAAACTTTATTGGCAGTGGGCCTAGAACTCCCAATTAACTAGGCTCATGTTAACACAAAGAATATTAACCCAAAAGTCAAACTAAGTGAAACACAGATCCAGTCAGCAGGGTCCACCAAACTATAATCATTATAACGCGGATATGCAGCCTCAATGGTGAGCACAAGGGGAGGCGTATCAGGTCCCTGAACATTACACTATCAGAACAATAGTTCATGTCGTGTACAATGTATGCTACAGAGCAGTACGGACGCAAGGCTCGAGGTGTCGGGTCCCAGAAAGATGCAAAAGCCGACATGTCATCCCGACTCAAAGATCATTTATGAAGGGATCCTGAATTTATTTCACTTTACCCCTTGTAACTTCTCTTTCACTTATCTGTTGTACTTCGAGAGCTCGCTTAGAAGACCGAACTGAAATCTTTCTGAAGCTAGTTCAAAAGTCCAAACCATAAGAAGTAACATTTACTTTTATAACATGAATACCTGAAGAAGAAGTCTCGTACATCTTCTTCAGCTTCTCATAATCTTCCAGGAATTTATTGCAGTTTCTTTTCAAATGTCCATAACCATTACAATAATGGCACTTAACATCTTCAGAAGGACCAGGTTTAACTTTAGGAACATGGCCAGACTCGCTTGGATTCACAATCGAGCTCGTCTTGCCATCACCTTTGTTCTTACCAAGTTTCTTAAAATTATTACCCTTATGTACCAT
Organism: Orychophragmus violaceus; assembly: GCA_030180135.1. Lineage (NCBI taxonomy): Eukaryota > Viridiplantae > Streptophyta > Magnoliopsida > Brassicales > Brassicaceae > Orychophragmus > Orychophragmus violaceus. The sequence goes on from CM058231.1 coordinate 84,655,169, forward strand.
AAAGACATTTGGGGTGTCCTTCTGGATGTTAGGTTCAGCAGTCTTGAGCATCCCATGCAACTCAGTCAAAGTCTTTGTCAAGTTATTCATATTGTAGTTCATTACAAAATGATCATAGCTTGACGGCAGTGATTGCAGAATGATGTTAGTAGCCAACTCTTGGCTAATAGGACAATCCACTTTCCTCAGGTTATCAATATAACCCATCATCTTAATGACATGAGGACTAACTGGTCCGTCCTTTGGTAGCTTGCACTCAATTAGAGACTTAACCGTCTGGTATCTCTGAGTTTGTGCCTGCTCCTGAAACATACTTTTCAGGTTAGTGATCATCTCTATTGGCGACTCCACGTTCTCGAATTGCTTCTGCAAATCCGAGTAAATGGTAGCCAACATGAGACCACAGACATCGACCACATCATTAGAATGCTTATCCCAAGCATCCTTTTCTGTTCCGATTGTTGGAATTTCTAGGCCGTTTCTAATCATATTAGATAACCCTAGGAATTAATTATGTACCTAGGATCTAGGTTCCATACTTAGAGTTGATCTACGTTGCCAGATGTCGAATATACCTGATACGGTTTTGCAGCGGAAGATTGTCAGGAACTCGAGATCTGTAGCTCCTCAAATGCTGCGCCTCTACTGGTGTCCACACGCACGCGCACTGGAACACCCGGGATGCTAGTACCGGAAGAGATCTTTATCTCTCGGGTTATCTGCGTTTCTTTCTCTTGTCAGACTTGCCAATTGTTGTGAAAATTGTGTTTTTCATTCATTCCACATATATCATATATATAGGCACGAGTGATACTCGACGTGTGTCGATCGATACAACATTTGTATCGATCGATGCAAAGTTAGTGTTTACCTAACTTCTGTCGTTGTCAACCTTTTGTATCGATCGACACTAAAGCCTTTGTCGATCGACACACCTTGTGTCGATCGACACTGAAGCCTGTGACGATCGATACAACTTTCAGAAACGCGTATAACAATTATACATTGGATCATTCCAAAAATGATCAACCCTTATTGAACTTCCAGTTTGCTTAGGTGTGTGACCCTGTAGGATCATCTAATACTAGCAATGAGTTCTAAACTCATAGATCATAAGTGGATTCTAGCAAAGCATTATGATCGTCTAGTATCACATGACTGTCTTATCTCGACAATACGACTCTCGCTAGAATAAGTACAAGAATGATTTCAGGACATTCCCAACAATCTCCTACTTGTACTGGAATCATCTATTCCCATAATCCTTTTGTCTCTATATCTCGATATGGCATAAGGCAAGATTTGTGTCATCCTTATTAAGCCAAGATCATGTTCATCGAACTCTGATTTATACTGACAAGACAAACGACTGACAATCACCTCGTTTGAGTGTGGCCACACATTTCTCAGTATCAAATCTTCGATGGGCCCTGAGATATTTATCTCCTGTTATATAGGAGGGACAAATCCCATCTTGTTCCATCCCTGTTTCTTCACACACTTCATGATACGCCCAATCAATGCCTTTATAATCACCAGTTACAGCTGAGGTTTGACAAAGTTAAAGCGGACCAATTCACATGTAAGAAAACATGATGAACTCAGGTCTAAGGACTATACTCTATAGTCGTAATGGAAACTCTCATGACACTTATATAACTATCCTGTAGAGTTTTCATTAGCGGGTCATGTCCGATCCGGTGTTCTCCAACACATATCTATGTGATTGACTTTAATACTCTTATTAATGACTCCATGAAACTTAGTCATCAGTCACCTCACAGACTAGTCTCTCGCGGTTGTTTGATAGGTCAGGTTTTAACCCTATTCTAACTGCAAGTGCACAGTGATGTAAATGTAGTACTTAGGGTAACGAAATCCACAAGGACTCTGGGCAACGATAGATTTAAGAACGATCGAGTTAAAATAGGAGAAAGTATGTGAGAAACTAAAAGGCAATGCAATAAAGTAAATCAGACGAGTTTGTGAGAAAGAAAGCGAAGGCGTTAAGTCTAGGGAGTTCTCAGGAAATCAGGAACACAAGCAATCAATCAATCGGGATCTAATTAAGAACTGTTCTAGAACTCAAACACATATATAGAATTAACCAACTGTCGTTGCGAGAATTCTCTAAGTCTAAGTGCAGCAATCCAAATTTCTTTGGAATTACTAACAGATTAAACCAACTTTAATTCCAAGTTCAATATGTTCACAATTAAACTAAACCAAATTCCTTTGCGAGTAATTCAATTGCTCATCTAGGTTCTTTCTAGCTAATCAACCAACTGTCGTTGTATCAATCAATCTAACATCATAAATCTGGGTAGCTAATTCAGATTAACCATTAAGAACAATCCTAGAAGATGAACTAACAGATATGAATCCCTATAGATTGATTAACCTATAATTCCATGAAATCCCTAATGAGAATCCCTAAACTTAACATGTAATCTACTCAGACATGATCATCGGAACAGAAAACATCATGAATAGAAAACCAAATATTATAAAATCAAATAAAGAACTGGAGTTCAAAATCCTCTCTCTTTCGAGATTAGGATCAGCCCCTAACTCTCTCTCTGAGAATAAAATAAGACTTAGTAAAAGCGTAGCCTAAACAATGGCTTAAAAACCCTAATATAATGGTCTAAAGTCGGCTGGGCTTCCTTGTAAATATCACGAACTTCTGGGCTTTGTTGCAATTTCCAAACTCTTCTCATTAAACCGCCGAGAGCGTCTGCGTCGACCTTGCATCGATCGTTGCCACAAGGGATTCGATCGATGCAGGTCTGTGAATTCGACAGTGAAGTCCATCTCTCGGGTTAAATCTCCAAAATGCTCCAGAATGCTCCAATAACTCCAATTCCGCTCCAAATGAGTCTAGACCTGTAAACATAACTAAAAGACTCCAAGACATAATAAAAGACTCGATAAATAAGATATATACCATGGCTAAAATCCCTAAAATCCATGGTATATCAACTCCCCCACACTTAGCTCTTGCTTGCCCTCAAGCAAGTAAAGGAAAAAAACATGGAGAAGAGGTTTGAAAACTTTCAGAAACTCTTTTCATCTTAGAAGCAACATCACTCAGATTCCCCTTAGTAATCCACATGAAAGATTTCACCTGCAGACATCAAGACCAACCTATACTTCCCCTACACTTAGCAACTGTCCTAAGTAAACTCCACAATCACATTCACGCATTCAAATTCACCCTACTGACTTCTGCAAGTATTTAAGTGCGGTCTCACCTAAGGAGTATCGATCAAAGGGCACATGGACTCTTACCTTGTCAGCTCTAGACCACCATACTATCTTTCTTTGGTCCCTTTCTTCTCTTTTCCCTTCATTAGCATTCTGATTTTTTCCCATTGAGTATCATTTTATTTTTTTTATCAGTGCTCTTCCCGTTAAGGGGTGTACTTTGGACACATTCCATGGATGCACAGGAGATGATAGTTGTAGCTACCACTCCCATGACCACTTCGGAGCTACTAGCTCATCCTCAATTTATTATAATTTTTTTTTACTTTATGGAAGCAGAGAACGGAACCAAATAGGACAGGTTTACGGGCTGTGTCAGAACTAACAAAGGAATCCGACACAAGGTATTCCAAGCCCTTAGGTGAGAAAATTAAGTCAGTATTAAGGTTGAAGTCAGTAAAAGGATCCTCTGATACCTGAAGTGATGTGGGTGTTCTCAGTAGGCTGATCCGTGTCTGGGTTTTCTAATAGTCATAGATAATCTGCAACTTCATCCCAATGGTTACTTAAGTTCTTGCAAGTGATGTTAATCTTCTCAAAAATTCATTGTTTCCTACTTAAACTGGTTTTGACTCAATAAAACAAAAATTTGAAAAACAGGACTGATTCTAAGAACATAAAAGCGTGCGTCAGTAGCTCCTCCCCCACACTTAAAACACACTGTCCCCAGTAGTGTCAAGCTTAGGGTCGGCGAGAAAATAAATCAAATTGAAACAATCCAAAAAGTTGCAGAACACTTACCTGTCGTCGCCCTACGTCGATCGATGCACAATATGTGTCGATCGATTCAAGGCAAATTTGTTGGAATTGTGTCCAGTAATCTCGGTACTGTCTCTAGAAAGTAAGAGTATGTCAATGATCAGACATAAGTCATATAATACTGGGGGTCATGATGGCTTGCTAGAGTCCGCTCATGATCTATAAGTCTTGGACTTATTGCCTTTATTATATGATCCCATATGGGTCACACGCCTAAGCTAACGGGAAAATACGAAGGAACGGTTTAGCAGAAGTACGGTAAAAGTGCTAGGCATTTACTGTACTTAGAGAGACTAAAGGGCCTGATTAAATCCAAGGGATTTAATCAGAACTGAGAATTGGGCCCAAAAGCCCATGAGAACTAGAAGTGATTTTAATGAATAAAATCAGACCTAGCTCTCTAATTCTTCTAAGTGTCTGCGCCTCCCACCTCTCTCTCTGCGCCTCCTCTCTCTTGGTCTAGCAGCCTCTCTTCCCGAAGTGTGCGTGTGTGAGCCTTTGGAGGAGCTATCTCTTGGTGGTTCTGCTGATCTCTGACCCGTACCTCCATTCCGCTGCATAAACAAGGTAACAGGTGAGATCTATTATGTTTCTAATCAAGAGAACCTAGATCTGCATGTTTAGTAGGATGAATCAATCTGAGAATTGAATCAGGAGACACTAAACGATACAACAGTGGTATCAGAGCCATTGGTTCTATGGTTTTTCTTGTTTAGAATCATGTTTAGGATTGTTTAAAGAGGTGTTTTTGAATCAATCTACTGATAAGAGAAAACACTTAAGAAACAAAGAATTAAAACCTAAACAAACAAGAAATCGCATGATCCAATCTATATGAATTGGTTGCGTCGGAGTGTGGTCGAACCGCACGTCCGGATCGTGAGACGCACGGACCGATCGTTGGATCGCGTCGCGTGGTCGAGTCGATCACAAACGCTGGACCAAACGATCGTGTGGATCGGATCGAAAGGTCGGACGATCGCGTGAGGCACTCGGCCGTCCCGATCGCGAGCCTGCTCCGTCCCGATCGCGTCTCGGCCAGCACCGTCCCGCGACCCGAGCCGTCCCGTCCTGCTGTCGTCCGAGCATCGTCGCGTGATCGAGATGGACCGATCTCGGATCGCGTCCCGTCCCGTTCGTGCGGCTGGCCGATGTCTCGTCTCGATTGCGGCTAGGTCACGACCGTGATCGGTTCGTGACCAATCGGTTCGGTTCGGTTAATGGTTCGGTTTAATTTTATTAAAAATTAATCGTCACGGTTTAATAAACAGACTTAATAAATTTATTAAGTTCTGGTTAAACCGGGATAAGAAATCCAAAGTCGAAAAATTGGATTTTGTGCCTAAACCAGTGGTTTTCTAATTTGATTTGGTTGGACCAAATAAATTGAGACAATCCGGTTTAGTAAATAACCGGTTGACAATTGTGGTCATCGTAGTAATTAATTTTGGTTAGACCAATTTTAATGAACCAGACCGGTTATGTCATCTAATTGGGCAATTGGGTTATGTCTTGGACATAGACCAATTCTTGGGCCTCGGGCCAAGAAGTTAAAACAATTGGGCCAATTATTTGAGTCTTTTCTTCAGAATTAATTTAAAATTTATTTTTATAAAATTATAAAATCGATTTTAAATTAATAAGTTTCCAAAATTTTTGAAATTAGAAAGTTTCTTAAAATAGAAGTTTCTAGATTTGCATGTTTTGGATTTTAGGAAATTTCTATAATTAAAAGTTTCTAATTTTAGAAAGTTTCCAAAATTAGTAGGTTTCCCAAAAAGGAAAGTTTCCCAAAATAGTAATCTTCTATTTTGGGATGAATTTTAATAAACCTACAAACCTCAAATAATATCAAGCGTTGGATGTCTTGTCCAGTCTATGTCAGCTGTCGAAGCCCATTCAATTGTACTCATGACCTTACAGTGTGAGGGTGTCTACTTTTGCGTGGGTAAGACGGTTTGTGATTCATAAATGTCATTGGGAGTCCCAGACATTAATGATTACATGACTGTATAGTCTGGTTTTCTTGACTGGGCCATCGGGAGTTCCGGGCCTTGAGACATCAGAGTGGATTGGGCCTCGGGCCCAGATTCACAACCAAGGGTTATATCACAGATATAATTAGCCGAGATAGGGCTTACCGATATAAGCCAAGGTTGGGTGACGGCCAGTGGCCCACTTTAATCTTAGTTATATGTGGATCTTGGAATCATTATATTCTATTGAGGGTAACTGATGTTATTGAATATAATGCGAGATTAATCATATTAAGTATAATACGAGATTAATCATATTGAACATATTAACTAAAATCCTTTTATCTTATATTTCAGTTATGACTAGCACAAACAATCAAAACACTTTCTCAATCCGGTCTGTCCTTGAGAAGGACAAACTGAACGGATCAAATTTCTTGACTTGGTCGCGGAACCTGAGGCTAGTCCTCAGGCAGGAGAGAAAGGACTATGTTCTTGAGAGAGCTCTCCCCGTGAGGATCGGGTCCAATGCCTCCCATGCAGTATATGATGCTTGGAATAAGCATTATAATGATGCGGTAGATGTGCGTGGTCTGATATTGGCTACCATGGACTCAGGCTTGCGGAAGCAATATGAGAACATGGAGTCACCAATAGAGATGATCAGCAGCCTGAAATTGAAATTTCAGGAGCAGATAAGAGTGGAGAGATACCAGTTGGTTAAGTCTCTCACTAGCTGCAAGCTACCAAATGATCATCCAGTGAGTCCTCATGTCAGTAAAATGATGGGTTACATTGATAACCTGAGGAAACTGGATTATCCAGTTAGTCAAAAATTGGCAACTGAGATCATTCTGCAGTCACTGCCGTCAAGCTATGATAAGTTCAGAAGGAACTATATCAAGAAAGGCTTAACGAAGACGCTGACTGAACTGCATGATATGCTCAAGACAGTTGAGCCAAACGTGAAGAGTACCCTGAATAATCTCATGAAGGAGAAGGGTAGGTTTACTAAACCTAATGCTGACAAGGGTGAAGACAAAGTTGTCCAAATTTTGAATCATGGCAAGCGTGTGTCTTCTGAGCCCGAGTCAGATACCTCTTACGTTGGTAAGTGCTGCTACTGTAAAGAGACAGGGCATTGGAAAAGAGATTGCATTAAATTCATGGAAGATGATGAGGAGTTGAAGTTGATGTATGAGACTACTTCCTCAGGTATTCATGTTATTACTTCAAGTTCTACCTTATAGGTATTGGATACTGGTTGTGGCACTGATATTTGTGATAATATGCAGAGCCTAAGCAACAGTAGAACGTTGAAGGAAGGACAAGTGGAACTGCATGTCTGGAGGGAGCTATGGATGCTGCCTCAGCAGTAGGGTTTTCACTTGTAGATGCCTTAAAGGCTTGGTTTTGTATTAAGTAATTGCTACAATGTACCTGCTTTAAGCAGAATTGTCTTTCATTTTCTTGTAAGAATTTGAATGTTTTTCATTTTGATAAAAGACAAGTTTTGTTCTTTTGATCTTAATGAAATATTAATTGTAGCACCCTATTCAAGGAATGGGTTTTATATCTTAAACCAAAGAGTGCCTAAATGTAACATAAATACCGAATTGGTTTAAATCTGATGAATTAAACCTGATTTTTCTTGGCGTAAATGTCTTGATCACATAGAGTAAGTCGGATTCAGAAACCCCATAGTTATGGACTTTTGGGCTCATTTGATCGGATATCTTATGAGATTTGAATTCTGCTTACTAGACCAAAAGACAAAGGGCCCATCTTAGCCGAGCTAGAGAAAGGCCCAAAGGCTTATTGGAGATTGAACATACTCATGTATGTGGTCCGATGAGCAGTAATGCCAGAGAAAATTTTCTGTACTTCATTGTCTCTACTGATTACTTCAGTGAGTAAGACTGTGTTCATTTGATGAGACACAAGTCGGAATTCTTTGACGTGGTCGAAAGAGTTACAGAATGAGGTATAGAATCTGAATGACAGAAGTATTAAGACTCTGGATTAGATCACGAGTGAGAATACTTGAGTCATTAATGGTGTGATCATCTAAATGAGTGTGAAGTCGTTTCACAGCTCAATTCTCCTGAAAACCTTGAGGTATTTCTGTGAGAAAGAATCAGATCTTATTAGAAATGATTAAAGATGAGTCACACGAATCTTCCATGATGTTCTTTAAGAATAACGCTCTAGAAATATCTAAGTTTACGCTGAAATAGTTCCACCAATATCAGTTGAAAGACACCACGTAAATGTGGATTGGAATCGATCCAAATTCGTCTTTACTGAGTATTTGTGGTTGTGCTTCTTCACTGGTTGTCCTAGGGAAACCAAGGCTTGTTACTTTTACGTCCATTCTGTTTTCTAAGAAGGGAAGTTACTTTCCAAGAAGAACAGTGGGAGTAAAAGTATAACTCGAAGAAATTCGAGAAATACAGGAGGCTGCTCAACCTGTTGAGGGAGAGCAACGGATGGATTTACAGATTTTTGTAGAATCTACACCTGTAGAGCCTGAAGTTCGCAGATATAAATGAATCAGTCACTAATCCGAGAGTGATTTCTCGTCATTAGTTGAACCTGATGATCATTGAAAGTTCGCATGATCTGATGATCATTGAAAGCGACGAATCTGCGAAATTCAAAGAAGCGAAAGTAAGCCCGGACTCCGAAAATTTTAGGAAATTTCTATAATTAAAAGTTTCTAATTTTAGAAAGTTTCCAAAATTAGTAGGTTTCCCAAAAAGGAAAGTTTCCCAAAATAGTAATCTTCTATTTTGGGATGAAATTTTAATAAACCTACAAACCTCAAATAATATCAAGCGTTGGATGTCTTGTCCAGTCTATGTCAGCTGTCGAAGCCCATTCAATTGTACTCATGGCCTTACAGTGTGAGGGTGTCTACTTTTGCGTGGGTAAGACGGTTTGTGATTCATAAATGTCATTGGGAGTCCCAGACATTAATGATTACATGACTGTATAGTCTGGTTTTCTTGACTGGGCCATCGGGAGTTCCGGGCCTTGAGACATCAGAGTGGATTGGGCCTCGGGCCCAGATTCACAACCAAGGGTTATATCACAGATATAATTAGCCGAGATAGGGCTTACCGATATAAGCCAAGGTTGGGTGACGGCCAGTGGCCCACTTTAATCTTAGTTATATGTGGATCTTGGAATCATTATATTCTATTGAGGGTAACTGATGTTATTGAATATAATGCGAGATTAATCATATTAAGTATAATACGAGATTAATCATATTGAACATATTAACTAAAATCCTTTTATCTTATATTTCAGTTATGACTAGCACAAACAATCAAAACACTTTCTCAATCCGGTCTGTCCTTGAGAAGGACAAACTGAACGGATCAAATTTCTTGACTTGGTCGCGGAACCTGAGGCTAGTCCTCAGGCAGGAGAGAAAGTACTATGTTCTTGAGAGAGCTCTCCCCGTGAGGATCGGGTCCAATGCCTCCCATGCAGTATATGATGCTTGGAATAAGCATTATAATGATGCGGTAGATGTGCGTGGTCTGATATTGGCTACCATGGACTCAGGCTTGCGGAAGCATAATGAGAACATGGAGTCACCAATAGAGATGATCAGCAGCCTGAAATTGAAATTTCAGGAGCAGATAAGAGTGGAGAGATACCAGTTGGTTAAGTCTCTCACTAGCTGCAAGCTACCAAATGATCATCCAGTGAGTCCTCATGTCAGTAAAATGATGGGTTACATTGATAACCTGAGGAAACTGGATTATCCAGTTAGTCAAAAATTGGCAACTGAGATCATTCTGCAGTCACTGCCGTCAAGCTATGATAAGTTCAGAAGGAACTATATCAAGAAAGGCTTAACGAAGACGCTGACTGAACTGCATGATATGCTCAAGACAGTTGAGCCAAACGTGAAGAGTACCCTGAATAATCTCATGAAGGAGAAGGGTAGGTTTACTAAACCTAATGCTGACAAGGGTGAAGACAAAGTTGTCCAGATTTTGAATCATGGCAAGCGTGTGTCTTCTGAGCCCGAGTCAGATACCTCTTACGTTGGTAAGTGCTGCTACTGTAAAGAGACAGGGCATTGGAAAAGAGATTGCATTAAATTCATGGAAGATGATGAGGAGTTGAAGTTGATGTATGAGACTACTTCCTCAGGTATTCATGTTATTACTTCAAGTTCTACCTTATAGGTATTGGATACTGGTTGTGGCACTGATATTTGTGATAATATGCAGAGCCTAAGCAACAGTAGAACGTCGAAGGAAGGACAAGTGGAACTGCATGTCTGGAGGGAGCTATGGATGCTGCCTCAGCAGTAGGGTTTTCACTTGTAGATGCCTTAAAGGCTTGGTTTTGTATTAAGTAATTGCTACAATGTACCTGCTTTAAGCAGAATTGTCTTTCATTTTCTTGTAAGAATTTGAATGTTTTTCATTTTGATAAAAGACAAGTTTTGTTCTTTTGATCTTAATGAAATATTAATTGTAGCACCCTATTCAAGGAATGGGTTTTATATCTTAAACCAAAGAGTGCCTAAATGTAACATAAATACCGAATTGGTTTAAATCTGATGAATTAAACCTGATTTTTCTTGGCGTAAATGTCTTGGTCACATAGAGTAAGTCGGATTCAGAAACCCCATAGTTATGGACTTTTGGGCTCATTTGATCGGATATCTTATGAGATTTGAATTCTGCTTACTAGACCAAAAGACAAAGGGCCCATCTTAGCCGAGCTAGAGAAAGGCCCAAAGGCTTATTGGAGATTGAACATACTCATGTATGTGGTCCGATGAGCAGTAATGCCAGAGAAAATTTTCTGTACTTCATTGTCTCTACTGATTACTTCAGTGAGTAAGACTGTGTTCATTTGATGAGACACAAGTCGGAATTCTTTGACGTGGTCGAAAGAGTTACAGAATGAGGTATAGAATCTGAATGACAGAAGTATTAAGACTCTGGATTAGATCACGAGTGAGAATACTTGAGTCATTAATGGTGTGATCATCTAAATGAGTGTGAAGTCGTTTCACAGCTCAATTCTCCTGAAAACCTTGAGGTATTTCTGTGAGAAAGAATCAGATCTTATTAGAAATGATTAAAGATGAGTCACACGAATCTTCCATGATGTTCTTTAAGAATAACGCTCTAGAAATATCTAAGTTTACGCTGAAATAGTTCCACCAATATCAGTTGAAAGACACCACGTAAATGTGGATTGGAATCGATCCAAATTCGTCTTTACTGAGTATTTGTGGTTGTGCTTCTTCACTGGTTGTCCTAGGGAAACCAAGGCTTGTTACTTTTACGTCCATTCTGTTTTCTAAGAAGGGAAGTTACTTTCCAAGAAGAACAGTGGGAGTAAAAGTATAACTCGAAGAAATTCGAGAAATACAGGAGGCTGCTCAACCTGTTGAGGGAGAGCAACGGATGGATTTACAGATTTTTGTAGAATCTACACCTGTAGAGCCTGAAGTTCGCAGATATAAATGAATCAGTCACTAATCCGAGAGTGATTTCTCGTCATTAGTTGAACCTGATGATCATTGAAAGTTCGCATGATCTGATGATCATTGAAAGCGACGAATCTGCGAAATTCAAAGAAGCGAAAGTAAGCCCGGACTCCGAAAATTTTAGGAAATTTCTATAATTAAAAGTTTCTAATTTTAGAAAGTTTCCAAAATTAGTAGGTTTCCCAAAAAGGAAAGTTTCCCAAAATAGTAATCTTCTATTTTGGGATGAAATTTTAATAAACCTACAAACCTCAAATAATATCAAGCGTTGGATGTCTTGTCCAGTCTATGTCAGCTGTCGAAGCCCATTCAATTGTACTCATGGCCTTACAGTGTGAGGGTGTCTACTTTTGCGTGGGTAAGACGGTTTGTGATTCATAAATGTCATTGGGAGTCCCAGACATTAATGATTACATGACTGTATAGTCTGGTTTTCTTGACTGGGCCATCGGGAGTTCCGGGCCTTGAGACATCAGAGTGGATTGGGCCTCGGGCCCAGATTCACAACCAAGGGTTATATCACAGATATAATTAGCCGAGATAGGGCTTACCGATATAAGCCAAGGTTGGGTGACGGCCAGTGGCCCACTTTAATCTTAGTTATATGTGGATCTTGGAATCATTATATTCTATTGAGGGTAACTGATGTTATTGAATATAATGCGAGATTAATCATATTAAGTATAATACGAGATTAATCATATTGAACATATTAACTAAAATCCTTTTATCTTATATTTCAGTTATGACTAGCACAAACAATCAAAACACTTTCTCAATCCGGTCTGTCCTTGAGAAGGACAAACTGAACGGATCAAATTTCTTGACTTGGTCGCGGAACCTGAGGCTAGTCCTCAGGCAGGAGAGAAAGTACTATGTTCTTGAGAGAGCTCTCCCCGTGAGGATCGGGTCCAATGCCTCCCATGCAGTATATGATGCTTGGAATAAGCATTATAATGATGCGGTAGATGTGCGTGGTCTGATATTGGCTACCATGGACTCAGGCTTGCGGAAGCATAATGAGAACATGGAGTCACCAATAGAGATGATCAGCAGCCTGAAATTGAAATTTCAGGAGCAGATAAGAGTGGAGAGATACCAGTTGGTTAAGTCTCTCACTAGCTGCAAGCTACCAAATGATCATCCAGTGAGTCCTCATGTCAGTAAAATGATGGGTTACATTGATAACCTGAGGAAACTGGATTATCCAGTTAGTCAAAAATTGGCAACTGAGATCATTCTGCAGTCACTGCCGTCAAGCTATGATAAGTTCAGAAGGAACTATATCAAGAAAGGCTTAACGAAGACGCTGACTGAACTGCATGATATGCTCAAGACAGTTGAGCCAAACGTGAAGAGTACCCTGAATAATCTCATGAAGGAGAAGGGTAGGTTTACTAAACCTAATGCTGACAAGGGTGAAGACAAAGTTGTCCAGATTTTGAATCATGGCAAGCGTGTGTCTTCTGAGCCCGAGTCAGATACCTCTTACGTTGGTAAGTGCTGCTACTGTAAAGAGACAGGGCATTGGAAAAGAGATTGCATTAAATTCATGGAAGATGATGAGGAGTTGAAGTTGATGTATGAGACTACTTCCTCAGGTATTCATGTTATTACTTCAAGTTCTACCTTATAGGTATTGGATACTGGTTGTGGCACTGATATTTGTGATAATATGCAGAGCCTAAGCAACAGTAGAACGTCGAAGGAAGGACAAGTGGAACTGCATGTCTGGAGGGAGCTATGGATGCTGCCTCAGCAGTAGGGTTTTCACTTGTAGATGCCTTAAAGGCTTGGTTTTGTATTAAGTAATTGCTACAATGTACCTGCTTTAAGCAGAATTGTCTTTCATTTTCTTGTAAGAATTTGAATGTTTTTCATTTTGATAAAAGACAAGTTTTGTTCTTTTGATCTTAATGAAATATTAATTGTAGCACCCTATTCAAGGAATGGGTTTTATATCTTAAACCAAAGAGTGCCTAAATGTAACATAAATACCGAATTGGTTTAAATCTGATGAATTAAACCTGATTTTTCTTGGCGTAAATGTCTTGGTCACATAGAGTAAGTCGGATTCAGAAACCCCATAGTTATGGACTTTTGGGCTCATTTGATCGGATATCTTATGAGATTTGAATTCTGCTTACTAGACCAAAAGACAAAGGGCCCATCTTAGCCGAGCTAGAGAAAGGCCCAAAGGCTTATTGGAGATTGAACATACTCATGTATGTGGTCCGATGAGCAGTAATGCCAGAGAAAATTTTCTGTACTTCATTGTCTCTACTGATTACTTCAGTGAGTAAGACTGTGTTCATTTGATGAGACACAAGTCGGAATTCTTTGACGTGGTCGAAAGAGTTACAGAATGAGGTATAGAATCTGAATGACAGAAGTATTAAGACTCTGGATTAGATCACGAGTGAGAATACTTGAGTCATTAATGGTGTGATCATCTAAATGAGTGTGAAGTCGTTTCACAGCTCAATTCTCCTGAAAACCTTGAGGTATTTCTGTGAGAAAGAATCAGATCTTATTAGAAATGATTAAAGATGAGTCACACGAATCTTCCATGATGTTCTTTAAGAATAACGCTCTAGAAATATCTAAGTTTACGCTGAAATAGTTCCACCAATATCAGTTGAAAGACACCACGTAAATGTGGATTGGAATCGATCCAAATTCGTCTTTACTGAGTATTTGTGGTTGTGCTTCTTCACTGGTTGTCCTAGGGAAACCAAGGCTTGTTACTTTTACGTCCATTCTGTTTTCTAAGAAGGGAAGTTACTTTCCAAGAAGAACAGTGGGAGTAAAAGTATAACTCGAAGAAATTCGAGAAATACAGGAGGCTGCTCAACCTGTTGAGGGAGAGCAACGGATGGATTTACAGATTTCTGTAGAATCTACACCTGTAGAGCCTGAAGTTCGCAGATATAAATGAATCAGTCACTAATCCGAGAGTGATTTCTCGTCATTAGTTGAACCTGATGATCATTGAAAGTTCGCATGATCTGATGATCATTGAAAGCGACGAATCTGCGAAATTCAAAGAAGCGAAAGTAAGCCCGGACTCCGAAAATTTACATTTTATGTAAGTTGGCTTCATCGATCCATTCATTGATGGAAGCAAATACATCGGAGTTGGAATCTTCGTTCTGTTGAAATAGTCAAGGTTTTGACTTGAACAGGAACGAAATGGAACTGTGCGTTTACTAATAGATAAATGGGAGCGATATTGCATTTCTCATATTGTATGTCGATGACATACTGATTCTCGGAAATAACGTCCCAATGCTGCAGTCGGTAAAGGACTGGCTTGGGAGTTGGTTTTATGATTGACATGGGTAAAGCCACGTAGTTCTTGGATTTTGGATCTAAAGATAGAGATCCAAAAGAGCTGGTAGGACAAAGTCAGGATCCTTAAATTGACAAAGTCCTACACGTTTTCAGCGTTCCAAGAAGGGTTTTTATGCCAATGTCACATGGCATTACGTTAAGCAAGAAGCAGTGTCCTACGATAACTGCTGAGCTTGAATGCATGGATAGGATTCCATATGCGTCGGCAATTGGATATATCATGTATGCCATGAAACGTACTTGTTTGATGTTGTTTTAATGTTAAGCAAGACAAGTAAAGACCAGTCAAATCCAGCAAAGAATCACTGGATTGCCGTAAAGAATATCCTAAAGTATTTGAGGAATACTAAGGAAAATTCTTGATTTACGGAGAAAGTGAGGTGCTACAAGTCGATAGAGTCTGAAAGGCAAGTTTCCAACAGACAAAGATGATTTCTGGTCACAGTCCGGTTATATCTTGTGTCTGTCTGCCGGTGCAAGGCACTGTTGCTGACTCCATGACTTAAGCTGAATGTTTCGCAGCTTGGAAAGCGGCGAAAGAAGTTGTTTGGAAAGAAAAGTTCATCACTGAACTTGATATGATTCCCAGCATAGATGAGACTAGCAGCACATCAAAGATCCAAACACCTTGAGGGTAGGTATAACCTATTCCATGAGATAAATGACAGAGATGTTAAGTAGATCAGCAAGTTTCAACGAATGAGAACGTTGCTAGTCTATTAACGAAGCCACTCCTTAGCCCTAAGCACGAGTCACGGACTGTAGCTGTAGGATAAGTGAAATTAAGATGTAGTCTAAATTTCAGTGGGAGTTAGTAAAGGGCTTTATTTAGTTATTGATATGTTCTTGTAAAACATTTGAGATGTTTAATAATAAAATTATTATTTCAAGATTATTTTAACTGTGATGAAATAATCGTTCCAAAATGATATGAACCATTTTATAGGTCATCGAAGTAAATGACTTGATCTTGAGTCATCGAAGTCATTTAGCTTGATCATGAGACCCTATATTAGATAGATGGCTTATATCATCCTGTCCCTAGTCGAAGGTTGTTGAAATTGGAACACCAACAACCGTGTGAGACTAGATTGGTATGTGACTTATGACAAAGTCTCAGTGTGTCATAGATGCGCGGCATCAAAGTCAGTACATAGGTGTATGTTGGGGTACATACGACCGGACAAGACCCGCTTATAAGAACTCTTCAGGATATTTATATATGTGTCATAAGAGATTCTTACTACGACTATAGAGTATAGTCCTTAGACCTGAGTTCGCATGCATGTGACTGCACATGGACTGATGCACTTTGATCATTGTCTAACGCTGTCGTTCTGCGATAGTTATAAGGACCTTGTTTGGGTACATTATGAAATGAGTAGTTTACAGTGATGGAACAAGACGGGATTTGTCCCTCCAATATAAATGGAGTGAATATCTCTAGGCCAATCGGAGATTTGAATACTGGAAAATGCATGGCCATGCTCAAACGGACTGTCCCGAGTCGTTTGGATTGTCAGTATCAAATCAGAGTCCGATGAACATGATTAGCCTCTATAAGGATGACACTCATCTTGCCTTATGACTAATCGAGATATTGAGACAAAAGGATTATGAATACAGAGATTCCAGTACAAGTGGGAGATTGTTGGAATTGTGTCCAGTAATCTCGGTACTGTCTCTAGAAAGTAAGAGTATGTCAATGATCAGACATAAGTCATATAATACTGGGGGTCATGATGGCTTGCTAGAGTCCGCTCATGATCTATAAGTCTTGGACTTATTGCCTTTATTATATGATCCCATATGGGTCACACGCCTAAGCTAACGGGAAAATACGAAGGAACTGTTTAGCAGAAGTACGGTAAAAGTGCTAGGCATTTACTGTACTTAGAGAGACTAAAGGGCCTGATTAAATCCAAGGGATTTAATCAGAACTGAGAATTGGGCCCAAAAGCCCATGAGAACTAGAAGGGATTTTAATGAATAAAATCAGACCTAGCTCTCTAATTCTTCTAAGTGTCTGCGCCTCCCACCTCTCTCTCTGCGCCTCCTCTCTCTTGGTCTAGCTGCCTCTCTTCCCGAAGTGTGCGTGTGTGAGCCTTTGGAGGAGCTATCTCTTGGTGGTTCTGCTGATCTCTTACCCGTACCTCCATTCCGCTGCATAAACAAGGTAACATGTGAGATCTATTATGTTTCTAATCAAGAGAACCTAGATCTGCATGTTTAGTAGGATGAATCAATCTGAGAATTGAATCAGGAGACACTAAACGATCCAACAAAATTCTGCTCGCGGTTATGTGAATAACCGATGTCTAAACCGCAATCATATCGGTTAACCGTGAATCGCAATTGCATCGACCGATGTACAAGATGTGTCGATCGATGCAATGCGATTCTGCCTGTTTCTCACGCCTTTGAACACACTTAAACAGAAAAATCAAAACACCAAAAAAAAAAAAAAATGAAAATAAAACGAACCTAACAGTGGGTTTCCTCCCACTCAGCGCTTGTTTAAAGTCAGTAGCTTGACTATTGGAAGAGATCAGATTCAGGGCGGTTTCAACAGAGACTTTGAGTGTCTCTGTGAATATCTCTTCATACAAGGAGGTGTATATTCTTTCAGATCATGAGGTCTCCCAAGGAAAGAGGGAGTAGAAGCAGGGCGGGAGCGAAGCTTGGGTGGGATACTGCGTTTTCCTGCATTCAAAGCAATGCAGTCAGGAGATTTAAGCTTAGGTGATTTGTACCTTACCTTTGGTGCAGATCTGATGTCTGGAGCTTTCTGCTTATGAGAAGTTGCAGGCACAGAAGATGTTAGAGTAGGTTCAAGAGGAACCGCCATCTTCTTCTCTCCACTTTCAGATACTGTAGTTCAACCAATCTGAACTTCTTCTTTCAAATGACTATCAGCGGATATCATCTTTTTTGCATGAACTCGCGAAGCTTCAACTGGTGGGTTTCATTCAGCTCCTTATCTATCACTTTCATGCAGTTGGCCACTTCTAGCTCCTGTTTAGACGGTTTAGGAACCTTAGGATATGGTACAATGGGCTTGTAGACTCGTTCTGGGACTGTTGCAGGCTTCTGGTCTCGTCTGCGATCTGTGTCGATCGATGCAGTAGGCGTGTCGATCGACACATGGCGATTATGCTCAATTCCATCACACGGATCGGGATTGCAACGATCGATGCACAAGTTGTGTCGATCGATGCTTGTCTCAGACAGACAATAATCATCCAGAAAATCCGAGATTATGCTCTCTTCTTCTCCTAGCAACTCAATTTCATCTCTTATGGTCACAGCTTTGATGTACAGCTTCTGTTCAGCTTTCCTAGCTTCATTATGCCTTTGTATTGATTGAGATGTCTGTTGGATTTGAACATCCAGCTTCTTCACATGTGTGCTCAAAGATTCATACTTCCCGTTCAGATCTTCATGCAATGAATCAATCCTTGAGTTGAAGGACACAATGATCTGTTGTTCTCCCTCAAGAAACTGCTCCATCATAGCTTCCAATTTGCTCTTTGATATATCATGGTTTTTACCGGTTTTATGCCATGATATAGTTGTGTTTTTAGTGTCTTTTGTGTTCTTTTAGAGTCTTTTACAGGTATAGTCAGGTTTGGAGCTAAATTGGAGATAATGGAGCATTTTGGAGATTTTTGGAGTGTTTGGCCGAGAGATAGAGTTCACTGTCCGAAACAGACAAAGGTGTCGATCGTTGCACTCTAGCATCGATCGTTGCACCAGCGAGATGGGCCAAAACTCGGCGGTTTAGAAGAATCAAGATATTGCACTTTGATCCAGAAGTTCCTGATATTTACAAAGAAGCCCCTGGCCGAGATTAGACCTATATAATAGAGTTTTTAGTGTTTTAATTAGAGACGCTTTACAATACACTTTCATAATTAAGAACAGAGGATTTTTAGAGCTTTTGGGGCTGATATGAACCTGTTACATCATCTGTATTTGGAGAAGATTTCGAACCCCTTTAATCTTTTATCTTTTATGCAATCTATTATTTCTATGATTATGTTTTCATCAATCATGTCTGAGTAGATTCCTTGTTAGGTTTAGGGTTTCTCACATAGGATTTCATGACCTGCTAGACTTGTTCAATTTCAGTTAAGGATTCAAACTATATCTGTTCTTCAATTTAATTGTGCTTAAAGCTAGTTCTAACCTGATCAATTAGAATCTAGATCTTAGGTTGCTAAATACGTCACGGAAGTGGGGTTTAGGAATCTGAACTAATTAAATTGGGCAATTAAACTTTGCGCAAACGGATGTTTGGTTTAGGATAATTGTGAACATATCAAACTTGGAATTAAAGCTGGTTTAATCTGTTAGTTCTCGCAAACGAAAGTTTGGTTTGCTGCACTTAGACTTAGAGAATTATCGCAAAGGAATTTGGTTAATTCTATATCTGTGTTTTGAGTTCTAGAACTGTGCTTAATTAGATCCTTGTTGAATGAACTGTCTGCTTGTCTGATTTCCTGAGAACGCCCTAGACCTAGCGCTCTTAATAACTTGCTTTCACAACCAATTAATCTCTGCTTTCTGTTATTTTCTCGCATTGCTTTCAATATTATCACATTGCTTTCTTCCTAGTTAAATTCCTGTTCTTGAGCTATTGAATAACAGAGTCTCTGTGGATTTCGATACCCTATATACTACATTGATATTGCTGTACACTTGCAGTTTAGTATAGGGATTAAAACCTGACCCTATCAAATTTTTGGCGCCGTTGCCGGGGACTCTTTGAGTCTTCGATAGCTTCGAGCCTAGGGTTTTACTAGGATTTTTCGTTTTATTTTCGTTTTTATTTTTGTTTTTTTTAGTTACTGATTTTTCTGATTTTCTCTCTGTCGCAGGTACCGATTTCGCATTGCGTCGATCGTTGCACCCTTGCATCGTTCGTCACTAGACGATTTGAGATTGAACCGATCGTTGCACTGATAGCATCGATCGTTGCTGGACGATTACAGACAGTTTATGCCAACGCAGAAAACTCGAAGTAATCCGAACTCGAGCTTGGTTAATCTCGATCTTGAGGAGCTTGGACGTTTAGAGAGAGCTAACAGAAGAGAAAAGAGAGAGAGAATGGTACGAGAACGTTTGATCTTGATACGAGATGCTGAAGGTGTCCTGAGGGATCCGGAAAACAATCCTTACAATGCTGCTGGGCAGAGGATTGATGCTGATGGACGAGTGATCCCTGACCCTCCTGAGCAACTGCAACAGGAACAGAACCGAGGTCAAGGACATGCTCAAGGTAGACAGCTGGTTGTTCATGAGAGGACACTAGCTGACTACAACAGACCTAATGAGTTTCATGCAAACCGAGCAGCTCTTGTGCTTCCTGCTTTTGAGAGGAATGATTTTGAGGTCAAGACCATCTACTACCAGCTGATGAGGCAGATTGCTTTTCATGGTCTTCAAGCAGAGCAGCCTATGGATCACATTGACAAGTTTGAGGACATAGTCACTGGCATGAAGTATGAAGGAGTATGCCCGGACTATCTGTTCCTTAAGCTATTTCCGCACAGCCTTGCTGGAGACGCTAGTGCATGGCTGAGAGAACTGGCACCTGGTCAGTATACTACTTGGACAGCCTTAAAGAGTGAGTTCCTGCGTCACTTTTATGATGATTTGCGCTCGTATCAGTCCAGACAGGACATACTCACTTTTTCCCAAGGAGCTGTGGAGCCCTTGAAGACTGCCTGGATGAGATTTAAGCAGTATCAGCGTGACTGTCCACACCATGGATTCACAGAAGTACAGCTGATTGGTATCTTCTTCAGAGGCATAGATCTCCCTTATCAGACTGCGCTGGATAATTCCAGTAATGCTAATTTCAACACCAGGACTCCTACACAAGCTAAGCAGTTGATTGAGAACCTGATTAGCAGCTACAGTTGCAAGACTATAGATGAAAAGAGGAAGAAATCCGGTGGAAGTATAGAGGATTCTAACATGACTGAGATTAGATCTAGGCTAGACACAGTTTACGATCTCCTAACAAGTAAGCAAGCTGTCCACTCTACCCAAGATGTAGAGGTAATTCAGACTGAGGAGGACACTCAGGAAGAAGAGGTGAATTACATGGGAGGTTCTGGTTTCCAAGGTAGTGGATTTAGAAATCAACAGGGAAACAGATTCTCCAATGGAGTTCAGCAAGGTGGTTTTAAGAAAACCAATGGGTCTGAAAGTAAAGTAGAGATGATGCTAAGACAGCTAATGAAGAGTCAGACTAAGTACGCAGCAGATGCTGACGCGAAGATGGATACAATCTACAGGGAGCTCAATGGGAAGTTTGAGTCTCTGAGCACTCACATGAAGCAGTTGGACACTCAGGTGAACCAGATGTCCAGCTCACTGAAGGGAAAAAGAGTGGCAGACACTCATGTTAAGGCCTGGTCGGTGTACATTAATGATGGATCTCACCTAGGTGAAAGATTTGAGCTAAGTACAGCAGAGTTGGTGACAGAACAAGAATTTTCGAATATTTGTGAAAAACTCTCGGGTGAAATCTGCTGCAGTGCGTCGATCGATGCAACTCCTGCGACGATCGATGCACCCGTCGAGAGGACAACGATCAATACTCCCATGGTAACGATCGGTGCAGGACGAGAACAGACATATTCTCTGAGCGATGCTGGTATTGATGCAGATTTAGATTCTGATGACTTATGTTCCAGAACCTCTGAGATTTCTCAACAGGAGATTTATGCTCAGATCCTTAAGCAACGTACCTCAATTTCTGAAGTGATTAAGCAAGAGATTGAAGAGCTGAAGAAATTAGAAGAGATTGGTGAAGAATTGGAAGAAATTCCATCTTCTGATGATCCACCTTATCATCCTTGTGTGCAGAGGTACCTGAACAAGATGTTGCCCCTGGATGATGATCTGAAAGACTGGGTGATAATAGTTCCTCAGCATATTAGTGATGTTCTGCTAACTAAGATCCCGAAGAAGCTACTTGATCCTGGAGTCTTTGTGCTGGATTGTTCTATCTTTGAGGATAGCTTTAGGCGTTCTCTGTGTGATCTAGTAGCTGCTGGAAGCATATTGCCTTACTCTGTGGCAGAGAAGCTGGGTATGTTGGATTTTACTCCTACTAGGACTTCTCTTGTCCTAGCTGATCAGTCCATACGAGTTCCTGAAGGACTCCTTATGGACATTCCGATGAGAGTTGGAAACTACTTAGTTCCAACGGACTTCCTTGTGCTGAGATATGACTGTGATCCGGATGAAGCATTATTGCTTGGGAGACCCTTTTTGGCTACAGCATGAGCTATGATAGATGTTAGGAACAGCTGGATAGACCTCCATCTGGGAGATGAACCACTGCACTATGAGATAGATAAGCTGCGAAAGCCACTGATAGATGGGCAGACATTCACCATAAGGGACGCAGATGATGAGCAGCCGGATAATACGATGGTTATAGATCCTGGAGCACATTTCACTCCATCTTTTCTTGGACATGAGCATTCCGCAACAGCCTACTCACCACCTTGGATGAGGAGACTTGAACAGAGACAGAAAAAGTCTCTGTCAGGACCTCCTGGTACCTGAAAATTCCCATCCGTCCGGTCAAGCTATTGACCTTAAACAAGCGCTGGGTGGGAGGCAACCCACCATTAGGTACTGGTGTTTTTCTACTTAATTTTTGGTGTTTTTGTTAGGATTTTACGTTTTTTTTTTGTTTTTGGTGCAGTTATGTTTGCAGGTCTCGGACAAAATCGCAGTGCAACGATCGACTCACTTCTGTGTCGATCGTCACAACACGAAAAGAATCGCATTGCAGCGATCGTTGCGGTCCTGAGTAACGATCGACCATACACGAAAATCGCCAAGTAACGGTCGATGCACTTAGTGCAACGATCGATGCCTGAGCGACAGAGGTAACCCGACAGACATAATTTCATCTTTTCAATTTTTTTTCTTTTTACCGATCCTTCGCTGGACACTACTGGGGACAGTGTGTCTTAAGTGTGGGGGAGGTACTACTGACTTATATCTTTCTGTTTTCTTAAGAGTCAGTCCGTTTTTCAAATTTTTTTTTTTTTTTTTTTTATTGAGTCAAAATTGTTTAAGTAAGAAACTATGATTTTCTGAGAAGATTTACAAGACTTGCAGGAACTTAAGTAACCATTGGGATGAAGTTGCAGGATCTATCTCTGACTATTACAAAACCCCATCACAGATCAACCTACTGGGAACACCCACATCACTTCAGGTATCAGAGGATCTTTTACTGACTTCAACCTTAATACTGACTTAGAATTCTCACCTAAGGGCTTGGTATACTTTATGTCGGATTCCCTGTTAGTTCTGACACAGCCTGTAAACCTATCCTATTTAGTTCCCTTCTCCCCTTCTATAAAGTAAAAAAAAAAAGATAATAAACTGAGGATGAGTTAGTAACTCCGAAGTGGTCATGGGAGTGGTAGAGACCCTATTATCTCCTATGCGATCCATGGAATGTGTCCAAAGTACACCCCTTAACGGGAAGAACACTGATAAAAAAATAAAATGATACCCAATGTGGGAAAAATCAGTTGTTAAAGAAGGGAAAGAGAAGAAAGGGACTAGAGAAAGATAGTATGGTGGTCTAGAGCTGATTAGGTAAGAACCCATGTGCCTTTAGATCGATACTCCTTAGGTCAGACCGCACTTAAATACTTGCAGAAGTCAGTAGGGAGAATTTGAATGCTTGAATGTGATTGTGGAGTTTACCTAGGACAGTTGCTAAGTGTGGGGGAAGTACATGTTGGTCTTGATATCCTGTGATTGATTCTTTCAGTGGTTTACTAAGGGGAATCTGAGTATTGTAGCTTCTAGGATGAAATGAGTTTCTGAAAGTTTTCAAACCTCTTCACCAAGCTTTAGTTCTATGTTTTGCTTGAGGGCAAGCAAAGGCTAAATGTGGGGGAGTTGATATATCATGGTTTTTACCGGTTTTATGCCATGATATAGTTGTGTTTTTAGTGTCTTTGTGTTCTTTTAGAGTCTTTTACAGGTATAGTCAGGTTTGGAGCTAAATTGGAGATAATGGAGCATTTTGGAGATTTTTGGAGTGTTTGGCCGAGAGATAGAGTTCACTGTTCGAAACAGAGAAAGGTGTCGATCGTTGCACTCTAGCATCGATCGTTGCACCAGCGAGATGGGCCAAAACTCGGCGGTTTAGAAGAATCAAGATATTGCACTTTGATCCAGAAGTTCCTGATATTTACAAAGAAGCCCCTGGCCGAGATTAGACCTATATAATAGAGTTTTTAGTATTTTAATTAGAGACGCTTTACAATACACTTTCATAATTAAGAGCAGAGGATTTTTAGAGCTTTTGGGGCTGATCTGAACCTGTTACATCATCTGTATTTGGAGAAGATTTTGAACCCCTTTAATCTTTTATCTTTTATGCAATCTATTATAACCTGTGGATTTCGATACCCTATATACTACATTGATATTGCTGTACACTTGCAGTTTAGTATAGGGATTAAAACCTGACCCTATCAATCTTATGTATAGGTGCAGGCGGTGCTTGGCAAGAAGAAACACCATAGTTGCTCGAGAAGGAGTTACTCTGTTGCTGGAAGGGTCTCTGAATAGCAGATTCCTGACTGTAGAATTCATTCCTTCCAACGCAGTTGATAGCTCTTTGCGCATACTTTCCAAGTACAAGACTATGCAGAGAGTCTACTTTGCTCTTTATCACAGCTATATGCGAGCTGTCAATCCCTGGACTGAGAAAATCAATCATCTTCCTTACGATTTGTGTCGATCGATGCAAGAGAAGCGTCGATCGATGCAAGCGCGATGATGTGACGATCGACACACAGAACAGTGTCGATCGTTGCAGGGCGATTACAGGCGTACTTGAAACGCAAGAACAGAAAAAGAAAAAATTAGTAACAAAAAACAAAAACGAAAAAAAACCTAGTCTAAACCCTAAGTTCAAATCTATCGAAGACTCAAAAGAGTCCCCGGCAACGACGCCAAAAATTTGATAGGTCAGGTTTTAACCCTATTCTAACTGCAAGTGCACAGTGATGTAATTATAGTACTTAGGGTATCAAAATACACAGGGACTCTGGGCAACGATAGATTTAAGAATGATCGAGTTAAACTAGGAGAAAGTATCTGAGAAACTAAAAGGCAATGCAATAAAGTAAATCAGACGAGTTTGTGAGCAAGAAAGCGAAGGCGTTAAGTCTAGGGAGTTCTCAGGAAATCAGGAACACAAGCAATCAATCAATCGGGATCTAATTAAGAACTGTTCTAGAACTCAAACACATATATAGAATTAACCAACTGTCGTTGCGAGAATTCTCTAAGTCTAAGTGCAGCAATCCAAATTCCTTTGCAATTACTAACAGATTAAACCAGCTTTAATTCCAAGTACAATATATTCACAATTAAACTAAACCAAATTCATTTGCGATTAATTCAATTGCTCATCTAGGTTCTTTCTAGCTAATCAACCAACTGTCGTTGTATCAATCAACCTAACATCATAAATCTTGGTAGCTAATTCAGATTAAGAAGTAAGGACAATCCTAGATGAAGAACTAACATATATGAATCCCTACAGATTGATTAACCTATAATTCCATGAAATCCCTAATGAGAATCCCTAAACTTAACAGGTAATCTACTCAGACATGATCATCGGAACAGAAAACATCATGAATAGAAAACCAAATATTATAAAATCAAATAAAGAACTGGGGTTCAAAATCCTCTCTCTTTCGAGATCAGGATCAGCCCCTAACTCTCTCTCTGAGAATAAAATAAGACTTAGTAAAAGCGTAGCCTAAACAATGGCTTAAAAACCCTAATATAATGGTCTAAAGTCGGCTGGGGCTTCCTTGTAAATATCACGAACTTCTGGGCTTTGTTGCAATTTCAAAACTCTTCTCATTAAACCGCCGAGAGCATCTGCGTCTACCTTGCATCGATCGTTGCCACAAGTGTGTCGATCGATGCAGGTCTGTGAATTCGACAGTGAAGTCCATCTCTCGGGTTAAATCTCCAAAATGCTCCAATAACTCCAATTCCGCTCCAAATGAGTCTAGACCTGTAAACATAACTAAAAGACTCCAAAACATAATAAAAGACTCGATAAATAAGATATATACCATGGCTAAAATCCCTAAAATCCATGGTATATCATTGTTAATGTCCAACTTTAACAACATTGACCAGGGACCAACTTAATTTATGTCATTTATCATTTATAGGGTTTCATGATCAAGTCACATACTTAATGACCTATAAAATGTCATAAATTACTTTGGGACTATTATTTAATAACCATTATTAAATAATACTGATGTCACTTTTCAATAACATAATCAAATTATGTTTACACGAACATCATGTCATAACTAAAATCAACAACAATGACTCCCACTAAAATTAAGACCACATCTTAAGACATCTAATGCCTTTAGAAGCAGTCTGACCTTCATTCACTCTCGCTCAGCGTGTGTCGATAGACACTGCGTCTTGCTAAGAGTAATGCCAAGTGTCATTGGCATGAAGTCTTTCTTGGAATCATGCATACTGGATCTGTGCAAGACCTTATCACCATAAGTATCTTGACACAATCCAATTAGCTTGTTCAATCTATCTTTATAGATTCTCATTCCAAGAATGTATACGGCTTCTCCCATATTTTTCATCGAAAAAATACTTTCGAGTCAAGTCTTAACATACTGAAACAATGGAACTTCATTTCCGAGAAGCATTATGTTATCAACATACAATGCTAGAAATGCAACTGCGCTCCCACTAGTCATCTTGTAAACACACGGTTCCTTTTCGTTCCTGATGAAGTCAAACCTTTTGACTGCTTCACCAAAACGAAAATTCCAACTCTGAGATGCTCGCTTCAATCCGTTAATGGATCGATGAAGCTTGCATACCTCCTAGCAGCATTAGGATGAATGAAAACATTTCAAGTTGTGTCATGTACACATCCTTTTCTAGAATTCCTTTAAGGAAAATTGTTTTCACATCCATCTGCCCGTCCTCATAATGAGCGATGGTTGCTAGGAGATTCCGAATGGACTCAAGCATAATGACTGGGGAATATGTTCCTTCATAGTCAATACCATGAATTTACTTGAAACCTTTTGCCACCAACCTAGCTTTGTATATCTGAATATTGCCATTTTCGGAGTCCTGGCCCATCATTGCTTCTTCAAAATTCCCAGGCCCGTCACTTTCAATGATCAACAGATCATGGAAATTGGTTACAAGAAATCCACATTTCTCGGGTTCGTGACGGATTCTTTCGGATTTGCGAGCTTCAGTTTTGCGTAAAAGTCGCGCACATATCTCATATGTAGACTTTTACCACGACCTAATTAACCAAGATTTAAACCATAGTTAATTAAGTCATAAACCAAAATCAATATCTTGGTTCACGATCTGTGTCGATCGATACACCTTTGTGTCGATCGACACTTCCTCAGAAACTCGCCATTTGAATGTATATCGAATATGCATTCACCAGATCCTTTGCAAACTTTAGGCACCACAGTTGCAGGTTCTACAACTCTTTGTAGATCTAACTACTACTCTTCCTCATCAACTTGAGCAGTCTCCTGTGATTTTTGAATTTCTTCGAGTTGTACTTTACTCCCACTGTTCTTCTTAGAAAGAAAGTCTTTCTCAAGAAAACATAGTTCCAAGAAACAAACAATTTGTTCTCGGACCTGTTGTAAAAGTAACATGCCTTGGTTCCGTTAGGATAACCAATGAAGTAGCACTTATCTGATTTGGGTGCGAGCTTATCAGAGATTAAACGTTTTACATAAGCCTCACAACCCCAAATCTTCATGAAAGACAAATCAGGAACATTTACAGTCCACATCTCATGTGGTGTCTCTGTAACTGATTTTGATGGAACCCAATTTATTGTAAACGCAGATGTATCTATAGCGTATTCCTAGAAGTATATTGGAAGATCTGAGTGACTCATCATTGATCGAACCATATCTAATAAAATCCGATTCAGAAGGAGTGAGTTGTGAAACAATTCCACAATCTCTCGGATGATCACTGAATTCTTAGCTTAAGTATCCACCTCCACGATCTTATCGTAGAGCTTTAATTATTTTGCCAAGTTGATTCTGTACTTCATTATGGAACTCTTTGAACTTTTCAAAAGATTCCGATTTATGTCTCATTAAATAGACATAACCATACCTACTGAAAATATCAGTAAAAGGTAATGAAGCACTGAAAATTTTCTCTAGCACTTGTGCTCATCAGGCCATACACATCCGTATGTATAAAGCCCAATAAGTCTCCGGCCCTTTCATTTTGTTCGTTCGCTACCTGTGTCGATGATATATCATGGTTTTTACCCATTTTAGACCATGATATAGATGTGTTTTTAGTGTCTTTTGTATTCGTTTAGAGTCTTTTACAGGTTTAATCAGGTTTGGAGCTAATTGGAGATATTTGGAGCATTTTGGGACTTTTGGGACGTTTTGGCCGAGAGCTTAACTCACTGTCCGATTTATTGATCATGCATCGACCGACACACCTCTTGCATCGGTCGACACACTAGCGAGATGGGCCGTACGCGTCGGTTTAATGAAGTTATGAAGAATTGCAAAGAAGCCCAAGATAGTTCCAGTATTTACACAGAAGCCCCAGCCGAGATTATGCTTATATATATAGGATTTTGGTGTTTATTTTACTTACGCTTTCATACTTAGAGCTAAGAGATTTTTAGAGTTTTTGGGGCTGATCTAATCCTGTACTTCAGTTATTTTGGAGAAGATTTCGAACCCCTTTATCTATTTAATTTCTTATATGCAATCTATTATTTATATGATTATTTTTTCATCAATCATGTCTGAGTAGATCCATAGTTAGGCTTAGGGTTTCTCATTAGGGATTGATGACTTGCTAGACTTGTTTAAATTCAGTTAAGGATTCACATGATTAGAATGTTCTTCAAACTAAATTGTGCTTAATGCTAGTTCTAACCTGATCAATTAGAATCTAGATCTTAGGTTGCTAAATTCGACACGAGAGTGTGTTTTAGAATCTGAACTATTTAGGTTGAGCAATTAAATTATTCGCAAAGAGATTTGGTTTAGTTTAATTGTGAATATATCGAACTTGAACTTAATTCTAGTTTAATCTGTTAGTAATTGCAAAGAAATTTGGGTTACTGCACTTAGACTTAGAGGATTTTCGCAAAGAGATTTGGCTAATCCTATTTCCGTGATTTGAGTTCTAGAACTGAGTTTAATTCGATCCTGACTGATTAACTTGTCTGCTTGTCTGATTTCCTGAGAATTCCCTAGGTTTAACGCTTTTAGTTTATTGCTTTCAAAACCAACTTGCTACTGTTACTTTCTTGCTTCGCAATTTATTTACTTCACCATCTGCTTATTTCTAGTATTATTCTCTACTGTTCTGATCTATCGAGACCTAGTGTCCCTGTGGATTCGATAACCCTATATACTACTTTGACATTGCTGTTCACTTGCAGTTTAGAATAGGGTAAAACTTAGAACCTATCAAGTTTTTGGCGCCGTTGCCGGGGACTCTTTGAGTCTTCGATAGGACCGAACTTAGGGTTTCTACTAGAAATTTTTCGCTTTTGTTTTTGTTTTTGTTTTTGTTTTATTTATGGTTACTAACTTTCTCTCTGTTTTCTCTGTCGCAGGTCTGAATTTCGTCTTGCGTCGACCGTTGCATCCATAGCATCGATCGTCGCTAGGCGATTCTGAGATTGAATCGATCGTTGCACTGTTAGCATCGATCGTTGCTGGACGATTACAGACAGTTTATGCAGACGCAGAAAACTAGAAGTAATCCGAACTTGAGCTTAGTTAATCTCGATCTTGAAGAACTTGGACGTTTAGAGAGAGCTAACAGAAGAGAAAGAAGAGAAAGGATGGTACGTGAGCGTTTGATTCTGATACCAGATGCTGAGGGTACCCTGAGGGATCCGGAAAACAATCCTTACAATGCTGCTGGGCAAAGGATTGATGCTGATGGACGAGTGATCCCTGATGTTGATGAAGCTGAGCCACCGCGCCAGAACCACGCTGGAGAGATGATTGTCCATGAGAGGACGTTAGCTGACTACAACAGACCGGATGAGTTTCATGCAAACCGGTCAGCTTTAGTGCTTCCTACCTTTGAGAGGAATGATTTTGAGATCAAGACCATCTACTACCAGCTGATGAGACAGATTGCTTTTCATGGTCACCAAGCGGAGCAGCCTATGGATCACATTGATCGGTTTGAGGACATAGTCACTGGAATGAAGTATGATTGAGTATGCCCGGACTATCTGTTCCTTAAGCTATTTCCATACAGTCTTGCTGGAGACGCTAGTGTATGGCTGAGGCAGCTGGTACCTGGCCAGTATACCACTTGGGCAGCTTTAAAGAGTGAGTTCCTGCGTTACTTCTATGATGATGCGCGTTCAGACCAGTCCAGACAGGACATACTCAATTTCTCCCAGGGAGCTGTGGAGCCCTTAAAGACTGCCTAGATGAGATTTAAGCAGTATCAGCGTGACTGCCCACACCATGGATTCACTGAAGTTCAGCTTATTGGTATCTTCTTCAGAGGCATAGATCTTCCATATCAGTCTGCGCTGGACAATTCCAGTAATGCCAACTTCAACACCAGGACTCCTACACAGGCTAAGCAGTTGATTGAGAATCTGATTGGCAGCAACAGTTGCAAGACTATGGATGAGAGGAGAAAAAAATCTGGTGGAAGTATTGATAACTCAGAGATGGCTGAATTGAGATCCAGGATGGACAAAATCTGCACTCTTCTAGGTGAAAAGAAGGCTGTCCACTTTGCTCAAGAAATAGAAGTAATTCAGACTGAGGAGGACACTCAGGAAGAAGATGTGAATTTCATTGGAGGATCTGGTTTCCAAGGAAACAGATTTGGTAATCAGCAGGGAAACCGGTTCTTCAACCAAGGACAAAAGAGTGCCTTCACAGGCAATCAAAATTCTTTTGGACAGAGTGCTCAGAGAACCTACGGATCTTCATTCGAGACTAAGATGGAAACAATGATGAACAAGCTGCTGGAGGGTCAGACTAAGAGTGCTGCAGATATACACAAGAGAATAGATACAGTCTATAAGGAGCTGAATGGGAAGTTTGAATACCTGAGCACAAATATGAAGGAGCTTGATGCTAAGGTTGCAAGAACTGCTGGATATGCTCAGAGGGAAAATGGATATCTCCCAGGACGAACAGACGCCAATCCCAAGTACCAATGCAATGCAGTCACTTTGAGAAGTGGTAAGGAACTAATACCCAACCAGAACAGGCAGCTTAGCGTTGAAGAACTCACAGAAATTGAAGAGTTGGAAGATGAAATCCGTGACATTCGCGATGCGTCGATCGATGCCATCAAGCAACGGTCGATGCAAAGCGATAACAAAGAAACTGTCGTCACGAAGTCGCCCAGCAACGATCGACACAATTCCAGTGACGGTCGATGCAAAGCGACTGCTGAGGATTCAAAACTAGAGAAATCGAAACAGTCAACCGAGAGGGTTTACAAGCCTAAAATACCCTATCCCAAGAATTCCAGGAAGGCTAAAAACGAGAGACAGTATGCCAAATGCAAGGAGTTCATTAAAAAGGTGAAAGTTGAAGTGCCTTTGCTTGACTCCATGGATACCTCGCCTATGATGAGGAGATGCCTTAAAGATATGATTGCTGGAAAATGGACTGATGAAGAGAGTGTGATGATGATTAGTGAGGTATGCAGTGCAGTGATTCAGGGCAGAACTCCTGAGAAGTTAAAGGATCCCGGGAGCTTTGTATTAGATTGTACCATCTACAGGGAAAGATTCGAAAGATCCCTATGTGATCTTGGGTCCAGTGTGAATCTCATGCCTCTCTCAGTTGCTAAGAGGCTCGGTATGACTGATTTTAGACCCACTAGGATATCACTGGTTCTAGCAGACAGAACGATCAGGATTCCCGAAGGAGTATGGGAGGATGTGCCTATAATGATTGGCCAATGTGCGATTCCTACTGACTTTGTAGTTCTGCAATATGGACAGGAACCAAAGGATCCACTAATTTTGGGCAGATCTTTCTTAGCTACAGCTGGTGCGATGATTGACTGTCAGCGAGGGAAAATAGTTCTGAATGTGGGTGATCTGAAGATGAGTTTTGATATGAACAAGCTTGTGAAAAGACCAACCATCGACGGACAGACTTTCTATGTGGACACACTTGGTGAATTAGCTGCAGAGTACTTTCACCAGTCACATGCTAAAGATCCACTAGAAAGAGCTTTACTGAGCTCTGTAATGGAGTTGGAGTACTTACAGGACGAGCCATCAATGTGCTATACAAGACTGATGGATTCTGTTGAAGTTGCAATGCAGGTGGAAGTATCTGACGAGACGATGCAACGATCGACACTCACCAAGCATCGGTCGTTGCAGGGCGACGCAGACTGGGCAGAGGAAAAAGCTCTGAAAATAGAATTGAAACAACTTCCATCAGGGCTAAGGTACGCGTTTCTTGTACCGAATTCAACTTATCCGGTGATTGTTAACGCTAGTTTGAACAACGCAGAGCTCACTTTACTGCTAAGCAAGCTGCGCAAGCATCGCAAAGCTCTTGGCTATTCTCTTGATGACATTTCAGGTATCTCACCAGAGCTGTGCATGCATCGGATACATCTTGAGGATGAGTCTAAGACATCCATTGAGCTCAGAGGAGGCTTAATCCTAATCTGCAGGAAGTGGTCAAGAAGGAGATTATGAAACTCCTGGATGCTGGAATCATCTATCCTATTTCAGACAGTGATTGGGTAAGTCCAGTCCATGTAGTGTCTAAGAAAGGTGGAGTTACAGTTGTGAAGAATGAGAAGAATGAGCTGATACCTACTAGGACTGTTATGGGACACATGATGTGCATAGATTACAGGAAGCTGAATGCTGCAACTAGAAAGGATCACTTTCCATTACCTTTCATTGATCAGATGCTGGAGAGGTTAGCCAATCATCCATACTACTGCTTCCTCGATGGATACTCAGGTTTCTGTCAGATTCCTATCCACCCAGAAGATCAGGGAAAGACCACTTTCACTTGTCCATATGGCACATTTGCTTACCGTAGGATGCCTTTTGGACTCTGTAATGCTCCTGCCACTTTCCAGAGATGCATGATGTCCATATTCACTGATATGATTGAAGACTTCATGGAGGTATTCATGGATGATTTTTTAGTCTATGGATCATCTTATAATGAATGTTTAGACAATCTGTGTAAGGTGCTGACTAGATGCGAAGAGAAACACTTGGTCCTAAACTGGGAAAAATGCCACTTCATGGTCAAAGATGGTATTGTTCTTGGACATAAAGTATCTGAAGCAGGGATCGAAGTGGACCGCGCTAAGATTGAGGTAATGACCAACCTTCAGGCGCCTGATTCTGTTAAGGCTATAAGAAGCTTTCTTGGACATGCTGGATTCTATAGACGGTTCATCAAAGACTTCAGTAAGATTGCTAGACCACTAACTGCTTTGCTGTGTAAGGATACCAAATTTGAGTTCAATGCAGACTGTAAAACTGCATTTGAACAGATCAAGCAGGCCTTATTGAGTGCTCCAGTGGTTCAGCCACCAGATTGGGATCTACCTTTTGAGGTTATGTGTGATGCGAGTGATTTTGCTGTAGGAGCTGTTCTGGGACAGAAGAAGGACAGAAAGCTTCATGCTATCTATTACGCTAGTAGGACACTAGACGATGCGCAGAAGAACTATGCAACAACGGAGAAAGAGCTATTAGCTGTTGTCTTCGCTTTCAAGAAATTCCGTCCCTATCTCGTTGGCTCCAAGGTGATTGTTCATACTGATCATTCAGCTCTGAAATATCTGATGCAGAAGAAGGATGCTAAGCCAAGATTGTTGAGATGGATTTTGTTGCTTCAGGAGTTTGATATTGAAGTGAGGGACAAGAAGGGAGTTGAGAATGGAGTTGCCGATCATCTTTCAAGGATGCTGGTTGAGGAAGACGTGCCCATAAATGATTATTTGCCCGAGGAAAACGTCAACATGATTGGTACAGTTTTTCAGATGGATTTGGGAGGTGAGCTGCAGAACTGTCGGGAAAATCGCCTTGTGTCGATCGATGCCACATTGGCAACGGTCGATACAACTATCGGGGATGAGCCTTATCTCTATAAGCACTGTTCAGATGGCCTTTACAGGAGATGCATTGCTGAATAAGAAGTTCCGGACATCCTTTTCCACTGTCATGGATCAGATTACGCTGGACATTTTGCTACATTCAAGACTGTGTCTAAGGTTCTGCAAGCAGGTTTCTGGTGGCCTACAATGTTCAGAGACACTCATTCCTTCGTCTCTCAGTGTGATTTATGTCAGAGAAGAGGGAAAATCAGCAAGAAGCATGAGATGCCTCAGAATTTCATTCTGGAAGTTGAGGTTTTCGATTGCTGGGGCATAGATTTCATGGGTCCTTTTCCCTCATCCTATGGGAATAAATTCATCTTGGTTGCTGTGGACTATGTGTCTAAATGGGTTGAAGCAGTAGCTAGTCCAACCAATGATTCTTCGGTGGTCATTAAGCTGTTTAAGACCATCATATCCCCCAGATTTGGAGTGCCTCGTATAGTGATTAGTGATGGAGGATCTCATTTTATCAATAAGGTTTTCGAGAAGCTGCTGAAGAAGCATGGAGTTCATCACCGAGTCGCTACTCCTTATCACCCTCAAACTAGTGGACAAGTTGAGGTTTCTAACAGACAGATCAAAGAGATCCTTGAGAAGACAGTTGGAAAGACAAGGAAGGATTGGGCAGCAAAGCTGGATGATGCGTTATGGGCTTACAGGACGGCATTCAAGACACCACTTGGGACCACTCCATTCCATTTGCTATATGGAAAGCATGTCATTTACCAGTGGAGCTTGAGCAAAAGGCAGCGTGGGCTGTGAAACAGATGAATTTTGATCTTAAGACTGCTGCAGAAAGGAGATTAATACAGCTTAATGAGTTGGATGAGATTAGACATTTGCTTATGAGAACTCAAAGTTGTACAAGGAGAGGACCAAGGCATATCATGACAAAAAGATTGTCTCCAGACAATTTGAGCCTAATGATCAGGTACTTTTGTATAACTCTCGTTTGCATTTGTTTCCAGGTAAACCGAAATCAAGATGGTGTGGCCCTTTCACAATCAAAGAGGTGCGTCCGTATGGAGCTGTCGTTCTAACTGGTAAGGATGGTATTGAATTCACTGTGAATGGACAGAGGGTGAAGCATTATTAGGCTAAGGCCGAGATTCCAGAAGGTCAGATTCTACCTCTGGATTATGCACCCTCTACCTAAATCAGTTGAAGCGTCAAGCTAATGACCTTAAACAAGCGCTGAGTGGGAGGCAACCCACTGTTTTCGTTTTTGCATTTTAATTTTAGTGTTTTTATAGGATTTTACGTTTTGTTTCTGGTTTTGGTGAGTTTTTGATTGCAGGTCTCGGACAAATCGCAGTGCGTCGATCGACACACCATTGTGTCGATCGTTACAACGAAAATCGCACAGCAACGGTCGGTGCACTTAGTGGAACGATCGATGCCTGACTGCGACAGAGGTAAAAACCCGAGAGAACTAACCATTCTATTAACAAATATTTATTTTCTTTCTTTTAACCAATCCCTTGCTTGACACTACTGGGGACAGTGTGTCTTAAGTGTGGGGAGGTTCTACTAATTACCTCTCTTTTGTTTTCTTAAGAGTCAGTTAAATTTTAAAAATTTGTTTAAAAATTTGTTTTTCGTGTCAAAATTTGTTTAAGTAGGAAACAACAACTTTTTAAGGAGATTAGCAGCATTTGCAGGAACTTAAGTAACCATTGGGATGAAGCTGCAGATTATCTCTGACTATTAGAAAACCCAGACATAGACACAACCTACTGAGGACACCCATATCGCTTCAGGTATCAGAGGATCCTTTTACTGACTTCAAATTAAAACTGACTTTAGATTTCTCACCTAAGGGCTTGGTATACTTTATGTCGGATTCCCTGTTAGTTCTGACACAGCCTGTAAACCTTTCCTATTTAGTTCCCTTCTCCCTTTCTATAAAGTAAAAAAAAAAGGATAATAAACTGAGGATGAGTTAGTAACTCCGAAGTGGTCACGGGAGTGGTAGAGACCCCTATTATCTCCTGTGCGATCCATGGAATGTGTCCAAAGTACACCCCATAACGGGAAGAACACTGATAAAAAAAATAAAATGATACCCAATGTGGGAAAAATCAGTTGTTAAGAAGGGAAAAGAGAAGAAAGGAACTAGAGAAAGATAGTTTGGTGGTCTAGAGCTGATAAGGTAAGAATCCATGTGCCTTTAGATCGATACTCCTTAGGTGAGACCGCACTTAAATACTTGCAGAAGTCAGTAGGGAGAATTTGAATGCTTGAATGTGATTGTGGAGTTTACTTAGGACAGTTGCTAAGTGTGGGGGAAGTATATGTTGTTCTTGATGTCTGTAGATTGATTCTTTCATGTGGATTACTAAGGGGAATCTGAATGCTGCTGCTTCTAGGATAAAAAGAGTTTCTGAAGAGTTTTCAAACCTCTTCACTGCACTTTAGTCCTCTGTTTTGCTTGAGGGCAAGCAAAGGCTAAGTGTAGGGGAGTTGATATATCATGGTTTTTACCCATTTTAGACCATGATATAGATGTGTTTTTAGTGTCTTTTGTATTCGTTTAGAGTCTTTTACATGTTTAATCAGGTTTGGAGCTAATTGGAGATATTTGGAGCATTTTGGGACTTTTGGGACGTTTTGGCCGAGAGCTTAACTCACTGTCCGATTTATTGATCATGCATCGACCGACACACCTTGTGCATCGGTCGACACACTAGCGAGATGGGCCGTACGCGTCGGTTTAATGAAGTTATGAAGAATTGCAAAGAAGCCCAAGATAGTTCCAGTATTTACACAGAAGCCCCAGCCGAGATTAGGCTTATATATATATAGGATTTTGGTGTTTATTTTACTTACGCTTTCATACTTAGAGCTAAGAGATTTTTAGAGTTTTTGGGGCTGATCTAATCCTGTACTTCAGCTATTTTGGAGAAGATTTCGAACCCATTTATCTATTTAATTTCTTATATGCAATCTATTATTTCTATGATTATGTTTTCATCAATCATGTCTGAGTAGATCCATAGTTAGGCTTAGGGTTTCTCATTAGGGATTGATGACTTGCTAGACTTGTTTAAATTCAGTTAAGGATTCACATGATTAGAATGTTCTTCAAACTAAATTGTGCTTAATGCTAGTTCTAACCTGATCAATTAGAATCTAGATCTTAGGTTGCTAAATTCGACACGGGAGTGTGTTTTAGAATCTGAACTATTTAGGTTGAGCAATTAAATTATTCGCAAAGAGATTTGGTTTAGTTTAATTGTGAACATATCGAACTTGAACTTAATGCTAGTTTAATCTGTTAGTAATTGCAAAGAGATTTGGGTTACTGCACTTAGACTTAGAGGATTTTCGCAAAGAGATTTGGCTAATCCTATTTCCGTGATTTGAGTTCTAGAACTGAGTTTAATTCGATCCTGACTGATTAACTTGTCTGCTTGTCTGATTTCCTGAGAATTCCCTAAGTTTAACGCTTTTAGTTTATTGCTTTCAAAACCAAATTGCTACTGTTACTTTCTTGCTTCGCAATTTATTTACTTCACCATCTGCTTATTTCTAGTATTATTCTCTACTGTTCTGATCTATCGAGACCTAGTGTCCCTGTGGATTCGATAACCCTATATACTACTTTGACATTGCTGTTCACTTGCAGTTTAGAATAGGGTAAAACTTAGAACCTATCAGTCGACCGACGCACCTTTTATGTCGATCGACAATACCTTTTGTTGAAAGGGGCCTCAGTCATTTTTCCTAATAAACAAGACTTGCGTTTCTCACATGATTCATAATCAAATGAGCCCAGAAGCCCATCACTATGGAGCTTCTGAATCCGTTTCTCATTTATGTGGCCCAAAATGACAATGCCAGAGAAAAGTCTGATTCGTGTCAATTAACTTGAATCTCTTGCTACTAATGTTATAGATAGGCACGTTTTTGTTTTAGAACATAAAATCCATTCTCTAATGGACCGCTACCATAAAACATATCATTGTAATCAAATGAATAACACTTATTCTTAATTTGAAAACTGATATCTTTTCATATCCAAACAAGGAATAGAAATAATGTTTCTGCTTATAGCAGATACATAGTAGCAGTTCTTAAAACCAAGCCAGAAGGCAAAACAAATGAAATGTTCCTACGGCTAATGCAGCAACTCTTGCTCCATTTCCCACGCGCAGGTCCACTTGTCCTATCTCCATAATCCTACTTTTGCTCCGGCCCTGCATATTTTCACAAAATATGAGTACCATAGCTGGTATCTAATACCCAATAAGTAGAATCATAAGAAGTAACATTTACTTCTATAACATAGTACCTGAAGAAGAAGTCTCGTATGTCTTCTTCAGCTTCTCATAATCTTCCAGGAATTTATTTCATTTTCTTTTCAAATGCCCATAACCATTACAATAATGGTACTTAACATCTTCAGAAGGACCAGGTTTAATCTTAGGAGCATGGCCAAACTCGCTTGGATTCACAATCAAGCTCATCTTGCCATCACCTTTGTTCTTACCAAGTTTCTTAAACTTATTACCCTTTTGTACCATAAGGACATTTGGGGTGTCCTTCTTTATGTTAGGTTCAGCATTCTTCAGCATCCCATGCAACTCAGTCAAAGTCTTTGTCAAGTTATTCATATTGTAATTCATTACAAAATGATCATAGCTTGACGGCAGTGACTGCAGAATGATGTCAGTAGCCAACTCTTGGCTAATGGGACAATCCAGTTTCCCCAGGTTATCAATATAACCCATCATCTTAATGACATGAGGACTAACTGGTCCGTCCTTTGGTAGCTTGCACTGAATTAGAGACTTAACCGTCTGGTATCTCTGAGTTCGTGCCTGCTCCTGAAACATACTTTTCAGGTTAGTGATCATCTCTATTGGCGACTCCATGTTCTCAAATTGCTTCTGCAAGTCCGAGTTCATGGTAGCCAACATGAGACAACACACATCGACCACATCATTAGAATGCTTATCCCAAGCATCCTTATCTGACTGCCAGGCATTGGCTCGGTACTTCTTAGGGAGAACTTTCACAAGGATATAGTCCTTTTCTCCTGTTTGAGAACAATTCTCAAGTTCTGATACCATTCAAGAAAGTTGGATCCATTTAACTTGTCCTTCTCAAGGACGGATCACAGGGAGAAATTGTTATGATGGTTTGTGCTAGACATAGCTGAAAACAAGGAAGGTTTAGTTATGATGTTCAAGAAATGAGAAATCTTAACTATTAAGAAAACTCGCATTATATTCAAACAATGTTTCCTCAGATGAATATAATGATACAAGATCCATATTTCACTAAAATTGAGTGAGCCACTGGCTATCGCCCAAATTTTAGCTATCTAGGTAAGCAACTCTTTGCTAATTATATCCAATATAACTCTTGGTTGTAGATTGACATCCTATGTCAAATCCACCCGATGTCTCTAGGCCCAAAACGATTTTGATAGCCCATTCAAGTAAACCAATCTCTTAAGCCATGTAATCGTTGATGCCTTGCACTGCAAGCCCATCAACACGATTACCTTCTGCCTTACTCATGTAATTGTGGACATCTCGCACTGCAAGTCTATCGCACAATTAAACGAGTCTTGACAGTTGACAAGATCGGGAAGACATCAACACTTGATATTTAGTTTGAGGAACAGAACTAATTGTTTAACGCACATCATATATGCATACTTGAGGGTTTAAAGTTTATAAAACAACTAATATAATTAGGTTTTTAATAATTCTAAGAAGTGGGTTTAAATCTGGTTTGGTTCTGTAATTGTAGGTTCAATAACCAAACAATATAATTCTGTGTCGATCGACGCTACATTAGTATCGATTGATGCAACATGCCAGAACCAATGCGATAACCTATCAATCAAATCGAACCGGCTTTGATAACAGGTCAGCATCGATCGATGCTACATTGGCATCGATTGTTACCAACCAAATTAAGCCAATCGCATTCAACCAGCTTAACCAGTCGCGGTGACTAATTTAATCAAATTGAACCAGTCGCATCACCTTTGTGTCGATCGATGCAACACTTGTGTCGATCGACACAATGCGACTTTCACCTTTTGTCGATCGATGCAACACTTGCAACGATCGACACAATGCGATTTTCACATTGGGTCGATCGATGCAACACTTGCAACGATCGACACAATGCGATTTTCACCTTGGGTCGATCGATGCAACACTTGCAACGATCGACACAATGCGATTTGCAAGGCGACAAACTCAGGGTACGAACGACTAGAAACCTTAGGCTCTGATACCACTGTTGGAATTTCTAGGCCGTTTCTAATCATATTAGATAACCCTAGGAATTAATTCCGTGCCTAGGATCTAGGTTCCATACTTAGAGTCGATCTACGTTGCCAGATGTTGAATATACCTGATACGGTTTTGCAGCGGAAGATTGTCAGGAACTCGAGATCTGTAGCGCCTCAAATGCTGCGCCTCTACTGGTATCCACACGCACGCGCACTGGAACACCCAGGATGCTAGTACCGGAAGAGATTTTTATCTCTCGGGTTATCTGCGTTTCTTTCTCTTGTCAGACTTGCCAATTGTTGTGCAAATTGTGTTTTTCATTCGTTCCACATATATCATATATATAGGCACGAGTGACGTGTGTCGATCGATACAACATTTATATCGATCGATGCAAAGTTAGTGTTTACCTAACTTCTGTCATTGTCAACCTTTTGTATCGATTGACACTAAAGCCTTTGTCGATCGACACACCTTGTGTCGATCGACACTGAAGCCTGTGACGATCGATACTACTTTCAGAAACGCGTATAACAATTATACATTGGATCATTCCGATAATGATCAACCCTGTATGAACTTCCAGTTTGCTTAGGTGTGTGACCCTGTAGGATCATCTAATACTAGCCATGAGTTCTAAACTCATAGATCATAAGTGGCTTCTAGCAAAGCATTATGATCGTCTAGTATCACATGACTGTCTTATCTCGACAATACGACTCTCGCTAGTGTAAGTACAGGAATGATTTCAGGACGTTCCCAACACCGATACCATTCAAGAAATTTGGATCCATTTAACTTGTCCTTCTCAAGGAGTGATCGCAGGGAGAAATTGTTATGATGGTTTGTGCTAGACATAACTGAAAACAAGGGAGGTTTAGTTATGATGTTCAAGAAATGAGAAATCTTAACTATTAAGAAGACTTGCATTATATTCAAACAATGTTTCCTCAAATGAATATAATGATCTAAGACCCATACTTCACTAAACTTGAGTGAGCCACTGGCTATCACCCAAATTTTAGCTATCTAGGTAAGCAACAACTTTGCTAGTTATATCCAATATAACTCTTGGTTGTGGATTGACATCTCATGTCCAATCCACCTGATGTCTCTGAGCCCAAAACGATTTTGATGGCCCAGTCAAGTAAACCAATCTCTTAAGTCATGTAATTGTTGATGTCTTGCACTGCAAGTCCATCAGCCCGATTACCTCCTGCCTTACTCATGTAATTGTGGACATCTCGCATTGCAAGTCTATAGCACAATGAAATGAATCTTGACAGTTGACAAGATCGGGAAGACATCAAGGATTACTTGATATTTGGTTGAGGAACAGAACCTTTAAAACATTCTGTTTTATTATGTTGTAATTCTTTTAATTAAAATGATTTATCTTGTTCTGGTCCTGTGATTTCAGGTTCAATAACCTAAATCAGCGGATCTTGTGTCGACCGACAGTACTTTAGTGTCGATCGATGCAGATTAACCAAAACCAATTTGCGATGACCGATCAATCCAATTGATCTGGTTTTACGATAACCGGTCTGTGTCGATCGACACTACATTAGTGTCGGTCGATGCTGACCTTATCAACTCAATCGCAATAAATCGATTTAGCGGTTTAACCAAGTTAGCTAACCGGTCAAATCCAATTGAACCGATTAACCTGACCGTAAGGTCTGTGTCGACCGACACAACTCTTGTGTCGATCGTCACAGTTAGGTTAAACCTAAGTTTTATTCGGGTTATCCTTATTTGTCGATCGACACCGGATTGGCATCGATCGACACAGTGCGATAAACCCTAATCGTTTTCAGCAAAAAAACCTAAACTAGATTACTTTGATTAAAACGAGTTTTAGCATGCCTGTATCAACTATACAGTGATCTAGATTTAACTAATCTAATCAACATGCTACTGATTCAATAGAACCCTAAGGCTCTGATACCTCTGTAGGTATTTCTAGCAGTTCCTAATAAGATTAGCAACCCTAGTATGAATTCCATAGCCTAGGATCTAGGGGTCAGATATATTGAATCTACA
Source organism: Orychophragmus violaceus (assembly GCA_030180135.1). NCBI lineage: Eukaryota > Viridiplantae > Streptophyta > Magnoliopsida > Brassicales > Brassicaceae > Orychophragmus > Orychophragmus violaceus. The sequence continues at coordinate 84,697,597 of CM058231.1, forward strand.
GATCTCGAAGTTACCTGGTGATTAGCAGCGGAAGAATTTGCAAGTAATCAAGATTCCTAGCGCCTCAAATGCTGCGCCTCTACTGGTATCCACACACACACAAACTGAACAGGTGGGATGCTAGTGCCTTCAGAGATCAGATCTCTCAAGAGGTCTCCAGTTTCTTTTGGTGGCTGTGAATTAGGTCAGATTGGGTGTAAAAGTTGACCATATATCTTATATATGTTGACTTATACCATGACCCGAATAACCAACGATTAAACCGAAGTTAATCTGGCCATTCGCGATCTGTGTCGATCAATGCACATTCTGTGTCGATCGACACTGCCTCATAAACTCGATATTGAATGCATATCAAATATGCATTTATCAGATCATTACATTAATGATCAACCTCATATTCTATGTTCAGTTTGCTTAGGTGTGTGACCATGTAGGATCATATAACACTAGCAATAAGTTCTAAACTCATTGATCATAAGTAGCTTCTAGCAAAGCATTATGATTGCCCAGTATTATATGACTGTCTCATCTCGACAATACAACTCTCACTTAGAGCAAGTACAATAGAGTTCAGGACATTCCCAACAAAATTGACACGAAAGTGTCGTTTAGAATCTGAACTATTTAGGTTGAGCAATTGAATTACTCGCAAACAAATTTGGTTTAATTGAATTGTGAACTTATCGAACTTGCTCGTAAGGCTAGTTTAATCTGTTAGGAATTGCAAAGAAATTTGGGTTTCTGCTATTACACTTAGAGAATTCTTGCAACGAAAGTTTGTTAGTTCTATATTCGTGTTTGAGTTCTAAAACTGAGCTTAATTTGATCCTGACTAATTATCTGATCTACGTGTCTGATTTCCTGAGAACTCCCTAGACTTAGCGCCTGTAGTTGATTTCTTACAAACCACTCCTGCTACTTGATTTACTTTTCTGCTTGCTATTTAGTTTCTCATTACTTTCTCCTAGCTTAACTTGACCGTTCTAAAATCTATCGTAAGGTCTAGAGTCTATGTGGATTTGATACCCTACATACTACTTATCACGACTGTGCACTTGCAGTATTAACTCTAGGGATAAAACTTTGAGCATATCCTCTATGAACATGTCAGCTTCATCAGCCAGAGTTTCTGTCCATATCCGCAGCGGATGTCGACGGACATCAGTGTTGATGTCGACCGACATCGTCCCCAATCGGCCAAGCAATGTCGAGCGTGATCGATAATCGTCATCTTCTTCGTGTCGAGTGCCGACCGACATGGGGTTAGTGTCGACCGACACTGACTCTGCAACCCGTGTAGAATGTAGTGAACTGGCAGAAACATCCCGGAAACTTTTCTCGATTTTGTAGATGTTCTCTTATGGCAGAGAATCATCTATTGGAACATCCTCATCGATCCTAATCCAAGACAAGTGATCAGCAACACCATTTTCTACTCCTTTCTTGTCTCTCACCTCTATGTGAAATTCTTGGAGCAATAGAATCCATCTCAACAGCCTTGGCTTAGCATCCTTCATCTGCATTAGATACTTAAGCGCATAATGATCAGTATGTATAACCACCTTGGAACCAATCAGGTAGGAACGAAACTTCTCAACTGCAAACACAACTGCTAATAGTTCCTTCTCAGTGGTTGCATAGTTCCTTTGAGCTTCATCAAGGGTTCTACTGGCATAATAGATTGCATGGAGCTTCTTGTCCTTCTTCTGCCCAAGCACAGCTCCTACTGCATAATCACTAGCATCACACATTACCTCAAAAGGAAGACTCCAATCTGGAGTTGCACAATTGAAGCAGAATAGAAGCTCTGATAGAGCGGGTGCTGGACGGTCAGACAAAAATCACTATGAACTTCAAGAAGAAGATATATGCTGTGTATGAAGATCTGAATGGGAAGTTTGAATTCTTGAGTACACATGTGAAGCAGCTAGATGTTCCAGTTGCTCAGACTGCTGCAGCTGTAAAAAGAGAGGATGGATTCCTTCCAGGGAGAACTGAGCATAACCCAAGGCTACATGTCAATGCTATCCATGTCCAGCATGAAGAAAAGGTTGTTCCACAACTGATTGGAGGAAATTTGGAGGCTGTATTCGTGAGCTGCAGAAATGAGAAACACGTTTTGAAACTGCAGATTTAGTGTCGGTCGACACCCCTCTTAGTGTCGGTCGACACCCCTCTTAGTGTCGGTCGACACGCAGTTCTGACGGCAATTTCGAGTCCTCATGACAAACGGAAATCGACCATGGTCGACACTGAAGGTCGACATGAATTCAATGTCGACCGACACTTACTTTGCGTTGGTCGACGCTACAGTCGGGCAGACCAATTTTGCCCAAATCTGATGTTTTTGCTAAGGAAAGGGTCTACAAACCTCCTATACCATTCCCAAGAGTTCCTATAAGGTCTAAACATGAGCAGAATGCGGTCAAATGCATGGTGGTGATGGATAAGAAGCTGAACGAAACTCCACCAGCAGATGCTTTACGAGTTCATCCTTGTGTGAAGAGATATACGAAGAAGATGGTCTCCACTGATGGTCATTTGAAAGAGGGGGTGATGATGGTATGTAAGCGAGTCAGTTCTGTGTTACTGAATCAGATTCCGGAGAAGCTTCCAGATCCATGAGTCTTTACGCTAGACTTCTCTATCTTCGAGAATAGCTTCAAGCACTCTTTATGCGACTTGGGAGCTAGTGCGAACCTCATGCCATAATCTGTGGCTGGGAGACTGGGATTGACTGATTTCCAGCAAACTAGGATCTCTCTAATCCTAGCTGATCGATCGAATAGGATTCCAGAAAGAGTTCTTGAGGACATCCCTATCAGAGTTGGGAACTACTTGATTCCAACAGACTCCGTGGTGCTTAAATATGATATGGAACATGATGATCCTCTGATACTTGGCAGATCGTTCTTAGCTACAGCTGGAGCAGTGATTGATGTGAGGTATGGCCTGATTGATCTCCACCTGGGAGATAAGCCTCTGCACTTCAAAATGGATAAGCAGCAAAAACCCACAATTGATGGTCAAGTGTGGGGGAAGTATATGTTGTTCTTGATGTCTGTAGATTGATTCTTTCATGTGGATTACTAAGGGGAATCTGAATGCTGCTGCTTCTAGGATAAAAAGAGTTTCTGAAGAGTTTTCAAACCTCTTCACTGCACTTTAGTCCTCTGTTTTGCTTGAGGGCAAGCAAAGGCTAAGTGTAGGGGAGTTGATATATCATGGTTTTTACCCATTTTAGACCATGATATAGATGTGTTTTTAGTGTCTTTTGTATTCGTTTAGAGTCTTTTACATGTTTAATCAGGTTTGGAGCTAATTGGAGATATTTGGAGCATTTTGGGACTTTTGGGACGTTTTGGCCGAGAGCTTAACTCACTGTCCGATTTATTGATCATGCATCGACCGACACACCTTGTGCATCGGTCGACACACTAGCGAGATGGGCCGTACGCGTCGGTTTAATGAAGTTATGAAGAATTGCAAAGAAGCCCAAGATAGTTCCAGTATTTACACAGAAGCCCCAGCCGAGATTAGGCTTATATATATAGGATTTTGGTGTTTATTTTACTTACGCTTTCATACTTAGAGCTAAGAGATTTTTAGAGTTTTTGGGGCTGATCTAATCCTGTACTTCAGCTATTTTGGAGAAGATTTCGAACCCATTTATCTATTTAATTTCTTATATGCAATCTATTATTTCTATGATTATGTTTTCATCAATCATGTCTGAGTAGATCCATAGTTAGGCTTAGGGTTTCTCATTAGGGATTGATGACTTGCTAGACTTGTTTAAATTCAGTTAAGGATTCACATGATTAGAATGTTCTTCAAACTAAATTGTGCTTAATGCTAGTTCTAACCTGATCAATTAGAATCTAGATCTTAGGTTGCTAAATTCGACACGAGAGTGTGTTTTAGAATCTGAACTATTTAGGTTGAGCAATTAAATTATTCGCAAAGAGATTTGGTTTAGTTTAATTGTGAACATATCGAACTTGAACTTAATGCTAGTTTAATCTGTTAGTAATTGCAAAGAGATTTGGGTTACTGCACTTAGACTTAGAGGATTTTCGCAAAGAGATTTGGCTAATCCTATTTCCGTGATTTGAGTTCTAGAACTGAGTTTAATTCGATCCTGACTGATTAACTTGTCTGCTTGTCTGATTTCCTGAGAATTCCCTAAGTTTAACGCTTTTAGTTTATTGCTTTCAAAACCAAATTGCTACTGTTACTTTCTTGCTTCGCAATTTATTTACTTCACCATCTGCTTATTTCTAGTATTATTCTCTACTGTTCTGATCTATCGAGACCTAGTGTCCCTGTGGATTCGATAACCCTATATACTACTTTGACATTGCTGTTCACTTGCAGTTTAGAATAGGGTAAAACTTAGAACCTATCAGTCGACCGACGCACCTTTTATGTCGATCGACAATACCTTTTGTTGAAAGGGGCCTCAGTCATTTTTCCTAATAAACAAGACTTGCGTTTCTCACATGATTCATAATCAAATGAGCCCAGAAGCCCATCACTATGGAGCTTCTGAATCCGTTTCTCATTTATGTGGCCCAAAATGACAATGCCAGAGAAAAGTCTGATTCGTGTCAATTAACTTGAATCTCTTGCTACTAATGTTATAGATAGGCACGTTTTTGTTTTAGAACATAAAATCCATTCTCTAATGGACCGCTACCATAAAACATATCATTGTAATCAAATGAATAACACTTATTCTTAATTTGAAAACTGATATCTTTTCATATCCAAACAAGGAATAGAAATAATGTTTCTGCTTATAGCAGATACATAGTAGCAGTTCTTAAAACCAAGCCAGAAGGCAAAACAAATGAAATGTTCCTACGGCTAATGCAGCAACTCTTGCTCCATTTCCCACGCGCAGGTCCACTTGTCCTATCTCCATAATCCTACTTTTGCTCCGGCCCTGCATATTTTCACAAAATATGAGTACCATAGCTGGTATCTAATACCCAATAAGTAGAATCATAAGAAGTAACATTTACTTCTATAACATAGTACCTGAAGAAGAAGTCTCGTATGTCTTCTTCAGCTTCTCATAATCTTCCAGGAATTTATTTCATTTTCTTTTCAAATGCCCATAACCATTACAATAATGGTACTTAACATCTTCAGAAGGACCAGGTTTAATCTTAGGAGCATGGCCAAACTCGCTTGGATTCACAATCAAGCTCATCTTGCCATCACCTTTGTTCTTACCAAGTTTCTTAAACTTATTACCCTTTTGTACCATAAGGACATTTGGGGTGTCCTTCTTTATGTTAGGTTCAGCAGTCTTCAGCATCCCATGCAACTCAGTCAAAGTCTTTGTCAAGTTATTCATATTGTAATTCATTACAAAATGATCATAGCTTGACGGCAGTGACTGCAGAATGATGTCAGTAGCCAACTCTTGGCTAATGGGACAATCCAGTTTCCCCAGGTTATCAATATAACCCATCATCTTAATGACATGAGGACTAACTGGTCTGTCCTTTGGTAGCTTGCACTGAATTAGAGACTTAACCGTCTGGTATCTCTGAGTTCGTGCCTGCTCCTGAAACATACTTTTCAGGTTAGTGATCATCTCTATTGGCGACTCCATGTTCTCAAATTGCTTCTGCAAGTCCGAGTTCATGGTAGCCAACATGAGACAACACACATCGACCACATCATTAGAATGCTTATCCCAAGCATCCTTATCTGACTGCCAGGCATTGGCTCGGTACTTCTTAGGGAGAACTTTCACAAGGATATAGTCCTTTTCTCCTGTTTGAGAACAATTCTCAAGTTCTGATACCATTCAAGAAAGTTGGATCCATTTAACTTGTCCTTCTCAAGGACGGATCACAGGGAGAAATTGTTATGATGGTTTGTGCTAGACATAGCTGAAAACAAGGAAGGTTTAGTTATGATGTTCAAGAAATGAAAAATCTTAACTATTAAGAAAACTCGCATTATATTCAAACAATGTTTCCTCAGATGAATATAATGATACAAGATCCATATTTCACTAAAATTGAGTGAGCCACTGGCTATCGCCCAAATTTTAGCTATCTAGGTAAGCAACTCTTTGCTAATTATATCCAATATAACTCTTGGTTGTAGATTGACATCCTATGTCAAATCCACCCGATGTCTCTAGGCCCAAAACGATTTTGATAGCCCATTCAAGTAAACCAATCTCTTAAGCCATGTAATCGTTGATGCCTTGCACTGCAAGCCCATCAACACGATTACCTTCTGCCTTACTCATGTAATTGTGGACATCTCGCACTGCAAGTCTATCGCACAATTAAACGAGTCTTGACAGTTGACAAGATCGGGAAGACATCAACACTTGATATTTAGTTTGAGGAACAGAACTAATTGTTTAACGCACATCATATATGCATACTTGAGGGTTTAAAGTTTATAAAACAACTAATATAATTAGGTTTTTAATAATTCTAAGAAGTGGGTTTAAATCTGGTTTGGTTCTGTAATTGTAGGTTCAATAACCAAACAATATAATTCTGTGTCGATCGACGCTACATTAGTATCGATTGATGCAACATGCCAGAACCAATGCGATAACCTATCAATCAAATCGAACCGGCTTTGATAACAGGTCAGCATCGATCGATGCTACATTGGCATCGATTGTTACCAACCAAATTAAGCCAATCGCATTCAACCAGCTTAACCAGTCGCGGTGACTAATTTAATCAAATTGAACCAGTCGCATCACCTTTGTGTCGATCGATGCAACACTTGTGTCGATCGACACAATGCGACTTTCACCTTTTGTCGATCGATGCAACACTTGCAACGATCGACACAATGCGATTTTCACCTTGGGTCGATCGATGCAACACTTGCAACGATCGACACAATGCGATTTTCACCTTGGGTCGATCGATGCAACACTTGCAACGATCGACACAATGCGATTTGCAAGGCGACAAACTCAGGGTATGAACGACTAGAAACCTTAGGCTCTGATACCACTGTTGGAATTTCTAGGCCGTTTCTAATCATATTAGATAACCCTAGGAATTAATTCCGTGCCTAGGATCTAGGTTCCATACTTAGAGTCGATCTACGTTGCCAGATGTTGAATATACCTGATACGGTTTTGCAGCGGAAGATTGTCAGGAACTCGAGATCTGTAGCGCCTCAAATGCTGCGCCTCTACTGGTATCCACACGCACGCGCACTGGAACACCCAGGATGCTAGTACCGGAAGAGATTTTTATCTCTCGGGTTATCTGCGTTTCTTTCTCTTGTCATACTTGCCAATTGTTGTGCAAATTGTGTTTTTCATTCGTTCCACATATATCATATATATAGGCACGAGTGACGTGTGTCGATCGATACAACATTTATATCGATCGATGCAAAGTTAGTGTTTACCTAACTTCTGTCATTGTCAACCTTTTGTATCGATTGACACTAAAGCCTTTGTCGATCGACACACCTTGTGTCGATCGACACTGAAGCCTGTGACGATCGATACTACTTTCAGAAACGCGTATAACAATTATACATTGGATCATTCCGATAATGATCAACCCTGTATGAACTTCCAGTTTGCTTAGGTGTGTGACCCTGTAGGATCATCTAATACTAGCCATGAGTTCTAAACTCATAGATCATAAGTGGCTTCTAGCAAAGCATTATGATCGTCAAGTATCACATGACTGTCTTATCTCGACAATACGACTCTCGCTAGTGTAAGTACAGGAATGATTTCAGGACGTTCCCAACACCGATACCATTCAAGAAATTTGGATCCATTTAACTTGTCCTTCTCAAGGAGTGATCGCAGGGAGAAATTGTTATGATGGTTTGTGCTAGACATAACTGAAAACAAGGGAGGTTTAGTTATGATGTTCAAGAAATGAGAAATCTTAACTATTAAGAAGACTTGCATTATATTCAAACAATGTTTCCTCAAATGAATATAATGATCTAAGACCCATACTTCACTAAACTTGAGTGAGCCACTGGCTATCACCCAAATTTTAGCTATCTAGGTAAGCAACAACTTTGCTAGTTATATCCAATATAACTCTTGGTTGTGGATTGACATCTCATGTCCAATCCACCTGATGTCTCTGAGCCCAAAACGATTTTGATGGCCCAGTCAAGTAAACCAATCTCTTAAGTCATGTAATTGTTGATGTCTTGCACTGCAAGTCCATCAGCCCGATTACCTCCTGCCTTACTCATGTAATTGTGGACATCTCGCATTGCAAGTCTATAGCACAATGAAATGAATCTTGACAGTTGACAAGATCGGGAAGACATCAAGGATTACTTGATATTTGGTTGAGGAACAGAACCTTTAAAACATTCTGTTTTATTATGTTGTAATTCTTTTAATTAAAATGATTTATCTTGTTCTGGTCCTGTGATTTCAGGTTCAATAACCTAAATCAGCGGATCTTGTGTCGACCGACAGTACTTTAGTGTCGATCGATGCAGATTAACCAAAACCAATTTGCGATGACCGATCAATCCAATTGATCTGGTTTTACGATAACCGTTCTGTGTCGATCGACACTACATTAGTGTCGGTCGATGCTGACCTTATCAACTCAATCGCAATAAATCGATTTAGCGGTTTAACCAAGTTAGCTAACCGGTCAAATCCAATTGAACCGATTAACCTGACCGTAAGGTCTGTGTCGACCGACACAACTCTTGTGTCGATCGTCACAGTTAGGTTAAACCTAAGTTTTATTCGGGTTATCCTTATTTGTCGATCGACACCGGATTGGCATCGCTCGACACAGTGCGATAAACCCTAATCGTTTTCAGCAAAAAAACCTAAACTAGATTACTTTGATTAAAACGAGTTTTAGCATGCCTGTATCAACTATACAGTGATCTAGATTCAACTAATCTAATCAACATGCTACTGATTCAATAGAACCCTAAGGCTCTAATACCTCTGTAGGTATTTCTAGCAGTTCCTAATAAGATTAGCAACCCTAGTATGAATTCCATAGCCTAGGATCTAGGGGTCAGATATATTGAATCTACAGATCTCGAAGTTACCTGGTGATTAGCAGCGGAAGAATTTGCAAGTAATCAAGATTCCTAGCGCCTCAAATGCTGCGCCTCTACTGGTATCCACACACACACAAACTGAACAGGTGGGATGCTAGTGCCTTCAGAGATCAGATCTCTCAAGAGGTCTCCAGTTTCTTTTGGTGGCTGTGAATTAGGTCAGATTGGGTGTAAAAGTTGACCATATATCTTATATATGTTGACTTATACCATGACCCGAATAACCAACGATTAAACCGAAGTTAATCTGGCCATTCGCGATCTGTGTCGATCAATGCACATTCTGTGTCGATCGACACTGCCTCATAAACTCGATATTGAATGCATATCAAATATGCATTTATCAGATCATTACATTAATGATCAACCTCATATTCTATGTTCAGTTTGCTTAGGTGTGTGACCCTGTAGGATCATATAACACTAGCAATAAGTTCTAAACTCATTGATCATAAGTAGCTTCTAGCAAAGCATTATGATTGCCCAGTATTATATGACTGTCTCATCTCGACAATACAACTCTCACTTAGAGCAAGTACAATAGAGTTCAGGACATTCCCAACAAAATTGACACGAAAGTGTCGTTTAGAATCTGAACTATTTAGGTTGAGCAATTGAATTACTCGCAAACAAATTTGGTTTAATTGAATTGTGAACTTATCGAACTTGCTCGTAAGGCTAGTTTAATCTGTTAGGAATTGCAAAGAAATTTGGGTTTCTGCTATTACACTTAGAGAATTCTCGCAACGAAAGTTTGTTAGTTCTATATTCGTGTTTGAGTTCTAAAACTGAGCTTAATTTGATCCTGACTAATTATCTGATCTACGTGTCTGATTTCCTGAGAACTCCCTAGACTTAGCGCCTGTAGTTGATTTCTTACAAACCACTCCTGCTACTTGATTTACTTTTCTGCTTGCTATTTAGTTTCTCATTACTTTCTCCTAGCTTAACTTGACCGTTCTAAAATCTATCGTAAGGTCTAGAGTCTATGTGGATTTGATACCCTACATACTACTTATCACGACTGTGCACTTGCAGTATTAACTCTAGGGATAAAACTTTGAGCATATCCTCTATGAACATGTCAGCTTCATCAGCCAGAGTTTCTGTCCATGTCCGCAGCGGATGTCGACGGACATCAGTGTTGATGTCGACCGACATCGTCCCCAATCGGCCAAGCAATGTCGAGCGTGATCGATAATCGTCATCTTCTTCGTGTCGAGTGCCGACCGACATGGGGTTAGTGTCGACCGACACTGACTCTGCAACCCGTGTAGAATGTAGTGAACTGGCAGAAACATCCCGGAAACTTTTCTCGATTTTGTAGATGTTCTCTTATGGCAGAGAATCATCTATTGGAACATCCTCATCGATCCTAATCCAAGACAAGTGATCAGCAACACCATTTTCTACTCCTTTCTTGTCTCTCACCTCTATGTGAAATTCTTGGAGCAATAGAATCCATCTCAACAGCCTTGGCTTAGCATCCTTCATCTGCATTAGATACTTAAGCGCATAATGATCAGTATGTATAACCACCTTGGAACCAATCAGGTAGGAACGAAACTTCTCAACTGCAAACACAACTGCTAATAGTTCCTTCTCAGTGGTTGCATAGTTCCTTTGAGCTTCATCAAGGGTTCTACTGGCATAATAGATTGCATGGAGCTTCTTGTCCTTCTTCTGCCCAAGCACAGCTCCTACTGCATAATCACTAGCATCACACATTACCTTAAAAGGAAGACTCCAATCTGGAGTTGCACAATTGAAGCAGAATAGAAGCTCTGATAGAGCGGGTGCTGGACGGTCAGACAAAAATCACTATGAACTTCAAGAAGAAGATATATGCTGTGTATGAAGATCTGAATGGGAAGTTTGAATTCTTGAGTACACATGTGAAGCAGCTAGATGTTCCAGTTGCTCAGACTGCTGCAGCTGTAAAAAGAGAGGATGGATTCCTTCCAGGGAGAACTGAGCATAACCCAAGGCTACATGTCAATGCTATCCATGTCCAGCATGAAGAAAAGGTTGTTCCACAACTGATTGGAGGAAATTTGGAGGCTGTATTTGTGAGCTGCAGAAATGAGAAACACGTTTTGAAACTGCAGATTTAGTGTCGGTCGACACCCCTCTTAGTGTCGGTCGACACCCCTCTTAGTGTCGGTCGACACGCAGTTCTGACGGCAATTTCGAGTCCTCATGACAAACGGAAATCGACCATGGTCGACACTGAAGGTCGACATGAATTCAATGTCGACCGACACTTACTTTGCGTTGGTCGACGCTACAGTCGGGCAGACCAATTTTGCCCAAATCTGATGTTTTTGCTAAGGAAAGGGTCTACAAACCTCCTATACCATTCCCAAGAGTTCCTATAAGGTCTAAACATGAGCAGAATGCGGTCAAATGCATGGTGGTGATGGATAAGAAGCTGAACGAAACTCCACCAGCAGATGCTTTACGAGTTCATCCTTGTGTGAAGAGATATACGAAGAAGATGGTCTCCACTGATGGTCATTTGAAAGAGGGGGTGATGATGGTATGTAAGCGAGTCAGTTCTGTGTTACTGAATCAGATTCCGGAGAAGCTTCCAGATCCATGAGTCTTTACGCTAGACTTCTCTATCTTCGAGAATAGCTTCAAGCACTCTTTATGCGACTTGGGAGCTAGTGCGAACCTCATGCCATAATCTGTGGCTGGGAGACTGGGATTGACTGATTTCCAGCAAACTAGGATCTCTCTAATCCTAGCTGATCGATCGAATAGGATTCCAGAAAGAGTTCTTGAGGACATCCCTATCAGAGTTGGGAACTACTTGATTCCAACAGACTCCGTGGTGCTTAAATATGATATGGAACATGATGATCCTCTGATACTTGGCAGATCGTTCTTAGCTACAGCTGGAGCAGTGATTGATGTGAGGTATGGCCTGATTGATCTCCACCTGGGAGATAAGCCTCTGCACTTCAAAATGGATAAGCAGCAAAAACCCACAATTGATGGTCAAGCCTTCAAAGTTTAGATGGAACAAGAAGCTCAGATTTGTGAGGCTACAGTGTCTGATAGTGGAGAGAAGAAGATGATGGTTCCTCAGGAATCTACTTTAACATCTTCAGAACCTGCAACGGCTCATAAGCAGAAAGCTCCAAACATCAGACATCCACCAAAGCGAAGGTATGCATCGTCTAAACTCAATCCTCCTAACCGCATTGATGTGAATGCAGGAAAATGATATATCCCACCCTAGCTTCACTCCCACCATGGATCTATTCCTTCTTTCCTTGGGAGATTTCATGATCATAATGCCTATACACCACCTTGGATGAAGAGACATTCACAGGGACACTCCAAGTCTCTGTTGAAACCCCCATGAGTCTAATCTCTTCCCATAGTCAAGCTAATGAGTAAAAACAAGCGCTGAGTGGGAAGCAACCCACTGTTGGGACAATTTTTCTTTTCTTTTTGGTTTTAGGATTTTGTTTCTTTGATTTTTCTGGTTTTTGGTGTTTCAGAACGTGATGAACGGGTTTGCAGACAGGAGTGTCGATCGACACCGAACTAGTGTCGGTCGACACCAAACTCGAAAACACGGACCGTAATCGAGGACGCTCGATTTGGATTAGATTAGTGTCGACCTAAGCCTCGTGTCGTTCGACACTGGCTGTGTGTCGGTCGACACTAACCGCGACTGCAGGTAAGGTTTCTGATTTTCCGAGCTTTTCGTGGATTTATACCTTGTTCTCCCGAACCCAAGCTGCGATAACACTGAGGACAGTTTTGTTTAAGTGTGGGGGAGGTAGTTACTGACCACCGTTTGCTTTGTTTTCTTAGAGTCAGTCCCATGTTTTCACTAGTTTTCAAAATTGTTTTATTGAGTCAAACTTGTATGAAACTATGATTTTTCGAGGAAATTTGTCGCTGGAACAGGAACTAAGTGACCATTGGACAGACTTGCATGAACTCTATGACTATTAGAAAACCCCAAACGGATCAGCTTACCAAGGACACCCATATCTAACCAGGTATTCAGATGATCCATCACTAGTCTCGCACTTAATATTGACTTAAATTTCTCGCTTAGGGGCTTGGTAATCTTTGGACCGGATTCCTTTGATGTGTTTGGCACAGCCTGTGATCCTGTCTAAAGTATGGTTTCTGATTTCCCCTCCCTTTAAAGTAAAAAAAAAAGAGATAAAAACCGAGGATAAGCTAGTAGCTTTGAAGTGGTCACGGGAGTGGTAGAGACCCCTATTACCTCCTGTGTATCCATGGAAAGATCCAAAGTTAAACCCCAATAAAAAGGGAAGAGCACTGATAGAAAAAATAAAATGATACCCAGTGGAGAAAAATTAGTGCTAAGGGAGAAAGGGAAAAGAAAGAAACCAGAAACCGATAGTTTGGTGATCAGTTACCGAATAGGTTGAGTCCATGTGTCCTTTGATTCGATACTCTCTCTGTGAGACTGCACCTAATTGTATACAGAGGCTAGTGTGGTGAACTTGAATGTCCTAACTTGATTGTGGAGTTTACTTGGGACAGTTGATAAGTGTGGGGGTAGTATATTGTGGTCTTGAGTTCTTTAGGAATGTTTTCAGTGGCTTACTAAGTGAATGTGAATACGAAAGTTCCTTAGACGAAATGAGTTTCAAAGTTTTCGAACCTCTTTCTTATGCTTTCGCTCTTTATTTGCTTGAGGGCAAGCAAGAGCTTAGTGTGGGGGAGTTGATATATCATGGTTTTTATAGGTTTTCAACCATGATATATGTGTATATATTGAGTCTTTAACCTTGTATTTGGAGTCTTTAGAGTCCTTTGCAGGTTTAGGTTGTTTGGAGCTTATCTGGAGATTCTGGGAGCTTTTGGAGTGATTTGGCAGCATACATAGATTTCATAGAGTTCACTGGGTGCGTCTGCAATGAGTGTCGCTCGACACTAAGCTTAGTGTCTCCTGACGCCACTAAAGGACGAAATTCCTGCGCGTCAAAAATACAGCTTTTGGAGAATTGCAAGATTTAGCCAAAAGTTTCCCATATTTACAGAAAGGCCCAAAATGTGTTTTAGCTATTAATTAGGGTTTACAGCCACTTGTTAGGCTAAGTTTCATTCTACACTTTGTTCTAGAGAGATTAGGAGATTTGGGGTCTGGTCTCTTGCTCGAGAGAGAAGAGATTTCGAACCCCTGTTCTTATTCTTTTGGTTTTATATGATTATTACTTTGATTATGTCTTTTGTTATGATTGATATGTCTGAGTAATTCTCTTGTTAGATTTAGGGATTGTCATAAAGGTTTTATGCTTGCTTGATACTGATTGATTAGGATTCACCTTCTTATCGTTCATCAACTAAGTTGTTCTTAACACTGATTTCTGACAATAGCACGAGAGTGTGAGTTATAATCAGATCTGAGATAATTAGCAATAGCACGAGAATGTGAATTATAATCTGAACGAACATAGAGTGAGCAATTTAACTAGGTACAAAGAGATTTGGTATAGGGAAATTGTGAACCGATAGAACATGTTCTTAATGCTTGTTTAGAACTCTAGGATCGCAAAGAGATTTGGATCACTAGGTTGCTAGATATAGAAATAATCTCAGCGAGAGTTGGATTATTTATCATTGTGTTTCTAGTTCTTGAACTGTGCTTAATCTGAATCATGTTAGTTAAGTGTGTAGCATCGCATGATTCCTGAGAACTTCCCTGAGTCTAGCGCCTTTGCTTATTGATCACTTTACTCGCTTATCTTGTTGTCTTATTTACTACTTTTCACTTCGTTTCGCTTAGCTTAATTCGATTACTTATAATCTATCGTGTGACCGAGAGTCTCTGTGGGATTCGATACCTTTTATACCACAATCACATAACTGTGCACTTGCAGTAGAATAAGTTAAAACTTTACAACCTATCATCAACCCAAAAGAAACATGACAAATTGACTCAAACAAAATCAAAGCTGACTCAAGAAAAGTAATAAGGTAACGAAAAACAAACTCAGAGAAATGCTAGGATCACAGAGGAACTAAGAATCAGAATCATCGTCGTCTGCCCCTGGTGGTGTAGGTGATCTCTTACGTCTGCGACCGTGAGAAGGACAAATGCAGGTGCAGCTGAAAGCTCTAGCAATGCCACCCCAAAGCAATCGGACGGTGTCTACCAAATACTTCATGTGTGGATCTGCATCGTAGCCAGGAAGTGGTGGAGGAGCATCTAGTGTAAGAAACCAATGCGGATGTGGATGTGGACCCCCAGCAGGGTCAGGAACAGCCTGGGAGGAAACTCCTCTGCGGGAGCGAGCAGGAGGTGCCTGTCTCTCGACTCTCCGATCAGGTCTGAAACGCAAGCCGTCTTGTGTATCTATCGATAACGTGCGTGTTGTATGTCAACTGTGCGCTCCTCCGCGCCATCCCTGATGCACCAAACCAAACCTGGCTTCAGCCAGCTCACACTTAACAAGTGTTCCTCATCAATCTCAGCGAATGTATGCTTGCATGTATACTCGTGCAGCGGTATCCTGAAATGCTGGAATATAGGTGTTAGAAGACTGCCCACTGACGATGTCTTGATTTTCCCAGAACCTCTGATTGGCTTCGCCTATAGCACTACCAAATGTTCTACAAACACCGCACCCATTTTGGTCCTCTGGTAGGGACCATCGTGCTCATACTCATGGGAACACAGATGTCCCACTGCTGGATGAAGTAGTACCAGCACCTGCATCCTCATCTTGTTTGGCTCCATCTTGCCCAAGAGAGTAGTAGCTGATAGGTCTAAGTTTTATCCCTATTATCTAACTGCAAGTGCACAGTTCAGTAGTTGTAGTATATAGGATTATCGAATCCACAGGGACTCTGGTATTCAATAGAACGAAAGACCAGGAATTAAACTAGGAAGAAAGCAATGTGATTTAATTAAAAGTAGTGCGAGAAAGTAAACAGTAGCAAGTTGGTTGTGAAAGCAATAAACTAAAAGCGTCAAGCCTAGGGTGTTCTCAGGAAATCAGACAAGCAGACAGTTCATTCAGTAAGGATCTAATTAAGCACAGTTCTAGAACTCAAATCACAGATATAGAACTAACCAAATTCCTTTGCGATAATTCTCTAAGTCTAAGTGCAGCAAACCAAACTTCCGTTTGCGAGAACTAACAGATTAAACTAGCATTAAGCACAAGTTTGATATGTTCACAATTAACCTAAACCAAACTTTTGTTTGCGAGAAGTTTAATTGCTCAACCTAATTAGTTCAGATTCCTAAACCCCACTTCCGTGACGTATTTAGCAACCTAAGATCTAGATTCTAATTGATACTGATTGATTAGGATTCACCTTCTTATCGTTCATCAACTAAGTTGTTCTTAACACTGATTTCTGACAATAGCACGAGAGTGTGAGTTATAATCAGATCTGAGATAATTAGCAATAGCACGAGAATGTGAATTATAATCTGAACGAACATAGAGTGAGCAATTTAACTAGGTACAAAGAGATTTGGTATAGGGAAATTGTGAACCGATAGAACATGTTCTTAATGCTTGTTTAGAACTCTAGGATCGCAAAGAGATTTGGATCACTAGGTTGCTAGATATAGAAATAATCTCAGCGAGAGTTGGATTATTTATCATTGTGTTTCTAGTTCTTGAACTGTGCTTAATCTGAATCATGTTAGTTAAGTGTGTAGCATCGCATGATTCCTGAGAACTTCCCTGAGTCTAGCGCCTTTTCTTATTGATCACTTTACTCGCTTATCTTGTTGTCTTATTTACTACTTTTCACTTCGTTTCGCTTAGCTTAATTCGATTACTTATAATCTATCGTGTGACCGAGAGTCTCTGTGGGATTCGATACCTTTTATACCACAATCACATAACTGTGCACTTGCAGTAGAATAAGTTAAAACTTTACAACCTATCATCAACCCAAAAGAAACATGACAAATTGACTCAAACAAAATCAAAGCTGACTCAAGAAAAGTAATAAGGTAACGAAAAACAAACTCAGAGAAATGCTAGGATCACAGAGGAACTAAGAATCAGAATCATCGTCGTCTGCCCCTGGTGGTGTAGGTGATCTCTTACGTCTGCGACCGTGAGAAGGACAAATGCAGGTGCAGCTGAAAGCTCTAGCAATGCCACCCCAAAGCAATCGGACGGTGTCTACCAAATACTTCATGTGTGGATCTGCATCGTAGCCAGGAAGTGGTGGAGGAGCATCTAGTGTAAGAAACCAATGCGGATGTGGATGTGGACCCCCAGCAGGGTCAGGAACAGCCTGGGAGGAAACTCCTCTGCGGGAGCGAGCAGGAGGTGCCTGTCTCTCGACTCTCCGATCAGGTCTGAAACGCAAGCCGTCTTGTGTATCTATCGATAACGTGCGTGTTGTATGTCAACTGTGCGCTCCTCCGCGCCATCCCTGAAGCACCAAACCAAACCTGGCTTCAGCCAGCTCACACTTAACAAGTGTTCCTCATCAATCTCAGCGAATGTATGCTTGCATGTATACTCGTGCAGCGGTGTCCTGAAATGCTGGAATATAGGTGTTAGAAGACTGCCCACTGACGATGTCTTGATTTTCCCAGAACCTCTGATTGGCTTCGCCTATAGCACTACCAAATGTTCTACAAACACCGCACCCATTTTGGTCCTCTGGTAGGGACCATCGTGCTCATACTCATGGGAACACAGATGTCCCACTGCTGGATGAAGTAGTACCAGCTCCTGCATCCTCATCTTGTTTGGCTCCATCTTGCCCAAGAGAGTAGTAGCTGATAGGTCTAAGTTTTATCCCTATTATCTAACTGCAAGTGCACAGTTCAGTAGTTGTAGTATATAGGATTATCGAATCCACAGGGACTCTGGTATTCAATAGAACGAAAGACCAGGAATTAAACTAGGAAGAAAGCAATGTGATTTAATTAAAAGTAGTGCGAGAAAGTAAACAGTAGCAAGTTGGTTGTGAAAGCAATAAACTAAAAGCGTCAAGCCTAGGGTGTTCTCAGGAAATCAGACAAGCAGACAGTTCATTCAGTAAGGATCTAATTAAGCACAGTTCTAGAACTCAAATCACAGATATAGAACTAACCAAATTCCTTTGCGATAATTCTCTAAGTCTAAGTGCAGCAAACCAAACTTCCGTTTGCGAGAACTAACAGATTAAACTAGCATTAAGCACAAGTTTGATATGTTCACAATTAACCTAAACCAAACTTTTGTTTGCGAGAAGTTTAATTGCTCAACCTAATTAGTTCAGATTCCTAAACCCCACTTCCGTGACGTATTTAGCAACCTAAGATCTAGATTCTAATTGATCAGGTTAGAACTAGCTTTAAGCACAATTAGATTGAAGAACAGATATAGTTATGAATCCTTAACTGATTTAAACAAGTCTAGCAAGCCATGAAATCCTATGTGAGAAACCCTAAACCTAACTAGGAATCTACTCAGACATAGATAATGAAAACATGATCATATGATGAATAAATTGCATAAAAGATAAAGAGTAAAAGGGGTTCGAAATCTTCTCCAAATACAAATGAAGTAATAGGTTCAGATCAGCCCCAAAAAGCTCTAGAAATCCTCTGCTCTTAATTATTAAAGCGTAATGTAAAGCGTATCTAATTAAAACACCAAAAACTCTATTATATAGGTCTAATCTCGGCCAGGGGCTTCTTTGTAAATATCAGGAACTTCTGGATCAAAGTGCAAATTCTTGACTCTTCATAAACCTCCGAGTTTCGGCCCATCTCGCTGGTGCAACGACCGTTGCAGGTGTGCAACGATCGATGCGTCTGTCTGTTTCGGACAGTGAACTCTATCTCTCGGCCAATCACTCCAAAAATCTCCAAAATGCTCCATTATCTCCAATTCAGCTCCAAACCTGATTATACATGTAAAGGACTCTAAAAGAATACAAAAAGACACTAAAACACACTTATATCATGGCCTAAAACTAGTAAAAACCATGATATATCAACTCCCCCACACTTAGCCTTTGCTTGCCCTCAAGCAAAACAGAGAACTAAAACATGGTGAAGAGGTTTGAAAACTCTTCAGAAACTCATTTCATCTTAGAAGCTACAATACTCAGATTCCCCTTAGTAAACCACTGAAAGAATCAATCACAGGATATCAAGACCAACATGTACTTCCCCCACACTTAGCAACTTTCCTAAGTAAACTCCACAATCACATTCACGCATTCAAATTCTCCCTACTGACTTCTGCAAGTATTTAAGTGCGGTCTCACCTAAGGGGTATCGACCTAAAGGCACATGGATTCTTACCTTATCAGCTCTAGACCACCCTACTATCTTTCTCTAGCTCCTTCTTCTCTTTCCCTTCCTTAACAGCTGATTTTTCCCACATTGGGTGTTATTCTATTTTTTTTATCAATGTTCTTCCCGTTTTGGGGTGTACTTTGGACACATTCCATAGATGCATAAGAGATAATAGTGGTTCCTACCACTCCCATGACCACTTCGAAGCTATTAGTTGGTTCTTTTTCATGAATACACAGGAGGTAATAGGGGTCTCTTGTTGGAATTGTGTCCAGCAATCTCTGTACTGTCTCTATAAAGTAAGAGTATGTCAGTGATCAGACATAAGTCATACAATACTGGGGGTCATGATGGCTTGCTAGAGTCCGCTCATGATCTATAAGTCTTGGACTTATTGCTTTTATTGTATAATCCCATATGGGTCACACGCTTAAGCTAGCAGGAAATAAAGTAGGAACGGCTTAGCAGAAGTACGATAAAAGTGCCAGGCATTTGTCGTACTAAGAGAGAGATTAATGGGTCTGATTAAATCCATGGGATTTAATCAGATTGGCATTTGGGCCCAAAAGCCCAAAAGGGAAAGAGAAGGCTTTTATAAGCTAAAAGCCAAAGCTCTTTCTCCCTAACCCTAACCCACGGCCGCGCCCCTCTCTCTCTCTCTGCGCCTCCCTTAGCTCGGTCTAGCAGCCAGTTTCCTGTGATTGCGTGTGTGAGCCTTTGGAGGATTCATCCCTTGGTGTATCTCCCTGATCTCTGACCTGTTCTATTCCTTCCGCTGCAACAAACAGGTAAAAGGTGAGATCATAATGTTTCTAATACAAGAGAACCTAGATCTGTATGTTTAGTAGGTTCAACTAATCTGAGAATTGAACCAAGAGAAACTAAACTAATCCTACAGTGGTATCAGAGCCATTGGTTCTTAGGATTTCTTGTTTTAGATTCATGTTTAGGTTGTTTATCCTGTTTAGAAGTGTTTTGAATCCATTACTGATAAGAAAAACACTTAAGAAACTGAATTGAATCCTGAACAAACGTTTGAAATCACAAAACCGAGCTATATGACTCGGGTTTTGTTGATCGGCCAAGGAGTGATCGACCGGCTTGGCCGGTTGGTTATCACGGCCGAGAGGTATGGCCGGTTCGATCGACCGCGAGGCAAGCGTCGCATGGATCCGTAAGGATCGCATGGACTGCGTCGTCCGGTTGGATCGAATCGATCGTGGGCTTAGGCGGGCGGATCGGATCGTCCGATCGAAGGATCGATCGCGTCCCGGCTGTGCATCGCCTCGTCCCGTCCCGAGCTTCCCGGCTGTCCCGATCTCGACGATCATCCCGTCCGGTCATCTCGATCTCGGATCGTGCGGCTTGCAGCTGGAGGATCGTGACTTGATCGAGAAGCTAGGTCACACCGTGATCGGTTTGTGACCATTCGGTTCGGTTCGGTTTAAAACTTAATTAAAATCATCGTTCTGGTTTAATAAACAGATTTTAATAATTTTATTAAATCTGGTTAAACCGGGATAAGAAATCCAATGTCGAAAGAAATATTGGATTTAGTGCCTAAACCAGGAATTTCTAATTTGATTTGGTTGGACCAAATAAATTGAGAAATTCCGGTTTAGTAAATAACCGGTTGACAATTGTGGTCATCGTAGTAATTAAAACTTGGTTAGACCAGTTTTAATGAACCAGACCGGTTATGTCATTTAATTGGGCAATTGGGTCATGTCTTGGACATGGACAAATTCTTGGGCCTCGGGCCAAGAAGTTAAAACAATTGGGCCAATTATTTGAGTCTTTCTTCAGATCAATTTAAAATTTATTTTATAAAATAATAAAGTCGATTTTAAATTAAAGTTTCCGAAATTTTGAAATTAGAAAGTTTCTTAAAATAGAAGTTTCTGAATTTGCGGGTTTTGGATTTTAAGAAATTTCTAAAGTTAGAAAGTTTCCGGTTTTAGAAAGTTTCCAAAAATAGTAGGTTTCCAAAAATGGAAAGTTTCCCGAAAAAGTAATCTTCTATTTTGGGAATGAATTTTAATAAACCTACGAACCTCAAATAATATCAAGCGTTGGATGTCTTGTCCAGGCTATGTCAGCTGTCAAAGCCCATTCAATTGCATTCATGGCCTTACAGTGTGAGGGTGTCTGCTTTTGCGTGGGTAAGACGGTTTGTGATTCATAAATGTCATTGGGAGTCCCAGACATTAATGATTACATGACTGTATAGTCTGGTTTTCTTGACTAGGCCATCGGGAGTCCCGGGCCTTGAGACATCAGAGTGGATTGGGCCTCGGGCCCAGATTCACAACCAAGAATTATATCACGGATATAATTAGCCGATATAGGGCTTACCGATATAAGCTAAGGTTGGGTGACGGCCAGTGGCCCACTTTAATCTTAGTTATATGTGGATCTTGGAATCATTATATTCTATTGAGGGTAACTGATGTTATTGAATATAATGCATGATTAATCATATTAAATTATAATACGAGATTAATCATATTGAACATTTAACTAATAACCTTTTTATTTATATATTTCAGATATGACTACTACAAGCACACAAAACACATTCTCGATCCGGTCTGTTCTCGAGAAGGAGAAGCTGACTGGAACGAACTTCCTGACATGGTCAAGGAACTTGAGGCTGGTCCTCAAGCAGGAGAAGAAGGATTATGTCCTTCGAGATCCCCTCCCCGAGAGGCCTCTTGCCGATGCTGCCAGGACTCTGCACAATGCTTGGGAAAAGCATTCGTCAGATGAAAATGATGTCTATTGCCTAATGTTGGCGACAATGACTGCTGAGCTGCAAATGCAGTTCGAGAGTGTATTGTCTCCCATCGAGATAATGGCAAGCCTGAAATCGCTTTTTCAGGAGCAGGCTAGGACTGAGAGGTTCCAGACAGTTAAGGACCTCTTAGACTGTAAGTTGGCTGCGAATGCGGCAGTGAGTCCACATGTCTTGAAGATGATGGGTTATCTCGATCATCTTCAGAAACTCGACTGCCCAATCAGCCAGGAACTTGCCTGCGACATCATTCTGCAGTCTTTACCTGCAAGCTATGATCAGTTCATTCTGAACTTTAACATGCATGGCTTGAGTAAGACACTACCTGAGCTTCACGGAATGCTCAAGACTGCAGAGCCCAACTTGAGGAAAACCGCCAAGGACCCCAATGTGCTTATGGTGCAAAAGGGCAAGGGGTTTAAGAAATCCTCTGCTAAGGATAAGGGAAAGGCCAAGGCCGTCCAAGTCGCGGACAAGGACACGCCAAAGCCCAAGCCCAAGTCCAAGGCTGGGCCAACTGACATGTGCAGGTTCTGCAAAGAACTGGGGCATTGGAGAAGAGATTGCAAGAAATTCCAGGAAGGTCTAAAGGAATTGAAGAAGAAGACTCTCGAGACTTCTTCATCAGGTATTTTTGTTATAGAAGTTAATACAACTACTTCTGATAATACCTCATGGGTCATGGATACTGGTTGTGGGGCTCATATTTGTACTAATATGCAGGCACTCAGCAACAGTAGAAGGCTGAAGCAAGGACAAGTGGAGCTACGAGTTGGGAATGGAGCGAAAGTTCCAGCACTAGCTGTAGGAACATACTTGTTGTCTTTACCTTCGGGATTGATTTTAGAACTTAATAATTGTTATTTTGTACCTGCTATAAGCAGAAATATTATTTCAATTTCTTTGTTGGATTTGGAAGGTTATGATTTTTCAGTTAAGAATAAATTATGTTCCTTCAATCGCAACAATTTGTTCTATGGTTCTGCCCCTCTTTCGAATGGGCTTTACATACTCGATCAATCCGCGCCAATTTATAACATTAATACAAAACGGTTTAAACCTAATGAGGAAAACCGAACGTTTCTATGGCATTGTCGTTTAGGGCACATCAGCGAGAAACGCATCAAGAGGCTCCATTCGAATGGACTTCTTGGCTCATTTGACTTTGAGTCATGTGAGAAATGCGAATCATGCATGATGGGCAAAATGACACGGGCCCCCTTTAATAAACCTAACGAGAGGGCCAGTGACTTATTGGGCCTGATACACACTGATGTGTGTGGCCCAATGTCCACAAATGCAAGAGGAAACTATCAGTACTTCATTACCTTCACTGATGATTTCAGTAGGTATGGATATGTTTATTTGATGAAACATAAGTCTGAATCTTTTGAGAAGTTCAGAGAGTTCCAAAATGAAGTACAGAACCAACTTGGCAAAAGCATTAAGGCTCTTCGGTCCGACCGAGGAGGAGAATACTTAAGCCAGGAATTCAGTGATCATCTGAGAGAGTGTGGGATCGTATCCCAACTCACTCCTCCTGGAACACCTCAATGGAATGGTGTGTCTGAGAGGAGAAATCGGACCTTATTGGATATGGTTCGATCTATGATGAGTCACACAGACCTTCCAATATCCCTTTGGGGATATGCTCTGCTAACAGCAGTGTTCACTCTAAATAGAGCGCCATCAAAAGCAGTAGAAAAGACACCATATGAATTATGGACTGGAGAAGCTCCAGTGCTGTCTTATCTCAGAATTTGGGGTTGTGAAGCCTATGTCAAGAGATTGATCTCAGACAAGCTTACACCAAAATCTGACAAATGCTACTTCATTGGTTATCCACGGGAAACCAAGGCTTATTACTTCTATCTACGTTCCGAGAACAAGATTTTTGTTGCCCGGGATTGTAACTTTCTTGAGAGGGAGTTTCTTTCTAAGAAAGACAGTGGGAGTAAGGTACTGCTTGAAGAAATTCAAGATGAACAAGATACTGCTCAACCTGAAGAGGAAGAGCAGCAGGAGGACCTACAAGAGATTGTAGTGCCTGAACCTGTAGTACCTGAAGTTCGAAGATCCGGGAGGATCCGTCACGAACCCGAGAGATATCAAGGATTCCTCGTGACTGACTGTCATGATCTTTTGATCATTGATGGTGATGAACCATCGAACTTCAATCAAGCCATGATGGGCCCAGATTCCTCTAAGTGGCGCAAGGCCACTGATTCCGAAATGGACTCCATGTCGGTCAACCAAGTCTTTTCGTTGGTTGATTTGCCTGCTGGTGTAAAAGCCATCGAGTGCAAATGGATCTTCAAGAAGAAGATTGACGTGGATGGAAATGTCCAGATTTATAAAGCCAGGTTGGTGGCAAAAGGTTTCAGACAAGTTCACGGTTTGGATTACGATGAAACCTATTCCCCAGTGGCAATGATGAAATCTATTCGGATTCTACTAGCAACTGCAGCTTTTCATGATTATGAAATTTGGCAGATGGACGTGAAAACCGCCTTCCTGAATGGTATTCTGGAAGAGGATGTGTATATGACGCAACCTGACGGTTACATAGATCCAAAGAATGCTGGGAAAGTATGCAAGCTTCATAAATCCATTTATGGATTGAAGCAAGCATCGAGGAGCTGGAATCTTCGTTTTGATGAAGCGATCAAGCAATTTGACTTCATCAGAAACGAAGAAGAACAATGCGTGTATAAGAAAACTAGTGGGAGCAAGATAGTATTTCTTATCCTGTATGTCGATGACATACTGCTTCTCGGAAACGACGTTCCAATGCTGAAGTCCGTAAAGGACTGGCTTGGAAGTTGTTTTTCCATGAAAGACATGGGTGAAGCCGCATACGTTCTTGGAATTAGGATCTATCGGGATAGACCTAAGAGGCTGATAGGCTTGTGTCAAGACTCATACATTGACAAAGTCCTACAAAGATTCAGCATGAAAGATTCCAAGAAGGGCTTCACGCCAATGGTACATGGCACAACGCTAAGCAAGAAGCAGAGCCCTACGTCGGCTGCTGAGCTTGAGCGCATGAAGAGTATTCCTTATGCATCTGCAATAGGATCTATCATGTATGCCATGATCTGTACTCGTCCTGATGTTGCTTATGCACTGAGCATGACGAGTAGATACCAGTCAAATCCAGGTGAAAACCATTGGATTGCCGTAAAGAATATCTTGAAGTATCTAAGACATACTAAGGATAAGTTCTTGGTGTACGGTGGAAGTGATGTGCTTAAAGTCAGTGGATTCACGGACGCAAGTTTCCAGACAGACACAGATGATTTCCGGTCACAGTCCGGTTATATCTTTTGTCTGAATGGCGGTGCAGTAAGTTGGAGAAGCTCCAAGCAGGACACCGTTGCTGATTCCACTACAGAAGCTGAATATATCGCCGCCTCAGAAGCAGCGAAGGAAGCTGTTTGGATACGAAAGTTCATTATGGAACTAGGTGTGATACCAGATGCGGCTGAGCCTATGACACTGTTTTGTGACAACAATGGTGCCATAGCTCAGGCAAAGGAACCAAGATCACACCAGAAATCCAAGCATGTTCAAAGAAGATTTCACTTGATACGTGACATCGTTAATAGAAAGGAAGTCAAGATCAGCCGAGTTCCGACAGATGATAACGTCGCTGATCCGTTGACAAAGCCACTCCCAAGGCCTAAGCTCGAGTTACTGACTGAAGCTGTAGGCATTAGAAACATTGAAATGTAATCTAAATTTGAGTGGGAGTTTTGTGAGCTTTATTTTAGTTATTTGATATGTTCTTGTAAAACATTATTTTATGTTTAATGAAATTATTATTTCAAGATTATTTTAACTGTGATGAAATAATCGTTCCAAAATGATATGAACCATTTTATAGGTCATCGAAGTAAATGACTTGATCTTGAGTCATCAAAGTCATTTAGCTTGATCATGAGACCCTATATTTGATAGATGTTTTATATCATCTTGTCCCTAGTCGAAGGTTGTTGAAATTGGAACAACAACAACCGTGAGAGACTAGATTGGTACGTGACTTATGACAAAGTCTTAATGTGTCATAGATGCACAGCATCAAAGTCAGTACATAGGTGTATGTTGGGAACATACGACCGGACAAGACCCGCTTATAAGAACTCTTCAGGATATTTATATCTGTGTCATAAGAGATTCTTACTACGACTATAGAGTATAGTCCTTAGACCTGAGTTCGCATGCATGTGACCGCATATGGACTGATGCACTTTGATCATTGTCTAACGCTATCGTTCTGCGATAGCTATAAGGACCTTGTTTGGGTACATCATGAAATGAGTAGTTTACAGTGATGGAACAAGATGGGATTTGTCCCTCCAATATAAATGGAGTGAATATCTCTAGGCCAATCGGAGATTTGAATACTGGAAAACGCATGGCCATGCTCAAACGGACTTTCCCGAGTCGTTTGGATTGTCAGTATCAAATCAGAGTCCGATGAACAAGATTAGGCTTTATAAGGATGACACTAATCTTGCCTTATGACTAATCGAGATATTGAGACGAAAGGGATTATGAATACAGAGATTCCAGTTCAAGTGGGAGATTGTTGGAATTGTGTCCAGCAATCTCTGTACTGTCTCTATAAAGTAAGAGTATGTCAGTGATCAGACATAAGTCATACAATACTGGGGGTCATGATGGCTTGCTAGAGTCCGCTCATGATCTATAAGTCTTGGACTTATTGCTTTTATTGTATGATCCCATATGGGTCACACGCTTAAGCTAGCAGGAAATAAAGTAGGAACGGCTTAGCAGAAGTACGATAAAAGTGCCAGGCATTTGTCGTACTAAGAGAGAGATTAATGGGTCTGATTAAATCCATGGGATTTAATCAGATTGGCATTTGGGCCCAAAAGCCCAAAAGGGAAAGAGAAGGCTTTTATAAGCTAAAAGCCAAAGCTCTTTCTCCCTAACCCTAACCCACGGCCGCGCCCCTCTCTCTCTCTCTGCGCCTCCCTTAGCTCGGTCTAGCAGCCAGTTTCCTGTGATTGCGTGTGTGAGCCTTTGGAGGATTCATCCCTTGGTGTATCTCCCTGATCTCTGACCTGTTCTATTCCTTCCGCTGCAACAAACAGGTAAAAGGTGAGATCATAATGTTTCTAATACAAGAGAACCTAGATCTGTATGTTTAGTAGGTTCAACTAATCTGAGAATTGAACCAAGAGAAACTAAACTAATCCTACATCTCTACCACTCCCGTGACCACTTCAAAGTTCCTAGCTTATCCTTAGTTTTTATTACTCTCTTTTTTTTTTGAAGGGGAGAAGGGAACCAAATAGGACAGGTTTACAGGCTTTGTCAGAACTAACAAGGGAATCCGACATAAAGTATACCAAGCCCTTAAGTGAGAAATTCTAAGTCAGTATTAGGGGTGAAGTCAGTAAAAGGATCCTCTGATACCTGAAGTGATATGGGTGTCCCCAGTAGGTTGATCTGTGTCTGAGTTTTCTAATAGTCAGAGATAGATCCTGCAACTTCATCCCAATGGTTACTTAAGTTCCTACAAGTCTTGTAAATCTTCTCAGATAATCATAGTTTCTTACTTAAACAATTTTGACTCAAATTCTTTTTGAAAAACAAACTGACTCTTAAGAAAACAGAAAACAAAAGTCAGTAGTACCTCCCCCACACTTAAGACACACTGTCCCCAATAGTGTCAAGGGAAGGATCGGTAAAAAGAAAGAAAAATGGTTAAGGTTTTGTTGAGATCTGTCGGGTTTACTTCTGTCGCACATGCACCGATCGTTGCAC
This sequence comes from Orychophragmus violaceus, assembly GCA_030180135.1. NCBI lineage: Eukaryota > Viridiplantae > Streptophyta > Magnoliopsida > Brassicales > Brassicaceae > Orychophragmus > Orychophragmus violaceus. The sequence continues at coordinate 84,725,538 of CM058231.1, forward strand.
TAAATGCATCGACCGTTACTTGGCGATTTTCATGTATGGTCGATCGTTGCTCAGGACCGCAACGATCGCTGCAATGCGATTCCGATCGTGTTGTGAAGATCGACACAAAAGTGCATCGGTCGTTGCACTCCGAATTTGCCCGAGACCTGCAACATAAACTCACCAAAAACAAAGAACAAAAACGTAAAATCCTAACAAAAACACCAAAAATTAAGTAGAAAAACACCAGTACCTAATGGTGGGTTGCCTCCCACCCAGCGCTTGTTTAAGGTCAATAGCTTGACCGGACGAACAAGAATTTTCAGGCAGAGGGTGCAGCATCCAGAGGCAGAATCTGACCTCTTGGAATCTCGGCCTTAGCCCAATAATGTTTCACCCTCTGTCCATTTACAGCAAACTCATTACCTTCCTTGCCGACTAGCACGACAGCTCCATATGGACGCACTTCTTCGATTGTGTAGGGACCGGACCATCTTGATTTCATCTTTCCTGGAAACAAGTGCAAACGAGAATTGTTTAGAAGTACCTGGTCATTAGGCTCAAACCGTCTAGAGACAATCTTCTTGTCATGATAAGCCTTAGTTCTCTCCTTGTACAGCTTTGAGTTCTCATAGGCAAAATGTCTAATCTCATCCAACTCATTAAGCTGTATCAACCTCCTTTCTGCAGCTGATTTAAGGTCAAAGTTCATCTGCTTTACAGCCCATGCTGCTTTGTGCTCAAGTTCCACTGGCAGATGACATGCTTTTCCATACAGCAAATGAAACGGAGTAGTCCCTAATGGTGTCTTAAATGCAGTCCTGTAGGCCCATAAAGCATCATCAAGCTTAGCTGCCCAGTCTTTTCTTGTCTTCCCAACTGTCTTCTCTAAGATCTCCTTGATCTGTCTGTTAGAAACCTAGACTTGACCACTGGTCTGAGGGTGATAAGGAGTAGCAACTCGGTGATGAAATCCATGCTTTCTTAGGAGCTTCTCGAAGACCTTATTAATAAAGTGGGATCCTCCATCACTAATCACTATCCGAGGTACTCCAAATCTAGGAAATACGATGGACTTAAACAGCTTAATGACTACTGAAGAATCATTAGTTGGACTAGCTATTGCTTCTACCCACTTAGACACATAATCTACAGCAACCAAGATGAATTTATTCCCATGAGATGAAGGAAAAGGACCCATAAAGTCTATGCCCCAGCAATCAAAAACCTCAACCTCAAGAATGAAATTCTGAGGCATCTCATGCTTCCTACTGATTTTTCCTCTCCTCTGACAGGTATTACAATGAGAAATGAAGGAGTGAGCATCTGCAAACATTGTAGGCCACCAGAAACCTGCTTGCAAGACCTTAGACACAGTCTTAAAAGTAGCAAAATGTCCTGCATAATCTGATCCATGGCAGTGGAATAGGATATCTGGAACCTCTGATTCAGCTACACATCTTCTGTAAAGGCCATCTGAACAGTGCTTATAGAGGTAAGGTTCATCCCAGTAGTATCGCCTATGCTCTTTGAAAAACCTCTTCTTCTCATATCCTTTCAGATCATCCGGTTCAGTCTCTGCAGCTAGGTAGTTGGCTATATCAGCGTACCATGGTCGATCAGTTGTTGTGACAGCATCAATCTCAAACTCGTAGCCTCCAATCTGAATTGTAAAAGTCTCTGGATCTGTATCCGCACTGCAACGATCGTCACAGGGGAGCGCATCGATCGTTTCTGTCCCGATAGGTGCATCGATCGTTGCCGAGATGGCATCGATCGACACAATACGATTAACCCGACAGTTTTGCAGGTTTCTGTCCAAATCCGTGTGAAACATTGTCCCAACCATATTGACGTTCTCTTCAGGAAAATAGTCATTAATTGGTACGTCTTCCTCAACCAGCATCCTTAAAATATGGTCAGCAACTCCGTTTTCAACCCCTTTCTTATCCCTCACTGCAATGTCAAACTCCTAAAGCAACAGAATCCATCTCAACAATCTTGGCTTAGCATCTTTCTTCTGCATTAGATACTTCAGGGCTGATTGATCAGTGTGTACAATCACCTTTTAGCCAACAAGATAAGGGCAAAATTTCTCAAATGCAAAGACAACTGCCAACAACTCCTTCTCCGTAGTAGCGTAGTTTCTTTGTGCATCATCCAGTGTCCTACTGGCATAATAGATAGCATGAAGCTTCCTATCCTTTTTCTGCCCAAGAACAGCTCCCACAGCATAATCACTTGCATCACACATAACTTCAAAAGGCAGATCCCAATCCGGTGGCTGAACTATGGGAGCACTCACTAACGCCTGATTGATCTGTTCAAATGCAGTTTGACAATCTGCAGTGAACTCAAATTTGGTATCCTTACACAGCAAAGCAGTTAGTGGCCTAGCAATCTTACTAAAATCCTTGATGAACCGTCTATAGAAGCCAGCATGTCCAAGAAAGCTTCTAATAGATCTCACAGAATCAGGTGCCTTAAGGCTTGTAATCACCTCCATCTTAGCGCGGTCCACCTCTATTCCTGCTTCAGACACTTTATGTCCAAGTACAATGCCATCTCTGACCATGAAATTGTAGGATTAGTTTAGTTTCTCTTGGTTCAATTCTCAGATTAGTTGAACCTACTAAACATACAGATCTAGGTTCTCTTGTATTAGAAACATTATGATCTCACCTTTTACCTGTTTGTTGCAGCGGAAGGAATAGAACAGGTCAGAGATCAGGGAGATACACCAAGGGATGAATCCTCCAAAGGCTCACACACGCAATCACAGGAAACTGGCTGCTAGACCGAGCTAAGGGAGGCGCAGAGAGAGAGAGAGGGGCGCGGCCGTGGGTTAGGGTTAGGGAGAAAGAGCTTTGGCTTTTAGCTTATAAAAGCCTTCTCTTTCCCTTTTGGGCTTTTGGGCCCAAATGCCAATCTGATTAAATCCCATGGATTTAATCAGACCCATTAATCTCTCTCTTAGTACGACAAATGCCTGGCACTTTTATCGTACTTCTGCTAAGCCGTTCCTACTTTATTTCCTGCTAGCTTAAGCGTGTGACCCATATGGGATCATACAATAAAAGCAATAAGTCCAAGACTTATAGATCATGAGCGGACTCTAGCAAGCCATCATGACCCCCAGTATTGTATGACTTATGTCTGATCACTGACATACTCTTACTTTATAGAGACAGTACAGAGATTGCTGGACACAATTCCAACAATCTCCCACTTGAACTGGAATCTCTGTATTCATAATCCCTTTCGTCTCAATATCTCGATTAGTCATAAGGCAAGATTAGTGTCATCCTTATAAAGCCTAATCTTGTTCATCGGACTCTGATTTGATACTGACAATCCAAACGACTCGGGAAAGTCCGTTTGAGCATGGCCATGCGTTTTCCAGTATTCAAATCTCCGATTGGCCTAGAGATATTCACTCCATTTATATTGGAGGGACAAATCCCATCTTGTTCCATCACTGTAAACTACTAATTTCATGATGTACCCAAACAAGGTCCTTATAGCTATCGCAGAACGATAGCGTTAGACAATGATCAAAGTGCATCAGTCCATATGCGGTCACATGCATGCGAACTCAGGTCTAAGGACTATACTCTATAGTCGTAGTAAGAATCTCTTATGACACAGATATAAATATCCTGAAGAGTTCTTATAAGCGGGTCTTGTCCGGTCGTATGTTCCCAACATACACCTATGTACTGACTTTGATGCCGTGCATCTATGACACATTAAGACTTTGTCATAAGTCACGTACCAATCTAGTCTCTCACGGTTGTTGTTGTTCCAATTTCAACAACCTTCGACTAGGGACAGGATGATATAAAACATCTATCAAATATAGGGTCTCATGATCAAGCTAAATGACTTTGATGACTCAAGATCAAGTCATTTACTTGGATGACCTATAAAATGGTTCATATCATTTTGGAACGATTATTTCATCACAGTTAAAATAATCTTGAAATAATAATTTCATTAAACATAAAATAATGTTTTACAAGAACATATCAAATAACTAAAATAAAGCTCACAAAACTCCCACTCAAATTTAGATTACATTTCAATGTTTCTAATGCCTACAGCTTCAGTCAGTAACTCGAGCTTAGGCCTTGGGAGTGGCTTTGTCAACGGATCAGCGATGTTATCATCTGTCGGAACTCGGCTGATCTTGACTTCCTTTCTATTAACGATGTCACGTATCAAGTGAAATCTTCTTTGAACATGCTTGGATTTCTGGTGTGATCTTGGTTCCTTTGCCTGAGCTATGGCACCATTGTTGTCACAAAACAGTGTCATAGGCTCAGCCGCATCTGGTATCACACCTAGTTCCATAATGAACTTTCGTATCCAAACAGCTTCCTTCGCTGCTTCTGAGGCGGCGATATATTCAGCTTCTGTAGTGGAATCAGCAACGGTGTCCTGCTTGGAGCTTCTCCAACTTACTGCACCGCCATTCAGACAAAAGATATAACCGGACTGTGACCGGAAATCATCTGTGTCTGTCTGGAAACTTGCGTCCGTGAATCCACTGACTTTAAGCACATCACTTCCACCGTACACCAAGAACTTATCCTTAGTATGTCTTAGATACTTCAAGATATTCTTTACGGCAATCCAATGGTTTTCACCTGGATTTGACTGGTATCTACTCGTCATGCTCAGTGCATAAGCAACATCAGGACGAGTACAGATCATGGCATACATGATAGATCCTATTGCAGATGCATAAGGAATACTCTTCATGCGCTCAAGCTCAGCAGCCGACGTAGGGCTCTGCTTCTTGCTTAGCGTTGTGCCATGTACCATTGGCGTGAAGCCCTTCTTGGAATCTTTCATGCTGAATCTTTGTAGGACTTTGTCAATGTATGAGTCTTGACACAAGCCTATCAGCCTCTTAGGTCTATCCCGATAGATCCTAATTCCAAGAACGTATGCGGCTTCACCCATGTCTTTCATGGAAAAACAACTTCCAAGCCAGTCCTTTACGGACTTCAGCATTGGAACGTCGTTTCCGAGAAGCAGTATGTCATCGACATACAGGATAAGAAATACTATCTTGCTCCCACTAGTTTTCTTATACACGCATTGTTCTTCTTCGTTTCTGATGAAGTCAAATTGCTTGATCGCTTCATCAAAACGAAGATTCCAGCTCCTCGATGCTTGCTTCAATCCATAAATGGATTTATGAAGCTTGCATACTTTCCCAGCATTCTTTGGATCTATGTAACCGTCAGGCTGCGTCATATACACATCCTCTTCCAGAATACCATTCAGGAAGGCGGTTTTCACGTCCATCTACCAAATTTCATAATCATGAAAAGCTGCAGTTGCTAGTAGAATCCGAATAGATTTCATCATTGCCACTGGGGAATAGGTTTCATCGTAATCCACACCGTGAACTTGTCTGAAACCTTTTGCCACCAACCTGGCTTTATAAATCTGGACATTTCCATCCACGTCAATCTTCTTCTTGAAGATCCATTTGCACTCGATGGCTTTTACACCAGCAGGCAAATCAACCAACGAAAAGACTTGGTTGACCGACATGGAGTCCATTTCGGAATCAGTGGCCTTGCGCCACTTAGAGGAATCTGGGCCCATCATGGCTTGATTGAAGTTCGATGGTTCATCACCATCAATGATCAAAAGATCATGACAGTCAGTCACGAGGAATCCTTGATATCTCTCGGGTTCGTGACGGATCCTCCCGGATCTTCGAACTTCAGGTACTACAGGTTCAGGCACTACAATCTCTTGTAGGTCCTCCTGCTGCTCTTCCTCTTCAGGTTGAGCAGTATCCTGTTCATCTTGAATTTCTTCAAGCAGTACCTTACTCCCACTGTCTTTCTTAGAAAGAAACTCCCTCTCAAGAAAGTTACAATCCCGGGCAACAAAAATCTTGTTCTCGGAACGTAGATAGAAGTAATAAGCCTTGGTTTCCCGTGGATAACCAATGAAGTAGCATTTGTCAGATTTTGGTGTAAGCTTGTCTGAGATCAATCTCTTGACATAGGCTTCACAACCCCAAATTCTGAGATAAGACAGCACTGGAGCTTCTCCAGTCCATAATTCATATGGTGTCTTTTCTACTGCTTTTGATGGCGCTCTATTTAGAGTGAACACTGCTGTTAGCAGAGCATATCCCCAAAGGGATATTGGAAGGTCTGTGTGACTCATCATAGATCGAACCATATCCAATAAGGTCCGATTTCTCCTCTCAGACACACCATTCCATTGAGGTGTTCCAGGAGGAGTGAGTTGGGATACGATCCCACACTCTCTCAGATGATCACTGAATTCCTGGCTTAAGTATTCTCCTCCTCGGTCGGACCGAAGAGCCTTAATGCTTTTGCCAAGTTGGTTCTGTACTTCATTTTGGAACTCTCTGAACTTCTCAAAAGATTCAGACTTATGTTTCATCAAATAAACATATCCATACCTACTGAAATCATCAGTGAAGGTAATGAAGTACTGATAGTTTCCTCTTGCATTTGTGGACATTGGGCCACACACATCAGTGTGTATCAGGCCCAATAAGTCACTGGCCCTCTCGTTAGGTTTATTAAAGGGGGCCCGTGTCATTTTGCCCATCATGCATGATTCGCATTTCTCACATGACTCAAAGTCAAATGAGCCAAGAAGTCCATTCGAATGGAGCCTCTTGATGCGTTTCTCGCTGATGTGCCCTAAACGACAATGCCATAGAAACGTTCGGTTTTCCTCATTAGGTTTAAACCGTTTTGTATTAATGTTATAAATTGGCGCGGATTGATCGAGTATGTAAAGCCCATTCGAAAGAGGGGCAGAACCATAGAACAAATTGTTGCGATTGAAGGAACATAATTTATTCTTAACTGAAAAATCATAACCTTCCAAATCCAACAAAGAAATTGAAATAATATTTCTGCTTATAGCAGGTACAAAATAACAATTATTAAGTTCTAAAATCAATCCCGAAGGTAAAGACAACAAGTATGTTCCTACAGCTAGTGCTGGAACTTTCGCTCCATTCCCAACTCGTAGCTCCACTTGTCCTTGCTTCAGCCTTCTACTGTTGCTGAGTGCCTGCATATTAGTACAAATATGAGCCCCACAACCAGTATCCATGACCCATGAGGTATTATCAGAAGTAGTTGTATTAACTTCTATAACAAAAATACCTGATGAAGAAGTCTCGAGAGTCTTCTTCTTCAATTCCTTTAGACCTTCCTGGAATTTCTTGCAATCTCTTCTCCAATGCCCCAGTTCTTTGCAGAACCTGCACATGTCAGTTGGCCCAGCCTTGGACTTGGGCTTGGGCTTTGGCGTGTCCTTGTCCGCGACTTGGACGGCCTTGGCCTTTCCCTTATCCTTAGCAGAGGATTTCTTAAACCCCTTGCCCTTTTGCACCATAAGCACATTGGGGTCCTTGGCGGTTTTCCTCAAGTTGGGCTCTGCAGTCTTGAGCATTCCGTGAAGCTCAGGTAGTGTCTTACTCAAGCCATGCATGTTAAAGTTCAGAATGAACTGATCATAGCTTGCAGGTAAAGACTGCAGAATGATGTCGCAGGCAAGTTCCTGGCTGATTGGGCAGTCGAGTTTCTGAAGATGATCGAGATAACCCATCATCTTCAAGACATGTGGACTCACTGCCGCATTCGCAGCCAACTTACAGTCTAAGAGGTCCTTAACTGTCTGGAACCTCTCAGTCCTAGCCTGCTCCTGAAAAAGCGATTTCAGGCTTGCCATTATCTCGATGGGAGACAATACACTCTCGAACTGCATTTGCAGCTCAGCAGTCATTGTCGCCAACATTAGGCAATAGACATCATTTTCATCTGACGAATGCTTTTCCCAAGCATTGTGCAGAGTCCTGGCAGCATCGGCAAGAGGCCTCTCGGGGAGGGGATCTCGAAGGACATAATCCTTCTTCTCCTGCTTGAGGACCAGCCTCAAGTTCCTTGACCATGTCAGGAAGTTCGTTCCAGTCAGCTTCTCCTTCTCGAGAACAGACCGGATCGAGAATGTGTTTTGTGTGCTTGTAGTAGTCATATCTGAAATATATAAATAAAAAGGTTATTAGTTAAATGTTCAATATGATTAATCTCGTATTATAATTTAATATGATTAATCATGCATTATATTCAATAACATCAGTTACCCTCAATAGAATATAATGATTCCAAGATCCACATATAACTAAGATTAAAGTGGGCCACTGGCCGTCACCCAACCTTAGCTTATATCGGTAAGCCCTATATCGGCTAATTATATCCGTGATATAATTCTTGGTTGTGAATCTGGGCCCGAGGCCCAATCCACTCTGATGTCTCAAGGCCCGGGACTCCCGATGGCCTAGTCAAGAAAACCAGACTATACAGTCATGTAATCATTAATGTCTGGGACTCCCAATGACATTTATGAATCACAAACCGTCTTACCCACGCAAAAGCAGACACCCTCACACTGTAAGGCCATGAATGCAATTGAATGGGCTTTGACAGCTGACATAGCCTGGACAAGACATCCAACGCTTGATATTATTTGAGGTTCGTAGGTTTATTAAAATTCATTCCCAAAATAGAAGATTACTTTTTCGGGAAACTTTCCATTTTTGGAAACCTACTATTTTTGGAAACTTTCTAAAACCGGAAACTTTCTAACTTTAGAAATTTCTTAAAATCCAAAACCCGCAAATTCAGAAACTTCTATTTTAAGAAACTTTCTAATTTCAAAATTTCGGAAACTTTAATTTAAAATCGACTTTATTATTTTATAAAATAAATTTTAAATTGATCTGAAGAAAGACTCAAATAATTGGCCCAATTGTTTTAACTTCTTGGCCCGAGGCCCAAGAATTTGTCCATGTCCAAGACATGACCCAATTGCCCAATTAAATGACATAACCGGTCTGGTTCATTAAAACTGGTCTAACCCAGTTTTAATTACTACGATGACCACAATTGTCAACCGGTTATTTACTAAACCGGAATTTCTCAATTTATTTGGTCCAACCAAATCAAATTAGAAATTCCTGGTTTAGGCACTAAATCCAATATTTCTTTCGACATTGGATTTCTTATCCCGGTTTAACCAGATTTAATAAAATTATTAAAATCTGTTTATTAAACCAGAACGATGATTTTAATTAAGTTTTAAACCGAACCGAACCGAATGGTCACAAACCGATCACGGTGTGACCTAGCTTCTCGATCAAGTCACGATCCTCCAGCCGCAAGCCGCACGATCCGAGATCGAGATGACCGGACGGGATGATCGTTGAGATCGGGACAGCCGGGAAGCTCGGGACGGGACGAGGCGATGCACAGCCGGGACGCGATCGATCCTTCGATCGGACGATCCGATCCGCCCGCCTAAGCCCACGATCGATTCGATCCAACCGGACGACGCAGTCCATGCGATCCTTACGGATCCATGCGACGCTTGCCTCGCGGTCGATCGAACCGGCCATACCTCTCGGCCGTGATAACCAACCGGCCAAGCCGGTCGATCACTCCTTGGCCGATCAACAAAACCCGAGTCATATAGCTCGGTTTTGTGATTTCAAACGTTTGTTCAGGATTCAATTCAGTTTCTTAAGTGTTTTTCTTATCAGTAATGGATTCAAAACACTTCTAAACAGAATAAACAACCTAAACATGAATCTAAAACAAGAAATCCTAAGAACCAATGGCTCTGATACCACTGTAGGATTAGTTTAGTTTCTCTTGGTTCAATTCTCAGATTAGTTGAACCTACTAAACATACAGATCTAGGTTCTCTTGTATTAGAAACATTATGATCTCACCTTTTACCTGTTTGTTGCAGCGGAAGGAATAGAACAGGTCAGAGATCAGGGAGATACACCAAGGGATGAATCCTCCAAAGGCTCACACACGCAATCACAGGAAACTGGCTGCTAGACCGAGCTAAGGGAGGCGCAGAGAGAGAGAGAGGGGCGCGGCCGTGGGTTAGGGTTAGGGAGAAAGAGCTTTGGCTTTTAGCTTATAAAAGCCTTCTCTTTCCCTTTTGGGCTTTTGGGCCCAAATGCCAATCTGATTAAATCCCATGGATTTAATCAGACCCATTAATCTCTCTCTTAGTACGACAAATGCCTGGCACTTTTATCGTACTTCTGCTAAGCCGTTCCTACTTTATTTCCTGCTAGCTTAAGCGTGTGACCCATATGGGATCATACAATAAAAGCAATAAGTCCAAGACTTATAGATCATGAGCGGACTCTAGCAAGCCATCATGACCCCCAGTATTGTATGACTTATGTCTGATCACTGACATACTCTTACTTTATAGAGACAGTACAGAGATTGCTGGACACAATTCCAACAGAAATGACATTTCTCCCAATTAAGAACTAAGTGCTTCTCTTCGCATCTTTTCAGAACCTTACACAGATTATCTAAGCATTCATTATAGGAGGGTCCATATACTGAAAAATCATCCATGAATACCTCCATAAAGGCCTAAATCATGTCTGTGAATATGGACATCATGCATCTCTGGAAAGTGGCTGGTGCATTGCAGAGTCCAAAAGGCATCCTACGGTAAGCAAATGTGCCATATGGACAAGTAAAAGTGGTCTTTCCCTGATCCTCTGGATGGATAGGAATCTGAAAGAAACCTGAGTACCTATCGAGGAAGCAATAGTAAGGATGATTGGCTAACCTCTCAAGCATCTGGTCAATAAATGGCAAGGGAAAATGATCCTTCCTGGTAGCAGCATTCAGTTTCCTGTAATCTATACACATCCTGTTGTTGGAATTGTGTCCAGTAATCTCGGTACTGTCTCTAGAAAGTAAGAGTATGTCAATGATCAGACATAAGTCATATAATACTGGGGGTCATGATGGCTTGCTAGAGTCCGCTCATGATCTATAAGTCTTGGACTTATTGCCTTTATTATATGATCCCATATGGGTCACACGCCTAAGCTAACAGGAAAATGTGTAGGAACGGTTTAGCAGAAGTACGGTAAAAGTGCTAGGCATTTACTGTACTTAGAGAGAATAAAACGGTTTAGCTACTCTGTGTCGATCGATACACAAGGTGTGTCGGTCGACACAGTGTGCGAATGCCGACTAGTTAATTGGTGTTTGGGCCAAATGGCCCAAACGAAATCAGACAAGTTTTATAAGCTAAAACTCGAGTTTCTGATCAATTAACCCTAATCACCCAGCCGTAAACTCTCTCTCTCTGCGCCGAAATCCTCTAGTGATCTAGCAGTCGTTTCCTGTGATCGCGTGTGTGAACCTTTGGAGGATTCATCCCTCGGTGTTTCTCTGATCTCAGACATACCATCTATTTCCGCTGCAAACAGGTATAAGGTGAGATCATCGTTTGTTTCTATTCTGAGAAGAACCTAGATCGCATGTTTAGGTTGATATGAATCTAAGAATTGAATCAGGATCAACTAAACAATCCTTCAGTGGTATCAGAGCCATGGTTATGGTTTTTCTTGTTTAGATTCAATGTTTAGGATTGTTTTCTTGTTTAAAAGTGTTTTGAATCAACTACTGATAAGAGAAACCATTTAAGCAACAAGAATTGAAATCTAAACACACCTAAAATCGCAGAAACCAAGCTATATTGACTTGGTAGAATGCGATTTTCAAAAGTCAGTATCGACCAGAATCGCATGGATCGATCGATACGATCGCATGGATCGGTCGATACAGTCTATCGGCAAAACCAGTTAAACGCGTGAAAGCATCGATCGATACAGGATCGATGCAGGTTCGATATTGGTGCATCGACCGATGCGGTTGGTGCACATCGATCGACACGGTTAGGGTTTTGGCTCGGATCCGTGCATGCGTAAGAGCATCGATCGATACAGGATCGATGCACGATCGATGCAGGATCGATGCTGAGAGCATCGACCGATGTGGTTGATGGATCGATCGACACGGTTGGTCCATCGATCGACATGGTTGGTTTAAGGCTCGGTTTAATTTTGATTAAAATTAATTCGTCCTGGTTTAATAAACAGATTAATAATTTTATTAAGTCTGGTTAAACCAGGATAAGAAATCCAAAGTCGAAAAAATTGGATTTGTGCCTAAACCAGGAATTTCTAATTTGATTTGGTTGGACCAAATAAATTGAGAAATTCCGGTTTAGTAAATAACCGGTTGACAATTGTGGTCATCGTAGTAATTAAAACTTGGTTAGACCAGTTTTAATGAACCAGACCGGTTATGTCAATTAATTGGACAATTGGGTCATGTCTTGGACATGGACCAATTCTTGGGCCTCGGGCCAAGAAGTTAAAACAATTGGGCCAGTTAATTGAGTCTTTCTTCAGATTAATTCAAAAATCTATTTTATAAAATTATGAAATTCGATTTTAAATTTATAAAGTTCCGAAATTTCGAAATTAGAAAGTTTCCAAAATTAGAAGTTTCTGAATTTGCGGGTTTTGGATTTTTAAAGAAGTTTCTAAATTTAGAAAGTTTCCAATTTTAGAAAGTTTCCAAAAATAGTAGGTTTCCAAAAATAGAAAGTTTCCCGAAATAGTAATCTTCTATTTTGGGAATGATTTTAATAAACCTACGGACCTCAAACAATATCAAGCGTTGGATGTCTTGTCCAGGCTATGTCAGCTGTCAAAGCCCATTCAATTGCATTCATGGCCTTACAGTGTGAGGATGTCTGCTTTTGCGTGGGTAAGACGGTTTGTGATTCATAAATGTCATTGGGAGTCCCAGACATTAATGATTACATGACTGTATAGTCCGGTTTTCTTGACTAGGCCATCGGGAGTCCCGGGCCTTGAGACATCAGGGTGGATTGGGCCTCGGGCCCAGATTCACAACCAAGAGTTATATCACGGATATAATTAGCCGACATAGGGCTTACCGATATAAGCTAAGATTGGGTGACGGCCAGTGGCCCACTTTGATCTTAGTTATATGTGGATCTTGGAATCATTATATTCTATTGAGGGTAACTTAGGTTATTGAATATAATGCATGATTAATCATATTATACTTTAATACGAGATTAATCATTTTGAACATATAACTAATAACCTTTTTATTTATATATTTCAGATATGACTACTACAAGCACACAAAACACGTTCTCGATCCGGTCTGTTCTCGAGAAGGAGAAGCTGACTGGAACGAACTTCCTGACATGGTCAAGGAACTTGAGGCTGGTCCTCAAGCAGGAGAAGAAGGATTACGTCCTTCGAGATCCCCTCCCCGAGAGGCCTCTTGCCAATGCTGCCAGGACTCTGCACAATGCTTGGGAAAAGCATTCGTCAGATGAAAATGATGTTTGTTGCCTGATGTTGGTGACAATGACTCCAGAGCTGCAAAAGCAGTTCGAAAGTGTGTTGTCTCCAATCGAGATCATGGCAAGCCTGAAATCGCTTTTTCAGGAGCAGGCTAGGACCGAGAGGTTCCAGACAGTTAAGAACCTCTTGGACTGTAAGTTGGCTGCGAATGCGGCAGTGAGTCCTCATGTGTTGAAGATGATGGGTTATCTCGATCATCTTCACAAACTCGACTGCCCAATCAGCCAGGAACTTGCCTGCGACATCATTCTGCAGTCTTTACCTGCAAGCTATGATCAGTTCATTCTGAACTTTAACATGCATGGCTTGAGTAAGACACTGCCTGAGCTTCACGGAATGCTCAAGACTGCAGAGCCCAACTTGAAGAAAACCGCCAAGGACCCCAATGTACTTATGGTACAAAAGGGCAAGGGGTTTAAGAAGTCTTCTGCTAAGGATAAGGGAAAGGCCAAGGGTGTCCAAGTCGTGGACTCAGACACGCCAAAGCCCAAGCCCAAGTCCAAGGCTGGGCCTACTGACATGTGCAGGTTCTGCAAAGAACTGGGGCATTGGAGAAGAGATTGCAAGAAATTCCAGGAAGGTCTAAAGGAATTAAAGAAGAAGACTTTCGAGATTTCTTCATCAGGTATTTTTGTTATAGAAGTTAATACAACTACTTCTGATAATACCTCATGGGTCATGGATACTGGTTGTGGGGCTCATATTTGTACTAATATGCAGGCACTCAGCAACAGTAGAAGGCTGAAGCAAGGACAAGTGGAACTACGAGTTGGGAATGGAGCGAAAGTTTCAGCACTAGCTGTAGGAACTTACTTGTTGTCTTTACCTTCGGGATTGATTTTAGAACTTAATAATTGTTATTTTGTACCTGCTATAAGCAGAAATATTATTTCAATTTCTTTGTTGGATTTGGAAGGTTATGATTTTTCAGTTAAGAATAAATTATGTTCCTTCAATCGCAACAATTTGTTCTATGGTTCTGCCCCTCTTACGAATGGGCTTTACATACTCGATCAATCTGCGCCAATTTATAACATTAATACAAAACGGTTTAAACCTAATGAGGAAAACCGAACGTTTCTATGGCATTGTCGTTTAGGGCACATCAGCGAGAAACGCATCAAGAGGCTCCATTCGAATGGACTTCTTGGCTCATTTGACTTTGAGTCATGTGAGAAATGCGAATCATGCATGATGGGCAAAATGACACGGGCCCCCTTTAATAAACCTAACGAGAGGGCCAGTGACTTATTGGGCCTGATACACACTGATGTGTGTGGCCCAATGTCCACAAATGCAAGAGGAAACTATCAGTACTTCATTACCTTCACTGATGATTTCAGTAGGTATGGATATGTTTATTTAATGAAACATAAGTCTGAATCTTTTGAGAAGTTCAGAGAATTCCAAAATGAAGTACAGAACCAACTTGGCAAAAGCATTAAGGCTCTTCGGTCCGACCGAGGAGGAGAATACTTAAGCCAGGAATTCAGTGATCATCTGAGAGAGTGTGGGATCGTATCCCAACTCACTCCTCCTGGAACACCTCAATGGAATGGTGTTTCTGAAAGGAGAAATCGGACCCTATTGGATATGGTTCGATCTATGATGAGTCACACAGACCTTCCAATATCCCTTTGGGGATATGCTCTGCTAACAGCAGTGTTCACTCTAAATAGAGCGCCATCAAAAGCAGTAGCAAAGACACCATATGAATTATGGACTGGAGAAGCTCCAGTGCTGTCTTATCTAAGAATTTGGGGTTGTGAAGCCTATGTTAAGAGATTAATCTCAGATAAGCTTACACCAAAATCTGATAAATGCTACTTCATTGGTTATCCACGGGAAACCAAGGCTTATTACTTCTATCTACGTTCCGAGAACAAGATCTTTGTTGCCCGGGATTGTAACTTTCTTGAGAGAGAGTTTCTCTCTAAGAAAGGCAGTGGGAGTAAGGTACTGCTTGAAGAAATTCAAGATGAACAGGATACTGCTCAACCTAATGAGGAAGAGCAGCAGGAGGATCTACAAGAAATTGTAGAGCCTGAACCTGTAGTACCTGAAGTTCGAAGATCCGGGAGGATCCGTCACGAACCCGAGAGATATCAGGGATTCCTCGTGACTGACTGTCATGATCTTTTGATCATTGATGGTGATGAACCATCGAACTTCAATCAAGCCATGATGGGCCCAGATTCCTCTAAGTGGCGCAAGGCCACTGATTCCGAAATGGACTCCATGTCGGTCAACCAAGTGTTTTCGTTGGTTGACTTACCCGCTGGTGTAAAAGCCATCGAGTGCAAATGGATCTTCAAGAAGAAGATTGACGTGGATGGAAATGTCCAGATTTATAAAGCCAGGTTGGTGGCAAAAGGTTTCAGACAAGTTCACGGTGTGGATTACGATGAAACCTATTCACCAGTGGCTATGATGAAATCTATTCGGATTCTACTAGCAACTGCAGCTTTTCATGATTATGAAATTTGGCAGATGGACGTGAAAACCGCCTTCCTGAATGGTATTCTGGAAGAGGATGTGTATATGACACAACCTGACGGTTACATAGATCCAAAGAATGCTGGGAAAGTATGCAAGCTTCATAAATCCATTTATGGATTGAAGCAAGCATCGAGGAGCTGGAATCTTCGTTTTGATGAAGCGATCAAGCAATTTGACTTTATCAGAAACGAAGAAGAACAATGCGTGTATAAGAAAACTAGTGGGAGCAAAATCGTTTTTCTTATTCTGTATGTTGATGACATACTGCTTCTCGGAAACGACATTCCAATGCTGAAGTCTGTAAAAGACTGGCTTGGAAGTTGTTTTTCCATGAAAGACATGGGTGAAGCCGCATACGTTCTTGGAATTAGGATCTATCGGGATAGACCTAAGAGGCTGATAGGCTTGTGTCAAGACTCATACATTGACAAAGTCCTACAAAGATTCAGCATGAAAGATTCCAAGAAGGGCTTCACGCCAATGGTACATGGCACGACGCTAAGCAAGAAGCAGAGCCCTACGTCGGCTGCTGAGCTTGAGCGCATGAAGAATATTCCTTATGCATCTGCAATAGGATCTGTCATGTATGCCATGATCTGTACTCGTCCTGATGTTGCTTACGCATTGAGCATGACGAGTAGATACCAGTCAAATCCAGGTGAAAACCATTGGATTGCCGTAAAGAACATCTTGAAGTATCTAAGACATACTAAGGATAAGTTCTTAGTGTACGGTGGAAGTGATGTGCTTAAAGTCAGTGGATTCACGGACGCAAGTTTCCAGACAGACACAGATGATTTCCGGTCACAGTCCGGTTATGTCTTTTGTCTGAATGGCGGTGCAGTAAGTTGGAGAAGCTCCAAGCAGGACACCGTTGCTGATTCCACTACAGAAGCTGAATATATCGCCGCCTCAGAAGCAGCGAAGGAAGCTGTTTGGATTCGAAAGTTCATTATGGAACTAGGTGTGATACCAGATGCGGCTGAGCCTCTGGCACTATTTTGTGACAACAATGGTGCTATAGCTCAGGCAAAGGAACCAAGATCACACCAGAAATCCAAGCATGTTCAAAGAAGATATCACTTGATACGTGACATCATTAATAGAAAGGAAGTCAAGATCAGCCGAGTTCCGACAGATGATAATGTCGCTGATCCGTTGACAAAGCCACTCCCAAGGCCTAAGCTCGAGTTCCTGACTGAAGCTGTAGGCATTAGAAACATTGAAATGTAATCTAAATTTGAGTGGGAGTTTTGTGAGCTTTATTTTAGTTATTTGATATGTTCTTGTAAAACATTATTATTTATGTTTTAATGAAATTATTATTTCAAGATTATTTTAACTGTGATGAAATAATCGTTCCAAAATGATATGAACCATTTTATAGGTCATCGAAGTAAATGATTTGATCTTGAGTCATCGAAGTCATTTAGCTTGATCATGAGATCCTATATTTGATAAATGTTTTATATCATCCTGTCCCTAGTCGAAGGTTGTTGAAATTGGAACACCAACAACCGTGTAAGACTGGATTGGTACGTGACTTATGACAAAGTCTCAGTGTGTCATAGATGCTCGGCATCAAAGTCAGTACATAGGTGTATGTTGGGAACATACGACCGGACAAGACCCGCTAATAAGAACTCTTCAGGATATTTATATCTGTGTCATAAGAGATTCTTACTACGACTATAGAGTATAGTCCTTAGACCTGAGTTCGCATGCATGTGACTGCATATGGACTGATGCACTTTGATCATTGTCTAACGCTATCGTTCTGCGATAGCTATAAGGACCTTGTTTGGGTACATCATGAGATGAGTAGTTCACAGTGATGGAACAAGATGGGATTTGTCCCTCCAATATAAATGGAGTGAATATCTCTAGGCCAATCGGAGATTTGAATACTGGAAAACGCATGGCCATGCTCAAACGGACTTTCCCGAGTCGTTTGGATTGTCAGTATCAAATCAGAGTCCGATGAACAAGATTAGGCTTTATAAGGATGACACCAATCTTGCCTTATGACTAATCGAGATATTGTGACAAAAGGATTATGAATACAGAGATTCCAGTACAAGTGGGAGATTGTTGGAATTGTGTCCAGTAATCTCGGTACTGTCTCTAGAAAGTAAGAGTATGTCAATGATCAGACATAAGTCATATAATACTGGGGGTCATGATGGCTTGCTAGAGTCCGCTCATGATCTATAAGTCTTGGACTTATTGCCTTTATTATATGATCCCATATGGGTCACACGCCTAAGCTAACAGGAAAATGTGTAGGAACGGTTTAGCAGAAGTACGGTAAAAGTGCTAGGCATTTACTGTACTTAGAGAGAATAAAACGGTTTAGCTACTCTGTGTCGATCGATACACAAGGTGTGTCGGTCGACACAGTGTGCGAATGCCGACTAGTTAATTGGTGTTTGGGCCAAATGGCCCAAACGAAATCAGACAAGTTTTATAAGCTAAAACTCGAGTTTCTGATCAATTAACCCTAATCACCCAGCCGTAAACTCTCTCTCTCTGCGCCGAAATCCTCTAGTGATCTAGCAGTCGTTTCCTGTGATCGCGTGTGTGAACCTTTGGAGGATTCATCCCTCGGTGTTTCTCTGATCTCAGACATACCATCTATTTCCGCTGCAAACAGGTATAAGGTGAGATCATCGTTTGTTTCTATTCTGAGAAGAACCTAGATCGCATGTTTAGGTTGATATGAATCTAAGAATTGAATCAGGATCAACTAAACAATCCTTCACCTGTGTCCTGTCACAGTCCTAGTAGGTATCAGCTCGTTCTTTTCATTCTTCACAACTGTAACTCCGCCCTTCTTAGGCACTACATGGACCGGACTCACCCAATCACTGTCAGAGATAGGATAGATAATCCCAGCATCAAGGAGTTTCATAATCTCCTTTTTAACCACTTCCTGCAGATTAGGATTAAGTCTTCTCTGATGCTCGATAGATGTCTTGGATTCATCTTCAAGATGTATCCGATGCATGCACAGCTCTGGTGAAATACCTGAAATATCATCAAGAGAATAGCCAAGAGCCTTGCGATGCTTGCGCAACTTGCTTAGCAGTAAAGTGAGCTCTGCGTTGTTCAAACTAGCGTTAACAATCACTGGATAAGTTGAATTGGGTCCAAGAAATGTGTACCGTAGCCCGGATGGGAGTTGTTTCAGCTCTATTTTCGGAGCTTTTTCCTCTGCCCAGTCTCTGTCGACCTGCAACGATCGTTGCTTAGGTGGTGTCGATCGTTGCACGGTCGCGTCAGACACTTCTACCTGCATTGCAACCTCAACAGAATCCATCATCCTCGTATAGCACATTGCTGGCTCGTCCTGCAGGTATTCCAACTCCAATACAGAGCTCAGTAGAGCCCTTTCTAGTGGATCTTCAGCATGTGATTGGTAAAAGTACTCGGCAGCCAAATCACCCAATGTGTCTACATAGAAGGTCTGCCCGTCGATGGTTGGTCTCTTTACCAGCTTGTTCATATCGAAACTCATCTTCAGATCACCCACATTCAGAACTATCTTACCTCCCTGACAGTCAATCATTGCACCGGCTGTAGCTAAGAAAGACCTACCCAAAATCAATGGATCTTTTGGCTCTTGTCCATATTGTAGAACCACAAAATCAGTAGGGATCACACATCTGCCTACCATTATAGGCACATCCTCTATTACTCCTTCGGGAATCCTGATTGATCTATCTGCCAGAACCAGTGATATCCTAGTGGGTATAAAGTCTGTCATTCCAAGCCTTTTAGCCACTGAGAGGGGCATAAGGGTTACACTAGAACCAAGATCACATAGAGACCTTTCGAATCTCTCTTTGTAGATAACACAATCTAACACGAAGCTTCCTGGATCCTTTAACTTCTCGGGAATTCTGCCTTGAACCACTGCACTACATACCTCATTGAGCATCATTATACCTTCCTCATCAGACCATTTTCCAGAAATCGCATCCTTAAGACATCTTTTCATCATAGGAGAAGTTTCAATTGAGTCTAACAAAGGCACTTCTACTTTCACCTTTTTTATGAACTCCTTACATTTTGCATACTGCCTATCATTCTTAGTTTTTCTGGGATTTTTGGGATAAGGTACCTTAGGCTTGTATACCCTTTCGGTCGTCTGATTTGGTTTTTCTGGTTTCGAATTCTCTGCAGTCACCTTGTGTCGATCGTTCCTCCTGTTGCATCGATCGTTGCTAGACGACTGTGTTACGACTTCCGGTTCCCTGATTTCGCTCTGCATCGATCGCTGCTTAGTTGCATCGATCGACGCATTGCGAATGTCGCGGATCTCATCCTCTAACTCGTCAATTTCCACAAGCTCTTCTACACTTAACTGCTTCTTCTGGCCAGATGACAACTCCTTACCACTTCTCAACGTCACTGCATTGCATTGGTACTTTGGATTGGCATCAGTCCGTCCTGGAAGATATCCATCCTCTCTTTGAGCATGCCCAGCAGTTCTTGCAACTCTAGCGTCAAGTTCCTTCATGTGTGTGCTCAGATATTCAAACTTCCCATTCAACTCCTGGTAGATTGTTTCCATCTTCTCGTTGGTATCTGCAGCATTCTTATTCTGACTCTCCATAAGTTGTTCAAACATTGCTTCCACCCTACTCTCATGAGCTGTAGGTGCAGGAGGAGTCTGATAAGATGAAGATCCATAGGTTCTCTGAGCACCTTGTCCAAAGGGCTTCTGAAAACCACTAGTCTGTCCAAAAGAGTTTTGATTGCCTGTGAAGGCACTCTTCTGTCCTTGGTTGAAGAATCTGTTACCCTGCTGATTACCAAATCTGTTACCTTGGAAACCAGCTCCTCCAATGTAATTCATATCTTATTCCTGAGTGTCCTCCTCAGTCTGAATTACCTCAACATCTTGAGCAAAATGGACAGTCTTCTTATTAGTCAGGAGGTTGTAGATTGTGTCCATCCTAGATTTCAACTCAGTCATCTCTGTATTGTCTATACTTCCACCAGATTTCTTCCTCCTCTCATCCATTGTCTTGAAACTGTTGCTGCCAACTAGGTTCTCAATCAACTGCTTAGCTTGCGCAGGAGTCCTGGTGTTGAAGTTTGCATTACTGGAGTTATCCAGCGCAGACTGATATGGCAAATCTATGCCTCTGAAGAAGATACCAAGCAACTGAACTTCAGTGAATCCATGGTGTGGGCAGTCACGTTGGTACTTCTTGAATCTCATCCAAGAAGCTTTCAAAGGCTCCACAACTCCTTGGGAAAATGTGAGTATGTCCTGTCTGGACTGGTCTGAACGCGCATCATCATAGAAATGACGCAGGAACTCACTCTTTAGGTCTACCCAAGTAGTAAACTGCCCAGGTGGCAGTTGCTTCAGCCATGCAGCAGCGTCTCCAGCGAGACTGTAGGGAAAGAGCTTGAGGAACAGATAATCCGGGCAGACTCCATTATACTTCATGCCAGTGACTATGTCCTCAAACTGATCAATATGATCCATAGGCTGCTCCGTCGGATGTCCATGGAACGCATTCCGTCTCATCAGCGAGTAGTAGATAGTCTTGATCTCAAAGTCATCTCTCTCAAAACAAGGAAGTACTAAAGCTGACCAGTTCCTATGAAACTCATCCGGTCTGTTGTAGTCATCTAAAGTCCTCTCATGGACAACCATCTGTTCTGGTGGCTCAGCTCCCTCGACATCAGGGATCACTCGTCCCTCAGCATCAATCCTTTGCCCAGCAGCATTGTAAGGATTGTTTTCCGGATTCCTCAGGGTACCTTCAGCATCTGGTATCAGAATCAAACGCTCACGTACCATCCTTTCTCTTCTTTCTCTCATGTTGGTTCTCTCTAGACGTCCAAGTTCTTCAAGTCCGAGATTAATTAAGCTCGAGTTCGGATTACTTCTAGTTTTCTGCGTCTGCATAAACTGTCTGTAATCGTCCAGCAACGATCGCTGCTATCAGTGCAACGATCGATTCAAATCTCAAAATCGTCTAGTGACGATCGATGCAAACGGTGCAACGATCGATGCAAAGGGTGCAACGATCGATGCAAAGGGTGCAACGATCGACGCAATGCGAAAACGGTACCTGCGACAGAGAGAAAATAGAGAAAAATCAGTAAAATAGAAAACAAAAACAAAAACGAAAAGAAAACGAAAAATCCTAGTAAAACCCTAAGCTCGGTCCTATCGAAGACTCTAAGAGTCCCCGGCAACGGCGCCAAAAACTTGATAGGTCTAAGTTTTATCCCTATTATCTAACTGCAAGTGCACAGTTCAGTAGTATTAGTATATAGGGTTATTGAATCCACAGGGACTCTGGTATTCAATAGAACGAAAGATCAGGAATTAAACTAGGAAGAAAGCAATGTGATTTAATTAAAAGCAGTGCGAGAAAGTAAACAGTAGCAAGTTGGTTGTGAAAGCAATAAACTAAAAGCGTCAAACCTAGGGTGTTCTCAGGAAATCAGACAAGCAGATAGTTCATTCAGTAAGGATCTAATTAAGCACAGTTCTAGAACTCAAATCACAGATATAGAACTAACCAAATTCCTTTGCGATAATTCTCTACGTCTAAGTGCAGCAAACCAAACTTCCGTTTGCGAGAACTAACAGATTAAACTAGCATTAAGCACAAGTTTGATATGTTCACAATTAACCTAAACCAAACTTTCGTTTGCGAGAAGTTTAATTGTTCAACCTAATTAGTTCAGATTCCTAAACCCCACTTCCGTGACGTATTTAGCAACCTAAGATCTAGATTCTAATTGATCAGGTTAGAACTAGCTTTAAGCACAATTAGATTGAAGAACAGATATAGTTATGAATCCTTAACTGATTTAAACAAGTCTAGCAAGCCATGAAATCCTATGTGAGAAACCCTAAACCTAACTAAATCTACTCGGGCATAGATAATGAAAACATGATCATATGATGAATAAATTGCATAAAAGATAAAGAGTAAAAGGGGTTCGAAATCTTCTCCAAATATAGATGAAGTAATAGGTTCAGATCAGCCCCAAAAAGCTCTAGAAATCCTCTGCTCTTAATTATTAAAGCGTAATGTAAAGCGTATCTAATTAAAACACCAAAAACTCTATTATATAGGTTTAATCTCGGCCAGGGGCTTCTTTGTAAATATCAGGAACTTCTGGATCAAAGTGCAAATTCTTGACTCTTCATAAACCGCCGAGTTTCGGCCCATCTCGCTGGTGCAACGACCGTTGCAGGTGTGCAACGATCGATGCGTCTGTCTGTTTCGGACAGTGAACTCTATCTCTCGGCCAATCACTCCAAAAATCTCCAAAATGCTCCATTATCTCCAATTCAGCTCCAAACCTGATTATACCTGTAAAGGACTCTAAAAGAACACAAAAGACACTAAAACACACTTATATCATGGCCTAAAACTAGTAAAAACCATGATATATCAGTAGCCAATACTCGTACGACCGGATGTCGTAAATCCTTCATCTTCGTATCCTTGGTGAAATAGCGTGTAGAACCGAAGTTACACCAAAACCTCTCAAGATCAGGAAATCTCTCTGGGAGCGTAGCTCCTGTGTAGCCTTTTTTAACGCTATAAATAGCACAGAGATCTCGCAGTGGCATCATGTATCTCCTGAAATGTTTCATGAAGCATAAATAACCCTCCTGCGCATTCTTGGCCTTAAAATCTCTGTATGTGACTCGCACTATGTCCATAAACTGACGTACCAACTCTGGATACAGAGCATACCAGACATAAGGCATGGTACCCACACCCATCCTCCTCAAGCACATCACAACTTGCCTGGGTGGCATACCCCACTCCTTCTCCGTAGTATCTTCTCCTTTTCTCTTCTGGGCCACGGTTGTGTCTGGAACTCTGCAGGTAACTGTGGAGATCCCGGAGGAGACTGAGGAGTCATGGGAGGAGGTGGATCTGCTGGTGCTGACCCAAATGAACTCGCCCCGTCTGTGCGGTTCTTTTTCCTTGGAGGCATCTGTGAAGAAAAATCAGAAAAACTGCATTTAGCTGAAAACTCAGAAACAAGCTCATCAAAACCTCAACCACAACATAATCTTCATCGAACAGAGCGGTAGGAACATTTCATTCACGTTCTTATTTCTGTCATTTTCGCACAAGATTGAAAGTTCTATCACAAAACCAAAAATTTTCAAAAACTTGCAAAATCAATCATGAAAACTACCTGGGCATCACTATTCCACTACCAAACAACCTAAATCAGTGGTATTACATTACGGAAACAAGAGATGAGAGTCAAAATCGAAGTTTTACCCTTGAAACCGTTTCTGAAAAGTTGAGAATAAGAGTTCATACCTCGTTGTCGTCACAAATGGAGTAGAGATATGGATAGAGGGTGAAATTCCGCTCCGGTTAGGCTTTTGAACGATGGATTCGTTGAAGAAATGAGGGAGAACGAGTTTTTGAGAAAGCTCTCGGCTATGGAGGTTTCGGGTTTGAATAAGAACAGACCCGGAAGAGAAAAGAGATACTTATCCCGATTCGCTTGGTGTCGACCGATCTATCCTCATCGTGTCGATCGGCACGGGTTTTCAAATTTGAACCGGTCAGAGTGGTCTAACCGAGGTCAATCGATTTTGCGAAACGTGGATCGATCGACCCAAAGTGCTGGATCGATCCTTTTGTCCTCCGTGTCGATCGACATGAAATCTGTGTCGATCGACACTATAGACTCATGTCGCTAGTTTCCCTGTAAAGACTAAAGAAAAACCAAAAACGAGAAATTAGTCCTAAAAATCATATGTACAGACTCACCAGTGGGTTGCCTCCCACTCAACACTTGTTTTTAGTCGTTAGCTCGACTGTGGCGGATGGTCAGATGTCAGGCGATTTCGCTAAAGGAAGAGTGTGCCCTTGCAAAATTCTTCTCATCCAAGGTGTGGCGTATATGCATCGTGTGCGTAAGACTGACCGAGGAACTTGGGAATCAGAGCAAGGTCAGGTGGAACATTTCGTTTCTTGGCTCTATTCCATGAAAAATGAGCATCAGAGTTAGCATACTTAAGGTCAGAAAATGCATACATTTGCTTGATCAGAAGTGACTTAGGTGTGATGTTTGGAGCTTTCTGATTAAGTGCAGGTACAAGCTTTAAAGATGTTAAAGCAGGTTAAGCATGAACCGCCATCTCCTTCTCTCCAATCAAAGTTTTTGGTTGTATCTCAACACTAAGCTTTGCCCATCAGTGGTTGATTTCAGCAGTCTGTCCATCTTGAACTGCAAGGGCTTATCTCCCAGGTGGAGAGCAATCAAACTTTGTCTCACATCGATTACAGCTCCAGCAGTGGCTAAAAAGGATCTCCCAAGAAGTAGAGGATCGTCAGGCTCAACAGATGTTCTCAAGAACTCCTTCTGGATACTTCTTTGATCGATAAGCTAGGATAAGAGAGATCCTAGTGGGCTGGAAGTTCAACAGGCCTAATCTCTTAGCCACAGAGTATTGCATGAGATTTATACTTGAACCAAGATCACACAACGACCTCCTAAATCTGTCTATGTATATAGAACAGTCAATCATAAAACTCAATGGATTTTTTAGTTTCTCAGAAATCTTGCCATGAATAACGGCATCTCACACTTTAGAGACCATCAAGGCACCCTCTTCTTCAGTCATGTTACTAGAAAGAATGTCTGTAACACATCTCTTCACCATAGGAATGGTCTTAGTAGCATCAATCAATGGGACTTCAGTTAGCTTATCTCTAATTACCTTCTTGTTCTTTTCCAGCTGAATCTCTTGCTTGGACTTCCTAAAGAAAGGAATTTTCGGTTTATAGACTCTCTCTTTAGCAATATTTAGCTTCTCTGAGCAAACTGGCTGCTCACTCGACATTGACTCGATTCGAGTCGACCTTGATGTCGAGGTGGGTCGATTTCGGTCTGTCATGAAAAATCGAAGGTGGTGTCTACCGACACACATCTGTGTCTATCGATACAGAGTCTTCTTCACGAGAACTGCTCGGAGTTTTCAGCTCCAAAGCCTTAGTATCATGATTCTGCTCAGCCTCGTCCTATACCAAAATCGCCTTAACATGTTCTTTCTGAGATTGAGTCATCCTTTCCTTAATACCGGCCTCTTCTTGCGTCATCCTAGTATCCAGATTATCAATTCTGCTTGTCAAAGTTTCCAACTTCCCACTTAGATCTTGGTATATAGAGTCTATCTTCCCATTCAGATCCCCTGTCATCTTTTTCTGTCCAAGAAGCAACTTCTCAAGCATGGACACAATCTTTGTCTGCTCATTAGTTGGGGAAGCTTGGTGAGATAAATAGCCATAATCTCTAGACCCTGGAGCATAACTAGAAGCTTGTCTCTGCTGATCCCTATATGTATGTCCATGATAATCATCTCCAGCTATATAATTCACCTCTGCTGCAAACTCTTCAGCTTATGCATCAGATCTGAATTGCCTCTTCGTAAGTAGGATGTTATGGACAGAATTAATCTTGTCCCTCATCTCAGCCATATGCAAGCTATCGTCTTTGCCACCAGATCTCTGTCTCTCAAGATCAGCATTCTTGACACTATTGCTAGATATAAGGTTCTCAATGAGATCTTTAGCTTCCTCTGGAGTCTTGGTATAGAAGTTCCCATTACTTGCAGAATCCATAGCCGTCTGATACAACAATTAAACTCATCTGAAGAAGGCACAAATCAGCTGCACTTCAGAGAAACCATGGTGTGGACAATCTCTTTGGTACCTCTTGAACCTTACCCAAGCAGTTTTAAAAGGCTCTGTAGGTCCTTGCTTGAATGTCAAAAGATCTTGTCTAAGCTGGTCGGATCTAGCATCATCATAAAAGTTTCTAAGGAACCCTTTTCTTGACCGCATCCCAAGTTATCAAAGATCCTGGTGGTAGCTGTTTCAACCAATGGGCTGCTTCTCCATTGAGAGAAAATGGGAAGAGCTTGCAGAAAAGATAATCAAATGAGACTCCTTCAACCTTAATACTGCTAGCCAATTCCTCAAATGTGTCTATGTGATCCATAAGATGATCGCTAGAAAAACCATGGAACTGATGCTGCCCAAACAATGCCTAGTACTCTGGCCTCAACCTGAACTCAGCTTTGGCAAATTGAGGTGCTCGAGTCGCAGACCGATTAGCATAGAATTGCTCCGGTCTGTTGTAATCAGCAAGTGTCTTCTCGTGACCAGCTTCCTATTGTGCATGTTCCAAACCTACAGCAACATCTGGCACGATGGGGTTTCTTTCCCCATCCAGTTTCTGACTCTTTGCGTTGCATATATGACCCTCTTGGTCTCGTAAAATGCCGTTCTCACCGCGAATCAGAATCACAAGTTCCATAGAGAAAAACCTACTAAGTGTTCAAACGCTTGGTATCTCTGGTCGTGTCTGGTGTCGATCGATTCAAAACGAGTGTCGGTCAACACTGAACTATTCCTGCAACACCCAAGAAACAAGAATGTGAGTAAACAAGAAAAGAAAAGAAAATGCTTAGTCAAAATTCTAATACTGAATGTATCGGTGAACTCATAGTGTCCCTGGCAACGGCGCCAAAAACCTGATAGGTCTCAGAGTTTAATCATATTCTACTGCAAGTGCACAGTTATGCTATTGTAGTATTTAGGGTATCAAATCCACAAGGACTCACGATCACACGATAGATTATTAGTAATCGAATTAAGCTAAGCGAAGCAGATTGAAAACAGTAACCAAGACATCAAGTAAACGAATGAAGTGAGGTGAATGTAAGCAGTTAGCGAAAGCGTCAGGTTTCGGGAAGTTCTCGGGAAATCAGGAAATCAGATAACAGATAATCATGATTCTATCTATTAGCGTTCTTGAACTAGAATAACAGAAGTAAAACTAACCCGCTCTCTCTGCGATAATTATCTATGTCTAACAACCTAGCAAGCCAACTCTCGTTGCGAATCCTAGAGTTCTAGACATGCATTAATTCCAAGTTTGTTTGTTCACAACTTCTCTAAACCAGATATCTTTGAGAATAGATAAATTGCTCACCTAAACCTTTTCTAGTTAATTAACCAACTCTCGTTGTGGAAATCAACCTAAACATCAATAATCTAAATGGCCAATTCAGATTAAGTGTTAAGAACGATTTAGATGAAGAACTAGACGATGAATCCTAATCAATCAGTTATTCTAACATTCCTTCAAATCCCTAATGAGAATCCCTAACCTAACAAGAAATCTACTCATACATAGCAATCATAACAGAAAACATGGACAAAATAGATATCATATAAATCAAATAGAGTAAGAACATGGGTTCGAAATCTCCTCTCCCTCAAGAACAATACCAGCCCCAAATCTCCTAATATTTCTAGAACAAAACTCAGAATAAAACTTAGCCTAAACAGTGGCTGTAAAACCTAATTAAAAGCTAAAACACGATTTGGGTCACTTTGTAATTATGAGAAACTTCTCGGCCAAGTTGGAATTTCCAAATCTTCAATAAAACTCGCGAGATAACTCTGTCATGACCTTGTGTCGACCGATTCACAATATGTGTCGATCGACACAAGTGTCTGATATCGGCAGTGACTTCCCTTCTCGGGCAAATGCTCCAAAATTCTCCAGAATGCGCCATAATGTCCAAATATGCTCCAAACGTGCTAAAACATGTAAGATACTTGAACGGACTCGAAAGACTCTAATAAAAGACTCGATTATATACATATATCATGGCTCAAAACACCTAAAAACCATGATATATCAGAAGGATTGGTTTGTAAAGCTTGATGATGCATTATGTGCCTGTAGGGCTGCGTTTAAGACGCCACTTGGGACTACACCGTTTCATATTTTGTATGGGAAAGCCTTCCACCTTCCAGTTGAGCTTGAGCACAAGGCAGCATTGGCTGTGAAGCAAATGAACTTTGATCTTAAGTCTGGTGCAGAGAGGAGATTGGTGCAGCGTAATGAGCTGGATGAGATTAGGCATCATGCTTATGAGAACTCAAAGTTGTACAAGGAGAGGACTAAGGCTTATCATAACAAGAAGATTGTCTCCCTACAATTTGAGACTAATGATCAGGTACTTTTGTATAACTCACGTTTGCAATTGTTTCCAGCTAAGTTGCGTTTTAGGTGGTCTGGTCCTTTCACAATTAAAGAAGTGCTTCCATATGGTGATGTAGTTCTTATAAGCTCAGAATGTAAGGAGTTCTTGGTTAATGGAAAGAGGGTGAAGCATTATTGGCCGAAGGCGGAGATTCCAAGTGGTCAAATTCTGCCTCTGGATGGTGCACCCTCTGCCTGATCGCAGATAAGTCAAGCTAGTAACGTTAAAAGAGCGTTGAGTGGGAGGCAACCCACTGGTTCGTTTGCACATACATTTTTGTGTTTTTGTACCCACTGGTTCCCTCGTATTTGTTTTTGGTGTTTTTGGTCTGCATTCACGAGCCAGGTAAGTGCCTTTAATCTTTCTTCTCCTTCTTTCTTCTCCTTCTTTCTTCCCCATTTCACAGCACTGCCGTAAGATTCCTAAAAATCGCCTAACCTCTAAAATCATCGACTCTTGTTCGTTTTCACTGATTCCAAACCCTAATCTGCTCAATTTTTTGCCCTCTACTCATTTTTATCATTCATTTCAACCGGTTTTAAGATATGTGTCATGAATCACTCAATTTTATTTTCCGCCCAAAGGTATAAAACTCGAATTCTATCACGATTTGACTGTTTTAATGGTGTATTGATGCTTGATTAAGCTTGATTGTGATGCTTTCGTACTGCCTTAGCACATGTATTGACAGATTTCGCAAGTTTTCAGAGAATCTCTGATTCTTTTTTAAATAATTGTGATTCTCTGACTTAGGGTGAATATACAATGAATTGGGTGCATTTGATGCTGATTTTGTTGTTGTTGATGGTTGAATGAGATGATAGACAATGATTTAGTAGCATTTTTTGATCTTAGAGCTTTGGCTTAATTGGAAGTCTGTTCTTTTGTAAATTACTCTTGTGGAGGAGAAGCATCTGCAGCAACTGTAGTACTGCAGTACCTCTGTTGCACCACCACCTTCTCCATACCAGCGAGATCATGAGGTTATACAGGCCCCTTGGCCTAAGGGAGAGAAGGATTACATTCCGACGACTA
Organism: Orychophragmus violaceus; assembly: GCA_030180135.1. Classification (NCBI taxonomy): domain Eukaryota; kingdom Viridiplantae; phylum Streptophyta; class Magnoliopsida; order Brassicales; family Brassicaceae; genus Orychophragmus; species Orychophragmus violaceus. Next base: position 84,755,450 of record CM058231.1, read on the forward strand.
GACAGTGGGCGCTTGAGCCTAAGGAGTTGATTCAGAGTGTAGACTGTACTGATATAGAGATCTCAGAGCAGTGGATATGATTACGACATGTTGTTTGCATATGGACATTGAGCCCACTAAGTTTGCTGACTATCAGACTTGTAAGATCATGGGGATCGATCAAGAGGTGCACTCATTGTTTCAGACTATTGGCTTAGGGACGATGTCGATGAGATACTACAAGCTCTATCCGGATCTAGTGTGACAGCTGTTGTCCATTTTGGAGTTTACTACATAGATTCGATGCGCAGGAGAGCTGCAGAGGGCACTTTCACTTTCATGTGTCTGGGAGCCAGGTATCACATTCCGCTTCTTGAAATCTGCCGCATTTATGGATTCACTGTGGAGCCTAATAGATGCTCCATCATTGGTGAGTGGGATGCAGCGAACACTCAGTTCTTTTGGGATCACATTGGTAATGGGCGATACGACTCAAAGACAGCGAAGCAAATGTCTGTCAGGCATCCAGTTATGAGGTATGTAATCCGCATCCGGGGCTACATATTGCTGGCCAAGTCTGAAGGAAACAATATGAAGAAGAATGAGCTCATGATACTTTACATTGGTTTGAAAGCCTTGTTTGCTGAGACTGAGGTGAGAGAACTTGCATCTGAGCTTAACTTAGGAGCTGTCTTTGCTAAGCACATGTCCACACTGAAGAAGAAGGCTTTCGATGGAAAAAAGATATAGACTATGGGTAGTTTTCTCACTCCGATCTTTCGTCACTGCAGGATTCCTTCGGAGGGAAGAGAGTGTGACACCACAGAGCTATACATGGATTTGAGTTATGAAGAGTGGTACATGGATTAAGGATGACCGCCTCTTGGTTTTTCATGACTCACACCTGCATAAGCAGTGTGTGCAGCTTCCAGCTGCTGATCTGACTAGGATTGATACCTTGGCTGCGTTGAGTTTTGAGTCTCCTAGGAATGATCGACGCCGAGTGCCTACAATGGCATATCCTCTCGGTGAGCCTACTTCGCGAGATTCTACTTCTTCAGCTCCTGCGCCTGCTTCTACCATTCACGATCTTTGTCTCTATCCTGATCCACCGATGAGCGTTCGTGACATGACCGAGGGTGATTGTAAAGAGCACAAAAATGATAGGATGAAGGGTATTTGGGTATGGGTGCGTGTCTGCACTTGCATACGACCCCTTCAGTTCATCAGCCTGTTCTTGCTCCGCGACATCGACGATCTCCGACTCATTTGACATCAAGTAGTTCTGATTGATATGCTGGCATTGATGATGAGTCTGAGTGATGTGAGATTTGAGCTGTTGTTTCCTGACTTTCGGTTATGTATCTTTTCACTTTTCTTTTTCATTTCTTTTGAGTCTTGTTCATACTTATGTTTTGGGATGATGTACTTGTTCTATGACATTATGTTGCTTTGATTTTTGGATTGTTTGTGGTGATTTCAGCTTACAGGTTCGATTTTTAAAAAATATCACGAGAAAAGTTGTTGTTTGCTGTAATGTCCGACTGAATTCATAGTGCAATGATCGACACGGTCTTGTGTGTCAACGACTCAAGACGAGTATCGCATTGCAACCATCGACACAGTCATTTGTGTTGATCGACTTATATCGCAATCACATTGCATCGATCGTCGCGGTCTAATGCAACGATCGACGCAGGTGCTAGACATGTAAAAATCACCAGAAGCCAACACATCCCATACATTTTTCTTTCTTTTACCAATACTTAGTTTGACACCACTGGGGACAGTGTGTTTCAAGTGTGGGGGAGGTGGTACTTACATATTCCTTTTCTTTTCTTAGAGTCAGTTGTGTCTGTTTTATCTAGTCAAAATAGTTTAAGTAAGAAACAATTAATTTTTGAGGAGATTACCGCACTCGCATGAACCTAAGTGTCCATTGGAATGAGCTTGCAGATGAATATTTGACTATTAGAAAACACAACGCAGATCAGCCAATTGAGGACACCCATATCACTTCAGCTATTTAGAGGATCCTTTACTGACTTCACCCATAAACTTGACTTAAATTTTTTTTCACCAAGGGGCTTGGTATACTTTGAGTAGGAATCTCATGTTAGTCCTGACACAGCTTGTAAACTTGTCTATGTAAGGTTCCCTTCTCCCCTTATTTAAAAGTAAAAAAAAAAAGAAACTCAGGATAAGCTAGTTGCTTTGAAGTGGTCACGGGAGTGGTAGAGACCCCTATTACCTCTTGTGTATCCATAGAAACATGTCCAAAGTTCCACCCCGAATAATAACGGAAGAGCACAAAAAAAAAAAATAATACCCAGTGGAGAAAAATCAGATGATAAGGAGAAGAAAGGAACCAGAAAACGATAGTATGGTGGTCAGGTGCTAAAAGGGTAAGAGAACATGTGTTCTTTGATGGATATTCCCTAGGTGAGACCGCACTTAATTGCTTATAGAAATCACTAGGGCGAATTTGAATGCTCTGGATGTGATTGTGGAGTTTACTCAGGACAGTTACTAAGTGTGGGGGAAGTATATGTTGGTCTTGATGTCTGCAGGTGCATTTTTCATGTGCCTTACTAAGGGGAATCTGAGTGTGGTACTTCTAAGATGAAATGAGTTTCTGAAGTTTTTAAACTTCTTCACCACGTTTAGGTTTTCTGTTTTGCTTGAGGGAAAGCAAAGACTAAGTGTGGGGGAGTTGATATATCATGGTTTTTACATGTTTAAAGCCATGATATAAGTACATATTCGAGTCTTTTCGTGTCTTTCGAGTCATTACAGGTGTTTATTAGGTACATGCACATTTGGAGGTTTTTGGAATATATTGGGGCTAATGGGACAAGTTTTGGAGCAAAAGCCGTGCGGAGCAGAGTTGAGTATCTCGGATCGACCTCAGAATCGATCGATGCATCATTGGCATCATCGACATAGTCTCGCGCCAGCACATTAATGAAGTTCCAGTATTCACAGAAAAGACCCAAGTCGTGATTAGCACTTTATAATTAGGTTATGAATTCTAAATTACATCTTCAACCTGAATTGTTTTTAATACTAGCTTCTAACTTGATCACTTAGAATCTTGACTTAGGATTTATAAATTGACAAGAAAATGTAATTTAGCATCTGATCTGTTTAGGTTGCACTTAAGGCTAGTTTAACTTGTTAGGAATTGCAAGAAAATTGGATTTCTTGGGTTTAGACTTAAAGAATTCTCGCAACGGAAGTTGGTTAGTTCTACATCTGTGTTTGAGTTCTAGAACCATGCTTAATTTGATTTTGACTGATAATTGATATGCTTGTCTTGATTTCCTGTGAACTCCATGGACTTAGCGCTTTTAGTATTGATAAAAACAAACCGATTTGCCTGCTGACTTAGTTTTTAATTTTAGTTATTTATTATTTCTGTTTTACATCGCCTAGCTTAATTCGAACTTCTACAATCTATCGTAAGATTTTTTGAGTCTATGTGGTTCGACCCCTAGATACTACAATTGTCATGTGCACTTGCAGTGTAACTTAGGGAATTAAACTCTAAGCATATCAAAAACAAAAATGAAAATACAAAAGGGAAAGATGTAACCGATTTTAAGAAGCTCTAAGCTCTGATACCAGATGATGTAAGATCCTAGGGAAGTCTTACACACAAGCTGGTCGAGGAAGAAGAAGCTGGCCGAAGGGCACTCTCTTTTTCGACCGAGGACACAGGCATGAACGATTGAAGCTTCACAGTTTGCTGATGGGCTCACTTTGCTCAGCTCAATGGATGGATGATGGATTTGATTCAGGAATGGGATGGTTATCTCAAGAACATGGGAAAATGACACGAGTTCGAACAAGACCAAACACTAGATTTTTCAAACAAGAAACTTGTTTGACTAACTTTGTAATAGTTTTTAACTCTACATATGAAATACAAGGTATAGCCTTAGTTCTCGAACACTAGGTAAAAATTAAGAAAATGCATAATGGGCCTTAACAAAAATAAGAAGAAAAGAAAGATGGGCAGTGTGTCTCTTTCTAATGAAGTGAGCCTTGGATTACCACACTAAGGTAAAATAGTATAAACATTGGCCCAATGAGATTTCACGGTCTAAGCCTCGACGATTTAGATGGTGAAGATCACGAATGGGCTGTCGTTATTGATCACGGTATTGATCATGGGCCATTCAAATTTTGGGATGAGCCAAATGGTCGTGCCTGGTATAGGCGTGTGCGCCTGACTCTTTCCGCTCCAGAATGATCTTCATGATTAAAAAGGCATTGGTCTTCGGATGTCTTGGTAGGTTCTCTATGGCTCGTTTCGGCCACTCTCATAGAAAATTGATTCAACACGGGCTGATAATGGGCCAGCATGTCTAAATGTTCTATAAGGTCTCCTATGCTGTTCTGTGTGATCAATGTCTCCACGGCACATTTTTGAATTCCCCTCTCAGGTTCTTGTGGCCCAATCACGTCCTTAGTGCATTTTTCATTGCCGAAACAGCTCAAGCGGCTCGACATTGCTCGCGTTACTCGTATTGACTGGCTCGATATTTCGCTTAGTGCTCACACGGGCATGCCCTAATAAGGGTTGTTTATCTGGATTTGTATTACTCACATTGATCGTACGGGATGGCTCGGTCATGTTTTTTTTTGATCGGGCTCTTCCATAGTGATGTCGTCATTACTCCCACTCTTTGAAGTAGGTTCTTACCTCAGAACATCATCATGAAGAAGTTCAAGTTTGTGGCCATTGTTGTTGGTTCTCTCAAAGACTCTGAATGGGCCATCTCCACGGAGTGTAAGTTTTGTTTTCCTTTGAAAAAAAATCTAGTCTTATGTGCAACCACACCCAATCTAGTATGATATCCTTCATCTTGTTGTCTGCTTGAAGCTACTATTGGGCCATCCAAATTGTCCTTATCATTTTGATGTAATTCTTTGATAACTCTGCTTTGGTTGCTCCATCTTAATCTTCGTACTCTTGTGGTGGAAATGGCTTCAATTCTAATGGAGTCTCTTGCTTAAATCAATAAACAGTCTCAATCGGTAACTGCTTAGTAGAAGAGTGGTTACCATGATTATAAGCAAACTCAATGTATGGAATACAATCTAACTAGTTACTCAAATTTTTATTAACTGTGGCCCTTAATAGAGTGAATAGAGTTTTATTGACAACCACGGTTTAACCATCTGTTTGAGGATGACAAGTGGTAGAGAAGAGCAACTTGGTTCCTAGCTTTCTCCAAATTGTTCTACTTAAATGGCTTAGGAACTCCGTGTCTCTGTTTGATACTATGGACTGTTGAAGTCGATGTAACCTCAACACTTCCCTGGAATACTACTATGTGGTCTATGTGACATGGACCATAGAGATGTGATATGGACTTGGTTCTAAGGCTTGCGATCAACTTTGAGAAAAATCTCTCCACATCACATTTATGATGAGGCAAAAAGAAGCAATCAGCTAGAACACTTAGTGTTTTGTCCACACTAAAGTTTCCCAACATCCCTCCTCCATGTGACTCATGGATCAGGATCTCTCTCGTTGGTCCTTGTGGAATGCACAACCGTTTGTTACCCAACAAGAACTCCTCATGTATGTAGAACAGTCCCTTTACTCCTTTTCTGTATTCCAGGGAAGATCTCACCAAAGTATAGATCATCTTCATAATTCTCCTTAATATGATTGAAAAACATAACATTGGCCTCCAAGGTTTTGATTAATGAATATCTCCTCGACAAGGCATCATCTACTAAGTTTTCCTTCCCCTTGTATTTGATAATGTATGGAAATGTCTCCATGAATTCCATCCATCTAGCATGCCTCCTTTTTAGTGTTGTCTGACCTCTATGATGCTTCAACGTCTCATGGTTTGTGTGTATCACGAACTTTTTGGAAAGAAGGTATCGTTTGCAATTCTCCAAAGGCCTCAACAATGCAAATAGCTCCTTGTCGTAGGTAGGATAATTGAGAGTGACGCCACTAATTTTCTCACTGAATTGAACCATGGGCCTGCCTCCTTGAGTGAGAAGGGCTCCAGTTCCTAAACCTGAAGCATTACATTCAATCTCAAAGGTTTTGTCAAAGTTCGGTAAAGTCAAAACATGTGTGTTATTTAAAAAATGCTTGAGCTTCTAAAACATCCCCTTCACCTTCTCTTGATCCACCTGAAAACCCTGCTGACTCACAAAAAAACTAAGAAAACCAGCTGATCAGTGCATAAGGCGCACTTCTTGACGTTAGCATAAAGACCTTCTTGACAAAAAGTTTCTAAACCTTTCTCAAGATGCACAATGTGGTCGGACAAGCATTTACTTTAAATCACAACATCATCAAAGTAAAAAACCACAAACATACCTATGGAGGCCCTTAATCATGTACTCGGGGATTTTGTAATAAAAATGGAATTACAAGCCATTCATATAGACCTTGCTTGATCGTGAAGGCATTCTTACATTCATGTCCTTCCTTCATCCTCACCTGATAAAAACAACTTCTTAAGTCCATTTTGAGAAGATTGAGACCCATGTAGCTCGTCCAACATGACATCAAGTTGTGGTATTGGATGCATGTATTTGATGGTTATGTTGTTGATAGATTAGAAATCTATGCACATTCTCCAAGTTAAATCTTTTTTTGGCACCCATAGAACATGAAATGCACACAAAATTAAGCTCTCATAGATGTACCTCTTAGACATCAAGTCTTGAATTTATTTCTCTAGGTCTTTAGACTAAGTACGATTCATCATGTAAGTTGGACGGATTGGTAGGGCAGAACCAGGAACTAAATCGATCTGATGTTCAATGCCTATGATTGATGGAAGTCAAATCAAATATTATGAGAATGCAATAACAGAAGCAAACAACATGAACTAATTAAAATATTTTAATGGTTTTCAATTTTAATATACAAACAAAGATAAACAAACAAGAAAACAAAACGGAAAATATAAAGGGAAATATATAACCGATTTTGAGGAGCCTTAAGCTCTGACTCCAGATGATGGAAGATCCTAAGGGGGTCTTACACCCAAGCTGGTTTAGGAACAAGAACCAGTCCAAAGGGTACTCTCTTCTTGGATCGAGGATATAGGCGTGGACGATGGAAGCTTCACAACTGGATGATGGGCTCTTTTGCTTAGCTCAGTGAATAGATGATGGATTTGATTCAAGAACACAATGGCTTTTCTCTGGAACAAGGAGAAACCACACGAGCTCGAACAAGACTGGACAACTATGGAGATGCCAAAACATACAAAATAAATTTACAAGTGCAAGTGACAATGATAAGTAACCTATGAAGCATATGAAGTTGAAGTGTACCTATTGGGGGAAGAGGATCTGTGTTTTCTGCAGCCTTTTGAGTCTCCTTGGAGTCCATAAACTTCAGATTACTTTGTCGCATATACTTTTCCACCAAGGAAAAGTGCTCGGTCTTTTCCTTTTGTTCATTCGCAACTCGGGCTTGCTCTACTTCACTGGCAACTTGCTCTTCGATTTTAAGTTGAACTTCCTTCAGTTGCTCTTGCAGGGCCACAAACGCTGAAGAGTCTCCTGGCTGCTCGCACTTGCCTATTTTTTTTTTTTTTTTTTTTGACAACTCTCGCACTTGCCTATTAAAGATTATATTTAAGGCTTCCGACTCCATAAGGATTTCCTCATCCATTTTTCTCAGTGGCTTGTGATAATTATAAACAGTAAGAGAAAACAATTAAATTATAAAAGCATGACATGACTTTATAAATGTGGATTGTGAAAATTTTACTTTACATGAAGAAAGATGTAGTTATATTCAGCTGGTGAGAGCTCTCAAGGTCGCGAAACAAAACTGTCTGAAAAACTTGAAATCTTTACCTCGAGCTTAGCCAACTTCTCTTGCACATTCTTTTCATAAGTTTTAGGTATTTTGTCCTCCTTTTGATCAACATACGTTCCATCTGACTTGTTATATGTCTTGATGAATACCTAACCAATGTTCACCGTTCTTCCCAAATCCTCTTCCTGCGGTGACTTTAAACAAATAAGGATTATTACTCAATTTAGAGTTGCAAAGTTGTAAGAAACAGAAATAACAGATATATAAAAGTATTAGCCATTTCTTGTTGGATTTGTTGGTACGACTTTGCCCTGATAAGGGGATGTGAGGACCGAGACTATCACATTCAGATAAATGACAAATGGAATAGGTCATACTCCTTTGTAGTGCTTCTGCAGTACCCCAGTGGTCGGTCAGCATTTTCCAGAGAGTTTTGTTGATCTAATTAGTCGTTATAAACTAATCCTCGCGTTGCTAACCATGTCTTTCATCCATCGTTCACATATCTCCTCGAAAAACTCTTGAATTATCCTTTTTATCAAGGGAACCAATTGTGGGTTTTCAACAATACAAAGAGAATAAACATAACATTAGTGAAAACAACATAAGCAAGCCTATATGTCATGGGTATAGAAGATAAAAATGTACCGCGAACTTGAGAAAGTATCTTTCTGCTCTATCACGAGGCACACGTGACCAGCTATAGTAGGGTTGATCGAATTTGTTTGTAACATGTTTAGTAATATTTCAAACCAATTTCGATCCTCTATCACGAGTAAACCTGAAAAACCGCTTTACCTGAAGAAATTTATGAATGGTTTGGTCATGTCTTAATTGACACAAAATTTTTCTTCCTAACGCTCAGACACTTGAACTTAACAAAAACACATGGAGTAGTTAAACTGAAACATGAAAACTCAATTGCTTGATAACTATAATTAACATCTTAACAATCAAATACTCAAACTCATCTAAAAATCATAACTCAAACTAAAAAAAAAAACAACTTATCCAGACTGTAGAGACTTATTGAAGCTGACAGAAGAATCTAAGAATCATTTACAAGCAAACCAGAGGCAAAGCATAAGGAAACCAACAATAAAATTTAGAAGCAATATCGTTTTAAAAGCAAAGCAAAACAGAAGCAAACTAGATGGTTTGAAACACACATTACAATATGCAGAAGAAAATCATAAAAAGAATAACAAGTCCTAAAAAAGTTATATCAACGGCTGACGAAATAGTAAATACCAATAGCCATACCAAGTAGATTTTGGCGCTGGTGTGGGTGAGAGGTCGGTGGTAAACACACTACAAGAAAACAGCGTTTTTATGATGGAACTTATGACTATAATTGTAGTCGAAACATTTGGCGACTATTAGGGGACAATATTGCTACTATTTTGCGACAACAGATATATAGACGTGTATTACACGCTAATATACGAACAAAAATGGTTGTTGGAAATTTAGTCGTCTATTTAAGACTGATTAACGACCATTTTCGATCGGAAACAATAGACGCAGGCTAGTCGGTGATATGGCGACTATGTTTGCGTATGATGTGAAGAGTCATAGAAAAATCGCGAATTAGTCAGTATATGGGCGACTAATTCGCTACTTCGTGTATAGTAGTATCCAAGTCGTTTATTTTTCGCTATTGTTATGACTAATATGCAACTCATTATTCGTGTCGCATATTAGTTGGTTATATTTTACCTATTTTTAATAGGTGTACGGGTTTCAAAGCTAATCTATACTTGCAATACGTAAAGTGTATAATCGCCGTTTTCCAACTTCTAATAAACATGTATCAGTTGAAATATTATGTATTAACTAAATTTCTAATCGAAGTTAATTAACTCTTAAAATAGAAACCAATTGCTAAGCAATCTTTACATTGGTGTTAAGGAATCAAAAATTAAAAGTTCATAAGTATTTTATTGTTTTTTGTGTGCTAAAAGCTCTTAATATTATAGACTAAGAGTGAAGGAGAGTTAGAAGAGAATGAGCGTCTATTGCTCGTTTGAGTACTATGTCGGAGAGGATTATGGTAACTACACGAAATTCAAGAGGGAAATATGTTGTAATTTATATGATCATAAGATTTTCAATATGAAAATTTCAAAAAATTCATATTGTTCCATCAAATTGTTCAACTCCTCCAAAGTTACATAATGATAGTCAATTGAAGAAGGCCCTTCAATTCCTCTAAGCCAAGTAGCCCGTACGTAAAAAAATATATATTCTCATAATTTTATTTTATATTATTTTCTTCCTCATATTGTCTTGAAAACATGTCAACGTACCGTAAAATCTTTCGATCCAGAAAAATCGAAGCAAAACAAACAAATGCTTGTCTGGAACTTGTTCAAAACGCCTAGACAATTCCTCAACAGGTGTTCCATATGCAACACTATCTATAGCCCTCTTCCTTCAATTCCAATATCATTACTTAGTAAGGTTTAATTATAAGGTGATTATAAAACTCCGAAACTTAAGCTTACTCAGCATATCTTAGCGTGAATTGAACTTTAGCGAGTGTACGTGAATACGAATAGACCTCTGAAGAGTGATTTTTCCATTCAAGCTCTCCAACCCATGTTATAGCACCAATAATAACTATAGGAAAAATTATTTAAATATAAGTTAATGCCCTAAAAGTAACAACCACAATTCTCCAATATCCGATGATAGATTTTTCACTTAATCTAATAATAATGTATTGTAAACAACACTTACCAATTGCATATTTATCTGAAAACGTCACATCATTAATTTCTTGGATTGGTTTGATGCCTAAGAGGTCATCCAAAGTTGAATGATCAAAGTTCTCAGTCATATTTGTCTCATCAGTTATATGAATATCCTCATAAGTTGGACATATTTTGTCATACTTTGGCCATAGCGAAATCCCAAAATCAGAAAAAAAATTAAACCCAAAACCTTTTTTCTGTAAAAGAAAAAGGAAATTCTGGGCGTTTCTTCTTAGAGCGAAGGCTTGAATCCCACTTTCCTATTGATTATAACCAAATGCTACAAAAGGAAGTACCCCAGATAAAAACGTATGGATTTATGGGTGCTATGTATACCCACAAAAAATGAAAAGGGTAAATTAATTCCAATGGATAAAAAAAAAATAGAAGAAGAATACCGTATAAAATTAATTTCAAGGGAGCATCATAATGAGTAAAAAAAACATCATGCTCTCAAAACCTTTGCTCTAACATTCCAGCGATTATCGCTCAAAGTAATATCATCAAATTTGTGAAATTGTGAGTTTTCAGAATTGCATGTTATAAGCGGATTCATTTTATGGATATCTTTTAAAATATCTGAGAATGATAGCAAATCAGTAGAAGAAGAAAGCGAAGAGTTTTAGGTTTAACTATTTTACCTTGAAACCCAACATTTGCAATTTTCCATTAAAATCCACTTACTCGTTTTGGCTTTTCTCTAATATTTACCAATTCCATATAAATAAATCAATCTTGATAGTAATGAGAGGCGCGTGTTTTATTTAGTAATAATAATATAAGATTGTATGGCAATGTATGCTAATAATTTATGGACTGAATAATTAATTCTTCTTTACCAACATTTTTTCGAAAGTACGCTAACCAAATATAGCTTGCATTGAGATCAGAAAAAAAAACGTACATTATATAGTTGCTTAAAATCCGAAAGTACATGATCGTTGAAAGCTTTTATTGTCCTTTTATCCAAGTATAGCCTATCATATATTTATAAACAATCACTAACAAACTTTAGTGAAATTTACTCTAAGTAGTATTGATATATCATGGTTTTTACTAGTTTTAGACCATGATATAAGTGTGTTTTAGTGTCTTTTGTGTTCTTTTAGAATCTATTTCAGGTATTATAAGGTTTGGAGCAGAATTGGAGATGTTGGAGCATTCTGGAGCTTTTTGGAGTGTTTGGCCGAGAGAGTTGAGCTCACTGTCCGAAACAGGGGATTGCATCGATCGACACACCTTTGGTGTCGATCGTTGCACAAGCGAGATGGGCCAAACTCGGCGGTTTAATGAAGAATGAAGATATTACACTTGGGCCCATAAGTTCCTGATATTTACAAAGAAGCCCCAGGCCGAAATTATACCTATATAATTAAGTTTTTGGTGTTTTAATTACTTACACTTTCATACTTAGAGCTAAGGGATTTTTAGAGCTTTTGGGGCTGATATGATCCTGTACTTCATTTATTTTGGAGAAGATTTCGAACCCTTTTATCTATTTAATTTCTTATATGCAATCTATTAATTCTATGATTTATGTTTCATTAATCATGTCTGAGTAAATTCATTGTTAGGTTTAGGGATTCTCACTAGGGATTTCATGACTTGCTAGATTTAATTAATTCAGTTTAGGATTCACATCAATAGCCGTTCTTCAATCTAAATTGTGCTTAAAGCTAGTTCTAACCTGATCACTTAGAATCTAGATCTTAGGTTTCTAGGTTGACACGAAAGTGTGATTTAGAACCTGAACTATTTACAATGAGCAATTGAATTACTCGCAAAGAAATTTGGTTTAGTTTAATTGTGAACATATCGAACTTGATCATTAAAGCTGGTTTAATCTGCTAGGAATTACAAAGACATTTGGATTTCTGCAATTAGGCTTAGAGAATCTTCACAGCGAAAGTTGGTTTATTCTATATATGTGCTTTGAGTTCTAGAATTGTGTTTAATTAGATCCTGACTAAATATTAATCTGCTTGTCTGATTTCCTGAGAACTCCCTAGACTTAGCGCCCTTAGTTTATTGCTTACAACTCACTCCTGCTACCTGATTTGCTTTCTTGCTTGCTTTTATTTTATTCACATTTGCTTTTCACCTAGTTTAATCTTTATGTTCTTAATCTATCGTAGCTCAGAGTCCTCGTGGATTCGATACCCTATAATACTACATTGACATTGTTGTGCACTTGCAGTTAGGAAATAGGGAATAAAACTCGACCTATCAAGTTTTTGGCGCCGTTGCCGGGGACTCTCGTAGTCCTCAATAGATTTGAACTTAGGGCTTTTACTAGGATTTTTATTTTTATCTTCTGTTTTATTTTTATTTTTAGTTTCTGATTTTTCTCTGTTTCTTTCTGTTGCAGGTTTCAGAATCGCATAGCATCGACTGTTGCACCTTCTGTATCGATCATTACTAGGCGATTTGAGTTGAATCGATCGTTGCACTGATAGCATCGATCGTTGTTGGACGATTACAGACAGTTTATGCAGACGCGTGATACTCGAAGTAATCCGAATACTAATCTCGTAAACCTCCAACTTGAAGAGCTTGCTAGACTAGAGAGAGCTAACAGAAAAGAGCAAAGGGAAAGGATGGTAGTTGAACGTGTGATTATTATGCCTGATGCTCAAGGTGTCCTTGGGGACCGACAAAACAATCCGTACAATGCTGCCGGGCATCGGATTGACGCTGAAGGGAATGTCATCCCTGAGCCTGTAGAGCAACCACAACCGGAGCAGGACCAGGGTCAAGGACAGGCCCGAGGTAGGGAGATGGTTGTTCGTGAAAGAACTTTAGCTGACTATAACCGTCCGGATGAGTTTCATGCTAACCGGGCAGCTCTTGTACTTCCTGAGTTTGAGAGGAATGATTTTGAGATAAAAACCATCTACTACTCTCTTCTGAAGCAGAATGCTTTCCATGGTTATCCCAGTGAGCAGCCAATGGATCACATTGATGAGTTTGAGGGCATAGTCACTGGAATGAAGTACGATGGAGTGAACTATGACTATATGTTCCTCAAGCTTTTCCCCTACTCTCTCGCTGGAGATGCTGCTGCCTGGATGAAACAGCTTACACCTGGGGTGTTTACTACATGGGATGCTTTGAAGAGTGAGTTCCTGCGCCACTTCTATGATGATGCTCGTTCTGATCAGTCAAGACAGGACATTCTCTCCTTCACTCAAGGACCAACAGAGCCTCTTAAGACAGCCTGGATGAGGTTTAAGAAGTACCAACGTGACTGCACACACCATGGATTCACTGAGGTAACATTATTAGGCATCTTCTTTAGAGATATAGATCTCCCATATCAGACTGCCTTAGATAATTCCAGCAATGGAAATTTCAACACTAGGACTCCTGTTCAAGCTAAGCAGTTAATAGATAACTATATGAGTAGTAATAGCGGCAAGAGTACTGATAAGAGAAGGAAGGAATCTGGTGGAAAGGTAGAGAACTTGGAGATAGCTGATATTAGATCTAAGTTGGACACTGTTTGCAATCTTCTAGCTGGGAAGAAAGCTGTCCACTTTGCTCATGAAATCGATGTGATCAATGCTGAAGAAGAAGGACAGGAAGAGGATGTGAACTTCCTTGCAGGATCTGGTTTTCAAGGTAACAGGTTTGGTAATCAGCAGGGTAATATATTTTTCAGTGGTCAGAAGAGTGCTTTTACAGGCAATCTAAACTCTTCTGGCTTTGGACAGAATGCTGGCTTCCAGAAACCTTTTCAAGGTAATCAGAGGACTTATGGATCTTCCTCTTACCAAACACCTCCTGTAGCTAGTACTCATGAGAGTAAGATGGAGAGTATGATGGAGCAGCTACTGGAAGGACAAACTAAGATTTCTGTGGACTGCAACAGGAAGTTGGATGTTGTTTATGAGGATCTCAATGGGAAGTTTGAGTCTCTAAGTACTCATGTGAAGCAATTGGACACTCAGGTGAGCCAAATTTCAAACTTTGTCAAAGGAAAAGGTGTTGTAGACACTCACATTAAGGCCTGGTCAGCGTACATTGATGATGGATCGCACCTAGGTGAAGAATTTGAGCTGAAAACAGCTGAACTGGTAGAAGAAGCTGAAAATTCGGATTTTCAGGAAAATCTCTCGGTTAAAATATGTGAAAACTGTGATGCGTCGATCGATACTACATCTGCGACGATCGATGCAAGTTTCGGGACAGCGACGATCGATGCACCCTTAGCGACGATCGTTGCATGGCGTGAACAGACAGATTCACAGGATTCTTATGGCATTGATGCAGAAGGAGATGCAGAGCTTAACCATTTATTCCCTGGAGTGTCTGAAATAACTCAACAGGATATTTATGCACAGGCTATCAGACTATATCCTAAAGTATCTGAAGTGATTCAACAGGAAATTGATGAGCTCAAAAGGTTGGAGAAGATGGAAGAGGAATCGGAAGAAGTTCCTCCATCTGATGATCCACCTTATCATCCATGTGTGCAAAGGTACTTGCAGAAAATGCTGCCAATGGATGAGACACTGAAGGATTGGGTTATAGTTGTTCCTCAGCATGTAAGTGATGTGCTATTGACCAAGGTTCCTAAGAAGCTACCTGCCCTGGTATCTTTATTCTAAGTTGTTCGATTTTTGAGGATGGTTTCAAGCGCTCTCTGTGTGACTTAGGAGCTGCTGGAAGTCTCATGCCATATTCTGTGGCAGAGAAGCTGGGTATTATGGATTTCTAACCCACTAGGACCTCTATTGTCCTAGCTGATCAGTCGATAAGGATTCCTGAAGGAGTTCTTGAGGACATCCCAGTAAGAGTTGGGAACTACTTGGTTCCTACAGACTTCTTGGTGCTCAGATATGAGAGTGAGCAGGATGACGCGTTGATTCTGGGTAGACCATTCTTGGCTACAGCTGGAGCGGTGATAGATGTGAGGCACAGTTTGATTGATCTCCATCTGGGAGATAAGCTGTTGCACTCTGAGATGGACATGCTTTCCAAGCCTCTAATAGATGGGTAGACATTCACCATTAAGGATGGATATGGATAACAGATAAGTCAAACTTTGATTTCAGATCCACCATATCACTTTACTCCTTCTTTTCTTGGGCAGGATCACACTGATGAAGCTTCTTCTCCACCGTGGATGAGGATACTTGCACAGAGGCAATCACAGTCTCTATCGGGATCTCCAGCAAACTGATCTTGTTCGTCCGGTCAAGCTAATGACCTTAAACAAGCGCTGAGTGGGGGCAACCCACTGTAAGGTACTAGTATTTTTCTGCATTATTTTTGGTGTTTTTGTTAGGATTTTACGTTTGTTTTTGGTTTTGGTGAGTTTTTGTCTGCAGGTCTCGGACGAGTCGCAGTGCGTCGCTCGAAGCAACCTTGTGTCGATCGTCACCATACGAAGAAATCGCATTGCAGCGATCGTTACTGTCCTGAGCAACGATCGACACTTGACGACAAATCGGCTAGCAACGGTCGTTACATTTATGTAACGATCGATGCAAAGTGCGACAGAGGTAAAAATCAGGCAGAACTCAATACTTCCATAACAATTTTACTTTCTTTTACCAACCCTTAGCTTAACACTACTGGGGACAGTGTGTTTCAAGTGTGGGGGAGGTAGTACTGACTATTATCTTTCTGTTTTCTTAAGAGTCAGTCCTGTTTTTCAAAAAAATTTGTTTTATTGAGTCAAAATTGTTTAAGTAAGAAACAATGAATTTTTGAGAAGTTTTAATAGCACTTGTAGGAACTTAAGTGACCATTGGGATGAAGCTGCAGATGATCTATGACTATTAGAAAACCCAAAAACGGATCAGCCTACTGAGAACACCCACATCACTTCAGGTATCAGAGAATCCTTTTACTGACTTCACCTTAATATTGACTTAATTTTCTCACCTAAGGGCTTGGAATACCTTGAGTCGGATTCCTTTGTTAGTTCTGACACAGCCTGTAAACCTGTCCTATTTGGTTCCCTTCTCCCCTTTCATAAAGTAAAAAAAAAGATAATAAACTGAGGATGAGTTAGTAACTCCGAAGTGGTCATGGGAGTAGTAGCAAACACTATTACCTCCTATGCATCATGGAATGTGTCCAAAGTACACCCCTTAACGGGAAGAACACTGACAAAAAAAATAAAATGATACCCAGTGGGGAAAAATCAGTTGTTAAGGAAGGGAAAAGAGAAGAAAGGGGCCAAAGAAAGATAGTATGGTGGTCTAGAGCTGACAAGGTAAGAGTCCATGTGCCCTTTGATCGATACTCCTTAGGTGAGACCGCACTTAAATACTTGCAGAAGTCAGTAGGGTGAATTTGAATGCGTGAATGTGATTGTGGAGTTTACTTAGGACAGTTGCTAAGTGTGGGGGAAGTACATGTTGGTCTTGATGTTTTGCAGTTGATTCTTTCCGTGGCTTACTAAGGGGAATCTGAGTGTTATTACTTCTAGGATGAAAAGAGTTTCTGAAAGTTTTCAAACCTTTTCACCATGTTTTAGTTCTCTGTTTTGCTTGAGGGCAAGCAAAGGCTAAGAGTGGGGGAGTTGATATATCATGGTTTTTACTAGTTTTAGACCATGATATAAGTGTGTTTTAGTGTCTTTTTGTTCTTTTAGAGTCTATTTCAGGTATTATCAGGTTTGGAGCAGAATTGGAGATGTTGGAGCATTCTGGAGCTTTTTGGAGTGTTTGGCCGAGAGAGTTGAGCTCACTGTCCGAAACAGGGGATTGCATCGATCGACACACCTTTGGTGTCGATCGTTGCACAAGCGAGATGGACCAAACTCGGCGGTTTAATGAAGACTGAAGATATTACACTTGGGCCCAGAAGTTCCTGATATTTACAAAGAAGCCCGAGGCCGAGATTATACCTATATAATTAAGTTTTTGGTGTTTTAATTACTTACGCTTTCATACTTAGAGCTAAGGGATTTTTAGAGCTTTTGGGGCTGATCTGATCTTGTACTTTATTTATTTTGGAGAAGATTTCGAACCCCTTTATCTATTTAATTTCTTATATGCAATCTATTAATTCTATGATTTCTGTTTCATTAATCATGTCTGGGTAGATTCATTGTTAGGTTTAGGGATTCTCACTAGGGATTTCATGACTTGCTAGATTTAATTAATTCAGTTAAGGATTCACATCAATAGATGTTCTTCAATCTAAATTGTGCTTAAAGCTAGTTCTAACCTGATCACTTAGAATCTAGATCTTAGATTGCTAGGTTGACACGAAAGTGTGATTTAGAACTTGAACTATTTAGATTGAGCAATTGAATTACTCGGAAAGAAATTTGGTTTAGTTTAATTGTGAACATATCGAACTTGATCATTAAAGCTGGTTTAATCTGCTAGGAATTACAAAGACATTTGGATTCCTGCAATTAGGCTTAGAGAATCTTCACAGCGAAAGTTGGTTTATTCTATATCTGTGCTTTGAGTTCTAGAACTGTGTTTAATTAGATCCTGACTGAATATTAATCAGCTTGTCTGATTTCCTAAGAACTCCCAAGACTTAGCGCCCTTAGTTTATTGCTTACAACTCACTCCTGCTACATGATTTGCTTTCTTTCTTGCTTTTATTTTATTCACATTTGCTTTTCACCTAGTTTAATCTTTCTGTTCTTAATCTATCGTAGGTCAGAGTCCTCGTGGATTCGATACCCTATAATACTACATTGACATTGTTGTGCACTTGCAGTTAGGAAATAGGGAATAAAACTCGACCTATCAAGTTTTTGGCGCCGTTGCCGGGGACTCTCGTAGTCCTCGATAGATTTGAACTTAGGGCTTTTACTAGGATTTTTATTTTTATCTTCTGTTTTATTTTTATTTTTAGTTTCTGATTTTTCTCTGTTTCTTTCTGTCGCAGGTTTCAGAATCGCATAGCATCGACCGTTGCACCTTCTGTGTCGATGATTACTAGGCGATTGGAGTTGAATCGATCGTTGCACTGATAGCATCGATCGTTGCTGGACGATTACAAACAGTTTATGCAGACGCGTGATACTCGAAGTAATCCGAATACTAATCTCGTAAACCTCCAACTTGAAGAGCTTGCTAGACTAGAGAGAGCTAACAGAAAAGAGCAAAGGGAAAGGATGGTAGTTGAACGTGTGATTATTATGCTTGATGCTCAAGGTGTCCTTAGAAACCGACAAAACAATCCGTACAATGCTGCCGGGCATCGGATTGACGCTGAAGGGAATGTCATCCCTGAGCCTGTAGAGCAACCACAACCGGAGCAGAACCAGGGTCAAGGACAGGCCCGAGGTAGGGAGATGGTTGTTCATGAAAGAACTTTAGCCGACTATAACCGTCCGGATGAGTTTCATGCTAACCGGGCAGCTCTTGTACTTCCTGAGTTTGAGAGGAATGATTTTGAGATCAAAACCATCTACTACTCTCTTCTGAAGCAGAATGCTTTCCATGGTTATCCCAGTGAGCAGCCTATGGATCACATTGATGAGTTTGAGGGCATAGTCACTGAAATGAAGTACGATGGAGTGAACTATGACTATCTGTTCCTCAAGCTTTTCCCCTACAAATATGTAGCACTATAACATAGGTTTCATATTTTTTTTAACCCTTTCGTCTTTTAAACAGAGTTTCTTAAATCTAAAAACAAATGAAAAAAAACAGTAACACTGAAAATAAAATCTGTAATTTAAATACTAAAATTATTGAAAAAACTGCAAAATCATAAAAAATCTTCAACACTAGCCAAAAATTTGCAAATAAAATCCGCACAAAATTATAAAAACTGTAACAAACTAAACAAATCTGCAACACTACATACTACTTTAGTAATAAAAAAGCAAAAATACTCTTTGTTACAGAGTAATATTTTATCCGAAACAAAAAAAAATCTGCCACACGTAAATTTAAATATGCACCAAAAATTCTGTAAATTCCCAAACAAATCCACAACTACAAAAATCTTTAACACAAGACTACGGATTTAAATTCATAGGGAAGGGGGTAATTTCATAAATAAGTAATTTTTTTCCTTACATGGAAAATAACATTAATGGCAATTCTGTAATTTTTTCCCTTCAAAATGGTTATGAGGGTAGTTTAGGCAATAAAATTGAGGTAAAAAAGGTCAAAATATTAGTACTAGTCTAATAAATGCTCTATATTTTTATACAAGATAAATAAATCCCCCAAACTTTATTACTACCCAATGCAATCATTCTCATCATACATGCAAACTCTAATACATAGTCTCGAGCACTCAAACAAAATAGAAATGGAGAAAGGAGTTGTTACACGCCGCACATGTCTTTGTAATATAATCAGAGCTTAATAGTACACAAACTGGCATTTATGGGTGCTTCTCTCCGAGACCCCATGAAATCAACACTAATCATGGTAAAATATCATGCCAAGGAGAGTTACGATGTTTGGTTAAATTTCTCTATTTTTCATTAAAGGTGGCTATCAATTATCGACTTGATTATGCCACGACTTTAACCATTTCGATTAGATTAATATTTCCATTGTCGCTCTGTAAATATAACTAAATTCAATAGTTTTATAACTTGCTTGGTTTTTCAATATTTTAAAAGTCAAGCGTTACATAATCTACTATATTTAACAAACTATATATTAATAAGGATCTCCATAAAGATAAGAGGGCCAAATTCCGAAATTATCTCTCATGATTGTAGAGAAGAATAGTGACAAGGGTCCAAAATCATGTATCACACATGTTTGTATCTTTGAAACCATAATCCCACCAAGCCAATCAAGTCTTTATCGGAGCACACATACATCTATTAAGCCCTTTGATATCTAATACTCTTTGTTTCTCATGGAACAGTCCACACAGTCTGTCTGACTTTCCATACCTTTGTCTCAAATTTATTTTAACACGTAGTCAAGTTGCAAATTCACGCTCGATGATGTACCCATGGTTCAAAACTTCTCCATCTCGATAAAACACCACATGAACATGGAGTACGCGTATATCTCCGTCTCTAATTGACTATTTGCAGATCTTTTGATCATAGCTTCTCCTTTAACCATCCGGTCGATGGAAGTCAACGATTAGTCGACCCAACAGTCGCAGTGTACAAAAAGACACATACCTCTGAGGAGAAGAGCATAAGGGTTTCAGATTCCAGACATTTGTTTACCAATTTAGTTATAACCCTAGGTGGGCACCAAATATTTTCAGTAAAGTTGGAGAAGTATAGATCGACCGACTTATAGAAATCTGAGCTTTCTCCGACGTTTTGCAGTGCCGTGCATGTTGCGTTCATCACAGGCAAATAGTATATCCCTTAGTTATCGTCAACGACAACAATAAGGATTTTTTTAAGGATATCACTAGGAAGGAAATCCAATGACTATTTTGGTTAGAAAATATGGAAACAATCAAAGCAGATTTTAACAAATAATACTATAAAGTATTTGAGATCAGTATTGTTTCGAAACATCTGCAGATGTTAATTCATAGATTGGATCCAACATTTGTGTTTTCCATAAATTTAAATAGTATTTATGTTACTGTTATTTATTAATTAATATGCATCTGTTAGTATGCATCTTCGGCAGGAGTAAGTATGTACATAATGAATCTAATTCACTAGGTAATGATATATAATGTTGCTTCATTATTTATTGCAGTTCAACATTTATTACAAAATGCGTTGTTACTTGCATGGATATTTTAATTATATATAATTTAGGTAAATGTTCTTTCAATTTAATCATCTCGCCTGTTTGCAAAAATTCATTTATTCAGTCATTAAATATTCTGGAAATACTACCATTTGCACTCAGAGATAATGCATATATTCCTTATGTTTAAAAATTGCACATAAATGAAGACAACATATAATATTTTTCGCAGTTTAGCACATTCTAGTCAACACTAAACAATATTTAGAAAATGAAGGAAATTCAAGAACCTAAACAGGGCCAAATTCTGAAATTGTTCAGAAGAAGTCTGAAGTAAAATAGTGACTCTACGGTCCAAAAGCATCTCTTGCACAAAGTTGAACACTTGAAACCAAGTTGTTATCGGAGCACACATGCAACTATCAAGGC
This sequence comes from Orychophragmus violaceus, assembly GCA_030180135.1. NCBI lineage: Eukaryota > Viridiplantae > Streptophyta > Magnoliopsida > Brassicales > Brassicaceae > Orychophragmus > Orychophragmus violaceus. The sequence goes on from CM058231.1 coordinate 84,777,052, forward strand.
CGTTTTTATCTACACTCACTTCCTTTTCAAAGAACAGAGTTGAAGGTGTTTTTGGCCATACACGCCTATCCCTCCTAGTTATCTTTATACGCATCCAAGTGGAAAGTTCACGGTCAATGACGTATACACTGTTAAACACTACTCCATCTCTATAAAAAAACACAAGAGCATGGAGTACGCATATATACATGTTTCCCATCAGCTATCAGCTGATCTTTTGATCATTGGCTCTCCTTCAACCTTTCGGTCGCTGTAGATAAAGCAACACATACCTCGGAGGAGAAGGGCTGAAGGATTTCCTGATTATAGACACCTCTCGACGAAATATTGTTTATAATGAGGTGGGCAAGGTGTTGGGAATGTCCTGAAATCACATTTGTAATCACTCTAGAGATAGTTTTGTTGTCGAGATTAGACATTCATACAATACTAGATGGTCATAATGTTTTGCTAGAAACCACTTGCGATATGTGAGTTGTGAACTCATTACTAGTATTATATGAACCTACAGGGTCACACACCTAAGCATACTGGATGTACTTCTTGAGGGAATGATCATTAATGTAATGATCAATAAATGTGTATTTGATACACATTTATATGCGTGTTTTGAGAGTGTGTCGGCCGACGCTAAAGTAGTGTCGATCGACACAAGAGTCAAATAGGTGTGTGTCGATCGACACATATCTGTGTCGATCGACACAAGGGTTGATCGATTGAATTAATTAGGTTTTACTCGTGCATATATATACGAGATATATGAGACACGAGTCGGAGAGCCGTCAGTCGTAAAAAAGGAACCTAAAACTCAGAAACAAACACGTGAATCCTAAAGAGATCCGATCTCCTGGCACTAGCATCCCGGCGGATTCCAGTTTGTGTGCGTGTGGATACCAGTAGAGGCGCAGCACTTGAGGCGCTATAGATCTCGGATCCCGATTCATCTTCCGCTGCAAATCATCCAGGTATATTCGAGATCTGAGAATGTAGATTCAACTCTAAGCATGAATCCTAGATCCTAGGCTTGGAATTTATACCTAGGGTTGACTAATATGATTAGAAACCGTCTAGAAATTCCTTCAGTGGTATCAGAGCCTAAGGATTCTAGTTGAATCGCACTCTGAGTTATCGCCCTGCGTCGATCGTTGCTTTCGGTAAGCAACGATCGACACAACCAGAAAATCGCATTGTGTCGATCGTTGCAAAGTGTTGCATCGATCGACACAGACCGAAAATCGCATTGTGTCGATCGACACAAAGTGTTGCATAGATCGACACAAAGCAACACGACTGGTTCAATTGGATTGAATTGGTCATTGCGAGTGGTTGAGCAGGTTAGACCGGTTGATTGCGATTGGTTTGATTTGGTTGGTGACGATAAATGCTAATGTAGCATCGATCGATGATGACCGGTTATCAAAGCCGGTTCAATTGGATTGGATCGGTTATCAAAATTGGCTTAAACCGGTTTGACGGGTTAATTGCGGTTTGATTGAATTGGGTTGATGTCGATCGACGAAAGTGTTGTGTCGATCGATGCTAACCGGTTATCAAAGCCGGTTCAATTTGATTGACCGGTTATCGCAACAGTGTTGGTTTGGTAGTGTCGATCGACACACGGAGTTGCATCGGTCGACACACCACACAGGATTTTTGTTATTGAACCAGAAATCGCATAAGCCCAACCAAAGACTTAAACCATTTCTTAGAATAATTAAAACTCAGTTAGATTAATTGTTTTAATAAATTATAATCCTTCCAAGATACATATATGATGTGTATATTGGATTAAAAGTTCCGTTCCTCAAACTAAATATCAAGTAATCCTTGATGTCTTCCCGATCTTGTCAACTGTCAAGACTCGTCTCATTGTGCGATAGATTTGCAGTGCAAGATATCCACAATTACATGAGTAAGGCAGGAGGTAATCGTGTTGATAGGCTTGCAGTGCAAGGTGTCAACAATTACATGACTTAAGAGATTGGTTTACTTGACTGGGCCATCAAAATCGTTTTGGGCCCAGAGACATCAGGTGGATTGGACATGAGATGTCAATTCACAACCAAGAGTTATATTGGATATAACTAGCAGTTGTTGCTTACCTAGATAACTAAAATTTGGGTGATAGCCAGTGGCTCACTCAAGTTTCAGTGAATTATGGGTCTTGGATCATTATATTCATTTGAGGAAACATTGTTTGAATATAATGCGAGTCTTCTTAATAGTTAAGATTTCTCATTTCTTGAACATCATAACTAAACCTCCCTAGTTTTCAGCTATGTCTAGCGCAAACCATCATAACAATTTCTCCCTGCGATCCGTCCTTGAGAAGGACAAGTTAAATGGATCCAACTTTCTTGAATGGTATCGGAACTTGAGAATTGTTCTTAAACAGGAGAAAAAGGACTATGTCCTTGAGAAAGTTCTCCCTAAGAAGTACCGAGCCAATGTCTGGCAGTCAGAAAAGGATGATTGGGATAAGCATTCTAATGATGTGGTCGATGTGTGTTGTCTCATGTTGGCTACCATGAACTCGGATTTGCAGAAGCAATTCGAGAACGTGGAGTCGCCAATAGAGATGATCACTAACCTGAAAAGTATGTTTCAGGAGCAGGCACGAACTTAGAGATACCAGAGAGTTAAGTCTCTAACTGAGTGCAAGCTACCAAAGGACGGACCAGTTAGTCCTAATGTCATTAAGATGATGGGTTATATTGATAACCTGGGGAAACTGGATTGTCCTATTAGCCAAGAGTTGGCTACTGACATCATTCTGCAGTCACTGCCGTCAAGCTATGATCATTTTGTAATGAACTACAGTATGAATAACTTGACAAAGACTTTGACTGAGTTGCATGGGATGCTCAAGACTGCTGAACCTAACATCAAGAAGGACACCCCAAATGTCCTTATGGTACAAAAGGGTAAAAACTTTAAGAAACTTGGTAAGAACAAAGGTGATGGCAAGACGAGCTCGATTGTGAATCAAAGCGAGTCTAACAATGCTCCTAAGGTTAAACCTGGTCCTCCTGAAGATGTTAAGTGCCATTATTGTAATGGATATGGGCATTTGAAAAGAAACTGCAATAAATTCCTAGAAGAGTATGAGAAGCTGAAGAAGATGTACGAGACTTCTTCAGGTATTTATGTTATAGAAGTAAATGTTACTTCTTATGGTTTTACTTATTGGGTATTAGATACCAGCTGTGGTACTCATATTTTGTGAAAATGTGCAGGACCAAAGAAAAAGTAGGATTTTGGAGATATGACAAATGGACCTGCGCATGGGAAATGGAGCAAGAGTTGCTGCATTGGCCGTAGGAACATTTCATTTGTTTTGCCTTCTGGCTTAGTTTTGAACTTAAGAACTGCTACTATGTACCTGCTATAAGCAGAAATACTATTTCTATTCCTTGTTTGGATATAGAAGGATACCAGTTTTCAAATTAAGAATAAGTGTTATTCATTTGATTACAATGATATATTTATGGTAGCGGTCCATTAGAGAATGGATTTTATGTTCTAAAACAAAAACGTGCCTATCTATAACATTAGTACCAAGAGATTCAAGTCAAGTGATACGAATCAAACTCTTTCTCTGGCATTGTCGTTTGGGCCATATAAATGAGAAACAGATTCAAAGGCTCCATAGTGATGGGTTTTTGGGCTCACTTGATTATGAATCATGTGAGAAATGCGAATCTTGTTTATTGGGTAAAATGACGAAGACCCCTTTCAACAAAAGGTAGTGTCGATCGACACAAAAGGTGCAACGATCGACACAGGTCGCGAACGAACAAAATGAAAGGGCCAGAGACTTATTGGGCTTTATACATACGAATGTGTATGGCCCGATGAGCAAAAGGTGCTAGAGGAAATTTTCAGTACTTCATTACCTTTACTGATATTTTCAGTAGGTATGGTTATGTCTATTTAATGAGACATAAATCGGAATCTTTTGAAAAGTTCAAGGAGTTCCAGAATGAAGTGCATAATCAACTTGGCAAAAGTATTAAAGCTCTACGATAAGATGTTGGAGGTGGATACTTAAGCTAAGAATTCAGTGGTCATTCGAGAGATTGTGGAATTGTTTCACAACTCACTCCTCTTGAATCGGACTTTATTAGATATGGTTCGATCAATGATGAGTCGCTCAGATCTTCCAATATCCTTCTAGGAATACGATCTAGAAACGTCTGCGTTTACACTAAATAGGGTTCCATCAAAATCAGTTACAAAGACACCACATGAGATGTGGACTGGAAATGTTCCTAATTTGTCTTTCATGAAGATTTGGGGTTGTGAGGCTTATATTAAACGTTTAATCTCTAATAAGCTCAGACCCAAATCCGAGAAATGCTACTTCGTTGGTTATCTTAACGAGACCAAGGCATGTTACTTTTTCAACCGGTCCGAGAACAAATTGTTTATTGCTCGGAACTATGTTTTCTTGAGAAAGACTTTCTTTCCAGGAAGAACAGTGGGAGTAAAAGTACAACTCGAAGAAATTCGAGAATCACAGGAGACTGCTCAACCTGATGAGGAAGAGCAGCATTTGGATATACAAAGAGTTGTAGAACCTACACCTGTGGTGCCTGAAGTTTGCAAAGGATATAATAAATGTATATTCGATATACATTCCAATGGTGAGTTTCTGAGGATGTGTCGATCGACCCAAAGGTGTATCGATCGACGCAGATCGCCGACCAAAATAGCGATTTTGGTTCATGACTTAATTAACTACGGTTTGAACATGGTTATTTAGGTCATGATAAAAGTCTATGTATATAAGATATATGCACGACTTTTACACAAACCTGAAGCTCGCAGATCCAAAAGGATCCGTCAAGAACCCGAGAAATGTGGATTTCTCATGACCGATTGCCATGATCTGTTGATCATTGAAAGTGACGGGCCAGCAAATTTTGAAGAAGCAATAATGGGCCATGACTCCGAAAATGGCTAAAAGCCGCTGAATCTGAAACGGGATCCATGTCGCGGAACCAAGTATGACTTGGGTTGATTTACCCAATGGTATAAAAGACATTGTGAGTAAATGGATTTTCAAGAAGAAAAATTGACGTGGATGGTAATATACAAAGCTAGGTTGGTGGAAAAGGTTTCAAGTAAATTCATGGTATTGACTATGAAGAAACATATTTCCCAGTCACTATGCTTGAGTCCATTCGGATTCTGCTAGCAACCTCCGCTCATTATGATTATGAGGACGGGCAGATGGATGTGAAAACAGTTTTCCTTAATGGAATTCTAGAAAAGGATGTGTACATGACACAACCTGAGGTTTTCATTGATCCTAAAGCTGCTAGGAAGGCATGCAAGCATCTTGGAGTTGGAATTCTCGTTTTGATGAAGTAGTCAAAAGGTTTGACTTCATCAGGAACGAAGAGGAACTGTGTGTTTACAATATGACTAGTGAGAGCGTAGTTGCATTTCTAGTATTGTATGTTGATAACATACTGCTTCTCGGAAATGAAGTTCCATTGTTTCGGTCTGTTAAGACTTGACTCGAAAGTTGTTTTTCGATGAAAAATATGGGAGAAACCGTATACATTCTTGGAATAAGAATCTATAGAGATAGATTAGACAAGCTAATTGGATTGTGTCAAGATATTTATGGTGATAAGGTCTTGCACAGGTCTAGTATGCATGATTCCAAGAAGGGCTTCATGCCAATGACTTTTGGCATTACTCTTAGCAAGACGCAGTGTCCTTCGACACACGCTGAGCAAGAGCGAATGAGGTTCATACAACTGCTATAGGCATTAGATGTCTTAAGATGTGATTTAATTTTAGTGGGAGTTGTTGTTGATAATTTTTGTTGTGATATGATGTTCGTGTAAACATAATTTGATTATGATAATGAACTCTGACATCAGTATTATTTAATCGTGTTATTAAATAATAGTCCCAAAGTAATTTATGACATTTTATAGGTCATCAAGTATGTGACTTGATCATGAAACCCTATAAATGATAAATGACATAAATTATGTTGGTCCATGGTCAAGGTTGTTAAAAGGGGACATTAACAACCGCGTGAGACTAGTATGTGAGGTAACTGATGACTAAGTTTCATGGAGTCATTAATAAGAGTATTAAAGTCAATCACATAGATATGTGTTGGAGAACACAGGATCGGACTTGACCCGCTGATGAGAACTCTATAAGATAGTTATATAAGTGTCATGAGAGTTTTCATTACGACTATAGAGTATAGTCCTTAGACCTGAGTTCATCATGTTTTCTTACATGTGAATTGGTCCGCTTTAACTTTGTCAAACGTCAGCCGTAACTGGTGAGTATAAAGGCATTGATTGGGTGTATCATGAAGTGTGTGAAGAAACATGGACTGAACAAGATGGGATTTGTCCCTCCTATATAACAGGAGATAAATATCTCAGGGCCCATCGAAGATTTATAATGAGAAATATGTGGCCACACTCAAACGAGGTGATTGTCAATCGTTTGTCTTGTCAGTATAAATCGGAGTTCGATGAACATGATTTTGGCTTGATAAGGATGACACAGATCTTGCCTTATGCCATATCGAGATATAGAGACGAAGGGATTATGGGAATAGTGTTGGAATTGTGTCCAGTAATCTCGGTACTGTCTCTAGAAAGTAAGAGTATGTCAATGATCAGACATAAGTCATATAATACTGGGGGTCATGATGGCTTGCTAGAGTCCGCTCATGATCGATAAGTCTTGGACTTATTGCCTTTATTATATGATCCCATATGGGTCACACGCCTAAGCTAACGGAAAAATACGAAGGAACGGTTTAGCAGAAGTACGGTAAAAGTGCTAGGCATTTACTGTATTTAGAGAGACTAAAGGGCCTGATTAAATCCCTTGGATTTAATCAGAACTGAGAATTGGGCCCAAAAGCCCATGAGAACTAGGAGAGATTTTAATGAATAAAATCAGACCTAGCTCTCTAATTTGCTGAGTACTCTGCGCCTCCTTTCCTCTCTCTCTGCGCCTCCTCTATGTCTGGTCTAGCAGCCAATTCCCGAGCGTGCGTGTGTGAGCCTTTGGAGGATCCATCTCTTGGTGGTTCTGCTGATCTCTGACCCATACCTTCTCTTTCCGCTGCATAAACAGGTATAAGGTGAGATCTATTATGTTTCTAAATAAGAGAACCTAGATCTGCATGTTTAGTAGGATGAATCAATGGAGAATTGAATCAGGAAACACTAAACAATCAAACAGTGGTATCAGAGCCATTGGCTTTGTGGTTTTTCTTGTTTAGAATCATGTTTAGGATTTTTTAAGAAGTGTTTTTGAATCAACCTACTGATAAGGAAAAACACTTAAGAAACAAAGAATTAAAACCTAAACTAAAAACCGTATGAACGGATCGCTTGATGCACGGACCGATCATGGATCGATCGCGTGGTCATGCCGATCGTTGATGATCGCGGCTAGTGATGAACCGATCGGCGAGCTGATCGCATGTATTGATCACGGATCAATGGCATGGATCGATGCGATCGAGTCCAGCCCACGTCCCGCTCTCGACCCGAGCCAACCCATCCCGCGAACCGTCCCGTCCAGCTCGCGTTCTGATCGCATGAGGCTCGGCCGTCCCGATCGTGGATCGCTTGCGGCTGGTCAGAATGTGATCGAGGAGCTAGGTCACAACCGAAATCGGTTTGTGACCATTCGGTTCGGTTCGGTTAATGGTTCGGTTTAAGACATTTAAAAATATTAATCGTCACGGTTTAATAATTACAGATTTAATAATATTTATTAAGTCTGGTTAAACCGGGATAAGAAATCCAAAGTCGAAATATTGGATTTTGTGCCTAAACTAGTGATTTTCTAATTTGATTTGGTTGGACCAAATAAATTGAGAAAATCCGGTTTAGTAAATAACCGGTTGACAATTGTGGTCATCGTAGTAATTAATTTTGGTTAGACCAATTTTAATGAACCAGACCGGTTATGTCATCTAATTGGGCAATTGGGTTATGTCTTGGACATAGACCAATTCTTGGGCTTCGGGCCAAGAAGTTAAAACAATTGGGCCAATTATTTGAGTCTTTTCTTCAGAATTAATTTAAAATTTATTTTAATAAAATCATTTTAAAATCGATTTTTAAATTAATAAGTTTCCAAAATTTTGAAATTAGAAAGTTTCTTAAATTAGAAGTTTCTAGATTTGCATGTTTTGGATTTTTAGGAAATTTCCATTATTAGAAAGTTTCCTATTTAGAAAGTTTCCAATTTTAGAAAGTTTCCAAAATTAGTAGGTTTCCCAAAAAGGAAAGTTTCCCAAAATAGTAATCTTCTATTTTGGGATGAAATTTTAATAAACCTACGAACCTCAAATAATATCAAGCGTTGGATGTCTTGTCCAGTCTATGTCAGCTGTCGAAGCCCATTCAATTGTACTCATGGCCTTACATTGTGAGGATGTCTACTTTTGCGTGGGTAAGACGGTTTGTGATTCATAAATGTCATTGGGAGTCCCAGACATTAATGATTACATGACTGTATAGTCTGGTTTTCTTGACTAGGCCATCGGGAGTCCCGGGCCTTGAGACATCAGAGTGGATTGGGCCTCGGGCCCAGATTCACAACCAAGAGTTATATCACGGATATAATTAGCCGATATAGGGCTTACCGATATAAGCTAAGGTTGGGTGACGGCCAGTGGCCCACTTTAATCCTAGTTATATGTGGATCTTGGAATCATTATATTCTATTGAGGGTAACTGATGTTATTGAATATAATGCGTGATTAATCATATTAAATTTTAATACGAGATTAATCATATTGAACAAATTAACTAATAACCTTTCTATTTTATATTTCAGATATGACTACTACAAGCACACAAAACACATTCTCGATCCGGTCTGTTCTCGAGAAGGAGAAGCTGACTGGAACGAACTTCCTGACGTGGTCAAGGAACTTGAGGCTGGTCCTCAAGCAGGAGAAGAAGGATTATGTCCTTCGTGATCCCCTCCCCGAGAGGCCTCCTGCCAATGCCGCAAGGACTCTGCATAATGCTTGGGAAAAGCATTCGTCAGATGAAAATGATGTCTATTGCCTGATGTTGGCGACAATGACTGCTGAGCTGCAAATGCAGTTCGAGAGTGTGTTGTCACCCATCGAGATAATGGCAAGCCTGAAATCGCTTTTTCAGGAGCAAGCAAGGACTGAGAGGTTTCAGACAGTTAAGAACCTCTTAGACTGTAAGTTGGCTGCAAATGCGGCAGTGAGTCCTCATGTCTTGAAGATGATGGGTTATCTCGATCATCTTCAGAAACTCGACTGCCCTATCAGCCAGGAACTTGCCTGCGACATCGTTCTGCAGTCATTACCTGCAAGCTATGATCAGTTCATTCTGAACTTTAATATGCATGGCTTGAGTAAGACATTGCCTGAGCTTCACGGAATGCTCAAGACTGCAGAGCCCAACTTGAAGAAAAGCGCCAAGGACCCTAATGTGCTTATGGTGCAAAAGGGCAAGGGCTTTAAGAAATCTTCTGCCAAGGACAAGGGAAAGGCTAAGGCTGTCCAAGTCGCGGACAAGGACACGCCAAAGCCCAAGCCCAAGTCCAAACCTGGGCCTACTGACATATGCAGGTTCTGTAAAGAACCAGGGCATTGGAGGAGAGAATGTAAGAAATTCCTGGAAGGTCTAAAGGAATTGAAGAAGAAGACTTTTGAGACTTCTTCATCAGGTATTTTTGTTATAGAAGTTAATACAACTACTTCTGATAATACCTCATGGGTTATGGATACTGGTTGTGGGGCTCATATTTGTACTAATATGCAGGCACTCAACAACAGTAGAAGGCTGAAGCAAGGACAAGTGGAGCTACGAGTTGGGAATGGAGCGAAAGTTCCTGCACTAGCTGTAGGCACATACTTGTTGTCTTTACCTTCGGGATTGATTTTAGAACTCAATAATTGTTATTTTGTACCTGCTATAAGCAGAAATATTATTTCAATTTCTTTGTTGGATTTGGAAGGTTATGATTTTTCAGTTAAGAATAAATTATGTTCCTTCAATCGCAACAATTTGTTCTATGGTTGTGCCCCTCTTTCGAATGGGCTTTACATACTTGATCAATCTGCGCCAATTTATAACATTAATACCAAACGGTTCAAACCTAATGAGGAGAACCGAACGTTTCTATGGCATTGTCGTTTAGGGCACATCAGCGAGAAACGCATCAAGAGGCTCCATTCGAATGGACTTCTTGGCTCATTTGACTTTGAGTCATGTGAGAAATGCGAATCCTGCATGATGGGCAAAATGACACGGGCCCCCTTTAATAAACCTAACGAGAGGGCCAGTGACTTATTGGGCCTGATACACACAGATGTGTGTGGCCCAATGTCCACAAATGCAAGAGGAATCTATCAGTACTTCATTACCTTCACTGATGATTTCAGTAGGTATGGATATGTTTATTTGATGAAACATAAGTCTGAATCGTTTGAGAAATTCAGAGAATTCCAAAATGAAGTACATAACCAACTTGGCAAAAGCATTAAGGCTCTTCGGTCCGACCGAGGAGGAGAATACTTAAGCCAAGAATTCAGTGATCATCTGAGAGAGTGTGGGATCGTATCTCAACTCACTCCTCCTGGAACACCTCAATGGAATGGTGTGTCTGAGAGGAGAAATCGGACCTTATTGGATATGGTTCGGTCTATGATGAGTCACACAGACCTTCCAATATCCCTTTGGGGATATGCTCTGCTAACAGCAGTGTTCACTCTAAATAGAGCGCCATCGAAAGCAGTAGCTAAGACACCATATGAATTATGGACTGGAGAAGCTCCAGTGCTGTCTTACCTCAGAATTTGGGGTTGTGAAGCCTATGTCAAGAGATTGATCTCAGACAAGCTTACACCAAAGTCTGATAAATGCTACTTCATTGGTTATCCAAGGGAAACCAAGGCTTATTACTTCTATCTACGTTCCGAGAACAAGATCTTTGTTGCCCGGGATTGTAATTTTCTTGAGAGGGAGTTTCTCTCTAAGAAAGACAGTGGGAGTAAGGTACTGCTTGAAGAAATTCAAGATGAACAGGATACTGCTCAACCTGAAGAGGAAGAGCAGCAAAAGGACCTACAAGAAATTGTAGTGCCTGAACCTGTAGTACCTGAAGTTCGAAGATCCGGGAGGATCCGTCACGAACCCGAGAGATATCAAGGATTCCTCGTGACTGACTGTCATGATCTTTTGATCATTGATGGTGATGAACCATCAAACTTCAATCAAGCCATGATGGGCCCAGATTCCTCTAAGTGGCGTAAGGCCACTGATTCCGAAATGGACTCCATGTCGGTCAACCAAGTATTTTCGTTGGTTGACTTACCCGCTGGTGTAAAAGCCATCGAGTGCAAATGGATCTTCAAGAAGAAGATTGACGTGGATGGAAATGTCCAGATTTATAAAGCCAGGTTGGTGGCAAAAGGTTTCAGACAAGTTCACGGTGTGGATTATGATGAAACCTATTCACCAGTGGCTATGATGAAATCTATTCGGATTCTACTAGCAACTGCAGCTTTTCATGATTATGAAATTTGGCAGATGGACGTGAAAACCGCCTTCCTGAATGGTATTCTGGAAGAGGATGTGTATATGACACAACCTGACGGTTACATAGATCCAAAGAATGCTGGGAAAGTATGCAAGCTTCATAAATCCATTTATGGATTAAAGCAAGCATCGAGGAGCTGGAATCTTCGTTTTGATGAAGCGATCAAGCAATTTGACTTCATAAGAAACGAAGAAGAACAATGCGTGTATAAGAAAACTAGTGGGAGCAAGATAGTATTTCTTATTCTGTATGTCGATGACATACTGCTTCTCGGAAACGACGTTCCAATGCTGAAGTCGGTAAAGGACTGGCTTGGAAGTTGTTTTTCCATGAAAGACATGGGTGAAGCCGCATACGTTCTTGGAATTAGGATCTATCGGGATAGATCTAAGAGGCTGATAGGCTTGTGTCAAGACTCATACATTGACAAAGTCCTGCAAAGATTCAGCATGAAAGATTCCAAGAAGGGCTTCACGCCAATGGTACATGGCACAACGCTAAGCAAGAAGCAGAGCCCTACGTCGGCTGCTGAGCTTGAGCGCATGAAGAATATTCCTTATGCATCTGCAATAGGATCTATCATGTTTGCCATGATCTGTACTCGTCCTGATGTTGCTTATGCACTGAGCATGACGAGTAGATACCAGTCAAATCCAGGTGAAAACCATTGGATTGCCGTCAAGAATATCCTGAAGTATCTAAGACATACTAAGGATAAGTTCTTGGTGTACGGTGGAAGTAATGTGCTTGAAGTCAGTGTATTCACGGACGCAAGTTTCCAGACAGACCAAGATGATTTCCGGTCACAGTCCGGTTATATCTTTTGTCTGAATGGCGGTGCAATCAGTTGGAGAAGCTCCAAGCAAGACACCGTTGCTGATTCCACTACGGAAGCTGAATATATCGCCGCTTCAGAAGCAGCGAAGGAAGCTGTTTGGATACGAAAGTTCATTATGAAACTAGGTGTGATACCAAATGCGGCTGAGCCTCTGGCACTGTTTTGTGATAACAATGGTGCTATAGCTCAGGCAAAGGAACCAAGATCACATCAGAAATCCAAGCATGTTCAAAGAAGATTTCACTTGATATGTGACATCGTTAATAGAAAGGAAGTCAAGATCAGCCGAGTCCCGACAGATGATAATGTCGCTGATCCGTTGACAAAGCCACTCCCAAGACCTAAGCTCGAGTTCCTGACTGAAGCTGTAGGCATTAGAGACATTGAAATGTAATCTAAAATTGAGTGGGAGTTTGTGGGCTTTATTTAGTTATTTGATATGTTCTTGTAAAACATTTTATGTTTAATGAAATTATTATTTCAAGATTATTTTAACTGTGATGAAATAATCGTTCCAAAGTGATATGAACCATTTTATAGGTCATCGAAGTAAATGACTTGATCTTGAGTCATCGAAGTCATTTAGCTTGATCATGAGACCCTATATTTGATAGATGGCTTATATCATCCTGTCCCTAGTCGAAGGTTGTTGAAATTGGAACACCAACAACCGTGTGAGACTAGATTGGTACGTGACTTATGACAAAGTCTCAGTGTGTCAAAGATGCGCGGCATCAAAGTCAGTACATAGGTGTATGTTGGGGTACATACGACCGGACAAGACCCGCTTATAAGAACTCTTCAGGATATTTATATCTGTGTCATAAGAGATTCTTACTACGACTATAGAGTATAGTCCTTAGACCTGAGTTCGCATGCATGTGACTGCACATGGACTGATGCACTTTGATCATTGTCTAACGCTGTCGTTCTGCGATAGTTATAAGGACCTTGTTTGGGTGTATTATGAAATGAGTAGTTTACAGTGATGGAACAAGACGGGATTTGTCCCTCCAATATAAATGGAGTGAATATCTCTAGGCCAATCGGAGATTTGAATACTGGAAAATGCATGGCCATGCTCAAACGGACTGTCCCGAGTCGTTTGGATTGTCAGTATCAAATCAGAGTCCGATGAACAAGATTAGGCTTTATAAGGATGACACTAATCTTGCCTTATGACTAATCGAGATATTGAGACAAAAGGATTATGAATACAGAGATTCCAGTACAAGTGGGAAATTGTTGGAATTGTGTCCAGTAATCTCGGTACTGTCTCTAGAAAGTAAGAGTATGTCAATGATCAGACATAAGTCATATAATACTGGGGGTCATGATGGCTTGCTAGAGTCCGCTCATGATCTATAAGTCTTGGACTTATTGCCTTTATTATATGATCCCATATGGGTCACACGCCTAAGCTAACGGGAAAATACGAAGGAACGGTTTAGCAGAAGTACGGTAAAAGTGCTAGGCATTTACTGTATTTAGAGATACTAAAGGGCCTGATTAAATCCAAGGGATTTAATCAGAACTGAGAATTGGGCCCAAAAGCCCATGAGAACTAGGAGAGATTTTAATGAATAAAATCAGACCTAGCTCTCTAATTTGCTGAGCACTCTGCGCCTCCTTTCCTCTCTCTCTGCGCCTCCTCTCTGTCTGGTCTAGCAGCCAATTCCCGAGCGTGCGTGTGTGAGCCATTGGAGGATCCATCTCTTGGTGGTTCTGCTGATCTCTGACCCATACCTTCTCTTTCCGCTGCATAAACAGGTATAAGGTGAGATCTATTATGTTTCTAAATAAGAGAACCTAGATCTGCATGTTTAGTAGGATGAATCAATGGAGAATTGAATCAGGAAACACTAAACGATCAAACAAATAGATGATTCCAGTACAAGTGGGAGATTGTTGGGAATGTCCTGAAATCACACTTGTAATCACTCTAGAGATAGTTGTGTTGTCGAGATTAGGCATTCATAAAATACTAGATGGTCATAATGTTTTGCTAGAAACCACTTGTGATATGTGAGTTGTGAAATCATTACTAGTATTATATGAACCTACAGGGTCACACACCTAAGCAAACTGGATGTACTTCTTGAGGGAATGATCATTAATGTAATGATCAATAAATGTGTATTTCATACACATTTTGTAAGAATTATTTGGGGGTCACACATGTATATTTGATGTGTTAGGGTCATTATTTAAAGGAGTGAGAACTTATGTGGTCGCTTTGGTAAATAATAAAGACTATGTGGCATAAGTGTTATGAAAATTAATGTGTGGATACATTGTGTGATTTCTAATTTGATGAAGGGCCAAATTAGAAATTGTTTCTATATAAATAGAAAGTTATGGTCCCCTCGGCAACCCTAACAAGAAATACAGAAAAAACTCTCTGCATCCCATCAACAGAGAACTACGGCTTTTTTGGGTTTGTCGTGGAAGAGCCATAACGAATTCAGAATCAAGAACCATGGATCCAAAAGGTACGCTTCCGCTTATGTTCGTATTATTCATAAACTGACATGAATCATAAAGAAATGTAACAATTGGTATCAGAGCTATCATGTCTAGTTTCTGTTTGATAATCCAGTATTTTTTGTGAATAAATTCGGATTTATTTTTGGGTAAAAATTTTAGATTGTTAAATCTAATTTTTGTTGAAGTTTAAGGTTAATTGTGAATCCTGGAATCTGTGGTTTAAAATTTTATTGTTAGATCTGAAATTATAAGATGTTTAGATCTAGTTATTTGGCTTTTGTTCTAGAGAAAAATTTATCAGATCATTTTGTTACCATGAAAATTTCAGATTTTTTTTTTTTTTGTTGTTGTTGTTTTTGGTCATGTTCTTACGTTTTTTTTGTTAAAAAAAAAAAAAAAACAAAAGTCTTTGTGGCTTTTCTGTCGGTTATAGAAACCCTAAGGTTGAATGAAGAAAGAAACGTTACGTTTCAATTAATTATAAAACAGTTTCATTCATTTAATTAAAAAAAAAAAAAAAAAAAACGTAAGAACAGAGATTCAAAAGATATGCGGGCTGCTTGTTTTTTGTTTCTAAAAGGGTGTAAAGGGTTGGAGATAGGGCATTTGGTCCAATTTGGCATTTGGGCCCATTTCAGAAAGGTTTAATTATAGCCCAAATTCGTTTTCTATTAATAATTAAAACGAAAACGGGACACACGGAATTCGAACCCAAGTTGCGTTATAGGGAAAGGCTCCCCGGACTGTCTTCAACCGTTCTGCCATTAACGAATTCTTGGATGCAGATTCCCAGACTTTTATTTAAACAGTCGGAGCAAGAATAAAATTAAATATTTAATCAATTAATAAAATTTGATTGCACAAGTTTAATAATTTGGATTGAATTAATTGATTTAAGATGTCGCCAAAGTGACCTCTCTTAAATAAATTATTTTCATGAAAACTATTAAATGTTATATATGTGTATATTCATGCGAATATTAAATCAACCCAAAGGTAGGTTTATATTTGGCCGAATTACATATATTTATGTGGTGATAAACATGTGACAATTATCAAGTATAAGCATATGAATAATAAATCGATCCAAAGATAGGTTTATTATTTCTTATGCATTATTGTCAATGTTTGATTATTACAACAAGTGTATCGCTAGCAGTTAATATTACTGTCAAAAGACTTGATATTAATGTTGCATTTGGTAACTTGAGATGGATTGTGCTTTCTTATATATTTTTATCATTGATTTATTTCAGAAATTGAGTAATTAAAGATTGTTCTCTTTTCATTTTAGGAACTTTACTACGGTATCTGCCAACTTAGGTTCAATTCCAACTCTTACTGGTTCTAATTACAAGGAATGGAACAGTAAAGTTAAAATTGTGCTTGGGTGTATGGATCTTGACCTTGCGCTAAGGATGGAACAACCTACTTCTCCTACGGATACCAGCTCTGCTGAGTATAATGCGGTTTATGAGAAGTGGAAACGTTCTAATCGCATCGGTTTAATGATCATTAAGGACACCATTCCAGAAACCTTTAGAGGTGATGAGGAGATCACAGATCTCAAACAGTTCCTTGCTGAAATGGACTTGCGGTTTGCAAAGAGCGACAAAGCAGAAATAAGTACGCTTCTGCATCGCTTTAGTACCATGAGGTATCACGGCAATGGAAAAATAAGGGAGTACATTTTGGAAATGTCCAACATTGTTTCAAAACTTAAGGCATTCAAGACTGGGCTTCCGGAAGAAGTGCTCATCTTCTTTGTCTTGAATTCTCTGCCTCCTCAATTCAATCAATTGAAATCCAGTTACAACACACAGAAGGAGAAATGGTCTCTTAATGAGCTCATTTCGTTTTGTGTACATGAGGAGGATATGATGAAACAACAAAGGACAGAAAGTGCTCATATGGCTAACACCTCTAAGGTTCAGGGCAAAAGAAAGAGATTTGAGGTTGTTAACAATGAGGCTGCTAAGGGTCCAACTCAAAAGAAGCAGACTAAGGTTGAAGATACCTGCTTCTTTTGTAAGAAAGTTGGACACATGAAGAAGGACTGCCAAAAGTATCACGCATGGCGTGTAAAGAAAGGTATGTTCCTTGCTATGGTCTGTTCTGAAGTGAACTTAGTTGAAGTACCCAGAAACACTTGGTGGTTAGATTCAGGTGCAACTACTAACATCAGTGTTTCATTGCAGGGTTGCCTGAGCTACCGAAAACCAACTGATGCTGAAAGACGCATTCATGTGGCTAATGGATTTCCGGTGGATGTGGAGGCAGTTGCGCATTTCAGATTGTTATTTAGTACTGGTCGTTATTTGGATTTGAAAGACACTTTTGTTGCACCGTCATTTAGATGGAATTTGGTTTCTGTTCCTTATTTAGACAAATCTGGTTATTCTTGTTTAACTGGGAATGGAAAAGTTGCTTTGTCTTTAAATTCAGTTTTAATTGGAACCGGTGCACTTTTGGAAAATCACAATCTTTATATGCTTGACACTATATCTTCTCCTGATGAGAATTTAAGTGTTGAATCAAGGGGTACTAAACGAAAAT
The DNA here is from genome assembly GCA_030180135.1 of Orychophragmus violaceus. Lineage (NCBI taxonomy): Eukaryota > Viridiplantae > Streptophyta > Magnoliopsida > Brassicales > Brassicaceae > Orychophragmus > Orychophragmus violaceus. Next base: position 84,794,528 of record CM058231.1, read on the forward strand.
TAGAAAATGCAAGTTCAGGAACTTTATGGCACAAACGCCTAGGTCACATTTCTAGAAATAGAATTGAGCGGCTTGTATCAGACGGTATATTAAGTTCTGTTGATTTCACAAATTGTGATGTTTGTGTGGATTGCATTAAAGGAAAACAGACTAAACATAAGAAATTAGGTGCATACAGAGCTAAAGAAGTCCTTGAGTTGATACATACGGATATTTGTGGACCTTTCCCTACGGCATCTTGGAATGGTCAACAATACTTTATATCTTTCATAGATGACTACTCTCGTTATGCATACTTGTTTCTTATTCATGAAAAGTCAGAGTCTTTGGACGTGTTCAAAAAGTTTAAGGCTGAGGTTGAGAACCAACTTGAGCGAAAAATAAAGTCTGTCAGATCTGATCGTGGTGGTGAATATTACGGTCGGTATGATGGTTCAGGTGAACAACGTCCAGGGCCATTTGCCAGATACCTAGAGGAGTGTGGAATTGTCCCACAATACACTATGCCGGGGTCTCCCAGTATGAATGGTGTATCTGAAAGACGTAACCGCACTCTTAAGGACATGGTAAGGAGTATGATTTGTCATTCTACTTTACCAGAATCACTCTGGGGAGAGGCATTAAAGACTGCAGCCTACATTCTTAATAGAGTACCAACTAAAGCAACTGCAAAAACACCTTATGAGCTTTGGACTGGCAGAAAACCTAGTCTAAAGCATTTTCACATTTGGGGATGTCCAGCTGAGGCTAGGCCTTATAGGCCATATGAAAAGAAATTGGACTCCAGAACAGTGAGCAGTTACTTTATTGGTTATTCTGAACGATCTCGGGGGTATAAGTTTTATGATCCCACACAAAAGAACATCTTTGAGACGGGAACTGCTACGTTTTTTGAGGATATTGAATTTGGGGGGAGAAATGAAGTTAGAGACATCATCTTTGAGGAAGAATCGGATTCAGTTTCTATACCGATTCATATAGTTGCTTTTGATAAAGCAAATTTGGAACCTCAAGTTGATATTGAAGCTCTTTCTCCAAATCAAGATGACGATCATATCGAACATGAAAGTCAAATTCAAAATTCTCAAGAACCGGTGCATCAAGAACAAGTGCCTTTGCGGCGATCCACTAGAGAAAGAAGAAGTGCTATTCCGGATGATTATATAGTATTTCTTATGGAACAAGAGGAAAATCAAACCCAATTGGAAGATGATCCTATCAACTTCCGTGAGGCTATGGGTAGTTCCAATTCGGATAAGTGGGTCAAAGCTGCAAATGAAGAGTATCAGTCAATGCTAGACAATAAAGTTTGGGACATCGTCCAATTACCAGAAGGAAAGAAACCCATTGGTTGCAAATGGATATTTAAGACCAAGATGGATTCTAATGGTAATGTGGAGCGATATAAGGCTCGTCTAGTGGCTAAAGGATATACTCAAAAAGAAGGGATTGACTACAAAGAAACCTTTTCTCCAGTTTCATCAAAGGATTCTTTTAGGACAATCATGGCTCTTGTTGCACATTATGACTTAGAGCTTCATCAGATGGATGTTAAAACAGCGTTTCTCAATGGAAACATTGATGAGACAATCTATATGTTGCAACCAGAAAACTTTGTATTAGGTGATTCAAAGAAAATGGTGTGCAAATTAAACAAATCCATTTATGGGCTAAAACAAGCTTCTCGTCAATGGTACCACAAATTTCATGAGGTGATCATCTCGTTTGGTTTTGAGGTGAATATAGTCGAAGATTGTGCGTATCACAAGTTCAGTGGGAGTAAGTGCATTTTCTTGCTTTTGTATGTCGATGACATACTGATAGCCACTAACGATATATGCATGTTGCATGAGACCAAGAAATTTCTTAAGGGTCATTTTGACATGAAAGATCTTGGTGAAGCATCTTTTGTATTAGGGATCCAGATTCATCGAGACAGAACTCGAGGAATTCTTGGATTATCTCAAAAGAGCTATATCGATAAAGTGCTTAAAAGATTTGGAATGCAAGAATGCAAACCAGGTGACACCCCAGTCGCTAAAGGAGACAAATTTTGTCTCGATCAATGCCCTAAAGGAAAATTGGAAATTCAGGAGATGCAAAAGATCCCTTATGCGTCGGCAGTAGGGAGTCTGATGTATGCTCAAGTTTGTACGCGTCCGGATATTGCGTACATTGTTGGAGTTTTGGGCAGATACTTAAGTAATCCAGGTATGGACCATTGGAAAGCAGCCAAAAGGGTCATGAGGTACTTGCAGAGAACAAAGGACTATATGCTCACGTATCAGAGATCAGATAATTTGGAGATCGTTGGGTATTCTGATTCTGATTTTGGTGGATGCAAAGATAGTAAAAAGTCCACTTCAGGCTATGTTTTTCTGTTGGCTGGTGGAGCGATTTCTTGGCGTAGTGCGAAACAATCACTCGTAGCTTCCTCCACAATGGCAGCAGAATTTGTAGCAGTTTATGAGGCATCCGATCAAGGACTTTGGCTGAGGAATTTTGTCACTGGACTTCGAATTGTCGAAGGGATCGAAAGACCACTAAAGTTATACTGTGACAACAGATCAGCTGTGTTGTATTCCAACAAAAATAGGAGTGCAACAAAGTGCAAGTTTATTGAAATCAAGTATCTTGTTGTTCAAGAAAGAGTACAAAGTGGAGAGATTTCCATAGAACACTTAGGGACAAAATCCATGATAGCAGATCCTCTTACAAAAGGTATTCCACCGAAATTCTTTCATGAGCATACTGCTCGAATGGGTGTTTCAGTGTTTGAGGATCATTTGGTTTAGTGGGAGTTTGTCATTTGTTTTTGGGTTTCTATGTTTTAAGTTGTGTTTATGCACATTTTCTGATCAGAAATAAAGTTTTAAGTTTACTCTTTGTACAATAAAGTTAAGGGATCTCAATAAAGTAGGACCAGTTGAAAATCGACATGTGATGATCACTTTTCATGTGATTTTCATGCCACACTTTTCATAATTAATCTATGTCATTTGACTATATAGATTTCAGTGACCATGGAAGGTTTAGTTATTTTGTAATTATAACAAAGACCGCCATGATCCTATGTTTGTATAGTTAATGGACGAGATTGTTTATGCCTGTTAAAATAATGACAATTTTGAGCTCATAAAGTCTATCACATTTTCGGAATACATATGTGACCCAGTGGGAGATTGTAAGAATTATTTGGGGGTCACACATGTATATTTGATGTGTTAGGGTCATTATTTAAAGGAGTCAGAACTTATGTGGTCGCTTTGGTAAATAATAAAGACTATGTGGCATAAGTGTTATGAAAATTAATGTGTGGATACATTGTGTGATTTCTAATTTGATGAAGGGCCAAATTAGAAATTGTTTCTATATAAATAGAAAGTTATGGTCCCCTCGGCAACCCTAACAAGAAATACAGAAAAAACTCTCTGCATCCCATCAACAGAGAACTACGGCTTTTTTGGGTTTGTCGTGGAAGAGCCATAACGAATTCAGAATCAAGAACCATGGATCCAAAAGGTACGCATCCGCTTATGTTCGTATTATTCAGAAACTGACATGAATCATAAAGAAATGTAACACATTTATATGCGTGTTTTGAGAGTGTGTCGACCGACGCTAAAGTAGTGTCGATCGACACAAGAGTCAAATCGGTTTGTGTCGATCAACACATATCTGTGTCGATCGACACAAGGGTTGATCGATTGACTTAATTAGGTTTTACTCGTGCATATATATACGAGATATATGAGACACGAGTCGGAGAGCCGTCAGTCATAAAAAAGGAACCTAAAACTCAGAAACAAACACGTGAATCCTAAAGAGATCCGATCTCCTGGCACTAGCATCCCGGCGGATTCCAGTTTGTGTGCCTGTGCATACCAGTAGAGGCGCAGCACTTGAGGTGCTATAGATCTCGGATCCCGGTTCATCTTCCACTGCAAATCATCCAGGTATATTCGAGATCTGAGAAAGTAGATTCAACTCTAAGCATGAATCCTAGATCCTATGCTTGGAATTTATACCTAGGGTTAACAAATATGATTAGAAACCATCTAGAAATTCCTTCACAAGGAAAGATATTTAATATTTAATGTTAAGAGTTTATGGTTTAGGGTTAATGGTTTAATATTTAGGTTTAGGGTTTAATGGCGTGTCAAAGGTTTAGGGTTAATGGTTTAATATTTAGGTTTAGGGTTTAATGGCGTGTCAAAGGTTTTGAGTTTAGGGTGGGTTTAATGTTTGAGTTAGGGTATAGGGTCATATGCAGTTATAGTCCTGGTTATTGTCAAATATCCTTTAACCCGTAATGCACTAGCAAAATCCCTTAAAACTGCCACCCTCTAAGATTGACATGTATACAATTCCCTCGTGGCAAGCTCTCAGTTAATTTCGGAATCCTTTGTTTCTGTTTAGTTAATTTCTTAAATTAATAACACTAATTCTCAAAACTGATAACAACGACAGCTTGCTTTATTTTTAATTCCCTTCCTTTTTTCAGCTTTATTTTAGCTGTCCTTATCGGAAAAAAAAAAATTCTGGAAAATCTCCAAGCATCCCAAACCCACGATCCCCAACTTCTCCACCACCTCTACAAGATCTTCTCCACTCTTTTTTACCCCAATGAACTCTAAGTATTATCTCTTAACCAGAATTCCCGATTACTTTTTGTCTCCATCTTCTCCACAAGGAATAATCGAAAGGAGCGATTTCCTTTCAAAGATTGTATGTAATTTCAAAACCCTAATTACTTATATCTTTTAATTATTTGTTTCGATATCAGGGTGAGTCTATTTGAATCGTTCCTTTTATCTATTGATTGATTTTGCAGGTTCAATCAAAATGCCTATTGAATGTGTATCTATTTCCGAGCTCAGTCCGTCGATTGGTGTGTGCAAAATCAAAGTTCGTATCGTTCGTCAATGGGGATTTCCCCAAAAAGATAAACCTGCAGAATTCACTTCAATGGATCTTCTTCTTCTCGATTCAAAGGTACCAACTTTCTTAATTTTTTTTAATCTTACGTTTCTCCTTCCATTTCGCAATCTTTGTTTATCCTGTTTCTTCTTAACATTTACTCCATTAGATACAGCAATAATGTTTATATTTTGTATCGTTTGTGTGCAAAACTCAAAGTTATTTCCGTAATAGTCTAACTATCGTTGGTCTGTTTTTCCAATATATTCCTATAACTCTTACTAGATTTTGACCCGCACTTCTAAGTGCGGGTATAATTTTCTTTACAAATTTTACTTTTTATTTATTTTGTTAATAGTAGTTTAGATTTTTAATTATGTAATCTAATTTTGATTATAATTGTTTAACCAACATTATAAACAGTGAGTTAGCAATTTAGTTTTTTTTTAAATGAATTATGTGTTATTTGAAGAAGATATATCGTAAGGATTAAGAGATTAAAATAACGATTTCGCATTATATATTTTAATATGTGTTGTATCGTAAGATCTTAGTTTGGAAAATATATATATATATATGTGAAAACAACTATTGTAAAAGTTATGTGGTATATGTTTAATTGTTATTTTAATTATCTAAAATATTATTTTATAAAATACATGTTGTAGTGGTATATATAATTTGCAAATTTGATGGAACTATCCGTTAAAAACTTCATTCAAACATAAAACATAATTTGACGCTTCAAATATTTGAATAATATAAGTATGAAATTATTTTAATATTTTATTAATTTTAAAATATATCAACTGAAATTATTTACTATATGCGAATTTTTTTTAGAAAATTTATAATCGAGATTGGCTAACTAATTTTTCAACCCGTTTAATTAATTAAATATTTTTCAGTTTGATGGAAAAACCAGCTAAAAAAAGTACAATCGTAAAAACATTAATCGTAATATGTGTATATATATATATATATTTTTTTAAACAAAATAAAAAGATATTAAAATATATTATAAATATATTTTGAATTAAATCATAAATTAGATAATCTTAATTTATATATAATAGTTGATGTATAAATTATTAATTATATTTATCAATTAATTTGTTTTGATTTTAATTAATTAGGAAAGTGGGACCCATTAGATTTTGGTTGTTTGGCTACATGTTTAATAATTGTCTTGTTTGGAAACATGGATTGTAGAGATAATAAATCAAATATAAATTGTTTTACAGTTTTACCCTTAATGAAGGTTACGAATCCTAATAATATCAAGAGCAATTTCCGGGAACAACATTTATGTACCATGGCAAACGTTCCTGTTTTAATAGAATAGATGCAAAACTTTTTTTTCCACAGTCGTACCGTATCATATACATATATCATATTATCGAGTGTTATCAGTTCCATGATCTACTGATCTAATATGTGCATATTACATTCCTGACATGTAATTTATTTATTTTCTCTCATTTTTCAAACAGGGCGATAGGATTCAAGCCTCCATAAAACAAAATTTAATGCAAAAGATTCAAGGATGAGATACAAGAGGACAATTGATGTGAGCTTATGAACTTCGATCTATGACCGAATGTTGGATAATTCCGAAGCTGCTCACATCCATACAAGATCACTTTCCATTTTTACAGAGTTATCAAACTGTGTAAGGATTTGCCAAATACAGATTTCTGTTACAATTTATGTCCCTTTCCTGAGATTGTTGAAAAGAAAAATGATGGGAGCGTTTTCGTTGGTCAGTTACTATATCTTCCTTACCTTTCTCTTATATTGAAAAACATTTTCATCATACGTCTCTGTTCAACTTTTTTTCAGACATTATTGGTGAGGTGATTTCGATGAATGAAATTAAAGAAGTCCCAACTGCTGATGGTAAAACAAAACTGCTCAATCTCCAGCTTAAGGATTTTGGGTGAGTTATCTAGATTATTAAACTGCTTTCTAAAAATTTATTAATAATTCTTAATTGTGGCTCATGTGTTAACAATCAGGGATTCAACTCTTGATATTGCACTATAGGGTCATATTCGTATGGCTCATGTGTTAACAATCAGGGATTCAACTCTTGATATTGTATAGTAATTTCGCCTCCATAACCACATCCAATATAAACTAAGAGAAGTAGAGAAACAAAAGTTTACATTGTTACATTGTGTTGTAATTATGAAAACTGCAGACCCTATTTTTTGCACTGGAAGGATTTTGTAGATATTTTATGTTATCAGTTAATCACATCTCCCTGCAAAACACAAAATTGTCTATTACGTAAGTTTAATGTAAGTATCAGACCAAAATTGTCAATATAAACCGAGGAAGCTTTGCAGCCGCCAATGGCCTTCTCTGACGTAGCTGTGTCTCTCGCCTCCATCGGACGCCACCGCACCTCACCTCCTTCCTTCACTCCTCAGCTTCCTCAGCCCCTCCTCTCCACCATGCTTGCCGTCGATCCACCGGAGTCCGACTCCTCCGAACCTCCAGACCTTTCCTCGCCGTCGTCCCTACCGTCTGAGCTGCTCGTAGAGCCTCCGCCGTTGCTGCTTATTGCTGAGTCTCCGCCGTTACTCCAGATCGGAAGTTCTCCTCCACCGTCGCTTCGTGGCTTTTTAGCTCCACCTCTCGCCGCTTCTCCGCCTCGCACCACATCTCGTCGTTTGGCCTCCGACCCTCAATGTCGTGGATCTTTCCAGGCTCTGTCTCCTGTTGTTGGTCTGGCTTCGTCACCTCGGACCGTTCCTTGGACAAGAGCTCCTCCTTTGGTGCTCGTTAGTCAGACGCTGCCGGTTGCTCTGCCTCCGTCCCTGACCGCTCCCTCTTATGTCGAGTCTCGCTTGCTGGCAACCTTGCTCATCGTTCTTCCTCAGTCGGCATCTCCTCAAAAGCTTAGGTCTTCCACTGCTCCGCCGCTCACACTACCTTTCTCTCTGCTACGGAACATGCTCACAGATGCGTCATTGATTAGACCGTCGGGGTGGGTTTACACTCAGTCTCAGGTACAAGGAATTATCGTGGTTGTGGGCTTTGTTAGTGAATCTGCTAACTCTGAGTTGATCTATTTCGAATTGAGGCTCGTGTTCTATGGTGATTTTTATCACGTTTGCTGGAGAATCCTTACTGCTCTATGCAGATTTTTACCCCATTGTCACTGTATTCACTCCTTGGGTTATCAGTTTCTCCCACCTTCAGAGGAACCTCTGCTTCTTAAATGTTTATATCAAATCATAGGGCTGGTCTCTGCTCTCTTTGCTTCTGATTTGGCGACAAAGAACTCGTGTTGCTCTATCCGAATCTGGTGGTGTCTTCTCGTGGCTCACCCTCCCATACCACCCGTGCCTCCCGACCCGCCAGATTCCAAACCTATATACCTTTCAGCTGTTATCGTGTTCACTCTTTGGAATGATTGGGAATTGACTGGATTCCGTCTTATTGCAAGACTTATCCATAGACTCATATTTCCATCATTTATGTTACCCCTTAATGAGGCTGCTAGAGTTTTGTTTAGCTTTCCTTTACCTCTTTATGAGATCTCTTTACCTTTTTATGAGGATGTTACCCGATCTCTTCTTGAGGTCCCTTTGCCTCTCTATGAGGATGTTACCCGATCTCATTTTGAGGTCTCTTTGCCTCTTTATGAGGATGTTACTCGACTTCAATATGAGGTCCCTTTGCCTCTTTATGAGGATGTTACTATACCTTGGACTTGTAAGTTTTTGGACTCTTGTAGTCTCATTATCTCTGTCACGAAGTTCATTTCTCCTTTGGATTCACCATTTGTTCTAAATGGTTGGGATACAAGGAGTGTCATCAAAGGCTCTTTTGTTAGGTGTTTATCGCCTCTATAGCCATTCTGGAGATAGAAATTTGTGCACTTGCTGCTGTTCTATTCTCGGGTGTTCAATCCAGTACCCAAGGCTTCAACTTACTTAACAACTCCATCGTCAATGAGATCCGAGGACTTCTCCGCGACTTTAAATTGTTTAAGTGATTTGTAGTCACTATCTTTTCAAGCTTTGATGTTTATCGTATTGTTTCTTCTACTCTTTATGCCTTTATGGCGATGTATTATGTGAACTCTTACTCCTTTAGAGATTAGCTTTTTATATAAAAAGTTGTTGACCAAAAAAAAAAAAGCAAGTCCTGTACCACCTATCCAAGTAATCTAAATCCCCTTAATACATCGTCATTACCCATCAAGGTGTTCCTTTATTGTTGTCTACTTCCAGATTCTATATTCCCATAGTTTTTTAAGAACAGAGAAACAGAGTTGATTAGCTTTTGCTACATTCCAACATCAATATTTATTGAACTTACAGCTTTCGCTCAATATGGAAATAAGAATTTCTACTCTACTAACTATCTAAATTGTGAGCTGACAACTTTAACAAAAATTTCTTCTGTCCAGATCAATGTTAACTGAAAGGTAAGTGTTGACAAGTACGACATTTAAAAATGGTTAATCTGAAATTCATGGCACGACCACCACCAACCAACCAGAAATCAACTCTAGGACAATATACAAAACTAAGAAGAGTTCTAATCTAGAGAGATTACTGATTACCCAATCGCCAGTAATACATATAGTGGATCTCGTGCCATAATAAGCGATCCGAATTTGGTTAATCATTGCTGCAGGTGTATGATCTATTGAGTTAACTAAGATATCAAATAATCTATAATCTCAAATAGATTCAGCAATAATGTTGAAATTAGCATGATATAGAACAAGATCATAATCGACATACCTTTAATAGACAGGAAATACATAAATTTCTGGAAGAGTAGCTGGATGATTTTTGATCAAACCAAAGGATGTATGATGAGAGATCATCGATATTGTCGAGGAAGATCTGATAAGCTGATAACGCTAACAAATTTTTTTTTTTTTAAATTAACAGCTTGCTTCCAATTTTTTTTCTTTCGGTTAAATCCACCGACTCATTTAATACGATGACATTTCAATCATATTTTTTATTTATTATACTTTACTATTTCTATCAATGGTTTGTTATAATTTTATATCAATTTAACAGGCAAAATTTGAAAACAAAGAAAATAACCCGTGCAAACGCACGGACCGATCACTAGTTATTACATAATGCTATTACAATATTACTTAAAAAAGATTATATAAATTATATATATATATATATATATATATATATTAATAAAACACACATAAACACAAAATTTTACAACGTTACATATAAAATACCAACTTATTTAAGCATTATTTACTTAAGCATCACAACCCACTACTCGTGAGAAAATGTTTTAAAATATTTTGCGAAATAATCTGGTAAACCAAACGTAATTGTTTTGCCTAAATATTTTCAATTACCCGTCTTAACCCAACAAATTAGACTAAGTGTCGAGAAACCATCATTTACAGCAAACATAAACCCTGATTTTATTTTGTTCTTCCCCTTCTCCAAAATCTCCTTCGAATAATCTCACATATTTTTTCTCCAGATTCTCCTCCCTACCGACTAATCTCTAACTAGGATCTCTTATTTGAATCTCCTATTTGAATGCAAACTTTTGCAGATACACTATCGACCCTCTCAATTTCTTCTCCGAAACTCTCCGTGAAACGATACCTCAAAAGGGAAAGAGATGAGGAGATCGTAAGATACTAACCACTCCAAACGTCCCTCAGAGAGTCGTTGGGTCCAAACCCAGTGGTCTGAAAAAAACACCGAGCCCTCTGCCAAAATAATACACCTTCAACGCGTATCCCATTGTTCCTCCGACTCAGACCACTCAACGTTAGAAAACAATTCATTTATCCCCCAAACGACAGCGTCAGCACCCCAATTACATGACTATCCACCACGAAGACAACTATTCTAAAACTCGACTACTAATCAACCTGAAGTCGAAGCTTCACCAGCGTCAAAAGAAGTCCAGAACAAACAGAATCCTGTTGAGGACGCCCCACGTTCGCCAGTTTAGCAATCTCAGGCTCAGAGTCATCCATCTTCTGAAGGTCATAACTTCCTCGACAAATCTCTTCAGGTTTTGTCGGACCTCGAGGAGGACACACTGCAGGCTTTGAATGCTCTTCTTTGGATGCCAGACAGGGAAACATTTACCACCATACTCTCTCCCGCACGAATGCCAAACACGACTTTGTACGGGCTATTGTCATGTACTGTTTATTTAGCTGTTGATATTCTATGTATGGGGTTTTTGTTCTTGTCTTATGCCTTTCACAATGGTGTGCTTTTAAATTGTCTAGTTTGTTTACGAATCTCATTGTTGGTTTCCTTATGCGTTATAATAATCTGATGAGTTCGAGTCTCTGATGGTTAGGATGTAATCTTGGACATATTACAGGTTTACTCGTAACAGAGGATCGAAAGTGGTTTTGAAGATTACAATTTTTTTACAAACAAATTCGATAAACCAAACTATAACTGGTCACGTGTGCCTCATGATAAACAGAAATATATTTCCTCTAGTTCGCTGTACAGTTTTCTCTCCTGTACCTTTCATATATATATATATATATATATATATACCTTGCATGTGTTGTTTTCACCAATTATAAGCTTATTCTATATGTATTCGAGAAAACCCACCATTGGAATCTTTCAATAACAAGGAAAGTTCAACATTATTTCGAGGAGATGTGTCAACGACGGTTAAAAGTTATGGTTAGCACTGCGAGGACTAAACGAGAGCGATATAAGTTGATCGGCGAGACTCTCTAGAAAACGATGACCGACTATTGGGAAACTGAAGAAGCAAACGATAAAAGTAAGACCTATGGCAGGTGTCGTTTGTTTGGCAGTGGAGGTCTCGGTCGTCACTTCCATTTCTCAGGCCAAAGTCGTACCTAGAAATCAGGCTTGAAATGGCAAGTAACATTTATTATATATCTGTTGTTTATGTTTGTTACATCATTGCAACTAGAAATTTCAGTAATAATCCTAGTTTGAAATATAACACTGCATGAAGAGGAATATGGAAGACCGGTTAATATTGGTGAGGTATTTATCATGACACATTCAAAGGCAAACGGTACGTATGTTGATCGGAAGGCCGAGAAAATCGCTACAACTTTCCAAAAGATTGTAGGCGAGAATTTGTTAGTTCTCCATATAGAGACTTCAAAATTTTCGAACGGTGCTGCTTCGAGACATCGGGAACTCTCATTAGATGAATATGAGAACATCTTCCTTTAGGTAAACTAATATTTTCAGAATTCACATTTATATTCATTTTCTTTATTTAATTGTGTTTCACGCACTGTCTTTAATTATGACAGGCCACTGAGACGGATAAACGAGGAAATCCTACTGGAGGTGGAAGTCTCAAAGAGTCTCTTTCGAGGGAAAGCACAAGAAGACGGGAGACTCTTTAGGGTTTGTGGCCATGCAAGAGCAATTGAAGGAATCTCAACCTAAATCGAAGCGGAGGCTGCCCATGAAGCATATCACGCCCGAGTTGCGAATGAGTAGGAAAGAATTGAGTGTCATTCCTTGCTAGAAAAGTATATGCGGGGAAGTGGTCTGAATTTTTTCGACTTCCTTCAGACTCATAGGCCAGCAGCCAACACAGTCGGTCATGAACCAACAAGTACAACTTAACTCCATTTGCTGCATAGGTTACTTGTCGCTCTGCCTACTGAACTTCTCTTTTGGTGTATGATTTCGAAACTCCTTAATATTGGAATAATACCAACTTCTTACATTCACGCAAACGTAAAAGCCGTCAATTAGTGGTATCTGATGTCTCGCGTAGTCGCTGCATAGTCGTTAGAGGGACATTGAAAAGTCCCCAAAATGTCACCATAGTCTACGAATAAATTGTGAATATACTAGTCAGTCACATAACAGTCGCTACATAGTGGCGAGATCATTACCATAATCATATATGGATGTGCAGATAGTCGCGAGATAGTAGTTAAAATGGTGGTTAGCCAGTCACTACATAGTGGAAAATATTTATGACTACTTTCTGAATATACTATACAGTCACATATGATTCGCCTTGTCGTCACCTAGTTTAACGACTATTTGATGACCACATTTCTCTGATGACATCTGGACTCTCTTTATAGTCGCGTAATTGTCGCTATCATAGTCGCAAACTAGTCCATATATCTTCCGACAACGCTACGTCTATTTTACGATTACATATGTTAGTCCTATAAATAGTCGTAAATCGCCGACAAATAATACGACTATGTGATTTAGCGACTATGGATTTACAACTGCCATATCTAGTCCTAATTTTGTTATAAAACCGCAATTTACGACTATTCAGCGATTAAAAGTGCAGTCGTGAAAACGTTGTTTTCTTGTAGTGATATTTCCCAGTCTGGCAGCCGAATCCGAGCATTCAGATCCTGCAAGGTGTCCTCCTGGAGATTCAGCAAATCTGAATCAGATTTGTCGTGGAAGTTGTGACCTTTAGAAGATGGATGACTCTGATCCTCAGAGTATAACCTTTGCCGTTCTCAACGAAGTGTGGGGTGGTTGGTCCCACAGGCTCTCTGATAAGTGTTATGAACAATTAGTCACTTAAGTAATTTCTAACATGTAGGTGTAGAAAACGTATCACATAGGGTTTTGTGATTGAGTGATTAAAGAAGATATTGAGAGGGTCGATATAGTTTCCACAAAAGTTAGCGTTGAAATTGAGAGCCTCGAATAAGAGATTCAAAGAAGATGATTGGGAAACGAAGATGATTTGGAGAGATATTAGCGAGATGATTAAAATGATCTTTCAGAAAAGTAGATGAACAAAATAAAATCAAGGTTTATGGTCGTCGTAATTGAGGAATTCCCGACACTTAGCCGAAAACTATTGGGTTAAGGAGGGGTAAATGTTTAGGGCTATAAAATTGCATTTGGTTTCCCATATTAATTAGTAAAATTTTGGAAAATTTTCCCACTTGTAGTCATAACTTAATCATCATATTTTTCCTTATTTTTTGCTTAATGTTTTTAATATATACTTCTTTATTTGACTTACGAAATCTTACAATAATGCTCATACTGCAAATAACAATGATTTTAAATATTAACCATAATTATATAAAGTCTTAAGTTAAAATACACAATAAGTATTACCCCAATAGGAAGTAGCATTGAAGAAAAATTCATGTCTTGAAATGAGATCCATTCGGTTTTTAAAAATCAACTCGATGAATTGTTTTAAAATATGTTAATTATATGTGATTAATATAACAAAATTGTCAAAATCGTTTTTATTTTTGTTAATCTTTGAAAGTTAGTAGATGGGTTTGTTTGAATGTTTAACTTTATAATAGAAGCGAAATATGTGTTATAAAATATCTTTAAATATATTAATTGAAAAATTATTGGATTTATGCGGGGTAATTGAAATGTTTTGGGTTTTAAAATTAAGTTTGGTTTCCCGGATTAATTATGCCAATTTATTGAATTTTGTTCCTCATGTAGTCATAACTTAGTGACAAATACATTGCGATTAGTTTGCTACTATTGATGATTGAATTAACGACTATTGGGAGACGAATATGAACATTATGATGGGATTACGGTCAGTTTGCCCATGTTAATACTTCTTTTCAATTGCTGATAAATTTTGTAAACAAACTACATGATTAAATTGATAGGATATACCTAAATTATGTATCAACAATCGTTGCAAGTAAATACATGTATAATTTAAAAACAAATCTGACTGTAATACATAATGACTCGACAATATATACCATTACCTAGCAAAATAGATTCCTCATGTACTTGGTTTTTTTTTCTGATCTGAAAACTCTTGCTTAGAATTTTGTAGTTTATTTTTTTCCTATTTAGATTTTGTTGCGGTGAAGCATATTGCACAATTTCGTTTTCATGTATTTACTAAAATAAGTTATAATTACAAAAAAAAAAAATTGGTACAATTATCTATGATCTGATATTTTTTATATTTTACTCTTTTGGAAGAGAAATATATCCTATGGATTCTACTTGTTATATATATATATATATATATATATATATATATATATATGTATACAGTAATATTAAACATCAAAACAACACATATTTCCCTCTCCTCAGCACAATGCAACTGATTTTATCGATAATATTTCGCTGATCTTGAAGGTTCGGTTTCTAGTTTACCGGATGACCAGATTAAATTTGTTTATGTTTGTTATGCTCTCAAATATGATTAATCAATGCATTTCGAAGTGATAAATGAGTGTTTATCTTGAAATCAAACATTTTCAAAATATATAAATTATTAAAGGACTAAAACTAATTAGGTGTATAATTACAATGACTATAATGGAAAGATGAAGCCTAAATTTAGCTTTTGTACAGTGAAGCCTCGAAATGAGGTTTTGTACAATTAAACCTAAATGAGGTTTTTTTTTTGTTTTTTTTTATAGGTTTTGATGGTTTTCTCACTCCAAAACAAACCCTAAAACCTCAAATCTAAAGTTTCATCTTTTCTTTAACATTCTAGTTGCAAAACTATTTCTTAATTTTTTTAGTGTACTTTTTTAATTTTAGGGTTACAAAACTTTCAAAACTATTTCTAAAAGTTTTTTTTATTTATAATTTTATATTTTGGGAACTATATCCAAAACTTTATAAAAAATTTAGAACAAAAATTTGCTTTCATAAAGCATGTCTTCAATCGTACTTTGTATTGTGAGCAAACGCTTTTTGATTTTACAAACTGATATATCTTGTTTGAATCTCTTATTCGAGGCTCTCAATATCATTACATCAGAAACTCTATCGACCTTCTCAAACTCTTCCTTGATTCTTTCAATCACAAAAACCTCTGTGATATGATGCATACAAATCCATGTAAGATATGATATTTGAGTGTGTATTAAACCATCTAGTGGTCTTCTGCTTTGCTTTGGTTTTGAAATGAGACATCATTTGAATCTGAGTATTGCTTTTCTTATGATTTACTTGTGGTTTGCTTGTGTTTGAACAATTAATTTTGGTTCTACAGGTTGTAAACGACTACTATATTCCTTTATCAGCTTCAACATGGTCTCCAGAGCCTGGGTAAGTTGGTTGTTTTTTAGTGAGTGTTTGATGACTTAGAGTCTGATGGTTAGGATGTTAATCATATAGTTAGAAAGCAATTGAGTTTGATGTCTCTGTTTAACTACTCTCTGTGTTTTGTTAAGTTTGAGTCTCTTAGCTTTTACACGATAGTGTTTTTATCATTTGAAACATGACCAAACCATCCTTATTTTTTCTAAAAAATTTGTTGAGGAGATCAGTTAATGACGGATGAAAGATATGGTTAGCACTACAAAGGATTGCAGAAGCACTGCAAAGAACTGAGACCTCGGGAGATCTCAACAAATATGAATATAACAATAGCTTTTCTCATGTAAAGTAATATTTTCCACTATCCTTGTTTATAAAGTCATCTCTTGTTTTTTTTATTTATTTTGTTTTCTCTTATTGTCTTTAAGGATGGACGAGGAAAAATCCTTATGGAGTCGAAAGCCTGACAAAAAAATCTTTTAATGGGCAAGCGCAAGCAACCCATACACTTTTCAGCATTGTGGTTCTCAAAGAGAAACTGAAGGAAGCTCAACGTAAAAGTACAACACCATTTGCTTCATAGGTTACTTGTAATTATCTTTTGCATTTGTTGTTTTTTGGGGATATACTTTGGAAACTCCTAAATTGTGGAGTTTGCGTATGTAAATCGTACAGTTGTGGGACTAAAGACAAAGTCCAGATGCAGTAGGAGAAATGTATTCACCTAATATTCGTTAACTGAGGTGACCAATGGCTGACTATTTTGTGACTGTACAATAGTTGGCGACTTTGTAGTAGTAAATATTGACAACTAGTTGGCGACTTAGTAATGACTAGGTCAACAACTATTCAGCGACTAATTGGAACACCCAAATATGATAATCCTACTGATTCGGCCACTACTTGTCGAATATTACGTGATTATCTTATATAGTCATAACGTAGTCGTAATATATGGTGCCAATAGCGACTGTTTATTTAATAATTTACCGATGATATGAGGACTAATAGAAAAATCCAAATATGATTACTGTAAACATTTTTCTATTAATTAACGACTGTCTAATGACTAACTTAACGAGTACGTCTAATCGGAACATCCAGATTCAGATATGGTACTGAGTGTGTCACTACTTACCGACCACGGTTTGACTGTCTAATATAGTCAAAACTTAGTTGTAATATATGGTGACTACTTGGCGATGATTTAATGACTAATTAAAGATCATTAAGAGACTATTCGTAAAATCCAGATTCGGTGATTGGTAAATATTTTGCGACTACATTATGTTTGTAGTGCCAATAATTGACGATTATTTAGTGAATTTTATTCTTTAAAATAAGAATTTGGATTATTTCAATTTATGATTTGGTAATTGGTGATACTGTATATTTTACGATTACCTATGTTAGTCATAAAAATAGTTGTAACTTGCCAACTATTTTTACAACTATGCATTTATCGACTATGGATTTATAACTACCATATGTAGTTGTAATTTAGTCATAAAACTGCGTTTAACGACTATTCTGCGACTAATAGTGCAGTCACAAAAATGATGTTTTCTTGTAATGAAACCTGAATCTGCTCATAACACTTGTACTCCGAATATCTCAATCCACTTACCTTCTTTTTTTCTCTAATCCAGATAATTCCTCTACATCCCCTAGATAAACCGCCATGTCAATCTTACTTCCCTACATAAGTAAAAGCATCAAGATAGTATAGTCAGATCCATTTCAGTCCATTCTTGCATGTCAAAATGATTTTCACTTACTGCCTCATCAGCCAAGATGGAACTCCAATATCGGCCATCTCCAAACACAAAGTAGTGGTAGACCCGATGAATTTTTACTCTGAACCGCTAGGTCGTCTCCTCTCTAATAGCTAGTGCTTTTGCTATGGTGTTGTAAAGTACCATGTTATTTTAGTTATGTTCTTAGATGTGAAGTTTTTGTAGTTTTTGTAGTTCTTAGAGAGAGAGAGAGAGAGAGAGAGAGAGAGAGAGAGAGAGAGAGAGAGAGAGAGAGAGAGAGAGAGAGAGAGAGAGAGAGAGAGAGAGAGAGAGAGAGAGAGAGACGAGTTGTACATGTCATTGTAATATAAATTGAGTTTAATCGTATACAATCTGCTGGCACTTAAGCAGTGTGTCTCTCCGAAACCCCCTAAAATCAAGACTAATCATTGTTAAATATCAGGAAAATGAAGATTTACAATGCTTGGTTAACAAAATCTTTTTTCATTAAAGGTTGCCATAATTTCTCGACATTAAGGAAGTAACCATTTCCTCTTTCACTCATTATCAGAAAACATTAATGTTTGGACGAAGAAATGGAGAATAAGAACTTGAATTCCATGCCACCATTGATTCTTCATATGACTCTCTTAAAAGTTACATCTAACAGCATCCGTGCTCATGGTGCTGCAACAGTAGCATTTCGTGGGCTCAACAACATTGGGTGAGAGGAGAACTTCTACTGATATGTTAATCTGATCTTCAATAATTGTTTATAGTATTTTTAGGATAATTCTGTGCGAACATTCGTGTTACGAAATGGGGAATCGGGAGGCGCTTTACTTGACAGGTATGTATCAGTTCTTTATCCTCCATTTACCTGATGAAGGTAGGGATAAAATTCATGATGCTGATGAGAGAGGATGTGAGTTTCATAATTCATTGAGAGTATGTTGAACATGGTTTTGTCTGTTGATGAGAGGGGCTGAGTTCACAACTATCCAACGGTAACTCGTGAGTGTATTTATCACATGTATATAATGTTGACTACATGGGAAATCTGAGGGTATTGGGGTTACGAAAAGCATCCGGGATTTCTAGAAATGTTGGGTAATATCGATATCTCTAGTTTTTGCCTATGCAATAAACATATTATTTTTTAGCAAGGAGTCAACCGTTGTGTGATTCATATTATTGGGAATGCGAGCCGTGGATCTTCGTCGATTGCATTGATTTGAGTGCAAGTGAGTTCCCGATTTGATGAGATTAATAATCCTATTTTCTCGATGTAGTTCAGCGTGTTTGTTACTTTTTGTTTCTGAGATTTATCTATGTTGTTAACGGCTTAAACTATGTAATTTATTTTTAATAAATTTTGCTAAGATTTATATCGGTAACTGATAGAGATAAATCTGTTTTGGACTATCCAAAATATGAAAATAAGTCTAATTTTAAATATATAATCATAACCATAACTTATGATTTTCTCATAAAGGATTATCCTAGGATATCTTCCATCTACCATAACAAGAGAATATACATAATCCTACACAACTATTAAACATAGCATTTCCGATTGATCATAATCAAACATATATAGCGAGATGAAGTGCTTGATGTGAAATGTTATTACTTGTTTTATGATGGTTTGAAAAATTAAATTATGGTTTTATGAATCTTTCTACATACTACATATATATGTACTTATCATGTTAAGGAAATTGAATAATATCGGTTGAGAGGAACACTGAATATTATTCTTGTCTTTGATTTAATGTGTAAACAATAAGCACAAGCCTACCAAATGAAACACAAAACAAGATTGAAGGGTGGGTGCATCATAAATGTACCGTTCAAAACGAGGAACTGTGCAAAAACCTGCAAGAGAACAAAAGACAAAACAAATATACGGTTCAAGGGCTCTGAGGTTACACCAGAACAAAAGACAAAAGTAGTATACGGTTCAAGGGCTTTGAGGAAACAACAGAACAATAGATAAAACCAGTGTACGGTTTACATAATATTTAGTGATGATATTTAACCAAGATTAATTGCATTGATTGGGGTCTCAAAGAGAGAACTCCACGTAACAGTACCTCTCTCTCTCTCTCTCTCTCTCTCTCTCTCTCTCTCTCTCTCTCTCTCTCTCTCTCCCTCTCTCTCTCTCTCTCTCTCTCTCTCTCTCTCTCTCTCTCTCTCTCTCTCTCTCTGTTTTGATGCGGCGCTTGAGACAAATTATTAAAATGCTCATTTGTTGTAACCTTCTTTAATTTAAGTTTATTGTTTGGTGTGGGGATGTTATTTCGTCGTAATAATCACCCATCTCACTAACTTTTCTCCCACTTTCATTCTCTTTAAAACAGAACCAAAACACAATGGTCCATTACAACTACATAGCAGAAACACAAGCTAAAAGAGATGAAACCGGTTGGCGCTTCAGAGTTAAGATTTTATGCGTCTACCCATACTAAGTGTTGGCAAATGGACCATATTCGAGTTACATCTTGGCCGACCATAGCGTAATTGAAAAATATATAAAAGCATTTTCGGCATGCAAGACTGCATTGGTTCTGACTATATGCTCTTCATACTTTTACTTATGCAGGGAAGCAAGATCAAAATAGTCATATATCCAGGACAATTAAATGATTTCTCAGGACTAAAGAAACATGAAGGCAATTGGATTGAGATTTCTAAAGTTAGGGTGGTCCGAGCAGATCCATTTTTCTGTCCAACAAAGTCTCTCCACCAGATTGAAGCAACCGAAGACACTGAGATCAAAAATATCGATCCTTTGGACACCAAGCACTACATTGAATTTTTTAGTTTCCTCCAAATCTGTAACATAAAAACCAACAAAGAAATTCCTATCACTACAAGAAAAAGCTCTATTCTTAGCACACGAAAAACGCCATCGTATGTATATGATGGCGTTTGTGATAATGCTATGTCTGCCCCAGCTATAATAGGTAGGCCAGATACGATAGCGTTTTTGTCAATGCTATAATAATTTACATATATTATAGCATTGTTTGTTCATGCTATTATTTGGTTAACTTATCATAGCTTTAGTTTTGTTTGCCATTGAAACATATGTTATAGCTTTATTTCAATGCCCTAATACATTTAGTAATAGCATTCACATATATTTTGTTTTAAAAGTTATAGCTCTTGTATTGTGCTATTTCAGAGGAAATTATAACAAGTAGATATATGTCATTATATTTGTTGTGATGGCATTATATATTAATATGCATACTATTGCATATATGATCATTTTCCAAAACCTGCTTAGAAACACAAATTCATTCCACACAAAATATCAAACATGTTTCATACCAACAACACATTACCAATCCGAAACATAAGTCAAGTCTTAACACACAACACATCACATAGTTTTAGCTAATGAAACTTGAAACCTGATAAGCTTTAACACAATATGACTTTCTCCTTTGGCCATGCAATGGATGAACCAATTGCATCTCCCATGCACTCGATTTCAGACGAAGGCCTCCAAACTGCTGCACCACCGACCTTCACTATATCAACCCAAACTCTCACTGCATTAGGCCCCAAAGGAACAAAATGAACCTTTTGGTCTGGATTGTCTGAAGCCCAACGTCCCTCAGCAACCACCTGTTTCTTCCCAGCAATTGACAACAGCCTGCACTTCTGATTTTCCCTACCAGTTTCATTTGGACCGAGACGCTACAACAAAAGAAAGACAAACCAAGGATCTCATTACCCTGGAATAAACAAACTCTAGCAGCAAATTCACTTCAAGGATTAAGAAAATTACCTGAGATCTTCTAAGAGGGGAGTGGACGGCCTGTGGTTTCTTAGGACTAGGCTTTGGAGAAATCTTTTTGGGAGATTTCTGAGTTGGAGTTTGCTCTGTAGGACATTTCTGTGTGGGAGATTTCTGAGTTGGAGAAGCTGATGCTGCTCTCGCACTTGATGTCTTCGCAGCTGAAGCTTGCTTCTGTTGAGGAGGTCCCTGAAATGTGGAGTTATCATCTTGAAACACACACTTATTTGCAGGCCAGGCTACAAAGGTCTTCAAAGAGTCTCGAATGTAGATCATCTATGCTGTTGGCCTCCATAGGAAAGTGTCTGGTTCACGTACCACATCAACAAACACTTTCACTGCATTGGGTCCAAGAGGAACACCATTCACCAATGCTTTTGGTTCCTCACACTGCCACCGTCCTTCCGCAATTACCTCATCATTGCCACACCAATTCAGAAGTTTGCATTTGTTCACAGAATTGGGCGTTGGGCTCTATTAGAAACATGCATAAAACATTTGAATCTGTCAAGTTTAACATTCCAACAGATATCAATAAAGCAAACAACTAATACATTGTTCTAAAGAAGAAACATTACCATAAGAGGAATGTCATCTGAAAGGAGTCCATGGTCAAGAACGACGCAATTACTTGCAGGCCATGCAATCATCTGCCCAACGGCTTGCGCAACATTATGCATCTCGGGTGCAGGTCTCCAGAGAAAGGCATCCGACTTGAGTGCAGTGTCCACAAACACTTTAACTGCTAGAGGGCCTAATGGGATGCCATTGATATCATCCTCTGGATCAGTCGACAAAACTCTTCCCTCAGCGACGTTCGCATCAGAACCAGACCAGTCTACTAACACACACTTAGGATGTGCACGTTTGTTAACACTCTGCAAATTGTTCAATTGGAAAATGTCAGACATATACATTTCAAAAACATCATGAATAAACATAATGTATTGTTGACTTACTTTGGCTCTAGCAGCAGCTGAATTTTCTCCCATTTCAGGTTCCTTGCACTGAGACAGAGTAACATAGTCAAAATGTAAAATTAACATCCATCTTATCAAAACATAGTCCAAGTTATGCCTTACATGTTTAAACTTTGCAAGTTCATCTTCTAACTCCTTCACTTTGTGTTGCAATCGATTTTGTTTCTCTTCCATATCAGCCATAAAATGTTTCTTAACCTCAAAACAATGTAACTTGGTCTTCCCTATGTTTCTGCCCATAGCCCTCAAACGGCCCGGATTATCAGGTCCCAATAGTTGGGAAAGCTGGTCCATACTAGGGTCAGTTGAATTTGCTAGGCCATGCTCATTGTCAATGATCTCAGCTGCCTTTTTCTGCAAAAGAATCATGTCAGTAATCAGATGCAAAAACTGGATAACAGACAAGGAACTAAGTAATATACTTAATAACTACTATACTTACAATCTTCTCTGCTATAATTGTATTGACTGGTGTACCATTTTTTTTTGGTACGTGACTTGACCCACACCTTCAGCCTAGTGACTTGACTTGTCTCTCCACTTTCTCGTTTCTGTGAAAATACAAGTCATGCTTGATACAAGCCATTACACTAAATATCCGTATTAGCAGAAATAACTAAATGGTTAGTACCATGTCTTCAGCTAGTCTGACCATCCCTCTACGGCTACAAGTGTGAGGTATTTGCTTCTTCCTCCTTTCTTTGTAGGAATCACTTACAACCTGTCACCATCATATTAGCAAGATATTACTGAATATGGAAACTCATGTGTATTGCAAGACAATACCTTAAAGGTTGAGCTGGTCTTTTGTTTGACAAACTTGCGCCAATCTGTTGGTGTGACATTCTTCGGTCTAAGTTTCATCCTCTCTTGGTTAGTAGTAGCTTTACTTCTCAACTGTGTGACTAGTCGTGATTTAGAAGCCCTCCACAGACATCCCATTTGCTTCAACACTGCAGTCTTTTGGTACTCTTCATCGAGTTCAAACCTAGCCTGTATTCAAACACCAACAAAACACAAAGCTTACAATCAAACATTCATAAACAAAAAGACACATAGGCTTATTAAAAAGGAAAAGTTACCTGAACAGATTTCCACAGAACAATTTTCACTTCCTCACTGAGTTTTCTCCAATCTTCAACTGTGACAGGAACATGTTCTCGAACTAAAGGACCAAGATATGATGATAATTTCACTGATCCCACACCAACAGGATCTCCCATATCAGTGAACTCAACTCTCTCTCTAAAATTTGGATCCTTGGCTATGTTCTTCATCTTTGTTGGTCCTCTGTGTTTCTTACGCTTTGGTTGATCTCCAGTTGCAGGCTGGTCACACATCTCCATCTCACCATCAAGCTCTTCATCTACGACTGGTTCCTCATCTTCTCCTTCTTTCTCCATTTGTGTTTCACCATCAAGCCCTCCCATCCCGTCATCATGGTTTTCTTGTTCAGATTGTGCTGCCTGTGTTGCTCCATCATCTGCCTGAGCTTGTGCTTCATCTTGCTGATGCTCATCATCCTTTGGTTCTTCCGCAACATCCTGAGCTTGTTCTTCTGGCTGTTGTATACCTTCGGTATGTGTTTGGTAATACACAACTCCCAAATGTTCCACCTCGTCTGTATCTCCTTTGGCCGGCACCTCCTTAGTGACTTGCTTGTTTTTCCTTTGTGCAATGTGCTTCTTGCGTCCCATGTTAGCTCACCTGAAACAAACAATATAATTAATTAGTACACTGTCAGAGTGATTACCTACACTGCTATACAACTTCCAAAAAACCAAAAAAAGACACAATGTGGCAAAACAATGCAATCAACACACAATTCAAACAACAGCCACACACACAAAAAAGCAATCAGCACACAATTCAATCAAACATATATTCCTTCACAATCACTACGGGCATTCTGAGTTTCTTCATTTTCAAGGTCAAAGTCAACAGTTGTCGGCAATGGTCCAATCTCTGCAATCTCATCTCCTTCCTCTTCCTCGCTGTATCTCCTTGAAGAACCTCTTAGCACAACATACCAATTTGATGTGTCATCCTCTCTGGAGTAAAAAACCTGCTTGGCCTGTGAAGCCAATATATATGGATCCCTCATGAAGGAAACTTGACACTGATTCAAGTTGACCAGTGTGTACCCATCCTCCACCTTAACACCATTACCCCTTACTGCCCACTGACATCGGAAGAGAGGTACGTAGAACACATTGTAATCCAGTAAGATGATGTCTACCACTCTCCCATAGTAAGATACAAGGTCAGCAACTTGAGATGTGTCTCTCGCACTTGATCTACACATTGCAGTTGCTTCATAAAAGACACCACTGTTTTGACTTTCCTTATCGACTGAGTGGGTGTGAAACCGCTGACCATTAACAATGTAACCTGTATATGATCTAGCACTACTGCGTGGACCATATGCCAACCACTTTAGTGTTTCATCATGAGTTTCCGAGTCGATGGGCACCTAGCAATATTCACAAGTAAAAGTTCAACTCCTTGCACATTAATATAAAGAACATAAAGCCAAAATGTTTAATAAGTCTTGCCTGTTCTTTCAACCAGGAAGCAAACTTCTGAGTATGAAGACTCCATAAATATGTAGCATCACGACTGCATCTTGCATTGGAATCTTGTAGATGTTGTAGATGCATGCTTGTAAGAGTAAAAAGGAAGATATCAGACTAAATACATAACAAATCAATGACTAATTAAATCTAAAACATTCTTTAGACTTACTCCACATATGGATCAACCACAGCCATATTCTGAATGACTGCAAGGTGGGCTATTCTCGTCTCCATCTCAGATAGATTAACTGTTGTGGCTGCAGATATTGGACGACCCTCTAATATGGATTGACTCTCATAATCCGTATTCCTGTCCAGTTTCTCCTCTACACTTGTTGTTCTTTTGAGAAAGTCGCTACAGAATTGCATGCATTCTTCTGCTAGATAGGACTCAGCAATACATCCCTCGGGTCTGGCAGGGTTTCTGACAAAGTCTTTGAGCACCTTCATGTATCTAGACATAGTAAAAAAGGGTATTACTATCATACCAGATTAATAAGTAATTGAATTACAAGTATGATATAGTGGAAAGTATACCTTTCAAATGGGTACATCCAACGGAAATGCACTGGTCCACTTAATCTAGCTTCTCTTCCTAGATGAACAGTCAAGTGGACCATGATATCAAAGAAGGTGGGAGGAAAAAAATCTCTCAAACATGCATATAGTTTCCACAACCTGTGCTTCCATTGCTGCAATCTGGTCCCTATCAATCACCCTTTGACACAAACGGTTGAAAAATGCACATAACCGTGCAATTGCTATCCGTGGACCTTTAGGCAGTAAACCTCTAAGAGCAACTGGTAGGAACTGCTGCATCAGGACATGGTAGTCATGTGATTTAAGACCAGATACCTTACTGTCTTCCAAAGAAACGCCCCTTGATATATTAGAACAATATCCATCAGGCCCTTTAAAGTCATATAGTCGCTTGCAGAACACTTTCTTCTCAGTCTTGGACAAAGACCAAGGTGCTGCAGGAAGGTACGTCCTTTTGCCTTTGATGCTAGGATGCAGATCCTTCCTAATACCCAAATGTTCCAGATCTTTACGAGTATTAAGCCCATCCTTTGACTTGCCACAATGGAGTAATGTTGATACAATGCTTGCAGCCACATTTCTCTCAATATGCATAACATCCAAGTTATGCCTCACAGGGAGCTCCTAAGTAACAAACACAATAAACAAACAAAAATTAGACAAGGCAATCTGATTTTTGTTCAATGAATGCATACTTAATAGTTGAACTTTTAACATACCTCCCAATAAGGCAACTTGAAGAATACATATCTTTTCTTCCATCTTGACATTTCCTCTTCATCTACTTCTGTTTCTTCCTCTTCCTCAGACTCACTAGAGGCAGAGTCAATCTCAGTTTCTTCTACAACAGTCCTTTTTCTCTTCTTCACAGATTCTTTAACCTTTCCAAAGTTGTTCTTATAGTTTCTCAATTGGTGAGAAATTTCTTGACCAGATAATATCCTAGCTCTCTTGCCATTTTCAGTGTGTCCATCAAACCAAGCCTTCTTCACCCGAAACCTATGCATTGGTCCCAAACCCTTTCTATGTGACATATACACGTGCTTCCTACTATACTTCAGACACCTACTGTCAGTGTGTTTCCCGCACAAGGGACATCCCATTTTTCCCTTCACCTTGCATCCAGCTAAATTACCATATGCAGGGAAGTCTGAGATTGTCCAGAGAAGCATGGCCTTGAGAGTGAACACAAATTTACTGAAGGCATCATATGTTAGCTCTCCTATGCTCCACAACTGGTTCAAATCCTCTATTAAGGGTTCTAAGTAGACGTCAATATCGTTTCCAGGTTGATGTGGACCGGGAATCAGCAAAGTTAGCATGATATTCTCCTTCTTAATACAAAGATGAGGTGGGAAATTGTAGTTCACCAGCAACACGGGCCAACAACTATACATACTATTCTTCATATTAAACGGATTAAACCCATCTGTTGAAAGTCCAAGTCGAAGGTTCCTTTCTTCTGCAGCAAAAGCAGGATACCTATCATTCATCTGCTCCCATGTCACAGAATCTACTGGATGTCTAAGTTTCCCATCACTGCTCTTGTTAGTAAAATGCCACCTCAGATTTTTGGCCATTTCCTCAGACCTAAACATCCTCTTCAGCCTTGGGATTACTGGGAAGTACCTTAGAACTTTCTGTGGGACACCTTTCTTCACCTCACCAGTGCTCATTTTGACTTTCCACCTAGAAGCTTTGCACTTAGGACAGTTGTCGAGCTTCTTCAATGTCTTCCTGAATAGACAACAATCATTGATACATGCGTGAATCTTTTCATAACCCATGTCAAAGGACTTTAAAAACTTCTTCACATCATATAAGGAGGTATGTAGTACGTTATCCTGTGGTAACATCTTCGGCAAAGTCTCTAGGAGGTCATTGAAACTCTTATCAGACCATCCATTCTGGGTCTTCAATCTGAATAGTGACACAATGGCAGACAGCTTGCTATGGTGTGTGCAGTTTGGATACAGTGGTGTCTCTGCATCTGCTAGCTTAGCTAAGAACTCATCTTCTTCCCTGTCCTCCCCCTCTGCCATCTCAGAGAAGTCCGGCGGACTAACCAAGTCTCCATCTAGATACTCAGCAGCTCTATATAACCCAATAATCTCTTCATTCCATACATTTGATCTCCTTTCACCTTCAGCTACTGAGATGACTTCTCCATGATGGTACCAGTCTTTACGCAGCTTATAATCCTCATCCATCCCTCTTGTTATAAGGTGGTCTACTACATCACTCCCTAAATGACGATCTACATTGCGGCAGTCCTTGCAAGGGCAAATTACCAGCTGTCTTTCTCCTCTATCCGCAGCCACAGAGTTTACAAAATCCCATGCACCTCTCTCGTATGCAGGATCGAGTCTTGAGATAAAGGTCAGTTTAAAATCTTAAAGTCCAAAACCCACAAACAAAAACTTAGTAATATATTTATGTTAGATCAATACCTGCAAAGATGAACCCATTTCTTCTCCAACATTTATATGATCTAACCTTATTTAATTCGTAAGATCAAGAAATCAAACCGATGACACAAACAAATCAGTTGGGTATACACTATTAAGGATTAGTATTTCACATAAACTCATGCTCGTACAAGTAAACCAGAACATACACTATGTCAGACAGAAAGAAGTTGATGTTGGAAATCATCAACAGTTAAGCCAAGAGGATATAAATCAACAACAGTTTCAATAATCTACTATCCATAATAAAATCACATAAATCATAGAAGTTAAAGCAAAGAACAAAATCAACCACAATTTCAATAATCTACTTTAGATAATCTACGGTTGAATATAAAGCAGCACAAAACAAAACATCTCGCACACAATCAAGAAGACAATAGCAGAAGCATAAGAAATGTGCAACAAACAAAGTATATCAAGAGGAGTCGAACCTGGACTTTGGCCTGAACAAATGTGAAGCTTTTAGATGTGGAAAAACCTGTCACCAACACTCAGAAAACAAATAGAGAGTCAGAACACAGTAGAAATTTGTACTTCTCGGGTTGAAAGGGTAAAGCACAACAAGAGTATAAATCTGTAAATCGGTGTTTAAGAACCCTAAATCTAATTGATTCACAGAAAATACACAAGCAATGAAATTGTGCATGCAAGGAAGTAAAGACTTGTTAGATGAAACAAAATTCAATTCTTTGCAATCGATGTGTAAGAACCCTAAGTCTGATAGATCTTCACGAAAACCACAAAATTTCGAAACGAAATTGATAGTACCGACTAACAAAAGAAGAATCTTAGGCTAAATACCTTCGATTTTGTTCACCGAAGTCGAGCTATCTCTGGGTTTTGTTCACCGAAGTCAAGAAGAATCTTTGGCTAAAAGAAGAATCTTTCGCGAGCTCTGGGTTTTTTCGAGACAGAGATTTAGCTGTCTTAATTATGAGTTAATTGTGTCTGTAGGAGAGAGACATTGAGATTGAGCTGAATGTTTTGGGGGGGAATTGTTTTTAGGGTTCGCGGTACTTAGATTTTCAGATGAATGAGAAGAGGGGAAAGCTCGCGGGTTAAATGAAATTTCGCCAAAGTATTGGCGGATTGGGCTAATTGTGTTCCCGCTTATTAAAACTTTATCTTAGCGTTTAAACATTGCTATTAAAAGTTAAAAAAAATCTGAAATTTATCTACAATAGCAGAATGGAAATCCGTGCTATTGTATACTGCTATCAATAAGCATAATTTTTGTAGTGTATAGGTAAAAAACTAGGAAAAATGATTGCTAACTACACGAACAAGACTCCATCACATGACCACACAACTAGAGAAGAATAATGTATGCCAACCTACATGAACATTATGTGAAACATAACGAAATGGTGAACTAAACACTAATGATGTGTCTACCATCTATTAGAGAGGAAGATGAAATGGAAGAGGAGAGGCTGAAGTCATGAAGATAAAGCCGAGCCTCATTTCTAGTTGAAGCCTTGGAGTGTCTCACAAGCTAGTGAATTTGTGACTAAGTGAGCACCAAGGCATCTAGGGTTTAGTTCAAGAAGTCTAAGTGTGTAAAAGGCCTTTGGATGAATCTTGAAGAAAGAAGAAGACCCGGCCCATTGAAGACAATTGATCAAACCCATGAGCAGAATCAGCCCATTCATCCACTCTTTGGTTACGGCTGAAGATGATGGTTAGATGAGTTCGAAATGGATTGGTTAAAGTCTTAAGAAGAGCTATTAAGGTCACATGTTGAGTTCTAAAGGAGATCAGAAGTCACATGATGGTTTAAGGTCTAAATGCATCAAAGAGATGTCACTGTCGACCATTGGGCAGTGTTTCCAAGTTAAGGAGCTGTCACTATCAACTGCTACACCAGTCTCTGCACTCTCTCTCCCCAGGTCTACACACATTAAACAAGAGATCAGAGGAGTCATTTTCATGTGGGAACACACCTAAACCGAAGTGAAGAAGAAACCGAGGAGTCATTATTCTTCTCTAGATGTGTTTCCATGTGATGGAGTCTTGTTCGAGCAGCTGGCAATCATTTTCCTATAAACTGTCAAAAGTTTTCATATTTTCAATGTTTTTTAGATATTCGTTGCCGTGGAACGAAGTTTTTAGGTTTAACATTTTAATCATTCAATTTTTAATACAGGATCTTTCATTTTATAATGATATTTACATTCTTAGCATAAATAGATTTAATCTTTTCTAACTATGATAATCTAGATTACCAAAATATGCATATATATATATATATATATATATCTTGTGTAGATACCCTGGGCTTGGCCTCGATCATCTGCCCCCTTGAAGTTGATTCCCTAAACCTTGCAAGGACAAAGAAAGTGTTTTACCTTAGAGTTGCCATGTAAGTGCATTTTTTGGTAATTTAGTAGTTAACACCATGAAAAAAACAATTGACTAACGTGTGTAGTTATCAGTAACTTCTCTTATTCATAATAGGAAGAATAAGTGAAAGTGTGTGGCTTATGACAAATACTCGGATGACTTCTCGCCTGGGTTTTTAAAGACTAAGCTTCCAGAAAGGATCGTGGCGCTCAACAGGGCCGGCTTATGGCATGTGCACTGAGTGCAAAAGCACATGGTTCTTTCCCTTTTTTTCTAAAATTCTGTAAGAAATCAGGGTCTTATTTTGCTAATTTACAATAATATAAACTTAAGCTTAGGAACAAATTAAACTCAGCACAGGGCCAAAATAATATTTGAGACGGGCCTAGTGCTCAAGATGTGGAGGAGCTTACGGACTGAAGTAACTGTTTTAATATTTTGCACTAGTTTATATGTAATAATTTAGGATAGTTCACTAAAGTATTTATTTTATATAGGTGATCCTGATGAGACATGGGTTTAGACTGTGGAATTCTTTTCAGACTACAAGTTCAATTCGCGAATTCAGAAGGTTCAAGATTTCAGGTTCCAGGCAGAGCCCCGTGATAGTGATGTTGCTGGAAGCAATGCTGTTTTCCATATCTAAATCTCATGTATAATTTAATGTTTGTTACTTAAGAACCTTAACTTTTTATTATGCTTTCAGTTTTAATTCAGTTTTAATATGCTTAATAAACCTTACTTAAAAACCTTACCTTATATTATGCTTTCATGTTTAATATTTCCATTTAATAACGGTAGTTGATAGCCATATTTTAGTAAGAAGTAATTAATATATCGTAACATATCTTGTAGATATCATTTTTTCAAAAAAACGTATATAATATATGATTAGAATATAACGTATATATAATATTATTAGAAAAAGTTACAAAGTTTAGTAATTGATTTTGTAGTTCTATTAAAATATTATATTATTGGGACATGTAAGGAACTCTACATTTTTAGTGGTTAGCATTTTGGTTGAAATTTACTCATTACACTTAGCTTTGAAAAACATATTGTATATCCTTTCTTAAAAACATACGTCCCACACAAAATTTCAGAATACCATGTATATACATTAGAATAAAACAAAAATTAATCATTACGTATGAAAATAAAATATTAATTTTATAAGACCCGCCAAAGCAAAAAAAAATTTATCGCGCCTAAACCAATTTTTTGGAAAATTATCATAAACTGATATAAATATCCTAACCATCATAACCTATCTCAAATTCAGACGGTCTTCTCCTTTTCTCTGTCGTGTTATTCATCCGATGCGACAAGAATTTGAATAAGGTATTTCTTCTCATTTTATACCCGATTTCTATCAATAAGTCTTCAGTAGTTAAATTCGCTCTTTTTGGTGGATTTGGAATTGAGTGCATGTTCGTGTTATCAAGTCTGACTGATTTCAAGGTCATTTTCTGAAGTTTTCTTTATTATTTAATATGTGATCTTATTTTTGGGTGATTCATGTTGGTAGATTAACTTCACACTACAAAAGGCTTCACTAATAGGAAACCCTCATTTCTTCAAGCCTCTCATTCCCGAATTCCTCTCGGGTGCAGCATGTAATCTTAGTGATTCCTCTCTCTCTCTTTCTTTCTATATGTAATGCTCAATTTTTCTTAGTTACGATCTTATTTGGGAGTTTCAGAGTATCCCAAAAATGTTCTACACAAAGACCAAATAGATGGAAAAACTAATCTTACAGCCAATGAGCCCACTTCGTATGCGTGTAACCTAAAATTTCCAAACGTGTTGGTGACAGAATAACTTAAGGATGGAAAGAGTTCGCCGAGGGACACAATTTGTGAGGATTGGGAGTGTCCTTTAATAGGGCGTTAAAGACTGCAAGAAAGAAGCCGTTTGTTCAGATGTTAGAGCTGATTAGAAGAGATGCCACACAAAGGATTGTTAATAGATACAAATTGCTTATAAGGATGCTGGAAAACACACAAAGAAAGCAAGAACATTGGTGCAGAAGTCGTGTGAAGAAGCCAAACAATGCTATTTTATTTCTAGCACTGGTGGCAAGTACAGATTGTTGAAGGGGTTAATGGATACTGAACATTTAAATAAGGGAACATGTAGATGTAGGAAGGGGGACTTGACAGGAATTCCGTGTAGATATGTCGTTTGTACGATCCGAGAGAATAAAGGATTAGTAGAAGATTACATATCAGACTACTACATGACAGAGAAGTGTAAGGAGACTTATAAGAATGGTTTGAAGCCTGTGATGGACCTAAATTCTGGGAAAATTCTGAAGGAGCCTGAATTTTTGCACCACCTTACAAATGTCTACCTGGGAGACCTAAACGAAAGACATGATTAAAGTTTTTCATGAATCACCTTCGAAGAAGAACGTTGGTAGCCAAGGAAGAATACCACGTTGTGGTCTATGTGGTGATGCTAGCGACGAATCAAGGAAGTGTCCTCGTGAGGTATGTAGTTATGCACATTGTGGTATATGTGGTTTGTCTATGTATATAACATTATGTGGTTTGGCAGTCACTGGAGAGCAGGGCTAAGCTGAGAAGGAGGCTTAATGCGGGCGCTTAAGCTCAAGTTCAAGCTCAGATCAAGAACAAATGGAAGCTGAATACCAAGCCCAAACTGAAATGGAAGCTGAATACCAAGCCCAAACTGAAATGGAAGCAGATTTGAGGGCTCAAATGGAATCTGAAGCTGAAGCATTTCGGGTTTCCTCAACCGTATCACAACCAAGCCATCCAAGTCAACAAATCCAAGGAATCTTCGAAGAAGCAACCGCTTAGCTTCTTTTCTCTTCGGTTCATTGTCATTATTAGTAGGATTCCTGTTTTTTTTTGGTATTTATGATTGACATGTTTCTCGGGTATTTGTCTGTTTTGGTACCATTTGGATGCTTACTCTTATAATTTGCATTTTAATGGCTATCTACTCCGATATTAGTTTTTTTTTTGGTAGCTACTTTGCTTTGTAATGAATATTTGTCTGATCTCTGTTTTGGAAGCTATTTGTATGTTCTAAGTTCTGTAATGACTATCAACTTTGGTGATTTGTAATCTGATCTTAAGCTTCATATTCGAAATAAACATTGTTAGGATGTAAAAACAACATAGAATTTGATAAAACATAAAGGAAAAAACAACATGATCAAGCATTTGCCAATACGCAACATTTTGAACAACTTCTTCTCCCCCCCCCCCCCAAAACTCATTGTAGAGCTGGGATTCCACAAAAATTTCACCATAACCCGCACAATCTTCAAATGCTTTCTCTATCTGAACCACACTCTACGAAGTTCCATGATCTTTCTGTTTTGTTCTTATCTCGGATTTCATCTCGAGCTTTAATAAACGTTCTTTTTGGTCACCCTTTCATTTTCTCTTCATCGAACCATCCGAAGTACTTGCAGTGTTCATTCCCACCATCCTAATCACACACAAACAACACACGGCTATAACTCACACTCCACTATGAAAGCAAACCCAATACAGATTCACTATCATACCTTATACATATCACATATGAAAATCTCCTTCCTTGATTTCTATCCGTCCACAATGTGATCACCTTTGTCGGCAATTCACATTCACAGATTCTTCGACCCACACTCCTGTTAGAATATGTTCCCGAACAAAATTCCATTTCTTTCTTGTTCTTTATTAAGATTTGTCGTAGGCTCGCATCAAATGGGGGAAGGAGAAAATTTTTTGGTTAAGATTTAATCCAGTTAATTTTAACAGGAATATGGATCGGGCCGTGGGTATTTCAAATTGGATATGGGTCGTTTGGGTTTTGATCATTTTCGGTCACTGATTCTTCGTCGTTTTGTATTGTCCGACTAACCTAATCCGGATTATGATGTTAAACACATAATTAGTGTTTAATTCACCATGTCTTTATGTTGCACATAAAATTCATGTAGGTAGGCATACATTATTCTTCTCTAGATGTGTTGCCATGTGATGGAGTCTTGTTCGAGCAGCAGGCAATCATTTTCATATAAACTATCGAAAGTTCATTCCCACTAACCTAATCACACAAACAACACAGGCCTATAACTCACACTCTATTATGAAAGCAAACCCAATACAAGTTCACTATCATACCTTATACATATCACATCTGAAAAATCTCCTTCCTTGATTTCTATCCGTCCACAATGTGATCACCTATGTCGAAAATTCACATTCACAGATTCTTCGACCCACACTCCTGTTAGAATATGTTCCCGAATAAAAGTCCATTTCTTTCTTGTTATTTATTAAGCTTTGTCGTAGGCTCGCAGCAAATCGGGGAAGGAGACAATTTTTAGATTAAGATTTAATCCGGTTAATTTTAACAGGAATATGGGTTGGGCCGTGGGTATTTCAAATTGGATGGGTCTTTTGGGTTTGGATCATTTTCGGTCACTGATTCTTCGTCGTTTTGTGTTTTCCGACTAACCTAATCCGGATTATGATGTTAAACACATAATTAGTGTTTAATTCACCATTTCTTTATGTTGCACAAAAAATTCATGTAGGTAGGCATACATTTCTTCTCTAGATGTGTTGCCATGTGATGGAGTCTTGTTCGAGCAGCTGGCAATCATTTTCCTATAAACTATCGAAAGTTCATTCCCAATATCCTAATCACACACAAACAACACACGGCTATAACTCACACTCCACTATGAAAGCAAACCCGATACAGATTCACTATCATACCTTATACATATCACATCTGAAAAATCTCCTCCTTGATTTCTATCCGTCCACGATGTGATCACCTTTGCCGGCAATTCACATTCAAAGATTCTTCGACCCAAGAATGCTGATATGGAGAGGAAGAAGTCTGGTGGAAAGCATGATAGCTCGCAGATGGCAGAGATCAAGAACAAGATTGAATCTGTCCACAGCATCCTGCTTGGGATGCATGCTCATTCTGCTACTGATGTAGAGACTTCTGGATCAGTTGGTGAGTCAGAGAATGTCAATTACATAGCGGGGACTGGTTATCAGGGTCAGATATATGGAAATCAGCAGCGACAGACGTCTAGTTACACAACAAAGTCTGCATTTAAGAGACCTTATCGGCAGAATAACTCATTCTCCAGAGACTATGGTTCTTTTTCATATCAGAATCCTCCACAAAATGAGCATTCTGATAAGATGATGGGTCTGTTGGGACAGCTTTTGGAGGGTCGTAAAAGAGTACATTGGACTTCAAATGGAAAGATATATACTATGTACCTTGATTTGAATGGGAAGATTGGTCTCTGAGCACTCATGTGAAGAAGCTAGATGTTCAGGTTCAACAGACTGCTGGAGAAATGCAAAAGCAGAATGGAGCTGGAAGATCGAAGCATAACCAATACGTCAATGCTGTCATTGTAGAGGATGAAGCTGATCTAGTAGATGTGAAAAAAACATCATAGCTGCATTTCTGGGAGAATTATCTCGGTCCGCCGGATGTGTCGATCGAAACACCCTTGATGTCGAGCGACACACATCCGACACGAAGGATGAAAGTTTTCTGTGTGATTTACGATCTGGTGTGAATCTCATGCCATACTATGTGGCTGTGAGATTGGGACTGATGGATTTCCAGCCCACTAGGACCTCTCTTATCCTAGCTGATCGATCGAAGTGGATTCCACAAGGAATCCTAGAGGATATTCCTATCAGAGTTGGAAATTACTTGATTCCAACAGACTTTGTGGTGTTGAAGTATGAGGTTGAGACTGATGATTCTCTATTACTTAGTAGATCCTTCTTAGCTACTGCTGGAGAAGTAATTGATGTGAGGCGTGGTCTGATTGATCTCCCGATGGGAGATAAACCTTTGCAGTTCGAGATGGATAGGCTGCAGAGATCCACCATTGATGAGCAGACATTTAGCGTAGAGGTGGAACCAGGGAGTCCGATTGGAGATGAGAAGATTGCGGTTCATCCTTAACCAACTCTAACATCTTCATAGCCTGCAACTGTTGCTAAGCAGAAAGATCCAAACATCTCACCTCCACCAAAGAAAAGGTATGATTCCTCTAGACTTAAACCTCATAACCACTTTGCAGTGAATTCAGGAAAAGGCAATATACCACCCAAGTTTCGCTCCCACCCTGTTTCCATTCTTTCATTCCTTGAGAAATCTCATGATCCTACTGCTTACAGACCACCTTCGATGAGGAGATATTCACAAAGACACTCATTTTCTCTGTTCAATCAACCATGTGTCTGATCTTCCTACCATAGTCAAGCTAATGACTTAAACGAAGCGCTGAGTGGGAGGCAACCTACTGGTGAGTCTGTTTTTTACTTTATTTTTTAGTTTTGGTATTTGGTTGCTTTGATTTTTTTTTGTTTTAGTGTGTTAAGGCGTGAGAACATGTCAACACGAGATGCGTTGATCGACATGGTCATTGGTGTCGGTCGACGCAGTGGTCACATACAAATTTATTCAAGAGTTTTACTGTGTGACTTGCAGTTCATGCAGCAGTTCCTTCCAAACAGCGAGGAAGCTAACACGATATACGTCGATCGATGCGTTCCTGAGTATCGATCGATGCACATCGGCGTCAGGTAAGTATTCTGCCTTTCTCGAACAGTTCCATCTTACGATTTGAGCCCCGAGCTTCTATAACACTGGGGACAATGTTGTTTACGTGTGGGGGAGGTAGCACTGACACACTGTTTTCTGTTTTCTTAGAGTCAATTGAGTGGTTTTATTGAGTCAAACTTGAGTAGGAAACTAGGAATTTTTTAAGAGAACACTACACTCGCAGGAACTTAAGTGACCTGTGGAATGACTTGCAGATCATCTCTAACTATTAGAAAACCCCGCACTCATCAGCCTACTGAGAACACCCACATCATTTTAGGTATTCAAATAATCCAATACTGACTTCACCTTTAACTTGACTTAATTTTTCTCACCTAGGGGCTTGGTATACTTTGAGTCGGACTCCTCTTTTATCTTTGACACAGCTGGTAATCCTGATCGAGTATGGTTCCCTTCTCCCCTTCCAAAAGAAAAAAAAAAGAGAGATAAAGCTGCTGATAAGCTAGTAACTTCGAAGTGATCACGAGAGTTGTAGAGATCCCTATTACCTCCTATGCTTCATGGAATGTGTCCAAATTACATCTCAATGCGGGAAGATCACTGATAAAAAAATATAAAATGATCGATGTGTTCTTTGATCGATAACCAGAAAACAATATGGTGGTCAGGTGAAAATAGAGCAAGAGTCCATGTGTTCTTTGATCGATACTCCTTATGTGAGATCGCACATATTAGCTTACAGAAGTTAGTATGTTGAATTTGAATGCTCTTGATGTGATTGTGGTGTTAACTTGGGATAATTTCTAAGTGAATGCTTGGATGATATCGCACAAACATTTAATTATTTCCTTCCATCGCCTAATACTGTGCCAAAGTCGTACTACTAGACAAAGAAGCTGACGAAGTTTCTTGGGTTGCCGTGTCACAAGATTGATGTATGCGAAGAGAACTGTATGCTATTTTGGAAAGGAGAAGATAGTGAGTTGTTACACTGTCGGTTTTGTGGAAAAGATCGGTATGAGCTATAGTGAGTCGGTCGGGAAAGAGATACCAAAGCAACGGATGTTTTATCTGCCATTAGGAGATCGGTTGAAGCGGTTGTATCAATCAAAGAAAACGGCTTCACAAAAGAGATGGCATGCTGAACATGTGTCTCCCGAAGGAGAAATGCATCATCCGTCAGATGGAAAGGCGTGGAAGCATTTTCAATAGGTATATCCTTCATTTGCTTCTGAGAGTCGAAATGTCTATCTAAGTTTATTAACAGATGGATTTAATCCAATTGGTATGAACGGACAGACATATCTGTTTGGCCCGTCATAGTAACACCATACAATTTACCCCCTGGGATGTGCATGAAAAGGGAATATTTTTTCCTTTCCATATTAGTCCCCGGTCCAAAGCATCCCAAAAAAAAGCCTATATATCTATCTACAACCGCTGATTGAAGAATTAAAAGATCTTTGGAGTGAAGGCGTGCAGGCTTACGATGTCTCACGAAAGGAAACATTCACCATGAGAGCAGCCTTGATGTCGAAGATTAGCGACTTTCCAGCATACGGTATGCTATCTAGATGGATGACACATGGGAGGTTGGCGTGTCCGTATTGTATGGATGAGACAAAATCGTTTTGGTTGCCAAACGGGAGGAAACATAGCTGGTTTTTGCCCCTTGAGCATCCTTATAGACGAAATGTAAGAGCTTTCCTTAAAAGACAATATAGTCCGTGATGATCCTCTGCCATGGTTAAACGGGGAAGAAATCTTTCATGAAAGGATAAACAACATCAACGAAATGCGTAAGACAGTGATTTCCGGAGGCAATGGACATAACAACCCTGCTTGAACAATCGAATCGTATGGTGTGCACCACAATTGGGTGAAGAAAAGTATCTTCGGGTAGTTACCGTATTGAGAATAACTTCTTCTTTGGCACATTTCTGGCAAGACGAAGGATAGCGTTAAATCAAGGTTGGTCTTTCCTTCGTTCTGCAGAAGACCTGACTTAGAAGTTACTCAAGATGGAAAAGTGCTTATTCCTATCTTTTGATTGTCGAAAGAAAGCAAAGGCAAATTCCTAAGATGGTCGAAGGAAGACATCAAATTTCCAGACGGTTATGTGTGTAGTTGTTTGTATAATTTCGAGACTTGTCTGTATAAAGACTGTATTCTGCTGTAGACTTGTCTGTATAAATTACGACTTTAGCTTTGTTTTTCAATAGTTATTTGATTCAGTTGCTCTAGTCTTGTGTTTGCTAATAGATGTATAATGACTCATTGGTTGTTTGCTCTAGACTTGTGTTTGCTATTAGATGTATAATGACTCATATAGGTTGTGTTTGTTATTAGTTGTATAATGACTTAATTCGATTGTTTTCTCTAGTATTGTGTTTGCTATTAGATGTATAATGAGTCATCAGTTGTTTGCTCTAGACTTGTGTTTGCTATTAGATGTATAATTACTCATCGGATGTTGCTCTAGACTTGTGTTTGCTATTGGATGTATAATGACTCATATAGGTTGTTTGTTATTAAATGTATAATGACTCAATTCGATTGTTTGCTCTAGTCTTGTGTTTGTTGTTAAGTATGGTTTGTGTCTGTTTTTTTTTTTCGTATGATGTTGTTGTCTGACTTGTCTGAAACTTGTGAGACTTGTCTGAATTGTGTATGTTTCTTTTTCTTCGGTATGATGTTGTTGTCTGATTTGTCTTAAACTTGTGAGACTTGTCTGATTGTGTTTGTTTCTTCTTTGGTTTGATGCTGTTGTCTAGTTTATCATTTGCATAGGTTTGGCATTGATGACTGCATCCGCAAGGACATTGTTGCCTCGTATCAGTCAAACTTCTGGGGTCCATGGTGGAATTATGGAATGGTTCCACATGACAAGAAGGATGAATGGTGGACAACCTTTGTGGTAATTTTTTGAAATATTTTTTTATTATATAATTAGATTTGTGTTAAGTTTTGCTTCATTATTTTAACTAATTCACATGTTTTCTTTTTTGAAGCAAAAATACAACTGGGAAAAACAACATGATAATTTGGTGTATTTGCGGTGGGAGAAGGTTCTGAGACTCTTCATTAGTGATCTAGTGAGCAAGAGGAAGCGCTCTGGCAAAAAACCTAACTTTATAGGACTGGCGGATTGGAACATCATGCTTGAGACTTGGGAGGAGGAGCCTCACCAAAAGAGAAGCAAGACAAACTCGGAGAACTCTGCATCTAATCCAGATGGATTAGGGAAGCACTGCCATACTTCTGGACGTGTGGCACATAATATGGTAAGTAATTCAATACTCTAATTAATTATATAATGTATGTTGTTTTTCTTTTTCCCTTACTAACACACTGCTTTCTTTTGTAGGCTCTCGAGATGGGCGAAGAACCACCTGCAACTGCGGTGGTTCTTAAAACTCACTCGAACAAAAAGGGCCAAATCATAGATAAGCGAGCAGATGCTCTTATGAAGGCTGCTGAGGAGTTGGCTATGTCCAGATCGCAGCAGTCTTCTGTCTCTGATGGAACCCCCCCCCCCTACTCCCTCTAGCCTAGAGTTCACGGCTGCATACATCGAGGTAAGAACCCATATTGGTTTTCTGATGCTTCTGAATTTTGTATTAGGAATGGTTAACTGTTATTGTTTTGGAAATGGTTATATTTGTATTTATTAGAAATGGCTTTTAAGTGTTATGATTTGTCAAGTGTTGATGTTAGTTGCTTATGTTCAGTTTACTGTTTAGTGTTATTTAGTTTCATTAAAGCTACTCTTTCTGTTTTCATGTTGCAGACTGCAAAAAACAGTAAAGGGCGAGTGTACGGTCTCGGTTCTATCCAGTACCTCAATGCCTCACCAAATGAGTCTGCAGCTTCTTCACTTCTCAAGCATTTGGAAACTAATGCAAGGATCTGCAATATGGAACAGAATATATCAGGGCTGAATGATAATATGGGTGGGATAAACAAAGGGCTGGGGATTCTTTTAACCTTGGCTGGAATAGATCTGGTGACTTATCAGCCTATTGCACGACCTGCTCCACGTGAGAGTGCTAGTTCTGCACCAAGCTACTTAGCCCCTTCACAGGAGCAGCCAAACAACCCCAACAGCTTCTCTCCGATCAACCTTGCAAATGCAAGTCCTTATTCTCTGTTAATCATCAATGAACAAGCTCAAGTTCAAGCTCAGGACTAAGTATATATTTGTTTTAAGTGATTGTACACATTATATTATGCGTATTGTATTTTGAACCTATTCTACTGCAAGTGCACAGTTATGCTATTGTAGTATTTAGGGTACCAAATCCATAAGGACTCACGGTCACAGGATATATTATAAGTAATCGAATTAAGCTAAAGTAAGCAGAATGTGAGCAGTAAACAAATGAAGTGAGGTGAATGTAAGCAATTAACGAATGTGTCAGGTTTCGGGAAGTTCTCAGGAAATCAAGAAATCAAATAACAAACAATCATGATTTGATCTATTAGCGTTCTTGAACTAGAATCACAGAAGTAAAACTAACCAGCTCTCGCTGCGATAATTATCTATGTCTAACAACCTAGTGATTCAAATCTCTTTGTAATCCTAGAGTCTAAACACGCATTAATTCCAAGTTCGTTCGTTCATAATCCCTCTAGACCAAATGTCTTTGTGAATAGATTAATTGCTCACATAACCTTTTCTAGTTAATTAACCAACTCTCGTTGTGTGAATCAACCTAATATCAATAATCTAAATGGCCAGTTCAGATTAAGCATTAAGAACAGTTTAGATGAAGAACTAGACGATGAATCCAAATTAAACAGTCATTCTAACATTCCTTCAAATCCCTAATGAGAATTCCCTAACCTAACAAGAGATCTGCTCAGACATATCAATCATAACAGAAAACATAGTCAAAATAGAAATCATATATAAATCAAATAGAGTAAGAACAGGGGTTCGAAATCTCCTCTCTCTCGAGAACAAGACCGGCCCCAAATCTCCTAATCTCATAGAATAATCTCCGAATCAAAAGCTTAGCCTTAAAAATTGCTGGAAAACCCAATTAAAAGCTAAAACACGATTTGGGTCACTTTGTAATTATGAGAAACTTCTAGGCCAAGTTGCAATTTCCAAATCTTCATTAAAACTCGCGAGATAACTCTGTCACGACCTTGTGTCGACTGATGCACAATATGTGTCGATCGACACAAGTGTCTGATATCGGCAATGACTTCTTCTTCTCGGGCAAATTCTCCAAAATACTCCAGAATGCGCCATAATGTCCAAACATGCTCCCAACGTGCTAAAACCTGTAAGATACCTGAAAGGACTCGAAAGACTCTTTAAAAGACTGATTATGCACATATATCATGGCTCAAAACACCCAAAAACCATGATATATCAACTCCCCCACACTTAGCCCTTGCTTGCCCTCAAGCAAGTAAAAGAACTAAAGCATAAGAAAGAGGTTTGAAAACTCACAAAACTCATTTCGTCCTAGGAACTTTCGCTTTCAGATTCGCTTATTAAGGCACTAAAATTTTTCCTGCAGATGTCAAGACCACAATATACTTCCCCCACACTTAGCAATTGTCCCAAGTAAACTCCACAATCAGATTAGGACATTCAAATTCACCACACTAGCCCCTGTATACAATTAGGTGGGGTCTCACAGAGGGAATATCGAATCAAAGGACACATGGACTCAACTCATTCAATGTCTGACCACCAAACTATCGGTTTATGGTTCCTTTCTTTTCCCTTTCTCCCTTAGCACTGATTTTTCCCCACTGGGTATCATTTTATTTTTTCTATCACTGCTCTTCCCTTTTTATTGGGGTTTAACTTTGGAACTTTACATGGATACACAGGAGGTAATAGGGGTCTCTACCACTCCCGTGACCACTTCGAAGCTACTAGCTTACCCTCGGTTTTTATCTTTTTTTTTTTACTTTCTAATATACCATGGATTTTAGGGATTATAACCATGGTATATATCTTATTATTCGAGTCTTTTACTATGTTTTGGAGTCTTTTAGTTATGTTTACAGGTTTAGGTACGTTTGGAGCTTATCTGGAGATTCTGGGAGCTTTTGGAGTGATTTGGCAGCTTACATGGATTTCATAGAGTTTACCGGGTTCGTCTGCACACTGTGTCGGTCGACACAACTTCTGCATCGGTCGATACCACTACAGGACGAAATTCCTGCGCATCAAAAATACAGCTTTTGACTATTACAGAAAGACCCAAAACGTGTTTTAACTATTAAATTAGGTTTGGCAGCCACTGTTTAGGCTAAGCATTATTTTACTTTGAGAGAGATTCAGAGAGAGTTAGGGGCTGATCCTGATCTCGAAAGAGAGAGGATTTTGAACCCCAGTTCTTTATTTGATTTTATAATATTTGGTTTTCTATTCATGATGTTTTCTGTTTGGATGATTATGTCTGAGTAGATTACCTGTTAAGTTTAGGGATTCTCATTAGTGATTTCATGGAATTATAGGTTAATCGATCTGTAGGGATTCATATATGTTAGTTCTTCATCTAGGGTTGTTCTTAATGCTTAATCTGAAGTAGATATCCAGATTTATGATGTTAGGTTGATTTCCACAACGACAGTTGGTTAATTAGCTAGAAAGAACCTAGATGAGCAATTTGATCTACTCGCAAAGAAATTTGGTTTAGAGGAATTGTGAACGAACGAACTTGAGATTAATGCTTGTTTAGAACTCTAGAATTCGCAACGAAAGTTGGCTTGCTAGGTTGTTAGACATAGATAGGATTCGCAACGAAAGTTGGTTTCTTATACTTCTGTGATTCCAGTTCTAGAACAATACTTAATTAGATCCCGATTGATTGATTGCTTGTGTTCCTGATTTCCTGAGAAATCCCTAGACTTAACACATTTGCCTCCTTGCTTACAAACTCGCTACTAATTTACTTTTCTGCTGTTTGATTTACTGCTTTCTCATATTGCTTTCACCTAGTTTTTACTTGACAGTTTATGATCTATGTGTTGGGAATGTCCTGAAATCTACCGTACTATCTCTAGAAAGTATGATAAGTGTCGAGATCAGACATAAGTCATAAATACTGGGTGATCATGATGACTTGCTAGAGTCCGCTCATGATCTATAAGTTTAGGACTTATTACCAGTATTGTATGATCCCTAAGGGTCACACACCATAGCTAACGGGAAAGTTAAATGGAATAAATACGGTAAGATGCAGTGGCATTTACTGTATTGGATCAGAGAATTGGGCCAGACAAAATGCAGGCTTTTGCCTGATTTGTGTCTTGGGCCCAAATGATTAATAAACCATTAGTCTAATGACTTGGGCCCATTAATGAGAGTTTAAGGATTTGGAAAACCCTAAGGGATTAACAATCCCTGCGATTTTCTCCTTGTGGCCGCGAGCCTCTCTCTCTCTAAACTCTCTCTTTTCTGATCATCCATCTCTTTGGTCTAGCAGCCATCCCTTGCTTGTAAGAGTGTGGATACTTGAGGAGGAGCCGATTCTCATCAGCTCTAATCTGATCTTGTCATTACCACCAATCACTCCGCTGCAAAAGGTAAAGATCAGGTTTGTTTTATGATTCGTTTTGCAAGAACCTAGAT
Organism: Orychophragmus violaceus; assembly: GCA_030180135.1. Taxonomy (NCBI): domain Eukaryota; kingdom Viridiplantae; phylum Streptophyta; class Magnoliopsida; order Brassicales; family Brassicaceae; genus Orychophragmus; species Orychophragmus violaceus. Next base: position 84,839,126 of record CM058231.1, read on the forward strand.
CTGTTTAAGGATTTGTGTTAGGTTGTAATTGGGAATTGAACCTTGGAAAACACCCATAATCCTTCAGTGGTATCAGAGCCTAGGTCATTAGGTATCTTGTAATTTGGATCATGATGATTATTAATGGTGAATGTCCATTGTTGAATAAAAAAAAAAAAAAAAAATCGAATTAGATCGCTTGTTGCTTAAATAAATTTACGAGCGATGACATTGTTTCGTTTGTTTCATGTGATGATTAATTGTATTAATCGTGTGATGATTAAATCGTGTGATGAATAGGACAAATCGTTGCATGATGCGTTTGTAGATTAATGGCATGAATCTATTATTGAATAAAGTCAGATTGGTTTTTGTCTTCTTGTGCATAAGAATGATGCGTTTGTTGATAATCGCTTGTTGTCTTTCATTAATGGCATGAATCAAGTGATTGTTTAATTAAGGTTTTGTCTTGTAGTGAATCACTTTGATTTTTGCAATTCGTTGACTTTGCTGCCATTATTGAATCATGATTATTGAATAATCAAATGAAAAGGACAAAATCATTTGTTGGTTTGTGAATATCACAATCGGTTTGTTTGTCCGTTTTGATTTTGTTGATTCTTGTTAATGGCTTAATTGAATCGATTTGTATATCATAACAAACGATTTTGTTGTTGTTGAATAATTAATTATTTAATTATTTAATTATTGTATGGTTTAAGCCGTTAACCCAAATCGCGGTTTACTGGAAATTATTTAATACAATTGGTATTATTTAATTTCTGGTTAAACCGGATTGAAATTCATAAAATTGAATTTTAACCTAAACCGAAGGCTGGTCTAAGTTTGATTTGGTTGGACCAAATAATTTAGAGCTGGTCTGGTTTAGTAAATAACCGATGGTTTTGATAGTTAATTTGGTCTTGGACCAGAATTAATAAACCGAATCGGTTATGTCAAATTATTGGGCCAGCTGGAATTCTATGGTCTTGGGCCAAAGAATTGGGCCTATAATTTGTGACCCAACCCAAAATATTTAATGAAATATTTAAATTAGAAATTTCTATTTTTAGTAAGTTACTAAATTTAGAAAGTTTCTAAAATAAGAAAGTTTCCCAAAATAGTAATCTTCTATTTTTTGGAAATAAAACTTAAAAATCCTCAAAAACAATATCAAGCTTGGATGTCTTTCCAATCTTGTCAGCTACTTAACGCTTATTTGATTACAGATATGGCTTACAGTGTGAGGTGTCTGTTTTCGCGTAAGTAAAGTAGTATATAGTCACTAATTTCATTGGGAGTCCCAGATTTTAGTGATTATTTGGCTGTAAGAGATTGGTTTCCTTGACTGGGCCATCGGGAGTCCCGGGCCTTGAGACATCTGGTGAATTTGGGCCTCGGGTCCAATTCACAACCGAGAGTTATTGGTTATAACTAGCTGTGTGTATGCTTACCAAGTAAAGCTAATTCTGGGTGACGGCCAGTGGCCCACTTTGGATTTAGCTAAACATGGGTCTCGGAATCATTGTATTCTTATGAGGTTGAACAAAGAAATTTTGAATACAATGCGAGTTTTCTTATAAGTTGTTAAGATTGCTCTTTTATGAACTTAATAACTAAAACTCTATTTATCTCTAAATTTCAGCCATAACAAGCACAAACAATCAAAACACTTTCTCGATCCGGTATGTCCTTGAGATGGACAAACTGAACGGATCAAATTTCTTGACTTGGTCGCGGAACCTGAGGCTAGTTCTCAGGCATGAGAGAAAGGACTATGTCCTTGAGAAAGCTCTCCCCGAGAGGATCGGATCCAAAGCCAGTCATGCAGTATATAATGCTTGGAATAAGCATTATAATGATGCGGTAGATGTGCGTGGTCTGATATTGGCTACCATGGACTCAGATTTGCGGAAGCAATATGAGAACATGGAGTCGCCAATAGAGATGATCAGCAGCCTGAAATTGAAATTTCAGGAGCAGGTAAGAGTGGAGAGATACCAGTTGGTTAAATCTCTCACTAGCTGCAAGCTACCAAATGATCATCCAGTAAGTCCTCATGTCAGTAAAATGATGGGTTACGTTGATAACCTGAGGAAACTGGATTATCCAGTTAGCCAGGAATTGGCAACTGAGATCATTCTGAAGTCACTGCCGTCAAGCTATGATAAGTTCGTGAGGAACTATATCAAGAAAGGCTTAACGAAGACGTTGACTGAACTGCATGATATGCTCAAGACAGTTGAGCCAAACGTGAAGAGTACCCTGTACAATCTCATGAAGGAGAAGGGTAGGTTTACTAAACCTAATGCTGACAAGGGTGAAGACAAAGTTGTCCAGATTTTGAATCATGGCAAGCGTGTGTCTTCTGAGCCCGAGTCAGATACCTCTTACGTTGGTAAGTGCTGCTACTGTAAAGAGACTGGGCATTGGAAGAGAGATTGCATTAAATTCATGGAAGATTATGAGGAGTTGAAGTTGATGTATGAAACTACTTCCTCAGGTATTCATGTTATTACTTCAAGTTATACCTTATAGGTATTGGATACTGGTTGTGGCACTGATATTTGTTATAATATGCAGAGCCTGAGCAACAGTAGAACGTTGAAGGAAGGGCAAGTGGAACTGCGTGTCTAAAAGGAGCTTGGGATGCTGCCTCAGCCGTAGGGTTTTCACTTGTAGATGCCTTTGAGGCTTGGTTTTATTAATTAATTGCTACAATGTACCTGCTTTAAGCAGAGTTGTCTTTCATTTTCTTGTAAGAATTTGAATGTTTTTCATTTTGATAAAAGACTAGTTTGTTCTTTTGATCTTGATGAAATATTAATTGTAGCACCCCATTCAAGGAATGGGTTTTATGTCTTAAACCAAAAGTGCCTAAATGTAACATAAATACCGCAATTGGTTTAAATCTGATGAGTTAAACCTGATTTTTCTTGGCATAAATGTTTTGGTCACATAGAGTAAGTCAGATTCAGAAACCCCATAGTTATGGACTTTTGGGCTCATTTGAATGGATATCTTATGAGACTTGAATTCTGCTTACTAGACCAAAAGACAAAGGGCCCATCTTAGCCGAGCTAGAGAAAGGCCCAAAGGCTTATCGGAGATTGAACATACTCATGTATGTGGTCCGATGAGCAGTAATGCCAGAGAAAATTTCCTGTACTTCATTGTCTCTACTGATTACTTCAGTGAGTGTGACTGTGTTCATTTGATGAGACACAAGTCGGAATTCTTTGACATGGTCGAAAGAGTTCCAGAATGAAGTATAGAATCTGAATGACAGAAGTATTAAGACTCTGGATTAGACCACGAGTGAGAATACTTAAGTCATTTATTGTGTGATCATCTGAATGAGTGTGAAGTCGTTTCACAGCTCACTTCTCCTGAAAACCTAGAGGTGTTTCTGAGAGAATGAATCAGATCTTATTAGAAATGATTAAAGATGAGTCACACGAATCTTCCATGATATTCTCTAAGAATAACGCTCTAGAAATATCTAAGTTTACGCTGAAATAGTTCCACCAATATCAGTTGAAAGACACCACGTAAATGTGGATTGGAATCGATCCAAATTCGTCTTTACTGAGTATTTGTAATTGTGCTACTTCGCTGGTTGTCCTAGGGAAACCAAGGCTTGTTACTTTTACGTCCATTCTGTTTTCTAAGAGGGGAAGTAACTTTCCAAGAAGAACAGTGGGAGTAAAAGTATAACTCGAAGAAATTCGAGAAATACAGGAGGCTGCTCAACCTGTTGAGGGAGAGCAACGGATGGATTTACAGATTTTTGTAGAATCTGCACCTGTAAAGCCTGAAGTTCGCAGATCTGAATGAATCAGTTACTAATCCGAGAGTGATTTCTCATCATTAGTTGAATCTGATGATCATTGAAAGTTCGCATGATCTGATGATCATTGAAAGCGACGAATCTGCGAAATTCAAAGAAGCGAAAGTGAGCCCGGACTCCGAAAATTACACTATGTGTAAGTTAGCTTCATTGATCCATTCATGGATGGAAGCAAACATATCGGAGTTGGAATCTTCGTTCTGTTGAAGTAGTCAAGGTTTTGACTTGAACAGGAACGAAGCGGAACTGTGCGTTTACTAATAGATATGTGGGAGCAATATTGCATTTCTCATAGTGTATGTCGATGACATACTGATTCTCGAAAATAACGTTCCAATGCTGCAGTCGGTAAAGGACTGGCTTGGGAGTTGGTTTTATGATTGACATGGGTAAAGCCACGTAGTCCTTGGATTTTGGATCTAAAGATAAAGATCTAAAAGAGCTGGTAGGACAAAGTCAGGATTCTTAAATTGACAAAGTCCTACACGTAATCAGCAATCCAAGAAGGGCTTTATGCCAATGTCACATTGCAATTCATTAAGCAAGATACAGTGTCCTGCGATATCTGCTGAGCTTTAATGCATGGATAGGATTCCATATGCGAAGGCAATTGGATCTATCATGTATGCCATGACACATACTTGTTTTGATGTTGCTTTAATGCTAAGCAAGACAAGTAAAGACCAGTCAAATCCAGCAAAGAATCACTGGATTGCCGTAAAGAATATTCTGAAGTATTTGAGGAATACTTAGGATAAGTTCTTGATTTACGGAGAAAGTGAGGTGCTACAAGTCGATAGAGTCTGAAAGGCAAGTTTCCAATAGACAAAGATAATTCCTGGTCACAGTCCGGCTATATCTTGTGTCTAACTGGCGGTGCAAGGCACTGTTGCTGACTCCATGACTTAAGCTGAACATTTCGCAGCTTGAGAAGCGGCGAAAGAGGTTGTTTGGAAAGAAGAGTTCATCACTGAACTTGATGTGATTCCCAGCATAGATGAGACTAGCTGCACATCATAGGTCCAAACACCTTGAGGATAGGTATAACCTATTCCGTGAGATAAATGACAGAGGTGTTAAGTAGATAAGCAAGTTTCATCGAATGAGAACGTTGCTAATCTATTAACGAAGCCACTCCTTATGCCTAAGCACGAGTCGCGGACTGTAGCTGTAGGATGAGTGAAATTAAGTTGTAGTCTTAATTTCAGTGGGAGTTTGTAAAGGGCTTTACTTAGTTGTTTTGAAAGGTTCATGCAAACATAATATTTTATGTTTATGAAATCTGATGATTTCTGGATTATTTTAACTGTGATATAAATAATCGTTCCAAAATGATTCATGTCATTATATATGGGCCATCGAAGTACATGAGTAGACTTGATCCTGAAACCCCATATTTAACGAAGTGACATAAATCATAGTGTCCATAGTCGAAGGTTGTTGAAATTGGAACACCAACAACCTGTTGAGACTAGATTGTGTTGAGACTTATGACCAAGTTTCGAGGGGTCATAGATGCGCGGCATCAAAGTCGACACATAGGTATATGTAGGGGAGCATATGACCGGACATGGCCCGCAAGATGAGAACTCTGCAAGATATTAATATCTGTGTCATAAGAAGTTCTCATATACGACTATAGAGTATAGTCCTTAGACTTGAGTTCGCATGCATGTGGCTGCACATGGAGTAATGCGCTTTGATCACTGTCTAACGCTGTTTCGTAACTGGGAGCTATACGGACCTTGGTTGGGTGTATTATGAATTGTGTAGTTCATAGTGATGGAACAAGATGGGATTTGTCCCTGCCGTTTAACGGAGGTAATATCTCTAGGCCAATCGGAGATTTGATAGCTGGTAAGAGAATGGCCATTCCCAAACGGACTTGCCCAAGTCGTTTGAATTGTCAGTATCAAATCTGGTCCGATAAACATGGTCTGGCTATATAAGGATGACACGCATCTTGCCTTATGCCAGATTGAGATATTAAGACAAAAGGACTAGGGAATGTAGGATTCTAGTACAATCGGGAGATTGTTGGGAATGTCCTGTGTAGGATTCCAGTACAAGTGGGAGATTGTTGGGAATGTCCTGAAATCTACCGTACTATCTCTAGAAAGTATGATAAGTGTCGAGATCAGACATAAGTCATAAATACTGGGTGATCATGATGACTTGCTAGAGTCCGCTCATGATCTATAAGTTTAGGACTTATTACCAGTATTGTATGATCCCTAAGGGTCACACACCATAGCTAACGGGAAAGTTAAATGGAATAAATACGGTAAGATGCAGTGGCATTTACTGTATTGGATCAGAGAATTGGGCCAGACAAAATGCAGGCTTTTGCCTGATTTGTGTCTTGGGCCCAAATGATTAATAAACCATTAGTCTAATGACTTGGGCCCATTAATGAGAGTTTAAGGATTTGGAAAACCCTAAGGGATTAACAATCCCTGCGATTTTCTCCTTGTGGCCGCGAGCCTCTCTCTCTCTAAACTCTCTCTTTTCTGATCATCCATCTCTTTGGTCTAGCAGCCATCCCTTGCTTGTAAGAGTGTGGATACTTGAGGAGGAGCCGATTCTCATCAGCTCTAATCTGATCTTGTCATTACCACCAATCACTCCGCTGCAAAAGGTAAAGATCAGGTTTGTTTTATGATTCGTTTTGCAAGAACCTAGATCTGTTTAAGGATTTGTGTTAGGTTGTAATTGGGAATTGAACCTTGGAAAACACCCATAATCCTTCACTATGGTTGACCAGAGTCTCTGTGGATTCGATACCCTAAGTACTACATTGATATTACTGTGCACTTGCAGTTAGTATAGGGATTAAAACTCAACCTATCAAGTTTTTGGCGCCGTTGCCGGGGACTCTTTTGAGTCCTCGATAGATTTGAATTTAGGGTTTAGGGTAGGTTTTTTGTTTTTTGTTTTTTGTTACTAATTTTTTCCAGTTCTTGCGTTTCAGGTACGCCTGTAATCGCCTTGCATCGATCGACACGGTCCTGTGTGTCGATCGTTACATCTTCGCCCTTGCATCGATCGACACGTATCTGCATCGATCGACACTGAGCGTAAGATGATGGGAATGATGGAACGGATGTTGGAAGATCAGCAGAATAACTCATTTTGCAGAGGCTATGGTTCTTATTCATTCACCAGAGGTTATGAATCTCCTTCATATTAGCATGTTCCTCCTCAGAATACGCGATCTGATAAGCCGATGAGTATGATGGAGCACTTAGTGGAAAGACAGGAAGAGGATTTGAACTACATCAATGGCTCTGGATTCCAAGGAAACAGGTTTGGTAATCAGCAAAGTAACAAGTTCTTTAATGGTGGACAGAAGAGTGCTTTCGCAAGCAACCAGAACTCTTCTGGGTATGGACAAACTGCTGGATATCAGAAGCCTTTTCGACAAAGTGATTCTTATCAGAGAACCTATGGATCATCTTCTTATCAGACACCTCCTGCTGCTAATGCTTATAAGAGCAAGATGGAATCCATGATGGAGTGGCTGCTAGAGGATCAGACTAAAACTGCTGTAGACTTCGACAGGAAGCTGGATGCTATGCATGAAAATTTGAATGGGAAGTTTGAATCCTTAAGCACACATGTGAAGAAGCTAGATATCCAAGTTCAACAAGCAGCTGGAGCAATACAAAGGCATAATGAAGCTGGGAAAGCTGAACAGAGGTTGTACATCAATGTTGTGACCATAAGAGATGGGATTGACTTGCTCGGAGAAGAAGAGGACATAATCTCGGATTTCCTGGATGAATTCTGTCTGTCTGAGACAAGCATCGATCGACACAACTCGTGCATCGATCGACACAGTCCCGATGCGTCTGATGAATATGTGCAAAATCGCCTTGTGTCGATCGACACACCCACTGCATCGATCGACACAGAACACAGATGTGACCAGAAGCCTGCAACAATCCTGGAACGAGTGTATAAGCCCATTGTGTCGTATCTTAAGGTTCCTAAACACTCTAAACAAGAGCTAGAAGTGGCCAGCTGCATGAAAGTGATGGATAAGAAGGTGAATGAAACACCACCAGTTGAAGCTTTGCGAGTTCATGCAAAGAAGATGATCTCCACTGATGGTCATCTGAAAGAAGAAGTTCAGATTGGTGGAACTACAGTATCTGATAGTGGAGAGAAGAAGATGGCGGTTCCTCTTGAACCTGCTCTAACATCTTCAGTACCTGCAACTGCTCATAAGCAGAAAACTCCAGACATTAGATATGCACCAAAGGTAAGGTATAAATGATATATCATGGTTTTTACTAGTTTTAGACCATATAAGTGTGTTTTAGTGTCTTTTGTGTTCTTTTAGAGTCTTTTACAGGTATAATCAGGTTTGGAGCATATTTGGTGATTATGGCACTTTTTGGAGATTTTTGGAGTGATTGGCCGAGAGATAGAGTTCACTGTCCGAAACAGAGAAATGCGTCGATTGTTGCACTCATGCACCGATCGTTGCACCAGGGGAGATGGGCCGAAACTCGGCGGTTTATGAAGAGTCAAGATATTGCACTCTGATCCAGAAGTTCCTGATATTTACAAAGAAGCCCCTGGCCGAGATTATGCCTATATATTTAGAGTTTTGGTGTTTTATTTAGATACACATTCATAATTAAGAGCAGAGGATTTTTAGAGCTTTTGGGGCTGATCTGAACCTTTACTTCATCTGTATTTGGAGAAGATTTCGAACCCCTTTTATTCTTGATCTTTTATGCAATCTATTCTTCATATGATTATATTTTCATTATCTATGTCTGAGTAGATTCCTTGTTAGGTTTAGGGTTTCTCACATAGGATTTCATGACTTGCTAGACTTGTTTAATTCAGTTAAGGATTCATAACTATATCTGTTCTTCAATCTAATTATGCTTAAAGCTAGTTCTAACCTGATCAATTAGAATCTAGATCTTAGGTTGCTAAATACGACACGGAAGTGTGGTTTAGGAATCTGAACTCTTTAGGTTGAGCAATTAAACTTCTCGCAAACGGAAGTTTGGTTTAGGGTAATTGTGAACATATCAAACTTGGAATTAATGCTAGTTTAATCTGTTAGTTCTCGCAAACGAAAGTTTGGTTTGCTGCACTTAGACTTAGAGAATTATCGCAAAGGAATTTGGTTAATTCTATATCTGTGTTTTGAGTTCTAGAAATGTGCTTAATTAGATCCTTGCTGAATGAACTGTCTGCTTGTCTGATTTCCTGAGAACGCCCTAGACTTAGCGCTCTTAATAACTTGCTTTCACAACCAATAATCTCTGCTTTCTGTTTACTTTCTCGCATTGCTTTTAATTCAATCACATTGCTTTCTTCCCAGTTAAATTTCCTGTTCTTGAGCTATTGAATACCGGAGTCCCTGTGGATTCGATACCTATATACTACAACTACTGAACTGTGCACTTGCAGTTAGATATAGGGTTAAAACCTTACACCTATCAAGTTTTTGGCGCCGTTGCCGGGGACTCTTTGAGTCTTCGATAGCTTAGAACCTAGGGTTTTACTAGGATTTTTTCGTTTTCTTTTCGTTTTTATTTTTTATTTTTTTTTATAGTTACTGATTCTTTCTGTTTTTCTCTCTGTCGCAGGGTACCAATATCGCACTGCGTCGATCGTTGCACCCTTGCACCGATCGTCACTAGGCGATTCTGAGATTGAACCGATCGTTGCACTGATAGCATCGATCGTTGCTGGACGATTACAGACAGTTTATGCAGACGCAGAAAACTAGAAGTAATCCGAACTCGAGCTTAGTTAACCTCGAACTTGAAGAACTTGGACGTCTAGAGAGAACCAACAGAAGAGAAAGAAGAGAAAGGATGGTGCGAGAACGTTTGATTTTAGAACGCGATGCTCAAGGTACTCTGAGGGACCGAGATAATAACCCATACAATGCTGCTTATGAAAGGGTTGATGCTGAAGGGAATGTCATCCCTGATCCTCCTGAGCAACAGCAACAGGAGCAGAACCAGGGTCAAGGACAGGCCCAAGGTAGACAGATAGTTGTACATGAGAGGACTTTAGCTGACTACAACAGACCGGATGAGTTTCATGCAAACCGGTCAGCTTTAGTGCTTCCTGCTTTTGAAAGAAATGATTTTGAGATCAAAACCATCTACTACTCGCTGATGAGACAGAATGCATTTCATGGTTACCCAACGGAGCAACCTATGGATCACATTGATTCATTTGAGGACATAGTCACTGGCATGAAGTATGATGGAGTCTGCCCGGACTATCTGTTCCTTAAACTCTTTTCGCACAGTCTTGCTGGAGACGCTAGTGCATGGCTAAAGCAGCTGGCACCTGCTCAGTATACTACTTGGGCAGCTCTGAAAAGTGAGTTCCTGCGTCACTTCTATGATGATGCGCGCTAAGACCAGTCCAGACAGGACATACTCACCTTTTCCCAAGGAGCCGTGGAGCCTTTAAAGACTGCCTGGATGAGATTTAAGCAGTATCAGCGTGACTGCCCACACCATGGATTCACAGAGGTTCAGTTGATTGGTATCTTCTTCAGAGGCATAGATTTTCCATATCAGTCTGCACTGGATAATTCCAGTAATGCTAACTTCAACACCAGGACTCCTACGCAGGCTAAGCAGTTGATTGAGAACCTAATAGGCAGCAACAACTGCAAGACTATGGATGAGAGGAGGACGAAATCTGGTGGAAGTGTAGAGAATTCTGATATAGCTGATATTAGATCTAGGCTGGACACAGTTTGCAATCTCCTAGCAGGTAAGAAAGCTGTCCACTTTGCCCAAGATGTAGAGGTGATTCAGACTGAGGAGGACACTCAGCAGGAAGATGTGAATTACATAGGAGGTTCTGGATTCCAAGGTAATAGATTTGGTAATCAACAGGGGAACATATTCTTCAATGGAGGACAGAAAAGTGCTTTCAACAGCAACTCATCTAATTCTGGACAGACTAGTGGTTTTCAGAAGACCTTTGGACAAGGTACTCAGAGAACCTATGGATCCTCATCTTATCAGACTCCTCCTGCACCTACAGCTCATGAGAGTATAATGGAAGCTATGATGGAACAACTAATGGAGAGTCAGACCAAGATTTATGTGGACTGCAACAAGAAGTTAGATGCTGTCTATGAAGACCTCAATGGGAAGTTTGAGTCCCTGAACACTCACATGAAGCAGTTGGATACTCAGGTGAACCAGATTCCAGCTCAATAAAGGGAAAAGGGCTAGCAGACACTCATATTAAGGCCTGGTCTGTGTACGTTAATGATGGATCTCACCTAGGTGAAAAATTTGAGTTAAGTACAGCTGAATTGGTGAAGGAAGAAGAAGTCCCGGATTTTGGTGAAAAACTCTCGGGTGGAAATTGCAGCATTGCAACGATCAACACACACTTAGTGTCGATCGATGCACGTCGGGGACAGACAGATTCGCTGAGTGATGAGGGTATTGATGCAGACTTAGAGCTTGATGGCTTATTCTCTGGAGTCTCTGAGATCTCTCAACAGGAGATTTATGCGCAGATTGTTAGACAACACTCCCCAGTGTCTGAAGTGATTAAGCAGGAAATTGAAGAGCTTAAGAAGCTAGAGGGGATTGGTGAAAAATTGGAAGAAATTCCATCTTCTGATGATCAACCTTATCATCCATGTGTGCAGAGGTATTTGAATAAGATGCTGCTTCTAGATGAAGAGCTGAGAGACTGGGTGGTTAAAGTTCCTCAGCATATTAGTGATGTTCTGTTAACCAAGGTCCCAAAGAAGCAACCTGATCCTGGAGTCTTTGTGCTTGATTGTTCTATCTTTGAGGATAGCTTTAGGCGCTCTCTGTGTGATTTAGGGGCTGCTGGAAGTTTGATGCCATACTCTGTGGCAGAGAAGCTGGGTATGCTAGATTTTACTCCTACTAGGACCTCTCTTATCCTAGCTGATCAATCCATACGAGTTCCTGAAGGACTCCTGATGGACATCCCAGTGAGAGTTGGAAACTACTTAGTTCCAACGAACTTCCTAGTGCTGAGATATGAATTTGATCCGGATGAAGCATTGCTGCTTGGAAGACCATTTTTGGCTACAGCAGGAGAGGTAATTGATGTTAAGAACAGCCTTATAGACCTCCATCTGGGAGATGAGCCGCTGCGTTATGAAATGGATGAGCTGCGTAGACCATTGATAGAGGGGCAAACATTCATCATAAGGAATGCAGATTGTGAGCAGCCTGATGACACTGTGATTATAGATCCTGGAGCACATTTTACTCCATCTTTTCTTGGACATGAGCATTCTGCAAAAGCCTACTCTCCACCTTGGATGAGGAGACTTGGACAGAGGCAGAAAAGGTCTCTGTCAGGATCTCCTGGTGCCTGAAAAATCTTGTCCGTCCGGTCAAGCTATTGACCTTAAACAAGCGCTGGGTGGGAGGCAACCCACCATTAGGTACTGGTGTTTTCCTACTTAATTTTTGGTGTTTTTGTTAGTATTTTACGTTGGTTTTTGTTTCTGGTGAGTTTATGGTTGCAGGTCTCGGATAAATTCGCAGTGCGTCGATCGACGCACTTCTGTGTCAATCGTCACAACACGATCGGAATCGCATTGCAGCGATCGTTGCGGTCCTGAGCAACGATCGACCATACACGAAAATCGCCAAGTAACGGTCGATGCACTTAGTGCAACGATCGATGCCTGAGCGACAGAGGTAAAACCGACAGAGCTCAACAGAACTTTAACAATTTTTATTTTTCTTTTTACCGAGCCTTCGCTTGACACTACTGGGGACAGTGTGTCTTAAGTGTGGGGGAGGTGCTACTGACGTTTATCTTTCTGTTTTCTTAAGAGTCAGTCCATTTTTTCAAAAATTTTTGTTTTATTGAGTCAAAATTGTTTAAGTAAGAAACTATGATTTTCTGAAAAGATTTACAAGACTTGCAGGAACTTAAGTAACCATTGGGATGAAGTTGCAGGATCTATCTCTGACTATTAGAAAACCCAGATACGGATCAATCTACTGGGAACACCCACATCACTTCAGGTATCAGAGGATCCTTTTACTGACTTCACCCTAATACTGACTTAGATTTCTCACCTAAGGGCTTGGTATACTCTGTGTCGGATTCCCTTGTTAGTTCTGACACAGCCTGTCAACCTATCCTATTTAGTTCCCTTCTCCCCTTCCATAAAAAAAAGAGTATAAACTGATGATGAGTTAGTAACTCCGAAGTGGTCATGAGAATAGTAGCAAACACTATTATCTCTTATGCATCCATGGAATGTGTCCAAAGTACACCCCATAACGGGAAGAACACTGATAAAAAAAATAAAATGATACCCAATGTGGGAAAAATCAGTTGTTAAGGAAGGGAAATAGAAGAAAGGGACTAGAGAAAGATAGTATGGTGGTCTAGAGCTGATAAGGTAAGAATCCATGTGCCCTTTTATCGATACTCCTTAGGTGAGACCGCACTTAAATACTTGCAGAAGTCAGTAGGGAGAATTTGAATGCTTGAATGTGATTGTGGAGTTTACTTAGGACAGTTGCTAAGTGTGGGGGAAGTACATGTTGGTCTTGATATCCTGTGATTGATTGTTTCAGTGGTTTACTAAGGGGAATCTGAGTATTGTAGCTTCTAGGATGAAATGAGTTTCTGAAGAGTTTTCAAACCTCTTCACCAAGCTTTAGTTCTCTGTTTTGCTTGAGGGCAAGCAAAGGCTAAGTGTGGGGGAGTTGATATATCATGGTTTTTACTAGTTTTAGACCATGATATAAGTGTGTTTTAGTGTCTTTTTGTGTTCTTTTAGAGTCTTTTACAGGTATAATCAGGTTTAGAGCATATTTGGTGATTATGGCACTTTTTGGAGATTTTTGGAGTGATTGGCCGAGAGATAGAGTTCACTGTCCGAAACAGAGAAATGCGTCGATCGTTGCACTCATGCACCGATCGTTGCACCAGCGAGATGGGCCGAAACTCGGCGGTTTATGAAGAGTCAAGATATTGCACTCTGATCCAGAAGTTCCTGATATTTACAAAGAAGCCCCTAGCCGAGATTATGCCTATATATTTAGAGTTTTGGTGTTTTATTTAGATACACATTCATAATTAAGAGCAGAGGATTTTTAGAGCTTTTGGGGCTGATCTGAACCTTTACTTCATCTGTATTTGGAGAAGATTTCGAACCCCTTTTATTCTTTATCTTTTATGCAATCTATTCTTCATATGATTATGTTTTCATTATCTATGTCTGTGTAGATTCCTTGTTAGGTTTAGGGTTTCTCACATAGGATTTCATGACTTGCTAGACTTGTTTAATTCAGTTAAGGATTCATAACTATATCTGTTCTTCAATCTAATTGTGCTTAAAGCTAGTTCTAACCTGATCAATTAGAATCTAGATCTTAGGTTGCTAAATACGACACAGAAGTGTGGTTTAGGAATCTGAACTCTTTAGGTTGAGCAATTAAACTTCTCGCAAACGGAAGTTTGGTTTAGGGTAATTGTGAACATATCAAACTTGGAATTAATGCTAGTTTAATCTGTTAGTTCTCGCAAACGAAAGTTTGGTTTGCTGCACTTAGACTTAGAGAATTATCGCAAAGGAATTTGGTTAATTCTATATCTGTGTTTTGAGTTCTAGAACTGTGCTTAATTAGATCATTGCTGAATGAACTGTCTGCTTGTCTGATTTCCTGAGAACGCCCTAGACTTAGCGCTCTTAATAACTTGCTTTCACAACCAATAATCTCTGCTTTCTGTTTACTTTCTCGCATAGCTTTTAATTAAATCACATTGCTTTCTTCCCAGTTAAATTTCCTGTTCTTGAGCTATTGAATACCGGAGTCCCTTGGATTCCATACATATATATTAAAACTACTGAACTGTGCACTTGCAGTTAGATATAGGGTTAAAACCTGACACCTATCAATAAACCACCTAAGCTTAGACCTCCTGACTACATTGTTTTGAATGCAGGAAAATGCAGTGTCCCACCCAAGCTTCGCTCCCGCCCTGATTCTGTTTACTCTTTCCTTGGGAAGCCTCATGATCCGACAGCATACACACCTCCTTGGATGAAGAGATATTCACAGAGACATTCAAAGTCTATGTTGAAAACGCCATGAGTCCTATCTCTTTCCCATAGTCAAGCTAATGACTAAAAACAAGCGCTGAGTGGGAGGCAACCCACTGTTAGGTTCGTTTTTGTTTTCATTTTTTTCTTTGATTTTGGTGTTTTGATTTTTCTGTTTAAGTGTGTTCAGAGCCGAGAGAAACATGCAGAATCGCACTGCATCGATCGACACACAGAGTGCATCGGTCGACACAGTTGCAATTCACATTTAGCCAAATTGATTGCGGTTCAGACATCGGTTATCTACATAACCGCGAGCAATAATCGCCTTGCATCGATCGACACCCTTGTGGCATCGATCGACGCAGGGCGACAACAAGTAAGTATTCTGCAACTTTTTGGTTTGTTCAAGTTTGATTATTTTTCTCACCAATTCTAAGCTTGACACTACTGGGGACAGTGTGTTTTAAGTGTGGGGGAGGTAGCTACTGACGCACCCTTTTGTTTTCTTAAAGTCAGTCCTAATTTTTTTATTGAGTCAAATTGAGTAGGAAACAAAGACTTTTTGAGGAGATTACTACACTTGCAGGAACTTAAGTGACCATTGGATGACTTGCAGATGATCTATGACTATTAGAAAACCCAACTCTGACCAGCCTACTGAGGACACCCATATCACTTCAGGTATTCAGAGAATCCATTACTTGACTTCGAACTTAACTTGACTTAATTTTCTTACCTATGTGCTTGGTATACTTTGGATCGGATTCCTCTGTTCGTTCAGGTATTCAGAGAATCCAAATCTCTTTGTGAATAGATTAATTGCTCACATAACCTTTTCTAGTTAATTAACCAACTCTCGTTGTGTGAATCAACCTAATATCAATAATCTAAATGGCCAGTTCAGATTAAGCATTAAGAACAGTTTAGATGAAGAACTAGACGATGAATCCAAATTAAACAGTCATTCTAACATTCCTTCAAATCCCTAATGAGAATTCCCTAACCTAACAAGAGATCTGCTCAGACATAGCAATCATAACAGAAAACATAGTCAAAATAGATATCATATATAAATCAATTAGAGTAAGAACAAGGGTTCGAAATCTCCTCTCTCTCGAGAACAAGACCAGCCCCAAATCTCCTAATCTAATAGAATAATCTCCGAATCAAAAACTTAGCTTTAACAATGGCTGAAAACCTAATTGAAAGCTAAAACACGATTTGGGTCACTTTGTAATTATGTGAAACTTCGGAGCCAAGTTGCAATTTTTTAAATCTTCATTAAAACTCGCGAGATAACTCTGTCACGACCTTGTGCCGACCGATGCACAATATGTGTCGATCGACACACGTGTCTGATATCAGCAGTGACATTTTCTTCTCGGGCAAATGCTCCAAAATGCTCCAGAATGCGCCATAATGTCCAAATATGATCCATACGTGCTAAAATCTGTAAGATACCTGAAAGGACTCGGAAGACTCTATAAAAGACTCGATTATGTAAATATATCATGGCTCAAAATACCTAAAAACCATGATATATCAGTAAACTTATAACATCATTTGATGTTTTTTAGTTATGTTTATATAGGAACTTTGAATACAATGAATTGATGTGTTTAGACTGATGTGTATAGTTTTGATTAATCATATAACTATAATGTATAATGTTAATTAGTCTATTTGTGGCAACTTTTACAAATTTTTGTGGCTTCTTTAATTTAGATTTCCACGGATAGCTATAAATTTATCGTGGCTAAATGGCTACGATAAATTGTTCGTAGCTAATTTGTGGCTAAATTAGCCACGATATAGTCGTGGTAATTCTTAGCTATATAGCTACAACGATATCGTGGTAATTCGTAGCTATGAACCTACGACTATATTGTGGTAATTCGTAGCTATTTAGCTACGACTATATCGTGGTAATTCGTAGCTATATAGCTACGACTATATCGTGGCTAGGCGTGGCAAATATCCACGAACAAGGTCGTGTCTATTCGTGGCTAATATCCACGAACTAGGTCGTGTCTATTCGTGGCTATAGCCACGAGCTTGTTTGTAGCTATTCGTGGCCAATCCGTGGAAACTTTGCCACGACTAGCCTCAATTATACATTAGCAACGAGCCCGTAGCCACGAAACATGTTCATGGCTATTCGCGGCTAAGGGCTAAATAGCCACGAATAGTCGGCCATAGCCACGAAACATTTCGCGGCTATATACAGATTTTCTTGTAGTGAGTAGTGCTCTAAGAAATAAGGCACCACCTCATTGATATATGATTCAACAATCGATCCCGTCACATATCTTTTGTTTTTTGCTTTCTCTTTAAACTTTTTGGAAAACATTTCAATATGGTACATCCACATATATTGCACAGGGCTTCCTAATTCAGCTTCATCAGGTAAAAAATATAATGGTGGACAGCATTTTTGTAAAGTTCTCGAACATAAGTTACAGAAAAATCCCCCAACCCCTACAATATATATTTTGAAAATAAAAATTGTAAATATTAAATACTATAATCATATTTACTTATCAAATCTTTATAGAACTATAAGTAATTAATTAGCAACTAATAACGAAAGTTCGACGTCCCGCTCTAGGAGTTTGACATAGATAAATGGAAGATGTCGCTTCATAAAAATGTGGCAGTCATGACTCTTTATCCCTGGACACTTCCCTTTTGCCATATATGCATAACTGATAGGTAAAGAAATATCCATATTCTACTGCAAGTGCACAGATATGTGAATGTAGTACTTAGGGTATCGTATCCACAAGGACTCACGGTCACACAATAGATTATATGTTGTCAAGCTAAGCTAAATCAATTCAAAGAAAGCAGTAAACAAAAGCAAGTGAACACGAAGGTGTTTTCAATAAGAGAAAGGCGTCAGACTTGGGAAGTTCTCGGGAATTATGCAATGCTAGACACTTAACTATCCGGATTCAGATTAAACACAAGTTCAAGAACTAGAAACACAATGCCAGATAATCCAACTCTCGCTGAGATTAGTTATATATCTAGCAACCTAGTGATCCAAATCTCTTTGTGATCCTAGAGTTCTAAACAAGCATTAAGAACAGGTTCTATCGGTTCACAATTCTTCTAAACCAAATCTCTTTATATTTAGTCAAATTGCTCACACTTAGTTTATTCAGATTATACCTCACACTCTCGTGCTATTGTCAATTATCTCAGATCTAAACCCTAGGTGACCAGTCCAAAATTCAGTATTAAGCACAACTTAGGCAATGAACAAACAAATGGTGAATCTTAATAAATCAGTTATCAAACATGCATAAAACCCTTATAAGAATTCCTAAATCTAACTAGGTTAATACTCAGACATATTATCAGTTCAACAACACATCATTGAATAGAAAACTAAAGACTGAATAGATAAAAGTAAAGGGGTTCAAAATCCTTCTCTCAAAAGTTACAAGTAGCAAGAACAGCCCCAACATCAAATCTCTCAATCTCACAGAAGCAAGAACCAAGTAAGAAAAATATGAAAAGATAGCATAATAATTCTGCTCTCAAAAACCTAATTAAAAACCACTAAACACGTTTTTGGGCTAAATTACAATTAGGGAAACTTCTGGGTAATTCTGCAATTTTCCAAAACATGTCTTCAACTCGCGTATAACTTCTCTATCGCTCGCAGTGTCGATCGATACCAAGGTTAGTGTCGGTCGACATCCAGTCGTGGCCGAGACACCAACTTCAGCTCGTTGGACAAGTCACCAAAAACGTTCTATAATCCCATCTTTTGCTCCAAACGCAAGCCTACCTGTAAAAGACTCAATAGACTCGAAAAACTAGGTTAAAGACTCAATATATACAACTATATCATGGTTAAAAACCTATAAAAACCATGATATATCAACTCCCCCATACTTAGCTCTTGCTTTCCCTCAAGCAAGTAAAGAACCAAAGCACAAGAAAGAGGTTTGAAAACTCATAAACTAATTTCGACCTAGGAACTTTCGCATTCATATTCATCTAGTAAACCATTGAAAACTTTCCTGCAGAGCTCAAAACCACAATGTCCTTCCCCCATACTTAGCAACTGTCCCAAATAAACTCAACAATCAGATTAGGATATTCAAGTTCACCACACTAGCCTCTGTACACAATTAGGTGCGGTCTCACAGAGGGACTATCGAATAAAAGGACACATGGACTCAACCAATTCAGTGTCTGACCACAAAACTGTCGGTTTCTGGTTCCTTTCATTTCCCTTTCTCCCTTAGCACTGATTTTTCCCCACTGGGTATCATTTTATTTTTTTCTATCAGTTCTCTTCCCTTTTTATTGGTGTTTAACTTTGGATCTTCCCATGGATACACAGGAGGTAATCGGGGTCTCTACCACTCCTGTGACCACTTCGAAGCTACTAGCTTATCCTCGGTTTTTATCTCTCTTTTGTTCTCAAGGGAGGGGAAAATCAGAAACCATACTTTAAACAAGATCACAGGCAGAATCCGACCCAAAGATTACCAAGCTCCTACGTGAGAAATTAAAGTCAATATTAGAATTGAGACTAGTGGTGGATCCTTTGAATACCAGGTTAGATATGGGTGTCCGTGGTAAGTTGATCTTTGTGATGTTTTCTAATAGTCATAGAGCTCCTGCAAGTCTGTCCAATGGTCACTTAGTTCCTGTTCCAGCGAACAATTTCCTCGAAAAATCATAGTTTTATACTGATTTTGACTCAATAAAACAATCTGAAAACAACTGAGAACAATGGACTGACTCTTAAGACAAGAAAACACAATGTCAGTTGCCACCTCCCCCATACTTAAACTGCATTATCCCCAGTGCAATTGTAGTATGAGATTGATAACATGATTTTACAATCTTTTGAGGTATCAATTCCTCAAGCTTATAGTGTAGCTTTGAGGGATCGAACCTTTTTGGGATGGATGCAACCTATAAGAATGCACAAAACCAATCTATACAAGTCACAATTCAAATTTCAATTCTTAACAAACTAAAGAACCAAGCTCAAATAACTAAACAATTAAATAAGAAGATATAGAACTATAAATCAATATTAGAAAACAAGGCTATGGGCTAAGGTCAATGATTATAACCAATAAGAGCTAACAGGGACACAAATTCAATAACCAAGATGCTAATCTCAAGCAAGGAATATGAAAATCCCCTTAAAGACTCTATCAAACATTTTATCGAACACATGGTGTGCAATAAAAACCAAAGCATCTAGATTAACTTGATCATGGACAACCTAGTATTAAGAACATCTAAAAGGGTGAGATCAATCATAAATAAGCCCTAAGCATCCTTGATTCACTCTAATCAGCCCTAAACTACCCAACACATAAACCTTGATGAAGACTACTCACTAATCATGCTATGATTAACAAAACCCAGGAAGATAGTGTTAATCATGAAGATTAGAGAAAAATAGAAAGATTTAGAGAAGAAATCACAAAAGGAAATACTTAGATTAAGCAAGAGCGGTAAAAGGGGAAAAGAATGCTCGAATATTGTGGAGGTACCCACGAGTTTAAAAACACTAAGAATGAGCAGGATAATTACAAGTCAAATTAGGGTTCTCACTTTAAATAGAGCTAGCTTCAATTCACAACTTGCTTCAATTTTTTTAAAAAGGCTAAAGGTTAGCGTTCCAAGCAGGGTTCGTTCTAAGTTTCATGCTTAACTCGGGTTACAGTCCTAGTGCAATCATATTGCTTGAAAGCTAGCATTTGAAACAAGTTTCACCCAATTAAACTTTATAAGGAAATTCAATCATTGCTCCCTATGCAAAAACAACCTATATGATGCAACTAGACTCGATCCTACGATGCTATTGCAACTAAATGCTTTCTTTTTGAAAAGATTTTTTTTGAAATTTTTTGATTTTTTTAGATTTTCTATGCCATAAATGAAATGCATGAGACTTAAAATGAAAAACGAAAAATAAGATCAAAGCAAACATGATTAGAAACAGGTATCTCCCCCAAACTTAAATCACACGGTCCCTTGTGTGATCTATGAAAGGAAGAAAGACCGAAAACAAACAAAATGCAAACAAAGAAATGAAACGAAATATGTACAAGGGTGGAGTGTTACTTGGCTTTAGTTGTGGTGGGATGGAGATGAAGAATCTCCCATTGAGTAGGATGGGTTGGACGAAGAGCAAGATGGAGTCTTCAGTTGCTTCACTTCATGACTTGAGTGTCTATGCGGCTCATAATAGGACTGACTAGCCATGCCTGGGAGCAGCCCCAACTCGTGTCCAGCCATCGAGTATCTCACCTGCTCCATTTCCGTTTCCTGCACTATCCAGTCAGCTTCCCCAATCACCTCTTCAGTGGCTGCCCGTACCTCATCGTCCAGCTCTGTCGGGACTGCTCTCGCTGCCTCAGCTTGTGTGGAGGTGCTTCCTCTCTCCTTCTTACCAGTGATGACCATAAGCACCTTGGTGACCTTGGCTAGTTTCTTGATATTCATCCCGTGCCACTTGCTTTTCTTCTGAAGGTCCCGGTTTTGATCCCTCAGTGCGTGGACAGCTTTGTTTGAGATCGTGTCATTATAAGGATTGATGTAGTTGCGGTGAAGCCCGTATATTTTCTCCCCAGCCGGAGCTTCATTCGATTCATAGCCAGCATCACCTTCATTATCGGTCACACTAGGGATCACCTCACCTTGCCGCAGATTCCTTTTAGGAGAAATTGGGTTGATACTTGGGTCAGAAGCAGGATCGTAGATGTGCTTATCCCCCGGGTGGAACCTGATGTTGTCAACATCACTGAATGATATGATCGCGATATTCGGCAGCAAGATCTTCCGCTCATTGTCGTCATGCCCCATCACATAAGCGAACTTGCTCGGTGTTGTCCCACTTAGGAATCCATCCTTAACCAACTGAGCAGGGACCAACCAATCAATCGGCGTAGGCTCGCCTAATGTCTCGCGTACTAGAGATCCCTCTAGCTTGATGCCGACAGCTTGGAGGAGTGGAGTAACTATGCCTCCCATTCTGAACTTAGAATTTGAGGCTTGATGTGTAAATGCATATTCCTTGTGGTCCATGAACTGGCGTACCAAGAGCGCTACCATCGTTGGCCTATAGTGAACCGGTTTCATCACTTCACCGTTGTAGAAGGTCCGCAATAGAGGCTGCAAACCAAGGTACAAGAGCTGCATCTCCGCTGAGGTCACATGTCCTGTCTCCTTCCGAGGGAAGATAGTGTAGGCTAATGCTTTGTGAACATACCGGATGGTGGGATGACGGATTCGGGCTGACTTCATTACTCTCGACTGATATTCGTCTGACGCGATAGTGTTCCACTTCTTCCGGAGCTCATTCCTGCCAATAGCAAAGAGATCACCGAGCCCTACTCCTGCTTCCACAAAACCATAAATCCTGCTTATATCCTAAAAACCTACATGATATCCTTGTTGTCCGATCTTGAACTCGATGTATCCCACACCTTCGTTAGAGGTTTCTGCTTCCTTTCTGTGTAGTGGACTACCTTCAAATGGGCAAGGAACTTGCAAGTGGAGGCTTGGTAGCCATTACTAGCCAAGGTAAAGAACATCCACAATCCCATGTTCTCAAATTTTGCCTTTACATCCTCCAATATCCCCAAGTCGCTCAAAGAAGTAAAGTGTGGATACTTCTTCGGAGAAAACTCTATAGCTTTGAGCTTGGAATGGTATTCGGCACCCGAAGAAACTTTCTTCTTTGGATTGGGAGCTTTCTTCTTTTGGACCGGTTCCTCTTGTTCTTCAACAACCATTTCCGGTTCCTCTTATTCTTCAACAAAAACACCTTTCCCCTTTCTCTTTGGGTCGGAAGAGCTTGATCCTTGATCAGGAGCCTTAGACTTTGTTCCCGGCTTGTTAGATGTTTTAGTCATTGTCCTACAAAAGATAACTCAAAGAAAGAATGAGGACATAGCACAATCCACCAACATAGGCAACAAGAGCTTAAAACTTCACACTCAGAACATCCCAATGATCAACAAAAACTATTCACCAATGTAATTCAATGATCAAGAGATTAGAAGGCCTAGCACTTGCATAAATTTTCGTTTTCAACCGAGCAAGCTAACTAAAATATCTCAACAATTCTCAATTCAAGTCCAAGCATTGCATAATTCACCAAGAATTCAAACACATTCACTAGTTAACTCACAATCTCATCATAAAAGGCTTTTATCATGCATTTTGAAATATCTTGTGAAACAAAAATTAATGAAATCAAGTAGTATCACAAACTTAAGCTTTTAACAACATAATGCATCAATAGAAACCATCACTTTGACTTTGCCCCAAAATTTTCGAAATTCAAAAATCCTCACGAACCCTAATTCCTAAAACTTCAATTCAAGTGATTCTAGGGCGAATTTGAGTTGGGTTTTCATCTAGGAGCAACCTAGCAAAGGTTTCTAAGCCTACACAACAAGCAACAACCAACAATTTCGAGTTCTAAACATTTCCAAAATTTTCAATTCTCCAACAAATTTAAGAGAAGAGATGTTACCTTGTGTGATAGATAAGAAAGAGTAGGAGAGAGTGAATGTGACTGAGAGAGCTTTCAAAAACACGATTTTAGAGCCTTAAATCAGTGAAATACGTTGAGAAATGAGTGAGATAAAGAGTTTTGAAGCCTTGAAAGTTTCTTGTAGAAATCACAAAAGAGAGATGAAGAGCGTGAGAGAGGAAAAGACAAGAAGAAAATCGGGTCCGACGCCGGTTAAAAGCGGTTTGGTTGGTCAAAATAATGTTTAAACCGGTTTGAAATCGATTTTGGGTTAAACAACTTTGCCTCCCACCGTTTTCGATTATCTTTTGCGAACCACCGTGAATTAAAACACCTCCGTCGACAAACCGATGTCATCAACAATATTTTACTATTCACGAATACATAATTCAAGAGAATAGTAACCCCGCAAAAAACTTGACCGAGATTACCGCAACCCCGGGCTCTGATACCAGTTATTAGGAAATAAACTCAAATTTACTCAAAACCAGAAATATAGGACCGAAGAAAATGCACACGAATTTGTTAACGGAGTTCGGCTAATCGTGCCTGCGTCTCCGGACCTGCTACAGATCTTTATATTAATCACCGAAAATTACAACACTCTCACCTCACACCCAAAACCCAAATACACTCAAGAAAATTATACTAAATTTTCATATAAAAAAAAAAAAATTTCTTTCTTTCTTTCTTTTCTCTTTCTCTCTTCTTATTCTTGTTTTTGGAATGAATTATGAGGCTCTCCTTGCCTTGGTATTTATAGAGAAGGATTGGAGGATTGGTGAGCCAAAAATGTTGACAACAAATTAATAGTCTTCATTTTTTATTTGTGTACCTCTCACCACCTCATCACCATCCAACACTGTTGGTACTGGATTTCCCTCTAGGAAATCCGGCCCATTAACATGAGCACTGGCCTGATGTGCAGCTCTTCTGGCAACACTTTGGCACTCGAGTATATGATTCTCAGACCACCAGACAGACCGTTGTGAGGAATCCGGTTCTGCGGTATCTTGTCGGAGTGTTCGCCAACACAATCTTATTTAAGATGGAGCCTGGGATGATGAGGATAGCTGAGATCTTCTTGCTCTATATTGGGATTGGCAAGAGCGTTATGTCAGTGAGTCTGAGGATGCTCATTTGGAGTTAGACGTCAACATGGGATCTCTATTTGCTCACCATTTGGAGACGTTGAAAACGACGAAGCCATTCACTGGGAAGGCATTGAAGATCTGCACTAAGAAGCCAACAATGGACTTTACTCATCTGAAGAGTATGCGCTGGATCAAGGGAGATGTTAATGGCAAGCAGTTCTTGTGGCACTTCTATGACATCTCTGGCATTTAGCGTCTCTTTCCCCTCCCAGAGACCAAGCTTACAGGCATCACCGATCATCCTCTTTCACTCTCCTTCCAGTCCAATGTGGAGAGCAAGCAAGAGCTAAGTGTGGGGGAGTTGATATATCATGGTTTTTTTAGGTTTTCAACCATAATATAGTTGTATATATTGAGTCTTTAACCTGGTTTTTCGAGTCTATTGAGTCTTCTACAAGTAGGCTTGCGTTTGGAGCGAAGAGTGGGATTATAGAACGTTTCTGGCGATTTGTGCAAAGAGCTGAAGTTGGTGTC
This sequence comes from Orychophragmus violaceus, assembly GCA_030180135.1. Classification (NCBI taxonomy): domain Eukaryota; kingdom Viridiplantae; phylum Streptophyta; class Magnoliopsida; order Brassicales; family Brassicaceae; genus Orychophragmus; species Orychophragmus violaceus. Next base: position 84,864,181 of record CM058231.1, read on the forward strand.
TCGGCCACGATTGAGTGTCGACCGACACTGACCTTGGTGTCGGTCGACACCGAGGGCGACAGAGCAATATCCGCGAGTTGAAGACAAGTTTTAAAGATTTGCATAATTGCGCAGAAGTTTCTCCAAATTATAATATGACCCCAAAATGTGTTTAGAGAGTTTATTTAGGTTTTCAGACTTATTCTATCATATCTTGTTCTGGTGTATTCATTCTGACTTCTGGAGATTGAGAGATTTGCTTTTGGGGATGTTCTTGTTACTTGTAACATTTGAGAGAAGGATTTCGAACCCCTTTACTTTATCTATTCAATCTCATAGTTTTCTAGTCAATGATGTCTTGTCTGATTGATAATATGTCTGAGTAGTAACTTAGTTAGATTTAGGAATTCTCATAAGGGTTTTATGCATGATTAGATAACTGATTAACTTGGATTCTAAATATGTTCGTTCATCACCTAAGTTGCACTTAACACTGAATTCTAGACTGATCACATAGGGTTTAGATCTGAGAAAATTAACTTAGCACAAGAGTGTGAGTTATAATCTGAAAGAACTTAGCGTGAGCAATTTGACTAGTTACAAAGATATTTGGTTTAGGAAGATTGTGAACTTATGAACTTGTGTGAAATGCATGTTTAGAACTCTAGGATTACAAGTAGATTTGAATCACTGAGTTACTAGACATAGAATAATCTCAGCGAGAGTTGGATTGTTTATCATTGTGTTTCTAGTTCTTGAACCTATGCTTAATCTGAATACGGTTAGTTAAGTGTCTGATTGTGTATGATGATTACCGAGAACTTTCTAAGTCGGACGCCTTTCTCCCATTGAAAACACTTTCTAGTTTATTGCTTTCGTTTACTGCTTTAATCTGTTTGGTTTAGCTTAACATGAAGAACATACAATCTATCGTGTGACCGTGAGTCCTTGTGGATTCGATACCCTGAAATACTACAATAGCATAACTGTGAATGCAGTAGAATAGGGATAATTCTTGACCTATCACTTTAAGATCGAGGCCACACAGCTTCATTGCATGACAACAATGAACAAGCTGAAGATAAGGTCTGATGTCTTGCGAGTGATACGGACGATAGGCATGGGTACGATCTATACCGTACTATGACCTACACGAGGAGCTGGTCCGGCAGTGTATGGCAATAGTCTGTGTCTACTACACTAATTATCTGGTGAGGAAAGCCTCTAAAGGGACATTGACCTTCATGGCTAAGGGTAAGAGGTACATGCTCAGCCTTCAGGAGCTCTGCGATATTTATGAGTTTGATAGGACGAGAGTGAGAGTCAGCTTGCATGAGCACTGGCCTGATGTGCAGCTCTTCTGGCAACACTTTGGCACTGGAGTATATGATTCTCAGACCACCAGACAGACCGTTGTGAGGCATCCGGTTCTGCGGTATCTTGTCAGAGTGTTCGCCAACACAATCTTATTTAAGATGGAGCCTGGGATGATGAGGATAGCTGAGCTCTTCTTGCTCTATATTGGGATTGGCAAGAGCGTTATGTCAGTGAGTCTGAGGATGCTCATTTGGAGTTAGACGTCAACATGGGATCTTTTTTTGCTCACCATTTGGAGATGTTGAAAACGACGAAGCCATTCACTGGGAAGGCATTGAAGATCTGCACTAAGAAGCCAACAATGGACTTTACTCATCTGAAGAGTATGCGCTGTATCAAGGGAGATGTTAATGGCAAGCAGTTCTTGTGGCACTTCTATGACATCTCTGGCATTTAGCGTCTCTTTCCCCTCCCAGAGACAAAGCTTACAGGCATCACCGATCATCCTCTTTCACTCTCCTTCCAGTCCAATGTGGAGAGCAAGCAAGAGCTAAGTGTGGGGGAGTTGATATATCATGGTTTTTTTAGGTTTTCAATCATAATATAGTTGTATATACTGAGTCTTTAACCTGATTTTTCGAGTCTATTGAGTCTTCTACAGGTAGGCTTGCGTTTGGAGCGAAGAGCGGGATTATAGGACGTTTCTATCAATTTGTGCAAAGAGCTGAAGTTGGTGTCTCGACCACGATTGAGTGTCGACCGACACTGACCTTGTTGTCGGTCGACACCGAGGGCGACAGAGCAATATCTGCGATTTGAAGACAAGTTTTAAAGATTTGCATAATTGCGCAGAAGTTTCTCCAAATTCTAATCTGACCCCAAAATGTGTTTAGAGAGTTTAATTAGGTTTTCAAACTAAGATTTTATGCTATCTTGTTCTAGAGTTTTGTTCTTTGCTTCTGGAGATTTAGAGATTGATTTTGGGGCTGTTCTTGCTACTTGTAACCTTGGAGAGAAGGATTTCGAACCCCTTTACTTTATCTATTCAATCTTATGGTTTTCTATTTTATGATGTCTTGTCTGATTGATAATATGTCTGAGTAGTAACCCCTGTTCGAAAACGCGCCGCCGAGGCCCGTTTATTCTTCGGAGAGTCGCTCGGCGGAGGCCAACCGCCGCGAGTTGGTAAAAATCGCTGCAAAAATCGGACTGAAAAAAAAAGATCACGATTTCACTCGATTCAAGTCATAAATCGAGTTTTAGCTTATGAATCTTTCATATTTCGATAAAAATCATAATAAAACGAGTTGAAACTAGTTAGATTTGAAAAAAAGAAAGTAAGAGGCGCAAAATTAGGTTAGATCTGTTACAGATACGAGAGGTTGAAGATAGGGACAATAACGTAATTTTACAATTTCATTAAATAAAAACGAAAAACTAGCAAAAAAGCCGCAACTGGCCCAGTCGGGCGTCGAACTCAGCACTGGTAATAGGAATTAGAGCACGTAAACCATTGGGCTACGATATACACTGATTGTTCATACGGCAATTTAATTTATATACATATATGGCTATATATAAATATTTAAATTCCACCCCGCGTAAATCCCGCTTAATCCCCGATTTTTTCATTCGGCGCTAGGCCGAACCCCACCGCCCGACTAACGCCTAGCGAGTTTTCGACCAAAGGTAGTAACCTAGTTAAATTTTGGAATTCTCATAAGGTTTTATGCATGATTATATAACTGAGTAACTTGGACTCTAAACATGTTCGTTCATCACCTAAGTTGTACTAAATACTGAATTCTTGATTGATCACCTAGGATTTAGATTTGAGATAATTAACTTAGCACGAGAGTGTGAGTTATAATCTAAAAGAACTTAGTGTGAGCAATTTGACTAGATACAAAGAGATTTGGTTTATGAAATTTGTGGACTTATGAACTTGTGTGAAATGCTTGTTTAGAACACTAGGATTACAAAGAGATTTGAATCACTAGGTTGCTAGACATAGAAATAATCTCAGCGAGAGTTGGATTGTTTATCATTGTGTTTCTAGTTCTTGAACCTGTGCTTAATCTGAATCCGGTTAGTTAAGTGTCAGATAGTGTATAATTCCCGAGAACTTCCTAAGTCTGAAGCCTTTCTTCCATTGAATTGAAGGAATTTCTAGCAGTTCCTAATCCGATTAGGCAACCCTAATTATAAATTCCAAGCCTAGGATCTAGGATTCATGCTTAGAGTTGAATCACAGAGATCTCGAGATTACCAGGAGATTAGCAGCATAACATGAATAAGTATTCGAGATCTATAGCGCCTCAAGTGCTGCGCCTCTACTGGTATCCACACGCACACAAACTGGAATCCGCCAGGATCCTAGTGCCGGGAGATCGGATCTCTTCGGGATTCCTGTGTTTCTGAGAGGTGGCTGCGATTAGGCTGAAACTTCTCTCCAGGTCGTGCTATATCATATATATATAGACCTGGGAAAACCTAATTAATCACCGGACCGAACCGAGATTAACTGAGTCATTAAATCGATCGACACACCCTCAAAACACGAGATAATAATGTGTATCAAATACACATTAATTTGATCATTACATTAATGATCATTCCCATTATTCCCACATGAAGTATATCTAGTCTGCTTAGGTGTGTGACCCTGTAGGATCATATAATACTAGTAATGAGTTCACAACTCACATATCACAAGTGGTTTCTAGCAAAACATTGTGATCACCTAGTATCATATGAATGTCTAATCTCGACAACACAACTATCTCTAGAGTTGTTACAAGTATGATTGCAGGACATTCCCAACAATCTCCCACTTGTACTGGAATCATCTATTCACATAATCCCTTCATCTCTATATCTCGATTTGGCATAAGGCAAGATCTGTGTCATCCTTATTAAGCCAAGGTCATGTTCATCGAACTGCGATTTATACTGACAAGACAAACGACTGACAATCACCTCGTTTGAGTGTGGCGAGACATTTCTCAGTATCAAATCTTCGACGGGCCCTGAGACATTTATCTCATGTTATATAGGAGGGACAAATCCCATCTTGTTCCATCCCTATTTCTTCACACACTTCATGATACGCCCAATCAATGCCTTTATAATCACCAGTTACCGCTGACGTTTGACAAAGTTAAAGCGGACCAATTCACATATAAGAAAACATGATGAACTCAGGTCTAAGGACTATAATCTATAGTCGTAATGAAAGCTCTTATGACACTTATATAACTATCCTGTAGAGTTCTCATTAGTGGGTCATGTCCGATCCTGTGTTCTCTAACACATATCTATGTGATTGACTTTAATACTCTTATTAATGACTCCATATAACTTAGTCATCAGTCACCTCACATACTAGTCTCACGCGGTTGTTAGTGTCCCACTTTAACAACCTTGACCAGGGACCAATCATAATTTATGTCATTTGTTATCTATAGGGTTTCATGATCAAGTCACATACTTGATGACCTATAAAATGTCATAAATTGCATTGGGACTATTATTTAATAACATGATTAAATAATATTGATGTCAGAGTTTATCATAATCAAATTATGTTTACAAGAACATCATATCACAACTAAAAATATCAACAACAACTCCAACAAAAATTAAGATCACATCTTAAGACATCTAATGCCTATAGCAGTTGTATGAAACTCATGCGGTCTCGCTCAGCATGCGTCGAAGGACACTGCGTCTTGCTAAGAGAAATGCCAAGAGTCATTTTCATGAAGCCCTTCTTGGAATCATGCATACTGGACCTGTGCAAGACCATATCAATATAAGTTTCTTGACACAATCCAATTAGCTTGTCCAATCTATCTCTATAGATTCTTATTCCAAGAACGTATACGGCTTTTCCCATGCTTTTCATCGGAAAACAACTTTCGAGTCAAGTCTTAACAGACTGAAACAATGAAACTTGATTTCTGAGAAGCAGTATGTTATTAACATACAATGCTAGAAATGCAACTGTGCTCCCACTAGTCATCTTGTAAATACACGGTTCCTCTTCATTTCTGATGAAGTCAAAACTTTTGACTGCTTCATCAAAACGAAGATTCCAACTCCGAGATGCTTGCTTCAATCAATAAATGGATCGATGAAGCTTGCATACCTTCCTAGCGGCATTAGGATCAATGAAAAACTTCGAGTTGTGTCATGTACACATCCTCTTCCAGAATTCCATTAAGGAAAACTGTTTTCACATCCATCTGCCAGATCTCATAATCATAATGAGCGACGGTTGCTAGGAGAATCCGAATGGACTCAAGCATAATGACTGGGGAATAGGTTTCTTCACAGTCAATACCATGAATTTACTTGAAACCTTTTGCCACCAACCTAGCTTTGTATGTCTGAATATTACCATCCATGTCAACTTTTCTTCTTGAAAATCCATTTACGCACAATAGCTTCTACACCATGGGGTAAATCAACCCAAGTCATACTTGGTTCTGTGACATGGATCCCATTTCGGATTCAGCGGCTTTCAGCCATTTTCGGAGTCAGGGCCCATTATTGCTTCTTTAAAATTTACAGGCTCGTCACTTTCAATGATCAACAGATCATGGCAATTGGTGATGAGAAATTCACATCTCTCGGGTTCGTGACGGATCCTTTCGGATCTGCGTGCTTCAGATTTGTGTAAAAGTCATGCACATATCTCATACACATAGACTTTTACCACGACCTAATTAACCGAGGTTTAAACCGTAGTTAATTAAGTCATAAACCAAAATCAATATTTTGGTTCGCGATCTGTGTCGATCGATACACCTTTGTGTCGATCGACACTTCCTCAGAAACTCTCCATTTGAATGTATATCGAATATACATTCACCAGATCCTTTGCAAACTTTAGGCACCACAGGTGCAGGTTCTACAACTCTTTGTAGATCCAACTGCTGCTCTTCCTCATCAGGTTGAGCAGTCTCCTGTGATTCTCAAATTTCTTCGAGTTGTACTTTACTCCCACTGTTCTTTCTGGAAAGAAAATCTTTCTCAAGAAAAACACAGTTCCGAGCAACAAACGCTTTGTTCTCGGACCAGTTGTAAAAGTAATATGCCTTGGTCTCCTTAGGATAACCAACGAAGTAGCACTTATCGAATTTGGTTGTGAGCTTATCAGAGATTATACGTTTTACATAAGCCTCACAACCCCAAACCTTCATGAAAGACAAATTAGGAACATTTCCAGTCCACATCTCATGTGGTGTCTTTGTAACTGTTTTGATGGAACCCTATTTAGTGTAAACGCAGACGTTTCTAGAGCGTATCCCTAGAAGGATAATGGAAGGTCTGAGTGACTCATGATTGATCAAACCAAATCTAATAAAGTCTAATTCAGGAGGAGTGAGTTGTGAAACAATTCCACAATCTCTGGGATGATCACTGAATTCTTAGCTTAAGTATCCACCTCAACGATCTTATCATAGAGCTTTAATACTTTTGCCAAGTTGATAATGTACTTCATTCTGGAACTCTTTGAACTTTTCAAGAGATCCCGATTTATGTCTCATTAAATAGACATAACCATACCTACTGGAAATATCAGTAAAGGTAATGAAGTACTGAAAGTTTCCTCTAGCACTTGTGCTTACCAGGCCATGCACATCCGTATGTATAAAGCCCAATAAGTCACTGGCCCTTTTATTTTGTTCGTTCGTGACTTGTGTCGATCGTCGCACCTTTTGTGTCGATCGACACTACCTTTTGTTGAAAGTGTTGGAATTATGTCCTGTAATCTCTGTACTGTCTCTAGAAAGTAAGAGTATGTCGATGATCAGACATAAGTCATATAATACTGGGGGTCATGATGGCTTGCTAGAGTCCGCTCATGATCTATAAGTCTTGGACTTATTGCCTTTATTATATGATCCCATATGGGTCACACGCCTAAGCTAACAGGAAACAATGAAGGAACGGTTCAGCAGAAGTACGGTAAAAGTGCTAGGCATTTACTGTACTTGGAGAGATTAAAGGGCCTGATTAAATCCAAGGGATTTAATCAAACTGGGAATTGGGCCCAAAAGGCCCAATAGAACTAGACAAGGGTTTTATAAATAAAACTTGCCCTAGCTCTTTTTCCCCAGCCAACTTCTGCGCCTCCCTCTCTCTCTCTCTCTGCGCCTCTCTCCTCTCGGTCTAGCAGCCAATTTCCTGCAGTGTGCGTGTGTGAGCCTTTGGAGGAGCTATCTCTTGGTGGTTCTGCTGATCTCTGACCCGTACCTCCTCTTTCCGCTGCAAAACAAGGTAACAGGTGAGATCCTTTATGATTCTAGCAAGAGAACCTAGATCTGGCATGTTTAGTAGGATCAATTAATCTGATGAATTGAACCAGGAAATACTAAACGAATCCTTCAGTTGTACCAGATTCACAACCAAGAGTTATATCACGGATATAATTAGCCGAGATAGGGCTTACCGATATAAGCTAAGGTTGGGTGACGGCCAGTGGCCCACTTTGATCTTAGTTATATGTGGATCTTGGAATCATTATATTCTATTGAGGGTAACTGATGTTATTGAATATAATGCGAGATTAATCATATTAAGTATAATACGAGATTAATCATATTGAACATATTAACTAAAATCCTTTTATCTTATATTTCAGATATGACTACTACAAGCACACAAAACACATTCTCGATCCGGTCTGTTCTCGACAAGGAGAAGCTGACTGGAACGAACTTCCTGACGTGGTCAAGGAACTTGAAGCTGGTCCTCAAGCAGGAGAAGAAGGAATATATCCTTGGTGATCCCCTCCCCGAGAGGCCTCCTAACAATGCCGCCAGGAATCTGCATAATGCTTGGGAAAAGCATCCGTCAGATGAAAATGATGTCTATTGCCTGATGTTGGCAACCATGACTGCTGAGCTGCAAATGCAGTTCGAGAGTGTGTTGTCGCCCATCGAGATAATGGCAAGCCTGAAATCGCTTTTTCAGGAGCAGGCAAGGACTGAGAGGTTCCAGACAGTTAAGAACCTCTTAGACTGTAAGTTGGCTGCAAATGCGGCAGTGAGTCCTCATGTCTTGAAGATGATGGGTTATCTCGATCATCTTCAGAAACTCGACTGCCCTATCAGCCAGGAACTTGCCTGCGACATCGTTCTGCAGTCTTTACCTGCAAGCTATGATCAGTTCATCCTGAACTTCAATATGCATGGCTTGAGTAAGACATTGCCTGAGCTTCACGGAATGCTCAAGACTGCAGAGCCCAACTTGAGGAAAGCCAAGGACCCCAATGTGCTTATGGTGCAAAAGGGCAAGGGCTTTAAGAAATCCTCTGCCAAGGACAAGGGAAGGGCTAAGGCTGTTCAAGTCTCGGACAAGGACACGCCAAAGCCCAAGCCCAAGTCCAAGGCTGGGCCTACTGACATCTGCAGGTTCTGCAAAGAACCAGGGCATTGGAGGAGAGAATGTAAGAAATTCCTGGAAGGTCTAAAGGAATTGAAGAAGAAGACTCTGGAGACTTCTTCATCAGGTATTTTTGTTATAGAAATTAATACAACTACTTCTGATAATACCTCATGGGTTATGGATACTGGTTGTGGGGCTCATATTTGTACTAATATGCAGGCACTCAGCAACAGTAGGAGGCTGAAGCAAGGACAAGTGGAGCTACGAGTTGGGAATGGAGCGAAAGTTCCTGCACTAGCTGTAGGCACATACTTGTTGTCTTTACCTTCGGGATTGGTTTTAGAACTCAATAATTGTTATTTTGTACCTGCGATAAGCAGAAATATTATTTCAATTTCATTGTTGGATTTGGAAGGTTATGATTTTTCAGTTAAGAATAAATTATGTTCCTTCAATCGCAACAATTTGTTCTATGGTTGTGCCCCTCTTACGAATGGGCTTTACATACTTGATCAATCTGCGCCAATATATAACATTAATACCAAACGGTTCAAACCTAATGAGGAGAACCGAACGTTTCTATGGCATTGTCGTTTAGGGCACATCAGCGAGAAACGCATTAAGAGGCTCCATTCGAATGGACTTCTTGGCTCATTTGACTTTGAGTCATGTAAGAAATGCGAATCCTGTCTGATGGGCAAAATGACGCGGGCCCCCTTTAATAAACCTAACGAGAGGGCCAGTGACTTATTGGGCCTGATACACACAGATGTGTGTGGCCCAATGTCCACAAATGCAAGAGGAAACTATCAGTACTTCATTACCTTCACTGATGATTTCAGTAGGTATGGATATGTTTATTTAATGAAACATAAGTCTGAATCGTTTGAGAGATTCAGAGAATTCCAAAATGAAGTACAGAACCAACTTGGCAAAAGCATTAAAGCTCTTCGGTCTGACCGAGGAGGAGAATACTTGAGCCAAGAGTTCAGTGATCATCTAAGAGAGTGTGGGATAGTTTCCCAACTCACTCCTCCTGGAACACCTCAATGGAATGGTGTGTCTGAGAGGAGGAATCGGACCTTATTGGATATGGTTCGGTCTATGATGAGTCATACAGACCTTCCAATATCCCTTTGGGGATATGCTCTGCTAACAGCAGTGTTCACTCTAAATAGAGCGCCATCAAAAGCAGTAGCAAAGACACCATATGAAATATGGACTGGAGAAGCTCCAATGCTGTCTTATCTTAGAATTTGGGGTTGTGAAGCCTATGTCAAGAGATTGATCTCTGACAAGCTTACACCAAATTCTGACAAATGCTACTTCATTGGTTATCCGAAGGAAACCAAGGCTTATTACTTCTACCTACGATCCGAGAACAAGATTTTTGTTGCCCGGGATTGTAATTTTCTTGAGAGGGAGTTTCTCTCTAAGAAAAACAGTGGGAGTAAGGTACTGCTTGAAGAAATTCAAGATGAACAGGATACTGCTCAACCTAATGAGGAAGAGCAGCAGGAGGACCTACAAGAAATTGTAGAGCCTGAATCTGTGGTACCTGAAGTTCGAAGATCCGGGAGGATCCGTCACGAACCCGAGAGATATCAAGGATTCCTCGTGACTAACTGTCATGATCTTCTGATCATTGATGGTGATGAACCATCGAACTTCAATCAAGCCATGATGGGCCCAGATTCCTCTAAGTGGCGTAAGGCCACTGATTCCGAAATGGACTCCATGTCGGTTAACCAAGTGTTTTCGTTGGTTGACTTACCCGCTGGTGTAAAAGCCATCGAGTGCAAATGGATCTTCAAAAGGAAGATTGACGTGGATGGAAATGTCCAGATTTATAAAGCCAGGTTGGTGGCAAAAGGTTTCAGACAAGTTCACGGTGTGGATTATGATGAAACCTATTCCCCAGTGGCTATGATGAAATCTATTCGGATTCTACTAGCAACTGCAGCTTTTCATGATTATGAAATTTGGCAGATGGACGTGAAAACCGCCTTCCTGAATGGCATTCTGGAAGAGGATGTGTATATGACACAACCTGACGGTTACATAGATCCAAAGAATGCTGGGAAAGTATGCAAGCTTCATAAATCCATTTATGGATTGAAGCAAGCATCGAGGAGCTGGAATCTTCGTTTTGATGAAGCGATCAAGCAATTTGACTTCATCAGAAACGAAGAAGAACAATGCGTGTATAAGAAAACTAGTGGGAGCAAGATAGTATTTCTTATTCTGTATGTCGATGACATACTACTTCTCGGAAACGACGTACCAATGCTGAGGTCGGTAAAGGACTGGCTTGGAAGCTGTTTTTCCATGAAAGACATGGGTGAAGCCGCATATGTTCTTGGAATCCGGATCTACCGGGATAGATCTAGAAGGCTGATAGGCTTGTGTCAAGATTCATACATTGACAAAGTCCTGCATAGATTCAGCATGGCAGATTCCAAGAAGGGCTTCACGCCAATGGTACATGGCACAACGCTAAGCAAGAAGCAGAGCCCTACGACGGCTGCTGAGCTTGAGCGCATGAAGAATATTCCTTATGCATCTGCAATAGGATCTGTCATGTATGCCATGATCTGTACTCGTCCTGATGTTTCTTATGCATTGAGCATGACGAGTAGATACCAGTCAAATCCAGGTGAAAACCATTGGATTGCCGTCAAGAATATCCTGAAGTATCTAAGACATACTAAGGATAAGTTCTTGGTGTACGGCGGAAGTAATGTGCTTGAAGTCAGTGGATTCACGGACGCAAGTTTCCAGACAGACCAAGATGATTTCCGGTCACAGTCCGGTTATATCTTTTGTCTGAATGGCGGTGCAATTAGTTGGAGAAGCTCCAAGCAAGACACCGTTGCTGATTCCACTACAGAAGCTGAATATATCGCCGCTTCAGAAGCAGCGAAGGAAGCTGTTTGGATACGAAAGTTCATTATTGAACTAGGTGTGATACCAAATGCGGCTGAGCCTCTGGCACTGTTTTGTGATAACAATGGTGCTATTGCTCATGCAAAGGAACCAAGATCACACCAGAAATCCAAGCATGTGCTAAGAAGATTTCATTTGATACGTGATATCATTAATAGAAAGGAAGTCAAGATCAGCCGAGTTCAGACAGATGATAACGTCGCTGATCCATTGACAAAGCCACTCCCAAGACCTAAGCTCGAGTTCCTGACTGAAGCTGTAGGCATTAGAGACATTGAAATGTAATCTAAATTTGAGTGGGAGTTTGAGGGCTTTATTTAGTTATTTGATATGTTCTTGTAAAACATTTGAGATGTTTAATAATAAAATTATTATTTCCTGATTATTTTAACTGTGATGAAATAATCGTTCCAAAATGATAAAAACCATTTTATAGGTCATCGAAGTAAGTGACTTGATCTTGAGTCATCAAAGTCATTTAGCTTGATCATGAGACCCTATATTTGATAAATGGCTTATATCATCCTGTCCCTAGTCGAAGGTTGTTGAAATTGGAACACCAACAACCGCGTGAGACTAGATTGGTATGTGACTTATGACTAAGTCTCAGGATGTCATAGATGCACGGCATCAAAGTCAGTACATAGGTGTATGTTGGGGTACATACGACCGGACAAGACCCGCTTATAAGAACTCTTCAGGATATTTATATCTGTGTCATAAGAGATTCTTACTACGACTATAGAGTATAGTCCTTAGACCTGAGTTCGCATGCATGTGACTGCACATGAACTGATGCACTTTGATCATTGTCTAACGCTGTCGTTAAGCGATAGTTATAAGGACCTTGTTTGGGTGTATTATGAAATGAGTAGTTTACAGTGATGGAACAAGATGGGATTTGTCCCTCCAATATAAATGGAGTGAATATCTCTAGGCCAATCGGAGATTTGAATACTGGAAAATGCATGGCCATGCTCAAACGGACTGTCCCGAGTCGTTTGGATTGTCAGTATCAAATCAGAGTCCGATGAACAAGATTAGGCTTTATAAGGATGACACTCATCTTGCCTTATGACTAATCGAGATATTGAGACAAAAGGATTATGAATACAGAGATTCCAGTTCAAGTGGGAGATTGTTGGAATTATGTCCAGTAATCTCTGTACTGTCTCTAGAAAGTAAGAGTATGTCGATGATCAGACATAAGTCATATAATACTGGGGGTCATGATGGCTTGCTAGAGTCCGCTCATGATCTATAAGTCTTGGACTTATTGCCTTTATTATATGATCCCATATGGGTCACACGCCTAAGCTAACAGGAAACAATGAAGGAACGGTTCAGCAGAAGTACGATAAAAGTGCTAGGCATTTACTGTACTTGGAGAGATTAAAGGGCCTGATTAAATCCAAGGGATTTAATCAAACTGGGAATTGGGCCCAAAAGGCCCAATAGAACTAGACAAGGGTTTTATAAATAAAACTTGCCCTAGCTCTTTTTCCCCAGCCAACTTATGCGCCTCCCTCTCTCTCTCTCTGCGCCTCTCTCCTCTCGGTCTAGCAGCCAATTTCCTGCAGTGTGCGTGTGTGAGCCTTTGGAGGAGCTATCTCTTGGTGGTTCTGCTGATCTCTGACCCGTACCTCCTCTTTCCGCTGCAAAACAAGGTAACAGGTGAGATCCTTTATGATTCTAGCAAGAGAACCTAGATCTGGCATGTTTAGTAGGATCAATTAATCTGATGAATTGAACCAGGAAATACTAAACGAATCCTTCAGAAAGGGGCCTTCGTCATTTTACCCAATAAACAAGATTCACATTTCTTACATGATTCATAATCAAATGAGCCCAAAAGCCCATCACTATGGAGCTTCTGAATTCGTTTCTCATTTATGTGGCCCAAACGACAATGCCAGAGAAAGAGTTTTGATTCGTATCATTTGACTTGAATCTCTTGGTACTAATGTTATAGATAGGCACATTTTGTTTTAGAACATAAAGTCCATTCTCTAATGGACCGCTACCATAAAACATATCATTGTAATCAAATGAATAACAATTATTCTTATTTTGAAAACTGATATCCTTCCATATCCAAACAAGGAATATAAATAATATTTCTGCTTATAGCATGTACATAGTAGCAGCTCTTAAGTTCAAAACCAAGCCAGAAGGCAAAACAAATGAAATGTTCCTACGGCTAATGCAGCAACTCTTGCTCCATTTCCCACGCGTAGGTCAACTTGTCCTTTCTCCAAAATCCTACTTTTGCTTAGGCCCTGCATATTTTCACAAAATATGAGTACCACAGCTGTATCTAATACCCAATAAATAGAACCATAAGAAGTAACATTTAATTCTATAACATAAATACCTGAAGAAGAAGTGTCGTACGTCTTCTTCAGCTTCTCATAATCTTCCAGAAATTTATTGCAGTTTCTTTTCAAATGCCCATAACCATTACAATAATGGCACTTAACATCTTCAGAAGGACCAGGTTTAATCTTAGGAGCATGGCCAAACTCGCTTGGATTCACAATCAAGCTCATCTTGCCATCACCTTTGTTCTTACCAAGTTTCTTAAACTTATTACCCTTTTGTACCATAAGGACATTTGGGGTGTCCTTCTTGATGTTAGGTTCAGCAGTCTTGGGCATCCCATGCAACTCAGTCAAAGTCTTTGTCAAGTTGTTCATGTTATAGTTCATAACAAACTGATCATAGATTGACGGAAGTGACTGCAAAATGATGTCAGTAGCCAACTCTTGGCTAATGGGACAATCCAGTTTCCCCAGGTTATCAATATAACCCATCATCTTAATGACATGAGGACTAACTGGTCCGTCCTTTGGTAGCTTGAACTCAATTAGAGACTTAACCGTCTGGTATCTATGAGTTCGTGCCTGCTCCTGAAACATACTTTTCAGGTTAGTGATCATCTCTATTGGCGACTCCACATTCTCGAATTGCTTCTGCAAATCCGAGTTCATGGTAGCCAACATGAGACAACACACATCGACCACATCATTAGAATGCTTATCCCAAGCATCCTTTTCTGACTGTCAGGCATTGGCTCAGTACTTCTTGGGGAGAACTTTCTCAAGGACATAGACCTTTTTCTCATGTTTGAGAACAATTCTTAAATTCCGATACCATTCAAGAAAGTTGGATCCATTTAACTTGTCCTTCTCAAGGACGGATCACAGGGAGAAATTGTTATGATGGTTTGTGCTAGAAATAGCTGAAAACAAGAGAGGTTTAGTTATGATGTTCAAGAAATGAGAAATCTTAACTATTAAGAAGACTCGCATTATATTCAAAACAATGTTTCCTCAAATGAATATAATGATCCAAGACCCATATTTCACTAAACTTGAGTGAGCCACTGGCTATCGCCCAAATTTTAGCTATCTAGGTAAGCAACTCTTTGCTAGTTGTATCCAATATAACTCTTGGTTGTAGATTGACATCTCATGTCCAATCCACCTGATGTCTCTGGGCCCAAAACGATTTTGATGGCCCAGTCAAATAAACCAATCTCTTAAGTCATGTAATTGTTGATGCCTTGCACTGCAAAACCATCAACACGATTACCTCCTGCCTTACTCATGTAATTGTGGACACCTTGCACTGCAAGTCTATCGCACAATGAAACAAGTCTTGACAGTTGACAAGATTGGAAAGACATCTAAACATACTTGATATTTAGTTGAGGAACAGAACTTTTGGTCTAACGCATATCATATATGCATCCTATAAGGTGTAGAACTTATAAGACAACTAATCTAATTAGGCTTTAATAATTCTAAGAAGTGGGTTTAATTCTGGTTTGGTTTTGTAATTGCAGGTTCATTAACCGAACAATTTAATTCTTTGTCGATCGACACTACACTAGCATCGATCGATGCAACATACCAGAACCAATTTGCGATAATCGATCAATCTAATTGAACCGGCTTTGATAACCGGTCAGTATCGATCGACGCTACATTTGCATCGATCGACACCAACCAAAACAAAACAATCGCAATAAACCGGTCTAACCAGCTCAACCAATCGCGATGACCAATTCAATCCAATTGAACCAGTCATGACACCTTGTGTCGATCGACACAATGCGATTTCAAAATTGATTTCGTGTTGTGTCGATCGTCACATGCCGAAAGCAACGATCGACGCAAGGCGAAAACTCAGAGTACGATTTAACTAGAATCTTGAGGCTTTGATACCACTGGGGGAATTTCTAGCAGTTCCTAATCCGATTAGGCAACCCTAATTATAAATTCCAAGCCTAGGATCTAGGATTCATGCTTAGAGTTGAATCACATAGATCTCGAGATTACCTGGAGATTAGCAGCGGAAGATGAACAAGTATTCGAGATATATAGCGCCTCAAGTACTGCGCCTCTACTGGTATCCACACGTACACAAACTGGAATCCGCCGGGATGCTAGTGCCGGGAGATCGGATCTCTTCGGGATTCCTGTTTTTCTGAGAGGTGGCTGCGATTAGGCTGAAACTTCTGCTCCAGGTCGTGCTATATCACATATATATATATAGACCTGGGAAAACCTAATTAATCACCGGACCAAACCGAGATTAACTGAGTCATTAAATCGAAACATTGTTTCGATCTGCGCCTTGCATCGATCGACACAACACTTGTGTCGATCGACACACCCTCAAAACACGAGATAATAATGTGTATCAAATACACATTAATTTGATCATTACATTAATGATCATTCCCATTATTCCCACATGAAGTATATCCAGTCTGCTTAGGTGTGTGACCCTGTAGGATCATATAATACTAGTAATGAGTTCACAACTCACATATCACAAGTGGTTTTTAGCAAAATATTGTGATCACCTAGTGTCATATGAGTGTCTAATCTTGACAACACAACTATCTCTAGAGTTGTTACAAGTATGATTTCAGGACATTCCCAACATGAATCACCTTCTTGTTTATTTTTCTTTCGTTTACTGCTTTCATCTTTCTGGTTTAGCTTAACTTGATAACATACAATCTATCGTGTGAGTCGTGATTCCTTGTGGATACGATACCCTGAATACTACAACAGCATAACTGTGCACTTGCAGTAGAATAGGGATATTTCTTGACCTATCAAACAGATTGAACACAAATTCTGTTTTGCTTGCACGTGACATTATATGCTTCAACACCGGGCTCCCATAACATTTGCAACTCATTTACCAGTAGCTACAAGAATACGTCAAGTGCTCGTCTTGGACCCTAGTAGATAGGGTACCCGCCCATTTTGAACCCTCTTCTTTTTTCACTAAAAGGGTAGGGTTTTGGGCTTGAATTTTGTTAAGGGTTTCGGGTACCCTAAGGGTAATTACCCATATTTAACATCCATATTCTTGGATACTCTAGCCCCGGAAAAAGTATGGAGAGGAAAAAAAACTCTCGACGCATGCACATAGATGGCCGAGATAATAAGGAGTCAGAATCACTGGCCACAACGACTATTGTCTCCCATGCCTCCCAATCGGTTGGAACCATCTGTGCATAATCTGAGGTACACATTATGTGGCTCATATGAAAAAACCAGATAGACTCTAATTAAATGTCGCCATGCCTCAGCATCTGATGGATGTGAAATTTCCTCTCCTCTTCTATGCTCGACATTCCATCTCATTTCCACCGTTGTTCGTTCAGATTGGTATAATCACTTCAACCTCTCCGGTAACGGCGAATACCACAGCTGCTTGAACAGTACTTTAACTCTTCCCCTTGTATTCTGATAGCGCGGATACTTATAAAATTTACATTCCAAACGGTATCTACCTTCTCGCCAATATATCATACAATTGTCGATGCACACATCTATCATCTGGTATGGTAAACCAAGCTCTTTAACAAGTTTCTCGGCCTCGTAGTATGAACATGGAGAAAATCTTCAGGAAGAATATCTTTAACAAAATTGCAAATCGCATCCACACATTCCTTCTCTAATTTGTAATCCGTCTTTATTCCCAATAATCTAGCAGCAGATGATAATGGCGAATGGCCCTCTTTGAAACCTTCATAAAGCGGCCGATTCGCTGCATATAACATATCAAAAAATCTCCAAGCTTTACATTAGGTTCCTCATCTATCCTATGAATTTTATATTAACCTACTTCCTGAATATTTTCTCGATATGCATCATTAACCATCTTATGGGTACCTAGACCAAAATCTACTTCCGCATTATAAGGTTCGCTAGAACTACCCTAAGGTTCTATACTATTAGTACCACCATAAGGCTCTCTACTACTACTTGCATAATCCAATGTTTATTCATGAAGATACTAAATCTTATAACCCGCCATAAACTCCACTGAATACAAATTATTACATACTTCATCAATCATAGGATTTCTAACATTCTGGCACCGAATACATGGACATTTAAACTTACTGGTTTTCTGCGGAGTAATCCTTGGGTTCACCCCTAGAGGTGAACCCATTTGTTCACCCCCTCTTTCTTTAACCAATAAAATAATTACACATAATATACTATTAAAAATAAATAAAACTTAAAAAAATAAAAACAAAAAAACAAAAACGAAAATAAAGAAAAATATTCTTTTTAAACAAAAATTTAAAATTTAAAATAAACGAATCTATAAAAAACTAAAACCTAAATCTTAATTTCTAAACCCAAAATTCTAAACCCAAACCCTAAACTATAATTTGAAAACTTAAAAAAAGTAAAAATTCAATCTAAAACCTAATCCCTAAACGCAACATGTAAATCTTAAAAAAATAAAAACCTAAACCCTAATCGCTAAACCCATAAACCCTACACCCTAATTTAGAAACCTAAAACAATTAAAATAAAAACTAAACCCTATTCCCTAAACTCTAAACCAAATGACTTAAATTCTATAACCTAAACCATAATCCCTAAACCCTAAACCCTAAATCAAAAAGACTTAAATTCTAAACCCTAAATCCTAACCCTAATCCTAAAACCCTAAGGGCTTCAACCCTAACCCTAAATTCTAATCCTAAACCCTTAGCTCCAAATTTGTAATTTTTTAAAATATATAAATATTGATATATATTATTGTATATTTTTATAAAATATTTGAATATATTTAGTTTATAATTTAAATGTTATTTAAATATAATATTACATGGTATATTCTTAATGGTTAAAAAAGAAGGAGGTGAACAAATGGGTTCACCCCTAGGGGTGAATCCAAGTATTTGTCTTTTCTGCGTATGTGGTTGATGACATGCTACCGTCATGAATTCAGTAATACTGAGTCAATATTCGGTGTGCAATGAGTTTGTCGCCGGATAAATCCTCACATTTTCATTCCATGATCTGTAATAATTAGAAGAAGACATTTTTTGTAATCAAAAATATTAAAGTGTGAAAGAGAGAGAGTGAGTGAGGAATTGATTTGGAGGAGATAGAGTGAACATGTTGTATTTGTAAGGAAATTAACCGACGAAAATAACTGTTATCTGTTGGAAATTTGTCGGTCTCTAGTCGGTCCAACAGATACATTGAACCGACAACTAACATTAACATTGAACCGACAACTAACCGATGGATAATGAATTACGTCAGTAATTATCCATCGGGAATTATCGACGGAAACCCGACAAATATGATACCGTCCAAGATTCATTGGTAATTTCTGATGAAATTTTTGCGATAAGAAAATCCATCGGTAGTTGGCATATTTTCTTGTAGTGTAAACCCTGAAGGGACAAGGAAAATTTTCCACCTCTGAGACGCCATGTAAGTGCATGTTTTCGGTAATGTAGTAGTAAACACAATGAAAAAACAGATGATTAAAGTGTGTGGCATTAGATAATAAGAACAACTGATTAGGGTAGTTATGATTAACTTTTCTTATTCATAATAGGAACAATAAGTTAAAGTGTGTGGCTTATGGCAAAACTTCTGGCCTGAATATTTAAAGACTAAGCCTCCATAAAGGATCATGGTGCTCAAGTGTGGAGGAGATTTTGGATTAGAAGTAACTGTTTTAACATTTTTCATTAGTTAATATCTAATAATTTAGAATAATTTTCTAAAGTTCTTGTTTTATATAGGTAAACCTGATGAGACAATGGTGGAATCTGTGGAATGTTTAACGGACTACGAGTTCAATCCGCGACTTCAGGAGGTTCAATATCTCATGTTCCAGCTAGAGGTCCATGACACTGATGTTGCTGGAAGCAGTGATGTTGTCCCTATCTAAATCTCATGTATAATTTTGTTATGTGAGAACCTTAACTTTTTATTATGCTTTAAGTTTTAATATTCCTAATGAACCTAACTTAAGAACCTTACTTTTTATCATGCTTTCATGTTTAATATTTTCATTTAATAATGGTAATTGATAGCAATATTTTAGTTAGAAGTGATTAATATATAGTAACAAATCATGTAGTTATCATTTTTCCAAAAAATGTATCTAACCTATGATTATAACATAACCGTATATATAATATTATTAGAACAAGGTTACAAAGACTTTAATTCTATTAAAATCTTATTTTATATTGTGACAGGTAAGGAACTTTATATTTTTACTAGTTACAATTTTGGTCGAAATTTACTCATTACAAAAAACATGTTGTATATTCATCAGATTCTTAACAACATTCTTACCCACAATGTATTTCAAAATACCATGTATATATATGAGAAGAAAGCAAAATTTCATAAATATATATATATGAAAATAAAATATTAAACTTATAAGACCCGCCAAAATAAAAAATTATTGCTTCAAAACTACATATTTTGGTCAATTATCATAAACCGATAGAAATACCTTAACCATCACAACCTCTCTCGAATTCAGACATTGTTCTCCTTTACGCCGTTGTATTATCCATTTGCTGCGACAACGAATCTGCCTGAGATATTTCTTCTTATTGTATACCTGAATTATGTGTATGTCGTCATTAGTTAGATTCGAATATTGGTGGATTTACAATTGAGTGCATGTCGGTTTTATCAAGTCAGACTGATTTCATGGTCATTTTCTGAAGTTTCTTATAGTATTTAAGATCGTGTTTCTGATTTTTGGGTGATTCATGTTGGTAGATTAACCTTACTTTACTAAAGGCTTGATTAACGGGAAACCCTAATTTCTTCAAGCCTCTCATTCCCAGATTCTTCTCGGGTGTGGTATGTAATTAGTGATTCCTCTCCCTTTCTCTATATGTGTAATGCTTACTTCCTCTAAGTTGGGTTCTTTTAAGCGTTGCAGAGTATCCCAATAAAGTTATACAAAGCCCACATAGATCGAAAAACTAATATTACAGCTGGTGAGCTCACTTCAGATGCGTGTAACCTAAAATTTCTGGTGAAACGTGTTGGTGACAGAATAACTAGAGGCTGGAAAGAGTTCGCCGAGGTACTTCAGAGTCGGAGACTTTTTAATATTTGAATACTGTGGAGATTTAAATTTCCATGTACAATCATGTGGACCCAGTGGTTGTGAACTTTAATGGGTAAAGACTCCAACTGAAAATCGGCAGGAGAACATGAGTAAGTTATCATATGTTGTATTATAAGACTAATAATTTTTGTTTTGATTTTAGTACTATCTAAAGTTTTATGATTTATTGCAGGAATTGAAGAGAACTTTGTAACACTAAATGTCACAGCATAGAGTATCAAGAGTAGCAGAATTGTACTAAACTTTATTTTGCTTATGTTTTTTTATTTTTGTATGGTGTAACACTATATTTTGTTTGTGCATTTTCTTCCCCAGTCATTCCGCAATGCCAAATTTGAAAAAGTTGCAGGCAAGACCATATATATGGTGAATGAGGATGGAGTGAAATGTTCTGTCAAACTGGTGATGACTGTTGAAAGTAGGATGCAGCGACTGCGTTTAGCAAGTGGCTTGAGAGCATTCCTCAAGGCGAACAAAATCAAGGCTAACAACATTGTTATGTTGAAGCTATTTTGGGAAACGGCACAACTCCAATACTCAAGATGTGCTCCAAAAAATCTTGATTTTTTTTCTACTTTGGCGAATACTTTGCCTAGTTTAATTACTTAAATGTTTAAAATTTAACATTTTTACCTAAAAAATCCATGAATGTTTGAAATGATATATCAAAATTTGCGGTTACAAAAAGGTATAATGTTGGGTTTGGTAGGTCTATTTGTCAAATGATATGTTGTCATTTCTATTGCTTTCTTATTCTTTTCGGTTTTGAAACGATTTCTATGTTTTTGTTTTTTGGTTATGTTTTGTTCTTTTGGTCCCATGAAAGTAGAAGTTCGGTTATCACAAAGCTAAGATCTAATGATGTGATGTGAACTAAAAAATGTTTGAGATTTTATATAGAAAGGAGTGTGAGATCTAAAAGTCAGATTGAATGTTGTTGGCAAGACGTTGTTAGTTCACATCGCATCACCCTGCACAAAGTATGTCAGAATTACAATTATTATATTTCTGTTTTGTTCTTCTTATAATGTTGCGAGAGGCTAAGGTTTAATGATAGGATAACTAACAAATGTTTGACAATTACAATAAAAGTGTGAATTTATAGTAGATATCTAAAGTCCAAATTAATGTTTTTGTTGTTAAGGTGTATTTATCGATTATCGGTTTTGAAAGGAGACGCTAAGGTTTATGAAGTTTTGTACTTTGTTTTATTTATTTAGGCTTTACTTGGCTTAAAGAAGAAGAAGAGCTTTCGACGATTATCTATGATCAAACTAACAATCCTGACTTTGTTCAAGTCCTCAACAGTTTATGTTCATAGAACATTAAATTCAGATATGGATCTTGAAATAATATATGGAGGAGTAATACATGTATTTCTGATATAAGATCGGAGTTACACCAAGATTTTTAACCAAATGATTTCAAGGCTTACAGCTTGAAAGTGGATGATGGAACGATGGTGAAGATGGAGGTGGGGGTTTTGTCGTTGAATCCACAACAACACACGGATAAACTGACTTGAATCACACAAGCTAGTCTACACGCCATCACACAAGACTAAGGACTCTCTCCAATGCCTTGTAATGACAAGAACGAATAAGGATGCTTGAATCTCACGAGCAAACTTTATCCGCAGCTTCAATAGAAAGGAAGTGATTCACACACTTAGTTTCTAAAGAACAAACTCTCAAAGGAACAAATTTTGAAGAGAAAAAAACAGAATCTTATTAAATTAATGATGATGGGTGTTCTACAATGAAAGAAAATCTGAGATTTAATAGCCTCAATATACAACGGTCTTAAAGCCTAAAACAAGAAGAGAGATTGCCAAAAATAAATGTAGAGAGCCGTGGGAAATTAATGGGAAAATCTTCGTCAAATATGGAAAGTTGAGGAAGCTTGAGTCTTGATAACTTGGGGCCGAATGTGAGGTGTCTAGATACATTCTGGAGGTTATAGAAAGTCATTAAAACGCATCCCAACTGAGAGGAATATGGCCGTTGAGATTGAATGCTCCTTGTGTCCAAATGAGGTAAGTCGAGGTGCAAGAGGATTCGCACAATCCTCTGAGTGCTGGAGCATTGTAGGGCCTTTGGGAAAGGTTCTAGATCATAATTAATGTCTCCTGGTCGCCACAAATAAGTTTGATCTTGACTAAACTCGTGAGACTCCAAATAAGGCAAGCTGAGGAATGTCTGGCTTAGAAAGTGAATATCTCTTAAACCAAAATTGAGCTTGGTCCGAATCCAAGCCTCATTGGTTCTGTAAAGAGTCAAGATTTCAGAAAATATCGGGTCATAGCTTGATTCGTTTTGGTTTGGTCGGAATCCTCCAATGATCCCGCATATGTCTAAATCGAGCAAGCTTGGGTTCTCCTGATTTGAAAACTGGATAACTCCTTCATCGGAACTCAGAATCGACTGATTCCACTTCGTGGTGTGATATAGGTGAGCTGATAAGGTTCTCCAAGTGGTATCGTGCCTTGAATCGTTGTGGTTACTTCGGTATGCTCCATTGAAGTCACATACGTCCTTGCTGGATCCTATGCGGCTTGAGGAGTGAGTTTGATTGAGCTCCGGTTCATCTACTGGTTTGATGACCGCATCATACCCTCAAAACTTATTGACCTGCACCAAGATGAAGCAACTTAGGTTTCATTCGTTTCTGGGAGTCTAGATAGTTACCTCGGTTTGGGATTGTTGAAGATCGCTTGGGTGAATCTGGTGGCTCTTCTTTGATCATCAATGTGTTTTGAACAGGCTCCACGTCTCTTGTAGTTGGGTGGAGATGAACTTTTCCTTGTTGGTTTTGGGCTGAGATGTTGCTCTTCTTATGGTCACCATCTTGTTGATCTTTATGCTTCTCCAAATCACCTTCTTCTTGGCAAATTTGTGAGGCAAGTGTTCTAAAATGTTTCTGTTGGGAATGTTTAGATGATCCTGATTCAATTCACAGATTCAGATTATCCTAAACATGCTGATCTAGGTTCTTCTTGAATAGAAACATTAGATGATCTCACCTTATACCTGTTTTGCAGCGGAAAGGGATGGTATGTCAGAGATCAGAGAGCCACCGAGTGATAACTCCTCCAGAGGTTCACACACGCACACCAAACAGGAAGAGAGGCTGCTAGGCCGAGCTGAGGAGGCGCAGAGAGAGAGAGAGAGTCGCGGCTAGGGCTTCATTCGACCTGAACTCGTCATAACTTTATATAAACTCGTTCAGTTCGTTTTGGGCCATTTGGCCCAAATGCCAATTTAACTCGACGGCGTGCAGGCACTGCATCGATCGATGCACCTTGTGCATCGATCGATACACAGTACCTAAACCGTTTTATTCTCTCTAAGTACGGTAAATGCCTAGCACTTTTACCATACTTCTGCTAAACCGTTCCTTCACGTTTTCCTGTAGGCTTAGGCGTGTGACCCATATGGGATCATATAATAAAGGCAATAAGTCCAAGACTTATAGATCATGAGCGGACTCTAGCAAGCCATCATGACCCCCAATATTATATGACTTATGTCTGATCATTGACATACTCTTACTTTCTAGAGACAGTACCGAGATTACTGGACACAATTCCAACAATCTCCCACTTGTACTGGAATCTCTGTATTCATAATCCTTTTGTCTCAATATCTCGATTAGTCATAAGGCAAGATTAGTGTCATCCTTATAAAGCCTAATCTTGTTCATCGGACTCTGATTTGATACTGACAATCCAAACGACTCGGGAAAGTCCGTTTGAGCATGGCCATGCATTTTCCAGTATTCAAATCTCCGATTGGCCTAGAGATATTCACTCCATTTATATTGGAGGGACAAATCCCGTCTTGTTCCATCACTGCAAACTACTCATTTCATAATGTACCCAAACAAGGTCCTTATAACTATAGCAGAACGATAGCGTTAGACAATGATCAAAGTGCATCAGTCCATGTGCAGTCACATGCATGCGAACTCAGGTCTAAGGACTATACTCTATAGTCGTAGTAAGAATCTCTTATGACACAGATATAAATATCCTGAAGAGTTCTTATAAGCGGGTCTTGTCCGGTCGTATGTTCCCCAACATACACCTATGTACTGACTTTGATGCCGAGCATCTATGACACACTGAGACTTTGTCATAAGTCACGTACCAATCCAGTCTCACACGGTTGTTGGTGTTCCAATTTCAACAACCTTCGACTAGGGACAGGATGATATAAAATATCTATCAAATATAGGGTCTCATGATCAAGCTAAATGACTTCGATGACTCAAGATCAAGTCATTTACTTCGATGACCTATAAAATGGTTCATATCATTTTGGAACGATTATTTCATCACAGTTAAAATAATCTTGAAATAATAATTTCATTAAACATAAAAATGTTTTACAAGAACATATCAAATAACTAAATAAAGCCCATACAACTCCCACTCAAATTTAGATTACATTTCAATGTCTCTAATGCCTACAGCTTCAGTCAGAAACTAGAGCTTAGGCCTTGGGAGTGGCTTTGTCAACGGATCAGCTACATTGTCTTCTGTCGGGACTCGGCTGATCTTGACTTCCTTTCTATTAACGATGTCACGTATCAAGTGAAATCTTCTTTGAACATGCTTGGATTTCTGGTGTGATCTTGGTTCCTTTGCCTGAGCTATAGCACCATTGTTGTCACAAAACAGTGCCAGAGGCTCAGCCGCATTTGGTATCACACCTAGTTCCATAATGAACTTTCGTATCCAAACAGCTTCCTTCGCTGCTTCTGAGGCAGCGATATATTCAGCTTCTGTAGTGGAATCAGCAACGGTGTCCTGCTTGGAGCTTCTCCAACTTACTGCACCGCCATTCAGACAAAAGACATAACCGGACTGTGACCGGAAATCATCTGTGTCTGTCTGGAAACTTGCGTCCGTGAATCCACTGACTTTAAGCACATCACTTCCACCGTACACCAAGAACTTATCCTTAGTATGTCTTAGATACTTCAGGATATTCTTTACGGCAATCCAATGGTTTTCACCTGGATTTGACTGGTATCTACTCGTCATGCTCAGTGCATAAGCAACATCAAGACGAGTACAGATCATGGCATACATGATAGATCCTATTGCAGATGCATAAGAAATATTCTTCATGCGCTCAAGCTCAGCAGCCGACGTAGGGCTCTGCTTCTTGCTTAGCGTTGTGCCATGCACCATTGGCGTGAAGCCTTTCTTGGAATCTTTCATGCTGAATCTTTGCAGGACTTTGTCAATGTATTAGTCTTGACACAAGCCTATCAGCCTCTTAGGTCTATCCCGATAGATCCTAATTCCAAGAACGTATGCGGCTTCACCCATGTCTTTCATGGAAAAACAACTTCCAAGCCAGTCCTTTACCGACTTCAGCATTGGAACGTCGTTTCCGAGAAGTAGTATGTCATCGACATACAGAATAAGAAATACTATCTTGCTCCCACTAGTTTTCTTATACACGCATTGTTCTTCTTCGTTTCTGATGAAGTCAAATTGCTTGATCGCTTCATCAAAACGAAGATTCCAGCTCCTCGATGCTTGCTTCAATCCATAAATAGATTTATGAAGCTTGCATACTTTCCCAGCATTCTTTGGATCTATGTAACCATCAGGTTGTGTCATATACACATCCTCTTCCAGAATACCATTCAGGAAGGCAGTTTTCACGTCCATCTGCCAAATTTCATAATCATGAAAAGCTGCAGTTGCTAGTAGAATCCGAATAGATTTCATCATAGCCACTGGTGAATAGGTTTCATCGTAATCCACTCCGTGAACTTGTCTGAAACATTTTGCCACCAACCTGGCTTTATAAATCTGGACATTTCCATCCACGTCAATCTTCTTCTTGAAGATCCATTTGCACTCGATGGCTTTTACACCAGCAGGCAAATCAACCAACGAAAATACTTGGTTGACTGACATGGAGTCCATTTCGGAATCAGTGGCCTTGCGCCACTTCGAGGAATCTGGGCCCATCATGGCTTGATTGAAGTTCGATGGTTCATCACCATCAATGATCAAAAGATCATGACAGTCAGTCACGAGGAATCCTTGATATCTCTCGGGTTCGTGACGGATCCTCCCGGATCTTCGAACTTCAGGTACCACAGGTTCAGGCTCTACAATTTCTTGTAGGGCCTCCTCCTGCTCTTCCTCATTAGGTTGAGCAGTATCCTGTTCATCTTGAATTTCATCAAGCAGTACCTTACTCCCACTTTCTTTCTTAGAGAGAAATTCCCTCTCAAGAAAGTTACAATCCCGGGCAACAAAAATCTTGTTCTCGGAACGTAGATAGAAGTAATAAGCCTTGGTTTCCCGTGGATAACCAATGAAATAGCATTTGTCAGATTTTGGTGTAAGCTTGTCTGAGATCAATCTCTTGACATAGGCTTTACAACCCCAAATTCTGAGATAAGACAGCACTGGAGCTTCTCCAGTCCATAATTCATATGGTGTCTTTGCTATTGCCTTTTATGGCGCTCTATTTAGAGTGAACACTGCTGTTAGCAGAGCATATCCCCAAAGGGATATTGGAAGGTCAGTGTGACTCATCATAGATCGAACCATATCCAATAAGGTCCGATTTCTCCTCTCAGACACACCATTCCATTGAGGTGTTCCAGGAGGAGTGAGTTGGGATACGATCCCACACTCTCTCAGATGATCACTGAATTCCTGGCTTAAGTATTCTCCTCCTCGGTCGGACCGAAGAGCCTTAATGCTTTTGCCAAGTTGATTCTGTACTTCATTTTGGAACTCTCTGAACTTCTCAAAAGATTCAGACTTATGTTTCATCAAATAAACATATCCATACCTACTGAAATCATCAGTGAAGGTAATGAAGTACTGATAGTTTCCTCTTGCATTTGTGGACATTGGGCCACACACATCAGTGTGTATCAGGCCCAATAAGTCACTGGCCCTCTCGTTAGGTTTATTAAAGGGGGTCCGTGTCATTTTGCCCATCATGCATGATTCGCATTTCTCACATGACTCAAAGTCAAATGAGCCAAGAAGTCCATTCGAATGGAGCCTCTTGATGCGTTTCTCGCTGATGTGCCCTAAACGACAATGCCATAGAAACGTTTGGTTCTCCTCATTAGGTTTGAACCGTTTTGTATTAATGTTATAAATTGGCGCGGATTGATCGAGTACGTAAAGCCCATTCGAAAGAGGGGCAGAACCATAGAACAAATTGTTGCGATTGAAGGAACATAATTTATTCTTAACTGAAAAATCATAACCTTCCAAATCCAACAAAGAAATTGAAATAATATTTCTGCTTATAGCAGGTACAAAATAACAATTATTCAGTTCTAAAATCAATCCCGAAGGTAAAGACAACAAGTATGTGCCTACAGCTAGTGCTGGAACTTTCGCTCCATTCCCAACTCGTAGCTCCACTTGTCCTTGCTTCAGCCTTCTACTGTTGCTGAGTGCCTGCATATTAGTACAAATATGAGCCCCACAACCAGTATCCATGACCCATGAGGTATTATCAGAAGTAGTTGTATTAACTTCTATAACAAAAATACCTGATGAAGAAGTCTCGAGAGTCTTCTTCTTCAATTCCTTTAGACCTTCCTGGAATTTCTTACAATCTCTTCTCCAATGCCCTAGTTCTTTGCAGAACCTGCACATGTCAGTAGGCCCAGCCTTGGACTTGGGCTTGGGCTTTGGCGTGTCCTTGTCCGCGACTTGGACGGCCTTGGCCTTTCCCTTATCCTTAGCAGAGGATTTCTTAAACCCCTTGCCCTTTTGCACCATAAGCACATTGGGGTCCTTGGCGGTTTTCCTCAAGTTGGGCTCTGCAGTCTTGAGCATTCCGTGAAGCTCAGGTAATGTCTTACTCAAGCCATGCATGTTAAAGTTCAGAATGAACTGATCATAGCTTGCAGGTAAAGACTGCAGAATGATGTCGCAGGCAAGTTCCTGGCTAATTGGGCAGTCGAGTTTCTGAAGATGATCGAGATAACCCATCATCTTCAAGACATGAGGACTCACTGCCGCATTTGCAGCCAACTTACAGTCCAAGAGGTTCTTAACTGTCTGGAACCTCTCAGTCCTAGCCTGCTCCTGAAAAAGCGATTTCAGGCTTGCCATTATCTCGATGGGAGACAACACACTCTCGAACTGCATTTGCAGCTCAGCAGTCATTGTCGCCAACATCAGGCAATAGACATCATTTTCATCTGACGAATGCTTTTCCCAAGCATTGTGCAGATTCCTGGCGGCATTGGCAAGAGGCCTCTCGGGGAGGGGATCACGAAGGACATAGTCCTTCTTCTCCTGCTTGAGGACTAGCCTCAAGTTCCTTGACCACGTCAGGAAGTTCGTTCCAGTCAGCTTCTCCTTCTCGAGAACAGACCGGATCGAGAATGTGTTTTGTGTGCTTGTAGTAGTCATAGCTGAAATATATAAATAAAAAGGTTATTAGTTAAAATGTTCAATATGATTAATCTCGTATTAAATTTAATATGATTAATCATGCATTATATTCAATAACATCAGTTACCCTCAATAGAATATAATGATTCCAAGATCCACATATAACTAAGATTAAAGTGGGCCACTGGCCGTCACCCAACCTTAGCTTATATCGGTAAGCCCTATATCGGCTAATTATATCCGTGATATAACTCTTGGTTGTGAATCTGGGCCCGAGGCCCAATCCACTCTGATGTCTCAAGGCCCGGGACTCCCGATGGCCTAGTCAAGAAAACCAGACTATATAGTCATGTAATCATTAATGTCTGGGACTCCTAATGACATTTATGAATCACAAACCGTCTTACCCACGCAAAAGCAGACACCCTCACACTGTAAGGCCATGAATGCAATTGAATGGGCTTCGACAGCTGACATAGCCTGGACAAGACATCCAACGCTTGATATTATTTGAGGTTCGTAGGTTTATTAAAGTTTCATTCCCAAAATAGAAGATTACTATTTCGGGAAACTTTCTATTTTAGAAACTTACTATTTTTGGAAACTTTCTAAAATGGAAACTTTCTAAAACCGGAAACTTTCTAACTTTAGAAATTTCTTTAAAAAATCCAAAACATGCAAATTCAGAAACTTCTATTTTAAGAAACTTTCTAATTTCAAAATTTCGGAAACTTTAATTTAAAATCGACTTTATAATTTTATAAAATAAATTTTAAATTAATCTGAAGAAAGACTCAAATAATTGGCCCAATTGTTTTAACTTCTTGGCCCGAGGCCCAAGAATTGGTCCATGTCCAAGACATGACCCAATTGTCCAATTAAATGACATAACCGGTCTGGTTCATTAAAATTGGTCTAACCAAATTTTAATTACTACGATGACCACAATTGTCAACCGGTTATTTACTAAACCGGATTTTCTCAATTTATTTGGTCCAACCAAATCAAATTAGAAAATCCTGGTTCAGGCACTAAATCCAATAATTCTTTCGACATTGGATTTCTTATCCCGGTTTAACCAGAACTTAATAAATTTATTAAGTCTGTTTATTAAACCGTGACGTTTAATTTTAATTAAATTAAACCGAGCCAAAACCCTAACCGCATCGATCGATGCTCTCAGCATCGATCCTGCAACGATCGTGCATCGATCCTGCATCGATCGATGCTCTCACGCTTGCACGAACGGTTATCAGGTTTGGCCGAGAGATTCTCGCGTGATCCATGCGATCGTTTGATCGATCCATGCGATCGTGGTCAATCTCTCGAGGTTGCAACGATCGATCCATGCATTGCATCGATCGATGCAATGCGTTCTCAGTCGATGCAAAATCAGTTTAGGTCGCATACCAAATCAATATAGCTTGGTCATGCGATTTTTCAACTGTATGTTCAGGATTCAATTCTTGTTTCTTAAGTGTTTTAATCTTATCAGTAGATTGATTCAAAAACACCTCTTTAAACAATCCTAAACATGAATCTAAACAAGAAAAACCAGAACCTAAAGCTCTGATACCACTGTTGGGAATGTTTAGATGATCCTGATTCAATTCACAGATTCAGATTATCCTAAACATGCTGATCTAGGTTCTTCTTGAATAGAAACATTAGATGATCTCACCTTATACCTGTTTTGCAGCGGAAAGGGATGGTATGTCAGAGATCAGAGAGCCACCGAGTGATAACTCCTCCAGAGGTTCACACACGCACACCAAACAGGAAGAGAGGCTGCTAGGCCGAGCTGAGGAGGCGCAGAGAGAGAGAGAGAGTCGCGGCTAGGGCTTCATTCGACCTGAACTCGTCATAACTTTATATAAACTCGTTCAGTTCGTTTTGGGCCATTTGGCCCAAATGCCAATTTAACTCGACGGCGTGCAGGCACTGCATCGATCGATGCACCTTGTGCATCGATCGATACACAGTACCTAAACCGTTTTATTCTCTCTAAGTACGGTAAATGCCTAGCACTTTTACCATACTTCTGCTAAACCGTTCCGTCACGTTTTCCTGTTAGCTTAGGCGTGTGACCCATATGGGATCATATAATAAAGGCAATAAGTCCAAGACTTATAGATCATGAGCGGACTCTAGCAAGCCATCATGACCCCCAATATTATATGACTTATGTCTGATCATTGACATACTCTTACTTTCTAGAGACAGTACCGAGATTACTGGACACAATTCCAACAGTTTCTCCTCATGACCTGAACCTTTTTCAACATCTTTTGCACGATAAAAGTGTAATATCACATCATTGGAATCACTAAACACAGATTGACTCAAGTGATCACTTACCTTAGTTTGTTTCAGCATTGTTTCAGCTTTCGGAGCTAAATTTTGCTTCACGTCTATGACTGGTGAAGCCGCTAGGGTATACTCCTCTCTGGTCATGCATGTACCTACCTCAACTTCTTTTGATAAAGACAAGTGTATTAAACTTGCATTGGAAATTTCAGAGTTTAATTCAAGTTTTTCTTCTACTTCATTAGTCTCTTTTTCTTGTGGTTGAATTAGTGGAGTTGGTTCTATTTTTCTAGAAGGGCACGTCCTAGCAAAATAACCTTGTTGATTACATCTATAAAATGTTGGTTCCTTAGAATTCACAATGTTAGAAGACTTACCTTGGGTTGGCGTGAATTCTGAATTTGGGGAGCTAGATGCGGGTTTCTCCTCTTTCACTTTCAAAACTTCTTTTTGCTATTCCTTCCTTGTGTGAGCAGCCTTCTTGGCTCCTGATTGAGTTGGTAACATGTTCGGAAACACTTCCTTAGGAACAGGTCGTGGTTTTGATGTAGATACCATCCTCTTTGGTGTTGCTTGGCTTTGGGAGCTTCCAGTGATACCTTTTTGTGGTTGGTGCTTCTTTACAAACTCCTTGTACATTCTAGACTTGAGATCTCTCCAATTTAGCACTGGTTGTTTGTACAATGTAGGAGTGCTTTCTTTCATCCACCAAGCATAAGCATTCCCCGTAAAGGCTGAAACGGCTTTTGATAACTTATCTTCCTTGGGAATGTTGTTGGATTATAGCCACCTTTCCATATTGCCTTCCCATTGTAAGTACACATCAGGAATCTTGCTTGAGCCCGAAAAGACTAGACAACCACTTCCTTTGTTGACTCGCTGGTTAGGAACGGTTGGTTTTGAATAAGCTTGTACTTGGCATGGAACAGTTTCATAGCTGGTTGGCTTCTCTTCAAAATCCTTATCATAATCTTCATTGTCAAACTCTTCTTCATATGCATCTTCATCTTCATAGTTGTAGTCTTTTTCTTCCCATGTGTGGTGGTTCAAATCATCATCCGAAAACTGGTCTGGTGGTTTTGGATCCATGGTAGCTTTTTCAGGTTCTTCTCCAAAACTTATCTCGTAAACAGTCTCTTCTTCACAAGAGCCATAGTCGTAATCTCTTTCTTCTTCCCATGGGCTGCTTAAATCTTCATAGGTACTGTCACATGTCTCTTCTTCTTCCGTTGAATAGTCCATGGCGACTCTCTGTGTTTGCTTGAGGAATAATCTCGCAAAGAGCAAAGGTAGAAAGAAATATATATATATATATTTTTTGAAATAGCTTATTGAAACAAGGATGATACGATACAATTAACAAGTGCAGACTTTCTTTGATTTTTTTTATATGATTTTGAAGCAAATTAAAGAGAATGGAACTAGGTATAAACAAATGAAAAGCAGAACATAATTTTTTTTTTTTAATTGGAATGAAACAACATAACAGAAAATAAAAAAATAGAAGTTGAAGAGATACAACCTGGTGGATAGGAGCTTTTAGCTCTGATACCAAATGATATAAGATCGGAGTCACACCAAGCTTTTTAACCAAATGATTTCAAGGCTTACAGCTTGAAAGTGGATGATGGAACGATGGTGAAGATGGAGGTAGGGTTTTGTCGTTGAATCCACAACAACACACGGATAAACTGACTTGAATCACACAAGCTAGTCTACACGCAATCACACAAGACTAAGGACTCTCTCCAATGCCTTGTAATGACAAGAACGAATAAGGATGCTTGAATCTCACGAGCAAACTTTATCCGCAGCTTCAATAGAAAGGAAGTGATTCACACACTTAGTTTCTAAAGAACAAACTCTCAAAGGAACAAACTTTGAAGAGAAAAAAAACAGAATCTTATTAAATTAATGATGATGGGTGTTCTACAATGAAAAAAAGCTGAGCTTTTATAGCCTTAATATACAACGGTCTTAAAGCCTAAAACAAGAAGAGAGTTTGCCAAAAATAAATGTAGAGAGCCGTGGGAAATTAATGGGAAAATCTTCGTCAAATATGGAAAGTTGAGGAAGCTTGAGTCTTGATAACTTGGGGCCGAATGTGAGGTGTCTAGATACATTCTGGAGGTTATAGAAAGTCATTAAAACGCATACCAACTGAGAGGAATATGGCCGTTGAGATTGAATGCTCCTTGTGTCCAAATGAGGTAAGTCGAGGTGCAAGAGGATTCGCCAAATCCTCTGAGTGCTGGAGCATTGTAGGGCCTTTGGGAAAGGTTCTAGATCATAATTAAGGTCTTCTGGTCGCCACAAATAAGTTTGATCTTGACTAAACTCATGAGACTCCAAATAAGGCAAACTGAGGAATGTCTGGCTTAGAAAGTGAATATCTCCTAAACCAAAATTGATCTTGGTCCGAATCCAAGCCTCATTGGTTCTGTAATGAGTCAAGATTTCAGAAAATATCGGGTCATAGCTTGATTCGTTTTGGATTTGTCGGAATCCTCCAATGATCCCGCATATGTCTAAATCGAGCAAGCTTGGGTTCTCCTGATTTGAAAACTGGATAACTCCTACATCGGAACTCAGAATCGACTGATTCCACTTCGTCGTGTGATATAGGTGAGCTGATAAGGTTCTCCAAGTGGTCTCGTGCCTTGAATCGTTGTGGTTACTTCGGTATGCTCCATTGAAGGCACATACGTCCTTTCTGGATCCTATGCGGCTTGAGGAGTGAGTTTGATTGAGCTCCGGTTCATCTACTGGTTTGATGACTGCATCAATTTCTCTATTAAATCGAAATATGTAGGCCTTGAGCACTTTTTTAGTTACTTTGTATGAGTTGATTTTTAATGTTTTCATAGTAAACCTATATATCAGGACACTTGCATTGAAATGTTTTGTGATTCATATAATGTTTTCATGTTAGTCTAAATAGACATTTAATATTTGGTCACAGACGGAGTTGTATAATAATAAACGGTTTAGCGAATCGTAAACATTTCAAATGAATCTTAACAACTGAAAATTTTCATTTATTGGTCCAGATCAAATCAACTAAATATCTTAACAATATATAAATGGTGAAGAGTATAACGATTTTATCATTTTAAATTGTTTATATTATTCGAAGTTTCCTCTGATATATTACAATATCTTATTGAAAATCTTTATAGTTTGATATATATTTTTGGAAATATAGTTTTTATCTCTTAAGCTAATAAAACTATTGGCATATACTAATCTTCTAGCAGAAGATTGCGCCCACATAAGTTCAATCCTAACACGAATAATATAAATTATTATTGTTAATTTATTTTAAGAAAAAAGATGATGATATGTCAACATATAATGTTTCAATTTTGAAACATAATTTTAAATTTTCATTATTAAACGTAAAATAAAATATATACACAATAATGACCTCCTGGAATCGTGGAGAGTATTTATTTTAAAACCCTAGGCATTCGAATTTAACTTCATTTCCGTCATCCATTTTTTTTCACTACAAGAAATATGGGCATTGGTAGCACACCGAAAACGCTACCATAGGGTTTTGGTAGCGTTTTCATGAACGCTATGTTAGCCGCAGCTATAATAGACCCCCCCCCTACCATAGCGTTTTTTTAATGCTATAATAAATGGACATATTG
The DNA here is from genome assembly GCA_030180135.1 of Orychophragmus violaceus. NCBI lineage: Eukaryota > Viridiplantae > Streptophyta > Magnoliopsida > Brassicales > Brassicaceae > Orychophragmus > Orychophragmus violaceus. Next base: position 84,899,638 of record CM058231.1, read on the forward strand.
TAGCATTATATAATCGATATCGGAAATTATTTTATAACACATGTTTAATGCTATCATGCATTTTTTCATAGCGATAATTTCGTGTTGTACTATAAATTATAATAACACATTTTCAATGCCAGTGAATATGTTTTCGTGCTATCAAATATTTTATGATTACATTAATTTAATGCTATTATATATTACAATAAACTACTAAAAATAATTTGCTACTAATTTACCATTAATATGCAACTACAAATAATTTAAATTTGTTTAAATTCTGCTAAAAACAAAAATAATTTAGGGGAAAAAAATATATTTATTGATATATATGAACTAGTTATTGGTTTATTAGTTACAAATATTAAACCACTAAAACAAACCCAAGCAAAAAAAATTATGGCCGTCCACTACCTCCCTTATTCTTCCATATGAAGAGTCAGCTAACGATGACTAAAACCTTTCTTCTTGGTTCTCCGGATTGTCTTGGCAATCTTGACTTCAGAACCAGTTTTTATCTGTCTTCAGAACGATCACTATCCACTTTGTCATCAGATTCCACCTCCACAACTTCCTCTTTCAACTTTTTCCTATCCTGAAACAATCTCAAGAGACAAACACAACTTGTTTTATGTAAGCAATCAAATCAACGACCTTGTTAAAAAGTTTCTACTTATGCTTTTTCTTGTTTAATAAGTATTACAACTTAAAGAGCATTCTCAAGAGAATTATGACAAAATGAAACAGAAAGCATGACCAGTGGCGACAAAGACTTACCACTAAGAAGAAGGAAACATGATCATAGTTCGACTGTTCTTATCTTGAAATCGATTCTGGTGAAGAAGTAAAAGAAAGAATTTTGACAAAGGTTTTCAACAATCTTAAAGACCAAACACACAAGAATACATACCCAATGTTAGTAATGAAACTTGTGGTGAAAGTATCATCCGAGAAACGCAGTAGCAAGCAACTTTTCCCCACACCTGCGTATACACACACATACACGAACATAAGATGAAGATTCAAGCATTTTAGATGGTACTTCACCACTAAAATAGCAAAAACATCAGAACATAAGATGGCATGAATCTGATTATCATGAGAACTAGATATTTAATATCTATGATAGTGATAATTAACAAAACAATTTGGGCGAACGCAGCTAACCATGTCTCTTGCAGTTTGAAAGAGTTCCCTGACATTCGCTGCACTTTGACCAACCCATAGTCCAGCCTCCAACTCCTGAGCTTCAACGTTGACAACGTGCACTCTTGCTCCGGCTGCTATAGCGAGTGCCAGTGACGTTTTTCCCGTTCCTCTCTCACCCACAATAAGAACTCCCTGCAATTTGAATAAGCACTTCTTAGGAATTAATATTGCTTAAGACTGGAGACTGTCCTACACGGTAAGCACACAACCATAAAGCAACATACCCGAGGTGCGCGAGCACCCATCTCCTGAAATGCCTTGGGATTCTGTAAAAATGCCACAACTTCATGATTTCTTCTCTCATAGACTCAATACTAGCAAAGTTTTTGAACGGGATTCGTGGATTTTTTCACTCTCTTCATTCTATCAAATGCAGTTTTTATGGGGTCGATTCCGAAGAACAAATACATTACTGGAAACCGAATCAAATCGAGAAAAGTAGGGTGAAATGTGAGAGTAACTTACGAGACATTGAGTTGACAAAGAAGGAGAGCCGGAATGGCGAGTGAGCACAAGCGAACGATGAGTACATCGGCGAAAAGAGAGAGAAGAGTTGCGATGAGATTAATCAACGAATGGAGATACAGGCAGCCTAGTAACACCACCCAAGATTACAACGATGCGATTTTCAGCGGCAAAGATCCGACCGGAGGGAACACGCACATATTGGATTGGATTGGATTTACGATGCTCCGTCGGCGTTCGGCGGCGATGGAGAAGCTGAAGGCGACTAAACAGAGGGCGAAATCGATTCCACATGATCTGATTTAGGTAAAACAGGAACAACTAGGGTTTATCAATCTCTGTGCTATTGAGATCGATGATTCTAGATTCAGAGATTCAGAGAAAGTGATGAGACGATGAAACGAGAAAGTGAGGAATGGAAGACAATTCGTGACAAAAAAAGAAAGGGAAGACAATTAATAACCTCCGTTGATTTCAGTTTGATCTAAGAGTGAATAATGAAAGAGATGTGATCCTTGTATCTATAGTTTAACCAATGAAAAGCCAGCTTTTCTATTTATTGTTTTAGTTTAAGACAGTTTTTTATTTACATTTTTAAGTTTATCAATTTTGTTAAGTTATATATTTTTCAAACCCTAAACCCTATTTATTTATTTGGAGTTTAGGATTTAGGGTTTAGACTAAGTTTATTTAGTTTTAAGTATGTTATAGTAATTAGATTATGATTTATAATTTGTGGTTTTGAGGTATATGTTTAGGGTTTAAAGTTTGGGGTATAGGGTTAGGGTTTAAACTCTACACCCTATTTATACTCTAAAACAAATTACGATTATCTTGGCTATACGATATGTACGACAATATGAAAAAGAATAAATTTTGGGGTTTAGGGTATAGATGTTGTGGATGCCAAAAAAATATAAATGTAACAATTGAATTTTTTCATAGAATTGAATATTATAAAAATAGTATTTCATACCCTAAACCTTATTTATACCCTAACCCTATATATACCCTAAACTAAAACTGATCGTATTTTAAACCCTAATCTCTAAACCTAATACCATAATCTCTCCAATACCTAAACACTACAATACCCTAAACAATCCAATACCATAAACTCTAAATCAAATGTTTATAATATTACAAGTTATTAATTTTGTATTTTATTCAATTTCAAGAATTACAAAATTATATATTTCACTCCCGAACCTCTAAACATCCCCTAAAATAAAAAATCAAGAATTTGTATGTTTCTAACATTTTTTATATTAAAAGTTGGTATGTTTAAGATTATATTTAAGATTTGAGGTTTGAGATTAATGTTGAAAATATTGTTTTATGTATATACAATTTGGGTATAGGGTTAGGGTTCAAACCCTAAATCCTATTTATACTCTAAACAAATTATCATTAATGTTGAAAATGTTGTTTTATGTATATACAATTTGGAGTATAGGTTAGGGTCCAAACCCTAAATCCTATTTATACTCTAAACAAATTATCAAACTCTCTCTCAAGATCTAGCATCTCCTCAAAATGCATCTTCTTCATCTCTTCCATCTTCTTCTCTTGCTCATCTATCAACTTCTCCCTCTCCTCCACAAACTCCTTCTTTTTTTCTTGAAACTCTATGATACTCTATTAATCTGTAATGTTTTGATGATTGAAACCACTGAGCAAAGAAAAAGGGAAATGAATGAGTACACACCTTAGAGTAACCAAAAAGCATAGGCCAATGAATGAAACACGATACAATAGGTGGGTATCATAGATATAACACTACGGTATGGTGAAAATGAGTACAAGGATCACCTAAATAAGAAGATGGAATATGCAGGCTTACCCATTAACCATCAGAACCACACTGTTACCACGTGTAGCTGGAACACAATTAGTCTCCTGCAGTTAGAAAAAATGCATAGGCCAATGAATGAAACACGATACATGTACTTTTTGATACTAGTATTTTGGGGATAGCAAAGTCAATAACCGCAAGATAGTTACGGGAAAAATAAAACATGAATCGTGCACTTACTGGACTTAGTATCTGCTGAAGAACATGGGAAACAACAACATCCACCGGTTGAATTTCGACGGGTAAAACTTCTTAGCTGTTACAAAACAACAAAACCCAAAATCACATCACTTAATACCAATTGATCAAGAATGAGAAACCTTCTCAATAGAAGGAGATGCATTAGTATAACTATAATCTATCCAATAAGTGAAGAAAAAGACTTCAAGCTCTCAGCTCAATACAAATAGGACCGGTTTAAGATTTGAAGATTCACATTCTAGGACCAAAGTGTTAATTTAAGATCAATCTAAAGTGAACGTCTTTGAGCCTTCAAGAGACAGATCCATTAATGAGCAAAAGGTTGTCACTTGTAATGAGTAATCAAGAACCCCAAACTGGGTTTACAAGCTTCAATAATACTCATCAATATAGAACATTATCAAATCTAAATAAATCCATAAGCTTCCCCACAGATCTTGGTTATATAACCCATAAGCATCAAATTCATATTTACATGAAACTAACATTAAGATTATACACTCCCTTGATTTGTTGAATCAGATTAGATCAATTTCAACATTTTAAAAGTCAATATACTAGCAAACAAATTTAGAAACTTTTACCTCGCTTATGAAACGCTTCCTGCAGATCAGCAACAGTGGCCTGCGAAGAACAACCCTAAAATCAGAAAGCATTCAACTTGGAAGATATATCAAATCTTCTTCGCTACATTTAGCAATTCAAACACTCAATCGCCATTAAGAAACTAAACCCACTAATCAGAACAAACAAACAGAGAGAGAGAGAGAGAGAGAGAGAGAGAGGAAGCAGATCGATGAAGGAGAAAGCACCGTATCGGGGAGGTCGAGGGGAGCCTTGAGAACTGCCGCTGCGGGAGACGACGGTGACTTTCATGGCTTAAGCGGAGAAGACGAGGAGGATCCAGCGACGGAGGAGGTGGTGCTGACGAGGAAGAGGAAGCTTACGATGTGGAGAAAGAGATGAAGAGGAAAGCCAAGTAATTGCAGGAGATGAATGAGCTGGAGATGAATGAAACCCTAGTCTTGGACAAATAAAACGATGGAGAAGAAGAAAGATACAGAGAGAAAGAGATGAATGAAAATTTTTTTTGTCTCGAAGAGAAAATGATTTTTTTTTTCATTCGGAAAATTTTGGCTAAGTGGCGGAAAACTAAAAAATTTCCCCAAGTTTTGCAGCTACGGTTAACAAAAGTGGCTCTACAATGGATTTTTGTCATCCCGCTTGATGAAAATCTTTCCTAGCGTTGAACTAATGCTATGATAGAATTGACGTCCCAATTTGTTATTTTTAGTAGCAGTTTGTGAATTCGTGCTACCGTGAACTGCTACCAATACCCATATTTCTTGTAGTGTTTTCTCCTCGATTTTCATTCAAAAAAACTATGGCTCAAAGGTGATATATCATTGTTTTTCTAGGTTTTCAACCATGATATAAGTGTACATATTGAGTCTTTAGCCTGGGTTTTAGAGTCTATAGAGTCTTTTACAGGTAAGCTTGCGTTTGGAGCAAAGAGAGGAATATTAGGACGTTTCTGGTGATTTGTGCAACGAGCTGAAGATGGTGCCTCGATCACGATGGAGTGTCGACCGACACTACCTTTGATGTCAGTCGACACTGAGGCCGAGAGAAGTTATGGGCAGAGTTTAGTCATGTTTTGAAGAACTGAAGAAAAGACCCCGAAGTTTTTTGTATTCTAATCTGACCCCAAAACGTGTTTAGAGAGTATTATTAGGGTTTTCAGACTCATTATTCTTAGATCTAGTTCTTAACTTTGTTCTTGCTAGAGAGAGAGATATATTGGTTTTGGGGCTGATTCTTGCTACTTGTACTTCTAAGAGAAGAATTTCGAACCCCTTTATTTCTATCTATTCAGTTTCTGGTTTTCTATTCATGATGTGTTGTTTAATTGCTTCTATGTCTGAGTAGTAACCTAGTTAGATTTAGGGATTCTCACAAAGGTTTTATGCTTGCTTGATAATTGATTGATTAGGATTCGCTATGTTATCGTTCATCACCTAGGTTGTGCTTAATACTGATTTATGACAATAGCACGAGAGTGTGAGTTATAATCTGAAAGAACCTAGAGTGAGAAATTTAACTAGGTACAAAGAGATTTGGTCTAGGGAAATTGTGAACCGATAGAACCTATTCTTAATGCTTGTTTAGAACTCTAGGATCACAAAGAGATTTGGTCTCTAGGTTGCTAGATATAGGAATAATCTCAGCGAAAGTTGGATTATTTAGCATAGTGTTTCTAGTTCTTAAACCGAATTTAATCTTAATCATGTTAGTTAAACATCTTGCATAGCATAATTCCTGAGTACTTCCTAAGTCTGACGCCTTTCTTCCTATTTAAAACACCCTCTATTTTACTATTTTGCTTACTGAATTCTCTGGTTTTGATTTAGCTTAACTTCAATACATATAATCTATCGTGTGACCAAGAGTCCTTGTGGATTCGATACCTTGCATACTACAATCACTAACATTTCACTTGCAGTAGAATAGGATAAAACTTCTGAGCCTATCAAGTTTTTGGCGCCGTTGCCGGGGACTCTTTGAGTTCGCCGATAGATTTTGTCCTAGAGTTAAGTCTAAGTCGTTTTCATTTTCTTTGTTACTGATTTTTCTCTTATTTGGCTTGTTTTTGGTTTCACAGGAAATCTTAGACGCATTTTGTAACGCCCCTTTCCCATTCTCCGCTGACTGTCGAGCTGACCGGTCAACAATCAAACAAGAACATGACCGATCGAACCCGAGCAAGTCGAACAGGAAAAGTTCGTCACAGGACGAAGCCCGAGATTGATCCGTTTGAGACAAAGGCTCATACTAATCCATCTTTGACCTCGCTATCCTCATTTCCATAGTACTAAGCTGTACAACTCGTACTACTTCAATGAGTTGTGTCGGTTCGGACGAAACCTCATATCAGGGAAACAATTCCATTTATGAGTAACCAAACGTTCAGCACAACGTTTAATAGAATTTGTACAAACAATCGTCAAGTCAAATACACAAAATAGTCAAACACACAATCGTATCAAAATCATAAAATGGCGCCAAAGCCGAACCGAAAATCAAACGATCAAATCCCCGAATCAAATCTCGTCACAAGCCATCTTGAAACCACACCGAGGCCTCCCGCGTCCGTCGCTGCTAAACCTGAAAACACAAAAAGAGTCTAATGAGTAATCTAAGATTACCCAGCAAATCAGCTCCCCACTAATGGCTTCTAATCTATCTAGCTCTACAATCCCCGCCCCGAAACCCAAAATAACAATCAGCAAGGAACAAATGGTCGATCACGCGCTACCACGGCGTAATAAACCCACACACAATCAATAGCCAAGATAAGAGAGAGAGCTAAAGAAATCGAAGGCACTGCGGCACATGTCCTCGATTGGACTCGATCTATCTACGCGCGACGAAAGGAAGATAATAAAACAACACTGGGCCCTACGATCTCGGTAACTTCCACGGGTTCACATCGTCGCCTATATGGCAACTAACCCTAGACTCCTATACGTGCTCACGAGGACCCACGTATAGGACACCGTTCTCTGTCCATCGATACGCGGTGACTCCTGTTACCCCCGGTAACCTGAGTTTCCATGCGATCCGGCCCTAGGACATGACCCTGTATTCTCCGAATCGCACACCTACCGGCGTCACCCGATAGGTTAACACCATAACCAGAACCACCATGGCCCGGTTAGGTCAAACCCGAGGATCCAATCGGGTCGTAAGTACTGGAACGTAAACAAAACCTAGGCTTGCGGATTCTAACGCACCCTAGAGTCCTAGTGCAGAAATATAAACACGCATACTCGCTGGGACTCTAGCACAGATCACGCAATCAATAACAACAACAACAAATCCCCAACTATTCCGCAAGCCACTATACTACCAACACCACCGCTCTGACTAGGTAAGATACCTAGTCAGCACCACTAACTTACCCGGTCCCGTGACCGGAGTAAGTGTCCACAATGATTGCTCGGCCCAACACCGAGCAATCTAACAAGCCTGCACACAAAGCTCAACACAGCACAATAATCACAATAATCAAACACGCAATTACAATCAACACAACAGTCACAACAATCACAACAACACAACACAGGCAGGCCTATTAGGGTTTCTAAGTCTTTTAATTCATTTCTCATCCGCTACTTGGGGTTAGCGGATTGCTAACCCGTAGACGGCTTACAAAACACACCACATCCTCATTTAAACCATTCTAGATATCATTTATTAACTCCTCGATCTGTCGGTTTAGAGTTAGTAAACTTACTAACTACCCGACGTCTCATTATTAATTAACTTTATTCATTACCCAATCCCGCTATTAAACCTAAACCCCAATCCCATTATAATATTCTATACGTTTGTTTAGGTTTAACCATATTTTAATGTCGTCTTAATTCCCGTATATAGATTCATTAATTATTGTTCTTATACCATATATATGCATATACAGTCCTAAACAAACGGTCTATATGAATGCATCACCCAATCGATACTAACAACCTAGCGGCACACAATTGATTTACCGTTTAATTTTTTAAACCCTAACATGTTTATCTGATCCTAACCGGTTTATTATTAACGTCCAATTATTTAATATTAACCAATCATTTTAATTATCGGGTATGCAATCCTAAAGCTACGGTTTTACGGTTCCCGGTCTATATGTACTAAAGGTCTGTGAGCCAACTCACAGTGAGATAGGCGCGGAATGACGGTCTGACGCGATATGAATCCCGAGACCTCCGAACTGAAACCCGAACTTCCCGAACGCACGAACTCGAACCCCGAGTCTTCCCGAACACCCTGACATGAACCGCAAGCTATGAATGGCCGGAGTCAACACGTTGACCGGCGTTGACTTTGACCTCCGGTTGACCGTTGACTTTGAACGTTGACCAAAAGTTGACCGTTTACTTTGACTGAATCGGTTGACCACCCAACTGAACCGGCTGAACCAACTGAACCAACTGAACCAACTGAACCGGTCTAATTAGAACCGGTTAGGTTAAACCGGTTTGGTCAAACATTGACCGGTTTGACATAACCGTTGACCAAGGCTAAACCAGCCTTAAACCAACCCAAATATTGAACCAAACCAGACCATCCCACTCCTTGAAGAACCGGCTTCAATCTGACGGCGGCGAGGCTTCTCCGGTGACCGGCTCCGGCGACTTCTCCGGCGTTGACCGGCGGTGGTCCGGCGTTGACCGGCCGGTTCACCACTTTTCCGGTGAATCAGAAGATGATCCACCTATCAAACTGACCGCAAAGAAGAGATCTATCCATCCATGGCTTCAAAACATTCAGATCTGATGAAATAAGAGAGAGATTCCCCAAAACCCTAATCCGCAGATTCATTCCGGCCAGATTCTGGCGACCTCCGGCGACTAGGACGACGGCGGCTGGCTGGATATTGTAGAGGAGGGAGAGAGGAAGCTATAGCACTTTGCAGAAGTTGATTTGGGTTTATACTGAGAGAGTTATGGGATTTTTGGTGTAAAAGGATATGAAGAACACTCAAGAACACTTTGAATGTTCTTGAGTTTCTATGAAGATTCAAAGGGTTTTCTGGGTTTTCTGGGCAATTGGGATGAATGTAGAGAGAGAGGAGAGAGAGCTCGTGGGTGTGAGGCTAGAGAGAGGTTTTTGGGAGCAAAAATAAAGTTTTCTCTACACATGCTTGTTTTTCTTCCATGCAAAAAGATGCATGAACTACCATGCATTGACACCTAACCAAGAGATGTGGCGACCCTGGGGCATTGACACTTGTCCTTCTGAGTGTTTTGAGTCCAAAAATCCTTCCCTAAACCGGCTTTGACCAACATTAAACCCCTCTTGACCCGTTGCTTCGGTTTCTTCGATTTCGCGGATATTGTTTTAGAAAATACCAACTGATTCCCATAAATCCCTAAACCTCCACAAACTGATTCTCCATGCTATTTGATGAATTTAGCATTTCGAATCACTCCGTTTGGACTTACGTAGCTCCGGATATGGATTTTTGAAGTTTCTTCGGTTTTGTCGGTTTCCATTCCCGACTCACCGAAAAACATGTTTCTGCTCCGATTTCTCCAACTCTGGTCTTGTAAATGTTCTTTATACTTTAAAAATAGAAAATTTGGCCCGTCACGTCTTCCATCTCGAATTTTGGCAAAATTACCATTTTACCCCCGACTTTGGTAAAATGACAATTTTGCCCCCAGTTGACTTTCTGCTGCCCGTTGACCGTATTTTGGATACGGGGTATCACATTCTTCCCCACTTACAGGAATTCGGTCCCCGAATTCTCCGTCACTAACAGACTTCAAATCGGTTCCGAACCCTGCAAGTTGCTTCATCACTTCACTCCGACGCTCCCATACTCGATCACTGCTGCATTCTGCTGACACCCATCATTACTGCGATCCTTCTGTCTCGTTCCTTTTTACCCAACTGATCTTCACAACACTTCCGCTCTGGTCCTCAATCTTGTCTTCCTTGCTTCACTCAACCCTCAACTGTTCCCATCGATTTCGATCTTCGAACTTAACCTCGGTTAACTTCTCTGCTCTGATTCTTACTTCGCGCTTCCCCACTTTGCCTCGACTCCCACATCCTTCTGATTGCGACTTTCTATCTTCTTTCTGGAACACTCTTCAAAAATCTGATCACCTGCTTCCGACTGTTTGATTCCAACAACATCACTGACTCTTCTTCCCAAATCCCTTTGCTAACAAATCACACTTCTCGGCCTCTTCCTGTCGGCTGCTTGATAAGCTGATACATCTCCCACTGACAATATCTACCACTGATTCACGACCCGGTCTACTTGTCTCACGACGTCTTGTCACTTTATCTCGCTTTCGGGTTCGGGTTCGGTCTCGGATTCACATCGCGTCGCCATTCCGTCCTACAATCAACACCACAACTCACCGACACAATTAGTTTCATTCCGATCTATCCCCGACATCACTTTCCCATAGAAATATGGTTACTTAATCACGTACCCGATGGTTACTCATGATTAAGTAACAAAATACTATAAGTCCGCTCCCTCGTGAATCGACGGTTGAATGATATATCATGGTTTTTACTAGTTTTATGCCATGATATAAGTATGTTTTTAGTGTCTTTTATGTTCTTTTAGAGTCTTTTACAGGTATAATCAGATTGGGAGCTAAATTGGAGATTATGGAGCATTTTGGAGATTTTTGGAGTGTTTGGCCGAGAGATAGAGTTCACTGTCCGAAACAGAGAAAGGTACCGATCGTTGCACTCTAGCAACGATCGTTGCACCAGCGAGATGGGCCAAAACTCGGCGGTTTAGAAGAATCAAGATATTGCACTTTGATCCAGAAGTTCCTGATATTTACAAAGAAGCCCCTGGCCGAGATTATGCCTATATAATAGAGTTTTTAGAGTTTTTATTAGATACACTTTCATAATTAAGAGCAGAGGATTTTAGAGCTTTTGGGGCTGATCTGAACCTGATTCATCATCTGTATTTGGAGAAGATTTCGAACCCCTTTTTACTCTTATTCTTTTATGCAATTTACTTATCATATGATTATGTTTTCATTATCTATGTCTGAGTAGATTTCTAGTTAGACTTAGGGTTTCTCACATAGGATTTCATGACTTGCTAGACTTGTTCAAATTCAGTTAAGGATTCAAACTATATCTGTTCTTCAATTTAATTGTGCTTAAAGCTAGTTCTAACCTGATCAATTAGAATCTAGATCTTAGGTTGCTAAATACGTCACGGAAGTGGGGTTTAGGAATCTGAACTAATTAAATTGGGCAATTAAACTTTGCGCAAACGAAAGTTTGGTTTAGGATAATTGTGAACATATCAAACTCGAACTTATTGCTAGTTTAATCTGTTAGTTCTCGCAAACGGAAGTTTGGTTTGCTGCACTTAGACTTAGAGAATTATCGCAAAGGAATTTGGTTAATTCTATATCTGTGTTTTGAGTTCTAGAACTGTTCTTAATTAGATCCTTGCTGAATGAACTGTTTGCTAGTCTGATTTCCTGAGAATACCCTAGGTTTGACGCTTTTAATTAATTGCTTTCACAACCGATAATCTCTGCTACTGATTTACTTTCTCGCACTGCTTTCAATACAATCACATTGCTTATTTCTAGTAATTCATTCCCTACAGTTTGATTCTCTTGAGACCAAGTGTCCCTGTGGATTCGATAACCCTATATACTACTTTGACATTGCTGTTCACTTGCAGTTTAGTATAGGGATTAATTCTTGACCTATCAAGTTTTTGGCGCCGTTGCCGGGGACTCTTAGAGTCTTCGATAGGACCGAACTTAGGGTTTTACTAGAAATTTTTCGTTTTTCGTTTTTGTTTTTCGTTTTTTTTTTTTATTTTTGCTGACTTTTTCTCTGTTTCTCTCTGTCGCAGGTACGAATTTCGCCTTGCGTCGATCGTTGCACCCTTGCATCGATCGTCACTGAGCGATTTGAGATTGAATCGATCGTTGCACTGATAGCATCGATCGTTGCTGGACGATTACAGACAGTTTATGCCAACGCAGAACACTCGAAGTAATCCGAACTCGAGCTTAGTTAATCTCAACTTAGAGGAACTTGGACGTCTTGAGAGGACTATCAGAAGAGAAAAGAGAGAGAGAATGGTTCGAGAACGTCTGATCTTGATGCCAGATGCTGAAGGTACCCTGAGGGACCGAGATAATAACCCGTACAATGCTGCTGGGTATCGGGTTGATGCTGAGGGAAATGTAATCCCTGACCCCCCTGAACCTGAGCAACAACCGCAAGATCAAGGTAGAGAGATTGTAGTTCATGAGAGGACACTAGCTGACTACAATAGACCTGATGAGTTTCATGCAAACCGAGCAGCTCTAGTGCTTCCTGCTTTCGAGAGGAATGATTTTGAGGTAAAAACCATCTATTACCAACTGATGAGGCAGATTGCTTTTCATGGTCTTCAATCAGAGCAGCCTATGGATCACATTGACAAGTTTGAGGACATAGTCACTGGCATGAAGTATGAAGGAGTATGCCCGGACTATCTGTTCCTTAAGCTATTTCCGCACAGTCTTGCTGGAGACGCTAGTGCATGGCTGAGACAACTGGCACCTGGCCAGTATACTACTTGGACAGCCTTAAAGAGTGAGTTCCTGCGTCACTTCTACGACGCTGCGCGCCCAGATCAGTCCAGACAGGACATACTCACTTTTTCCCAAGGAGCTGTGGAGCCTTTGACAACTGCATGGATGAGATTTAAGCAATATCAGCGTGATTGTCCACACCATGGATTCACAGAAGTACAGCTGATAGGTATTTTCTTCAGAGGCATAGATCTCCCTTATCAGACTGCTCTGGATAATTCCAGTGATGCTAATTTCAGCACCAGAACTCCTACACAAGCTAAACGGTTGATAGAGAACCTGATTGGCAGCAATAGTTGCAAAACAATGGATGAAAGGAGGAAGAGATCTGGTGGAACTGTAGAGAATTCTGATATAGCTAATATTAGATCCAGATTGGACACAGTTTACAATCTCCTGACAAATAAGAAAGCTGTCCACTTTGCCCAAGATGTGGAGGTGATTCAAACTGAGGTGGACACTCAGGAAGAAGATGTGAATTTCATAGGAGGTTCCGGTTTCCAAGGTAATAGATTTAACAATCAACAGGGGAACAGATTCTCAAATGGAGGACAAGCTGGAGGTTTTCAAAAGACCTATGGACAGGGTACTCAGAGAACCTATGGATCTACATCTTATCAGACTCCTCCTGCACCTACAGCACATGAGAGCAAAATGGAAGCTATGATGGAACAACTGATGGAGAGTCAAACCAAGCTTTCTGTAGACAACAACAAGAAGTTGGACGCTGTCTATCAAGACCTCAATGGGAAGTTTGAGACATTGAGCACTCACATGAAGCAGTTGGACACTCAGGTGAATCAGATGTCCAGCTCACTGAAAGGAAAAGGAGTTGCAGACACTCATATTAAGGCCTGGTCTGTAATGATTAATGATGGATCTTATCTAGGGGAGAAATTTGAGCTAAGTACAGCTGAGTTGGTGACTGAGGAAGAATTTTCGGATTTCTGTGAAAAACTCTCGGATGGAAGTTGTGATGATCGCGATGCAACGATCGATACACATTTGGCATCGATCGATGCAGGTCGTGAACAAGAGAATCCGTGGGATGAAAATGAGATTGATGCAGAACTAGCTCGCCTATTCCCTGATACATCTGAAATCACTAAAGAGGATGTTTATGCACAAGCTATTTGGCACTATCCCAAGGTCTCTGAAGTGATTAAACAAGAGATTGAAGAGCTGAAAAGGCTAGAAGAAAGTGGTGAAGACTTGGAAGAAATTCCACCTTCTGATGATCCACTTTATCATCCATGTGTTCAGAGATATTTGAACAAGATGTTGCCTTTAGATGAGGAGCTGGGAGAATGGGTGATAGTAGTTCCTCAGCATATTAGTGATGTTCTGCTAACTAAGGTCCCAAAGAAACTGCCTGATCCTGGAGTTTTTGTGCTGGATTGTTCTATCTTTGAGGATAGCTTTAGGCGTTCTCTGTGTGATTTAGGAGCTGCTGGAAGCATAATGCCTTACTCTGTGGCTGAGAAGCTGGGAATGTTGGACTTTACTCCTACTAGGACTTCTCTTGTCCTAGCTGATCAGTCCATACGAGTTCCTGAAGGACTCCTTATGGATATTCCGGTGAGAGTTGGAAACTACTTAGTTCCAACGGACTTCCTTGTGCTGAAATACGCCTGTGATCCGAATGAAGCTTTATTGCTTGGGAGACCATTCTTGGGTACAGCAGGAGCGGTGATTGATGTTAGACAGAGTCTAATAGACCTCCACCTGGGAGATGAACAGCTGCGGTATGAGATGGAGAAGCTGCGAAAGCCATTGATAGATGGACAGACTTTCACAATCATTGAAGCAGATGATGAGCAGCCAGATGAGACTGAGATAATAGATCCTGGAGCACATTTTACCCCATCTTTTCTTGGATTGAAGCATTCTGCAGCAGCCTATTCCCCACCATGGATGAGAAGACTTGAACAGAGACAGAAAAGGTCTCTGTCAGGATCTTCTGGCACTTGAAAAATCTTGCGCGTCCGGTCAAGCTATTGACCTTAAACAAGCGCTGGGTGGGAGGCAACCCACCATTAGGTACTAGTGTTTTTCTTTTTCATTTTTGGTGTTTTTATTAGGATTTTACGTTTGTTTTTGTTTCTGGTGAGTTATGATTGCAGGTCTCGGATTAAATCGCAGTGCAGCGATCGATGCATTACTGCATCGATCGTCACAACACGAGAGGAATTGCATTGCAGCGATCGTTGCGGTCCTGAGCAACGATCGACCATACACGAAAATCGCCAAGTAACGGTCGATGCACATAGTGCAACGGTCGATGCTCGTGCGACAGAGGTAACCCGACAGACATAATTTCACCTTTTCAATTTTTATTTTCTTTTACCGATCCTTCGCTGGACTCTACTGGGGACAGTGTGTCTTAAGTGTGGGGGAGGTGCTACTAACGTTTATCTTTCTGTTTTCTTAAGAGTCAGTCTGTTTTTCATAAAAAAAAAAAAAAAAAATTTTGTTTTTATTGAGTCAAAATTGTTTAAGTAAGAAACTATGATTTTTGAGGAGATTTACAAGACTTGCAGGAACTTAAGTAACCATTGGGATGAAGTTGCAGGATCTATCTCTGACTATTAGAAAACCCAGACACGGATCAACCTACTGGGAACACCCATATCACTTCAGGTACCAAAGGATCCTTTACTGACTTCACCCCTAATACTGACTTAGATTTTCTCACCTAAGGGCTTGGTATACTTTATGTCGGATTCCCTGTTAGTTCTGACACAGCCTGTAAACCTGTCCTATTTAGTCCCCTTCTCCCCTTCTGTAAAGTAAAAAAAAAAAGATAATAAACTGAGGATGAGTTAGTAACTCCGAAGTGGTCATGAGAGTGGTAGCTAAAACTATTACCTCCTGTGCATCCATGGAATGTGTCCAAAGTACACCCCATAACGGGAAGAACACTGATAAAAAAAATAAAATGATACCCAATGTGGGAAAAATCAGTTGTTAAAGAAGGGAAAGAGAAGAAAGGGACTAGAGAAAGATAGTATGGTGGTCTAGAGCTGATTAGGTAAGAATCCATGTGCCTTTAGATCGATACTCCTTAGGTGAGACCGCACTTAAATACTTGCAGAAGTCAGTAGGGAGAATTTGAATGCTTGAATGTGATTGTGGAGTTTACCTAGGACAGTTGCTAAGTGTGGGGGAAGTACATGTTGGTCTTGATATCCTGTGGTTGATTCTTTCAGTGGTTTACTAAGGGGAATCTGAGTATTGTAGCTTCTAAGATGAAATGAGTTTCTGAAGAGTTTTCAAACCTCTTCACCATATTTTAGTTCTATGTTTTGCTTGAGGGCAAGCAAAGGCTAAGTGTGGGGGAGTTGATATATCATGGTTTTTACTAGTTTTATGCCATGATATAAGTATGTTTTTAGTGTCTTTTATGTTCTTTTAGAGTCTTTTACAGGTATAATCAGGTTGGGAGCTAAATTGGAGATTATGGAGCATTTTGGAGATTTTTGGAGTGTTTGGCCGAGAGATAGAGTTCACTGTCCGAAACAGAGAAAGGTACCGATCGTTGCACTCTAGCAACGATCGTTGCACCAGCGAGATGGGCCAAAACTCGGCGGTTTAGAAGAATCAAGATATTGCACTTTGATCCAGAAGTTCCTGATATTTACAAAGAAGCCCCTGGCCGAGATTATGCCTATATAATAGAGTTTTTAGAGTTTTTATTAGATACACTTTCATAATTAAGAGCAGAGGATTTTAGAGCTTTTGGGGCTGATCTGAACCTGATTCATCATCTGTATTTGGAAAAGATTTCGAACCCCTTTTTACTCTTATTCTTTTATGCAATTTACTTATCATATGATTATGTTTTCATTATCTATGTCTGAGTAGATTTCTAGTTAGACTTAGGGTTTCTCACATAGGATTTCATGACTTGCTAGACTTGTTCAAATTCAGTTAAGGATTCAAACTATATATGTTCTTCAATTTAATTGTGCTTAAAGCTAGTTCTAACCTGATCAATTAGAATCTAGATCTTAGGTTGCTAAATACGTCACGGAAGTGGGGTTTAGGAATCTGAACTAATTAAATTGGGCAATTAAACTTTGCGCAAACGAAAGTTTGGTTTAGGATAATTGTGAACATATCAAACTCGAACTTATTGCTAGTTTAATCTGTTAGTTCTCGCAAACGGAAGTTTGGTTTGCTGCACTTAGACTTAGAGAATTATCGCAAAGGAATTTGGTTAATTCTATATCTGTGTTTTGAGTTCTAGAACTGTTCTTAATTAGATCCTTGCTGAATGAACTGTTTGCTAGTCTGATTTCCTGAGAATACCCTAGGTTTGACGCTTTTAATTAATTGCTTTCACAACCGATAATCTCTGCTACTGATTTACTTTCTCGCACTGCTTTCAATACAATCACATTGCTTATTTCTAGTAATTCATTCCCTACAGTTTGATTCTCTTGAGACCAAGTGTCCCTGTGGATTCGATAACCCTATATACTACTTTGACATTGCTGTTCACTTGCAGTTTAGTATAGGGATTAATTCTTGACCTATCATTGAACACAACCGTTCTCAGTCGGCTCAAAACTTGAAATAAAATTGAAACAAAATCAACACTTTACCTTTCTAACAAAACCGAAGAGAAGCGAACAATCACTATTCGAATTCCGAACAACTAACCACCCAACGGTCTCTAAGATCCAAAACGATTCATCTATCAAAACCACGCATGCTAATACTACCCAATCCATCGCACAAACAAATCAATCAAACAATCAATCAAGCAAGAAATGAAACAAGCAATTACCACACACAAAATCACGCAATCTAATGATCGGTCGGATGCGTCGCCAGTCCGGGTTCAGGTCATGATGAACAGTCGTCAGTTCCGCTTGACATTTAGTTTCACACAGTAATATGTTTGCTTTCAGAACCATCTCAATCATGCAAACAGTTACTATGCTACTCAAAACGATCAGCTGAACACTCTGCATCCACCACGTACATAAAACGATATATCATACATCATAAGGTTTTTAGTACATGGTCCTGGTCAGAGTCCCTACACACATGACCGCCATCATATCCAAAAACCCATACTGCGCCGCTATACATCAGAAAAGTCAAAGACTACACGCAAAGTCGCCTATCCGCCGATCTATCTACAAGACAAGAATAGAGTTAGTGCCCCCACTTACCTGGCCTAACTACTCCTATCCTAACCCAACGTCTCCAGCAAGACCGAAATGCCCAACACCACTGGCAAAACGGCTCGCTGAAGTATCCGCTGGCAGGTGCGCCGGGAGGGTGTGGCGGGTGTGTGTCTCGAGATGGTGCTCCGACCTGCTGTGGCTCGGCTATCGGGCAAGGATGAGAAACGTGACCTGCAAGGCCACCCAACTGACAGACTGGAGTGGACGCTGAGCGTGGTCTACGATAATACACGGGGGCCTGATGACCATAACTCTACGCAACTGACAAGTCCTCACTGGCTCGGGTCTGGATAACGGAACAACCGGTAACTGAACAACGAGTGGCTGACTGGGCTCGAGATCTCTGCGACTGGGTCCCGCCCGGTAACCCTCTGGTACTGGTGCTCGGTACGGCTCTCTATCGGTATACACGGTCCTGATCCGGAAATCGGGCAAGTCGATACTGTGTGACCCTCGTGACCATGCCATGGGCAGTGGTCGGGTCCCGGTACTGGATGGTACGGCTCTCGAAGACACGGATCCACTGCTCGAGGACACCAATACAAGTGAAACTCTTGTACTCCACACGCACTACATGTCCTCCGCTCTGGTACTGCTGGCGGCTCCTCCACAATCTCGGCTGGTGGTGTAACTGACTCGAACTCTGACTCTGTAGATGCCGGTGATGAGATCCAACCTACTTCTCAAAACATACTCATGTATCGCTACCTGCTCATCCACCTACTGCTCCCAGTGTGGATACTGCTCCGGGTCTGGTACATCGGTGGTACGTCTGATGCTGCAACTGTCTACGGCACATCCGTCTCTGGCCACTGCGGTGGTAACTGTAACAAAACATCTGCTCCTCCCAAGAACCCCATCATCCCTGAAACTGAACCAACTGACCCTGCGGCGAACCGATTGATCCCTGATGACTCATGCCGCTCATCAGTAACTGCTCCACGCACACACACACACACCTCCACTCCACCCAGGACACACTGCTGCACGACTGAAATCAAAAGCTCAAAGATAAGTTAGTGCAAATAATACAAAAATACTACTCCCCATCCCAACCACGGGTTTAACGGACGCGGCTCGGTTTCCTAATGGATGCTTGTGTGACACATTTGACTCGATAAAACACGGAAAACACTCAAAAATGAAATGTTTTGAAACCCATGCAGAACCATGCTCTGATACCACCTATCTGTAACGCCCCTTTCCCATTCTCCGCTGACTGTCGAGCTGACCGGTCAACAATCAAACAAGAACATGACCGATCGAACACGAGCAAGTCGAACAGGAAAAGTTCGTCACAGGACGAAGCCCGAGATAGATCGGTTTGAGACAAAGGCTCATACTAATCCATCTTTGACCTCGCTATCCTCATTTCCATAGTACTAAGCTGTACAACTCGTACTACTTCAATGAGTTGTGTCGGTTCGGACGAAACCTCATATCAGGGAAACAATTCCATTTATGAGTAACCAAACGTTCAGCACAACGTTTAATAGAATTTTTACAAACAATCGTCAAGTAAAATACACAAAATAGTCAAACACACAATCGTATCAAAATCATAAAATGGCGCCAAAGCCGAACCGAAAATAAAACGATCAAATCCCCGAATCAAATCTCGTCACAAGCCATCCCGAAACCACACCGAGGCCTCCCGCGTCCGTCGCTGCTAAACCTGAAAACACAAAAAGAGTCTAATGAGTAATCTAAGATTACCCATCAAATCGGCTCCCCACTAATGGCTTCTAATCTATCTAGCTCTACAATCCCCGCCCCGAAACCCAAAATAACAATCAGCAAGGAACAAATGGTCGATCACGCGCTACCACGGCGTAATAAACCCACACACAATCAATAGCCAAGATAAGAGAGAGAGCTAAAGAAATCGAAGGCATTGCGGCACATGTCCTCGATTGGACTCGATCTATCTACGCGCGACGAAAGGAAGATAATAAAACAACACTGGGCCCTACGATCTCGGTAACTTCCACGGGTTCACATCGTCGCCTATATGGCAACTAACCCTCGACTCCTATACGTGCTCACGAGGACCCACGTATAGGACACCGTTCTCTGTCCATCGATACGCGGTGACTCCTGTTACCCCAGGTAACCTGAGTTTCCATGCGATCCGGCCCTAGGACATGACCCTGTATTCTCCGAATCGCACACCTACCGGCGTCACCCGATAGGTTAACACCATAACCAGAACCACCATGGCCCGGTTAGGTCAAACCCGAGGATCCAATCGGGTCGGAAGTACCGGAAAGTAAACAAAACCTAGGCTTGCGGAATCTAACGCACCCTAGAGTCCTAGTGCAGAAATATAAACACGCATACTCGCTGGGACTCTAGCACAGATCACGCAATCAATAACAACAACAACAAATCCCCAACCATTCCGCAAGCCACTATACTACCAACACCACCGCTCTGACTAGGTAAGATACCTAGTCAGCACCACTAACTTACCCGGTCCCGTGACCGGAGTAAGTGTCCACAATGATTGCTCGGCCCAACACCGAGCAATCTAACAAGCCTGCACACAAAGCTCAACACAGCACAATAATCACAATAATCAAACACGCAATTACAATCAACACAACAGTCACAACAATCACAACAACACAACACAGGCAGGCCTATTAGGGTTTCTAAGTCTTTTAATTCATTTCTCATCCGCTACCTGGGGTTAGCGGATTGCTAACTCGTAGACGGCTTACAAATCACACCACATCCTCATTTAAACCATTCTAGATATCTTTTATTAACTCCTCGATCTGTCGGTTTAGAGTTAGTAAACTTACTAACTCTCCGACGTCTCATTATTAATTAACTTTATTCATTACCCAATCCCGCTATTAAACCTAAACCCCAATCCCATTATAATACTCTATACGTTTGTTTAGGTTTAACCATATTTTAATGTCGTCTTAATTCACGTATATAGATTCATTAATTATCGTTCTTATACCATATATATATGCATATACAGTCCTAAACAAACGGTCTATATGAATGCATCACCCAATCGATACTAACAACCTAGCGGCACACAATTGATTTACCGTTTAATTTTTTAAACCCTAACATGTTTATCTGATCCTAACCGGTTTATTATTAACGTCCAATTATTTAATATTAACCAATCATTTTAATTATCGGGTATGCAATCCTAAAGCTACGGTTTTACGGTTCCCGGTCTATATGTACTAAAGGTCTGTGAGCCGACTCACAGTGAGATAGGCGCGGAATGACGGTCTGACGCGGTATGAATCCCGAGACCTCCAAACTGAAACCCGAACTTCCCGAACGCACGAACTCGAACCCCGAGTCTTCCCGAACACCCTGACATGAACCGCAAGCTATGAATGGCCGGAGTCAACACGTTGACCGGCGTTGACCACGGCGTTGACCGGCATTGACTTTGACCTCCGGTTGACCGTTGACTTTGAACGTTGACCAAAAGTTGACCGTTGACTTTGACTGAACCGGTTGACCACCCAACTTAACTGGCTGAACCAACTGAACCGGTCTAATTAGAACCGGTTAGGTTAAACCGGTTTGGTCAAACATTGACCGGTTTGACCTAACCGTTGACCAAGGCTAAACAAGCCTTAAACCAACCCAAATCTTGATCCAAACCAGACCATCCCACTCCTTGAAGAACCGGCTTCAATCTGACGGCGGCGAGGCTTCTCCGGTGACCGGCTCCGGCGACTTCTCCGGCGTTGACCGGCGGTGGTCCGGCGTTGACCGGCCGGTTCACAACTTTTCCGGTGAATCAGAAGACGATCCACCTATCAAACTGACCGCAAAGAAGAGATCTATCCATCCATGGCTTCAAAACATTCAGATCTGATGAAATAAGAGAGAGATTCCCCAAAACCCTAATCCGCAGATTCATTCCGGCAAGATTCCGGCGACCTCCGGCGACTAGGACGACGGCGGCTGGCTGGATATTGTAGAGGAGGGAGAGAGGAAGCTATAGCACTTTGCAGAAGTTGATTTGGGTTTATATTCAGAGAGTTATGGGATTTTTGGTGTAAAAGGATATGAAGAACACTCAAGAACACTTTGAATGTTCTTGAGTTTCTTTGAAGATTCAAAGGGTTTTCTGGGTTTTCTGGGCAAGTGGGATGAATGTAGAGAGAGAGGAGAGAGAGCTCGTGGGTGTGAGGCTAGAGAGAGGTTTTTGGGAGCAAAAATGAAGTTTTCTCTACACATGCTTGTTTTTCTTCCATGCAAAAAGATGCATGAACTACCATGCATTTACACCTAACCAAGAGATGTGGCGACCCTGGGGCATTGACACTTGTCCTTCTGAGTGTTTTGAGTCCAAAAATCCTTCCCTAAACCAGCCTTGACCAACATTAAACCCCTCCTGACCCGTTGCTTCGGTTTCTTCGGTTTCGCGGATATTGTTTTAGAAAATACCAACTGATTCCCATAAATCCCCAAAACTCCACAAACCGATTCCCCATGCTATTTGATGAATTTAGCATTTCGAATCACTCCGTTCGGACTTACGTAGCTCCGGATATGGATTTTTGAAGTTTCTTCGGTTTTGTCGGTTTCCATTCCCGACTCACCGAAAAACATGTTTCTGCTCCGATTTCTCCAACTCTGGTCTTGTAAATGTTCTTTATATTTTAAAAAGATAACATTTGGCCCGTCGCGTCTTCCATCTCGAACTTTGGCAAAATTACCATTTTACCCCCGACTTTGGTAAAATGACAATTTTGCCCCCAGTTGACTTTCTGCTGCCCGTTGACCGTATTTTTGTACGGGGTATCACACATTTAGTGTCGACCGACACCATCACTAGTGTCGCCCGACAATGAGCTCGAGACAGAGGTTTTGAGTTCTGTGTATGCCAAGTCGACATACTCGAAGCAACCAGAGCGAAGAACTTTTGAACCTCAGACTTGATGAGCTAGCTAGACTAGAAAGAACGAACAGAAAGGGTCAAAGAAAAAGAATGAATAACAACCATTTTATTTTGATACTCATGCTGAGGGTATTCTGAGAGACCGATAGAACAACCGGTACAACAATGAGGGGCAAAGGCTCGATGCTGCGGGACATGTGATCCCTCAACCTAATCCCGAACCACATCAAGGTCAAGGGCAGATTGTTAATCCTGCTGCTGCTGAGAGGACTCTTGCTGACTACAACCGTCTCGATGAGTTCCATTCTAACCGGTCAGTGATTGTACCTCCTGGCTTTGAGATGAATGATTTCGAGATCAAGACTATCTACTACTCTATACTGAGGCAGAATCCTTTCCATGGTTACCCAAATGAACAACCCAAGGACCACATTGACGAGTTCGAGGACTTCATCACTGGAATGAAGTACAATGGGGTAAACTATGACTACTTCTTTCTCAAGCTTTTCCCTTATTCTCTCGCTGGAGATGCTGCAGCTTGGCTGAAACAACTTCCACCTGGGAAGTTTACCACTTGGGATGCTGTGAAAAGGGAGTTTTTGAGGCACTTTTATGATGATGCTCGCTCTGATCAGTTGAGACAGGATATTCTCACCTTCACCCAAGGACCTACAGAGCCTCTTAAGTCTTCCTGGATGAGGTTTAAGAAGTAACAACGTGATTGTCATCACCATGGATTCTCTGAAGTGAAGCTGCTGGGCATATTTTTCAGAGGTATTGATCTTCATTACCAGACTGCATTGGACAATGCAAGCAATGGAAACTTCAATACAAGGACTCCTGAGCAAGGTAAGACGTTGATTGACAACTTGGTGAGCAGCAATAGCATTAAGACTGCTGATGGGAGAAGGAAAGAGTCTGGTGGAAAGATTGACAATCTGGAAATAACTGATATAAGGAGTAAGTTAGACACTGTACACAGTTTGTTGACTGCAAAGAAATCTGTCCACTTTGCTCAGGATGTTGAGGTGTTTGAGGCTGAAGAAGACAACCAAGAAGAGGATGTGAACTACATCAGTGGCTCTGGATTCCAAGGGAACAGGTTTAGTAATCAACAAGGTAATAAATTCTTCAGTGGTGGACAGAATGCTGGTTACCAAAAGCCTTATCAGCAAGGTAACTCCAATCAGAGGACTTATGGATCATCTTCCTATCAAACACCTTCTGCTGCTAATGCTCATGAGAGCAAGGTTGAAGCTATGTTGGAGCGGGTGCTGGAAGGTCAGATTAGAAATACATTAGAATTCAACAAGAAGCTGGATGCTGTGTATGATGATCTGAACGGGAAGTTTGAATCTTTGAGCACACATGTGAAGCGGTTGGATTCTTAAGTTGCTAAAACTGCTGGAGCTGTTCAGAGGCAAGCCGGATTCCTACATGGAAGTACATATACTAACCCGAAGCATGACTGCAATGCCATATCACTGCAGAGTGGGAAGGAGCTGCAACCCATCCCTAATAGGCAGGTTACTGATAAAGAGATCAAGGAGATGGAGGAATTTGAAGAACCGTATGAAGCTGCGAGACAGGCGTCGACCGACACTAACACTGGATGTCGGGCGACACCTGATTCTTCGAGTTCTCATGACGGACAGATATCGACCGAGGTCGATTGCGAGGTCGATGCTGGAACAAAGTCGACCAACGTCGACCGACACCACACGCGTACAGAGAAAGAAGCTCAGACGAAAACTCATGTAGCTGTGGGGAAGGTGTACAAACCCAAAGTACCTTTCCCTAGGAACCCAAAGCGGTCTAAGTTTTAGCAGTTAGGCTAAATACATGGCCATGATAAACAAGATAACTCTTCCAATGCCACTAATGGATGCTGTAAGAAATAACCCGGTGTTGAAGAGATGTTTGAAGCAGATGTTGACTCCTGATATGGGGGATGACGAGTGTGTGCTGATGATCACTGAAGTCTGTAGTGCTGTCATCTTAAACGGAGTTCCAGAAAAGCAAAAGGATCCAGGGAGCTTTGTCTTGGACTGTACCATCTTCAGGGATAGATTTGAGAGATCATTGTGTGATTTGAGTTGCGAAGCAGATGGGAATGACAGATTTCACACTAGCTAGAATATCCTTGATTCTAGCAAATCGCTCCATAAGGATTCATGAGGGTCTCCTGGAAGATGTAGCAGTAAGAATAGGTGAATGTGTTATCCCGACTGACTTTGTAGTCTTGCAGTACAATGAGGAGTCTAAGGATCCTCTCATCCTAGGCAGACCGTTCTTGGCTAGAGCTGGTGCTATCATTGATATGAAAAAGGAAAAATTGGTCTCAATGTGGGGGATCTGGTAATGAATTTTGATATGGATAATCTTATGAGACACCCTACCATTGATGGTCAGGCCTTCTACGTTGACACGATTGAAAATCCGGCTACAGAATTCCTCAATCAGATGCATCAGATTGATCCTCTGGAGAGAGCCCTGATGAGTTCTGAGAGTGGTCTGGGGTTGGGAAATGATGTTGTTGCTGGGTATTTGAGGCTGATCGACGCTACCGAGCAAGTGATGAATCTAGAAGTAGCCGATGACATACAGTGTCGACCGACACCATATGGTAATCGGGCGACACCAACTTCGGCAGATTGGAGCGAGGAGAGAGCTCCGAAGGTCAAAATGAAGCAGCTACCTGCTGGCCTCAAATATGCATTCCAAGGTAAGAACTCCACTTATCCTGTTATTGTCAATGCTGATTTGAATGACGTAGAACTCACTTAACTGCTAAGCAAGCTGCGCAAGCATCACAAAGCTCTTGGCTATTCTCTTGATGATATTTAAGGTATCTCTCCGGACCTGTGCATGCATAGGATACATCTTGAGGATGAGAGCATGTTGTCAATTGAGAACCAGAGGCGTTTGAATCCCAACATACAAGAGGTTGTGAAGAAGGAGATCATGAAGTTGCTGCAAGCCGGAGTCATCTTTCCTATCTCGGACAGTAATTGGGTCATCCCGGTTCATGTGGTTCCTAAGAAGGGAGGAGTCACTGTGGTGATGAATGAGAAGAACGAGCTGATCCCTTCAAGGACAATCACTGGTCACAGGATGTGCATAGACTACAGGAAGTTGAATGCAGCCACAAGGAAAGACCATTTTCCACTACCTTTCATTGATCAAATGCTGGAAAGGTTAGCAAGTCATCCATACTACTGCTTTTTGGATGGCTATTCTGGTTTCTTTCAGATCCCTATCCACCCAGAGGACCAGGAGAAGACTACATTCACATGTCCTTATGGTACATTCGCATACCGTAGGATGCCATTTGGACTGTGTAATGCCCCTGCGACATTTTAGAGGTGCATGATGTCCATCTTTACAGACATGATAGAGGATTTTATGGAGGTCTTTATGGATGATTTCCCTGTCTACGGATCATCTTACCATGCCTGTCTGGATAATCTTTGCAAAGTGCTAGCTCGCTATGAGGAAAAGCACCTGGTTTTGAACAGGGAGAAATGTCATTTTATGGTTAAGAATGGTATTGTACTTGGACATAGAGTCTCTGAGGCAGGAATCGAGGTAGACAGAGCTAAGATTGAGGTAATGACAGGGTTGCAGGCGCCTGATTCAGTCAAAGGGATAAGAAGTTTCCTTGGGCATGCTGGTTTTTACAAGAGATTCATTAAAGATTTCAGCAAGATAGCTAGACCACTCACTGCACTTCTCTGCAAGGATGTGAAATTTGAGTTCACAGATGAGTGTCATGCAGCATTCAAGGAGTTGAAGCAAGCTCTGATCTCTGCTCTAATTGTGCAACCTCCGGATTGGAGTCTACCTTTCGAGGTAATGTGCGATGCTAGTGATTATGCCGTAGGAGTTGTACTTGGGAAAAAGAAAGAGAAGAAACTCCATGCAATCTACTACGCCAATAGAACTCTCGATGAAGCTCAAAGGAACTATGAAACCACTGAGAAAGAACTTTTAGCAGTTGTTTTTGCATTTGAGAAGTTCCGTTCCTACCTGATTGGTTCCAAGGTGATAGTACATACTGATCATTCAGCGCTTAAGTATCTGATGCAGAAGAAAGATGCTAAACCAAGGCTGTTAAGATGGATTCTATTGCTCCAGGAATTTGACATAGAGGTGAGAGATTAGAAGGGAGTAGAAAATGGTGTTGCTGATCACTTGTCTCGGATTAGGATTGATGATGATGTTCCAATAGATGATTCCCTGCCGG
Organism: Orychophragmus violaceus; assembly: GCA_030180135.1. Classification (NCBI taxonomy): domain Eukaryota; kingdom Viridiplantae; phylum Streptophyta; class Magnoliopsida; order Brassicales; family Brassicaceae; genus Orychophragmus; species Orychophragmus violaceus. The sequence continues at coordinate 84,926,846 of CM058231.1, forward strand.
AAGAGAACATCTACAAGATTGAGACAGGTTTTCAGGATCTTTCTGCGAGTTCACTGCCTTTCACACGGATTGCAGAACCAGTGTCAGTCGACACTAATTCCATGTCGGTCGACACTTGACTCGAAAAAGCGGACGATAATCGATCACGCTCGACGTTGCTTGGCCGATTGGGGACGATGTCGGTCGACATCAACACTAATGTCGGTCGACATCCGCTGCAGACAGAAACTCTGCATGATGAAGCTGACATGTTCATACCTTCGATAACCCACGGTCCTCTCCCCACTAGACCTTGGTATGCCGACATAGCCAACTACCTTGCCATAGAAGTTGAGCCTGAAGTGTTTAAAGGATATGCTAAGAAGAAGTTCCTTAGGAAAGTTATACTCTATTACTGGGATGAACCCTACTTGTACAAGTACTGATCTGATGGTATCTACAAACGCTGCATTGCGGAGTCTGAAGTAGATAATGTACTGTACCACTGCCATGGTTCTGAGTATGCTGGGCATTTTTCTACATTCAAGACAGCATCTAAGATTCTTCAAGCAGGTTTCTGGTGGCCTACAATTTTCAAAGTTGCCCAATTGTTTGTCTCGCGATGTGATGTATGTCAGAGGAGGGGGAAGATAATTAAGAGACACGAGATGCCACAAAACTTCATCCTTGAGGTTGAAGTCTTTGACTGCTGCGGCATCAATTTCATTGGTCCATTTCCATCCTCCTATGGGAACAGGTATATATTGGTTGCTGTGGACTATGTATCCAAGTGGGTTAAAGCTATTGCAAGTCCGACCAATGACTCTTCGGTAGTTCTTAAGCTGTTTAAGACTATCATCTTCCCCAGATTTGGAGTGCCTAGGATCGTGATAAGTGATGGTGGTACTCATTTTATCAACAAAGTTTTCGAAAAGTTGCTTAGGAAGCACGGTGTTAGTCATCGTGTGGCTACTCCATATCATCCTCAGACTAGTGGACAAGTAGAGGCTTCTAATAGACAGATCAAAGAGATTCTGGAAAAGACAATTGGGAAGACCAGGAAGGATTGGTCTGCTAAGTTGGATGATGCTCTCTGGGCTTACAGGACTGCGTTCAAAACACCCCTGGGTACTACACCATTCCATCTGCTTTATGGGAAAGCTTGTCATCTTCCAGTTGAGCTCGAGCATAAGGGTGACACCCCTGGGTACTACACCATTCCATCTGCTTTATGGGAAAGCTTGTCATCTTTCCAGTGGGAAAGCTAGACCCCACGGAGCTGTAGTCCTGATGAATTCCAAGGGAGACGAGTTCACAGTTAATGGACAAAGAGTGAAGCACTACTGGGCGAAAGCTGAAATCCCAGATGGCAACATTGTCTACCTGGACAATCCACCAAGCGCCTAATGGCGTCCAATCAAGCTATTGACTTTAAAAGAGCACTGAGTGGGAGGCAACCCACTGTAGGTTAGTTTTCTTCTCTTTTTGGTTTTATTTCTCATATCTTTTGGATTTTCTTGTTTTGATGTTTCAGACCCGAGAGCGCAGACATCAGTGTCGGTCGACACTCACTTACGTGTCGGTTGACACCGACTGCGCCCACATGTAAGGTTTCTGTCCTAAGTCTCGGTTCTATTCCAATTTGCTTTATACCGAGCTCACGCTACAATTGCAATGGGGACAGTGCAGTTTAGGTGTGGGGGGAGGTAGTTACTGACATTGTGTTTTGTTTTCTTAGAGTCAGTCCCAGTTTTCTGTTGTTTTTCAAAATTATTTTATTGAGTCAAAATCAGTATGAAACTATGATTTTTCGAGGAAATTGTTTGCTGTAACAGGAACCAAGTGACCATTGGACAGACTTGCAGGACCTCTATGACTATTAGAAAACCCCGAACGGATCAGCCTACCAAGGACACCCATATCTAACCAGGTATTCAGAGGATCCATCACTAGTCTCACCTTAATATTGACTTTATATTCTCACTTGATCTTCCCCTCCATTGAAAAAAAAGAGATAAAAACCGAGGATAATCTAGTAGCTTCGAAGTGGTCACAGGAGTGGTAGAGACCCCTATTACCTCCTGTGTATCCGTGTAAAGATCCAAAGTTAAACCCCAATAAAAAGGGAAGAGCACTGATAGAAAAATAAAATGATACCCAGTGGGAAAAAATCAGTGCTAAGGGAGAAAGGAAAAATAAAGAAACCATAAATCGTCAGTTTGGTGGTAAGTTACCGCACCTAATTGTATACAAAGGCTAGTTTGGTGAACTTGAATGTCCTAACTTGATTGTGGAGTTTACTTGGGACAGTTGCTAAGTGTGGGGGAAGTACATTGTGGTCTTGTGTTCTGTAGGAATGTTTTAAGTGGTTTACTAAGTAAATGTGAATGTGAAAGTTCCTAAGACGAAATGAGTTTCTGTGTTTTCAAACCTCTTCTCTTATGTTTTGGTTCTTTACTTGCTTAAGTGCAAGCAAGAGCTAAGTGTGGGGGAGTATAGTAATCAAACCGACACTAGTCATAGTCATTCCAATGGATCATAACTTAGTGTCGGGAACCTGCGGAATAACACATTAGTCATACAATTAACCCCAACTCACCAATTCTTTGTACGCGGTTGACCCCGATATAGCCTCACTACATGAACCTCCGGAACGGACCTTACTATAAGCCGCCTACAACAGAAGAGAAGGTCGGTACATGGGATGAACGTTGAAAATCTTCGCTTAGGAAATATTTCCCCGCTCCTCCGTCACCATCAACCTCTCTCTCTCTCTCTCTCTCTCTCTCTCTCTCTCTCTCTCTCTCTCTCTCTCTCTCTCTCTCTCTCTCTCTCTCTCTCTCTCTCTTTCTTTCTCTCTCTCCTCCGGCTCCTCCTTTTCTTCCCCTCCTTCCTCCGGCTTCTTCTTCTCTCGACTCCTTCTTCTTTCTCCCTTCTTCCTCTCTTCTTTCTCTCTTCTTTACTCATATGAGTTTTGGTGTGAAGAATAAGGGGTCTGGAGGCCTTCTTTTATAGTAAAAGTAGAGTGATTAATAGGGTGTAAAGTTTTAATCCTATATACTGCAAGTGCAAAGTTATGCTATTGTAGTATAAAAGGTATTGAATCGCACAGAGACTCTCGGTCACACGATAGATTGTAAGTAATCAAATTAAGCTAAGCGAAACGAAGTGAAAAGCAGTAAATAAGACAGCAAGGCAAGCGAGTAAAGTGATCAATAAGCGAAGGAGCTAGTCTTAGGGAATTTCTCAGGAATCATGCGATGCTAGACACTTAACTAACATGATTCAGATTAAGCACAGCTCAAGAACTAGAAACACAATGCTAAACAATCCAACTCTCGCTTAGATTATTTCTATGTCTAGCAACCTAGCGATCCAAATCTCTTTGTAATCCTAGAGTTCTAAACAAACATTAAGAACAGGTTCTATCGGTTCACAATTCTCCTTGACCAAATCTCGTTGTATCTAGTCAAATTGCTCACACTAAGTTTATTCAGATTATAACTCACACTCTCACGCTATTGTTATTTATCTTAGATCTGAACCCTAAGTGATATACCATGGATTTTAACCATGGTATATATCTTATTTATCGAGTCTTAAGTTATGTTTTCGAGTCTTTTTAGTATGTTTACAGGTCTAGACATGTTTGGAGCGGAATTGGACATCATGGTACATTCTGGAGCATTTTTGAGTATTGACCCGAGAGATGGACTTCACTGTCGAAATCTCAGACCTGTGTCGATCGACACATCTTGTGCATCGATCGACACAAGGTCGACGCAGCTAATCTCACGAGCGTTTAATGAAGAATTGGAAATTGCAACTTTGCCCAAAAGTTTCTCATAATTACAAAGAAGCCCCAGCCGTGATTAGATCATTATATTAGGGTTTTTAAGCCATTGTTTAGGTTATGCTTTTCATACGCTTTCAGTTCTAAGTTTTATTTTAATTTCAGAGAGAGTTAGGGGCTGATCCTGCTCTTGAAAGAGAGAGGATTTCGAACCCCAGTTCTTTACTTGATTTTATGATATTTGGTTTTCTATTCATGATATCTTCTGTTTCGATGAACATGTCTGAGTAGATTACCTGTTAAGTTTAGGGATTCACACAAGGGATTTTATGGAATTATAGGTTGATCAATCTGTAGGGATTCATACTTGTTAGTTCTTCATCTAGGGTTGTTCTTAATGCTTAATCTGAAGTAGCTATCCATATTTATGATGTTAGGTTCATTTCCACATCGACAGTTGGTTGATTTGCTAGAAAGAACCTAGATGAGCAATTGAATTACTCGCAAAGAAATTTGGTTTAATTGAATTGTGAACATATCGAACCTGAACTTAAGGCTAGTTTAATATGTTAGGAATTACAAAGACATTTGGATTTCTGCTATTAGACTTAGAGAATTTTCACAACGAAAGTTGGTTAGTTCTATATCCGTGTTTGAGTTCTAGAACAGTTCTTAATTAGATCCTGATTGATTGATTGCATGTGTTCCTGATTTTCTGAGAACTCCCTAGACTTAACGCTTCGCCTTCTGATTTACAAACCGATCTATTCACTTTTCTGCTGTTTGATTTACTTATTTCTCACATTGCTTTCACCTAGTTTTTACTTGACAGTTTATAATCTATCGTTGACCAGAGTCCCTGTGGATTCAATACCCTAAGTACTACATACGCATCACTGTGCACTTGCAGTTAGATATATGGATTAAAACATGAACCTATCAAGTTTTTGGCGCCGTTGCCGGGGACTCTTTTGAGTCTTCGATAGATTTGAACTTAGGGTTTAGACTAGGTTTTTCGTTTTTTTATTATACTGATTTATTTTTCTTTTTTTCTCTGTTTTGCAGGTCAGATTCGACAGAATCGTCTTGCATCGATCGACACAGCGCGTAAGATGATGGGAATGATGGAACGGATGTTGGAAAAACAGCAGAATAACTCATTTTGCAGAGACTATGGTTCTTATTCATTCTTCAGAGATTATGAATCTTCATCATATCAGCCTGCTCCTCCTCAAAATACGCGATCTGATAAGCTGATGAGTAGGATGGAGCAGTTACTGGAAAGACAGGAAGAGGATTTGAACTACATTAGTAACTCTGGATTTCAAGGGAACATGTTTGGAAATCAGCAAAGTAATTCTTATCAGAGAACCTATGGATCATCTTCTTATCAGACACCTCCTGCTGCTAATGCTTATGAGATCAAGATGGAAGCCATGATGGAGCAGTTGCTAGAGGATCAGACTAAGACTGCTGTAGACTTCGACAGAAAGCTGGATGCTATGCATAAAAATCTGAATGGGAAGTTTGAATCCTTAAGCACACATGTGAATAAGCTAGATATCCAAGTTCAACAAACAGATGGAGCAGTACAAAGGCAAAATGAAGCTAGAAGAGCTGAACAGAACAGATCTGTTAATTCTGTGAACATAAGGGATGAGATTGACTTGCTGGAAGAAGAGGAGGACATAATCTCGGATTTCCTGGATGAATTATGTCTGTCTGAGACAAGCATCGATCGACACAACTCGTGCATCGATCAACACAGTCCCGATACGTCTGGTGAAATTGCTCGAAATCGCCTTGCATCGATCGACACACATACTGCATCGATCGACACAGAATGCAAACGTGACCAGAGACTTGTAGCAGTCCCAGAACGAGTATATAAGCCCCTGTGTCATATCCTAAGGTTCCTAAACTGTCTACACAGGACCTAGCTAAATGCATAAGAGTGATGAAAAAGAAGCTGATTCAGATTACAGAGAAGCTTCCAGACCCATGAGCCTTTGTGCTAGACTGTTCCATCTATAAGGACAGATTTAAGCGTTCTCTGTACGACTTAGGAGCTGATGTGAATCTCATGCCATACTCTGTGGCTGTGAGATTAGGACTGATGGATTTCCAACCTACTAGGATCTCTATTATCCTAGCTGATCGTTCAAGGCGATATCCGGAAGGAGTGCTTGAGGACATTCATGTCAGAGTTGGGAACTACTTGATCCCGACAGACTTTGTAGTGCTGAAGTATGAGATTGAGCCTGATGATCCTCTGATACTTGGTAGATCGTTCTTAGCTACTGCGGGCACAGTTATCGATGTGAGACATGGATTGATTGATCTCCAGCTGGGAGATAAGCCTTTGAGGTTCAAGATGGATAAGCTGCACAAATCCACCATTGATGGACAGAGCTTCAGTGTGGAAGTGGAATCAGAGAGTCCTATTGGAGAGAAGAAGATGGTGGTTCCTCTTGAACCTGCTCTAACATCTTCAAAACCTACAACTGCTACTAAGCAGAAAGCTCCAAACATCTCACTTCCACCAAAGGTAAGGCATAAATCATCTAAGCTTAAACCTCCTATCCCACCCAAGCTTCGCTCCCGCCCTGTTTCTACTCCTTCGTTCCTTGGAAGATTTCATGGTCTGAACGCTTATACGCCACCTTGGATGAGGAGACATTCACAAAGACACTCAAAGTCTCTGTTGAAACCGCCATGAGTCCGATCTCTTTCCCATAGTCAAGTTAATGACTAAAAACAAGCGCTGAGTGGGAGGCAACCCACTGTTAGGTTCGTTTTTGTTTTCATTTTTTCATTTTGATTTTGGTGTTTTGATTTTTCTGTTTAAGTGTGTTCAGAGCCGAGTGAAACATGATTAATTGCATTGCATCGATCGACACACATTGTGCATCGGTTGATGAAGTTGCGATTCACGGTTAGCCGAATTGATTGCGGTTCAGACACCGGTTATCTACATAACCGCGAGCAATAATCGCCTTGCATCGATCGACACCCTTGTGGCATCGATCGACGCAGGGCGAGAACATGTAAGTATTCTGCAACTTTTCGGTTTGTTTCAAATTTGATTATTTTTCTCACCAATCCTATGCTTGACACTACTAGGGACAGTGTGTTTCAAGTGTGGGGGAGGTAGCTACTGACGCACGCTTTTGTTTTCTTAGAGTCAGTCCAAATTTGTTTTATTGAGTCAAATTGAGTAGGAAACAAAGACTTTTTGAGGAGATTACTACACTTGCAGGAACTTAAGTGACCATTGGATGACTTGCAGATGATCTATGACTATCAGAAAACCCAACTCTGACCAGCCTACTGAGGACACCCATATCACTTCAGGTATTCAGAGAATCCATTACTTGACTTCGAACTTAACTTGACTTAATTTTCTTACCTATGTGCTTGGTATACTTTGGATCGGATTCCTCTGTTCGTTCTGGCACAGCTTGTAAACCTGTCTGATTATGGTTTCCTTCTCCCCTTCCCTAAAGTACAAAAAAAAAGTAATAAACTGAGGATGAACTAGTTTCTCCGAAGTGGTCACGGGAGTAGTAGCTACCACTATTACCTCCTGTGCATTCATGGAATGTGTCCAAAGTACACCCCATAACGGGAAGAGAACTGATAAAAAAAAAATGATACCCAGTGGGGAAAAATCAGTTGCTAAGGAAGGGAAAAGAGAAGAAAGGGACCAGAAGCAACAGTTGAGTGGTCAGATGCTAACAGAGTAAGAGTCCATGTTTTCTTTGATCGATACCCCATAAGTGATACCGCACTTAATTGCTTATAGAAGTCAGTATGGTAAATTTGGATGCTTTGAATGTGATTGTGGAGTTTACTTAGGACAATTGCTAAGTGTGGGGGAAGTATATGTTGGTCTTGATGTCTGCAGGTTCATTTTCATGTGGCTTACTAAAGCGAATCTGAGTGTGGTGCTTCTACGATGAAACGAGTTTCTGAAGTTTTCAAACTTCCTCTCCTGATCTTGGTCTTCTGTTTGCTTGAGGGCAAGCAAAGCTTAAGTGTGGGGGAGTTGATATACCATGGATTTTAGGGATTTTAACCATGGTATATATCTTATTTATCGAGTCTTAAGTTATGTTTTCGAGTCTTTTTAGTATGTTTACAGGTCTAGACATGTTTGGAGCGGAATTGGACATTATGGTACATTCTGGAGCATTTTGGAGTATTGACCCGAGAGATAGACTTCACTATCGAATTCTCAGACCTGTGTCGATCGACACATCTTGTGCATCGATCGACACAAGGTCGACGCAGCTAATCTCACGAGCGTTTAATGAAGATTTGGAAATTGCAACTTTTCCCAGAATTTTCTCATAATTACAAAGAAGTCCCAGCCGTGATTAGATCATTATATTAGGGTTTTTAAGCCATTGTTTAGGCTACGCTTTTCATATACTTTCAGTTCTAAGTTTTATTTTAATTTCAGAGAGAGTTAGGGGCTGATCCTACTCTTGAAAGATAGAGGATTTCGAACCCTAGTTCTTTACTTGATTTTATGATATTTGGTTTTCTATTCATGATATCTTCTGTTTCGATGAACATGTCTGAGTAGATTACTTGTTAAGTTTAGGGATTCTCACAGGGGATTTCATGGAATTATAGGTTGATCAATCTGTAGGGATTCATACTTGTTAGTTCTTCATCTAGGGTTGTTCTTAATGCTTAATCTGCAGTAGCTATCCAGATTTATGATGTTAGGTTGATTTCCACAACGACAGTTGGTTGATTTGCTAAAACGAACCTAGATGAGCAATTGAAATACTAGCAAAGAAATTTGGTTTAATTGAATTGTGAACATATCGAACCTGAACTTAAGGCTAGTTTAATCTTTTAGGAATTACAAAGACATTTGGATTTCTGCTATTAGACTTAGAGAATTTTCACAACGAAAGTTGGTTAGTTCTATATCCGTGTTTGAGTTCTAGAACAGTTCTTAATAAGATCCCGATTGATTGATTGCATGTGTTCCTGATTTCTTGAGAACTCCCTAGACTTAACGCTTCGCCTTCTGATTTACAAACCGATCTATTTACTTTTCTGCTGTTTGATTTACGGATTTCTCACATTACTTTCACCTAGTTTTTACATGACAGTTTATAATCTATCGTTGACCAGAGTCCATGTAGATTCGATACCCTAAGTACTACATACACATCACTGTGCACTTGGAGTTAGATATAGGGATTAAAACATGAACCTATCAAGTTGTATCTAGTCAAATTGCTCACAATTACAAATTTTATTCAGATTATAACTCATCACTGTGGACCAAATCTCGTTGTATCTAGTCGAATTGCTCACACTAAGTTTATTCAGATTATAACTCACACTCCCACGCTATTGTTATTTATCTCAGATCTGAACCCTAGGTGATCAATCCAGAATTCAGTGTTAAGCGCAACTTAGGTGATGAACGATTAGATAGTGAATCCTAATCAATCAGTTATCAAACAAGCATAAAACCTTTATGAGAATCCCTAAATCTAACTAAGTTACTACTCAGACATGGCAATCATGACAAAAGACATAATCAAAGTTATAATCATATAAAACCAAAGGAATAAGAACAGGGGTTCGAAATCAAGTCTCCCTCGAGCACAAGACCAGCCCCAAATCTCCAAAATCTCTCTAGAAAAAAGTGTAGAATAAAACTCTGCCTCACAAGTGGTTGTAAAACCTAATTAAAAGCTAAAACACGATTTTGGCCATTTTGCAATTATGAGAAACTTCTGGGCTTAATTGCAGATCTTCAAAATCTTTATAAATCGGCCAATTCTTCGGACTCGCGAACTGTTTCGACCGACACCTAAGTGATGTCGATCGACACAAACATCTGATATCAGCAGTGATTTCTCCTTCTCGGATAAATGCTCCAAATAGCTCCAAAATGCATCATAATGTCCTAGTAAGCTCCAAACGTGCTAAAACCTGTAAAGTACCTGAAATGACTCGAAAGACTCTATATAAGACTCGATTATGTACATATATCATGGCCTAAAACACCTAAAAACCATGATATATCAACTCCCCCACACTTAGCTCTTGCTTGCCCTCAAGCAAATATAGAACTAAGAATAGAATAAGAAGATTGAAAACACAGAAACTCATTTCGTCCTAAGAACATCACATTCACAATCACTTAGTAGCTACATAAAAACATCCTTGCAGAGATCAGGACCACAATGTACTTCCCCCACACTTAGCAACTGTCCCAAGTAAACTCCACAATCAAGTTAGGACATTCAGGTTCACCACACTAGCCTCTGTATACAATTAGGTGCAGTCTCACAGAGGGAGTATCGAATCAAAGGACACATGGACTCAACCTATTCAGTATCTGACAACCAAACTATCGGTTTCTGGTTTCTTTCTTTTCCCTTTCTCGCTTAGCACTGATTTTTCTCCACTGGGTATCATTTTATTTTTTTTATCAGTGTTCTTCCCTTTTTATTGGGGTTTAAACTTTGGATCTTTCCATGGATACACATGACGTAATAGGGGTCTTTACCACTCCCGTGACCACTTCGAAGCTACTAGCTTATCCTCGGTTTTTTATCTCTATTTTTTTTTACTTTCAAAGAAGGGGAAAATCAGAAACCATACTTTAGAACAGGATCATAGGCTGTGCCAAACACATCAAATCAATCCGACCCAAAGATTGCCAGGCCCCTAGGTGAGAAATTACAGTCAAGATTAAGTGTGAGACTAGTGATGGATCCTCTGAATACCTGGTTAGATATGTGTGTCCTTGATAATTTGGTCCGTTTGAGGTTTTCTAATAGTCATAGAGGTCCTGCAAGTCTGTCCAATGGTCACTTAGTTCCTGTTCAAGCGAAAAATTTCCTCGAAAAATCATAGTTTGATACTGATTTTGACTCAATAAAACAATTTGAAAACCAAAGAAAACTGAAGGACTGACACTAAGAAAACAAAGCAAACGATGGTGAGTAACTACCTCCCCCACACTTAAACAACACTGTCCCCAGTGTTATCACAGCTTGGGTTCGGGAGAAAAAGGTATAAATCAGCGAAAATTGGGAAAATCAGAAACCTTACCTGCTAGCGTGATTGGTGTCGACCGACACACTGTTGGAAGTTTTGGTTGATCCTGATTCAATTCTCATATTGATATCAACCTAAACATGCATTAGATCTAGGTGTTCTTATTTAGAAACATTAGATCTCACCTTTTACCTGTTTATTGCAGCGGAAAGAAGAACAGGTCAATGATCAGGGAGATACACCGAGAGATGGATCCTCCAAAGGCTCACACACGCAATCACAGGAAACTGGCTGCTAGACCGAGCTGAGATGGGGCGCAGAGAGAGGAGAGAAATCGCGGCTGGAGGTTTAGGGTTAGGGAGAAGAGACTTGGCTTTTAGACATTAAAAGCCTTCTCTTTCCCTTTTGGGCTTTTGGGCCCAATCTGATTAAATCCCATTTAATCAGACCCATTATTCATTCTCTCTTAGTACGACAAATGCCTAGCACTTTTGTCGTACTTCTGCTATGCCTTTCAACATTATTTCCTGCTAGCTTAAGCGTGTGACCCATATGGGATCATACAATAAAGGCAATAAGTCCAAGACTTATAGATCATGAGCGGACTCTAGCAAGCCATCATGACCCCCAGTATTGTATGATTTTATGTCTGATCACTGACATACTCTTACGTTATAGAGACAGTACAGAGATTGCTGGACACAATTCCAACAATCTCCCACTTGAACTGGAATCTCTGTATTCATAATCCCTTTCGTCTCAATATCTCGATTAGTCATAAGGCAAGATTAGTGTCATCCTTATAAAGCCTAATCTTGTTCATCGGACTCTGATTTGATACTGACAATACAAACGACTCGGGAAAGTCCGTTTGAGCATGGCCATGCGTTTTCCAGTATTCAAATCTCCGATTGGCCTAGAGATATTCACTCCATTTATATTGGAGGGACAAATCCCATCTTGTTCCATCACTGTAAACTACTCATTTCATGATGTACCCAAACAAGGTCCTTATAGCTATCGCAGAACGATAGCGTTAGACAATGATCAAAGTACATCAGTCCATATGCAGTCACATGCATGCGAACTCAGGTCTAAGGACTATACTCTATAGTCGTAGTAAGAATCTCTTATGACACAGATATAAATATCCTGAAGAGTTCTTATTAGCGGGTCTTGTCCGGTCGTATGTTCCCAACATACACCTATGTACTGACTTTGATGCCGAGCATCTATGACACACTGAGACTTTGTCATAAGTCACGTACCAATCCAGTCTTACACGGTTGTTGGTGTTCCAATTTCAACAACCTTCGACTGGGGACAGGATGATATAAAACATTTATCAAATATAGGATCTCATGATCAAGCTAAATGACTTCGATGACTCAAGATCAAATCATTTACTTCGATGACCTATAAAATGGTTCATATCATTTTGGAACGATTATTTCATCACAGTTAAAATAATCTTGAAATAATAATTTCATTAAAACATAAATAATGTTTTACAAGAACATATCAAATAACTAAAATAAAGCTCACAAAACTCCCACTCAAATTTAGATTACATTTCAATGTTTCTAATGCCTACAGCTTCAGTCAGGAACTCGAGCTTAGGCCTTGGGAGTGGCTTTGTCAACGGATCAGCGACATTATCATCTGTCGGAACTCGGCTGATCTTGACTTCCTTTCTATTAATGATGTCACGTATCAAGTGATATCTTCTTTGAACATGCTTGGATTTCTGGTGTGATCTTGGTTCCTTTGCCTGAGCTATAGCACCATTGTTGTCACAAAACAGTGCCAGAGGCTCAGCCGCATCTGGTATCACACCTAGTTCCATAATGAACTTTCGTATCCAAACAGCTTCCTTCGCTGCTTCTGAGGCGGCGATATATTCAGCTTCCGTAGTGGAATCGGCAACGGTGTCTTGCTTGGAGCTTCTCCAACTTACTGCACCGCCATTCAGACAAAAGATATAACCGGACTGTGACCGGAAATCATCTGTGTCTGTCTGGAAACTTGCGTCCGTGAATCCACTGACTTTAAGCACATCACTTCCACCGTACACTAATAACTTATCCTTAGTATGTCTTAGATACTTCAAGATGTTCTTTACGGCAATCCAATGGTTTTCACCTGGATTTGACTGGTATCTACTCGTCATGCTCAATGCATAAGCAACATCAGGACGAGTACAGATCATGGCATACATAACAGATCCTATTGCAGATGCATAGGGAATGTTCTTCATACGCTCGAGCTCAGCAGCCGTCGTAGGGCTCTGCTTCTTGCTTAGCGTTGTGCCATGTACCATTGGCGTGAAGCCCTTCTTGGAATCTTTCATGCTGAATCTTTGTAGGACTTTGTCAATGTATGAGTCTTGACACAAGCCTATCAGCCTCTTAGGTCTATCCCGATAGATCCTAATTCCAAGAACGTATGCGGCTTCACCCATGTCTTTCATGGAAAAACAACTTCCAAGCCAGTCTTTTACAGACTTCAGCATTGGAACGTCGTTTCCGAGAAGCAGTATGTCATCAACATACAGAATAAGAAAAACGATTTTGCTCCCACTAGTTTTCTTATACACGCATTGTTCTTCTTCGTTTCTGATAAAGTCAAATTGCTTGATCGCTTCATCAAAACGAAGATTCCAGCTCCTCGATGCTTGCTTCAATCCATAAATGGATTTATGAAGCTTGCATACCTTTCCAGCATTCTTTGGATCTATGTAACCGTCAGGTTGTGTCATATACACATCCTCTTCCAGAATACCATTCAGGAAGGCGGTTTTCACGTCCATCTGCCAAATTTCATAATCATGAAAAGCTGCAGTTGCTAGTAGAATCCGAATAGATTTCATCATAGCCACCGGTGAATAGGTTTCATCGTAGTCCACACCGTGAACTTGTCTGAAACCTTTTGCCACCAACCTGGCTTTATAAATCTGGACATTTCCATCCACGTCAATCTTCTTCTTGAAGATCCATTTGCACTCGATGGCTTTTACACCATCGGGTAAGTCAACCAACGAAAATACTTGGTTGACCGACATGGAGTCCATTTCGGAATCAGTGGCCTTGCGCCACTTAGAGGAATCTGGGCCCATCATGGCTTGATTGAAGTTCGATGGTTCATCACCATCAATGATCAAAAGATCATGACAGTCAGTCACGAGGAATCCCTGATATCTCTCGGGTTCGTGACGGATCCTCCCGGATCTTCGAACTTCAGGTACTACAGGTTCAGGCTCTACAATTTCTTGTAGATCCTCCTGCTGCTCTTCCTCATTAGGTTGAGCAGTATCCTGTTCATCTTGAATTTCTTCAAGCAGTACCTTACTCCCACTGTCTTTCTTAGAGAGAAATTCTCTCTCAAGAAAGTTACAATCTCGGGCAACAAAGATCTTGTTCTCGGAACGTAGATAGAAGTAATAAGCCTTGGTTTCCCGTGGATAACCAATGAAGTAGCATTTGTCAGATTTCGGTGTAAGCTTGTCTGAGATTAATCTCTTGACATAGGCTTCACAACCCCAAATTCTGAGATAAGACAGCACTGGAGCCACTCCAGTCCATAATTCATATGGTGTCTTTGCTACTGCTTTTGATGGCGCTCTATTTAGAGTGAACACTGCTGTTAGCAGAGCATATCCCCAAAGGGATATAGGAAGGTCTGTGTGACTCATCATAGATCGAACCATATCCAATAAGGTCTGATTTCTCCTCTCAGATACACCATTCCATTGAGGTGTTCCAGGAGGAGTGAGTTGGGATACGATCCCACACTCTCTCAGATGATCACTGAATTCCTGGCTTAAGTATTCTCCTCCTCGGTCGGACCGAAGAGCCTTAATGCTTTTGCCAAGTTGGTTCTGTACTTCATTTTGGAATTCTCTGAACTTTTCAAAAGATTCAGACTTATGTTTCATCAAATAAACATATCCGTACCTACTGAAATCATCAGTGAAGGTAATGAAGTACTGATAGTTTCCTCTTGCACTAGTGGACATTGGGCCACACACATCAGTGTGTATCAGGCCCAATAAGTCACTGGCCCTCTCGTTAGGTTTATTAAAGGGGCCCGTGTCATTTTGCCCATCATGCAGGATTCGCATTTCTCACATGACTCAAAGTCAAATGAGCCAAGAAGTCCATTCGAATGGAGCCTCTTGATGCGTTTCTCGCTGATGTGCCCTAAACGACAATGCCATAGAAACGTTCGGTTTTCCTCATTAGGTTTAAACCGTTTTGTATTAATGTTATAAATTGGCGCGGATTGATCGAGTATGTAAAGCCCATTCGAAAGAGGGGCAGAACCATAGAACAAATTGTTGCGATTGAAGGAACATAATTTATTCTTAACTGAAAAATCATAACCTTCCAAATCCAACAAAGAAATTGAAATAATATTTCTGCTTATAGCAGGTACAAAATAACAATTATTAAGTTCTAAAATCAATCCCGAAGGTAAAGACAACAAGTATGTTCCTACAGCTAGTGCTGAAACTTTCGCTCCATTCCCAACTCGTAGTTCCACTTGTCCTTGCTTCAGCCTTCTACTGTTGCTGAGTGCCTGCATATTAGTACAAATATGAGCCCCACAACCAGTATCCATGACCCATGAGGTATTATCAGAAGTAGTTGTATTAACTTCTATAACAAAAATACCTGATGAAGAAGTCTCGAAAGTCTTCTTCTTTAATTCCTTTAGACCTTCCTGGAATTTCTTGCAATCTCTTCTCCAATGCCCCAGTTCTTTGCAGAACCTGCACATGTCAGTTGGCCCAGCCTTGGACTTGGGCTTGGGCTTTGGCGTGTCCTTGTCCTCGACTTGGACACCCTTGGCCTTTCCCTTATCCTTAGCAGAAGACTTCTTAAACCCCTTGCCCTTTTGTACCATAAGTACATTGGGGTCCTTGGCGGTTTTCTTCAAGTTGGGCTCTGCAGTCTTGAGCATTCCGTGAAGCTCAGGCAGTGTCTTACTCAAGCCATGCATGTTAAAGTTCAGAATGAACTGATCATAGCTTGCAGGTAAAGACTGCAGAATGATGTCGCAGGCAAGTTCCTGGCTGATTGGGCAGTCGAGTTTGTGAAGATGATCGAGATAACCCATCATCTTCAACACATGAGGACTCACTGCCGCATTCGCAGCCAACTTACAGTCCAAGAGGTTCTTAACTGTCTGGAACCTCTCGGTCCTAGCCTGCTCCTGAAAAAGCGATTTCAGGCTTGCCATGATCTCGATTGGAGACAATACACTTTCGAACTGCTTTTGCAGCTCTGGAGTCATTGTCACCAACATCAGACAATAAACATCATTTTCATCTGACGAATGCTTTTCCCAAGCATTGTGCAGAGTCCTGGCAGCATTGGCAAGAGGCCTCTCGGGGAGGGGATCTCGAAGGACATAATCCTTCTTCTCCTGCTTGAGGACTAGCCTCAAGTTCCTTGACCATGTCAGGAAGTTCGTTCCAGTCAGCTTCTCCTTCTCGAGAACAGACCGGATCGAGAATGTGTTTTGTGTGCTTGTAGTAGTCATATCTGAAATATATAAATAAAAAGGTTATTAGTTATATGTTCAAAATGATTAATCTCGTATTAAAGTATAATATGATTAATCATGCATTATATTCAATAACATAAGTTACCCTCAATAGAATATAATGATTCCAAGATCCACATATAACTAAAATTAAAGTGGGCCACTGGCCGTCACCTAACCTTAGCTTATATCGGTAAGCCCTATATCGGCTAATTATATCCGTGATATAACTCTTGGTTGTGAATCTGGGCCCGAGGCCCAATCCACTCTGATGTCTCAAGGCCCGGGACTCCCGATGGCCTAGTCAAGAAAACCGGACTATACAGTCATGTAATCATTAATGTCTGGGACTCCCAATGACATTTATGAATCACAAACCGTCTTACCCACGCAAAAAGCAGACATCCTCACACTGTAAGGCCATGAATGCAATTGAATGGGCTTTGACAGCTGACATAGCCTGGACAAGACATCCAACGCTTGATATTATTTGAGGTTCGTAGGTTTATTAAAATCATTCCCAAAATAGAAGATTACTATTTCGGGAAACTTTCTATTTATGGAAACCTACTATTTTTGGAAACTTTCTAAAATTGGAAACTTTCTAAAACCGGAAACTTTCTAACTTTAGAAACTTCTTTAAAATCCAAAACCCGCAAATTCAGAAAATTCTATTTTAAGAAACTTTCTAATTTCAAAATTTCGGAAACTTTTAATTTAAAAACGACTTTATAATTTTATAAAATAGATTTTAAATTAATCTGAAGAAAGACTCAATTAACTGGCCCAATTGTTTTAACTTCTTGGCCCGAGGCCCAAGAATTGGTCCATGTCCAAGACATGACCCAATTGTCCAATTAATTGACATAACCGGTCTGGTTCATTAAAACTGGTCTAACCAAGTTTTAATTACTACGATGACCACAATTGTCAACCGGTTATTTACTAAACCGGAATTTCTCAATTTATTTGGTCCAACCAAATCAAATTAGAAATCCCTGGTTTAGGCACTAAATCCAATATTTCTTTCGACATTGGATTTCTAATCCTGGTTTAACCAGACTTTAATAAAATTATTAAAATCTGTTTATTAAACCAGAACGAATCAATTTTAATTAAATCTTAAACCGAGCATTGAACCGAACCGAATTAGTCACGAACCAAACCGAGTTGGTCGTGACCTAATTTCCAGCCAAGAACATCTTGTCCAGCCGCTCAGCCGCGAACCGTTCGATCCGAGATCGAGGACGGTCGGGTCGAACCAGCCGGACGTTCGGGACGGGACAGGGACGGCGCACGCGACCGGATGGACGCTCGCCAGACGGACGGGACGCAGCGCACGGACGGACGCATCGGAACGCGACAGCCGGGACGTGATCGGGATGACGCGATCGGTCGCGATCGCCGTGCGATCACTCGGCCGATCGACCGAACCGGTCATCCCGACCGTCCGATCCCGATCGTTCCGATCTCCCGACCGGTCGCCTTTCGGCCGTGATCACCAACCGGCCAAGCCGGGTCGATCACGCCTTGGCCAATCAACAAAACCCGAGTCATATAGCTCGGTTTTGTGATTCAAGTGTTTGTTCAGGATTTTAATTCAGTTTCTTATGTGTTTTTCTTATCAGTAATGGATTCAAAACACATCTAAACAGATTAAACAACCTAAACATGAATCTAAAACAAGAAACCTAAGAACCAATGGCTCTGATACCACTGTTGGAAGTTTTGGTTGATCCTGATTCAATTCTCATATTGATATCAACCTAAACATGCATTAGATCTAGGTGTTCTTATTTAGAAACATTAGATCTCACCTTTTACCTGTTTATTGCAGCGGAAAGAAGAACAGGTCAATGATCAGGGAGATACACCGAGAGATGGATCCTCCAAAGGCTCACACACGCAATCACAGGAAACTGGCTGCTAGACCGAGCTGAGATGGGGCGCAGAGAGAGGAGAGAAATCGCGGCTGGAGGTTTAGGGTTAGGGAGAAGAGACTTGGCTTTTAGACATTAAAAGCCTTCTCTTTCCCTTTTGGGCTTTTGGGCCCAATCTGATTAAATCCCATTTAATCAGACCCATTATTCATTCTCTCTTAGTACGACAAATGCCTAGCACTTTTGTCGTACTTCTGCTATGCCTTTCAACATTATTTCCTGCTAGCTTAAGCGTGTGACCCATATGGGATCATACAATAAAGGCAATAAGTCCAAGACTTATAGATCATGAGCGGACTCTAGCAAGCCATCATGACCCCCAGTATTGTATGACTTTATGTCTGATCACTGACATACTCTTACGTTATAGAGACAGTACAGAGATTGCTGGACACAATTCCAACACACACAGCCAGTGTTGAACGACACGAGGCTTAGGTTGACACTAATCTGATCCAAATAGAGCGTCCTCGATTATGGTCCGTGTCTTCGAGTTTGATGTCGACCGACACTAGTTCGGTGTCGATCGACACTGCTGTCTCCTCACCTATTCATCACATTCTGAAACACCAAAAACCAGAAAAATCAAAGAAACAAAATCCTAAAACCAAAAAGAAAAGAAAAACTGACCCAACAGTGGGTTACCTCCCACTCAGCGCTTGTTTTTAGTCATTAGCTTGACTATGGGTAGGAGATCAGACTCATAGGGGTTTCAACAGAGACTTGGAGTGTCTCTGTGAATGTCTCTTCATCCAAGGTGGTGTATAGGCGTTATGATCATGTGATCTCCCAAGGAAAGAGTGAATAGAACCTGGGCGGGAGCGAAACGTGGGTGAGATGCTGACTTTTCCTGCACTCACAACTGTTGGATTAGGAGATCTAAGTTTAGAAGAACTAAACCTTTTCTTTGGTGGATGAGAGATGTCTGGAGCTTTCTGCTTAAGAGCAGTTGCAGGCTCTGAAGATGTTAGAGCAAGTTCAGAATGAACTGCCATCTTCTCTCCTCCAATAGGAACCTCTGGTTCCACCTCAATACTGAAACTCTGTCCATCAATTGTGGCTCTCTCTTTCCTGTCCATCTTGAACTGCAATGGCTTATCTCCCAAGTAGAGATCTATCAGACCATGTCTCACATCTATCACAGCTCCAGCAGTAGCTAAGTATGATCTTCCAAGCATAATAGTATCATCTGGCTTATCATTATACTTCAGCACAACAATGTCCGTTGGAATAGAGTAGTTTCCAACTCTGATAGGTATGTCCTCAAGAACTCCTTCTGGATACCTCTTTGATCGATCAACTAGGATAAGAGAGATCCTAGTATAGATCCTAGTAGGCTTGAAATCCAATAGTCCTAATCTCTTAGCCACAGAGTATGACATGAGATTTAATTCAGAACTAAATCACAAAGAGAATGCTCGAATCTGTCCTTATAGATGGAACAGTCTAGCACAAAGACTCCTGGGTCTGGAAGCTTCTCTGAAATCTGAATCAACTTCTTATCCATCTCTCCCATGCATTTGATCACATTCTGCTCATGTTTAGACCTTATAGGAACTCTTGGGAATGGTATATGAGGCTTGTAGACCTTCTCCTTAGCAAAAACATCAGATTTGGGCGAAATTGGATCTGCCTGACCGTCGCGTCGACCGACGCAGAAGTGGTGTACGTCGACATTGAATTGATGTCGACCTTCAGTGTCGACCGTGGTAGATTTCCGTTCGTCATAAGGACTCGAAATTGCCGTCAGAACTGCGTGTCGACCGACACTAAGAGAGGTGTCGACCGACACTAAATTTGTACTTTCAAAAACATGTTTCTCATCTCTGCAGCTCACGAATCCAGCCTCCAAATTTCCTCCAATCAGCTGTGGAACAACCTCTTCTTCATGCTGGACATGGATAGCATTGACATGTAACCTTGGGTTCTGCTCAGTTCTCCCTGGAAAGAATCCATCCTCTCTTTTCACAGCTGCAGCAGTCTGAGCAACTTGAACACCTAGCTGCTTCACATGAGTGTTTAGATACTCAAATTTCCCATTCAGATCTTCATACAATGCATCTATCTTCTTGTTGAAGTCCACAGTGACCTTCGTCTGACCCTCAGAAACCGCTCTATCATGGCTTCCATCTTGCTCTCATAAGCATTAGTAACATGAGGTGTCTGATAAGAAGAAGCTCCATAGTTCCTTTTGAAGAAATTGTTCTGTTTTTGTCCTTCAAGAAGCTGCTCCATCATGGATTCCAATCTGCTCTCACATGTAGGTGTAGGAGGTGTTTGCTAAGAGGAAGCACCATAGTTCCTCGAGAAGGAGTTACTCTGTTGCTGGAAGCGCTTCTGAAAAGCAGATTTCTGACTGTAGAATCCATTCCCTCCAATGTAGTTGATAGCTTCTTGCGCATACTTTCCAAGTACAAGACTATGCAGAGAGTCAACTTGCTTCTTCCGCCCAGCTATCTGCGAGCTGTCAATCCCTTAGCTGAAAAAAACATTCGGATACATCATCCTTACAGATCTCTTAGTATTTTTGGTTGCTTCGGCGAAACGTGTCGACCGACACTAAGTTGGTGTCGATCGACACTAAATTCTCTTGGTCGTTGTTTCCCTGCAGAAACAAGAAAAACGCGAAAAAGAGATTAGTAAACAAGAAAAGAAAACACTTAGACTAAATTCTAGTACAAAATCTATCGGAGAACTCAAAGAGTCCCCGGCAACGGCGCCAAAAACTTGATAGGGTGTAAAGTTTTAATCATATTCTAATGCAAGTGCACAGTTATGCTATTGTAGTATAAAAGGTATTGAATACCACAGAGACTCTCGGTCACACGATAGATTGTAAAAATTGAATTAAGCTAAGCGAAAGGAAGTGAAAAGCAGTAAATAAGACATCAAGGCAAGCGAGTAAAGTGATCAGTGATCAATAAGCGAAGGCGCTAGACCTAGGGAAGTTCTCAGGAATCATGCGATGCTAGACACTTAACTAACAGGATTCAGATTAAGCACAGCTCAAGAACTATAAACACAATGCCAAACAATCCAACTCTTGCTGAGATTATTTCTTTGTCCAGCAACCTAGCGATCCAAATCTCTTTGTAATCCTAGAGTTCTAAACAAGCATTAAGAACAGGTTCTATCGGTTCACAATTCTCTTAGACCAAATCTCTTTGTATCTAGTCAAATTGCTCACACTAAGTTTATTCAGATTATAACTCACACTCTCGCACTATTGTTATTTATCTCAGATCTGAACCCTAGGTGATCAATCCAGAATTCAGTGTTAAGCGCAACTTAGGTGATGAACGATTAGATAGTGAATCCTAATCAATCAGTTATCAAACAAGCATAAAAACTTTATGAGAATCCCTAAATCTAACTAAGTTACTACTCAGACATGGAAATCATGAAAAAGACATAATCAAAGTAATAATCATATAAAACCAAAGGAATAAGAGCAGGGGTTCGAAATCAAGTCTCCCTCGAGCACAAGACCAGCCCCAAGTCTCCAAAATCTCTCTAGAACAAAGTGTAGAATAAAACTTTGCCTCACAAGTGGCTGTAAAACCTAATTAAAAGCTAAAACACGATTTTGGATACTTTGCAATTATGAGAAACTTCTGGGCTTAATTGCATATCTTCAAAATCTTTATAAATCGGCCAATTCTTCTGACTCGCGAACTGTGTCGACCGACACCTAAGTGCTGTCGATCGACACCAACATCTGATATCGGCAGTGATTACTCCTTCTCAAATAATTGCTCCAAATAGCTCCAGAATGCACCATAATGTCCTAGTAAGCTCCAAACGTGCTAAAACCAGTAAAGTACATGAAATGACTCGAAAGACTCTATAGAAGACTCGATTATGTACATATATCATGGCCTAAAACACTTAAAAACCATGATATCTCAGTGATCTCCACCCTCCATTTGTCTCACCTCTCCTCTCCATCTTCCTTCTCGACATCACACAAAAACCAGGCCAAAAACACTGAATTTCATCACTCAGCTTACACCTGTAGCCCCCGTCTATAAGTCTCATGGATGGATGCCAACACAACTTTGATTCAATGAACCTAAAATTACAAACAATGCATCTATTTCTTCCTTGCAAGATTTCGTGGCCCATCCTCACTATTGGGCTTTAATTATTTAAAAATAAAACTCCATTTCTCAGTCCAAACCACCTTGATCCAAGCCCGAGCCCCCATTATTTTATTTTGAATTTTTAGCCATTAATTATCCCTATTATAACTTAATCTATGGATCAAATCTTGCTAAATACTTTTGACCATAGCTCCTCTATAATTAAATAGAGTTTTGGTTAAAATTTTATAATTTGAGGTAGACTTGAGAAGGTTTTCAACTCACCTGATCATTTAATCGGTTTCTCGGTAAACCAGTTATTAGCGATAAAATTATCATTACATTTAATAATAATATTTTTATCATATTTAGAGATCGGGAAATTACAAATCATATAAGGGAAGTCAATTTTCCCGACTGGCTTGCTTACTCAGTAGATTTCAAAAAGAAAAACAGAAAATGGAGACTTTGTATTGATTTCACTGATCAGAAAAATCTTTTCCTAAGGACAGCTTTCCACTTCCTCACATAGACCATATTGTACAAGCTAGATCTGGCCATCAACTTTTATCTTTCATGGACGCCTTTTATGATTTGAATCAAAGGATCAAGAGAAACACAGCTTTTATCGCAAGCTGTGACATCTACTGCTACAAGGCAGTGCTTTTCGGACTAAAGAACGCATGCGTAACCTACCAGCGCCTAGTAAACAAAATGTTCGCATGACAGCTCAAAAAACCATGTAGGTCCGTATTGATAACATGCTGGCCAAATCATTTCACAAATGCGACTACGTAGCTCAGCTTAAAGAATGCTTCTAGATTTTAAATTAGTATGGGATGAAACTGAACCCAGCTAAATGCGCATTCAGAGTGTTTTCCAGCGAATTTATATCGTGACTGAAAGAGGAATCAAAGCCAACCCTATGTAGATTGCAGCCTTCATAGAGATGTCGTCTCCTAAGTCCACTCATTAAATGCAGCGACTAAAGGGAGAATAGCAGCTCTCAGTCTCTTTATCTTCCAATCCACCAAAAAGTTGTCTCTCAATCTACCATCTCCTTAAAGGGAACAAAAAGTTCCTATGGGACAAAAAGTGAAAAGAGGCATTTGAACGACTCAAATCCTATTGGATCAAACGTTCCATCCTAGCCAAACAAGTTGAAGGAGAGCCGCTCTACCTCTACATCGCAGTGACACTGCTGCAATGAGTGGGGTAGTAGTTTGCAAAGAGCAGATCGAGCAGCAACCAATCTTTATGTAAGCAAAATGCTTGGAGTTTGAGAAACCTTAGCTTACATTAATTACCATGTGGTTCCTAGCCAGTACCACGGGGAATACGAAGCTAAGGATGACAGAGTGGACGCCTACAGACATTATATGTGGATTAACAGCCCAATTCCATTCATTCGAGCTAACTAAAATCCCGCGAGTTGAAAAAACCTCTGAATATGCTCTAGAAGCCATGGCTGAAACCTAAAACCCACTAGTAAAAAGGATAATTCTTGTTGAAGGAATACAAAAACCCAGCATTGACATAGCGCTAAAAGTACTAACAGTCAACGACATAAGACCCAATGACTACCTAGAAGCCGCTCAGTCAAAACCCATGTCGGGAAAAACTTACATACCTCCTCTAGATGATGAGTTTGTTCCCCCTAGGTAGGAACTTACCGTCGAGGAGGAACCACCGGACCCCCTCTCGGCAGATCAGCTCGAGTTGAGATGTTAATGGAGACTACCCATCATTGAGTACATCCATAACGGAGTTGAACCTAATGAAAATGGGAAGCTCGCAAAATCAAAGGTAAAAGTGCAAAATATTTTATAATACAAAACAAATTATACAAGCAGCCATGCCTAGTTTACGCTCACGGAAAGCAGATCGCAACTTTATTAAGAGAAACACACTAAGGAACCATCGAAAACCACTCAGGAGACGAGCACAAGCTGTACAAATCAAAAGACAAGACTATTTCTGGCCCAATATGGTTGCGGACTGTGAAGCTTACTCAGCTAAGGGGGATAATGCTAACGGCATGCACCTATAATCCACCATCCAGCTGAAAAGGTATCTTCTATATCATCTGCCTCTCAATTCATGAGATGTTTTATGAACGTTTTCGGACCACTCGTGCCATCTGGTAGGAAGAGACATCGTTACTTGCTAGTCCTAACAAATTATTTAACAAAATGGATATATGCATAGTCCTATAAAATAACTGAATTCCATACATAAAATTTCATTTAGAAAAATATCGTATGTCGCCACGGTCTCCCATATGAGATCGTAACAGACAACAAAACTAATCTTACTTCGAAAAGGTTCAGAGATTTCTTGGAAACATACAAAATTTTCTTGACCACCTCAACCCCGAGATATTCTCAACGAAACGGTCAAGCCGAAGCAGCAAATATGTATGTCCTTGAAAACCTCAATAAAACCTGGATGCTAAGAAACAAAGATGGAGTGAAGAGCTCCCCCGAGTACCGACTATTGGGAAACTGAAGAAGCAAAGGCTAAAAGTAAGACCTATGCCATTTGTCGTATGTCTGACCGTGGAGGTCTCGGTCATCACGTCCATTTCTCAGGGCCCAAGTTGTACCTAGAAATCAGGCTTGAAATGGCAAGTATACTTTATTATATATTTGTTGATCGGAAGCATTGCAACTAGAAATTTTTGTAATAATCCTTGTTTGAGGTATAACACTGCAGGAAGAGGAATATGGAAGACATGTTCATATTGGTGAGGTATTCGTCAGGACACATACAAAGGAAGACGATATGTTTGTTGATCGGAAGGCAGAGGATATCGCTGCAACTTTCGAAAATATCGTAGACGATAAGCTGTTTGATGTCAATATAGAGACTACAGAAGTTTCGAACGGTGCTGATTCAAGACATCGGGAACTCCCACAAGATGAATATGAGCACATCTTCCTTGAGGTAAAGTAATATTTTTTACAATTCACATTTATAAAGTCAGGTCATGTTCTTTATTTAATTGTGTTTCGCGGATGTCTTTAATTATAACTGGTCACTGTGACGTATAGACGAGGAAATACTTACGGAGTTGGAAGCCTGAAAGAGTCTCTTTCGAGGGGCAAGCGTAAGCAGCCGGGGGACTCTTCAGGGTTTTTGGCCATACCAGAGAAATTGAAGGAAGCTCAACGTAAAATCGAAGAGCAGGATGCCCGTGAAGCAGATCACGCCCGAGTTGCGAATGAGCAGAAGGAAAAGATCGAGTGCCTTTCCTTTGTAGAAAAGTATTTGCGGAAAACTGATCCGCATTTTCTTGACTTCCTTCGGACTCATAGGCCAGCAGCTAACACAGACGGTCGTCCCCCAACAAGAACAACTTAACTCCATCTGCTGCATATGTTACTTGTAGCTCTTCTTACCGACCTTCATTTTTGGTGTATGATTTCGAAACTCCTTAATATTGGAGGTTGCACATGTAGATAATCGTTTCTGTATGTATGCAACACAAAACTAACAAGTTTATCAATATTTTCTTCAAGCAGTTATCTTATACATTGCTTATATCATTCAAATTGAAGTATCACCAATTACTAAATCGTAAATTTGACAATTGGAACAACACCAAATTCTTATTTTCACGCAAACTTAACAACCGTCAATTAATTGTATATGGATGTCCCGCGTAGTCGCTGCATAGTCGTTAGTATAGTCTTAAACACTCATAAAAGTGTCACTGATGAGTCACGAAAACGTCACCATAGTCTACGACTAAATCGTGATTTTACTAGTCTTTCACATAACAGTCACCACATAGTGGCAATATCACTACCATAATCGTATATGGATGTTCAGATTAGTCGCGGGAGAGTAGTTAAAATGGTTGTTACCTAGTCGCTCCATAGTGGCTAATATTTACGACTACTTTCTGACTTACAGTCGTATTTTAATCACCCAGTGATCACCTCATTTAACGACCATTTGATGACAACATTTCTCCGACCGTATCTGGACACCCTTTATAGTCGCACAATTATCGATATCGTAGTCGCAGATTAGTCTCTATATCTCCCGACGATGCTACTTCTATTTTACGATTACCTTTGTTGGTTTTATAAATATTTGTAACTCCCGACTAATAATACGACTACAAGATATAGCGACTATGGATTGACGACTACCAAATTTAATCGTATGTTTGTCGTAAATCCCCGATTAACGACTATTCTGTGATTAAAAGTGCAGTCGTAAAAACGTTGTTTTCTTGTAGTGAGGGTTCTGTTGTGGCTCAATATAACAACGAAGAGACTGAGACCTTTGCCAACAATTACTTCCCTTCACAAGTATTCACAAAGAGCCGACTTCCAGCTAGAAACGATGATAGGGGAGAGA
Organism: Orychophragmus violaceus; assembly: GCA_030180135.1. Classification (NCBI taxonomy): domain Eukaryota; kingdom Viridiplantae; phylum Streptophyta; class Magnoliopsida; order Brassicales; family Brassicaceae; genus Orychophragmus; species Orychophragmus violaceus. The sequence continues at coordinate 84,953,599 of CM058231.1, forward strand.
GGCAAATTTATCTGGCAATGTTTCCCAGCATTTTTAACAAGTTGGGCGGTTAAGCGGAAAATCAGGAACCCGACAACTAACAACCTTAGAGCATGCGCATCTGCACAAGTATATTTTGACCAACTGCGACAAAGTATTTCAGTATGAGAGGTATATAACTCAGTTTGTGTTTGTTATTTCACTTGGTGAATAAGTATCATAACAGTTTTTATAATGAGATATTTTTCACCTTTTGTAGGTTATTCATGGAATCTCTCCAATATCATCATCCAGAATTGACCGAGAACAAGCGTGAAGATCGGAAACAAAGACACTCATGCGCTTGGTTAAAGTGACATGAAAGATTTTGATTTTGAAATCTTACTAAACCTCGAGAATTGAAATTGGGTAATTTTATTAACTCCATCTTGTTATATTTTAAGGTTGAAAATGAACTTAAATACGGTCGCAGACCCGATGATTGGTTAATAGATATAGTCAACGGCCTCCAATACAACACAAAGTCTTATCCAAGATATTGCACTAGGGGGTACACGTTTAAGGTGCATATAGAAGGCTGTTAAAGGACAACCCCCGATCATGGTGTTTCATCTGCATCCGGTGAAGTTGTGTACTATGGGATTCGAAAAGAAATACTAGAAGTAAAGCACGTAGGAAAGCTTGGCATGAGATGTGTCATCTTTCAGTGTGATTGGTATAACCCGATTGTTGGGCAAGGTGTAACGATCGATGAGTTTGGTGTGACTTCTATTCATTCGGGTAAGAAGCTTCGACAATATGATCCGTTCACTATTGCTTCACAAGCAGATCATGGTAGTTATCGACTTTATGTCTTTATTAATGAATGTTAAACCTGAATTTATTCTAACACCATATAAACGCTTAATCTATTTCATGCAGGTCTGTTACATTCCTTATTCTCAGAAAACATACAAGAACGATCCATGGATCACAGTTACGAAAATAAACCCGCAAGGAAGAGTCTACGGAGCTGAAGAACAAGAGCCGTTGCAAGAAAGCGGAAGTGGTTATATACCTCTTGTAGAAGAATCCATTGAAGTTAATCTAGTCTTTGATTTTAGTCACTTTGAGAATGTCGTTCTTCATTCAGATTCAGAAGAAGAGAGGGGAGAATTCGACGATGACACCGATTCAATTTCAACCGACTACGACTCAGAAGGGGATGGAGATTAGATATAAAATTATATAATTTCATTTATTTCATATTTATAACAAGTTTTTTTAGTTTTTCCAAAACATTTTTTTAATAATGTGAAAACTATAGCATTATCTACAAATAATTGTTGGAAGAACAGTAACGTAAGACTTAGCTATCTAGGTTTGTATCCTAAACTTGAAACTTTCCGACCCGCGTTCGATTACCAAGGGGGCAAAAAGAAATTTAAACATTTTATAACTACTGACAGAAACCCGACGAAAAAAACGGTGCAATTACCGACGGCAATCCGACGAATGAATATAAACAGTCAAATATCTATCGGGAAATTCTGACGGTTTACCGATGTATTAGGGTTTAGGGTATCATAAATGTCTACGGATCATTGATAAAATTCCTAGGAAGTAATAGAAGGATCTTTTGTATTAGATATCTTCTATTACAATATCCAATGACATGTTTTTACTCTTTAAGGAAAATCAAGCTTGTTAGACCAAAACACATCTTAGCATACAATGGTGTTTTAGAATAGTCTGTAATGATAGTCATTTGATTTTCCATTTATCAATTTTCTTCAATCAATTAAAAAGGATATTACAAATTGACTAAGCTTAATGTATCATGCAAATGCAGAACACACTGATGGATTTCTGAAGACTACACATAAACCGTCGGTATTCCATCGGTATGGACGAGTCAAACGCTCATTAACTGCCATTAGTTTCTGTTTGTTCCAAAAAACGTTTCAGGAACGCTATTTTTGAAAATCGTCGGTATTTTTGTTGAAATTTTTATTTATAACCAGATGTACGGTTTCCATGTTTTTAGCATCTTCAAATATTCTCTAAAAAAATTCATTTACGTATAGTATGGACACTCACTTGTGCTCTACCTTCTCTATTCGATTTCCCTCAATCTCAGCCGTGAAACGAGAAACCGACCGTCACCACCTTTATCATCATGTAAATTTGCTTTTTAACCGATTAATTTTCGTATAAAACGATTTTTTATATGGTTAGATTATTGGAAAATTTTGCATGTGTTGTTTCAGAAATAGTTTTAGGTAGTATATGGTGAATTTAGTGATTTGGGATGTTATATTAGTTTTTTCATATATGGGAATTTTTTAAAAAACGTTTTTTTGTTTTCGTTTAAAACGATTTTGCAAACGTTTTAAAACGTTATCACCGATTAAAAACATTCTAAAAACGTTTTGTATTTGTTTTTGTGTTTATCAAATTTTTATTATACTAGTATTGAATTTTTAAAACTTTTTTGATTAGTAAAACATTTTAAAAATGTTTTCATAATTTTAGTTTATTCTAGTCAAAAATATTTAATATATCATATATATGTTTTCCTATGATATTAGTAATTTAATTAAATTATTTTCTGATTTTAACTTAGTGATATATTTTATAAAATATTTATAATAATAATTTATAATAATTTTATGAAATCATTTTAAATTTTAATTGTTTGTAAAATTTTGTAATTCTTTATAGAACTTTTATTTTTGTCTTCGTTTATTGTTTGTATGGACAATTTTGGATGAGATACCACCGGTTCAACAACCAGAATCGAGACCGGTATGATGGTCTTGCTCGACTCAGCATATATACACACAGTCGGGATCGTCTGTGGTGAACCAGTCTCATCTTTGGCAGGAGCCTCATAGTGGGAGCAATTCAATTCCTCAGGGGCCGGAGACACAGCATGTTCCGTAGTCTATTGCGGATGAGATATCGGCGTTGGTCGACAAACCGTGACAAGAGATGCTCAAACGTCTAGATCCCAACTACGAGACCATCCCGAGAACTTATTGGTAGGTCTTCTAACTTCTATATTCTCAAATTGAACTTATTTATTATACACACTTTTAACATATAATTTTTTCCCTTATCAGGTTTCCGTTGACTAAATCGAAAATCATAACGAGAATCTTGGGGATGCTGTACAACATGATCCAAATCGGATACCCGACATACATGCATATGCCTTTATCCAATGGGCATAATAGGTTCCGCCAGTTCGCGGTACGTATCACTTTCGTTAACTTTGGTATATATTTCATATTATTATTTTATTCATTGTTAATAACAAATGTTAATTTTATTTTGAAGCAAGAGTATACCTTGGATAGAAAGTATACTGTTCAAGTGGAAAAGGAGTTTCACTTGAAAGCAAAATCACATTACTCCAACGTCATCAACGAGTGGAAACAGAGGTGGGTGGTGAATGAGGTCCAGAAGGGAGTGAACGACGAGGTGTGGAGGGGGATGATCCGTCATTGGTCGAAGCCTGCAACAACAGCAACTTCTTCGATGAACTCCCAAAACCTTAGAAGTCAAAAAACGGTGTCGGGATGACGACTCATAAAGCGGGAGAAAAGAGCACCACATAACGGAAAATTGATTTTGTAAGTTTCTTACTTATATTTTTCCGTAATTTAATACTTTTTCTAATCAATATTTTTTTTAGGCAAGAACGGCGAGAAGGATGAGATCCGACACATATTGAGCTTGTCTAGGGCGGCCATAAAAACAAGACTACCGGCGAGAACCAGGTTCCGATCGCTCAGAGAATTGTTGAGTCGATGAAGAGGCGGGTGGATGAGGTGGTTTCCCAATCCGAGGAAGTTGGCACAAAGGATAAGCTATCACCAGAAAAGATCAACGAAATCTTTCTCGAGGTAAGATTTTTTTTGTTAATTAAAATATGTTATAAGTCTTAAATTACTAGATTTCAAACTATTACCAACAAAAAACATCGCATGAAACAGAATGGAGAAGAGGCCATGTTTTTGGTTTGGGAAACTTGGCGGACAATGTCTCCACACCCTATTCCCGCTTTCGTCCAGAAACCCAAAATTCGCCAAAGCCTTGAGAGAGAAAGACGAAGAAATCAAAGTGTTGAAGGCCAATCAGCTACATATTGAAGCCCAAATTGCAGAGGAAAAGGCAGAAACAGCGCAGCAGTTAAAGGCAATGAATGATCGGTTACTGTAATACATCCACCACAACCATCTTCCAGAAGGAGTGGGAGCGGCACCGGGGACGAGGACGGGACAGGTTCGGGATCCGCAGCCCATCCCTCTCACATGTAAAATAAATCATTTTTTATAAATAACTATAAATTTTCAAATTTTATAATAAATTACATGTTTACTACACTTTCTCATCCCTCGGTAATCCGTCGGTTTACGCTCGTTGGTAAACTTCTGTCGGAAAAACCATCGTTATTAGCCGTCAATAATCCGTTGATTTAATTCCCTAAGTAAACCGTCGGAATTTATCCTTTGGAAACCCTTGGAAAACTGTCAGTTTAATTCCATCGGAAAACTGTCGGTTTTTTCAGTAATCCATTGGTAAACCATCAATTATCTCTATCGGAATATCATCGGAAGCCCGTCGGTTATATTTCCGCCGATTATTCGTCGATAATCTGTCGTTTTTTATACCATCGATAATCCATCGGTAATTACCGACGAAAAACCGACGGATAACTTTTTCCGATGAAATAGAACCTACAGATTTTTTTGTTGGAAAACCGTCTGGAAGGACCGTTTCCGACAGATAATATGTCAGTTTATTCCGTCTGTAATTGTGTTTTTTATTGTAGTGACCGCGTTATCACTCGCATACGGAAGGAAAATGGTAGTCCCCGCCGAGCTACATGTTCAAGTACTCCGGAGGATGCAACATTTAAATCGATTCCAAAATTATCAGCATGCCGCATCTCGTTACTACAACTCATAAGTCAGACCGAGGAGATTCAACGTAGGAGACTACGCCCTAAAAAATTCTATCAACATATTAATGAGCTTGGTACTAGGAAACTAGGGACCAAACTGGAAGGACCCTACCTAGTCACAGAAGTAGTTCGGAGGGAGTATACATGCTCAAGAACATCCTAAGCGACAAACCAGAAATACAAAAAACAGGATGCCATAAATCTTAAGAGGTAGTACCAGTAAGTGCTTCTATCAAAACCGAAGTGCATCTAGGCCTTATCTTATGATAGGATACGTAGGCAGCTCGCCCCTTGATTGCAGCCTCCACCTTATTTTACTTCGTTTATTTTATCTCATCAGTCTCAACAACGGTAAAACCACTATTGTACAAAACCTGATCTAATAAAGTTAACCATTTTGCAATAATGTATCTTATTCGCACTTTTGTTATTCTAAACATCCGATCTTGGTCTCAAAATGACAAAATAAACAATCTATTAAAAGGAAAAAAAGAAAAACAAGGAACTCTGGCCACAAGCTTTAATCAGAAACAAACACTCAACAGCAGAACCTCGAAGACACGTCATGAGATCAGCTGTCCACCACACAAGAGCTCACAACGCCTTTTTTTACGCGTAACTCGACTTAGTCAAAACGTTCCTTTAAGGAATTTCAGTCATACTTGAAATGTCGCGAGATGAGCTCTCAAAAACACAACAACAATCCAACCTAAACAACAACCAACACATCACACAAGGGGTTTTAAACCTTTAAGGAGACTGCCCCACAACAAATCAAACATCTCCTAAGCCGAATGCCATATAATCGGAACCCTAAGTCTATGTAACTTTAATCCTTATGAGCTCACAGATTCACTATCCAAGCTCAAAAACTCACCTAAGGCAACTCGAAAATAGAAAACTTAGACCAAATGCAACAATAAAAATATTCACGGAAAGAGATTAAAGAACAAAGGCCCTCCCGAGAACTTAACAATACAAGCAGAACAAGAATAAAAAGGTTGGAAAAAGCCCTCATGCACCTTTCCCCTCTCTTAAACATCAGTCTTAAAATCGACCCATCACGGATCGGTCCTGCTCTCAGCCATTTCGTCTTAGATCTGGGGGAGTCAGCGCCTGTCAACCTAAAGATCTGTGGTCCGCGACGCCGTAAGAAGCTTCTTACTGAGCATTTCCCCCTTCTCGATCGCTAAATCTGGCCTGCCTTCAAGATCGTCGATTATCCCCAGTTTGGCCTAGACTTCATAAATCTTGATCAGGGCATTTGACACCTTCATCTTCAAGTCCCACAAGTCTTGAAAAAATCCCTACACCTCTCGGTATTGAGACTGAAGCTCGGTAGGAGCATCCTTAAATGCCTTCTTTACGGCCATGTCGCGACTAGCTCGCAAACGTTTTCTCTTTTCAGTAAGCTCAAGGTTCTCAGACATAAACATGTCGCGATCAGTTGCCAAAGACTTGAGTTTGTCTCCGATCTCCTACAACATTGCTTGTGTCCTCGCCAGCTCAGACCTCTTTTCAGAAAGACTCCTTTCCGCCACATATGTGCAAGATGCCTAGTCGGCTAGTTCGGCCTTCATCTGTTCGATAAAATACTCAATCTCTTTGACCCCATCCACATTAGACACCTAGCTCAGTCGGACCAACGCAGTGTAACAAATTTTTTTATCCTTGATTGCCTACAAAAAGAAAACAAACCGTCAGCACGACATATGACCATCTAAACACGGACACAATTAACAAGGAATTTTTTTTTTGGAAACTTACCCTTCCATACGCAGCCTGAGAGGTGAGCAGTAGGTGTACATAATGATACATGATGAAAAGCTTACGTACACAAACATGAAGACTGGAGCTAAGGAATAACTTAAGTCAGACAATGCTCTATCTAAGACTCACGTGCATTTAGAAGACACAAATGGTGTCCAATCGATTGTGACATTCACCTATGCTCATGGAAGAAGATGATTAATTTGGCGCAAAATAAACATAAAAAAAGAGCTGATCTAACAAAAGAACAAGTCACACAAACTCATTTTGTGTTTAACAATCTCTCTCAATGCTTCAAAACTGCCCATCCACAGTTTAGGAGTGTCCATTGAGGTCCCAAATACGTTTTGCATTTAGTTAATCTAGTAAGAAAAAGCACTAAGAAGATAAGAGCAAGAAGCAAGTGGAGATCGTTGGTACTATTTACATTAAGCAAAATCACAAATATAATTTAGCATCAATTAAGCATAGTAAAAGCAGAAAGATATTTTGTAGGATGAAACTTTATTGGCAGTGGGCCTAGTGATAGGTTCTAAGTTTTACCCTATTCTAACTGCAAGTGCACAGCAATGTCAAAGTAGTATATAGGGTTATCGAATCCACAGGGACACTCGGTCTCAAGAGAATCAAACTATAGGAATAAATACTAGAAATAAAGCAAGTAGTGAAGTAAATAAATTGCGTTGCAAGAAAGTAAACAGTAGCAGAGATTAACGGTTGTAAAAGCAAGTAATTAAAAGCGTCAAGCCTAGGGTATTCTCAGAAAATCAGACAAGCAGACAGTTCATTCAGCGAGGATCTAATTAAGCACAGTTCTAGAACTCAAAACACAGATATAGAATTAACCAAATTCCTTTGCGATAATTCTCTAAGTCTAAGTGCAGCAAACCAAACTTTCGTTTGCGAGAACTAACAGATTAAACTAGCAATAAGTCCAAGTTTGATATGTTCACAATTATCCTAAACCAAACTTCCGTTTGCGCGAAGTTTAATTGCCCAATTTAATTAGTTCAGATTCCTAAACCCCACTTCCGTGACGTATTCAGCAACCTAAGATCTAGATTCTAATTGATCAGGTTAGAACTAGCTTTAAGCACAATTAAATTGAAGAACAGATATAGTTTGAATCCTTAACTGAATTTGAACAAGTCTAGCAAGTCATAAAATCCTATGTGAGAAACCCTAAGCCTAACTAGGAATCTACTCAGACATAGATAATGAAAACATAATCATAGAATGAATAAATTGCATAAAAGAATAAGAGTAAAAGGGGTTCGAAATCTTCTCCAAATACAGATGATGTAACAGGTTCAGATCAGCCCCAAAAGCTCTAAAAATCCTCTGCTCTTAATTTTGAAAGCGTAATGTAAAAAGTATGAAGCGTCTCTAATTAAAACACTAAAAACTCTATTATATAGGCATAATCTCGGCCAGGGGCTTCTTTGTAAATATCAGGAACTTCTGGATCAAAGTGCAAATTCTTGATTCTTCTAAACCGCCGAGTTTTTGGCCCATCTCGCTGGTGCATCGATCGTTGCTAGAGTGCAACGATCGACACCTTTCTCTGTTTCGGACAGTGAACTCTATCTCTCGGCCAAACACTCCAAAAATCTCCAAAATGCACCATTATCTCCAATTCAGCTCCCAACCTGATTATTCCTGTAAAAGACTCTAAAAGAACACAAAAGACACTAAAAACACACTTATATCATGGTCTAAAACTAGTAAAAACCATGATATATCAACTCCCCCACACTTAGCCTTTGCTTGCCCTCAAGCAAAACAGAGAACTAAAACATGGTGAAGAGGTTTGAAAACTCTTCAGAAACTCATTTCATCCTAGAAGCTACAATACTCAGATTCCCCTTAGTAAACCACTGAAAGAATCAATTACAGGATATCAAGACCAACATGTACTTCCCCCACACTTAGCAACTGTCCTAGGTAAACTCCACAATCACATTCAAGCATTCAAATTCTCCCTACTGACTTCTGCAAGTATTTAAGTGCGGTCTCACCTAAGGAGTATCGATCTAAAGGCACATGGATTCTTACCTTATCAGCTCTAGACCACCATACTATCTTTCTCTAGTCCCTTTCTTCTCATTCCCTTCTTTAACAACTGATTTTTCCCCTTTGGGTATCATTTTATTTTTTTATCAGTGTTCTTCCCGTTATGGGGTGTACTTTGGACCTTTTCCATGGATGCACAGGAGGTAATAGTTTTAGCTACCACTCCCAGAGACCACTTCGGAGTTACTAACTCATCCTCAGTTTATTATCTTTTTTTTTTTTACTTTATAGAAGGGGAGAAGGGAACTAAATAGGACAGGTTTACAGGCTGTGTCAGAACTAACAGGGAATCCGACATAAAGCATACCAAGCCCTTAGGTGAGAAATCTAAGTCAGTATTATGGTGAAGTCAGTAAAGGATCCTCTGATACCTGAAGTGATGTGGGTGTTCCCAGTAGGTTGATCTGTGATGGGGTTTTCTAATAGTCATAGATAGTTCCTGCAACTTCATCCCAATGGTTACTTAAGTTCCTGCAAGTCTTGTAAATCTTCTCAGAAAATCATAGTTTCTTACTTAAACAATTTTGATTCAATAAAACAAAAATTTTTTTGAAAAACGGACTGACTCTTAAGAAAACAGAAAGATATAAGTCAGTAGCACCTCCCCCACACTTAAGACACACTGTCCCCAGTAGTGTCCAGCGAAGGATCGGTAAAAAGAAAATAAAAAAAATTGAAAAGGTGAAATTATGTCTGTCGGGTTACCTCTGTCGCTTGGGCATCGATCGTTGCACTAAGTGCATCGACCGTTACTTGGCGATTTTCGTGTATAGTCGATCGTTGCTCAGGACCGCAACGATCGCTGCAATGCGATTCCTTTCGTGTTGTGACGATCGACACAGAAGTGCATCGATCGCTGCACTGCGATTTAACCGAGACCTGCAAGCATAAACTCACCAGAAACAAAAACAAACGTAAAATCCTAACAAAAACACCAAAAATGAAAAAGAAAAACACCAGTACCTAATGGTGGGTTGCCTCCCACCCAGCGCTTGTTTAAGGTCAATAGCTTGACCGGACGGATGAGATCTTTCAAGTACCAGGAGGTCCTGACAGAGACTTTTTCTGTCTCTGTTCAAGTCTCCTCATCCAAGGTGGCGAGTAGGCTGTTGCGGAATGCTCATGCCCAAGAAAAGATGGAGTGAAATGCGCCCCAGGATCTATAACCATGGTATGATCAGGCTGCTCAAAATCTGCGTCCCTTATGGTGAATGTCTGCCCATCTATCAATGGCTTTCGTAGCTTATCCATTTCATAGTGCAGTGGTTCATCTCCCAGGTGGATGTCTATTAGACTTTGTCTAACATCAATCACAGCTCCTGCTGTAGCCAAGAATGGTCTCCCAAGCAATAAAGCTTCATCCGGGTCACAGTCATATTTCAGCACAAGGAAGTCCGTTGGAACTAAGTAGTTTCCAACTCTCACCGGAATGTCCATAAGAAGTCCTTCAGGAACTCGTATGGACTGATCAGCTAGGACAAGAGAAGTCCTAGTAGGAGTAAAATCCAACATACCCAGCTTCTCTGCCACAAAATAAGGCATTATGCTTCCAGCAGCTCCTAAATCACACAGAGAATGCTTAAAGCTATCCCCAAATATAGAACAATCTAATACAAAGACTCCAGGATCAGGCAGCTTCTTCGGGATCTTAGTTAGCATAACATCACTAATATGCTGAGGAACTATTATCACCCAGTCTTTCAGCTCATCATCCAAAGGCAGCATCTTGTTCAGGTACCTCTGCACACAGGGATGATAAGGTGGATCATCAGACGGTGGAATTTCTTCCAAGTCTTCACCACTTTCTTCCAGCTCCTTCAGCTCTTCAATCTCCTGTTTAATTACCTCAGACACCTTGGGATACTGTCTAATGGCTTGTGCATAAACCTCTTCTTGAGTGATCTCAGATATATCAGGGAATAGGCGGGCTAGTTCTGCATCAATCTCATTTTCATCCCACGGATTTTCTGTTTGTTCACGACATGCATCGATCGATGCCAGCTGTGTGTCGATCGTTGCATCACTGCAGTTTCTACCCGAGAGTTTTTCACTCAAATCCGAAAATTCTGCCTCAGTCACCAACTCAGCTGTACTTAGCTCAAATTTCTCCCCTAGATAAGATCCATCATTAATGAGTACAGACCAGGCCTTAATATGAGTCTCTGCAACTCCTTTTCCCTTCAGTGAGCTGGACATCTGGTTCACCTGAGTGTCCAACTGCTTCATGTGAGTGCTCAGTGACTCAAACTTCCCATTCAGGTCTTGATAGACAGCGTCTAGCTTCTTGTTGTTGTCCACAGAAATCTTGGTCTGACTCTCAATTAGTTGTTCCATCATAGCCTCCATTTTGCTCTCATGGGCTGTAGGTGCAGGAGGAGTCTGATAGGATGTAGATCCATAGGTTCTCTGAGTACCTTGTCCATAGGTCTTCTGAAAACCACCGGTATTTCCTCCATTTGAGAATCTGTTCCCCAGTTGATTACCAAATCTATTACCTTGGAAACCAGAACCTCCTATGAAATTCACATCTTCTTCCTGAGTGTCCCCCTCAGTCTGAATCACCTCTACATCTTGGGCAAAGTGGACAGCTTTCTTACTTGTCAGGAGATTGTAGACTGTGTCCAATCTGGATCTTATATCAGCTATATCAGAATTCTCTACAGTTCCACCAGATCTCTTCCTCCTTTCATCCATTGTTTTGCAACTGTTGCTGCCAATCAGGTTCTCAATCAACTGCTTAGCTTGTGTAGGAGTCCTGGTGTTGAAATTAGCATTGCTGGAATTGTCTAGCGCAGTCTGATAAAGGAGATCTATGCCTCTGAAGAAGATACCAATCAGCTGTACTTCTGTGAATCCATGGTGTGGACAGTCACGCTGATACTGCTTAAATCTCATCCAGGCAGTCTTCAAGGGCTCCACAGCTCCTTGGGAAAAGGTGAGTATGTCCTGTCTGGACTGATCCGAGCGCGCATCATCATAAAAGTGACGCAGGAACTCACTCTTTAAGGCTGCCCAGGTAGTATACTGACCAGGTGCCAGTTGTCTCAGCCATGCACTAGCGTCTCCAGCAAGACTGTGCGGAAATAGCTTAAGGAACAGATAGTCCGGGCATACTCCTTCATACTTCATGCCAGTGACTATGTCCTCAAACTTGTCAATGTGATCCATAGGCTGCTCTGTTTGAAAACCATGAAAAGCAATCTGTCTCATCAGCTGATAGTAGATGGTCTTTACCTCAAAATCATTCCTCTCAAAAGCAGGAAGCCCTAGAGCTGCTCGGTTTGCATGAAACTCATCAGGTCTGTTGTAGTCAGCTAGTGTCCTCTCATGAACTACCATCTCTCTACCTTGAGCTCGTCTTTGACCCTGGTTATGTTCCTGTTGCGGTTGCTCAGGAGGGTCAGGGATGACATTCCCTTCAGCATCAATCCTTTGCCCAGCAGCATTGTAAGGATTGTTCTCCGGATCCCTCAGGGTACCCTCAGCATCTGGTATCAAGATCAAACGTTCTCGTACCATTCTCTCTCTTCTTTCTCTTCTGTTAGCTCTTTCTAAACGTCCAAGTTCCTCTAGATTGAGATTAACCAAGCTCGAGTTCGGATTACTTCTAGTTTTCTGCGTCTGCATAAACTGTCTGTAATCGTCCAGCAACGATCGATGCTATCAGTGCAACGATCGATTCAATCTCAAATCGCTTAGTGACGATCGATACAAGGGATGCAACGATCGACGCAAGGCGAAATTTGTACCTGCGACAGAAAGAAACAGAGAAAAAGTTAGCAAAATCAAAAATAAAAACGAAAAAGAACAAAAACAAAAAGAAAAATTTCTAGTAAAAAACCTAAGTTCGGTCCTATCGAAGACTCAAAGAGTCCCCGGCAACGGCGCCAAAAACTTGATAGGTTCTAAGTTTTACCCTATTCTAACTGCAAGTGCACAGCAATGTCAAAGTAGTATATAGGGTTATCGAATCCACAGGGACACTCGGTCTCAAGAGAATCAAACTATAGGAATAAATACTAGAAATAAAGCAAGTAGTGAAGTAAATAAATTGCGTTGCAAGAAAGTAAACAGTAGCAGAGATTAACGGTTGTGAAAGCAAGTAATTAAAAGCGTCAAGCCTAGGGTATTCTCAGGAAATCAGACAAGCAGACAGTTCATTCAGCAAGGATCTAATTAAGCACAGTTCTAGAACTCAAAACACAGATATAGAATTAACCAAATTCCTTTGCGATAATTCTCTAAGTCTAAGTGCAGCAAACCAAACTTTCGTTTGCGAGAACTAACAGATTAAACTAGCAATAAGTCCAAGTTTAATATGTTCACAATTATCCTAAACCAAACTTCCGTTTGCGCGAAGTTTAATTGCCCAATTTAATTAGTTCAGATTCCTAAACCCCACTTCCGTGACGTATTCAGCAACCTAAGATCTAGATTCTAATTGATCAGGTTAGAACTAGCTTTAAGCACAATTAAATTGAAGAACATATATAGTTTGAATCCTTAACTGAATTTGAACAAGTCTAGCAAGTCATAAAATCCTATGTGAGAAACCCTAAGCCTAACTAGGAATCTACTCAGACATAGATAATAAAAACATAATCATAGAATGAATAAATTGCATAAAAGAATAAGAGTAAAAGGGGTTCGAAATCTTCTCCAAATACAGATGATGTAACAGGTTCAGATCAGCCCCAAAAGCTCTAAAAATCATCTGCTCTTAATTATGAAAGCGTAATGTAAAAAGTATGAAGCGTCTCTAATTAAAACACTAAAAACTCTATTATATAGGCATAATCTCGGCCAGGGGCTTCTTTGTAAATATCAGGAACTTCTGGATCAAAGTGCAAATTCTTGATTCTTCTAAACCGCCGAGTTTTTGGCCCATCTCGCTGGTGCATCGATCGTTGCTAGAGTGCAACGATCGACACCTTTCTCTGTTTCGGACAGTGAACTCTATCTCTCGGCCAAACACTCCAAAAATCTCCAAAATGCACCATTATCTCCAATTCAGCTCCCAACCTGATTATTCCTGTAAAAGACTCTAAAAGAACACAAAAGACACTAAAAACACACTTATATCATGGTCTAAAACTAGTAAAAACCATGATATATCACCTAGAACTCCCAATTAACTAGGCTCATGTTAACACAAAGAATATTAACCCAAAAGTCAATCTAAGTGAAACACAGATCCAGTCAGCAGCCACCAAGCTATAATCATTATAACGCGGATATGCAGCCTCAATGGTGAGCACAAGGGGAGGCGTATCAGGTCCCTGAACATTGCACTATCAGAACAATAGTTCACGTCGTGTACAATGTATGCTACAGAGCAGTACGGACGCAAGGCTCGAGGTGTCGGGTCCCAGAAAGATGCAGAAGCCGACATGTCATCCCGACTCAAAGATCATTTATGAAGGGATCCTGAATTTATTTCACTTTACCCCTTGTAACTTCTCTTTCACTTATCCGTTGTACTTCGAGAGCTCGCTTAGAAGACCGAACTGAAATCTTTCTGAAGCTAGTTCAAAAGTCCAAAAATCTCAGTGTTTTTCATCCTTTGCACTTATATAAAACGGTCAATACATGTTCTTCATAATTAACCGACTTGTTCTTTAAAGTTTTTCTCTCAGTCGAATCCATTCTATTTAATGGAAATCTTGGTCTAATCTGCATTAAAATATACTTAGCAATCTCTTCGATCAAAAATTGACACTAGAAGGAGGGGGCTTAGAGAGTTTCTAAATGCAAATAAAAGACTCGAAAATGACGAGACCACCAATGCTTCCACCAACTCTGGTCATCGACCAATAAGCTTCAGCTCATACCACCGCGACTTTCGGATCGCTGATATCATCGACAACGCGGAAACCTCCAAGGGAGCTCCCGTAGCCCCATATCTAGGGGCATTACCTCATCACTCGAGCCCGATCACAACTCTGGCGTCTGCTCTACTAAACATCTCCGATAAATAAACGCTAAACCTCCAGCCTGTTGACCTCGCAACCTCTCTCTTACGTGTCCCAGATGCTAGTGGAGCATCTTCCACCAATCTCCATGTTGAATACCCTGCTGAGTAAAATGGAGGATATGCTAGCAGTAAAAATGAAAGGTGCACCGAGCTCGAAGCCGGGGTATTCCCCGCCGCCGTCCATATAAATTCAAGTTTCTGACCGACCAATCCCGGAGGCATACCTCAAGGGCAAACATTTTGCGTATGCATCAAAACTTGTTCAGAGACTCGCCTTCAAAACCCGAGGAGCCTACCAGGCATATCATCAACATAATCAATGGACAAGACGATAGCAGCATGGGTCCTCTAAATGCCAGCTGAGAGGATTTCCAACGTGCTGTTATTGATCTAGAACGCGACTATGTGATTGAAGGTATGAACGTAAAGATTTGGGAAATTATATCTAGAGTTCACCAAGCTATCAGCTCTCCTTAAGAAATCGATCGTATGCTGCAAGTGACACAAAACACGCTATTCACCCACCGGATTTCTTCCATTCCATTCCACTACACCAGAAAGGTTAAATCCCACCGTACATCGGGAAAATCGACCCCACACATTACCTTACGGCGTTAACCATCATATGAGGCCCTCTTACTTCTCTCATGGGGAATGTGAAGCCGGTTATTGCCAGCTACTCATAGAGTCTTGCTCTGACTTGGTTTTCCCGGGCTGGAAACACACACCATCGATTATTTCACGGAGCTTTCACCCACTGTTCTCAAGAATTCTTCTATGTACATCCAACAATCTGCGTCGGGTTCCGACCATTGGACATTAAACCAAGGGGCGAAGGAGCCGCTCAGGTCATTTATTGAGTACTTCAAAGCGACTACTTAGCGAGCCATCGTAACCGACAAGGCCACGCTGCTTGCACTAAGAAACGGGCTTTGGTACGAGTCAAGTTTTAAGAAGGATTTGATGGTTAACAAGCCACACTCGCTGGATGAAGCCCTCCACTGAGCTGGATTGTTGAACAAAGTAGAAGAAGAGAAGGCTTCCTTTTCAAAGAAGCACGCCGCTCAAAAGGTCCTGACTTTGAAAGAAAAATCTTTGGAAGAGTACTATGAGCTGCCTGAACTAAATAAAATTTACGACGAAGAATAACGAGCCGCTGCCTATCTCATAAATGAAGGACCAGTCTCACTCGCATAGAAGATCTTCGTTAGACCAAATTTGTTTCCCCGACCAGCCAATGCAACCACTCCCATGGAACAAATGACATCACACTGGGGAACTACAAGACGATCAGGCTTACTGAGATCTCCATAAAAGAAAAGACACTGAACCGAGCTGTGCTAAGGACTCGAGAGGGTCTTTATGGCAGGATTACAAAGAGGAGAAATTAAAGTAGTTGACTAGAATCCCTCATCGGGAAATTAATGTCAAGCCCGGAATGACGACCAACGTCAACAACAAGATAGACGAGGTCGGGAAGACGAGATGCGTCAATCCAATAAGCTTGGTCAAGGGAATAATCACCCTCAGCGGTCGACTTGCCGAGATCGGGATGTTGGAATCCGATGACTTAGACTAGCCCAAGAGGGTCCTCGCGAGCAGCCTCAGCAGCGACTCGTTGCAGTCAATCGAGCTGCAAGAAAGAAAGACCGGTACTGCCCTGAAGATGAAGCACACACAGGAAATGAGCAGGCATGGATTAACCTTCACCAAGGCCAACACGAGGGGGTAGATCAACTTATGATACAAGTGCGGGTGGCTGATTGTGATGTAAAATGGGTGTTGCTTGATATTAGTATCTCCTTAGATCTCATTTTCAAGAAAAATCTAACGAAGATGGAGTGACACGGTACAAAACCAAACCATCAATCACTAAACTTACCGGCATCTCCAGAGATACCACCAATGAATTGGAGCTATTAAGCTACCCGTCTACATAGGTAAGTTGACCATGATAGTCAAGTTCGTAGTAATTGACAAACATGCGACAAACGACACAATAAGCCAAATAACTGTTCCCGCCAAAACCAGCCAGTCAAAAAATCCGTGTATACGAGCTTAGGCCGACAATCCTAACTGTCTTTTCCAAAAGCCAACCAAACTTGTCCGAATGCTGACCAATGCTGTCTGAATCCAACCAAATCAGCTCAATATCCACTCTTGGTCCGAAAATCACAGCATGAACTCTTCAAGTTTGTTTTAGCTCGACTTTCACACAATAATCCTTACTTAACCAGATGAACCCCCTAGTTTTTAATATTCCCTGTCTTAAAAGCCCATCCTGGATGACCATCATTGACCCAATCCGTTCATCCTTAGAACGCGGGCATTACAATTGTCCCCTACTTGGCTTAGACTCGTCCTTGAGTCTTACACTTCGTGCCCGGATTTTCCTTAAGTTTCTCAAACCATTTAAGAAATTCAGCTTGCATTTTTGCTTTCGGTTCCCAAGTTGTTTCTTCTTCACCATGAATATCCCAAACAACTTGGATCATCCTTACAATCTTTCTTCTGCCAAAATTCTTGATCTTTTTATCCAAAACTCGGACTGGTCTTCCTTCCACTATCAAAATTCCCCTTAAGTCCGAAGGTGGTTCAGTAACCACATTATGCCTGTCACTTATGCATTTCCTTAGCATAGAGACATGGAAACGTTAAGGAACGCGTACATAGCCGCAGGTAACTCCAACTTGTAAGCTACTTCTCCGATTCTCTCCAAAATCTTGTACGGTCCCATGTACCTTGAACTTAACTTGGCCTTTATATGTGACTGATTTGAGATGGACCATATCTCCAACCAAAAATTCCAACTGTTTCATCCGCTTATCAGCATAACTCTTATGTCTGTCTTGAGCTTCTTTCATCTTAATCTTCAACACCCTTATTCTTTCAGTTGTTTCCTCAAGAAAGTCTCCGCCAAAAATTATTCTTTCTCCCACTTGAGTCCAACACAAAGGTGTTCTGCATGGCCGTCCATAAAGTGCTTCATAAGGCAACATTTTGATACTAGCTTGGTAGCTATTGAGCTATGAGAATTCGGCCATATGCAAGTATTGATCCCAATTTCCTCCCCAGTCCAAAATACAAGAAACAAATCTTCAAGTGTCCTGATCCTCCTCTCTGACTGTCCATATTTCTGGGGATGATAAGATGTACTCACATGGACCTTTGTCCCCATTTCCTTATGCATCGCCTTCTAGAAGGTTGAACCAAACTGCATCACGGTATGACACAATGCATTCCGGTACTCCATTCAATCTCATGATCTGTTCCACATATAACTTGGCCAATACTGTCGCATTATCTTGCTTGTTGATTGCAAGAAAATGTGCTGACTTAGTCAGTTCGTCCACGATAATCCATATTGCATCTTTGCAATTCCGCATTGGCAATCCAGTCACGAAATCCATTGTGATCTTGTCCCATTCAACTCCGGAATGGGTAAGCTTTGCAATAATCCGCTTGGAACTTGATTTTCAGCCTTAACCATTTGATAGATAAGTTATCCAACAACCCACTTTCCAACATCACGATTTATTACAACCCAAATATAATACCGTTTCAAATCACGATACATCTTAGTTGTCCTGGGATGTATCGAGAATCTTGACTGATGTGCTTCCTTAAGGATTTCATCCTGCAACTCTTGATCCTTTGGCACATAAACTCGGCCGTTCACCAAGACCGCCCCATTGTTTGATGTCTGATACTCGGTCTTTTCTTTTCCTGCCTCATCGATCAAATCTTGATCCTTCTCCTGAGCTAACTACACTTTGGTCAACAAATCCGCTAGACCTGCTGCACTTAGACCTAACGGTTCCACTTCGCCGGTCAAGGTAGTCAGACGCAATGTATTTGACCATACTGACTAACCCTTCCATGTCTTTCTCTGAATCCTAAGCCACTCGCTTCCTGCTTAAAGCATTAGCCACTGTGTTTCCCTTTCTCGAATGATAGGTAATATCCAAATCATAATCGGCCACTGTCTCCATCCATCTTCTCTGTCTCAAGTTAAATTCCGACTGTGTGAAGATGTACTTCAAACTCTTATGATCCGTGAAGACTTGGGCCTTTGCACCATAGAATGACCGCCAAATCTTAAGGGCAAAAACAACTGCGACAATCTCTGGGTCATGAGTCGGAGAGTTTCCTTCATGCTTCCTTAACTGTCTTGATGCATAAGCGATCACCTTGCCTTGCTGCATCAGAACGCATCCAAGTCCAACTCTTGATGCATCAGTTTAAAACACATAAGGCTCACTGTCCATTAACAAAGCCAATACTGGAGTACTAGTCAGCATATCCTTTATCTTAGAGAAACTCGCTACACAGTCCGTTGACCACAGGAACTGAACATCTTTAGCAGTCAATCGAGGAATTTGCTGAGCCATACTCGCAAAACCCTTAACAAACCGTCGGTAGTAGCCAGCTAACCCCAGAAAACTCCTAACCTCTGTCGGATTTCTTGGTCTAGGCCATTCCGATATTGCCTTGATCTTTTCTTAGTCAACAGACCCTCCCTTGTCCGAGAAAACGTGACCCAAGAATCCAAATTTCCTTTTCGGAAAGCTGCACTTACTGAGCTTAGCAAACAATTGATGTTCCCGCAGTCTGTTCATAACCATCCTCAAATGAGCCTTGTACTCTTCCTTATCCTTAGACAAAACCAAGATATTGTCTACGAAGATGATCATGTATTCATCCAGGAAATATCTGAATAGGTTGTTCATTAGCTTCATAAAAGCAGCCGGTGCATTAGTAAATCCGAAGGGCATAACCACAAACGCATATTGCCCATACCTCGTCCTCAAGGCTGTCTTCGGAACGTCTTGCTCAGCTACCAGAATCTGATGATAACCCTGAGCCAGATCGATTTTTGAAAACCAAGCAGCACCGCGGAGTTGATCCAGCAACTCTTCTATCCTTGGAAGAGGGTACTTGTTCTTCACTGTCACTCTATTCAATCCACGGTAATCGATGCAAAGTCTGAAACTTCCATCTTTCTTCTTGACAAACAAAACTGGTGCGCCCCAAGGTGAACTGCTTGGTCGCACAAACCCTTTCACCATCAATTCGCTTGGCTGTTTATTTAGCTCGGCCATCTCTGTCGCAGCCATCTGGTAAGGCGCTTTAGAGATTGGAGCCGTCCCAGGCACAAGCTCGATCGCGAATGGATCAGAACGAGTAGGTGGTAATCCAGTCAGTGACTGAAAAACATCCTCAAATTCATTTATCACCGGAATATCAGTCACTTCAGCATTCGGCCCAACTTCCACCGTAGTGATTGCGACCAGATATGCTTCGCATCCCTTCTCTAACATCCGTTCGGCTTGAATTGCCAAAACTATCAAACTTCCATTGGTCAGTCTAACTCCCTGATACTCCAGCTTTCCTTGGTCAGTTTCAAACTTAACTCGACCGCGGTGACAGTCTAGATGTGCCATGTGTTTCTCAAGCCAATCCATTACAAGGATCACATCATAAGACTTCACCTGACAAATTATCAAATCGGCTGGCTTGTTCACTTCACCGATCATCACACAGATGTTTCAGACTTCCCATTGTGAACATAACCTGCCTACCAGCCGCTTGAACTCTCAAAACTTCCCCCATCATTTTCCTTCTGAAACTCACCGAGTCCTATCATGTCCGGATGCACAAAGCAGTGTTGTGCACCGGAATTAAACAGAACATGGGTCGCCACACAACCCATGACTAAGGTCCCTATACATCCATTATCCTGAATGCTAAGAAACCTAGACTAAACCTGCAACAAGCAAATCACAAATAAAAGCTAAGGTAAGTGATAGGACTTACCGGTGATCGGACGAGAGGTTGAAGGATCCTGAGACTAATCTGCAATTGTGTACACACGTGGCATGATGGCTTGCCTCTTTGCATTCGGTTATTGTCCATCACTTGGACATTTCCCAGTACGCTTAGCCAACTTAGGACAATCATTCTTGAAATGTCCAGCTTCACCACAGTTGTAGAACAACCAATATTTTGTACCCTTAACTTGATCCTTAGGCCTTGTATCTTTTTTGGATAGTCACGCACCTTATGCTCCAGAAGACCGCATCGGTGACATGCTCCAAAAGCTTTCCTGAATGATCATATATGCATCTTCTTGCAAATCGGACACACACTGCGAGCAGCAGCTGACTTGCCAGAATGGTTGTTCTTTCAAAACTTCTTATTCTTCCCAGCATCATTTCCAATTCCCAAAAACTTTGCTTCCTCGTACAATCCTTCTTCCTGTTCCGCAGATTTTTCAACCAGATCCGCAACAAAATTGTACTTGCGGATCCTGCAACGAGTGTTCAAATCAACACGCAATCCACGAATGAACTTGCGCACCAAGGATTCTTCATCCTCTACCTTGCCACCAGCATGAACTTAAGCCAATTGAACTCATCTTCATACTCTCTCACGGTTATAGACCCTTGTTCCAACTTGAGAAATGCACCTTCCAACTTGTCAAAGGCTTCAGTCGAAAAGTACATCCTCTTGCATTTCTCACAGAACATTGCCCAAGTGCAAAGTCCGTCACCCATCTGACTTGCCACACCTTTCCACCAAGTGTGTGCATCACCGTCAAGATAGTGCACCGCAATGTCCTTCTTGTAGGAATCTGGGCAGCGGACTGAGTCAAAGTTCCGCTCCAACCTTAGTCAGCCATTCATCCGCATCAATCAGCTTTGTTCCTCTACAAAAGAACTTTGTTCCCAGCTTCCTCATGTGATATATCATTTGGAGATAGGATGGGTAGGCGCAGGCAACACATCCTCCTCTTCCAACACAATTTGTTCCACATTCACATCAACTTGAGGAGCATTCGGGATATGCGCAATAACCGGCAGTCTTTCCAAGACTTGCACCAAAATTGCCAATACTGCCTATAACCCAAACGGAGGAGGAGCACCATCAGCAGCCGCAGCACCAGCAGCATCATTAGCGGCATTAGCAGCATTCATTTCATTTGCATCATTTCCAACATTTTCTGCATTCTAAGAATCATGAACTTCTTTATTTGCAGCATTCCTTGCCGTATTGTTCCCAGATGTCTCCCCAGTTTCACCAACATTCCTTCTGGTGTTTCGGTTACTCTTAGCCATCTGCAAATAACAGATCAGCCAAGTTATCCCCCCACTAACTTGTTAACAAAACACAAAATGACTTACCGCGAGACCGGCGCTGGAAGGATGGTTTAACCCACTAACCCATTTATGATTAAATTGTCCTAGAACCGAACTACGCTCTGATACCAACTTGAAACGACCCGGCCCAATTTTTCCCACCCGCGGGTAGTGTCTAGGTCGACTTCCTCGACCAGACTTAAGCCAATTTTGAATTTTTCCATACTTAGAATTATTTTGTGTTTCCAATCCAAACTAGACAAGCATCTCAAGCATAAAAACAGACTTAGATATATTTCGAGGTTCAAGTAAAATGATCAGTTTTCCACTAAGCTATTACATTCATACTTAACCAATCTACCCAAATTAATCCATCATTTCCATCCATCCGCCTTTAGTCTCGCTACTAAGCCTTTTCAGAACAATCACGTGCATCCAAAAAGGAGGCATAAGCAAACCGATTCCTTAGTGAGAGTGGTCGTCCCATCTCACTTAGCCACATAATAATCACGCAACAAGCCATACATTCAGTCAGTCTATCAAGCTTATCATCAGTACAAGTGCTTAATCCGATCTGATTGTTTCAAGGCAATGAGCCAACATCTCAAAGAAAGAAACCAATCAATCGATCAAGTCAGCATAAACAGATTGGCCTGAACTAAAACTTACTTATTCCTATATGAACATTCTGAGTCATCTAGCCATCTTCCACGATCCAGCATCAAGCTTTAACGAGCAAACTGCCCTTAAGATATGCTCGGTGAAAGGAATCGATCAATCGGTTAAGTCATAGCAGAAACAGAATCATCGATAAGCAAGCAATCAGAACAGTCCTAGCCAACCTAGACTCAACGAATCTATGCAAGAAGATGACCAATCTATAGCCATGGTCACGCACTCCTCTTAGTCTTTTGGGTTCGTTTGACGAGGATGAATTCGGACACCTCTTGTGCTTGATCCAACAGAACAGATGATCACCACCAGCCAACTCAATTAATACTCTGCAAATCTCGGTTTTCTCTCTTCAGAAACTTTCCTGATCTTTTCTAACTTTTCAGTCGCGGAAACTGAACAAAAATCACATAAGGGCTGATTTTATAGGTTTGTGGGCGATTTCAGTCAAACCAACTGCCCCCGAAACCGTCCCAAAACCACTCCCGCGTTTTTCTGATTGGCCAAGCCAATCCAATCATCTTCCCCGTGCTTTCTTTACCTAGCTGGGTGGAAAATAACTTAAACATGTTCCCGCTCACTTTCCTTGGGCAAAAATGCTGAATTCGGCCAAATAATTATTCCCGCCAAAACAAGCCAGTCAAACAATCCGCGGATATGAGCTTAGGCCAACAATCCTAACTGACTTCTTCGAAAGCTGACCAAACTTGTCCGAATGCTGACCAATGTTGTCTGAATCAGAGCAAATCAGCTCAATATCCACTCTTGGTACGAAAATCCTGGCTTGAACTCTTCCAGTTCATTTTAGCTCGGTTTTCACACAGTAACCCTTACTTAACCAGATGAACCCCTAGTTTTTTAATATTCCCTGTCTTAAAAGGCCATTCCGAATGACCGTCAATGACCCAATCCGTTCATCCTTAGAATGCGTGCTTTAAATTCTCCTCATAATTTGACAACCAAAGGATGGAGGGTAGATTCTTCACCAAAGGCGACATGGTCCTACACAAGTTCTTTGAAGTACTGTCGAATGGGGAAAATGGCGCCGTTTGTGGAGAGAAGGAAAGTCTGCTGATAGCAAGGAAGGCCCATACATCATCTCAAAAGTTGTCAGGCCCAGAGTCTACTAACTAACAATAATAAGTGGCAGCAAAGTCTCACACTCCGGGAACTCAATTAATCTCAAGAAGTAGTAAGCATCCTGGTGTACTCTCTTTTTGATGTCAAATTGTAAGTAACCGGACTGGATGGATTAATTCCTTCCACAAAAGGGTACGTAGGCAGTCCTTAACCCTATCACAACTATAACTGAACTATAGACGGCTTGATTCAAGAGCGTTGCAGATTCCGAGCAAAAAAAAAATATGTGTCTAAGTGGAGCCCTGACTCGCACCATAAAGTATTCTCAGTCCCTAAGCTAATCCATGGCTCGCAAAGCACACAAACGATCATTGCTTAAAGTCGAGCCCTTACTCGCACCGAAAAGCCTTCTCAATGCCTAAGAAAAGCTCTGACTCACAAAGCATATTAAGTGCATAAGCCGAGCCCGAGCCTTGATACACATCATAAATCAATCTTCGTTCTAAATGCGAGCCTTGACTCGCAAAGCACCCAACCTATCAATGCTTAAAGTAGAGCCATGAATCGCACCACAATGCATTTTGAGTGCTAATATATTTCTTTGAAGCTTGCACAACGGCACACAAGCTATAACTGCCCTAGCTGAGCTTTAAATTGCAAAGAACATAACCTGGTTAAAGCCGAGCCCCCGTGCTCACACCACAAATCACCAAAGCTATAAGTGCGTAAGCGAGCCCTGACTCGCACCATAAGAATGATTCCACTAAGTGTCAGGCCGAACTATGAGTTCGACACTAGTCATAATGTTTGAGCTGTCAATTTTTTTCTTAGAGAAATGAATTAGCCCACACTAGCAAAAGCGAAGAAGATTCACAAAGAGCAAAAAAAAAAATCTTCCATTGATTGAAAATGTATATCGGTTTTATAACCTAAAAATTGGTGGTGCAGATTACAAGCTAATAAATATCACTGAATCCACATACGACCTAGTCAGACAGGAGGATTGACAGCAAGAGAAACAAACTGATTGGAGTTCAAAGAAGATCGGCTGCCCTCATGAGTCATATCAGGCAAAATATGCTCAGTGGGAATTGAAGGGGCGACATAAGTAGGAATCTCGACGAGATCAGGATAATCCATTTTGTTCAGCATGGCGTTATACTTATCTTCATCTGTTTTTAGCTTCGCTATCTGCAGAGCGGGAATGTCCAAGCCATCAAGCTTCTCCATAGCCTCGAGACACCCGTGCGTACCGACCACTTAACTAAGCGTCAAGAGAGGGGTGTGGGCAAGGTGAGCTCAGATTTTTTTCCAACTTAGCCGCCCATATCCTCTTCATGGAGTTCCACTTCCTTGCGACATCTTCATTCTCCCAAGATAAGAAAACCTTGTCCGCCTCAATAACAGGCTTATGTCTAGAATACTCTCCCCGTCCCGAGAGCACATGTGGATGCGACTTCCCCTTTGGCAACACCAAGCCCGTCCTCTAGCCTAGCAACATTTTATTTATATTTGGTAAGCTGGTGTGAAAGTGCCACCGAATTGGCCCATTTCACCTCGAGATCCTTGTAGAACATGTCCGCTTCAGAATCTCGGCATAGCTGCTTCTCCAGCTCGGCAGATCGTTTCTAAAACTTTTCTTCATCCCACAAAGATCGCCATCACCCCTTATGAGTCAACTCTTTACAGACTCCTCATAACGAGCTTCGTTTATCAGGCACTCCGGCCTCTAAGAATAGACGACCAGCGAGAGCAAAAATTGCACAAGAGAAGTTATATTAAAAATTGTATACATGCACTAGGTACATGCCTGAACTCTAGATCGGGAAGCATGCAAAAAACCTCTTGCTTGGCCATCTCCTCAACAGACCAAGGAGGCGAGTTACTAAATATGACGGCTCGAATTAACTCGGTGCACGCAAGATGATCCTTGACTATGGGAACATTGGCCTTTGGATACTTGAAAACAAATCTATGATCAATTCATTTACGAAAATTTTGGCACCCTCAGCATAAGTCCCCACCTAGGGGTTCTCCATCTCAGTAGGCACCTCCATCGTTGTGGCCACCTTATTCGTCCTCACCCTGGAAGCTGCTTCAGTGGTTGTCCTCTCCCTTGAAAAGTCGTCCCTGACCACCTTCCATTTCTTTGAGGCCGCACTAGCGACCCCCTTTCCCTTCTCCGCAACAGATCTTTTTCTGGGAGAGCGGGCATCATTCCTATCACCGACGTGTCCTTCTACGCCATGCTCCAACCTAGAATCAATAGGCCATGACTCCATCCCAGAATTTGGAGCAATAATAGGTTCGTTACTTATCCACACTGGTAAAACCTCCGATCTCTCTTTCGTCGATGTAATCTCAAGGCCGGTACAACACTATCATCTAGCAGTATCTTCAGCAGATGTTCCTTCCGTAGCCTCCATCAGCTCAGTCGAATAGATGGGCACCAGAAAACAAAACATCGTCAGAACGGTGACACAAAATTATCATGGGAAACAGAAACACTATAGTCAACTTATGAGACGTTATCTTCTCGAAAGCTGCTGCCACCCTTTGAGAGGTGAAGGATTCCCACGATTAAAATGCCGCTGGCCCGATTATTGTAAGAAGTTCGTACTTAACCTCTAGATCAACGCGACCAGGATGTGGAACTGAAACAAAAAAGGGTACGAGTTAAGCCCAACCAAAAAGAAGACATCAAAACTGATCTAAAGCCCTTTACGAGAAGAGAAATTCCAGCTAGTCTGGTAATCTTTAGTAGCATTAAGATAAACCTACCCAATAGATCACACAAAGAAGTTGTTGCACTCCCAGTGATCGACCTTCGTTGGTTAACCAGAAATAACTCCCACGCCCGGTTTGAAGAATGCTAGAATGTCCCCTTGGTCGCTGGAATGGTCTTTAGGGGGAAATATTTTAAAAAATGCGAGAATCCACCTATTTTTCGCACTCTGATCCAAAAATTAATAATACGACAGTGTTTTACACCGTGCTCGGACAAATCTGCAAAAAGGCCAACTGATTCCTTTTTCAGTAGGTCATGAATAGCTCGGGAAAAGGAAATCATAACCAGCACTGCATGAAGAAACCCTCGTAGAGTTAGGCGAACCCATTCAGAGGACTATAGGTGCGATCAGATAGATCGGGAATGTTGATCTCGACTCTTGGAGGAAACCCAAGCTTAGTCCTCATAATCTCCATAGATCTTTAGGTATACCACATTGAGGAGCCCCATCATCATACTGAACCTTTGAAGGTTTGGACTGGCGGGCTCTGCTAGCCTGACCATTCCTACCACTTTGGCATCCCCCATCACCTCAGCCTCTATGGTTACCTCGGCCTCCACGGTCCCCCCGACTAGGCAATGGCCCACGAGATTGTTTCCGCCCGGTTCCATACCCTTTCCTCTTAATTCTATTGATTAATGGGACTAAGTCTTGCTCCTCATCCTCATCACGTCGGGTAGCGTGCTCTGAGATGTTCTTGTCCGACGAACTTTGTGGGTTATTGTGGTCAGAAGTAGAGTGAGAAGAAAAATAACCGTCATATTCCACACCAACTCCTTGGAACATTGAAGCCTTTTCAATAGAGACAGAACGAAGATACCCGAAAAAATGAAAGATCCGGTTAGGCTGAGCAAGAAAATTCAACCCTTTGGCCAGTAGAAAATTCTCGAATGCAAGAAATCGCTGACCGATCGCTAGACAGGGTCGGCAAATGGAATTTCAAATAACTCGTGACGAAACTGAGAAGAAATGAGAAATTACAAGAGAAACATAAGAAAGGAGAGAAGGTACTTCATTTATGTGCGGAGAAGTATGAAGGAAGCTATGGGAGGATATTAAATATGAGAAGTAGAAGAACTGGAGAAGTACACACCGATGTTTTTCACAAGGGCACAAAAAGCGAGAAAAACCTTAATGATGGTGTCACTTCGATTTCCGCATGCAGAAAAGGGCGAGAAACTTTATGAAGACTTACTGACCATATCGGTTTAGTTGCTGCGCATGAGCACCAATCACGGAAAAATCCCAAAACCCTAATTATTCCAACTCTTGGACTTATGGAATGAGCTAAGATGTGTCGAGTTAATCACAAGACATTTAAAAATTTGACTCACTTTCTATGTCTTAGCACACTGATTAGATAGGCCCATATTAACACATAAAGCTCATTTACCCACAAGTCAATCTAAATCAACCAAGATCCAGTTAGCATGGGCCCACCAAGCTGTCATCATTAGGATGATGATCTGCAGATTCAAAGCCGAGCAGTAAGCAGTGTGTGGCATAGAAGATCGTCAAACAACCCTATCTAAACAGTACTTCGGCGTCGTAAAATAATTATTCCACTGAGGGTATACAAAAGCCGACACGTCATACCGAGTCAATAGAGATCTAACAACATGACTCCCTCTACAAATAATCCTCAAATATCATTTATGAAGGAATCCCAAATTTATTGCTTTACCCCCTTGTAACTTCTCTTTCACTATTCCAACTTGTACTTCGAGAACTCGTTTAGAAGACCGAACTGACATCCCTCATGAAAAAGTTCGAAAGTCTAAATATTTCAATGTTTTGCTCCTTTTCACTTATATATGGTCCCAACCTGTTCTTCATAAAAAGTTCGACCAGTTTTTAAAGTCTGAATTTCTCTCTTATTTGAATCCATTATATTTAACGGAAATTTCTACCTAAACCGCATTAAACATACATAGTGATCTCCTGGATCTGCGAGCAATCTCTACATAGTATGTTTAGGCATTTTTTAGCCAAGTGTTTTAGATTAAGCTTATCTTTGTATAAGTATGTTTTAAACTTTATCTAATTGACTAAAAGAGCTCCATAAAGATTTTTCTCCTCGAGAAATCGTGTATACAAAGCTAAATTTTAGTTTGGTTTATTTTGTCACTACAAGAAAACAGGAAATTAGCGACTGAATTTAGCGACTGATTTCGTAGTCGACAAATTTAGCGACTAAACTGCGACTACGTGGCGACTATTTAGTGACTCAAACATATTAGTCGCACATTAGTCGCTAATTTGCGACCAAATTATTCAATCGCCAATTCGTCGCTATTTAGGGACTGATATGCGACTATTAATAAGTCGCTAAATGGCAGTCGCATAACAATCGCTAAATAGCGATGAATTTGCGACTAATAGTAATGTCGGTGAAGAAAAATCACGTTTTATGCAATCCGAATTTAGTGTACCTGTTTTGTACCTAATTTTAGCGACCAAAATTATGCAGTCGCAAATCAGTCGCTATTCAGTCGCCATTCAGTCGCCATTCAAACCCTATACCCTAAACACCACCCATTAAACCCTATACACTAAACCATAATCATACTCTAAACCTAACTCTTTCATATACTATAAAATCAAAATATAAATAAATTATATATACAAAACTAACATTTAAAATCTATTGTATAAACAAAACTATACCTAACTAACACATAAAACCCTAAACCCTAAACAAACTCTAAAACTCTAAACCATTATCATACTATAAATCATACTCTTAATCATAAACTATTAAATCAAAATACAAACATTAATTATAAAATGAATTATTATTTCCAAATCTAAAATTACAAACCTTAATTTAAACCTTACCCTCCAATTAAACCCTATACCCTAAACACAACCCATTAATATACCCTAAACACAACCCATTAAACCCTATACACTAAACCATAATCATACTCTAAACCTAACTCTTTCATAAATTATAAATCCAATATAAATTAATTATATATACCCTAAACCCTAAACAAACCCTAAAACTCTAATTAATAACATTTTAATTACTATAACATATCCAAAACACTAACTTATAACCCTAAACACAATCCTTAAAACCTATACACTAAACCCTAAACCCTAAACAACACCTCAAACTCTAATTAATATTTTAATTACTATAACATATCCAAAACACAAAGTTATAACCCTAAACACAATCCTTAAAACCTATACACTAAACCCTAAACCCTAAACAACCCCTCAAACTCTAATTAGTAACATTTTAATTACTATAACATATCCAAAACTAATATTCAACACTTAGAATTTTTTTTCTTCCAAATCTAACATTTTCAAACACTAACTTATAACCCTAAACACAATCCTTAAACCCTATACACTAAACCATAATTATACTATAAACCCAACTCTTTCATAAACTATAAAATCAATATATTATTTTTATTATATATATAAATAAAACATATATTTGAAATCTATAGTAAATTATTAAACCCTATACATTAAACCATAATCATACTCTAAACCTTATATCTTAAACCATATCATACTCTAAATCTTACTCAAAATAATAAAAATATAAAATTTAAATATAAAAATTAATTATGTATACACAAACTTATATTTAAACATTTAAATATATACTTTGCATAAAATTAATTAATAACAAAAAATTATAACTCTAATGATTTGTTTTTTTAAATTTACTAATCTTTTAATAGGAATAAAATATTTAAAAAAATAAACAATAATTTAATTATTATATATACGCAAAAATAAAATCTAACATTTTAAAAATAAATAAAACTAATATAAACAAAAAATTAAAATCAAATTTAATCTTTTTTAGTTATATATACACTTATTTTATTAATTTAAAATATTTTTAATATTTGTAAATTTAAAAAGTTTAATATCTTACGTTTTTAAATTTTAATTTTTTAAAAAAATTATTTTGTCCATTTATACTATTTTAAATTATTTTTGATTATTTTATATTAATTATACTCTAAAAATTCTATTGGTCCAAAGTTTATCACACCGATCACACTCTGAACCGTTGATTAAAATATATAAACGGTCCAGATTTTATATCAAGAAGCATACATATCCTCTTTTAAACCATTAGATCTTCATCAACTTTAAATCTCCACCATTGGATATCTACTAACCTAATTAATTAACTAAGGTCACCTCTCTCACATATTCATCTTACTCAGCCGCCGTTTGAGAAATCTTCTTTGTTTGTATCCAATCCTTGGACAATCTAACGAAGAGGATGAGAAATCTGAGGAAAAGGAACCTTCATGAGTTTTCTCCTTCATCAAATCCGGAATCGCGAGACAAGTTGAAGACGAAGAGGAACTGAGAGAGGGACAGAGAGAGTCAAAGACGATGAAAGCTCCACTGCCACCACTCTCCTCGTATGAAAACGAATCGTCGCCACGCCGGAAACTCGTCGTCGTGAGAGAGATAAAGACGTCGCCCAAGCATGTTCTCCTCCGCAGCTCTCGCATCTCCATAGCCGGATTCCTCTCTGCCGAAGACGACGAAGACAACTAAGCTAAAGAGATGAAGACGAAGACAATTCGTTCTCCTCAATTGCTTTCATGGCCGAATCAGCCGTGTCTTGGCCGGAGCCGCCGTCTCTTCACCGCACACCATTAACACGAAGAAGATCAGACGAAGGTGATGGGAAGAGAGACACGAAGACGGAGGAGCTGTCGTCACAACGGCGTCAACTACCACGGGATTTGTTTTATAAATATATATATATGTATATATATATATATATATTGTATTTGTTGTGTATTGTATTTTTTTTTTGAATTTTGTATTTTTGTTAGTAGTAATATATAACAAACATTTGATTAATACTTTTTTAAATCATATACATTTATATATTTAATTTTAATCATTTTTAAAAAAATTAGTAAATAAAATGAGCATACCAAAATTGATATCAATATATATACACACATATATAGCGACTGATTAGCAACTGTGATATAACAGTCGCAAATCAGTCGCTAATTGGTAGCTAATTGGTCGCTATATTTAGCGACTGATTAGTCACTGAAAATATCCAGTCGCATATCAGTCGTTTAATTTAGCGACTAATTGGCGACTCACTTGCGACGTCTAATTTGTAGTCGCCAACTCGTCGCTAAATAACGACTGTTCTGCGACTGAAATATTTAGCGACGCACTGTTTAGCGACCGTTTAGTTTAGTCGCTATTCGGTCGCAGAAACTTGTTTAGAGACTGAACAGCGACTAAAACCGCAGTCGCTGTTTCTCTATTTTCTTGTAGTGTGTCATTCTTTTTGAGAGAATTCCATATGAGAACCTCTATGATTGTCTAAGGGAAAACGACCAATTCCCCCCCCCCTTCCATGAACTTAGGGGGAGGCTTTTCATACATGAGTTATCGAGCAATGTCTAAAAACTCTATTAACTAACCAAAAATTTGAATTTTAGCCTTCAGTTATTGAAATTTGGTCAGAAGACCTAAATCGCGTAACGTCGTTAAAACTCGGTTAACGGAACTTAAACGGTGTTAAAATAATTAAATAATATTTTTATTAATATATATTGCTAAAACGACGTCGTTTTACTTTGTAAAATAATAATAATTAAAATATTCTGATACAAAAAAAAAGATAAGGGTTAACGATGAATACGACGCTTGGGTGAAAGAGTAAGATGTTAAAATTAGGAAGGAGAAGTGATCCAACGGCTGAGAATAAATTGAGTAGAGATTTAATTGCTGGGATTTAATCTGTGAGTTTAGGAGATGAAGGAAAAAGAAGATTCAATGGCTGGTTTTTAAGATCAGATATTGATCTAACCGCTAATATTAGTGATCCATGTGATCTTAATTTCAACCAATAAGAAGACATCTATTGATTTAATTAATATATAATAACTAAAAATGCATTTAAAAATAATAAAATTAACTAAAACGAAATTTTCAAGATATTAAGTTTGAAAATATAACATATAAAGACTTTAAAATTGTCAACATAAAATATATATAAAAAATAATATATAAAATATTAGTAAATATGAATATATGTAGTAATTAAATTAGTGTAAAATAGTTTTTGATATGTTACAGTATTTAAAATATTAGTAAATATGAGTAAATATTTTTCTTTTATAAGTGTTGAATATTAGTTTTAGATATGTTATAGTATTTAAAATTTTATTAATTAGAGTTTTGGTTGTTTAGGGTTTAGGGTTTTATGACTATGATTTATGATATATGATTTAAGGAGTTGTGTTTAGGGTTTGAAGTTAATGTTGGAAATAATACTTTTGGAAAATATTTTTTTTTTGTAAGTGTTGAATATTTGTTTTGTATAAGTGTTGGTATTTAAAATCTTATTAGTTAGAGTTTATTTATACTTTAGAGACATGATTAGCACTGTGTGGACTAAACGAAAGCGACCCAAGTGGATTGGAGAGACTCTATGGAAAACGATGACCGACTATTGGGAAACTGAAGAAGCAAAGGCTAAAAGTAAGACCTATGCCATTTGTCGTAGGTCTGACCGCGGGGGTCTAGGTCATCACATCCATTTCTCAAGGCCCAAGTCATACCTAGAAATCAGGCTTGAAATGGCAAGTAACCATTATTATATATTTGTTGATCGGAAGCATTGCAACTACAAATTTCTGTAATAATCCTTGTTTGAGGTATAACACTGCAGGAAGAGGAATATGGAAGACCGGTTCATATTGGTGAGGTATTCATCAGGACACATTTAAAGGAAGACGGTACATTTGTTGATCGGAAGGCAGAGGATATCGCTGCAATGTTCAAAAAGATTGTAGACGATAAGTTGTTAGATCTCAATGTAGAGACTTTTGAAGTTTCGAACGGTGCTGCTTCGAGACATCGAGAACTCTCACTAGATGAATATGAGCACATATTCCTTGAGGTAATGTAATATTTTTCACAATTCATATTTATAAAGTCAGGTCATGTTCTTTATTTAATTGTGTTTCCCGGATGTCTTTAATTATAACAGGCCACTGTGATGGATAGATGAGGAAATCCTTATGGAGTTGGAAGCCTGAAAGAGTCTCTTTCGAGGGTCAAGCGCAAGCAGCGGGGAGACTCTTCAAGGTTTTTGGCCATACCAGAGCAATTATAGGAAGCTCAACGTAAAATCGAAGAGCAGACTGCCCGTGAAGCTGATCACGCCCGAGTTGCGAATAAGCAGAAGGAAAAGATGGAGTGCCTTTCCTTTGTATAAAAGTATCTACGGGAAATTGATCTGCATTTTCTTGACTTCCTTCAGAATCATAGGCCAGCAGCCAACACAGACGGTCGCCCCCCCCCCCTCCCAACAGGTACAACTTAACTCCAGCTGTTGCATAGGGTACTTGTCGCTCTGGCTACCGAACTTAATTTTTGGTGTATGATTTTGAAAATCATTAATATTGGAGATTGCACAAGTAGATAATCGTTTGTGTATGTATGCAACGCAAAACTAAAAAGGTTATCAATGTTTTCTTCAAGAAATTATCTTATACATTGCTTATATCATTCTGATTGAAGTATCACCAACTACCAAATCGTAAATTTGACAAATGGAACAACACCAGATTATTATTTTCACGCAAACATAACAATCTCCAATTAATGGTATAAGGATGTCCCGCGTAAATGAGTCATTGATGAGTCACGAAAACGTCACATAGTCTACGACTTAATCGTGACTTTACTAGTCAGTCACATAACAGTCACCACATAGTGGCAAGATCACTACCATATTCGAATATGGATGTTCAGATTAGTGGCGGGAGAGTAGGTAAAACGGTCGTTGCCCAGTGGCTCCATAGTGGATAATATTGACGACTACTTTTTGACTATACAATACAATCGCATATTAATCGCCCCGTGGTCACCTCATTTAACGACTATTTGATGACAACATTTCTCCGACCGTATCTGGACACCCTCTATAGTCGCACAATTGTTGCTATCGTAGTCACAGATTAGTCTATATATCTCCCGACGATGCTACGTCTATTTTACGATTACCTATGTTGGTCATATAAATAGTCGTAACTCGCAAACTAATAATACGACTATGAGATTTAGCGACTATGGATTGACGACTACCACATTTAGTCGTATGTTTGTCGTAAACCCCGATTGATGACTGTTCTGCGATTAAAAGTGCAGTCGTAAAAACGCTATTTTCGTGTAGTGAGGGAGCAGATGATCAACACAATGCCTATGGTGTCTACACAAGATATTTGTTCTTATTTTTAGTTTCACGATTAGAAAATATTATAAGGTTTTTTCTTAGAATGTAAATATCTTTCTAAAAATGAAAAATCAGGAATTACAAATTGACTGAGCGTTATGTAAAACCTAAGAAATTAGTTCAATGGCGAAAAAGCCAAAAACATTGAAAAGATGGAAACTTTCGATAGTTGGTACTTATAGGATCGTCTGTCTGTTTTTATGTCACGAGTATGGAGGAGACTAACAAATTCCATGTAGTGCTTGGTGTCCAAGGGCTCGTTAAGTTCAATCTCAGTATCTTCCATGACTTTAAGTCGGTGGCGAGACTTTGTTGAACAGAAACCTGGATCCTCGGACTACCCTAACTTCAGATATGTCAATCCACTTGCCTTAATTTTTCTCAATTCAAGAGATGTTATTTACTTCACCTGGCTAAAGACAATTTCGATCTTGGCTCCTTGCGTATAAGTGAAAGCATGAAGATCATAAAGTCAGAACAAGTGCAATCTTGCTTGCCGAAAACTTTGTCAAATATGTTTAACTTACTCTCTGGTAAGCCAAGATGTAACTCCAATATGGTCCATGTGCTAACAAATAGTATGGGTTTAGGCGGAAAATATTAACTCTGAAGCGCCAACCGATTTTGGCTCTGTTAGTTTGTGTTTCTCCTATGTAGTTGTAATGGACCATTGTGTTTTGGTTCTGTTTTAGAGAAAATGCTAGTGGGAGAAAAGTTAGGAAGAAAGATGATTATTACGACGAAATAACTTCCCGTAAGCAAACAATGGACTTGAACTAAAGAAGGTTACAGAGATGAGGGTTTTAATAATTTTCCTCGAGCGCTGGTTCAAAACAGAGAGAAAGAGACATATATACTGTTATGTGAAGTGTGTCTCTTCGCGACCCCAATTAAATCAATTAATCATGGTTAAATATCATGGTTAAATATTATGCAAACCGTACAGTGGTTTTTTGCTTTTGTTCTCTTGCAGGCTTTTGCAAAGTTCCTCTGTTTCGGCGGGATATTTATGCTGCTGCCACCCTCCAATCTTGTTTTTTACGTTTCATTTGGTAGGCTTGTGCTTATTGCTTAGTCATGCGTAGTTCCTTAATTGTCCCAATATAACATAAGATTTTAATAGAATTACAAATCTTTGTAACACGAATTACAAATCTTTGTAACATAAGATTTCATTCTCCCTAACTCTGGTTTATATATTCCGACATTTGTACATAGGCGAGTACACATGTGAACAAGCTAAACTAATATACAAGTACACACAAATTATAAATCGTTTTATCTATCCTCAAAGACTGATATTACAAGTCGAATTAAGAAAAATAAATAAAGTTAAACTATTTCTTGAAAGACAAGTTGGTTGAAAGTTGAAGCTTGAGTTATGATATCGGTATCTTTCCACCAGAAACCGAACCGCTTTCTCGACTGGCGAATGCGTTGTTTTCTCCCAGAAAGGCCGTCTATGAGATATGAACTGTTATGAAATTCACACTTGAACCAATGTTCTTCTCAATATAAAGGAACCAAAAGGAATTGATCTCAAACAATCATCTTGCCACCGAGTTGCCTTTCGTGAAAGACAATTTAGTTGTTTGACCTTGCAAGACTCGTATGTTACTTTATCTTGAGGAGAATATTGGTTCCAGTGTTGTTCATGCATGAAAACAGAGGTCGACATAAATCCAAAAAAAAAAAAAAAAACAAAAGAACATGTCAGAATGTTTAAGGAAGAAATGAAGATAAAAAATATAAAATGAAGCGAGGCTTTGTTAGAAGCAGAGGAGAGAAAAGAAGAGAGGATGGGGAAGAATGATGAAAAGAGAGTCTATATATTTTTAGGGGACGAAATACCTGTTATTGAACCAATCTTGATTTAAAGCAACACGACAATTCAGTCATGCCGAACACATTCATTGGTAGAAGAAGAGGTGCCTTAAACGTCACCAAAAAATACTTAATATACAAATAATGAAACCAAAAATAAGTCCAAAATTTTTACTATTGTTTATCTGAGGTTGTTAATTTTTCCATACACACAATGCCCGCACATGAGTGCGGATCGACCACCTAGTAATATTATATATACCGTTATGTTCCAATCAAATATTTGATACGTTTTTGTGAAAAAATGATAAACATAATATGTTACTATATATTAAGTATTTTTCTTAAATATGGATATCAATTACCGTTGTTAAATGGAAATATTAAACTTGAAAGCATAGTTAATAAGGTTTAATAAGCATATTAAAAATGAAAGCATAATAAATATTTAAGATTTTTAAGTAACATACACTAAATTATACATGAAATTTAGATAGGGACAACAACACTGCTTCCACCAATATCAGTGTTAGGGGCCTCTAGCTGGAACTTGAGATCTTGAGCCTCTTGAAGTTGCGGATTGAACCTGTATTCTGATAAGCCTTCCACGGTCTCAACCCCTCATCAGGTTCATCTATATAAAACAAGAACTTTAGAGAACTATCCTTAGTATTATATATAAACTAATAAAAAATGTTAAAAAGTTACTTATAGTCCGAACGCTACTCCACATCTTGAGCACCACGATCTTTTCTGGACCCTTAGTCTTTAAATATTCAGGCCAGAAGTCAACGGGGTATTTGTCATAAGCCACACACTTTAACGTATTGTTTCGATTATGAATAAGAGAAGTTAATGAGAACTATCCTAATCAATTATTCATATTATCGAATGCCACACACTTTAATCAATTTTTTGTCATGGTGTTTACTTCAACATTACCAAGAACATGCACTCACTTGGCGTCTCTGAGGTGGAACACTTTCCTTGTCCTTGCTGGGTTGAGGGAATCGACTTCAAGGGGGCATAAGATCGACACAATGCATTTGGTGTTTACCCAAGATATTTGTTGTTATTTTGAGTTTCACGATTAAAAAAGATTAAATGTTTTTTTACGAATGTAAATATCATTATAAAAATGAAAGATCAGAAATTAAAAATAGACTGAGCGTTAGGTCAAACCTAAGAAATTGGTTCAATGGCAAAAAAAGCTAAAAACATTGAATAGATGGAAACTTTTGATAGTCGTTACTTATAGGACCGTCTTTGTATGTTTTTATGTCACGAGTATTGAGGAGACTAACAAATTCCATGTAGTGCTTGGTGTCCAAAGGCTTGATAAATTAAATCTCAATGTCTTCTCTGACTTCAAGTCGGTGGCGAGACTTTGTTGAACAGAAACCTGGATCCGCTCGGACTACCCTAACTTCAGATATCTCAATCCACTTGCCTTCATATTTTTCAAGTCCACAGAAGTTATTTACTTCACCTGGATAAAGACCATTTCGATCTTGGCTCCCTGCGCATAAGTGAAAGCATGAAGATCATTGATCAGAACACGTGCAGTCTTTATTGCCGAAATATGTACATTGTCGGCGCGAAAATAATGCTATCATATGTCTTTCGTAGCGTTTTCATAAATGCTATCTATGCGGTAGCTATCTTAGGTGCCAGCCCTACGATAGCATTTTTCGGGATGCTATGATAGCGCTGATCTATTGAGCTGTAATAATATTAATAATAGCTCATAATTAAACCTATAGTATATGTTATTCTAGCATTTTATTTTTGTTGTATTTAATTTTACAGCTTTTTATGTGTGCTATAATACAGTTTTTGATGTCTAGTTTATATTGCTATGATATAATATTATAACGTTTATTTTGTTGCCATTATATTTGTTATCAACCTGCTATCAATTTTTTTTTACATAATACAATCCTAATTACATAATCTTAAAATATAAACTGATATATAGAAACTAAGTCATCAATTCCACAAGTCTGAATACAATCCAACAACCAAAACACAAATTTAGAGATTCAAGCCACAAACATAACTCAAGACTAAAATTAAAGGGTGTGATTGGTGACACTAATATAAAAGCGTTAGAGGCTTACCGCTTTGCTTGTTACCAATCACGAAAACGTTATCAAAGCTACAGTAAAAGCGGTTACTCTCAGCTTTTTGTTACCGCTTTCTCTAACAGCTTTCGCTTACAGCTTTCACTTACAGTTTTGCACTATTCAACCGCTTACCACTTCCGCTAACCGCTAATCTTACCGTTCCGCTTTTGTTCACCAATCGGACCCAAAATACATAGACAAGTTATAAGCTCATTAGCCTAGTCTTAACCAAGGTAAAACTAGCTATCTTGGACCAAATTTTTTTCATTCCCTGCAACAAAAAACGTTTCTTGCTTTAGTAACACACATATATATATAATCAGATGTAAAACCAAAGCAGAAGCACAACAATTACCTCAGTTTTCAGAATTCAATATATGACCAATTTATCCATTGGTCTTTCGATTATTGGTAGCCATCTTCATCACATCTGAAGCAAATCGAATTCCAAGTGCATCAGCATTTTCATCTCGCTTTCTTTTGAAAAGTCAAGCATGGCAACAAATAAGACAATTAAAGAATTTAGTAACAACACTAACCTGATGTTGCGTTTGACAAGAATTTAGTAACCAAAGTGACTCTAACATACTGTAGGTTCAATGCAGCTTACACGTTCAACTATACGTGGATCCTTAGATAGCTCTTCGATTTGTGTCTTATCTTCATGTGTTAGCTTATATGCAGAGAAGAGGTCTTGCTTCTTTGTAACATAATTTGCTTCCACCACCGTGGCAAAGACAGGAAACCCATTCTTTGTGTTCAAAGACAGGTCAAAATTGTTGGTATATATCCCAGTAACCTCCTATAAAACATGTCATTAAAGATAAATCAAACATATATCATATATAGGTGTGTAAGTATTCTAGAAGAGATATGTACGATGAACGTACAATTTCTTCTCCAGGACGAGCACAATCAATAAGGTCATTCAGCAGGATAACTTCCTTGTGTCTTGAAAGTCGTCCAGCAGGAACTGTTCCTGGACTCTCTTGGATTGTGAGCTTCTGATAGTTCGGGTATATTGTCTGAAACAAGGAGAGTAAATAACAGTGTGGTCAACTTCACATTTCAATCAAAAGATACACTGAAGCTCATTCATTTAAAGGAAGGTGATAGAGAGACCATAGAATCCTTATCTGCTCGACATTAACAGTAAACAGTCCTTTTGACTGGCATTCAGAACAAGAACCGACCTTGACTTCTGAATACGAGTTTAGGAAGAACGGTCCCAAAATTGCTCCACACTTGTTACAATCATATTTCACCTGCTGCAGCTGAGGAAAGACACTAGAACACCTCGTGACAACTCCACCAATACGGATCGTGTTAAGATGAATCTGCCTGACAATTCACAAAAAGGTTTAAGTTAAAATGTTGTGAAAGGTTACAAACTCATCACTATCCAAGAGTTAAGCCATATTAGTTACCTTATGTTCCGAATATGGTCATTGACTGGTAGGTTGGTAACACGGACATAAATCTTTTTGTGAATATTTTTGTAGTTTGGATGCAGATCAAAGATGACATTCTCTGAAACTTCCTCCATGACTTCAAGAACAGGCTGTGGAGCATCTGCTAGCCAGATGGCAATGTTTGGGTGGATATGTATGAATTCTTTGTAATCAATTTTCAGACTGCACTTGTTGGCTGCAATATAGAGCAGTTCTAAGAGCTAATGTTTTCAATTTTACAAGTTAAAGGAAACTTAATGCTATAACAAAAAAAATGAAAGTACCTGACACCATTTCATTTATCAGACGGACATATTCTCCATTCTCACTATTTGTTTTGACATATGTGAGCAAAAAGTCTTTGAACTTCTTGGCAATGAAACGACGCACTTTGTCTCTCATAACCAGGCTTGAGTTGAGATGAAAAAAAACAAAATCAGTAAAGAAATTGAAAGATATGCAGAGGAAACAACGAAAGAGAGGTTGTTACCAGGCTTGCAAACCAAGCATCATCGTAGGTAACAATCTTCATATTTCCGCCAGTTAGCATTAAACCTGGGAAACAAAATCACATGTCAAGACATTACATCTCTGAAATATCTGTGCAAACCCCAGTAACATATTCAGATCTAACGAAAACAGATACTTGAAATAAAATCTAACAAACCCCAAATCTCAAACAATGAATCAATCGCGAGAAACCCAAATCTATAA
Source organism: Orychophragmus violaceus (assembly GCA_030180135.1). Lineage (NCBI taxonomy): Eukaryota > Viridiplantae > Streptophyta > Magnoliopsida > Brassicales > Brassicaceae > Orychophragmus > Orychophragmus violaceus. The sequence goes on from CM058231.1 coordinate 84,994,413, forward strand.
CCAGAAAGAAACTCAAACCATAATCAAAATCAAAATCAAACTTCAAGACAAGACTAATCATTTTCATTTGTGTGAAAGTAAAACCTAGACGGATCCATAAGGAGATGATATAGTAAGAAACTTACATATATGGATTTCCAAAAGTTTTAAGATCCAGGGCTTGAACGGCGATCTCTGGTAGAACCGAGGACGAATCAAGGGACTAAGTGGATAATACTGTAGCAATACCATCTTGGTATTGGAGGCCGTCGTCTAGGTTTTCCAGAGGAAGACGAGCGAAAGGAGGAAATCGGAAGAAGAGATTAGGTTTTGGGTGAGACACTGTCGGGGAAACGAGGGAGATAGAAGAAGAGGCTGAGGGCAAATTTTAGATGATGGAACACTTGGGAATTTTTTACAAGAAAGAGGGAAAAATGAGCTTTGATAGAGGGAAAAATGATTCGTGAAATGAGGTTAAAATTTTCGGTAAGGGTGGCGGAAAAACTAATTTTAGTTTCCTGCTAAATGAAAATTTATTATAGAATTTATATAATGCTATTATATAGTATACAAATTTTTCACTCATCTACGATAGCTGTTTAGTAAAACGTGCTATAACAATCTGCTATCAATGTAGACTTTTTTTGTAGTTTCTGGTCGGCCAAGATGTAATTCCAATATGGTCCATCTGCTAACACATAGTATGGGTAGACGCGAAAAATCTCAAATCTGAAGCGCAAACCGGTTTTGGCTATGTTAGGTTGTGTTTCTTCTATGTAGTTGTAATGGACCATTGTGTTTTGGTTCTGTTTTGGAGAAAATGCTAGGGGGAGAAAAGTTAGGGAGAAAGATGATTATTACGACAAAATAACTTCCCGTAAGCAAACAATAGACTTGAACTAAAGAAGGTTACAGGAAATAAGGGTTTGAATAATTTGCCCTGAGCGGCGGTTCAAAACAGAGAGAAAGCGAGACATACTGTTACGTGAAGTGTGTCTCTTCGTGATACAGCCTCAGAATCACACTGATGCTAAACCACTTGATGATCAGATGATCTCAAGCCAAAGGGGTGCGGAAGATGGTGATGAAGGTAGAGATGGTGATGATTGTTTTGGGATTGACTCACTCAATCAATGGATGGACAGAGATATGAATCACTCAACACTCTAAACCACAGATTCTATAGTACTAGATAAATCACTCAAATAGACTAGAGAACAAACACAAAGAAAACACAAACTTTGTGAAAGAAAAAAAAAAGAAACAATTTCTATTGCTTTTTAGATTGATCAAGGGTGCCTTACAATGAATTAAGATCTGAGCTTTTGTAGGCTCTTTTGAAAACGTCTATAAGGTCTAAAGAAAGAAGTAAATCACAAAAATAAATGAAAAACTAGCCGTTAGGAGATTGATGACAAAATCGGGCAAATAAGGTAAGTTTGAAGGCTCCTTGTATCTTGATAGCTTAGGCTGGTATTGGTGCTTTCTTGGGACGTCTAGGTTCACTGGATAAGTCTTCAAAGTACAAAAACTTGATGAATAGAGACGTTGGGCACTTATGGTGGAAGGTATGAATATGTCCACATAAGGAAATTGCATATAGTGGAGGATCCGCCTGATCTTGTGGTCTTGAGTGCATGGAGACGTGCTTGTGATCTCCTCTGGATGTCTAATAATCTCTCCTGGTTCCCAAATATAATTCTGAGGCGTGGCCAATTAATGAATAAGGATGATTTCCTTATTTGGCTCCAATTGGTTTGTGTAGAAAGCAGTATGGTTGAAGTCTTCTTCTCGGTTTGATGGCTTTGATGGTTCGATTCCTCCGGAATCATATGTCTTCTTAGGATTGATTTTAGGATAGATAATCAATCCTATGCCTTGTGTTGGATCAGAACTCATTATGGCATTGACTTCTCCTGGTTTCTTTGCACTGAATGATGTAGTGGTTGATTTCGTGAGCTCCTGGTCTGATCTGATTCTGATGTCCTCATCATACTCTCCCTCTTCAAGAAGTTTTGACCTCAAAACTTTGTCCCCTGCACATAGATAAGTCAAGTTAGTCCATGGAAGTGAATGTGGGTTCAGAAGATTACCTTGGGAATCGTTTTGGTTCTGGTAGAGGTATCGAGCATCTGATGGTTCTTCTTTGAGCTGACAAAGGTCTGCTTGGGCTGGTGATTGCTCTCCTTGGAACAAGTAGGACATGATCACTCCTCTGTTTTGGTTTGGCATATTGGCTGGTGTTGTTTCTTGCTTAGCTTCTGCTTGGCCTTGAACTCCTATATCAGGTGGTTCCTCTTTGACTTGGCAGAAACTTTGGACTCTCCTAATCTTCACAAGAGGTGGTCTGTTCACTCGAGACGCAGGCTCATTCTGGTTCTGACCTTGTTTTCTGAGCGTCTCTGTGTCTGATATTGGGACCTTCTGATCCTCTTTAGCACCTGCAAAGTTTTCAACACTTTTGGCAAGAAACAAGTGTAAGTCTGCCATTGAACTATCATAAACAGATAAGTAGAATCCATTTCGGATCAGCTTGTCAATAAGGCTATATTCCTCTTTAGCTTGTGTTATAAAACAACAAGTTGGTCCCTTATGTTTGAATAATCCCAAATTTTTCTTGATCTTTACTGGACATGCCAAGTCCATAAAACCAGTCTCTGAATTGTGAGAAATTAAATGGATTAAAGGGGCATTTACCTGAGGAACTATGTTGGTGTATTCACTTGCCTTGGTCCTCATCGTTTGTTGAAGCAATGCTTTTCCAGTGGAGTTGTTTCTTTCTTCTTCCTTTTTCTCCAGGGCTGGGGCTGTGCCTGAGTAATCTTTCAAAGGCCAGAACAAGTGCATCATATGTGTGTTTGGTACTTTAAAGATAGGATAACCAAGGTTGATGCTTACTTGGAAAGTGTTTGCAAGTTGGGCACAAATCTGTTGTCTTTGGGCTCGCTCAGTGTACTCTTGTTCTCTGATGACTGAGACTTCCTTAGGGGAATTTTCATCTGGTGTTGAAGTCTGAGCCATTGGCTTGCCTGGGACAGGGGCTGTTGGTACAAGCTTCTTAGCTTGGTCTGGTGGTTTGTCTTTGATGCTCTCCTCTCTTTTAGTACCTTGTTCAGTGTTGGTACTTAGTGTGATGGCAATGTCTTGTACTTTCTCTTTTCTATCCATCTCTTTTGTTCCTGCATCAAAACTCTTTGACAAAGACAAGTGCATTATACTAGAATTGGAATTTAACAAATTAGACTGAATCAAACAATCACTGGTTTTGGATAATTCAGTTTTCTCTTCTAGTAATTTAACATTCTTTAATGGACAATGTACAGCATAGTGTCCTCTCTTATGGCATCTATAACATGTCTGATCTTTAACTTTATTAGAATTAGAACACTTACCTTGCTGTGGTGCTGCTGGTTGCTTATGTAGGGCACTAGAGACATTGATCTCTTCTTGTGGTTTATTGGTACTCTTCTCTTGCACTGCTTTCTCTGCCGGTTTCTTCCTAACCTTGGAAGCTTTTTGCTTCTTCTTGCTGGACGTTTTAGGTCTTGCAGCCTTTGTTAGTGGGGTAATTGTGATCCACCTTCTTGGCTCTTGAGGAATTTGACACCTTGAGTAGTATGGGTCTGTTGAGATATCTTCTACAAACTCCTTGTGTAGAAGTTGCTTCATTTCTTCCCAAGTGCGGTCTGGTAGATCATAATCAAGTCTAAGATAAGCATCTTTATCCCATTCTAGATAGGCTTCTTCAATTAAAGTTTCTTCAGCAATGGTTGTTTTCTCATTCTCTGGAACTTTATTTGCTTGAAACCATTCATCCATATCTCTTTCCCACCTTAAGTAAGCCTCTGGTCCTTGTACACGACCTGAAAAACAGATGTTGTATGGTTCTGGTTCAGTCTGTTCTTGCTCTGCCTCTTCACTGATGTTATCTTCTGATTCAACTTCATATTCTGAGTTTTCTTCACACTTAGTGCTTGACTTGATCTCTTCACTCCAAGACTCAGTCTCGTAGATGTCTTCTTCTTTCTCATACTCAGGTTCAGAAAGGTATTCAGAACCAGTTTGATCATACCACGCATCTTCTGGAGCTTCTTCATGCCTTAGCTGATGTTTGAGAATGTGTTCTTCACCATAGTCATCTTCAGGTTCAGTCTCTCCATTGAAACCATATTCTTTTTCTGATCCATGATCATACTCTTCTTCACAACCTTCATGTGCTTCTTCTCCAGACCATTCTCCATGACTTATCTGATCAAGATCATTGTCTGGTGGTTTCGGATCAGGATCTGCATCACTTGGATCATCATCATAATCAGCAATGGAACAATCTTCAGACCATGGCTCTCCATAGGAACCTTCATCTTCTGACATGATTTCTTCCTCTTGTTCCCAATTGTCCTCGTATGAGTCTACTTCTTCCATGTTTCTGTGCCAACAAAAGTAAGACTTGAAATGTATCAATATATTCTGGTTTGTCTTAGTTTGAGTTATAAACCAAGGTTTTAAATGATGTATGGTTTAGGACAAGTAAAAACTATGGTTTAAATGAAATATAAACACAAGTTCAATAGATTTTGAAACCAGGGAATAAAGTTTGGAAAAAAATTGACTTTCCTCTTTTAACTTGCAAATCACACAGTTTTGAATTGTAAAAGGAAAACAAGATTTCTGACCAAATAAAGAGGAGCCTATGTGTTTATTTTCGAAATCTCAAAAGCTAAGAAAAGGAAACAACACTTTTTTTTGGTTTTTAGTTTTAGAAAATCGAATCAAATGCTGAAACTTCTTCTTTTTCTTTTTGAACTTTTCTGGTTTTATGAAAGCAAAACAAGAGCTAAAACTTGACAAAAACAAAACTGATGCTATTTTTATGAGTTTTTGGCTTAGGAAAACGAAAATATGGATGCAAAACAAAAGAACTAAGAGTATGATGCAAAACAGAACCCTTTTTGTGACTTTTTCGATTTTTAGATGCAGAATTGAACAAAGACAAAAACTAGATGCAACTAACTCTTTTTATGGCTTTTCTTTTTTTATGAATGCAATGAAACTAGATGAAAACAAGACAGGATGAATAAATCGAGATAACAACAGAATGTATGCAAAAAAAAAAAAACAGATTTAGAACATAAACACAATTTTTATGGGTTTTCGATTTTAATGAAACAGAAAAGAAAGGATAGAAACAACCTGATGGATAGGAGCTTTTGAGGCTCTGATACCAGATGATACAGCCTCAGAATCACACTGATGCTAAACCACTTGATGATCAGATGATCTCAAGCCAAAGGGGTGCGGAAGATGGTGATGAAGGTAGAGATGGTGATGATTGTTTTGGGATTGACTCACTCAATCAATGGATGGACAGAGATATGAATCACTCAAATAGACTAGAGAACAAACACAAAGAAAACACAGACTTTGTGAAAGAAAAAAACAGAAATAATTTCTATTGCTTTTTAGATTGATCAAGGGTGCCTTACAATGAATTAAGATCTGAGCTTTTGTAGGCTCTTTTGAAAACGTCTATAAGGTCTAAAGAAAGAAGTAAATCACAAAAATAAATGAAAAACTAGCCGTTAGGAGATTGATGACAAAATCGGGCAAATAAGGTAAGTTTGAAGGCTCCTTGTATCTTGATAGCTTAGGCTGGTATTGGTGCCTTCTTGGGACGTCTAGGTTCACTGGATAAGTCTTCAAAGTACAAAAACTTGATGAATAGAGACGTTGGGCACTTATGGTGGAGGGTATGAATATGTCCACATAAGGAAATTGCATATAGTGGAGGATCCGCCTGATCTTGTGGTCTTGAGTGCATGGAGACGTGCTTGTGATCTCCTCTGGATGTCTAATAATCTCTCCTGGTTCCCAAATATAACTCTTAGGCGTGGCCAAGTAATGAATAAGGATGATTTCCCTATTTGGCTCCAACTGGTTTGTGTAGAAAGCAGTATGGTTGAAGTCTTCTTCTCGGTTTGATGGCTTTGATGGTTCGATTCCTCCTGAATCATATGTCTTCTTAGGATTGATTTTAGGATAGATAATCAATCCTATGCCTTGTGTTGGATCAGAACTCATTATGGCATTGACTTCTCCTGGTTTCTTTGCACTGAATGATGTAGTGGTTGATTTCGTGAGCTCCTGGTCTGATCTGATTCTGATGTCCTCATCATAAATTTTTTTTTTTTTTTTGAAACAAAGCTAAGCTTATATAAGCTAGATAAAAACGTTCTAGTGAAGTAAACAAAGAAGGGAAATGAGACAATAAAAGGAAAAGAGCCGTTAGACTTAATTGTTGGGATTCTCAGCCAAATAAGGAGATTTGTAGCTTTGCTTGTATCTGGTCAACTTGGGGAGTCTTCTAAGAGTCTTGGGATGTTTAGAATTGCCTGAATAAGTCTTTAACTCGAAATCACACTCTTTAGGAAGGAGCCGTTGGAATTGAATGTCAAATGGATCCAAAAAGGGCAAATGGGGCTCATGGTTGATGTGTGTATTGTGGTGAGGTCTGGTGCATCTGTGGGCGTCTAGACTTGCTGATAATGAGCCTAAAACGTGGTAGCATTGATAAATGAAGGTTTGGTGTTGAATTGATCTTCCAAATGTGAATGCATCCAAATATGGCAAGTTGTGGACATAGTGAACTTGGTTGATCCTTTGCTTGCTGATGCATGGAGTGTTGTATGTTGAAGCTTCTGATGGTCTAATGAACTCTCCTGGTCTCCATTGTTGACGTTGCAATGATCCAAATTGCTTGGTTCTGGTTCTTTCCATGAATGGATCCAATTGGTTTTGTTGAGCAGCTTGGAGTGTAGCTTGGACCGTGGCTGTTCTGACTTGGTTGTGGCCTTCTCCATGCTCCTTGATTGATGATGGCTTGATGCCCTCATCATACTCTCCCTCTTGAAAATGTTTCGACCTCGAAACTAAATAATCTGCACCAAGAGAAAGCAAGTTAGCTTTCATTCTCCTTTGGGAGTTTAGGGTCTTACCTTGATGTGTATGTGGTCTGGTGATGAGTGGAGTGTCTGGTGGTTCTCCTTTGAGCAGATAGGATAGTAGTACTCCTCTTCTTTGAGCTGGTATGGCGTCTCCTTTGCTTATCTTGCTCCTGCTCTCCTTAAGACCTGAAATATTCTCAACACTTTGGCAAAGAGACAAGTGCATTATGAGCTCTTCATCACAGAATAGACAGCTTGAATCCTTCTCCTTAGAGTCAATTTCCTGTGTTAGTGATATCTCATCTTCTTGCAAGATTAACAAGTTCTTTAACACAGCTGTTGAATCATTGGAAATGAAATGTATCAAAGACTAGCCGTTAGGAGATTGATGACAAAATCGGGCAAATAAGGTAAGTTTGAAGGCTCCTTGTATCTTGATAGCTTAGGCTGGTATTGGTGCTTTCTTGGGACGTCTAGGTTCACTGGATAAGTCTTCAAAGTACAAAAACTTGATGAATAGAGACGTTGGGCACTTATGGTGGAAGGTATGAATATGTCCACATAAGGAAATTGCATATAGTGGAGGATCCGCCTGATCTTGTGGTCTTGAGTGCATGGAGACGTGCTTGTGATCTCCTCTGGATGTCTAATAATCTCTCCTGGTTCCCAAATATAACTCTGAGGCGTGGCCAAGAAATGAATAAGGATGATTTCCTTATTTGGCTCCAACTGGTTTGTGTAGAAAGCAGTATGGTTGAAGTCTTCTTCTCGGTTTGATGGCTTTGATGGTTCGATTCCTCCTGAATCATATGTCTTCTTAGGATTGATTTTAGGATAGATAATCAATCCTATGCCTTGTGTTGGATCAGAACTCATTATGGCATTGACTCCTCCTGGTTTCTTTGCACTGAATGATGTAGTGGTTGATTTCGTGAGCTCCTGGTCTGATCTGATTCTGATGTCCTCATCACTTCGCAACCCCAATTAATCAACTAATTATGGTTAAATATCATGGTTAAATATTATGCAAACCGTACACTGGTTTTGTATTTTGTTTTGTTGTAGCCCCGGAGCCCTTGAACTATATACTTGTTTTGTCGTTTGCTTTGGTGTAGCCTTGGAGCCCTTGAACCGTATACTGGTTTTGTCTTTTGTTCTCTTGAAGGCTTTCGCAGAGTTCCTATATTTCGGCGGGACATTTATGTTGCAGCCACCCTCCAGTCTTGTTTTACGCTTCATTTGGTAGCCTTGTTCTTATTGCTTACACATTAAATCAAAGACATGAGGAATATTCAATTTATCACTCAATTCCTTAACATGATAAGTTTGTATATACGCAATTAAAAAAATCAGGTACCTAGTAAGATTCACAAAATCATAATTTTTTTTTAAACCATTAAATCCAGTATAGCATTTCACACCAACCACTTTATCTCGCTAGATATTTTTGATTAAGATCATTCGGTGTAAAAGAAAAGATGAAACCTCAAATTTGAGGTTTTACACAATGAAACCTCATAATGAGGTTTTGCACTTTCTTTTTTAGGGTTTAGGGTTTTGCTCACTCCAAAAGAAACTCTAAGACCTGAAAATCTAAAGTTTCAAATTTGCTTTTACATTCTAGTCCGAAAACTATTTCTTAAATTTTTCTGTGCACTATTTTTAGTTTGAGTGTTACAAAAATTTCAAAACAATTACCTAATTTTTTTGTGATTTATAATTTTATAATCCGAGAAGTATATCCAAAACTTTCAAAGAATTTAAAACAAAAATTTGTTTTCATAAAACTTGTCTTCAATCGTACTTTATATTATGAGAAAATGTTTTCTAATTTTACTAAAGTATAAAAGATTAGCATAAAAAATTTAATAGCGACATTAAAAAGGAATATATTACGACTACGTTACACCTACATGTGGGTAAAAATTCAAAACATTTGTCAAATTAATCCGGGAAACCTAAACCCCATTTTATAGGCCAAAATATTTCAATTACCATCCTATACCCAAGAATTTTCGATAGTGTCGAGAAATCAACAAATGAGTCAAACCTTGATTTTATTATGTTCTTCCCCTTTTCAGAAATCTCCTTCGAATCATCTCTCTAATCTCTCTCTAAATCCTCTTCTATGCACACCCATGTCAAACTGATATCTCTTCTTCGTATCTCTTCTTCGAATCTCTTATTCGAGGTTCAGAATTTCATCGCTAACTTTGGCCGAAACATTATCGACTCTCTCAAATGCTTCCTTGAATCTCTCCATCACGAAACCCTCCGTGATTCGATTCCTACAGGTACAAGTAGATATGACCTTTGGGTGTGAATTAAACCGTCTAATTTGCTTCTACTTTTCTTTGCTTTTGAAACGGGACAGCTTCAGAATCTAATTATTGGTTTGCTTGTGATTTACTTGTGGTTTTCTGGTGTTGGAACAATTAATTTTGGTTCTACAGGTTATAAACGACTCCTATATTTCTCTATGAGCTTCAATATGGACTCCCTAGTCTGAGTAAGTTACTTTTTTAATGAGTGCTTGATTAGTAAGATTTTGATGGTTAGGATGTGATGCGGTCATCAGAACCAGATCAAACCAGGCGCTCACTGACTCAATCGCTAACTCAACCACTACGTCAAGCAGCGCAACGAAACCAAGAGAAGTCAAGGCCACACTGATTTCTGATCCAAAGCAAGGCATAGGATTGATTATACATCCAACAATCAATCCTAAGAAAACATATGACCCAGGAGGAATCATAACACATGGAGAAGAGATTATGGAGCCGAGAAGATCTAACAAGGCATATGTGCTTATCTTGGCTCAAGTGGAGACCAAAGTCAAGACATCTAGCTAAGCCCATCATCTGCACGCCACTAAGAAGAATCATCTCCAAAAGATGACACAAGAAGAATATACTGAAAAGGAGCTAACCATATGTAGCATCACAACTAGCTCAGCGGGTAACATCACGACTAGCTCAGCAGACTTGCCATATATGGAAGCATTCACATTTGGAAGGTCAATTCTGCACCAGACCTTTACCTATCAAAACTACAGTGTTTTGAGCTCCTTTCCATCAAGTCCATACGTCCTCAGCTGCACAACACCACACAAGATTCTCCATAACTTCAACAAGTCACACTTACCATTTTTGGAGAAGAAAGAGATCAAACACCAACGGCTTCTTTCCAAGAATGAAAGCCACGAATTGTTTGTCAATCAAGCTGTCCCAAGGATCCTCACTTATCCCTTAAAGCCATACAGATACAAAGAAAGCAACAAGATCAAGGATCCTCACCAAAATCAGCCCCAACGGCTAGTTTTCATTAAGTTCGATTTCTTTCTTTATTTTTAGTCAATAGGACCGTTTGTAAAAGTCTATATAAGCTTAGCTTAGCTCATTGTAATATTCACCTTTCAACCTTTCAATCAAAGTATTATTCAGTTTCTTCAAAGAGTGTTCTTTGTTAAGATCTTTTGTCTTAGGATTCTTTTGAGTGATTCAATTGTCTCCGAAGATTATTGGATTAGGATTGCTTGTGTGACTCAAGCAGAACTAGTTCACCACCGATTGAGAGAGTCAATCAACACCACCGGTTGAGAGAGTCGATCATCTTCCACCCATTCCACCCATCTCGGTCAAGTAAGAGAGCTTTTAAGCCAGTGCTTGTCCTCCGTCAATCCATCGCTCAAGCTTCCGCTCCTGGGGCTGCATCATCTGGTATCAGAGCCGAAAGGTTCCTAATCAGGTGTTATCTATCCTTATCCTTTCGGTTTTCATTGCATTTAGTTTCTTAATTTTCTGTTTCATTTCATCATAAAAAAAAAACTTTTGTTTTTGATTCATCTATTTCTCTGATTTTGTTTGCATAAAACCCATAAAAAAAAATTGTTTTCATTTTCATTTAGATTCATAGTTTTCTGTTTTGTGTTGCATCTTAAAAAAAAAAGTTTGTTTTGTGTTCTTGTTTTGTTTTATAAAACCAGAAAAAGTTTTAAAAAAGAAAGAGGAAAAGTTTTGTTATTTGATTCGATTTCTTAAACCAAAAACCAAAAAAAAAAGTGTTCTTTCCATTTTTTACTTTTAGGATTTCAAAAGTTTTTGAACAAAGGCTCCATTTGAATTCGGTTTCCTTTTCCTGTCAACCCAAAAAGCGTGTGCTTAGTTTTTAAAAGGGGAAAGCACAATATTTGTTTTCAAAAAGGAAAGTTTGAATAAAAGCCAAGTTTCCACTGAACTTACAAAGACTCCATTGATACACTTTAAGCTTATTGTTTCAGGTACTAAATCATTGACATGGAGGATAGAGAAGATTCAGAAGCAGACATATATGGAGAGTACCATCCACCTAGGCACAAGAGTGGATTCAAAAACCATGAAGTTACTTCATACCATGTACCAGCTCAACGACAGCTCACTGGTACAAGGAATGCGACAGTCCAACGAACCAGCACAAGGCAACCAACCACCAGAACAAGAGGTTCCCTAATGTTTTCAGGTTGTAGCCAAAACCCTGAAGATTATCTCCAGTGGGAGACCAACATGAAGCAGTGGTTGAAATCCAACAATATTCCTAAGGAGGAGAAGTTATCATATGCCGTTGACGCACTCACCGGAGAAGCATATAAGTGGTGGCTAAGAGAGTGTACTCCAGGCTTCTACAACAAGCCAGTACTAGATTGGAGAGACCTTAAAGCAAGGATGTACAAAGAGTTTGCAAAGAAGCACCAAACACACAAGAAACTCATTTCAACACCCCAATGCCAAGCAACACCAAGAAGAGCGAAGGTTTCACCAGTTTTGCAGTCTACTTCCATGCCTAAGAATGCTTACTGTCATGAGCCCAAGAAAGTGTTTGCAAATACTTGGACAAGTCCAGTAGAAACTAAGAAGACTGCTCACGCAAAAATGGATCAGCAGAGGCCAACCTCCACACTTTCACCAGAACCTCCAAGTAAAGGTATGTCTTCTAACTTTGTGAATATCAAAGTTCAGACATGTTATAGATGTCATAAGAGAGGTCATTTTGCTGCAAATTGTCCCCTTAAGAGATTGTTGAAAGAAACATCACTAGGACATGAAACTGATTCAGCTAAAACTAATGATAGTTTAGCTCATTCTGATTTGTTATTTCCCAATTCAAGACTCATGCACTTGTCTTTGCCAAAGAGTTTTGATCCAGGAATAAGACAAGAAGAGGGGCACACAAGTCAAAAGGACATCAACCGTGAGGTGCAAGCAAACAAGGTGAATTCTGAACTTAAAGTGAATATTCTTGATTATCAATCTACTGGTATGATGCACTTGTTTCTTGAGTCAAGTGTTGAGACAGGGATTAGATCTAAACATAAGGCCAAATGGGAGATCAAGGAAAATCCACCCGACCAAAGCAAGCACACTACATCCCATGGTGACTGTCTTAAGAGAGCTATGTGTAGGATTGTTTAGTTGATTAATCCTGATTCAGTTCATCAGATTAATAGTCCTAAACATGGATCTAGGTTCTCTTGTAATAGAAACATTAGATGATCTCACCTTTTACCTGTTTGTTGCAGCGGAAGGAATAGAACAGGTCAGATCAGAGAGATACACCGAGGGATGAATCCTCCAAAGGCTCACACACGCTTCACAAGGAAATGGCTGCTAGACCGAGCAGGAGAGGAGGCGCAGGAAGAGAGGAGGGAGGCGCAAATCAGCTGAGCAAATTAGAGAGCTTTAGGTCAAGTTTTATTCATTAAAACTCCCTTTAGTTCTCATGGGCTTTTGGGCCCAATTCTCAGTTCTGATTAAATCCCATGGATTTAATCAGGCCCTTTATTCTCTCTAAGTACAGTAAATGCCTAGCACTTTTACCGTACTTCTGCTAAACCGTTCCTTCGAATTTTCCCGTTAGCTTAGGCGTGTGACCCATATGGGATCATACAATAAAGGCAATAAGTCCAAGACTTATAGATCATGAGCGGACTCTAGCAAGCCATCATGACCCCCAGCATTGTATGACTTATGTCTGATCATTGACATACTCTTACTTTCTAGAGACAGTACCGAGATTACTGGACACAATTCCAACAATCTCCCACTTGTACTGGAATCTCTGTATTCATAATCCTTTTGTCTCAATATCTCGATTAGTCATAAGGCAAGATTAGTGTCATCCTTATAAAGCCTAATCTTGTTTATCGGACTCTGATTTGATACTGACAATCCAAACGACTCGGGAAAGTCCGTTTGAGCATGGCCATGCATTTTCCAGTATTAAAATCTCCGATTGGCCTAGAGATATTCACTCCATTTATATTGGAGGGACAAATCCCGTCTTGTTCCATCACTGTAAACTACGCATTTCATAATACACCCAAACAAGGTCCTTATAACTATCGCAGAACGATAGCGTTAGACAATGATCAAAGTGCATCAGTCCATGTGCAGTCACATGCATGCGAACTCAGGTCTAAGGACTATACTCTATAGTCGTAGTAAGAATCTCTTATGACACAGATATAAATATCCTGAAGAGTTCTTATAAGCGGGTCTTGTCCGGTCGTATGTTCCCCAACATACACCTATGTACTGACTTTGATGCCGCGCATCTATGACACACTGAGACCTTTTCATAAGTCACGTACCAATCCAGTCTCACACGGTTGTTGGTGTTCCAATTTCAACAACCTTCGACTAGGGACAGGGTGATATAAGCCATCTATCAAATATAGGGTCTCATGATCAAGCTAAATGACTTTGATGACTCAAGATCAAGTCACTTACTTCGATGACCTATAAAATGGTTTAAATCACTTTGGAACAATTATTTCATCACAGTTAAAATAATCTTGAAATAATAATTTCATTAAACATCTTAAATGTTATTTCAAGAACATATCCAATAACTAAATAAAGCCCTTTAATAACTCCCACTGAAATTAAGACTACATCTTAATTTCACTTATCCTACAGCAACAGTCCGCGACTCGTGCTTAGGCCTAAGGAGTGGCTTCGTTAATAGATTAGCAACGTTCTCATTTGATGAAACTTGCTGATCTACTTAACATCTCTGTCATTTATCTCAAGGTGTTTGGACCTCTGATGTGCAGCTAGTCTCATCTATGCTGGGAATCACATCAAGTTCAGTGACGAACTCTTCTTTCCAAACAACCTCTTTCGCCGCTTTCCAAGCTTCGAAATGTTCAGTTTAAGTCATGGAGTCAGCAACAGTGCCTTGCACCGCCAGACAGACACAAGATATAACCGGACTGTGACCGGAAATCATCTTTGTCTGTTGGAAACTTGCCTTTCAGACTCTATCGACTTGTAGCACCTCACTTTCTTCTTTACCTAAAGAACTTATCCTTAGTATTCCTTAAATACTTTAGGACATACTTTAGGAAACTTGATTCTTTGCTGGATTTGACTGGTCTTTACTTGTTTTGCTTAACATTAAAGCAATATCAAAACAAGTACGTGTCATGGCATACATGATAGATCCAATTGCCGTCGCATATGAATCCTATCCATGCATTCAAGCTCAGCAGTTATCGTAGGACACTGCTTCTTGCTTAACGTATTGCCATGTGACATTGGCTTAAAAACCCTTCTTGGAGTGCTGAAAACGTGTAGGACTTTGTCAATTTAAGAATCCTGACTTTGTCCTACCAGCTCTTCTGGATCTCTATCTTTAGATCCAGAATCCAAGACTTTCGTGGCTTTACCCATGTCAATCACTAAACCAACTCCCAAGCCAGTCCTTTACCGACTGCAGCATTGGGACGTTATATCCGAGGATCAGTATGTCATAGACATACACTATGAGAAATGCAATATCGCTCCCATTTATCTATTAGTAAACGCATAGTTCCATTTCTATTCCGATATGCTTGCTTCCATCCATGAATGGATCGATGAAGTCAACTTACACAAAATGTAATTTTCGGAGTCCGAGCTCACTTTCACTTCTTTGAACTTCGCAGATTCGTCGCTTTCTATGATCATCAGATCATGCGAACTTTCAATGATCATCAGGTTCAATTAATGACGAGAAATCACTCTCGTATTAGTGACTGATTCTTTCATATCTGCGAACTTCAGGCTCTACAGGTGTAGATTCTACAGAAATCTGTAAATCCATTTGTTGCTCTCCCTCAACAGGTTGAGCAGCCTCCTGTATATCTCGAATTACTTCGAGTTATACTTTTACTCCCACTGTTCTTCTTGGAAAGTAACTTCCCTTTTTAGAAAACAGAATGGTCGTAAAAAATACCGAGCCTTGGTTTCCCTAAGAAAACTTCGAGTTATGCTTTTACTCCCACTGTTCTTCTTGGAAAATAACTCCCCTTCTTAGAAAACAGATTGGACGTAAAATTAACAAGCCTTAGTTTCTCTAGGACAACCAGCGAAGTAGCACAACTACAAATATTCAGTAAAGACAAATTTGGATCGATTCCAATCCACATTAACGTGGTGTCTTTCAACCGATATTTGTGGAACTATTTTAGCGTAAACTTAGATATTTCTAGAGCGTTATTCTTAAAATGTCATGGAAGATTCGTGTGACTCATCTTTAATCATTTCTAATAAGATCTGATTCTTTCTCTTAGAAACACCTCAAGGTTTTCAGGAGAATTGAGCTGTGAAACGACTTCACACTCATTCAGATGATCACACCATTAATGACTCAAGTATTCTCACTCGTGATCTAATCCAGAGTCTTAATACTTCTGTCATTCAGATTCTATACCTCATTTCTGGAACTCTTTCGACCATGTCAAAGAATTCCGACTTGTGTCTCATCAAATGAACACAGTCTTACTCACTGAAGTAATCAGTAGAGACAATGAAGTACAAGAAAATTTTCTCTGGCATTGTTGCTCATCAGACCACATACATGAGTATGTTCAATCTCCAATAAGCCTTTGGGCCTTTCTCTAGCTCGGCTAAGATGGGCCCTATGTCTTTTGGTCTAGTAAGCAGAATTCAAGTCTCATAAGACATTCATTCAAATGAGCCCAACAGTTCATAACTATGGGATTTCTGAATCCGACTTACTCTCTGTGACCAAGACATTTATGCCAAGAAAAATCAGGTTTAATTCATCAGGTTTAAACCAATTTGGTATTTATGTTACTTTTAGGCATTCTTTGGTTTAAGATATAAAACCCATTCCTTGAATAGGGTGCTACAATTAATATTTCATTAAGATCAAAAGAACAAAACTTGTCTTTTATCAAAATGAAAAATATTCAAATTCTTTACAAGAAAATGAAAAACAACTCTGCTTAAAGCAGGTACATTGTAGCAATTACTTAATACAAAACCAAGCCTCGAAGGCATCTACAAGTGAAAAACCCTATGACTGAGGCAGCATCCTTAGCTCCTTCCAGACATGCAGTTCCACTTGCCCTTCCTTCAACGTTCTACTTTTGCTTAGGCTCTGTATATTATAACAAATATCAGTGCCACAAGCAGTATCCAATACCTGCAAGGTAGAACTTGAAGTAATAACATGAATACCTGAGGGAGTAGTCTCATACATTAACTTCAACTCCTCATCGTCTTCCATGAATTTTATGCAATCTCTCTTCCAATGCCCTGTCTCTTTACAGTAGCAGCACTTACCAACGTAAGAGGTATCTGACTTGGGCTCGGAAGACACACGCTTGCCATGATTCAAAATCTGGACAACTTTGTCTTCACCCTTGTCAATACTAGGTTTAATAAACCTACCCTTCACGTTTGGCTCAACCGTTTTGAGCATATCATGCAGTTCAGTCAACGTCTTCGTTAAGCCTTTCTTGACATAGTTCCTTACGAACTTATCATAGCTTGACGGTAGTGACTGCAGAATGATCTCAGTTGCCAATTCATGGCTAACTGGATAATCCAGTTTCCTCAGGTTATCAATATAACCTATCATTTTACTGACATGAGGACTTACTGGATGATCATCTGGTAGCTTGCAGCTAGTGAGAGACTTAACCAACTGGTATCTCTCCACTCGTATCTGCTCCTGAAATTTCAATTTCAGGTTGCTGATCATCTCTATTGGCGACTCCACGTTCTCATATTGCTCCCGCAAGTCTGATTCCATGGTAGCCAATATCAGACCACGCACATCTACCGCATCATTATAATGCTTATTCCAAGCATTATATACTGCATGGGAGGCATTGGACCCGATCCTCACGGGGAGAGCTCTCTCAAGAACATAGTCCTTTCTCTCCTGCCTGAGGACTAGCCTCAGGTTCCGCGACCAAGTCAAGAAATTTGATCCGTTCAGTTTGTCCTTCTCAAGAACAGACCGGATCGAGAAAGTGTTTTGATTGTTTGTGCTAGTCATAACTGAAATATAAGATAAAAGGATTTTAGTTAATATGTTCAAAATGATTAATCTCGTATTAAAATTTAATATAATTAATCACGCATTATATTCAATAACATAAATTACCCTCAATAGAATATAATGATTCCAAGATCCACATATAACTAAGATTAAAGTGGGCCACTGGCCGTCACCCAACCTTAGCTTATATCGGTAAGCCCTATATCGGCTAATTATATCCGTGATATAACTCTTGGTTGTGAATCTGGGCCCGAGGCCCAATCCACTCTGATGTCTCAAGGCCCGGGACTCCCGATGGCCTAGTCAAGAAAACCGGACTATACAGTCATGTAATCATTAATGTCTGGGACTCCCAATGACATTTATGAATCACAAACCGTCTTACCCACGCAAAAGCAGACACCCTCACACTGTAAGGCCATGAATACAATTGAATGGGCTTCGACAGCTGACATAGCCTGGACAAGACATCCAACGCTTGATATTATTTGAGGTTCGTAGGTTTATTAAAATTTCATTCCCAAAATAGAAGATTACTATTTCGGGAAACTTTCTATTTTTTGGAAACCTACTATTTTTGGAAACTTTCTAAAATTGGAAACTTTCTAAAACCGGAAACTTTCTAACTTTAGAAATTTCTTTAAAATCCAAAACCCGCAAATTCAGAAACTTCTATTTTAAGAAACTTTCTAATTTCAAAATTTCGGAAACTTTAATTTAAAAACGACTTTATAATTTTATAAAATAGATTTTAAATTAATCTGAAAAAGACTCAATTAACTGGCCCAATTGTTTTAACTTCTTGGCCCGAGGCCCAAGAATTGGTCCATGTCCAAGACATGACCCAATTGTCCAATTAATTGACATAACCGGTCTGGTTCATTAAAACTGGTCTAACCAAGTTTTAATTACTACGATGACCACAATTGTCAACCGGTTATTTACTAAACCGGAACTTCTCAATTTATTTGGTCCAACCAAATCAAATTAGAAATTCCTGGTTTAGGCACTAAATCCAATATTTCTTTCGACATTGGATTTCTTATCCCGGTTTAACCAGATTTAATAAAATTATTAAAATCTGTTTATTAAACCAGAACGAAGATTTTAATCAAGTTTTAAACCGAACCGAACTGAATGGTCACAAACCGATCACGGTGTGACCTAGCTTCTCGATCAAGTCACGATCGTCCAGCCGCAAGCCGCACGATCCGAGATCGAGATGACCGGACGGGATGATCGTCGAGATCGGGACAGCCGGGAAGCTCGGGACAGGACGAGGCGATGCACAGCCGGGACGCGATCGATCCTTCGAACGGACGATCCGATCCGCCCGCCTAAGCCCACGATCGACTCGATCCAACCGGACGACGCAGTCCATGCGATCCTTACGGATCCATGCGACGCTTGCCTCGCGGTCGATCGAACCGGCCATACCTCTCGGCCGTGATCACCAACCGGCCAAGCCGGTCGATCACTCCTTGGCCGATCAACAAAACCCGAGTCATATAGCTCGGTTTTGTGATTTCAAACGTTTGTTCAGGATTCAATTCAGTTTCTTAAGTGTTTTTCTTATCAGTAATGGATTCAAAACACTTCTAAACAGATTAAACATCCTAAACATGAATCTAAAACAAGAAATCCTAAGAACCTGGCTCTGATACCACTGTAGGATTGTTTAGTTGATTAATCCTGATTCAGTTCATCAGATTAATAGTCCTAAACATGGATCTAGGTTCTCTTGTAATAGAAACATTAGATGATCTCACCTTTTACCTGTTTGTTGCAGCGGAAGGAATAGAACAGGTCAGATCAAAGAGATACACCGAGGGATGAATCCTCCAAAGGCTCACACACGCTTCACAAGGAAATGGCTGCTAGACCGAGCAGGAGAGGAGGCGCAGGAAGAGAGGAGGGAGGCGCAAATCAGCTGAGCAAATTAGAGAGCTTTAGGTCAAGTTTTATTCATTAAAACTCCCTTTAGTTCTCATGGGCTTTTGGGCCCAATTCTCAGTTCTGATTAAATCCCATGGATTTAATCAGGCCCTTTATTCTCTCTAAGTACAGTAAATGCCTAGCACTTTTACCGTACTTCTGCTAAACCGTTCCTTCGTATTTTCCCGTTAGCTTAGGCGTGTGACCCATATGGGATCATACAATAAAGGCAATAAGTCCAAGACTTATAGATCATGAGCGGACTCTAGCAAGCCATCATGACCCCCAGCATTGTATGACTTATGTCTGATCATTGACATACTCTTACTTTCTAGAGACAGTACCGAGATTACTGGACACAATTCCAACACTATGGTCATCTCTAGAGTAAAGGAGAGTCGCATCCAAGTAGCTCAAGAGCACAAAGAACGGACCATGTTACAAATTGCTAGCACCATCTCTGTGAGTTTAAGTATTTCTAGACCTATTATAGCAAATCCAAACACAGATATGATGCACTTGCTCTTAAGCATTGTTGCAGGTACAAGTACTACAAAGGAAGAACTGAGCAGGAAAGAGCATGAGCAACTCAAAGTCAGTAGGGAAGATCAAAGACCAGAGAAACATGTTTTGTTGGTCATGAAAGAAGATGAACATCTAATGATCACTAGCTCACAAGTTGACAATGTAAGTACAAGTATCATACAATCTGTTTTTACTACTCCAAGAATAGATATGATGCACTTGTTCTTTCCAATGGGCATCTCTACAGATATAAAGCACAAGGGAGAAGAGAGCGTGAAGACAAGCTCAGAAACAGTCCTTACACCAAGTGTTCAGACTGATCAAGGCATGAGAGAAAAGGAGAACATCAAGGAGAAACCTCCGGATCAGATCAAGAACATTCAACATGTTCTTCAAGTAAGCCATAACTTAACCAGCTTTGTTTCACTTACTCTTAAGTGTGTGCTACTGAAATTACTGGAACTAAGAGAAATTAAGGCTTACACAGATGTAATTCCTTGTGTAAAAACACCATTTATCAAGGAAATTGTTTCATCTTATCATAAGAAACCTATGACACACTTGTTTCTTTCCAAAGTGTTGAGAATATTTCAGGTCTTAAAGAGAGCAGAAGCAAGATAAGAAAAAGAGGCGTCACACCGGCTCAAAGAAGAGGAGCATTGCTGTCCTATCTACTCAAAGAAGAACCACCGGATGCTCCACAACCCAACCGGAATCAAAATGATTCCCAAGGTAATCTTCTAAACCCTCATTCACTTCACTGGACTAACTTGACTTATCTATGTGCAGGTTATAAGGTTTTGAGGTCAAAACTTCTTGAAGAGGGAGGGTATGATGCGGTCATCAGAACCAGATCAAACCACGCGCTCACTGACTCAATCGCTAACTCAACCACTACGTCAAGCAGCGCAACGAAACCAAGAGAAGTCAAGGCCACAATGATTTCTGATCCAAAGCAAGGCATAGGATTGATTATACATCCAACAATCAATCCTAAGAAGACATATGACCCAGGAGGAATCATAACACATGGAGAAGAGATTATGGAGCCGAGAAGATCTAACAAGGCATATGTGCTTATCTTAGCTCAAGCAGATACCAAAGTCAAGACTTCTAGCTCAGCCCATCATCTGCACGCCACTAAGAAGAATCATCTCCAAAAGATGACACAAGAAGAATATACTGAAAAGGAGCTAACCATATGTAGCATCACAACTAGCTCCGCGGATAACATCACGAATAGCTCAGCAGACTTGCCATATATGGAAGCATTCACATTTGGAAGGTCAATTCTGCACCAGACCTTTACCTATCAAAACTACAGTGTTTTGAGCTCCTTTCCATCAAGTCCAGACGTCCTCAGCTGCACAACACCACACAAGATTCTCCATAACTTCAACAAGTCACACTTACCATTTTTGGAGAAGAAAGAGATCAAACACCAACGGCTTCTTTCCAAGAATGAAAGCCACGAATTGTTTGTCAATCAAGCTGTCCCAAGGATCCTCACTTATCCCTTAAAGCCATACAGATACAAAGAAAGCAACAAGATCAAGGATCCTCACCAAAATCAGCCCCAACGGCTAGTTTTCATTAAGTTCGATTTCTTTCTTTAATTTTAGTCAATAGGACCGTTTGTAAAAGTCTATATAAGCTTAGATTAGCTCATTGTAATATTCACCTTTCAACCTTTCAATCAAAGTATTATTCAGTTTCTTCAAAGAGTGTTCTTTGTTAAGATCTTTTGTCTTAGGATTCTTTTGAGTGATTCAATTGTCTCCGAAGATTATTGGATTAGGATTGCTTGTGTGACTCAAGCAGAACTAGTTCACCACCGATTGAGAGAGTCAATCAACACCACCGGTTGAGAGAGTCGATCATCTTCCACCCATTCCACCCATCTCGGTCAAGTAAGAGAGCTTTTAAGCCAGTGCTTGTCCTCCGTCAATCCATCGCTCAAGCTTCCGCTCCCGGGGCTGCATCAGGATGTTAATCTTATAGTTAGCACGCAATTGAGTTTGACTTCGCTGCTTAACTCCTTAATGTGTTTTGTTAGTTCGAGGGTCTGAGCGTTTACAAGATAGTTTTTGTGTATCATTTGAGACATGGTCAAACCATTCATAACTTTTTTCTTAAACATTTTTTGAGGAGATCTATCAATGACGTATGAAAGACATGGTTAGCATTTGAAAGGAATGCAGAAGCACTGCAAAGAACTGCGACCTCGGGAGATCTCAACAGATGAATACAACAACATCTTTTCTCAGGTTAAGTAATTTTTTAACAATTCATATTTATATAGTCATCTCACGTTTTTTATTGATTGTTTTTCTCTTACTGTCTGTAATTGTCACGGGCACTGAGAAAGCGCAAGCAGCCTAGACACTTTTCACTATTGTAGCCCACCAAGAGCAACTGAAGGAAGCTCAAAGTAAAACAATAACATCATCTGCTTTGTAGGTTATTTATCACTGTCTATTGCACTTGTTAATTTTTTGGGATATGATTTGGCAACTCCAAAATGCTGGAATTTGCGTATGTAGATCGTTTGTGTCTACATGCTACAAATAAGTATACATGTTACCAATGTTATGTTTGAAGTAAATGTCTGTTACGTTTCTTGTACCATTAAAATTACGGTATCACTATTTACAAAACCAAAATTGAAATCAACCCAAATTCTTAGTTTTACCAATAAAAGTCACTAAAGAGTCGTCAATTATTAGCACAACACACACAACGTAGTCGCTAAATATTTACCATCAACAAATCTGGTTTTTCCGAATCGTCGCTTAATAATCGTTTTGAGTCATTAAACCATCGCCAAGGAGTCACAATTTCTTACAACTAAGTTTTGACTATATTAGAAAGTCAGGCAGTAGTCGGCCAGTCAGTTACAAAATCGAATCTAGATGTTTCGATTAGACGATGCATAGTCATTAAATAGTCGCTAATTAATAGAAAATTGTTTACCATAATCATATTTAGATTGTCCTGTTAGTCATCATATAATCAGTACATTAGTCAATAAACAATCACCAAATAGTCCCCATATATTAGGACTAAGTTGTGACTATATAAGATAGTCACGTAATAGTCGACAACTAGTGGCCGAAATAGTAAAATAAACGTATTTGGGTGTTCCGATTTGTAGCTGAACCGTCGTTGACCTAGTCATCACTAAGTCGCCAATTAGTTGCCAATATTAACTACTACACTGCAACTATATTTTACAATCACGAAATATTTGGCAATTGGTCACTTCAGTTGACACTACTAATTGACTACATTTCTCCGACTTCATCTTGACTATGTCTTTCATCACACAACTGAAGCCAAATGGTCCCAAATTAGTCTATATATCTTCCAACAATGCTACGTCTATTTTACGCTTACCTATGTTTGTTGTAAAAATAGTTGTAACTTGCCGACTATTAATACGACTATGCAATTTAACGACGATGGATTTTAAACTAGAATATTTAGTCGTAATTCAGTCGTAAAACCGCAATTAACGACTATTCTGCGATCAAAAGTGCAGTCGTAAAAACGTTGTTTTCTTGTAGTGAGTAGATAGATAACAATCAGCATTAATAACCACAAATCAACAGTCATAGAAGTAAGATTAGTTTGATTAACCGATTAATACATTATCTCACTTTAATTATTTTGCTACAATGGGATTAGTAAACTAACTAATCCCGTAGACGTCTTAACCCTAATTTATATCTTTTAACTCCTAATTTCATTAATCCTAGATTTAACCTCTTTGATCCATCAAACTGAGATTAGTAAGCTTACTAATCTTCTGACTTCTGATTAATTCTTTAGTTAATCATTTAGACCCGATAAACCCGAATTATTGCTAACCCACCATGTTATTATATTTTATGTGTTTTTGAAATTTAGTCCGTATTTTAATTAACTCTTATTTTCCCGTATATAGATTCATTTAATTTGTTCTTTAATAAAATATATATGCATATACGTCATATCATGTCGTTCTAAATGAATGCATCACTCAATTAACAATTAAGAGCACAATCAGACAGTCATGATCACTAGTGTCTAACAAGCAATTTAATAATTCCTATATGTTTAATTCATTTAACCGAGTTAGTTAATTACCAATCAGTTCGATTCATTTTCCAATCTCGGGTATGCAACCTTAAACTACGGTTTATTGATATCGGTCTATATGATTCTAACTAAATGCAACACATAAAATAAGCCAACTCACAGTGCTTAAATGACAGATGGATGGATAAACAGAAACTCCCAAACCTGAGACCAAACCAATCTTCCCCGAACACTTTCCCGAACCCTTTCCCGAACAAAAACGATCCCTAAAATTAGCATTGACCACTAAACTGAGTGTTGACTTGCTTTGACCTGAAGCTTTGACCCATTAACGACCTTTAACCCGGCTAGATGGAGGCGTTGACTACAGCGGCGGCCGGCACTAACCGGTCCGCCGTGTAGTTCACCAGCGACAAGAGGAGGCTGCCAGTGACTTAACCGGCGAGGAGCTGGCCGCCGGTGAAGATATCCGGTGAGTGATCACGAAAAAGGGGGAGATCCGATGGAGAGAGCAAGATCTCTGGCGAGGTGATGACCGGAAAGGAGAGATGAATCTTCAATATGAGAGAGATATGGAGGAGAGAGACTCACATAAAGGGTTTCCTTTAGGCGGTAATCATACTCCAGCGACGGCGAGTTCTCAATCGAGGTGATGACTGTAAATGAGAGATGAACTGGCGAGATGAGAGAGATCTGGCGTGAGGAACCGGCTAAGAAAGGAGAGGAGCAGTGGAACAGTCGCCGGCGGCAAGGATTATTGAAAATCTCAGTCGAGTATTCCAGCGACAATGGGCAAAATCTGGCAGCGGTTGGAGAGGAGGATAAGGCTTTCAAAGACATGCTAATGGCTTGCATAGTATTTAAGAACAAGAATACCTTTGAAGAACAAGAGAGAGAGAGAGAGAGAGAGAGAGAGAGAGAGAGAGAGAGAGAGAGAGAGAGAGAGAGAGAGAGAGAGAGAGAGAGAGAGAGAGAGAGAGAGAGAGAGAAGAGAGAATCCATGGGAGGGAAAGAGAAATGAGAGCTGAGAGTGAGACTGTTTTTGTTTGAGAGATGAAGTGCTATAATGAATCTCGATATATTATCAAGAAACATTTGTTGTGCATGCATGAGAAGTGGATAGGTGTCATTCTGTTTAATCTCCTCCATCGACACATGGCTCCCAAATATATATTTCCCTAGATTCTTATGTCTCATTCAATGAACCCAATGGCTTAAATCCCTTGAATCACTGTTTGAACCAATTGGAGATCTCATGATGATTCCGGTTCGATCTTCCGTCAACTCCCTAAATTCTCATAACGAATCCTTAAATCCAAATCACTTTGCAACTTGTTTCATTCAAATTGGCTTCCTGTAGCTCCTGTAACGTCCATTAGAGGTTTTTTGGTTTTGTTGGTTTCGTTACCGACAATCCGTAAAACCCTTTTTAAATACGTTTTCCTCATTCTTTATCTTCGACGTACTTCTTTTAAAATAAATTACAATTACTTGCCCCATCTAAGCTTCCCGTCTTCTTTTGGTGAAATTACAAAAATCCCTTATCTTCTAAAAATTGTAGAAATGCCCCATTGATGGTTTCTGACGGCTTCATGTTTTCTTCTGACTTACCCGTTGACCAATTCTGGAGACAAGATATCATTCTTCCCCACTTACATGAGTTTGGTGCCCGGATTCTCTGTTACTAAAAAACCTTGAACTCGGAAGCAAAACCTTGTAAGTCTGAATCTGATCCAAACTTTGCTTTGATGCTCACACTCTGACTCCAAACTCTGGAATTGCCAACAGATCTTAAGCTAAAACCGACTTGTTGCTTCTTCTTCCTTACTGATATCTTGAACCGCTTAATCTGAATCTTGAACATTTTCTGACCCCAAATCTCAATTGCCTGCACTGAAAATTTTGATCCATTGTATGATTTCAAACTCCGCTAATCCAACTGAAATGCTTAACTTTGATTCTTCAAATCCTTGGCGCCAACTGTTGATGTCTTCAAAACCACAACGCAAGTTTCCCGCCATGCTTTGCCTTTTGATTCGCCCAACATTGACACGGTCTCCTTTTCATTGATACTCTGTTAAGATTGCTACTTCAGACTCTCGTCGAATTGAATTACCAATCCACACATGTCTTTTCCTCTCCATGATCGCCAAATCTCAAAATTTTCGGAGCTTCAAATTCGTGCTTCACAACTGATTCCTCTGGACTGATCCCTTACTGATACCAATGCACCCAAAATCTCTTTGCTTATTTATCATGCTTGTATGACTCAATCTGTCTGTCGCTGATACCCATACTTTTTTCTGAAACCATACTAACTTGCTTGCATACTCGGGTCAAACTGCTTCAATGCTTCCTGGAACACATCTTGTCTTTCGGGTTCGGGTTTGGTCTTGGGTTCGTGTCCGGTCGTCCATAAAGTTATGTATCAACAAACTCAACAACACCAAAGTAGTTAGACCTTTTAACTCATTCATTGATATCACTTCCCTAAAGAGATATTGTTATTTAGTCTCGTTCTCCATGTCACACATTGCTAACTAACAATATCCTATAATTCTGTTTCACCGGAAATAAGCCTCGTAACTAATCAATTATCAATTCCGAGCTTATTTCTATATAAATGGTTATCTAACCTTCTGATTACCAACAACTAAAACCGATAACATATTATTCTGTCTGCACAAAACTATTGGTCTAACGATTAACCAAATCAACTATCACCCTACCGATCGATATATGCATTCACTAATCAAATCTTAAAAGCTACAATCTAGCCACCTAGTGAATCCAACAATTCAATAATGCTCAGAAATCAAACTAACAACCTAACGGTTTCATCTGTACCCGGTTTAGTAATATTGCAACTTAAGGATATGATTAAGGAAATGAATCCTAAATTAACAGTTTATCAACTTAAATATTACGTACACTGCTGATCTAGCAACCTAGCGATCAAACAAATCCAATGCTAGCAACCTAGCGATCCAGTAATTCAACGCTATCCAAACAAATCAATCTAATTTATGAGCGAAGAAATGGTGCCAAACAAAACATTCCAGCAACCTAATGATCAAAGAATGCAGTGATCCATAATTGACGGCTAACAACTTAACGAATAATCAATGCATCAATCACATCAAACATTCTAACATCATAAAAAATACAATCAGTCACACGCAATCAATAAAGCAAGTTGGCTCATCCACACGGTTGTCTCATTGGTTCCTGGTGAGAAATCACTCGTTCAGACCATCATTATTTTCACGTTGTAACCGTATTGCATTCACTAACCATCACACGCATGCAATATAATTACTCCATTACTCAAAACGATAAACCAAAATACCCCATATCCACCTAAAACATCCATACCTCACATAGAGTTTTAAAAACATAGGTTTGTCGGTGTCTAGTACAAGCGGCTACCCATCCATCTTGAAGAAAAAAAAACGTTGCTACATAACCGAATCTCCAGTGACAAATAATATGTGAATATGTACATCCAAAAATGGGTTAGAGCCCTTTCTTACAAGGGCCTAATCTACTACCTAATACCTAATACCTCCAGCACGAGCAATCTTCTCCGCACTGGCGGCAATACGGCTCGTAACAATAGCCGCTGGCAAGTGATCCCGGAGGATGCACCAGGTGTGTAGAGCGGGTAGGTGGTGCGGTGGAGGATAAGGGCTGGGTTAGTTTTCTGCTATCGGGCATGACAGCGCAAGGTGCCCGGTGTGGGCGCAAATAAGACTGGTTATTTGTGGTTGTGGTGGCTGATAAGGGTCGTATGCGAGCTGGCACCAGTGAAAGTGGAAGTCAGTGGCTCCAAATACATAGCAAGGTAGAAACGGCTCATGGCTAGGCTAAACCGTTGGTGGAGGCCACTACAAGAAAAATCTCTATTCTTAGCACACGAAAAACGCCATCGTATGTATATGATAGCGTTTTTGATAATGCTATTTCTGCCCCAGCTATAATAGGTCGGCCATATATGATAGCGTTTTTTGTCTGTGCTATAATATTGTTCACTATAATAGCGTTTTTGAAATTGCTATGTCTGCCCCAGCTATAATAGGTCGACCATATATGATAGCGTTTTTTCCGTGCTATAATATCTTGCATCTATGATAGCGATAGTTTTTCTTGCTATAGTTGAATCTATCTATAATAGCTTTTGATAGCCGAACCGAACCGAGCCGGAGCCGAGCCGTATTAAATTATTATTATATTTTTTATATCGAATTTATATAAAAAATTATATTTAAAATGATTTTATTAATAAACCAAAACATTGTTTACACAAAAATTATTAACAAAACTATCTAAGTTAACATTAAAAACTATCTAAGTCTTTCTTCATTGCTTCTTCTTCCTTTCTCTTCTTTCATCCTTCCAACTCCTGCAGGTAATCTCCTTGTTCTTCTTTGCATCTGTTGAAAAAGTTACAGAAGAAACATCATAATCCAAAATAATCTAATACCACGCAAGAACCAGAAGTTGTTCTGATCCATGGAATGCAAAGATCTATGCAATATGAGGATTAGTTAATCTGAAAACCACTAAATTATTCCAATGTTTAACATCTACTACGATCTACAGCCGGAGAACTTCATTTCCTCCGGTAGATCAACACAAAGAAGTGAAAAATGCTCAGCAAAAAGTGAAAACTGAGGCGAGCAATGCCATTAGCATGCTAAATATTAGTGGAGGAGATCGGTTAGGAAGTAGTGGAAAACTTCCTAACTCAATGAATGAAAACATGTGGAAGGAGAAGCAGGTTAGATAGACAAATAAAACAACAAACTCAATGAATGAACTGTGTGCAATAGAGAAATGGAGGAGAAAGAGAGAGACCCTCCATTGCCGCTTGTGACCCATATGATGAAGAATGGACTCAAGCCGTTTGATGATCTCTCTGAAAGTCGGTCGCTTTGCGGGTTTATCTAGCCAGCATTCGTCTATCAACCTACGGGATACAAAAATATGAATCGAGCCCAAGCAGTTAATGTCATGTATTTGAAACGTCCTATTGGAGGAGAAGACAAACGAGTAGGAGTAAACAAAGTTGTTAAACTAAGTCATCTGTCAGATTTACCAAAAAAAATTATAACAGCTTAAGATGTGTCGAATAAATCACAAGTTTCCTGTGAGCAGCGAGTTCAGAAACTAAGAAACTTCTTTCTGAAATGTCATAGTTCCAAGGTTAAGTGGGGTGTGACATTAAGACTGTTGATGCAGCACAACCAAAAACCTTTTATGGTTTGATCTTTTACCTCCTTTAGAGAAATATTAGAGTCTCGAGTGGACTGTCTTTGAAGTCATGTCCTAAGTCCCTTATATCAAGAAAGTCCTCAGATTCATGTACTTAAGTTTACAAGAACCCTGCAAAAAGCATCCAAAACGTTTTAGGTTATGTAAGAGCATCGATGGTACCAAAACTAAAATAAGAAAATACCAGAAAACTAAAGGAGCTATACCTAGATAAGAATTTGGGCTGTTGCATCATTTGCTTCAAAACATATGAGCGTTAGCGAGGTTATAAAGTTGGGGATGCTAGTCACGAACTCTACCAAGCCTGGATTTTCTATTGTTCCATTTGTTGCAAAATAAGTAAGCTTGAGTAAACCTGAGAATAAAACAAAAGAAGAGCTTAAGAGTGGAAAAGCTTTACATTGCAAACCACGAGCCTCTAAGAATAGGTGCTAGATTATTTCCCTTGCTCCACTTCTGTTTACTATAAAAAACAACAATAAATCGAGCGCGAAATGAAAATCCAATACCCCTCAACAACAACAATTATTATCAATATCAATAGCAATAACTTAAACATCATAGTTCACATAAACCTATATATATATATGAGCATAATTGAGATAGATCAATCTCTAGTGAGAGATAAGCAGGTAACTAAAGGGAACATGAGCATAATTGAGGAAAATGAACCTTCTTCTGATTTGCACCTCCGGATTTCGCCGGATTAAATGACGGCTGTGGAACCGTGTCCTTCTTCTGTGCATGTAACAAGAAACACGAAGACAACGATTCAGACGAGATAAAGAAGAAACACAGAAATGTTCAGAGAGAGAGAGCATTGTGATACCATTCTGACTTCGAGGGAGACGGAGGAGCAAACAACTAATAGAGGTGCTGGAAGATGAGGAGGAGGCTGAGGTAGAAAACCCAATTACGGTTTGCTCTTTTAATCTATGGTTTCTGAGGTTCAACTTAACCCAATCACTTGCCTAGACAAATACAAAACAAAATCGAATCAGCAAACACATAGATCTGGATATGTAGGAGCTA
This sequence comes from Orychophragmus violaceus, assembly GCA_030180135.1. Classification (NCBI taxonomy): domain Eukaryota; kingdom Viridiplantae; phylum Streptophyta; class Magnoliopsida; order Brassicales; family Brassicaceae; genus Orychophragmus; species Orychophragmus violaceus. Next base: position 85,024,511 of record CM058231.1, read on the forward strand.
GATTCTTCAATTTAACTCAACAATTGATACTGAAACAACCTCAAATCAGGAACAAATAGGAATCCTACAGGTGATAGACAATGTCACCAGATCTGGTAGAAGAATAGCTCCAAAATCGCGTCCACGGTCATGGCTAACGCCGTTGGAGGAAGAAGAGTACTAAAAATGAAGAAGAAGAAGAAGAAAATAGAAGAAAACCTAGAGATATGAATGAAACTGTAGAAGAATGAAAATGAGAGAAGATGAAAGTTTAGGTCGAGGAAGAGAGGAATTTAGAAAAAATAGTTGCTAAGTAAAATGAGTTTGGTTCTATTCTTTTTTTCTTTGTAAGCATTAGAATATTTTGGCTCCAAAAACTATTTTGGTTTCCCGCTCGGTAATTTTTAGCTAAGTATTGGCGTAATAAGTGAATTTTGTTTGCCGCTTACGAACTTTATATCTTAGCATTTTTAAAATGCTATTAAATGTAAAAAAATTTAAAAATTTAGTTTTAACAGCAGTTTGAAAAACCGTGCTATTATATTATGCTATCAATGCTCATAATTTTTGTAGTGGGCGGAGGGTAGTCAGCTTGAGGTGGCGGCTGCTGATGAACATCTGCGATCTGCTCCAAGATCTCGGTCAACAAGCTTGCCTGCTCAGCCCCATGCTCTCCCATGTGCGGTATTGAGCTGAATCGATCAGCTCCATGTGAAGGGTGAAGTCCGGAATTGACGAGAGTAAGATGGCACCCGAACAATAGAGCTCCTGCAAGGCTGGGACCTTATGGAGAGGTTCCGGCTGGGGTGGAAAGAGAGGCGCTGGTGATGGCGTTAGTGTTGCAAATGGTGAAAGTCCGCTACCAGAAGCCCGTAAAATGTCAAGATATCCGACATATGGCTCGTTGGATGCAGCATCATGATAACCTAAGAGTTTAGTTCCCTAAGTAAACACTGCAAGTGCACGGGACAATTGTAGTATCTAGGGGTTGAACCACAGAGACTCAAGACTCTTACGATAGAGTGTAGAAATTCAGGTTAAGCTTGGCAGCAATCAGAAATAAGCAGTAATCAAAGCAGAAAAGTAAATAGATAAGTTGTAAGCAAGAAGGCGAAGCGTCGGGTCAAGGGAGTTCTCGGGAAATCAGGAACATAGGCTAATCAATCAATCTGGATCTAATTAAGAACTGTTCTAGAACTAGAATCACATAATTATAACAGACCAACTTTCGTTGCAAATATTATCTATGTCTAACAACCTCGCAAGCCAACTTTCGTTGCGAATCCTAGAGTTCTAAAAAAGCATTAATCTCAGGTTCTTGCGTTCACAATTCTTCTAAGCCAAATTTCTTTGCGAATAGTCAAATTGCTTATCTAGGTTCTTTCTAGTTAATTACTCAACTGTCATTGCAGAAATCAACCTAACATCAATAATCTAAGTGGCCAATTCAGATCAAGCATTAAGAACAACACTAGATGAAGAACTAGAAAGATATGAAACCTTACAGATTGATCAACCTATAATTCCATGAAATCCCTTATGAGAATCCCTAAACCTAACTGGTAAACTACTCATACAGGATTAATGAAACAGAAATCATAATGAATAGAAAACCAAATAGCATAAATTAGAATAAGAAACTGGGGTTCGAAATCTCTTCTCTCTCGAGTACAAGATCAGCCCCTAACTCTCTCATAGTAAAATAATGCGTAGCCTAAATAATGTCTTTAAAACCCTAATATAATGATTTAGTCACGGCTGAGGCTTCTTTGTAATTATGAGAAACTTCTGGGCCAAAGTGTAAATTTCATAAATCTTCATTAAACCGCCGAGAATTGCCTTATCCGCATCTGCATCGATCGACACCAAAGGTGTGTCGATCGACACAAGTCTCCAAAATCGACATTGAACTCTTCTCTCGGGCAAATGCTTCAAATAGCTCCAGAATGCACCATAATGTCCAAATCCGCTCCAAACGTACCTACACCTGTAAACACACATAAAAGGACTCCAAAAGACTCTAAAAGACTCGATAACAACGACATATACCATGGTTAAAAGTCCTAAAAACCATGATATATCAACTCCCCCACACTTAGCTTTTGCTTGCCCTCAAGCAAACAGAAGACCAAGATCAGGAGAAGAAGTTTGAAATCTTCAGAAACTCTTTTCATCGTAGGAGCACCACACTCAGATTCCCCTTAGTAAGCCACATGAAAATGAACCTGCAAACATCAAGACCAACATATACTTCCCCCACACTTAGCAACTATTCTGAGTAAACTCCAAAATCACATTCAGAGCATCCAAATTCACTATACTGACTTCTATAAGCTATTAAGTGCGGTCTCACCTATGGGTTATCGATCAAAGAACACATGGACTCTTACTCTGTTAGCATCTGACCACTCAACTGCTCCTTCTGGCTCCTTTCTTCTCTTTTCCCTTCCTTAGCACTGGTTTTTCCCCACTGGGTATCATTTTATTTTTTCTATCAGTGTTCTTCCCTTATTGGGGTGTACTTTGGACATGTTTCCATGGATGCACATGAGGTAATAGGGGTCTCTACCACTCCCGCCACCACTTCGAAGCTACTAGCTTATCCTCAGTTTATCTAAAATTTTTTTTTTTACTTTCAAGGTAGGGGAGAAGGGAACCATAATCAGACAGGTTTTCAAGCTGTGCCAGTACTAACAGAGGAATTCGACTCAAAGTATACCAAGCCCATAAGTGAGAAAATTAAGTCAAGTTAAAGGTGAAGTCAAGTAATGGATTTTCTGAACACCTGAAGTGATATGGGTGTCCTCAGTAGGCTGGTCCGTGTTGGGTTTTCTAATAGTCATAGATCATATGCAACTGATCCAATGGTCACTTAAGTTCCTGCAAGTGTGATAATCTCCTCAAAAGGTCCTTGTTTCCCACTCAATTTGACTCAATAAAACAAATTTGAACTGACTCTAAGAAAACAAAAAGCGGTGCGTCAGTAGCTACCTCCCTCACACTTGAAACACACTGTCCCCAGTGGTGTCAAGCTTAGGCTCGGTGAGAACAATAATCAAATTGAAGAACAATCCGAAAAGTTGCAGAACACTTACCTGTCGTCGGCCTGTTTCGATCGATGCCACAAGGGTGTCGATCGATGCAAGGCGAATATGCTCGCCGTTATAAAGATAACCGGTGTCTGAACCGCAATTGAATCAGCAAACCGTAAATCGCATCTGCGTCGACCGATACAAGGTTGTTTCGATCGATGCTTGGCGAATTTCGACCTGTTCTCACGCTATGAACACACCAAAACAGAAAAATCAAAACACCAAATCAAAACGAAAGATGAAAATTAAAAATACCTAATAGTGGGTTGCCTCTCACTCAGTGCTTGTTTAAAGTCAGTAGCTTGACTATGGAAAGGAGATCGGAATTATAGGGGATTCAACAAAGATTTTGAATGTCTCTGTGAATGTCTCTTCAACCAAGAAGGCGCATAAGCTTTCGGATCATGAGATCTCCCAAGAAAAGAACGAAGAGAACCAGGGTGGGAGCGAAGCGAGGGTGGGATACTGCGTCTTCCTGCATTCACAGCTGATGGGTTAGGAGGTTTAAGTTAGAATGATCATACCTGTGCTTTGGTGGATGCAAGAGATCTGGAGATTTCTGCTTAAGAGTAGTTGCTGGATCTGAAGATGTTATAGCAAGTTCAGAATGAACTGCCATCTTCTCTTCTCAAATAGGGATCTATGGTTCCACTTCCACACTGAAGCTCTGTCAATCAATAGTGGATGATCGCAGATTATCCATCTTGAACCTCAATGGCTTATCTCCCAGGTGGAGATCAATCAGTCCATGTCTCACATAAATCACAGCTCCAGCAGTAGCTAAGAATGGTCTACCAAGTAGCAAAGGATCAGCTGGCTCAATGTTATACTTCAGCACTACAAAGTCCGTTGGAATCAAGTAGTTTCCAACTCTGACAGGAATGTACTCAAGAACTCCTTCTGGGTACCTCTTCGTACGATCAGCTAGGATAAGAGAGATCCTAGTAGGCTGGAATTCCATCATTTCTAATCTCTCAGCCACAGAGTAAGGCATGAGATTCACACCATATCCTAAGTCACAAAGAGAATGCTTGAATCTGTCCTTAGAGATGGAACAATCTAGCACAAAGGCTCATGGATCTGGGATCTTCTCTGTAATCTGAATTAGCTTCTTTTCCATCACCTTGATGCATTTAGCCACATCTAGCTCATGTTTGGACATCTTAGGAGCCTTAGGATAGGGCACAGAAGGCTTATGGACTCGTTCTGGGATTGTTGCAAGTTTCTGGTCCCATCTGCGATCTGTGTCGACCGATGCATAAGATGTGTCGATCGGCACAAGGCGATTATGAGAAAATTCAGCAGACGTATCGGGAATGCATCGATCTACATCGAGAGTGTGTCGATCGACGCATGTCTCAGACAGACAATATTCATCAAGAAAATCCGAGATTGTGCTCTCTTCTTCTTCCATAAGTCAGTCTCATCTCCTGTGATCAAAGCATTGACGAATTGATTATGTTCAGCTCTACCTGATCCATTTTGCCTTTGCGTTGTACCAGCAACCTGCTGAACCCGAACATCTAGCTTCTTCATATGAGTGCTCAGAGACTCAATCTTCCCATTCAGATCAAGGTACATAGCATCTATCTTTCCATTGAAGTCCATTGTACTCTTCTGCTGTCCTTCCAGGAGTTGTTCCATCATACTCATCATCTTATCATTCTGCTCATTTTTAGGAGAAACAGGCTGATACGATGAAGAACCATAATCTCTAGTTAATGAGCTGTTCTGCTGAAACGGTCTCTGAAATGCAGACTTTGGTGCGAAACCTGAAGCATGCCCTTGCTGATTTTCATACCTCTCACCTTGATAACCATCTCCAGCTATATAATTCACATCCTCAGTATCCTGAACATCTACTTTCTTACCGAGTAAGATGCTATGGACAGAATTAATCTTCTTGTTCATATCAGCTATCAGGGAATTATCAACTTTTCCACCAGATTTCATCCTCTCCATATCAGCAATTTGACACTATTACTAGTCACCAAGTTCTCAATAAGCTCCCTAGCTTCTTCTGGAGATTTAATGTAGAAATTTCCATTACTTGCAGCAGCTAAAGCCATCTGATACCACAAATCAACTCCTCTGAAGAATATACACAACAACTGCACCTCAGAGAAACCATGGTGTGGACAATCTCTCTGGTATCTTTTAAATCTCACCCATGATGTCTTAAAAGGCTCTGTAGGTCCTTGCTTGAAGGTCAAGAGATCCTGTCTAAGCTGATCAGACAGACCATCATCATAAAAGTGCCTCAGAAACTTCTCCTTCACTGCATTCCAAGTAGTCAGAGTCCCAGCTGGAATCTGACTTAGCCATTCAGCAGCTTCTCCTACAAGAGAGTTAGGAAAAAGCTTGCAGTGTAAGTAGTCATAGGTCACTCCATCGTGCTTCATCCCGGTGACAATAGAATCAAAGTGCTCTATGTGGTCCATAGGATGCTCATGTGGAGATCCGCTAAAAACACGCTGTCCCACAAGTGTGTAGTACGAGGTCTTCAGCTCGAAGTCATTACGCGGAAACGCAGGAGGTACGATCGCAGATCTATTAGCATAGAACTCGTCTGGGCGATTGTAGTCAGCTAGTGTCCTCCTAGCGGGAGGATTAGGTGCTCCAGCTCGTGGATTTCCTTGTCCACCTTGTTCTTCACCATCAGGCTGGACAATCTTCCTCTCAGGCTCAGGAATCACATTACCTTCACCATCCAGTCTCTGTCCAAGCGCATTGCAGACTTGGTTCTCTGAATTCCTCAGTACACCTTCAGCATCTCTAAACATGATTATACGATTGGAGTCAGCCATCTTAGCTAGCTTAAGGGCTTTACTATTCTCTCTCTCAAGCTTTGCAAGTTCCTTAAGTTCGAGTTTCACGAGATCCTTGTCCAAATTACTCCTCAATTCGCGGTCATGCATAAACTGTTCTGTTCTCGCAGGTGTGTCGACCGATGCAAAAGAAGCGTCGATCGATGCAGTTCGCAAATTTGTGTCGATCGACACTCAGGGCTGTGTCGATCGATGCAGGTCGATTACAAGTGTACCTAAAACACAATAAAAATAAAAATTAGTAACCAAAAACAAAAACGAAAAACCTAGTCTAAACCTTAAGTTCAAATCTATCGAAGACTCAAAAGAGTCCCCGGCAACGGCGCCAAAAACTTGATAACCTCAAAGTTTAGTTCCCTAAGTAAACTGCAAGTGCACAGGACAATTGTATTATCTAGGGGTCAAACCACAGAGACTCAAGACTCTTACGATAGATTGTATAAATTCAGGTTTAGCTAAGCAGCAATCAGAAATAAGCAGTAATCAAAGCAGAAAAGTAAATAGATCGGTTGTAAGCAAGAAGGTGAAGCGTCAGGTCAAGGGAGTTCTCTGGAAATCAGGAACATAGGCTAATCAATCAATCGAGATCTAGTTAAGAACTGTTCTAGAACTAGAATCACAAAATTATAACAGACCAACTTTCGTTACGAATATTATCTATGTCTAACAACCTAGCAAGCTAACTTTCGTTGCGAATCCTAGAGTTCTAAACAAGCATTAATCTCATGTTCTTTCGTTCACAATTCTTCTAAGCTATATTTCTTTGCGAATAGTCAAATTGCTTATCTAGGTTATTTCTAGTTAATTACTCAACTGTCGTTGCAGAAATCAACCTAACATCAATAATCTAAGTGGCTAATTCAGATCAAGCATTAAGACCAACACTAGATGAAAAACTAGAAAGATATGAATCCTACAGATTGATCAACCTATAATTCCATGAAATCCCTTATGAGAATCCATAAACCTAATTGGTAACTACTCAAACATGATTAATGAAACATAAATTGTAATGAATAAAAAACCAAATAGCATAAAATAGAATAAGAAACTGGGGTTCGAAATCTCTTCTCTTTCGAGTACAAGATCAGCCCCTAACTCTCTCAAAGTAAAATAACGCGTAGCCTAAATAATGGCTTTAAAACCCTAATATAATGATTTAGTCATGGCTGGGGCTTCTTTGTAATTATGAGAAACTTCTGGCCAAAGTGAAAATTCCATAAATCTTCATTAAACCGCCGAGAATTGCCTTATCCGCATGTGCATCGATCGACACCAAAGGTGTGTCGATCGACGCAAATCTCCAAAATCGACATTGAACTCTTCTCTCGGGAAAATGCTCCAAATAGCCCCAGAATGCGCCAATGTCCAAATCCGCTACAAACGTACCTAGACCTGTAAACACACATAAAAGGACTCCAAAAGACTCTAAAAGACTCGATAACAAAGACATATACCATGGTTAAAAGTCCTAAAAACCATGATATATCACATCATCCTGGAGTACTGTAGGAAGAGGAAATGGAGGTGTGAGGCTGCTCCAGTGTCAACAAGGCTGGGTGCTATAACATCTGCACCGGCTGGAACGTGGGCTGGAACTGGAGCCCAGGCCGATATGCGAGAGAACAAAATTGAAGGAAGGTATTGCGGCCCTGGACTGGCCAGCTCGGAACCAACGCACTTGCGGTCGCTCATCTCAAACCGCTGTCTACACCCACTACGTGCACACACCTTCCTAGGGCACTTTGTTGTGTGACTGTAAGAAAACACACAAATGATTATCACAATCCTAATAAAATTTCTAACTTACCCATTTCCCAGGTTTAACGGACTCAGCTCAGTTTCTTAAAGGTTGCATTGGCGACTCATTTGACTAGAATAAACAATGAAAAACATAAAAATTGTAAATTTTTAATCCATGACGAACCATTCGCTGATACCACTTCTTTGTAATGCCCCTTTTAAACCATCCGCTGACCGACAAGCTGACCGGTCAATAATTAAACAAGAACATAACTGATCGAAACCAATTAGGCCAAACGAGAAACGTTTTTCATAATAAGAAAGGAAGAGATAGTCCGGTTTGAGTCAATGGCTTGAACCAAACCATCCTTGACTTCGTTTACCTCGTTTCCACAATACAAATTGTTTCAACCAGTATTCTTCCACGAGTTGTGTTGGTTTGGACTAAACCATATATCAGGGAATAATTCCATTTCTAAGTGTTTTAAGTGTTTTAAATCCTTTAACCTATTACCATATAGTTCAAAGTTTTTCAAATCTTATAAGCGCTCATAAAACCCGAACCGAATAAAATCATTCAAATCAAACTGTGGCCAAATGCGAACCCGAGTCTACATTGATGTCATCCCCATCCTCAGAGCTAAGCAAATGATATATCATGGTTTTTAGGGGTTTGACCATGATGTATGTCTTTATTATAGAGTCTTTTATTGTAATTTGGAGTCCTTTCAGGTATTTTGTAGGTTTACGTATGTTTGGAGCATATTTGGACATTATAGCGCATTCTGGAGCTATTTGGATAGTTCGTGCGAGAAAGAAGAATTCATGGGCGATATTAGAGCTCAATGTCGATCGACATAGCTGTGGCATCGATCGACACAAACGCGGATCATGCATATCTCACCGATTTCATAATTACTTTGGATATTTCCAGCTTGGCCCAAAATTTTCACATAATTACAATGAAGCCCAAAACGTGTCTAGACTAGTATATTATGGTTTTTAAGCCATTGTTTAGGCTACGCTTTACTTATCAGAGATTGAGAGATTTTGGGGCTGGTCTTGTACTTGAGAGAGAATAGATTTCAAACCCCTTTTTTCTACCACTTTTATGTTATTTGGTTTTCTATTCATCTTGTCTTGTGTTTCATATGCCATGTCTGAGACGTTCTCCAGTTAGGTTTAGGGATTTATAACTTCTAGTTCTTCATCTAGGGTTGTTCTTAATGCTTAGTCTGAATTAGCTACCCAAATTATTGTTGTTAGGTTTATTTTTGCAACGATAGTTGGTTAATTATCTAGAAAGAACCTAGATGCGCAATTTATCTACTCATAAAGAAATTTGGCTTAGGGAAATTGTGAACAAAAGAACCTGAGGTTAATGCATGTTTAGGATCTCTAGAACTCGCAACAAAATTTGGTTTGCTAGGTTTCTAGACATAGATAATACTCGCAACAAAAGTTGGTTTCTTATACTTCTGTGATTCTAGTTCTAGAACAGTTCTTAATTTGATCCCGATTGATTCATTTGTCTGTATTCCTGATTTCTTGAGAACTCCCTTGACATGACGCTTCGCTTGATTGATTACAACCGTTTGGTTTATTTTCGTGCTTATTTACGGTTATTCTCTGTTTCGCTTAACTTAATTAGACATTCTATAATCAATCGTAAGATTCTTGAGTCTATGTGGATCCGATCCCTATATTTTACAGTCACGTCTGTGCACTTGCAATGTAGCTTTAAATATTAAACTTTGAGCATATCAAGCGTCGTTGATGGGGATTCTTTTAAGTCTTTGATAGATTTAAGTTTAGAATTTAGACTAGGCTTTTAATTTTTTTTATTTTACTAATTATTTTTCTGTTTTGTCTCTGTTCTTGCGTTTTAGGTTCGACGAAGAACACATGCATCGTCTCTGATCTGGATAGGAAGATTTATGGTGGAAAGTTTGATAGTTCACAGATACCACAGAGGAAGAACAAGATTGATTCTGTCCACATCATTTTACTAAGGAAGAAGAAGTCCATTTTGCTAAAGATGTAGAGACTTTTGGACAGGTTGATGAGTCTGAGAATGTCAATTACATAGCTGGAATTGGTTATCAAGGTCAGAGATATGGAAATCAGCTGGGACAGACTTATGGTTACACACCAAAGTCTGTATTTCAGAGACCCTTTCAGCAGAACAACTCTTCCTCCTTAGACTATGGTTCTTCTTCATATCAGACTCCTCCTCCACAAAATGAGCAGTCTGATAAGATGATAGTATGTTGGACAACTTTTGGAAGGTCAGCAAAAGAGTACGACTTCAGTGGAAAGATAGATGCTATGTACCTCGACTTGAAAGGGAATATTGAGTCTCTGAGCATTCATGTGCAGAAGCTAGATGTTCAGGTTCAACACACAGCTGGAGCAGAGCATAGGCAAAATGGAGCTGGAAAAATTGAGCAGAAGCATTACGTCAATGTTGTCATTGTAAAGGATGAAGTTCATCTAGCACATGAGGAAGAAGACATCAAAGCTGCGTTTCTGGATAAATTATCTCTGTCCGCCGGAAGTGTTGATCAATGATAGGTCAAATCTTAATTAATCCCTATTTTCTAAATGCAAGTGCACAGACGTAATTGTTTTATTTAGGGTATCAAATACACAGAGACTCAAGTTTCACAAGATAGATTATGAGTAGTTGAATTAAGCTAAGCGAAGCAGGTAAAGTAAACGGTGTATGATCAATTAAAAAAGGCGTCAGATTTCGACAAGTTTTCAGGAAATCAGATAAAAAATCAATCATGATTCAATCTATTAGCGTTCTTGAACTAGAATCACAAAAGCATAACAAACCAGCTTTCGTTGCGATAATCATCTATGTCTAACAACCTAGTAAGTTGATATATCATGGTTTTTAGGTGTTTTGAGCCATGATATATGTACATAATCGAGTCTTCTATAGAGTCTTTTGAGTCCTTTTAGGTACTTTACAGGTTTTATCACGTTTGGAGCCTACTTGGACGATATGGCGCTTTCTGGAGCTTTATAGAGCATTCATGCGGTTGCAGGGAATTGATATGATCGTCTGAGGATGGTGTCGATCGACACATCTTCAGCGTCGGTCGACACAGATCGTGATCAGCGAATTCTCGCTGGTTTAATGAAGACTTTGAAGATTTTCAATTTAGCCCAGAAGTTTCTCATAATTACAAAGAACTCCAAATCATGTTTTAGACTAATAATTAGGTTTTTTCAGCCATTGTTGAGGCTAAGTTTGATTCTACAGATTATTCATTTAGATTAGGAGATTTGGGACTGATCTTGTTCTCGAGAGAGACTTGATTTCAAACCCCTGTTCTTACTCTTTATGGTTTTATATATGATATCTATTTTGACTATGTCTTTTGTGAGGATTGATATGTCTGAGTAGATCTCTTGTTAGGTTAGGGATTCTCGTTAAGGATTTAGAGGAATGTTAGAGTAACTGATTAATTTGGATTAATCATCTAGTTCTTCATCTAAACCGTTCTTAACGCTTAATCTGAACCGGCCATTTAGATTACTGATATTAGGTTGATTTTCACAACAAGAGTTGGTTAATTAGCATAAAATAGATTTAGGTGAGCAATTTATCTATGCGCAAAGAGATTTGGTCTAGAAGAATTGTGAACGAACGAACTTGGAACTAATGCATGTTTAGACTCTAGGATTCGCAACGAGAGTTGGCTTGCTAGGTTGTTAGACATAGATAATTACCGCAGCGAGAGCTGGTTAGTTTTACTTCTATGATTCTAGTTCAAGAACGCTAATAGATTGAATCCTGATTGTTTGTTATCTGATATCCTAATTTCCTGAGAACTTCCTGAAACCTGACGCTTCGCTAATTGCCCACATTCGCCTCATTGCACTCGTTTACTTGCTCCTTGTTTACTGCCTTACAATCTGTTTCGCTTAGCTTAATTCGACTACTCAAAGTCTATCGCGTGAATCTTGAGTCCTTGTGGATATGATACCCTGAATACTACAATCACATAACTGTGCACTTGCAGTAGAATAGGGATATAACTTTGACCTATCAAGTTTTTGGCGCCGTTGCCAGGGACTCATTTGAGTTCGCCGATAGATTCAGTATTAGAATTTAGACTAAGTAATTTTAATTTTCTTGTTTTACTCACGTTCTTGTTTCTTTGGTGTTGCAGGAACCGCTCAGTGTCGATCGACTGATACATCATGGTTTTTACTGGTTTTATGCCATGATATAAGTGTGTTTTAGTGTCTTTTGGTGTTGTTTTAGAGTCTATTTCAGGTATTATCAGGTTTGGAGCAGATTTGGTGATTATGGCACTTTCTGGAGCTTTTTGGAGTGTTTGGCCGAGAGAGTTGAGCTCACTTTCCGAAACAGGGGATTGCATCGATCGACACACCTTTGGTGTCGATCGTTGCACAAGCGAGATGGGCCAAACTCGGCGGTTTAATGAAGAGTGAAAATATTACACTTTGGCCCAGAAGTTCCTGATATTTACAAAGAAGCCCCAGGCCGAGATTATACCTATATAATTAAGTTTTTGGTGTTCTATTTACATACGCTTTCGTACTTAGAGCTAAGGGATTTTTAGAGCTTTTGGGGCTGATCTGATCATGTACTTCATTTATTTTGGAGAAGATTTCGAACCCCTTTATCTATTTAATTTCTTATATGCAATCTATTAATTCTATGATTTGTGTTTCATTAATCATGTATGAGTAGATTCATAGTTAGGTTAAGGGATTCTCACTAGGGATTGCATGACTTGCTAGATTTAATTAATTCAGTTAAGGATTCATATCAATAGATGTTCTTCAATCTAAATTGTGTTTAATGCTAGTTCTAACGTGATCACTTAGAATCTAGATCTTAGGTTGCTAGGATGACATGAAAGTGTGATTTAGAACCTGAACTATTTAGATTGAGCAATTGAATCACTCGCAAAGAAATTTGGTTTAGTTTAATTGTGAACATATCGAACTTGATCATTATAGCTGGTTTAATCTGTTAGGAATTACAAAGACATTTGGATTTATGCAATTAGGCTTAGAGAATTCTCATAGCGAAAGTTGGTTAATTCTATATCTGTGCTTTGAGTTCTAGAACAGTGTTTAATTAGATCCTAACTGAATATTAATCTGCTTGTCTGATTTCCTGAGAACTCCCTAGACTTAGCGCTCCTAGTTTATTGCTTACAACTCACTCCTACTACCTGATTTGCTCTCTTGCTTGCTTTTATTTTAATCACATCTGCTTTCACTTAGTTTTAATCTTTCTGTTCTTAATCTATCGTAGCTCAGAGTCCTCGTGGATTCGATACCCTATAGTACTACAACTATATCACTGTGCACTTGCAGTTAGGAAATAGGGAATAAAACTGAACCTATCAAGTTTTTGGCGCCGTTGCCGGGGACTCTTGTAGTCCTCGATAGATTTGAACTTAGGGTTTAGACTAGGATTTTTGTTTTTTGTTTTTTGTTACTAATTTTTTTCTGTTCTAGCGTTTCAGGTACACCTGTAATCGCCTTGCATCGATCGACACGGTCCTGTGTGTCGATCGTTACATCTTCGCCCTTGCATCGATCGACACGTCTCTGCATCGATCGACACATTGCGTAAGATGATGGGAATGATGGAACGGATGTTGGAAAATCAGCAGAATAACTCATTCTTCAGAGACTATGGTTCTTATTCATTCACCAGGGATTATGAATCTTCATCATATCAGCATGTTCCTCCTCAAAATACGCGATCTGATAAGCTGATGAGTATGATGGAGCACTTAGTGGAACGACAGAAAGAGGATTTGAACTACGTCAATGGCTTTGGATTCCAAGGAAACAGGAAGATACCTCCTGCTGCTAATGCTTATAAGAGCAAGATGGAATCCATGATGGAGCGGTTGCTAGAGGATCAGACTAAGACTGTTGTAGACTTCGACAGGAAGCTGGATGCTATGCATAAAACTCTGAATGGGAAGTTTGAGTCCTTAAGCACACATGTGAAGAAGCTAGATATCCAAGTTCAACAAACAGCTGGAGCAATACAAAGGCATAATGAAGCTGGGAAAGCTGAATAGAGGCTGTACATCAATGCTGTGACCATAAAAGATGAGATTGACTTGCTAGGAGAAGAAGATAGCATAATCTAAGATTTTCTGGATGAATATTTTCTGTCTGAGACATGCATGGATCGACACACATTTGATGTCGATCGGTGCATCCCCGATACGTCTGATGGATCTGAACATAATCGCCTTGTGACGATCGACACATCTCGTGCATCGATCGACACAAATCAAAGACATGACCAGAAGCCTGCAACAATCCTGGAACGAGTCTCTAGCCCTTTGTGCCATATCCTAAGGTTCCTAAACCGTTTAAAAAGGAGCTAGAAGTGACTAACTGCATGAACCTGATAGATAAGGAGCTGAATGAAACACCACCAGCTGAAGCTTCGCGAGTTCATCCTTGTGTGTTGAGAGATGCGAAGAAGATGATATCCGCTGATAGTCATGTGAAAGAAGAAGTTCAGATTGGTGGAACTACAGTATCTGATAGTGGGGAAAAGAAGATGGTGGTTCCTCAGGAATCTGCTCTAACATCTTCAGTGCCTGCAACTGCTCATAAGCAGAAATCTCCAAACATCAGATCTCCACCAAAGGTAAGGCATAAATCATCTAAGCTTAAACCTCCTAACCGCATTGCTTTGAATGCAGGAAAATGCAGCTTCCCACCCAAGCTTCGTTCCCGCCCTGATTCTGTTTACTCTTTCCTTGAGACGCCTCATGATCCGACAGCATACACACCTCCTTGGATGAAGAGATATTCACAGAGACATTCAAAGTCTCTGTTGAAACCGCCATGAGCCAAATCTCTATCCCATAGTCAAGCTAATGACTAAAAACAAGCGCTAAGTGGGAGGCAACCCACTATAGAGTGAGTTTTCGTTTTTATTTTTCATTTTTAGGTGTTTGTTTCTTTGATTTTTCGTTTTAGTGTTTTCAGCCGAGAGAACAGGTCCAAAATCGCCTAGCGTCGATCGACACAGTGCGATTACACAAATGAATCGAGCAAATGCGCCTTGCATCGATCGTTGCGGTTCTGAGCAACGATCAACACCTGACGACAAATCGCCTAGCAACGGTCGTTACATTTATGTAACGATCGATGCAAAGTGCGACAGAGGTAAAAATCAGACATAACTCAACACTTCCATAACAATTTTACTTTCTTTTACCAACCCTTAGCTTAATACTACTGGGGACAGTGTGTTTCAAGTGTGGGGGGAGGTAGTACTGACTATTATCTTTCTGTTTTCTTAGAGTCAGTCCTGTTTTTCAAATTTTTTTGTTTTATTGAGTCAAAATTGTTTAAGTAAGAAACAATGATTTTTTTAGAAGTTTTAATAGCACTTGCAGGAACTTAAGTGACCATTGGGATGAAGCTGCAGATGATCTATGACTATTAGAAAACCCAAACACGGATCAGCCTACTGAGAACACCCACATCACTTCAGGTATCAGAGGATCCTTTTACTGACTTCACCTTAATATTGACTTAATTTTCTCACCTAAGGGCTTGGAATACCTTGAGTCGGATTCCTTTGTTCGTTCTGACACAGCCTGTAAACCTATCCTATTTGGTTCCCTTCTCCCCTTCCATAAAGTAAAAAAAAAGATAATAAACTGAGGATGAGTTAGTAACTCCGAAGTGGTCATGGGAGTAGTAGCAAACACTATTACCTCCTATGCATCATGGAATGTGTCCAAAGTACACCCCTTAACGGGAAGAACACTGATAAAAAAAATAAAATGATACCCAGTGGGGAAAAATCAGTTGTTAATGAAGGGAAAAGAGAAGAAAGGGACCAAAGAAAGATAGTATGGTGGTCTAGAGCGGACAAGGTAAGAGTTCATGTGCCCTTTGATCGATACTCATTAGGTGAGACCGCACTTAAATACTTGCAGAAGTCAGTAGGGTGAATTTGAATGCGTGAATGTCATTGTGGAGTTTACTTAGGACAGTTGCTAAGTGTGGGGGAAGTACATGTTGGTCTTGATGTCTTGCAGGTGATTCTTTCAGTGGATTACTAAGGGTAATCTGAGTGTTGTTACTTCTAGGATGAAAAGAGTTTCTGAAAGTTTTCAAACCTCTTCACCATGTTTTAGTTCTCTGTTTTGCTTGAGGGCAAGCAAAGGCTAAGTGTGGGGGAGTTGATATATCATGGTTTTTACCGGTTTTATACCATGATATAAGTGTGTTTTAGTGTCTTTTGGTGTTGTTTTAGAGTCTATTTCAGATATTATCAGGTTTGGAGCAGATTTGGTGATTATAGCACTTTCTGGAGCTTTTTGGAGTGTTTGGCCGAGAGAGTTGAGCTCACTGTCCGAAACAGGGGATTGCATCGATAGACACACCTTTGGTGTTGATCGTTGCACAAGATGGGCCAAACTTGGCGGTTTAATGAAGAGTGAAGATATTACACTTTGGCCCAGAAGTTCCTGATATTTACAAAAAAGCCCCAGGCCGAGATTATACCTATATAATTAATTTTTTGGTGTTTTATTTACATACGCTTTCATACTTAGAGCTAAGGGATTTTTAGAGCTTTTGGGGCTGATCTGATCCTGTACTTCATTTATTTTGGAGAAGATTTCGAACCCATTTATCTATTTAATTTCTTATATGCAATCTATTAATTCTATGATTTGTGTTTCATTAACCATGCCTGAGTAGATTCATAGTTAAGTTTAGGGATTCTCACTAGGGATTTCATGACTTGCTAGATTTAATTAATTCAGTTAAAGATTCATATCAATAGATGTTCTTCAATCTAAATTGTGTTTAATGCTAGTTCTAACCTTATCACTTAGAATCTAGATCTTAGGTTGCTAGGTTGACACGAAAGTGTGATTTAGAACCTGAACTATTTAGATTGAGCAATTGAATTACTCGCAAAGAAATTTGGTTTAGTTTAATTGTGAACATATCGAACTTGATCATTATAGCTAGTTTAATCTGTTAGGAATTACAAAGACATTTGGATTTCTGCAATTAGGCTTAGAGAATTCTCACAGCGAAAGTTGGTTAATTCTATATATGTGCTTTGTGTTCTAGAACTGTGTTTAATTAGATCCTGACTGAATATTAATCTGCTTGTCTGATTTCCTGAGAACTCCCTAGACTTAGTGCTCCTAGTTTATTGCTTACACTCCTGCTACCTGATTTGCTTTCTTGCTTACTTTTATTTTAATCACATCTGCTTTCACCTAGTTTTAATCTTTCTGTTCTTAATCTATCGTAGCTCAGAGTCCTCGTGGATTCGATACCCTATAGTACTACAACTATATCACTGTGCACTTGCAGTTAGGAAATAGGGAATAAAACTGAACCTCTCATCGACATGCTCTAAGAATCGATAGACACCAGGCGCGACCAGAGATACCAAGCGCTTGAACACTTAGCAGGATTCTTTCTATGGAACCTGCGATTCTGATTCGCGGTGAAGACGGCATTTTACGAGACCAAGAGGGTCATATATGCAACCAAAAGGGTCAGAAACTGGATGGGGAAGGAAACCCCATCGTGCCAGATATTGCTGTGGGCGCGGAACATACACAATAGGAAGCTGGTCACAAGAAGACACTTGTTGACTATAACATACCGTATCAGTTCTATGCTAATCGGTCTGCGATTCGACCACCTCCATTTACCAGAGCTGAATTTAAGCTGAAGCAAGAGTACTACGCACTGGTTGGGCAGCATCAGTTTCATGGTCTCCCTAGCGAGCATGCTATGGATCACATAGAGACCTTCGAGGAATTGGCTGGTAGTATTAAGGCTGAAGGAGTCTCTTTTGATTATCTTTTCTGCAAGTTCTTCCCATTCTCTCTTAATGGAGAAGCAGCTCACTGGTTGAAACAGCTACCTCCAGGATCTTTGACCACTTGGGATGCAGTCAAGAGGGGATTCCTTCGACACTTTTATGATGATGCTAGGTCCGATCAGCTTAGACAGGAGCTCTTGACCTTCAAGAAGGGATCTACAGAGCTTTTTAAAACTGCTTGGGTGAGGTTTAAGAGGTACCAAAGAGATTGTCCACACCATGGTTTCTCTGAGGTGCAGCTGTTATGTATCTTTTTCAGAGGAGTTGATCTGTGGTATCAGATGGCTCTGGATGCTGCAAGCAATGGGAACTTCTACACTAAGTCCCCAGAAGAAGCCAAGGAGCTTATTGATAACTTGGTCACTAGAAATAGTGTCAAGAATGCTGATATGGAGAGACTGAAGAATGGTGGGAAAGCTAATAGTTCGCAGATAGCTAAAATGAGGGATAAGATTGATTCTGTTCATAGTCTTCTACTTGGGAAGAAGAACGTCCACTTTGCTGCAGACACAGAGACTTATGGACCAGTTGATGAGTTGATGGATGTCAATTTCATTGCTGGAGCTGGTTATCAAAATCAGAGATATGGAAATCAGCAGAGACAAACTTATGGTTACACGCCAAGGTCAAGCGACAATGGTCATTCATCTCACCAAGTTTCCCCAACTAATGAGCAGACAAAAACTGAGTACATGCTTGAGCAGTTGCTTCTTGGACAGAATAAGATGACATGGTCTGATTGATTTACCACCTGGGTGATAAGCCTTTGCAGTTCAAGGTGGACACACTGCAGAGATCTACCATTGATGAACAAAGCTTTAGTGTTGAGATAGGACCAGAGATTGAGATTGGAGAGGAGGAGATGGCGGTTAATGCTGAGCCTGCTCTAACATCTTCATAGCCTGTACTGTTGGAATTGTGTCCAGTAATCTCGGTACTGTCTCTAGAAAGTAAGAGTATGTCAAAGATCAGACATAAGTCATATAATGTTGGGGGTCATGATGGCTTGCTAGAGTCCGCTCATGATCTATAAGTCTTGGACTTATTGCCTTTATTATATGATCCCATATGGGTCACACGCCTAAGCTAACAGGAAAATGTGTTGGAACGGCTTAGCGGAAGTACGGTAAAAGTGCCAGGCATTTGTCGTACTAAGAGAGAGACTAATGGGTCTGATTAAATCCATGGGATTTAATCAGATTGGTATTTTGGGCCCAAAAGCCCAAAAGGGAAAGAGAAGGCTTTTATAAACTAAAAGCCAAGTCTTTTCCCCTCAACCCTAGCCCCTCCAGCCGCGAGTCTCTCTCTCTCTGCGCGCCTCTCTCCTCGTGGTCTAGCAGCCATTCCTGTGATCGCGTGTGTGAACCTTTGGAGGATTCATCTCTCGGTGTATCTCTCTGATCTCTGACCTGTTCTACTTCTTCCGCTGCAACAAACAGGTAAAAGGTGAGATCATCTAATGTTTCTATTCAAGAGAACCTAGATCCATATGTTTAGGTTGATATGAATCTGTGAATTGAATCAGGATCAACTAAACAATTCCTACAGTGGTATCAGAGCCATTGGTTCTTAGGATTTCTTGTTTTAGATTCATGTTTAGGTTGTTTAATCTGTTTAGAAGTGTTTTGAATCAATTACTGATAAGATAAATCACTTAAGAAACAAAATTGAACCCTAAACACATTAATAAAATCGCAAAACATGCTATATGACATGTTTTTGTGATCGGCCGACGAGTTTGATGCATGGATCGATCCATGATCGATCGCATGATCGACCGAGAGCAAGCGTGAGAGCGGCAGTTGGACGGAATGATCGAGCGGATCGGATCATGCGATCGCGATCGCTTCCCGTATCGTCCCGGCGTCCCGATCGTTTCCTGCTTGGCGTGGAACGATCGCGGCTCTCCCGCCTGACCCGAGCAGTCTCGTCCCTGTCCCGAGCATACCGAACGATCGTCCCGATCACGCAGCCCAACCGTCCCGATCACGTCTCGGCCAAGCATGATGGCTTGCGGCTTGGACAAGTTTCTCGACCGGTTAGGGTTTTGGGTGTGATGGGCCGGTTCGATTTCGGTTAGGTGGTTCGGTTCAAAACTTAATTAAAATTGATTCGTTCTGGTTTAATAAACAGATTTAATAAATTTATTAAGTCTGGTTAAACCGGGATAAGAAATCCAATGTCGAAAGAATTATTGGATTTTGTGCCTAAACCAGGATTTTCTAATTTGATTTGGTTGGACCAAATAAATTGAGAAAATCCGGTTTAGTAAATAACCGGTTGACAATTGTGGTCATCGTAGTAATTAAAATTTGGTTAGACCAATTTTAATGAACCAGACCGGTTATGTCATTTAATTGGACAATTGGGTCATGTCTTGGACATGGACCAATTCTTGGGCCTCGGGCCAAGAAGTTAAAACAATTGGGCCAATTATTTGAGTCTTTCTTCAGATTAATTTAAAATTTATTTTATAAAATTATAAAGTCGATTTTAAATTAAAGTTTCCGAAATTTTGAAATTAGAAAGTTTCTTAAAATAGAAGTTTCTGAATTTGCGGGTTTTGGATTTTAAGAAATTTCTAAAGTTAGAAAGTTTCCGTTTTTAGAAAGTTTCCAATTTTAGAAAGTTTCCAAAAATAGTAGGTTTCCAAAAATGGAAAGTTTCCCAAATTAGTAATCTTCTATATTGGGAATGAATTTTAAAATAAACCTACGAACCTCAAATAATATCAAGCGTTGGATGTCTTGTCCAGGCTATGTCAGCTGTCAAAGCCCATTCAATTGTATTCATGGCCTTACAGTGTGAGGATGTCTGCTTTTGCGTGGGTAAGACGGTTTGTGATTCATAAATGTCATTGGGAGTCCCAGACATTAATGATTACATGACTGTATAGTCTGGTTTTCTTGACTAGGCCATCGGGAGTCCCGGGCCTTGAGACATCAGAGTGGATTGGGCCTCGGGCCCAGATTCACAACCAAGAGTTATATCACGGATATAATTAGCCGATATAGGGCTTACCGATATAAGCTAAGGTTGGGTGACGGCCAGTGGCCCACTTTAATCTTAGTTATATGTGGATCTTGGAATCATTATATCCTATTGAGGGTAACTGATGTTATTGAATATAATGCATGATTAATCATATTAATTTTAATACGAGATTAATCATTTTGAACATTTTAACTAATAACCTTTTTATTTATATATTTCAGATATGACTACTACAAGCACACAAAACACATTCTCGATCCGGTCTGTTCTCGAGAAGGAGAAGCTGACTGGAACGAACTTCCTGACGTGGTCAAGGAACTTGAGGCTGGTCCTCAAGCAGGAGAAGAAGGATTATGTCCTTCGTGATCCCCTCCCCGAGAGGCCTCTTGCCAATGCCGCCAGGACTCTGCACAATGCTTGGGAAAAGCATTCGTCAGATGAAAATGATGTCTATTGCCTGATGTTGGCGACAATGACTGCTGAGCTGCAAATGCAGTTCGAGAGTGTATTGTCTCCCATCGAGATAATGGCAAGCCTGAAATCGCTTTTTCAGGAGCAGGCTAGGACTGAGAGGTTCCAGACAGTTAAAAACCTCTTGGACTGTAAGTTGGCTGCGAATGCGGCAGTGAGTCCACATGTCTTGAAGATGATGGGTTATCTCGATCATCTTCAGAAACTCGACTGCCCAATCAGCCAGGAACTTGCCTGCGACATCATTCTGCAGTCTTTACCTGCAAGCTATGATCAGTTCATTCTGAACTTTAACATGCATGGCTTGAGTAAGACACTACCTGAGCTTCACGGAATGCTCAAGACTGCAGAGCCCAACTTGAGGAAAACCGCCAAGGACCCCAATGTGCTTATGGTGCAAAAGGGCAAGGGGTTTAAGAAATCCTCTGCTAAGGATAAGGGAAAGGCCAAGGCCGTCCAAGTCACGGACAAGGACACGCCAAAGCCCAAGCCCAAGTCCAAGGCTGGGCCAACTGACATGTGCAGGTTCTGCAAAGAACTGGGGCATTGGAGAAGAGATTGTAAGAAATTCCAGGAAGGTCTAAAGGAATTGAAGAAGAAGACTCTCGAGACTTCTTCATCAGGTATTTTTGTTATAGAAGTTAATACAACTACTTCTGATAATACCTCATGGGTCATGGATACTGGTTGTGGGGCTCATATTTGTACTAATATGCAGGCACTCAGCAACAGTAGAAGGCTGAAGCAAGGACAAGTGGAGCTACGAGTTGGGAATGGAGCGAAAGTTCCAGCACTAGCTGTAGGCACATACTTGTTGTCTTTACCTTCGGGATTGATTTTAGAACTCAATAATTGTTATTTTGTACCTGCTATAAGCAGAAATATTATTTCAATTTCTTTGTTGGATTTGGAAGGTTATGATTTTTCAGTTAAGAATAAATTATGTTCCTTCAATCGCAACAATTTGTTCTATGGTTCTGCCCCTCTTTCGAATGGGCTTTACATACTCGATCAATCCGCGCCAATATATAACATTAATACAAAACGGTTTAAACCTAATGAGGAAAACCGAACGTTTCTATGGCATTGTCGTTTAGGGCACATCAGCGAGAAACGCATCAAGAGGCTCCATTCGAATGGACTTCTTGGCTCATTTGACTTTGAGTCATGTGAGAAATGCGAATCATGCATGATGGGCAAAATGACACGGGCCCCCTTTAAATAAACCTAACGAGAGGGCCAGTGACTTATTGGGCCTGATACACACTGATGTGTGTGGCCCAATGTCCACAAATGCAAGAGGAAACTATCAGTACTTCATTACCTTCACTGATGATTTTAGTAGGTATGGATATGTTTATTTGATGAAACATAAGTCTGAATCTTTTGAAAAGTTCAGAGAATTCCAAAATGAAGTACAGAACCAACTTGGCAAAAGCATTAAGGCTCTTCGGTCCGACCGAGGAGGAGAATACTTAAGCCAGGAATTCAGTGATCATCTGAGAGAGTGTGGGATCGTATCCCAACTCACTCCTCCTGGAACACCTCAATGGAATGGTGTGTCTGAGAGGAGGAATCGGACCTTATTGGATATGGTTCGATCTATGATGAGTCACACAGACCTTCCAATATCCCTTTGGGGATATGCTCTGCTAACAGCATTGTTCACTCTAAATAGAGCGCCATCAAAAGCAGTAGCAAAGACACCATATGAATTATGGACTGGAGAAGCTCCAGTGCTGTCTTATCTCAGAATTTGGGGTTGTGAAGCCTATGTCAAGAGATTGATCTCTGACAAGCTTACACCAAAATCTGACAAATGCTACTTCATTGGTTATCCACGGGAAACCAAGGCTTATTACTTCTATCTACGTTCCGAGAACAAGATTTTTGTTGCCCGGGATTGTAACTTTCTTGAGAGGGAGTTTCTCTCTAAGAAAGACAGTGGGAGTAAGGTACTGCTTGAAGAAATTCAAGCTGAACAGGATACTGCTCAACCTAATGAGGAAGAGCAGCAGGAGGACCTACAAGAAATTGTAGAGCCTGAACCTGTAGTACCAGAAGTTCGAAGATCCGGGAGGATCCGTCACGAGCCCGAGAGATATCAAGGATTCCTCGTGACTGACTGTCATGATCTTTTGATCATTGATGGTGATGAACCATCGAACTTCAATCAAGCCATGATGGGCCCAGATTCCTCGAAGTGGCGCAAGGCCACTGATTCCGAAATGGACTCCATGTCGGTCAACCAAGTCTTTTCGTTGGTTGATTTGCCTGCTGGTGTAAAAGCCATCGAGTGCAAATGGATCTTCAAGAAGAAGATTGACGTGGATGGAAATGTCCAGATTTATAAAGCCAGGTTGGTGGCAAAAGGTTTCAGACAAGTTCACGGTGTGGATTACGATGAAACCTATTCACCAGTGGCTATGATGAAATCTATTCGGATTCTACTAGCAACTGCAGCTTTTCATGATTATGAAATTTGGCAGATGGACGTGAAAACCGCCTTCCTGAATGGAATTCTGGAAGAGGATGTGTATATGACACAACCTGACGGTTACATAGATCCAAAGAATGCTGGGAAAGTATGCAAGCTTCATAAATCCATTTATGGATTGAAGCAAGCATCGAGGAGCTGGAATCTTCGTTTTGATGAAGCGATCAAGCAATTTGACTTCATCAGAAACGAAGAAGAACAATGCGTGTATAAGAAAACTAGTGGGAGCAAGATAGTATTTCTTATTCTGTATGTCGATGACATACTGCTTCTCGGAAACGACATTCCAATGCTGAAGTCGGTAAAGGACTGGCTTGGAAGTTGTTTTTCCATGAAAGACATGGGTGAAGCCGCATACGTTCTTGGAATTAGGATCTATCGGGATAGACCTAAGAGGCTGATAGGCTTGTGTCAAGACTCATACATTGACAAAGTCCTACAAAGATTCAGCATGAAAGATTCCAAGAAGGGTTTCACGCCAATGGTACATGGCACAACGCTAAGCAAGAAGCAGAGCCCTACGTCGGCTGCTGAGCTTGAGCGCATGAAGAATATTCCTTATGCATCTGCAATAGGATCTATCATGTATGCCATGATCTGTACTCGTCCTGATGTTGCTTATGCATTGAGCATGACGAGTAGATACCAGTCAAATCCAGGTGAAAACCATTGGATTGCCGTAAAGAATATCTTGAAGTATCTAAGACATACTAAGGATAAGTTCTTGGTATACGGTGGAAGTGATGTGCTTAAAGTCAGTGGATTCACGCACGCAAGTTTCCAGACAGACACAGATGATTTCCGGTCACAGTCCGGTTATGTCTTTTGTCTGAATGGCGGTGCAGTAAGTTGGAGAAGCTCCAAGCAGGACACCGTTGCTGATTCCACTACAGAAGCTGAATATATCGCCGCCTCAGAAGCAGCGAAGGAAGCTGTTTGGATACGAAAGTTCATTATGGAACTAGGTGTGATACCAGATGCGGCTGAGCCTCTGGCACTGTTTTGTGACAACAATGGTGCTATAGCTCAGGCAAAGGAACCAAGATCACACCAGAAATCCAAGCATGTTCAAAGAAGATTTCACTTGATACGTGACATCGTTAATAGAAAGGAAGTCAAGATCAGCCGAGTTCCGACAGATGATAATGTCGCTGATCCGTTGACAAAGCCCCTCCCAAGGCCTAAGCTCGAGTTCCTGACTGAAGCTGTAGGCATTAGAAACATTGAAATGTAATCTAAGTTTGAGTGGGAGTTTTGGTGCTTTATTTAGTTATTTGATATGTTCTTGTAAAAACATTTTATGTTTAATGAAATTATTGTTTCAAGATTATTTTAACTGTGATGAAATAATCGTTCCAAAATGATATGAACCATTTTATAGGTTATCGAAGTAAATGACTTGATCTTGAGTCATCAAAGTCATTTAGCTTGATCATGAGACCCTATATTTGATAGATGTTTTATATCATCCTGTCCCTAGTCGAAGGTTGTTGAAATTGGAACACCAACAACCGTGTGAGACTAGATTGGTACGTGACTTATGACAAAGTCTTAATGTGTCATAGATGCACGGCATCAAAGTCAGTACATAGGTGTGTGTTGGGAACATACGACCGGACAAGACCCGCTTATAAGAACTCTTCAGGATATTTATATCTGTGTCATAAGAGATTCTTACTACGACTATAGAGTATAGTCCTTAGACCTGAGTTCACATGCATGTGACTGCACATGGACTGATGCACTTTGATCATTGTCTAACGCTATCGTTCTGCGATAGTTATAAGGACCTTGTTTGGGTACATTATGAAATGAGTAGTTTACAGTGATGGAACAAGACGGAATTTGTCCCTCCAATATAAATGGAGTGAATATCTCTAGGCCAATCGGAGATTTGAATATTGGAAAATGCATGGCCATGCTCAAACGGACTGTCCCGAGTCGTTTGGATTGTCAGTATCAAATCAGAGTACGATGAACAAGATTAGGCTTTATAAGGATGACACTAATCTTGCCTTATGACTAATCGAGATATTGAGACAAAAGGATTATGAATACAGAGATTCCAGTACAAGTGGGAGATTGTTGGAATTGTGTCCAGTAATCTCGGTACTGTCTCTAGAAAGTAAGAGTATGTCAAAGATCAGACATAAGTCATATAATGTTGGGGGTCATGATGGCTTGCTAGAGTCCGCTCATGATCTATAAGTCTTGGACTTATTGCCTTTATTATATGATCCCATATGGGTCACACGCCTAAGCTAACAGGAAAATGTGTTGGAACGGCTTAGCGGAAGTATGGTAAAAGTGCCAGGCATTTGTCGTACTAAGAGAGAGACTAATGGGTCTGATTAAATCCATGGGATTTAATCAGATTGGTATTTTGGGCCCAAAAGCCCAAAAGGGAAAGAGAAGGCTTTTATAAACTAAAAGCCAAGTCTTTTCCCCTCAACCCTAGCCCCTCCAGCCGCGAGTCTCTCTCTCTCTGCGCGCCTCTCTCCTCGTGGTCTAGCAGCCATTCCTGTGATCGCGTGTGTGAACCTTTGGAGGATTCATCTCTCGGTGTATCTCTCTGATCTCTGACCTGTTCTACTTCTTCCGCTGCAACAAACAGGTAAAAGGTGAGATCATCTAATGTTTCTATTCAAGAGAACCTAGATCCATATGTTTAGGTTGATATGAATCTGTGAATTGAATCAGGATCAACTAAACAATTCCTACATGTACCTGCTCTTAAGCAGAAAGCTCCAAACATCACACCTAGGTCACATTCGACCAAGCCAAGGTACGCATTCTCTGACCTTAAGTATGCTAACTCTTATGATGATTTTGCAGGGAATAGAGTAAAATGAAATGTTCCACCTAACCTTACTGTCATTCCCAAGTTCCTCGGTCAGTCTCACGCACACAATGCATATACGCCAACATGGATGAAGAGAATTTCGCGAAGGCATGCTCTGCCTTTGGCGAGACCACCTGACATCTGATCATCTGCCGCAGTCAAGCTAATGACTTAAAACAAGCGCTGAGTGGGAGGCAACCCACTGGTGAGTCTGTACATATGAGTTTTTGTTCTAATTTTTTAGTTTTTTTTTTCTTGAATCTTTACAGGGAAATCTAGCGACAGGAATACATTGTGTCGATCGACACGGGTTACGAGTCGATCGACATGGGTTACGAGTCGATCGACACAAAACAAGAAAAGGTCGATCCAACACTTTGGGTCGATCGATCCGCTTTTCACGAAATCAAGGTTTGACCTCGGTTAGACTAATTTGACCGGTTCAAGATTCGAAATTCATGTCGATCGACATGAACAAGTTGGATCGATCGACACCAAGCGTCGCGGTAAGTATTTCTTTTCTTTCTCGCGAACTGTTCTTCATTTTCTCAAAACCTCCATTCGCGAAAAAAATCTCTCCACCACTCGATCTCTTTCGTTTCTTCACCGAATTCATCGATTCAAAAGCCTATCTTGGGCGAAATTTCACCCTCTATCCATATCTCCACTCCATTTGTGTCGAAAACAAGGTATGAACTCTTAATCTCAACTTTTCATAAACGGTTCCAAGGTGAAGTTTCGATTTAGGCTATCATGTCTTAATCCCGTGATGAATTTGAACTGATTTAGGTTGTTTGGTAGTGGAATGGTGATGCCTGAGTAGTTTTCATGATTGATTTTGCAAGTTTCTGAAAATTTTGGTTTTGTGATGGAACTTGTGATTTTGTGGAAAAATCATAGATATAAAACGTGTATAAACTGCTTTCACTGATCTGTTTGATGCTGATTATGCGGTTGTTGAGGATTTGATGAGTTTTGTTTTATGATTTTTCAACTAACATCAGCTTTTCTGGTCTTTTCTCACAGATGCCTCCAAGGAAGAAGAACCGCACAGACGGGGCGAGTTCATCTGGGTCAACACCAGCAGAACCACCTCTACCTATGACTCCTCAGTCTCCTCCAGGTTCTCCACAGCTACCTGCATAGTTTCCTACACACCAATGGCCCGGAGATGAAAGAGTGAAGATATTCACAGAGAAGGTGTGGGATAAGCCACCCAGGAAGATTGTGATGGATTCTGCTTGTCTTCACAGAGAGGTATTGGACACCTAGGATGAGTATGCCACCTTGTTGTACAATGGGTGGTGCGATGTTAAGATTGAGCCTACGAAATTGGTAAGCCTTGAATTTCTGAGGATGACGCGTATGACGGATCAGGTTGTGCTTTGCTTGAGGAGGATGGGTCTAGGAACCATGCCTTATGTACGCTATCCTCTGTATCCGGAGTTGGTACGTCAGTTTATGGCTATAGTGCGAGTCACATACAGGGACTGGAACGCCAAGAATGCGCAGGAAGGTCATTTGTGCTTCATGATACATGGCATGAGATACATGCTGCCATTGCGAGATCTATGTGCTATCTATGGGTTCAAGAAGGGCTAAACACGAGCTACACTTTGAAGTTTTTTGGTAGACGTGTCCCTTTGATTTTCGAGGCGTGGTCCACAAGTCATTATTGATCTTTTGAAGGAGTTAGTTTGCGTGTTATTGGGAAAGTGGACCGCTGTTTTCGCATTGAAGGCGTGCATTGGTAACTGACGCGTCGTTTTGAATGCGTTGTTTTGGCACTCGTTCTCCTTTGTGGTTATAAATACTCTCCCTTCTTCCCTGATTTTTCAATTCTTTTTGATCTTTGTTTTTCTTCTTTCTCTTACTTAGCGTGGTTGGCTTTCCTTTTTGGTTTGGTTGGACTGTTGAGTCCCAGGGTGTCGTGGAAGCAAGGCCACTCTGCCAATGGCCCGTCTGGGTTGGTTGCCAGCTCCGGCCACTGGAGTTTCTGTGTTTCTCTTTGCTGAGCGGGCTCGTATTTTTCTGCGAAATGGGGGCTTGTTGATATATGAAAATATACTGATAGCCGTCCTTGTTTGTCGCTTTTGCGAACTTAAGGGTGACCCGCAGTTCCTCCAGTTGGGTGGATCTGATGTGTCACTGATTTTAGTAACGTGCTGAGGGCTGTCTTGTCTTGAACTTGTCTCTTTTGACGTAAGCATGTTGTTTGTTTGTTGGATCGTATTTTTATTTTGTTTGCCCTTTTGCTGAATCTTTCCTATTTTTCCTTTATTTTGCAGGGCAGCGGGCTGGATATCAGACTTGCTCTTCTTCCTCCATGTAAGGGGATGATTCCTAGTGAGAGAGTGGTCTATGTCAGAGTGGCCAGGGGAACCGTGGGGTCGGGCTTTAGGATCCGGCTATCCTTTTTGGTGTGCTGAGGTTGGCTTGCCCGAGCTCTATTACTTCACAATGATCCTCCTCGGTTCGGTTTCGTCATTGTTCACTGCTGGGCCTCTGCCTTTGAGGTCGTGCCAGGAACAGACGTCGAATCGTCTTTCAAGAAAGGAGCTCGGCTCCTTGTTGGATGAAATCGGGCTCAGCACATGAGCTCTGATTCGGAAGAAATCGCCTTTCAAGATATTAGATTTGCCTCCCCCTTTTTTTTTGTTTGTTGTTTTCTTTTTGTTATGTATTTTTTTGTACGTTTCCTTGTAATTTTGACAAGAATTGAATAAAAGAAAGAAGAATTTTATTATTGCCTCCTTCCTCGTATTTTTTGGTTGTTTGTGAGTAGTTTCTCGGCATTGGACGAGATCAAATTTTAGGTGTGAGTACGTGCCCGGCTTATTGTGTCTTTGATTTTCTAGGATCGAAACAAAGCTCGCCCGTTTATATACAAAATTTTGTGAGCGCGAGCTTTGGCTCGGCTTACTTCGTCATCTGTTCAGTTACCTTGGTGCGAGTACGTGCTCGGCTTATCTTGTGGAGCCCTTGAACATAGTTACGCGGAGGAGGTCCGACTTACAAAACTTTTTCTAAGGACCTGTGCGGGTATGGCCCCGGCTTAAATGTCGTTAAAAAACGATGACGTGACGCAATGTCACTGTGCATGGGACACGTGTTTATTGGATCGACCATTTGGCCACAATGTCGATTGTTAGTTGTCAAGGGGCTAAGTTGTATGAAAATGAATGAAGGTTTTAAATTTGAAAAAATATAGGAGAGATCAATCCAAGCGTAGTTCTTTCTTTAACATATTTTGAGCCGCAACTCGATTACTTATATATATATATGATTGGGGCGGAGCATAAGAGTTTTACTTGTGGGCGTGATGCTTGTCTTACTTTATTCGAGGTGCGAGTCTTGCTTGCTTTTTTCCGGATACGGGGTAGTGGTCGTTTGCTCGGATATGAGGAACGATGTTTGTCTTACTTTGCGCTCCACTGTGAAGCAGTATCTTGAGATTTTTTGGCTGCCGCGGAGCGTGAAGATTCCTCCCGGGGTTGGGAATTTTATACATTGGTGGTACGTTGAAGGTACTGCTCTCATTGCATGGATCCAGGGGGTTCCCAAGATCACGTTGTAGATCGCGGGACGGTCTATGATGACAAACTTGAAGAACTTGGTCAAGCGCCCAAAATGTACCGGTAGCTTGATCGTCCCAATCATCGTGGTCGTGTCTCCGGCGAATCAGGTGAGGGGGTTTTCTGAAGGCTTCATTTTGTAATCGCGGAGCTCCATCCTTTGCAGGGTTTCTTTGAATATGAGGTCAACTGAGCTTCCCGTATCGATCAAGACTTTGGTGACTTCACAATCGCCAATCTGAAGTTCGACGACGAGCGGGTCATTGTGTGGTTTGTCGAGGCCCTCTTCGTCCTCCGAGGTGAAGGTAATCTCGGTGCCTTGTTTCATCTCTTCGGGGACATTTTTGTTCCATTGCTGGCGTGCGTCGGCTTTTTGACTGTAGGCCATTATTGATCGTACTGAGTCGTTACAAGTGGGAAGTCCCCCCCATGATCATGTTGATCCCCTTCCTAGGTGTTGTTGTGTCCTCTTCTTCATCGTCACGGGTTCGCTTAGGTAGTTCTGTGTTGATGTCGCTCTTTTTTGTTTTCTGTTGGCCCACTTGCCTCACTTTTTCCTCTGGGATGAGCTTGAACCGTTCTCCCTCGTTCTTGGGTTGTCATGGCGTCTCTCGATTTCTGGAGGTGTCGTTGGGGCGTTGCGGTTTGTTATGTTCGTCACTCCCCTTTGATATTAGGCGAACATGAGGCTTTGGAGTTGTCGACATTCTGCGGTGATGTGCCTGGAGTGCTGGTGGAAGCTGGAGAAGGTCTTTTCCTGAACGTCGGATCGCACATACTTGTACCATGGTGGACCTTGCTGGTGGTTCATCTGATTGCGTCCTGGCTTCTGGGACGTTTGTTGGCTTGTCTGCTGTTCACCAACGTAGCACGTTGCGGCTTTCTTTCCTTTGTCAGCGCTCGAAAGTCTGCGGCTTGTTTATGGAAAGCTCGTCACGAAATGGCGATTCGTACCAAAGCCCGTTTCGTAACGCTGGGAGCCCCTCGTTATCCGTTACTGTGATCTTTGAGACGATAACTTTGAATCTGTCGATGTAGGATCTGAGGGGTTCTCTCGGCCCTTTACTTACGGCCCAGAGGTCGGCGCTCGAGACTCCCTTCTGGATGAAAATGGAGTAATACTTCAGGAAGGTAGTCGTCATATGATGGTAACTGTCGATCGAATGCGCCTCCAATCACGAGAACCAGTTGAGGGCGGCGCCGCTCAGGTTTTCAACGAACAGCTGGCAGAAGCCGGCGTCGCGTTCTTCTGGTGAGAACTGAGCTCGCTCCATCGCAATACTAAAGGCCGTCAGGTACTGTCGTGGACCCGAGCTACAGTCGTAGGTGGGTAACTTGATCTTCCCGGGGTGTTTTACCGGTGTCCTTGTTATTTTACTCGTGAATGGTGTGTTATGGGTCTCCTTCAGGACCCGATCTATTCCAGGGGCTGTGTTGGTCACTTTACGAACTTTCGATGTCATGTGATCCAACTGGATCTTATGTTACTCGAGTTCACTGTTCTTGCTAGTTCTGGCCTGACTTTAGGTGAATCCGGTCGGTAGCGGTCCCAAGTGAATAGTTGGTCGCCTGCTTGACTCGGTGTTTAGGGGCGGTGTTTCCCCGAACAGGACCCTTTGGATCTGCGGAGTGGGGTTGTCAGTTGCTTGGGATGCTAGAAACCCGGCAGTTTGCAGGTAGTTGATCCCTTCCCTGCACGTATCTTGATTGCTTGTGAGCACCTCGAGGCGGGCATTGTTGTCTCTAGTCAGCTCGTTGACCTGCACCATAAGAGTTCTTATGAGAGAGGGGAAGTCTTGGTCCTGATCGTCCGGACGCGCTTCGTTTTGGCGGGTGTTGGGTGCCTTGGTTTGGTCAGTCCAGGCGTTGGCTGGTGAAATTGGTGATTCCGAGCTCGGGGCGAGCGGGCTCCGGGTTTGCTCGGGCGACTTCGGATTGTCGTCTGTTAGAAGAGGTCCTGTCATCTCGGCTTCATCTTAGAGTGTAAAGAAGTTTCTATTCCCCACAGACGGGGCCAATTGTTGTTACGGAAATCCGATCTAGTCAATGAAACGGTCTGCGATCTTAATATCCGAACTACGAGGTGAGAGAATAACTTTAAGTGAGGTCGAAACTGTTCTTTATTGATCTTAAGGCCGAAGCCGGGCTATGAATAAGATGGTACGAGATGGGAGTCCGTCAAATGACTTGCTCCCTAAATATTGCTTGAGGTCGGAGCTTTATAAAAGTAGCTCAGCACTCTCGCAAGTTACAATGTTCCCTTAATGAAGAGTGAAGGGTCCTATTTATAGTTCTTCGATGCTGACTTCTTCTTGGGCCATTGACTCCATGTCGGGCTTGTCTTCGTGGGCCGATATGAAGTGTGGTTGATTTAGCAAGATTTCCAATGGACTTTGGATGGGTGCTAATGTTGGAATTGTGTCCAGTAATCTCGGTACTGTCTCTAGAAAGTAAGAGTATGTCAATGATCAGACATAAGTCATATAATACTGGGGGTCATGATGGCTTGCTAGAGTCCGCTCATGATCTATAAGTCTTGGACTTATTGCCTTTATTATATGATCCCATATGGGTCACACGCCTAAGCTAACAGGAAAAATGTATAGGAACGGCTTAGTAGAAGTACGGTAAAAGTGCCAGGCATTTGTCGTACTTAGAGAGAGAATAATGGGTCTGATTAAATCCAAGGGATTTAATCAGATTGGAATTTGGGCCCAAAAGCCCAAAAGGAACCAGACAAGTTTTATAAATAAAACTTAAGTCTGATTTTTCCAGCAACCCTAACCCCCCTTCTGCGCCTCTCTCTCTCTGCTCTGCGCCTCCTCAGCTCGGTCTAGCAGCCTCTCTTCCTGCTTGGTGTGCGTGTGTGAACCTCTGGAGGAGTTATCACTTGGTGGCTCTCTGATCTCAAACATACCTTCTCTTTCCGCTGCATAAACAGGTATAAGGTGAGATCTGATATTGTTTCTATTCAAGAAGAACCTAGATCAGCATGTTTAGGATAATCTGAATCTGAGAACTGAATCAGGATCAACTAAACATTCCTACAGTGGTATCAGAGCTTTGGTTCTGGTTTTTCTTGTTTAGATTCAAGTTTAGGATTGTTTTTCTTGTTTAAGATGTGTTTTTGAATCAATCTACTGATAAGGAAAAACACTTAAGAAACAAAGAATTAAAAACCTAAACAAACAAGAAATCGCATGATCCAATCTATATGAATTGGTATGCGTCGGATCGTCAGACGCGCGGTGAACCGATCGCAAGGATCGATCGATCGCTTGGATCAACACACGCTCGCGTCTCGTTCCGATCGGCTATGGTGCGCGAGAGGATCGCATGGATCCGCTAGTCGGATCGCATGGATCGCGTGATGAGTCTCGGCCAAGCAAGCATCGTCCCGGTTGCGTGATCGCCTCGTCCCGATCGTGTCCTGATCGCGGATCCACCGAGCGATGTGAGCGTGATCGAGAGCTGATCCGATCGGCTTGGATCATAGGCGATGGCTTGGATCGCGTACCGCGAGCTCTCGACCCGAACGTCCCGCTCCCGGCTTGCCATCATCCCGATCAGTCAGCGTCGCGGTTGTGATCGTGATGGGCCGATCACGGATCGCGTCCCATCCGTTCCAACATCGCGTGATGCTGGCCGATCGTGACCGTCCCGATAGCATAACGCAAGCGGCCATTCCGAACGTCATGACCTAATGGTCGGTTCGGTTTGGCTTGTGTCGGTTCGATTCGGTTTAAGGTTCCGTTTAAAAACTTGATTAAAATCAAAACGTCACGGTTTAATAAACAGATTTAATAATTTTATTAAATTCTGGTTAAACCGGGATAAGAAATCCAAAGTCGAAAATTGGATTTTGTGCCTAAACCAGGATTTTCTAATTTGATTTGGTTGGACCAAATAAATTGAGAAAATCCGGTTTAGTAAATAACCGGTTGACAATTGTGGTCATCGTAGTAATTAAAATTTGGTTAGACCAATTTTAATGAACCAGACCGGTTATGTCATTTAATTGGACAATTGGGTCATGTCTTGGACATGGACCAAATTCTTGGGCCTCGGGCCAAGAAGTTAAAACAATTGGGCCAATTATTTGAGTCTTTTCTTAAAATTAATTTAAAGGTCATTTTATAAAGTTATATAAATCGATTTTAAATTAAAGTTTCAAAATTTTGAAATTAGAAAGTTTCTTAAAATAGAAGTTTCTGAATTTGCATGTTTTGGATTTTAAGAAATTTCTAAAGTTAGAAAGTTTCCATTTTAGAAAGTTTCCAATTTTAGAAAGTTTCCAAAAATAGTAGGTTTCCAAAATGGAAAGTTTCCCAAAATAGTAATCTTCAATCTTGGGAATGAATTTTAAAATAAACCTACGAACCTCAAATAATATCAAGCGTTGGATGTCTTGTCCAGGCTATGTCAGCTGTCGAAGCCCATTCAATTGTATTCATGGCCTTACAGTGTGAGGGTGTCTGCTTTTGCGTGGGTAAGACGGTTTGTGATTCATAAATGTCATTGGGAGTCCCAGACATTAATGATTACATGACTGTATAGTCTGGTTTTCTTGACTAGGCATCGGGAGTCCCGGGCCTTGAGACATCAGAGTGGATTGGGCCTCGGGCCCAGATTCACAACCAAGAGTTATATCACGGATATAATTAGCCGATATAGGGCTTACCGATATAAGCTAAGGTTGGGTGACGGCCAGTGGCCCACTTTAATCTTAGTTATATGTGGATCTTGGAATCATTATATTCTATTGAGGGTAACTGATGTTATTGAATATAATGCGGGATTAATCATATTAAGTATAATGTGAGATTAATCATATTGAACATATTAACTAAAATCCTTTTATCTTATATTTCAGTTATGACTAGCACAAACAATCAAAACACTTTCTCGATCCGGTCTGTTCTTGAGAAGGACAAACTGAACGGATCAAATTTCTTGACTTGGTCGCGGAACCTGAGGCTAGTCCTCAGGCAGGAGAGAAAGGACTATGTTCTTGAGAGAGCTCTCCCCGTGAGGATCGGGTCCAATGCCTCCCATGCAGTATATAATGCTTGGAATAAACATTATAATGATGCGGTAGATGTGCGTGGTCTGATATTGGCTACCATGGACTCAGACTTGCGGGAGCAATATGAGAACATGGAGTCGCCAATAGAGATGATCAGCAGCCTGAAATTGAAATTTCAGGAGCAGATACGAGTGGAGAGATACCAGTTGGTTAAGTCTCTCACTAGCTGCAAGCTACCAGATGATCATCCAGTAAGTCCTCATATCAGTAAAATGATAGGTTATATAGATAACCTGAGGAAACTGGATTATCCAGTTAGCCAAGAAATGGCAACTGAAATCATTCTGCAGTCACTGCCGTCAAGCTATGATAAGTTCAGAAGGAACTATATCAAGAAAGGCTTAACGAAGACGCTGACTGAACTGCATGATATGCTCAAGACAGTTGAGCCAAACGTGAAGAGTACCATGAATAATCTCATGAAGGAGAAGGGTAGGTTTACTAAACCTAATGCTGACAAGGGTGAAGACAAAGTTGTCCAGATTTTGAATCATGGCAAGCATGTGTCTTCTGAGCCCAAGTCAGATACCTCTTACGTTGGTAAGTGCTGCTACTGTAAGGAGACAGGGCATTGGAAGAGAGATTGCATTAAATTCATGGAAGATGATGAGGAGTTGAAGTTGATGTATGAGACTACTTCCTCAGGTATTCATGTTATTACTTCAAGTTCTACCTTATAGGTATTGGATACTGGTTGTGGCACTGATATTTGTGATAATATGCAGAGCCTAAGCAACAGTAGAACGTTGAAGGAAGGACAAGTGGAACTGCATGTCTGGAAGGAGCTATGGATGCTGCCTCAGCCGTAGGGTTTTCACTTGTAGATGCCTTTGAGGCTTGACTTTGTATTAAGTAATTGCTACAATGTACCTGCTTTAAGCAGAGATGTCTTTCATTTTCTTGTAAGAATTTGAATGTTTTTCATTTTGATAAAAGACAA
Organism: Orychophragmus violaceus; assembly: GCA_030180135.1. NCBI lineage: Eukaryota > Viridiplantae > Streptophyta > Magnoliopsida > Brassicales > Brassicaceae > Orychophragmus > Orychophragmus violaceus. Next base: position 85,060,459 of record CM058231.1, read on the forward strand.
GTATTGTTCTTTTGATCTTAATGAAATATTAATTGTAGCACCCTATTCAAGGAATGGGTTTTATATCTTAAACCAAAGTGTGCCTAAATGTAACATAAATACCGAATTGGTTTAAATCTGATGAATTAAACCTGATTTTTCTTGGCATAAATGTCTTGGTCACATAGAGTAAGTCGGATTCAGACCATAGTTATGGACTTTTGGGCTCATTTGATCGAATATCTTATGAGACTTGAATTCTGATTACTAGACCAAAAGACAAAGGGCCTATCTTAGCCGAGCTAGAGAAAGGCCCAAAGGCTTATTGGAGATTAAACATACTCATGTATGTGGTCCGATGAGCAGTAATGCCAGAGAAAATTTCCTGTACTTCATTGTCTCTACTGATTACTTCAGTGAGTAAGATTGTGTTCATTTGATAAGACACAAGTCGGAATTCTTTGACATGGTCGAAAGAGTTCCAGAATGAAGTATAGAAACTGAGTGACAAAAGTATTAAGACTCTGGATTAGATCAAGAGTGAGAATACTTGAGTCATTAATGGTGTGATCATCTGAATGAGTGTGAAGTCGTTTCACAGCTCAATTCTCCTGAAAACCTAGAGGGGTTTTCTGTGAAAAAGAATCAGATCTAATTAGAAATGATTAAAGATGAGTCACACGAATCTTCCATGATATTTTTAAGAATAACGCTCAAGAAATATCTAAGTTTATGCTGAAACAGTTCCACCAATATCAGTTGAAAGACACCACGTAAATGTGGATTGGAATCGATCCAAATTCGTCTTTACTGAGTATTTGTAGTTGGGCTACTTTACTGGTTATCCTAGGGAAACCAAGGCTTGTTACTTTTACGACCATTCTGTTTTCTAAGAAGGGAAGTTACTTTCCAAGAAGAACAGTAGGAGTATACGACCATTCTGTTTTCTATGAAGGGAAGTTACTTTCCAAGAAGAACAGTGGGAGTATACGTCCATTCTGTTTTCTAAAAAAGGAAGTTACTTTCCAAGAAGAACAGTGGGAGTAAAAGTATAACTCGAAGGAATTCGAGATATACAGGAGGCTGCTCAACCTGTTGAGGGAGAGCAACGGATGGATTTACAGATTTCTGTAGAATCTACACCTGTAGAGCCTGAAGTTCGCAGATATGAAAGAATCAGTCACTAATACGAGAGTGATTTCTCGTCATTAGTTGAACCTGATGATCATTGAAAGTTCGCATGATCTGATGATCATTGAAAGCGACGAATCTGCGAAATTCAAAGAAGCGAAAGTGAGCCCGAACTCCGGAAAAATTACACTATGTGTAAGTTAGCTTCATCGATCTATTCATGGATGGAAGCAAACATATAGGAGTTGGAATCTTCGTTCTGTTGAAGTAGTCAAGGTTCTGACTTGAACAGGAACGAAGAGGAACTGTGCGTTTACTAATAGACTAGTGGGAGCAATATTGCATTTCTCATAGAGTATGTCGATGACATACTGATTCTCGGATATAACGTCCCAATGCTGCAGTCGGTAAAGGACTAGCTTGGGAGTTGGTTTTATGATTGACATGGGTAAAGCCACGTAGTTCTTGGATTTTGGATCTAAAGATAGAGATCCAAAAGAGCTGGTAGGACAAAGTCAGGATTCTTAAATTGACAAAGTCCTACACGTTTTGAGCAATCAAAGAAGGGTTTTATGCAAATGTCACATGGCATTACGTTAAGCAAGAAGCAGTGTCCTACGATAACTGCTGAGCTTGAATGCATGGATAGGATTCCATATGCGTCGGCAATTGGATCTATCATGTATGCCATGAAACGTACTTGTTTGATGTTGTTTTAATGTTAAACAAGACAAGTAAAGACCAGTCAAATCCAGCAAAGAATCAATGGATTGCTGTAAAGAATATCCTAAAGTATTTGAGGAATACCAAGGAAAATTCTTGATTTACGGAGAAAGTGAGGTGCTACAAGTCGATAGAGTCAGAAAGGCAAGTTTCCAACAGACAAAGATGATTTCCGGTCACAGTCCGGTTATATCTTGTGTTTGTCTGGCGGTGCACGGCACTGTTGCTGACTCCATGACTTAAGCTGAATGTTTCGCAGCTTGGGAAGCGGCGAAAGAAGTTGTTTGGAAAGAAGAGTTCATCACTGAACTTGATGTGATTCCCAGCATAGATAAGACTAGCTGCACATCAAAGATCCAAACACTTTGAGGATAGGTATAACCTATTCCATGAGATAAATGACAGAGATGTTAAGTAGATCAGCAAGTTTCAACGAATGAGAACGTTGCTAGTCCATTAACGAAGCCACTCCTTAGCCCTAAGCACGAGTCACGGACTGTAGCTGTAGGATAAGTGAAATTAAGATGTAGTCTTAATTTCAGTGGGAGTTATTAAAGGGCTTTATTTAGTTATTTGATATGTTCTTGTAAAACATTTTATGATGTTTAATGAAATTATTATTTCAAGATTATTTTAACTGTGATGAAATAATCGTTCCAAAATGATATGAACCATTTTATAGGTCATCGAAGTAAATGACTTGATCTTGAGTCATCGAAGTCATTTAGCTTGATCATGAGACCCTATATTTGATAGATGGCTTATATCATCATGTCCCTAGTCGAAGGTTGTTGAAATTGGAACACCAACAACCGTGTGAGACTAGATTGGTACGTGACTTATGACAAAGTCTCAGTGTGTCATAGATGCGCGGCATCAAAGTCAGTACATAGGTGTATGTTGGGGTACATACGACCGGACAAGACCCGCTTATAAGAACTCTTCAGGATATTTATATCTGTGTCATAAGAGATTCTTACTACGACTATAGAGTATAGTCCTTAGACCTGAGTTCGCATGCATGTGACTACACATGGACTAATGCACTTTGATCATTGTCTAACGCTGTCATTCTGCGATAGTTATAAGGACCTTGTTTGGGTACATTATGAAATGAGCAGTTTACAGTGATGGAACAAGATGGGATTTGTCCCTCCAATATAAATGGAGTGAATATCTCTAGGCCAATTGGAGATTTGAATACTGGAAAATGCATGGCCATGCTCAAACGGACTGTCCCGAGTCGTTTGGATTGTCAGTATCAAATCAGAGTCCGATGAACAAGATTAGGCTTTATAAGGATGACACTAATCTTGCCTTATGACTAATCGAGATATTGTGTCAAAAGGATTATGAATACAGAGATTCCAGTACAAGTGGGAGATTGTTGGAATTGTGTCCAGTAATCTCGGTACTGTCTCTAGAAAGTAAGAGTATGTCAATGATCAGACATAAGTCATATAATACTGGGGGTCATGATGGCTTGCTAGAGTCCGCTCATGATCTATAAGTCTTGGACTTATTGCCTTTATTATATGATCCCATATGGGTCACACGCCTAAGCTAACAGGAAAAATGTGTAGGAACGGCTTAGTAGAAGTACGGTAAAAGTGCCAGGCATTTGTCGTACTTAGAGAGAGAATAATGGGTCTGATTAAATCCAAGGGATTTAATCAGATTGGAATTTGGGCCCAAAAGCCCAAAAGGAACCAGACAAGTTTTATAAATAAAACTTAAGTCTGATTTTTCCAGCAACCCTAACCCCCCTTCTGCGCCTCTCTCTCTCTGCTCTGCGCCTCCTCAGCTCGGTCTAGCAGCCTCTCTTCCTGCTTGGTGTGCGTGTGTGAACCTCTGGAGGAGTTATCACTTGGTGGCTCTCTGATCTCAAACATACCTTCTCTTCCCGCTGCATAAACATGTATAAGGTGAGATCTGATATTGTTTCTATTCAAGAAGAACCTAGATCAGCATGTTTAGGATAATCTGAATCTGAGAACTGAATCAGGATCAACTAAACATTCCTACAGCTAAACCCATATCCATCAATAAGTATTGTGTATTCATGCACATATCAGGGGGTAAATTTTGTGGATTCAAGGTCACAGGCCACAATGAATGATTATGAGACATGCCAAATGGATTGTACCAAATCTTTACATAATCCAAGATAAACATTACAGGGTTCTTCAGAAAACATAGGATGTTGAGCTTGAAAAGATTTCCACTCTGCCGCATCAGACGGATGACACATTTCTCCCCCTTTGCTTGGTGCACGGCATGCCATCTCATTGCCGCTGCATTATTTTAGCTTTAATACATTCTCCTCAGTCTATCAGCAATTTGTATATACCACATAAGACTGTAAGGTACATTGGTTCTACATTGTCTCTCATTAGGCTTCCATCTTTGTGAATCGCAAAACCAACACTTTTCTTCCTATTCGTCTTCTTTCCAAATGATTATACAATTGGTCATGCAAACATCAATTGTATAAAAGGGGAAGCCTAAATTGCGCATTAGTTTCTTTGTCTCGTAATGTAAACTTGTTGCCTGGTTTCTTTTTGGTAAACCCTCTGTCAATATTTCAAATATAAGTTTTCACTCATATTATGTTCTGCCTTATTTTCAAAATCCGAGCAGCCAAGGATACTGGAAGTGACCTTAGAGACAACCATCATATAAGGTATTTATGGCTCCTTGTAACAGGTCATAAATCTTTTTTGAATGATTATGTACAGGTTCTTCACTCTTACTCACCAAAAATGGTTGTCGTTAATCAATCATAAATTGGCGACAACTATTTTTGGTTGTATGTTAGTGACTAATAGATGGCAATATATATAGGCGCAAAGAAGTCATAACTGTGTCTCTAAATAGTCGCAAAATATTATGACTATAAGTATAGTCGCAAGTTGCAGTTACAAAACGTTGTTTACTTATAGTGTGAATAGTCTTCGAAGACAGTAGATGATAAGTTACTCAAGTTCTCATGTTGATTTTCCGGTGGAGTCTTGATCCATTGGAGTCCACAGCAATTGTGTCCAAATGCATGTACATGAAAATTTACATCTTCAAAGTACTCGAATATTAAAACGTTTCCGACTCGGAAATCATGTCCCTAGGCGAACTCTTTCCAGCCTTCGGTTAGTCTGTCACCAACATGTTTCACAGTAAATTTTAGGTCACAAGCATTTGAAGTGAGCTCACTAGCTGTAAGATTAGTTTTTCCGTTTATTTGGTTTTGATAGAAATTTTTGAGGATATTCTACAACCCAAAAAATAAACACACAAATAAGAAGAAGTAAGCATTACATATATAGAGAAAGAGAGAGGGAGATCTAAGATTACATACCAGACCTAAAAGGAATTCAGGAAGGAAAGGTTTGACGAAATAAGGGTTTCCCATTATTGAAGTTTTTAGTAGTGTCAAGTTACTCTACCAACATGAATCACCAAAAACTCATAATACATATTAAGAAAATAAAAGGAAATTTCAGACAAATGACCATTAAATCAGTCATAGTTTATAACACATACATGCACTTCTTTCAAAATCGAATATTAATCTCATTAGAAATCATACAAAATTTGAATCTAACTATTGAAGACTTAGAAACAGAAATCGAGTATGAAATGAGAAGAAATACCTCAGACAGATTCCTACAGGCAGCTGATGCATAACCCGACAAGGAGACACGACGGCGGAATGGGTGAGACTGTATGAATTTGAGTGAGGTATTAATGAGAATGGTTAGGGTATTTTGTTGAGGAACTTAATTAACCAAAATGGGTGGTTTAGGCGCAATAAAAGTTTTGGTTTGACGAGTTAAGTTGATACAATATCCAATTTTATTATATAACATATTGATTCAAACCAGCTTAGATCTTGGGTCATGAATTAATATGGTCCGACCGGATTATTAGAAAAGTTGGCAATGTTTTGATTGTTTAGAATCAATTAGAAACTGAAACATAATAAAAAAATTTAGGGTTTGTAAGTAACATACATAAAATTATACATGGGATTTAGAAAAGGTCAATAGCCATGTTTCTTGCAACATAAGGGTCACTCGGCTTGAGCTCGTCCATACAGGATTGAATCTTATGTCTGATAAGCCTTCTACAGTCTCAACTCATGACTCATCAGGAGCACCTATAAAATGAGTATTTTAGTAATGTTTTCTCAATTATTATATTTTAAACTAATGGAATATTATAACGTAATTACTTCCAAACCGATAGATCCTCCACAACTTTAGCACTATGATCACCTCGTGACCCAAAGTGGTTAAAAACCCATCCCAGAAGTCATAAGTGTGTTTGCCGATTGCAACATACTTTAACCTATTGTTCATATATGAATAAAATTTAATGAGAACTACTGCCCTAATGTGGATTGTTCTGGTGTTAATTATTATACTACCGAAAACACTTACATGTTGTATCTGAGGGGAAACACTCACTTTGTCCTTGCACAGTTTTGGGAATTGACTTAGAGGGGTCCCACAACCGAAACCACGTCTGTGGTGTCTACACAAGATAAGTGTGCATATTTCAGTTAATTAGAGTATCATGGTAAGAAAAAATGTATTAAAACTGGCATATTTTTACTACGTTGTATGGAAACGGAAACAGATACACGGAAGCGAGACGTCTGGAAACACGTAAACTGTTTTTTTTTAAAATGAGGAAGCGAAACGTTTTGGAAACATTATATATATACTATTTATAAGAATGATATGAATATGTATGTATTGTTTAAGAATCACTTAATCACTTAGAACAATCAATATATTATATTGGAGAAGCACTAATTCACAAACGAAATTTCACTTATATGACAAGTAAGCAATTGAGCATTATCATCACTAACAAAGAATAAGTCAATTTCGAATTGATGATCTAATGAAAAAAATCTATAATTCGGATGGAAAATTTTTACAAAGTGAATCATTTTGACTTAATTCTGAAACAATCGATCTTAATACGAGAAAAGTACCACGTAAGTGGTAAACTCGTCTTGTTCTCTGTGATTTTCTGATTAGTTACGTCTAATAGTTACGTCTTTTTCCCTAAACAAATTGCAAATTATCAATTAAACCTTTGCATTTTTAAACTATTTACAATTATATTTTCCAATAGATAATCCAATTTCTAATAAAAGAAAGAAATGACACTTCCGGAAACGGATATGCCGTCTCCGTTGCGTTTCCAAAAATGGATACGCCATTTCCGTTGCGTTTCCATATCGCAATATTTAAGAATCGCGTTTCTGCCGCAATTCCACGTGTTTCTGCGTGTTTCCACGCGTTTCTGCCGTGATTCCGTTTCCAAAACATTTCCAAAACGGGAAACGGTCCTCAGATAGAGTTTTCAAGCAATGTAGATTCTTTACCTATAGGAACATCTCTATGATGTTAATGTTGCGAATTTGGATGAAAATAAGAAATTCCATGTCATAATTGTTTTTCAAAGGATCGATAATTGTGATACCATTCTCTTTAATGACTTCAAACCTAGTGAGGGTTTGTTGGATAAAAACCTGAATCCTCTGTGATCACTTGTACTTTGAAGATCTCAATCCAATTACCTTTTTTCTATAATCTAGAGAATTCCTCTGCATCCCAAGGATAAATCAACATTTCAATCTTGCTTCCTTGCATAAGTAAAAGCTTCAAGATAGTATAGTAAGATCCATTCAGTGAATTCTTTCATGTCGAAAACTTAAGTCTAAATGCTTTTCACTTACTTCCTCATCAGCCAAGATGTAAATCCAATACGGACCATCTCCAAACACAAACTAGGGGCAAACCCGGTGAATTTTTACTCTGAACCGCCAGGCGGTTTTCTCTCTAATAGCTTGTGCTTCTGCTATGGTGTTTTAATGGACCATGTTATTTTTTTCTGTTCTAACATGTGAAATTTTTATAGTTTCAGAAATAAAGAAAGTGGGAGAGAAGTTACTAAGAAGGCTGATATTTACGCCGACATAACTTCCTCTCACTCAACAGCCTAAAATTAAAGACGCTTACAAGAATTAAAGTTTAGATAGGCATGACTATTTGTTGTCATATATAAATGCATACTCTAATAAGTACTCTCGAGCACCGCATCAAAAACGAGAAAGAGAGATGAGCTGTTACATGCCACGTGTCATTGTAATATAAATTGAGTATATGATATGGGTCAGTTTTGTCCCTATGTCTAACTGCAAGTGCACAGTGATGTAGTTGTAGTACTTAGGGTATCGAATCCACATGGACTCCGGTCAACGATAGATTTAGAACGGTCAAGGTTAAACTAGGAGAAAGCAAAAGTAGTGAGAAACTAAAAAGCAATGCAAGAAAGTAAATCAGTAGCGAGTCTGTAAGCAAGGAGGCAGATCGTTAAGTCTAGGGAGTTCTCAGGAAATCAGGAACACAAGCAATCAATCAATCGGGATCTAATTTAGTATTGTTCTAGAACTGGAATCACGGAAGTATAAGAAACCAACTTTCGTTGCGAATCCTATCTATGTCTAACAACCTAGCAAGCCAACTTTTGTTGCGAATTCTAGAGTTCTAAACAAGCATTAATCTCAAGTTCTTTCGTTCAAAATTCCTCTAAACCAAATTTCTTTGCGAGTAGATCAAATTGCTCATCTAGGTTCTTTCTAGTTAATTAACCAACTGTCGTTGTGGAAATCAACCTAACATTATAAATCTGGGTAGCTAATTCAGATTAAGCATTAAGAACAACCCTAGATGAAGAACTAACAGATATGAATCCCCAAAGATCGATTAACCTATAATTCCATGAAATCTCTAAACTTAACAGGTAATCTACTCAGAAATAATCATCGAAACAAAAACATCATGAATAGAAAACCAAATATTATAAAATCAAATAAAGAATTGGGGTTCGAAATCCTCTCTCTTTCGAGATCAGGATCAGCCCCTAACTCTCTCTAAAATTAAAATAAAACGTAGAACTGAAAACGTTGCCTAAACAATGGCTTAAAAGCTCTTATATAATGGTCTAAAGCCGGCTAAGGCTTCTTTGTAATTATGAGGAACTTCTAGGCAAAAGTACAAATTCCAAACTCTTGATAAAAATCGCCGAGAAAAGTCTGTGTCGACCTTGTGTCGATCGACGCACATACTGTGTCGATCGACACAGGTGTAAAATCTGGGCAGTGAACTCTTCCTCTCGGCCAAATGCTCCAAAATGCACCAGAATGCTCCATAATGTCCAATTCTTCTCCAAACGTCTTTAGACTTGTAAACATAACTAAAAGACTCCAAAACATAATAAAAGATTCGATAAATAAGACATATACCATGGTTAAAATCCCTAAAATCTATGGTATATCAACTCCCCCACACTTAAGATTTGCTTGCCCTCAAGCAAAACAGAGAACTAAGACATGGTGAAGAGGTTTGAAAACTTTCAGAAACTCTTTTCATCATAGAAGTAACAACACTCAGATTTCCCTTAGTAATCCACTGAAAGAATCAATTGCAAGACATCAAGACCAACATGTACTTCCCCCACACTTAGCAGCTGTCCTAAGTAAACTCCACAATCAATCCAAGCAATTCAAATTCACCCTACTGACTTCTATAAGCTATTTAAGTGCGGTATCACCTAAGGAGAATCGATCAAAGGGCACATGGATTCTTACTTTGTCAGCTCTAGACCACCATACTATCTATTTTTTGGTTCCTTTCTTCTCTTTTCCCTTCCTTAGCATTCTGATTTTTCCCCATTGGGTATCATTTTATTTTTTTTATCAGTGCTCTTCCCGTTAAGGGGTGTACTTTGGACACATTCGATGGTGCACAGGATATGTTAGTTGTAGCTACCACTCCCAGAGACCACTTCGGAGTTACTAACTCATCCTCAGTTTATTATTCTTTTTTTTCTTTTTTTTTTACTTTAGGGAAGGGGAGAAGGGAACCATAATCAGACAGGTTTACAAGCTGTGCCAGAACCAACAGAGGAATCCGATCCAAAGTATACCAAGCCCATAGGAGAGAAAATTAAGTTAAGTTAAAGGTCGAAGTCAAGTAATGGATTCTCTGAATACCTGAAGTGATATGGGTGTCCTCAGTAGGCTGGTCAGAGTTGGGTTTTCTAATAGTCATTGATCATCTGCAAGTCATCCAATGGTCACTTAAGTTCCTGCAAGTGTAGTAATCTCCTCAAAAAGTCTTTGTTTCCTTACTCAATTTGACTCAATTAAACAAATTTGGACTGACTCTAAGAAAACAAAAGCGTGCGTCAGTAGCTACCTCCCCCACACTTAAACTACACTATCCCCAGTGTAATCAAAGCATGAGCTCGGGGAAAACAGATAATCAAATTGAAAAGAGTCTGAAAAATCCAGAGTTACGTACCTCTCGTCGCACTGTGTCGATCGATGCTAGGCGATTTTGGACCTGTTCTCTCGGCTGAAAACACAAAAACGAAAAATCAAAGAAACAAACACCTAAAAATGAAAAATAAAAACGAAAATTGACTCTATAGTGGGTTGCCTCCCACTTAGCGCTTGTTTTTAGTCATTAGCTTGACTATGGGATAGAGATTTGGCTCATGGCGGTTTCAACAGAGACTTTGAATGTCTCTGTGAATATCTCTTCATCCAAGGAGGTGTGTATGTTGTCGGATCATGAGGCTTCCCAAGGAAAGGCTAAACAGAATCAGGGCGGGAGCGAAGCTTGGGTGGGATGCTGCGTTTTCCTGTATTTAAAGCAATGCGGTTAGGAGGTTTAAGCTTAGATGATTTATGCCTTACCTTTGGTGGAGATCTGATGTTTGGGGCTTTCTGCTTATGAGCAGTTGCAGGCACTGAAGATGTTAGAGCAGATTCCTGAGGAACCACCATCTTCTGTTCCCCACTATCAGATACTGTAGTTCCACCAATCTGAACTTCTTCTTTCACATGACTATCAGTGGATATCATCTTCTTCGCATCTCTCAACACACAAGGATGAACTCGCGAAGCTTCAGCTGGTGGAGTTTCATTTAGCTCCTTATCTATCAGTTTCATGCAGTTAGTCACTTCTAGCTCTTGTTTAGACGGTTTAGGAACCTTAGGATATGGCACAAAGGGCTTATAGACTCGTTCCAGGATTGTTGTAGGGTTCTGGTCCTGTCTTTGATCTGTGTCGATCGATGCACGAGATGTGTCGATCGACACAAGGCGATTATGTTCAGATCCATCAGACGTATCGGGGATGCATCAATCGACATCAAGTGTGTGTCGATCGATGCATGTCTCAGACAGACAATATTCATCCAGAAAATCCGAGATTATGCTCTCTTCTTCTCCCATCAAGTCAATCCCATCTCTTATGGTCACAAATATTGATGTACAGCCTCTGTTCAGCTTTCCCAGCTTCATTATGCCTTTGTATTGCTCCAGCTGTTTGTTGAACTCGGGCATCTAGCATCTTCACATGTGTGCTCAAAGATTCAAACTTTCCATTAAGATTTTCATGTATAGTATCCAGCCTCCTGTCGAAGTCTACAACAGTCTTAGTCTGATCCTCTAGCAACTGCTTCATCATGGATTCCATCTTGCTCTTATAAGCATTAGCAGCAGGAGGTGTCTGATAAGAAGATGATCCATAGGCTCTCTGATAAGAATTACCTTGCTGCAAAGGCTTCTGATAATCAGTAGTATGTCCATATACAGAAGAGTTCTGATTGCTTGTGAAAGCACTCCTCTGTCCACCATTAAAGAACTTGTTACCTTGCTGATTACCAAACCTGTTTCCTTGGAATCCAGAGCCATTGATGTAGTTCAAATATTCTTCCTGCTTTTCCAATAACTGCTCCATAATACTTATCAGCTTATCAGAGTGTGTATTGCGAGGAGGAAAATGCTGATATGATGGAGATTCATAACATCTGGTGAATGAATAGGAACCATAGCCTCTGCAGAATGAGTTATTATGCTGATTTTCCAACATCTGTTCCATCATTCCCATCATCTTACGCAATGTGTCGATCAATGCAGAGACGTGTCGATCGATGCAAGGGCGAAGATGTAACGATCGACACACGGTCCTGTGTGTCGATCGATGCAAGGCGATTACAGGCGTACCTAAAACGCAAGAACAGAGAAAAAAAATTAGTAACAAAAAACAAAAACGAAAATCCTAGTCTAAACCCTAAGTTCAAATCTATCGAAGACTCAAAAGAGTCCCCGGAAACGGCGCCAAAAACTTGATATGGGTCAGTTTTATCCCTATGTCTAACTGCAAGTGCACAGTGATGTAGTTGTAGTACTTAGGGTATCGAATCCACAGGGACTCCGGTCAACGAAAGATTTTGAACGGTCAAGATTAAACTAGGAGAAAGCAAAAGTAGTGAGAAACTAAAAAGCAATGCAAGAAAGTAAATCAGTAGCGAGTCTGTAAGCAAGGAGGCAGAGCGTTAAGTCTAGGGAGTTCTCAGGAAATCAGGAACTCAAGCAATCAATCAATCGGGATCTAATTAAGTATTGTTCTAGAACTGGAATCACGGAAGTATAAGAAACCAACTTTCGTTGCGAATCCTATCTATGTCTAACAACCTAGCAAGCCATCTTTCGTTGCGAATTCTAGAGTTCTAAACAAGCTTTAATCTCAAGTTCTTTCGTTCACAATTCCTCTAAACCAAATTTCTTTGCGAGTATATCAAATTGCTCATCTAGGTTCTTTCTATTTAATCAACCAACTGTCATTGTGGAAATCAACCTAACATTATAAATATGGGTAGCTAATTCAGATTAAGCATTAAGAACAACCCTAGATGAAGAACTAACAGATATGAATCCCTACAGATCGATTAACCTATAATTCCATGAAATCCCTAATGAGAATCCCTAAACTTAACAGGTAATCTACTCAGACATAATCATCGAAACAGAAAACATCATGAATACAAAACCAATGTATAAAATCAAATAAAGAACTGGGGTTCGAAATCCTCTTTCTTTCGAGATCAGGATCATCCCCTAACTCTCTCTAAAATTAAAATAAAACTTAGAACTGAAAATGTTGCCTAAACAATGGCTTAAAAACTCTTATATAATGGTCTAAAGTCTGCTGGGGATTCTTTGTAATTATGAGGAACTTCTGGGCAAAATTACAAATTCCAAACTCTTGATAAAACTCGCCGAGAAAAGTTTGTGTCGACCTTGTGTCGATCGATGCACATACTGTGTCGATCGACACAGGTGTAAAATCTGGGCAGTGAACTCTTCCTCTCGGCCAAATGCTCCAAAATGCACCAAAATGCTCCATAATGTCCAATTCCGCTCCAAACATCTTTAGACCTGTAAACATAACTAAAAGACTCCAAAACATAATAAAAGATTCGATAAATAAGACATATACCATGGTTAAAATCCCTAAAATCCATGGTATATCAGTATAATAGTACACAAACTCCTAGAACTGAAGGAGTATATCTCTTCGAAACGCCCATCAAATCTAGAATAATCATGTTTAAGTATCATGCAAATGAAAGGCTGCAATACTTGGTAAACTTATTATGTTTTTAATTAAAGGTTTCCGTAATTTCTCGACATAAAGGAAATAACTTTTTTCCTCTTTAACTTATTTTCACAAAACGTTAACGTTTGAGAGAAGAAATGGAAAACAAGAACTTGAGTTTGAATGCCACCATCGATGCTTCATCTGATTCTCTCAAAAGTCACATCTAACAGCATATGTGATCCTGGTACTGCAAGAGTAGGATTTTGTGATTTCAACGACATTGGGCGAGAGGATCACTTCTACCGATCTGCTTGTTTGATCTTCAGAAATTATTCGTATTATATAATGAAGCAAATGTTGTGCGAACATTCATATTAAGGTGTTACAAAATGGGGAATCCTAAGTCAATTTACTTGAGAGGTATTTATGAGTTCTTCATCCTCCATTAACATGAGGGAAAAAATCAAGATGCGGGTGAGAAAGGATGTGAGTTGGCAAAATTCGTTGATAATATATTGAACATGGTGTTGTCTATTGATGAGAGGGGCCGAGCTCAAAACTATTCAACACTAACTCATGAGTATGTTGATCACATGTGTAACCTGTTGACTAGATAAGAAATCACTGTGTATTGGGGCAATGAAAAACCCATGGGATTTCTGGAACTGGTTGAAAAGATCAATATCTCCAGTTATGTTTTTTTCCCGTGCAATAAAACAGAGAATTTGTAGCAAGGAGTTAACCATTGTGAGATTCGTGATATTGGCAATTTAAAGGGTGGACCTTCGTTGATTACATTCAGTTGAGTGCGCATGACTGGCCGATTTTGGGTGATTAATAATCCGAATGTCTTTATTTAGTTTAGCGTGTTGGTTTTTTTTTGCTTTCTGAGAATTGTTAATCGCTTAAACTATGTATTTTTTTCTTAATAAAACTGTGTCAAAATACATGCAACAATACCATGCAATTGCTTTCATAAAATTAATAACCTTTTCGATGAAGGACCCTGTCAGTATATCCAAAATTGGTTGTGATTTATAATCCGGTTGAACCGAGAAACACAATTACTCTGAAAAAGATTCTTATGGACGAGGAAACTCATATATCAAATTATTTCATGGTTGTTAATTATGATTTTATGATTTTGTTGCATCCACATCATATTAGATCGCCAAATATCAAGTACACTATTGGTAAGTTTTCTTTTATACATGCATTTTTATTTTTTATATAAGAAATTATTATTTTTGTTGGATATGTATATTTATATTAACCTTGATTAATTGTTTTACTCATTTTATGTATATATTGTAGATATGATTGGATCCATCAAGTTTGTGGGTGAAATGAAATCATATGAACATGATAGATCGAACGGAGACAAAAAATTTCTGATCTCATTCAACAAGTTTGGTTTCATATAAAGAAAATTATGTAAGATCTTCATTTTAAAATTTTTATTTAGGAAAATTATAGTATTTTGTTTTGTCTTTTACTTAAATTTAATTTTTTCAAATTTCAAATTTTTTTTGAAGTGGGAATACATCAAATGATTGGTTAGGGGACAACATTCGATTAAGTTATATAAATTTTGTACTGAGAACTATTAATAACTTGTGATATTGAGGTTTGGGCATGTGAATAAACTCTACGTAAGTAAACGTATTAAAACCATTTTTACTAAATATAATTTTATTAGTTTAATTTGTTCTTTTTCATCAATTTACTAATAATTTTATTATTGTCAATATATTTAGGTATTCTGTTTGTTCAAGATTCAAATATTATTTCATAGATTTACTTTGATCTAGATATTAAAGACGTTCATCTAATGAATGAGTGGTAAATTATTGGACTTTTACAATTTTGTTATATAAATCATATATACTTTCTTACTAACATCATTTAAAAATTTTACTTGTAGTAGTTGCTTAACAAAAGCTAATGGAATTCATTCAAGCCATAAATTTTTTCTTCAATCCTATTTTATACTGGGATCAAAATTATTATGGGTTTTAATTTAAGACTATATAATAGTTACGCTTACTCGTTATTTGGAATCTGGTTATTATTATAGGTTTTTGTGAGAGAAAGGAAAAAAGTGATGATTAAGTTATGACTACAAGTGGGAAAAATCCTAAAACATTTCAATTACCTCTCCTAAACCCAAAAATTTTCGACTAAATGTCGAGAAATCCTCAACTACGGCAAACAGAAACCTTGGTTTGATTTTGTTCTTCCCCTTTTCGGAAATCTCATTCGAATCATCTCGCTAATCTCTCTCCAAATCGTCTTCTCGGCCCATCCATCTTTAACTGAAATCTCTTTTTAGATCTCTTATTCGAGGCTCTCGATTTCATTGGTAACTTTTGCGAAAACCCAATCTACCCTCTCAATCTCTTCTTTAAATCTCTTAATCACGAAACTCTTTGTGATACGATGCCTAAAGCTAAGAAAAGACGTCAGAAACTAATCATTCCTAACACTTCTCAGAGACAAGATGGGACCAACCACCCCACTACTTTGCCGAAAACATTGTATCCTCTACCAAGTCAATACAACTTCACGCTGGCGGCCAAAGTTCCTCCTACTCATACAACTTGACATCAATACCAAGAATCAGTTATCTCCTAACCTTCCACGTCAACACCTTATTCTAAAACTTTCCACCGCGAAAACAGCTTTTCCACAATTCGACTACTAATCAACGTGAGATCCTTGTGTCTCTAGCGTCACAAGAATTCCAGATCAACCATACTCTTGTTCAGGACGCCCCAGTTTCAGCACTTCACAACTGTCAGACTCAAATTCATTCATCTTCTGAAGGTCACTACTTCCTCGATGAATATGTTCCATATTTGTCGGATCTCCAGGAGGACATGCTGCGGGATCTGAATGCGCTTTGGGTGCCAAACACGGAAATGTTTACCATCGTCCTTGCTCCCACACCGACGCCAGACTAGACTTGGTATGCATATTGTTATTTACGGGTTCTTCAGCTGTTGATATAAATTTTTATAGGACTTGTTGTTCTCTATATGGTTTCTTATTCTTGTCTTATGTGTATTTTAATGGTGTGTTTTAAACCATCTAGTTTGCCTCTGGTTTACTTTGCTTTTGAAACAGGATTGCTTCTGAATCTGATTGATGGATTGCTTATGCTTTGGTTCTAGTTTGCTTGTAAACGACTGTTAGATGCATATACCAGCTTCAATAAGTCTTTACAAATAAGTTGGTTTTTTTAATCTGAGTTATGATTGTTTGATGATTTCTAGTCTCTGTGTTTATGATGTTAATCTTATAGTTATCTAGCATTTGAGTTTGGATGTCTCAGTTTAACTATTCTCTACGTTATGTTAAGTCTGAATGTGTGGAAGTTTACAGGATAGTGTTTGTATCATTTGAGACATGACAAAACCATTCATAGCTTTCTTTTGTTAAAGCGCTTTTTCAGTTTTACCTGTGACATAGGATCAAAATTGGTTTGGAAGATTACTAAAAAATTTAAAACAAATTCGACCAACCCTACTATAGCTGGTCATGTGTGCCTCGTGATGAAGCATAAATATACTTCCGCGATTTCGCGGTACAATTTTCTCTCTTATACCCTTCACATATAGGTTTGCTTGTGTTGTTTTCAGTAATGCTATATTTATTTTCTTTGTATTCTAGAAGACCCACACATGGGATCCCTTGATAACAAGGATAGTTCAATAGTTTTTTGAAGAGATGTGTCAACGATGGCTGAAAAACATGGTTAGCAACACGGAGACTATTAAGGAGTGATCTAAATAAATAAACAAGACTCTATGAAAAACGATGACCAACTTTGGAGATACTATAGAAGCATTGAAAAGGAGTGCAACCTATACCACTACTCGTATTTCTGACCATGAAGGTCTCGTCCTGACATCCACTTATCAGGGCCCAAGTCATACCAACAAATCTAGCAAGAAATGGTTAGTAACTTTTATATATTTTTTATTTTTGTTTCATACAGATTTGCAACTTTTAAATTCTGTAATTATCCTTCTTTGTTTTATATCACTGCAGGAAGAGGAATTGGGAAGACCGGTGAATATTGGTGAGGTATTCATCAAGACACATACAAATCTAGATGGTACGTTTTTTGATCAGAAGGCGGAGAAAATCACAAAAACTTTAGAGAAGAATGTGCAAGAGAACATTGCTGAGCTCGATGTAAAGACTTCAAATGTTTCGGATGGTGCTGCTTCGCGACCTCGAGAGCTCTCAACAAATGAATATAACTACATCTTTTTACGGTAGTCATGTAATGTTCTTTCTCTATTTATATTCTCTTACTGTCTTTAGTTATCACATGCCATTGAAAAGGATGGACGAGGAATTATTATGGAGTTGGGAGAATCTTTTAAAATGGGAAAGCGCAAGCAGTCAGGAGACTCTTCAATGTTTGTGTCCAGGCAAAAGCAACTGAAGGAAGCTCACAGTAAAATCAAAGAGGGGGCTGCCCGTGAAGCAAAGCAAGCCCGAGTTGCGACTGAGAAAAAGGAAAAGATCGAGCACTTTTCCTAGGTGGAAAAGTATTTACGAACAAGTTATTCGTAGTTTATGGACTTCATGGAGACTCTTAAGGCTACATCAAACAGAGAGGATCTTCTTCCAACAGGTACAACTTCAACTCAATTTGCTTTGTATGTTACTTATCAGTGTCTCTTGGACTTTAAATATTTTATTTATGATTTGAGAACTCAATGTTGGAGTTTGCATATGTAGATAATTGCTTATGTATATATGCTATATATAAGTATAGAAGTCTATGTTATTTTGAAGAAAATGTCTTTGACATTTCTTGTATCATTCAAGTTACAGTATCACCAATTATCAAATCGTAAATTTGACAAATGAAATTGTAACATACCCATACCAGCCCATATTCAAAATTTTGAAGAATAAGAAGAAAGCCCAGCAGTCAAGCCCAAAAGCCCATTAGCCTTCCAAAAACCCTATGGCTTCCCTCCCCCCATTTTCCTATTTAAAGAGTAGCCACCTAAAGGAGAAATCAGAAAAAGAGATTCTCGGCGAAGCTCTGCCCCTTTCCCGTCGCAGCCTCAGCCTCCAGAAAGTAGATCTGATGCTCCTCCATCGCCTAGAGTATAAAGAGATCCGGTAAGCCATTTTTCAAATCTGATTTCCTTTAAGGCGAGAACTAAAACCTCCGTAACTTTTTATCCGTGAGGAATCTGGGAAATCCGAGACCACCATCGCGTTCCTCTCGACGAGGCGAAGCGGTAGCCGCAAATCGCACCTCCATATCTGCCCGGACGCGCCCGCACTCGCCCGAAGAAGATCCGCCGGATTCGCCACGCGCCGCCGTAATCCGCCGCCGTTGTCCGCCAGAGGTCCGCCGCCGAGTCAACTCGGCCGGCGACCGAGTCAATTTGGTCGACCGGGTCGTTGACCGGGTCGGGTCGGTTGACCGGGTCGGTTGACCGGGTCGTTGACCGTTGACCGGATCTGGTTTATGTTGACCGGTTTGGTTCAATTTCCCAATTTCAATTTAATTTTAATTCAATTTCCGGTTTAGGTCGGTTAAGCTGATTTGAGCTGAGTATTTTCAATCGATCATATCTAGCCCATCCTAAGCACGATTTAAGCGAATCAAAAGCCCATCTCACTCGATTTCTCGTCTTCTTTCCAGATCTGATGTCCGTTCGGGCTGAGAAAGTTTCTAAATTACCGTTTTGCCCTCTTCTTTGGCTAAGGTGAGGACTGGTTGTGATCTCCCTTACTCTATCCAATTCCGGACGATAGTCCTTAGTTAATGTCGTCTTTCCTAGGTATTCTAGGACAGTAGTGAGCTCCATATGATTGATTGTGGAACGTAGAATGCTAGGTTATCGCTAAAACCGAAAATGTTGTTTGTGCTTGATGGATATGAATGCTTAGAACTGTGGTAGGGCCCCCGAAAGGGTGTTGTGTGGTAGGGGCATGTATATTGCCTAGGTATGTGTCCCTTGAGTAGGCGTCGGAGGGGTTTGACGAGCCCCCAAGAAGGAAGGCCGACAGGCCAGAAGGCGGGCAGGGGCACGTAGCGGTTTGTGCGCGTCCCTGAGCCGGGATTGTGTGAGCCTACGGGCTGAAGGATAGGTGTTCTCTCTCTCTCTCTATCTTTCTCTCTCTCTCCCTCTCTCTCCCTCTTCCACGAGTGTGAAGGCACGAGTGGACGATAGTATTGTGTGGTGAAGCCTTCGGGCCTGTTTGCAAGGTGATATTAGCTTAGGACTTGTGATTCGTAGTTGTGTGGCGTAAGTCGGGACCGCGGGTTTCTTAATCCGCCCTCACTGGGTAATTGTGTTTGAAACAATTGCTCAGTCCTCTTTCCTTTCCCTGTCTCCGTTTTCTTGCAGGTCCAGATGCGGGATCGATACAGTCGAGTGACGTCATTGGTGATTTTGAATACGAAGGAGGCGCCTGGGACCTGGGACAAGTTGAGTTGGCGTCCCGGTTGGACCAAGTCCAGTTCAACGGGCGTCTTAATGCCGCATCTCCGGTTTACCCTAATGGATATGGGCGGATGAATTTGGCGTTATGTGTTGCATTCTGGGAGCTGCTAATGGATTGACACCAAGGAGAAGGACACTCCATAGCGTGGAGAAGCAGTCTTCAGGTATTAGGACCACCATCACGTTCCTCTAGACGAGACGAAGCCGTAGCCGCAAACCGCACCTCCATATCTGCCCGGACGCGCCCGCACTCACCCGAAGAAGATCCGCCGGATTCGCCACAAGCCGCCGCCGGATTCGCCACACGCCGCCGTCCTCCGCCACTGCTGTCCGCCGTAGTTCCGCCGCCTAGTCAACTCGGCCGGCAACCGAGTCAACTCGGTTGACCGGGTTGTTGACCGGGTCGTTGACCGGGTCAGGTCGGTTGACCATTGACCGGGTCGTTGACCATGTTGGTTGACCATTGACCGGGTCGGTTTACCGTTGACCGGGTCTGGTTTATGTTGACCGGTTTGGTTCAATTTCCCAATTTCAATTTAATTTTAATTCAATTTCCGGTTTAGGTTGGTTAAGCTAGTTTGAGCTGGGTATTTTCAATCGATCATATCTAGCCCATCCTAAGCCCGATTTAAGCAAATCAAAAACCCATCTCACTCGATTTCTCATCCTCTTTCCAGATCTGATGTCCGTTAGGGCTGAGGAATCTTCAAAATTACCGTTTTGCCCTCTTCTTTGGCTAAGGTGAGGACTGGTTGTGATCTTCCTTACTCTATCCAATTCCGAACGATAGTCCTTAGTTAATGTCATCTTTCCTAGGTAGTCTAGGACAGTAGTGAGTTCCATGTGATTGATTGTGGAACGTAGAATGCTAGGTTATCGCTAAAACCGAAAATGTTGTTTGTGCTTAATGGATATGAATGCTTAGAACTGTGGTAGGCCCCCGAAAGGGTGTTGTGTGGCAGGGGCATGTACATTGCCGGGGTACGTGTCCCTTGAGTAGGCGTCGGAGGGATTTTATGAGCCCCCAAGAAGGAAGGCGGGCAGGGGCGCATAGCAGTTTGTGCGCGTCCCTGAGCCGGGATTGTGTGAGCCTACGGGCTGAAGGATAGGTGTTCTCTCTCTCTCTTTCTCTCTCTCTCTCCCTCTCTCTCTCCCTCTCTCTCCCTCTTCCACGAGTTTGAAGGCACGATTGGACGATAGTATTGTGTGGTGAAGCCTTCGGGCCTGTTTGCAAGGTGATATTAGCTTAGAACTTGTGATTCGTAGTTGTGTGGCGTAAGTCAAGACCGCCGGTTCCTTAATCCGCCCTCACTGGGTAATTGTGTTTGAAACAATTGCTCAGTCCTCCTTCCTTTCCCTATCTCCATTTTCTTGCAGGTCCGGATGCGGGATCGATACAGTCGAGTGACGTCATTGGTGATTTTGAATACGAAGGAGGCGCCTGGGACCGGGGACAAGTTGAGTTGACGTCCCGGTTGGACCAAGTCCGGTTCAACGGGCGTCCTAATGCCGCGTCTCCGGTTTACCCGGGAGACGGGTGTTACAATTTGGTATAAGAGCCTAGGTTAAGGTCTCCCAGTGCTATTCTGGGAGATCAGCTTTCGTTGTTTTCCAAAACCTTTGTTTTCAAATCTTTTTCAAAAGTGTTTGCGAAATTTTTATAAAATGGTAACTTTGCGAAAGGCTTTTTCAAGCACCATGTATATCATAGAATGTTCTCCACGCCGGTCCTAGTCTAGATAGAATTTCTCCGTGCAGATTGGAGACAGTGTCTTCAAACCTCAGTTGTGCTACTGCCGCTAGATGTGCGCCGAGATGTATGTCGTGATGTGTGCCGTTAAGGTGTGTGTTGGGGTTTATGTTGTGGTGTGCGCTTATAGGGCAGTTAGTACTAATGAGGTGTGTTGGGGGTCATCTTCTGTTCAGAGTATTGTTCAACCGAGCGTGCTAAGCCGATAAGGATGTGGAAATGATCAAGCGAGAGGCTAATGCGGAAGAGTTGCAAGAGGCGTTGGGAAAGCTGCAAGGAGCGCTACAGGAGCTGCAAGAGGTCGATGGAAAGACCGGATTGCAAGGAGTGTTACATGAGCTGCAAGAGGTCGATGGAAAGACCGGATTGCAAGGAGGCCATTTGGAATTGGCGGTGTTCCGACTGGATTAAGCGTCAAGAGTTGTCTGATTTCTTTGGATCACAAGGAACAGCAGGAAGCTATCCAAATCTGTTCCAAGTACGGAATCTTGGAATCGGTTTGTGACATCAACTTCAATGAGTTATGGGGCTCGTTGAAGATTGATCAAGCAGAAGGCTATAGAATATCTTTGTGGTACGACAAGCTCGAGATTAAACGGTGGGATCGGAAGGGAAACGGTCTGCCCTAGAGGTCTTGTAGATTACTGGAGCAGCTAATGGAGTTCCTCAAGATGGAAAGAAGATCGCAGAAGCGTTTTGAGGAGTGGCGTTGTGGCATTTGGAATTGCCTGGCAAACTAGACTTCTGCAATTGCATGCTCAAGTGGACAAAGCTGGTCATTGGAAATGGAAATCCAATGGGAGAGTCTTAGGAAAACACTATGGAGGATTGGCAAGAAGCTGCAAGGAATAACAAAGGAGCGCAAGACTAGTGGGGAAGGAAACCCAAAGGATGGTGTTTGGAAAGCACTACACCTGGATCACAAGGTAGGGAACCTTGAGATGGAATTCAGATTGGAAGCGGTTTAGATATCAGAGTGCGCAGCGGAAGCGTGGCATTGGAGCATATCAGGAGTTAAATGGGTCGTTCCCCACCAGCCGGGTAGCCATAATGGACATGGTTAGCCTCATCGCTCACCAAAGATAAGCAAGGATAGCAATCAGGCGAAAGTCGACGACATAGTGCGCGGGAATGGAAACCGTTGGGGAGGATCAGTTGGAAGCGGAGCACCTCATTCAGATATTAGAACCACTCGAAGGATGAGTGTTGTTTCTAAACATTGGAGACCGACCCTAATGGATATGGGCGGTAGAATTTGGCGTTATGCGTTGCATTCTGGGAGCTGCCAATGGATTGACACCAAGGAGAAGGACACTCCAGAGCGTGGTTGGAAATAAGGGTGGAGAAGCAGTCTTCAGGATTCACGGAGAAGATCTTCTAAAGCGAGCAAGCGATCAAGTTCGGTACGGTTTAGAGGAGTTTCGGAGTGGCGGTTGGTAATGAGCAGCAGTGGAGAACCCCCACCACAGAATTCGGGAAGAATTCTTTTTAAGGGAGGGAGAATTGTGACATACCCATACCAGCCCATATTCAAAATTTTGAAGAATAAGAAGAAAGCCCAGCAGTCAAGCCCAAAAGCCCATTAGCCTTCCTAAAACCCTATGGTTCCCCTCCCCCATTTCCCTATTTAAAGAGTAGCCACCTAAAGGAGAAATAAGAAAAGGAGATTCTCGGCGAAGCTCTTCCCCTTTCCCGTCGCAGCCTCAGCCTCCAGAAAGTAGATCTGATGCTCCTCCATCGCCTAGAGTATAAAGAGATCCGGTAAACCATTTTTCAGATCTGATTTCCTTTAAGCCGAGAACTGAAACCTCAGTAACTTTTTATCCGTGAGGAATCTGGGAAATCCGAGACCACCATCGTGGCAAACCGCACCTCCATATCTCCCAGGACGCACCCGCACTCGCCCGAAGAAGATCCGCTGGATTCGCCACGCGCCGCCGCCGGATTCGCCACGCGCCGCCGTCCTCAGCCATTGTCCGCTGGAGCTCCGCCGCCGAGTCAACTCGGCCAGCGACCTAGTCAACTTGGTTGACCGGGTCGTTGACCGGGTCGGGTCGGTTGCCGGGTCGTTGACCGAGTCGGTTGACCGTTGATCGGGTCTGGTTTATGTTGACCGGTTTGGTTCAATTTCCCAATTTCAATTTAATTTTAATTCAATTTCCGGTTTAGGTCAGTTAAGCTGGTTTGAGCTAGGTATTTTCAATCGATCATATCTAGCCCATCCTAAGCACGATTTAAGCGAATCAAAAGCCCATCTCACTCGATTTCTCGTCCCCTTTCCAGATCTGATGTCCGTTTGGGCTGAGAAAGCTTCTAAATTACCGTTTTTCCCTCTTCTTTGGCTAAGGTGAGGACTGGTTGTGATCTCCCTTACTCTATCCAATTCCGGACGATAGTCCTTAGTTAATGTCGTCTAGGACAGTAGTGAGTTCCCTGTGATTGATTGTGGAACGTAGAATGCTAGGTTATCGCTAAAACCAAAAATTGTGTTTGTGCTTGATGGATATGAATGCTTAGAACTGTGGTAGGGCCCCCGAAAGGGTGTTGTGTGGCAGGGGCATGTACATTGCCGGGGTACGTGTCCCTTGAGTAGGCGTCGGAGGGGTTTGACAAGCCCCCAAGAAGGATGGCCGACGGGCCAGAAGGCGGGCAGGGGCGCGTAGCGGTTTGTGCGCGTCCCTGAGCCGGGATTGTGTGAGCCTATGGGCTGAAGGATAGGTGTTCTCTCTCTCTCTCTCTCTCTCTCTCTCTCTTTCTCTCTTTCTCTCCCTCTCTCTCCCTCTTCCACGAGTGTGAAGGCACGAGTGGACGATAGTATTGTGTGGTGAAGCCTTCGGGCCTGTTTACAAGGTGATATTAGCTTAGGACTTGTGATTCGTAGTTGTGTGGCGTAAGTCGGGACCGCGGGTTCCTTAATCCGCCCTCACTGGGTAATTGTGTTTGAAACAATTGCTCAGTCCTCTTTCCTTTCCCTATCTCTGTTTTCTTGCAGGTCCGGATTGCGGGATCGATACAGTCGAGTGACGTGATTGGTGATTTTGAATACGAAGGAGGCGCTAGGGACCTGGGACAAGTTGAGTTGGCGTCCCGGTTGGACCAAGTCCGGTTCAACGGGCGTCCTAATTCCGCGTCTCCGGTTTACCCTGGAGACGGGTGTTACAATTTGGTATCAGAGCCTAGGTTAAGGTCTCCCAGTGCTATCCTTGGAGATCAGCTTTCGTTGTTTTCCAAAACCTTTGTTTTCAAATCTTTTTCAAAAGTGTTTGCAAATTTTTTATAAAATGGTTACTTTGCGAAAGGTTTTTTCAAGCACCATGTATATCATAGAATGTTCTCCACGCCGGTCCTAGTCTAGATAGAATTTCTCCGTGCAGGTTGGAGACAGTGTCTTCAAACCTCAGTTGTGCTACTGCCGCTAGATGTGCGCCGAGATGTATGTCGTGATGTGTGCAGTTGGGGTGTGTGTTGGGGTTTATGTTGTGGTGTGAGCTTATAGGGCAGTTAGTACTAATGAGGTGTGTTGGGGGTCATCTTCTGTTTAGAGTATTGTTCAACCGAGCGTGCTAAGCCGATAAGGATGTGGAAATGATCAAGCGAGAGGCTAATGCGGAAGAGTTGCAAGAGGGGTTGGGAAAGCTGCAAGGAGCGCTACAGGAGCTGCAAGAGGTCGATGGAAAGACCGGGTTGCAAGGAGTGCTACATGAGCTGCAAGAGGTCGATGGAAAGACCGGATTGCAAGGAGGCCATTTGGAATTGGCGGTGTTCCGACTGGATTAAGCGTCAAGAGTTGTCTGAGTTCTTTGGATCACAAGGAGCAGCAGGAAGCTATCCAAATCTGTTCCAAGTACGGAATCTTGGAATCGTTTTGTGACATCAACTTCAATGAGTTATGGGGCTCGTTGAAGATTGATCAAGCAGAAGGCTATAGAAGATCTTCGTGGTACGACAGGCTCGAGATTCAACGGTGGGATCGGAAGGGAAACGGTCTGCCCTAGAGTTCTTGTGGATTACTGGAGCAGCTAATGGAGTTCCTCAAGATGGAAAGAATATCGCAGAAGCGTTTTGGGGAGTGGCGTTGTGGCATTTGGAATTGCCTGGCAAACTAGACTTCTGCAATTGCAAGCTCAAGTGGACAAAGCTGGTCATTGGAAATGGAAATCCAATGGGAGAGTGTTAGGAAAACACTATGGAGGATTGGCAAGAAGCTGCAAGGAATAGCAAAGGGGAGCAAGGCTAATGGGGAAGGAAACCCAAAGGATGGTGTTTGGAAAGCACTACACCTGGATCACAAGGTAGGAAACCTTGAGCTGGAATTCAGATTAGAATCGGTTTGGATATCAGAGTGCGCAGCGGAAGCGTGGCATTGGAGCATATCGGGAGTTAAGTGGGTCGTTCCCCACCAGCCGGGTAGCCATAATGGACATGGTTAGCCTCATCGCTCACCAAAGATAAGCAAGGATAGCAATCAGGCGAAAGTCGACGACATAGTGCGCGGGAATGGAAACCGTTGGGGAGGATCAGTTGGAAGCGGAGCACCTCATTCAGATATTAGAACCACTCGAAGGATGAGTGTTGTTTCTAAACATTGGAGACCGACCCTAATGGATATGGGCGGTAGCATTTGGCGTTCTGCGTTGCATTCTGGGAGCTGCTAATGGATTGACACCAAGGAGAAGGACACTCCAGAGCGTGGTTGGAAATAAGGGTGGAGAAGCAGTCTTAAGGATTCACGGAGAAGATCTTTTAAAGCGAGCAAGCGATCAAGTTCGGTACGGTTCAGAGGAGTTTCGGAGCGGCGGTTGGTAATGAGCAGCAGTGGAGAACCCCCGCCACAGAATTCGGGATGAATTCTTTTTAAGGGGGGAGAATTGTGACATACCCATACCAGCCCATATTCAAAATTTTGAAGAATAAGAAGAAAGCCCAGAAGTCAAGCCCAAAAGCCCATTAGCCTTCCTAAAACCCTATGGTTCCCCTCCCCCATTTCCCTATTTAAAGAGTAGCCACCTAAAGGAGAAATCAGAAAAAGAGATTCTCGGCGAAGCTCTGCCCCTTTCCCGTCGCAGCCTCAGCCTCCAGAAAGTAGATCTGATGCTCCTCCATCGCCTAGAGTATAAAGAGATCCGGTAAGCCATTTTTCAGATCTGATTTCCTTTATACCGAGCACTAAAACCTCCGTAACTTTTTATCCGTGAGGAATTTTGGAAATCCGAGACCACCATCGCGATCCTCTCGACGAGACGAAGCCGTAGCCGCAAACCGCACCTCCATATCTGCCAGGACGCGCCCGCACTCGCCCGAAGAAGATCCGCTGGATTCGCCACGCGCCGCCGTCCGCCGCCGTAATCCGCCGCCGTTGTCCGCCAGAGCTCCGCCGCCGAGTCAACTCGGCCGGCGACCGAGTCAATTTGGTCGACCGGGTCGTTGACCGGGTCGGGTCGGTTGACCGGGTCGTTGACCGTTGACCGGATCTGGTTTATGTTGACCGGTTTGGTTCAATTTCCCAATTTCAATTTAATTTTAATTCAATTTCCGGTTTAGGTCGGTTAAGCTGATTTGAGCTGAGTATTTTCAATCGATCATATCTAGCCCATCCTAAGCACGATTTAAGCGAATCAAAAGCCCATCTCACTCGATTTCTCGTCTTCTTTCCAGATCTGATGTCCGTTCGGGCTGAGAAAGTTTCTAAATTACCGTTTTGCCCTCTTCTTTGGCTAAGGTGAGGACTGGTTGTGATCTCCCTTACTCTATCCAATTCCGGACGATAGTCCTTAGTTAATGTCGTCTTTCCTAGGTATTCTAGGACAGTAGTGAGCTCCATGTGATTGATTGTGGAACGTAGAATGCTAGGTTATCGCTAAAACTGAAAATGTTGTTTGTGCTCTATGGATATGAATGCTTAGAACTGTGGTAGGGCCCCCGAAAGGGTGTTGTGTGGTAGGGGCATGTACATTGCCTAGGTATGTGTCCCTTGAGTAGGCGTCGGAGGGGTTTGACGAGCCCCCAAGAAGGAAGGCCGACAGGCCAGAAGGCGGGCATTGGCGCGTAGCGGTTTGTGCGCGTCCCTGAGCCGGGATTGTGTGAGCCTACGGGCTGAAGGATAGGTGTTCTCTCTCTCTCTCTTTCTCTCTCCCTCTCTCTCCCTCTTCCACGAGTGTGAAGGCACGAGTGGACGATAGTATTGTGTGGTGAAGCCTTCGGGCCTGTTTGCAAGGTGATATTAGCTTAGGACTTGTGATTCGTAGTTGTGTGGCGTAAGTCGGGACCGCGGGTTCCTTAATCCGCCCTCACTGGGTAATTGTGATTGAAACAATTGCTCAGTCCTCTTTCCTTTCTCTGTCTCCGTTTTCTTGCAGGTCTGGATGCGGGATCGATACAGTCGAGTGACGTCATTGGTGATTTTGAATACGAAGGAGGCGCATGGGACCTGGGACAAGTTGAGTTGGCGTCCCGGTTGGACCATGTCCGGTTCAACGGGCGTCCTAATTCCGCGTCTCCGGTTTACCCGGGAGACGGGTGTTACAGAAATGATACCAAATTCTAATTTTTACAAATAAAAAGTTACTAAACAGTCATCAATTTATAGCACAATGATCACAAAGTAGTTGCAAATTTGTTGTACATGCATTACCATAATTGTATATGGATGTCCCAGTTAGTCGCAGCATAGTTGTAAAATTATTCATTAAATATTCGTCAAATAGTCACCATGTAATACGAATAAGTTGTGACTATATTAAACACACGGATAGCAGTCGCCAAGTAGTGGCACAATCATTATCATAATCCAATCCGGAGTTCCAATTAGTCACTGCGGAGTCGTTAATTTGTCATTAAACAGCAATTAAGTAGTCGAAAAATGTTTACCATAACCATATCTGGATGTTTGAGGTGGTTGCTATATAGTCGTTTAATTAGTCAATAAACAGTCGTCAAATAGTCATTGTATATTGCGACTAAGTTGTGACTATATTGGACAATCAAATAATAGTTGCTTAGTATTCGCCAAATCATTACCTTAATTAAATTTGGATGTTCTGATTAGTCGCTATATAGTCGTTAAATTAGCCATCACCAAGTCGCCATATAGTCGCCAAGTTTTACGACTACATTGTGACTATATTTTACAGTCACATATTAGTCTGCCATTGGTCACATGATTTTCACAAACATAGTCGATATATTCTCGTTAGGTTTGTCTACCATAGTCGTTCAATAGTCACCTAGTTTAACGACTATTTGTTGACTCCCTTCTTCCGACTGCATTTGAACTCTGTCTTTAGTCGCACAATTTTCGCTATTATAGTCCCAAATTAGTCCACATATGTTGCGACTACGCTACATCTATGTTAAAACTACTCCTATTAGTAAAAAGAAATAGTTCTAACTCGGCGACTATTTTTAGGATTATGTAATTTAGCGTTTAAAGATTTACAACTACACTATTTAGTTGCTATTAGTTGTAAAACTTCATTTAACATCTATTTTATGACTAAAAGTACAATTATGAAAACATTGTTTTCTTCTAGTAATGAGTGCACACTCAGGTGTATACCAGGAGAGAAATAGTGCACGAGTTGTATACTATTCATTGCTTCATAGAGCACCATATTAACCGAGTTTCATTTCTTAAATTGGTCGATTTGGTCCTGCAGACCACTGAACGCCCTAGCGATATGTGCATGCACAATCTTCTTGCATGTACACCTCTTCTTTCATTTTTTTATCCTGATACTCTTGCCTCCATATGGCATGCAAACTCTCCTTCCATGTACACCTCTTCAGTCATTTTATTATCTTGATACTCTTGCATCCACCTTAGTTCCATTCACCTCCAAAACACTCCAAGATGCTTCCAATAGTTCCACGTAACAATTACAACTTAACATGGTCCAAATGTATATATTCAAGCTTCTATAATGCCTAAATGCTCCAAAACTATACAAGATATGCAAATCATATTCTAAACAATCTAAGACTCTAAAATGAATTATTCCTTAGAGAAATGCATAAAAATGAATGCAAAAGATACAAAGCTATGCAAAGAAGGATGCAAAAGATACAAAGCTATGCAAATGATGCTAATATATGAACTCAACAAAATCGGTAATACAGAAAATACTAGTTAATATATTTGAAAAAGTTATAAAATCGCTGTAAAGGATATAATAGAATTAAAAGTAAGTTCTAATAATCATAAATTCAAATACCTTGTAAATTTCATAATATAGTTTTGCTATGTAACCTTTTTTATTTTTTGAAACAACCTTTGCATTAGAGAATTCAGGACTAGAGTTTACAAGCATAATGGTAGGTGATGCCAAAGAACAAGACATAAGGGAATGCAAGGCCAATTTAGCAATGGAGTCTGCAATTACATTCCTTAAACGAGGTAAAAAATAAAAGGAGATAGATTCAAAGGAAGAGCTTAACGAACGGATGTCGAAGAGGATCCCATGAAGTTCCACCGTTGAGGCCGAGGTGGAGAGGATGGAGACAAGCGCCTTGTAGCCCGAGTGAAATTTTAGGCGTGAGATTCCAAGAGATACTATGCCTGAGAGAGCGTCTTTTATCGGGAGTGCTTCCTCTGCAATGGCTGAAGGCACCGTTCAACGATTTGATGAGTTTGTGAGGATAGTGGTCCTCGAGGTGTCTTTCATAATACAGCCTAGACCGCATGAGCCGGATGAGGGGTCCCAAGCAGCGTCCGAGAAGCAACAGGTCAAACGAGAGTCTGAGGGTGGAGAAGAGATGGTCTTCTTCTGGGTTTTCTAATGGGGCGACGATGATGGTTTAGTCGATTGCCAAACTAGGGCATCAACTACTGCATTGTGAATAATCGATTGTTCACAGAAGGTGCAGTCATTGAAGAGAAATCTGTTTCGAGCAGTTCATAGGTTCCACACAAACCAAGGGAGTAAGGGAGTGTTAGACAAACCTATAGGCGGCACGTTGATGATTGCAGAGCCAGCTTGAAGGAGCCCTGCTAGAGAGGAGATTCGTTTGAGGAATTGGTATGTGAGTGATAGGGGCCAGATCCCAAACCTTCCGAGTGAAAGTGCAGTGGAGAAAGACATGGAGAGTCGTCTCACTTGCTCCATAACGTTTGCAGTTGGAATCGACCGACATTCCTTGACATTTCAGAGCCCCACCCACTGATAAAGCCTTTGCACATGCGTTCCAGAGAAGTTGTTTGATCTTCGGTGGAGAGTGTAAGCTCCAAATGTTCGTGTTCCAGTTGAAGGTCTCCCAAGGTGCAGTAGAAGGAGGAGATTTACCTAGAGCATATCCAGATTTTGTAGTGTAAAGACCCTACTTTTTGGGTAACCATACAAGTTCATCATTTACGGCAAAGGATCTAGGTATTAGCTTTAATATCTGGTCCTCATACTGATGTAAGGAGTGAAGGATGCATGATCTTTTCCAGTCTTTGGTGATCGGGTATATGAGGTCACATACAAATAGAGTCGCATCTGATTCCGTTTGTGGGCCAAAGGGGGGAGAGGGAAGGGAGGTAGACAGCCAAGGGTCTCTCCATACCCGGATACTTGAGCCATCTCCCACCGCCCATCCAACACCTTTTTTTCAGGACCTCTCGTCCAGCTAGAATTCTCCTCCACCAATGTGAAATGGATTGGGGAGCCGAATGATCTAGGAAAGACGTCGAGGCGCAGTACTTACTCAAAAGGATTTTGGATAGTAAGGATGTAGGTTGCTTGAGTAGACGCCATGCTATTTTAGCTAGGAGTGCACTGTTGAAGACTTTAATATCTCGAAAACCCAAGCCTCCCACATTCTTGGGAAAAGTGAGCTTGTCCCAAGAGACCCAACAAATTTTCCGAATGTTCGGTTTAAGATCCCACCAAAAGCGGGTGAGGATGGATTGAATTTGCTTACAGAGAGAGAGAGAGAGGCAGCTTGATACAAGACATGCAATAGGCCGGCACATCATGGAGGACGGATTCAAGGAGAATATGTTTGCCCGAACTAGATAAGAAGCGTGAAGTCCAGCTATGTGATCTCTGGCGGATGCGATATACAATGCTAGAAAAAATGTCTCGTTTCTTCCGTCCAAAGTGTTCTGGGAGTCCCAAGTATTTCTCAATTTCTCCGTCTTTCTTGATTCGAAGACTAGTCTTGACTTGAATCTTGACCTCTTCAAAGGTTTTGGCCGAGAACGTAGTAGAGGACTTGTTCAGCTTTATAGACTGACCGGAAGCTTTCTCATAGGTAGGGAGGTTGGAGAAAAGGGTGGAGACACTTCGATCTGCTTTCAGAACAACATCGTATCATCCGCGATGAGGAGGTGGTTGATCGAAGGAGAGTTCCTTGATACCTTGATCCCCGAGAGAGAGCCAAGCTCTTGGGCATAGAGACATAAGCCCGAGAGTATTTCTGTGCATAGAATGAAAAGGTATGGGGATAGCGGATCTCCCTGTCGAAGCCCTCTAGAGGGGGTGACTAACCCTTGTAGGCCACCGTTTATAAGAAATGAGTAGGAGACTGTAGTTATGCACTCCATAATCCAAGAAATCCAGATATCGTGGAAGCCGAACTGTTTCTAGACCGGTTTTAGAAATTCCCATTCTATCCAGTCATAGGCTTTGCTCATATTGGTCTTGACGGCCATAGCACATCTCTTCTCTGCAGTCGAGGTACGGAGAAAATGAAGGATCTCATGGGTAATCAAGACGTTTTTTGAGATTGCCCTGTTCGGTACAAAGGCAGATTGGTATTCTGAAATCAGAGACGGAAGCAAGGGCTGGAGGCGGTTTGTTGATACGGTCAGGTTTTAATCCCTAGAGCTACACTGCAAGTGCACAGACGTGACTAGTAGTATGTTGGGTATCGAATCCACAAAGACTCAAGTGTCTTACAATAGACTATAGAATGTCGAATTAAGCTAGGTGAAACAGAGAGTAAGCAGTAAACAAGGCAGTAAATTAAAGTAAACGGTTTGTAAGCAAGCAAGCGAAGCGTCAGGTCCAGGGAGTTCTTAGGAAATCGGGAACATAAGCTAATCAATCAATCGGGATCTAATTTAGAACTGTTCTAGAACTAGAATCACAGAAGCATAAGAAACCAACTTTCGTTGCGAGTATTATCTATGTCTAGCAACCTAGCAAAGCAACTTTCGTTGCGAGTTCTAGAGATCCTAAACATGCACTAATCTCAAGTTTTTCGTTCACAATTCTCCTAAGCCAAATTTCTTTGCGAATAGTCAAATTGCTCATCTAGGTTCTTTCTAGTTAATTAATCAACTTTCGTTGCAGAAATCAACATAACATCAATAATCTAAGTGGCCAATTTGGATCAAGCATTAAGAACAACCCTTGATGAAGAACTAGAAAGTATGAATCCCTACAGACTGATTACCCCTATAATTCCTTGAAATCCCTTATGAGAATACCTAAACCTAACAGGTAAACTAGTCAAACATGATCAATGAAACATAAATCATAATGAATAGAAAACCAAATATCATAAAAAGGATAAAGAAATAAGGGTTCGAAATCTCTTCTCTCTTGAGTACAAGACCAGCCCCAACTCTCTCAATCTCTGATAGAATAAAACTTAGCCTAAACAATGGCTTAAAAACCCTAATATAATGATCTAAACACGTCTGGGGCTTCTTTGTAATTATGAAAAATTTCTTAGCCAAAGTGAAAATATCCAACTTCTTCATTAAACTCGCCAAAAATCGTGTGACTCGCATCTGTGTCGATCGATGCTAAGGCAGCGCCGATCGACACCAACCTCCAGAATCGTCACTCACTTCTTCTTCTCGCACGAACTCTCCAATCAGCTCCAGAATGCGCCATCATATCCAAATCCGCTCCAAATGTACCTAGACCTGTAAACACACATAAAAGGACTCCAAAAGACTCTAAAAGACTCAATAACAAAGACATATACCATGGTCAAAAGTCCTAAGAACCATGATATATCAACTCCTTCAAACTTAGCTTTTGCTTGCCCTCAAGCAAACAGAAAACCAAGATCATGAGAAAAAGTTTGAAAACTTCAGAAACTCGTTTCATCGTTGGAGCACCACACTCAGATTTCCTTTAGTAAGCCACATGAAAACAAATTTGCAATCAAGACCAGCATGTACTTCCCCAACACTTACTTACTGTCCTGAGTAAACTCCAAAATCATATCCAGAGCATTCGAATTCACCACACGGACTTCTGAAATCTAATAAGTGCGGTCTCACCACGGAGTATCGATCAAAGAACACATGGACTCTTACTATGTTAGCACGTGACCACCATATTGTTGTTTCTGGTTCCTTTCTTCTTCTTTTCCTTCCTTAGCACTGATTTTTCCCACTGGGTATCATTTTATTTTTTCTATCAATGCTCTTCCCTTTTTCTTCGGGATATTACTTTGGACATGTTTCCATGGACGCACATGAGGTAATAGGGGGTCTCTACCACTCCCATGACCACTTTGAAGCTACTAGTATATCCTCAGTTTATCTCTCTTTTGTTTACTTTCAAGGCAAGGGAGAAGGGAACCATAATCAAACAGGTTTACAAGCTGTGTCAGAACTAACAGAGGAATCTGACTCAAAGTATACCCAGCCCCTAGGTGAGAAAAATTAAGTCACCTTGAGTGCAAAGTCAGTAATGGGTTCTCTGAATACCTCAAGTGATATGGGTGTCCTCAGTAGGTTGGTCTGTGTAGGGTTTTCTTATAGTCATAGATTATATGCAACTCATCCAACGGTTACTTAAGTTCCTGCAAGTGTGGTAATCTCCTCAAAAAGTCCATGTTTCCTACTCAATTTCGACTCAATAAAACAGATTGGACTAACTCTAAGAAAACAAAAAACGGTGCGTTAGTAGCTATCTCCCCCACACTTGAAACACACTGTCCCTAGTGGTGTCAAGCTTAGGCTCGGTGAGAAGAAAAATCAGAATGAAGGGAATCCAAAAAGGGTCAGAACACTTACCTGTCGTCGGCTTGTGTCGGTCGATGCTCAGGGCTGCATCGATCGATGCTGATTGTGATCGCGAGAATAACCGATGTCTAAACCGCAATTGATTCGGTAAAGTCTAAGCCGTATAAAACCGCCGCGTCGAATGACACACATGACCATGTCGATCGATGCAGGGCGATTCCAACAGGTTCTCACGCTCTGAACACACCAAAACAGAAAAATTAAAGTGACCAAAAATCAAAACGATAAAAGCAAAAACATACCTAGTAGTGGGTTGCCTCCCACTCAGCGCTTGTTTTAAGTCATTACCCTGACTGTGGAAAGAGATCGGACTCATGGGGGATTCAACAGAGACTTTGGGTTTCTCTGCGAATGTCTCCTCAGCCAAGGTGGCATATAAGCAGTCGGATCATTAGATCTCCCAAGGAAAGAGTGACGAGAACCAGGGTGGAAGCGAAGCTTGGGTGGGATACTGCATTTCCCTTCAATCACATCTGATGGATTAGGAGATTTAAGTTTAGAGGAATCATTCCTTTTCTTTGGTGGAGATGAGATATCTGGAGCTTTCTGCTTATGAGCAGTTGCAGGCTCAAAAGATGTTAGAGCAAGTTCAGGATGAACTACCACATTCTCTACTCCAATCAAAATCTCTGGTTCCACCTAAATAATGAAGCTCTGTCCATCAATGGTGGATTTCTGCAGCTTATCTATCTTGAACTGCAAAGGCTTATATCCCAGGTGGAGATTAAGCAGACCACGTCTCACATCAATCACTGCTCCAACAGTATCTTAAAATGATCTACCAAGTAGCAGATGATCATCATGCTCAATATTTTATTTCAGTACCACAAAGTATGTTGGAATTAAGTAGTTTCCAACTCTGATAGGAATGTCCTCAAGAACTCCTTCGGGATACCTCTTCGATTGATCAGCTACGATAAGAGAGATCCTAGTAGGCCAGAAATTCATCAGTCCCAATCTCACAGCCACAGAGTATGGCATGAGATTCGCACCGGATACTAAGTCACACAGAGAACGCTTGAAGTTGTCCTTAAAGATGGAACAGCCTTGCACAAAGACTCATGAGTCTGGAAGCTTCTATGTGATCTCAATCAGCCTCTTTTCCATCACTCTCATGCATTCAGCTTCATCTAGCTCTTATTTGGACCTCGTAGGAGCCTTGGGATAGGACAACGGAGGTTTATAGACTTGTTCCGGGACTGTTGCAGGTTTCTGGTCTCATATGCGATCAGTGTCGATCGATTCAAAGGATGTGTCGATCGACACAAGGCGATAATAAGCACTTTCATCATATGTATCGGGTGTGTGTCAATCAACACTTGGAGTGTATCGATTGATGCTCGGCGCAGACAGACATAACTCGTCAAGAAATTCAGCAATGATGTCCTCTTCTTCATCCATCAGTTCAACTTCATCTCCTATGAACACAGCATTGACGAATTGCTTCTGTTCAGCTTTTTCTGATCTATTTTGCCTTTGGATTGTTCCGGCAGTTTGCTGAACTTGAACATCCAGCTTCTTTACATGAGTGCTCAGAGACTTAATCTTCCCATTCAAATCAAGGTACAACGTATCTATCTTTCCTTTGAAGTCCATTGTACTCTTCTGATGTCCTTCCAAGAGCTGTTCCAAGAGACTCATCATCTTATCAGATTGCTCATTTTGTGGAGGAGGAGCCTGATATGAGGAAGAACAATAATCCCTGGAGAATGAACTGTTTTGCTGGAAGGGTCTCTGAAATGTAGACTTTTGTGTGTAACCAGAAGTCTGTCCCTGCTGATTTCCATACCTCTGACCCTAAAATCCATATCCAGCTATGTAATTGACGTCCTCAGTCTCTCGAACATCCAGCTTCTTTCCGAGTAAGATGCTATGGACAGAATCAATCTTGCTCCTCATCTCAGCTATTTGTGAGATATCAGCTTTTCCACCAGATTTCTGCCTCTCCATATCTGCATTCTTGAAACTATTGCTAGTTATCAAGTTCTCAATAAGCTCTTTAGCTTCCTCTGGAGACTTAGTATTAAAGTTCCCATTACTTGCAGCATCCATAGCCATCTGATACCATAATTCAACTCCTCTCAAGAAGATGCCCAACAGCTGAACCTCAGAGAAACCATGATGAGGGCATTCTCTCTGGTACATCATGAATCTTACACAAGCTGCTTTCAGGGGCTCTGTAGATCATTACTTGAAAGTCAAGATATCATGTCTAAGCTGATCAGATATAGCATCATCATAGAAGTGTCGCGGAAACTTCTTCTTCACTGCATCCTAAGTAGTCAGAGTCCCAGGTGGAATCTGTTTCAGCCAATTAGCAGCTTCTCCTCCAAGAGAGTGAGGAAAAAGCTTGCAGTGTAAGTAGTCATAGCTCACTGCATTATATTTCATCCCAGTGACTAAAGACTAAAAGTATTCTATGTGATCCATACGATGCTCATGTGGGAGTCCATGAAGAAGGTGCTGCCTCACAAGTGTGTAATATGAAGTCTTAAGCTCAAAATCATTCCACGGAAACGCGGGAGGAACAATCGCAGACCTATTGGCGTAGAACTCATCGGGCTTGTTGTAATCAGCTAGTGTCCTCCTAGCAGGAGGATTATGAGGAGGATCAGGTGCTCTAGGAGGCTCTTCAGCACGTGGATTCGCCTGTTCCCCGTTCCCTTCTCCATCAGGCTGAACAATCTGCCTCTGGGGCTCAGGAATGACATTACCTTCGTCATCGAGTATCTGACCACGCTCATTGCAGACATGGTTTTCTGCATCTCTCGAACACCTTCAGCACCCCGAATTAGGATTACACGAACT
Organism: Orychophragmus violaceus; assembly: GCA_030180135.1. Taxonomy (NCBI): domain Eukaryota; kingdom Viridiplantae; phylum Streptophyta; class Magnoliopsida; order Brassicales; family Brassicaceae; genus Orychophragmus; species Orychophragmus violaceus. The sequence continues at coordinate 85,097,770 of CM058231.1, forward strand.
GGATTTTCCATCTTAAAAGGCTTCTGGCCTTTTATATTATCTCTCTCTAGCTTTGCAAGCTCCTCAAGTTTAATATTCACGAGCTTCTTGTCCAGATTACTCATCAAGTCGTGATCAGACATAAATTGTTTCGTTCACGTACGTGTGTCGATGCAGAGAGAGCGTCGATCAATGCTAATCGTGAATCTGTGTCGATCGACACTCATGACCGTGTCGATTGATGCGGTGCAAATCTTGGCGTACCTGAAACGCAAGAAAAACGAAAATTAGTAATCAAAAACAAAACCGAAAAACCTAGTCTAAGTTCTAAATTCAAATCTATTGAAGACTCAAAAGAGTCCCCGGAAACGGTGCCAAAAACTTGATACGGTCAAGTTTAAATCCCTAGAGCTACACTCCAAGTGCACAGACGTGACTAGTAGTATGTAGGGTATCGAATCCACAGAGACTCAAGTGTCTTACAATAGTCTACAGAATGTCGAATTAAGCTAGGTGAAACAGAGAGTATGCAGTAAACAAGGCAGTAAATTAAAGTAGACGGTTTGTAAGCAAGCAAGCGAAGCGTCATGTCAAGGGAGTTCTTAGGATATCAGGATCATAAGTTAATCAATCAATCGAGATCTAATTTAGAATTGTTCTAGAACTAGAATCACAGAAGCATAAGAAACCAACTTTCATTGTGAGTATTATCTATGTCTAGCAACCTAGCAAACCAACTTTCGTTGCGAGTTCTAGAGATCCTAAACATGCATTAATCTCAAGTTCTTTCGTTCACAATTCTCCTAAGCCAAATTTCTTTGCGAATAGTCAAATTGCTCATCTAGGTTCTTTCTAGTTAGTTAACCAACTTTCGTTGAAGAAATCAACATAACATCAATAATCTAAGTGGCCAATTCAGATCAAGCATTAAGAACAACCCTATATGAAGAACTAGAAAGTATGAATCCCTACAGATTAATTACCCTATAATTACTTGAAATCCCTTATGAGAATCCCTAAACCTAACAGGTAAACTACTCAGACATGATCAATGAAAGAGAAATCATAATGAATAGAAAACCAAATATCATTAAAAGTATAAAGAAATAGGGATTCGAAATCTATTCTCTCTTGAGTACAAGACCAGCCCCAACTCTCTCAATCTCTAATAGAATAAAACTTAGCATAAAAAATGGCTTAAAAACCTAATATAATGATCTAAACAGGTATGAGGCTTCTTTGTAATTATGAGAAACTTCTGGGCCAAAGTGCAAATATCCAACTTCTTCATTAAACTCTCTGAGAATCGTCTGAATCGCATCTGTGTCGATCGATGCTAAGGCAGCGTCGATCGACACCAACCTCCAGAATCGTCACTCACTTCTTCTTCTCGCACGAACTCTCCAATCAGCTCCAGAATGCGCCATAATATCCAAATCCTCTCTAAATGTACCTAGACCTGTAAACACACATAAAAGGACTCCAAAAGAATCTAAAAGACTCAATAACAAAGACATATACCATGGTCAAAAGTCCTAAAAACCATGATATATCATTTGTCAAGATCTTAGCAATGATCTTATAATGAGTCGAGCAAAGAGGAATTTGTTGGTAGTCAGCAACTGTCTTTGGGGCTGTAAACTTCGGTATAAGGAGAACATGAGTTTCATTCTGACAACGGTGTAGTACGCCACTCTCAAAGAAACTTCAAATTTCACAAGAGACGTCTGGTCCAATAATGTCCCAAAATGAATGGTAGAATCCTGCTAAGAAGCCATCTGTTCCTGGAGCCTTGTCGGCATGGATAGCATGGACTGCACGTTTGATCTCTAAGTCACCGGGAAAAGCAATTAAAAGCTCATTCATCTATGGAGTGATCTTAGGAGAGATCACATCTTGTACCACCGAAGAACAGTCCGAGGGAAAAGAGGAGAAGAGTTTTTGGTAGTAGGCAGAAATAATCCTAACGTTTCCTTCTTCCTCATTGACCGCTTCTCCTTTGTCGTTTACTATAACCAAAAACTTGTTGATTGCCCTTCTTCCTCTAATAACCGCAAAGAAGTAGCTAGTGTTTTGTCGCCATTTTGCAGCCAAAGAATACGACTTTGTTGCCTCCAATAGTTTTCATCATTTGCGTAAGCCAATTCCAAAGCATTAGTGAGAGAGGAAATTAGCTCAGGATCCGGGAAGGAATCCTATAAAATAGTCTCGGGTTTGTCTTGGAGATCGAGGATGCGGATCTTGCAATTAAGGTTATGTTCTTTCGTCCATTTAATTAGTTACCTTCTAATCCGGCTGATCTTAGAGATAGCAGATTCTGGACCAGGAAAGGGCTAAGCTTCCTCAACTATCTTATGAACCTCAGGTTGATCTCGTAAACGTCTGTCAAATTTGAAGTTGCCCTTCTTTTTCTAGAGAGATTGGTCAAATTAAGTGACAAGAGGGTGGTGATCTGAGCCTTCAAAACGAAGATATTCACATATGCCGGCTAGGAACATCTCGGATCATGCAAATATGGCGAGGGCACGGTCTAGTCGCGACTGTGTGAAGTGGGGATATCGTGTACCATGCCAAGATAAGCAATTCCCAGAGAATTGAAGGTTCCAAAGGCCGTTTTGTGAGACAAAGTTGCGGAAAGCTAAGAACGAGCCTTCCGAACATAACGGTCCTCCTTCCTTCTCATTGTTTTCCAACAGGGCGTTAAAATCACTAGTGAGGAGCCATGCATCTTCCCTGAGAGTATCCAAGGTTGACAGCATGTTCCAAAACTTAGGTCGATCCAGCTTGTTTGGTACACCATATATAAAAGAGACAAAGAAAGACTTTTGATTTATACATATCTTAGTATCGATGATGTTTGGTGAGGCAAATTTTGAAGAGAAACATGGGGCCTATCTTAGCTCAAGATATGGATCGGAGAAGATCCTTGGTGAGGGTTCGTTTCCAAGAGAACATGAGATCTTGATCCAGACGGGCGAGATGCACTATCTAGTAACTGGGGGTGCAAGGTCTTTTCCAAATACATGATTTGAATGGCTTGTAGTTGCTCAGAGGCTGATTTACATCGAATAGATTCCGTGGTAATCTGAGCCGGAAAGTATAAGCGCTCGGGGATCGACGGTTGTGTAAGTCGATCGAGTACAGAATACAGTGAGATACGATCAAAAGCAAAGCGTCGTTCTCGTAAAGACGAGCCAACTTCCCCTTCTGTAACTGGCATAGACAGCATTTGTTCCCACTGGGTCTTTGGAGAGGGAGTGTGAGAGATTTGGGACTGAACAGATCTTGAAGTAGCCACATGGTCCTCGATTTGGGCTGCATGTACTGTGCTGCGAGGTTGAGCTTCTTTCTGACGAGAAGCATAGGATTTATGAGATATAGCGAGTTGAGGAGGAACTTTTTGTGCTGAGCTACGAGGGTGACGAGTGATGTGGTAACGATCACGATCTTCACAAGGTGGTATATGGTAATCATTCGTGCGATGGTGTCGGGTTGATTCTCTCAGAGACTCGTGCGGGCGAATATTTTTCCTAGCATCTTGATGTATGTGGTCCACATCAATGCGTCCCAAAGTGTTAGCTTGGTTAATCCCATGACGATTTTCCAGACGTGAAGAAGAAGAGGATGAACGTGATGGGCAATCTTGTTTTTCATGAGCAAGAGATAAACAAGTAAAACAGTGTTTTCCAACTTTTCATATTGGAATTCATCTTCTTTAACATCCCCGGTCAGGAGGCTGATGTACATCTTCATTTCCAAAGGTAGGAGTCCGTTTATTACCACCATAAGCCGGCCCCTTTCGACATATTTATCTTTGATGTCACCGAGTTCAGAGCCAATGGTGTTGATTTTTTTGTCTATCCACAAATGAAGCAGGATGCTATGGATCTTGATCCAAAATGGGATAAGAGCGGGGAAACTGTCTGAGACAATTGGTTCCCAGCATTTGAGGATAAACATCCATTTTTGTAGTGGTAGTGAGCTTTTTGCAGGATTCTCTGAAGGTCATGCTCATTTTCAAAAGGATTTTGGATAGTAAGGATGTAGGTTGCTTGAGTAGACGCCATGCTATTTTAGCTAGGAGTGCACTGTTGAAGACTTCAATATCTCGAAAACCCAAGCCTCCCACATTCTTGGGAAAAGTGAGCTTGTCCCAAGAGACCCAACAAATTTTCCGAATGTTCGGTTTAAGATCCCACCAAAAGCGGGTGAGGATGGATTGAATTTGCTTACAGAGAGAGAGAGAGAGAGAGAGAGAGAGAGAGAGAGAGAGAGAGAGAGAGAGAGAGAGAGAGAGAGAGAGAGAGAGAGGCAGCTTGATACAAGACATGCAATAGGCCGGCACCGCATGGAGGACATATTCAAGGAGAATATGTTTGCCCGCACTAGATAAGAAGCGTGAAGTCCAGCTATGTGATCTCTGGCGGATGCGATATACAATGCTAGAAAAAAATGTCTCGTTTCTTCCGTCCAAAGTGTTCTGGGAGTCCCAAGTATTTCCCAATTTCTCCGTCTTTCTTGATTCGAAAACTAGTCTTGACTTGAATCTTGGCCGAGAACATAGTAGAGGACTTGTTCAGCTTTATAGACTGACCGGAAGCTATCTCATAGGTAGGGAGGTTGGAGAAAAGGGTGGAGACACTTCGATGATCTGTTTTTCAGAACAACATAGTATCATCCGCGATGAGGAGGTGGTTGATCGAAGGAGAGTTCCTTTATACCTTGATCCCCGAGAGAGAGCCAAGCTCTTGGGCATAGAGACATAAGCCTGAGAGTATTTCTGTGCATAGAATGAAAAGGTATGGGGATAGCGGATCTCCCTGTCGAAGCCCTCTAGAGGGGGTGACTAACCCTTGTAGGCCACCATTTATAAGAAATGAGTAGGAGACGGTAGTTATGCACTCCATAATCCAAGAAATCCAGATGTCGTGTAAGCCGAACTGTTTCTAGACCTGTTTTAGAAATTCTCATTCTATCCAGTCATAGGCTTTGCTCATATTGGTCTTGACGGCCATAGCACATCTCTTCTCTGCAGTTGAGGTACAGAGAGAATGAAGGATCTCATGGGTACGTTTTCAGAGATTGCTCTGTTCGGTACAAATGCAGATTGGTATTCTGAAATCACAGACAGGAGCAAGGGCTGGAGGCATTTTGTTGATACGATCAAGTTTTAATCCCTAGAGCTACATTGCAAGTGCAAAGACGTGACTAGTAGTATGTTGGGTATCGAATCCACAGAGACTCAAGTGTCTTACAATAGACTATAGAATGTCGAATTAAGCTAGGTGAAACAGAGAGTAAGCGGTAAACAAGGCAGTAAATTAAAGTAAACGGTTTGTAAGCAAGCAAGCGAAGCGTCAGGTCAAGGGAGTTCTTAGGAAATCAGGAACATAAGCTAATCAATCAATAATGATCTAATTTAGAACTGTTCTAGAACTAGAATCACAGAAGCATAAGAAACCAACTTTCGTTGCGAGTATTATCTATGTCTAGCAACCTAGCAAAGCAACTTTCGTTGCGAGTTTTAGATATCATAAACATGCACTAATCTCAAGTTCTTTCGTTCACAATTCTCCTAAGCCAAATTTCTTTGCGAATAGTCAAATTGCTCATCTAGGTTCGTTCTAGTTAATTAACCAACTTTCGTTGAAGAAATCAACATAACATCAATAATCTAAGTGGCCAATTTAGATAAAGCATTAAGAACAACCCTAGATGAAGAACTAGAAAGTATGAATCCCTACAGATTAATTACCCTATAATTCCTTGAAATCCCTTATGAGAATCCCTAAACCTAACAGGTAAACTACTCAGACATGATCAATGAAAGAGAAATCATAATGAATAGAAAACCAAATATCATAAAAAGTATAAAGAAATAGGGGTTCGAGATCTCTTCTCTCTTGAGTACAAGACCAGCCCCAACTCTCTCAATCTCTGATAGAATAAAACTTAGCCTAAACAATGGCTTAAAAACCCTAATATAATGATCTAAACACGTCTGGGGCTTCTTTGTAATTATGAGAAACTTCTTGGCCAAAGTGAAAATATCCAACTTTTTCATTAAACTCGCCGAGAATCGTGTGACTTGCATCTGTGTCGATCGATGCTAAGGCAGCGCCGATCGACACCAACCTCCAGAATCATCACTCACTTCTTCTTCTCTCACGAACTCTCCAATCAGCTCCAGAATGCGCCATCATATCCAAATCCGCTGCAAATGTATCTAGACCTGTAAACACACATAAAAGGACTCCAAAAGACTCTAAAAGACTCAATAACAAAGACATATACCATGGTGAAAAGTCCTAAGAACCATGATATATCAACTCCTTCACACTTAGCTTTTGCTTGCCCTCAAGCAAACAGAAAACCAAGATCAAGAGAAGAAGTTTGAAAACTTCAGAAACTCGTTTCATCGTTGGAGCACCACACTCAGATTTCCTTTAGTAAGCCACATGAAAACAAATTTGCAATCAAGACCAACATGTACTTCCCCCCACACTTATTTACTGTCATGAGTAAACTCCAAAATCATATCCAGAGCATTCGAATTCACCACACGGACTTCTGAAATCTAATAAGTGCGGTCTCACCTAGGGAGTATCGATCAAAGAACACATGGACTCTTACTATGTTAGCACATGACCACCATATTGTTGTTTTTGATTCCTTTCTTCTCCTTTTCCTTCCTTAGCACTGATTGTTCCCACTGGGTATCATATTATTTTTTCTATCAATGATTTTCCCTTTTTATTCGGGATATTACTTTGGACATGTTTCCATGGACGCACAGGAGATAATAGGGGGTCTCTACCACTCCCATGACCACTTTGAAGCTACTAGCTTATCCTCAGTTTATCTCTCTTTTTTTTACTTTCAAGGCAGGGGAGAAGGGAACCATAATCAGACAAGTTTACAAGCTGTGCCAGAACTAACAGAGGAATCTGACTCAAAGTATACCAAGCCCCTAGGTGAGAAAAATTAAGTCACCTTAAGTTGAAGTCAGTAATGGATTCTCTGAATACCTCAAGTGATATGGTGTCCTCAGTAGGTGGGTCTGTGTAGGGTTTTCTAATAGCCATAGATCATTTGCAACTCATCCAACGGTTACTTAAGTTCCTGCAAGTGTGGTAATCTCCTCAAAAAGTCCATGTTTCCTACTCAATTTCGACTCAATAAAACAGATTGGACTGACTCTAAGAAAACAAAAAAAACGGTGCGTTAGTAGCTATCACCCCACACTTGAAACACACTGTCCCTAGTGGTGTCAAGCTTAGGATTAGTGAGAAGAAAAATCGGAATGAAGGGAATCCAAAAAGGGTCAGAACACTTACCTGTCATCTGCTTGTGTCGATCGATGCTCAGGGCTGCATCGATCGATGCTGATTGTGATCGCGAGAATAACCGATGTCTAAACAGCAATTGATTCGGTAAAGTCCAAGCCGTATTAAACCGCCGCGTTGAATGACACACAGGACCATGTCGATCGATGCAGGGCGATTCCAACAGGTTCTCACGCTCTGAACACACCAAAACAGAAAAATTAAAGTGACCAAAAATCAAAACGATAAAAAGTAAAAACATACCTACTAGTGGATTGCCTCCCACTCAGCGCTTCTTTTAAGTCATTAGCCTGATTGTGGATAGAGATCAGACTCATGGGGGATTCAACAGAGACTTTGGGTTTCTCTGCGAATGTCTCCTCAGCCAAGGTGGCGTATAAGCAGTCGGATCATTAGATCTCCCAAGGAAAGAGTGACGAGAACCAGGGTGGGAGCGAAGCTTGGGTGGGATACTGCGTTTCCCTTCAATCACATCTGATGGATTAGGAGATTTAAGTTTAGAGGAATCAAACCTTTTCTTTGGTGGAGATGAGATATCTGGAACTTTCTGCTTATGAGCAGATGCAGGCTCAGAAGATGTTAGAGCAAGTTCAGGATGAACTGTCACATTCTCTACTCCAATCAAAATCTCTGGTTCCACCTAAACAATGAAGCTCTGTCCATCAATGGTGGATTTCTGCAGCTTATCCATCTTGAACTGCAAAGGCTTATCTCCCAGGTGGAGATCAACCAGACTACATCTCACATCAATCACTGCTCCAACAGTAGCTTAAAATGATCTACCAAGTAGCAGATGATCATCATGCTCAACATTTTATTTCAGTACCACAAAGTGTGTTGGAATCAAGTAGTTTCCAACTCTGATAGGAATGTCCTCAAGAACTCCTTCGGGATACCTCTTCGATCGATCAGCTAGGATAAGAGAGATCCTAGTAGGCCGGAAATTCATCAGTCCCAAACTCACAGCCACAGAGTATGGCATGAGATTCGCACCAGATACTAAGTCACACAGAGAACGCTTGAAGTTGTCCTTAAAGATGGAACAGTCTTGCACAAAGACTCATGAGTCTGGAAGCTTCTATGTAATCTCAATCAGCCTCTTTTCCATCACTCTCATGCATTCAGCTTCATCTAGTTCTTATTTGGACCTCGTAGGAGACTTGGGATAGGACAACAGAGGTTTATAGACTTGTTCCGGGACTGTTGCAGGTTTCTGGTATCGTATGCGATCAATGTCGATCGATTCAAAGGATGTGTCGATCGACACAAGGCGATAATAAGCACTTTCATCATATGTATCGGGTGTGTATCAATCAACACTTGGAGTGTGTCGATTGATGCTCGGCGCAGACAGACATAACTCGTCAAGAAATTCAGCAATGATGTCCTCTTCTTCATCCATCAGTTCAACTTCATCTCCTATGAACACAGCATTGACGAATTGCTTCTGTTCAGCTTTTTCTGATCCATTTTGCCTTTGGATTGTTCCGGCAGTTTGCTGAACTTGAACATCCAGCTTCTTTACATGAGTGCTCAGAGACTTAATCTTCCCATTCAAATCAAGGTACAACGTATCTATCTTTCCTTTGAAGTCCATTGTACTCTTCTGATGTCCTTCCAAGAGCTGTTCCAAGAGACCCATCATCTTATCAGATTGCTCATTTTGTGGAGGAGGAGCCTGATATGACGAAGAACAATAATCCCTGGAGAATGAATTGTTTTGCTGGAAGGGTCTCTGAAATGTAGACTTTGGTGTGTAACCAGAAGTAAGTCCCTGCTGATATCCATACCTCTGACCCTAAAATCCATATCCAGCTATGTAATTGACGTCCTCAGTCTCTCGAACATCCAGCTTCTTTCCGAGTAAGATGCTATGGACAGAATCAATCTTGCTCTTCATCTCAGCTATTTGTGAGATATCAGCTTTTCCACCAGATTTCTGCCTCTCCATATCAGCATTCTTGAAACTATTGCTAGTTATCAAGTTCTCAATAAGCTCCTTAGCTTCCTCTGGAGACTTAGTATTGAAGTTCCCATTACTTGCAACATCCATAGCCATCTGATACCATAATTCAACTCCTCTCAAGAAGATGCCCAGCAACTGAACCTCAGAGAAACCATGATGAGGGCATTCTCTCTAGTACATCATGAATTTTACCCAAGCTGCTTTTAGGGGCTCTGTAGATCCTTACTTGAAAGTCAAGATATCATGTCTAAGCTGATCAGATATAGCATCATCATAGAAGTGTCGCGGAAACTTCTTCTTCACTGCATCCCATGTAGTCAGAGTCCCAGGTGGAATCTGTTTCAGCCAATTAGCAGCTTCTCCTCCAACAGAGTGAGGAAAAAGCTTGTAGTGTAAGTAATCATAGCTCACTGCATTATACTTCATCCCAGTGACTAAAGACTAAAAGTGTGTAATATGAAGTCTTAAGCTCAAAATCATTCCACGGAAACGCGGGAGGAATAATCGCAGACCTATTGGCGTAGAACTAATCGGGCTTGTTGTAATCAGCTAGTGTCCTCCTAGCAGGAGGATTATGAGGAGGATCAGGTTCTCTAAAAGGCTCTTCAGCACGTGGATTCGCATGTTCCCCGTTCCCTTCTCCATCAGGCTGAACAATCTGCCTCTGGGGCTCAGGAACGACATTACCTTCGTCATCGAGTCTCTGACCACGCTCATTGCAGACATGGTTTTCTGCATCTCTCAGAACACCTTCAGCACCCCGAATTAGGATTACACGAACTGGATTTTCCATCTTAACCGGGTTCTGGGCTTTTCTAGTATCTCTCTCTAGCTTTGCAAGCTCCTCAAGTTTAATATTCACGAGCTTCTTGTTCGGATTACTCATCAAGTCGCGATCAGACATACACTACAAAAATTATGCTTATTGATAGCAGTATACAATAGCACGAATTTCCATTCTGCTATTGTAGATAATTTTCAGATTTTTTTAACTTTTAATAGCAATGTTTAAACGCTAAGATAAAGTTTTAATAAGCGGAAACATAATTAGCCCAATCCGCCAATACTTTGGCGAAATTTCATTTAACCCGCGAGCTTTCCCCTCTTCTCATTCATCTGAAAATCTCAGTACCGCGAACCCTAAAAAAAATTCCCCCCAAAACATTCAGCTCAATCTCAATGTCTCTCTCCTACAGACACAATTAACTCATAATTAAGACAGCTAAATCTCTGTCTCGAAAAAACCCAGAGCTCGCGAAAGATTCTTCTTTTAGCCAAAGATTCTTCTTGACTTCTGTGAACAAAACCCAGAGATAGCTCGACTTCGGTGAACAAAAACGAAGGTATTTAGCCAAAGATTCTTCTTTTGTTAGTCGGTACTATCAATTTCGTTTCGAAATTTTGTGGTTTTCGTGAAGATCTATCAGACTTAGTGTTCTTACACATCGATTGCAAAGAATTAAATTTTGTTTCATCTTACAAGTCTTTACTTCCTTGCATGCACAATTTCGTTGCTTGTGTATTTTCTGTGAATCAATTAGATTTAGGGTTCTTAAACACCGATTTACAGATTTATACTCTTGTTGTGCTTTCTAAATCTTAACATCAACAACTTGTATAGTCGCAGTTTATAATGTGTTTTTTGCTCATCTCTTTACCCTTTCAACCCAAGAAGTACAAATTTCTACTGTGTTCTGACTCTCTATTTGTTTTCTGAGTATTGGTGACAGGTTTTTCCACATCTAAAAGCTTCACATTTGTTCAGGCCAAAGTCCAGGTTCGACTCCTCTTGATATACTTTGTTTGTTGCACATTTCTTATGCTTCTGCTATTGTCTTCTTGATTGTGTGCGAGATGTTTTGTTTTGTGCTGCATTATATTCAACCGTAGATTATCTAAAGTAGATTACTGAAACTGTGGTTGATTTTGTTCTTTGCTTTAACTTCTATGATTTATGTGATTTTATTATGGATAGTAGATTATTGAAACTGCTGTTGATTTATATCCTCTTGGCTTCATTGTTGATGATTTCCAACATCAACTTCTTTCTGTCTGGCATAGTGTATGTTCTGGTTTACTTGTACGAGCATGAGTTTATGTGACATACTAATCCTTTACATAGTGTATACCCAACTGATTTGTTTGTGTCATCGGTTTGATTTCTTGATCTTACGAATTAAATAAGGTTAGATCATATAAATGTTGGAGAAGAAATGGGTTCATCTTTGCAGGTATTGATCTAACATAAATATATTACTAAGTTTTTGTTTGTGGATTTTAGACTTTAAGATTTTAAACTGACCTTTATCTCAAGACTCGATCCTGCATACGAGAGATGTGCATGGGATTTTGTAAACTCTGTGGCTGCGGATAGAGGAGAAAGACAGCTGGTAATTTGCCCTTGCAAGGACTGCCGCAATGTATATCGTCATTTAGGGAGTGATGTAGTAGACCACCTTATAACAAGAGGGATGGATGAGGATTATAAGCTGCGTAAAGACTGGTACCATCATGGAGAAGTCATCTCAGTAGCTGAAGGTGAAAGGAGATCAAATGTATGGAATGAAGAGATTATTGGGTTATATAGAGCTGCTGAGTATCTAGATGGAGACTTGGTTAGTCCGCTTGACTTCTCTGAGATGGCAGAGGGGGAGGACAGGGAAGAAGATGAGTTCTTAGCTAAGCTAGCAGATGCAGAGACACCACTGTATCCAAATTGCACACACCATAGCAAGCTGTCGGCCATTGTGTCACTCTTCAGATTGAAGACCCAGAATGGATGGTCTGATAAGAGTTTCAATGACCTCCTAGAGACTTTGCCGAAGATGTTACCATTCACATTCAAGATGATAACTCCACATTTCAGAGACCTCCTCAACAGAAGCAAGCTTCAGCTTCGAAGACATCAAGTGCGAAAGCAGCATCAGCATCTCCAACGTAGAAACCTGCAACAGATGGGCCAAGTAATGCATCACCAACACAGAAATGTCCTACAGAGCAAACTCCAACTCAGAAATCTCCCAAAAAGATTTCTCCAAAGCTTAGTCCTAAGAAACCACAGGCAGTCCACTCCCCTCTTAGAAGATCTCAGGTAATTTTCTTAATCCTTGAAGTGAATTTGCTGTTAGAGTTTGTTTATTCCAGGGTAATGAGATCCTTGGTTTTTCTTTCTTTTGTTGTAGTGTCTCGGTCCAAATGAAACTGGTAAGGAAAATCAGAAGTGCAGGCTGTTGTCAATTGCTGGGAAGAAACAGGTGGTTGCTGAGGGACGTTGGGCTTCAGACAATCCAGACCAAAAGGTTCATTTTGTTCCTTTGGGGCCTAATGCAGTGAGAGTTTGGGTTGATATAGTGAAGGTCGGTGGTGCAGCAGTTTGGAGGCCTTCGTCTGAAATCGAGTGCATGGGAGATGCAATTGGTTCATCCATTACATGGCCAAAGGAGAAAGTCATCTTGTGTTAAAGCTTATCAGGTTTCAAGTTTCATTAGCTAAAACTATGTGATGTGTTGTGTGTTAAGACTTGACTTATGTTTCGGATTGGTAATGTGTTGTTGGTATGAAACATGTTTGATATTTTGTGTGGAATGAATTTGTGTTTCTAAGCAGGTTTTGGAAAATGATCATATATGCAATAGTATGCATATTAATATATAATGCCATCACAACAAATATAATGACATATCTACTTGTTATAATTTCCTCTGAAATAGCACAATACAAGAGCTATAACTTTTAAAACAAAATATATGTGAATGCGATTACTAAATGTATTAGGGCATTGAAATAAAGCTATAACATATGTTTCAATGGCAAACAAAACTAAAGCTATGATAAGTTAACCAAATAATAGCATGAACAAACAATGCTATAATATATGTAAATTATTATAGCACGTACAAAAACGCTATCGTATCTGGCCTACCTATTATAGCTGGGGCAGACATAGCATTTTCAAAAACGCCATCATATACATACCATGGCGTTTTTCGTGTGCTAAGAATAGAGATTTTTCTTGTAGTGATAATTTGTCTCGTTCACGCACGTGTGTCGATGCAGAGAGAGCGTCGATCAATGCTAATCGTGAATCTGTGTCGATCGACACTCATGACCGTGTCGATCGATGCGGTGCTAATCTTGGCGTACCTGAAACGCAAGAAAAACGAAAATTAGTAACCAAAAACAAAAACGAAAAACCTAGTCTAAGTTCTAAATTCAAATCTATTGAAGACTCAAAAGAGTCCCCGGAAACGGTGCCAAAAACTTGATACGGTCAATTTTTAATCCCTAGAGCTACACTCCAAGTGCACAGACGTGACTAGTAGTATGTAGGGTATCGAATCCACTGAGACTCAAGTGTCTTACAATAGTCTACAGAATGTCGAATTAAGCTAGGTGAAACAGAGAGTATGCAGTAAACAAGGCAGTAAATTAAAAGAAAACGGTTTGTAAGCAAGAAAGCGAAGCGTCATGTCAAGGGAGTTCTCAGGATATCAGGATCATAAGTTAATTAATCAATCGAGATCTAATGTAGAACTGTTCTAGTACTAGAATCACAGAAGCATAAGAAACCAACTTTCATTGTGAGTATTGTCTATGTTTAGCAACCTAGCAAACCAACTTTCGTTGCGAGTTCTGGAGATCCTAAACATGCATTAATCTCAAGTTCTTTCGTTCACAATTCTCCTAAGCCAGATTTCTTTGCGAATAGTCAAATTGCTCATCTAGGTTCTTTCTAGTTAATTAACCAACTTTCGTTGAAGAAATCAACATAACATCAATAATCTAAGTGGCCAATTTAGATAAAGCATTAAGAACAACCCTAGATGAAGAACTAGAAAGTATGAATCCCTACAGATTAATTACCCTATAATTCCTTGAAATCCCTTATGAGAATCCCTAAACCTAACAGGTAAACTACTCAGACATGATCAATGAAAGAGAAATCATAATGAATAGAAAACCAAATATCATTAAAAGTATAAAGAAATAGGGGTTCGAAATCTATTCTCTCTTGAGTACAAGACCAGCTCCAACTCTCTCAATCTCTAATAGAATAAAACTTAGCATAAACAATGGCTTAAAAACCTAATATAATGATCTAAACAGGTATGGGGCTTCTTTGTAATTATGAGAAACTTTTGGGCCAAAGTACAAATATCCAACTTCTTCATTAAACTCGCTGAGAATCGTCTGACTCGCATCTGTGTCGATCGATGCTAAGGCAGCGTCGATCGACACCAACCTCCAGAATCGTCACTCACTTCTTCTTCTCGTACGAACTCTCCAATCAGCTCCAGAATGCGCCATAATATCCAAATCCTCTCTAAATGTACCTAGACATGTAAACACACATAAAAGGACTCCAAAAGAATATAAAAGACGCAATAACAAAGACATATACCATGGTCAAAATTCCTAAAAACCATGATATATCATTTGTCAAGATCTTAGCAATGATCTTATAATGAGTCGAGCAAAGAGGAATTTGTTGGTAGTCAGCAACTGTCTTTGGGGCTGTAAACTTCGCTATAAGGAGAACATGAGTTTCATTCTGACAACGGTGTAGTACGCCACGCTCAAAGAAACTTCGAATGTCACAAGAGACGTCTGGTCCAATAATGTCCCAAAATGAATGGTAGAATCCTGCTAAGAAGCCATATGTTCCTGGAGCCTTGTCGGCATGGATAGCATGGACTGCACGTTTGATCTCTAAGTCAATGGGAAAAGCAATTAGAAGCTCATTCATCTATGGAGTGATCTTAGGAGAGATCACATCTTGTACCACCGAAGAACAGTCCGAGGGAAAAGAGGAGAAGAGTTTTTGGAAGTAGGCAGCAATAGTCCTAACGTTTCCTTCTTCCTCATTGACCACTTCTCCTTTGTCGTTTACTATAACCAATAACTTGTTGATTGCCCTTCTTCCTCTAATAACCGCAAAGAAGTAGCTAGTGTTTTGTCGCCATTTCGCAGCCAAAGAATACGACTTTTTGCCTCCAATAGCTTTCATCATTTGCGTAAGCCAATTACAAAGCATTAGTGAGAGAGGAAATGAGCTCAGGATCCGGGAAGGAATCCTATAAAGCAGTCTCGGGTTTGTCTTGGAGATCGAGGATGCGGATCTTGCAATTAAGGTTATGTTCTTTCGTCCATTTAATTAGTTACCTTCTAATCCGGCTGATCTTAAAGATAGCAGATTCTGGACCAGGAAAGGGCTAAGCTTCCTCAACTAACTTATGAACCTCATGTTGATCTCGTAAACGTCTGTCAAATTTGAAGTTGCCCTTCTTTTTCTGGAGAGATTGGTCAAATTAATTGACAAGAGGGTGGTGATCCGAGCCTTCAAAACGAAGATATTTACATATGCCGGCTAGGAACATATCGGATCATGAAAATATGGCGAGGGCACGGTCTAGCCGCGACTGTGTGAAGTGGGGATATCTTGTACCATGCCAAGATATGCAATTCCCAGAGAATTGAAGGTTCCAATGGCCGTTTTGTGAGACAAAGTTGTGGAAAGCTAAGAACGAGCCTTCCGAACATAACGGTCCTCCTTCCTTCTCATTGTTTTCCAACAGGGCGTTAAAATCACTAGTGAGGAGCCATGCATCTTCCCTGAGTGTATCCAAGGTTGACAGAATGTTCCAAAACTTAGTTCGATCCAGCTTGTTTGGTACACCATATATAAAAGAGACAAAGAAAGACTTTTGATTTATACATATCTTAGTATCGATGATGTTTGGTGAGGCAAATTTTGAAGAGAAACATGGGGCCTATCTTAGCTCAAGATATGGATCGGAGAAGATCCTTGGTGAGGGTTCGTTTCCAAGAGCACAGGAGCTCTTGATCCAGACGGGCGAGATGCACTATCTAGTAACTGGGGGTGCAAGGTCTTTTCCAAATACAGGATTTGAATGGCTTGTAGTTGCTCAGAAGCTGATTTACATCGAATAGATTCCGTGGTAATCTGAGCCGGAAAGTATAAGCGCTCGGGGATTGACGGTTGTGTAAGTCGATCGAGTACAGAATACTGTGAGATACGATCAAAAGCAGAGCGTCGTTCTCGTGAAGACGAGCCAACTTCCCCTTCTGTAACTGGCATAGACAGCATTTGTTCCCACTGGGTCTTTGGAGAGGGAGTGTGAGAGATTTGGGACTGAACAGATCTTGAAGTAGCCACATGGTCCTCGATTTGGGCTGCACGTAATGTGCTGCGAGGTTGAGCTTCTTTCTGACGAGAAGCATAGGATTTATGAGATATAGCGAGTTGAGGAGGAACTTTTTGTGCTGAGCTACGAGGGTGACGAGTGATGTGGTAGCGATCACGATCTTCACAAGGTGGTATATGGTAATCATTCGTGCGATGGTGTCGGGTTGATTCTCTCAGAGACTGGTGCGGGCGAATATTTTTCCTAGTATCTTGTCGTATGTGGTCCACATCAATGCGTTCCAAAGTGTTAGCTTGGTTAATCCCATGACGATTTTCCAGACGTGAAGAAGAAGAGGATGAACGTGATGGGCAATCTTGTTTTTCATGAGCAAGAGAGAAACAAGTAAAACAGTGTTTTCCAACTTCTCATATTGGAATTCATTTTCTTTAACATCCCCAGTCAGGAGGCTGATGTACATCTTCATTTCCAAAGGTAGGAGTCCGTTTATTACCACCATAAGTCGGCCCCTTTCGACATATTTATCTTTGATGTCACCGAGTTCAGAGCCAATGGTGTTGATTTTTTGTCTATCCACAAATGAAGCGGGATGCTGTGGATCTTGATCCAAAATGGGATAAGAGCGGGGAAACTGTCTGAGACAACTGGTTCCCAGCATTGAGGATAAACATCCATTTTTTGAAGTGGTAGTGAGCTTTTTACAGGATTCTCTGAAGGTCATGCTCATTTTCAAATTTAAAATGGAATAATAGGGGACCTAGATCTCGGCATGTGATGTTCCCAGTCACGTTCCAATGCTGAAGAAAGAACTCGACAAGAGCATTGGTTTTCCGAATATCATGATTGTTTGCTTCCGTGAGAGAGGAGCTATCAACCTTCGGGATACGGATGGGAGGACGGCGGTTAGAAGAGCAACGAGTAGGAGACCGACAAGTCGGAGAATGTCGGGTCGGAGACCGACGATCAAGAGCAAGTCGACTAAGAGACCGGCGAGTTGGAGGGTGTCAGATAGTAGATTGACGAGACAGGGAGAGTCTGGAGGGAGATGGAAGCGAGGGTCTGTCAGATTCAGGGACCCATTTCTTCTTTTCTTCTCTGGTACTTCGATGAGCCATGAAGTGTAAAGTGGGAAAGACGGCACTAGAAGGACTGGAGGAGTCGAGGCAGGCATAAGTAATACTCTAGAGATAGAGTACGTAGGTGGAGGAGCAGAGATGGAGAGTCTGGTATGGCTGAAACCGGAGGAGAGGGAGTGAAAGGACTGCACAGAGACAGTAAGGACTGCACAGAGACAGTAAGGATGCGCCGGTGGAGCTCAGGCAGCATCAAAAATTGGGGTAACAAAGCTTCCGTACAGAAATGGGTTAGGGTTTTGGACCTGGCTCATCTTTAGATCTCTCTTCAACCAATCTTCCAAACCAAATGGAGGTTAGAGAGGGATATAGAGGGCGTAGAGCGGATTCTGGATCTGTACTCTAGGAAAGTTCCGGCGAGGTGAGATTGGCGGAGACGGCGGCTGTAGATGGAGGAGGCTTTAGCAAACGCGGTGGCAGGAAGCTGGGTATAAGACCTCGGGGAAAGTGCCAGAGATATTTTGGGTGAGACACACGCACTCAAACTTTCATTTAGTTTTGCTACGTATTGTACAATTTTTTTTTCAACGCTGATACAGATTATGAGAACTATTACAAGGACAATTTTACAGATAATACTACATCCATTCTACGAGAATCCATCCACGGTCCACTAGTAAAAATATATCGTATAGCCACGTTTTATTTCGTGACTATGGCTAATATTTCGTGGCTATGAGCGGTTTTAGCCACGATTAGTCACGAGAAAAAAATGTGGCTATACGATCGTGACTATTTTTTTCGTGTCCAAATCGTGACAAAATTAGCCACGTTTTGTCATGAATATTTCGTGACAAAATTAGCCACGTTTTGTCACGGTTTATATCGTGGTTGTAATTTGTCACGATTATGTGACGTTATATTTCGTGACTTATGCTTTTTGTCACGATTTGTCACGTAACTAAACGTGGCTGATTTTAAAAGTTAAAAGAAAAAAAAAATACAAATATTACAAAATACAATACAATATATATATATATATATATATATATATATATATATATTGATATCAATTTCTGTATGCTCATTTAATTTACTAAATTTTATCAAAAGATTAAAATTAAATCTATAAATGTATATGATTTAAAAAGTATTAATCAAATATTTGTTATTTATTACTACTAACAAAAAAAACAAAATACAAAAAAACAAAATACAATACACAACAAATAATAATATATGTATATGTGTATACATATATAATACATATATATATATATAACAAATCCTTCCACGGACTGACGCGGTTGTGACGACGTCGGAGAAGTATGGGCTCGGAGCAACGGCGGAAGGATGAGCCTGCGACGGCGGCGTTGATGGAGGGAGGAGAAGAGAGGGACTGACGGAGAAGACGAAAGGAGGACATCCGTGGAGACAGTGACAGAGAAGACGAAGCTGTGTCGGAGGTGTGGCGGAGCCGTGGCTGAGCTGTGGCGGAGCTGTGACGGAGCCGTGGCTGAGCTGTGGCGAGCTTTGCGGCACGATTCTATGGAGGAGAGGAAGCCGATTTGTTGAGATGTGTTGGTGAGAGAAGGATGACGATGGATTAGAGGTATAGGGGATGAAGAGATTTTTACAGAATAAGACACTTATAGCCTATACAATAACATAATAAGGCACTTCATAGTTCATGGACACTTCTAATTGGTGAATTCCCCAGCTTACCCTCTTGTTTCATTTCCCCCATTTCTTTTTTTTTCATTGAATTTCAAATCCGAAAGCTTTTTGAATTAAACAAAAAAAGACAATTAATAAATCTTAAAATCTAACTAAAACCAAAAAACCCTAAACTCCTCCCACAATTTCCGACACTATTTTGAAGGTGAGCTGCTTCCGACACATCTTCTTCTCCTTCATCTTCTCCGACACACAGCTTCCTTCTTCATTTTCTTAGACCTCTCTTTCTTTAACCTTCTTTTGTTTGTATCAGGTCCCTGTTTCATCTTCTTCTTTCTTCGCATTCGCTTGCCGATTCATTGAGTCTTCGTCTTCCTTCTCTAGATCCCAGCTCTTACAATGTCAGGTTAGTTCAAATGGCAGATTATTTCGGTTCTGACCCTCTATTTCTTGTTTTATTGCTTCTTTTTCCGATTCTTAGCTCAAGTTTGGGTCTTCACAGCTAACTTATTGAACCCGATTTTGTGTCTATTTCTTTCTGTATTTGCTTATTACAGTTATTTCGCATTGTATTTTGTTCTCTTCTTCTTTGATAGCTCCGGATTTTGGTTCTGTCTTTTGGTTTCTTGTTCTTTGTTCTGTCTAATACGGCTTCTTTGTTACGATTCTCTATGTGTACACACATATACATATATATCTTTGTACACATATTTAGGGACAGATCAAAACAAAACAATGGACATGCATCCATCTGTACATGTCTATTATTTTCTCTATTTCGACAAGCCATATTGTGGACAGTAATTTATGGACTAGTATGTTTGTACCATAAATTTTAAAAGCTTTGTGGACAGGGTTATATGGCTTGTTTTTCGGTGTCTTTTCTTCTTTGTTATCCATCTTGTTCTTCTTCTTTTTTAAAGCTTTGTGGACAGGGTTATCTGTACACATCTCTCATGCTCTGTATTTTGCCAAACCCATCTTTTTGGACAGTCAATTGTGGACTACTTATTTGGTACAACAACCTTTTCAAATCTCTGAAGAAACATTTATTTAGCTTTATTGTTTCACTTACTGTAATGGACACATGTTTTATTCACCTTAGAATTTGTCATTTCATATAACAGACGATTTGTGGACCTCAATCCATCGATACATATCCAATGTCATATGCATGTCCATTCAATATCCAACATGCATATTTGCTTTCTTTTCGGAACATTCATGGACAGTTCAAACATTGATCTAGCCTTTCCATAATCTTCTGTTTTTCTATGAATAAAACTACATGCAACTTACTTAACTTTACTTAAATTGTGCTTTGCAGATGAGGAGCTGCCAGAGAGACTCTTTGCCACAGACAGATATCCAAGCAACCGTCTTAATGTTTATTCCAAGCCAGATTATCTAACATTCATACACCACACACTACGCGGCACTCCGGAATTTGACATCATTCGCAATTCCACCTTTGGCAAGCTATATGACATCCCGGCTGTAAGAGTCCCAAATTCAGGGAAGCTAGTTCATGGCCTGCTATCTAGACAGCTACTCACCAAGAACAAGTACACCTTACACACTACCTTTGGTGGAAAACCACTTCTCTTCTCTCTTAAAGAGTTTGGTGAACTTACTGGTCTTAACTGCGGCGTTTTCCCGGCTGACTATGAAACTGACTTCATCCAACCCGCAACAGTCCCTCTGTCCCCATACTGAAAACAACTTATTGGGGATGATCCCAAGACGACCTTAGCAGACATTGGTGACATGCTTGCAGATAATGAAACCCCACAATGGAAAAAACTAAACCTGGCACTACTTCTCATAGTAGATGGTGTCCTAATTGCATCCCATCAGATTCACAGGCCAACACCCAAGTATGTGGACATGTTGCAAGATCTACATGCGTTTCTGTCTTTCCCATGGGGCCGAGAGTCTTTCCTCAAAACACTATCATGTATGCGTCCGGGGAAGAAACCACTGGGTAAACCACTAAATATGGTCAAAATCTACAGACAGCATCTGCAGCAGTCCACATACAAACTCAAAGGGTTCCCGCTACCTCTTCAGCTCTTAGCTTATCGCTCTATCCCCAAGCTTTTCGAAATACTGCCAGATTCTTCTGATACCACTACTCTCCTGGAATTACCTGATCAACACATTCCTACCTATAAATGCCTCAGCTTAGAAAACATTCTACAAGTGGAAAGCTATCCGGATGTAAGTTACCAAGCATTTAACACACTATAAAAGCAGTTCTATGTCTACTAGACTAATCCCCTGTTTCACTTTATGCACAGCTCATCGTCCATCCAAGGCTACAGATTAGTCATCATCCACAGCCAGGCTGGGGGATTTGGTACGATGAGCACCAAGATCAAAAGGTTGAATACATGGACTCCTTGATCAGTGCAGGCCATGTCTTCACCAAAAACATGTGGCCAGGTGGTGATGCTTCTTTACCGATCAATGTCTACAAAGAAAAAAGGGAACATACTGTCCACAGGAAGCATATTATCAACCGTAAACGGATGAAACAGGCAATCCTCTCCTCATCTCTCGGTGTAAAAAGACCTTCAACAGCCCACAAAAAAAAATGTCCAACAAGAAAGCGGACAAAAAAGGGAAAGGCATTCTGCACCAATCTGACCTCGAGTCCCTTGTTGAAGTGCTCAAGAACCAGGTTAACCATCTTACTAAGGAGGTCAGGCATCTCAACAAACGAATAGCGGTTCTTGAACAGAAGCCCCTCTCCCAAAAGAAACACAGGTTTGGGAAATTTTCAACCCAAAAGATGAAGTCTTTTTTTAGGAAACGCAAGGGAAAGCCACAGGAACAAACTACACCAGTCAACAATCCATCCACGTTACAGACACACTTCACGCAACAACCCATCATAAGTCTTTCAGAAAAAACTCCCTCTCCTAAAAAAAAACTCAAGATATTTCTAACTCTTTTCTATATCTGTGGTACTGTCAACTAAATTTATTTTACAAATATATATTCACTAATTCAAATGCAACTCACAGCACTCTTCCTCTGGAGAATCCGAGGACAGCCGCCTGGACCAGTTCAACTCAGATTCCCAGTCACTCAAAGAGGTACATGATTAAATAAACTGTAACTTTTACATCATACACACTACTACTACAAAACTCAAACTTATGGATATTTTCCTAGTCTGATAACCAAAACGGTGGTGGACACACATCCATGGACGACGATCAGGTTTGCATTAAAACTACATACACAATCTGCCATTTAGTATACAGATGTGCTGATAAATAATACATGCAGCAATCTGAAAATGAAACCAGCAAGGAGGAACCAATACTTCAGACAACCGTCAATCCTCAGGTTCACCCTTCATCTATATTCCCAGTGAAAAAGTTGGAATGCATATGCATATTTGGTCTTAAAAAAATACACATCCTTTATTACAGGATAATATATCATCAGGCTCAAACTTACCTGGGATCATCTACTCGGCTCTGGATGATGACTTTGTGTCCATTTTTAACAGAATCAACAACCTTCTACCACTAACACCAAATTTTTCACATGCAGCCCTTTGATGAGGAAAACAAGGACGAGGATTTGCGATTATCAGGACGTGCTAATCAACAACAGCCCAAGGTACACTGTAAACAACAAAAGCCCAAGAAGATGTATCTCCTAAAAAACCACTGTCTTTGCTAAAGACAAAGCTTCATGTGTAGGTTCATGACAAAGATCTATCTCCTAAAAACCAATCTTCCTTGGTAAGTTTTAATATATAGGTTGCTCATCTTTAATATATAATTTACAATTTCACTTCATTGTAACCAATTCAACAGGAACAAGTCATCAACACAATTGTACAAGGAGGAGATTTTCCTATGGACAATGATCCAAAACCGACTACAGATATCCAGAACAAAGAGGTACACAAGATTTAATACCCATAGACATCTCGTACCACAGGTCCAGATACACTATATTCATTTGTGTCCACTCATTCTCGTACACAGGGCCAACGTGGACAAAGTTCTCATTCAACACAGGTCTCAACAAATAGCCAACTCATCCACCAGATCAGCGACTCTTCTCCTGCTAAACCCACAGCTAAATACCAACCGAACGAACTAGAAGTAGCTATGCACACTATCCTCACTAACCACCCAACAATTGTGTCTGTTTTCCCATCACCGATCACCAAGGACTGGAAACTGGTAAAAAATCTGCTCAAAAACAAACCTAATATGTAAGTTCTACAATTTAACTCAACTTGGTTTTGAATTCATATACCAGTTCATACCAACTAATTAAACCTCACTTTCTTATGTTTGCAGCAACCATTTAACTCAACTTGGTTTTCAATTCAACAACCAGTTCATACTTGATCTTGCCAAACCTCAAAAATGGGTCAATACTACGGTAAAACATAAAACTCACTTTTTTACATCTCGTGTACAAATATCAGTGGACAGTTAACTCAGTTCATAAATAATTATTTTGTAGCACATGGAAGTCTTGATGATTCACCTATGGGAAAGGAATAAACAGATGTTCTCTGAAGAAGGAATAGTGTTTGCTTCACCGTGGTTTGCCACTCACCTCCAAGGGAAATACCGCTCCTTCTCCAAAGCATTCAACAAATAATTGCTGCACTGGGGCCAGAAAATGCAAACATTCATCAAGTGTCCAGGGAAAAAATGGTTAGAAGACGTGGAAACAGTGTACACACCTATGATCTGGGATGACAGACACTGGGTTGGCCTTGCAATACACCTTAACGTGTGGTCTGTAGAAATCCTTGACCCACAGCCAACACTCTACGACAACGATAAGGAGGTGGCTGAATTCATGGCTCCTATCACAGAGATGCTACCATACATCATCCGCAAATTGTGCAAGGCAACACCAACCCAAATCAACCGCGACGAACCTTTTAGCTGCTCTAGGATGACAGGGCTCTATTGCAACAAACGTTCTGGAGATTGTGGTCCGGTCTCCATTAAATTCATGGAGATGCATGCTCTAGGTGAACTAGGAAATGGTATGGAGATGATGGACGACAAGATGGTGGATGATATGAGGAAAGAGTACGCTATGGACATCTACAGGAAGATGGTGATCCCTATCTACAATGACTTCATGGACTGAGTTGGTTTAATGTAATAAAGACTCCTTTTGTAAACATGGCCAACACCAAACTATTTTAGTCGGTCTACTACTAGAACCATGTTTAGCTGGTACTTTTGCTACTTAAACATGACTATGTAACCCAGCAGCTTAAAATCATATTTTGTTTTTCCACCGAAACTTGTTTTCTAGAATCTTAAATGTGGACAACAGTTTGTGGATATAAATTTGTGGACATAGAATTTTGGACATGTAGTTGTGTACAAACAATCTTTTGGACATGTAGTTGTCGACATAAAATGTGGACAACAAATTGTGGATAGCTTTACACAGACGGGGGTAACCAGTTTATAGATAACCTCTTAAACAGTAAACAATACCAATGCTTTTGGACATGTAGTTGTGTACAAACAATCTTTTCACGAGACAAGAGCAAAATCCCTATTAGGGACAACCTGTTCATATTTACTGGACATTTTTTGGGGGAACAAAACAAGTTCACAGCAAAGGATGAAGAAAAGGTGGACAGGAAATGATGGACAACTTAGATAGAAAATACTCAAATCAAAAATAAGCAAGATGCAAAGACAACTTAAAATAAATATAGGCACCATCAAGTACATAAGGATAGAGTCACTGGTCAAAAAATGGTATGAACTTTATCCAGCAATTTCCAAAAAATAACCTGCTTGGATAAGGCACCAACCAAAAATGTACCAATAGTAAGCAACATAAGGTGTCCTCCAAAATAAAACCCAGAGATATGAAAGATGTTCTGCACTATAGCCATACATCCAAAATGCAACAACCAAAAAAAACTTCTTTCCAAAAACAAACGATCATCATATGGGGACAGTGCAATTCGTCCTATTGTGCCCGGTACCCTTGCACCTACCACAACGATTGGGTGTAGCTTTCTTCTTCTTTTTCTGACTTCCCTACATTATGCAAAGATTATATATTAAATAAATTAAACCATATTTTAAAAATATACAAAGCTGATTAAGTTTCCAATTATGATAAAACGTACACTTATCTCTCCGATAGATGGGATGCGTTCAGTCTTTGGCCTGCCTGGTGGACGACGAGTCCTTGGAGGCTTCAGCACCATTGCCTTTATTTCTGCAGGTATCTCAACATCAGCCGGATTACCTTCCGGGTATACCTCGCAAGCATATGTATCAACCCATGCCTTAGTTCGGTACCATTCTCCAACAATACATGAATAATCCAACTGCAAACTATCAGCAGCCAATAAAGCATGTCCACAAGGAATCTTTTCTTTATCATAAATCTTGCAAGCACACCTTTTATCTTTCAAATGCACTATATGCTTGCTCCCAAATTTACCAACAACCTCGCAAACCCAAGGAGATATCGGATTGATCTTGCTGCCTTTACAGAAAGCAATGTTTTTGGTTAACACTTTACCTACTTCTGGTGTAACGCGACCTTTGTGTTTCAGCGACTTCACCCTTCTAGCATTAAACCACCTTGTTGTCATCTTCTGTATAAAAACCAGCAACTCCAAGATGGGTGATCCTCTCCCCCCCCTTCAAAGCCTTGTTTAACTGCTCACAAATATTGCTTGTCATCATGTTGTACCGCTCTCCAGCAAAATACGCCCTAGAACAATGGGCTACTCCTATCTTCTCCAGGTATGTACAACAGGCTCCATTAGCTGCCTTTATTTTACCCATTATTTCTCTATAAGCTCCTATCCTATGAGCAAACCCAGCTTTTATGAACAACTTAGCCAATCCTTTACTTTTATAGCGAGATACAACATTCCTTGCCAAATGGACTATGCAAGCACCATGATGTGCCTGAGGATAAATGTTCTTCTTCGCACAATATATAGATGGTGCTCTATCAGATATTATGGTCAGATTTGGACTGTCAGCTATAATCCGTTCAACCCTCTCAAAAAAACAAGTCCACGAAGCTTCATCCTCAGTGTCAACAACAGCGTACGCTAGAGGGAATACCTGGAAGTTTCCATCTTGTCCACAAGCAGTCAACAACACTCCTTTATACCTACCAGACAAATGTGTACCGTCCACAACAAGTACACGTCTCAGCTTCTTAAACCCTTCTTTTGCTGCCCCAAAAGCTAGAAACAAGTACATGAACCTCTCCAAACCTTCCTCATCCACCTCGGTTTTAAGATCAGTAACCGTTCCTGGGTTAGCCAATTTCAACATGTGCAAATACTCGGGAAGCTTCAAATATGCCTCTTCTTCATTCCCCCATATACTCTCGCTAGCCATCTCTGCTGCTCTATAACACTTCATGTAAGAGCAAGACACACGCAAATCCTCTAAAATAAGTTTTTGTAGATCAAGAGGATTAGGACCTTTAGACTTATCAGCATACTTGCCTTTGTACAAAGCAGCTAGTACACTAGACGAAGCTCTCTTCTGATAAGATTGGCGGGAGTCAATGGTACATGTATGATCTAAATTGGATTTTCCAATTACATAATAACCACATGACAACATTTCTTGAGCTAAAACCCTCCAATCACACCGAGTGTCAACACAACTCATCACAAAATAGTGCCTCTTTGTAGGCCCCTGCTTGAATTGAAACTGATGCTTTATAGCATATATAGCCAAGGCAATGCGACAATCCTGCTTTGATGCAAATACCTTACCAACATATATCCTATCATCAACCTCATCTATATCAAGATCCGGAATATCCTCGGTCTCATACTCCATATCATCGTACAATGGAGGTATATCAACCTCATCGTCTTTAAGACTATCAATGGAACGCTTTACGTTTCCTGCGGTGGAAACAGATGCATCCACACCACCATGTCCATAAACTACGGTCCACGAAACAGGTACCGGAGTTTCTGTGTCCACAGACACATGTCCAATATCACCCATCCATGGGTCCTTCTTAATTTTTTGTCCACCAGACCCTCCACCCACAGAAGATGCGCCTCCACTTACCAAAACATCATGATCAAAAGCAGATCCACTACTACACCTAACCACAAATCCTTCTCCGCCACCATCAACATCACATCCAACTATGTTAGGCAAATTAGATCCACCATCCATATCATCCAACAATGGCTCCCAAAACTCACTATCATATCCTCGGGGTCTTAAGTCAATTTCATCAAGATCTTCAACCACAGGAGCGCTGTCAAGATCTGAATCCACATTCCAATCATTATCCTCAGCTGCTTCTTCAGAAATTTCATCATCAGATTTAAACAGCTCAAACATGAAACCTCCTTCCCTTGGTACATGATCATTGTCCACGGCTAATGGTATTGTGTTAGAACCTGTTGTGGACGCATAACCACTTGTGTTCTTCTTCTGGGGAGGCAATGGGGTTGTAAATATCGTACTCCTCTGTACACCAACCCCAGGATCATTGTCCACTACTAATGGTATTGCCTTAGAAGCTGCTGTGGACGGATATACACTGGTGTTCTTAATCTGCGAAGGCAATGGCGTGGTAAATAACTTACTCCTGTTAACAGCATTCCCATCATCCTCAAACTTAACAAACAGATTCATAGAAGGATGAATCCTTAGATGTCGCAAGAAGAAACCAATGCCACCTTCGTTTGCAATTACAACTGGTGGTGTTGATATACCAGTTGCTAGAGCCTTGCTGTCTGGTGGCCAGTAACTCAGGTGAGCATATTTGCCATCTACAGCTGTACCGTAGAACTCTCGAACAACGGTTTCCTCCAACTCCTTTAGGGTCACGCCTTCTTTCAAAGGAACAACCCAAGTCATCTGATGCTTGTCCACGGTAAATTCCCAAACACATTTTTCACCACAGATCCACTCACCGCAAATGACAAGGCAATGTTCATTCATAACAAACCTAATTCAAGAAAGACAGACAAGTCAAATGTATGTTAGGAAAACATCCATACACATTTGTCCACGTTCAAGAGAATGAACAAAAACAAAAAAATGAATGAAAATGACATACCAATGTATCCACCAACAGATTCCGTTACAACGACAAAGATGTTCGATGTTTGTTTGGTTCTTAACACCGTTTGCAGAGGAGAGAAGAGTTTGTAACAAAGAAAAAAAAGGTTCAATGTCGCCTCCTATCAAGACAGGTTTCACAGCTCAGCTCAGTGTACACATGTCGGTTGATAGAGACACAAGACTCAATACTAAGTAAAATCTGACGGTTGACAATAATTCACAACAAACCAAGCACAGGAGAAATATTATCCACACGATTTTAACAAAAAGATGTTTTTTTAAGGGTCAAGATTTAGCTGAGAATATCTACTCTTCTATCTTACTCGAAAACAGAGCCCAAATAAATTATTTCCCCCCCTTTTCAGACAAAGTTTTTCCCTCCAATGGATATCATATTTAATTTAACAATTTTTGAGACAGAATAATAACAAACAAATATGAGGGCAAAAATGTCAAGAAATAATGGGCCTCCTAGTGTGAAAACAGGAACAAGTAACCAAGAGTATACAAGTGCCTTTTCTTGTTAAAAAAAAGACACAAGTGCCTTATTGTGTTACAAACTCGGGGATGAAGATGGGTTCGTGTGGAGAGAGAGAAGGATAAGATCTGTGTTTTGTCTAAGGCTAATTTCAACTATAGATCTATTTTAGTCCAATGGTTGTAGTTAGTGATCTATGTGAAACCTTATTAACCAATAAGATCATTTTGTTTAGAATATATTATTGTTTAATTAGTTATATGTAAAGTATCTTAATTATTATTAAATTTTTTAGTTTTATATTTAGTTTTTATGTTTGAGAATAATAATTAAAGGTTAGATATGTATTAAAGTATTTTAATTTTAGAGTTTGTTTAGGGTTTAGAGTAAGTTTATAGCTTAAAGATATAAAATTTGTAAGTATTTATATTTTTATTTATGGATATATTATAGGAATTAGAGTTTTGTTAGTTAGATTTCTTTGTTTATACTTTAGAGTTTTAGATTTTTTTTAGGGTTTAGGATTTTATGTGTTAATTATGTATAGTTTTGTTTATACTATAAATTTTAAATATTAGTTTTACATTACTTGAGATCTTGTTAAAATTACTGGCATAATTTAGTTATAATGTTGTATTTACTTTTTTAAAAAACCAATCAATATTATTCTCAAAAAATTAATATCTTTAAATTCGAGTTCTTTCGACACACAGAATCGCCTTGCATCGATCGACACACATCATGCAACGATCGACACAGAACGCAGACATGTCCAGAAACCTGCAACAGTGCCAGAACGAGCCTACAAGCCCCCAGTGCCATATCCTAAGGTTCCTAAACCTTCCAAACAAGAGATAGAAGTGGCTAACTGCATGAAAGTGATAGATAAGAAGGTGAATAAAACACCACCAGTTGAAGCTTCGCGAGTTCATGCAAAGACGATGATCTCCACTGATGGTCATCTGAAAGAAGAAGTTCAGATTGGTGGAACTGCAGTATCTGATAGTGGAGAGAAGAAGATGGCGGTTCCTCTTGAACCTGCTCTAACATCTTCAGTACCTGCAACTGCTCATAAGCAGAAAGCTCCAGACATCAGATATACGTCAAAGGTAAGGTCCAAATCACCAAAGCTCAAACCTCCTAATCCATTGACTTTGAATGCAGGGAAACAAAGAATCCCGCCGAAGCTACACTCCCACCCAGACCCTTCTCATTCGTTCCTTGGAAGATCTCATGATCTGAATGCTTATACGCCACCTTGGATGAGGAGACATTCACAGAGACACTCAAAGTCTCTGTTGAAACCGCCATGAGTCCGATCTCTTTCCGTCCGGTCAAGCTATTGACCTTAAACAAGCGCTGGGTGGGAGGCAACCCACCATTAGGTACTGGTGTTTTTCTACTTAATTTTTGGTGTTTTGTTAGGATTTTACGTTTGTTTTTGTTTTTGGTGCAGTTATGTTTGCAGGTCTCGGACAAAATCGCAGTACAACGATCGACTCACTTCTGTGTCGATCGTCACAACACGACAGGAATCGCATTGCAGCGATCGTTGCGGTCCTGAGCAACGATCGACCATACACGAAAATCGCCAAGTAACGGTCGATGCACTTAGTGCAACGATCGATGCCTGAGCGACAGAGGTAACCCGACAGACATAATTTCATCTTTTCAATTTTTTATTTTCTTTTTACCGATCCATCGCTGGACACTACTGGGGACAGTGTGTCTCAAGTGTGGGGGAGGTACTACTGACTTTTGTTTTCTGTTTTCTTAAGAGTCAGTCCGTTTTTCAAAAATTTGATGTTTTATTGAGTCAAAATTGTTTAAGTAAGAAACTATGATTTTCTGAGAAGATTTACAAGACTTGCAGGAACTTAAGTAACCATTGGGATGAAGTTGCAGGATCTATCTCTGACTATTAGAAAACCCCATCACAGATCAACCTACTGGGAACACCCACATCACTTCAGGTATCAGAGGATCCTTTACTGACCTCAATTTAATACTGACTTAGATTTCTCACCTAAGGGCTTGGTATACTTTATGTCGGATTCCCTGTTAGTTCTGACACATCCTGTAAACCTGTCCTATTTAGTTCCCTTCTCCCCTTCTATAAAGTAAAAAAAAAAGAGATAAAAAAACTGAGGCTGAGTTAGTAACTCTGAAGTGGTCATGGGAGTGGTAGAGACCCCTATTATCTCCTATGCGATCCATGGAATGTGTCCAAAGTACACCCCATAACGGGAAGAACACTGATAAAAAAATAAAATGATGCCCAATGTGGGAAAAATCAGTTGTTAAAGAAGGGAAAGAGAAGAAAAGGACTAGAGAAAGATAGTATGGTGGTCTAGAGCTGATTAGGTAAGAATCCATGTGCCTTTAGATCGATACTCCTTAGGTGAGACCGCACTTAAATACTTGCAGAAGTCAGTAGGGAGAATTTGAATGCTTGAATGTGATTGTGGAGTTTACCTAGGACAGTTTCTAAGTGTGGGGGAAGTACATGTTGGTCTTGATATCCTGTGATTGATTCTTTCAGTGGTTTACTAAGGGGAATCTGAGTATTGTAGCTTCTAGGATGAAATGAGTTTCTGAGAAGTTTTCAAACCTCTTCACCATGCTTTAGTTCTATGTTTTGCTTGAGGGCAAGCAAAGGCTAAGTGTGGGGGAGTTGATATATCATGGTTTTTACTAGTTTTAGACCATGATATAAGTGTGTTTTAGTGTCTTTTTGTGTTCTTTTAGAGTCTTTTACAGGTATAATCATGTTTGGAGCATATTTGGTGATTATGGCACTTTTTGGAGATTTTTGGAGTGTTTGGCCGAGAGATAGAGTTCACTGTCCGAAACAGAGTAATGCGTCGATCGTTGCACACCTGCAACGGTCGTTGCACCAGCGAGATGGGCCGAAACTCGGCGGTTTATGAAGAGTCAAGATACTGCACTCTAATCCAGAAGTTCCTGATATTTACAAAGAAGCCCCTGGCCGAGATTATGCCTATATAATTAAGTTTTTGGTGTTTTATTTAGATACACTTTCATAATTAAGAGCAGAGGATTTTTAGAGCTTTTGGGGCTGATCTGAACCGGTTACATCATCTGTATTTGGAGAAGATTTCGAACCCCTTTTTATTCTATATCTTTTATGCAATTTATTCATCATATGATTATGTTTACATTATCTATGTCTGAGTAGATTCCTTGTTAGGTTTAGGGTTTCTCACATAGGATTTCATGACTTGCTAGACTTGTTCAATTTCAGTTAAGGATTCAAACTATATCTGTTCTTCAATTTAATTGTGCTTAAAGCTAGTTCTAACCTGATCAATTAGAATCTAGATCTTAGGTTGCTAAATACGTCACGGAAGTGGGGTTTAGGAATCTGAACTAATTAAATTGGGCAATTAAACTTTGCGCAAACGGAAGTTTGGTTTAGGATAATTGTGAACATATCAAACTTGGAATTAATGCTAGTTTAATCTGTTAGTTCTCGCAAACGAAAGTTTGGTTTGCTGCACTTAGACTTAGAGAATTATCGCAAAGGAATTTGGTTAATTCTATATCTGTGTTTTGAGTTCTAGAACTGTACTTAATTAGATCCTTGCTGAATGAACTGTCTGCTTGTCTGATTTCCTGAGAACGCCCTAGACCTAGCGCTCTTAATAACTTGCTTTCACAACCAACAATCTCTGCTACTTGTTTACTTTCTCGCATTTCTTTTAATTCGATCACATTGCTTTCTTCCTAGTTAAATTCCTGTTCTTGAGCTATTGAATACCAGAGTCTCTGTGGATTTCGATACCCTATATACTACATTGATATTGCTGTGCACTTGCAGTTTAGTATAGGGATTAAAACCTGACCCTATCAAACCACCCAGTATTATACGAATGTCTTATCTCGACACACAACTATCATCAGGAGTGAGTACAAGTGTGATTTCAGGACACTATCCCAACAGCAACCTCATATGAGTGTTCAAGGACTCAAATTTCTCATTCAAATTAGTGTACAAGGTATCAATCCTCGAGTTGAAAGATGCTGTGGTCTGTTGTTGTCTCGCAAGAGACTGCTCCATCATGATTTCCAATCTGCTCTTATGTGCAGGTGCAGGAGGTGCTAGTGAGATGTATATCCATAATCTTTGGCCCATAAGTTCCTAGAACTTTGTCTCTGCTGGTTTCCAAATGTCTGTCCATAATAATCAGTTCAGCCATATAGTTTACCTCTGCAAACTCTTCAGCTACTGTATCAGCTCGGAATTGTCTCTTCCTAAGTAGTACGTCGTGGATGTTATCTATCTTATCCCTCATCTCAGCTATCTGCCCAACCAATGCATAGTAATCTAGCATGATGGGGTTTCCTTCCCCATCTAGTTTCTGACCTCTTGCGTTGCATATATGTCCCTCTTGGTCTCGTAAAATGCCGTTTTCACCGCGAATCAGAATCACAGGCTCCATAGAGTGAAACCTGTTAAACGCTCCAGATCTCGGTATCACTGTTTTCGCCTTGTGTCGATCGATGCCAGAGAAGCGACGACCGATGCAAGCTCGAAGATGTGACGATCGACACATAGGACCGTGTCGATCGTTGCAAGGCGATTCCTACAACACCAAAAATCAAGAACGTGAGTAAACAAGAAAAAAAATGCTTAGTCTAAATCCTAGTACTGAATCTATCGGCGAACTCAAAGAGTCCCCGGCAACGGCGCCAAAAACTTGATAGGTCAAGAATTATCCCTATTCTACTGCAAGTGCACGGTTAATGCAATTATAGTATAAAGGGTATCGAATCCCACAAGGACTCTCAGTCACTCAATAGATTATCAGTATTTCGAATTTAAGCTAAACGAAGTGATGAGTAAACAGTAAGCAGAATAGCAAGTAAACGAATCAATCAAGGTAGGTGTAAGCAATCAGACAAAGGTGCTAGGTTTCTGGGAGTTCTCAGGATATCGGGAAATCAGACTAATCAACAATCAAGATTCAATCTAAGGCGTTCTTGAACTAGAATCACAGAAGTAAGACTAACCAACTTTCGCTGCGCTAGCTATCTATATCTAACAACCTAGCAAACCAACTTTCGTTGCGAATCCTAGAGTTCTAGACATGCATTAATTTCAAGTTCATTCGTACACAATTTCTCTAAACCAAATGTCTTTGCGAATAGATAAATTGCTCACCTAAATCAGATTTAGTTAATTAACCAACTGTCGTTGTGTGAATCAACCTAATATCAAAAATCTAAAGGGCCAGTTCAGATTTAGCGTTAAGAACAAATTAGGTGAAGAACTAGGTGATGAATCCTAATTAATCAGTTAAGCTATCATTCCTTCAAATCCCTGATGAGGATCCCTAACCTAACAAGAGATCTACTCAGACATATCAATTATAACAGAAAACATAGTCAAAATAGATATCATAAAATAATCAGAAGAATAAGAACAGGGGTTCGAAATCAAGTCTCTTTCGAGAACAAAACCAGCCCCTAACTCTCTCTGAAAATAAAACCTAAGTTAGAGTGTAAGTAAAACTCAATGTAAGCCAAGCTTAGCCTAACAAGTGGCTGTAAAACCTAATTATAATCCTAAAACACGTTTAGGGGCTTTTTTGTAAATATCAGGAACTTCTGGGCACAACTGCAATTTCATCATTCTTCATTAAACCGCCGAGTTTGGCCCATCTCGCATATGCAACGATCGACGCTGATGTGTGTCGATCAATTCAGCTCTGAAATACCGACAGTGAAGTCTAGCTCTCGGCCAAACACTCCAAAAAGCTCCAGAAAGTGCCATAATCACCAAATCTGCTCCAAATGTGCTTGTACCTAATAAACACCTGAAAAGACTCTAAAACATAGTAAAAGACTCAATAAATAAGACATATACCATGGATGTCAAAAAAAAAAAAGACATATACCATGGTTAAAAATCCTAAAATCCATGGTATATCAATATTGCGACTAAATATCGACTAAATTGCGACTAACTTGAACCGAAATGCATTCTGATTTGGTTTCGGTTTTCCACTTTTTAAATTCTGAATTAAATTTTGAATGTAATGCAATATAATGAATACAAACGCTTCTGAATAAAATACAACCTGATATTAAAGTCTAAGAAACCAAAGTCATACATTATGGTCTTAAAATTCAAAAAACAAACAACAAACATACACACATTATAAACAAGTCTCAACAAGTCCTAAGGAGAATTAGAAGGAGAAGTGGGAGGATCTGCACAAGACTAGGTTTTTCAGAAATCAATGTATGCAAGGTCTGTTTCGAGAAGATACTTTTTCACCATGCCCAACTCCTTCTGCTCACTCGCCTGTCGAGCTAACTCAGCAGCATGTATTTCAATCTGGCGCTGAGCTTCTTCGAGCTGATGTTGGAGCGAGTTATAAGCTGAGGAGCTACCCGGGTACTTGCGCTTTCTAGAGGCGTGAGACTCTCCAAGACTTCCAATACCATATGCATAGCCTCTGTCATCCACAATTTTTGACTAGGAAAGTGATAGGTCAAGAATTAATCCCTATACTAAACTGCAAGTGAACAGCAATGTCAAAGTAGTATATAGGGTTATCGAATCCACAGGGACACTTGGTCTCAATAGATCAGAACAGTAGAGACTAATACCAGAAATAAGCAATGTGATTGAATTAAAAGCGGTGCGAGAAAGTAAATCAGTAGCAGAGATTAACGGTTGATAGGTGTAGTTTTATCCCTATTCTAAGTGCAAGTGCACAGTGATGTAGTTGTAGTACTTAGGGTATCGAATCCACAGGGACTCTGGTCAACGATAGATTATAAACTGTCAAGTTAAACTAGGAGAAAGCAATATGGGAAAGCAGTAAATCAAGCAAAAAAGTAAATCAGTAGCAGGAGTGATTTCTGAGCAAGGAGGCGAAGCGTTAGGTTTCAGGAGTTCTCAGGAAATCAGGAACGCAAGCAATCAATCTATCTAGATCTAATCAATAACTGTTCTAGAACTCAAAACACAGATATAGAATTAACCAAATTCCTTTGCGATAATTCTCTAAGTCTAAGTGCAGCAAACCAAACTTTCGTTTGCGAGAACTAACAGATTAAACTAGCATTAATTCCAAGTTTGATATGTTCACAATTATCCTAAACCAAACTTTCGTTTGCGAATAGTTTAATTGCTTATCTAAGTTTTTTCTAGTTAAATTAACCAACTTCCGCTGAATTAATCAACATAACATCATAACTCTGATTAGCTACTTCAGATTTAGCATTAAGAACAACTTAGATAAAGAACTAGCAGATATAAATCTCTACAGATTAATTAAACTATAATTCTCTGAAATCCCTAATGAGAATCCTTCAACCTAACAGGTAAACTACTCAGACATGTTCATCGAAACAGAAAACATCTTAAGTAGAAAACCAAATATCATAAAACAGAATAATCAACAGGGGTTCGAAATCCTCTCTCTTTCGAGAGCAAGATCAGCCCCTAAGGCTCTCTGAAAATAAAATAAGACTTAATAAAAGCGTAGCCTAAACAATGGCTTAAAAACCCTTATATAATAGCTAAAACATGTTTTGGGCCTCTATGTAAATATCTGGGCTTTCTGGGCTTTAGTGCATTAAAACTCATTCTTCATTAACGCTCGCGAGAATGCTTGGTCACGCTATGCAACGATCGATGCCAATAGTGCAACGATCGACGCATCTCTGAAATATCGACAGTGAAGTCTATCTCTCGGCCAAATTCTCCAATTAGCTCCAGAATGATCCAATAACTCCAATTATGCTCCAAACGTGTCTAAACCTGTAAATATACTAAAAAGACTCCAAAACATAACATAAGACTCGATAAATAAGTCATATACCATGGTTAAAACCAGTAAAATCCATGGTATATCAACTCCCCCACACTTAGCTCTTGCTTGTCCTCAAGCAAGTGAAGAACTAAAGTATAAGAGAAGAAGTTTGAAAACACAGAAACTCATTTCGTCCTAGGAACTTTCACAATCACATTCACTTAGTAAGCTACTGAAAACTTCCCTACAGAACTCAAGACCACAATATACTTCCCCCACACTTAGCAACTGTTCCAAGTAAGCTCCACAATCACATTCAAGCATTCAAATTCTCCCTACTGACTTCTGCAAGTATTTAAGTGCGGTCTCACCTAAGGAGTATCGATCAAAGGGCACATGGATTCTTACCTAGTCAGCTCTAGACCACCATACTATCTTTCTCTAGTCCCTTTCTTCTCTTTCCCTTCTTTAACAACTGATTTTTCCCCATTGGGTATCATTTAATTTTTTTATCAGTGTTCTTCCCGTTATGGGGTGTACTTTGGACACATTCCATGGATACACAGGAGATAATAGGGGTCTCTACCACTCCCATGACCACTTCGGAGTTACTAACTCATCCTCAGTTTATTATTATTATTTTTTTTTTACTTTATAGAAGGGGAGAAGGGAACTAAATAGGACAGGTTTACAGGCTGTGTCAGAACTAACAAGGGAATCCGACACAAAGTATACCAAGCCCTTAGGTGAGAAATCTAAGTCAGTATTAAATTGAAGTCAGTAAAGGATCCTCTGATACCAGAAGTGATGTGGGTGTCCTCAGTAGGTTGATCCGTGTCTGAGTTTTCTAACAGTCATAGAGGCTCTGCAAGTCTGTCCAATGGTCACTTAGTTCCTGTTCAAGCGAAAAGTTTCCTCGAAAAATCATAGTTTCATACAGATTTTGACTCAATAAAACAAATTTTGAAAATTGGACTGACTCTTAAGAAAACAAAAGCGTGCGTCAGTATCTCCTCCCCCACACTTAAACTACACTGTCCCCAGTGTAATCAAGGCATGGGCTCGGTGAAAGAATAATCAAATTGAAAAACAAACCAAAAAGTTGCAGATTACTTACCTGTCGTCGCCCTGTGTCGATCGATGCCACAAGGGTGTCGATCGATGCAAGGCGAATTTGCCCGCGGTTATAGAATAACCGATGTCTGAACCGCAATCGAATCGGTAAACCATAAATCGCGACTGCATCGACCGATGCACTATATGTGTCGATCGATGCAATGCGATTCTGCATGTTTCTCTCGGCTCTGAACACACTTAAACAGAAAGATCAAAATATCAAAACCAAAACGAAAAATGAAAACAAAAACAGACCTAACAGTGGGTTGCCTCCCACTCAGCGCTTGTTTTTAGTCATTAGCTTGACTATTGGAAGAGATTTGATTCAAGGCGGTTTCAACAGAGACTTTGAATGTCTCTGTGAGTATCTCTTCATCCAAGGAGGTGTATAGGCATTATGATCATGAGGCTTCCCAAGGAAAGAGAAATCAGAATCAGGGCGGGAGCGAAGCTTGGGCGGTCTACTGCGTTTTCCTGCTTTCAAAACAATGTGATCAGAAGGTTTAAGCTTAGGTGATTTGTACCTTACCTTTGATGTATATCTGATGTCTGGAGCTTTCTGCTTATGAGCAGTTGCAGGCACTGAAGATGTTAGAGCAGGTTCAAGAGGAACCGCCATCTTCTTCTTTCCACTATCAGATACTGTAGTTCCACCAATCTGAACTTCTTCTTTCAGATCACCTTCAGTGGAGATCATCTTTTTTGCATAAACTCGCGAAGCTTCAACTGGTGGTATTTTATTCACCTTCTCATCCATCACTTTCACGCAGTTAGCCACTTCTATCTCTTGTTTGGAAGGTTTAGGAACCTTAGGATATGGCACTGGGGGCTTGTAGGCTCGTTCTGGCAATATTGCAGGTTTCTGGACACCTTCTGTGTCGATCGTTGCATGATGTGTGTCGATCGATGCAAGGCGATTCTGTGTGTCAAAAGAACTCGAAATTGCCGTCAGAATGGCGTGTCGATCGTCACTAAGGGGGTGTCGATCGGTGCATGTATCAGGCAGACAATATTCATCCAGAAAATCCGAGATTATGCTCTCTTCTTCACCTAGCAACTCAATCTCATCCCTTAAGGTCACAGCTTTGATGGATCTACACTGTTCAGCTTTCCTAGCTTCATTCCGCCTCTCTATTGCTGCATCCAGCTCCTCCATATGTGTGCTCAAAGATTCGAACTTCTCATTCAAGTCTTCATACAACGCATCCATCTTTGAGTTGAAGGACATATCAATCTGTTGTTGTCTCTCAAGATAGTGCTCCATCATGATTTCCAATCTGCTCTTATGTGTAGGTGCAGGCTGATATGATGGAGATTCATAATCTCTGGTGAATGAATAGGAACCATAGCCTCTGCAGAACGAGTTATTCTGCTGATTTTCCAACTTCTGTTGCATCATTCCCATCATTCTTTCGCAATGTGTCGATCGATGCATATTAGCGTCGACCGATGCAAGCTCGAGAATTGCAACGATCGACACACAGGACAGTGTCGATCGTGTTGGAATTGTGTCCATTAATCTCGGTACTGTCTCTAGAAAGTAAGAGTATGTCAATGATCAGACATAAGTCATATAATACTGGGGGTCATGATGGCTTGCTAGAGTCCGCTCATGATCTATAAGTCTTGGACTTATTGCCTTTATTATATGATCCCATATGGGTCACACGCCTAAGCTAACAGGAAAATGTGTAGGAACGGTTTAGCAGAAGTACGGTAAAAGTGCTAGGTATTTACTGTACTAAGAGAGA
Source organism: Orychophragmus violaceus (assembly GCA_030180135.1). Classification (NCBI taxonomy): domain Eukaryota; kingdom Viridiplantae; phylum Streptophyta; class Magnoliopsida; order Brassicales; family Brassicaceae; genus Orychophragmus; species Orychophragmus violaceus. The sequence continues at coordinate 85,137,210 of CM058231.1, forward strand.
CTAAAGGGCCTGATTAAATCCAAGGGATTTAATCAGAACTGAGAATTGGGCCCAAAAGCCCATGAGAACTAGGAGGGATTTTAATGAATAAAATCAGACCTAGCTCTCTAATTCCTCAGCCACTTCTGCGCCTCCTTTCCTCTCTCTCTGCGCCTCCCACCAGCTGGTCTAGCAGCCAATTTCCTGCAGTGTGCGTGTGTGAGCCTTTGGAGGATCCATCTCTTGGTGGTTCTGCTGATCTCTGACCCATACCTTCTCTTTCCGCTGCATAAACAGGTATACTGTGAGATCTATTATGTTTCTAAGCAAGAGAACCTAGATCTGCATGTTTAGTAGGATGAATCAATTGAGAATTGAATCAGGAAACACTAAACGATCCAACAGTGGTATCAGAGCCATTGGTTCTGTGGTTTTTCTTGTTTAGAATCATGTTTAGGATTGTTTAAGAAGTGTTTTTGAATCAACCTACTGATAAGGAAAAACACTTAAGAAACAAAGAATTAAAACCTAAACAAACAAGAAATCGCATGATCCGATCTATATGAATCGGTATGCGTCGGAGTGTTGATCGGTATCGGATCACACGTCCGGATCGGCAGACTCACGGACCGATCGTTGGATCGAGTCGCGTGGTCGAAGTTGATCGCGAGAGATGGGCCGTAAGCGTCCTGCATCTCTCGGCCACGATCGTCCGATCATGTCCCGTTCGATCGCGAGTGATGAAGCGAACGATCGAGTGGATCGATCGCATGGATGGACCGAGCGGATCGCTGCGATCATCCAGCTATCGTCCCGATCATCCCGTCCGATCGCGAGAGATGGCCCGGCTGTCTCGTCCCGATCGCACGGCCCGACCGTCCCATCCCGTCCCGACCATCGATCCGCCGCGGAAGCATGATGGCTTGCGGCTGGACGATTGTTTCTCGATTGTGAAACTAGGTCACACTGTGATCGGTTCGTGACCAATCGGTTCGGTTCGGTTTAAAATTTTAATTAAAATTAATCGTCTTGGTTTAATAAACAGACTTAATAAATTTATTAAGTTCTGGTTAAACCGGGATAAGAAATCCAAAGTCGAAATATTGGATTTAGTGCCTAAACCATTGATTTTCTAATTTGATTTGGTTGGACCAAATAAATTGAGAAAATCCGGTTTAGTAAATAACCGGTTGACAATTGTGGTCATCGTAGTAATTAATTTTGGTTAGACCAATTTTAATGAACCAGACCGGTTATGTCATCTAATTGGGCAATTGAGTTATGTCTTGGACATAGACCAATTCTTGGGCCTCGGGCCAAGAAGTTAAAACAATTGGGCCAATTATTTGAGTCTTTTCTTCAGAATTAATTTAAAATTTATTTTATAAAATTATAAAATCGATTTTTAAATTAATAAGTTTCCAAAATTTTGAAATTAGAAAGTTTCTTAAAATAGAAGTTTCTAGATTTGCATGTTTTGGATTTTAGGAAATTTCTATAATTAAAGGTTTCTAATTTTAGAAAGTTTCCAAAATTAGTAGGTTTCCCAAAAAGGAAAGTTTCCCAAAATAGTAATCTTCTATTTTGGGATGAAATTTTAATAAACCTACAAACCTCAAACAATATCAAGCGTTGGATGTCTTGTCCAGTCTATGTCAGCTGTCGAAGCCCATTCAATTGTACTCATGGCCTTACAGTGTGAGGGTGTCTACTTTTGCGTGGGTAAGACGGTTTGTGATTCAAAAATGTCATTGGGAGTCCCAGACATTAATGATTACATGACTGTATAGTCTGGTTTTCTTGACTAGGCCATCGGGAGTCCCGGGCCTTGAGACATCAGAGTGGATTGGGCCTTGGGCCCAGATTCACAACCAAGAGTTATATCACGGATATAATTAGCCGATATAGGGCTTACCGATATAAGCTAAGGTTGGGTGACGGCCAGTGGCCCACTTTAATCTTAGTTATATGTGGATCTTGGAATCATTATATTCTATTGAGGGTAACTGATGTTATTGAATATAATGCGTGATTAATCATATTAAATTTTAATACGAGATTAATCATATTGAACATATTAACTAATAACCTTTATATTTTATATTTCAGATAAGACTACTACAAGCACACAAAACACATTCTCGATCCGGTCTGTTCTCGAGAAGGAGAAGCTGACTGGAACGAACTTCCTGACGTGGTCAAGGAACTTGAGGCTGGTCCTCAAGCAGGAGAAGAAGGATTATGTCCTTCGTGATCCCCTCCCCGAGAGGCCTCCTGCCAATGCCGCCAGGACTCTGCATAATGCTTGGAAAAAGCATTCGTCAGATGAAAATGATGTCTATTGCCTGATGTTGGCGACAATGACTGATGAGCTGCAAATGCAGTTCGAGAGTGTGTTGTCACCCATCGAGATAATGGCAAGCCTGAAATCACTTTTTCAGGAGCAAGCAAGGACTGAGAGGTTTCAGACAGTTAAGAACCTCTTAGACTGTAAGTTGGCTGCAAATGCGGCAGTGAGTCCTCATGTCTTGAAGATGATGGGTTATCTCGATCATCTTCAGAAACTCGACTGCCCTATCAGCCAGGAACTTGCCTGCGACATCGTTCTGCAGTCATTACCTGCAAGCTATGATCAGTTCATTCTGAACTTTAATATGCATGGCTTGAGTAAGACATTGCCTGAGCTTCACGGAATGCTCAAGACTGCAGAGCCCAACTTGAAGAAAAGCGCCAAGGACCCTAATGTACTTATGGTGCAAAAGGGCAAGGGCTTTAAGAAATCTTCTGCCAAGGACAAGGGAAAGGCTAAGGCTGTCCAAGTCGCGGACAAGGACACGCCAAAGCCCAAGCCCAAGTCCAAAGCTGGGCCTACTGACATATGCAGGTTCTGTAAAGAACCAGGGCATTGGAGGAGAGAATGTAAGAAATTCCTGGAAGGTCTAAAGGAATTGAAGAAGAAGACTTTTGAGACTTCTTCATCAGGTATTTTTGTTATAGAAGTTAATACAACTACTTCTGATAATACCTCATGGGTTATGGATACTGGTTGTGGGGCTCATATTTGTACTAATATGCAGGCACTCAGCAACAGTAGGAGGCTGAAGCAAGGACAAGTGGAGCTACGAGTTGGGAATGGAGCGAAAGTTCCTGCACTAGCTGTAGGCACATACTTGTTGTCTTTACCTTCGGGATTGATTTTAGAACTCAATAATTGTTATTTTGTACCTGCTATAAGCAGAAATATTATTTCAATTTCTTTGTTGGATTTGGAAGGTTATGATTTTTCAGTTAAGAATAAATTATGTTCCTTCAATCGCAACAATTTGTTCTATGGTTGTGCCCCTCTTTCGAATGGGCTTTACATACTTGATCAATCCGCGCCAATTTATAACATTAATACCAAACGGTTCAAACCTAATGAGGAGAACCGAACGTTTCTATGGCATTGTCGTTTAGGGCACATCAGCGAGAAACACATCAAGAGGCTCCATTCGAATGGACTTCTTGGCTCATTTGACTTTGAGTCATGTGAGAAATGCGAATCCTGCATGATGGGCAAAATGACACGGGCCCCCTTTAATAAACCTAACGAGAGGGCCAGTGACTTATTGGGCCTGATACACACTGATGTGTGTGGCCCAATGTCCACAAATGCAAGAGGAAACTATCAGTACTTCATTACCTTCACTGATGATTTCAGTAGGTATGGATATGTTTATTTGATGAAACATAAGTCTGAATCGTTTGAGAAATTCAGAGAATTCCAAAATGAAGTACAGAACCAACTTGGCAAAAGCATTAAGGCTCTTCGGTCCGACCGAGGAGGAGAATACTTAAGCCAAGAATTCAGTGATCATCTGAGAGAGTGTGGGATCGTATCCCAACTCACTCCTCCTGGAACACCACAATGGAATGGTGTGTCTGAGAGGAGAAATCGGACCTTATTGGATATGGTTCGGTCTATGATGAGTCACACAGACCTTCCAATATCCCTTTGGGGATATGCTCTGCTAACAGCAGTGTTCACTCTAAATAGAGCGCCATCGAAAGCAGTAGCTAAGACACCATATGAATTATGGACTGGAGAAGCTCCATTGCTGTCTTACCTCAGAATTTGGGGTTGTGAAGCCTATGTCAAGAGATTGATCTCAGACAAGCTTACACCAAAGTCTGATAAATGCTACTTCATTGGTTATCCAAGGGAAACCAAGGCTTATTACTTCTATCTACGTTCCGAGAACAAGATCTTTGTTGCCCGGGATTGTAATTTTCTTGAGAGGGAGTTTCTCTCTAAGAAAAACAGTGGGAGTAAGGTACTGCTTGAAGAAATTCAAGATGAACAGGATATTGCTCAACCTGAAGAGGAAGAGCAGCAGGAGGACCTACAAGAAATTGTAGTGCCTGAGCCTGTAGTACCTGAAGTTCGAAGATCCGGGAGGATCCGTCACGAACCCGAGAGATATCACGGATTCCTCGTGACTGACTGTCATGATCTTCTGATCATAGATGGTGATGAACCATCGAACTTCAATCAAGCCATGATGGGCCCAGATTCCTCTAAGTGGCGTAAGGCCACTGATTCCGAAATGGACTCCATGTCGGTCAACCAAGTGTTTTCGTTGGTTGACTTACCCGCTGGTGTAAAAGCCATCGAGTGCAAATGGATCTTCAAGAAGAAGATTGACGTGGATGGAAATGTCCAGATTTATAAAGCCAGGTTGGTGGCAAAAGGTTTCAGACAAGTTCACGGTGTGGATTACGATGAAACCTATTCACCAGTGGCTATGATGAAATCTATTCGGATTCTACTAGCAACTGCAGCTTTTCATGATTATGAAATTTGGCAGATGGACGTAAAAACCGCCTTCCTGAATGGTATTCTGGAAGAGGATGTGTATATGACACAACCTGACGGTTACATAGATCCAAAGAATGCTGGGAAAGTATGCAAGCTTCATAAATCCATTTATGGATTGAAGCAAGCATCGAGGAGCTGGAATCTTCGTTTTGATGAAGCGATCAAGCAATTTGACTTCATCAGAAACGAAGAAGAACAATGCGTGTATAAGAAAACTAGTGGGAGCAAGATAGTATTTCTTATTCTATATGTCGATGACATACTGCTTCTCGGAAACGACGTTCCAATGCTGAAGTCGGTAAAGGACTGGCTTGGAAGTTGTTTTTCCATGAAAGACATGGGTGAAGCCGCATACGTTCTTGGAATCCGGATCTATCGGGATAGATCTAAGAGGCTGATAGGCTTGTGTCAAGACTCATACATTGACAAAGTCCTGCAAAGATTCAGCATGAAAGATTCTAAGAAGGGCTTCACGCCAATGGTACATGGCACAACGCTAAGCAAGAAGCAGAGCCCTACGTCGGCTGCTGAGCTTGAGCGCATGAAGAATATTCCTTATGCATCTGCAATAGGATCTATCATGTATGCCATGATCTATACTCGTCCTGATGTTGCTTATGCATTGAGCATGACGAGTAGATACCAGTCAAATCCAGGTGAAAACCATTGGATTGCCGTCAAGAATATCCTGAAGTATCTAAGACATACTAAGGATAAGTTCTTGGTGTACGGTGGAAGTAATGTGCTTGAAGTCAGTGGATTCACGGACGCAAGTTTCCAGACAGACCAAGATGATTTCCGGTCACAGTCCGGTTATATCTTTTGTCTGAATGGCGGTGCAATTAGTTGGAGAAGCTCCAAGCAAGACACCGTTGCTGATTCCACTACAGAAGCTGAATATATCGCCGCCTCAGAAGCAGCGAAGGAAGCTGTTTGGATACGAAAGTTCATTATGGAACTGGGTGTGATACCAAATGCAGCTGAGCCTCTGGCACTGTTTTGTGATAACAATGGTGCTATAGCTCAGGCAAAGGAACCAAGATCACACCAGAAATCCAAGCATGTTCAAAGAAGATGTCACTTGATACGTGACATCGTTAATAGAAAGGAAGTCAAGATCAGCCGAGTCCCGACAGATGATAATGTCGCCTATCCATTGACAAAGCCACTCCCAAGGCCTAAGCTCGAGTTCCTGACTGAAGCTGTAGGCATTAGAGACATTGAAATGTAATCTAAATTTGAGTGGGAGTTTGTGGGCTTTATTTAGTTATTTGATATGTTCTTGTAAAACATTTTATGTTTAATGAAATTATTATTTCAAGATTATTTTAACTGTGATGAAATAATCGTTCCAAAGTGATATGAACCATTTTATAGGTCATCGAAGTAAATGACTTGATCTCGAGTCATCGAAGTCATTTAGCTTGATCATGACACCCTATATTTGATAGATGGCTTATATCATCCTGTCCCTAGTCGAAGGTTGTTGAAATTGGAACACCAACAACCGTGTGAGACTAGATTGGTATGTGACTTATGACAAAGTCTCAGTGTGTCATAGATGCGCAGCATCAAAGTCAGTACATAGGTGTATGTTGGGGTACATACGACCGGACAAGACCCGCTTATAAGAACTCTTCAGGATATTTATATCTGTGTCATAAGAGATTCTTACTACGACTATAGAGTATAGTCCTTAGACCTAAGTTCGCATGCATGTGACTACACATGGACTGATGCACTTTGATCATTGTCTAACGCTGTCGTTCTGCGATAGTTATAAGGACCTTGTTTGGGTACATTATGAAATGAGTAGTTTACAGTGATGGAACAAGACGGGATTTGTCCCTCCAATATAAATGGAGTGAATATCTCTAGGCCAATCGGAGATTTGAATACTGGAAAATGCATGGCCATGCTCAAACGGACTGTCCCGAGTCGTTTGGATTGTCAGTATCAAATCAGAGTCCGATGAACAAGATTAGGCTTTATAAGGATGACACTCATCTTGCCTTATGACTAATCGAGATATTGAGAGAAAAGGATTATGAATACAGAGATTCCAGTACAAGTGGGAGATTGTTGGAATTGTGTCCAGTAATCTCGGTACTGTCTCTAGAAAGTAAGAGTATGTCAATGATCAGACATAAGTCATATAATACTGGGGGTCATGATGGCTTGCTAGAGTCCGCTCATGATCTATAAGTCTTGGACTTATTGCCTTTATTATATGATCCCATATGGGTCACACGCCTAAGCTAACAGGAAAATGTGTAGGAACGGTTTAGCAGAAGTACGGTAAAAGTGCTAGGCATTTACTGTACTAAGAGAGACTAAAGGGCCTGATTAAATCCAAGGGATTTAATCAGAACTGAGAATTGGGCCCAAAAGCCCATGAGAACTAGGAGGGATTTTAATGAATAAAATCAGACATAGCTCTCTAATTCCTCAGCCACTTCTGCGCCTCCTTTCCTCTCTCTCTGCGCCTCCCACCAGCTGGTCTAGCAGCCAATTTCCTGCAGTGTGCGTGTGTGAGCCTTTGGAGGATCCATCTCTTGGTGGTTCTGCTGATCTCTGACCCATACCTTCTCTTTCCGCTGCATAAACAGGTATACTGTGAGATCTATTATGTTTCTAAGCAAGAGAACCTAGATCTGCATGTTTAGTAGGATGAATCAATTGAGAATTGAATCAGGAAACACTAAACAATCCAACAGATCGATGCAAGGCGATTACAGGCGTACCTGAAACGCAAAAACAGAAAAAAGAAAAAAAATTAGCAACAAAAAATAAAAAACGAAAAACCTAGTCTAAACCCTAAGTTCAAATCTATCGAGAACTCAAAAGAGTCCCCGGCAACGGCGCCAAAAACTTGATAGGTGTAGTTTTATCCCTATTCTAAATGCAAGTGCACAGTGATGTAGTTGTAGTACTTAGGGTATCGAATCCACAGGGACTCTGGTCAACGATAGATTATAAACTGTCAAGTTAAACTAGGAGAAAGCAATATGGGAAAGCAGTAAATCAAGCAAAAAAGTAAATCAGTAGCAGGAGTGATTTGTGAGCAAGGAGGCGAAGCGTTAGGTTTCAGGAGTTCTCAGGAAATCAGGAACGCAAGCAATCAATCTATCTAGATCTAATCAATAACTGTTCTAGAACTCAAAACACAGATATAGAATTAACCAAATTCCTTTGCGATAATTCTCTAAGTCTAAGTGCAGCAAACCAAACTTTCGTTTGCGAGAACTAACAGATTAAACTAGCATTAATTCCAAGTTTGATATGGTCACAATTATCCTAAACCAAACTTTCGTTTGCGAATAGTTTAATTGCTTATCTAAGTTCTTTCTAGTTAAATTAACCAACTTCCGCTGAATTAATCAACCTAACATCATAACTCTGATTAGCTACTTCAGATTTAGCATTAAGAACAACTTAGATAAAGAACTAGCAGATATAAATCTCTACAGATTAATTAAACTATAATTCTCTGAAATCCCTAATGAGAATCCTTCAACCTAACAGGTAAACTACTCAGACATGTTCATCGAAACAGAAAACATCTTAAGTAGAAAACCAAATATCATAAAACAGAATAATCAACAGGGGTTCGAAATCCTCTCTCTTTCGAGAGCAAGATCAGCCCCTAAGGCTCTCTGAAAATAAAATAAGACTTAATAAAAGCGTAGCCTAAACAATGGCTTAAAAACCCTTATATAATAGCTAAAACACGTTTTGGGCCTCTATGTAAATATCTGGGCTTTCTGGGCTTTAGTGCATTAATCCTCATTCTTCATTAACGCTCGCGAGAATGCTTGGTCACGCTATGCAACGATCGATGCCAATAGTGCAACGATCGACGCATCTCTGAAATATCGACAGTGAAGTCTATCTCTCGGCCAAATTCTCCAATTAGCTCCAGAATGCTCCAATAACTCCAATTATGCTCCAAACGTGTCTAAACCTGTAAATATACTAAAAAGACTCCAAAAAATAACATAAGACTCGATAAATAAGGCATATACCATGGTTAAAACCGGTAAAATCCATGGTATATCAACGGTTGTGAAAGCAAGTAATTAAAAGCGTCAAGCCTAGGGTATTCTCAGGAAATCAGACAAGCAGACAGTTCATTCAGCAAGGATCTAATTAAGTACAGTTCTAGAACTCAAAACACAGATATAGAATTAACCAAATTCCTTTGCGATAATCCTCTAAGTCTAAGTGCAGCAAACCAAACTTTCGTTTGCGAGAACTAACAGATTAAACTAGTATTAATCCCAAGTTTGATATGTTCACAATTATCCTAAACCAAACTTCCGTTTGCGCAAAGTTTAATTGCCCAATTTAATTAGTTCAGATTCCTAAACCCCACTTCCGTGACGTATTTAGCAACCTAAGATCTAGATTCTAATTGATCAGGTTAGAACTAGCTTTAAGCACAATTAAATTGAAGAACAGATATAGTTTGAATCCTTAACTGAATTTGAACAAGTCTAACAAGTCATGAAATCCTATGTGAGAAACCCTAAACCTAACTAGGAATCTACTCAGACATAGATAATGAAAACATAATCATAGAATGAATAAATTGCATAAAAGAATAATAGTAAAAGGGGTTCGAAATCTTCTCCAAATACAGATGAAGTAAAGGTTTAGATCAGCCCCAAAAGCTCTAAAAATCTACTGCTCTTAATTATCAAAGCGTAAGTAAAATAAACACCAAAAACTAGTATATATAGGCATAATCTCGGATGGGGCTTCTGTGTAAATACTAGAACTATCTTGGGCTTCTCTGTAAATCTTCATAACTTCATTAAACCGACGCGTACGGCCCATCTCGCTAGTGTGTCGACCGATGCACAAGGTGTGTCGGTCGATGCATGATCAATAAATCGGACAGTGAGTTAAGCTCTCGGCCAAAACGTCCCAAAAGTCCCAAAATGCTCCAAATATCTCCAATTAGCTCCAAACCTGATTAAACCTGTAAAAGACTCTAAACAAAGACAAAAGACACTAAAAACACATCTATATCATGGTCTAAAATGGGTAAAAACCATGATATATCAACTCCCCCACACTTAGCCTTTGCTTGCCCTCAAGCAAAACATAGAACTAAAGCAAGGTGAAGAGGTTTGAAAACTCTTCAGAAACTCATTTCATCCTAGAAGCTACAATACTCAGATTCCCCTTAGTAAACCACTGAAAGAATCAATCACAGGATATCAAGACCAACATGTACTTCCCCCACACTTAGTAACTGTCCTAGGTAAACTCCACAATCACATTCAAGCATTCAAATTCTCCCTACTGACTTCTGCAAGTATTTAAGTGCGGTCTCACCTAAGGAGTATCGATCAAAGGGCACATGGATTCTTACCTTATCAGCTCTAGACCACCATACTATCTTTCTCTAGTCCCTTTCTTCTCTTTCCCTTCTTTAACAACTGATTTTTCCCACATTGGGTATCATTTTATTTTTTTTATCAGTGTTCTTCCCGTTATGGGGTGTACTTTGGACACATTCCATGGATTGCATAGGAGATAATAGGGGTCTCTACCACTCCCATGACCACTTCGGAGTTACTAACTCATCCTCAGTTTATTATCTTTTTTTTTACTTTATAGAAGGGGAGAAGGGAACTAAATAGGATAGGTTGACAGGCTGTGTCAGAACTAACAGGGAATCCGACACAAAGTATACCAAGCCCTTAGGTGAGAAATCTAAGTCAGTATTAAATTGAAGTCAGTAAAGGATCCCTGATACCTGAAGTGATGTGGGTGTTCTCAGTAGGTTGATCTGTGATGGGGTTTTCTAATAGTCAGAGATAGATCCTGCAACTTCATCCCAATGGTTACTTAAGTTCCTGCAAGTCTTGTAAATCTTCTCAGAAAATCATAGTTTCTTACTTAAACAATTTTGACTCAATAAAAATTTTTTTTTTTTTTTAAAAAACGGACTGACTCTTAAGAAAACAGAAAACAAAAGTCAGTAGCATCTCCCCCACACTTAAAACACACTGTCCCCAGTAGTGTCCAGCGAAGGATCGGTAAAAAGAAAATAAAAAATTGAAAAGGTGAAATTATGTCTGTCGGGTTACCTCTGTCGCTCAGGCATCGACCGATGCACTAAGAGCATCGACCGTTACTTGGCGATTTTCGTGTATAGTCGATCGTTGCTCAGGACCGCAACGATCGCTGCAATACGATTCCTTTCGTGTTGTGACGATCGACACAGAAGTGCGTCGATCGTTGCACTGCGATTCATCCGAGACCTGCAAACGTAAACTCACCAGAAACAAAAACAAACGTAAAATCCTAACAAAATCACCAAAAATTAAGTAGAAAAACACCAGTACCTAATGGTGGGTTGCCTCCCACCCAGCGCTTGTTTAAGGTCAATAGCTTGACCGGACGGATGGGAATTTTCAAGTACCAGGAGGTCCTGACAGAGACTTTTTCTGTCTCTGTCCAAGTCTCCTCATCCAAGGTGGTGAGTAGGCTGCTGCGGAATGCTCATGTCCAAGAAAAGATGGAGTGAAATGTGCTCCAGGATCTATATCCATAGTATTATCTGGCTGCTCAAAATCTGCGTCCCTTATGGTGAATGTCTGCCCATCTATCAATGGCTTTCGCAGCTTATCCATCTCATAGTGCAGTGGTTCATCTCCCAGATGGAGGTCTATCAAGCTGTTCCTAACATCAATCAATGCTCCTGCTGTAGCCAAAAAGGGTCTCCCAAGCAATAATGCTTCATCCGGATCACAGTCATATCTTAGCACAAGGAAGTCCGTTGGAACTAAGTAGTTTCCAACTCTCACCGGAATGTCCATAAGGAGTCCTTCAGGAACTCGTATGGACTGATCAGCTAGGACAAGAGAAGTCCTAGTAGGAGTAAAATCCAACATACCCAGCTTCTCTGCCACAGAATAAGGCATCAAACTTCCAGCAGCTCCTAAATCACACAGAGAGCGTTTAAAACTATCCTCAAAGATAGAACAATCCAGTACAAAGACTCCAGGATCAGGTAGCTTCTTCGGGACCTTAGTTAGCAGAACATCACTAATATGCTGAGGAACTATTATCACCCAGTCTTTCAGATCATCATCCAGGGGCAACATCTTGTTCAGGTACCTCTGTACACATGGATGATAAGGTGGATCATCAGAAGTTGGAATTTCTTCCAATTCTTCACCAATCTCTTCTAGCTTTTTAAGCTCTTCAATTTCCTGTTTAATCACTTCAGATACTTTGGGATATTGCCTAATGGCTTGTGCATAAACATCCTCTTGAGTGATCTCAGACACATCAGGGAACAGGCGGGCCAACTCTGCATCAATCTCATTTTCATCCGACAGTTCTGTCTGTTCACGCCCTGCAACGACCGACACAAAGGGTGCGTCGATCGTTGCCATCCCGACGGGTGCATCGATCGTCTCAGGAGTTGCATCGATCGACGCACTACAGCAGATTTCACCCGAGAGTTTTTCACAAATATCCGAAAATTCTTGTTCTGTCACCAACTCAGCTGTACTTAGCTCAAATCTTTCACCTAGGTGAGATCCATCATTAATGTACACAGACCAGGCCTTAACATGAGTGTCTGCCACTCCTTTTCCCTTCAGTGAGCTGGACATCTGGTTCACCTGAGTGTCCAACTGCTTCATGTGAGTGCTCAGAGACTCAAACTTCTCATTGAGGTCTTGATAGACAGAGTCCAGCTTCTTGTTGTTGTCCACAGAAATCTTGGTCTGACTCTCAATCAGTTGTTCCATCATAGCCTCCATTTTGCTCTCATGGGCTGTAGGTGCAGGAGGAGTCTGATAGGATGTAGATCCATAGGTTCTCTGAGTACCTTGTCCATAGGTCTTCTGAAAACCACCAGTCTGTCCTCCATTGGAGAATCTGTTCCCCTGTTGATTACCAAATCTATTACCTTGGAAACCAGAACCTCCTATGAAATTCACATCTTCTTCCTGAGTGTCCTCCTCAGTCTTAATCACCTCTACATCTTGGGCAAAGTGGACAGCTTTCTTACTTGTCAGGAGATTGTAGACTGTGTCCAATCTGGATCTTATATTAGCTATATCAGAATTCTCTACAGTTCCACCAGATCTCTTCCTCCTATCATCCATTGTCTTGCAACTGTTGCTGCCAATCAGGTTCTCAATCAACTGCTTAGCTTGTGTAGGAGTCCTGGTGTTGAAATTAGCATTACTGGAGTTATCCAGCGCAGTCTGATAAGGGAGATCTATGCCTCTGAAGAAGATACCAATCAGCTGTACTTCTGTGAATCCATGGTGTGGACAGTCACGCTGATACTGCTTAAATCTCATCCATGCAGTCTTTAAAGGCTCCACAGCTCCTTGGGAAAAGGTGAGTATGTCCTGTCTGGACTGATCTGAGCGCGCATAATCATAAAAGTGACGCAGGAACTCACTTTTTAAGGCTGCCCAAGTAGTATACTGACCAGGTGCCAGTTGTCTCAGCCATGCACTAGCGTCTCCAGCAAGACTGTGCGGAAATAGCTTAAGGAACAGATAGTCCGGGCATACTCCTTCATACTTCATGCCAGTGACTATGTCCTCAAACTTGTCAATGTGATCCATAGGCTGCTCTGCTTGAAGACCATGAAAAGCAGTCTGCCTCATCAGCTGGTAGTAGATGGTCTTTACCTCAAAATCATTCCTCTCAAAAGCAGGAAGCACTAGAGCTGCTCGGTTTGCATGAAACTCATCAGGTCTGTTGTAATCAGCTAGTGTCCTCTCATGAACCACCATCTCTCTACCTTGGGCCTGTCCTTGACCCTGGTTTCGGTTCAGCTCCTGTTGCTGTTGCTCAGGAGGATCATGGATGACATTCCCTTCAGCATCAACCCGATGCCCAGCAGCATTGTACGGGTTGTTATCTTGGTCCCTCAGGGTACCTTCAGCATCTGGTATCAAGATCAGACGTTCTCGAACCATTCTCTCTCTCTCTTTTCTCTTCTGATAGTCCTCTCTAGACGTCCAAGTTCCTCTAGATCGAGATTAACCAAGCTCGAGTTCGGATTACTTCGAGTTTTCTGCGTTGGCATAAACTGTCTGTAATCGTCCAGCAACGATCGATGCTATCAGTGCAATGATCGATTCAATCTCAGAATCGCCTAGTGACGATCGACGCAAAGGGATGCAACGATCGACGCAAGGCAAAATTCGTACCTGCGACAGAAAGAAACAGAGAAAAAGTCAGCAAAATCAAAAATAAAAACGAAAAAGCAAAAATAAAAAGAAAAATTTCTAGTAAAAACCCTAAGTTCGGTCCTATCGAAGACTCTAAGAGTCCCCGGCAACGGCGCCAAAAACTTGATAGGTCAAGAATTAATCCCTATACTAAACTGCAAGTGAACAGCAATGTCAAAGTAGTATATAGGGTTATCGAATCCACAGGAAAATTTTTCTCAATAGATCAGAACAGTAGAGACTAATACCAGAAATAAGCAATGTGATTGAATTAAAAGCGGTGCGAGAAAGTAAATCAGTAGCAGAGATTAACGGTTGTGAAAGCAAGTAATTAAAAACGTCAAGCCTAGGGTATTCTCAGGAAATCAGACAAGCAGACAGTTCATTCAGCAAGGATCTAATTAAGTACAGTTCTAGAACTCAAAACACAGATATAGAATTAACCAAATTCCTTTGCGATAATCCTCTAAGTCTACGTGCAGCAAACCAAACTTTCGTTTGCGAGAACTAACAGATTAAACTAGCATTAATCCCAAGTTTGATATGTTCACAATTATTCTAAACCAAACTTCCGTTTGCGCAAAGTTTAATTGCCCAATTTAATTAGTTCAGATTCCTAAACCCCACTTCCGTGACGTATTTAGCAACCTAAGATCTAGATTCTAATTGATCAGGTTAGAACTAGCTTTAAGCACAATTAAATTGAAGAAAAGATATAGTTTGAATCCTTAACTGAATTTGAACAAGTCTAACAAGTCATGAAATCCTATGTGAGAAACCCTAAACCTAACTAGGAATCTACTCAGACATAGATAATGAAAACATAATCATAGAATGAATAAATTGCATAAAAGAATAATAGTAAAAGGGGTTCGAAATCTTCTCCAAATATAGATGAAGTAAAGGTTCAGATCAGCCCCAAAAGCTCTAAAAATCCAGTGCTCTTAATTATCAAAGCGTAAGTAAAATAAACACCAAAAACTAGTATATATAGGCATAATCTCGGATGGGGCTTCTATGTAAATACTGGAACTATCTTGGGCTTCTCTGTAAATCTTCATAACTTCATTAAACCGACGCGTACGGCCCATCTCGCTAGTGTGTTGACCGATGCACAAGGTGTGTCGGTCGATACATGATCAATAAATCGGACAGTGAGTTAAGCTCTCGGCCAAAACGTCCCAAAAGTCCCAAAATGCTCCAAATATCTCCAATTAGCTCCAAACCTGATTAAACCTGTAAAAGACTCTAAACAAAGACAAAAGACACTAAAAACACATCTATATCATGGTCTAAAATGGGTAAAAACCATGATATATCAGAAAGAAAGTGAAATTGTTAGGAAATGGTTAAATTCAGATAACCACAAATACAATAAGTCTTGACACAACCAACATACTGTTGGGAATGTTTAGATGAATCCTGATTCAATTCCAGATTCAGATTATCCTAAACATGCTGATCTAGGTTCTTCTTGAATAGAAACATTTGATGATCTCACCTTATACCTGTTATTGCAGCGGAAAGAGATGGTATTGTCAGAGATCAGAGAGCCACCGAGTGATAACTCCTCCAGAGGTTCACACACGCACACCAAGCAGGAAGAGGCTGCTAGACCAGGAGGAAATCGGCGCAGAGAGAGAGAGGAGACTCACGGCTAGGGCTAATTTTCGACCTGAACTCGTCATAACTTTATATAAACTCGTTCAGTTCGTTTTGGGCCATTTGGCCCAAATGCCAATTAACTCGACGGCGTGCAGGCACTGCATCGATCGATGCACCTTGTGCATCGATCGACACACAGTGCCTAAACCGTTTTATTCTCTCTAAGTACAGTAAATGCCTAGCACTTTTACCATACTTCTGCTAAACCGTTCCTACACGTTTTCCTGTTAGCTTAGGCGTGTGACCCATATGGGATCATATAATAAAGGCAATATGTCCAAGACTTATAGATCATGAGCGGACTCTAGCAAGCCATCATGACCCCCAATACTATATGACTTATGTCTGATCATTGACATACTCTTACTTTCTAGAGACAGTACCGAGATTACTGGACACAATTCCAACACATACAACACAAACGCAATGACAGTCAGCCAAATCAAATAGAATCATTAACTAGAAAAGGCAATTCAAATACAGTATGAAACTGACATATTCATACATGCAAAGGAACAACAAACTCCATATCAGCATTCAAACGCAAATGCATATATGAATAATAAGAATTATATTTACCTGAAGAAAGAGTTCATTGAACTCATCGGTGGTCAGCTGTCTAGGTCGCGATGTCCCATCAGAAGTTTCTGCCTCAATCTCGGCCTTCTTTGCATTGACCTTCTCCTTATACTTCTCTGCAATCTGTTGCGTCTTCATGTCAATGAAGGTTTCATCAGGTTTTGTGTGGGTTTTCAGAAAAACCTCACCAAAACTGACAGGTCTACCCATCTGATCTTACTGAAAAAGTAATAAAAGAAATAGTTAATAGAGAAGAATTATAAATCAGAGACGAAAGCAGATAGAGGAATGTTTACTACCATTTCTTGGTGAATTTTCTCAAAAGACTTTTGGCCAGTGTAGGTTTTGTGAGCACCAAGACCGCCACGATCAGAATTCCGAGCAGCAGAAGTGGTCTCACTCCTCTGTTTACCTTCATCCGTTGCCCAATATGCAGTCTTATCAAAAAAATTCTGATATCCATTCAGGTCGGACACTAGAAAGGTGAGCTTTGCTCACTATATCCTTCATTCTCCTTTGGAATATGGCCCCAAAATGTGCTTGAACGGTCCATGTGATTAATGGATCCCAGTGGTGCTCTTTCTACAATAGAAAGAACAAAATCATGTTAATGAGAAAATAATCAAATGTTTACAAAAAGGTAGACTAATGTACTATATACTGTTGGAATTGTGTCCTGTAATCTCGGTACTGTCTCTAGAAAGTAAGAGTATGTCAATGATCAGACATAAGTCATATAATACTGGGGGTCATGATGGCTTGCTAGAGTCCGCTCATGATCTATAAGTCTTGGACTTATTGCCTTTATTATATGATCCCATATGGGTCACACGCCTAAGCTAACAGGAAAATGTGTAGGTACGGCTTAGCAGAAGTACGGTAAAAGTGCCAGGCATTTGTCGTACTTAGAGAGAGATTAATGGGTCTGATTAAATCCAAGGGATTTAATCAGATTGGTATTTGGGCCCAAAAGCCCAAAAGGGAAAGAGAAGGGTTTTATAAACTAAAAGCCAAATCTCTTTCTCCTCCAACCCTAAGCCCCAGCCGCGAGCCTCCTCTCTCTCTGCGCCTCCTCTCCCTTGGTCTAGCAGCCTTCTTCCTGCTTGGTGTGCGTGTGTGAACCTCTGGAGGAGTTATCACTTGGTGGCTCTCTGATCTCTGACCATACCTTCTCTTTCCGCTGCATAAACAGGTATAAGGTGAGATCCATTATGTTTCTATTCAAGAGAACCTAGATCTGCATGTTTAGGACTGTTGAATCTGAGAATTGAATCTGGATTAACACCAAAACATTCCTTCAGTGGTATCAGAGCTATTGGTTCTGTGGTTTTTCTTGTTTAGAATCAAGTTTTAGGATTGTTTAGAAGTGTTTTGAATCAATCATTGCTTGAATCTGATTTATAAACACTTAAGGAACAAGTTTAAAACCTAAACTAAATCGCATGGACCGATCACTAATGGATCGGTATGCGACCGAGAGTTGGCCGATCGGATGGTTTTGATGCACGGATCGATCATGGATCGATCGCGTGATCATGGCCGATCGATCGCTAGCACGCGAGGACCGTAAGATGCTCGGCTGAGACGATTGCAGGTTGCGTGACCGAGCTGATCGCATACATCGATCGCGGATCGATGGTATGGATCGATGCTTGCGTCGCGTCCTGCCCGTCCCGATGTGACCGAGAGCCGTGCATCGTCCAGCACTGTCCCGCGTGATCGAGGCCGAGCATCGACCCGAACATCGTCCCGTCCCACGCCGTTCGTGCGATTGCGTGATGCTTGCATCGCGTGATACTTACGGCTGCGACTGTCCCGACTGGTTAGGGTTTTGGCGAGTAATGGTTCGGTTCGGTTTAAGGCTCGGTTTAAAATTTTAATTAAAATAAATCGTCACGGTTTAATAAACAGACTTAATAAATTTATTAAGTTCTGGTTAAACCGGGATAAGAAATCCAATGTCGAAATAATTATTGGATTTTGTGCCTAAACCAGGATTTTCTAATTTGATTTGGTTGGACCAAATAAATTGAAAAAATCCGGTTTAGTAAATAACCGGTTGACAATTGTGGTCATCGTAGTAATTAATTTTGGTTAGACCAATTTTAATGAACCAGACCGGTTATGTCATTTAATTGGGCAATTGGGTTATGTCTTGGACATAGACAAATTCTTGGGCCTCGGCCCAAGAAGTTAAAACAATTGGGCCAATTATTTGAGTCTTTTCTTCAGAATTAATTTAAAATTTATTTTATAAAAATTATAAAATCATTTTTTTAAATTAATATGTTTCCGAAATTTTGAAATTAGAAAGTTTCTTAAATTAGAAGTTTCTAGATTTGCATGTTTTGGATTTTAGGAAATTTTCATTATTAGAAAGTTTCCAATTTAGGAAGTTTCCAATTTTAGAAAGTTTCCAAAATTAGTAGGTTTCCTAAAAAGGAAAGTTTCCCAAAATAGTAATCTTCTATTTTGGGATGAAATTTTAATAAACCTACGAACCTCAAATAATATCAAGCATTGGATGTCTTGTCCAGTCTATGTCAGCTGTCGAAGCCCATTCAATTGTACTCATGGCCTTACAGTGTGAGGGTGTCTACTTTTGCGTGGGTAAGACGGTTTGTGATTCATAAATGTCATTGGGAGTCCCAGACATTAATGATTACATGACTGTATAGTCTGGTTTTCTTGACTAGGCCATCAGGAGTCCCGGGCCTTGAGACATCAGAGTGGATTGGGCCTCGGGCCCAGATTCACAACCAAGAGTTATATCACGGATATAATTAGCCGATATAGGGCTTACCGATATAAGCTAAGGTTGGGTGACAGCCAGTGGCCCACTTTAATCTTAGTTATATGTGGATCTTGGAATCATTATATTCTATTGAGGGTAACTGATGTTATTGAATATAATGCGTGATTAATCATATTAAATTTAATACGAGATTAATCATATTGAACATATTAACTAAAATCCTTTTATCTTATATTTCAGTTATGACTAGCACAAACAATCAAAACACTTTCTCGATCCGGTCTGTTCTTGAGAAGGACAAACTGAACGGATCAAATTTCTTGACTTGGTCGCGGAACCTGAGGCTAGTCCTCAGGCAGGAGAGAAAGGACTATGTTCTTGAGAGAGCTCTCCCCGTGAGGATCGGGTCCAATGCTTCTCATGCAGTATATGATGCTTGGAATAAGCATTATAATGATGCGGTAGATGTGCGTGGTCTGATATTGGCTACCATGGACTCAGACTTGCGGAAGCAATATGAGAACATGGAGTCGCCAATAGAGATGATCAGCAGCCTGAAATTGAAATTTCAGGAGCAGATACGAGTGGAGAGATACCAGTTGGTTAAGTCTCTCACTAGCTGCAAGCTACCAAATGATCATCCAGTGAGTCCTCATGTCAGTAAAATGATGGGTTACATTGATAACCTGAGGAAACTGGATTATCCAGTTAGCCAAGAATTGGCAACTGAAATCGTTCTGCAGTCACTGCCGTCAAGCTATGATAAGTTCAGAAGGAACTATATCAAGAAAGGCTTAACGAAGACGCTGACTGAACTGCATGATATGCTCAAGACAGTTGAGCCAAACGTGAAGAGTACCCTGAATAATCTCATGAAGGAGAAGGGTAGGTTTACTAAACCTAATGCTGACAAGGGTGAAGACAAAGTTGTCCAGATTTTGAATCATGGCAAGCGTGTGTCTTCTGAGCCCAAGTCAGATATCTCTTGCGTTGGTAAGTGCTGCTACTGTAAAGAGACAGGGCATTGGAAAAGAGATTGCATTAAATTCATGGAAGATGATGAGGAGTTGAAGTTGATGTATGAGACTACTTCCTCATGTATTCATGTTATTACTTCAAGTTCTACCTTATAGGTATTGGATACTGGTTGTGGCACTGATATTTGTGATAATATGCAGAGCCTGGGCAACAGTAGAACGTTGAAGGAAGGGCAAGTGAAACTGCATGTCTGGAAGGAGCTATGGACGCTGCCTCAGCCGTAGGGTTTTCACTTGTAGATGCCTTCGAGGCTTGGTTTTTGTATTAAGTAATTGCTACAATGTACCTGCTTTAAGCAGAGTTGTTTTCATTTTCTTGTAAGAATTTGAATGTTTTTCATTTTGATAAAAGACAAGTTTTGTTCTTTTGATCTTGATGAAATATTAATTGTAGCACCATATTCAAGGAATGGGTTTCATATCTTAAACCAAAGAGTGCCTAAATGTAACATAAATACCGAATTGGTTTAAATCTGATGAATTAAACCTGAATTTTCTTGGCATAAAAGTCTTGGTCACATAGAGTAAGTCGGATTCAGAAATCCCATAGTTATGGACTGTTGGGCTCATTTGATACGATATCTTATGAGACTTGAATTCTGCTTACTGGACCAAAAGGCAAAGGGCCTATCTTAGCCGGGATAGAGAAAGGTCCAAAGGCTTATTGGAGATTGAACATACTCATGTATGTGGTCCGATGAGCAGTAATGCCAGAGAAAATTTCCTGTACTTCATTGTCTCTACTGATTAATTCAGTGAGTAAGACTGTGTTCATTTGATGAGACACAAGTCGGAATTCTTTGACATGGTCGAAAGAGTTCCAGAATGAGGTATAGAGTTTGAGTGACAGAAGTATTAAGACTCTGAATTGAATCACGAGTGAGAATACTTGAGTCATTAATGGTGTGATCATCTGAATGAGTGTGAAGTCGTTTCACAGCTCAATTCTCCTGAAAACCTTGAGGTGTTTCTGTGAGAAAGAATCAGATCTTATTAGAAATGATTAAAGATGAGTCACACGAATCTTCCATGATATTTTTAAGAATAACGCTCAAGAATTATCTAAGTTTACGCTAAAATAGTTCCACCAATATCAGTTGAAAGACACCACGTAAATGTGGATTGGAATCGATCCAAATTCGTCTTTACTGAATATTAGTAGTTGAGCTACTTCGCTGGTTGTCCTAGGGAAACCAAGGCTTGTTACTTTTACGTCCATTACTTTGAAAAACACATAGCCTTACACTTTCAATTGGTATCAGAGCTACCACTCGTAGCTATCAAATCGGGTGAGATCCTGAGGAGAAAGATGGAAGGCTATCAAGAACTCTTGAACAACACAAGAATCATCCTTGATGCTGGAAATTATGGGTTCTGGAAGTCAAGGATGCGGTCGCAGGTCAGAGGAATCAATCCACTGGCATGGAAGGCAGTCATGGAAACATGGAAAGAGCCCATGATCAAAGATGAAAAAGGCGTGGAGAAACCTAAACCGGAAGAGACTTGGACGGAAGAAGAAACAAAGAAATCCAAATACAATTCCAAGGCTCTAAGTGCTATTCATTGTAGCGTCTCCAAGAAGACCTTTGAGTTAATTCAAGGATGTGAAACTGCAAAAGATGCATGGGATATTTTACAAACCCACTTTGAAGGAACTCAAAAGGTGCAGAATTCAAGAAAGGATCTTCTAGCTTCACGGTTTGAGAATCTAAAGATGGATGAACATGAGTCTATAGCTGATTTTAGTGCCAAGCTAAGCTCTCTTTCCCAGGAAGCTGCAACTCTTGGGAAGATATACAAATATAAGAAACTTGTCAAGAAGTTTCTAAGGTGTCTTCCATCCAAATATATGCCACATAAGTCAGCTCTAAGCGTGTCTCAGAACACGAATGAACTCACATTTGGAGAATTTGTAGGGATGTTGCAAGCTCATGAGTTAGAACTGGAAGGCATTAAGAAACCACGCAGCTTGGCTCTGGCGGTTAGTGAAACAAGCAAAAATGTTACTAATGAAGACGATCCGATAAGCTTATTGGTTAGAAGGTTTGATCGCGCTTTAAGAAGGATAGAACAAGGTCAGGGATCATCTCAGAAGAAATCAAATTTCTCCAAGAAAATAACCGAAGGAGACAAGGCTGCTAAACGTGCTGATATCCAGTGTCATGAATGCAAAGGCTTTGGACACTATCGAACTGAGTGTCCAACAGTCAAGTGGAGGGAGATCAAATGTTTTGGCTGTCAAGGTCTTGGACATACTCAACTAGAGTGTGTGAATGATCAAAAGAGGAGGAAGGAGAAATCTCTACTGGCTGAAGAAGAAACTGATGAAGACAGTTCTGAAAGTGAAGATGATCTGAACAACTTTGTGGCATTCGTTGGTATTACTGAGTTTGACGGAGAAGAAGATGAGTCAGACTCTGAATCAGAACCTGACATAGATCTGAAAGAGGTAAGAGACACCTTAATCACTGTAGGAAAGG
The DNA here is from genome assembly GCA_030180135.1 of Orychophragmus violaceus. Classification (NCBI taxonomy): domain Eukaryota; kingdom Viridiplantae; phylum Streptophyta; class Magnoliopsida; order Brassicales; family Brassicaceae; genus Orychophragmus; species Orychophragmus violaceus. The sequence continues at coordinate 85,159,784 of CM058231.1, forward strand.
AGAATATGGAACTGATTAAGGAGAATTCACGTCTTGAGGCAATCATTGAGTCACTGAATCTCGAACTCGTGACTTGATAGGTCTAGTTTTAACCCTATTCTAACTGCAAGTGCACAGTGATGTAGTTGTAGTACTTAGGGTATCGAATCCACAGGGACTCTGGTCAACGATAGATTATGAAACAATAAAGATTAAACTAGGAGAAAGCAATATGAGAAAGCAGTAAATCAGCAAGCAGAAAGTAAATAGCAGCGAGTTTGTGAGCAAGGAAGCGAAGCGTTAGGTTTCAGGAGTTCTCAGGAAATCAGGAACGCAAGCAATCAATCTATCTAGATCTAATCAATAACTGTTCTAGAACTCAAACACTGATATAGAATTAACCAAATTCCTTTGCGATAATTCTCTAAGTCTAAGTGCAGCAAACCAAACTTTCGTTTGCGAGAACTAACAGATTAAACTAGCATTAATTCCAAGTTTGATATGTTCACAATTATCCTAAACCAAACTTCCGTTTGCGCAAAGTTTAATTGCTTATCTAAGTTCTTTCTAGTTAAATTAACCAACTTCCGCTGAATTAATCAACCTAACATCATAACTCTGATTAGCTACTTCAAATTTAGCATTAAGAACAACTTAGATAAAGAACTAGCAGATATAAATCTCTACAGATTAATTAAACTATAATTCTCTGAAATCCCTAATGAGAATCCTTCAACCTAACAGGTAAACTACTCAGACATGTTCATCGAAACAGAAAACATCTTAAGTAGAAAACCAAATATCATAAAACAGAATAATCAACAGGGGTTCGAAATCCTCTCTCTTTCGAGAGCAAGATCAGCCCCTAAGGCTCTCTGAAATAAAATAAGGCTTAATGAAAGCGTAGCCTAAACAATGGCTTAAAAACCCTTATATAATAGCTAAAACACGTTTTGGGCTTCTGTGTAAATATCTGGGCTTTTCTGCAAAATCAGCATTCTTCATTTAATCAGCGAGTCTGGCCCATTCGCATATGCAACGATCGATGCAGGTGTGCAACGATTGACGCAGTCTTCAAAACTGGACAGTCAACTCTGTCTCTCGGACCAAATCTCCAAAATACACCAAACAGCTCCAAAATCTCCACTTCTGCTCCAAATGTGTCTAGACCTGAAAACATACTAAAAAGAACACAAAAGACACTAAAAACACATCTATATCATGGCATAAAATGGGTAAAAACCATGATATATCAACTCCCCCACACTTAGCTCTTGCTTGCCCTCAAGCAAGTAAAGAACCAAAGCATAAGAAAAGAAGTTTGAAAACACAGAAACTCATTTCGTCTTATGAACTTTTGCATTCACATTCACTTAGTAAACCACTGAAAACTTCCCTACAGAATTCAAGACCACAATATACTTCCCCCACACTTAGCAACTGTCCCAAGTAAACTCCACAATCACATTCAAGCATTCAAATTCACCCTACTGACTTCTGCAAGTATTTAAGTGCGGTCTCACCTAAGGAGTATCGATCAAAGGGCACATGGATTCTTACCTTATCAGCTCTAGACCACCATACTATCTTTCTCTAGTCCCTTTCTTCTCTTTCCCTTCTTTAACAACTGATTTTTCCCACATTGGGTATCATTTTATTTTTTTTATCAGTGTTCTTCCCGTTATGGGGTGTACTTTGGACACATTCCATGGATACACAGGATATGAGAGTTTTAGCTACCATTCCCATGACCACTTCGGAGTTACTAACTCATCCTCAGTTTATTATCTTTTTTTTTTTTTTTACTTTATAGAAGGGGAGAAGGGAACTAAATAGGATAGGTTGACAGGCTGTGTCAGAACTAACAAGGGAATCCGACAAAAAGTATACCAAGCCCTTAGGTGAGAAATCTAAGTCAGTATTAAGGTTGAAGTCAGTAAAAGGATCCTCTGATACCTGAAGTGATATGGGTGTCCTCAGTAGGTTGATCCGTGTCTGAGTTTTCTAACAGTCATAGAGGCTCTGCAAGTCTGTCCAATGGTCACTTAGTTCATGTTCAAGCGAAAATTTTCCTCGAAAAATCATAGTTTCATACAAGTTTTGACTCAATAAAACAATGTTTTTGAAAAACTAAGAAAACAAAAGCGTGTGTCAGTAGCTTCCTCCCCCACACTTAAACTACACTGTCCCCAGTGTAATCGAAGCATGAGCTCGGTGAAAGAATAATCAAATTGAAGAACAAAACGAAAAGTTGCAGATTACTTACCTGTCGTCGCCCTGCGTCGATCGATGCCACAAGGGTGTCGATCGATGCAAGGCGAATATGCTCGCGGTTATGTAGATAACCGATGTCTGAACCGCAATCAATTCGTTAAACCGTAATTGCGACTGCATCGACCGATGCACAATATGTGTCGATCGATGCAATGCGATTATTCTTGTTTCCCTCAGCTCTGAACACACTTAAACAGAAAAATTAAAAATACCAAATCAAAACGAAAGAAAACAAAAACAAAAACGAACCTAACAGTGGGTTGCCTCCCACTCAGCGCTTGTTTTTAGTCATTAGCTTGACTATTGGAAGAGATTTGATTCAAGGCGGTTTCAACAGAGACTTTGAGTGTTTCTGTGCATATCTCTTCATCCAAGGAGGTGTATAGGCATTCAGATCATGAGGTTTCCCAAGGAATGAGAAATCAGAATCAGGGCGGGAGCGAAGCTTGGGCGGTCTACTGCGTTTTCCTACATTCAAAACAATGTGATCAGAAGGTTTAAGCTTAGGTGATTTGTACCTTACCTTTGATGCAGATCTGATGTTTGGAGCTTTCTGCTTATGAGCAGTTGCAGGTACTGAAGATGTTAGAGCAGGTTCAAGAGGAACCGCCATCTTCTTCTTCCCACTATCAGATACTGTAGTTCCACCAATCTGAACTTCTTCTTCCAGATGACCATCAGTGGAGATCATCTTCTTTGCATGAACTCGCGAAGCTTCAACTGGTGGTATTTCATTCACCTTCTTATCCATCACTTTCATGCAATTAGCCACTTCTAGCTCTTGTCTAGAAGGTTTAGGAACCTTAGGATATGGCACTCGGGGCTTGTAAGCTCGTTCTGACACTGTTGCAGGTTTCTGGACATGTGTGCGTTATGTGTCGATCGTTGCATGATGTGTGTCGATCGATGCAAGGCGATTCTGTTTCTCGAAAGAACTCGAAATTGCCGTCAGAACGGCGGGTCGACCGACACATAGGGGGTGTCGATCGATGCATGTATCAGGCAGACAATATTCATCCAGAAAATCCGAGATTATGCTCTCTTCTTCACCTAGCAACTCATTCTCATCCCTTAAGGTCACAGCTTTGATGGATCTACACTGTTCAGCTTTCTTAGCTTCATTCCGCCTCTCTATTGCTGCATCCAGCTCCTCCATATGTGTGCTCAAAGATTCGAACTTCTCATTCAAGTCTTCATACATAGCTTCCAGGTTCCTGTCGAAGTTTGCAGCAGTCTTAGCCTGATCCTCTAGCAACTGCTCCATCATGGCTTCTATCTTGCACTCATAAGCTCTGTTCCTCTCCTCTTCCTGTCTTTCCAGTAACTGCTCCATCATACTTATCAGCTTACCATATTTTTTATTTTGAGGAGAAACAGGCTGATATGATGGAGATTCATAATCTCTGGTGAATGAATAGGAACCATAGCCTCTGCAGAACGAGTTATTCTGCTGATTTTCCAACATCCGTTCCATCGTTCCCATCATTCTTTCGCACCGTGTCGATCGATGCAGAGTAGCGTCGATCGATGCAAGCTCGAGAATGCAACGATCGACACACAAGACCGTGTCGATCGATGCAGGGCGATTCTAGGCGTACCTGAAACGCAAAAACAGAAAAAGAAAAAAAAAATTAGCAACAAAAAATAAAAAAACGAAAAGATGTAGTTTTAAACTCTAAGTTCAAATCTATCAAGGACTCAAAAGAGTCCCCGGCAACGGCGCCAAAAACTTGATAGGTCTAGTTTTAACCCTATTCTAACTGCAAGTGCACAGTGATGTAGTTGTAGTACTTAGGGTATCGAATCCACAGGGACTCTGGTCAACGATAGATTATGAAACAATAAAGATTAAACTAGGAGAAAGCAATATGAGAAAGCAGTAAATCAGCAAGCAGAAAGTAAATAGCAGCGAGTTTGTGAGCAAGGAAGCGAAGCGTTAGGTTTCAGGAGTTCTCAGGAAATCAGGAACGCAAGCAATCAATCTATCTAGATCTAATCAATAACTGTTCTAGAACTCAAACACTGATATAGAATTAACCAAATTCCTTTGCGATAATTCTCTAAGTCTAAGTGCAGCAAACCAAACTTTCGTTTGCGAGAACTAACAGATTAAACTAGCATTAATTCCAAGTTTGATATGTTCACAATTATCCTAAACCAAACTTCCGTTTGCGCAAAGTTTAATTGCTTATCTAAGTTCTTTCTAGTTAAATTAACCAACTTCCGCTGAATTAATCAACCTAACATCATAACTCTGATTAGCTACTTCAAATTTAGCATTAAGAACAACTTAGATAAAGAACTAGCAGATATAAATCTCTACAGATTAATTAAACTATAATTCTCTGAAATCCCTAATGAGAATCCTTCAACCTAACAGGTAAACTACTCAGACATGTTCATCGAAACAGAAAACATCTTAAGTAGAAAACCAAATATCATAAAACAGAATAATCAACAGGGGTTCGAAATCCTCTCTCTTTCGAGAGCAAGATCAGCCCCTAAGGCTCTCTGAAATAAAATAAGGCTTAATGAAAGCGTAGCCTAAACAATGGCTTAAAAACCCTTATATAATAGCTAAAACACGTTTTGGGCTTCTGTGTAAATATCTGGGCTTTTCTGCAAAATCAGCATTCTTCATTAAATCAGCGAGTCTGGCCCATTCGCATATGTAACGATCGATGCAGGTGTGCAACGATCGACGCAGTCTTCAAAACTGGACAGTCAACTCTGTCTCTCGGACCAAATCTCCAAAATACACCAAACAGCTCCAAAATCTCCACTTCTGCTCCAAATGTGTCTAGACCTGAAAACATACTAAAAAGAACACAAAAGACACTAAAAACACATCTATATCATGGCATAAAATGGGTAAAAACCATGATATATCATGACCGTGAAGAGGCTGAGTGATGAAAGCGTAACATTGATGAAGGATAAACTGAATCTTGCTGTAAAGGCTGACAGACTTGAACAAGAGCTAAAAGAAGAGAAAGAAACATCAGCACGACTACAAGCAGAGCTAACACAGCATCACAAGAAGATTCACATGCTTACAGGAAGTAAGCAACTGGACAAAATCTTGAGTGAAGGAAGAACTGAAAGAGGATATCGAGGTGTCGGTTACACGGGAAAAGGTATGAAGGGAACCGAGAATATATACTTCATCTCATGAGGATTTGCTGATCAAGACTTCAAAGAGTCTTACAAACGAACAGATGGATGCCGGTTCTGTGGGGATCAAAGACATATCAAAGCTTATTGCAGAAGGTTCAAAGAAAAAGTAAATTGGTTGAGAAGACAAGGAATGTACTACTGGAATGGCTTCAAGAATCAAATCTGGATCAAGACGTCTGATTTGCATCAAACAGCAAGGCATGCACCTAGGAAGACAAAAGCTGCTCTTGGATTCAGGTGCAACATGGCTTTTGTCTCAAACGAGCAGGAAGAAACAGTCCCATGGTACTTCGATAGCGGATGTTCCAGACACATGACTGAAGACCAGAAGAATCTTCAAAAAGTCAAAACAATTAAAGGAGGGAAGGTTACCTTCGGAGATGGAGGTCATGGAAACATCCTAGGTAAAGGGCAAACCAGTGAAACTGAGGTACCAAAACTAGTGAATGTATATTTGGTGCAGGGACTCAAAGCTAATCTCATAAGTGTTAGCCAGCTGTGTGATGAAGGACTGATGGTCATGTTTACACGCACTGAATGCAAGGGAATCAATGAAAACCAAGAAACAGTCATTCAAGGAGTAAGGACAGGCAACAACTGCTACATGTGGAGAAACACCATGAAGTGTCTTAACACAAAGGATGATCTGAATCTGTGGCGTCAAAGACTTGGGCACATGAACATCAGGAATTTGACCAGTCTTGTGAACAAAGAGATTGTTCGTGGAATTCCTCATATAAAAGGATGTTATAAGATGGTATGCAGACCATGCAATCAAGGGAAGAAGGTCAAAGTCCAACACAAGAGAGTTCCTGACATCCAGTCTAAGTCAGCTCTTGATTTAGTTCACATGGACCTAATGGGACCGATGCAAGTCGAAAGCTTAGCAGGAAAGAGATATGTCTTCGTACTAGTAGATGACTACACAAGATTCACATGAGTAAGATTCATCAGGGAAAAATCTGACACAGCTAGTAGCTTCAGGATCTGGGCACTTCAGCTGATCAATGAGAAAGGGAGTGTAAAACGAATTCGAAGTGATCATGGAGGAGAGTTCCAAAATGATATAATGAGGATGTTCTGTGAGAATCATGGAATAAGTCACCAATTCTCAGCACCAAGGACACCTCAACAAAACGGTGTGGTAGAAAGAAAGAACAGAACACTTCAAGAAATGGCAAGAGCAATGTTACATGGAAACAATGTGCCAACAAGATTCTGGGCTGAAGAAATCAACACTGTATGTTACATCATCAACAGAGTGTACGTCAGGAAAGGGTCTACTAAGACACCATATGAACTGTGGAAAGGAAAAACCCCGAATCTGAGTTATTTTCATGTGTTTGGGTGCAAGTGTTATATTCTGAATGATAAAGATCATCTAGGGAAGTTTGACTCCAAAAGTGATGAAGGAATATTTCTGGGTTACTCAGGAAATAGTACAACATTCAGGGTTTAGAACAACAGAACAAGTCTCATTATGTAATCTGTGAATGTGGTGTTTGATGATCACTCGTTCACACAATGTGAAGGAGTAAATTCTGAAGCCGATTCTGACAATGAAGGAAGGTATGAAGAACCTAAGGAATCGAATAATCGGAGTCAGACTGATCTAGTACAGGACATAGCTCAACCCAAGAAAGAGCTAAGAATTCCTAGAAATCACTCTGCTACAGACATCATTGGAGAAGCAGGAGAAGAAAGGAAAACTCGAGGAATCCGTATGGATTTCAAACCCAAGAAGAACATGAAGGTCAAAAAACAAGTGAAAGAGTCGCCAAAAACAAGCAAAGAATTGCATGTTCCCTGCAATCACTCTGTCAAGGATATCATTGGGGAAGCTGAGGAAGAGAGGAAAACAAGAGGAGTCCAACTTGACTTCAAAGAAATGGTACGATTCGCATGTTTTATATCCACTATTGAACCCAAAACACATGTGCATGCAATCGATGATGAGTTTTGGATTGTTGCCATGCAACAAGAACTAGAACAATTCGTTCGCAATGATGTATGGGAACTGGTTCCAAGACCAGAACAAGGAAACATCGTTGGAACAAAGTGGATATTCAAGAACAAGATTGATGAAGAAGGAGTAGTGATCAGGAACAAAGCCAGATTGGTAGCACAAGGGTATTCTCAGATCAAAGGTGTGGATTTTGAAGAAACGTTTGCTCCTGTCGCAAGACTTGAGTCAATCAGGCTGTTCTTGGGAATGGCTTGTATCATGAACTTCACGGTTTACCAGATGGATGTGAAAAGTGCTTTTCTAAACGGTTACCTTCAAGAAGAGGTGTATGTGGAGCAGCCAAAAGGATTTGAGGATGCACTAAATCCTAAGCATGTGTACAAGCTAAACAACGCTCTTTATGGCCTTAAACAAGTACCTAGAGCATGGTATTAAAGGCTGACCGGTTTTCTATTAGATCAAGGCTACAACAGGGGAAGTGTAGACAAGACCTTGTTCATTCTGGAACAAAACGAGGAGATCTTGATGGTACAAATATATGTTGATGATATTATCTTTGGTGGCACGTCACGGAAATTGGTCGACGAGTTTGTGTCAAGCATGACAAAGGAATTCGAAATGAGCATGGTTGGTGAAAGTGTGCAGAACAAGATATCATTGGGGAAGCTGAACAAGATCACACAGTCAAGAGATGGAATATTTATTTCACAAACAACCTATGCAAAGAATCTTCTCACTAAGTTCAAAATGAATCACTGCAAAGAGGCCAAAACCCCTATGAGCACTACGGTCAAGATGACAAAGGATGATGAAGGAAAAGATGTGGACGTCAGAACTTACAGAGGGATGATAGGGAGACTTCTCTATTTAACTGAAAGCAGGCCAGATCTGACATTTAGTGTTGGAGTATGTGCACGGTTCCAAGCCAAGCCCAAGCAGTCACATCTAGAAGCGGTCAAACGTATCATCAGATATGTTAAAGGATCGGTCGGCTTAGGAATTTGGTATTCTAAAGGGTCAAACAAGAGTCTGGTGGGTTACTGCGATGCAGATTGGGCTGGGAGTGTTGATGACAGGAAGAGCACAAGTGGAGGTTGTTTCTTTTTGGGGAATAATCTTATCTCATGGATGAGAAAGAAGCAGAACTCAGTGTCTCTTTCTACAGCTGAAGCAGAGTACATGTTAATGGGAAACTGTTGTGCACAACTCTTATGGATGAGACAGATATCTGCGGATTTTGGAATGGATTCAGGAGTGCTACTAGTTTATTATGACAACAAAAGTGCCATAAGTATTTCAAAGAATCCAGTACAACACTCCAGAACCAAACACATTGACATAAGGCACCACTTCATTCGAGAGTTAGTGGAGGAAAATAGGTAATGATAGAACACATTGTCACTGAGTCTCAACTAGCTGATTTCTTCACAAAACCACTTGATTTTACTCGTTTTATCACTTTAAGAAATGCACTTGGGATTTGTGAAATGTGACAGTCTATGAAAGTGTGCAGAACTAGTACATGCAGTGACTCATGATGTATATCTAGCTCAGATTTAGTTTGGAGTCATACAATGAAGTGGAAAAGAGCTGCCTGCTATTCCGTCTTGTCAAAATCCAGTACAGGTTTCGTAGAAAGAGAGAGCAAAAAAGATCAGCAAGCATCAGACTGAGCTAGTCAAGTAATGGAAAACTAGCTCAACAAGTAATACAAACGAAAAAAGGAGGAAAGAAAGAAAAAGAAAGATCTGCTCTCTCCTACAGAATAAAGGTTGAAAACTGGCAAGGCAAGATAAAGGAATATGAGTGTGAAAGCTAGCCATGGAAATGTAGATGGCCAAATGCATGAATCAAGAAAAGCTGAGAGTACATCCTAGCACAAGCACTGTGTCAAAAAGGTACAAAATAATTCTGAAAAGTCAGTTAACAATACTTTTAAAGCCAGTTGATTCTTGTGAAAACAGTGATCATCATAATCTGTGAGAATTCCCACTTTAACTCTGGCACTGGCAGTGGTTGCAGTTGAATTGGTGTGTGTTATATTACTGTCTTGTGAAAGAAAGATATGGTCTGTTGCAGTACACCAGTGGGTACAAGGAATCAATTTCGGATAAACCAAGACGGCCCAAAACTAAACCAAAGGAGCGCTAGAAAACAAAAGATGGGAGATTAAAGAGTCATATGTTCGCGGCAAACGGTATTACTCATTTCTTGTTTATCTCGGAAGAACCCTAAGAAGAGACCGAAAGTGCGATTCAACCAAGCCACCATGAGCTCCGAGATGATCAATCCAGCTCAAATCGGGTCCCAAATCGAACATGCAACCAAGAATGGAGCTCAATCAACTCAAATTGCAACTCAAGAGAAGAACAATCCGCTTGCGATTGTCGTGTACAAGGAATGGAACCTATTCAACGCAAGCAAAGCTACGACTGAAATCCGTGAAGCAACTGAGTAAGAAAGGATATCAACGGAATTTGGAGCCATGAGAATCGAAACCGGAGTAACTATCGAAGAGCTTGAGACAATAGCGGACTATGCTCGGAAGACTCATGAGAGTGTTTCAAAGAAAGAAAAGAGGACCAATCTTCCCGGATCTACAAAATCGAAGAACAAGAAGAAGTCGAAGAAGGTTGATCTGACAGCAGCTGAAGAATCAAAGAACAAAAAGAAGGAAAAGGCCATCGAAATCTCTGATGAAGAAACATAATCTGATGGATACGAGTCCGCTACTAGAATCTCAGTGCACGAACAGTCGAAGAGAGAAACACTACTGCAGTCAAGGAAGAGGAAGCAAGAACCAGAGAAGATAGATTCCAAAGTAAGGACTTCGTATTGGAGACCTATGTCAGCCAAGAAGCCAAAATCATCTCGATGCCTGGACAAAGAAAGGTAAAAACTTTTTAAAACTCGTGGAATTTTGCCTGAAAGACTGGTAGATATGAAAGAAGAGGATGAATGGGGATATCTTGAGCTGATTGAAAATGGGAATCTGGTAACGACTGTGACGGGATTAGCTGGATATGTCGAGGAGCATATCATTGAGTTTTACTCTGGTTTACCAAGCGTAAAACTTGAAGATTCTGTTGAGAAAGTGGAAGTTTGGTTCAGGGGATTCACATATGAGCTTTCTCCAGCTGCAATCAACGAATCTTTAGGACTTCAGGAGTTGACTGATGAGGAAGCTCAGGCTGACATTGAGGCCGAATCAGAAAGCATGGAAACAATAGCAATGTATCTCAGTGAGGGAAAGAAAGGATGGAAAGAGCTCACTGCCACAGGACTGCCACCTTGCTACGCAGCCTTAAGTGTGCTCACGGCATACAACTAGATCCCATCCACTCATAAGCATCATCTGTCTGAACAACGAGTAAAGCTAATCTACAAAATAGCTAAAGGGGTCAAAACAGATGTTGGAAAGATGATCTTCAAGCAAATTTTATCCCTAGGAGTAGTAAAAGACTCCGACTCTCGTTGGCTGATGTTTCCAAGGATCATCACCGGTCTCATGAAAGATCAACACGCTGCTACCTTGATCAAAGGAGAGAAGGTGATTGCTCCAATCTTCTACAAGAAGGATTCGCGTTCTGGGGAAACATTCATCAAGACTGAGGAGCCAAAGCTTGTCAAGAAGAAAGAGGTTGTCCATGCTAGTCCAAGGAAACATGCACAACTTCATGCCAGCTCCAGTGCATCAGCTCCATGATCCTCGACTTAAACGATGCAAGAGATAGTAAGTCTTGGATCAGTGCGTGTACCAGTCGGTAGATGTAGTCCTCATGCAGCTAGGGAAGCAGTTGCAAACACTGCCAAAGCGCTCCAGACCTTCTCGGAGGTGATTCAGCGTCTTCTCCGAGCTATGCCAGGTAAGAATCTCTCCAAAATAAGCTCTTTAGTGACTAACCATATGTTTTTAACATTGTGTGCTCCCAAGCAGGGGGAGATGAGGATAGTGGCTAAGTTATGAGCACAAGATTATGGGGGGGGGAGTGAAGCCGATTTAGTTAGCTTTTGTTTTTTTAATCGGTTTCCCTTGGGAACAAATCTAGGATTCTGAGGGAGTTATTTCCTTTTGGTTTGTAGTAATCTGAGGATGGTATCTCGGTTATGTTTTTATGTGCAAAACTCTTTAGTCACGTTTTTGTTCATGAAACAAGTATTTATGATGTGAGCAATCTAATCAAAAATACAAGTGTTCAGAATGCAATTTGTTCTCTTGTCTAGTATTCTTATAGCTTTGCAGTTAGTTGAGAGACACACAATCCTAAAAAGGGGGACATTAAAGATGTAGCTGAGTCACTTCATGTATCAGTCAAGGAGTAGCTCAAGGAGTGATACAGACGGACAATGTGTGAAGCACGATTGAGGACTCAGTGAATTGACTTAAGCGAGAGCTGGAGCTGAGGTGGACAATCCAAGATATATGGCGAGCTGGACATGCATCTTGGAGAATATTGGAGGCAAATATTTAATGAAGAATAAAAGGATTTCCTAGATCTTAAGTAGTTAAGGTTGTTAGGATATTATGAAGATATCTTAGGAGATAAGGTTTATCTCCTTAGTGGCTTTGAGCTAACTAGGTTAGCGATCCTATCTTGTATAAATAGGATAGCTTGCGCCGTGTATAGGGCAAGCATTTTGAGTGAAAAGAATCTGCGAGAGCTCTAGTGATCATGTATAGATCATTGAGAGAATAGATTGAATAGGTGTTCTTGTAAGTCACAAAGGTCAATCTAATAAACACAAGTTTTTCCAGAGAGATCGGTTGAGTTAAATAGTCAATCCTTTGAAAAACACATAGCCTTACACTTTCAACTTTCCTCAAGATTTGGTTGAATTACCACATTGTCGTCCATGCCGTCAATCAAATTGCCATCCACTTGGTTAGAATGCTGAACTTCATGCCCCTAATTGCTCTGACCTTCGGAGTTTTGCACCGGAGATGCCCTTGGTTGTTGAGACAGATGAACTGATTGAGTCGGAGAGGCTTGTGGAGTAGCCATACGACCTGAAAATATGAGTAGCACACAAATCAAAGCTCACAAACTCAAACATAAATAAGTATTATTCAAGTAAGATCAAGTAAATTCAAACAGAAACAAGCTTTCAATAAGACTGAAAGCTTGTTTAAAATGAATCAAGACATGATCAAATAAGACAGGATTAAAACGGATTAAGACTTAAAAACAGATTAAAACAGAAACAAGTCATTACAAACTAAGTCAGGTATCATTCTCAAAGCTCACAAGTAATCTCATAGTCAACTCACGCTCAACACTCAACACAAGTAATCTCAACTGACTCAACACAAGTAATCTCAACTGACTAAACACAAGTAATCTCAACACTCAACAAACGCTCAACTCTCAATGATATATCATGGTTTTTCTAGGTTTTCAACCATGATATAGTTGTGTATATTGATTCTTTAACCTGGTTTTTCGAGTCTATTGAGTCTTCTACAGGTAGGTTTGCGTTTGGAGAAAAGAGTTGGATTATAGGACGTTTTTGGTGATTTGTGCAAGGAGCTGAAGTTGGTGTCTCGGCCATAACTGAATGTCGACCGACACTGACCTTAGTGTCGGTCGACACTGAGCGCGAGAGAAGCTATACGCCGAATTGAGACAAGTTCTGAAGAATTGCATAAAGACCCCGAAGTTTCCCCTAATTCTAATATAGCCCCAAAACGTGTTTAGCAGTTTTAATTAGGTTTTCAGACTCATTATTCAGTTTATCTTGTTCTTACTTTGTTCTTGTTTGGAGAGTGAGAGATTTGCTAAGGGGCTGATTCTTGCTACTTGTAACCTTTGAGAGAAGTATTTCGAACCCCTTTATCTTATCTATTCAGTCTTTTGGTTTTCTATTCATGATGTGTCGTTATTCTGATAATATGTCTGAGTAGTAACTTAGTTAGATTTAGGAATTCTCATAAGGGTTTTATGCATGTTTAGACAACCAATTGATTAGGATTCTAAATATATCTGTTCATCGCCTAAGTTGAGATTAATAGTGAATTCTAGATCGAGAGATTAGAATTCAGATCATAGGTTATTAATTTGGCACGAGAGTGTAAGTTATAATCTGAAAGAACTTAGTGTGAGCAATTTGACTAGATACAAAGAGATTTGGTTTAGGAGAATTGTGAACCGAAGAACCTGTTCTTAATGCTTGCTTAGAACTCTAGGATCACAAAGAGATTTGGATAGCTAGGTTGCTAGATATAGAAATAATATCAGCGAGAGTTGGATTGTTTATTATTGTGTTTCTAGTTCTTGAACTCAAGCTTAATCTGAATCCGGTTAGTTGAATGTCTAGCATTGCATGATTCCCGAGAATTTCCTAAGTCTGACACCTTTCTCCTATTGAAAACACACTCTTGTTTACTTGCTTTCGTTTATTGCTTACTTCTGATTGATTTAGCTTAACTTGAGAACTTATAGTCTATCGTGTGAACCGTGAGTCCTTGTGGATTCGATACCCTAAGTACTACATTTGCATCATTGTGCACTTTCATTAGAATAGGGATAATACTCGACCTATCAAGTTTTTGGCGCCGTTGCCGGGGACTCTTTGAGTTCGCCGATAGATTTTGTTATAGAGTTTAGTCTACGTCTTTGTATTTCTTTTGTTACTAATTTTTCTCGGTTTGTCTTGTTTTGTTGCTGCAGGAATCGACAGACGCATCCAGTGTCGACCGACACTCTCCTTTGTGTCGCCCGACATCGACCTCGAGACAGTGTTTTGAGTTCAGTGTATGCTTAATCGACACACCCGAAGCAACCAGAGCGAAGAACTTTTGAACTTCAGACTTGAGGAGCTTGCTAAACTTGAGAGAATGAACAGAAAGGGTCAAAGAACAAGAATGATGAACAATCGTTTGATTTTGAGACCAGATGCTGAGGGAATTCTGAGAGACCAACGGAAAAACCCGTGCAATGATCAGCGGCAAATGATTGATGCCCAAAGAACAGTGATTCCTGAACCTGAGCTGCCTCAAGATGATAGACAGTTGGTCAATCCTCCTGCTGCTGAGAGGACTCATGCTGACTAAAATAGTCCTGACGAGTTCTACAACAACAGGTCTGCTATTGTACCTCCTCCTTCCGAGAGGAATGACTTTGAGGTAAAGACTGTCTACTATGCACTGCTGAGGCAGCATCCTTTTCACGGTCTTCCACATGAACAACCCATGGACCACATTGAGGATTTTGAAGCCTTCATCACTGAAATGAAGCACAATGGAGTGGGTTAAGATTTCCTATACCTTAAGCTTTTCCCATATTCTCTTGCTGGAGAGGCTGCAGCTTAGCTTAAGAAACTTCCAACTGGGAAGTTAACTACTTGGGATGCAGTGAAGAGAGAGTTCTTGCGACACTTCTATGATGACGCTCGCTCTGATCAGCTCATATAGGACCTTCTAACATTCACTCAGGGACCTACAGAGCCTCTTAAAACTGCTTGGGTGAGATTTAAGATGTACCAACGAGATTGTCCTCATCATGGATTCTCTGAAGTTCAGCTGCTGGACATTTTCTTCAGAGGTATAGATCTTTGGTACCAGTCTGCGTTGGATGCTGCTAGCAATGGCAACTTCAACACAAGGACCCCCTGAGCAGGCCAGAGCATTAATTGAGAATTTGGTGAGCAGTAACAACACCAAAAATGCTGACATGAAGAGGAAAGAATCTGGTGGAAAAGTAGACAACTTCCAGATTGATGAAATGAAGAGTAAGCTGGACTCTGTTCATTGCTTGCTGGCTGGAAAGAAGGCTGTCCACTTTGCTAAAGAGGTTGAGGAGATTGAACCTGAAGATGACTGCCAAGAAGAAGATGTGAACTACATTAGTGGTTCCGGATTTCAAGGAAACAGGTTTGGAAATCAGCAGAACAACAAGTTCTTTAATGGTGCACAGAAGAGTGCTTTCACAAGCAATCAAAACTCTCCTGGATATGGTCAGAATGCTGGTTAGCAAAAGCCTTTTCAGCAGAACAGCTCCTATCAGAGGACTTATGGATCATCTTTCTATCAGACACCTCCTGCTACCAATGCTCGTGAAAACAAGTTGGAAGCTATGATGGAGCAGCTGCTAGAGGGTCAGAAAAAAACCACTGTGGATTTCAACAAGAAGCTTGATGCTGTGTATGAAGATCTGAATGGGAAGTTTGAATCCTTGAGTACTCACATGAAGCAACTGGACACACAAGTGAATCAGATTTCAAGCTCAGTTAAGGGAAAAGGTGTTCAGAATACCCACATCAACGCTTGGACAATCCAGATTGAGGATGGGATAGATCAAGGAGAAGGGTTTGAGGTTAAAACAGTTGAAATTGTGAAAAACAACAAAAACCCAAGACGGCACACCCAATGTCGACTGACACTGCCATTTACGTCGGTCGACATCCATGTTCAACGGAGATTTCGAGCTCTCATGACGAACGGAAATCGACCTTAACCAATTTTGAAGTCAACATCGAAAGTGAACTAGCGAATGTCGACCGACATCAGTTTAACGTCTGTCGACATCAAGGGCGTGAGAGGCCAATTTCACCAGCAGCTTGTGGTATTGCTGAAGAAACAACCTACAAACCTCTTGTACCTTTTCCTAAGGTGTTTGTGAAGTCTAAACAAGAGCTTGATGAAGCCGGAGACCTGAAAATGATGGATAAGAAGTTGAAAGAGGATCCACAAGCTGATACTCTGCCCTATCATCCTTGTATACAGAGATACTTGGAAAAGATAGTGCCTATGGATGAGGATTTAAGAGATTGGGTTGTGGTTCTCCCTAAGCAAGTCAGTGATGTGTTGCATCATAAGGTTCCAGAGAAGCTAGATGATCCTGGTGTCTTCGTATTAGATTGCTCAGTCTTAACAGATAACTTCAAGCATTCCTTTTGTGGCTGAGAGGCTGGGGTTGATGGACTTCGAGCAGAGTAGGATCTCTCTAATCCTAGATGATCATTCAAAGAGGGTTTCTGAAGGAGTCCTAGAGGACATCCAGTCAGAGTTGGAGACCACTTGATTCCAACTGACTTTGTGGTGCTGAAGTATGACAGTGAACTAAATGATCCTCTGATACTAGGAAGACCCTTCTTAGCCACTGCTGGAGCGAGGATTGATGTGCAGCACAGTTTGATCGATCTCCACCTAGGAGATGAGCCCTTACACTTCAAGATGGATATGCTGCGAAGGTACAAGATTGACGGTCAGACCATTAGCATTGTGATGGAGCAAGCTCGGCCTAGAGAGGCTTCAGTTTCTGATCTTGGAGAGAAGAAGATGGTGGTTTCTCAAGATTCTGCTCTATGATATACCATGGATTTTAGGGATTTTAACCATGATATATGTCTTATTTATCGAGTCTTTTATTATGTTTTGGAGTCTTTTAGTTGTGTTTCCAGGTCTAAGGACGTTTGGAGCGGAATTGGACATTATGGTACATTCTGGAGCATTTTGGAGATTTAACCCGAGAGAAGAGTTCACTGCCCATTTCACAGACCTGTGTCGATCGACACAACATGTGCATCGATCGACACAAGGTCGATACAAGCAATTCTCGCGTGTTTAATGAAGAGTTATGGAATTTGCACTTTAGCCCGGAAGTTTCTCCTAATTACAGAGAAGCCCCAGCCGTGATTAGATCATTATATTAGGGTTTTTAAGCCATTGTTTAGGCTACGCTTTATTCACGCATTATTTTACTTTGAGAGAGTTAGGGGCTGATCTTGTATTCGAGAGAGAAGAGATTTTGAACCCCAGTTCTTTATTCTATTATATGCTATTTGGTTTTCTATTCATGATGTCTTCTGTTTCGATAATCATGTCTGAGTAGTTTATCTGTTAGGTTTAGTGATTCTCACAGGGGATTTCATGGAATTATAGGTTGATCAATATGTAGGGATTCATATCTGTTAGTTCTTTATCTAGGGTTGTTCTTACTGCTTGATCTGAATTGGCCACTTAGATTATTGATATTAGGTTGATTTCTGCAACGACAGTTGGTTAATTAACTAGAAAGAACCTAGATGAGCAATTTGACTATTCGCAAAGGAATTTGGTTTAGGAGAATTGTGAACGAAAGAACTTGAGATTAATGCATGTTTAGATCTCTAGGATTCGCAACGACAATTGGCTTGCTAGGATTGTTAGACATAGTTAATATTCGCAACGAAAGTTGGTCTGTTATAATTATGTGATTCTAGTTCTAGAACAGTTCCTAATTAGATCTCGATTGATTGATTAGCCTATGTTCCTGATTTCCTGAGAACTCCCTTGACCTGACACCTTCGCATCTTGCTTACAAACCGATCTATTTACTTTTCTGCTGTTTGATTTATTGCTTAATCTATTGCTACCTAGCTTAATTCGACGTTCTATAATCTATCGCAAGAGTCTAGAAGTCTCTGTTGATTTGATACCTTATATACTATTGTCACGTCTGTGCACTTGCAGTGTAGATCTAGGGATTAAAACCTGATCGTATCAAGTTTTTGGCGCTGTTTCCGGGGACACTTTTGAGTCTTCGATAGATTTGAACTTAGGGTTTAGACTAGGTTTTTCGTTTTTATTTTACTGATTTATTTTTCTGTTTTTCTCTGTTTTGCAAGTCAGGTTCGACAGAATCGGCTTGCATCGATCGACACGGTCATGTGTGTCGATCGACACAGTTTTCGCATTGCATCGATCGACGCTGTTCCTGCATCGATTGACACAAAGCGAAATCCGAGATACCAAGCACCAGAACGTTTAGCAGGTTTTTCTCTATGGAGCCTGTGATTCTGATTCGCGAAACTGGATGGGGAAGGAAACCCCATCATACCAAAGGTTGCCGTGGGCGCGGAACCTACACAACAAGAGGCCGGTCAGAAGAAGACACTTGCTGACTATAACAGACCGGATGAATTCTATGCTAATCGGTCTGCGATTTGACCACCTCCATTTTCTAGAGCAGAGTTTAGGCTGAAGGCAGAGTACTACTGATAGGTCGAGTTTTATTCCCTATTTCCTAACTGCAAGTGCACATTGATGTAGTTGTAGTATTATAGGGTATCGAATCCACGAGGACTCTGAGCTGCGATAGATTAAGAACAGAAAGATTAAACTAGGTGAAAGCAGATGTGATTAAAATAAAAGCAAGCAAAACAAGAAAGCAATTCAATAGCAGGAGTGAGTTGTAAGAAATAAACTAAGGGCGCTAAGTCTAGGGAGTTCTCAGGAAATCAGACAAGCAGATTAATATTCAGTCAGAATCTAATTAAACACAGTTCTAGAACTCGAAGCACATATATAGAATTAACCAACTTTCGCTGTGAGAATTCTCTAAGCCTAATTGCAGAAATCCAAATGTCTTTGTAATTCCTAGTAGATTAAACCAGCTTTAATGATCAAGTTGATTATGTTCACAATTTAACTAAACCAAATTTCTTTGCGAGTAATTCAATTGCTCAATCTAAATAGTTCAGGTTCTAAATCACACTTTTGTGTCAACCTAGCAACCTATGATCTAGATTCCAAGTGATCAGGTTAGAACTAGCATTAAACACAATTTAGATTGAAGAACATCTATTGATATGAATCCTTAACTGAATTAATTAAATCTAGCAAGACATGAAATCCCTAGTGAGAATCTCTAAACCTAACAATGAATCTACTCAGACATGATTAATGAAACACAAATCATAGAATAAATAGATTGCATATAAGAAATTAAATAGATAAAGGGGTTCGAAATCTTCTCCAAAATAAATGAAGTACAGGATCGGATCAGCCCCAAAAGCTCTAAAAATCCCTTAGCTCTAAGTATGAAAGCGTAAGTAAATAAAACACCAAAATCTTAATTATATAGGTATAATCTCGACATGGGGCTTCTTTGTAAATATCAGGAACTTCTGGGCCAAAGTGTAATATCTTCATTCTTCATTAAACCGCCAAGTTTGGCCCATCTCGCTTGTGCAACGATCGACACCAAAGGTGTGTCGATCGATGCAATCCCCTGTTTCGGACAGTGAGCTCAACTCTCTCGGCCAAACACTCCAAAAAGCTCTGAAATGCTCCAACATCTCCAATTCTGCTCCAAACCTGTTAATACCTGTAATAGACTCTAAAACAACACCAAAAGACACTAAAACACACTTATATCATGGCATAAAACCGGTAAAAACCATGATATATAAACTCCCCTACACTTAGCCTTTGCTTGCCCTCAAGCAAAACAGAGAACTAAAACATGGTGAAGAGGTTTGAAAACTTTCAGAAACTCTTTTCATCCTAGAAGTAATAACACTCAGATTCCCCTTAGTAATCCACTGAAAGAATCACCTGCAAGATATCAAGACCAACATGTACTTCCCCCATACTTAGCAACTGTCCTAAGTAAACTTCATAATCACATTCACACATTCAAATTCACCCTACTGACTTCTGCAAGTATTTAAGTGCGGTCTCACCTAAGGAGTATCGATCAAAGGGCACATGGACTCTTACCTTGTCAGCTCTAGACCACCATACTATCTTTCTTTGGTCCCTTTCTTCTCTTTTCCCTTCCTTAACAACTGATTTTTCCCCACTGGGTATCATTTTTTTTTTTATCAGTGTTCTTCCCGTTAAGGGGTGTACTTTGGACACATTCCATGATGCATAGGAGGTAATAGTGTTTGCTACTACTCCCATGACCACTTCGGAGTTACTAACTCATCCTCAGTTTATTATTATTTTTTATTTTTTTTTTTTACTTTATGAAAGGGGAGAAGGAACCAAATAGGACATATTTACAAGCTATGTCAGAACTAACAAAGGAATCCGACTCAAGGTATTCCAAGCCCTTAGGTGAGAAAATTAATTCAATATTAAGGTGAAGTCAGTAAAAGGATCCTCTGATACCTGAAGTGATGTGGGTGTTCTCAGTAGGCTGATCCGTGTTTGGGTTTTTTAATAGTCATAGATCATCTGCAGCTTCATCCCAATGGTCACTTAAGTTTTTGCAAGTGCTATTAAAACTTCTCAAAAATTCACTGTTTCTTACTTAAACTGTTTTGACTCAATAAAACAATTTTTTTTGAAAAACAGGACTGACTCTTAAGAAAAGAGAAGGATAATAGTCAGTACCACCTCCCCCACACTTGAAACACACTGTCCCCAGTAGTGTTAAGCTAAGGGTTGGTAAATAGAAAGAAAAATTGTTATGGAAGTGTTGAGTTCTGTCTGATTTTTACCTCTGTCGCACTTTGCATCGATCGTTACATAAATGTAACGACCGTTGCTAGGCGATTTGTCGTCAGGTGTCGATCGTTGCTTAGGACAGCAACGATCGCTGCAATGCGATTTCTTCGTGTGGTGACGATCGACACAAGGTTGCGTCGATCGACGCACTGCGATTCGTCCGAGACTTGCAGACAAAAACTCACCAAAACCAAAAAACAAGCGTAAAATCCTAAGAAAAACACCAAAAATAATGCAGAAAAATACTAGTACCTAACAGTGGGTTGCCTCCCATTCAGCGCTTGTTTAAGGTCATTAGCTTGACCTATCAGCTGAATTAGACAGATGGTGCAACATCCAGAGGCAAAATAGGACCTTCTGGAATCTCAGCCTTAGCCTAGTAATGCTTAATTCTCTGTCCATTGACAGTAAATTCCTTACCTTCCTGGCTGATAAGAACGACAGCTCCGTAAGGACGCACCTCCTTGATGGTGAAAGGACCAGACCACCTTGATCTCAACTTACCTGGAAACAATTGCAAACGAGAGTTATACAAAGTACCTGATCATTAGGCTCAAATTGTCTAGAGACAATCTTCTTGTCATGATAAGCCTTAGTCCTATCTTTGTACAGCTTTGAGTTCTCATAAGCATGATGTCTAATCTCATCTAACTTATTAAGCTGCACCAATCTCCTCTCTGCAGCAGTCTTAAGGTTGAAATTCATCTGCTTTACAGCCCATGCTGCTTTGTGCTCAAGCTCCACTGGCAGATGACATGCTTTTCCATACAACAAATAAAATGGAGTAGTCCCTAGTGGTGTCTTAAATGCAGTCCTGTAAGCCCATAATGCATCATCAAGCTTGGCTGCCCAGTCTTTCCTTGTCTTTCCAACTGTCTTCTCTAAGATCTCCTTTATTTGTCTGTTAGAAACCTCGACTTGTCCACTAGTCTGAGGGTGATAAGGAGTAGCAACTCTGTGATGAACTCCATGCTTTCTTAGCAGCTTCTCAAAGACCTTATTAATAAAGTGAGATCCTCCATCACTAATCACTATCCGAGGTACTCCAAATCTAGGGAATATGATGGTCTTAAACAGCTTAATGACCACCGAAGAATCATTCGTTGGACTAGCTATCGCTTCCACCCACTTAGACACATAGTCCACAGTAACCAGGATAAACTTATTCCCATAGGATGAGGGAAAAGGGCCCATAAAGTCTATGCCTCAGCAATCGAAAACCTCAACCTCAAGAATAAAATTATGAGGTATCTCATGCTTCTTGCTGATTTTCCCTCTCCTCTGACAGGCATCACACTGAGAAACGAAGGAATGAGCATCCGCAAACATTGTAGGCCACCAGAAACCTGCTTACAAAATCTTAGACACAGTCTTGAAAGTAGCAAAATGTCCGGCATAATCTGATCCATGGCAGTGGAATAGGATATCTGGAACCTCTGATTCAGCAACACATCTCCTGTAAAGGCCATCCGAATAGTGCTTGTAAAGATAAGGTTCATCCCAGTAATATCGCCTAAGCTCTCTGAATAACTTCTTCTTTGCATATCCCTTCAGATCATCTGGTTCAGTCTCTGCAGCCAGGTAGTTAGCAATATCTGCATACCAGGGTCGATCGGTTGTTGTGACAGCATCAACTTCGAATTCATAGTCTCCAATCTGAATGGTTAAAGTTTCTGGGTCTGTATCCGCACTGCAACGATCGTCGCATAAGGTTGCATCGATCGTCTCTTGCTCGATACTTGCATCGATCGTTACAGATGTTGCATCGATCGATGCAATCCAACAGTTTTGCAAGTTTCTGTCCAAATCTGTTTGAAACACTGTCCCGACCATATTGACGTTCTCCTCAGGCAAATAATCATTAATGGGCACGTCTTCCTCAACCAGCATCCTTGAAAGATGGTCAGCAACTCCATTCTCAACTCCCTTCTTATCCCTTACTTCAATGTCAAACTCCTGAAGCAACATAATCCACCTCAACAATCTTGGCTTAGCATCTTTCTTCTGCATCAGATACTTCAGGGCTGAATGATCAGTGTGTACAATCACCTTTGAGCCAACAAGGTAGGGGCGGAACTTCTCAAATGCAAAGACAACAGCCAACAACTCCTCTGTAGTGGCATAGTTTCTTTGTGCATCATCCAGTGTCCTACTGGCATAATAGATAGCATGAAGCTTTCTGTCCTTCTTCTGTCCAAGAACAGCTCCTACAGCATAGTCACTTGCATCACACATAACCTCGAAAGGTAAATCCCAATCCGGTGGCTGAACTATAGGAACACTCACTAATGCCTGCTTGATCTGTTCAAATGCAGTCTGGCAATCCGCATTGAACTCAAATTTGTTATCCTTACATAGCAAAGCAGTTAGTGGTCTAGCAATCTTACTGAATTCCTTGATGAACCGTCTATAGAAGCCAGCATGTCCAAGAAAGCTTCTGATAGACTGTACAGAATCAGGTGCCTGAAGGTTGGTCATTACCTCAATCTTAGCACGGTCCACTTCTATCCCTGCTTCAGACACTTTATGTCCTAGTACAATGCCATCTCTGACCATGAAATGACATTTCTCCCAATTAAGAACCAAGTGCTTCTCCTCACATCTAGTCACTACCTGTAGGAATTTCTAGCAGTTCTAATCAGATTAGCAACCCTGGTCTGAATTTCGAAGCCTAGGATCTAGGGTTCATGTAAATTGAATCTACAGATCTCGAAGTTACTTGGTGATTAGCAGCGGAAGGGTTTTGCAAGTACTCGAGATTCTCAGCGCCTCAATTGCTGCGCCTCTACTGGTATCCACACGCACAGGAACTGAACAGCAGGGATGCTAGTGCCTTTTGAGATCAGATCTCTTGAGAGGTTTTAGTTTCTGTTTTTGTCTGTGAATTAGGTCAGATCTTTTTTGTGTAAAAGTCGACCATATATCTTATATATGTTGACTTAAACCATGACCCGAATAACCAACGATTAAACTGAAGTTAGCCTGGCCATTCGCGATCTGTGTCGATCGATGCACATTCTGTGTCGATCGACACTGCCTCAGAAACTCGATATTGAATGTATATCAAATATGCATTTATCAGATCATTACATTAATGATCAACCTCACACTCTATTGTTCAGTTTGCTTAGGTGTGTGACCCTGTAGGATCATATAACACTAGCAATGGGTTCTAAACTCATTGATCATAAGTGGCTTCTAGCAAAGCATTACGATTCCCTAGTATCATATGACTGTCTCATCTCGACAATACAACTCTCACTCGGAGTAAGTACAATAGATTTCAGGACATTTCCAACAATCTCCCACTTGTACTGGAATCATCTATTCCCATAATCCCTTCGTCTCTATATCTCGAACTAGCATAAGGCAAGATCTGTGTCATCCTTATTAAGCCAAAACCATGTTCATCGAACTCCGATTTATACTGTCAATACAAACGACTGACAATCACCTCGTTTGAGTGTGGCCACACATTTTCAGTATTAAATCTTCGATGGGCCCTGAGACATTTATCTCCTTTTATAGGAGGGACAAATTCCATCTTGTTCCATCCCTGTTTCTTCGCACACTTCACGATGCGCCCAATCAATGCCTTTATAATCACCAGTTATGACTGACGTTTGACAAAGTTAAAGCGGACCAATTCATGTGCAAGAAAACCATGATGAACTCAGGTCTGGGGACTATACTCTATAGTCGTAATGAAAACTCTCATGACACTTTTTTAACTATCCTTCAGAGTTCTCATTTGTGGGTCATGTCCGATCCTGTGTTCTTTTAACACACATCTACGCGATTGACTTTAATACTCTTATTAATGACTTCAAGAAACTTAGTCATCAGTCACCTCACGTACCAGTCTCATGCGGTTGTTAGTGTCCAACTTCAACAGCCTTGACTAGGGACCAACATGATTTATGTCATTTATTATTTATAGGGTTTCATGATCAAGTCACATACTTGATGACCTATAAATGTCATAAATCACTTATGCGAATATTGCTTAATAACCATTATTAAGTAATATTGAAATCAAATTTCATTATCATAATCAAATTATGTTTTATGAGCATCTAATTATAACTAAAATCAAGAACAGTAACTCCCACTAAAATTAAGATCACATCTTAACGCATTTTAACGCCTTTTAGTAGTAGTCCGATTATCACGCACTTTTGCTCAACATGTCACGAAGTACACTGTATTTCGCAAAGAGAAATGCCGTGAGGCACTGATGTCTAGCCTTTCTTGAAATCAGCGTTCTGAATCTGTTGTGTAATACCTTATCATTATAAGGATCTCGACACAATCCAATTATGGCTTGTCCAATCTATCTTTATAGATTCTTATTCCAAGAAGGTACACGGTTTCTCCCATGTTTTTCATCGAAAAACATCTTTCGAATCAAGTCTTAATTGGTTGAAACCAATGGAATTTCATTTCCGAGAAGTAGTATGTTATCAACGTACAATACTAGAAATGCAACTGCGCTCCCACTAGTCCTCTTGTAAACACATGGATCCTCTTCGTTCCTAACGGAATCAAACCTTTTGACCGCTTTATTAAGATGAAGATTCCAACTCCGAGATGCTTGCATATATTCATAGCTTCATTAGGATCAATGAAAAATTCAGGTTGTGTCATGTACACATCCTTTCAGAATCCCATCAAGGAAAACAGTTTTCACATCCATCTGCCAGATTTCATAACGATTATGAGTGGCGGTTGCTAGGAGAATTCGAATAGACTTAAGCATGTTGACTGGGGCTTAGGTTTCTTCATAGTCAATACCATGAAATTGCTTGAAGCCTTTTTCCACCAACTTAGCTTTGTATATCTGAATATAACCATCTATGTCAACTTTTCTTCTTGAAAATCCATTTACTCACAATGGCTTCTACACCATCTGGTAAATCAACCCAAGTCATACTTGGCTCTGTGACATGGATCCCATTTCGCATTCAGCGGCTTTCAGCCATTTTCGGAGTCAGGGCTCATTATTTCTTCTTCACTATTTGCAGGCCCGTCACATTCGATGATCAATAGATCATGGTAATTGGTTGCAAGAAATCCACATTCCTCGAGTTAGTGACGGATCCTTTCGGATCTGCGAGCTTCAGTTTTGTGTAAAAACGCGCACATATCTCATATGCATACTTTTACCACGACCTAATCAACTAATATTTAAACCGTAGTTGAATAAGTCATAAACCAAAATCAATATTTTGGTTCGTGATTTGCGTCGATCGATGCACCTTTGTGTCGATCGACACTTCCTTAGAAACTCGCTGTTTGAATATATATCGAATATACATTCACCAGATCCTTGCAAAATTTAGGCATCACAGGTACAGGTTCTGCAACTCTTTGCAGATCCAACTGCTGCTCTTCCTGATCAAGTTAAGCAGTTTTCTGTGATTCTCGAATTTCTTCGAGTTGTACTTTACTCCCACTGTTCTTCTTGGAAAGAAAGTCTTTCTTAAGAGAACATAGTTCTGAGAAACAAACAATTTGTTCTCGGACTGGTTGTTAAAGTAATATGCCTTGGTTTCGTTAGGACAACCAATGAAGTAGCACTTATCGGATTTGGGTGTGAGCTTATCAGAAATTAACGTTTTATATAAATCTTGCAACCCCAAATCTTCACGACGGATAAATCAGGAACATTTCCATTCCACATCTCATGTGGTATCTCTGTAACTGATCTTGATAGAACCCTATTAATGTAAATGCAGACGTTTCTAGAGCGTATTCTTAGAAGGTTAATGGAAGATCTAAGTGACTCATCATTGATCGAACCATATCCAATAAAGTCCGATTCAGGAGGAGTGAATTGTGAAACACTTTCGCAATCTCTCAGATGATCACTAAATTCTTGATTTAAGTATTTACTTCCATGATCTCATCATAGAGCTTTAATACTTTTGTCAAATTTATTATGTACTTCATTTTGGAACTCTTTGAACTCTTCAAAGATTCCGACTTATGTCTCATTAATAATAGTCATAATCTTCCCTACTGAAAATATCTGTAAAGGTGATGAAGCACTGAAAATTTTCTCTAGCACTTTTGCTCATCGGTCCATACACATCTGTATGTATAAACCCCAATAAGTCTCTGGCCCATTCATTTTGTTCGTTCGCGACCTGTGTCGATCGACACGCCTTTTGTGTCGATCGACACTACCCCTTTTGTCGCAATGGGACTTAGTCATTTTGCCTAATAAACAAGATTCTCGTTTCTCACATGATTCATAATCAAGTGAGCCCAG
Source organism: Orychophragmus violaceus (assembly GCA_030180135.1). Classification (NCBI taxonomy): domain Eukaryota; kingdom Viridiplantae; phylum Streptophyta; class Magnoliopsida; order Brassicales; family Brassicaceae; genus Orychophragmus; species Orychophragmus violaceus. Next base: position 85,186,670 of record CM058231.1, read on the forward strand.
AAGTCCTTCACCGTGGAGCCTCCGAATCCATTTCTTATTTATTCGTGGCCCAAATGACAATGCTAGAGAAAAGTCTGATTCACGTCATTTGACTTGATTTTCTTGGTATTAATGTTATAGATAGGCATGTTTTGTTTTAGAACATAAAATCCATTCTCTAATGGACCACTACTATAAAATATATCACTGTAATCAAATGAATAACACTTATTCTTAATTTGAAAACTGATACCCTTCTAAACCCAAACAGGGAATAGATATAATATCTCTTCTAATAGCAGATTCATAGCAGCAATTTTAAGTTCAAAACAAGCCAGAAGACAAGAACAAATGAGATATTCCTACGCCCAATGCAGCAACTCTTGCTCCACTTCCACGTGTATGTCCATTTGTCCTTTCTTCAAAATCCTACTTTTGCTCAGGCCCTGCATATTTTTCACAAAATATGAGTACCATGGCTGGCATCCAATACCCAATAAGTAGAAACATAAGAAGTAACATTTACATCTGTAACATAATACCTGAAGGAGAAGTCTCATACGTCTTCTTCAGCTTCTCATAATCTTCCTTGAATTTCTTGCAATTTCTTTTCAAATGCCCATGACCATTACAATAACGGCACTTAACATCTTCTGAAGGACCAAGTTTAACTTTAGGAACATGGTTAGACTCGCTTTGATTCACAACCGAGTTTGTCTTGCCATTACCTTTGTTCTTACCAAGTTTCTTAAACTTATTACCCTTTTGTATCATAAGAACATTTGGGGTATCCTTCTTGATGTTATGTTCAGCAGTCTTGAGCATCCCATGCAACTCAGTCAAAGTCTTTGTCAAGTTATTCATATTGTAGTTCATTACAAAGTGATCATAGCTCGACGGCAGTGACTGCAGAACGATGTCAGTAGGCAACTCTTGGCTAATAGGACAATCCAGTTTCCCCAGGTTATCAATATAACCCATCATCTTAATGACATGAGAACTAACTGGTCCGTCCTTTGGCAGTTTGCACTCAATTAGAGACTTAACCGTCTGGTATCTCTGAGTTCGTGCCTGCTCTTGAAACATACCTTTCAGGTTAGTGATCATCTCTATTGGCGACTCCACGTTCTCGAATTGTTTCTGCAAATCTGAGTTCATGGTAGCCAACATGAGACGACACACATCGACCACATCATTAGAGTGCTTATCCCAAGCATCCTTTTCTGACTGCCAGGCATTTACTCGGTACTTCTTAGGGAGAACTTTCTCAAGGACATAGTCCTTTTTCTCCTGTTTGAGAACAATTCCCAAGTTCCGATACCATTCCAGAAAGTTAGATCCATTTAACTTGTCCTTCTCAAGGACGGATCTTAGGGAGAAATTGTTGTGATTAATCGTGTTAGTCATAGCTGGATTAAAAAAAAAGAGTTTTAGTTATGATGTTCAAGAAATGAGAAATCTTAACTATTAAGAGAACTCGCATTATATTCAAAACAATGTTTCCTCAAATGAATATAACGATCCAAGACCCATACTTTACTAAGTTTGAGTTAGCCACTGGCTATCGCCCAAATTTAAGCTATCTAGGTAAGCAACTCTTTGCTAATTATATCCTATATAACTCTTGGTTGTAGATTGACATCCTATGTCAAATCCACCCGATGTCTCTAGGCCCAAAACGATTTTGATGGCCCATTCAAGTAAACCAATCTTTTGAGTCATGTAATTGTTGATGTCTTGCACTGCAAGTCCATCGACACGATTACTTCCTGTCTTACTTATGTAATTGTGGACATCTTGCACTGCAAGTCTATCGCACAATGAAACAAGTCTTGACAGTTGACAAGGTTGGGAAGACATCAAGTATTACTTGATATTTGGTTGAGGAACGGAACCTTTTAAAACTTTCAGTTTTATTATGTTTTAATTCTTATAATTAAAATGGTTCATTTTGGTTTGGTTATGTGATTTCAGGTTCAATAACCTAGACCATCGGACCTTGTGTCGACCGATACTACATTAGTGTCGATCGATGCAGGTTAACCAAAACCAATTTGTGATAACCGATCAATCCAATTGATCCAGTTTTATGATAACCGGTTGGTGTCGATCGACACTACATTAGTGTCGGTCGATGCTAACCTTATCAAATTAATCGCTTTAAACCTTCTTAGCAGTTTAACCAATTTAAACCAAGCTCGATGATCGGTCCGATCCAATTGAACCGACTATCCTGATCGCGAGGTCTGTGTCGACGGACACAACGCTTGTGTCGATCGTTCACAGTTAGGTTAAACTTGTATCTTATTCGGGTTATCCTTATGTGTCGACCGACACAGGATTGGTGTCGATCGACATAGTGCGATAAGCCCTAATCGTTTTTAAGGCAAATAACCTAAACTAGATTATCATGATCAAAACGAATTTTAGCATGCTTGTATCAACTATACAATGATCTAGATTCAACTAATCTAATCAACATGCTACTGATTCAAAAGAACCCTAAGGCTCAATACCACTGTAGGAATTTCTAGCAGTTCTAATCAGATTAGCAACCCTGGTCCGAATTCCAAAGCCTAGGATCTAGGGTTCATGTAAATTGAATCTACAGATCTCGAAGTTACCTGGTGATTAGCAGCGGATGGGTTTTGCAAGTACTCAAGATTCTCAGCGCCTCAATTGTTGCGCCTCTACTGGTATCCACACGCACACGAACTGAACAGCAGGGATGCTAGTGCCTTTTGAGATCAGATCTCTTGAGAGGTTTTAGTTTCTGTTTTGGCTGTGAATTAGGTCAGATCTTTTTTGTGTAAAAGTCGACCATATATCTTATATATGTTGACTTAAACCATGACCCGAATAACCAACGATTAAACCGAAGTTCGTCTGGCTATTCGCGATCTATGTCGATCGATGCACATTCTGTGTCGATCGACACTGCCTCAGAAACTCGATATTGAATGTATATCAAATATGCATTTATCAGATCATTACATTAATGATCAACCTCAAACTCTATTGTTCAGTTTGCTTAGGTGTGTGACCCTGTAGGATCATATAACACTAGCAATGGGTTCTAAACTCATTGATCATAAGTGGCTTCTAGCAAAGCATTACGATTCCCTATTATCATATGACTGTCTCATCTCGACAATACAACTCTCACTCGGAGTAAGTACAATAGATTTCAGGACATTCCCAAGAGTACCTTGCACAGATTATCTAAGCACTCATTATAAGATGATCCATAGACTGAGAAGTCATCCATAAATACCTCCATAAAATCCTCGGTCATATCAGTGAATATGGACATCATGCCTCTCTGGAAAGTGGCAGGTGCATTGCAGAGTCCAAAAGGCATCCTACGGTAAGCAAATGTGCCATATGGGCAAGTGAAAGTGGTCTTTCCCTGATCCTATGGATGGATAGGAATCTGAAAGAAACCTGAGTACCCATCAAGGAAGCAGTAATAGGGGTGATTTGCTAATCTTTCCAGCATCTGATCAATGAAGGGTAAAGGGAAATGATCCTTCCTTGTTGCAGCATTGAGTTTCCTGTAATCTATGCACATCCGGTGCCCAGTCACAGTCCTAGTAGGGATCAGCTCATTCTTCTCATTTTTTACAACTGTGACGCCACCCTTCTTAGGTACTACATGGACTGGACTGACCCAATCACTATCTGAAATAGGATAGATGATCCCAGCATCTAGGAGTTTCATAATCTCCTTCTTAACCACATCCTTAAGGTTAGGATTCAGCCTTCTCTGATGCTCAACTGAAGTTTTAGACTCATCCTCAAGATGTATTCGATGCATGCACAGCTCTGGAGAGATACCTGAAATGTCTTCAAGAGAATAGCCAAGAGCCTTGCGATGCTTGCGCAGCTTGCTTAGCAGCAAAGCGAGTTCTGCGTTGTTTAAACTTGCATTGACAATCACTGGATAGGTTGAATTAGGTCCAAGAAACGCATACTTTAATCCGGAAGGAAGTTGTTTCAGCTCAATTTTCGGAGCTTTTTCTTCTGCCCAGTCTCTGTCGACTTGCAACGATCGATGCTCATCATGTGTCGATCGATGCAAAGTCGCGTCAGACACATCTAACTGCATCACTTGTTCAGCAGAATCCATAAGCCTTGCATAGCAGATTGCGGGCTCGTCCTGTAGATGTTCCAATTCCACGATAGGGCTCAGTAAGGCTCTCTCTAGCGGATCCTCAGCACATGTCCTATGAAAGTACTCTGCAGCCAAATCACCTAGTGTGTCTACATAGAAAGTCTGTCCGTCGATGGTTGGTCTCTTCACCAGTTTGTCCATATCAAAGCTCATCTTCAGATCACCCACATTCAGAACTATCTTACCTCCTTGGCAGTCAATCATCGCACCAGCAGTAGCTAAGAATGGCCTACCCAAAATCAGTGAATCCTTTGGTTCCTCTCCATACTGCAGAACCACAAAATCAGTAGGAATCACACATTGGCCAATCATTATAGGCACATCCTCTAGCACTCCTTCATGAATCCGGATTGTTCTGTCTGCTAAAACCAATGAGATTCTAGTGGGTAGGAGTCCTTCATCCCGAGTCTCTTAGCAACAGAGAAGGTCATAAGATTCACACTAGAACCGAGATCACATAGAGATATTTCAAACCTTTCTCTGTAAATGGCACAATCCAACACAAAACTCCCTGGATCTTTCAACTTCTTAGGAATTCTGCCCTGAATTACTGCACTACCTATTTCTGTGATCATCATTACAGTCTCCTCACTAGACCATTTACCAGAAATCAAGTCCTTAAAGCACCTCTTCATCACAGGAGTAGTCTCCATGGAGTCAATCAAAGGCACTTCAATCCTCACCTTTTTTATCATCTCCTGACATTTAACATACTGTTTATCGTTCTTAGTTTTTCTGGGGTTCTTAGGAAAAGGGACTTTAGGCTTGTAGACTCTTTCATTCTACTTCTTCGGTTTTTCTGCGTTTGAACCCTCTGCAGTCGCCTTGCGTCGATCGTTGCTATTGTCGCATCGATCGTTGTTGGGCGACTGCGTTACGATTTCTGGTTCCCTGATTTCGCTTTGCATCGACCGTTGCTTAGTAGCGTCGATCGATGCATTGCGAATATCGCGGATCTCATCTTCCAGCTCTTCAATTTCCACGAGTTCTTCAACACTTAACTGCTTTTTCTGGCCAGGGGACATCTCCTTACCACTTCTCAATGTTACTGTATTGCATTGATACTTTGGATTAGCATCAGTTCGCCCCGGAAGATATCCATCTTCTCTCTTAACATGCCCAGCAGTTTGTGCAACTTGAGCATCAAGCCTTTTCACATGCGAGCTCAAGGACTCAAATTTCCCATTCAAGTTATCATACATTGCATCCATCTTCATGTTGAGGTCCACAGCAGCCTTGGTCTGTCCTTCCAGTTGCTTCTCCATCATACTCTCCATCTTACTTTCATGAGTACTAGCTACAGGAGGTGCTTGGTAAGAGGAAAATCCATAAGTCCTCTGATTACCTTGTTGATAAGGCTTCTGGAAACCAGCATTGCCTGTGAAAATACTCTTCTGACCACTGAAGAATCTATTACCTTGCTGTCCAAACCTGTTACCTTGGAAACCAGATCCTGCAATGAAGTTCACATCCTCTTCCTGACCATCCTCTTCAGCATTGATCATTTCGACATCTTGAGCAAAGTGGACAGCTTTCTTCCCAGCTAGAAGATTGCAAACAGTGTCCAGCTTAGATCTAATATCAGCTATCTCCAAATTCTCCACATTTCCACCAGATTCCTTCCTTCTCTTATCAGTACTCTTGCAGCTAATACTACTCATATAGTTATCTATTAACTGCTTAGCTTGAACAGGAGTCCTAGTGTTGAAATTTCCATTGCTGGAATTATCTAAGGCAGTCTGATATGGGAGATCTATACCTCTAAATAAGATGCTTAATAATGTTACCTCAGTGAATCCATGGTGTCGGCAGTCATGTTGGTACTTCTTAAACCTCATCCAGGCTGTCTTAAGAGGCTCTGTCGGTCCTTGAGTGAAGGAGAGAATGTCCTGTCTTGACTGATCAGAACGAGCATCATCATAGAAGTGGCGCATGAACTTGATATATCATGGTTTTTACTAGTTTTAGGCCATGATATAAGTGTGTTTTTAGTGTCTTTTGTGTTCTTTTAAAGTCTTTTACAGGTATAATCAGGTTGGGAGCTAAATAGGAGATTATGGAGCATTTTGGAGATTTTTGGAGTGTTTGGCCGAGAGATAGAGTTCACTGTCCGAAACAGAGAAAGGTGTCGATCGTTGCACTCTAGCAACGATCGTTGCACCAGCGAGATGGGCCAAAACTCGGCGGTTTAGAAGAATCAAGATATTGCACTTTGATCCAGAAGTTCCTGATATTTGCAAAGAAGCCCCTGGCCGAGATCATGCCTATATAATAGAGTTTTTAGAGTTTTTATTAGAGACGTTTACATACGCTTTATAGTACGCATTCATAATTAAGAGCAGAGGATTTTTAGAGCTTTTGGGGCTGATCTGAACCTGATTCATCATCTGTATTTGGAGAAGATTTCGAACCCCTTTTACTCTTATTCTTTTATGCAATTTACTTATCATATGATCATGTTTTCATTATCTATGTCTGAGTAGATTCCTAGTTAGACTTAGGGTTTCTCACATAGGATTTCATGACTTGCTAGACTTGTTCAATTTCAGTTAAGGATTCAAACTATATCTGTTCTTCAATTTAATTGTGCTTAAAGCTAGTTCTAACCTGATCAATTAGAATCTAGATCTTAGGTTGCTAAATACGTCACGGAAGTGGGGTTTAGGAATCTGAACTAATTAAATTGGGCAATTAAACTTTGCGCAAACGAAAGTTTGGTTTAGGATAATTGTGAACATATCAAACTTGGACTTATTGCTAGTTTAATCTGTTAGTTCTCGCAAACGGAAGTTTGGTTTGCTGCACTTAGACTTAGAGAATTATCGCAAAGGAATTTGGTTAATTCTATATCTGTGTTTTGAGTTCTAGAACTGTGCTTAATTAGATCCTTGCTGAACGAACTGTTTGCTAGTCTGATTTCCTGAGAATACCCTAGGTTTGACGCTTTTAATTACTTGCTTTCACAACCGAAAATCTCTGCTACTGATTTACTTTCTCGCACTGCTTTCAATACAATCACATTGCTTATTTCTAGTATTCATTCCCTACAGTTTGATTCTCTTGAGACCAAGTGTCCCTGTGGATTCGATAACCCTATATACTACTTTGACATTGCTGTTCACTTGCAGTTTAGTATAGGGATTAATTCTTGACCTATCAAGCTTTTGGCGCCGTTGCCGGGGACTCTTAGAGTCTTCGATAGGACCGAACTTAGGGTTTTACTAGAAATTTTTCGTTTTTCGTTTTTGTTTTTCGTTTTTTTATTTTTGCTAACTTTTTCTCTGTTTCTCTCTGTCGCAGGTACGAATTTCGCCTTGCGTCGATCGTTGCACCTTTGCATCGATCGTCACTGAGCGATTTGAGATTGAATCGATCGTTGCACTGATAGCATCGATCGTTGCTGGACGATTACAGACAGTTTATGCCAACGCAGAACACTCGAAGTAATCCGAACTCGAGCTTAGTTAATCTCAACTTAGAGGAACTTGGACGTCTTGAGAGGACTATCAGAAGAGAAAAGAGAGAGAGAATGGTTCGAGAACGTCTGATCTTGATACCAGATGCTGAAGGTACCCTGAGGGACCAAGATAATAACCCGTACAATGCTGCTGGACATCGGGTTGATGCTGAGGGAAACGTAATCCCTGACCCCCCTGAACCTGAGCAACAACCGCAAGGTCAAGCTCAAGGTAGAGAGATGGTAGTTCACGAGAAGACACTTGCTGATTATAACAGACCAGATATATTCTATGCTAATCGGTCTGCGATTCGACCACCTCCGTTCACCAGAGCTGAGTTTAAGATGAAACCTGAGTACTACGCATTGATTGGACAGTATCAGTTCCATGGTCTTTCAAGCGAGCATCCTATGGATCACATAGACACATTTGAGGAATTGGCTAGCAGTATCACGGCTGAAGGAGTTTCTTCTGATTATATTTTCTGTAAGCTCTTCCCATTCTCTCTTAAAGGAGATGCATCTTACTGGCTGAGACAGCTAGAACCAGGATCTTTGACCACTTGGGAAGCAGTCAAGAGGGAGTTCCTTAGACATTTTTATGACGATGCTTTATCTGAGCAGCTTAGACATGATATCCTGACATTCAAACAGCAGCCTACAGAGCCTTTTAAAGCAGCTTGGATGAGATTCAAGATGTACCAGAGAGATTGTCCACACCATGGATTCTCTGAGGTACAGCTTCTGAGTGCCTTTTTCAGGGGTGTGGATTTTTGGTATCAGAGAGCTTTGGACACAGGAAGTGATGGGAACTTCTATACCAAGACTCCAGAGGAAGCTAAAGAGCTTATTAAGAACTTGATAACTAGCTATAGTGTCAAGAATGCTGACAAAGAAAGGCAGAGATCTAGTTGCAGAGATGATAGCTTGCAGATAGCTGATTTGAGGGACAAGGTGGATTATATCCACAACATGATAGTAGCTGGAGAATTTGTAGAAGTGAATTGTATTAATGAAGCTGATTTTCATGAACACACATCTAGAAGTCAACAGAGACAAGCTCCGAGATCGAATGGCTATTCACCTCACCAAGTTCCTCCCACTAAAGAGCAGACAAAGATTGAGTCTATGCTTGAGCAGCTACTACTTGGACAGAACAAGATGACGCAAGATCTGGATAGAAAGATGGACTTCATGTATCAGGATCTGAGTGGAAAATTGGGATCTTTGACAAGCAGAGTTGACAATCTGGATGCTAGGATGACGCAAGTGGAAACCAGTATACAGACAGAGCATGTTAAGGCAGCTTCGGCGGAAGAAGAAATTGAGCAGAATCGAGAAACTGAAGATCTGGAACTGGAAAATCCGAGAAAAATTCAGAATGTTCGCCTTGCATCGATCGACACAAATGTGCATCGATCGACGCATCCTGCGAGAGTCAATGACGATCGTTACCATTTCAGCAACGATCGACACCATGGGCGTGAGCAGCCAAATTCCCCAGAGAAACCGAAAGCTGACACAGAAAGAGCCTACAAACCGAAGATTCCTTTCCCTAGGAAGTCCAAGCAAGAGATTAAGTTGGAAAAATGCATGGAGATAATGAGAGAAAAGCTAACTGACACTCCATTTATTGATGCCACTAAGACCAATCACATGATGAAGACATGTGTTTCAGACATCCTCTCTAGCAACATGACTGAAGAAGAAGGATGCTTGATGATCTCAGAAGTATGTGATGCTGTTGTTAATGGTAGGGTTCCTGAGAAGCTAAAGGATCCAGGAGGTTTTATGATAAACTGCTCTATCTATAGAGACATATTTCAGAGGGCATTATGTGATCTCGGCTCAAGTATAAATCTCATGCCGTACTCTGTGGCTGTGAGATTGGGACTACTGAACTTCCAGCCTACTAGGATCTCTTTAGTCCTAGCTGATCGATCAAGGAGACATCCAGAAGGAATTCTTGAGAACATCCCTCTTAGAGTTGGAAATTACTTTATTCCAACAGACTTTATGGTACTGAAGTATGAGATTGAGCCTGATGATCCTCTACTGCTTGGTAGATCCTTTTTAGCCACTGCTGGGGCTGTGATTGATGTACGCCATGGATTGATTGATCTCCACCTGGGAGATGAGCCTTTGCAGTTTAAGATGGATAAATTGAAGAAACCCACCATTGATGGACAGAGTTTCAGCATTGATACAGAATTAGAAGCTGAGATTGGAGAGAAGAAGATGGCGGTTCCTCTTGAACCTGCTCTAACATCTTCAGTGTCTGCAACTGCTCATAAGCAGAAAGCTCCAGACATCTTATTTCCACCAAAGGTAAGGCACAAATCATCTAAGCTTAAACATCCTAACCACATTACTTTGAATGCAGGACAACATCCTACCCCACCTAAGCTTCGCTCCCGCCCTTATTCTGTTGGTTTCTTCCTTGGAAGATCCCATGATCCAAATGCTTATACACCACCTTGGATGAGGAGACTTGAACAGAGACAGAAAAAGTCTCTGTCAGGACCTCCTGGTACTTGAAAATTCTCATCCGTCCGGTCAAGCTATTGACCTTAAACAAGCGCTGGGTGGGAGGCAACCCACCATTAGGTACTAGTGTTTTTTCTTTTTCATTTTTGGTGTTTTTATTAGGATTTTACGTTTGTTTTTGTTTCTGGTGAGTTTATGATTGCAGGTCTCGGATTAAATCGCAGTGCAGCGATCGATGCATTTCTGCATCGATCGTCACAACACGAAAGGAATCGCATTGCAGCGATCGTTGCGGTCCTGAGCAACGATCGACTATACACGAAAATCACCAAGTAACGGTCGATGCACATAGTGCAACGATCGACGCTCGTGCGACAAAGGTAACCCGACAGACATAATTTCACCTTTTCAAATTTATTTTCTATTACCAATCCTTCGCTGGACACTACTGGGGACAGTGTGTCTTAAGTGTGGGGGAGGTGCTACTGACGTTTATCTTTCTGTTTTCTTAAGAGTCAGTCTGTTTTTCAAAAATTTTTGTTTTATTGAGTCAAAATTGTTTAAGTAAGAAACTATGATTTTCTGAGGAGATTTACAAGACTTGCAGGAACTTAAGTAACCATTGGGATGAAGTTGCAGGATCTATCTCTGACTATTAGAAAACCCCATCACAGATCAACCTACTGGGAACACCCACATCACATCAGGTACCAGAGGATCCTTTACTGACTTCACCCCTAATACTGACTTAGATTTTCTCACCTAAGGGCTTGGTATACTTTATGTCGGATTCCCTGTTAGTTCTGACACAGCCTGTAAACCTGTCCTATTTAGTCCCCTTCTCCCCTTCTATAAAGTAAAAAGTAAAAAAAAAAAAGATAATAAACTGAGGATGAGTTAGTAACTCCGAAGTGGTCATGGGAGTAGTAGCTAAAACTATTCCCTCCTGTGCGATCCATGGAATGTGTCCAAAGTACACCCCATAACGGGAAGAACACTGATAAAAAAAATAAAATGATACCCAATGTGGGAAAAATCAGTTGTTAAAGAAGGGAAAGAGAAGAAAGGGACTAGAGAAAGATAGTATGGTGGTCTAGAGCTGATTAGGTAAGAATCCATGTGCCTTTAGATCGATACTCCTTAGGTGAGACCGCACTTAAATACTTGCAGAAGTCAGTAGGGAGAATTTGAATGCTTGAATGTGATTGTGGAGTTTACCTAGGACAGTTGCTAAGTGTGGGGGAAGTACATGTTGGTCTTGATATCCTGTGATTGACTCTTTCAGTGGTTTACTAAGGGGAATCTGAGTATTGTAGCTTCTAAGATGAAATGAGTTTCTGAAGAGTTTTCAAACCTCTTCACCATGTTTTAGTTCTATGTTTTGCTTGAGGGCAAGCAAAGGCTAAGTGTGGGGGAGTTGATATATCATGGTTTTTACTAGTTTTAGGCCATGATATAAGTGTGTTTTTAGTGTCTTTTGTGTTCTTTTAAAGTCTTTTACAGGTATAATCAGGTTGGGAGCTAAATAGGAGATTATGGAGCATTTTGGAGATTTTTGGAGTGTTTGGCCGAGAGATAGAGTTCACTGTCCGAAACAGAGAAAGGTGTCGATCGTTGCACTCTAGCAACGATCGTTGCACCAGCGAGATGGGCCAAAACTCGGCGGTTTAGAAGAATCAAGATATTGCACTTTGATCCAGAAGTTCCTGATATTTGCAAAGAAGCCCCTGGCCGAGATCATGCCTATATAATAGAGTTTTTAGAGTTTTTATTAGAGACGTTTACATACGCTTTATAGTACGCATTCATAATTAAGAGCAGAGGATTTTTAGAGCTTTTGGGGCTGATCTGAACCTGATTCATCATCTGTATTTGGAGAAGATTTCGAACCCCTTTTACTCTTATTCTTTTATGCAATTTACTTATCATATGATCATGTTTTCATTATCTATGTCTGAGTAGATTCCTAGTTAGACTTAGGGTTTCTCACATAGGATTTCATGACTTGCTAGACTTGTTCAATTTCAGTTAAGGATTCAAACTATATCTGTTCTTCAATTTAATTGTGCTTAAAGCTAGTTCTAACCTGATCAATTAGAATCTAGATCTTAGGTTGCTAAATACGTCACGGAAGTGGGGTTTAGGAATCTGAACTAATTAAATTGGGCAATTAAACTTTGCGCAAACGAAAGTTTGGTTTAGGATAATTGTGAACATATCTAACTTGGACTTATTGCTAGTTTAATCTGTTAGTTCTCGCAAACAGAAGTTTGGTTTGCTGCACTTAGACTTAGAGAATTATCGCAAAGGAATTTGGTTAATTCTATATCTGTGTTTTGAGTTCTAGAACTGTGCTTAATTAGATCCTTGCTGAACGAACTGTTTGCTAGTCTGATTTCCTGAGAATACCCTAGGTTTGACGCTTTTAATTACTTGCTTTCACAACCGAAAATCTCTGCTACTGATTTACTTTCTCGCACTGCTTTCAATACAATCACATTGCTTATTTCTAGTATTCATTCCCTACAGTTTGATTCTCTTGAGACCAAGTGTCCCTGTGGATTCGATAACCCTATATACTACTTTGACATTGCTGTTCACTTGCAGTTTAGTATAGGGATTAATTCTTGACCTATCAGCACTCACTCTTCAAAGCGTCCCATGTAGTAAACGCCCAAGGTGTAAGCTGTTTCAGCCAGGCAGCAGCATCTCCAGCGAGAGAGTAGGGGAAAAGCTTGAGGAACAGATAGTCATAGTTCACTCCATCATACTTCATTCCAGTGACTATGCCCTCAAACTCATCAATGTGATCCATTGGCTGCTCACTGGGATAACCCTGGAAAGCATTCTGCTTCAGAAGAGAGTAGTAGATGGTTTTGATCTCAAAATCATTCCTCTCAAACTCAGGAAGTACAAGAGCTGGCCGATTAGCATGAAACTCATCCGGACGGTTATAGTCAGCTAAAGTTCTCTCACGAACAACCATCTCCCTACTTCGGGCCTGTCCTTGACCCTGGTTCTGGTTCTGCTCCTGTTGTGGTTGTGGTGGCTCTATAGGCTCAGGGATGACATTCCCTTCAGCGTCAATCCGATGCCCAGCAGCATTGTACAGATTGTTTTGTCGGTCCCTAAGGACACCTTCAGCATCAGGCATAATAATCACACGTTCAACTACCATCCTTTCTCTTTGCTCTTTTCTGTTAGCTCTTTCTAGTCTAGCAAGCTCTTCAAGTTGGAGGTTTACGAGGTTAGTATTCGGATTACTTCGAGTACCACGCGTCTGCATAAACTGTCTGTAATCGTCCAGCAACGGTCGATGCTATCAGTGCAACGATCGATTCAACCCCAATCGCCTAGTGACGATCGACACAGAAGGTGCAACGGTCGATGCTATGCGATTCTGAAACATGCGACAGAAAGAAACAGAGAAAATCAGTAACTAAAAAAAATAAAAATAAACGGAAGATAAAAATAAAAAATCCTAGTAAAAACCCTAAGTTCAAATCTATCGAGGACTACGAGAGTCCCCGGCAACGGCGCCAAAAACTTGATAGGTCGAGTTTTTTTCCCTATTACCTAACTGCAAGTGCACAGTGATGTAGTTGTAGTATTATAGGGTATCGAATTCACGAGGACTCCGAGCTACGATAGATTAAGAACACAAAGATTAAACTAGGTGAAAGCATATGTGATTAAAATAAAAGCAAGCAAAACAAGAAAGCAATTCAATAGCAGGAGTGAGTTGTAAGCAATAAACTAAGGGCGCTAAGTCTAGGGAGTTCTCAGGAAATCAGACAAGCAGATTAATATTCAGTCAGGATCTAATTAAACACAGTTCTAGAACTCAAATCAAATATTTAGAATTAACCAACTTTCGTTGTGAGAATTCTCTAAGCCTAATTGCAGAAATCCAAATGTCTTTGTAATTCCTAGCAGATTAAACCAGCTTTAAAGATCAAGTTTGATGTGTTCACAATTAAACTAAACCAAATTTCTTTGCGAGTAATTCAATTGCTCAATCTAAATAGTTCAGGTTCTAAATCACACTTTCGTGTCAACCTAGCAACCTATGATCTAGATTCTAAGTGATCAGGTTAGAACTAGCATTAAACATAATTTAGATTGAAGAACATCTATTGATATGAATCCTTAACTGAATTAATTAAATCTAGCAAGTCATGAAATCCCTAGTGAGAATCCCTAAACCTAACAATGAATCTACTCAGACATGATTAATGAAACACAAATCATAGAATAAATAGATTGCATATAAGAAATTAAATAGATAAAGGGGTTCGAAATCTTCTCCAAAATAAATGAAGTACAGGATCGGATCAGCCCCAAAAGCTCTAAAAATCCCTTAGCTCTAAGTATGAAAGCGTAAGTCAATAAAACACCAAAATCTTAATTATATAGGTATAATCTCGGCCTGGGGATTCTTTGTAAATATCAGGAACTTCTGGGCCAAAGTGTAATATCTTCATTCTTCATTAAACCGCCGAGTTTGGCCCATCTCGCTTGTGCAACGATCGACACCAAAGGTGTGTCGATCGATGCAATCCCCTGTTTCGGACAGTGAGCTCAACTCTCTCGGCCAAACACTCCAAAAAGCTCCAAAATGCTCCAACATCTCCAATTCTGCTCCAAACCTGATAATACCTGTAATAGACTCTAAAACAACACCAAAAAACACTAAAACACACTTATATCATGGCATAAAACCGGTAAAAACCATGATATATCAACTACGCATTGGTTGGGCAGCATCAATTCCATGGTCTTTCTAGCGAGCATCCTATGGATCATATAGACAGATTTGAGGAATTGGCTAGCAGTATCAAAGCTGAGGGGGTTTCTTCTGATTATCTTTTATGTAAGCTCTTCCCATTCTCTCTAAAAGGGGAAGCAACTTACTGGTTGAAACAGCTACCACCAGGATCTTTGACCACTTGGGATGCAGTCAAGAGTGGGTTCCTTAGACACTTTTATGACGATGCTAGATCCGAACAGCTTAGACATGACCTCTTGACATTAGAGCAGGGACCTAAAGAGGCCCTAAAATCAGCTTGGGCGCGTTTCAAGATGTACCAGAGAGATTGTCCACATCATGACTTCTCTGAGGTTCAGCTGCTGAGTGTATTATTCAGAGGATTGGACTTTTGGTATCAGAAAGCTATGGACGCAGCAAGTAATGGGAACTTCTATACCAAGACTCCAGAGGAAGCTAAAGAGCTTATTGAGAACTTGATGACTATTAATAGTGTCAAGAATGCTGACAAGGAGAGGCAGAGATCTAGTGGCAGAGATGATAGCTTGCAGGTAGCTGATATAAGGGACAAGGTGGATTCTGTCCACAACATCCTAGTTAGGAAGAAGCAAATCCGATCTGATGCAGTGGCTAAAAGGTTTGCAGAGGTGAATTATTTAGATGGAGATGATTACCATGGACTGACATATAGGAATCAATAGAGACAAGCTCCGAGATCAAATGATTATGGCTATTCATCTCACCAAGCTCCTCCCACCAATGAGCAGACGAAGATGGAGTCCATGCTTGAGCAGCTACTTCTGAGACAGAATAAGTGATAGGTGGTAAATTTTAACCCTATACTAACTGCAAGTGCACAGTAATATCAATGTAGTACTTAGGGATCGAATCCACGAGTACTCTAGGCAACGATATACTTAGAACAAAAAAGATTAAACTAGGAGAAAGCAAATGTGATTAGAAACTAAAAGTAAATCAGTAGCAGGATTAGTTGTAAGCAATTAACTAAGGGCACTAAGTCTAGGGCGTTCTCAGGAAATCAGACAAGCAGATAAATCATTCAGTCAGGATAAAATTAGGTACAGTTCTAGAACTCAAAACACAGATATAAAATTAACCAACTTTCGTTGAGAGAATTCTCTAAGCCTAATTGCAGAAATCCAAATGTCTTTGTAATTTCTAACAGATTAAACCAGCTTTAATGATCAAGTTCGATATGTTCACAATTCAATCAAACCAAATTTCTTTGCGAGTAATTAAATTGCGCAACCTAAATAGTTCAGATTCTAAACCACACTTTCGTGTCAATCTAACAACCTATGATCTAGATTCTAAGTGATCAAGTTAGAACTAGCATTAAATACAATTTAGATTGAAGAACATATATTGATATGAATCCTTAACTGAATTAATTATATCTAGCAAGTCATAAAATCCTTATTGAGAATCCCTAAACCTAACTATGAATCTACTCAGACATAGATAATGAAAACATGATCAATGAATTAATAGATATCATAAAAGAGATTAAATAAGTAAAGGGGTTCGAAATCTTCTCCAAAAATAGGATGTAGTACAGGATCAGATCAGCCCCAAATAGCTCTAAAACTCTCTGCTCTAAAGTATGATAGTGTATGTAAAAAATGAAGTAAAAACCTAATTAAATAGCTAAATCACGTCTTGGGGCTTCTGTGTAAATATTTGGAACTTCTGGACAACTTTGCAATATCATCATTCTTCATTAACTCTCGCGAGTCTGGCCCAACGAGCTGTGCATCGATCGATGCTGATGTGCGCCGATCGATGCTGATGTGCGTCGATCGACTTACTCCTCTGTTTCGGACAGTGAGCTTAAACTCTCTGGTCAAAACTCCAAAATGCTCCAAATAGCTCCAAAATCTCCAAATCCACTCCAAATGTGTGTGTACCTAATAACACATGTAAAGGACTCTAAAAGAACACAAAAGACTCTAAAACATACTTATATCATGGCATAAAACCGGTAAAAACCAAGATATATCACCTCCCCCACACTTAGCCTTTGCTTGCCCTCAAGCAAAACAGAGAACTAAGACATGGTGAAGAGGTTTGAAAACTTTCAGAAACTCTTTTTGTCTTAGAAGCGACAACACTAATTCCCCTTAGTAATCCACTGAAAGAATCAACTGCAAGATATCAAGACCAACATATACTTCCCCCACACTTACCAACTGTCCTAAGTAAACTCCACAATCAATCCAAGCCATTCAAATTTGCCCTACTGACTTCTTAAGAATATTAAGTGCGGTCTCACCTAAGGATTATCGATCAAAGGGCACATGGATTCTTACTTTGTCAGCTCTAGACCACCAAACTATCTGTTTTATGGTTCCTTTCTTCTCTTTTCCCTTCCTTAGCATTCTTATTTTTCCCCATTGGGTATCATTTTATTTTTTTTATCAGTGGTCTTCCCGTTAAGGGGTGTACTTTGGACACATTCCATGGATGCACATGATATGATAGTTGTAGCTACCACTCCCAGAGACCACTTCGGAGTTACTAACTCATCCTCAGTTTATTACTTTTTTTTTTACTTTATGGAAGGGGAGAAGGGAACCTTACTTAGATAGGTTAACAGGCTGTGTCAGAACTAACAAAGGAATCCGACTCAAAGTATACCAAGCCCTTAGGTGAGAAAATTAATTCAGTATTAATGGGTGAAGCCAGTAAAGGATCCTCTGAATACTTGAATTGATATGGGTGTCCTCAGTAGGCTGATCCGTGTAGGGTTTTCTAATAGTCATAGATTGATCCTGCAGCTTCATCCCAAATGTCACTTAAGTTCCTGCAAGTGCTGTTAAACTTCTCAAAAATTCACTGTTTCTTACTTAAACTTATTTTGACTCAATAAAAAATATATTTTGAAAAACAGGACTGACTTTAAGAAAATAGAAAGATATAAGTCAGTAGCTGCCTCTCCCACACTTGAAACGAACTGTCCCCAGTAGTGTTAAGCTAAGGGTTGGTAAAAGAAAGAAAATGTTATGGATGTGTTGAGTTCTGTCTGATTTTGACCTCTGTCGCACATGCATCGATCGTCACATAAATGTAATCACCGTTGCTAGGCGATTTTTCGTCATGTGTCGATCGTTTCTCAGGACCGCAACGATCACTGCAATTTGATTACTCGTGTTGTGACGATCGACACAAGGTTGTGTCGATCGACGCATTGCGAAATCTGAGAATAGTCAGCAAGTTAGCAGGTTAGTCCGTGAGAAATCATGAAATTTCAAACCTGCAAGCTGAAGATCAATAAAATTGAGAAAATCAAAGCAACAAATAGTCTCAAACCAATCACAGCATCCAAACATAAGTATCCTAAGAAATCAAAAGAAAAATGCAAAAGAAAAGTGAAAAAGAAAATACAGAACCGTAGTCTGAACATGCCACTATCTCACTCGTCATCTATCCCAGCATATGGATCAGTATCGCTGGTGGCCTCAGGAGAACGCTGTCTACGTCGACGAAAAGGTCCTGGATGATGTATCTGCGGCTGTCTCCTGCAACTGCAGCCATGCATCCACTCCCAGATAGTCTTCAGTATCCCATCCTGACGCTCTCTCCACTCAGTCTCAGACATCTCCCCGAAAGGAACTGAAGGAACAGGATAAGGGACAATATCATCAGCAGGAGCAGCAGGTGCAGACGAAGAAGAAGCTCGTGTAGAAGGCTATCCCAGCGGATGAGCCATAGAAGGAACTTTTCGCTGATCTTTCGTAGGAGGCTGGAATCTCAAGGCATCCAGCGTATCAATTTGTGTCAGACCAGCAACAGGAAGATCCACACCACGCCTCTCAGTGGCAGGGTCATAATAGACCCATACACGTCCTTCTTTCAGCCATGTAGCGCTCTGCAGGTGGCTGAAATCAAGGAACTCCTTGCTATCATCACACTCTGTACCCTCTAAGGGAATCCTGCAATGCCTGAAAATGGGAGTAAGCAGACTCCCTACTGTCTCTGTGCCCTTACCATCAAATGGCTTCTTCTGTAGATCACATAAATGATGAGCAAACACAGCTCCCAAGTTGAGTCCTCTAGTGGGATCTCTCAAATCAGTATCCTCAAACCGGTCCCTCGGTCCAATAAATAGCATCTCCGTCTCATTCTAACGCATCTTCTTGGCTTCAAACTTGCAAAACAGAGTACATCCCAAGATGCGCAAGACATATCTGAGAACAGGATGCCTAACCTGAATCACCCCTGTAGTCCGTGAGTTATACCGACCGTTACCAATGTGATCCCAGAAATACTGAGCCTCTGATGCTTCCCACAAAAGAGACATACCGATACGCGTAGGCTCAGTGCTGAATCCATAAATCCTACAGATATCAAGAAAGGGAATCCGATACCTGGCTCCTAAGCACATGAAGGTAAAGAAACCTCATGAAGCCTTCCAGCTCTCTGGGTCGGGGTAAATCACTCTGCAAGTTGCTAACAGCTGTCTCACCAACTCAGGGTACATCTCGTAAGGCTGCATAGGCATTGTCCCCAGACCAATGCCCTTACACAATGCAAGAACCTGCTCATCGATGCCCAGACTCTTACAAGTCGAATAATCCGCGAACTTGGTCGGCTTAAGCGTCATGCCACACGAACCATTGTAGAGCAATGTGTCAAACCCATCCCAATGGTCATGTAATGGCCTCTCTGTGAAGGTGTCGGTCTTAAGCAGCTCATCAATCTCCATGCCCCAGACCTTGTCTGTCGGAATCAGCTGCTTATCTGCTCTAGGCCAGGGCTGCTGTATAACTTCCCTATCTCTCTGATAAGGCTCAGCATGTGGTGAGTCTCGATGGAACCACTTAGCTGGTGGGTGATGATAAGCTGTAGCTGCAGCTGCTGTGGTAGCTCGACGTTTGCGAGGTTGTCGAAGAGGCATCTGCAAGAAAATCAATAAACCATATAAGTCTCGGCAAAAATCTCCCTGTGAAATCGCAATGCAACGATCATTGCACAAGTCTGTCGATCGTTAATCCTCAAAAACGTATCTAAATCCATTTTTAAATCACACAAACAGCCTAATACCATCAACAATCATCCCTAATCATGCCTAATCAGCACGGAATCATCAATTTCAAGCCTAAAATCCCTAATTTCTATACCCTAGAACCGATTCCGAATATGATGAAAATGAGAGTTCTTACCTTGGAATCACTGCAAATGGGTTAGAGAAATAGATAGGGGATATGAAAATAAGTAGAATCAAGCTTTGAATCATAGAAAATGATGAAGAAATTAGAGATTTAGGGTTGTGCACTCGCGGTTGTACGGACGGCGAAATGGGGAAGAAGATAAGAGAAGAGGGGTTTAAGGCACTTACCTTGGTCGTGTGAGCAATGATCGATGCATAAGTGCAACGATCGACGCTGTTGAACCAAATTGATTCCGGTTTAGCTAGCGTACCTTAATTTTTTAATTTAAACCAGTCGCAACGACCGTTGCACATAGCAGCAACGATCGTCACACATCTCCAGACAGTGTTTTGTATCAAAAGCTTAGCAAAAACAAATAAAAACGTGAAATCCTAAGAAAAACACTAAAAATAAATAATAAAAATGCTAGAACCTAACAGTGGGTTGCCTCCCACTCAGCGCTTGTTTAAGGTCATTAGCTTGACCGGACGAACAAGATCAGTTTGATGGAGATCCCGACAGAGACTGTGATTGCCTCTGTGCAAGTCTCCTCATCCAAGGTGGAGAGTAAGCTTCATCAGTGTGAGCTCGTCCAAGGAAAGAAGGAGTAAACTGATATTTTGGATCTGAAACCAAAGTCTCACTTGTCTGCTCTCCATATCCATCCTTAATAGTGAAGGTATGCCCATCAATCAGCGGCTTGCGCAGCGTGTCCATCTCAAAATGCAGTGGCTCATCTCCCAGATGGAGATCAATCAAACTGTGCCTCACATCTATCACTGCTCCAGCTGTAGCTAAGAATGGTCTACCCAGTATCAAAGCATCATCCTGCTCACTGTCATACTTAAGTACCAAGAAGTCTGTCGGAACTAAGTAGTTTCCGACTCTCACTGGGACATCATCAAGAACTCCTTCCGGAATCCTTATCGACTGATCACCTAGGACAAGAGAGGTCCTAGTGGGTGAAAAATCCATCATACCTAGCTTCTCTGCAACAGAGTATGGCATGAGACTTCCAGCAGCTCCTAAATCACATAGAGAGCGCTTGAAACCATCCTAAAAAATAGAACAACTCAGAATAAAGATACCAGGATCAGGCAGCTTCTTAGGAACCTTGGTCAATAGCACATCACTTATCTGTTGAGGAACAACTACAACCCAATCCTTTAGCATCTCATCCATTGGAAGCATCTTCTCCAAGTACCTTTGCACACAAGGATGATAAGGTGGATCATCAGATGATGGAATTTCTTCCAACTCTTCACCAATCTCTTCCAACCGCTTAAGCTCATCAATCTCTTGTCGAATCACCTCAGACACTTTAGGATATAATCGAATAGATTGTGCATAAATCTCCTGTTGATTTATCTCAGACACTCCAGGGAATAAACGATTAAGCTCTGAATCTGCTTCTGCATCAATGCCATAAGAATCCTGCGAATCTGTCTGTCCACGCCATGCAACGATTGACGCCAGAGGTGCATCATCGACGCATCACAATTTTCACAGATTCCACCCTAGAGATTTTCCTCAAAATCAGAAATTTCAGCCTCTTCTACCAGTTCAGCTGTTTTCAGCTCAAATTTTTCACCTAGGTGTGATCCATCATCAATGTACACAGACCAGGCCTTAATATGGGTGTCTACAACACTCTTTCCTTTAACAGGGTTCGAGTTTTGGCTCACCTGAGTGTCCAATTGCTTCACATGAGTACTTAGAGAGTCAAACTTCCCATTGAGATCCTCATAAACAGCATCTAACTTCCTGTTGAAGTCCACAGCAGTCTTGGTCTATCCTTCCAGCAGCTGCTCCATCATACTCTCCATCTTACTCTCATGAGAATTAGCAACAGGAGGTGCTTGGTAAGAGGAAGATCCATAAGTCCTCTGATAACCTTGTTGGAAAGGCTTTTGAAAACCAGCATTGCTTGTGAAAGCACTTTTCTGTCCATTGAAGAACCTATTACCTTGCTGTCCTCCAAACCTGTTTCCTTGCAAACCAGATCCTCCGATGTAGTTCGCATCATCTTCCTGACCATCCTCTTCAGCATTGATCACTTCAACACCCTGAGCAAAATGGACAGCTTTCTTCCCAGCTAGAAGATTTCAAACAGTGTCCAAGTTACTCCTAATATCAGCTATCTCCAGGTTCTCTACTTTCCCACCAGACTCTTTCCTTCTCCTATCAGTAGTCTTGCAGCTATTACTGCTTACTAAGTTATGTATTAACTGCTTAGCTTGCACATGAGTCCTAGTGTTGAAATTTCCATTGCTAGAATTATCCAACGCAGTCTGATATGGGAGATCTATACCTCTAAAGAAGATGCCTAACAATGTTACCTCAGTGAATCCATGATGCGGGCAGTCATGTTGGTACTTCTTAAACCTCATCCAGGCAGTCTTAAGAGGTTCAATAGGACCTTGGGAGAAAGTGTGAATGTCCTGTCTCGGCTGATCAGAGCGAACATCATCATAGAAATGTCTCAGAAACTCACTCTTCAGAGCATCCCATGTAGTAAACTTCCCAGGTGGAAGCTGTTTCAGCCAGGCAGCAGCATCTCCAGCGAGAGAGTAGGGAAAAAGTTTGAGAAACAGATAGTCATAGTTCATTCCATCATACTTCATCCCAGTGACTATGTCCTCAAACTCATCTATATGATCCATTGGCTGCTCATTAGGGAAACCATGGAAGGCATTATGTCACAGAAGAGAGTAGTAGATGGTCTTGATCTCAAAATCATTCCTCTCAAAATCAGGAGGTACAAGAGCTGAACGGTTAGCATGAAACTCATCCGGACGGTTATAGTCAGCTAATGTCCTCTCATGAATAACCATCTCTCCACCTTGACCTTGTCCTTGGTTCTCAGGACGATCGGGGATAAAATTCCCTTCAGCGTCAATCCGTTGGCCAGCAGCATTATACAGATTGTTTTGTTGGTCCCTCAGGGTACCTTGAGCATCAGGCATTATAATAACACGTTCAACAACCATCCTTGCTCTTTGAACTCTTCTGTTTGTCCTCTTTATTCTAGCAAGCTCTTCGAGTTGGAGGTTTACGAGGTTAGTATTCGGATTACTTCTGGTATCATGCGTCTGCATAAACCGTATGTAATCGCCAAGCAACGATCGATGCTAACAGAGAAACAATCGATTCAACTCCAATCGCCTAGTAACGATCGACGCAGAAAGTGCAACGGTCGATGCTATGCGAATTTTGAAACCCGCGAGAGAGAAGAAACAGAGAAAAATCAGTAACTAAAAATAAAAATAAAAATCCTAGTCTAAACCCTAAGTTTAAATCTATCGAGGACTACAAGAGTCCCCGGCAACGGCGCCAAAAACTTGATAGGTGGTAAAGTTTTAACCCTATACTAACTGCAAGTGCACAGTAATGTCAATGTAGTACTTAGGGATCGAATCCACTAGGACTCTGGGCAACGATAGACTTAGAACAGAAAACATTAAACTAGGAGAAAACAAATGTGATTAGAAACTAAAAACAAACAAGAAAGCAAATCAGTAGCAGGACTGGTTGTAAGTAATTAACTAAGGGCGCTAAGTCTAGGGCATTCTCAGGAAATCAGACAAGCAGATAAGTCATTCAGTCAGGATCAAATTAGGTACAGTTCTAGAACTCAAAACACAGATATAGAATTAACCAACTTTCGTTGAGAGAATTCTCTAAGCCTAATTACAGAAATCCAAATGTCTTTGTAATTTCTAACAGATTAAACCAGCTTTAATGATCAAGTTTGATATGTTCACAATTCAATCAAACCAAATTTCTTTGCGAGTAATTAAATTGCTCAACCTAAATAGTTCAGATTCTAAACCACACTTTCGTGTCAATCTAACAACTTATGATCTAGATTCTAAGTGATCAAGTTAGAACTAGCATTAAACACAATTTAGATTGAAGAACATCTATTGATATGAATCCTTAACTGAATTAATTATATCTAGCAAGTCTTAAAATCCTTACTGAGAATCCCTAAACCTAACTATGAATCTACTCAGACATAGATAATGAAAACATGATCAATGAATTAATAGATATCATAAAAGAGATTAAATAAGTAAAGGGGTTCGAAATCTTCTCCAAAAACAGGATGTAGTACATGATCAGATCAGCCCCAAATAGCTCTAAAACTCTCTGCTCTAAAGTATGATAGCGTATGTAAAAACTGAAGTTAAAACCTAATTAAATAGCTAAATCACGTCTTGGGGCTTCTGTGTAAATATTTGGAACTTCTGGGCAATTTTGCAATATCATCATTCTTCATTAACTCTCGCGAGTCTGGCCCAACGCGTTGTGCATTGATTGATGCTGATGTGCGTCGATCGACACACTCCTCTATTTCGGACAGTGAGCTTAAACTCTCGGGTCAAAACTCCAAAATGCTCCAAATAGCTCCTAAATCTCCAAATCCACTCCAAACGTGTGTGTACCTAATAACACCTGTAAAGGACTCTAAAAGAACACAAAAAGACTCTAAAATATACTTATATCATGACATAAAACCGGTAAAAACCATGATATATCAATAAGATGACATAAGATCTGAATGGAAAGATGGACTTCATGTATCAGGATCTGAGTGGAAAATTGGAGACTTTGACTAGCAGAGTTGATAATCTGGATGCTAGGATAACGTAAGTGGAAGCCAGTGTACAGACAGAACATGTTAAGACAGCTTTAACAGAACATGGAGCTGAACACAATCATGATACTATGGCTTTGGAGCTGAAAAATCCGAGACATTCTCGACATGAAGATACTGCATCGATCGACACGGATGTGTGTCGGTCGACACACTCTAGTCGGGTTAGCATCGATCGACACCACTTCAGTGTCGATCGATACCATGGGCGTGAACAGCCAGTTTGTCCAAAGAAGCCGAATGCAGCTGAAGAAAGAGCCTACAAACCAAAGATTTCTTTCCCTAAGAAGTCCAAGCAAGATATTCAGTTGGAAAAGTACATAAAGATGATGAGAGATAAGCTAACTAAAGCCCAATTGATTGATGCTGTTAAGAACATTCCTATGGTAAGGAAATGTGTTACATACATAGTTTCTAGTAACATGCCTGAAGAAGAAGGTGTCTTGATGGTCTCTGAAGTGTGCGATGCTGTTCTTCATGGTAGTATTCCTGAGAAACTTAAGGATCCAAGAGGTTTTATGTTAGATTGCTCTATCTACAAAGGCAGATTCAAGAGATCAATGTGTGATCTTGGCTCAAAGGTGAATCTCATGCGATACTCTGTGACTGCGAGATTGGAACTGATGGATCTCCAGCCTACTAGGATCACTCTTATCCTAGCCGATCGATCAAAGAGGTATCCAGAAGGAGTGCTTGAGAAAGTTCATGTCAGAGTTGGGAACTACTTGATTCCAACAGATTTTGTGGTGTTGAAGTATGATATTGAGCCTTATGATCCTCTGCTACTTGGTAGATCATTCTTGGCTACTGCGGGCGCAGTTATTGATGTGAAACGTCGACTGATTGATCTCCAGCTGGGAGACAAGCCTTTGCAATTCAAGATGGATAAGCTGCAGAAATCTACCATTGATGGACAGAGTTTCAATGTTGAAGTGGAACCAGAGACTCCTGTTGGAGAAGAGAAGATGGTTGTTCATTCTGAACATGTTCTAACATCTTCAGAACCTACAACTGCTACTAAGCAGAAACCTCCAAACATCTCATTCCCACCAAAGCAAAGGTATCGGTCCTACAAGTTTAAAGCTAACTAATTCATTTGCTTTGAATGCAGGAAAACGCAGAATCCTACTTAAGCTTCGCTCCCTCCCTGATCCTTCTCGCTCTTTCCTTGGGAGATCTCATGATCTAAATGCTTATACGCCACCTTGGATGAAGAGACATTCACAGAGACACTCCAAGTCTCTGTTGAATCCCCCATAAGTCTGATCTCCTTTCCATAGTCAAGCTATTGACTTTAAACAAGCGCTGAGTGGGAGGCAACCAACTGTTAGGTTTGTTTTTGTTTTCATTTTTCGTTTTGATTTGGTGTTTTTGATTTTTCTGTTTTTGTGTGTTCAAAGGCTTGAGAAACAGGCAGAATCGCACTGCATCGATCGACACACATAGTGCATCGGTCGACACAGTTGCGATTTAAGGTTAGCCGATTCGATTGCTGTTCAGACATCTGTTATCTTAATAACCGCAAGCAAAATTCGCCTTTCATCGATCGACACCCTAGTGGCATCGATCGACAAAGGCCGACGACAGGTAAGTAATCTGCAACTTTCGGACTTTCAGATTTGATTATTTTTCTCACCAATCCTAAGCTTGACACCACTAGGGACAGTGTGTTTCAAGTGTGGGGGAGGTAGCTACTGACGCACGCTTTTGTTTTCTTAGAGTCATTCCAAAATTGTTTTATTGAGTCAAAAATCAGTATGAAACTATGATTTTTCGAGGAAATTTTTAGCTTGAACAGGAACTAAGTGACCATTGGACAGACTTGCAGGATCTCTATGACTATTAGAAAACCCCAAACTGATCAACTTATCAAGGACACCCATATCTAACAAGATATTCAGAGGATCCATCACTAGTCTCACTTTAATCTTGACTTTAATTTCTCACCTTGGGTAACCCTGAAGGATCTTTTGGTGTTAATCCTGATTCAATTCATCAGATTAAATGATCCTAAACATGCCAGATCTAGGTTCTCTTGCTAGAAGCATAATAGATCTCACCTTATACCTGTTTATGCAGCGGAAAGGGAAGGTATGGGTCAGAGATCAGCAGAACCACCAAGAGATGGATCCTCCAAAGGCTCACACACGCACACCAATCAGGAAGAAGGCTGCTAGGCCACTAGGAGAAGTCGCAGGAGAGAGAGAGAGAGGCGCAGGGAGGCTAGGGTTAGAGGAGACTCAGACTTAAGTTTTATTTATAAAACTTGTCTAGTTCCTTTTGGGCTTTTGGGCCCAAATACCAATCTGATTAAATCCCTTAGATTTAATCAGACCCATTAATCTCTCTCTAAGTACAGTAAATGCCTAGCACTTTTACCGTACTTCTGCTAAACCGTTCCTACACATTTTTCCTGTTAGCTTAGGCGTGTGACCCATATGGGATCATACAATAAAGGCAATAAGTCCAAGACTTATAGATCATGAGCGGACTCTAGCAAGCCATCATGACCCCCAGCATTGTATGACTTATGTCTGATCATTGACATACTCTTACTTTCTAGAGACAGTACAGAGATTACTGGACATAATTCCAACAATCTCCCACTTGAACTGGAATCTCTGTATTCATAATCCTTTTGTCTCAATATCTCGATTAGTCATAAGGCAAGATGAGTGTCATCCTTATAGAGCCTAATCTTGTTCATCGGACTCTGATTTGATACTGACAATCCAAACGACTCGGGACAGTCCGTTTGAGCATGGCCATGCATTTTCCAGTATTCAAATCTCCGATTGGCCTAGAGATATTCACTCCATTTATATTGGAGGGACAAATCCCGTCTTGTTCCATCACTGTAAACTACTCATTTCATAATGTACCCAAACAAGGTCCTTATAACTATCGCAGAACGACAGCGTTAGACAATGATCAAAGTGCATCAGTCCATGTGCAGTCACATGCATGCGAACTCAGGTCTAAGGACTATACTCTATAGTCGTAGTAAGAATCTCTTATGACACAGATATAAATATCCTGAAGAGTTCTTATAAGCGGGTCTTGTCCGGTCGTATGTACCCCAACATACACCTATGTACTGACTTTGATGCCGCGCATCTATGACACACTGAGACTTTGTCATAAGTCACGTACCAATCCAGTCTCACACGGTTGTTGGTGTTCCAATTTCAACAACCTTCGACTAGGGACAGGATGATATAAAACATCTATCAAATATAGGGTCTCATGATCAAGCTAAATGACTTCGATGACTCAAGATCAAGTCATTTACTTCGATGACCTATAAAATGGTTTATATCATTTTGGAACGATTATTTCATCACAGTTAAAATAATCTTGAAATAATAATTTCATTAAACATCATAAAATGTTTTACAAGAACATATAAAATAACTAAATAAAGCCCCAAAACTCCCACTCAAATTTAGATTACATTTCAATGTCTCTAATGCCTACAGCTTCAGTCAGGAACTCGAGCTTAGGCCTTGGGAGTGGCTTTGTCAACGGATCAGCGACATTATCATCTGTCGGGACTCGGCTGATCTTGACTTCCTTTCTATTAACGATGTCACGTATCAAGTGAAATCTTCTTTGAACATGCTTGGATTTCTGATGTGATCTTGGTTCCTTTGCCTGAGCTATAGCACCATTGTTATCACAAAACAGTGCCAGAGGCTCAGCCGCATTTGGTATCACACCTAGTTCCATAATGAACTTTCGTATCCAAACAGCTTCCTTCGCTGCTTCTGAAGCGGCGATATATTCAGCTTCTGTAGTGGAATCAGCAACGGTGTCCTGCTTGGAGCTTCTCCAACTGATTGCACCGCCATTCAGACAAAAGATATAACCGGACTGTGACCGGAAATCATCTTGGTCTGTCTGGAAACTTGCGTCCGTGAATCCACTGACTTTAAGCACATCACTTCCACCGTACACCAAGAACTTATCCTTAGTATGTCTTAGATACTTCAAGATATTCTTTACGGCAATCCAATGGCTTTCACCTGGATTTGACTGGTATCTACTCGTCATGCTCAATGCATAAGCAACATCAGGACGAGTACAGATCATGGCATACATGATAGATCCTATTGCAGATGCATAAGGAATATTCTTCATGCGCTCAAGCTCAGCAGCCGACGTAGGGCTCTGCTTCTTGCTTAGCGTTGTGCCATGCACCATTGGCGTGAAGCCTTTCTTGGAATCTTTCATGCTGAATCTTTGCAGGACTTTGTCAATGTATGAGTCTTGACACAAGCCTATCAGCCTCTTAGGTCTATCCCGATAGATCCTAATTCTAAGAACGTATGCGGCTTCACCCATGTCTTTCATGGAAAAACAACTTCCAAGCCAGTCCTTTACCGACTTCAGCATTGGAACGTCGTTTCCGAGAAGCAGTATGTCATCGACATACAGAATAAGAAATACTATCTTGTTCCCACTAGTTTTCTTATACACGCATTGTTCTTCTTCGTTTCTGATGAAGTCAAATTGCTTGATCGCTTCATCAAAACGAAGATTCCAGCTCCTCGATGCTTGCTTTAATCCATAAATGGATTTATGAAGCTTGCATACTTTCCCAGCATTCTTTGGATCTATGTAACCGTCAGGTTGTGTCATATACACATCCTCTTCCAGAATACCATTCAGGAAGGCGGTTTTCACGTCCATCTGCCAAATTTCATAATCATGAAAAGCTGCAGTTGCTAGTAGAATCCGAATAGATTTCATCATAGCCACTGGTGAATAGGTTTCATCATAATCCACTCCGTGAACTTGTCTGAAACCTTTTGCCACCAACCTGGCTTTATAAATCTGGACATTTCCATCCACGTCAATCTTCTTCTTGAAGATCCATTTGCACTCGATGGCTTTTACACCAGCGGGTAAGTCAACCAACGAAAACACTTGGTTGACCGACATGGAGTCCATTTCGGAATCAGTGGCCTTACGCCACTTAGAGGAATCTGGGCCCATCATGGCTTGATTGAAGTTCGATGGTTCATCACCATCAATGATCAGAAGATCATGACAGTCAGTCACGAGAAATCCTTGATATCTCACGGGTTCGTGACGGATCCTCCCGGATCTTCGAACTTCAGGTACCACAGGTTCAGGCTCTACAATTTCTTGTAGGTCCTCCTGCTGCTCTTCCTCATTAGGTTGAGCAGTATCCTGTTCATCTTGAATTTCTTCATGCAGTACCTTACTCCCACTGTCTTTCTTAGAGAGAAACTCCCTCTCAAGAAAGTTACAATCCCGGGCAACAAAGATCTTGTTCTCGGAACGTAGATAGAAGTAATAAGTGATAGGTCAAGAATTAATCCCTATACTAAACTGCAAGTGAACAGCAATGTCAAAGTAGTATATAGGGTTATCGAATCCACAGGGACACTTGGTCTCAAGAGAATCAAACTGTAGGGAATGAATTACTAGAAATAAGCAATGTGATTGTATTGAAAGCAGTGCGAGAAAGTAAATCAGTAGCAGAGATTATCGGTTGTGAAAGCAATTAATTAAAAGCGTCAAACCTAGGGTATTCTCAGGAAATCAGACTAGCAAACAGTTCATTCAGCAAGGATCTAATTAAGAACAGTTCTAGAACTCAAAACACAGATATAGAATTAACCAAATTCCTTTGCGATAATTCTCTAAGTCTAAGTGCAGCAAACCAAACTTCCGTTTGCGAGAACTAACAGATTAAACTAGCAATAAGTTCGAGTTTGATATGTTCACAATTATCCTAAACCAAACTTTCGTTTGCGCAAAGTTTAATTGCCCAATTTAATTAGTTCAGATTCCTAAACCCCACTTCCGTGACGTATTTAGCAACCTAAGATCTAGATTCTAATTGATCAGGTTAGAACTAGCTTTAAGCACAATTAAATTGAAGAACAGATATAGTTTGAATCCTTAACTGAATTTGAACAAGTCTAGCAAGTCATGAAATCCTATGTGAGAAACCCTAAGTCTAACTAGAAATCTACTCAGACATAGATAATGAAAACATGATCATATGAAAAGTAAATTGCATAAAAGAATAAGAGTAAAAAGGGGTTCGAAATCTTCTCCAAATACAGATGATGAATCAGGTTCAGATCAGCCCCAAAAGCTCTAAAATCCTCTGCTCTTAATTATGAAAGTGTATCTAATAAAAACTCTAAAAACTCTATTATATAGGCATAATCTCGGCCAGGGGCTTCTTTGTAAATATCAGGAACTTCTGGATCAAAGTGCAATATCTTGATTCTTCTAAACCGCCGAGTTTTGGCCCATCTCGCTGGTGCAACGATCGTTGCTAGAGTGCAACGATCGGTACCTTTCTCTGTTTCGTACAGTGAACTCTATCTCTCGGCCAAACACTCCAAAAATCTCCAAAATGCTCCATAATCTCCAATTTAGCTCCCAACCTGATTATACCTGTAAAAGACTCTAAAAGAACACAAAAGACACTAAAAACATACTTATATCATGGCATAAAACTAGTAAAAACCATGATATATCAACTCCCCCACACTTAGCCTTTGCTTGCCCTCAAGCAAAACATAGAACTAAAATATGGTGAAGAGGTTTGAAAACTCTTCAGAAACTCATTTCATCTTAGAAGCTACAATACTCAGATTCCCCTTAGTAAACCACTGAAAGAATCAACCACAGGATATCAAGACCAACATGTACTTCCCCCACACTTAGCAACTGTCCTAGGTAAACTCCACAATCACATTCAAGCATTCAAATTCTCCCTACTGACTTCTGCAAGTATTTAAGTGCGGTCTCACCTAAGGAGTATCGATCTAAAGGCACATGGATTCTTACCTAATCAGCTCTAGACCACCATACTATCTTTCTCTAGTCCCTTTCTTCTCTTTCCCTTCTTTAACAACTGATTTTTCCCACATTGGGTATCATTTTATTTTTTTTATCAGTGTTCTTCCCGTTATGGGGTGTACTTTGGACACATTCCATGGATGCACAGGAGGTAATAGTTTTAGCTACCACTCTCATGACCACTTCGGAGTTACTAACTCATCCTCAGTTTATTATCTCTTTTTTTTTTTTTTTACTTTATAGAAGGGGAGAAGGGGACTAAATAGGACAGGTTTACAGGCTGTGTCAGAACTAACAGGGAATCCGACATAAAGTATACCAAGCCCTTAGGTGAGAAAATCTAAGTCAGTATTAGGGGTGAAGTCAGTAAAGGATCCTTTGGTACCTGAAGTGATATGGGTGTTCCCAGTAGGTTGATCCGTGTCTGGGTTTTCTAATAGTCAGAGATAGATCCTGCAACTTCATCCCAATGGTTACTTAAGTTCTTGCAAGTCTTGTAAATCTCCTCAAAAAATCATAGTTTCTTACTTAAACAATTTTGACTCAATAAAAACAAAATTTTTTTTTTTTTTTTTTATGAAAAACAGACTGACTCTTAAGAAAACAGAAAGATAAACGTTAGTAGCACCTCCCCCACACTTAAGACACACTGTCCCCAGTAGAGTCCAGCGAAGGATCGGTAAAAGAAAATAAAAATTGAAAAGGTGAAATTATGTCTGTCGGTTACCTCTGTCGCACGAGCATCGACCGTTGCACTATGTGCATCGACCGTTACTTGGCGATTTTCGTGTATGGTCGATCGTTGCTCAGGACCGCAACGATCGCTGCAATGCAATTCCTCTCGTGTTGTGACGATCGATGCAGTAATGCATCGATCGCTGCACTGCGATTTAATCCGAGACCTGCAATCATAACTCACCAGAAACAAAAACAAACGTAAAATCCTAATAAAAACACCAAAAATGAAAAAGAAAAACACTAGTACCTAATGGTGGGTTGCCTCCCACCCAGCGCTTGTTTAAGGTCAATAGCTTGACCGGACGCGCAAGATTTTTCAAGTGCCAGAAGATCCTGACAGAGACCTTTTCTGTCTCTGTTCAAGTCTTCTCATCCATGGTGGGGAATAGGCTGCTGCAGAATGCTTCAATCCAAGAAAAGATGGGGTAAAATGTGCTCCAGGATCTATTATCTCAGTCTCATCTGGCTGCTCATCATCTGCTTCAATGATTGTGAAAGTCTGTCCATCTATCAATGGCTTTCGCAGCTTCTCCATCTCATACCGCAGCTGTTCATTTCCCAGGTGGAGGTCTATTAGACTTTGTCTAACATCAATCACAGCTCCTGCTGTAGCCAAGAATGGTCTCCCAAGCAATAAAGCTTCATTCGGATCACAGGCGTATTTCAGCACAAGGAAGTCCGTTGGAACTAAGTAGTTTCCAACTCTCACCGGAATATCCATAAGGAGTCCTTCAGGAACTCGTATGGACTGATCAGCTAGGACAAGAGAAGTCCTAGTAGGAGTAAAGTCCAACATTCCCAGCTTCTCAGCCACAGAGTAAGGCATTATGCTTCCAGCAGCTCCTAAATCACACAGAGAACGCCTAAAGCTATCCTCAAAGATAGAACAATCCAGCACAAAAACTCCAGGATCAGGCAGTTTCTTTGGGACCTTAGTTAGCAGAACATCACTAATATGCTGAGGAACTACTATCACCCATTCTCTCAGCCCCTCATCTAAAGGCAACATCTTGTTCAAATATCTCTGAACACATGGATGATAAAGTGGATCATCAGAAGGTGGAATTTCTTCCAAGTCTTCACCACTTTCTTCTAGCCTTTTCAGCTCTTCAATCTCTTGTTTAATCACTTCAGAGACCTTGGGATAGTGCCAAATAGCTTGTGCATAAACATCCTCTTTAGTGATTTCAGATGTATCAGGGAATAGGCGAGCTAGTTCTGCATCAATCTCATTTTCATCCCACGGATTCTCTTGTTCACGACCTGCATCGATCGATGCCAAATGTGTATCGATCGTTGCATCGCGATCATCACAACTTCCATCCGAGAGTTTTTCACAGAAATCCGAAAATTCTTCCTCAGTCACCAACTCAGCTGTACTTAGCTCAAATTTCTCCCCTAGATAAGATCCATCATTAATCATTACAGACCAGGCCTTAATATGAGTGTCTGCAACTCCTTTTCCTTTCAGTGAGCTGGACATCTGATTCACCTGAGTGTCCAACTGCTTCATGTGAGTGCTCAATGTCTCAAACTTCCCATTGAGGTCTTGATAGACAGCGTCCAACTTCTAGTTGTTGTCTACAGAAAGCTTGGTTTGACTCTCCATCAGTTGTTCCATCATAGCTTCCATTTTGCTCTCATGTGCTGTAGGTGCAGGAGGAGTCTGATAAGATGTAGATCCATAGGTTCTCTGAGTACCCTGTCCATAGGTCTTTTGAAAACCTCCAGCTTGTCCTCCATTTGAGAATCTGTTCCCCTGTTGATTGTTAAATCTATTACCTTGGAAACCGGAACCTCCTATGAAATTCACATCTTCTTCCTGAGTGTCCACCTCAGTTTGAATCACCTCCACATCTTGGGCAAAGTGGACAGCTTTCTTATTTGTCAGGAGATTGTAAACTGTGTCCAATCTGGATCTAATATTAGCTATATCAGAATTCTCTACAGTTCCACCAGATCTCTTCCTCCTTTCATCCATTGTTTTGCAACTATTGCTGCCAATCAGGTTCTCTATCAACCGTTTAGCTTGTGTAGGAGTTCTGGTGCTGAAATTAGCATCACTGGAATTATCCAGAGCAGTCTGATAAGGGAGATCTATGCCTCTGAAGAAAATACCTATCAGCTGTACTTCTGTGAATCCATGGTGTGGACAATCACGCTGATATTGCTTAAATCTCATCCATGCAGTTGTCAAAGGCTCCACAGCTCCTTGGAAAAAAGTGAGTATGTCCTGTCTGGACTGATCTGAGCGCGCAGCGTCGTAGAAGTGACGCAGGAACTCACTCTTTAAGGCTGTCCAAGTAGTATACTGGCCAGGTGCCAGTTGTCTCAGCCATGCACTAGCGTCTCCAGCAAGACTGTGCGGAAATAGCTTAAGGAACAGATAGTCCGGGCATACTCCTTCATACTTCATGCCAGTGACTATGTCCTCAAACTTGTCAATGTGATCCATAGGCTGCTCTGATTGAAGACCATGAAAAGCAATCTGCCTCATCAGTTGGTAATAGATGGTTTTTACCTCAAAATCATTCCTCTCGAAAGCAGGAAGCACTAGAGCTGCTCGGTTTGCATGAAACTCATCAGGTCTATTGTAGTCAGCTAGTGTCCTCTCATGAACTACAATCTCTCTACCTTGATCTTGCGGTTTTTGCTCAGGTTCAGGGGGGTCAGGGATTACATTTCCCTCAGCATCAACCCGATACCCAGCAGCATTGTACGGGTTATTATCTCGGTCCCTTAGGGTACCTTCAGCATCTGGCATCAAGATCAGACGTTCTCGAACCATTCTCTCTCTCTTTTCTCTTCTGATAGTCCTCTCAAGACGTCCAAGTTCCTCTAAGTTGAGATTAACTAAGCTCGAGTTCGGATTACTTCGAGTGTTCAGCGTTGGCATAAACTGTCTGTAATCGTCCAGCAACGATCGATGCTATCAGTGCAACGATCGATTCAATCTCAAATCGCTCAGTGACGATCGATGCAAGGGTGCAACGATCGACGCAAGGCGAAATTCGTACCTGCGACAGAGAGAAACAGAGAAAAAGTCAGCAAAAATAAAAAAAAAACGAAAAACAAAAACGAAAAACGAAAAATTTCTAGTAAAACCCTAAGTTCGGTCCTATCGAAGACTCTAAGAGTCCCCGGCAACGGCGCCAAAAACTTGATAGGTCAAGAATTAATCCCTATACTAAACTGCAAGTGAACAGCAATGTCAAAGTAGTATATAGGGTTATCGAATCCACAGGGACACTTGGTCTCAAGAGAATCAAACTGTAGGGAATGAATTACTAGAAATAAGCAATGTGATTGTATTGAAAGCAGTGCGAGAAAGTAAATCAGTAGCAGAGATTATCGGTTGTGAAAGCAATTAATTAAAAGCGTCAAACCTAGGGTATTCTCAGGAAATCAGACTAGCAAACAGTTCATTCAGCAAGGATCTAATTAAGAACAGTTCTAGAACTCAAAACACAGATATAGAATTAACCAAATTCCTTTGCGATAATTCTCTAAGTCTAAGTGCAGCAAACCAAACTTCCGTTTGCGAGAACTAACAGATTAAACTAGCAATAAGTTCGAGTTTGATATGTTCACAATTATCCTAAACCAAACTTTCGTTTGCGCAAAGTTTAATTGCCCAATTTAATTAGTTCAGATTCCTAAACCCCACTTCCGTGACGTATTTAGCAACCTAAGATCTAGATTCTAATTGATCAGGTTAGAACTAGCTTTAAGCACAATTAAATTGAAGAACAGATATAGTTTGAATCCTTAACTGAATTTGAACAAGTCTAGCAAGTCATGAAATCCTATGTGAGAAACCCTAAGTCTAACTAGAAATCTACTCAGACATAGATAATGAAAACATGATCATATGAAAAGTAAATTGCATAAAAGAATAAGAGTAAAAAGGGGTTCGAAATCTTCTCCAAATACAGATGATGAATCAGGTTCAGATCAGCCCCAAAAGCTCTAAAATCCTCTGCTCTTAATTATGAAAGTGTATCTAATAAAAACTCTAAAAACTCTATTATATAGGCATAATCTCGGCCAGGGGCTTCTTTGTAAATATCAGGAACTTCTGGATCAAAGTGCAATATCTTGATTCTTCTAAACCGCCGAGTTTTGGCCCATCTCGCTGGTGCAACGATCGTTGCTAGAGTGCAACGATCGGTACCTTTCTCTGTTTCGTACAGTGAACTCTATCTCTCGGCCAAACACTCCAAAAATCTCCCAAATGCTCCATAATCTCCAATTTAGCTCCCAACCTGATTATACCTGTAAAAGACTCTAAAAGAACACAAAAGACACTAAAAACATACTTATATCATGGCATAAAACTAGTAAAAACCATGATATATCAATAAGCCTTGGTTTCCCTTGGATAACCAATGAAGTAGCATTTATCAGACTTTGGTGTAAGCTTGTCTGAGATCAATCTCTTGACATAGGCTTCACAACCCCAAATTCTAAGATAAGACAGCACTGGAGCTTCTCCAGTCCATAATTCATATGGTGTCTTTGCTACTGCTTTTGATGGCGCTCTATTTAGAGTGAACACTGCTGTTAGCAGAGCATATCCCCAAAGGGATATTGGAAGGTCTGTGTGACTCATCATAGACCGAACCATATCCAATAAGGTCCGATTTCTCCTCTCAGACACACCATTCCATTGTGGTGTTCCAGGAGGAGTGAGTTGGGATACGATCCCACACTCTCTCAGATGATCACTGAATTCTTGGCTTAAGTATTCTCCTCCTCGGTCGGACCGAAGAGCCTTAATGCTTTTGCCAAGTTGGTTCTGTACTTCATTTTGGAATTCTCTGAATTTCTCAAACGATTCAGACTTATGTTTCATCAAATAAACATATCCATACCTACTGAAATCATCAGTGAAGGTAATGAAGTACTGATAGTTTCCTCTTGCATTTGTGGACATTGGGCCACACACATCAGTGTGTATCAGGCCCAATAAGTCACTGGCCCTCTCGTTAGGTTTATTAAAGGGGGCCCGTGTCATTTTGCCCATCATGCAGGATTCGCATTTCTCACATGACTCAAAGTCAAATGAGCCAAGAAGTCCATTCGTATGGAGCCTCTTGATGCGTTTCTCGCTGATGTGCCCTAAACGACAATGCCATAGAAACGTTCGGTTCTCCTCATTAGGTTTGAACCGTTTGGTATTAATGTTATAAATTGGCGCGGATTGATCAAGTATGTAAAGCCCATTCGAAAGAGGGGCACCACCATAGAACAAATTGTTGCGATTGAAGGAACATAATTTATTCTTTACTGAAAAATCATAACCTTCCAAATCCAACAAAGAAATTGAAATAATATTTCTGCTTATAGCAGGTACAAAATAACAATTATTGAATTCTAAAATCAATCCCGAAGGTAAAGACAACAAGTATGTGCCTACAGCTAGTGCTGGAACTTTCGCTCCATTCCCAACTCGTAGCTCCACTTGTCCTTGCTTCAGCCTTCTACTGTTGCTGAGTGCCTGCATATTAGTACAAATATGAGCCCCACAACTAGTATCCATAACCCATGAGGTATTATCAGAAGTAGTTGTATTAACTTCTATAACAAAAATACCTGATGAAGAAGTCTCGAAAGTCTTCTTCTTCAATTCCTTTAGACCTTCCAGGAATTTCTTACATTCTCTCCTCCAATGCCCTGGTTCTTTACAGAACCTGCATATGTTAGTAGGCCCAGCTTTGGACTTGGGCTTGGGCTTTGGCGTGTCCTTGTCCGCGACTTGGACAGCCTTAGCCTTTCCCTTGTCCTTAGCAGAAGATTTCTTAAAGCCCTTGCCCTTTTGCACCATAAGCACATTAGGGTCCTTGGCGCTTTTCTTCAAGTTGGGCTCTGCAGTCTTGAGCATTCCGTGAAGCTCAGGCAATGTCTTACTCAAGCCATGCATATTGAAGTTCAGAATGAACTGATCATAGCTTGCAGGTAATGACTGCAGAACGATGTCGCAGGCAAGTTCCTGGCTGATAGGGCAGTCGAGTTTCTGAAGATGATCGAGATAACCCATCATCTTCAAGACATGAGGACTCACTGCCGCATTTGCAGCCAACTTACAGTCTAAGAGGTTCTTAACTGTCTGAAACCTCTCAGTCCTTGCTTGCTCCTGAAAAAGCGATTTCAGGCTTGCCATTATCTCGATGGGTGACAACACACTCTCGAACTGCATTTGCAGCTCAGCAGTCATTGTCGCCAACATCAGGCAATAGACATCATTTTCATCTGACGAATGCTTTTCCCAAGCATTATGCAGAGTCCTGGCGGCATTGGCAGGAGGCCTCTCGGGGAGGGGATCACGATGGACATAATCCTTCTTCTCCTGCTTGAGGACCAGCCTCAAGTTCCTTGACCACGTCAGGAAGTTCGTTCCAGTCAGCTTCTCCTTCTCGAGAACAGACCGGATCGAGAATGTGTTTTGTGTGCTTGTAGTAGTCATATCTGAAATATAAAATAGAAAGGTTATTAGTTAATATGTTCAATATGATTAATCTCGTATTAAAATTTAATATGATTAATCACGCATTATATTCAATAACATCAGTTACCCTCAATAGAATATAATGATTCCAAGATCCACATATAGCTAGGATTAAAGTGGGCCACTGGCCGTCACCCAACCTTAGCTTATATCGGTAAGCCCTATATCGGCTAATTATATCCGTGATATAACTCTTGGTTGTGAATCTGGGCCCGAGGCCCAATCCACTCTGATGTCTCAAGGCCCGGGACTCCCGATGGCCTAGTCAAGAAAACCAGACTATACAGTCATGTAATCATTAATGTCTGGGACTCCCAATGACATTTATGAATCACAAACCGTCTTACCCACGCAAAAGTAGACATCCTCACACTGTAAGGCCATGAGTACAATTGAATGGGCTTCGACAGCTGACATAGACTGGACAAGACATCCAACGCTTGATATTATTTGAGGTTCGTAGGTTTATTAAAATTTCATCCCAAAATAGAAGATTACTATTTTGGGAAACTTTCCTTTTGGGAAACCTACTAATTTTGGAAACTTTCTAAAATTAGAAACCTTTAATTATAGAAATTTCCTAAAATCCAAAACATGCAAATTCAGAAACTTCTATTTTAAGAAACTTTCTAATTTCAAAATTTGGAAACTTATTAATTTAAAATCGATTTTCATAATTTTATAAAATAAATTTTAAATTAATTCTGAAGAAAAGACTCAAATAATTGGCCCAATTGTTTTAACTTCTTGGCCCGAGGCCCAAGAATTGGTCTATGTCCAAGACATAACCCAATTGCCCAATTAGATGACATAACCGGTCTGGTTCATTAAAATTGGTCTAACCAAAATTAATTACTACGATGACCACAATTGTCAATCGGTTATTTACTAAACCGGATTTTCTCAATTTATTTGGTCCAACCAAATCAAATTAGAAAATCACTGGTTTAGGCACAAAATCCAATAATTATTTCGACATTGGATTTCTTATCCCGGTTTAACCAGAACTTAATAAATATTATTAAGTCTGTTTATTAAACCGTGACGTTTTGAATTTGATCAAGTTTTAAACCGAGCCTTAAACCGAACCGAAACATCACACGCCAAAAACCTAACCGGTCGGGACCGTCGCAGCCGAAAGCATCACGAGATGCAAGCATCACGCGATCGCACGGACGGCGTGGGACGATCGGGACGTGTGATCGGGACGGGACGATCGGGACGGGACGGTCGGTTCGAGAGCTGGCGTGACGCGATTGCCGATGATCCATGCGATCGATCCTTACGATCGATCCATGCGATCAGCTCAGCCGATCGGATCAGCTCTCGATCACGCTCACATCGCTCGGTACAGCGGCGATCATGACACGATCGGGACGAGGCGATCACGCGAGCGGGACGACGAGGCAACGGGACGCGATGCAAGCGATCTGCCTTGCGCCTCACGGTCGATCGATCGACACGATCCATGCTATCGATCGATCGATACATGCGATCGGCCGAGAGAGGATCCGATCGACCAAACCGGTCGCATACCAAATCAATATAGCTTGGTCATGCGATTTTTCAATAGTTTGTTTAGGTTTCAATTCTTGTTTCTTAAGTGTTTTGCTCTTATCAGTAGATTGATTCAAAAACACCTCTTTAAACAATCCTAAACATGATTCTAAACAAGAAAAACCACAGAACCAATGGCTCTGATACCACTGAAGGATCTTTTGGTGTTAATCCTGATTCAATTCATCAGATTAAATGATCCTAAACATGCCAGATCTAGGTTCTCTTGCTAGAAGCATAATAGATCTCACCTTATACCTGTTTATGCAGCGGAAAGGGAAGGTATGGGTCAGAGATCAGCAGAACCACCAAGAGATGGATCCTCCAAAGGCTCACACACGCACACCAATCAGGAAGAAGGCTGCTAGGCCACTAGGAGAAGTCGCAGGAGAGAGAGAGAGAGGCGCAGGGAGGCTAGGGTTAGAGGAGACTCAGACTTAAGTTTTATTTATAAAACTTGTCTAGTTCCTTTTGGGCTTTTGGGCCCAAATACCAATCTGATTAAATCCCTTAGATTTAATCAGACCCATTAATCTCTCTCTAAGTACAGTAAATGCCTAGCACTTTTACCGTACTTCTGCTAAACCGTTCCTACACATTTTTCCTGTTAGCTTAGGCGTGTGACCCATATGGGATCATACAATAAAGGCAATAAGTCCAAGACTTATAGATCATGAGCGGACTCTAGCAAGCCATCATTACCCCCAGCATTGTATGACTTATGTCTGATCATTGACATACTCTTACTTTCTAGAGACAGTACAGAGATTACTGGACATAATTCCAACAAACCCTACATTCTATAATCTATCGTAAGAGTCTAGACTAGTGATGGATCCTCTGAATACCTGGTTAGATATGGGTGTCCTTGATAAGTTGATCTGTTTGGGGTTTTCGAATAGTCATAGAGATCCTGCAAGTCTGTCCAATGGTCACTTAGTTCCTGTTAAAGCTAAAGATTTCCTCAAAAAATCATAGTTTCATACTGATTTTAACTCAATAAAACATTTTTGA
This sequence comes from Orychophragmus violaceus, assembly GCA_030180135.1. Taxonomy (NCBI): domain Eukaryota; kingdom Viridiplantae; phylum Streptophyta; class Magnoliopsida; order Brassicales; family Brassicaceae; genus Orychophragmus; species Orychophragmus violaceus. Next base: position 85,228,032 of record CM058231.1, read on the forward strand.
AAAACAAAAGACTGACTCTAAGAAAACAAAAGCGTGCGTCAGTAGCTTCCTCCCCCACACTTAAACTACAATGTCCCCAGTGTAATAAAAGCGTGAGCTCGGTGAAAACAGATAATCAATTTGAAAAGAGTCTGAAAATCTAGAGTTACGTACTTCTCGTCGCACTGTGTCAATCGATGCTCAGGTCCGCATCGATCAATGCAAAGCGCATTTGCTCAATTCATTAGTGTGTTCGCTCTGTGTCGATCGATACATTAGTTGTGTCGATCGATGCTAGGCGATTTTTGACCTGTTCTCTCGTCTGAAAACACCAAAACAAAAAAATCAAAGTAACAATGACCTAAAAATAAATAAATAAAAACGAAAATTGACTCTATAGTGGGTTGCCTCCCACTCAGCCCTTGTTTTTAGTCATTAGCTTGACTATGGGATAGAGTTCGGACTCATGGCGGTTTCAACAGAGACTTTGAGTGTCTCTGCGAATGTCTCCTCATCCAAGGTGGTGTATATGCTTTCGTATGATGAGATTTTCCACGGAACGAAGGAGTAGAACCAAGGCGGGAGCGAAGCTTGGGGTGGATTCTACGTTTTCCTGCATTCAAAGTTGATGGATTAGGAGGTTTAACTTTAGATGATTTATGCCTTACCTTAGGTGGAAATGAGATGTTTGGAGCTTTCTGCTTATGAGCAGTTGCAGGCACTGAGGATGTTAGAGCAAGTTCAGAATGAACTGCCATCTTCTCCTCTCCAATTGGAACCTCTGGTTCCACCTCAACACTGAAGTTCTGTCCATCAATGGTGGCTCTCTGCTTCCTGTTTATCTTGAACTGCAATGGCTTATCTCCCATTTGGAGATCAATCAGACCACGTCTCACATCTATCATAGCTCCTGCATTAGCTAAAAATGATCTACCAAGTAGTAGAGGATCATAAGGCTCAATATCATACTTTAGCACCACAAAATATGTTGGAATCAAGTAGTTCCCAACTCTGACATGAACATCCTCAAGCACTCCTTCTGGATATCTCTTTGACAGATCAGCTAGGATAAGAGAGATCCTAGTAGGCTTGAAATTCATCATTCCTAATCTCACAGCCACAGAGTATGGCATGAGATTCACACAAGATCCTAAATCACACAGAGAACGCTTGAATCGGTCCTTAGAGATGGAACAGTCTAACACAAAAGCTCCTGGGTCTGGAAGCTTCTCTGAAATCTGAATCAGCTTCTTTTCCATCACTTTCATGCAGTTAACCACTTCTAGCTCCTGTTTAGACAGTTTAGGAAACTTAGGATACGACACAATAGGCTTATAGACTCGTTCTAGGTCTGTTGCAGAGTTCTGGTCCCGTCTGCGATCTGTGTCGATCGATGCACGTTGTGTGTCAATCGACACAAGGTGATTTTGAACAATTTCTTCAGACGTGTCGGGACTGTGTCGATCGGTGCAATAGTTGTGTCGATCGATGCTTGTCTCAGACAGACATAATTCATCCAGAAAATCCGAGATTATGCTCTCTTCTTCTCCTAGCAAGTTAATCCCATCTCTTGTGATCACAGCATTGACGTGTTGCCTCTGTTCAGCTTTTACAGCTTCATTCTGCCTCTGTATTGCTCCAGCTGTTTGTTGAATTTTGATATCTAGCTCCTCCACATGTGTGCTCAAAGATTCAAACTTCCCATTCAGATTTTCATATAATGCATCTATCTTTGAGTTTAAGGACACATAGGTCTGTTGTTGTCCCTCAAGAAACTGCTCCATCATGGTTTCCAATCTGCTCTTATATGTAGGTGCAGGCGGTGCTTGGTAAGAAGAAACACCATAGTTCCTTGAGAAGGAGTTACTATGGTGCTGGAAGGGTTCCTGGAAAGCAGATTTCTGGCTGTAGAATCCATTCCCATCAGCATAGTCGATAGCTTATTGTGCATACATTCCAAGTAGAAGACTATGTAGAGAGTCAACTTTGTTCTTCAACCCATCTATATGTGAACTGTCAATTCTTGAGCTGAAAAAATCATTCCCACACATCGTCCTTACGGATCTCTTAGCCTTCTTGATGATTGCGCAAAATGTGTCGACCGATGCAAGAAGAGCGTCGATCGATGCAATGCGAAATCTATGTCGATCGACAAACAGGACCGTGTTGATCGACACACAGGACCGTGTCGATCGACACACGGGACCGTGTCGATCGATGCAAGCCGATTCTGTCGAACCTGACCTGCAAAACAGAAAAAAAAATAAATCAGTAAAATAAAAACGAAAAACCTAGTCTAAACCCTAAGTTCAAATCTATCGAAGACTCAAAAGAGTCCCCGGAAACAGCGCCAAAAACTTGATATGATCAAGTTTTAATCCCTAGATCTACACTGCAAGTGCACAGACGTGACAATAGTATATAAGATATCAAATCCACAGAGACTCCTAGACTCTTGCGATAGATTATAGAACATCGAATTAAGCTAGGTAGCAATAGATTAAGCAATAAATCAAACAACAGAAAAGTAAATAGATCGGTTTGTAAGCAAGAAGCGAAGGTGTCAGGTCAAGGGAGTTCTCAGAAAATCAGGAACATAGGCTAATCAATCAATCGAGATCTAATTAGGAACTGTTCTAGAACTAGAATCACATAATTATAACAGACCAACTTTCGTTGTGAATATTAACTATGTCTAACAATCCTAGCAAGCCAACTGTCGTTGCGAATCCTAGAGATCTAAACATGCATTAATCTCAAGTTCTTTCGTTCACAATTCTCCTAAACCAAATTCCTTTGCGAATAATCAAATTGCTCATCTAGGTTCTTTCTAGTTAATTAATCAACTGTCGTTGCGGAAATCAACCTAATATCAATAATCTAAGTGGCCAATTCAGATCAAGCATTAAGAACAACCCTAGATGAAGAACTAACAGATATGAATCCCTACAGATTGATCAACCTATAATTCCATGAAATCCCTAATGAGAATCCCTAAACCTAACATGTAAACTACTCAGACATGATCATCGAAATAGAAGATATCATGAATAGAAAACCAAATAGCATATAATGGAATAAAGAACTGGGGTTCAAGACTCTTTTCTCTCGAGTACAAGATCAGCCCCTAACTCTCTCAAAGTAAAATAATGCGTAAGTAAAGCGTAGCCTAAACAATGGCTTAAAAACCCTAATATAATGATCTAATCACGGCTGGGGCTTCTCTGTAATTATAAGAAACTTCCGGGCTAAAGTAAAAATTCCATAACTATTCATTAAACACGCGAGAATTGCTTGTATCGACCTTGTGTCGATCGATGCACATGTTGTGTCGATCGACACAGGTCTGTGAAATGGGCAGTAAACTCTTCTCTCGGGTTAAATCTCCAAAATGCTCCAGAATGTACAATAATGTCCAATTCCGCTCCAAACGTCCTTAGACATGTAAACACAACTAAAAGACTCCAAAACACAATAAAAGACTCGATAAATAAGACATTCCCATCAGCACAGACGATAGCTTCTTGCGCATACATTCCAAGTAGAAGACTATGTAGAGAGTCAACTTTGTTCTTTCCACCCAGCTATCTGTGAACTGTCAATTCCTGAGCTGAAAAAATCATTCCCACACATCGTCCTTACGGATCTCTTAGCCTTCTTGGTGATTGCGTGAAATGTGTCGACCGATGCAAGAAGAGCGTCGATCGATGCAATGCGAAATCTATGTCGATTGACACATAGGACCGTGTCGATCGATGCAAGCCGATTCTGTCGAACCTGACCTGCAAAACAGAGAAAAACTGAAAAATAAATCAGTAAAATAAAAACGAAAAACCTAGTCTAAACCCTAAGTTCAAATCTATCGAAGACTCAAAAGTCCCCGGCAACAGCGCCAAAAACTTGATTTGCTCAGAGTTTTAATCCCTATATCTAACTGCAACTGCACAGTGATGTGAATGTAGTACTTAGGGTATCGAATCCACAGGGGCTCTAGACTCTTACGATAGATTATAGAATGTCGGGTTAAGCTAGGTAGCAATAGAAAAAGCAATAAATCAAACAGCAGAAAAGAAAATAGATTGGTTTGTAAGCAAGAAGCGAAGCGTCATGTCAAGGGAGTTCTCAGGAAATCATGAACATAGGCAATCAATCAATCAGGATCCAATTAGGAACTGTTCTAGAACTAGAATCACATAATTATAACAGACCAACTTTCGTTGCGAATATTAACTATGTCTAACAATCCTAGCAAGCCAACTGTCGTTGCGAATCCTAGAGATCTAGACATGCATTAATCTCAAGTTCTTTCGTTGACAATTATCCTAAACCAAATTCCTTTGCGAATAGTCAAATTGCTCATCTAGGTTCTTTCTAGTTAATTAACCAACTGTCGTTGCGGAAATCAACCTAATATCAATAATCTAAGTGGCCAATTCAGATCAAGCAATAACAACAACTCTAGATGAAGAACTAACAGATATGAATCCCTACAGATTGATCAACCTATAATTCCATGAAATCCCTAATGAGAATCCCTAAACCTAACATGTAAACTACTCAGACATGATCATCGAAACAGAAGACATCATGAATCGAAAACCAAATAGCATATAATAGAATAAAGAACTGGGGTTCGAAATCTCTTCTCTCTTGAGTACAATATAAGCCCCTAACTCTCTCTAAAGTAAAATAATGCGTAAGTAAAGCGTAGCCTAAACAATGGCTTAAAAACCCTAATATAATAATCTAATCACGGCTGCGGCTTCTTTGTAATTATGAGAAACTTCTGGGCCTTTGTGAAATTTCCAAACTCTTCATAAAACGCCAAGAATTGTCTGCGTCGACCTTGTGTCGATCGATGCACATGTTGTGTCGATCGACACATGTCTGAGAAATCGACAGTGAACTCTTCCTCTCGGGTTAAATCTCCAAAATGCTCCAAAATGCTCTATAATCTCCAATTCCGCTCCAAACGTGTCTAGACTTGAAAACATAGATAAAAGGACTCCAAATGACTCTAAAAGACTCGATAAGAAGACATATACGTTAAAATTCCTAAAAACCATGGTATATCAGTCTGGTGCAAATTTAAATCTGAAATTGCATAATTAATAATTATACATTAAAAACTAATACTTAAATTAAACATAATGAATATATAAATGATCATAAACATTAACAAATTCTTAAAAACATAACATTAACAATATGATTAAAACAAAAGGAAGATGTCATTGAACATTGAACATAAACATAAGACAGTGTACAAACATTAAACTTCAAACTTGAACATACTTAATATTAAACAAATTTGAAATTATTAAAACTCTGAAATACATAAATCAATACGGTTCTCCGCCATCGTCCGCTTCATCATCTTCATCGTCGTCATCAGAAGATGATAGATTACTCCAAAATTCTTCTTCGGGTTCTGCATCTCCGACGTCGTAATCGAGATTGATTGGGTTTTCGTGTTGTACCAAATACGCAGGAACGAGATCTTCCATTGTAGTCATCATTACCGGATCATCATTTTCTTGATGCAAAAGAGTCAGTTTTGTGTTGACATATTCCTCTGAAATATTTTACCTCGGGTTGACTTTAACAACATTGAGCCAAGATTGCTTCGGTTTGTTTGTGTGCGGATACGGGATATAACAAACTTGCTCTGCTTGAGAGGCTGTGTAAATTAAAAATGTGGTAGTTATACTTGAGTATCAATGAAATCCAAAAACTAATTAACAAGATAAAGACAATTTAATTTACGTACCAAGAATAAATGGTTTGTATTTATTGTACTTCCTCGATGCACGGACGTCTAGAATCCCAGCATTGCTCCTTTAAGTGCCTCTACCTAGAACAGGTTCATACCAGATACACTTAAAGAAAGTTATTCTCAAATTAATCATCCCCTCGTACTGAAGTTGTATTATATTTGTTAAGATCGTTGAAATCAGCTGCATCGGATGCATCACTGTAATTTTCTCCTTTAACACATACACCATAGTTACATGTCTTCCGTCCCTCACAGTGGTTTTTTGTATGAAACAGATAACCTCTTGTATAGAAGATAGGCCAAGTTTTAGCCTTGTTGACGGGTCCATGCACAATGTCTAGAACCCAAGGAGGAAATTTATGGGTGTCGTTCCAGTAAAGAACCTGCATATAGATAAACAGACAATGTCAAATATGTAGATAAAATCACCATACATATATAATGTGTACATAAGAAATATTTCACGAACATACATAACCTCGCACCCATGTATGATATTCGTCAGCTCTTTTCCCAAAGAGTTCTTGGTCGGATAGATCTAGATATTTTCCGGAGATATAGTCTTCGAACATACTGTTTACGATATTACATTAAGTTGCGTTATACCTTTCAAATGGTCAAATATAAGCTCAATTTCACAAAACATAAGCATGTGCACATTTCCAATCTTTTGGTGAAAGCCATACTTCATGCATTGTGCCACTTGGACGACCAACCTGAGTAAATATATCAGGTACGTCTTGGTCATGATATTCGGGGACTCCACCTTCATTGTATCTTGTTAACCTGAAAACATGAGTAGACATTTAGAAACATCATAATAGATATCATGTACATGTCTCTGTTGACTATATAGAAATTTACCTTGAATTCGTTTGTATATTCGAGGCGAAATAATGCTCTGTGAAATAAGCAATCTCTTCATTTAGATATGATTGAACAATAGCTCCAGCTGCATATCTTTTGTTCTTTGCTTTTCCTTCAGCTTTTTGAAAAACCTTTCAAAAGGGTACATCCACCGGTATTAAACAGGGCCTCCGAATTCAGCTTCGTAGGGGAGATGTATAGGAAGGTGTTCCATCACGTCGAAAAATGATGGTGGAAAGATCTTCTCCAAATTGCAGAGAATCAAAACTATGTTCTGCTTTAGAATTTGGACACAACTCTTCTGCAAAGTTCTTGAACATAAGCCACGAAAAAATCCTCCGATCCCTCCAATATATAGAAATTAAAACATCAAAGGTTAATACTACATATTCAAAATATTATGAATAATCGGGTACCTGCTAAAGCGAGGTGGACGTTCTTGTCTAGGAGTTCTGCAAAGATAAATGGAAGTAGTCGCTGCATAAAGACATGGCAGTCATGACTCTTCATCCCGGAAAACTGTGCATTTCCCAAATCAGCACAACTTGCTAAGTCTGAAGCATAACCATCTGGGAATTTGACCTCATGTTTCACACATTCTAACAACTTAGTTCTGGCTTCGTTTGTCAGTGAGTAGACTGGGAAAGGAGCTCTACCAGCACTATCAACATGTAAATGTGGCCGAGAACAGAATTGATCTATATCCAAACGTGATGGGATGCTGTCCTTTGATTTACCATTCACACACATAAGAGTCTTGATAATGTTGTTGAAAAAATTCTTCTCTATATGCATCAAATCGAGATTGTGTCGAAGATTGAGGTCCCTCCAGTACGGTAACTCCCAAAAGATGCTTTCTTTGTGCCATTTATGCTTCTTCTCATATTTGAGCATCTTCTTTTCGTGACTGTTTCCACCAACATCCTTAGTTTTTGGTGGATTTACACCACGCAAGTGGTAGGAATAGACCTGCTCACCGGTTAAATACTTAGGTGGATACTCATTCCTAGCATCCTTTCCCTTCAAGAAGTCTTTTTATTTTTCCTCAGTGGATGATCTTGAGGAAGAAATCTCCGGTGACAATCGAACCAACACATCTTTCTTCCATTCGGCAGATAAAAAGATTTGGTATCATCCATGCACCATAGACATGATAATTTGCCATGGGTGGTCCATCCTGATAACATCCTATACGCCGGAAAGTCGCTGATCGTCCACAAAAAAACTGCTTTTAGATTGAAATTTTGATTCGAGGACACATCGTATGCATCGACTCCATTACACCACAATTCTTTTAACTCCTCGACAAGAGGCTGGAGGAATATATAGAGACTACCTCGTGGATGATTTGGCCCAGATTTCATTACTGTAAGAAACAGGTGTTCATGCACATATCAAGGGGTAAATTATATGGAGTCAAGATCACAGGCCACAACGAATGATTATTGGACATGCCAAATGGATTGAACCCATCTGTACATAGTCCAATATAAACATTGCGGGTCTCTTGTGAAAACATGGGATACTGATCTTGAAAATGTTTCCACTCTGCCGCATCAGACGGATGACACATTTCTCCCTCCTTTGCTTGGTGCTCGGCATGCCATCTCATTGCCTCCACAGTCTTCTCGCTCTGATACATTCTCTTTAATCTGTCAGCAATAGGCATATACCACATACGGCTATATGGTATATTGGTCCTATGGTGCTGCTTGTTAGGCTTCCATCTTGGTGAATTACAAAACCGACACTTATCTAAGCTTTCGTCATCTTTCCAGAACATCATATAATTGTTGAAGCAAACATCAATCGGATGACATGGGAGGCCTAAATTGCGCATCATTTTTTTATCGCGTAATGTGAATCGATTGCCTGATTTTCTTCTGGTAGATACTCTGTAAACATTTCGCATATCGAATTCACTGCCCTTTCACTCATATTATGCTCCGCCTTCTTTTGCATGACTCGAGCACCTAAGGATAACTGTGAGTGACATTCACGACAACCATCGTACAAAGGATTGTTTGCTCCTTCTAGCAAGTCGTAGATTTTTTTTTGAATGATTACGTACAGGTTCATCTACATTCGGATAACTACCATGTTCCTCCACATTCTGATAACTACCATATTGATAATAATTATCAAAATGTATGTTATCACGAAATGCATCATTCACCATATCCACGCTATCTATCTTCTACTACATTACCCATTCCTTCACTCCCACTAACCTAAGTCGTATCAGCATAACTAGTTCCTAAACCCATATCGACTTCTTCGCCATGTTTATACCAAACATAATAATCAGGCATAAATCCAATCCTATACAAATGCTTTTGTATTTTTCTCCCCGACATAAGTCGTTTATCATTCTTGCAAATATCACAAGGACAGTGAAACTTACCGCCGTTGCTCTGCGCAAAGGGATGGCTATTTGCAAATGGGATGAAATGATTATCGACCCCAACCATGAATTCAGCCGTGAAATTTCTCGTAGCTGCATCGATCCGGTTATATATCCACTCTCGACCATTAGTGTAGTTATAATCTCCTGACCTTTTTCACTTAGAAAACGTTTTTCCTCTGTTTTTACTCAGTTTTTTCCAAACATTATCGTGTTTGTTTGGTGTATGTGTGGCTGAGGAGAAGTGTGAGCGTTCTTTGTATTTATAGAATATTTTGCGACTAATTTAGCGACTACCAATATTAGTCGCAAAAATTAGGTACAAATTAGTTAGACACAATTAAAACGTGGGTTATACCGGTTTTTTTGCGACCAAAAGGCGACCGGTTATCAACTCGCCGAAATTAGTCGCTAAATAGTCGCTAATTTAGCGACTAACTAACGACTAAAAACTTGTAGTCTTAATTTAGCGACGATTTAGATTTAGCGACTGTTAGCTATTAGTCGCAATATCAGTCGCAACTAAGTCGTTAAATGGTCGCTAAATTTAGCGACTGTAAACTTAGTCGTAACTTGTAGTCGCAAAAAGCATGTTTTCTTGTAGTGTTGGCTAGTACGGCCTACTTCATAAATGTAGTTCATTTACATATCTATCTTTTTCGTCAATTATTTTTATTTCAGATTTCATGGTATCACCCTTCTACTATGTTTCATTCTAAAATTGCGAGTTTGTGTTGGCTAGTAAGGTCTACTTCATAAATTTAGTTCACCCACATTTCTGTCTTTTTCGTCAATTAGTTTTATTTCAGACTATGCGTGTTATTCCCTTGATATTACGTTTCTTTCTAAAAAAAGCAAGTTTCCTTTCACAAACAATTGAATCATTTCAGAATGCATATTGTTCAAGATAAATTTGCAAAAACAACACAAACTAGAAATAAAATTGTTTAGAATTTCAATTAAAAAACAGAGAGCTTAAACAAAGATTGGTTTTGTATGGCCAAACATAGTCTTGTTGAGTGAAGTTTAGTGCAAATCTCCATGTTTCCGACTTCCAGAAACATGTCATGGTAAATGCCATGGAGAATTAGGAATACAATTGCATTACTTAATGCCTCACAGATATATTAAGGTTTTCATTTCCGTGAAGCACTGACGATATTCATAATTCCATGGTCTTGTGATGCCTTTCGATAGCTTCTTATTGGCTTCTGCACAAGCTCCCTTGAAATTTCCCCACAAATGGATCTATAGGATGAATGATTCTAATAAGACCAGCATTTGCATAGATTGAAAAATCTTATCCTTTCTTTGTTGCTTGTCTAATCATATTAAGAACTTCTTCTCTATTTTCCGGTTCAAACAAATTCTTCTTACCTCTTAAGTACGTAGCAGATAGATTCCCTAGTTATAGACACAACATTTTTTAATCTTTCTCTTGATTAGGCCAACCATGTAGTTGCATGGTTCACAAGTCTACTTCCTAGTAGTACCATTCCTCTTCCATAACATCCCTAAACCTGTGACATGCCCTTTTTGTTCTTCTAAATTCTTGATAACTAACTTCACCCGCCTTCAAGAGTATATATTTTGTGGAGGAATTCGTGAGAAAGAGACAAAATTAGACATTGTTTTTTTCTCTTGAAAAACATTGAACTTCTTGTATATTATGAAGAAACAAGAATTTTTTTAGACCAATTTTCTTTTGTCCGAAGAAGATGAACTGCCTTTTAATAAAGATATTTTTGAGTGAATTTTAGAGGGTTTTTTTTTTAAATAACATCTTTGGGAACTCTAAACGTCGGTCCATTTGAGAAGTGTCTTTTCACCCTATGTGACTAAGTAGCATTATCAAAATGTGACTAAGTATAATTTGAATATGCAACTAATTTTTCAAGTTGGGGTAAGAACCTAACAGCGAAAACAACTCAACACCTACTTCCAACTTAATTTCCTAGAGGTCATTTCAAATGTAGCTGACCCTACTCATGGAATCCTAATTCAGAAAACTTCTTGAAGCTAGCAACAAGATATCATCTTCCGTCAGATTTCTTCATTTTCTTCTATCAATGCAGCTTCTTACATACAAAATCCATGCGCTATTATGTTTAATTGCTGGTCAACCTATTCGTTTTTTGCTTAGAGATTGCGTCATAGTTACGGGTCTTAATTGTTCTAAGATAGCGGAGTTTTATGACACGGAAGGTGATGATGAGTACACAAAAGAACCCTTTGGGAAACAGAATCATCCAACGCCTACTTGGATTATAAACACTCTCTTCGGAAAGCCGTATAAATAAAAAGATACAAGATTATGGTTAGCAAGTCTACACAACTAAATAATCGACAACTATTCATTATCCATCTACTCTCTTAACTATTTAATTAATTATTCACACAAATATACAGGTTAGCTCTTCTACTTCTGGTTGATGGAGTCGTATGTCCCACATCTTAGAATGCAAAAATTAATGTCGAACACACCATGATGGTCCAAGACATTTATGCTTTCCTTAAATACTTGTGGGATCGCAAATCATTCTGCATGACAAAGGAGTGCATCAGAAGCCATACCTTGTCAAATAGTTCCCAACGGACATATGCTCTTCAGGGTTTTTCACATGCATTGCAAATGGTGGTTTTGGCTGCCGCACCCATAATATTGTCGAAGGATCTTAAAGGGACGTATGTCGTGTATGATGCGAATGAGTAAGATGACGTCCATATTGTACAGCCTGGTTCACGGAAACCAATTAATATCACTATGCCTTATGTCCATATTCTCGACAAATCGCACAAGGTAGCATTTAATAAAATAGTCAACTACCTGTATACATTTATACACTTCTTATATAATTGATTATCTAGTAATTAATTGTTAGTGGCACATATACATGTGACTGTTAAACTAATTCTTGATGATGATTAGAATGTGTTCGATGAAAATGACTTCAACTGGTCTGGCGATGAAGAGGACCTACTTGTTGATAATTTGGTGGTTGCAATATCGGCATGATGTGTTCTCAAGGAAAACGTGGGTTGGGGGTGTAAATGCGGCTGACCTTACAAATTTGAAGTCAAACAAGGGTCAGTCACCAGAGGCTCCATTAGCAAATACATATTTAAATGTCTTGCAGCAACTATGTTCCGTCACTAACTCATTGTTCTAGAAGCTTATGGATGCCAATGTCAGCTAATGAAGGAGATCTCTTTTGTTAAAAAAAAGATCTTTGATTAATGTGTGCTACTTTTGGCAAGCAGTTTAACACTATAAATACGGAAATAATTGAGCTTATGAAAGTAGACAATGATATTGAAGACCCCCCAAGAAGAACACCAATAATAGCTCTGTTTAGAAGATGATTCAATAGAAGAGGACAAAGAAGACGGTTAAAATATGGTCGATGCTAGAAATATTGATGGTGCCAAGACTTTAGAATAGAATAGGATCGTTGCGTATTATTGATTATGCCGTAAGGTATATATAGTTACAAGGTTATTGAGTCTACACCTCAATCATATATTCTCTAAAGATATGAACAATATTTTCTCCTAAGATTAATGGAATGTTTCCATATTCCTAATACTCCCCCTCAAGTTGGAGTGTGTAAATCAAAAACGCCCAACTTGGACCGAAGATATTGAAATTGATCACGTCCAAGTGCCTTCGTAAAGATGTCTGCGGGTTGCTGATGTGTAGAGACGTATGCTGTAGCAATGTTCCCACTGATGATCTCATCGCGAATAAAGTGACAGTCGTTTTCAATATGTTTCGTACGTTCGTGGAATACCGGATTTGCAGCTATATGGAGAGCAGCTTGACTATCACACACAAGACGCAAGGGTGTAGAATGTGAGATACAGAGAAACTCAAGTACTTCTTTAAACCAAAGAAGCTCTTGACAAGTCATAGCCATTGCCCGATACTCCGCTTCCGCCGAGGAGAGAGAGACCCGAGTTTGCTTCTTTGTCTTCCAAGATATGGGCGATGCGCCAAGCTGGACTAGGTAACCAGTGAGAGAGCGTCGAGTCGTAGGACATGTAGAGAAGTCTGAGTCACAAAATGCAGTGATCTGAAGTGACGACTTTGACGAAAGAAGAATGCCCTGTCCGGGACAGCCTTTCAAGTAACGAACTGTGCGTAAGGCTGCCTCCCAATGATCCACCAATGGAGTTTGCATAAATTGAGCAAGAAGTGTCACCGCATAACTTATCTCAGGTTTGGTATGAGTGAGATATACCAAGCGACCAATGAGATGACGATACTGCGCAGGATTGGTGTGAACCGGACTGGTTGATTTGGCCAAAGAATGGTTTTGCTCCAATGGCGTGTCCACGGATTTGGAACCAGAAAGTCCGCATTCATCGATGATATCAAGACAGTATTTACGTTGGGATAGATAAATACCATCAGTACCTCGTGAAACTTCAAGGCCAAGGAAATATTTCAATGAACCAAGATCTTTCATCTTGAAGCAAGAGCTGAGATACTCTTTGAACTTAGAGATAATGGCTGAATCATTCCCACATATAATTAAATCGTCAACGTAGACTAGAACATGAAGTATAACACCATCACGAGAGTAGGCAAAGAGACTGTTATCCTTGTGTGATCGCACAAAACCATACTGGAGTAGAGAAGTAGACAGCTTAGAGAACCAACATCGCGGAGCTTGCTTTAAACCGTATATTGACTTCTTGAGACGACACACCAATGAGGAATCAGAAGAGTGGAAACCAGGAGGAGGTTTCATGTTGATGACTCCGTCAATATCACCATGGAGAAAAGCATTGTGAACATCCATTTGATGAAGTTCCCAACCTTTGATAGAAGCCACACCTAAAAGCAATCGAATTGTAGCCATTTTAGCCACTGGTGCAAAGGTCTCCGAGAAATCAACTCCCTCTTTTTGATGATTGCCAAGAGCAACAAGACGAGCTTTGTGTCGTTCTAGCGATCCGTCGGAGTTGAACTTGAGTCGATACACCCAACGAGAGCCGAGAGCCTTGACACCAAGAGGTAGAGGTTCGAGAGACCATGTTTCATTTGCTTCAAGTGCATCAATCTCAGAAGCCATAGCTTGTCTCCAGGAGGTATCCGTCATCGCTTTTTTATAAGAGACTGGTTCATTAAGTAAATCCACCATGGCTAAGAAACGAGCGTGGTTGACGGAGAACCTATCACATGAAACAAAGTTAGCGAGAGGGTAGGAACACATACCAGAAGAAGATGACGAGAGCTCGTTGAGGAGAGAGACATGGTCTATCATGTGACGAGCCGAGTAGGTGACATAAGGCGCAAGACGAACAGATGGTTTGCGCTCACGGAAACCTCGACCAAGTGGTTCAACACCAAGCTGGAGTGGAGTAGGTGCAGATATTTCAGTCTCTTGAGAAGAAGCAGATTGCGGCTCATCAGGTTGAGAGATGTTAACAAGAGTACCAGAAGAAACTTCGTTCGAGAAAGATGGCGAAGACAAAGTGCTCCCCCTGTTTTCATGCGTGAGCAGAGGAAGTACCAGATTGTCATCATCCTCGTCTGGTGGTAACTCAGATGAAAAAGGGGCCGAAGGAGGAGAATCAGTAGAAGAATCAGCGTCTGTAGTAGAAGCAAACGGAAACTCAGTTTCACGGAAGATGACATCGCGAGTAATAAAGAAATCTTGAGCTTCAAGATCATATATCTGCCATCCTTTTTGTGAAACAGAGTACCCCATGAATACACCACGTTTACTGCGTGGTTCAAATTTGTCTTTGTGACCGGATAATCGCTTAGCAAAGCACAAGCAGCCAAACACTTTGAGATGATTATATGACGGAGGAGAAGAGTGCAGAATTTCATAAGGTGTCTTGCCCTGCAGCAGCGGAGTTGGAGTACGGTTAATTAGATAAGCAGCCGTCAATACACTTTCACCCCAAAAACGAGTTGGTATCTTAGCTTGAAATAGTAACGAACGCGCCATATTGAGGATGTGGCGATGTTTACGTTCCACACGACCATTCTGTTGAGGAGTGTAGACACAAGATGTTTGATGGAGTATACCTTGCGACATGAAGAAGGATCGCAGACCAAGAAATTCATTTCCATTGTCACTTCGAACTGTTTTGACGGTTTTGTTGAATTGTCTGGAAGCCATTGCGATGAATTGTTTGAGAGTGGTAGCCACTTCACTTTTAGCAACAAGAAGATATGTCCACACTGCTCGAGAGTGATCATCAACAATGGTGAGAAAGTAATGAGCACCACATGATGAAGGAAGTTTGTAAGGACCCCAAATGTCGCAATGGATCAAAGAAAAACAATCGTCTGCTTTATTAATGCTGTCCGAAAAACTAGCTCGTGTTTGTTTTGCTTGAATGCAAACATCACAAAAATTCAAAACATCATTACTAGTAGAAGAAAAACCGTCTAATGTAGATAGAAAAGATGATAGAACTTTCTTGGAAGGATGTTCGAGACGCATATGTCATAAAGTCGTACTCTCTGAACGTGCAACTCTATTCGCAGCGGCTGAAACAGCTCCTCGAAAATGATAAACCCCGTCCCTCTCTTCACCGGCTCCAATCACCGTCTTCGAAATACGGTCCTGTATCACGCAAACTTTGTCAGTGAATAAGGCAAAACAAGAATGCTCGCGTAATAAACGAGCCAGCGAGATTAAAGTGCATGAGAGGTCCGGGACAAGGAGCACATAAGTTAAACAAACAGAGTTGCCTAGTTTAAGAGTTCCCTCGTGCGATGCATAAGTATGTTTCCCATTAGGGAGAACAATAATACTCTGAGGGATCTCATGTATATCCGAAAGAAGATCAGCATCACCCGTCATGTGATGTGAAGCACCGGAATCAAGAAGAAAATCAACACAATTCGTCTTACCGGACAGTTTTTCATGAGGAGAGGAGGGTTCAGATTTTAGCAAGTTAACAATCTGCGACCATGTCTCCTTGCTAACGCCTGGAATATCAGAAAAAGAAGACTCAGGTTGAGCCTGTGCATTGTTCGCACGAAAGCCAGAGACTCTCCCACGTCCACGACCACGAGTAGAGCTTCGACCACGACCACGAGACGATTCAGAACGACGATTTGGGTCTCCATGTTTTTCAATCCACCATTCGGGTAATCCGTGGAGTTGAAAGCACGTGTCCACAGAATGGTTGTTGCGTCCACAGTGAGTACATGAACCTTGAGAAGCAGTACGCGTTACAGAGGCGATCGCATTGACACCGGATTGAACAGCAAACCCAACCGCATCGATTCGTTCTTCACGACTCCGTGCAACAGTAAGATGTCGTTCTTCAGATATGACCTCAGAGTAGATGTGATCCAAAGTGAGATCACTATCGCGATTCAAACGGCTGAGAATATTTGTTCGAGTTGTGCCGAAGCGCGCAGCGTCAAGACCCATCAGAAACTGATGAATACGTTCGAGATCACGACGCCTTTGTTGCTTCTTCATAATCTCGCAAGTAAAGGTAGCACAGCAGCAGGTAAATAACGGCTCGTAATCATCAAGATCATCCCACATGAGCTTCAATCGTCCAAAGTAATCAGCAACATCACTTCCGCTTTGGATGCAGTTGACAATATCAGATTTAATCTGATGGACTCGAGATGCATTCCCAATAGAGAAACGCACACGTAGGTTTTCCCACATGCTTTGAGCGTTGTCAACAAATGATATCGCTTTCTGCACCTTAGGATCGAGGCTAGAGTATAACCATCCCACCAACATAGAGTTTGTTTGGATCCAATGTTTGTGGTCAGGAGAATCCGAAGGCGGTTTGGGTAGAGTCCCATCAACAAAGCCTAACTTGTGTTTGGCTTGAAGATTATTACGGGCGATTTTTGCCCACTTCTCATAGTTGTCGCCATTGAGAAGCATCGGAGTAAGGACATGGTGAGGATGATCAGACGATGAGAGGTAGTAGGGAGAAGCTTTGATTTGATCTGTGTCTGAAATCAAAGAAGAAACAATGGAAGACATAGCTGAAGAAGAAGTAGAGTTAAGGTCAGCCATCGTAGGAGTAGAAGGAAATAGAAAACCGTGAGTTGAGAAACTTCACGATGAAGAAAGTAGGAAATTTAGGGTTCCTAGTTTGGTTGCTTTAGTTTGGTGGCTCTGATACCATGCCAAGACTTTAGAATAGAATAGGATCGTTGCGTATTATTGATTATGCCGTAAGGTATATATAGTTACAAGGTTATTAAGTCTACACCTCAATCATATATTCTCTAAAGATATGAACAATATATTCTCCTAAGATTAATGGAATATTTCCATATTACTAATAGATGGCCCACCGAAGGAGAACACCGACAATAGCTTTGATGGCGAGAGCGATGATGAATTTGAGGCCAATGCTGGAAATTCTGAGAAGTGTAACTGATGTCAATAACGATGTGTCCGACCCAGACATCATAATATCTTCTACGCTTGCAAAAATAAATTAAGATATCTGGAATACAATCCATGCCCAAACAAGGCAGTCTGAAAACTAGCCATAATGACGCCCACACGATATAATCTAATCTATTAAAACAGGAAGGTTTGCCATGGTACATAAATGTTGTTCCCGAAATTTGCCCTTGATATTATTAGGATTTGTAATCTTCATTAAGGGTAAAACTGTAAAACAATTTATATTTGATTTATTATCTCTACAATCCATGTTTCCAAACAAGACAATTATTAAACATGTAACCAAACAACCAAAATCTAATGGGTCCCACTTTCCTAATTAATTAAAATCAAAACAAATTAATTGATAAATATAATTAATAATTTATACATCAACTATTATATATAAATTAAGATTCAAAATATATTTATAATATATTTTAATATCTTTTTATTTTGTTTCAAATATATATATATATATATATATATATATATATATATATATATATATATATATACATATTACAATTGATGTTTTTACGATTGTACTTTTTAGCAGGTTTTTCCATCAAACTGAAAAATATTTAATTAATTAAACGGGTTGAAAAATTAATTAGCCAATCTCGATTATAAATTTTCTATAAAAAAATTCGCATATAGTAAATAATTTCAGTTGATATATTTTAAAATTAATAAAATATTAAAATGATTTCATACTTATATTATTCAAATATTTGAAGCGTCAAATTATGCTTTATGTTTGAATGAAGTTTTTAACGGATAGTTCCATCAAATTTGCAAATTATATACGACTACAGCATGTATTTTATAAAATAATATTTTAGATAAATAAAATAACAATTAAACATATACCACATAACTTTTACAATAGTTGTTTTCACATATATATATTTTTTCCAAACTATGATCTTACGATACAACACAGATTAAAATATATAATACGAAATCGTTATTTTAATCTCTTAATCCTTACGATATATCTCCTCCAAATAACACATAATTCATTTAAAAAAAAACTAAATTGCTAACTCACTGTTTATAATGTTGGTTAAACAATTATAATCAAAATTAGATTACATAATTAAAAAAATCTAAACTACTATTAACAAAATGAATAAAAAGTAAAATTTGTAAAGAAAATTATACCCGCACTTAGAAGTGCGGGTCAAAATCTAGTCTAATCTATTAAAACAGGAAGGTTTGCCATGGTACATAAATGTTGTTCCCGAAATTTACCCTTGATATTATTAGGATTTGTAACCTTTATTAAGGGTAAAACTGTAAAACAATTTATATTGATTTATTATCTCTACAATCCATGTTTCCAAACAAGACAATTATTAAACATGTAGCCAAACAACAAAAATCTAATGGGTCCCACTTTCCTAATTAATTAAAATCAAAACAAATTAATTGATAAATATAATTAATAATTTATACATCAACTATTATATATAAATTAAAATTCTCTAATTTATGATTTAATTCAAAATATATTTATAATATATTATAATATCTTTTTTATTTTGTTTAAAATATATATGTATATATATACATATTACGATTGATGTTTTTACGATTGTACTTTTTAACAGGTTTTTCCATCAAACTGAAAAATATTTAATTAATTAAACGGGTTGAAAAATTAATTAGCCAATCTCGATTATAAATTTTCTAAAACAAATTTTGCATATAGTAAATAATTTCAGTTGATATATTTTAAAATTAATAAAATATTAAAATGATTTCATACTTATATTATTCAAATATTTGAAGCGTCAAATTATGCTTTATGTTTGAATTAAGTTTTTAACGGATAGTTCCATCAAATTTGCAAATTATATATACGACTACAACATGTATTTTATAAAATAATATTTTAGATAAATAAAATAACAATTAAACATATACCACATAACTTTTACAATAGTTGTTTTCACATATATATATTTTTTCCAAACTATGATCTTACGATACAACACAGAACACAGATTAAAATATATAATGCGAAATCGTTATTTTAATCTCTTAATCCTTACGATATATCTCCTTCAAATAACACATAATTTATTTTAAAAAAAAACTAAATTGCTAACCCACTGTTTATAATGTTGGTTAAACAATTATAATCAAAATTAGATTATATAATTAAAAATCTAAACTACTATTAACAAAATGAATAAAAAGTAAAATTTATAAAGAAAATTATATCCGCACTTAGTGCGGGTCAAAATCTAGTCTATTATATTAAAACAGAAGTACAAAGGATATTGACCGTGGTACATAAATGTTGTTTCCGAAATTTGCCCTTGATTTTATTATGAATTGTATTCTTCATTAAGGGTAAAACTGTAAAATAATTTATATTTGATTTATTCATAGTATCTTATAATATCTTTTGTTTTTCTTTTTCTATCCTAATCATACCTAACAAAAATCTTTTTCAAAAAATTTAGTAAAATAATAATTAATTTCGAAAATAATATTAAAATAAATATTATAAATTATTATTAACTAAAATTTGACTTATAGAAATAAAATCAAACATAATTAAGTTACTAAATCAATTGGTACATATAATTATATAATTCAATACATAATTATTTTATAAATTATATAATTATTAATTAAAATTAATAAATTATTATTAAAATAAGAAAGTAGTATATAATATTTAAATAATAGTTTAAACTAAATAATAATATTGATAATCGTTATATTTAACATAATCTATTATTTTTATTTATTCTATTACAATAAATGTAATCATGTATTGTTAATATTCTTTTCTATATCTACATATATATACTATAATTTAACTATGACTTTATATAAAATTGGTGTAGAACTTAGACTTCCCTATCAAATTTCTCGAAAACGTAAAACAATAAAATCTAAAACAATGAAAAAAATAAAAACGAAAGCAAATGTTAAACCCATCATATTTTAAATCACAAACATAAAAACCAAACAAAAAATATTGACATTTTATTATGATCGAATAATCTTTACATCTTTTTAAAAATAAATTATAATACTTAAGTGCTGGTCAAAAGAAATTTAACAAAAATAAATTGAAAATCTAAACAAAAAAATATTCCGCGCTAAGCGCGGGACAGAATCTAGTTCTTCATTTAATCCAAAAGACAACTAGATAGGTAGACTACATAACCATATATATTCCAATATCATCCGACACTTACAAACGAACCGGATTATTTCACGACGCTACAACGTCCAAGACATCTTGTGCAAACACGCATGTTGTTCGAACAACGCTGTTAAAATAATGTCATAATTTGTTATATTTTATGATACCCACTTTATATATTTAAGAAGTAGTCGACTAGGCTCACCTTGAAATCTCCTTGCGATAGTATCCTCGTTTTCTTTGGGAGTCCAGGTGGGCGTGGCACTACCGGTGGGAGAAGATCCGTTTCTTCTGAAACAACCGGACTAGGTACTAGGTGGAAAGCACCTTCGTAGAGGGCCTTTCAAACCTTGGTAGTGCAGACTTTTCTCACCAGATCATTCAAGTTTTAGTGTTATAAGCCATATCAGCGAGAGCATTGCAACATGGAATTCTCAGCATTTGAAACTCCATGCAGCTCTCCCTTTTTGTTCTCACCTCAAACTCATCCGTGTTGATGACAACCACCTATAACATAATAACATCGAATACTTTTCATAATGAATTTAGATTAAATATTGTAGATAGTAGTCAACTATTTTAAATTATTAACACCATAGTTGTATATAGTAATCGACTACGATGAGTTATTACGACAATATTTGTGCTTGGATAGAAGTTCTCGCCAAGTATTACATTATCTTCGGGGTAAGTACAGTGTCATTATAGGTACTTGCCGCTCTCCTTCGCACAACCATCACATAATACTCATCCTTATTGCTTCCAACATTGATATAAGAGGGGAATCCCTACACTCTTTCAGAACTTTATTAAGCGACTCAGCAACGTTAGTAGTGCTCAGATTGTACCTATAACCCATGCAGTAAGCCCTTGTCCAGTGAGGTAGCAGGGGCGGACCTACATGGGGAAATGGGGGTTCAGATTAAATATATATATTAAGTGTTTTGCTCATTGTACCAAAAGATTTGTTAGCTCAGTTGGTGTATTTACCCTTACCAATGACACCCCATTCCCGAGTTCAACCCCCTTCATAACTAAGATTGCTTCTTTTTCCTTCATTTATCTTTCATATTGGGCTTTATGAACCCCCTAAAAAATAAACCTGGGTCCGCCAGTGTGAGGTAAACCTATACGTACTGGCCATATTCTCTGATTACGCTTTGGAGCTCCGCAAAAATCTGAATAAACTCTAGTACAGTGAAAGCCTTTGTAGCCCGAACCATTAGAGAAGGAAGATGACCCTCCTTAAACCTTGAGGAAATGTTTTTTGCTAGATGCACCAAACAAACACCAAGTCCAACTGAAGGATACACCTACAACACAATTATAATAGTTAGTTATTAGTAAGAAATTACTTAATAAACTATTTACAGTATATAGTTAACTACAAGTATTACCTTATAAATGCTTCAGTGTTTATCTGAGATAAACATAATCCCCTATCGTCTGGTATGATTGATTGAAAGCATTTGAAAAACCATTCCTAAGAAACGTCATTTTTCATTGTCGACTACACCATAGGCAATTGGGAAGATTTGAAAGTTTCTATCTTGTGCCCTTGCACACAAAAGACATCCTCATTCCTTCCAAAAAGATGTGTACCATCGATCAAAACAACATGTCTCAAGTATTGCAGTCCTACAACTGAAGCCGCGAATAATAGAAATAGATATTTGAACCCGTTGCAACCATTTTTGTTCACCACGAATTTATTTTTGCAAAAGGACTTTGGGTTTGATTTCAGCAAATTCTCAAAATATGTAAGTCGCAATGCAATACTGCCTTATTGACCCACATGTTTTCTTCTTTGTTAAGTCCATTCATCTCCATGCCCTCCAGTATGAAATGTCACATGGAACTCGTTATGATGTCCCCAGACCTTCCTTGAATAAGTTTTCCTATGACCTGCGTTGTTGCTTGACTGTGGTACTGTCGACAATCCTCTATTGGGCATGTGTGTATGATTTTCCCCATTTTAATCTGAAAATTCCCACTATCATCCATCACGGAAGCATTCACACGTCATTTACATGTAGGGCTCCATATGAGTTGGTGTTAAACATGTTGTCTTGAAGTGGAACTTCCTGTTAATCACATGTATTGGGATTTTCAGCTTGAATCAGAACAAGGAAAGGGGCCATGGAACACGTGGATGAGAAATTCCAACACACTAATAAAAGGCGTATTGCGAGTGCGATCATACATACGGACACTCGACCGCGGGCTGCCAAAACTTAGGTGCAAAACTAACGACAAAGCTTATAGCCTTAGAACTAGGTGAATCAGTGAGTCTGAATGATTTTCTTTGTAACGAAATCTGAAATAACCCGACGAGGCAACCTACATGATAAGGCAAACAAATCCGAAGAGGAAAACCATGCTGCCAAACTAGACCATACTCTCAAGAAGAACCAAATTCCTCAAAGCAGGATGAGCTAACGAAAACAACAGACGAAGAACTAAAATGACGAAGGAGCGAAAGCAAGCAATCGGCGTAGAATAAACTGATCTCCTAGCAACATCAACAATGAAATACGAGACAACTTGATCCTCGAAAGGGGTACGTAGGCAGCCGTCTTAGGATGGGTTCAGTTGTCCCCCCACCAAAAAGGGGGAGGGAGTAGATAATCTTCTCGGCATATGAACTGACAGATCCTTTGCAAAAAACAGTACACATGTCTGCTCGAATGTGGGAACATTCCATGCACATGGTGGACTAGCAAGTGACGCGCAAAAAACAACAACACATATGTCTGCTCGGGCGTAAATTTATGACGAGCTGTGAAGGATGAGCAAGGTCCTCCGGACCACAAAAAACATTCGGCGAACAGGAAGATTCAGATCGTAAATGTTCATACGCCAAACAGATTTGCATCCTTCCTAAAAAAGAAAGTGAGTGGGAGCGTATACTATCATTGTTTGTACCTTTTCTTTCAATTTTTCGCCGTTCCATACATTTTATTTCTCACCTTTTCGCATTACAATCATCTTAGCTAGCATATTTTTGTATGATTCTATGCTCAAATATTTAAAAAACATTCAATTTTTGCAAGTACACTACAATCTTCCTTATAAAACTTTTTAAACGATTCACTATCTCGTCTGTTTCTGGCCACAACAGATGAATAAAATACTACGTCATTTGTGGATCCTAACCAACACATCCCATATGGATTGAGGTTCTAATACATCCTACAGACGGATCAAAGACATCTATATAGATTACGACTGAATATACCTTGGTCTATCTATATCTTCAAGGTTTATCTAATTGATATTCATATCAGTTTACTATCGAAACCGATAATGTTAGTGGAGACATATAGCAACCCTAAACTTGAGGTAAATCTCAAAACCCAGTAAACGCTTTTTAGCACACTGGTCCACGTCAATTCAACTAAGCATACCTCGGTGTAATATCCGCAAGGTATATCCTATCTGATATCCAAAACTCAAGACACCTCGCAAGCTCTAAACTCAAAGTAAATCTTCGAACCCAGTGAACACTTCATATCACATTGTTCTATGACTTTTCACCGTCAATACAGACGTATAAATTAGAAACAACATTGTAAGTCCTAAGCTGACAAAAATACTCAAAACACAATAAATGCTTCCTAGTATTCTGGTCGATAGCATCTCGAAACATCAAAACAAGGAATAGAGAAAATCTCTTTACACTCATGTTCAAATCGAGCCGCAATAATCATATGTATGTTCGACAAAGTATGTGTAAGAATCAAATACATAAGCTTAGCACATATAAGCCTCACAACCATTTTCTTTCTTTTGTATGAAAACTCAAGCACAATGCCTAACATGATTTCTAAGACATAGCCGTAAAACTTGAGCATCTTTGAATCAAAGGGTTAATCTCACAGTCAGCAAATTTTAAGAAAAATGCCTAAACAGCTTCCAACAACTAAACGGCTCTGAAACTTTTGATAACATAGTCAAAAACGTCTCAGAAGCTTCGAAACCCTAAACCACTCACCATTTCCTACAAAAACACTTTGATAACATTCAACGAAAATGTCTCAACAGTTTTTTTTTCTTAACATCTAGAAAATTCATCAAAAATGCCAAACGACCTTTCACGGCTAAAACAATTCGCTAGAATCGCATGGAAATGCTTCTAAAACTTTCAGTGAGAATTTCATTCTCGGGAAATTGAAATCCTAATATCAATATGATCATTCCAACGCAGCTGGGAAATACTCGAAGGAAAGAATAGTTAAGTCTAATTTTTCTACAATTGATTTCACCTCGACTATTTAAAACTCATCATCATCGCACTAATGTCTAGCGAGTTGGGTAAGACTAACTGTTGCGATCAAAACCCCTTCGATGAAATCAATAGTCGAAAATTGTCTAAGTATAATGTTTAGGCTTAACTGCGCTTCGTATAACTATATACTTCGTATAATGTGCACTACGTATAAAACGTACGAAAATGCTCAGCAAAGCTTCCCATCAATCTAACTGCTCGAAAGGAAGACATGCATGATCGGACAGCCACGCTCGGACAGCCATGACTGTCCGATCGTCCGCGAATGCTCGAATGTTGAAACGGTCCGAGCACACTTGACTGCTTGGAGTCATACTTAATCACCACATGTTTGGACATGCTCGGACATGCCTAGTTGCTCGGACAATCTCAGAACGATTATGCTGCTCGGCAGGCGTCCTGCTCGCACCACTTTTGCTCGGCACAACCAAGCGATGGGACTGCTCGGCATTAGTCCAGCCCATGCACGCCAATCTGCTCGGAAAGATCCGCGGGCATGAAGGAATTAGCATACTTGCGAGCAGACCTTTTCGCTTGTCAATACTTTCTCCTCAAATGGTTGAGCAGAATTGGTCAGTTTCAATTCTTATCCTATATGCATATCCAAGTCAATTCAAACTTATTATCCGTTTATAAAACAAATGAAAACATGTTATACGAAATAAGAACTTGGGCCAAACTTGCAAGATTTATATTCTATAGGCTGGGAGTACCCTTTTGACCCATTCCGAAGATAAGGATCAAATTGCGGGGGGGGGGGGGGACAAATAGAAAAATGGGAAGATAAATCCGAGCAAGAAAAGAAGAAAACAAATCCGAGCAAAAAAGATAAATCCAAACAATAAGGAAAAATACAATAATAGGAAGTTCTCTAGAAATTCTGTGGACGAATTTCTAAAACCGACTTTCCGTAGCTATAAAAGAAAAGAGACCTCCAACGATCAAAGCTTGCTCTAAAACATAGCAAATATTACTTAAGATGGTTTTTTTCTTTTCACTTTTGTACTCTTTTTCTAACAAAGTTCAATAAAATTCTCCGGATCTCTTTTTGTGTGTGTAAATAAAAACTTATGTTCCTCAAAAACAAACCCTGAAAAAAATTCGATTGTGGGAGTTTTGACCCTCGCATCATCCACCCAATTTCAAAGGTGGGTCAACAGCCAGAAAAAAAAAACTTTGGTTTATGAATTGTCTAACTGAGCAAGCCTCCCCACTAGTTCCCACAATATATTAAACAGTAAATTTTGGTGGAAATAAAAATATGTCATTGCATGCAAGATTAAAAACCCTACAGACGGTCTAGACCTTTAATTCACCCCACACATTTTTTTATTTTTTTAACATTTTAATCCTTGTAAACTTATTTTTCATTGATTATTTTATAGTTTAGATACTGAACACTTAGAGTTTAAAATATTAAAATTATATAATATTAGATGACAGAAAATGAACAAATTTTAATCTTTTAAGCAAATCAAAATTGATTACTTTTACAAAATTCAGTAGCGGTTGTTAATAACTGCATTTTATTATGTATATACAAGATAAAATATACTGCAAATTTTTTATTTCGTACCCAAATCAATAACTTTGGTAATCGACTTAAGTCATCAATCAAGAAAAGAAAGAAAAAAATCATTACTTATTGCTGGCATACTTTTTATACAGCAATATATATATATATATATATATATATATATATATATATATATATATATATATATATTTTTTTTTTTTTTTGGTCCTGAAAATGCATTTCATTGAAAACAAAGTTAAACTGATACAAACGAAGTGAAGCCTGTGGTCATAGACCTAACGGCTGATTTGGCTAAAGCATCCGCTACCCCGTTAATGGAACGTGGGATAGCTGTGAAAATAACTTCTGTGAAGAATTCAGAGATTGCTAAAATGTCTTCCATTACTCTTCTTGCATCTCTTGGGAACCGTCGATTGTTTAAACCTTCGATGACGTTTTTTGCATCCGACGCCATTCTAATTCTTTTGATGTTAAGTCTTTGTGCCGCCAGGAGTGCTTCTCTTACTGCCATTGCTTCCGCTACTATAGGAGATTTTACGAAGCTAGTTGCTTTTGAGCCTTCGGTGAGTGATTTCCCGGTTGCATCCTCCAGATGCCAACCTAAACCCGTGGTCTTGTCCTGGCTTGTCCAGGAAGCGTCCGAGAAGCATATACCTTCATTCACTGCTAGCGGTTTGAGTATGGGCTTATTTGAAGACTGTTGAGCATGTACTTCTCCTGTTAACTGTGCTTGTCCCCATTCCTTCGCGTTGTTAATTGCTGAAGTAAGTGTTTCCTCCTCCGTTAAGCTCATGTTGTCAAAGACCAGTTTGTTGCGAGCCGTCCAGAGAGCTGCAAAGATCCCTTCTCTGATGTTGTTCATCCCATCGACATTGGGTGCTGTTTGGTACGGAGCTCTGGTCCATAATTCTCGAGCGTAGTTGCAATGAAAGAACAGATGCAACTCTGTTTCCTTTTCTCCACACCCTACGCAGTCTGAACATGGGATGATTTTCCTCTGCACAAGGTTTGATCTGACTGGCAAAGCTTCACGTGCTGCTCTCCACAGTAGCATGTGGTTCTTTGATGCAGTAGGGATGTTCCAAATTTTGGTCTTCCATTTGAAGTTGTTAAACTTTTCCGGTTGCTCTAGCAGATTCTTCTTTTCCAATCCGATGTAATATCCCGACCGAGTTGAGTACACTCCGTCAAAAGTCCTTGTCCAGACAAAGCTATCTGGATTCCCTGTTGTACTCGGTATTAGGCACATGATGTCTTCCCAAATCTCTGGAAAAAGGTTCATAACCTTGTTCATGTCCCAGCCCGAGCCATCTGCCGTTAAGAGATCCGAGACTAAAAAAAGCTGATCATCCTTGTTAGGAGGGCCTGTTGTGATGCCGGGCTTTATGAGTGCTGTCCAGGGGGCCCGCCAGACATTTGTTTGCTTCCCATCTCCAATCGAAATCCCAAGTCCCGATTTTAAAAGGTCTCTGCCTAACAGCATGCTCCTCCAGCCATGCGAAGAGTTTGCTCGAGGCTTAATATCTAAGAAGCCTCTGTTTCTGCAGTATTTTTCCAGTAGCATTCTCGCTAACAGGCTATTAGGTCTGTTTAGGAGCCTCCAGCTCTGCTTCGCTAGAAGCGCCTCATTGAAACATTAGATCTCTCTTATTCCCAATCTCCTTTGGATGCGTTAGAGTGTTCCATGAGATCCACGCCATACCTTTTTTCTCTTGATTAGAGTCCCACCAAAATCTGGTCAAGGCTGATTGTATACGCTTGCACAGGCTTAAGGGGAGTTGGAAACACGACATCGTATACGATGGTATAGCCGTAAGAACTGATTTTAGCATCACCAACTTTCCTGCCTTCGACAGTCTCTTTGTCGACCAACTTGCTGCTTTAATTTTTATCCGGTCCACTAGCGAGCTGAAGAGATCTTTCTTCTTTTTATTGAACAGCTCAGGCAATCCCAAGTACTTGCCATTTCCTCCCTCTTTGCTAATCCCCAATTGCAGCTTCACTCTGTTACGGATTTCCAAACCAGTTTTCCCTGAGAAGGTAATAGCTGACTTGTCCTTACTAATTCTCTGTCCTGAAGCAGACTCATATTCACTCAAAATCTCTGCCAAGGAGGCACAACTCTTCGCATCAGTCTTGGCAAAAAACATCGTATCATCAGCAAACAAGAGATGATTCACTCGGGGTCCTTGCTTGGAGATGCGCATGCCCTCTAATTTACCCTCTGTCTGGGCTTTCAAGCACAAACCCGACAGGACTTCGCTACACAGAATGAATATAAAGGGAGATAGCGGGTCTCCCTGTCTTAAGCCTCTATGTGGAATAACCTTCCCCTTGACCTGTCCATTTATGAGGAAAGAGTATGAAACCGTCGTGATACTCTGCATCATCCATTGCACCCACTTTGGGTCAAAGCCAAAACCCTCTAACACTGACTTGATAAATCCCCATTCTAGCCGGTCATAAGCCTTCATCATGTCTGTTTTAACTGCCATTGTACATCTCTTTGTTGCTTTTGAATTCTTCAGTGTATGTAGGATTTCATGCGTCAATAACACGTTGTCTGAGATTGCTCTTCCGGGCACAAATGCAGTTTGGTTTTCTGCCACTATTGACTCAAGGATCGGTTGGAGCCTCTTCGTTAGGATCTTGGAGAAGATCTTGTAGTAGACGTTACACAAAGCAATTGGTCTATAATCCTTCACTTGCTGCGGATTTTTGATCTTCAGGATCAACCGGATATGGGTATTGTTTGTTCCTGGTGGAAGTACTCCTGATATAAAGAATTTCTGGATCTCCGACACTGTTTCTTTCTCAACCGAGCTCCAGTGCGTCTGGAAAAAGCATGCTGTGAAACCATCTGGTCCTGGAGCTTTGTCTCCATTGATCGCAAACCATGCTTGTCTTATCTCTTCTCCATCAGGGATTCTCGTCAACTTCTGATTCATCTCCCAGGTGATTAGCTTTTTTATCGCTTTTTGGACTGTTTCCGTCGCATCATTAGGTTCTGAGGTGTAGATACTGTTGAAGTATTCTGAGATCACCGCTACAATATGTTCCTCTTCAAAGAAAACATTGCCCTCACTGTCTTCTATTACTGTCAGCCTGTTATGAGCTCTTCTACCTCTTGTTGAAGCATAAAAGTAACTTGAATTCTTATCCCCCAACAATAGCCAGCATTTTCGACTTCGCTGGCGCCAATACGCCTCTTCCGCCTCGTACGACCGTTTCAGATCCTCCAATATCTCCTTGATCTTGTTCTCGTTTGGGTACTGATCCGATAAAGCGCTGTCCAGAGCAGCTTTCTTATCTTCAATGATTTTTTGATTGTTATGGTGGTTCTTCCTATGCCATCTCTGAATTGCCTCTCTGCAGTTGTCAATTCGTTTTGCCACTGGGACTTTCTTATTTTTGTTCCAAGCCTCCTTTACTAACTTGAAGATCTCAGGGTGTTTTTTCAAGCTTCTGTCATAGCGGAACAGTCTCTTCCCGGTTTGTTTCCTCATGCCGCAAAAGGTGAATATGGGACGGTAGTCAGAGCTTTCAAGGCGCAAATACTCTGCTCTACTGGCTGGGAAGATGTCCATCCAAGCACTGTTTGCCATCGACCGGTCCAGTCTGCTAAAGACTAGATGGTTGTTCCTTTGTCCCCTCCAGGACATGCTATCTCCTGAATGTTTCAGATCGAAGAGATCATTTGAAGCAACAAAGTTTCGAAAATTAGAGAAGGATCCTTCTGTTCTTATGATACCCCCAGATTTTTCTTCATTGCATAGAATCTCGTTGAAATCTCCTGTCAAGAGCCATGCTTCATCTCTTTGGTTTGCCAAGTCTGATACCCTTTCCCACACCTCCTTTCTCTTATCCTTATTTGGCTCTCCATAAACAAACGTGATGTGTAACTTATGCTGTCTGTAAGTGACTCGAGTGTCAATATAGTTGCTGCAAGAGTCTAGAATTTCCATTTCAACTTCATCAGACCATAATAAAGCGAGGCCTCCTCCTCCTGGAGAATGAGGAGATACCAATTTTACATTGTCGAAATGCAAACACTGTGTTTCCTTTAAGACAAATTCATCTTGGTTTTTAGTTTCACTCAAGAACATAATGTCAGGCTTTAGCTTCTTCTTCAGTTCTTTTAGGCGCTGGACTGTTGCGATATTCCCCAGTCCACAGCAGTTCCAACTGCCTATTACTAAGGAACCGAGCTTTGATTTGACCGAAAATCTTGTTGTTCCTTCCTGCTCGTCTCTCCTGATTCTGATGTGTCTCTTGGGCCTCGTCGTGAACCCCTTACATGTCGTGTAGGTGAGCTCTCTGTGTCTCCGGTCTGTCCCTCTCGGTTGTGGTCTTCTCTCCTTGGAATAACCTTCCTTGGTTGTGCGATCTGAGAAGTGCTTACTTGGCCAAGGGGTCTCTTCTTACTTAAACCCACTGGTGTCTTCCTACGCGGTGAGTTCTGATATCTGAATCTGTTTAATTTCCTTGAGCTATTGCCCATGATGATGTTTTGAGTGTTATTGGGCCTTCCCCCCAGCAGCGGTCTAGACCTTCCTCTTGTTGGGCCCTTCCTTTGGTCCAAGAGAAGGGTCTCTTCTTCCAAACGATCATCCCTTTCTTGATATTCTTCTCTGGGCGATTGGATCATCCTTGGTGGTTCAGCTCTCTCCGCGAGGCCTGGGGAATGGCTTCCCGCCAGTAACTGATTAATGGTTTCCCCCACCATTCCATTTTGTTCACTTTCTCTAACTCGTATGTGCCTTGCCTCCCTCTCCACTGGATCCGCACAGTTAAGGTATTGAGCCGTTATTTCCTCCATCTCAGCCAGCAAGCTTTCTCTTGTCTGATCCGATGGGTACTGGTGGATCTGTACTTACCTGCTTTGGTCCATAAACTCCTTTCAATCGCCTTGGAGGACTCTCAATCTTCTTGCAGAGCTCTCTTGCGGATCAGGGTGATTTAAATATCTGTGTGTAGCTTGCAGTGATTTTTCCATGTCTGTGTCTAGTTCAGAGATTAATTGGACCGGGAAATCAGTTAGGGCAAAGTTCCTCTCTATGGGTGGAGGTAGTCTCTCTTTACTCGATGCCTCTGTGGGATCCTCATTGTTGAAATCAGTTATTTTTCTTCCTTTTGTCTCAATCGGGGTCCTGAAGAACATCTCCATGTTTTTTTGGGGTTGATCCCTGAGTTGATTCTGCTCTCGGCTATCTTCTGTCCCACTTTGGTTCCTGATAGCTCTCCATTGTTGATTTTCGGTTGGTTGTGATCCTCTATGTCTGTATTGGGGAGCCGGGGCAGCTGGACGGGCCACTCTTCTGTAGTCCTCCTGATTCACCTGCGATGAGGTTCTCGTTCCGAAGCTTCTTCCGTACCTGTCATGTCTCTGGTGAAAAGGTTTGTCCCTGTTTGCGTTATCACGTCGTTGTTCTCTGGGTGGGCTGCGGTTCCCATTCCTGTCTCGTGGGTGGGGAGAGGAAGATCTCAACTGGCGCTCTCCCGAAATATCCAGCTCCGGGCAATTCCTTCGTTCATGCGAGAGCCGGTTACAGGAACTGCAATGTTTCTCCAACCTTTCGTACTTGAAGTTCAGGGTAATTTCCATTCCGTTTGGGAAGTCTAGAACTGTTTCTTTAACCAGAGGTTTCAGCCCATTGATAAAGACACGCATTCTAACCGCCGATTTGGTGACTTCTACCTCCTCTACTGTGCCTAGTGCTTTGCCGATGTTTCTCACTACTCCCTCTTGCCAGTAGTGTAATGGGAGTCCTTGGATTTTGATCCAGAAGGGTATCATTTCCGGGAATGTATCTGAAATAACAGGTTCCCATCTTTGTAGAATCACCATCCAAAATGCATATTGGTATGGTCTGTTAGCTAGAACTTTACTTAGATCTCTCTCCTCCTGAAAGCGGATTTGGAAACAAGCGTTTCCCAGATCTGATCCAACTGCTCTTCCCTCCAGATGCCATCGATGGATAAGTGTGGATATAAGATCTCCTACCTTTTGAACTAGCGGGTTGGTAAGCCGTCCTACCAGTGTGAGTGAATTTTCTTTTATGAGCTCTGTTGTGTCTGTCTCCGGTACAGAGATTCTGAGCCGTGTGTCACTCGCTTGAGATCGTGCGATGGCTTTCCCCTTCTCCGAGTATGTGAGCCGTCTTTCCATGGTTGAACTTGACTGTGGGACCTTGTTTGTTGAACTGAGTAAGACTGGTGTAGCGATTTTGAGTATACAGATGCTTTATGCAAGATAAATCAGTCACTCTGAGCTTACAAAACCTCACGATGTGGTTCCACTTGGTGCCATAACTTCTTAAACTTTGAAACAAGATATGAAGGAAACTTGAAGCAGGATTGGTAAATGACGTTGGATCTTCGAGGAGGTTGACGTTGGACCGCCGTGTTCAGAGATGGTAGCCCTCTGGAGACCCCTTTGCCGCGTTAAGGAGCTCCATTGGCCGGTGAGTGGCCGGTGAGTGGCCGGAGAGACCGGTGGTTAAAGTTTTCTTTCCCCTTCTAGTTTGATTTGGTAGGTGAGAAAATGTACTGACCCTGGATAAAAGAGGGTTGTTTTCTGTTTTTGGATGTAACTATTGGGTAAAGATTACCTCGAGAAAGCTGCCCGAGAGAAACAAGATGGTTGTAACTCCTTTTCCGCAGTCTTTATCTATATATATATATATTTTTTACACAGCAATATCTAACACGAACATTTCCATATAAAGTTTTGTATTGATGGTTTGTCGAATACCCTTTTGTTAGATAGAGGTGGTAGAACGACAAAACAATAGGAAGTGAAAGAAACAACATATAAAATTGACTTTATCAAAAAAAAAAAACAACATATAAAATTACAGTGGTTCACGAAAATATGAAAAAGGCTAAAAACCGACAAAATATGTGGAGATAATGTAAAAGTGGTTGGTTGCTCAAAAAAGAATATATACATTTGGTAAAGTAGAAAAGTTGGCCACACGTTACACTAAACCATAACTAATCGCTTGGAGTTACAATTAAATATAGTACTACATTTGGTATTTCATGTGTCCATATGGAAGTATATACGTGACCGTAATGGTATAGAACAATTAAATATGGTACTACATTTGGTATTTCATGTGTCCATATGGAACAACAATACATTTGGTATAAAAGTGACCAAATAAATAATAAAACAAATAACAATTAAACACGTAACCCTAGTGGTACACATTAAATAAATTTATAAAACAAATAATGTGGATTATTGGCCTCGAGCTAACACACTCACTTGGGCCATAGCTTAAAGCCCAGCTCAGTTGGTTGAGCTAAGAAAAGCGGTCTAAGCCCAAGAGTGATCCGGTCATTTAAAAACCTCAAGTCCTTAGCGGGAAAAGGGGTTCGTTACAACGAGAAACAGAAAAAACAGAATTGAGAGAGAGAGAAGAAGATCTGCCGAACTTTGCGTCGTCTTCTCCACTTCGTCCTCATCTCTGTAAGTCGATTTGGTGATAGTCGAAGCCTCGTGAGTAGCTGGTTGAAGCTGCGGTGTGAGGGTTTCTCGTGACCGGATCAAGATTGATCGAGTTGTGATCAATCGATTTTGCTGTATCTTGAATTGGCTTAACAGCCTGTAATTTCTTGATATAGTGAAAGCTTGAGAGTTTGGATCTCTCCCCAGACGTACCTGCAAAGGGAACTGGGTCAAAAATATCGTGTGTCGTGTTCTTTCTTTTGCATAAATCCGTACAAACTCAATCAATTCTCAAGCATAGATCTAAGTAATCAAACCGCAAAACCTTACAAGTGGTATCAGAGCACAGGTTTTGTGCAACAGGTCAAAGGTTTCTCTCGGCTACTAGGTATGTGGTTCACAAGGATCATTGGTTTGAGTTGAAGATCGTAAGAGAATCAAGATTGAAAGGAGTCCGAGAATGGAGGCGATACACAAATTCAAGATGGAAAAGTTCGATGGCAGTGGAGACTTTGGTATGTGGAAGTTTAAAATGCTTATGCAACTTGAACTTCAAGGCTTGGGAGATATCATTCAAGAGTTCACAGAGAAAGAAGGTTCTAAAGAAAAAGCAGTTGAGGAGGAGACCGATGACAAGAAACCACCAGTAGCTCTAACAGCCAAAGAAAAACGTGAAAGAGACTTGAGAGCTAAGAACCTGATCTGCTCCAGTCTCACCACGATGGTGATCAGAAAAGTCATGAAGGAAACCTCAGCTCTTGGAGTTTGGAGAGATCTTGAAAGAGATTATCAGCAGAAGACTTTGCCTAACCGGATTTACTTGAAACAACAGTTTGCATGTTTCAAGATGGATGAGCAGAAGAGTATTGAACAGAATATGGATGTATTTTTAAGGTTGGTAGATGAACTTGAAAGCCTAGGCATAATGGTTAGTGATGAAGATCAGGCGGTTCAAGTCTTATCAGGATTGCCCCGGGCTTATGCACCTCTGGTTCATACCTTGAAATATGGAAATAAGAAAGAATCTCTCACACTGTCTGAAGTTGTGAACTCTGCCCATGCCAAAGAGGTTGAACTAAGGCAAGCTGGAATTCTTGGGAAATCCAAAGCAGAAGCAGAGGGTTTGTATGTGGAAAGAGGCAGGTCTGACAAGAAGGGAAGCTCTCAGTCCAAGAAACGAGACAAGAGTCGAGACAACAAGTCAAAGAACAAACCAAAGGGTAACAAGAAGCCACGAGAATGCTGGATTTGTGGGAAAGAAGGACATTTCAAGAAAGACTGTACGGAAAGAAAGGATGGTGCAAGACAGAACACAGCAAACATGGCCTATGACGATGAACCTATGATACTAACTGCAAGTATAGTTGACACAAGGAGTGAATGGGTAATGGATTCAGGGTGTACCTTTCACATCACACCAGACAGAGAAGTGTTGTTTGACTTCCAAGAAATAGAAGGTGGCAAGGTGTTGATGGGTAATAACACACACAGTGAGATCAGAGGTATTGGTAAGCTGAGGATAGTGAATCCAGATGGTTCAGTAATTGTGTTGACAGAGGTCAGATATATGCCTGAAATGGGAAGAAATCTGATCTCCTATGGACAGTTGGAAAAGAATGGTTGTGTCTACAAGGGAGAAGGCTTCAGGGTAACATTTTACAAGAATGGAAAGAGAGTCATTTCAGGAAAGTACAAAGATGGATTGTACTACTTGGAAGGCAGTGTTGAAAGAGGATCAGTCTCAGTGTCAAGACCAGAAATTGATACTACAAAGAGATGGCACACAAGACTAGGACACATGAGTCTTAAGTGCATGAATATTCTGGTGAAAGGAAAATACCTGGATGATAAAGAGGTTCACACGTTAGAATTCTGTGAAGAATGTGTTCTAGGAAAATCGCAGAAACAAAGTTTCCCAACAGGAAAACATACTTCAAAAGAAGTATTAGAGTATATACATTCGGATCTCTGGGGTTCTCCTCAAATGGAAGGAAGCTTGGGAGGATGTAAGTACTTCATCACGTTTATAGACGACTATTCAAGGAAAGTCTGGATTCGGTTCCTAAAAACCAAAGACGAGGCTTTTCATAATTTCAAGGATTGGAAACAATTTGTTGAAACTCAATCTAACAAAAGGGTGAAATGCTTGCGGACAGACAATGGGTTGGAGTTCTGCAACTCAGACTTTGACGACCTTTGTAAGACTTCAGGGATAAAGAGGCATAAGACATGCTCTTACACACCTCAGCAGAATGGCGTTGCTGAAAGAATGAATCGTACCATAATGAACAAGGTGCGTTGTATGTTGGCAGAAACAGGTTTTGGAAAGCGGTTTTGGGCAGAAGCAGCATCTACAGCAGTATATCTAATCAACAGATCTCCTACAGCAGCTCTAGAGTTCAGAATACCAGAAGAGCTATGGACAGGGGGTAAGATCAGTCTTAATCATCTAAGGAGGTTTGGTTGTACAGCTTATGTCCATGTGACACAAGACAAAGTTAGCCCTAGAGCAGTGAAAGGCTACTTCATGGGTTACCCTCAGGGAGTAAAAGGCTACAGAGTTTGGGTTCCAGACCAAGGGAAGTGTATAACAAACAGGAATGTTACATTCAATGAGGAGTTGGTCTTCAAAGACAGAATCTCAGAAATGGTCACAGGGAAAAGAAAGAAAACCAGGAAGGTAACTTTCAATCTTGATCATGATACTACAGTTTCAGAATCAGGTGGAGATGGTCAAATCTCCAAGGCATCAGGTTTAGGAACAGAATCAGTTAAAGAAAGATCTGAGGAAGAGGGGTCGGTATCAGGTGGAGATCAGTCAGAGGAAGAGGACTCGAGTTCAGAACAAGACTCAGAAGAGGAACCAGAAATGAGTACAGAATCTGCATCAGGTGGAGGAAGTTCAGACCAGAGAAACACCAGAGATTATCTCCTAGTCAGAGATAGAGGTGAAAGGATCAAAAAGAAACAGGCAAAATTTGCCAGTGGAGACTATGTGGCTTATGCTCTCTCATGTGCTCAGGATATCAATATTCTTGAACCAAGAACAGTTGAAGAAGCAGTAAGAGGCAAACACTGGAAAGAATGGGAACAAGCTATGAAGGAAGAAATGGACTCTCTATACAAGAATGATACATGGAAAGTTGTTTCAAAACCGGAAAGAAAAAAAATAGTGGGATGCAAATGGATCTTCAAGTACAAGGAAGGAATTCCAGGGGTTGAAGCTCCAAGGTTTAAAGCCCGACTTGTTGCAAAGGGCTTTACACAGATAGAAGGCATCGACTATAATGAAGTGTTCTCACCAGTGGTTAAACACATTTCAATCAGGATCCTTCTATCAATGGTTGTGAATTTTGGGATGGAACTTGAGCAGTTGGATGTTAAGACAGCGTTTCTTCATGGGACATTGGAGGAAGAAATCTACATGAATCAGCCAGAAAGGTTTGTAGAGAAAGGGAAAGAATCAGGGGTATGTCTTCTCAAGAAGTCGTTATACGGCTTAAAGCAATCACCACGACAATGGAATCAGCGCTTTGATGAATTCATGAAGACCCAGAAATTCACTCAAAGCTTGCGTGATACATGTGTTTACTTCAAGGGTTCTATGATTCAAGATAAGATATTCCTACTGCTCTATGTTGACGATATGCTGATAGCTTCTAAGGATTCTGAGAAAATTCGAAGACTAAAGGAAAGCCTAAAGAAAGAATTCGAGATGAAGGACTTAGGTCCTGCAACCAGGATACTTGGCATGGACATCATCAGGGACAGAGAAAAGGAAACACTGAAACTTTCACAAGGTAAATATCTCAGGCAGGTTTTGAAGACGTTTAACATGGAAGAAGCAAAACCAGTGGTAACTCCAGTCAGCTCTCAGTTTAAACTCAGAAAATTGACAAAGGAGGAAGAGCTAGAAGAAGAAGAATACATGAAGAAAGTTCCCTACGCCAGTGCTGCGGGGAGTTTAATGTACGCCATGATTGGCTCCCGTCCAGACTTAGGATATGCCATATGCTTGGTAAGCAGATATATGGCATCACCAGGAAGGGTGCATTGGGCTGCAGTCAGATGGATAATGAAGTACCTAGCTGGGGTACTAGATATATCTCTGACGTTTACAAGGGCAACAGAAGGGTTTGAAGTGGTTGGCTACAGCGACTCAGACTACGCGACAGACCTAGACAGGCGTAGGTCAGTCTCAGCTTATACCTTTCAGGTAGGAGGGAATACAGTTAGCTGGAAAGCTCAACTGCAACCTGTGGTTGCTTTGTCAACCACAGAGGCTGAATACATTGCCCTAACAGAAGCTACTAAGGAAGGAATGTGGATAAGAGGAATGTGCAACGAATTGGGGTTCTACTCAGAAAGCTTTGATCTACACTGCGACTCTCAGAGTGCCCTATGTCTAGCAAGAAACTCAGTTTATCATGGGAGAACAAAACATTTTGATACTAAGTACCACTTCATCCGAGATATGGTAAATGATGGGTCAGTTAAGCTACACAAGATTCACACAAGCCTAAATCCTGCAGATTTCCTAACTAAGTGTGTACCTGGGAAGTGTTTTGAGCGTTGTCTAACCACGCTCAAAATTGTCCACTGAACCTGTACGGTGGGTGATCGAGGCACTTAGTCGGTTGGTACCTCGCATCACAGGAAAAAGAAGAACAAGGTTAGTTCTTCAGGTAACAGTAAGAATCGACATCTACAAGCAAACTTCAAATGATCGGTGAGGATCTAAGGTGAAGGTTTACTTGCATGTGGATTGAAAGAGTCAGGCAGATAAAGAGCGAGACTTTACCTTGAGGGTTCCTAGTCTCGGAGAAGCTGAAGTCATCATGCCGGAATCTATCTGACACGGTTTCAGTATCAGATCGAGAGACTTGAAAAGATCAAAGTAATAGTCGGTAAAAGGAGTTGATTTTACCTTCTTAAGGATGGTGCAGTCGTCGGTTTAGATGATGCTTTAAGGTGGCAGTTGAAACTCCGGTCAAAGCCATCACAAAAAAGAGAGATCCGAATTCGGCGGCGACAATCTAGGGTTGTCGGAAATCGCCAGAGAGTGTGTCTGTAGAAGCTCAGTCGACCAAGGTGGAGTTTGTGGATTATTGGCCTCGAGCTAACACACTCACTTGGGCCATAGCTTAAAGCCCAGCTCAGTTGGTTGAGCTAAGAAAAGCGGTCTAAGCCCAAGAGTGATCCGGTCATTTAAAAACCTCAAGTCCTTAGCGGGAAAAGGGGTTCGTTACAACGAGAAACAGAAAAAACAGAATTGAGAGAGAGAGAAGAAGATCTGCCGAACTTTGCGTCGTCTTCTCCACTTCGTCCTCATCTCTGTAAGTCGATTTGGTGATAGTCGAAGCCTCGTGTGTAGCTGGTTGAAGCTGCGGTGTGAGGGTTTCTCGTGACCGGATCAAGATTGATCGAGTTGTGATCAATCGATTTTGCTGTATCTTGAATTGGCTTAACAGCCTGTAATTTCTTGATATAGTGAAAGCTTGAGAGTTTGGATCTCTCCCCAGACGTACCTGCAAAGGGAACTGGGTCAAAAATATCGTGTGTCGTGTTCTTTCTTTTGCATAAATCCGTACAAACTCAATCAATTCACAAGCATAGATCTAAGTAATCAAACCGCAAAACCTTACAAATAACAATTAAATAATTGATTTACGTGACCCGATTAATAATATACATTTGGAATAAATAATGTGTACGTATGGTATATACGTGACCCTAATGGTATAGAACAATAGCGGATAGGAGATTTTCGAGGCATCATCTCCTATCCAGAATGACCTATATATACAGATAGATGAAAGACGAATTACAAAGTTTCAAAAATAAGGAGATCTCGAAAGGGCAAGTGATTTGGGAAAGTAACTTAAAATTGTGATTAATTGAAACGATGTGAATTATCATGCTGCCAATAACTGCTTTGAAGAACATTTTCTTGTCAAATAGGTGAATTGCATACTTTATTTGGGTAAGTCTATGGCTAGTAAAAATCTTCCAACAAGGATTAAGACCCTTTTGGCATCCAAGATCATGAAATCCATGGGGATGAATAAATTTTTAATATGAGTATCCACATTGTCCACAATTCCAAAAACATTGGCTATTGAAGAGTACGCAAGTCTTGTGATCAAGGTTGTTAGCACGAAATCGTCCAATTCCACTACCAGAAAAAAAGCTCAGAACTAATGGAAATTTTCGTCATTTTTTTATTGGAAATGGCCGAACCCGATGGAGTAAAGACGGCGGAAATCCGTTGGTTTCTTATCGTCGGTAATCAATATCTGTTGGTTTGAGGTAATTACCCACGGATATACGGATATTCGACATACATAATCTGTTGGTAATTAACGATGAAATACTGATGAACATATTATCGACAGATTACTGACGAATTTGGTCAGTCGGTTAAATTCTTCGGTAAACCGTTGGTATTCCTTCAATACCAAACCGATGGAATAATCGACAGAAAGCCGAGGAATGTTTGATCGGTTTACATCATCGGTATTCCGTCGGTAATCCCGCAAAAAATAATGAAGAATAACATATGGTTCGATAATTAATGGATTACCGACAATCTCGATACCAAAGGATTACCGACAGTTTTGATAACCGACGGATTACCAACATATACCGATGGTTCTTTAACCGATAGATTACCGATGGTTTTAAGAACTGACGGATTACCATGGGTTTTAAGAACTTATGGATTACCATGGGTTTCAATAACCGACAGTTAGGAAATAACCGATTACCGACGGTATTTACAAATTATATATTTTATAAATATAATATTTATAAATTTTTGAAAATAACCTAATATTTTATGTAATCAAAATAAAAGAAGATTTAATATTTAAAACGAAAATATTATTAATAGCTTAAAAATTTGAATTGTTGATAAAAATAATAAATTTGTTATTAAAACAATAGCCTTTCTTTAACAGTAATCCCAACCCGGACGCTCCGACATTGGCTGTAGATGCTGAACCTCAAGCTCTCGATCGGTTCTCGCTTCCAAATGGTTGAAACCTTGCGAGCATTTTATCTTGGTTCGCCTTCAAGATTCTGCAAGAAGTCAAAGTTGGAGCCGAGTATTGACCTTAATGTCGACTGACGTTGATCCTTAGTGTCGGTCGAGACTAATCCCTGGTTTGATTTATGCGTGGATTGAAGTTATCTTTTGAAGAATTGCAAGAAGGCCCAGACGTTTCACACTTTCTAATTTAGTCCAAAAACGTGTTTAGATTATTAGTTAGGATTTTGAGAGTTATCTTTCTATTCTCTTGTTCTTGCTTTTGGTTTTTGGAGACTTGGAGAGATTTTGCTATTGGGGCTGATCTACTAGTATGTAACCTTTGCGAGAAGGCTTCGAACCCCCGATATTTATCTATTTAGTATTTGGTTTTCTATTCAATTATGTGTTGTTTAATCAATATTATCTTTGAGTAGTAACTTTTGTTAGATTTAGGAATTCTCATAGGATTTTTATGTCTTGTTAGATATCTGAATAATTAGGATTCACAATCAATATGTTCATCACCTAAGTTGAGCTTAAAGCTAATTCTGGACTGATCACCTAGAACTTAGATCTTAGGTTCATAAATTGGCACGAGCGTGAGGTTTATAATATGATAGAACTTAGTGTGAACAATTTGACTAGATGCAAAAAGATTGCAAAGATATTTGAATCGTTAGGTTGCTAGTATAGAGAACAATTACAACGAGAGTTAAATTGTTTTACATTTGTGATTCTAGTTCTTGAACATGTGTATAATCTTATTCATGATTAGTTAGTATCTGGCATTGTATGTTTATCTGATAACTTCCTACGTCTAGCGTCTTTCTCACATCAAAACACAACTTTTATTTACTTGTTATTTACTGCTTTCAAACCATTCTCACTTGCTTAGTTATAGAGAATGAACGAATTTCCTATTAGTATTCTGAGAACCATTGTTTGATACCCTAGATACTACAATATCGACAATGTACACTTGCAGTTAGAACTAGGGACAATTCTTGTCCTATCAAGTTTTTGGAGATGTTTCTGGTCCTTTGTTTTTCCTGATAGATATTCATTCTATATATTTACTAAGCTTTTATTTTTAGTTACTTTCATCTTTCTGCCTTGTTTGTCTTTGTTGTTTCAGGAAACTGCGAGCAAACAACCACAATGTCAACCGACATCGATTTAGGGTCGATTGACACTCAATCTGATTTTGGGTTTAGTGTATGCCTCATCGTCACACCAGACGCAAACCAGACAAGGAGATTTTGGATCTCAAGAATCAGAGCTTGCTAGACTAGAGAGAACAAACAGGAAAGCGAAGACGCAAGCATAAATGAACCGTGATGTGATT
This sequence comes from Orychophragmus violaceus, assembly GCA_030180135.1. Taxonomy (NCBI): domain Eukaryota; kingdom Viridiplantae; phylum Streptophyta; class Magnoliopsida; order Brassicales; family Brassicaceae; genus Orychophragmus; species Orychophragmus violaceus. The sequence goes on from CM058231.1 coordinate 85,270,285, forward strand.
GTTGTTTGCGGGTGTAGATGGTGTTCTTCATGATTGTGAGGATGATGTCTAAAATCACCAAGGACAGAGGTTGAACGCTAATGGAAACATGATTCAAATACCTGTCAATGAAGCTCTTGCAGGCGCGGAGCTTCTTCTTCATGGGGGTGGTAATGCGCAAGATGTTGCGCCAAATGTTGCACCATGACAAACTGTAGCTGATTACAACATACCAGATGAGTTTTACGCTAATTGATATTCGATTAGACCTCTTGCAATCGAGAGGAACAACTTTGAACTAAAGACTTCCTACTTCACTCTTATAGGACAGAAAATGTTCCTTGTATAACACACAGAGCATCCCATGGACCACATCAAGAGGTTCGAATATGTTGTGACCAGTATGAACCACGAAGGAGTCAGCTTAGACTTCCAATACTGTAGGCTCTTCCCACACTCTCTTGGTGGGAAGGCTGTTGACTGCTTGAAGCAGGTACCAGCTGGTACTCTCACCACTTGTGATGATACCAAGAAGGCCTTTATGCGCAATTTCTATGTTGATGGCAGATCGGATCAGCTGAGAAGTCAGATAACTAAGTTCAAATTGGGTCCTACTGAGGCTTTTAAGTCTGCTTGGGTATGCTTCAGAGCATATCAGCGGGACTGTCAACACCATGGCTTCTCACAGGTTCAGCTGTTGAACATCTTTTTTACTGGTGTAGACTAGAGATACTCGATGACTTTGGATGCTTCGAGCAATGGAAACTTTAAAACTATTCTCCTAACCAAGCTTGAGAGCTAATTGAGAACTTGGTAACTAGCAATAGTACCAATAATGCAGACTTTAAGTAGAAGCAGCTTGGAGGCACCATAGGTGGAGCTCAGTTTGCTGAGATACAGAAGAAATTAGACATTATGCACAGCCTTCTCATGAATAAGAAGCAAGTAAACTTTGCAGCAGACATTGAGACTTATGAACAGGTTAATGATTCTGAGCAGGAAACTGTTAACTACATTGCTGGAACTGGCTTTCAAGGACAGCGATATGGGAATCAGTAGGAAAATATGAACTCTTCTGGTTACACCCCAAAGTTTTTTTTCATAAACCATTCCAACAGAAAATATCGTACAAAAGGACTTATGGAGCTTCTTCTTAACAAGCACCTCCTGCACCAACTCATGAGTGTAGATTGGAAGGTATGATGAAGCGACTTCCTGAGGGACAACAGAAAACTACTATGGACTTCAACAAGAAGATAGATGTCTTGTATGAAGATTTGAATGGGAAATTTGAGTCTTTGAACACTCATGTGAATCAGCTGGATGTTCAAGTTGCTCAGACTGTTGCATTTGTGAAAAGGCAAGATGGATTCTTTCCAGGGTGAAATGAGCAGAACCCAAGGAAACATATTAATGTTATCTTCGTTCAGCATGAAGAAGAGGCTGTTTCATAGCTAATTGGAGGTACTTTTGAGGCTGGATTCGTGAGCTGCAGAGATAAGAGGAACGTTTTTGAAACTGTAGCAGCAAGGTCAGTCGACGCTACCATTCAGTGTCGATCGACACTACCATTCAGTGTCGGTCGACACCCATGTTAACAAAGGATTCTTCGAGTTTCAAGTACGAACAGAAATCGACCATGCCCGACATTGAAAGGTGGACAGATCTAATGTTCGAGAGACATCCTTTTAGTGTCGGTCGACAACCATCTAAGGAAGAGATTCGAAGCCTTATGGCGGACTGAAATCGACTAATTCTATTCTATAGTAGAAATTGAAGAGAATTGCACGAAGTATTCAGCATATACATTGAATGTCAACCGACACCATTTCAGTGTCGATCGACACAGAGGTTGGATGGGAACGAATTCTGTGAAATCTCAAACAAGTGCAGAAGAGAGTACCTACAAACCAAATATATCGTTCCCTAGACTTCCTAACAAGTCCAAATAGGAACTGAAAGTAGCAAGATGCAAGGCAACGATGGAAATGAGCTGACAGGGATCTCAATCGTTGAATATCACAGATGCACCCTTCTATGCAGATGTGTGCAGAAAATATGATCTCTAAGGATAGATATTTAAAAGAAGGGATGGTGAAGGTCTCCCCACAAGTCAGTGATGTGCTGTTAAACAAGGTTCTAGAGAAGCTACCAGATCCATGTGTCTTCGTGCTTAATTGTTCCATCTTTAAGATTAGTTTCTCACACCCTCTGTGTGATATGGGATATGGTGTTAATCTCATGCCATACTTTGTGGCTATGAAGTTGGGATTAATGGACTTCCAGCCGACTAGGATATCTCTAATCTATATGATTGTTCAAAGCGTAAGTCAGAAGGGGTCCTTGAGAACATCCCTATTCGAGTGGGAAACTGTTTTATTCCCACAGACTTTGTGGTGTTAAAGTACGTAGCTGATCCAGATGACCCCTTACTGCTTGGTAGTGTTGGGATTATGTCCTGAAATCATACTGTACTTACTCTAAAGATAGTTGTATTGTCGAGATCGGACAATTCATGTGATACTGGGTAGTCATAATGTTTTGCTAGAAACCACTTATGACAAATGAGTTGTAACTCATTTCTAGTATCGTGTGAACCTACAGGGGTCACACACCTAAGAAAGCTGGATACACTTAGTATGGTATTGATCATTGGCATATGATCCGATCAATGTGTATTGGATACACATTGAATTGAGTTTTGAAGAGGTGTGTCGATCGATGCAATGAGTGTGTCGATCGACGCAGGTTTTCGAATGGGTGTGTCGATCGATACAGTATGTGTATCGATCGATGCACATTAGGCTTCGAGAATGATTTTTCGAGTTAATGACTTAAACGAGTCGGGTTTGATCCGTAGGTCGTTTTCGGTCATCCCAGGTCGATATATAATGTCTTATATAATCGACCTGAGTCCTAGCCGTCAGTGTTGCTTCTTAGGGAGAAAGCAGAGACACATAAACTCATAAGATCCACAGGAGATCCGATTCCCGGCACTAGCATCCCGGCGGATTCCAGCTTGTGTGCGTGTGGACTACGACAGAGGCGCAACGATTGAGGCGCTCTAGATCTCGTTTACCTGCTCCAATTTACGCTGCCAATCTCCAGGTAAACACGAGGTCAGTTCTTAGATTCAATTACCTAGAACCTGGATCCTAGGGATTTCAACAGTGGTATCAGAGCTGAAGGGTTTAATCCATTGAATCAGTAGCCTGGAATTCGATTAAAATGGTATTTGATTGAATTGATGCTAGCTAGGTTTCGTTTTGATAAATGTAATCTCGGATTTAATTATATCGAAAACGAAGAACTGTGTTTTCGCACTGTGTCGATCGACACAAGTTTGTGTCGGTCGACACACCGCGAAAACGGCAAAACTGTTTTAGGGTTTTCGCACAGCATCGATCGATGCACTGGGTGTGTCGGTCGATGCAGCGCGAAAATGCAAAAGAATTTGTGTTTTCGCATAGCGTCGATCGACACAAGTTTGTGTCGGTCGATGCACCGCGAATTCGCCTATTAAAACATTGGGTTTCGATTTACAAATCGCACTGTGTCGATCGACACACTGGGTACATCGATCGACACAGGATGTGCGAAAGGATAGATCGGTTCAATTGGATTGAACCGGTTATCTCGCATGGTCATGACGGTTTAATTCGATTAAAAATTCCCTATACCCTACTGTATCGATCGACACAGATCAAGTGTCGGTCGACACATGCCTTGCGATTGGTTAATCGGTTCAATTGGATTGAACTGGTTATCATGCTTGGTTAAGGTAGATCAGATCGGTTTAAATCGGATTAATTGATTCAATTGGATTGAATTGGTCATCTTAATTGGTATAAACTGGTTTGATTGGTTAAGATCAGTTTGATTGGATAAGTCGGTTCAATTGAATTTGACCGGTTATCGCGATTAGTTAAAACTGGTTGAATCGGTTCAGTTGGATGGACCGGTTGAATTGGATTTGACCGGTATCTCAATTGGTCTAAAACCGGTTCATTTGGTCATTTACCAGCTCAATTGGATTGACCGATTATCTGGTTGGTTAAACGTAATCGCTTGGTTTTGAACCAAATGATTAAGAAACCGAACCAAATGACCTAGCCCACTTTAATTAGAACAAGCAAAACTTAATTGAAATTAGAAGTAAAACATGTTCTAAACCTATCTAATACACATTGGATGTGTATTAGATCAAAGTTTAGTTTTCAATATGGTCAACTGTCAAGACTCATTTCGTTGTTGTAATAGTCTTGCCGAGAGCTTGGTGTCCACAATTACATGAGTAAGGCAGGTAGTAGTGTTGATGGTCTTGCAGTGCTTGACATCAAAAAATTACGTGACCTAAGAGATTGAATTACTAACTTTTGAGTTCCGTTTCCTCAACTAAATATCAAGTGATCTTGATGTCTTGCCCAATCTTGTCTACTGTCAAGACTCATTTCGTTGTTGGATAGTCTTGGAGTCCTTGGTATCCACAATTACATAAGTAAGGCAGGTGATCATTGATAGACTTGCAGTGCGACTGTCAATGATCACAAGACTGAAGAGATTGTTTTACTTGACTGTGCTATCAGAAGTTCTGGGCCCAGAGACATCATAGTAGATAGGACATGGATTGTCTTATCTGCGACCAAGAGTTGTACTGGGTACAATTTGCAATGATTTGCTTACCTAGATGACTAAACTCTGGGTGATGACGAGTCATCCACTCAGATTTTAGTGATGTATGGATCTTGGATTATTATATTCATAGAGGAAACATTGTTTGAATATAATGCGAGTTTTCTTATTAGATAAGATTTCTCATTTCTTGAACTTCATTACTAAAATTTTCTTTGCTTAAAATTTTCAGCCTATGTCTAAAACTACTTTCTCGTTACGATCCGTCCTTTAGAAGGACAAGTTAAATGGATCAAATTTCCTGGTTTGGTATCGCAATTTGAGATTAATCCTCAAGCAGGAGAGTAAGGAGTATGTCCTTGAGAAAGCTCTTCCAGAAAGGCTTGGGACCAATCGCTCGAATGCAGTATATGATGCTTGGAATAAGCATTATATTGATGTGGTAGATGTGCGTGGTCTGATGTTTGCTACCATGGAATCAGACTTAAAGAGTCAATGCGAGAACATGGAGTCGCCAATAGAGATGATCACCAGCCTGAAACTAAAATTTCAGGATCTGGCACGAGTTGAGAGATTCGAGATGGTGAAGTCTCTCACTGGGTGCAAGCTACCAGTCTAGTGAGTCCTCATGTCATTAAAATGATGGGTTACATTGATAACCTGGGGAAACTGGAATGTCCTGTCAGCTTAGAGTTGGCCACTGACATCATTCTGCAGTCACTGCCGTCTAGTTATGATAAGTTTATCAAAAGTTATATCAAGAATAACTTGACGAAGACATTGACTGAGCTGCATGGCATGCTCAAAACAGCAGAGCAAGGCATCATAAAGGGTAAAAGATTTGAGAAATCTTGTATTGACAAGGGTAGAGGCAGGGCCGTCCAGATTTGGAATCAGAATAAGCCTGTGTCATCTTATAAGCCCAAGTCTGGCCCACCTGGTGTTAGAAAGTGCTTCTACTGTGATGAGTCAGGGCATTGGAAGAGAGATTGCATTAAATTCTTGTAAGATTCACAAGAGATGAAGGAGATGTATGGTACTTCTTTTTCAGGTATTGTGTCATTATTTCAAGTTCTACGTATGTATTAGATACTAGTTGTGGTACTGATATTTTGGAAATATGCAGGGCCTAAGCAACAGTAGAACGTTGAAGAAAGGACAAGTGGAACTGCGTGTCTGGTATGGAGCAATGGTTGCTGCATGAGCCGTAGAGATTCTCCACTTGTAGGAGCCTTTCAAGCTTGGTTTTTGAATTAAGTAATTGCTACTATGTTCCTGCTTTATGCAGAGATGTCTTTCATTTTCTTATAAGAATTTGGATGTTTTTCATTATGATAAAAGACAAGTCTTGTTCTTTTGATCTTAATGAAATATTATATGGCAGCACCCCTTTTGATAAATGGGTTTTATATCTTAAACCAATGTACGCTTGTACATATAACATAAATACCAAACGGTTTAAGTCTGATGACTTGAACTCGATTTTTTCTTAGCACAGTCATTTTGACCACATAAAATGAAGCGGATTCAGAAGTTCCATTGTTATGGGCTTTAGGCTCATTTGATTATAAATCATTTGAGATATGAATTCTGCTTGCTAGGCCAAATGACTGAGGCTTCTTTAGCAGAGCTAAAGAAAAGGGCCCGAGGCTTATTGGGCCTTACACGTACTGATGTATGTGGCCCAATGAGCATTAATGCCAAAGGAAATCTTCAGTACTTCATTAACGTATTGATGGCTTCAGTAAGTATGGCTGTGTTCATTTGATGAGACACGAGTCAGAATCCTTTGAGGAGTTCCAAAATGAAGTATAGAAACAATATGACAGAAGTATTAAAGACTCTCGATTAGATCGTGGAGGAGAATACTTGAGTCAAGAATTAAGTGATCATCTAAGTGAGTGTGAAGTCGCTTCACAGCTCATCTCTCCTGAAAACCCTGAATGGTGTTTCTGAGAGAATGAATCGGATCTTATTGGATATGCTCCGATTAATGATGAGTCACATGAATCTTCCATTATCCTTTTAAAATACGCTCTAAAATGAATATGTTTACGCAAATTAGTTTTCTATCAGAATCAGTTGAAAGACACCACATTGGATGTGGACTGGGTGATTTCCAAGTATGTTTTTCTGATTAATTGGGATTGCAAGGTTTGTGTACGGCAGTTGTCAACAAACAAACTTGAACCCAAATCTGATAAGGGCTGCTTCGCCGGTTGTCCTAGGGAAACCGAGGCTTAGTACTTTTGCAACCAATCCGAGAACAAAGTTATGTTGTTCGGAACTCTGTTTTTCCAAGAAAACAGTGTAGTAAAAGTACAGCTCGAAGAAATTCGAGAAACACAGGAGGCTGTTAAACCTGTTGAGGGAGAGCAGCGGTTGGATCTACAGAGTGCTGTAGGATCTACACCTGTGGAGCCGAAAGTTCGCTGATCCTAATGGATCCGTCACTAAACTGAGGGTGATTCCTCATGACCGATTGCTGTGATCTGTTGATCATTGAAAAGTGACGAGCCTACGAAATTCAAAGAAACGAAAGGTGAACCCCAACTCCGAAAATTAACTAGGAATATACGTTAGCTTCACCGATCCATTTCTGGATTGAAGCAAACAACTTGGAGTTGGAATCTATGTTCTGTTAAAACTGTCAAAGGTTTTGACGTGATCCGGAACGTATAGAAACCGTGCGTTTGCAAGTAAACTAAAAGGAGCGTAGTTGCCATTCTCACACCGTATGTTTATAACATACTTAATCTCATAAACGACGTTCCAACGTTATAGTCTTGTCAAGATTTGGGTCGGAAGTCAAATTTAACGATGGACATGGAAGAAGCCGCGAAAGTTCTTGGAATAAGGATCCATTGAAATGGATTGCAAAGACCAATTGGATCGTGTCAGAATCCTTATGGTGATAAGGTATTTGACAGTTTAAATGTGCTTGATTCCAAGAATGGCTTCACACCAAAGGTCTTATGGCAATAATCTTAGCAAGATGGAGTGTCTTGGACACTGGCTGAGCTAGTATCGATCTTAGCAAGATGAAGTGTCTTGGACACTGGCTGAGCTAGTATCTATGAGTGTGATTCCTTTTTTGCTTATGCAATAGAATCCGTCATGAATGCCATATTTTGCACTCGTCTAGATGCAGCTGACGCATAAATCATGACGAAAATATACCAATTTGTTCCAGTAAAAGTCACTGGACAGTTGTAAAGAATATCTCCATGTGTTTGAGAAACACTAAGGATAGTTCTTGTTCAACTGAGAAAAATGACGAATCTGTTATGAGTAGTTAGACGGACAAAGATGATTCCCGGTTCCCACCTGGTTATGTCTCTTTGTCTGTGTAGCGGCGCTATCTGTTGGAAAGGTCTCCAAGTAGTGGGCCGTAGAATAGTGCTTATTAAAGAATAGCGGTGTGGTTTGTTGGAATGGTTCCAAGCAAGAACACCGCAGCATCTCTCACAACCTAAGCATGGTTTTCGTACTGTCGTTGTAGATACTAGATATCTGAAGACGTGGTCTTGATTCTAGTGGGAGTTATGTTAGTTATGATGTTCAGATAGACATGATATGGTCATGTTTATGAAAAACTGATATCAGCATTATTTGATTATTGGATAATTGAATAATGGTCCCAAGTATTTTATGTTCATTTTATAGGTCATCAAGTTGAGGACTTGATCATGAAACCCTATAAGTAAAAGATGACATAAATTATGATTGTCCCTAGTCGAGATTGTCAAAGTGGGACACTGACAACCGCGAGAGACTAGCTTGTGAGGTGACTGTTGACTAAATTTCATGGAGTCAATGATATGAGTATCACAGTCAGTCACATAGATATATGTTGGTGAACATATGATCGGACATGACCCGCTAATGAGAACTCTACAGGATAGTTATATCTGTGTCATGAGAGCTTCTCATTACGACTATAGAGTATAGTCCTTAGACCTGAGTTCATCATGCTTTCTAGCATATGAATTGGTGCACTTTGACCTTGTCAAACGTCGATCCGTAAATGGCGGCTATAAAGGCATTGCTTAGGTGTATCATGAAGTATGTTTAGAAACAGGGATGGAACAAGAAGGGATTTGTCCCTCCTATATGTCCTGAAATCATACTGTACTTACTCTAAAGATAGTTGTATTGTCGAGATCAAACAATTCATGTGATACTGGGTAGTCATAATGTTTTGCTAGAAACCGCTTATGACAAATGAGTTGTAACTCATTTCTAGTATCGTGTGAACCTACAGGGTCACACACCTAAGAAAGCTGGATACACTTAGTATGGTATTGATCATTGGCATATGATCCGATCAATGTGTATTGGATACACATTGAATTGAGTTTTGAAAAGATGTGTCGATCGATGCAATGAGTGTGTCGATCGACGCAGGTTTTCGAATGGGTGTGTCGATCGATACAGTATGTGTATCGATCGATGCACATTGGGCTTCGAGAATGAAGTTTCGAGTTAATGACTTAAACGAGTCGGGTTTGATCCGTAGGTCATTTTCGGTCATCCCAGGTCGATATATAATGTCTTATATAATCGACCTGAGCCCTAGCCGTCAGTGTTGCTTCTTAGGGAGAAAGCAGAGACACAGAAACTCATAAGATCCACAGGAGATCCGATTCCCGGCACTAGCATCCCGGAGGATTCCAGCTTGTGTGCGTGTGGACTACGATAGAGGCGCAACGATTGAGGTGCTCTAGATCTCGTTTACCTGCTCCAATTTCCGCTGCCAATCTCCAGGTAAACACGAAGTCAGTTCTTAGATTCAATTACCTAGACCCTGGATCCTAGGGATTTCAACAAGTAGATCTTTTTTAGCTACAGTTGGAGCAGTCATTAATGGGAGATAAAACTTTGCACTTCAAGATGGAAAAGCTGCATAGATCCACCATTGAGGGTCATACATTCACAGTTGAGGTGGAACCAGACATAGATATTGGTGTAGCCAAAGTGCTTGATAGTGGAGAAGCAAATATGGTGGTTCATCCTGAACCTACTATACCATCTTCAGCACATGTAACTGCTCTTAAGCAGAAAGCTTCAGACATCGCATTCCACCAACACAAAGGTACACACCTTCTGCACTTTTAGTATATGACCCTATTGCTGTGAATTTCAGGAAAACAACCTATCCCACCCAAGCTTCGCTCCCGCCCTGGTGCTATCCCCTTGTTCCTTGGACGCTCTCATGCTGATATTGCCTACAGGCCTCCATAAATGAGATGACTTTTGCAGAGGCACTCATGGCCTATGTCGAAACCATCAGTTGCCTAATATCCTAATCACAGTCAAGCTAATGACTAAAAACAAGCGCTGAGTGGGAGGCACCCACTGTTGAATCAGTTTTTCTTTTATTTTCTGTTTTTGGCTTTGTTTCTTTTATTTTTGTGGTTTGGGTGTGTTAGAAATGTGAAAACAGGTTGAGGATATCAGTGTCGGGCGACACCCTCATAGTGTTGGTTTTTTTAGACTTGGAGACGAACTACAGGTTGAAGACGAACTACAGTCGAGGACACTCGACATGGATCAGAAACCTGCTTTTCAGAAGCCTTTTCAGCAAAGCAACTCCTATCAGAGGACTTATAGAGCTTCTTCTTACGATACACCTCATGCATCTACAGACGAGAGTAGATTGGAATCTATGATGGAAACCCTACTTGAGGGATAGATAAAGACTATAGTGGAATTCAACAAGAAGATATATGCACGTTACACTGGTCTGAATGGGAATTTTGAGTCTTTGGGCACACATGTGAAACAGTTGGATACTTCGGCTGCTCTGACTGTTGGAGGTGTTAAGAGGCAAGATGGATTCCTTCCTAGAAGGACAGATACCAATCATAAGCATCAGTGAAATGCCTTAACATTAAGGAGTGAGACAAGGCTGTAAATTGTTCCCAAAAAGCAGTTAAATGCTAAGGAACTGATGAAGTTAGAATAATTGGAAGAAGAAGAGGATGAGGTCGAGAGATTAGTGTCGGGCGACGTTAACCCTCAGTGTTGACCGACACATATTTCTTCGAATCCTCGTGACGAACAGAAATCAACCAGGGTTGATTATGAGGTTGGCATAAAGGGAAAATCGGTCGATGTCGATCGATATCAAGCCAGCGTCGATCGACATCCATCTCGTGAAGGGTCTGATGTTGACTTAATGGCCTGTTGCTGGTGGGAAGGTCTATCAACCAAAGGTACCCTTCTCAAGGAACCCGAAAAAATTCCAAATTCGAGAGATATGAAGCTAGATACAAAGCTTTGTTGAGAAAGCTTATTCTTCCAGTGTCATTGATGGAGGCTATTAAGACTACTCCAGTGGTGAAGAGATGATTAAAGCAGATGCTGACTTTTGATATGGTATTGAGGAGCTTGTAATGATGATCAGTGAGGTATGTAGTGTTGTCATACAGAACCGAATTCCGCATAAGCTGAAGGACCTAAGAAGCTTTTTCTTGGACTGTACCATCTTCTGAGATAGGTTTGAGAGATTTCTGTGTGATCTAATATCGAGCGTTAATCTGATGCCATATTCGGTTGCTAAGAATATGAGGATGACAGACTTTGCAACTACTAGGATCTCTCTGATTCTAGATGATCGTTCTATCAGGATTCATGAGGCTCTATTAGAGGATGTACCGGTGAAGATTGGAGGATGTGTAATTCCTACAGACTTTTTACTCTTGCAGTACAATGATGAGCCTAAAGATCCTCTTATCTTGGCCAGGCCATTCTTGGCTACAGCTGGTGCTATCATTGATGTGAAGTAGGGAAAGATTGGACTGAATGTGGGTAATATAGTGATGAATTTTGTTATGCATAAGCTGATGAAACACCCTACAATCGATGGACAGACATTCTATGTGGACACATTGAGCAATCTAGCAGCTGAATTCTTCCATCAGATGCATCCTTCTGGTCCTTTGGAGTGCGCTTTGGTGGGTACTTAGAAGAGCTTAGAGATCCCGGATGGCACTACTGCTGGGAATGTCAAACTGATGGAGGCTAGTGAGCATGTGATGCAGTTGGTAGCTCTGGAGGATCTGGTTGGCACTTCACAGAATGTTGTAACACTTGGAGATTGGAGCGAGGAAAAAGCTCCAAATATTGAGCTTAAACAACTACCTGCAAGCCTCAAATATGCATTTCTTGGTCAGAATTCTACTTATCATGTTATTGTTAATGCTTATTTTGAATGACGTAGAACTCACCCTTTTGCTAAGTAAGCTGCGCAAGCATCGTAAAGCTCTTGGATATTCTCTTGATGATATTTAAGGTATCTCTCCAGACTTGTGCATGCATAGGATACACTTTGAGGATGAAAGTATGTCATAAATTGAGAATCAGAGGCGTTTGAATCCTAACCTGAAAGAAGTTGTGAAGAAGGAGATCAAAAGTTGTTGCATGTTGGGATCATCTATCCTATCTCAGGCAGTGATTGGGTTAGTCAGTTCATGTGGTTCCTAAGAAAGGAGGATTCACACTTGTGAATAACAACAAGGACGAGTTGATTCTTAAACAGATGACCATTGGTCACAGGATATGTATTGACTACAAGAAGTTGACTGCAGCTACCATAAATGACCACTTTCTGGTACCTTTCATTGATCAGATGTTGGAAAGGTTATCAAATCATTCATATTATTGCTTCTTGGATGGTTATTATGGTTTCTTTCAGATCCCTATTCATCCAGAGGATTAGGAGAAGTCCACTTTTACTTGTCCCTATGGTACTTTTGCATATCGCACAATGCCATTTGAATTGTGTAATGCTCTTGCGACCTTTCAGAGATGCATGATGTATATATTCACAGACATGATTGAGGACTTCATAGAGGTCTTTATGGATGATTTCTCTGTATACGGATCGTCTTACCACACTTGTCTGGATAATCTGTGTAAGGTGCTGGCTAGATGTGAGGAAAAGCACATGGTTCTGAATTGGGAGAAGTGTCATTCTATGGTCAGAGATGGCATTGTACTTAGGCACAGACTATATGAGGCAAGGATTGAGGTTGATCGAGCTAAGATCGAGGTGATGACATGGCTGCTCCGGATTAAGTTAAAGGAGTGAGGAGCTTTCTTGGACATGCTGGATTTTACAGGAGGTTTATCAAGGACTTCAACAAGATAGCTAGACCAATCAATGCACTTCTCTGCAAAGATGTAAAGTTTGAGTTCACAAATGAGTGTCATTCTGCATTTCAGGGATTTACTTTTTGAGGTTATGTGTGAGCTTCATGTTATCTATTATGCAATTAGAACTCTTGATGATGCGCAGAGGAACTATGCAACAACTGAGAAGGAGTTGCTAGCAATTTTCTTAATTTGCCTTTGAGAAGTTTCGTCCATACCTGATTGGATCTAAGGTGGTTGTGCACACAGACCATTTTGCCTTAAGTACTTGATGCAGAAGAAGGATGCTAAGCCGAGGTTGCTTCGATGAATTCTACTTCTTCAAGGGTTTGATATCGAAGTGAGAGACAAGAAAGGAGTGGAAAATGGTGTAGCTGATCATCTCTCAAGGATCATGATTGATGAGGACGTTCCTATAGATGATTTTCTACCTGAGGAAAACATCTACATGGTTGAGATAGATTTCCAGATGGATTTGCAGGACTTCTGCAGTCTTCACGAGCTTCAGGACAGGTGTCGGTCGACGTTCCCTTAATGTTGGTCGACGTTCAACTCGAAAAAGCGGATTAAAATTGACCCAGACTGACACCGAGTGGTCGATTAGGATCAATGTCGACCGACGTCAAAACTAGTGTCGGTTGACATTGATTGTAGACGAGCAAGGCTGTCTCAGATGGTCAAGTTGACATGTTTATAGTTGCAGTTGCCCAAGGTTCTCTCTCTCATAGACCTTGGTATGCTGATATAGATAATTACCTTGCTACAGAGGATGAGCCAGAAAGTCTTTAAGGGCTATGCGAAGAAGAAGTTTCTTCGAGAGATCAGGCACTATTATTGGAATGAGCCCTATTTGTACAAGCACTGCTCTGATGGTAGATGTTTGGAGCTTTCTGCTTATGAACAGTTACAGGCTTTGAAGATATTAGAGCAGGCCCAGGACGAACCGTCATCTTTTCTTCTCCAATCTGAATCTCTGGCTCCACCTCAACACGAAAACTATGTCCATAAATGGTGGATCTCTGCATCCTATCCATCTTGAACTGCAAAGGCTTATCTCCCAGGAGGAGGTCAATCAGACCATGTCTCACATCAATCCCTTCTCCAGCGGTAGCTAAGAAGGATCTACCAAGCATCAGAGGATCATTCGGTTCAATCTCATATTTCAGCACAACAAATTCTGTTGGAATCAAGTGGTTTCCAACTTTGATAGGAATGTCCTCTAGGACTCCTTCCGGAAACCTCTTCGATCGGTCAGCTAGGATAAGAGAGATCCTAGTAGTCTGGAAATCCATCAGTCCCAATCTCACAGCCACAGAGTATGACATGAGATTTACACCAGATCATAAATCACACAAAGAACACTTGAATATGTCCTTGAAGATAGAACAGTCTAGCAGAAAGACTCATGGGTCTGGAAGCTACTCTGGAATCTGGTTATGTAGCACTGCAGTGACTTGTTTAGATAGCACCAATACCTCTTCTTTCAAATCTCCATCTATAGAGATTATCTTCTTCGCATATCTTTCCAGAAAAGGGTGTTTCTTCAGAGCATCAATCAGTGAGATCTTAACAAGCTTCTTATCCATAATTGTCATGTAATTAGGTTCATCTAGCTCTTGTTTTGACCTCTTATGAGCCTTAGGATAGGGTACATGAGGCTTATAGATTTGTTCTAGCAATTTTGCAGGTTTATGGATCCATCTGCGATCAGTGTCGGTCGATGATGTTGTTCAAAAACATGTTCATCCTTCGTCTCAAATGTATGTCGATCGACACCAAGGGTGTGTTTATCGATTTTCGTCGCACACAGAGACAATCCGTGCAGAAAATCAGCTATAATGTCTTCTTCCTCATGTAATAGTTCAACTTCATCTTCTACAATCACATCATTGACATATTTCCTTTGCGCTACTCCAGTTTTCTGTTGAACCTGAACATCTAGCTTCTTCACATGTGTGCTCAGAGCTCAATCTTATTATTAAAATCTAGGTTACAGAGCATATGATAGCGATCAGAGTTTTAATCCCTAGATCTACACTGCAAGTGCACAGACGTGACAGTAGTATAAAGGGTATCGAAATCCACAAGGACTCTAGACCTTACGATAGATTATAGAATTTCAGGTTAAGCTAGGTAGCAATAGAGAAAGCAATAAATCAAACAGCAGAACAAAATAGATCGGTTTGTAAATCAGAAGGCGAAGGCGTCAGGTCAAGGGAGTTCTCAGGAAATCAGGAACATAGGCAATCAATCAATCGGGATCAAATTAAGAATTGTTCTAGAACTAGAATCACAGAATTATAACAGACCAACTTTCGATGTGAATATTAACTATGTCTAACAATCCTAGCAAGCCAACTGTCATTGCGAATCCTAGAGATCTAGACATGCATTAATCTCAAGTTCTTTCGTTCACAATTCTCCTAAGTCAAATTCCTTTGCGAATAGTCAAATTGCTCATCTAGGTTCTTTCTAGTTAATCAAACAACTGTCGTTGTGGAAATCAACCTAATATCAATAATCTAAGTGGCCAATTCAGATCAAGCATTAAGAACAATCCTAGATGAAGAACTAACATATATTAATCCCTACAGATTGATCAACCTATAATTCCATGAAATCCCTAATGAGAATCCCTAAACCTAACTGGTAAACTACTCAGATATGATCATCGAAACAGAAGACATCATGAATAGAAAATCAAATAGCATATAATAGAATAAAGAACTGGGGTTCAAAATCTCTTCTCTCTGGAGTACAAGATCAGCCCCTAACTCTCTCAAAGTAAAATAATGCGTAGCCTAAACAATGGCTTAAAAACCCTAATATAATGATCTAATCACGGCTGGGGCTTCTTTGTAATTATGAGAAACTTCTGTGCAAAAGTGCAATTTCCATATTCTTCATAAACTCCCCGAGAAAGGCCCAACTCGCCTCTGTGTCGATCGATGCACAGGTTGTGTCGATCGACACAGATCTGTGAAATCGACAGTGAACTCTCCTTCTCGGGTAAATGTCCCAAAATGCTCCAGAATGAGCCATAATGTTCAAATCCGCTCCAAACGTCCCTAGACCTGTAAACATAACTAAAAGACTTCAAAACATAATAAAAGACTCGATAACAAAGACATATGCCATGGTTACAATCCCTAAAATTCATGGTATATCAACTCCCCCACACTTAGCTTTTGCTTGCCCTCAAGCAAACCGAAGACCAAGATCAGGAGAAGAAGTTTGAAAACTTCAGAAACTCGTTTTATCGTAGGAGCACCACACTCAGATTCCCCTTAGTAAGCCACATGAAAAACTTCCCTGCAAACATCAAGACCAACATGTACTTCCCCCACACTTAGCAACTGTCCTAAGTAAACTCCACAATCACATCCAGAGCAATCAAATTCACCACACTGACTTATATAAGAAATTAAGCGGTCTCACCTATGGGGTATCGATCAGAGAATACATGGATTCTTACTCTGTCAGCTCTGACCACTCAACTGCTGCTTCTGGTCCCTTTCTTCTCTTTTCCCTTCCTTAGCAGCTGATTTTTCCCCATTGGGTATCATTTTTTTTTTATCAGTGCTCTTCCCGTTATGGGGTGTACTTTGGACACATTCCATGAATGCACAGGAGGTAATCGTGGTTGCTACCACTCCAGTGACCACTTCGGAGCTACTAGCTCATCCTCAATTTATTAATCTCTTTTTTTTTTACTTTAAGGAAGGGGAGAACGGAACCATAATCAGACAGGTTTACAAGCTGTGCCAGAACCAACAGAGGAATCCGATCCAAAGTATACCAAGCCCATAGGTAAGAAAAATTAAGTCAAGTTAAATGCGAAATCAGTAATGGATCCTCTGATACCTGGAGTGATATGGGTATCCTCTGTAGGCTGATCTGTGTTGGGTTTTCTAATAGTCATAGATTCATCTACAAGCTCATTCCAATGGTCACTTAAGTTCCTGCAAGTGTGATAATCTCCTCAAAAAGTCATTGTTTCCTACTCAGTTTGACTCAATAAAACAATTTTGGACTAACTCTAAGAAAACAAAAAGCGTGCGTCAGTAGCTACCTCCCCCCACATTTGAAACACACTGTCCCTAGTGGTGTCAAGCGCAGGATTTGTGAGAAAAATAATCAAATCTGAAAGTCCGAAAGTTGCAGATTACTTACATGTTGTCGGCCTGCGTCGATCGATGCCACAAGTGGTGTCGATCGATGCAAGGTGAATTTGCCCACGGTTATTAAGATAACCGGTGTTTGAACCGCAATCGAATCGGCGAACCTTAAATCGAATCTGCATCGACCGATGCACAATGTGTGTCGATCGATGCCATGCGATTATGTTGTTTCTCACGCCTTTGAACACACAAAAATAGAAAAATCAAAAACACCAAATCAAAACAAAAAATGAAAACAAAAACGAACCTAACTGTGGGTTGCCTCCCACTCAGCGCTTGTTTAAAGTCATTAGCTTGACTATGGGATAGAGATCAGACTTATGGGGGATTCAACAGAGACTTGGAGTGTCTCTGTGAATGTCTCTTCATCCAAGGTGGTGTATAAGCGTTCGGATCATGAGATCTCCCAAAGAAAGAGCGAACAGCACCAGGGCGGGAGCGAAGCATGGGTGGAATATTGCGTTTTCCTGCATTCAAAGCTGATGGATTAGGAGGTTTAAGTGTAGAATCTTTATACCTTTGCTTTGGTGGAAGTGAGATTTCTGGAGCTTTCTGCTTAATAGCAGTTGCAGGCTCTGAAGATGTTAGAGAAAGTTCAGAATGAACCGCCATCTTCTCTTCTCCAATAGGAATCTCTGATTCCACCTCAACACTGAAGCTATGTCCATCAATGGTGGCTCCCTGCTTCCTGTTCATCTTGAACTGCAATGGTTTATCCCTCACAGGAGATCAATCAGACCAAGTCTAACATCTATCACAGCTCCAGCAGTAGCTAAGAATGATCTTCCAAGTAGCAGAGGATCATAAGGCTCAATATCGTACTTCATTACCACAAAATCTGTTGGAATCAAATAGTTCCCAACTCTGACATGAACGTCTTCAAGCACTCCTTCTGGATACCTCTTTGATCGATCAGCTAGGATAAGAGAGATCCTGGTAGGCTGGAAATCCATCAGTCCCAATCTCACAGCCACAGAGTATGGCATGAGATTCACACAAGATCCTAAGTCACACAGAGAACGCTTGAATTTGTCCTTAGAGATTGAACAGTCTAAAACAATGGCTCATGGATCTGTAAGCTTCTCTGAAATCTGAATCAGCTTCTTTTCCATCACTTTCATGCAGTTAGCCACGTCTAGCTCCCGTTTAGACAGTTTAGGAACCTTAGGATACGGCACAGAGGGCTTATAGACTCGTTCTAGGACTGTTGCAGGTTTCTGGTCCCGTCTGCGGTCTGTGTCGATCGATGCAAGATATGTGTCGATCGATACAAGGTGATTCTGTTCAGTTTTATCAGACGTATCGGGATGCATTGATCGACATCAGGTTTGTGTCGATCGATGCATGTCTCAGGCAGACAGAATTCATCTCGAAAATATGAGATTATGCTCTCTTCTTCTTCCAGCAAGTCAATCTCATCCCTTATGACCACAACATTAACGAATATGTTTGGTTCAGCTCTTCCTGATCCATTTTGCCTCTGTATTGCTTAAGATGTCTGTTGAACTTGAACATCCAGCTTCTTCACATGAGTGCTTAGAGACTCAAACTTCCCATTTATGTCCAAGTATAGAGCATCAAGCTTATCATTGAAGTCCACTGTACTCTTCTCCTGTCTTTCCCGAAACTGCTCCATCATACTCATCAGCTTATCAGATCGCATATTTTGAGGAGGAGCATGCTAATATGACGAAGATTCATAATCTCTGGTGAATGAATAAGAACCATAGTCTCTGCAAAATGAGTTATTATGCTGACTTTCCAAGATCCGTTCCATCATTCTCATCACCTTACGCTCTGTGTCGATCGATGCTAAGTAGTGTCGATCGATGCTGATCGCAAGAAAGTGTCGATCGATGCCGAGGTGGTGTCGATCGACGCAAGGGGATTCTGATCGTACCTAAAACAGAAAAAGAAAAGAAAAATCAGTAACCAAAAACAAAAACTAAAAACCTAGTCTAAACCCTAAGTTCAAATCTATAGAAGACTCAAAAGAGTCCCCGGAAACGGCGCCAAAAACTTGATAGCGATCAGAGTTTTAATCCCCAGATATACACTGCAAGTGCACAGACGTGACAGTATTATAGAGGGTATCGAAATCCACAGGGACTCTAGACCTTACGATAGATTATAGAATTTTAGGTTAAGCTAGGTAGCAATAGGAAATCAATAAATCAAACAGCAGAAAAGTAAATAGATATCGGTTTGTAAATCAGAAGTCGAAGGCGTCAGGTCAAGGGAGTTCTTAAGAAATCAGGAACATATGCAATCAATCAATCGGGATCAAATTAAGAACTTTTCTAGAACTAGAGTCACAGAATTATAACAGACCAACTTTCATTGCGAATATTAACTATGTCTAACAATCCTAGCAAGCCAACTGTCGTTGCGAATCCTAGAGATCTAGACATGCATTAATCTCAAGTTCTTTCGTTCACAATTCTCCTAAGCCAAATTCTTTTGCGAATAGTCAAATTGCTCATCTAGGTTCTTTCTAGTTAATTAACCAACTGTCGTTGCGGAAATCAACCTAATATCAATAATCTAAGTGGCCAATTCAGATCAAGCATTAGAACAATCCTAGATGAAGAACTAACATATATGAATCCCTACAGATTGATCAACCTATAATTCAATGAAATCCCTAAACCTAACCGGTAAACTACTCAGATATGATCATCGAATCATATACATCATGAATAGAAAACCAAATAGCAATAATAGAATAAAGAACTGGAGTTCAAAATCTCTTCTCTCTCGAGTACAAGATCAGCCCCTAACTCTCTCAAAGTAAAATAATGCGTAGCCTAAACAATGGCTTAAAAACCCTAATATAATGATCTAATCACGGCTGGGGCTTCTTTGTAATTATGAGAAACTTCTGTGCAAAAGTACAATTTCCATATTCTTCATAAACTCGTCGAGAAAGGCCCAACTCGCGTCTGTGTCGATTGATGCACAAGTTGTGTCGATCGACACAGATCTGTGAAATCGACAGTGACCTCTCCTTCTCGGGTAAATGCCCCAAAATGCTACAAAATGCGCCATAATGTCCAAATCCGCTCCAAACGTCCCTAGACCTGTAAACATAACTAAAAGACTCCAAAACATAATAAAAGACTCGATAACAAAGACATATACCATGGTTAAAATCCCTAAAATCCATGGTATATCATATGTTTCCATTGAAGTTCACTTTACTCTTCTGCTGGCCTTCCAAGAGTTGTTCCAACAGACCCATTATCTTATCAGACTGCTCATTTTATGGAGGAGGATTTTGATATGAAGAAGAACCATAATCCCTGGAGAATGAGTTGTTCTACTGAAAAGGTTTCTGAAATGCAGACTTTGGTGTGTAACCAGAAGTCTGTCCCTGCTGATTCACATATCTCTGCCTTTGATAACCAGTTCCAGCTCAACATCTGCAGCAAATGAACTTGCTTCTTCCCAAGTAAGATGTTATGGACAAAATCAATTTTGTTCGTCATCTCTACTATTTGTGAACTGTCAACCTTTCCACCAGATTTCTTCCTCTCCAGATCAGCATTCTTAGTGATATTGCTACACACCAAGTTCTCAATCAGCTCCTTAGCTTGCTCTGTAGATTTAGTGTTGAAGTTCCCATTGCTAGCCACATCCAAAGCCCTATGATACCACAAATCAACTCCTCTGAAGAAAATACCCAGCAGCTAAACTTCAGAGAAACCATGATGAGGGAAATCTCTCTGGTACATCTTAAACCTCACCCAAGCTGCCTTCAAAGCCTCTGTAGATCCATGTTTGAACTGTGGAAGATCCTCTCTCAGGTGATCAGATCTAGCATCATCATAAAAGTTCCTCAGAAACTTTCTCTTCACTGCATCCCAAGTAATCAGAGTTCCAGGTGGAATCTACTTCAGCCAATTTGCAGCTTCTCCTCCAAGAGAGTGAGGGAAAAACTTGCAGTGCAGGAAGTCATAGCTCACTCCATTATGCTTCATTCCAGTAACCAAAGACTCAAAATTTTATATGTGATCCATAGGATGCTCATGTGGGAGTCAATGAAAGAGGTGATGATCCACAAGCGTATAGTAAGAAGTCTTCAGCTCAAAGTCATTTCGTGCAAAGGGAGGAGGTACAATCGCAGACCTGTTAGCATAGAACACATCAAGCCTGTTATAATCAGCAAGTGTCCTCCCAGCTGGAGGATTAGGTGCTCTAGGCGGCTCTCCAACTCGTGGATTTCCTTGTCCACCTTAAGCCTCTTCATTCTGCGGTGGTTGAATGATATCCTGAACAATCACATTCCCATCAGCATCAAGTCTCTGGCCACGCTCATTGCATACATTGTTCTCTCTATCTCTCATAACATCATGTTCATCTTGAATTAGGATCACAGCATTCATGTTTTCCATCTTAACCGGTTTCTGAGCTTTCATGTTTGTCCTTTCTAACCTTGTAAGTTAAACAAGTCCTAGATTGAAGAGTTCCTTGTCCGGATTACTTCTAGTTGCGTGATTAGGCATGCACTAACTGTTCACGGATCAAGCGCTGATCGATGCACAGGTCTGCAACGGTCGATTCAGTTCGGGGGTGCGTTGATCGATTCACGAGTGTGTCGGTCGATGCACGAGTCTTATCAAGAACCTGAAATACACAAAGACAGAAAGAAAACAGAAAATTAGTAACAAAAACAAAAACGAAAATCTTGTCTAAACTCTAAACCCAAATCTATCAAAGACTCAAAAGAGTCCCCGAAAACGGCGCCAAAAACTTGATATGCTTAAAGTTTTATCCCTAGATTTACACTGTAAGTGCACAGACGTGACTAGTAGTATATAAGGGTTGAATCCACAAGACTCAAAAATCTTACGATATACTATAGAGGTTCGAATTAAGCTAAGCACCAGCAGAGAATAAGCAGTAAATAAAACAGGAAATTAAATCAAACGGTTGTAATCAATCAAGCGAAGCATCATATCAAGGGAGTTCTCAGAAAATCTGGAATACAGGCAAATCAATCAATTGGGATCAAATTAAGAACGGTTCTAGAACTAGAATCACAGAAGTATAAGAAACCAAATTTCGTTCTGAGTATTATCTATGTCTAGCAACTTCGCAAACCAACTTTCATTGCGAGTTATAGAGATCCTAAACATGCATTAATCTCAGGTTCTTTCGTTCACAATTTTCCTAAGCCAAATTTCTTTGCGAATAGACAAATTGCTCATCTAGGTTCTTCCTAGTAGATTAATTAACTTTCGTTGCACCAATCAACCTAACAATAATCTAAGTGGTCAGTTCAAATTTATCATTAAGATCAACCCTAGATGAAGAACTAGAAGTTATGAATCCCAATTAATCAATTAACCTAATATTCCATGAAATCCCTAATGGAATCCCTAAACCTAACAAGTAAACTACTCATACATGATCAATGAAACATAAGTCATATACGAAGTAGAAAGCATAAAGAGATTAATAAGATAAATAAATGGGTTCGAAATCTTCTCTCTGTCAAGTTTCTGATCAGGCCCAAAAGCTACAAATCTCTCTCTCTAAAACTCTCTGAATGTAGAATAAAACTTAGCCTTAAAAAGTGTCTTAAAAACCCTATAGGAATAAGTATATCTTAGTTTTGTGGATTATGTATCTAAGTGGGTTGAAGCGATTGCTAGTTCGACCAACGACTCTTCGGTAGTTCTTAAGATTATCATCTTTCCCAGATTTGGAGTACCTAGGGTTGTGATAAGTGATGGTGGTTCTCACTTTATCAACAAGGTCTTCTAGAATTTTCTGAAGAAGCATGGTGTTAATCATCATGTGGATACTCCATATCATCCTCAGACTAGTGGACAACTTGAGTTTTCGAACAGACAGATCAAAGAGATTCTAGAGAATATCCACTACAAAAAAAAGCATTGATAGCATATTAAGATAGCACAGTTTTCACAAGTGTTATAAAATATGATTTTGTGATTTTGATTACTATATGATAGCATTTAAAAAACGTAATCCGAAATTTTACTGAATGGGAATAAATGTTGGTTTCGAAACCTAATTTTTATTATCGAGCACCAAACACTTAGGAATTATTTGGTTTTGATGGAAATTTCCCACAACTTCTTTTTTTGCTTTGGAAACAAACACAATCCCTTAGAAACAGATATACCATTTAGTCTTCTCTCTCTCCTCCTCTCTCTCTCTCTCTCTCTCTCTCTCTCTCTCTCTCTCTCTCTCTCTCTCTCTCTCTCTCTCTCTTCTCTCTCTCTCTCTCTCTCTCTCTCCTCTCTTCTCTCTGTCTCTCGCTGTCTCTCTCTCTCTCTCTCCTCTCTCTCTCTCTCTCTCTCTCTGTCTCTCTCTCTCTCTCATCGAGAAATCCAACAGTATCAGATACCAATCGTCTAGAAATCGATGGATTTCATGTGTCGTTCTTCTCTAATCTCATATTTCTAGGAACCCGTAAATCTTCTATTTCGTAGACCCGAACAATGACTCAAAATTCAGATCCGGAGTGTGATCTAGATCGAAGAAAACAGTGGATGTAGCGAGCTTGGGGTCTCCAAATCGGATCTTAAGCATTTATAGTGGTGACCGAGCCTGACAGCGAGAATAAGCATGCTGCCAAGGCACCGAAAACGAGTCGAGGAAGTGAAGGAGAAGAAGAAGCTTGCTTCTGGTGTTTCGAATAAGAAATCCACTTGTGTTCATCCTACTTCCGAAGAGGTACAAAACGATCTCGATTCAATAACTACAAGGTTGGGATCATGTTACTTATTCACTTACGTGCTTTGAAACTTGTATGTATTCATTTGGCACTTGCGATTACACCCTTACACCATTTTGTTACTCATCCAAATGAATTTTCGAGGAGAGAAGTCAGGCCTCAAGAGTCGGATAGCAGTCACAACTTGGTTGGCTAATTTTTATTGTCTTTGTATACAACATAGACTTTCAAAGTGATATACACAGAATTGTAAAGCTGCATGTGTAAGTAACTTCTGATTTTTTTTTTGTGCAGATATGAGTAAATACCGCCAAGAGCAATCCCTTCAAGCTTGCAGAGCATAAGCTTCGTGTAAATAAAAACCAAGGTAAGCTTCTTTTTCTATAAACCTCTCTTATTTAAAAAAAATTGTCAGCTTCTCGCGTGCAAGCCTGAAACTTCTTCTGTTTTTCTTTTTCTTTTGCAGTTGACTATGATGGAAGCAAACCGTCTGGTGGCCTGTTTATATCTCTGTAGTAGTGAATGAAACAATTTCCTGTGGTGGTTCGTTTTTGTGCTACAGATACTCGTTTTTCAAGCTGCTGCAATCTCAATTCAGACAATAATTAGAGCCTATTTGGTATTTTTGTTATTTACTTCCACGATTTAGTTTGGCTGAATTTTCTGATTGGAAATTCATATGCAGTGATCAAGTCATTTGGTTTTTGTTTGACACTACTTAACTTCTCATTTTTGTTTTTTTTTATCTATTGTGGTGTGGTTCTTTTGTGCGTTGAGAAACCGCATCTGGTTGCAAAAACAAGATGTTGTTCTTCTAATGGTACTTAAGAAGTGCATCGAGATGCAAAAATCAGATATTGCATCCAAAATAGTTAGAAATTTAAGATGCATTTGAAAGTTGAGTTAAGACGCACCAAAGTGCGTCTCAATTACCAAAAATCTAAAATACTCTCATTTTTTAAAATAACATTTTTTCGCTAAAACCATAAAATAGTGATTCCCCGCCAAAACAAATAAATTGTGTTTTTCCACAAAAACCGCGAAAAATGCATTTTCCGCTAAAACTGCAAAATTGTGATTTTCCGCTAAAACCGCAAAATTGTGATTTTCCGCTAAAAACGCAAAATTGCGATTTTTCCCAAAATTGCGATTTTCCACAAAATTGCAAAATCGTATTTCCGGCCAAAACTGCATAAAGGTTTCCCGCCAAAACCGCAAAATAGTGTTTTTCCGCCAAAACCGCAAAATCTTTTTTCTCGCCGAAATCGCAAAATCGCGTTTTTCCGCCGAAATCGCAAAATCGCATTTTCCGCCCAAACCGCAAATTGCGTTTTCCACCAAAACCGCAAATCTCGTTTTCCCACCAAAACCGCAAAAATCGTGTTTTCTGCCAAAACCGCAAAATCGCTTTTTCCTGCCAAAACCGCAAAATAATGCATCCAACTACTATACACAAACACACAAAGAAACATAACTGCATCCGAACGCATTTTTCAAACGCAATTTCTAAATGCACAAAAGAACTACATCTGGATGCAACATCCGGAAACTGCATCTGGATGTAGTTTCTAGACGCAGTTTCCAGCTGAGGAAAAGAACAGGGCCTGTGAAAGTGAAAACAATAAGATATATTTTTGGTTACTGGATTTGTCAGTTGTTTTGCTATTCCATTTCTTGAGTTTCTGTGTCAAGTATAACTGTCTTGTGTAATGATATAGGCAAGAAGAGCACTGTGGGCAATGAGGGGATTTTTGTCAAGCTTAAGTTACTGATGGAAGGATCTGTGGTAAAACATCAAGCTGAAAATACTTTAAAATGTATACTATATTAAAATGATGAGTTATCTAGTATTTCACATACTTTATTACACACAAACACACAAAGCTATGCATTTCATTTTTTTTTTTTTGATTTTGTTATAGTCGAGACTGATCTTCAATCAGGAGCTCAAAACAAGTATGAGTTATGTTAATTAACTACATCTTAAGCTTAGATTGTTTGTTAATGTTTATGGCTTGCATTATTTGTTTTTCTATCAAATGAATCCACAGCCTTGACCACTTTAAATCTCTCTGTTTGGAACAGTGTAGACCTCAGGTTCGATGGCTTTACAAGCACATTCCAGGGAGATCATATGTTAGTGATGTTAACATGTGATTAGTTGCAATTTTTCCTAAGTGTCCCCATGTTTCTGACCGTGCTCGGTGTTTCTCATATACATAATTCATCTCTTCAACATAACATCATTGTATACACCTTCAAAAAGAAGAGCACAATCTGGTCAATTCATATTCTTTTCTTATCATTCTGTATATCTTATTACCGTAGGACTTATATTGCAAGGCCATTAACTACCATTTGTAGACTTCTTTTCTCGGCATAGAGACTGTCTACTCGATATCGCTCTACTTTCACATTAAATTTAAGTTTCCTCTATTCTTATTATTTGTCGCTACTCATGTTTCGTCTTTGCATTTTTGTCTTATAGTGCCACAAGATGACATGTATTAATGAAATAGAATTTGAGTTTAGTTTGTAATCCAAGATGACTTGTAATGAAAAGTGTTGAAGGGGACAGAGCATTACGACATCACGTATTATGTACTCTCTTTTCTTGAATCTGAGTCTTTTGCATTATTTATAGTCTCATATAAATTGGGGTCTGAATCATTGTGTTAGTTTATTTTGACAGCTTTGTATTAGATCAAGAGTACACGTTAAATGTGGGTTGATGCTGAAGGAACAAGATCATATTGGATCAAGAGTATATGTGATGCCAATTCAAAACCGTAGGTGAGACAGGACCAGATGGGAGCTTGGAACATGCAAGAGAGGAAGATGGTGAAGTGTTTCTTACGAGTAAGTTCCTGAAGAAGTACATTCACTTACGAATAAGGGATCTTATTCCACTACAAGAAAAATGGGTATCCGTAGCGCTCGATATCCGCTATAGTAGATAAACGATAGCGCTTTAACGAACGATGTATATGCTCCCGTCATAAAAAGTACCGCACTTTTTATAGCGCTTTTTCAAAATGCAATAATAACGCGTACTTAATATAGCAGTTTATTTTATGCAATAAAATTAATTTTAATTGCAGATATTTGTGTTATTCTATATATTTACTATAGCATTTAACTTATCAAGTTATTTTGTGTAGGTGTCTAATTTGGCATGTTTTATTTACTCTGTTTTATTTAAATTATTAACAAACATAGTAAGAAAAATATAATATTTTATTATATATGAAATCATGATACAATAAACCTAAAGTATAAAGATCCTCAAATACATACTCAAATACATAAGTAGAAAAAGGAAGTACAGATCCACATGTAAACCGACGAGAAACACCTCTAGTGGACCTTCCATCCTTGAGTTGTACTTCATTCACTTGGAGGAGAAAACAAGCTAATTAAGAAATTTGAACCGAGACAATTTGGAAAGCTAATTAATAATATGAACCAAAGTGGGTTTATGAAGTGATTGGTTTTATATCTTAAAACCAAAATATTTGGAACCAAAGTCGATTTCAGATTATACGAATCAAGAAAATTGAAACTGAAGTGTTTAACTTGATTGCTCGCACTTATAGCTAATGATTATATGGTTTACCTCTTCTGCGGCTTTGGCCAATGAACGATACTAAAGCTTAACACTCTCAGTATTGTCTAGTGTTTTCACCACACACACCTGCAACAAATGAAACCTAAGTTACAGAAACACTTATACAAAAGTCTATATAAGTTTCTGCTAAAGGATGATCAGTGATGTCTTGTTTGATATATAACAAAGTTTGCAGCAAGAAATAGTTTCGATCTTTTGTGAATCATTGAAATGTATATCATAAAGTCATAATCAAAGAAATAAATCTGAGTTTACCAGCAGTTCAAACATTGAGTAGTCACAACAGCTTCTCGTCCTACAAAACGAGGCGGTGTCCTCTTGTTCCCCTGCTTCATGTTTGACTCCAATGATTATTAAGTAGTATTGAGTTACTTGATCTTTATCCTTCTCTTTTTGTGTTAGGAGTAACTAGAAAAAGAAGCCACAAATATCCTGTCTTATAAACCCAAATCACATGCTCACAACAATATTCAAATTTCCTTCAATTTCTATATAGAAACATACTCAGAAAATGTCTTTTTCAAAATGCAGGTAATGAGGCTAAAATTTGACAAAATACGACGATGTTTACCTGTGAATTTGACGGTGACATGGCTAGGATCTGAAATGGCCTACACTCGATAGGTGAATCACATGGAAACTAGATCTGATCAGATGAGGTAACAAAATGAGAATCTAAAATACAGTCTAATGACAACACAATCAGTGCAGAGCTTACGTGAACAACCAAAGACTTCCTGGTGATCGATGTTTGTGTAGCTCCCACAAGACATCATCTCCCTTCTATCTTTTCCATTCTCCTTCTCGCAGATGTTTCCCTCTTTCTATGGGAAACAAAAAAAAAATAAATCCTTGTTAGATGATATACAAATATCAAACCGATACGAACAACAAATACCAAACTCGATCTCTTTCTCGATTGGCCATCACAATCATCGGCTTCTCATCTCCCATCGACAGCATCTCCGAGGCGATAAGAAATCCTCTCGTCTCTCATCACAATCCTCGACTTCTCGTCTCCCATCACAAAATAACATAAAAATAAAAGCTAACCCCCAGGGGATTCGAAGTGGGAACTCAACTCTAACCTGGAAATCGAGAGAATGATGAAGAATAATTGACCCGCCACGAATGGAGAAATCTCACTGTAATAGCACCGGAAGAGAAACAATTTTGGAATTTTTCTTTCGAAACAGCTAAGAGCAAAGCGAGGTCTGATTTGTGTAGTGGAGATGGGGAGACGGCTACTAGGGTTAGAGAGAAAGAAAAGAAAATTTTAAGTGCTGTTTTTTTGGTTTTGGGCTTAAAGTATATTTTTCTGGTCTAAAAAATTTAATACGCGGGCAAACAAAAATATCCCGCTTAAAACATCCCGCTTAAACATAACATAGCGCTTATTTAATGCAAGTGCAATCTAAACAAAGGGTATTTTAATTAAAAATCACATTTTTAACGCGCCCATACTTTTAATAGCACAACAAAATTCTAAACGCTATGAAAAAGTGGCGTCAAACTCTATTATTGCAGAAAATTTAAAACCGCTATGTTAATGTGCAATCAATACCTCAATTTCCTGTAGTGTTCCTTTATTTTAGACTTGGCCATATATGTCTTTGGATTTGTAATGTAATATGTTAGGAATTTGTAGATGTCTTTGGATTTGTAATGTAATATTACATTTATGTAACTTTTGATAATATGTGAAATATTTTTTAAACAAATATAAAATTAAAAATTATAATTAATTAATAATATGTAAAAGTAGAATTCAAAACAACTAAATAATAGTACTTAAAATATATATAGCACGTACATGGAGTTATAACAATACATATTACGACACAAATAATGTGCTATCATACGCGTAGTAATAGCAAGAAGAAAATATCACTATCATATATAAACAATATAATAGCACGGACAAAAATGCTATCACATATGGTCGACCTATTATAGCTAGGGTAGACATAGCCATTTCAAAAACGCTATCAATCACGTACGATAGCGTTTTTCGTGAGCTAAGAATAGATATTTTTCTTTTAGTGAAGACAATGGGAAAGACTAGGAAGGATTTGTCTGCTAAGTTGGATGATGCATTATGGGCCTACAAGACTGCGTTCAAGACGCCACTTGGGCCTACACAATTTCATCTCTTCTATGGGAAAGCTTGTCACTTTCCAGTTGAGCTTGAGCACAAGGTTAGATAGACTGTCAAACAGATGAACTTCGATCTCAAACCTGCAGCAGAAAGACGTTTGATACAGCTGAATGAGTTGGATGAGATTTTCCACCACGATTATGAGAATTCAAAGCTGTACAAGAAGCGTACAAAGGCATATAATGTTAAGAAGATCATCTCACGCCACTTCGAACCGAATGACACAGTACTTCTGTATAACTTACGTTTACACTTGTTTCCTAGAAAGTTGCGTTCTCGATGGTCAGGTCCCTTTACCATCAAGGAGGTCAGACCACACGGAGTTGTTATCTTGGTGAATTCCAAAGGCGAGGAGTTCATGGTGAACGGGCAAAGGGTGAAACACTATTGGGCGAAAGCTAAGATTCCAGAAGGCGACATCGTTCATCTGGATGATCCACCTGTTGGGATCATGTCCTGAAATCATATTGTACTAACTCTGATAGATAGTTGTATTGTCGAGATCGGACAATTCATGTGATACTAGGTGGTCATAATGTTTTGCTAGAAGTCGCTTATGACTTATGAGTTGTAACTCATTGCTAGTATTATGTGGACCTACAGGGTCACACACCTAAGCAAGTTGGATGTACTTCATAAGGGATTGATCACTGGTGAATGGTATGGACAATGTGTATTTGATACACATTGAATATTGTGTTTTAGAGGTTGTGTCGATCGACACTAAGGGGTGTGTCGATCGACACTATGGACGGACCGAAATTCTTATTTAGGTTCATGACTTAATTAATCATGGTTTGGTCTAGGGAATAATTAGGTCTTCTCAAGGGGCTATATATATGATGTTAGCCACGAGTTTGAGACCGAATGTTCATTCTCACAGCCACCTCTTAAAACACAGGAATCCCAAGATGATCTGTGATCCCGGCACTAGCATCCCGGTGGATTCCAACTTGTGTGCGTGTGGACTACGGTAGAGGCGCAGCAACAGAGGCGCTGGAGATCTCGTTTATCTGACCATATTCCGCTGCAAATCTCCAGGTAAACACGAGATCATTCCTGTTGATTTAATTACTTAAACCCTAGATCCTAGGCAATCTGGAACTCGTGAGGATTCTAATGTCGCTTAGAATGGCTCAAGTTCCTTCAGTGGTATCAGAGCCTTAGGGATTTTCCATTGAATCAAGCATGCTGATTGAATTTGATGAAATAAATTCGCACATATGAGTTATATGAAAAAGAAGCATGTTAGATCGATTTCTCAGAAAACGAATTCTGTGTTTTTCGTCTATGTCGATCGACACAGAAAGTGTGTCGGTCAATACGGCGTATGATATGAGATGGAGAGGCGTGGTGATTGATGGTAGAGTGAGAGATGAACGGATGGGACAAAGCTGCTGGCCGAAGGCACTCTCAGCTTGGTCGGTGGGTGATCGGTGATGGTCTAGGAACTAGAGAGCAGTAAGAGCACTAAGAACAATCTGAACAGCCAGCAAAACCAAGAGATGTCGTTCTTCCAAAAGGGCAGCCACGCTAAGGAGAGAAGGAGATCACCTATTCTTAGAGTTTTCTTAGTTTAATCTTGCGTAACTTTCATTAAACAAAAAGAGAGTGTTTTAAACAACTTGCAACTAAAATAAAATGGGCCAAAACACTTGGGCCACGAAGCATCATATCAAGGGAGTTCTCAGAAAATCTGGAATACAGGCAAATCAATCAATTGGGATCAAATTAAGAACAGTTCTAGAACTAGAATCACAGAAGTATAAGAAACCAAATTTCGTTCTGAGTATTATCTATGTCTAGCAACTTCGCAAACCAACTTTCGTTGCGAGTTATAGAGATCCTAAACATGCATTAATCTCAGGTTCTTTCGTTCACAATTTTCCTACGCCAAATTTCTTTGCGAATAGATAAATTGCTCATCTAGGTTCTTCCTAGTAGATTAATTAACTTTCGTTGCACCAATCAACCTAACAATTATCTAAGTGGTCAGTTCAAATTTATCATTAAGATCAACCCTAGATGAAGAACTAGAAGTCATGAATCCCAATTAATCAATTAACCTAATATTCCATGAAATCCCTAATGGAATCCCTAAACCTAACAAGTAAACTACTCAGACATGATCAATGAAACATAAGTCATATACGAAGTAGAAAGCATAAAGAGATTAATAAGATAAATAAATGGGTTCAAAATCTTCTCTCTGTCAAGTTTCTGATCAGCCCCAAAAGCTACAAATCTCTCTCTAAAACTCTCTGAATGTAGAATAAAACTTAGCCTAAAAAAGTGTCTTAAAAACCCTATAGGAATAAGTATATCTTAGTTTTGGGCTTAAAGTATATTTTTCTGGTCTAAAAAATTCAATACGCGGGCAAACAAAAATATCCCGCTTAAAACATCCCGC
Source organism: Orychophragmus violaceus (assembly GCA_030180135.1). Classification (NCBI taxonomy): domain Eukaryota; kingdom Viridiplantae; phylum Streptophyta; class Magnoliopsida; order Brassicales; family Brassicaceae; genus Orychophragmus; species Orychophragmus violaceus. Next base: position 85,302,136 of record CM058231.1, read on the forward strand.
TTAAACATAACATAGCGCTTATTTAATGCAAGTGCAATCTAAACAAAAGGTATTTTAATTAAAAATCACATTTTTAACGCGCCCATACTTTTAATAGCACAACAAAATTCTAAACGCTATGAAAAAGTGGCGTCAAACTCTATTATTGCAGAAAATTTAAAACCGCTATGTTAATGTGCAATCAATACCTTATATTCCTGTAGTGTTCCTTTATTTTAGACTTGGCCATATATGTCTTTGGATTTGTAATGTAATATGGTAGGAATTTGTAGATGTCTTTGGATTTGTAATGTAATATTACATTTATGTAACTTTTGATAATATATGAAATATTTTTAATCAAATATAAAATTAAAAATTATAATTAATTAATAATATGTAAAAGTAGAATTCAAAACAACTAAATAATAGTACTTAAAATATATATAGCACGTACATGGAGTTATAACAATACATATTACGACACAAATAATGTGCTATCATACGCGTAGTAATAGCAAGAAGAAAATATCACTATCATATATAAACAATATAATAGCACGGACAAAAATGCTATCACATATGGTCGACCTATTATAGCTAGGGTAGACATAGCCATTTCAAAAAAGCTATCAATCACGTACGATAGCTGTTTGGGTCGGATTTAACACTTAAATCCAGTCAACGAAAGTCAAAATGTTGTCCAATGTTAATCGCCCGAAATGAAGGTTTTCTATCTGTTTCCGTAACATCAAGCTCTGCACTTGTAGCTAACATCGAGCTGCACACATCGAGCTCTACACTCCGGCTCTACAGCTCCGACTCTACAGCTCCGGATGACGAGCTCTACACTCCGGCTCTACAGCTCCGGATAACGAGCTCTACACTCCGGCCCTAAAGCTCCGGTTAACGAGCTCCATGGTTCCGTAGCTCGATCTTGGTGACATCAAGCTCCAAGCCGAAGACGGAAGCCAAGACTAAGTCATAACGGATCCCGCAATCTCCGGAATCAGTTAGCACATGCGCGGAGTACATCCAGTCGCCAATACTGAGCAAAACGCGGAGAACGTGGAGCACGCGCCTGGAAGTTGCGGAAGTTAGCTGCGGAGTACATGGAGCACGCGGCCGGGAACTGCGGAAGTTAGTTGCAGAAACAGATCTATAAAAGGATCTCCTTCTTCATTCATCAAAGGATCCGATTTTGACCTAGCTACACCTATATTTTAGCTACTCTCTTCTTGTAAACTGATTATTCATTCAATACAAATCCAATTCGTCGATTCAAGTCTTTATTTACATTGTTGGTTCATTGAGATTCTAGCCCATCTTTCCTTAAACACAAAATCACTCTAAATCCTTGAGTGTGGATTTTAGCATCCACATTTTGGCGCCGACTGTGGGGAAGATTCATAGATTTCTCTTACACCAGAACCTGATCTAAGGCTCGTAAGCACGAAGATGGATCCAAATTCATCAGACTCATTCAGATTGTCGAACGCGACAAATCACGATCAACAGAGCTTTAATGCTCAAAACGAACAAATCGGATCGGGCTCATCCATGATCCAGACCGGACCTGTTCTAACGGTTCACGATCTCCCACCTCAGCTGCAAAGTCACAGAGCCACACCTCCAAGCTCTAGCATGCTGACGGATGAGAGAAACATTTCTCGGGTTTGGATCAGATCTGAAGAACGATCCACCGGTGAAGCTCCAGCTTCCCAAACCGATCCAACCCGATTAGCATCACCATGTCCGACAATACTTGTCAACGACAACATGGCAGAACTCCGGAGCATGCTAGCAATCCTGGTAGATAGATCTCAAAACCAGGAAGCATCCCAACGAACAGTTCTAGCTCGCTTGGATTATCTCGAAAGAGATATAGCTGAACATCGAAACCTTTTAGCTCGATCTGCTTCTCAAGCGAGAGCTCCAACCTTTGGTTCGAGTTCGCAAGCTCCCAGAGTTACCCAAGCGGGTTATACAGTCGGACCTCTTCCGAGCGAACTGATCCAGCAAACAGGAGCTCCAGTTTTTGCTTCGAGCTCGCAAGCTGGAACTAACTCAGCTCGATTTCCCCCGAGTATGGCACGGGAGTTCCACAGCTCGCGTCCGCGGCACACGGAACCTCCTATGTTTGGGAACCAAAGTAACACGGAGAATGAGGGCATCCACGCTAAGCTCCAACGTCTCCAAGCCGAAATCTACACGGCAACGAGCTCGGCTCCAGACATCGATCAAGTGATCGAAGAAACCCGTCGAACTCCGTTCACGGATAAGATCGCTAACGCACGGATCCATAACACTGGAAAGATAAAAATCCCAGAGTACTCAGGAACTTCGGATCCAAAAGCCCATGTTAGAGCCTTTCGGCTCGCAGTCTCCAGAGCCCATCTTAACGATGAGGAAAAAGAGGCAGGTTACTGCAGACTCTTCGCCGAGAACCTCACCGGTACCGCGCTGGAGTGGTTCGCAAGCCTTAAAGGGAATTCGATCGACAACTTCACCCAGCTCGTATCGATATTCCTAAAGCAGTACTCGATTTTTATCGAAGACAAAACCTCTGAGGCCGATCTCTGGGCCTTAGCGCAAGGGCCCGAGGAGACCCTCAGAGCTTACATCAGTAGGTTCCGTGCGGTCAAGTCTCGTATCGCACACCCAAACGAAAAAATAGCCATTGCGGCTCTCGAAAACGGACTCTGGTACACATCAGAGTTCAAGAAAGAACTCATAGTTCGACCTTGCACGTCTTTAGACGATGCCCTGCATAAAGCTACACGCAAAGTACGAAGAAGATGTAGCTGCAACGCTAGAAAAATACAACACGGCCTCAAAGAAAGCAAGATGTGAGACTTAGTATTACGTCAAGTGTACTAAATAAAGAGTTAGATGCTGGGAAACTAGGGACCTAACGGGAAGCCCCCTACCGATCTACCAAATAGTTCGCAAAAGCATCTATAAGCTCACCAAAGTTAAAAACGCAGTACCAGAGTACCTCTGAGTGCTAAAATAATCGAACTACGTATAGGCTTGATCCCCTGACGGGGTACGTAGGCAGCTCATCCCTCGAGTTCAGCCACTTCCTCAAACATCAAAGTCTTAAGACTTCACAAAAGTTTGATTTCACGCTAAGTCTCAAAGACTTTGATACATCGAACTCTATAAAACAGCTGAAACAATACACAGCTAAATTCGGAGACTCCTCTTAGCAAGAATTCACCAAACGAATTCTAGGAGAAAACTCCACAACTAAGAGATCTCATTAACGAATCTCCTTAACCCCACACTTGATGATCAGTTCTCGAAACAAGCTACAACTCACAGCTTTCTAACAAGCTAAACGAGTTCCGCAATTCGAGAGAGCATTGATCTAAAGTAATAAACTTATCGCAATGAGCTCTAAACCAAAACGTCTGGCCAGACCAAACAAACAAAACACAAAAGCTCAATCTCGCGATCTTAGTATTCAAACTCTCGAATACTCATAACATAGCTCGACTCTACAACATGAGCATCCAAGCTAAACATTTCGCCAACGAAAGCTCAACACAAGCTTGAGGCATAACAACGAAGACTGGGGGGCAATTGTTTGGGTCGGATTTAACACTTAAATCCAGTCAACGAAAGTCAAAATGTTGTCCAATGTTAATCGCCCGAAATGAAGGTTTTCTATCTGTTTCCGTAACATCAAGCTCTGCACTTCTAGCTAACATCGAGCTGCACACATCGAGCTCTACACTCCGGCTCTACAGCTCCGACTCTACAGCTCCGGATGACGAGCTCTACACTCCGGCTCTACAGCTCTGGATAACGAGCTCTACACTCCGGCCCTAAAGCTCCGGTTAACGAGCTCCATGGTTCCGTAGCTCGATCGTGGTGACATCAAGCTCCAAGCCGAAGACCGAAGCCAAGACTAAGTCATAACGGATCCCGCAATCTCCGGAATCTGTTAGCACGTGCGCGGAGTACATCCAGTCGCCAATACTGAGCAAAACGCTGAGAACGTGGAGCACGCGCCCGGAAGTTGCGGAAATTAGCTGCGGAGTACGTGGAGCACGCGGCCGGGAACTGCGGAAGTTAGTTGCAGAAACAGATCTATAAAAGGATCTCCTTCTTCATTCATCAAAGGATCCGATTTTGACCTAGCTACACCTATATTTTAGCTACTCTCTTCTTGTAAACTGATTATTTATTCAATACAAATCCAATTCGTCGATTCAAGTCTTTATTTACATTGTTGGTTCATTGAGATTCTAGCCCATCTTTCCTTAAACACAAAATCACTCTAAATCCTTGAGTGTGGATTTTAGCATCCACAATAGCGTTTTTCGTGAGCTAAGAATAGATATTTTTCTTGTAGTGAAGACAATGGGAAAGACTAGGAAGGATTGGTCTGCTAAGTTGGATGATGCATTATGGGCCTACAAGACTGCGTTCAAGACACCACTTGGGCCTACACAATTTCATCTCTTCTATGGGAAAGCTTGTCACTTTCCAGTTGAGCTTGAGCACAAGGTTAGATAGACTGTCAAACAGATGAACTTCGATCTCAAACCTGCAGCAGAAAGACGTTTGATACAGCTGAATGAGTTGGATGAGATTTGCCACCACGATTATGAGAATTCAAAGCTGTACAAGAAGCGTACAAAGGCATATCATGTTAAGAAGATCATCTCACGCCACTTCGAACCGAATGACACAGTACTTCTGTATAACTTACGTTTACACTTGTTTCCTAGAAAGTTGCGTTCTCGATGGTCAGGTCCCTTTACCATCAAGGAGGTCAGACCACACGGAGCTGTTATCTTGGTGAATTCCAAAGGCGAGGAGTTCATGGTAAACGGGCAAAGGGTGAAACACTATTGGGCGAAAGCTAAGATTCCAGAAGGCGACATCGTTCATCTGGATGATCCACCTGTTGGGATTATGTCCTGAAATCATATTGTAAAAACTCTGATAGATAGTTGTATTGTCGAGATCGGACAATTCATGTGATACTAGGTGGTCATAATGTTTTGCTAGAAGCCGCTTATGACTTATGAGTTGTAACTCATTGCTAGTATTATGTGGACCTACAGGGTCACACACCTAAGCAAGTTGGATGTACTTCATAAGGGATTGATCACTGGTGAATGGTATGGACAATGTGTATTTGATACACATTGAATATTGTGTTTTAGAGGTTGTGTCGATCGACACTAAGGGGTGTGTCGATCGACACTATGGATGGACCGAAATTCTTATTTCGGTTCATGACTTAATTAATCATGGTTTGGTCTAGGGAATAATTAGGTCTTCTCAAGGGGCTATATATATGATGTTAGCCACGAGTTTGAGACCGAATGTTCATTCTCACAGCCACCTCTTAAAACACAGGAATCCCAAGAAGATCTGTGATCCCGGCACTAGCATCCCGGTGGATTCCAACTTGTGTGCGTGTGGACTACGGTAGAGGCGCAGCAACTGAGGCGCTGGAGATCTCGTTTATCTGACCATATTCCGCTGCAAATCTCCAGGTAAACACGAGATCATTCATGTTGATTTAATTACTTAAACCCTAGATCCTAGGCAATCTGGAACTCGTGAGGATTCTAATGGCGCTTAGAATGGCTCAAGTTCCTTCAGTGGTATCAGAGCCTTAGGGATTTTCCATTGAATCAAGCATGCTGATTGAATTTGATGAAATAAATTTGCACATATGAGTTATATGAAAAAGAAGCATGTTAGATCGATTTCTCAGAAAACGAATTCTGTGTTTTTCGTCTGTGTCGATCGACACAGAAAGTGTGTCGGTCAATACGGCGTATGATATGAGATGGAGAGGCGTGGTGGTTGATGGTAGAGTGAGAGATGAACGGATGGGACAAAGCTGCTGGCCGAAGGCACTCTCAGCTTGGTCGGTGGGTGATCGGTGATGGTCTAGGAACTAGAGAGCAGTAAGAGCACTAAGAACAATCTGAACAGCCAGCAAAACCAAGAGATGTCGTTCTTCCAAAAGGGCAGCCACGCTAAGGAGAGAAGGAGATCACCTATTCTTAGGGTTTTCTTAGTTTAATCTTGCGTAACTTTCATTAAACAAAAAGAGAGTGTTTTAAACAACTTGCAACTAAAATAAAATGGGCCAAAACACTTGGGCCACGAAGCATCATATCAAGGGAGTTCTCAGAAAATCTAGAATACAGGCAAATCAATCAATTGGGATCAAATTAAGAACGGTTCTAGAACTAGAATCACAGAAGTATAAGAAACCAAATTTCGTTCTGAGTATTATCTATGTCTAGCAACTTCGCAAACCAACTTTCGTTGCGAGTTATAGAGATCCTAAACATGCATTAATCTCAGGTTCTTTCGTTCACAATTTTCCTAAGCCAAATTTCTTTGTGAATAGATAAATTGCTCATCTAGGTTCTTCCTAGTAGATTAATTAACTTTCGTTGCACCAATCAACCTAACAATAATCTAAGTGGTCAGTTCAAATTTATCATTAAGATCAACCCTAGATGAAGAACTAGAAGTCATGAATCCCAATTAATCAATTAACCTAATATTCCATGAAATCCTTAATGGAATCCCTAAACCTAACAAGTAAACTACTCAGACATGATCAATGAAACATAAGTCATATACGAAGTAGAAAGCATAAAGAGATTAATAAGATAAATAAATGGGTTCGAAATCTTCTCTCTGTCAAGTTTCTGATCAGCCCCAAAGCTACAAATCTCTCTCTCTAAAACTCTCTGAATGTAGAATAAAATTTAGCCTAAAAAGTGTCTTAAAACCCCTATAGGAATAAGTATATCTTAGTTTTGTGGATTATGTATCTAAGTGGGTTGAAACGATTGCTAGTTCGACTAACGACTCTTCGGTAGTTCTTAAGATTATCATCTTTCCCAGATTTGGAGTACCTAGGGTTGTGATAAGTGATGGTGGTTCTCACTTTATCAACAAGGTCTTCTAGAATTTTCTGAAGAAGCATGGTGTTAATCATCATGTGGATACTCCATATCATCCTCAGACTAGTGGACAACTTGAGTTTTCGAACAGACAGATCAAAGAGATTCTAGAGAATATCCACTACAAAAAAAAAGCATTGATAGCATATTAAGATAGCACAGTTTTCACAAGTGTTATAAAATATGATTTTGTGATTTTGATTACTATATGATAGCATTTAAAAAACGCTAATCCGATATTTTACTGAATGGGAATAAATGTTGGTTTCGAAACCTAATTTTTATTATCGAGCACCAAACACTTAGGAATTATTTGGTTTTGATGGAAATTTCCCACAATTTCTTTTTTTGCTTTGGAAACAAACACAATCCCTTAAAAACAGATATACCATTTAGTCTTTCTCTCTCTCTCTCTCTCTCTCTCTCTCTCTCTCTCTCTCTCTCTCTCTCTCTCTCTCTCTCTCTCTCTCTCTCTCTCTCTCTCTCTCTCTCTCTCTCTCACACATCGAGAAATCCAACAGTATCAGATACCAATCGTCTAGAAATCGATGGATTTCATGTGTCGTTCTTCTCTAATCTCATATTTCTAGGAACCCGTAAATCTTCTATTTCGTAGACCCGAACAATGACTCAAAATTCAGATCCGGAGTGTGATAGATCGAAGAAACAGTGGATGTAGCGAGCTTGGGGTCTCCAAATCGGATCTTAAGCATTTATAGTGGTGACCGAGCCGGACAGCGAGAATAAGCATGCTGCCAAGGCACCGAAAACGAGTCGAGGAAGTGAAGGAGAAGAAGAAGCTTGCTTCTGGTGTTTCGAATAAGAAATCCACTTGTGTTCATCCTACTTCCGAAGAGGTACAAAACGATCTCGATTCAATAACTACAAGGTTGGGATCATGTTACTTATTCACTTACGTGCTTTGAAAATTGTATGTATTCATTTGGCACTTGAGATTACACCCTTACACCATTTTGTTACTCATCCAAATGAATTTTCGAGGAGAGAAGTCAGGCCTCAAGAGTCGGATAGCAGTCACAACTTGGTTGGCTAATTTTTATTGTCTTTGTATACAACATAGACTTCCAAAGTGATATACACAGAATTGTAAAGCTGCATGTGTAAGTAACTTCTGATTTTTTTTTGTGCAGATATGAGTAAATACCGCCAAGAGCAATCCCTTCAAGCTTGCAGAGCATAAGCTTCGTGTAAATAAAAACCAAGGTAAGCTTCTTTTTCTATAAATCTCTCTTATTTAAAAAATATTTGTCAGCTTCTCGCGTGCAAGCCTGAAACTTCTTCTGTTTTTCTTTTTCTTTTGCAGTTGACTATGATGGAAGCAAACCATCTGGTGGCCTGTTTATATCTCTGTAGTAGTGAATGAAACAATTTCCTGTGGTGGTTCGTTTTTGTGCTACAGCTACTCGTTTTTCGAGCTGCTGCAATCTCAATTCAGACAATAATTAGAGGCTATTTGGTATTTTTGTTATTTACTTCCACGATTTAGTTTGGCTGAATTTTCTGATTGAAAATTCATATGCAGTGATCAAGTCATTTGGTTTTTGTTTGACACTACTTAACTTCTCATTTTTGTTTTTTTTTATCTATTGTGGTGTGGTTCTTTTGTGCGTTGAGAAACTGCATCTGGTTGCAAAAACAAGATGTTGTTCTTCTAATGGTATTTAAGAAGTGCATCGAGATGCAAAAATCAGATATTGCATCCAAAATAGTTGGAAATTCAAGATGCATTTGAAAGTTGAGTTGAGACGCACCAAAGTACGTCTCAATTACCAAAAATCTAAAATACTCTCATTTTTTTAAAATAACATTTTCGCTAAAACCATAAAATAGTGATTCCCCGCCAAAACAAATAAATTGTGTTTTTCCACAAAAACCGCGAAAAATGCATTTTCCGCTAAAACTGCAAAATTGTGATTTTCCGCTAAAACCGCAAAATTGTGATTTTCCGCTAAAAACGCAAAATTGCGATTTTTCCCAAAATTGCGATTTTCCACAAAATTGCAAAATCGTATTTCCGGCCAAAACTGCATAAAGGTTTCCCGCCAAAACCGCAAAATCGTGTTTTCCCGCCAAAACCGCAAAATCTTTTTCTCGCCAAAATCGCAAATCGCGTTTTCCCACCGAAATCGCAAAATCGCATTTTTCCGCCCAAACCGCAAATTGCGTTTTCCACCAAAACAGCAAATCTCGTTTTCCCACTAAAACCGCAAAAATCGTGTTTTCCGCCAAAACCGCAAAATCGCTTTTTCCTGCCAAAACCGCAAAATAATGCATCCAACTACTATACACAAACACACAAAGAAACATAACTGCATCCGAACGCATTTTTCAAACGCAATTTCTAAATGCACAAAAGAACTACATCTGGATGCAACATCCGGAAACTGCATCTGGATGTAGTTTCTAGACGCAGTTTGCAGCTGAGGAAAAGAACAGGGCCTGTGAAAGTGAAAACAATAAGATATATTTTTGGTTACTGGATTTGTCAGTTGTTTTGCTATTCCATTTCTTGAGTTTTTGTGTCAAGTATAACTGTCTTGTGTAATGATATAGGCAAGAAGAGCACTGTGGGCAATGAGGGGATTTTTGTCAAGCTTAAGTTACTGATGGAAGGATCTGTTGTAAAACATCAACCTGAAAATACTTTAAAGTGTATACTATATTAAAATGATGAGTTATCTAGTATTTCACATACTTTATTACACACAAACACACAAAGCTATGCATTTTTTTTTTTTTTTTGATTTTGTTATAGTCGAGACTGATCTGCAATCAGGAGCTCAAAACAAGTATGAGTTATGTTAATTAACTACATTCTTAAGCTTAGATTGTTTGTTAATGTTTACGGCTTGCATTATTTGTTTTTCTATCAAATGAATCCACAGCCTTGACCACTTTAAATCTCTCTGTTTGGAACAATGTAGACCTCAGGTTCGATGGCTTTACAAGCACATTCCAGGGAGAATCTGTGTCATATGTTAGTGATGTTAACATGTGATTAGTTGCAATTTTTCCTAAGTGTCCCCATGTTTCTGACCGTGCTCGGTGTTTCTCATATACATAATTCATCTCTTCAACATAACATCATTGTATACACCTTCAAAAAGAAGAGCACAATCTGGTCAATTCATATTCTTTTCTTATCATTCTGTATATCTTATTACCGTAGGACTTATATTGCAAGGCCATTAACTACCATTTGTAGACTTCTTTTCTCGGCATAGAGACTGTCTACTCGATATCGCTCTACTTTCACAGTAAATTTAAGTTTCCTCTATTCTTATTATTTGTCGCTACTCATGTTTCGTCTTTGCATTTTTGTCTTATAGTGCCACAAGATGACATGTATTAATGAAATAGAATTTGAGTTTAGTTTGTAATCCAAGTTGACTTGTAATGAAAAGTGTTGAAGGGGACAGAGCATTACGACATCACGTATTATGTACTCTCTTTTCTTGAATCTGAGTCTTTTGCATTATTTATAGTCTCATATAAATTGGGGTCTGAATCATTGTGTTAGTTTATTTTGACAGCTTTGTATTAGATCAAGAGTACACGTTAAATGTGGGTTGATGCTGAAGGAACAAGATCATATTGGATCAAGAGTATATGTGATGCCAATTCAAAACCGTAGGTGAGACAGGACCAGATGGGAGCTTGGAACATGCAAGAGAGGAAGATGGTGAAGTGTTTCTTACGAGTAAGTTCCTGAAGAAGTACATTCACTTACGAATAAGGGATCTTATTCCACTACAAGAAAAATGGGTATCCGTAGCGCTCGATATCCGCTATAGTAGATAAACGATAGCGCTTTAACGAACGATGTATATGCTCCCGTCATAAAAAGTACCGCACTTTCTATAGCGCCTTTTCAAAATGCAATAATAACGCGTACTTAATATAGCAGTTTATTTTATGCAATAAAATTAATTTTAATTGCAGATATTTGTGTTATTCTATATATTTACTATAGCATTTAACTTATCAAGTTATTTTGTGTAGGTGTCTAATTTGGCATGTTTTATTTACTCTGTTTTATTTAAATTATTAACAAACATAGTAAGAAAAATATAATATTTTATTATATATGAAATCATGATACAATAAACCTAAAGTATAAAGATCCTCAAATACATACTCAAATACATAAGTAGAAAAAGGAAGTACAGATCCACATGTAAACCGACGAGAAACACCTCTAGTGGACCTTCCATCCTTGAGTTGTACTTCATTCACTTGGAGGAGAAAAACAAGCTAATTAAGAAATTTGAACCGAGACAATTTGGAAAGCTAATTAATAATATGAACCAAAGTGGGTTTATGAAGTGATTGGTTTTATATCTTAAAACCAAAATATTTGGAACCAAAGTCGATTTCAGATTATACGAATCAAGAAAATTGAAACTGAAGTGTTTAACTTGATTGCTCGCACTTATAGCTAATGATTATATGGTTTACCTCTTCTGCGGCTTTGGCCAATGAACGATACTAAAGCTTAACACTCTCAGTATTGTCTAGTGTTTTCACCACACACACCTGCAACAAATGAAACCTAAGTTACAGAAACACTTATACAAAAGTCTATATAAGTTTCTGCTAAAGGATGATCAGTGATGTCTTGTTTGATATATAACAAAGTTTGCAGCAAGAAATAGTTTCGATCTTTTGTGAATCATTGAAATGTATATCATAAAGTCATAATCAAAGAAATAAATCTGAGTTTACCAGCAGTTCAAACATTGAGTAGTCACAACAGCTTCTCGTCCTACAAAACGAGGCGGTGTCCTCTTGTTCCCCTGCTTCATGTTTGACTCCAATGATTATTAAGTAGTATTGAGTTACTTGATCTTTATCCTTCTCTTTTTGTGTTAGGAGTAACTAGAAAAAGAAGCCACAAATATCCTGTCTTATAAACCCAAATCACATGCTCACAACAATATTCAAATTTCCTTCAATTTCTATATAGAAACATACTCAGAAAATGTCTTTTTCAAAATGCAGGTAATGAGGCTAAAATTTGACAAAATACGACGATGTTTACCTGTGAATTTGACGGTGACATGGCTAGGATCTGAAATGGCCTACACTCGATAGGTGAATCACATGGAAACTAGATCTGATCAGATGAGGTAACAAAATGAGAATCTAAAATACAGTCTAATGACAACACAATCAGTGCAGAGCTTACGTGAACAACCAAAGACTTCCTGGTGATCGATGTTTGTGTAGCTCCCACAAGACATCATCTCCCTTCTATCTTTTCCATTCTCCTTCTCGCAGATGTTTCCCTCTTTCTATGGGAAACAAAAAAAAAACAAATCCTTGTTAGATGATATACAAATATCAAACCGATACGAACAACAAATACCAAACTCGATCTCTTTCTCGATTGGCCATCACAATCATCGGCTTCTCATCTCCCATCGACAGCATCTCCGAGGCGATAAGAAATCCTCTCGTCTCTCATCACAATCCTCGACTTCTCGTCTCCCATCACAAAATAACATAAAAATAAAAGCTAACCCCCAGGGGATTCGAAGTGGGAACTCAACTCTAACCTGGAAATCGAGAGAATGATGAAGAATAATTGACCCGCCACGAATGGAGAAATCTCACTGTAATAGCACCGGAAGAGAAACAATTTTGGAATTTTTCTTTCGAAACAGCTAAGAGCAAAGCGAGGTCTGATTTGTGTAGTGGAGATGGGGAGACGGCTACTAGGGTTAGAGAGAAAGAAAAGAAAATTTTAAGTGCTGTTTTTTTGGTTTTGGGCTTAAAGTATATTTTTCTGGTCTAAAAAATTTAATACGCGGGCAAACAAAAATATCCCGCTTAAAACATCCCGCTTAAACATAACATAGCGCTTATTTAATGCAAGTGCAATCTAAACAAAGGGTATTTTAATTAAAAATCACATTTTTAACGCGCCCATACTTTTAATAGCACAACAAAATTCTAAACGCTATGAAAAAGTAGCGTCAAACTCTATTATTGCAGAAAATTTAAAACCGCTATGTTAATGTGCAATCAATACCTCAATTTCCTGTAGTGTTCCTTTATTTTAGACTTGGCCATATATGTCTTTGGATTTGTAATGTAATATGTTAGGAATTTGTAGATGTCTTTGGATTTGTAATGTAATATTACATTTATGTAACTTTTGATAATATGTGAAATATTTTTTAATCAAATATAAAATTAAAAATTATAATTAATTAATAATATGTAAAAGTAGAATTCAAAACAACTAAATAATAGTACTTAAAATATATATAGCACGTACATGGAGTTATAACAATACATATTACGACACAAATAATGTGCTATCATACGCGTAGTAATAGCAAGAAGAAAATATCACTATCATATATAAACAATATAATAGCACGGACAAAAATGCTATCACATATGGTCGACCTATTATAGCTAGGGTAGACATAGCCATTTCAAAAACGCTATCAATCACGTACGATAGCGTTTTTCGTGAGCTAAGAATAGATATTTTTCTTTTAGTGAAGACAATGGGAAAGACTAGGAAGGATTGGTCTGCTAAGTTGGATGATGCATTATGGGCCTACAAGACTGCGTTCAAGACGCCACTTGGGCCTACACAATTTCATCTCTTCTATGGGAAAGCTTGTCACTTTCCAGTTGAGCTTGAGCACAAGGTTAGATAGACTGTCAAACAGATGAACTTCGATCTCAAACCTGCAGCAGAAAGACGTTTGATACAGCTGAATGAGTTGGATGAGATTTTCCACCACGATTATGAGAATTCAAAGCTGTACAAGAAGCGTACAAAGGCATATCATGTTAAGAAGATCATCTCACGCCACTTCGAACCGAATGACACAGTACTTCTGTATAACTTACGTTTACACTTGTTTCCTAGAAAGTTGCGTTCTCGATGGTCAGGTCCCTTTACCATCAAGGAGGTCAGACCACACGGAGCTGTTATCTTGGTGAATTCCAAAGGCGAGGAGTTCATGGTGAACGGGCAAAGGGTGAAACACTATTGGGCGAAAGCTAAGATTCCAGAAGGCGACATCGTTCATCTGGATGATCCACCTGTTGGGATCATGTCCTGAAATCATATTGTACTAACTCTGATAGATAGTTGTATTGTCGAGATCGGACAATTCATGTGATACTAGGTGGTCATAATGTTTTGCTAGAAGCCGCTTATGACTTATGAGTTGTAACTCATTGCTAGTATTATGTGGACCTACAGGGTCACACACCTAAGCAAGTTGGATGTACTTCATAAGGGATTGATCACTGGTGAATGGTATGGACAATGTGTATTTGATACACATTGAATATTGTGTTTTAGAGGTTATGTCGATCGACACTAAGGGGTGTGTCGATCGACACTATGGACGGACCGAAATTCTTATTTCGGTTCATGACTTAATTAATCATGGTTTGGTCCAGGGAATAATTAGGTCTTCTCAAGGGGCTATATATATATGATGTTAGCCACGAGTTTGAGACCGAATGTTCATTCTCACAGCCACCTCTTAAAACACAGGAATCCCAAGAAGATCTGTGATCCCGGCAATAGCATCCCGGTGGATTCCAACTTGTGTGCGTGTGGACTACGGTAGAGGCGCAGCAACTGAGGCGCTGGAGATCTCGTTTATCTGACCATATTCCGCTGCAAATCTCCAGGTAAACGCGAGATCATTCCTGTTGATTTAATTACTGAAACCCTAGATCCTAGGCAATCTGGAACTCGTGAGCATTCTAATGGCGCTTAGAATGGCTCAAGTTCCTTCAGTGGTATCAGAGCCTTAGGGTTTTTCCATTGAATCAAGCATGCTGATTGAATTTGATGAAATAAATTCGCACATATGAGTTATATGAAAAAGAAGCATGTTAGATCGATTTCTCTGAAAATGAATTCTGTGTTTTTCGTCTGTGTCGATCGACACAGAAAGTGTGTCGGTCAATACGGCGTATGATATGAGATGGAGAGGCGTGGTGATTGATGGTAGAGTGAGAGATGAACGGATGGGACAAAGCTGCTGGCCGAAGGTACTCTCAGCTTGGTCGGTGGGTGATCGGTGATGGTCTAGGAACTAGAGAGCAGTAAGAGCACTAAGAACAATCTGAACAGCCAGCAAAACCAAGAGATGTCGTTCTTCCAAAAGGGCAGCCACGCTAAGGAGAGAAGGAGATCACATATTCTTAGGGTTTTCTTAGTTTAATCTTGCGTAACTTTCATTAAACAAAAAGAGAGTGTTTTAAACAACTTGCAACTAAAATAAAATGGGCCAAAACACTTGGGCCACGAAAATAACAAACAAAAACAAGAGAAATAAGACTTAAAACGAGAAAGGAAAGTCTTGGTCGAAATAGAGAAGAGGCCGGTGTGTCTCTCTAATGAATGGGCCTCGGATCACCTCGTTAAAAACCTTGTGAAGAAAACCCATCTGGGACAAAATTTCACAAGGGAAAAAGAGTATGATCTTTATCCCAGAGGCAGACCGGTCAGAGAATCATCTGGCTCGATGCAGAAGATCATGGTCGGTCCATGCATCCAGAGTATGGGCCAGGGTGTGATCTGCTCAAATGGGCCGTCAGCTTCGGTATAGATCATCCTCCGGTCCAACTGGTTCAGGACAGGTTGTCCTTGGTCGAGATGGCCTAGCTGGGTCGTGAGGTCTTCTAAGCCTGTCCTCGAGATCAGCTGCTCCATGGCATTGTTGAATTCGGCATGTATCTGTCGCTGTCCCGAACGCGTCCTTGGTACATCTCGCATGGTCGGGAACAGGTCGGTCAGCTTCTTGGTAGAGCCTGGTCCGTCTTGTTCGTCCAACTCAGTGTCGGCCAAGCTGATGTCCTCATCATTCCCTCCCTCTTGAAGAGGTTCTGGCCTCAGAACAGTATCACCTGCACAATAAGGAGACAAATCAGCAACATTAAAACTCGACGATATGCTCATCTCACCTGGGAGTTCCAATTGGTAGGCGTTGTCGTTGATCTTCTTTAGGAACCGGAATGGTCCATCTCCTCGTGGAGCAAGCTTGGACTTCCTCTTGTTTCTGAACCGTTCGGGTCGCATGTTAACCCAAACCAAGTCGCCTGGATTAATGTCAATCTCCTTCCTGTGTTTGTCGGCTTTCTTCTTATACTGCTCCGTCCTCTTCTCGATGTTCTCCTTAACCGCCTGGTGTAGCTTGGAGGTGGCCTCAGCCTTGCGCTCTCCATTAAGATTGATGAACTCCAATGCTGGTAGTGGCTTCAGATCAAGTGGCGTATCTGGCTTAAATCCATAAACAACCTCAAAAGGAGAGATCTTAGTAGCAGAGTGTTTGGCACCATTATAAGTAAACTCAATAAAAGGAATGCAATCCAACCAATTTGATAAATTTTTACCAACCGTGGCCCTTAAGAGGGCTGAGAGAGTCTGGTTCACGACCTCAGTCTGTCTATCAGTCTGTGGATGACAAGTGGTCGAGAACAGTAGCTTGGCACCAAGCTTCCTCCACAATATCCTCCAAAAGTGACCTAGGAAGGTCAGGTCACGGTCCGAGACGATGGTCCGTGGCAGTCCGTGCAATCTGACCACTTCTTTGAAGAAGAGATCGGCTGTATGGGTCGCATCATTCGTCTTAGAACACGGTATGAAGTGAGCCATCTTTGAAAACCGGTCGGCCACAACGAAGATCGCATCCTTGTTCCTGATCTTAGGCAAACCAAGCACAAAATCCATAGAAATATCGACCCATGGTCGGTTAGGTATAGGCAAAGGTAAGTAAAGACCGTGAGGATGTGACCTGGACTTGGACTTAAGGCATATGATGCACTTGGAGCAGAAACGCTCCGTGTCTCGCTTCTGATGTGGCCAATAGAAGTGCTCTACTAGGACACTCAGTGTCTTGTCCACGCCAAAGTGTCCCATCAGTCCTCCTCCATAGGATTCTCGGATCAGGAGCTCCCTCATCGATCCATGAGGAATGCACAGCCGCTTGCCCCTGAACAGGAAACCGTTATGCAAGTAGAAAACTCCTTTCGGTCCTTTGCTACATTCCTGAAAAATTTCACCAAAATCAGGGTCAGTATCATAATCTACTTTGATGAGTTCAAACCCCAAAACTTTGGCCTCCAGGGTGCTGATCAGTGTGTATCTCCTGGACAATGCATCAGCTACCACGTTCTCCTTTCCCTTCTTGTACTTGATAATGTACGGAAAGGTCTCCACGAACTCAAGCCACTTAGCGTGCCTCCTCTTCAGATTTGTATGTCCTCTCAAATGCTTGAGTGTCTCGTGGTCGGTGTGAATAACAAACTCCTTGGCCAGCAAGTAATGCTGCCAAGTCTCCAAGGATCTATCCAACGCATACAACTCCTTGTCATAAGTAGGATAGTTGAGCGTGGCTCCACTCAACTTCTCGCTTAAGTAGGCGACCGGTCGCCCACCTTGTGTCAGAACAGCTCCAATCCCTAAACCTGAAGCATCGCACTCAATCTCAAACATCTTATCAAAATTAGGCAAAACCAAAATAGGAGCATGGGTTAACAAATCCTTGAGTTTCTGAAATGCGGCCTCCTGCGACTGGCCCCATTTGAACGGAACGTCCTTCTTGATCACGGCTGTGAGTGGGGCGGCCACTGTGCTAAAATCCTTCACAAACCGTCTATAGAAGTTGGTTAATCCATGGAAACTCATGACATGACCGATCGTGGTCGGGGTCGGCCACTTCTCAATAGCTTTGATCTTTTCTTGGTCAACCTGTAAGCCCTGCGAACTCACAGCAAAACCTAAAAAGACAAGCTTATCAGTGCAGAAGGTGCACTTCTTGAGGTTCGCATAAAGACCCTCCTTTCGAAGAGTATCTATAACTTGTTCAAGATGCACCAGATGATCAGCAAAACAGCGACTATAGATCAAAATATCATCGAAGTAAACAACGACAAACTTACTAATGTAGGCCCTCAAGACCTGGTTCATGAGGCGCATGAACGTACTTGGCGCATTGGTAAGGCCAAATGGCATGACCAGCCACTCGTAGAGGCCCTGCTTAGTCTTGAAAGCCGTCTTCCACTCGTCGCCTTCCTTCATTCAAACCTGATGGTACCCACTGCGTAGATCGATCTTAGAGAACATGGTCGCTCCGTGTAGCTCGTCCAACATATCGTCCAGCCGTGGTATGGGATGTCGGTACTTGATGGTGATGTTGTTGATGGCCCTACAGTCGACACACATCCTCCAAGATCCGTCTTTCTTAGGAACCAACAAGACTGGTACAGCACACAGGCTGAGACTCTCGCGAATGTAACCCTTGGACATGAGTTCCTGCACTTGTTTCTCCAGCTCCTTGGCCTCGGTCGGGTACACCCTATATGCAGACCGGTTGGGCAGAGCCGCTCCTGGCACGAGATCGATCTGATGCTCAATGCCTCGTATGGGCGGTAGCCCGGCTGGTATCTTGTCCGGAAAGACATCCTTAAACCTGTCCAACAAAGAAAAAAACTTCCCGGGGAAGCTCAACATCATCTGAACACGAATGTAAAGCCTCCCTGAAGACCATTAGTAGCACCTGCGTGTTCTTATCAATAGCTCTAGAAACAGAATATGAAGAAATAATTAAATTGGTCTTACGGGCCTTCTTATCCTTGGCAAGGTGTAGTTGCATCTCATGCACTTGCTGCGGTGTAAGAGGCGCGAGCTGATACTTTCGCTTGTCGTGCATGAACGAGTAGTAATTGGTCCGCCCATTGTGCAAGGACTCCTTGTCGAACTGCCACGGTCGGCCGAGTAACAATGTCCAACCTGCATAGGAACCACGTCGCATACTACCTGATCGTGATATCGCCCAATGCTGAAAGGTACGGTTACTTGATCTGCGATCCGGATCTCCGTGTCATCGTTCAGCCACCGAAGTCGGTACGGTCGCGGGTGCTTAGTCACTTGCAGACCGAGTTTATCAACCATGTTCCTGCTGGCCACGTTAGTGCAAGAACCACCATCAATAATAAGACTACATACCTTGTTGTTCACGGTACAGTGAGTATGGAAGATGTTCTCGCGCTGAACCGTCTCGGGATCGACAAGCGCACTGAGAGCTCTCCTGATCACTAAGAGCTCTCCAGAGTCAGGATACTCTATGGGCGTCCCTGTGTCAAGTTCATCCATGTCTTCATCGTCCTGTTCATCCTGAGACTCGTACTCACCGGCTTCGTTCAAGATCATGACTCTCTGGTTTGGACAGTCTCGAGACATATGTCCTTTACCCTGACACTTAAAACATGTGATATCTCTAGAATGGGACGTACTAGTAAGCTTACCTGGGTCTGGTCGGTTGGGCTTAGACGTCTCAATGGTCGGCTTCTTGAATCTGGACTCGACCTCAACCGACTTACCTTTGTTAACGGGCCGTGGAGCTGGTGCAGTCCAAGGCGTGTTGGTCCTAGTCCGGGTTGTGGTCGCGGACTTCCGCTTGTTGTGATGCTCAACCTGTATACACAAGTGCAACAACTCGGGCATATC
The DNA here is from genome assembly GCA_030180135.1 of Orychophragmus violaceus. Lineage (NCBI taxonomy): Eukaryota > Viridiplantae > Streptophyta > Magnoliopsida > Brassicales > Brassicaceae > Orychophragmus > Orychophragmus violaceus. The sequence goes on from CM058231.1 coordinate 85,321,588, forward strand.
GTGATAAGGGTGAATTTCTACCTTTCTAGCGATCCTCTCGTTCAGTCCGTCCACGAACTGGGCCATCAGTGTCTCTTCTGAGTCGTCTAGCTCAAGCCTATTCCGCAATTGCTCGAACTCCTCTAAGTACTCTTCCACCGTCTTAGTTCCCTGCATCAACTTACGAAAACGTTTCTGCAAATCTCTGTGGAAATGGGCAGGAACATACCTTCGCCTTAACTGGAACTTCATGTCAGTCCACGTAGCGATCGGTTCGTACCGATGGCGCCTTCGTTCTGCAGCGTCCCGATCCCACCATGATAGTGCATGTCCTGTGAACTGGGCCACTGCTAAAGATATCTTCCTGGCTTCGGGATGTCCATAATGGTCGAAGATGTGCTCCATCCTCCGCTCCCAATCTAGATATGCCTCCGGGTCCACTTTTCCTGCAAAAGTAGGCGGCTTTAGCTTGATATCATTAGGATAAGGACGTTGTACCTCTTGTTCTCGTATGCGTCCTCTGTGAATAGGGTCACGCTGGTATGGTTGTCGAGGCCATTGGTGTCCATCCTCAAACTCGCCTGTATCATCGTCTAAGTCGTCCAATCGGACGTCCTGGAAGCGTCCGGGTCGCTCAACTCGTCCATGGTGCTGGTCTGGCCGACGTTGCTGGTAGTTCTGAGGACGTGGGGCCTCTGGTCCGTGTGGACGCTCTTCTGGTTGAGGCTGAAAGGCGCCGGGCCGAGGTTGCTGATCTTCCGGCCGAGGCTGATGATCGCCGGGACGCTCCAAACGGTCCAGTCGGGCTCCAGTCGTCTGGATAGCCACTAGGATCTGAGTGATGTCAGTTGGGGCGCCTTGCTGGTGTTGTTCGTCTGCCATTACTCTCTGCGCACTTAAAAAAACAGATCAAACGCACCAAAGAAGAGAAACGAGCAGAACAAAAGGAAATGAACAAATGCAAATCAATCGGAAAGAGAACAAGGCAATGAAAAATCCTTTTTTGACTAATGAACCGAAAGCAAACACTAACACAAAACAAGAATGAAAAACTCACTTAAATCAGATTAATAACCAAGCAAACAGACCGCAATACTCAAAGCTCAATCAAGACGAGCAAAGAACAAAAATAGCCGGTTTTCTCTTTAAAAATCCTATCAAACCGAAAATCCTTTTTTTTATAAACTAAAGAACTATAAAAGGAAAGAGCTGAACCAAGATTTAATGAATGAGATTAACCAGAATTAAACCAAGTTCCACTTAATTTAAACCGCATCAATAAACCCTAGCACTCCTAACTCGCGGCCTCAAAGATTCTATAGCCTAGCACCACGATTTTCAACCTAAACACTCTTGGTTTCTCAGCTTGATTCAATCACAACAGAGACAAAGAGAATAATCAGCAAGCAAGCAATCAAACGGATCTGTATTGATACTTCTAAGCTGATAACAAAGAACTAACAACCTAAACTCTTTTTTCGGTTTTGAAAAGATGGGCAGCAAGCAAATAAGACTAAAACTGAGTAAAGGAAAGAGATAACCTGACTGGTTAGGAGCTTTTAGCTCTGATACCAGATGATATGAGATGTAGAGGCGTGGTGATTGATGGTAGAGTGAGAGATGAACGGATGGGACAAAGCTGCTGGCCGAAGGCACTCTCAGCTTGGTCGGTGGGTGATCGGTGATGGTCTAGGAACTAGAGAGCAGTAAGAGCACTAAGAACAATCTGAACAGCAAGCAAAACCAAGAGATGTCGTTCTTCCAAAGGGGCAGCCACGCTAAGGAGAGAAGGAGATTCACCTATTCTTAGGGTTTTCTTAGTTTAATCTTGCGTAACTTTCATTAAACAAAAAGAGAGTGTTTTAAACAACTTGCAACTAAAATAAAATGGGCCAAAACACTTGGGCCACGAAAATAACAAACAAAAACAAGAGAAATAAGACTTAAAACGAGAAAGGAAAGTCTTGGTCGAAATAGAGAAGAGGCCGGTCTGTCTCTCTAATGAATGGGCCTCGGATCACCTCGTTAAAAACCTTGTGAAGAAAACTCATCTGGGACAAAACTTCACAAGGGAAAAAGAGTATGATCTTTATCCCAGAGGCAGACCGGTCAGAGAATCATCTGGCTCGATGCAGAAGATCATGGCCGGTCCGTGCGTCCGGAGTATGGGCCAGGGTGTGATCTGCTCAAATGGGCCGTCAGCTTCGGTATGGATCATCCTCCGGGCCAACTGGTTCAGGACAGGTTGTCCTTGGTCGAGATGGCCTAGCTGGGTCGTGAGGTCTTCTAAGCTTGTCCTCGAGATCAGCTGCTCCATGGCATTGTTGAATTCGGCCTGTGTTTATGTCGCTGTCCCGAACGCGTCCTTGGTACTTCTCGCATGGTCGAGAACAGGTTGGTCAGCTTCTTGGTAGAGCCTGGTCCGTCTTGTTTGTCCAACTCAGTGTCGGCCAAGCTGATGTCCTCATCAGCGTAGAAATATCGTAAAGAATTAGGGTTTATTTGAAATCGGCGGCTAGGGTTTTTCGCGAAGTGTCGACCGACACCAAGTAGGTGTCAATCGACACATGAAGAAAACCTAATTAAAATTTTAGGGTTCGATCAAAGGATCAAAAACTTCCTGTTGCCCTATTGTGTCGATCGACACAGGTTGAGTGTCGGTCGACACAGGCCTTGCGATTGGTTGATCAGTTCAATTGGATTGAACTGGTTATCATGCTTGGTTAAGTTAGATCAGATCGGTTTAAATTGGATGAGTTGATTCAATTGGATTGAACTGATTATCTCAATTAGTATAAACCGATTTGATTGGTTGAGATCAATTTGATTGGACAAGTCGGTTCAATTGGATGGACCGGTTATCGAAATTGTCTCCGGCTTAGGTCTATGTCGACCAACACACATGGGTTGTTGCGATCGACATGACCGGTTCAATCAACCGGGTTAATTGGATTAACCGGTTATTGAAGTCCGGTTTGTTTGGTGGTGTCGATCGACAGACATGGTCTGTGTCGATCGACACAGTGCTCGCAATTCTGGTTATTGAGCCTTAAATTTGCAAAACCAAACTCGACTTAAACCCATTTTGTTAGAACAATTAAAACTCAATTAAAATTAGAAGTTAAACATGTTCTAAACCCATAAAGATACACATTGGATGTGTATTAGATCAAAGCTTAGTTTTCAATATGGTCAACTGTCAAGACTCACTTCGTTGTTGTGATAGTCTTGCCAGAGCTTGGTGTCCACAATTACATGAATAAGGCAGGTAATCGTGTTGATGGACTTGCAGTGCTTGACATCAACAATTACATGACCTAAGAGATTGATTTACTAACCTTTTAGAGTTCCGTTTCCTCAACTAAATATCAAGTGACCTTGATGTCTTGCCCGATATTGTCTACTGTCAAGACTCGTTTCGTTGTTGGATAGTCTTGGAGTCCTTGGTATCCACAATTATATGAGTAAGGCAGGTGATCATTGATAGACTTGCAGTGCGACTGTCAATGATCACAAGACTGAAGAGATTGGTTTACTTGACTGGGCTATCAGAAGTTCTGGGCCCAGAGACATCAGAGTGGATGAGACATGGATTGTCTTATCTGCGACCAAGAGTTGTACTGGGTACAATTAGCAATGATTTGCTTACCTAGATAACTAAAGTTATGGTGATGGCGAGTCGTCCACTCAGATTTTGGTGAAGTATGGGTCTTGGATCATTATATTCATAGAGGAAACATTGTTTGACTATAATGCGAGTTTCTTATTAGATAAGATTTCTCATTTCCTGAACTTCATAACTAAAACTTTTCTTTTCTTAGATTTCAGCCTATGTCTAAAACTACTTTCTCGTTGCGATCCGTCCTTGAGAAGGACAAGTTAATTGGATCCAACTTCCTGGATTTGTATCGGAATTTGAGAATTGTTCTCAAGCAGGAGAGTAAGGACTATTTTCTTGAGAAACCTCTCCCCGAGAAGCTTGGGACCAACGCCTCGCATGCAGTATATGATGCTTGGAATAAGCATTATATTGATGTGGTAGATGTGTGTGGTCTGATGTTGGCTACCATAAACTCGGACTTGAAGAGTCAATACGAGAACGTGGAGTCGCCAATAGAGATGATCACGAGCCTGAAACTGATGTTTCAGGAACAGGCACGAATTGAGAGATACTAGATGGTTAAGTCTCTCATTGGGTGCAAGCTGCCAAAGGATGCTCTAGTGAGTCCTCATGTCATTAAAATGATGGGTTACATTGATAACCTGGGAAAACTGGATTGTCCTGTTAGCCTAGAGTTGGCTACTGAGATCATTCTGCAGTCACTGCCGTCAAGTTATGATAAGTTTATCAAGAGCTATATCAAGAATGGCTTGACGAAGACGTTGACTGAGCTACATGGCATGCGCAAGACAGCTGAGCAGAACATCATAAAGGGTAAAAGGTTTGAGAAATCTTGTACAGACAAGGGTAGAGGCAAGGCCGTCCAGATTTGGAATCAGGATAAGCCTATGTCTTCTTATAAGCCCAAGTCCGGCCCATCTGATGTTGGTAAGTGCTGCTACTGTGAAGAATTTGGGCATTGGAAGAGAAATTGCATTACATTCTTGGAAGATTCACAAAAGATGAAGGAGATATACGGGACTTCTTCTTCAAGTATTGTGTTATTACTTCAAGTTCTACGTAGGTATTGGATACTAGTTGTGGTACTGATATTTTTGAAATATGCAGGGCCTAAGCAACAGTAGAACGTTGAAGAAAGGACAAGTGGAACTGCGAGTCTGGAATGGAGCAATGGTTGTTGCCTTTGCCGTAGGGACTCTCCACTTGTAGGAGCTTTTCAGGCTAGGTTTTTGAATTAAGTAATTGCTGCTATGTACCTGCTTTAAGCAGAGATGTCTTTCATTTTCTTGTAAGAATTTGGATGTTTTCATTTTGATAAAAGACAAGTTTTGCTCTTTTGATCTTGATGAAATATTCTATGGTAGCACCCCTTTTTGAAAATGGGTTTTATATCTTAAACCAATGTACGCCTGTATATAACATAAATACCAAACGGTTTAAGTCTGATGACTCGAACTCGATTTTTCCTTGGCATAGTCGTTTCAACCACATAGAGTGAAGCGGATTCAGAAGTTCCATAGTTATGGGCTTTTGGGCTCATTTGGTTATAAATCATATGAGATATGAATTCTGCTTACTGGGCCAAATGACTAAGGCTTCTTTAGCAGAGCTAAAGAAAAGGGCCAGAGGCTTATTGGACCTTGCACATACTGATGTATATGGCCCGACGAGCATTAGTGCCAGAGGAAATCTTCTGTACTTCATTACCTTTATTGATGACTTCAGTAAGTATGGTTGTGTTCATTTGATGAGACACGAGTCGGAATCTTTTGAAATGGTCAAAGGAGTTTCAGAATGAAGCATAGAACCAATTTGACATAAGTATTAAAGATCCTCGATTAGATCGCGGAGGAGAATACTTAAGTCAAGAATTTAGTGATCATCTGAGTGAGTGTGAAGTCGTCTCACAACTCATTTCTCCTGGAAAACCTGAATGGTGTTTCCAAGAGAATGAATCGGACCTTATTGGATATGCTCCGATTAATGATGAGTCACACGAATCTTCCATTATCCTTTTAGGAATACGCTCTAGAAATGTATGTATTTACGCCAAATAGGTTTCTATCAGAATCAGTTGAAAGACACCACATTGGATGTGGACTGGAAGTTTTCCAAGTATGTTTTCCTGATTAATTGGGATTGCAATGTTTATGTAAAGCAGTTGTCAACAGACAAGCTTGAACCCAAATCTGATAAGTGCTGCTTCGCTGGTTGTCCTAAGGAAACCGAGGCTTATTACTTTTGCAACCAATCCGAGAACAAAGTTTTGTTGTTCGGAACTCTGTTTTTCTGGATAGAAAGTTTCTTTCCAAGAAAAAAAGTGGGAGTAGAAGTACAGCTCGAAGAAATTCGAGAAACACAGGAGGCTGCTCAACCTGTTAAGGGAGAGCAGCGGTTGGATCTACAAAGTGTTGTAGGACCTACACCTGTGGAGCCTGAAGATCGCAGATCCGAATGGATCCGTCACTAACTCGAGAGTGATTTCTCGTGACCAATTGCCGTGATCTGTTGATCATTGAAAAGTGACGAGCCTGCGAAATTCAAGGAGCGAAGATGAGCCCCAACTCCGAAAATTTGCTAGGTATGCATGTTAGCTTCACTGATCTATTTCTGGATTGAAGCAAACATCTTAGAGTTGAAATCAACGTTCTGTTAAAACGGTCAAAAGTTTTAACTTGATCAGGAACGAATAGGAACCGTGCGTTTACAAGTAGACTAGTGGGAGCGTAGTTGCATTTCTCACACTGTATGTATATAACATACTTATTCTCATAAACGACGTTCCGTCGCTTAAGTCTTATGTGGCTTGGGTCAGAAGTTATTTTCAACGATAGACAAGGGAGAAGCCGTGTGAGTTCTTGGAATAAGGATCTATTGAAATAGATTGGGTAGGTTAATTGGATCGTGTCAGAATCTTTATGTTGATAAGGTATTGGATGTTCCAATATGCATGATTCCAAGAATGGCTTCACACCAAGAGTCTTATGGCAATAATCTTAGCAAGATGAAGTGTCTTGGACACTGGCTGAGCTAGTATGTATGAGTGTGATTCCTTATGCTTCTGCAATAGAATCCATCATGAATGCCATATTTTGCGCTCGTCTAGATGCATCTTACGCATAAAGCATGACGAGAAGATACCAATATGTTCCGGTAAAAGTCATTGGACAGTTGTAAGGAATATCCCTAAGTGTTTGAGGAACACTAAGGATAGGTTCTTGTTCAACTGAGGAAGTGACGAATCTGTTAAGAGTAGTTAGATGGACAAAGACGACTTCCGGTTCCCACCTGATTATGTCTCTTTGTCTGTGTAGCGGTGCTATCTGTTGGAAGGGCTCCAAGCAGAGGACCGTAGAATAGTGCTTTCATCTGAATGGCGGTGTGGTTTGTTGGAATGGTTCCAAGAAAGAACACTGCAGCCTCTCTCACAACCTAAGCACGAGTTTTATACTGTTGGTGTAGGTATTAGATATCTGAAGACGTGGTCTTGATTCTAGTGGGAGTTATGTTAGTTATGATGTTCACATAGACATGCTATGGTCATGTTTATGAAAAAACTGACATCAGCATTATTTGATTATTGGATAATTAAATAATGGTCTCAAAGTATTTTATGTTCATTTTATAGGTCATCAAGTTGAGGACTTGATCATGAAACCTATAAGTGAAAGATGACATAAAATTATTTTTGTCCCTGGTCGTAGGTTGTTAAAGTGGGACACTAACAACCGTTAAGACTAGTATGTGAGGTGACGTACGACTAAGTATCATGGAGTCATTGATATGAGTATCAACGTCAATCACATAGATATATGTTGGTAAACATATGATCGGACGTGACCCGCTAATGAGAACTCTACAGGATAGTTATATCAGTGTCATGAGAGGTTCTCATTACGACTATAGAGTATAGTCCTTAGACCTGAGTTCATCATGCTTTCTAGCATATGAATTGGTGCGCTTTGACCTTGTCAAAAGTCGTTCCGTAACTGGCGGCTATAAAGGCATTGCTTAGGCGTATCATGAAGTGTGTAAAGAAACAGGGATGTAACAAGATGGGATTTTTCCCTCCTATGTAACAGGAGATAAATATCTCAGGGCTCATCGAAGATTTGATACTGAGAAAATGCATGGCCGTGCTCAAACGAGGTGATTGTCAGTCGTTTGTTTTATCAGTATAGATCAGGAGTTCGATGAACATGATGTTAGCTATAATAAGGATGACACAGCTTCTTGCCTTATGCCATATCGAGATATAGTGACAAAGGGATTAGGGGAATAGTTGATTCCAGTACAAGTGGGAGATTGTTGGGATTATGTCCTGATATCATATTGTACTAACTCTGATAGATAGTTGTATTGTCGAGATCGGACAATTCATGTGATACTAGGTGGTAATAATGTTGCTAGAAGCCGCTTATGGATTATGAGTTGTAACTCATTGCTAGTATTATGTGGACCTACAGGGTCACACACCTAAGCAAGTTGGATGTACTTCATAAGGGATTGATCATTGGCGAATGGTCTGGACAATGTGTATTTGATACACATTGAATATTGTGTTTTAGAGGTTGTGTCGATCGACACTAAGGGGTGTGTCGATCGACACTATGGACGGACCGAAATTCTTATTTTGGTTCATGACTTAATTAATCATGGTTTGGTCCAGGGATTAATTAGTCTTCTCAAGGGGCTATATATATGATGTTAGCCACGAGTTTGAGACCGAATGTTCATTCTCACAGCCACCTCCTAAAATACAGGAATCCCAAGAAGATCTGTGATCCCGGCACTAGAATCCCGGTGGATTCCAACTTGTGTGCGTGTGGACTACAGTAGAGGCGCAGCAATTGAGGCGCTGGAGATCTCGTTTATCTGACCATATTCCGCTGCAAATCTCCAGGTAAATACGAGATCATTCCTATTGATTCAATTACTTAAACCCTAGATCCTAAGCAATCTGGAACTCGTGAGGATTCTAATGGCGCTTAGAATGGCTCAAGTTCCTTCACTGCCTAGTCGCAGTTCAGTCAAGCTAATAAAGTAAAACGAGCGCTTGGTGGGAGGCAACCAACTGGTAAGTTGTAAATATTAGGAATTTTTGTTTTTGCTTTTCTATTTTTGGGTTTTTTGATGTTTTGTGTTCAGCTTCGTAGAACCGTAGCACTTTGGATTGAGTGTCGACCGACGTTAACACTAGTGTCAGTCGACATGGGTACGAGGATTTAAAGCACGGACAAATTCCATCTTGTTCCATCTTCTTCTCCTTCACGCCTCTCTCTCTCCTTCTTCTTCTTAACGCCTCTCTCTCTCTTCTTCTCCTCCTCCGGTCTTCTTCTTCTTCTTCTTCTTCTCCACGCTCCTCCTTCTCCTCTTCTCTTCTTCTCTTCTTTTTGTTTTCTTGTTGTGGTGTTGAACAATGAGAGTTTCACTTGCTATTTATAGCAAAACTCAATGATATTTTGTGTGACAAGTGTCCCCTTCCTTCTCATCAACAATTACATGACCTAAGAGATTGATTTACTAACCTTTTAGAGTTCCGTTTCCTCAACTAAATATCAAATGACCTTGATGTTTTGCCCGATCTTGTCTACTGTCAAGACTCGTTTCATTGTTGGATAGTCTGGGAGTCCTTGGTATCCACAATTATATGAGTAAGGCAGATGATCATTGATAGACTTGCAGTGCGACTGTTAATGATCACAAGACTGAAGAGATTGGTTTACTTGACTGGGCTATCAGAAGTTCTGGGCCCAGAGACATCAGAGTGGATGAGACATGGATTGTCTTATCTGCGACCAAAAGTTGTATTGGGTACAATTAGCAATGATTTGCTTACCTAGATAACTAAAGTTATGGTGATGGCGAGTCGTCCACTCAGATTTTGGTGAAGTATGGGTCTTGCTGTTGGGAATGTCCTGAAATCTACTGTACTATCTCTAGAAAGTATGATAAGTGTCGAGATCAGACATAAGTCATAAATACTGGGTGATCATGATGACTTGCTAGAGCCCGCTCATGATCTATAAGTTTAGGACTTATTACCAGTATTGTATGATCCCTAAGGGTCACACACCATAGCTAACGGGAAAGTTAAAAAGGAATTAATACAGTAAGATGCAAGACATTTACTGTATTTATACAGAGAATTGGGCCAGACAAAAGACAGTCTTTTTGTCTGATTTGGGTCTTGGGCCCAAAAGCCTAATAAGCCATTAGTTTAATTACTTGGGCCCATATAAGGAAGAGGAGGCGCCAGTAAGCCCAGTAGTCTGCGATTTTTAGGTCTGGCCGTCCTCCTCTCTCTCTGTTGTTCCAGCTTGGTCTAGCAGCCTGATCCAGTAGCTTGTAAGCGTGTGGATACCTAGGAGGAGCCGGTAATCATCAGCTCTTAGTGATCTCTTCATTCCCTTGATCATTCCGCTGCAATCTTAAGGTAATGATTCTGATCTGTTTATGATTCAACTGCAAATCACCTAGATCCTAGTTGATTATGTTAGGTTGTAATCTGATAATTAAACCTATGAACAAACATAATCCTACAGTGGTATCAGAGCCAGGTTGCGAGTTTTTGCTGTTTGGATCATATTTAGGTTGTTTTAAATGTTTAGAATCGAATTTGTATTAAGAAATTTGATTAGAAAACTTAAAAAAAAAACCCTAATATGAAAATCGCATGATCCGATTGAAACCCATCGGTATGCGATGTGGACGCCCGTATCGATCGACGAGGGAGCGTGATATCGATCGATATCATATCGGATCGATTGCTTCTCGCTGTCCCGATGACCCGATCGCAACGAGCTGATGCACGCGAGTATCGATCGACGCAGGAGCGTCATATCGATCGATATGCTGGCGAGGCATACGTTCCGCGAGTAGCCAATCGGTTCAGCCGAGCTTCGCGGTTCGTTCTTCCCAAACCCGCGACAATGAACCGATCAAACCGATTGTGGTTCATTGTTAGCTTTAGCTCAAACCACAAGTTAGGTCAAAATTGGCTAAAACACAAGGTGTTTCTTCCTGGTTTTGGACTTAACCGAACCGATCCAATTTAATTGGTGGTTCAAGTGGTTAACCCAAATCGCGGTTTGCTGGAAATTATTTAATACAATTGGTATTATTTAATTTCTGGTTAAACCGGATTTAAATTCAAAATTGAATTTTAACCTAAACCGAAGGCTGGTCTAAGTTTGATTTGGTTGGACCAAATAATTTAGAGCTGGTCTGGTTTAGTAAATAACCAGTTGGATTTAGTAGTTAATTTGGTCTTGGACCAGAATTAAAGAACCGACTCGGTTATGTCAAATTATTGGGCCAATTGGAATTCTGTGGTCTTGGGCCAAGAATTGGGCCTATAATTTGTGACCCAACCGAAAACTTTAATAAAATATTAAATTAGAAATTTCTATTTTTAGCATGTTTCTAGATTTAGAAAGTTTTTAAAATAAGTAAGTTTCCCAAAATAGTAATCTTCTATTTTTGGAAAGAAAACCTAAAATCCTCAAAACCAATATCAAGCTTGGATGTCTTGCCCAATCTTGTCAGCTACTTAACGCTTATTCAATTACAGATATGGCTTACAGTGTGAGGTGTCTGTTTTTGCGTAAGTAAAGTAGTATATAGTCACTAATTTCATTGGGAGTCCCAGACTTTAGTGATTATTTGGCTGTAAGAGATTGGTTTCCTTGACTGGGCCATCGGGAGTCCCGGGCCTTGAGACATCTGGTGAATTGGACCTTGGGCCCAATCCACAACCGAGAGTTATATGGATATAACTAGCTGTGTGTATGCTTACCAAGTAAAGCTACTTCTGGGTGACGGCCAGTGGCCCACTTTGGATTTAGCTGAACATGGGTCTCGGAATCATTGCATTCTTATGAGGTTAAACAAAGAAATTTTGAATGCAATGCGAGTTTTCTTATAAGTTATTAAGATTACTCTTTTATGAACTAAATAACTAAAACTCTATTGTCTCATAATTTCAGCTATGTCAAGCACAACAACACAAAACACTTTCTCGATCCGGTCTGCCCTTGAGAAGGACAAACTGAACGGATCAAACTTCCTGAACTGGTCCAGGAACCTGAGACTTGTGCTCAGGCAGGAGAAGAAGGCTTATGTCCTTGAAAGAGTTCTTCTCCCTAGACCTGCGAATAATGCCGCACAAGCTGTGAAGAATGCTTGGGATACGCATTCTTCAGATGCTAATGACGTGGTTTGCCTAATGTTGGCGACAATGGCACCCGAACTGCAGATGCAGTGGGAAGGCCTGACTTGTCCCATGGAACTGATGGCAAACCTGAAAGCGTTGTTTCAGGAGCAGGCTCGTACAGAGAGATTCCAAACTGTAAAATGGCTAAGGATGCAGCAGTGAGTCCACATGTTCTGAAAATGATGGGTTATCTCGATCATTTGACTAGACTCGACTGTCCTATAAGCCAAGAGCTTGCTTGTGATATCGTTCTGCAGTCTCTTACTCCTGCATATGACCAGTTCATCTTGAACTATAATATGCATGGGTTGACAAAGACTTTGCCTGAGCTACATGGTATGCTCAAGACTGCAGAACCTAATCTGAAAAAGGCCAAGGACCCGTATGTGCTCATGGTGCAGAAGGGCAAGGGTTTCAAGAAATCCGCTGCTGACAAGGGAAAGGGCAAGGCTGTCCACAACGAAAAGGCCAAACCCAAGCCCGTGTCTAAAGCTGGGCCTTCTGATATCTGCCACTTTTGCAAAGAGGCAGGGCATTATCGCAGGGACTGTAAGAAATACCAGGAAAGTCTGAAGAAGAAGAAGTCCTTGGCGACTACTGCTTCAGGTATTTTTGTTATTGAATTAAATACTACTACTTCTGATAATACCACTTGGGTATTAGATACTAGATGTGGGGCTCATATTTGTACTAATATGCAGGCGCTCAGCAACAGTAGAAGGTTGAAGCAAGGGCAAGTAGAGTTGCGGGTTGGCAATGGAGCGAAGGTTCCAGCACTGGCCGTTGGCACTTACTTGTTGTCTTTACCTTCTGGATTGATTTTAGAACTTGAGAATTGTTATTTTGTACCTGCTATAAGCAGAAATATCATTTCAGTTTCATTATTGGATTTGCAAGGATTTGATTTTTCTATTAAGAATAAATTGTGTTCCTTTAATCTCAATAATATGTTCTATGGCTGTGCCCCTCTTATTAATGGGCTGTACATGCTGGATCAATCTACTCCAGTGTATAACATTAATACAAAACGGTTCAAATCTAACGAAGAAAATGAAACATTTCTCTGGCATTGTCGTTTGGGGCACATTAGTGAGAAACGCGTCAAGAGGCTCCATTCAAATGGACTCTTGGGCTCATTTGACTTTGAGTCTTGTGAGCAATGCGAATCTTGCCTAATGGGCAAAATGACACGGGCCCCTTTTAAGAAACCCACAGAAAGGGCCAGTGAACTATTGGGCCTGATACATACTGACGTGTGTGGCCCAATGTCCACAAATGCTAGAGGAAACTATCAGTACTTCATTACATTCACTGATGATTTCAGTAGATATGGATATGTCTACTTGATGAAACATAATTCGGAAACCTTTGAGAAGTTCAAAGAATTCCAGAATGAAGTACAGAACCAGCTTGGTAAAAGTATTAAGGCTCTTCGGTCGGACCGAGGAGGAGAATACTTGAGCCAGGAATTCCGTGATCATCTGAGTGAGTGTGGGATCATCTCCCAACTCACACCTCCTGGAACACCTCAGTGGAATGGTGTGTCTGAGAGAAGGAATCGGACATTGTTAGATATGGTCCGATCCATGATGAGTCACACAGACCTTCCTATATCCCTTTGGGGATATGCTTTGCTGACCGCAACATTCACACTGAACAGAGTGCCATCAAAAGCAGTAGCAAAGACACCATATGAGTTATGGACTGGAAAATCTCCAGCAATGTCTTTTCTCAGAATTTGGGGTTGTGAAGCCTATGTCAAAAGATTAATCTCAGACAAGCTTACACCAAAATCTGACAAATGCTACTTCATTGGTTATCCTAGGGATACCAAGGCTTATTACTTCTATCTGCGATCCGAGAACAAGATCTTTGTTGCTCGGGATTGTACTTTTCTTGAGAGGGAATTTCTCTCTAAGAAAGATAGTGGGAGTAAGGTACAACTTGATGAAATTCAAGAAGGACAGGAACCTGTTCAACCTAATGAGGAAGAACAGCAGGATGAATTACATGAAGTTGTAATATCACCTGAACCTGCAGTACCTGAAGTTCGAAGATCCGGAAGGATCCGTCACGAACCCGATAGATATCAGGGATTCCTCGTGACTAATTGCCATGATCTTTTGATCATTGACGGTGATGAACCCTCGAACTTTGCAGAATCCATGATGGGCCCTGACTCCTTAAGGTGGCGTGAAGCCACTGAATCCGAGATGGACTCCATGTCTGTCAACTGAGTGTTTTCACTGGTTGATTTACCCGCTGGTGCTAAAGCCATCGAGTGTAAATGGATCTTCAAGAAGAAGATTGACATGGATGGAAATGTCCAGATTTACAAGGCCAGGTTGGTGGAAAAAGGTTTCAAGCAAATTCATGGTATAGATTATGATGAAACCTATTCACCAGTGGCCATGATGAAATCAATTCGGATTCTCCTAGCAACTGCCGCTTATTATGATTATGAGATTTGGCAGATGGATGTGAAAACCGCCTTCCTGAATGGAATCTTGGAGGAGGATGTGTACATGACACAACCTGACGGTTACATTGATCCTAAGAATGCCGGGAAAGTATGCAAGCTTCACAAATCCATTTATGGATTGAAGCAAGCATCGAGGAGTTGGAATCTTCGTTTTGATGAAGCAATAAAGAACTTTGACTTCATCAGAAACAAAGAGGAACAATGTGTGTATAAGAAAACTAGTGGGAGCAAAGTGGCGTTTCTTATCCTATATGTCGATGACATATTGCTTCTTGGAAATGATATTCCAATGCTGAAGTCTATTAAAGACTGGCTGGGAAGTTGCTTTTCCATGAAGGACATGGGTGAAGCCGCGTATGTTCTTGGAATCCGAATCTTTAGAGATAGATCTAAAAGGCTGATTGGACTTTGTCAAGATTCTTATATAGACAAAGTCCTGCATCGATTCGGAATGGATAATTCCAAGAAGGGGTTCACGCCAATGATACATGGTGCTACACTAAGCAAGACTCAGTGTCCTAAAACACCTGATGAGCTTAAGCACATGAGTACGATTCCTTATGCTTCGGCTATAGGATCTATCATGTATGCCATGATCTGTACTCGTCCTGATGTTGCTTATGCACTAAGCATGACGAGTAGGTACCAGTCTAATCCAGGTGAGAATCACTGGATTGCCGTAAAGAATATCCTGAAGTATTTGAGGAATACTAAGGATAAGTTCTTGGTTTATGGAGGAAGTGAAGTGCTTGAAATGAGTGGATTCACGGACGCAAGTTTTCAGACAGATAAAGATGATTTCCGGTCAGAGTCTGGTTACATCTTCTGTCTGAATGGCGGTGCAGTAAGTTGGAAGAGCTCCAAGCAGAGCACCGTGGCAGATTCCACAACTGAAGCTGAATACATCGCTGCTTCAGAAGCTGCGAAGGAAGGAGTTTGGATCAGGAACTTCTTGATTGAACTCGGTGTATTCCCAAATGCTACTGAGCCACTAGCACTGTATTGTGACAACAATGGTGCAATTGCTCAAGCTAAGGAACCGAGACATCATCAGAAATCAAAACATATTATGAGAAGGTATCACCTGATTCGTGATATAGTGAATAGAGGTGAAGTGATGGTCAGCAGAGTTCCCACTGATGAGAATGTGGCTGACCCGTTGACAAAGCCACTCCCGAGACCTAAGCACGAGTTGCATACTGCTGCTGTAGGAATTAGAGATATTCAAATGTAATCTCTTTTTGAGTGGGAGTTGTGAGGGCTTTATTTTAGTTATTTTGATTAGTTCATGTAAACATTTTTAAATGTTAATGAAATTTTTATTTCTGGATTATTTTTAACTGTGATATAAAATAATCGTTCCAAAATGATTCATGTCATTATATATGGGCCATCGAAGTACATGAGTAGACTTGATCCTGAAACCCCATATTTAACGAAATGACATAAATCATAATGTCCATGGTCGAAGGTTGTTGAAATTGGAACACCAACAACCACTTGAGACTAGAGTGTGTTGAGACTTATGACCAAGTTTCGAGGGGTCATAGATGCGCGGCATCAAAGTCGACACATAGGTATATGTAGGGGAGCATATGACCGGACATGGCTCGCTGATGAGAACTCTACAAGATATTAATATCTGTGTCATAAGAGGTTCTCATATACGACTATAGAGTATAGTCCTTAGACCTGAGTTCGCATGCATGTGGCTGCACATGGATTGATGCACTTTGATCATTGTCTAACGTTGTTTCGTAACTGGGAGCTATAAGGACCTTGGTTGGGTGTATTATAAAGTGTGTAGTTCATAGTGATGGAACAAGATGGAGTTTGTCCCTGCCGTTTAACGGAGGTAATATCTCTAGGCCAATCGGAGACTTGATAGCTGGTAAGAGAGTGGCCACTCTCAAACGGACTTGCCCAAGTCGTTTGCATTGTCAGTATCAAATATGGTCCGATGAACATGGTCTGGCTATATAAGGATGACACGCATCTTGCCTTATGCCAGATCGAGATATTGAGACAAAAGGATTAGGGAATGTAGGATTCCAGTACAAGTGGGAGATTGTTGGGAATGTCCTGAAATCTACTGTACTATCTCTAGAAAGTATGATAAGTGTCGAGATCAGACATAAGTCATAAATACTGGGTGATCATGATGACTTGCTAGAGCCCGCTCATGATCTATAAGTTTAGGACTTATTACCAGTATTGTATGATCCCTAAGGGTCACACACCATAGCTAACGGGAAAGTTAAAAAGGAATTAATACAGTAAGATGCAAGACATTTACTGTATTTATACAGAGAATTGGGCCAGACAAAAGACAGTCTTTTTGTCTGATTTGGGTCTTGGGCCCAAAAGCCTAATAAGCCATTAGTTTAATTACTTGGGCCCATATAAGGAAGAGGAGGCGCCAGTAAGCCCAGTAGTCTGCGATTTTTAGGTCTGGCCGTCCTCCTCTCTCTCTCTGTTGTTCCAGCTTGGTCTAGCAGCCTGATCCAGTAGCTTGTAAGCGTGTGGATACCTAGGAGGAGCCGGTAATCATCAGCTCTTAGTGATCTCTTCATTCCCTTGATCAATCCGCTGCAATCTTAAGGTAATGATTCTGATCTGTTTATGATTCAACTGCAAATCACCTAGATCCTAGTTGATTATGTTAGGTTGTAATCTGATAATTAAACCTATGAACAAACATAATCCTACACTTGCATCATTATATTCATAGAGGAAACATTGTTTGAATATAATGCGAGTTTCTTATTAGATAAGATTTCTCATTTCCTGAACTTCATAACTAAAACTTTTCTTTTCTTAGATTTCAGCCTATGTCTAAAACTACTTTCTCGTTGCGATCCGTCCTTGAGAAGGATAAGTTAATTGGATCCAACTTCCTGGATTTGTATCGGAATTTGAGAATTGTTCTCAAGCAGGATAGTAAGGACTATGTTCTTGAGAAACCTCTCCCCGAGAAGCTTGGGACCAACGCCTCGCATGCAATATATGATGCTTGGAATAAGCATTATATTGATGTGGTAGATGTGTGTGGTCTGATGTTGGCTATCATAAACTCGGACTTGAAGAGTCAATACGAGAACGTGGAGTCGCCAATAGAGATGATCACGAGCCTGAAACTGATGTTTCAGGAACAGGCACGAATTGAGAGATACCAGATGGTTAAGTATCTCATTGGGTGCAAGCTACCAAAGGATGCTCCAGTGAGTCCTCATGTCATTAAAATGATGGGTTACATTGATAACCTGGGAAAACTGGATTGTCCTGTTAGCCTAGAGTTGGCTACTGAGATCATTCTGCAGTCACTGCCGTCAAGTTATGATAAGTTTATCAAGAGCTATATCAAGAATGGATTGACGAAGACGTTGACTGAGCTACATGGCATGCTCAAGACAGCTGAGCAGAACATCATAAAGGGTAAAAGGTTTGATAAATCTTGTATAGACAAGGGTAGAGGCAAGGCCGTCCAGATTTGGAATCAGGATAAGCCTATGTCTTCTTATAAGCCCAAGTCCGGCCCATCTGATGTTGGTAAGTGCGGCTACTGTGAAGAGTTTGGGCATTGGAAGAGAAATTGCATTACATTCTTGGAAGATTCACAAAAGATGAAGGAGATATACGGGACTTCTTCTTCAGATATTGTGTTATTACTTCAAGTTCTACGTAGGTATTGGATACTAGTTGTGGTACTGATATTTTTGAAATATGTAGGGCCTAAGCAACAGTAGAACGTTGAAGAAAGGACAAGTGGAACTGCGAGTCTGGAATGGAGCAATGGTTGTTGCCTTTGCCGTAGGGACTCTCCACTTGTAGGAGCTTTTCAGGCTAGGTTTTTGAATTAAGTAATTGCTGCTATGTACCTGCTTTAAGCAGAGATGTCTTTCATTTTCTTGTAAGAATTTGGATGTTTTTCATTTTGATAAAAGACAAGTTTTGCTCTTTTGATCTTGATGAAATATTCTATGGTAGCACCCTATTTTGAAAATGGGTTTTATATCTTAAACCAATGTACGCCTGTATATTACATAAATACCAAACGGTTTAAGTCTGATGACTCGAACTCGATTTTTCCTTGGCATAGTCGTTTCAACCACATAGAGTGAAGCGGATTCAGAAGTTCCATAGTTATAGGCTTTTGGGCTCATTTGGTTATAAATCATATGAGATATGAATTCTGCTTACTGGGCCAAATGACTAAGGCTTCTTTATCAGAGCTAAAGAAAAGGGCCAGAGGCTTATTGGGCCTTGCACATACTGATGTATATGGCCCGACGAGCATTAGTGCCAGAGGAAATCTTCTGTACTTCATTACCTTTATTGATGACTTCAGTAAGTATGGTTGTGTTCATTTGATGAGACACGAGTCGGAATCTTTTGAAATGGTCAAAGGAGTTCCAGAATGAAGCATAGAACCGATTTGACATAAGTATTAAAGATCCTCGATTAGATCGCGGAGGAGAATACTTAAGTCAAGAATTTAGTGATCATCTGAGTGAGTGTGAAGTCGTCTCACAGCTAATTTCTCCTGGAAAACCTGAATGGTGTTTCCAAGAGAATGAATCGGACCTTATTGGATATGCTCCGATTAATGATGAGTCACAAGAATCTTCCATTATCCTTTTAGGAATACGCTCTGGAAATGTCTGTATTTACGCCAAATAGGTTTCTATCAGAATCAGTTGAAAGACACCACATTGGATGTGGACTGGAAGTTTTCCAAATATGTTTTCCTGATTAATTGGGATTGCAATGTTTATGTAAAGCAGTTGTCAACAGACAAGCTTGAACCCAAATCTGATAAGTGCTGCTTCGCTGGTTGTCCTAAGGAAACCGAGGCTTATTACTTTTTCAACCAATCCGAGAACAAAGTTTTGTTGTTCGGAACACTGTTTTTCTGGATAGAAAGTTTCTTTCCAAGAAAAACAATGGGAGTAGAAGTACAGCTCGAAGAAATTCGAGAAACACAAGAGGTTGCTCAACCTGTTAAGGGAGAGCAGCGGTTGGATCTACAAAGTGCTGTAGGACCTACACCGGTGGAGCCTGAAGTTCGCAGATCCGAATGGATCCGTCACTAAGTCGAGAATGATTTCTCGTGACCAATTGCCGTGATCTGTTGATCATTGAAAAGTGAAGAGCCTGCGAAATTCAAGGAGCGAAGATGAGCCCCAACTCCGAAAAATTTGCTAGGTATGCATGTTAGCTTCACCGATCTATATCTGGATTGAAGCAAACATCTTGGAGTTGAAATCAACGTTCTGTTAAAACGGTCAAAAGTTTTGACTTTATCAGGAACGAATAGGAACCGTGCGTTTACAAGTAGACTAGTGGGAGCGTAGTTTCATTTCTCACACTGTATGTATATAACATACTTATTCTCATAAACGACGTTCCGTCGCTTAAGTCTTATGTGACTTGGGTCGGAAGTTATTTTCAACGATAGACATGGGAGAAGCCGCGTGAGTTCTTGGAATAAGGATCTATTGAAATAGATTGGGTAGGCTAATTGGATCGTGTCAGAATCCTTATGTTGATAAGGTATTGGATGTTCCAATATGCATGATTCCAAGAATGGCTTCACACCAAGAGTCTTATGGCAATAATCTTAGCAAGATGAAGTGTCGTGGACACTGGCTGAGCTAGTATGTATGAGTGTGATTCCTTATGCTTCTGCAATAGAATCCATCATGAATGCCATATTTTGCGCTCGTCTAGATGCATCTTACGCATAAAGCATGACGAGAAGATACCAATATGTTTCGGTAAAAGTCATTGGACAGTTGTAAGGAATATCCCCAAGTGTTTGAGGAACACTAAGGATAGGTTCTTGTTCAACTGAGGAAGTGACGAATCTGTTAAGAGTAGTTAGATGGACAAAGACGACTTCCGGTTCCCACCTGGTTATGTCTCTTTGTCTATGTAGCGGTGCTATCTGTTGGAAGGGCTCCAAGCAGAGGACCGTAGAATAGTGCTTTCATCTGAATGGCGGTGTGGTTTGTTGGAATGGTTCCAAGCAAGAACACCGCAGCCTCTCTCACAACCTAAGCACGAGTTTTATACTGTTGATGTAGGTATTAGATATCTGAAGACGTGGTCTTGATTCTAGTGGGAGTTATGTTAGTTATAATGTTCACATAGACATGCTATGGTCATGTTTATGAAAAACTGACATCAGCATTATTTGATTATTGGATAATTAAATAATGGTCTCAAAGTATTTTATGTTCATTTTATAGGTCATCAAGTTGAGGACTTGATCATGAAACCCTATAAGTGAAAGATGACATAAAATTATGTTTGTCCCTGGTCGTAGGTTGTTAAAGTGGGACACTAACAACCGTTAAGACTAGTATGTGAGGTGACGTATGACTAAGTTTCATGGAGTCATTGATATGAGTATCAACGTCAATCACATAGATATATGTTGGTAAACATATGATCGGACGTGACCCGCTAATGAGAACTCTACAGGATAGTTATATCAGTGTCATGAGAGGTTCTCATTACGACTATAGAGTATAGTCCTTAGACCTGAGTTCATCATGCTTTCTAGCATATGAATTAGTGCGCTTTGACCTTGTCAAACGTCGTTCCGTAACTGGCGGCTATAAAGGCATTGCTTAGGCGTATCATGAAGTGTGTAAAGAAACAAGGATGTAACAAGATGGGATTTTTCCCTCCTATGTAACAGGAGATAAATATCTCAGGGCCCATTGAAGATTTGATACTGAGAAGATGCATGGCCGTGCTCAAACGAGGTGATTGTCAGTCGTTTGTTTTATCAGTATAGATCAGGAGTTCGATAAACATGATGTTGGCTATAATAAGGATGACACAGTTTCTTGCCTTATGCCATATCGAGATATAGTGACAAAGGGATTAGGGGAATAGTTGATTCCAGTACAAGTGGGAGATTGTTGGGATTATGTCCTGAAATCATATTGTACTAACTCTGATAGATAGTTGACTTATGAGTGGTCATAATGTTGCTAGAAGCCGCTTATGACTTATGAGTTGTAACTCATTGCTAGTATTATGTGGACCTACAGGGTCACACACCTAAGCAAGTTGGATGTACTTCATAAGGGATTGATCATTGGTGAATGGTCTGGACAATGTGTATTTGATACACATTGAATATTGTGTTTTAGAGGTTGTGTCGATCGACACTAAGGGGTGTATCGATCGACACTATGGACGGACCGAAATTCTTATTTCGGTTCATGGCTTAATTAATCATGGTTTGGTCCAGGGCTTAATTAGGTCTTCTCAAGGGGCTATATATATGATGTTAGCCACGAGTTTGAGACCGAATGTTCATTCTCACAGCCACCTCTTAAAACACAGGAATCCCAAGAAGATCTGTGATCCCGGCACTAGAATCCCGGTGGATTCCAACTTGTGTGCGTGTGGACTACGGTAGAGGCGCAGCAATTGAGGCGCTGGAGATCTCGTTTACCTGACCATATTCCGCTGCAAATCTCCAGGTAAACATGAGATCATTCCTATTGATTCAATTACTTAAACCCTATATCCTAGGCAATCTGGAACTCGTGAGGATTCTAATGGCGCTTAGAATGGCTCAAGTTCCTTCACTGCCTAGTCGCAGTTCAGTCAAGCTAATAACGTAAAACGAGCGCTTGGTGGGAGGCAACCAACTGGTAAGTTGTAAATATTAAGAATTTTTGTTTTTGCTTTTCTATTTTTGGGTTTTTTGATGTTTTGTGTTCAGTTTCGTAGAACCGTAGCACTTTGGATTGAGTGTCGACCGACGTTAACACTAGTGTCAGTCGACATGGGTACGAGGATTTAAAGCACGGACAAAAATCGACAAAGGTCGGTTACCAAGGTTGATTGTGGGTATGGAGAACTAATGTCGACCGACGTTGAGCTTTAGTGTCGGTCGACAGCGATACACACGAGCTAAGTTTCCTTTAAATCTCGGGACAAACTTCATCTTCTCCAAATTTTCCTCTCACTATTTTCTCTCCAAAAATCTCCATATCTCTCATTTCTTAACCGATTTGAGTGATTCCAAGTGCTATTCTACACAAATTTCCCTCCTCTATCCGTTCATAATCTATGTATACTAGATCTGCAAAGTTATGTCTTTCAATCGCCCTATTTCCATTTCGGCCCTAAGGTGAAAAGTTACGATTTTTGCCTCGATTAACTTGTTTTTATCGTTTATTCTTGCCTATTTAGGTTGTGCTAGAGGAATTATAGGGCCCCCATACAGATTTCGTGATTAATTAAAGAGTTACAAAAAATCAATTTTATGACAAACTTGATCGTTGGTTGATTATGTGGTGATTTACGACGAAATTGGGATGGAATATGGTTGATTTCAATGTTTAGGATGATTGTATAACTCAATTTGATGATATTTTGACTTTGAAAGTTTTGCATGCTTGATTCTTAGTCTATGTTGTCTTGCACATGACACCACAATAGTAACATAAGCGAGCCAGGAAGGCTACTGAAGATTCTGCTTCTGGTTCCTCACCACAGCGTGAAGACGCTGCAGCTGATGCTAATGCTCCCAACCCGTAGACACGCCCACTTTGGCCACGGCATGAGAAGCTGAAGATCCTATACAACAGGGGTTTGGGAGCATGATTCTGATGTTGAGTACAAGAAGATTACATTAACTCGCAGGCCGATCTCAGAGCAGTGGGATGATTATGATTCTCTGAACTACAATGCCTGGTTAGTCGTCAAGATCATTCCCACCAGATTTGTTTGCCATATGACTATGTCGAAGCTGAAGATTCAATCAGATATTCTCTGCATCTTGCGGAAATAAGCTTGGATACAATTTGTACCAAACAGTATGACTTGCATGAGGAGCTGGTC
Source organism: Orychophragmus violaceus (assembly GCA_030180135.1). Taxonomy (NCBI): domain Eukaryota; kingdom Viridiplantae; phylum Streptophyta; class Magnoliopsida; order Brassicales; family Brassicaceae; genus Orychophragmus; species Orychophragmus violaceus. The sequence continues at coordinate 85,344,757 of CM058231.1, forward strand.
AGGCAATTCATGGCGACAGTGAGGGTGTATTACACCAACAAGATGGTCCGTAAGGCGTCTGAAGGGACCCTGGCATTCATGGGAAAGGGTGTGAGGTACAGGATCACTATTCCTGAGCTTTGTGACATATATGAGTTTGACAGGTCTCGCGATCGAGTGAACCTTCCTGAGCAGTGGCAAGACGTGCAGATGTTTTGGTCACATTATGGTATTGGGCACTATGACTCCCAGAGGACCAGTCCGCAGTGAGACATCCTATTTTGAGTTACCTTGTAAGCTTGTTTAGAAACACAATCTTATCCAAGATGGAGCCTAGGATGATGCGGATAGCTGAGCTATTATTTTTGTACTTTGGGATTGGGCACATTATTGACATCGAGGAGTATCAAGATGCCTACTTGACAGCAGATGCGAACATGGGAGCAGTGTTTGCACATCACTTGTAGGAGCTTAAGACTAAGCCATTCACAGGAAAGGGACCGAAGACAGAGTATGTTAGGAGCCTCTTGACTCCTATCTTTGACCACTTTAGGATCGACTGAAGTCATCTCAAGATCAGAACAGAGAGATCTATTACGGACATTGCGCATTTTAGGAGCACACATTGGCTAAAGGGGGACAGCAAGAAGGGAGAATTGTTATGGCACTTCACTGACTCGTCTGGTGTGGCGCGTCTATTTCCTCTTTCTGACACTAGGCTCACGGGGATTACAGACAAGCCTTTGATGATGAGTTTTCAGCCTTCTGAAGAGCTTTATCGATCTGGTCTGCGTCGCTCCACTGTAGTTAGAGGCACATCCTCTGGAGCTGATCCCTCTGCTGCTGAGCACGACGCAATTCCTGCTGCTGATGATGATGAGACTTATGGTTTCTCGGATCCTCTGATGCCACCGAAAGACATGCCACCTAGAGAATGGCAAAATTGGATGAGCGCTACAATCAAAGAGATGTGGAAGGGTATTTTTGGCTGCTCATATCGTCGTGCACAGCGTATCTCTCACCCACATCGACGTCATCGCCAGCCCAGACCACCTGCACCTGACACTCCCGAGGATGAGGATATAGAGGAGACTGATGATTCTGGGGAGATGGACGACAAGGGCTCTCAAGAGTTCTAGATCTTCCATTGTTTTTTGTTCTATCTTTTTCGTTTCTTTATCTTTTTCCTTTGTGTCTTGAGTCATTTTTATATTTTTATTTGAGTCAATCTGTTAGTCCAATCAGTTTGGAACTTGGATATTATGAGTTTATGCATTGTGTTGATGCTTATGACATGATTTTGAGTGATCTAACGCAACTAACATGTGAGATTTTGATTGCTAAATCATCTAACCCAACTATGACATTTGAAACTATTCATGCGTGTGATCCTGAGGATTCAGTGTCGACATACACTGACCTTAGTGTTAGTCTTTCAGGTACGAGATCTTAACTCAATATTCCTATCGTTCCAGATTGATTTCAGCCGAACCGAGGCTGCGATTGCACTGAGGCCAGTTCGGTTTAAGTGTGGGGGAGGTGGTTACTAACGACGTGTTTTCTTTTCTTAGTGTCAGTCCCTAGTTTTTGAACTAGTTTTATTGAGTCAAAATTAGTTGGAAACAAAAAAAAACGAGGAAATTTTCGCATTTACAGGATCCTAAGTGACCGTTAGACAGACCTACAGACTGTTAGAAAACCACACACAGATCAACCTACCAAGGACACCCTTATCAGTTCATGTATTCAGAGGATCCATCACTAACTTCACCATTAATCTTGACTTAATTGTCTTACCCAGGGGCTTGGTATACACTAGATCGGACTCCTCTGTCAGTCCTGATAGGTCTGTAAATCTGTCTGAGTATGGCTCCCTTTTCCCTTCCCTTCAAGCAAAGTAAAAAAAAATAGTAAGTTTTAAACTGTGGATAATCTAGTAGCTTCTAAGTGATCACTGGAGTGGTAGTTACCCCTATTACCTCTGTCCATTCATGGAATGTGTCCAAAGTAATACCCCAATGAAGGAAGAGCTACTGATAAAAATGATACCCAAAGGGGAAAAATCAGGTGCTGAAATGAGAAAAGGGAGAAGAAAGGAACCAGAAGTTGACAGTCTGCAATTAGTGAACTGCTGAGTAAGAGTCCATGTGTCCTTTGATCGATACCCTCTCGGTGACACCACACCTAATTATTTACAGAAGTTAGTATGGTGAATTTGGATCTCTTGTCTTGATTGTGGAGTTTACTTGGGCTAGTTGCTAAGTGTGTGGAAGTACATTGTGGTCTTGATCTCTGCAGGAATGTTTTCATGTGGTTTACTAAGTGAATGTGAATGTGATGTTCTTAGGACGAAATAAGTTTCCGTGTTTTCAAACCTCTTTTTCATACTTTGGTTTTATGTTTGCTTGAGGGCAAGCAAAAGCTAAGTGTGGGGGAGTTGTGTATCATGGTTTTCTAGGTTTTTAACCATGATATAAGTGTATATATAGAGTCTTTACCTTTTATTTCGAGTCTATCGAGTCTTTTACAGGTTAGCATATAGATGGAGAAAGGCTAGGAGTTTTAGGACATTTCTAGAGCATTCTGCAAGAATTCAAAGTCGGAGCCGAGTGTAAGGTTTAGTGTCGATCGGCATTGACCTTAGTGTCGGTCGACACTGAATCCTAACGTGACTTATGCGCGAGATTGAAGTACATCTTTTGAAGAGTTGCAAAGAAGCCTAGAAGTTTCCACTAATTCTAATTTACTCCCAAACGTGTTTAGACTATTAATTAGGTTTTTGAGAGTTTATTCTCTTATATTTTGCTCTTGATTTTGGATTTTGGAGACTAGAGGAGATATTTGGTATTGGGGTTGATCTACTACTTTGTAACCTTTGAGAGAAGGATTTCGAACCCCGTTATCTATATCTATTCAGTCTTTTGGTTTTCTATTCAATATGTGTTGTTTGGTTGATATCATGTCTGAGTAGTAACCTTTGTTAGATATAGGGTTTCTCATAAGGTTTTCATGCTTTGTTAGATCTCTGAATAATTAGGATTCTAAAACTATATGTTCAGCACCTAAGTTGAGATTAAAACGAAATTCTGGATTGATCACCTAGGGTTTAGATCTTAGATAAACAATTTGGAGAGTGTGGATTATAATCTGACAGAACTTAGTGTGAGGAATTTGATTAGATACAAAGGGATTTGGTTTAGGAGAATTGTGAACAAAAGAACTTGTTATTAATGCTTGTCTAGAACTCTAAGATTGCAAAGAGATTTGAATCGTTAGGTTATTGGACATAGAGAATAATTGCAGTGAGAGTTTAATTATTTGACATTTGTGTTTCTAGTTTTTTGAACTTGTGCTTAATTGAATCATGATTTGTTAAGTGTCTTACATTGCATGATTTCCTAAGAACTTTCTAAGTCTAGCGCTTTTCTCCCATCGAAAACACTCTTTTAATTACTTGCATATTTACTGCCTACATCTGTCTTTCTTAGCTTAATTCGATTACATATAATCCATCGCATGAAATTTAAGTCTCTGTGGATTTGATACCTTAGATATTACAACTTCGACACTGTACACTTGCAGTTAGAAAATAAGGATAAGATTTGATCTATCAAACGCATGGAAAAATTCTTCGGACCAAACCTCTAAGCTCCTTTTTGTTTCTTACGCTCAATTAACACGCCAAGGTCAATTAAATAGTAAGATGGGACGCAACAAGAAAAGACTAGACAAAAGAGTCATATGATCGACATGTCAAGGGTCGGGAGGTGTCAAGGCACAACCAACAACGTTCACCACAATCGTAACCTCATTCACCGAACTAATGGGGGGATAAATGTTTGCGGTGGGCTTAGCACCCCCCCCCCCCACGCCGCCTCTTTATTCGCTCGACCCATGAACAAAAATCAGATAATCGAAATCGCCCCATAATGATCAATGAAGCCCATTTAACCCAAAGACCTTCTCTTATGCTAGTTAAGGACGAGACGACACATGTGCACCGTCAATAATACAAATCATAGGAGAGTGTTACGTCATTCAGCATTTAGTGCTACCAGGTAATAGTATTTATTGTAAGCTATATGGTTAAATGGACTATCGGACATCCTCAGCCGAGTTACGAATCTGAGAATCAAAGAAGAAAAGCGTTATAAATACAAGGTGCTCAGCATTAATCATGGATATTCAATTCTAAAGAAAAAAATCCTTTTATAGAGAAGATTTATATAAAAGGTTATGAGGTACGTTTAGTTGTTTTCCGATCTTTATCAAAAAAAAAAAAAAAAATCAAGTTCTCTAGTTCTTTTTCTAATCTTATTTCTTTCTCTTACGAATAACTTTTTCACTCAAATGTATATACACACATTCTTCCGACTATCATTTCCTATTATTGCCTTATGAGACGGCAAATTTCCGGATGTCACGTCATCACGTAAAAATCAGGTCACTCTACCACTCTACTATCGGTATATTTCTATAATATTTTGTGTGAGGTTACCCTTCAATATCAACCTATAATTTACTAGGATAACATTTGAACAACATATTTGTGATCTAATCACGTTTTTATTTAAGAATGAAACATGTGACATTTGACTAACACTCCCTCCAATCGTGAACCCATACGACCTAGTTTTCTTGTCTCACATGTGTCAACTAAAGAAACAATATGCAGATGCATTTACGAAGTAAATCACTCATCCTCTGTTTCATAATCACTTAGATTAGATTAATGAGATCAAATCAGGACGAAAGAGTTGTTAAGTTTGAAGAATGACTCTTTGCTCATGTTGTCGGATGAAACCACTTTCTAGTTTCTTTTAAGCGGGTCACATCCTTTCTCGGTCTCGTTTTATGTCGTGTTATTCGTCTTCAGTGTTCAAACTTTCAAGTGTGTATCGCTATTCTGGATCTAACACTACCAAACAAAAGTTCCAAGAATACCGATTGATTTTGCCTCTATGTTTTTTGCAATGGCCCTGGCCCAGCCCATGTTAAAAATTTTGAAAAAAAAAGAGAGAAAGCCCAGCAGTCCAAGCCCGAAGCTCAATTGTTTTCTCCAAAACCCTAGCTTCCCCCTTATAAATAGAAGCCCCCATCCCTTGGAATAGCAAAAGAAAAGTCATCTCGGCGAAACTTTGCTCTTGTTCCATCGCAGCCAGAGCCGTCAGAAGTCAGGTCTAGGGCTTTTCCATCGTTGGAAGTTGAAAGTAATCCGATAAACCTGTTTTCCGATCTGTTTTCCTTTACGCTGAGAACTAAAATGGCCATATCGTTTTATCCGTGATAAATCTGGAAACTCCGAGACCACCATCGCATTCCTCTCAACGAGACGAAGCCAACGGGACAAGCCACGCCTCCAGAAACCACCGGACGCACCCGCACGCTCCACCGGAAGATCCGTGAGTGGATCTGACGCACCGCTGCCGTCCGTCCACGCGTCGCCGTCCGCCGCCGGAGCTCCGCCGCCGCCGATCACCGGAGCCGCCGCCGAGTAAACTCGGCCGGCGACCGAGTCAAATCGTTTTACCGGGTCGTTGACCGGGTCAGTCAGCGTTGACCGGGTCGGACCGTTGACCGTTGACCGGTCCGGTTTGGTTCGTTTTAATCTGATCTGATGTCTGTTCGGGCTAATGGAGCTTCTAATTTACCGTTTTGCCCTCTTCTTTGGCTAAGGTGAGGACCGAACGTGATCTCCCTTGCTTTATCTCAATTCCGGATGATAGTCCTCTGTTATTGTTATCTTTCCTAGGTAGTTTAGACTAGAGATACCGGTGATTGATTGAAAGAACGTAGAATACTAGGTTATCGCTTAAACTGAAAACTTTGTTTGTGCTTGATGAACTTGAAGGGTTTAGATCTGTGGTAGGGCCCCCCAAAGGGTGTTTGGTGGCGGCTTGCGTATGTCGAGTTTTGGTACGCAACCCTTGAATCGTCGTAAGGGGGTTTCGGCGAGCTCTGGGGCCATTTTATTTTGTGTTTGCCTTGTTTGTTGACTTTGTTTGCGCTTCGGGCGGTAGAAGTCTATTGGACATAGGTTGCATGATGAAAGCCTTCGGGCCTGTTTACAAGGTGATATTAACTTAGGACTTATGAGTCGTAGTTGCGTGGCGTAAGACGGGATCGCGGGTTCCTTAAATCCGCCCTCACTGGGTAATTGTGTTTGAAACAATTACTCAGACCTCTTTCCTTTCCCTGTTCCCATTTTCTTGCAGGTCCGGATGCGGGATTGAGCGATCGCGTGACGTCATTGGTGTATTTCAATACGAAGGAAATGTCTGGGACCTGGAACAAATTGAGATGGCGTCCCGGTTAGACCGAATGCGGTTCAACAGGCGTCCTAATGCCGCGTCTCCGATTTAACCGAGAAACGGGTGTTATATTTTTTTATCCTTTTTGCCATAGGACCAATTATTTGGTGTTGCATTTTGGAAAATTCAATCTGTAACCTCAAACTTTATTTTATAATAATATTTATAATTTTGCAAAAAGAGTTGTCAAGTTTGGTTTATGTGGATAGCAAGAAACATTCTTTGACCTTTTCACATAAAAGAACATATATGGGTCGTCTCATCCACGTCACCAACCCACACTCAGGACCTATATCCATACCATATCTATCCACAAAAGTATCCCACGCTTTATCATTATCCAAATATCCAAATCCAAAACATTCAAACAAACCCCATAACTAATGGAGAGAGAGGGTGTATTGATATGGGAATCAGAACTAATGCGACGGTGGAGATGGCTCTAAGGACCAGGAAGAGAAGACGCCATAGGACTGATATCTTGAATACGGTTGAGGATGAGCTGCAGAAGCTTGGTGATCGTGGACTTTCGCAAGAGTTAGATAAACGGCTATGGCTGGCAAAAACAGAGTACAAACCAATCTTTAGCTCTAAGGAAACTTGGTACAATACCCGAGAACACCAGCCTACGGTTCCTTGGCATAACTGTATCTGGTTTTCAGGTGCAACTCCCAAATTCTCATTCCTTGCTTGGCTAGCTTGTCTTAATCGATTGGCAACAGGAGAAAGAATTCACCAATGGAGTCCACAACATGATCCAACCTGCAGATTATGTAACAGTCATATTGAAAACAGAGACCACCTGTTTTTTCACTGCCCTTACTCTAAAGAGATTTGGAAATCTTTGGGTCAAAATCTGTTTGGTCTGAAATTCTCAACAGAATGGACCAGAATTCTTGCAGTCCTAGCAGACAACAAGGAAGACAAATGCCGGCTATACCTATTCAGATACTTGTTTCAAGCAGTACTCTATGCTATATGGCGCGAAAGAAATATGAGAATACATGGAGAACCACCTCTTCCATCCCCTGTTTTGATTCGCACACTTGATAAGCTGGTGCGAAATAGGATCTCTTCGCTCACTCAGATGGGGATCACAAAGTACTCTAATGCAATGCAGATTTGGTTTTCTGCAAGAGCAGATTAATTGTCTCTCTAAGGGCATATAATCCCTGTTACAAGCTCTTTTCTTTGGCTCAAATGAAGCTACACCCTATGTAAAAACGTTTTTCTTTTTGAATTAATTTAACATCTATTCAAAAAAAAACAAAAAAAAAAAAACAAACCCCATAAATCCAAAGTCAAAAACAACTAATTTTCCTCTCCAATTAAAGAAAAAACAAAAGAAGCATTTTTACATCGAATTTGATTGAATCCAAGAATCACCAAACAAAACACAAAAGTGTAGTCTAGTAATGAAAAGAAAAGTATGTTTCTTGTCTTTTAGCCTGATCAGTTTCTAGGAGTCAGTATCCATGGAGCTTCAACAATCTGTAAACAATAAGACAAACATAAACTTTGAAGAAGAGATGATTTAACTCTCATAAACCTCCTCGTTTCGTTTCCTCTCTCTCTAACTTTCTCCACGTAACTCTCCACTTTATCGTATGCTCTTTCAATCAGCACTTCTAACAACGATCTAACCGTCTCAAACGTCACCCTCCCGGTTAAATCCACCACGTATTTCCGGTTACTCGGTATAGACAACGTCGACGAAACCCGATCGATCCATGTCGGTTTCGATCCTACCGTCAGAGCTTGAGATAATGATCGGTCCGATCCCGGTTTTGTGGTCTGTCTTTTTAACGCTTTAACGATCGTTTCAACGACACCATTACTGATCGTTACAAGTGTTTGCTTAACCTCGTGTTCATGTTTTGGATTAGTTAAACTGGCGAAGAGATCGTCGAAAACGTTGACGTCGGTCGTTTTGTCGAGATAAAGCGAAACCGCCGTGCTCACGAAGTGCTGAACGCAATCACCGATTAGTTTTCTCCCATCGTCGGAGCAAATCGCGTCGAGCAATTTCGAATCACAGAAAATCGGAGATTCGCCGGAAGATGCGGAAGAGAGCGCGATGACTAAGTTTCTAGCAAAGTTACCGACGATCGCAGAAGCAAAACCACACCCGGATTTTGTGAACAGCTTATTCATGATCCGATCTGTAAAACCCGACCCGGATTCATCGTCACCGGAATCTAATCAATATCCTCTGAGTAACCCAATGGTGGTTGTTGGGATAAGCTTGAAGATAGCTTGAGAAAGAAGCAATCCTAATAGAATATCAATAAGGAAAATATTTAGCAGTTATCTAAATGTTAGTTTTCCATTTATTAGGAGTTATCAAAGTAAGTAGTATTTCGTTTTTGTGACTAGGAAAAGTATAGGAGATCTCTATATAAGGAGATGCCAAAGTTGTGGCATAACTCATGAGTTTTATGAGAGATTGAGAGCTTAAGTTTTGAGTGGGTTTCTTAAGCTAATAAAGAGAGTTATTCTTTATTAATCTTTGAGTTCGTAATTCTTCTTTGAAATCAATAATTGGTATCAAAGCTTTGCTAAGATTGTAAGGGGTACTCTCAACTCCGATCATGAGCAGTACGATTGTATGAAGTACTATTGACCTAGATCTTGAGCATTACGATTGAGAAACCAAGACGATGGGGAAGAGTGACGATGAAACCATAGGGAAGATAAAAGAAGGAGGGGGATCTCTTTCTATCAAATGTCCTATGCTAAATTCAAGCAACTATACGGTATGGGCTATGAGAATGAAGATTTTGCTTAAAGTTCATAAAACTTGGGAAGTTGTAGAAACAGGAAAAGATGATGGTGATAAAAACGACGTGGCAATAGCCTTGTTGTTTCAGTCAATTCCTGAGTCTCTTATTCTACAAGTCGGTGAACTAGACACAGCTCAAGGAGTATGGAATGCTATCAAGGCGAGGCATATGGGAGCAGAGAGAGTAAGAGAGGCGAGATTACAAATTTTAATGGCCGAATTCGGCCGAATAAAGATGAGACCGGATGAGAAAATTGATGACTTCGTTGGGAAGTTATCTGAGATCTCTTCAAAATCAGCTGCGCTTGGAGAAGAAATCGAAGAACCTAAATTAGTCAAGAAATTCCTTAAGTGTCTTCCTCGGGAGAAATATATTTCACATCGTTGCATCTCTTGAAAAAGTGCTAGATTTATACAAAACAAGTTTTGAGGATATTGTGGGACGTTTAAAAGCATATGAAGAACGTGTGGCTGAGGAAGAAGAAGAAAAGGAAGATCAAAGCAAACTAATGTTTGAAAATATGGAATCCAACTCTAATCGTGATTCTTATGGTGATTTCAATAGAGGTCGAGGACGTTACTTCAATAGAGGTCGAGGACGTTGTAACGAAACCAGAGATACATCAGAAGTGATGTGTTATCGATGTGACAAAATCGGCTATTATGCTTAAAACTGTCCTGATCGATTACTAAAGTTACAAGAAGCACAAGAGAATGAAAACAACGATACAGAAAAGGCAGATGAACTTATGATACATGAGGTGGTGTATTTAAACGAAGAAAGAATCATGCCAAGTAAGTATGAAACAAATGCTGGTGAAGATGATTGTTGGTATCTTGACAATGGAGCTAGCAATCACATGAGTGGAGATCGAAGGTACTTTGCGTATATTGATGAGTCCATTACTCAGAAGGTGCGGTTTGGAGATGACTCCCGAATAGATGTAAAAGGAAAGGGATCGATTGAGTTTGTCGATCAAAACGGTGAGGACAGAAAAATGTCTGAAGTGTACTTTAACCCCGATCTAAAGAGTAATATTATTAGTCTCGGTCAGGCCACTGAATCGGGTTGTGATGTAAGTATGAAAGAAGATCTTCTAACAATGCATGATCATGAAGGAAAACTACTTGTCAAAGCAATAAGAACAAATAATCGGTTGTACAAGGTTCGTATGCAAGCTTTGATTAGTGGTCTTAATGAGGATTGTTGGAATTCAACTGAGATTGGTTGGAATTCCCCTGTGATGATTAATGATCAATGGAATGTTGAAGAGAAGAGGGCATCAAATTGCAATTCTAAGGCTAAGACTGCGATTTATAATGCTACAACAGGGTCTGCATCAGTGTCTGCAGCGGAACTTGCATCAGCATCTGCAACAAGGTGTGCAATTGGAAGTGACAAGGATGAAAGTGACCATGTAAGTGATGATGAGGATTTCACTGAGAACTACAAAGCCTTGTATGAGCATTGGTGTAAGCTGGTTGAGGAGAATTAAATATTGACTAAGGAGAAAGTCAAGTTAGAAGCTCAAGTTGCTGAGGTACGAAAGTATGCAACAGAGAAGGAAGAAGAAGCACAACAAGCCAAAGTTCAACTTGAAGAAACTCTAAAAGGTGTGAGGATGTTGAATAATGGTACAAAACAGTTGGATCATCTTCTTACCATTGGCAAAAGTGATCGATGTGGTCTTGAATTCAATGGAGAACCTTCAAAAGCTGACTGTGTTTTTGTGTCTGGTGGAAAGATGGATGTTGCATCAACAGTTTCTACAAAGACTGTAACTGTTGTGAAGTCTGCAACTGGTACGTCGACTGGTACGTCAACTAGTACGAGAGCTGGTACAAGAACTGCTACAACGACTACAACAAGGAAAATCCCAGAAGTGAGGAGTGCACCTAAACAAATTTGGCGTCCTGTTTGTCATCATTGTGGAGTTGTTGGGCATATTAGGCCAAGATGCTTCAAGTTATTGAAGGAGAAGAAACGAATGAAGCAAGCTAATGGAGTGAGATTTCATGGTCCAATATGTTATCATTGTGAAGGTAGAGGACATGTTCAAAAGGCTACTCATGAAGGGAGAAGGGTCAGGAAGATTTGGAGAAAGAAAGTTAATCCCTTCGGAAATGGTGCAGTGGGATTTCATCCTCAATATGGAGGAGGACGGTTCATGTGTTAGTTTTGACCATTATGTGACTCAAGTAGGGGAGATTGGTGTTACTTGTGCTAGATGATGTTGAATGTTGCTAGTGATGAAGCCTTTGATGCTAAGGTTGTTGAGATCACATACATAGTCAAAAAGGGGGAGATTGAAGAGGTATTTGATGTGTCAGTCACGGCGTAGTACAAGTGGTAGTACAAGACGTGACTCAGGACGTTGATATATTTAATTGATGAGATATGAACGAATCTTTATGATGTGATTCGATTTATGAGTTGTTTGCTGAGCTGGATGAAGATATTGAAGAGAAGATTGCATCTTGTTGTGAAAAGGAAAAGTTAATAAAAGGTGGAATAGGAAATATCTTAACAAAAGGATATTCTCAAGTTTACCTAATGTAAAGAGGAGAGGCGTGGCCTTATGAAGATACAAGAGATGAGAGATCTCATTGGAATTCAAGATGTTGGAGAGAAAGGACTTCAAGCTTAAGGGGGAGAATGTTGGGATAAGCTTGAAGATAGCTTGAGAAAGAAGCAATCCTATTAGGATATCAATAAGGAAAATATTTAGGAGTTATCTAAATGTTAGTTTTCCATTTATTAGGAGTTATCAAAGTAAATAGTATTTCCTTTTTGTGACTAGGAAAAGTATAGGAGATCTCTATATAAGGAGATGCCAAGGTTGTGGCATAACTCATGAGTTTTATGAGAGATTGAGAGCTTAAGTTTTGAGTGAGTTTCTTAAGCTAATAAAGAGAGTTATTCTTTATTAATCTTTGAGTTCATAATTCTTCTTTGAAATCAATAGTGGTGGCTTGTGTGAATGTGATCAAAGAAGAATTGATCTCATCCGATTTGACGATTTTGGAAATCTGCTTCAAGCTGTTTGAAATTTGATCGGAATCGGATTTGAGAAATTCTGTCAGATCCTTTAAGATAACTCTAACAGCTTCGGCGGAATCAGATGCTGCTTGGACGAGATTAAGAAGAAGAGCAAAGAGCTTAGAGATCCGCTTCCTTTTCTGGGAAATGGAAGGAGAATGATAAACCCTAAAGGCACCATAACCACTCAGTGCAAGTAAAATCCACTTCTTGTTCCTCAGAGCTAAATCAAAACCCTTTTTCCCCAACGCTAAATCCATAAAACTACTACAGAATCAAAGAAGAAGAAGAAGAAGAAAAGGAGAGACACACTAAATCTTATAACACCATTTCTGTCTGAGTAAAAGCAAGACCATCTTTTTTATTAGAACAGAGCAAAAGTACAAAAGGAAGTGAGAAATCAAGATTCTCGGAGGAATGAGAATAAGAACATTGATGTTAATAGATTGGAATTGGATAAGAATTCAGATCATGACGTCAAATCCAAAAAAGAATTGTAAACAAAAAGGAGATTTATAATTGAGCTGCAGGTATCTGATTCTATATTGATGGAGACACAGATGTGTTTAATACAAGAAGAAGCCGGTTGGGTCTTTTATTGCAAGTTTCGAGCATGGGTTGTTGCATGACGATGATAAAAGTCAGTCATTTAATTAAAGTTCAACAGATTCTTCAAACCCCAATCCATAACAAAATAACTACAAATCATTTAATTAAAACCCTTATCAATAAAGTGCATGGTCATGCCTGGATCGTGTGGAATTTAATTTCTGATAAACTGATGATAAGATGCCGTATTTTTTTGTTCTCATTCACTCTTGCCCTTTTCTATTAAAATATTTATTTCAAGTTGAAGCCAATGGATAATGTAAGGGAAGAGTCAGGCATCGACGACTTTTAATACGAAATCGCAGCCAAACACGTTGACAGTGCGAGGTGCTAACGCACTTGGAATAGGCGAGCCGTCGCGTATCTTTGAAGTCAGAGTCTCTCACTCACCATTAAATTGAGAACGCTATTCCACGTGGCTGTGTATTTTAACACATGGCATGTTAATTTTTTTTTTGACAAATTTGTTGCTCTAACTAAAAAAATTGTGTTTTAAAAATTTTGGATCTGCGGCATAAAAATTTTTAATGGATTTGGCCAAGAAATCAATTTCCAAAAAATAATAGACTAGTTTTACAAAACTTATAATCCCTAATCCAGACATAAGGATCTCAATCTAAATCTAGCCACCATAGCGTAAACGCCGACGTGGAAGAGATAAGCCGCGCAGAAGAAATTTGAAGGGGATAATCGCCGCCGAAGCACAAACACTGCCATATAAAAGCCTTCTACCTCGCCGACGATTCAAGAACCACCGTTGAAAACAGAAACAACAAACCACAAAGGAACGCCGCCGCGAGAGGGAAACAAAGAAGAAGGTGTGAAATAGGAACTATCGCCTTCACGGTGGAACATCACCACCATTGTGACCAAACTAACTAGAGAGCAGCCAAGCGCTGACACACCGAGAAGTATCAAATGGAAGAAGAGACAAGCGCCATGGAAGCGACGGAGACTGACACAGGGGAAAGAACCGCTCGGAGAGAGAAACCTAGGAAAACTCTAAATCGAAAAAGTTGTTGTCCCCAAGCGGAAATCACCTCAAGAGAGACATTTGGTGGAGTCCTTAATCGAGAGCTCACGCTCCGCCACCGCACCACCACAAGTGGAGAACAAAACTCCCAGCAGATCTGGGACATGCAGGTATAGAGAAACACAAGGAGAAAACAAAGAGATGAGGGGAGAGAAAACCGTTGATATCTCCACCCACCACCTCCGCAACACCCAACGACCCACTAGGGAGAAAGAAGCACCACTAAAGCCGGAAAGGAGGTTTGTGACCACGGTGAAGAACCAAGGCCATGCAAAATATAGGTTGATCCACCATGATAACTGTGAGATCGTGATTCACACCAAAGATTTGTATTGCGTGGATTTTGACTTTGAATAAATGAAGATATATATTTCCTATGAATCAAAGATGTATTTAGGATTGAATGTCGAGATCGAACTTATACAATCGAAATGGAGTATACAAATAAGATTGAAGCAATTAAATCGAAGTGTTTTCTCTTGAAATTGGAATGTCATGCGAGTGATCTCTCTTCTCCTTTAAATAGCCTCGACTTCAATCTTGTTATTCCGATTTCTTGGTATCTCATTAGCGACGATCTCTCCGCTTCTCCTCGATTCACGGAGATTGTTTCAACCAACAATGACTTGGTCGTCAATTGAGACATCTTCTTTTGTCGAGGTCGAGCTCGGCCCGTTTCTTTGATGTCTTGATCCATTTGGGCTTCTGCTGCTGAACCACAATAGGGCCTTCCTGTCAGTTAATGGGCCGAATCGCGAGATCCAGCACCAACAATAGTCCTCCAGCCCATTAGTTTGATGTTTTGAGACTAATGAGCGGTAGACAGCATGGGGAAGAAACGTGCCTCCCTCAGTTTTGATACCTAATGATTACCTTGTTCGCATTGTTGATATTGCCTCTAGATGAATGGTTGGGATGCAAAGATGTGAATTATTTGACAGCGCGTGGCGCGTGAACCCAGTCTCTGGGAATTAATAATGACACTTGCATCTGGTCGGTCATCGAACGGTCAGGATTCGATATCCCAACTGAATTTGTTGACCTTGATCCGTGGGAGAATAAATCGACTCTCCTTCGTTGATCAGTGATCCTTAGTCGTGATCCAACGGTTCGTATGAGGAATACGAGAGGTCCCTAGTTTCTCGAACTCGACGAGATAGCGATTTGATTCGCGGTTATCATTAATGATTTGAAATGAACGGTTGAGATTTCGTGATATCGGAGGATCCCGTCGATCTCAAGGAGGAAAATCATTCAACCAGATTTAAAAGGGTGGTTACCTCCTTCACGACTCCCATTAAAGATCGCACTACTTATTCAAAGGTAAGCTCTTCTTCCCTTCTATTTACGGTTTTTATTTCTTGCTCTTTTTTGCAAAGATTTCACAGCTTTCTCTCACTAGTTTTTTCTACTCCCTTTCTCTCTCTTTGCTTCCAATATCGAATTGCATGGCTGCGACAGACACGATGGCGGTGAGTAGTTCAGCGGCGGAGTTATACGGTCCTCACCCGAAAATTTCTCTGAATTTCGGGCATTTGCAGAGACAGGGGCCGAAATATAGGATTCGGCGAGAGTTGAGATGGTGATTCCTCTTTTGACGGAGTCACCGGAAAAGGTCACGGAGGGTTACTGCTGTACCTCCTACACTTATTTCAACAAATGCAGACTCTTCTTCCCGATCCCCCGTCTCCTTTCATGGGTTCTTGCGCAGCTTCAACTGGCCTTTCCCCATATGACCCCAAACTTCATCCGGTATGTTATCGGACTTGGAGTCAGGGCTGCCGAAGAAGGGATCAAGTTCGGGGCCAAAGAACTCATGAGGATCTGCCAAGTTAAACACAACGTTCGGGCCCCAGGAACGCACTACCTCTCCCCCCGTTTTGGGAAAGTCCTCGAGGAGACTGATATATCATGGTTTTTACCGGTTTTATGCCATGATATAATTGTGTTTTAGAGTCTTTTTGTCTTCTTTTAGAGTCTTTTACAGGTTTAATCAGGTTTGGAGCAGAATTGAAGATATTGGAGCATTTTGGGATTTTTGGAGTGTTTGGCCGAGAGATTGAGCTCACTGTCCGATTTTGAGATCATGCATCGATCGACACACCTTTGGTGTCGATCGACACACTAGCGAGTTGGGCCGATTCGGCGGTTTAATGAAGATTTAAGATTTTGCACTTTGGCCCAGAAGTTTCCAGTATTTACAAAGAAGCCCCAGCCGAGATTAAGCCTATATAATTAGGATTTTGGTGTTTGTTTTACATACGCTTTCATACTTAGAGCTAAGAGATTTTTAGAACTTTTGGGGCTGATCTAATCATGTACTTCATCTATTTTGGAGAAGATTTCGAACCCCTTTATCTATTTAATTTCTTATATGCAATCTATTAATTATATGATTTTTGTTTCATTAATCATGTCTGAGTAGATTCATAGTTAGGTTTAGGGTTTCTCATTAAGGATTTCATGACTTGCTAGACTTGTTTAAATCAGTTAAGGATTCACATGAATATAATGTTCTTCGATCTAAATTGAGTTTAATGCTAGTTCTAACCTGATCAATTAGAATCTAGATCTTAGGTTGCTAAATACGACACGAAAGTGTGGTTTAGAATCTGAACTATTTAGGTTGAGCAATTAAACTTCTCGCAAAGGAATTTGGTTTAGTTTAATTGTGAACATATCGAACTTGAAATTAATGCTGGTTTAATCTGTTAGTAATTGCAAAGGAATTTGGATTGCTGCACTTAGACCTAGAGAATTCTCGCAAAGGAATTTGGTTAATTCTATATCCGTGATTTGAGTTCTAGAACTGAGTTTAATTAGATCATGACTGATTGATTTGTCTGCTTGTCTGATTTCCTGAGAATACATTAGACTTAGCGCCTTTAATTGACTGCTTTCACCACCGATAATCTGCTACTTGTTTACTTTCTCGCTTTGCTATTTAGTTTACTACAAATTGCTTTCTTCTTAGTTTAAATCTCTACAGTTCTAATCTATCGAGACCATAGTCTCTGTGGATTCGATACCCTATATACTACAATCACTTAACTGTGCACTTGCAGTAGAATAGGATTAATTCTTGACCCTATCAAGTTTTTGGCGCCGTTGCCGGGGACTCTTAGAGTCTTCGATAGGACCGAACTTAGGGTTTCTACTAGGATTTTTATTGTTTTTGTTTTGTTTTGTTTATATTTTTTTAAGTTACTAATTTCTCTCTGTTTTCTCTCTGTCGCAGGTACCGATTTCGCTTTGCGTCGATCGTTGCACACCTTGTGTCGATCGTTACTAGGCGATATCAGAGTGAATCGATCGTTGCACTGATAGCATCGATCGTTGCTTGACGATTACAGACAGTTTATGCAGACGCGTGAAACTAGAAGTAATCTGAACTCGAACCTCGTTAACCTACAACTGGAAGAACTTGGACGTCTAGAGAGAACAAACAGAAGAGAAAGAAGAGAAAGGATGGTTGTTGAACGTGTAATCATAAGACCTGATGCTCAAGTACCCTCAGGGACCAACACAACAATCCTTACAATGCTGCTGGACAACCGATAGATGCTGAAGGGAATGTCATCCCTGATCCTCCACAGCCGCAACAGGAGCAGAACCAAGGCCAAAGACAGGCCCAAGGTAGACAGGAGCAGAGGATGGTTGTCCATGAGAGGACTTTAGCTGACTACAACAAACCGGATGAGTTTCATGCAAACCGGTCAGCTTTAGTACTTCCTGGTTTTGAGAGGAATGATTTTGAGATCAAAACCATCTACTACTCGCTGATGAGACAGAATGCCTTCAATGGTTACCCAACGGAGCAGCCTATGGATCACATTGATCAGTTTGAGGATATAATCACTGGCATGAAGTATGATGGAGTTTGCCAAGATTATCTGTTTCTCAAGCTCTTTCCGTACAGTCTCGCTGGAGACGCTGCTGCATGGATTAAGAAACTAGCACATGGGCAGTTTGATACTTGGGCAGCCCTGAAGGGTGAGTTCCTGAGACATTTCTACGATGATGCGCGCTCAGATCAGTCCAGACAGGACATTCTGACATTCTCCCAAGGCCCTGTGGAGCCTTTAAAAGCTGCCTGGATGAGATTCAAGAAGTACCAGCGTGACTGCCCACACCATGGATTTACTGAGGTCACATTGCTAGGTATCTTCTTGAGAGGCATAGATCTTCCATATCAGTCTGCACTGGATAACTCCAGCAATGCAAACTTTAACACCAGGACTCCTGCACAAGCTAAGCAGTTAATTGAGAACCTAGCAAGCAGCAACAGTTGCAAGACTATGGATGAGAGGAGAAAGAAATCTGGTGGAAGTGTAGAGAATTCGGAGATTGCTGATATTAGATCTAAGCTGGACACAGTTTGTAATCGTCTAGCTGGTAAGAAAGCTGTCCACTTTGCACAAGATGTAGAGGTAATTCAGACTGAGGAGGACACTCAGGAAGAAGATGTGAATTACATTGGAGGATCTGGTTTCCAAGGTAACAGATTTGGTAATCAGTAGGGAAACAGATTTTTCAATGGAGGACAAAGAAATGCCTTCACAGGCAATCAGAACTCTTCTAGCTTTGGACAGACTAGTGGTTTTCAGAAACCTTTTGGACAAGGTACTCAGAAAACCTATGTATCTTCATCTTATCAGACTCCTCCTGCAGCCACTGCTCATGAGAGTAAGATGGAGGCAATGATGGAACAGCTGCTGGAGAGTCAGACCAAGATTTCTGTGGACTGCAATAAGAAGTTGGATGCTGTCTATGAGGACCTCAACGGGAAGTTTGAGTCTCTGAACACTCATATGAAGCAGCTGGATACTCAAGTAAATCAGATTTCCAGTTCTATGAAAGAAAAAGGAGTAGCAGACACTCATATTAAGGCCTGGTCTGTGTACATTGATGATGGATCTCACCTAGGTGAATGATCTGAGCTAAGCACAGCTGAGTTGGTAGAAGAGGATAAATTTTTGGATTTTGGAGAAAATCTCTCGGGTGAAAACTGTGAAAACAGTGTTGCATCGATCGACACACCCCTAGTGTCGGTCGATGCAGGTCGTGAACAGGCAGACTTGCCGGATGATGATGACATTGATGCAGATTTGGAGCTTGATCGCTTATTCCCTGGAGTCTCTGAGATTACTCAACAGGAGATCTATGCACAGGCCATTAGACAATATCCCTCAGTGTCTGAAGTGATTAAGCAAGAAATTGAAGAGCTTAAGAAGCTAGAAGATATTGGTGAAGATGTGGAAGAAATTCCATCATCTGATGATCCACCTTATCATCCATGTGTGCAGAGGTACTTGAATAAGATGTTGCTATTGGATGAAGAGCTGAAGGATTGAATGATTATAGTTCCCCAACAGATTAATGATGTTCTGCTAACAAAGATCCCGAAGAAGCTGCCTGACCCTGGTGTCTTTGTGCTTAATTGTTCTATCTTTGAGAATAGTTTTAGGCGTTCTCTTTGTGATATGGGAGCTGCTGGAAGTCTTATGCCATATTATGTGGCAAAGAAGCTGGGTATGCTGGATTTTTCGCCTACTAGGACCTCTCTTGTCCTAGCTGATCAGTATATAAGGGTTCCAGAAGGACTCCTTGAGGACATCCCAGTGAGAGTTGGAAACTACTTAGTTCCAACAGACTTCTTAGTGCTGAAGTATGAGAGTGAGCAGGATGACGCATTGATACTGGGTAGACCATTCTTGGCTACAGCTGGAGCGGTAATAGATGTTAGACACAGTCTGATTGATCTCCACCTGGGATATGAGCCGCTGCATTATGAGATGGATAAGCTGCGCAGACCACTGATAGATGGGCAGACATTCACCATTATGGATGCAGATGATAAGCAGCCGAGGGATACTGTGATTTTGGGATCTGGAGTACATTTCACTTCTTCTTTTCTTGGACATGAGCATTCCGATACAGCCTACTCGCCACCTTGGATGAGGAGACTTGCACAGAGGCAATCAAAGTCTCTGTCAGGATCTCACGGTGCCTAATTCTTGTTCGTCCGGTCAAGCTAATAACCTTAAACAAGCGCTGAGTGGGAGGCAACCCACTATTAGGTTTTAGTGTTTTACTTTTTGATTTTTGGTGTTTTTCTTAGGAATTTACGTTTTCATTTGTTTTTGCTAAGTTTCAGATACAGAACTCGAGTCTGGAGATGTGTGACGATCGTTGCTTCATTGTAACGGTCGTTGCAGGGTGATTTTGATGAAGAGGGGTGATCGCATTGTGACGATCGTTGCTTCATTGCAACGGTCGTTGCAATTGGTTCAATTGAAAAATTAAGGTATACGCTAAACCGGAATCGATTTGGTTCAACCAGCATCGATCGTTGCTCACTAGCAACGGTCGTTGCACCCACGACCGAGGTAAGTTGCCTTAAACCCTTCTCCTCTCTTTTCTTCTCCATTCCGCCGACCGTACAACCGAGATTCTCCACTCCTAAATCTCTCAATTTTTCATCATTTCTTGTGTTTCAAAGCGCAATTCTACTTGTTTTAACTGAAGGATCTTTTGGTGTTAATCCTGATTCAATTCATCAGATTAATTGATCCTAAACATGCCAGATCTAGGTTCTCTTGAATAGAAACAAAGTAGATCTCACCTTTTACCTGTTTATTGCAGCGGAAAGGAAGAACAGGTCAGAGATCAGAGAGCCATCGAGAGATAACTCCTCCAGAGGTTCACACACGCACACCAGGCAGGAAGGAGGCTGCTAGGCCACTTGGGAACTCGCAGGAGAGAAAGAGAGGCGGCTCGGTTAGGTTTATTTAGGTCTGAACTCGAGTTTTATTTATAAAACTTATCTGGTTCCGTTTGGGCCATTTGGCCCAAACACCAAATATCCTGTCGACGTTCGCACACTGTGTCGATCGACACCCCTTGTGTATCGATCGACACAGAGTAACCAAAACCTTTTATTCTCTCTCTAAATACAGTAAATGCCTAGCACTTTTACCATATTTCTGCTAAACCGTTCCTACACATTTTCCTGTTAGCTTAGGCGTGTGACCCATATGGGATCATATAATAAAGGCAATAAGTCCAAGACTTATAGATCATGAGCGGACTCTAGCAAGCCATCATGACCCCCAGTATTATATGACTTATGTCTGATCATTGACATACTCTTACTTTCTAGAGACAGTACCGAGATTACTGGACACAATTCCAACAATCTCCCACTTGTACTGGAATCTCTGTATTCATAATCCTTTTGTCTCAATATCTCGATTAGTCATAAGGCAAGATTAGTGTCATCCTTATAAAGCCTAATCTTGTTCATCGGACTCTGATTTGATACTGACAATACAAACGACTCGGGAAAGTCCGTTTGAGCATGGCCATGCGTTTTCCAGTATTCAAATCTCCGATTGGCCTAGAGATATTCACTCCATTTATATTGGAGGGACAGATCCCATCTTGTTCCATCACTGTAAACTACTCACTTCATGATGTACCCAAACAAGGTCCTTATAGCTATCGCAGAACGATAGCGTTAGACAATGATCAAAGTGCATCAGTCCATATGCAGTCACATGCATGCGAACTTAGGTCTAAGGACTATACTCTATAGTCGTAGTAAGAATCTCTTATGACA
This sequence comes from Orychophragmus violaceus, assembly GCA_030180135.1. Classification (NCBI taxonomy): domain Eukaryota; kingdom Viridiplantae; phylum Streptophyta; class Magnoliopsida; order Brassicales; family Brassicaceae; genus Orychophragmus; species Orychophragmus violaceus. The sequence continues at coordinate 85,366,132 of CM058231.1, forward strand.
CAGATATAAATATCCTGAAGAGTTCTTATTAGCGGGTCTTGTCCGGTCGTATGTTCCCCAACATACACCTATGTACTGACTTTGATGCCGCGCATCTATGACACACTAAGACTTTGTCATAAGTCACGTACCAATCCAGTCTCACACGGTTGTTGGTGTTCCAATTTCAACAACCTTCGACTAGGGACAGGATGATATAAACCATCTATCAAATATAGGGTCTTATGACCAAGCTAAATGACTTTGATGACTCAAGATCAAGTCATTTACTTCGATGACCTATAAAATGGTTCATTTCATTTTGGAACGATTATTTCATCACAGTTAAAATAATCTTGAAATAATAATTTCATTAAACATCATTATATGTTTTACAAGAACATATCAATAACTAAATAAAGCCCTTTACTAACTCCCACTGAAATTAAGACTACATCTTAATTTCACTTATCCTACAGCAACAGTCCGCGACTCGTGCTTAGGCTCAAGGAGTGGCTTCGTTAATAGATTAGCAACGTTCTCATTCGTTGAAACTTGCTGATCTACTTAACATCTCTGTCATTTATCTTACGGAATAGGTTATTCCACTAAGTGTTTGGATCTTTGATGTGCAGCTAGTCTCATCTAAGTTGGGAATCACATCAAGTTCAGTGATGAACTATTCTTTCCAAACAACCTCTTTCGCCGCTTCCCAAGCTGCGAAACATTCAGTTTAAGTCATGGAGTCAGCAACAGTGCCGTGCACCGCCAAACAAACACAAGACATATCCGGACTGTGACCGGAAATCATCTTTGTCTGTTGGAAACTTGCCTTTCAGACTCTATCGACTTGTAGCACCTCACTTTCTTCTTAACTTAAAGAACTTATCCTTAGTATTCTTCAAATACTTTAGAATATTCTTTACGGCAATCCAGTGATTCTCTGCTGGATTTGACTGGTCTTTACTTGTTTTGCTTAACATTAAAGCAATATCAAAACAAGTACGTGTCATGGCATACATGATAGATCCAATTGCCGTCGCATATGAATCCTATCCATGCATTCAAGCTCAGCAGTTATCGTTGGACACTGCTTCTTGCTTAACGTATTGCCATGTGACATTGGCTTAAAAACCCTTCTTGGAGTGCTGAAAACGTGTAGGACTTTGTCATCAAAGAATCCTGACTTTGTCCTACCAGCTTTTCTGGATCTCTATCTTTAAATCCAAAATCCAAGACTTTCGTGGCTATACCCATGTCATTCACTAAACCAACTCCCAAGCTAGTCCTTTACCGACTGCAGCATTGGGACGTTATATCCGAGAATCAGTATGTCTTCGACATACACTATGAGAAATGCAATATTGCTCCCACTAATCTATTAGTAAACGCACAGTTCCTCTTCGTTCCTGTTCAAGTCAGAACCTTGACTACTTCAACAAAACGAAGATTCCAACTCCGATATGTTTGCTTCCATCCATGAATGGATCGATGAAGCTAACTTACATAAAATGTAATTTTTTTTCGGAGTCCGGGCTCACTTTCGCTTCTTTGAATTTCGCAGATTCATCGCTTTCAATGATCATCAGATCATGCGAACTTTCAATGATTATCATGTTCAACTAATGACGAGAAATCACTCTCGGATTAGTAACTGATTCATATCTGCGAACTTCAGGCTCCACAGGTGTAGATTCTACAGAAATCTGTAAATCCTTCCGCTGCTCTCCCTCAATAGGTTAAGCAGCTTCCTGTATCTCTCGAACTTCTTCGAGTTGTACTTTTACTCCCACTGTTCTTCTTTGGAAAGTAACTTTCCTTCTTAGAAAACAGAATGGTCGTAAAAATACCTTTTACTCCCACTGTTCTTCTTGGAAGGTAATTTCCTTCTTAGAAAACAGAATGGTCGTAAAAGTACCGAGCCTTGGTTTCCCTAAGAAAACTTCGAGTTATGCTTTTACTCCCACTGTTCTTCTTGGAAAATAACTTCCCTTCTTAGAAAACAGATTGGACGTAAAAGTAACAAGCCTTAGTTTCTCTAGGACAACCAGCGAAGTAGCACAACTACAAATACTCAGTAAAGACAAATTTGGATCGATTCCAATCCACATTAACGTGGTGTCTTTCAACCGATATTTGTGGAACAATTTCAGCGTAAACTTAGATATTTTAGAGCGTTATTCTTAAATAATATCATGGAAGATTCGTGTGACTCATCTTTAATCATTTCTGATAAGATCTGATTCTTTCTCACAGAAACACCTCCAGGTTTTTCAGGAGAATTGAGCTGTGAAACGACTTCACACTCATTCAGATGATCACACCATCAATGACTTAAGTATTCTCACTCTGATTTAACTCAGAGTCTTAATACTTCTGTCACTTAGGTTCTATACCTCATTCTGGAACTCTTTCGACCATGTCAAAGAATTCCGACTTGTGTCTCATCAAATGAACACAGTCTTACTCACTGAATTAATCAGTCAAGACAATGAAGTATAAGAAATTTTCTCTGGCATTTCTGCTCATCGGACCACATACATGAGTATGTTCAATCTCCAATAAGCCTTTGGGCCTTTCTCTAGCTCGGCTAAGATGGGCCCTTTGTCTTTAGGTCCAGTAAACAGAATTCAAGTCTCATAAGATATCGTATCAAATGAGCCCAACAGTCCATAACTATGGGATTTCTGAATCCGTCTTACTCTATGTGACCAAGACTTTTATACCAAGAAAATTCAGGTTTAATTCATCAGATTTAAACCAATTCGGTATTTATGTTATATTTAGGCACTCTTTGGTTTAAGATATAAAACCCATTCCTTGAATAGGGTGCTACAATTAATATTTCATTAAGATCAAAAGAACAAAACCTTGTCTTTTATCAAAATGAAAAACATTCAAATTCTTACAAGAAAATGAAAAACAACTCTGCTTAAAGCAGGTAGATTGTAGCAATTACTTAATACAAAACCAAGCCTTGAAGGTATCTACAAGTGAAAACCCTATGACTGAGGCAGCTTCCATAGCTCCTTCCAGACATGCAGTTCCACTTGCCCTTCCTTCAACGTTCTACTGTTGCTCAGGCTCTGCATATTACAACAAATATCAGTGCCACAACCAGTATCCAATACCTGCAAGGTAGAACTTGAAGTAATAACATGAATACCTGAGGAAGTAGTCTCATACATTAACTTTAACTCCTCATCGTCTTCCATGAATTTTATGCAATCTCTCTTCCAATGCCCTATCTCTTTACAGTAGCAGCACTTACCAACGTAAGAGGTATCTGACTTGAGCTCAGAAGACACACGCTTGCCATGATTCAAAATCTGGACAACTTTGTCTTCACCCTTGTCAGTACTAGGTTTCATAAACCTACCCTTCACGTTTGGCTCAACCATCTTGAGCATATCATGCAGTTCAGTCAGCGTCTTCGTTAAGCCTTTCTTGATATAGTTCCTTCTGAACTTATCATAGCTTGACGGCAGTGACTGCAGAATGATTTCAGTTGCCAATTCTTGGCCAACTGGATAATCCAGTTTCCTCAGGTTATCTATATAACCTATCATTTTACTGATATGAGGACTTACTGGATGATCATCTGGTAGCTTGCAGCTAGTGAGAGACTTAACCAACTGGTATCTCTCCACTCGTATCTGCTCCTGAAATTTCAATTTCAGGCTGCTGATCATCTCTATTGGCGACTCCATGTTCTCATATTGCTCCCGCAAGTCTGAGTCCATGGTAGCCAATATCAGACCACGCACATCTACCGCATCATTATAATGCTTATTCCAAACATCATATACTGCATGTGAAGCATTGGACCCGATCCTCACGGGGAGAGCTCTCTCAAGGACATAGTCCTTTCTCTCCTGTCTGAGGACTAGCCTCAGGTTCCGCGACCAAGTCAAGAAATTTGATCCGTTCAGCTTGTCCATCTTAAGGACATACCGGATCGAGAAAGTGTTTTGATTGTTTGTGCTAGTCATAACTGAAATATAAGATAAAAGGATTTTAGTTAATATGTTCAATATGATTAATCTTGTATTAAAATTAATATGATTAATCATGCATTATATTCAATAACATAAGTTACCCTCAATAGAATATAATGATTCCAAGATCCACATATAACTAAGATTAAAGTGGGCCACTGGCCATCACCCAACCTTAGCTTATATCGGTAAGCCCTACATCGGCTAATTATATCCGTGATATAACTCTTGGTTGTGAATCTGGGCCCGAGGCCCAATCCACTCTGATGTCTCAAGGCCCGAGACTCCCGATGGCCTAGTCAAGAAAACCAGACTATACAGTCATGTAATCATTAATGTCTGGGACTCCCAATGACATTTATGAATCACAAACCGTCTTACCCACGCAAAAGCAGACACCCTCACACTGTAAGGCCATGAATACAATTGAATGGGCTTCGACAGCTGACATAGAATGGACAAGACATCCAACGCTTGATATTATTTGAGGTTCGTAGGTTTATTTTAAAATTTCATTCCCAAAATAGAAGATTACTATTTCGGGAAACTTTCCATTTTAGGAAACCTACTATTTTTAGAAACTTTCTAAAATTGGAAACTTTCTAACTTTAGAAATTTCTTAAAATCCGAAACCCGCAAATCCAGAAAATTCTATTTTAAGAAACTTTCTAATTTCAAAATTTCGGAAACTTTAATTTAAAATCGACTTTATAATTTTATAAAATAAATTTTAAATCATTCTTAAGAAAGACTCAAATAATTGGCCCAATTGTTTTAACTTCTTGGCCCTAGGCCCAAGAATTGATCCATGTCCAAGACATGATCCAATTGTCCAATTATTTGACATAACCGGTCTGGTTCATTAAAATTGGTCTAACCAAATTTTAATTACTACGATGACCACAATTGTCAACCGGTTATTTACTAAACCGGACTTTCTCAATTTATTTGGTCCAACCAAATCAAATTAGAAAATCCTGGTTTAGGCACTAAATCCAATAATTCTTTCGACATTGGATTTCTTATCCCGGTTTAACCAGACTTAATAAATTTATTAAATCTGTTTATTAAACCAGAACGAATAATTTTAATTTAAAATCATTAAACCGAGCCTCAATCAACCATGTCGATCGATGAACAAACCGCATCGATCGATCCATCAATCGCGTCGATCGATCCATCAACCACATCGGTCGATGCTCTTAGCTTCGAATCCTGCATCGATCGTGCATCGATCCTGTATCGATCGATGCTTTCACGCATGCACTGAACCGAGTCAAAACCCTAACCGTGTCGATCGATGTGCACCAACCGCATCGGTCGATGCACCAATATCGAACCTGCATCGATCCTGCGTCGATCGATGCTTTCACGCGTTAACAGGTTTTGCCGAGAGTCTGTATCGACCGATACATTCGATCGTATCGATCGATTCTCACTCGGTTGTATCGACCGATCCATCCATTGCATCGATCGATGCAATGCGATCACAGCGATACTGATTTCTGAAAATCGCAAATACCAAATCAATATAGCTTGGATTTGCGATTTCAAGTGTGTTTAAGGTTCAATTTCTTGTTGCTTAAGTGATTTCTCTTATCAATAGTTGATTCAAAACACTTCTTAAACAAGAAAACAATCCTAAACATGAATCTAAACAAGAAGAACCAGAACCAATGGCTCTGATACCACTGAAGGATCTTTTGGTGTTAATCCTGATTCAATTCATCAGATTAATTGATCCTAAACATGCCAGATCTAGGTTCTCTTGAATAGAAACAAAGTAGATCTCACCTTTTACCTGTTTATTGCAGCGGAAAGGAAGAACAGGTCAGAGATCAGAGAGCCATCGAGAGATAACTCCTCCAGAGGTTCACACACGCACACCAGGCAGGAAGGAGGCTGCTAGGCCACTTGGGAACTCGCAGGAGAGAAAGAGAGGCGGCTCGGTTAGGTTTATTTAGGTCTGAACTCGAGTTTTATTTATAAAACTTATCTGGTTCCGTTTGGGCCATTTGGCCCAAACACCAAATATCCTGTCGACGTTCGCACACTGTGTCGATCGACACCCCTTGTGTATCGATCGACACAGAGTAACCAAAACCTTTTATTCTCTCTCTAAATACAGTAAATGCCTAGCACTTTTACCATATTTCTGCTAAACCGTTCCTACACATTTTCCTGTTAGCTTAGGCGTGTGACCCATATGGGATCATATAATAAAGGCAATAAGTCCAAGACTTATAGATCATGAGCGGACTCTAGCAAGCCATCATGACCCCCAGTATTATATGACTTATGTCTGATCATTGACATACTCTTACTTTCTAGAGACAGTACCGAGATTACTGGACACAATTCCAACATTAACATCATCTAGCTATTTCTATAACCCATTTACAAAGATTCCAAGGTATGAGCTCTCATTTTCATCATTTTCGGAATTGATTTTAGGGTTTATGAAATTCGGATGTTTAGCCTGAAATTGATGATTCTGTGCCGATATGAACATGATTTAGGTTGTTTAGTGATGGGCTATTGTTGATTTTGTGGCTGATTGAACGAATTTAGAACGATTTTAGATTATTGATTTTGGGGAAATGTTCGATAATGTGAAATCGCCTTGCAACGATCGATGCCTTAGGTGCAACGGTCGATGCTTCGCGATTTCACAGAGAGTTTGCCGAGGCTTATTGGTGTTTGAATTTTTCTTATGCAGATGGCATCTCACAGACAACCCCGCAAGCGCCGAGCAACAGCAGACAACAGCCACACGACAGTACATTCCACCACTAGGGTGGTTCCATAGAGAGTCGCAGCCACCTGAGCCTTATGTGAGAGTTGGTCCAGCAGTAGCACTGCCTTGGCCCCGAGCAGATGAGACGCCGATCCAGACAGCCAGACAGTGGCCACATAACATTGCTGAGTTCCTCAAGACTGCTGAGTTTACAGAGAGGCCACTGCTTAACCAGTGGGATGATTTTGATACGCTGCTATGCAACGGTTGGTGTGGGATGATTATTAACCCAACCAAGTTTGCAGACTACTCTACATGTAAGAGTTTGGGGATAGATGAGCAGGTACTTGCAGTGTGTAGAGGCATTGGTCTAGGGACAATGTCTATGCGTCCTTATGATTTGTACTCAGAGCTGGTCAGGCAGCTGCTAGCCACTTGCAGAGTGGTTTACCCGGATCCAGACAGTAGGAGTGCTACAGGAGGTATCTTTACCTTCATGAGTTTAGGAGTCAGGTATCGGATTCCTTTACTGGATATATGCAGGATCTACGGTTTCAGCACTGAGCCGAGACACATTGGCATGCCACTTGAGTGGGATCCGGAGGAGGCTCGATCATTTTGGGAGTGTATTGGCAGTGGCCGATACAACTCGAGGACTACACCAGTGAAGCAGGTGACGCATCGTGTAATGAGATATGTCTTGCGTATCTTGTGTTGGAGTTTGTTGTGCAAGTATGAGGCCAACAAGATGCGCAAGTATGAGATGGAGATGTTGTTTATCGGACTGCGAGATCAGTTTGAGGGTTCTGGCGTGAGAGATCCTACTAAGGGTCTCAACTTGGGAGCTGTTTTCACTCAGCATTTATGCGACCTGCAGTTGAAGCCATTTGATGGTGTGGACACTGAGACAGTCGGGAGCCTGCTTACTCCCATCTTCATGCACTGCGGAATTCCCTTAGAGGGCACAGAGTGTAACACAGCCAAGGAGTTCCTTGATCTCAGCCACTTGCAGAGCTCCACCTGGCTCAAGGAGGGGCGCATTTGGGTTTATCATGATCAGAGTGCTGGGAAGTGTGGTTTGGATCTTCCTGCTCCTGGACTGACACAGATTGATACGCTGGATGCTTTGAGATTCCAGCCACCTGAGACCGAGCAGCGCAGAGTCCCTTCTATGGCTCATCCGCTGGGAGAGCCTTCCACACGTGCTTCATCTTCCTTTACTCCTGCGCCTGCTGCTGCTGCTGATGATATCGGCCCTTATCCTGAGATTATAGTGCCCTACGGTGATATGTCTGAGGCTGAGTGGAGAGAGCGTAGTGATGGGATATGGAAGACCATTTGGGAGTGGATGCGTGGCTGCACTTGCAGGAGACAGCCACAGGTTCATCAGCCCGTCCCTGCTACTCGACGTCGACAGCGTTCTCCTGCAGCCGCCAGTGACACTGAGCGTTACGGTGGGATAGATGATGATGAGAGCGAGAGTGCGTAGTCTCCATTTTCAGACATTCGGTTATGTATTCTGCTTTTCCTTTGCACTTTTTCTTTTTGATTTTTAGGATGCTACTATGTTTGGATGGTTATGCTTGATTTGATACATTAGTTGCTTTGATTTTACTCTGTTTTCAGTGTTTTCAGCTTGCAGGATTCGAAATTTGACAAAATCCAATGGACTAACCTGCTAACTTGCTGACTGATCCGATATACGCAGTGCGTCGATCGACACACCACGGTGTCGATCGTCACAACACGATCGAAATCGCATTGCAGCGATCGTTGCGGTCCTGAGCAACGATCGATCATACACGAAAAAACGCACAGCAACGGTCGATGCACCTAGTGCAACGATCGATGCCTGAGCGACAGAGGTAAAACCCGACAGAACTCAACCATTCCTTAAAACAAATTTTTATTTCTTTTTGCCAATCCTTCGCTTGACACTACTGGGGACAGTGTGTCTTAAGTGTGGGGGAGGTTCTACTAACTTCTTTCTTTTTGTTTTCTTACAGTCAGTTAAATTTTTCAAAATTTGTTTTATTGAGTCAAAACTTTTAAGTAAGAAACAATGATTTTTTGAGAAGATTAGCAGCACTTGCAGGAACTTAAGTAACCATTGGGATGAAGCTGCATATTATCTCTGACTATTAGAAAACCCAGACATGGATCAACCTACTGAGAACACCCACATCGCTTCAGGTATCAGAGGATCCTTTTACTGACTTCACCTTAATACTGACTTAGATTTCTCACCTAAGGGCTTGGTATACTTTGTGTCGGATTCCCTTGTTAGTTCTGACAGAGCCTGTAAACCTGTCCTAATTAGTTCCCTTCTCCCCTTCCATAAAAAAAAAAGATAATAAACTGAGGATGAGTTAGTAATTCCGAAGTGGTCATGGGAATAGTAGCAAACACTATTATCTCCTATGTGATCCATGGAATGTGTCCAAAGTACACCCCTTAACGGGAAGAGCACTGATAAAAAAAAAAAAAAAAAGATACCCAATGGGAAAAATCAGAATGCTAAAGAAGGGAAAAGAGAAGAAAGGGACTAGAGAAAGATAGTATGGTGGTCTAGAGCTGATAAGGTAAGAGTCCATGTGCCTTTGATCGATACTCCTTAGGTGAGACCGCACTTAAATACTTGCAGAAGTCAGTAGGGAGAATTTGAATGCGTGAATGTGATTGTGGAGTTTACTTAGGACAGTTGCTAAGTGTGGGGGAAGTATATGTTAGTCTTGATGTCTGCAGGTTGATTCTTTCATGTGGTTTACTAAGGGGAATCTGAGTGTTATTGCTTCCAAGATGAAAAGAGTTTCTGAAGAGTTTTCAAACCTCTTCACTACATTCTAGTTCTCTGTTTTGCTTGAGGGCAAGTAAAGGCTAAGTGTGGGGGAGTTGATATATCATGGTTTTTACCGGTTTTATGCCATGATATAATTGTGTTTTAGAGTCTTTTTGTCTTCTTTTAGAGTCTTTTACAGGTTTAATCAGGTTTGGAGCAGAATTTAAGATATTGGAGCATTTTGAGATTTTTGGAGTGTTTGGCCGAGAGATTGAGCTCACTGTCCGATTTTGAGATCATGCATCGATCGACACACTAGCGAGTTGGGCCGATTCGGCGGTTTAATGAAGATTTAAGATTTTGCACTTTGGCCCAGAAGTTTCCAGTATTTACAAAGAAGCCCCGGCCGAGATTAAGCCTATATAATTAGGATTTTGGTGTTTATTTTACATACGCTTTCATACTTAGAGCTAAGAGATTTTTAGAACTTTTGGGGGTGATCTAATCCTGTACTTCATCTATTTTGGAGAAGATTTCGAACCCCTTTATCTATTTAATTTCTTATATGCAATCTATTAATTCTATGATTTCTGTTTCATTAATCATGTCTGAGTAGATTCATAGTTAGGTTTAGGGTTTCTCATTAAGGATTTCATGACTTGCTAGACTTGTTTAAATCAGTTAAGGATTCACATGAATAGAATGTTCTTCGATCTAAATTGAGTTTAATGCTAGTTCTAACCTGATCAATTAGAATCTAGATCTTAGGTTGCTAAATACGACACGAAAGTGTGGTTTAGAATCTAAACTATTTAGGTTGAGCAATTAAACTTCTCGCAAAGGAATTTGGTTTAGTTTAATTGTGAACATATTGAACTTGAAATTAATGCTGGTTTAATCTGTTAGTAATTGCAAAGGAATTTGGATTGCTGCACTTAGACCTAGAGAATTCTCGCAAAGGAATTTGGTTAATTCTATATCCGTGATTTGAGTTCTAGAACTGAGTTTAATTAGATCCTGGCTGATTGATTTGTCTGCTTGTCTAATTTACTGAGAATACCTTAGACTTAGCGCCTTTAATTGACTGCTTTCACCACCGATAATCTGCTACTTGTTTACTTTCTCGCTTTGCTATTTAGTTTACTACAAATTGCTTTCTTCTTAGTTTAAATCTCTACAGTTCTAATCTATCGAGACCAGAGTCTCTGTGGATTCGATACCCTATATACTACAATCACTTAACTGTGCACTTGCAGTAGAATATGATTAATTCTTGACCCTATCAGAGACCACGTCTAGAGGTACCGTTACTTCTTTTTTAAGATCAAAAACAATTCGGTCGGGGAGTTCGACTTTTTGGTTGTTCTGACGCGATGGGCTGTCAGGGTTGGTTAGATTTAGAGTTTTTCTCAGATCAATATGCCTTTTATTGACATCGAGCTATTACTAACTCCCCCTTTTTGCAGAGGCTCATGATTCAGTTTCTTTGAACCCGATCATAGAGGATCTTATAGCTAGCCTGAAATGAGGCAACGTCGACTAGAGACGCTTTTACACATAGCGCATACGAGCGGCTCTAGGATCCGAGCCCTCGTTAACTCCTCGAGCTGATCTGCAACTAAGTCTTGCTCTATTTTCTGACCTGTTGATGTCTCCTCACATAATTCCACCCCCTCGCCGTATTGTAGAGCAAATCGGAAGGAGTAAGAGCTATCTAATTGTTCATTAAAAAAAGGCTGGGTTGTAAAGGTAGGTTGACTCACTATCCTTCCTTTTGATAGACCAGACCGTCTAGGACAATAACTCAGTAGCCGGTACCCTTCCACCAGAAAAGATGTCTCGAATAGGAACTACGCGTCGCCATGGGAAGGACACGATCGATCTGTCAAAGAAGGTGAAGAAAGGCGATTTGAGTGACGCCATTTTCTTCTCTCTCGGGGCGAATCCTCTGCTGTCAGCTCCCTTTCCCAAAGAAATAGCACAAGAGATGGAGGCCGCACCCGCCATACCGGTTGGCCAAGAGATGGTACCTGCTTGGTTTAGGGAGCTGGTTCATCTCAGCTCTCACTCGAATGGGTCGAAGGGCTCGAATGGTCAAAATCGGGGAGGTTCTCGCCTTCATACTCCCAAGCGCCAGCATACTGATGTTGAGGGTGAGTTCGCGACGGACAGTCCAAGAAGTAGAAGGAGGCCGGCTTCTTCGGGATCTTCTAGGAAATTCTTTCTGGTGCCTATTTACTTAGGCATTTTAAGCTTGTCGGCGTTTGGTTCCCGGCCGTCGGTTATATAGCGCTCGGAAAGGCCTACACCGAGATGATGGCGGCACAAGGAAAGGTTTGGATTTCCTTCTTGTTATTTTTTTGTTTAACGCATGGTATTTTTTATGTTGTACGGCTTCAACTTGTCTTCTTTGTTCGATGTACACAGTCTCTCGAGGCTGTGAATAGGTTCGTGGCTCAAGCGGAGCGCGAGCTGCGGGATGTTCCTCATGCTAGCAAACTCGAGGCCGCCAAGAAGGCTGTGAGTGATTTGAACGCTTGGCTCTAGGCTTCCAAGGCCAAGGAAGAGGAACTGAAGGCGAAACTGGCCAAGTACGTCGGCATGGAGGCTCGACTGATGCTCCTCGAGAATCAAGAAGAGGACCTTATGCAGAAGCTCAACGTGGCAACGACCCAGACCTTGGCAGCTTAATAATCGAGTCGGGTTGCGGCTGCGCAGGCCGCTCAGGATCGGCTACGGTGGAGAAGGTCCTCTCATACAAGGAGCATGACATTAAGGTCACGATTCAACTGCGAGGAAGGAGCTCAACGACCAGTACCTCGAGATCCAAATGGGATTAAGGAGACGAGCGATAAAAGAAAGGTTGAAACTTGCGCTGAGATTCGTCTTCAAGAAGCTCTCGCGAACACCAACCTCATTGCCAAGATCGCTGCCGGCGAGATGGACTTAACTCAAGAGGTGTTGAAATTGGCCGAGAAGAAGCGAATTGCGACCGAGGAGATGAATGTTGCGGCCGTTTTCGACTTCAACATCAGCAAGCACAATCTTCCCATGATGTCTGAGGATTCAGTCGTTCTGGCGAATCCTCCAGATCTGAACGCTCCCCAGCTTGACCAGTATGGGTCGAATCTCCTAAGGGAGACTGGAATAAGCTCAAGGGTGAGCGACAAGGTCGAGGGTCTTGTTGCTGAGGACGCCGCAAGGTGAAGGAATTTCTAGCAGATCCTAATCCAATTAGGCAATCCTGGTCTGAATTCCAAGCTTAGGATCTAGGGTTCATGTAATTGAATCTATGGGATCTCAGAATTACCTGGTGATTAGCAGAGGAAGATTTGCAGATAATCGAGATCTAAAGCGCCTCAAGTGCTACGCCTCTACTGGTATCCACACGCACACAAACTGAACATGAGGGATGCTAGTGCCTATAGAGATCCAATCTCTTCAGAGGTTTCTATTCAAGTTCTGGTGGTTGTCAATTAGGTTAGAAATCAGTTTAGGTCGACCATATATCTTATATATGTCGACTTAAACCATAACGGAATTAACCACCGATTAAACCGAATTAATCTGATTAATCCGCGAGTTGCATCGATCGACACTGCCCCAGATTATTGATATCGAATGCATATCAAATATGCATTCACTGGATCATTACATTAATGATCAACCTCGTCTTTAACGCCCAGTTTGCTTAGGTGTGTGACCCTGTAGGATCATATAACACTAGCAATGAGTTCTCAACTCATTGATCATAAGTGGCTTCTAGCAAAGCATTACGACTTCCCAGTGTCATATGATTGTCTCATCTCGACATAACGACTTTCACTTAGAGTAAGTACAATAGATTTCAGGACATTCCCAACAATCTCCCACTTGTACTGGAATCATCTATTCCTTTAATCCCTTCGTCACTATATCTCGATTTGGCATAAGGCAAGATCTGTGTCACCCTTATTTAGCCAAGATCATGTTCATAGAACTCCGATTTATGCTGACAAGACAAACGACTGACAATCACCTCGTTTGAGTGTGGCCACACATTTCTCAGTATCAAATCTTCGATGGGCCCTGAGATATTTATCTCCTGTTATATAGGAGGGACAAATTCCATCTTGTTCCATCCCTGTTTCTTCACATGCTTCATGATACGCCTAATCAATGCCTTTATAGTCACCAGTTACGGCTGACGTTTGACAAGGTTAAAGCGGATCAATTCACATGTAAGAAAACATGATGAACTCAGGTCTAAGGACTATACTCTATAGTCGTAATGAAAACTCTCATGACACTTATATAACTATCTCGAAGAGTTCTCATCAGTGGGTCATGTCCGATCCTGTGTTCTCCAACACATATCTATGTGATTGACTTTAATACTCTTATTAATGACTCCATGAAACTTAGTCATCAGTCACCTCACATACTAGTCTCATGTGGTTGTTAATGTCCCATTTTAACAACCTTGACCAGGGACCAACGTAATTTATGTCATTTATTATCTATAGGGTTTCATGATCAAGTCACATACTTGATGACCTATAAAATGTCATAAATTACTTTGGGACTATTATTTAATAACCATTATTAAATAATACAGATGTCAGATTTCAATAACATAATCAAATGATGTTTATACGAACATCATATCATAACTAAAATTAATAACAATGACTCCCACTAAAATTAAGATCACATCTTAAGACATCTTATGCCTTTAGCAGTGGCCTGACCCTCATTCGCCCTTGCTCAGCGTGTGTCGAAGGACACTGCATCTTGCTAAGAGTAATACCAAGAGTCATTTGCACGAAGCCCTTCTTGGAATCCTGCATACTGGATCTGTGCAAGGCCTTATCACCATAAGTATCTTGACACAATCCAATTAGCTTATCCAATCTATCTCTATAGATTCTTATTCCAAGAATGTATACGGTTTCTCCCATAATTTTATCGAAAAACAACTTTCGAGTCACGTCTTAACAGACTGAAACAATGGAACTTTAATTCCGAGAAGTAGTATGTTATCAACATACAATACTAGAAATGCAACTGCGCTCCCACTAGTCTTCTTGTAAACACATGGTTCCTCTTCGTTCCTGATAAAGTCAAACATTTTGACTACTTCATCAAAACGAAGATTCCAACTCCGAGATGCTTGCTTCAATCCATAAATGGATCGGCGAAACTTGCATCTCTTCCTAGCTTCATTAGGATCAATGAAAACTTCAGGTTGTGTCATATACACATCCTTTCCAGAATTCCATTAAGGAAAACTGTTTTCACATCCATCTGCCAGATCTCATAAGCATTATGAGTGGCGGTTGCTGGGAGAATCCGAATGGACATAAGCATGGTGTCTGGGATTAGGTTTCTTCACAGTCAATACCATGAATTTACTTGAAACCTTTTGCCACCAACCTAGCTTTGTACATCTGAATATAACCATCCATGTCAACTTTTCTTCTTGAAAATCCATTTACTCACAATGGCTTCTACACCATTGGGTAAATCAACCCAAGTCATACTTGGTTCTGTGGCATGGAACTCATTTCGGATTCAGCGGCTTTCAGCCACTTTCGGAGTCAAGGCCCATCATTGCTTCTTCAAAATTCGTAGGCCGGTCACTTTCAATGATCAATGGATCACGGCAATTGGTTACGAGAAATCCATATTTCTCGGGTTCGTGACGGATCCTTTTGGATCTGCGAGCTTCAGTTTTGTGTAAAATTCGCGCACATATCTCATATGTAGACTTTCACCACGACCTAATTAACCAAGATTCAAACCGTGGTTAATTAAATCATAAACCAAAATCAATATTTTAGTTCACGGTCTGTGTCGATCGATGCAACTTTTGTGTCGATCGACACTTCTTCAGAAACTCGCCATTTAAATGTATATCGAATATACATTCACCAGATCCTTAATAAACTTTAGGCACCACAGGTGCAGGTTCTACAACTCTTTGTAGATCCAATTGCTGCTCTTCCTCATCAGGTTGAGCATTCTCCTGTGATTTTCGAATTTCTTCGAGTTCGTACTTTACTCCCACTGTTCTTCTTGGAAAGAAAATCTTTCTCAAGAAAACATTGTTTCGAGCAACAAACAATTTGTTCTTGAACTGGTTGTAAAAGTAACATGCCTTGGTTTTGTTAGGACAACCAATGAAGTAGCACTTATCAGATTTGGGTGTGAGCTTATCAGAGATTAAACGTTTTATATAAGTCTCGCAACTCCAAATCTCCATGATGGATAAATCTGAAACAATTTCAGTCCACATCTCATGTAGTGTCTCTGTAACTGATTTTGATGGAAACCTATTTAGTGTGAACGCAGACGTTTCTAGAGCTTATTCTTAGAAGGATAATGGAAGATCTAAGTGACTCATCATTGATCGAACCATATCTGATAAAGTCAGATGCTCGGATGAGTAAATGGTGAAACTCTTTCACAATCTCTCAGATGATCACTAAATTTTTGACTTAAGTATTCACCTCCATGATCTCATCGTAGGGGTTTAATACCTTTGCCAAATTGATTCTTTACTTCATTCTGGAACTCTTTGAACTTTTCAAAAGATTCTGATTTATGTCTTATTAATAAGACATAACTGTACCTACTGAATATATCAGTAAAGGTAATGAAGTACTGAAAATTTCCTCTAGCACTAGTGCTCATTGGCTCATATACATTTGTATGTATAAAGCCCAATAAGCCTCTGGCCCTTTCATTTTGTTCGTTCGCAACCTGTATCGACCGACGCACCGTTCGTGTCGATCGATACTACCTTTGTTGAAAGGGGCCTTCGTCATTTTACCCAATAAACAAGATTCACTTTGCTCATTATGATTCATAATCAGATGAGCCCAAAAGCCCATCACTATGGAGCTTCTGAATCTATTTCTCATTTATGTGGCCTAAAACGACAATGCCAGAGAGAAGTTTGATTCGTATCATTTGACTTGAATCTCTTGGTATTAATGTTATAGTTAGGCACATTCTGGTTTAGAACATAAAGTCCATTCTCTAATGGATTGCTACTATAAAATATATCACTGTAATCAAATGAATAACACTTATTCTTAATTTGAAAACTGATATCCTTCCATATCCAAACAAGGAATAGAAATAATCTTTCTGCTCATAGCAGGTACATAGTAGCAGTTTTAAGTTCAAAACATGCCATACAAGAAAACAAATGAAATACTCCTACGGCTAATGCAGCAACTCTTGCTCCATTTCCCACGCATAGATCCACTTGTCCTTTCTCCATAGTCCTACTTTTGCTCAAGCCCTGCATATTTTCACAAAATATGAGTCCACAGCTGGTATCAAATACCCAATAAGTAGGACTATAAGAAGTAACATTTACTTCTATAACATAATACCTGAAGAAGAAGTCCCGTACGTCTTCTTCAGCTTCTCATAATCTTCCAAGAATTTATTGCAGTTTCTTTTCAAATGCCCATAACCATTACAATAATGGCACTTAACATCTTCAGAAGGACTGGTTTTAACCTTAGGAGCATGGCCAGACTCGCTTGGATTCACAATCGAGCTCGTCTTGCCATCACCTTTGTTCTTACCAAGTTTCTTAAACTTTTTACCCTTTTGTACCATAAGGACATCTGGGGTGTCCTTCTTGATGTTAGGTTCAGCAGTCTTAAGCATCCCATGCAATTCAGTCAACGTCTTCGTCAAGTTGTTCATGTTATAGTTCATAACAAATTGATCATAGCTTGACGGCAGTGACTGTAGAATGATGTCAGTAGCCAACTCTTGGCTAATGGGACAATCCAGTTTCCCCAGGTTATCAATATAACCCATCATCTTAATGACATGAGGACTAACTGGTTCGCCCTTTGGTAGCTTGCTCTCAATCAGAGACCTAACCGTCTGGTATCTCTTAGTTTGTGCCTGCTCCTGAAACATACTTTTCAGGCCAGTGATCATCTCTTTTGGCGACTCCACGTACTCATATTGCTTCTGCAATTCCGAGTTCATGGTAGCCAACATGAGACAACTCACATCCACCGCATCATTTGAATGCTTTTTCCAAGCATCCTTATCTGACTGCCAGGCATTGGCTCGGTACTTCTTGGGGAGAACTTTCTCAAGGACATAGTCCTTTTTCTCCTGTTTGAGAACAATTCTCAAGTTCCGATACCATTCTAGAAAGTTTGATCCATTTCACTTGTCCTTCTCAAGGACGGATCTCAGGGAGAAATTGTTACGATGGTTTGAGCTAGACATAGCTGGAAAAACAAGGGAGGTTTAGTTATGATGTTGAAGAAATGAGAAGTCTTAACAATTAAGAAAACTCGCATTATATTCAAACAATGTTTCCTCAAATGAATATAATGATCCAAGACCCATACTTCACTAAACTTGAGTGAGCCACTGGCTATCACCCAAATTTTAGCTATCTAGGTAAGCAACAACTTTGCTAGTTATATCCAATAAAACTCTTGGTTGTGGATTGACATCTCATGCCCAATCCACCTGATGTCTCTGAGCCCAAAACGATTTTGATGGCCCAGTCAAGTAAACCAATCTCTTCAGTCATGTAATTGTCGATGTCTTGCACTGCAAATCCATCAACACGATTACCTCTGTCTTACTCATGAAATTGTGGACATCTTGCACTGCAAGTCTATCGCACAATTAAATGGGTCTTGACAGTTGACAAGATTGGAAAGACATCAAGTATCACTTGATATTTGATTGAGGAACAGAACTATTTAAAACGTTCAGTTTTATTATGTTTTAATTCTTCTAATTAAATGATTTGTCTTGGTTTGGTTCTGTGGTTTCAGGTTCCATAACCTAAACCATCGAATCTGGTGTCGACCGACACTACTTTAGTGTCGATCGATGCAGATTAACCAAAATCAATCTGCGATAACCGATCAATCCAATTGATCCGGTTTTGAGTACCGGTCAGTGTCGATCGATGCTACATTAGCATCGGTCGATACCAACCCAATCGCAATAAACCATTCTTAGAGTTTAACCATCATTAACCAAGCTCGATAACCGGTCCAATCCAATTGAACCGATTCATCAATCTAGCGAGGTTTGTGTCGACCGACGCAACTCTTGTGTCGATCGACACTAGGCGAAACATAAGTTTTATTCGGGTTTTCGCCCTGTGTCGATCGATGCCGGATTGGCATCGATCGACACCATGCGAAAAACCCTAAAACGTTTTTCGAACAAAACCCTAAACTAGGTTACTTTGATCAAAACGAGTTTTAGCATGCTTGTATCAATCATACAGAGATCCAGATTCAACCAATCTAATCAACATGCTACAGATTCAATGGAACCCTAAAGCTCTGATACCACTGAAGGAATTTCTAGCAGATCCTAATCCAATTAGGCAATCCTGGTCTGAATTCCAAGCCTAGGATCTAGGGTTCATGTAATTGAATCATTGGGATCTCAGAATTACCTGGTGATTTGCAGCGGAAGATTTGCAGATAATCGAGATCTGGAGCGCCTCAAATGCTGCGCCTCTACTGGTATCCACACGCACACAAACTGAACAGGAGGTATGCTAGTGCCTATAGAGATCCAATCTCTTCAGAGGTTTCTATTCAAGTTCTGGTGGCTGTGAATTAGGTTAGAAATCAGTTTAGGTCGACCATATATCTTATATATGTCGACTTAAACCATAACGGAATTAACCACCGATTAAACCGAATTAATCTGATTAATCCGCGAGTTGCATCGATCGATGCACTATCTGCATCGATCGACACTGCCCCAGATTATTGATATCGAATGCATATCAAATATGCATTCACTGGATCATTACATTAATGATCCACCTCGTCTTTAACGCCCAGTTTGCTTAGGTGTGTGACCTTGTAGGATCATATAACACTAGCAATGAGTTCTCAACTCATTGATCATAAGTGGCTTCTAGCAAAGCATTACGACTTCCCAGTGTCATATGATTGTCTCATCTCGACAGTACGACTTTCACTTAGAGTAAGTACAGTAGATTTCAGGACATTCCCAACACAAGGGTCGATGAGCAGATGGGCAATTGAGCTTGGCCCATTCTTTTAAAGTTTCACTTACTGTTTTGGTGTTGCCCGAAAGGGCTATTAAATATTTTGTCGAACTCGTCTTGCCCGAAAGGTATTTTTAATTTGTTGGTGTTGCCCGGAAGGGATTTTGTAATTTCGAGGACACACGTCCTCTCTTTTGAATTGATCTTGCTTTTAGTGTTCGTTTTGTGCCTTCGTACTTCCGTGCCTTAGTTATTTTGTTACAACTTAGGGAGATCGTACTTCGTGACTTTTAGATCGAACAAACTCTTTGTGCGTGAGTCAAGTGAAGACGTCGTAGCTTTGGAATGAACTAGCTTGAACTGCTTGGATTATGCCTTAGAAAAATTTGACAAAGAATTTTATTAGTATGAAAACGTTTTGTCGAGTTCGAGCGTATTCTGATTCGTACGTCGAGCTCGAATGATCGAGCTGATTTAGCTTTGCCTTAGGAATATTCGATTAACAATTTCACTAAGTAATGAGGAGAGTATGAATCCAGCTCGAGCAGAGGTCTCGAGGTGTTATCGTCGGATTGCGGACGTAGAGCTCTCTTATATCTAAGAAGTCATTTTCCCAGGTTTGACCAGATGTGAGGTCGATTGATGGTTATTTTGTATACAGGAGGAGGTGCCCCCCCCCCCCCGCCCAGTTCTTCTAGCTGTAAAGGTTGTAGAAATTCGAGTTAGGTGCGGAGCGTTTTATTTCGAGCTTGAGTATTATTTGGGGACCGTCTCTATGTCGTTCATTTGAAGAGATTGTTTCAGATTGCTTGTTTTGAAAAGATCATTTCAGATTGCTTGTTGAAGAGATCATTTCAGATCGCTTGTTGAGATCGTTTAAGATATTTTGTTTGAAGAGATCATTTCAGAGCGTTTGTTGAAGAGATCATTTCAGATCGTTTGAATAGATCATTTCAGATCGTTTATTTTGTAGGGATCATTTCAGATCGCTATTTTTGGCCATTTCAAGTCGCTTATTGAAGGGATCTTTTAAGATCGCTTGTTTGGGATAGATCATTGCAGATCGCTATTTTTGTCCATTTCTGGTCGATGCTCGAAAATAAAGAACTTTATTAAACATGTTTTGACTTTACAAGATCGGTAAACTAAAATAATGATCGGTCTCGAGTGATAAATAGGATTACAGATTGATTCTTCGAGTTGCTCGAGATCATAGATTGGTAGTTTGTTCAGGAGGGGGGGGGGGGGTCTGCGCTCAAAGTCGAGTTCCCTCGTGCCCTTTGAGGGGATCAGCCATTTTGTAGTTCGATTATGGGGCGTATTCTCAATGAAAATAATTTTGAGGTTGATGATATTCCAGGGTTGTAGCTCGGGTTTCTGGGTTTCCACCGACTTGAGTCGGTAGACCTCAACCCGAACATTGTCGGTGACCTGGTAGGGTCCTTCGCATTTTGCCCCAAACTTCTCGCCGTGTTCTTCCTTTTTATGGTTGAACACTTTCCGTAAGACGAGCTCTCCTACCTGGAACCTTCAGGTTTTAATCTCGGGTCGTAGTTGCGAGCTGTGGCCTGTTGGTAGTTCTAGATTCGGGCTAATGCGAGGTTTCTTCTTTTGTCGACAAGATCAAGCTCATCGGTTATCATCTAACTGTTCAGATCCTCGTGTTGTGGGCATTCTTTTTTGTGAGATGTACACAGGGATTTATGCAAGAACTACGGCCTCAATGCCATATGCGAGAGAGAAGGGAGTTTCTCCGGTGGATTTTCGAGGGGTTGTCCGATAGGCTCAAAGCACAGCTGGGAGTCCACCACTCCATATCGATTTGCATTCATCGAGCCTTTTATTGAGGTTGTTCATGATTGACTTGTTATCCGCATGATGTTGATCAGTGACGAGTTGACGAGTTGACGAGTTGACGAGTTGATCAGCTTGATGTTCCAAGTTCTATAGAAAGTTTGGAAAGTGTTCAAAATGAATTGAGGTATGTTATCAGTGACGATCTCGTGGGGTAGTCCATTTCTACAAACCTTTTCCTTGGTGATAACGAGGTGACGAGTTGATCAGCTTGATGTTCCAAGTTCTATAGAAAGTTTGGAAAGTGTTCGAAATGAACTGAGGTATGTTATCAGTGACGATCTCGTGGGGTAGTCCATGGCGACAGATAGATGAATTCCTTACGTGGACGTCTTTGATTTTTTGGTACAACTCGGCTTCGATCCACTAGGTGAAGTAGTCAGTCATGTATAGTAGGTGCATGGCTTTCTTTTTTCCCGACACGACTAAAGGTCCCACAATGTGCATTTCCCATCACATAAAAGGATAGGGTGACGATATCGGAGGGATTTTCTCCGATGGTTGGTGGTTAATCGACGCGTACCTTTGGCACTTATCACATTTATTGGAAAAGGATTCGCACTCGGTTGCCATGGTTAGCCAGAAGAAGCCTTGCCTCTTGATCCGTATGGCTAGAGCTCTTCCTCCGGAATGACTTCCGCAGGATCCCACATGAGCTTGTGTGATCACTTTTCGAGCCTGCTTGACGTCGAGGCATTTGAGATATGGTCTGGAGAGTCTTCTTTTGAAGAGCTCTCCTTCTGTGATATAGTATATCGCGCTCTGTATTTTGAGTTTTTGTGCTTCCCATTTGTCGTCGGGCACCTCACCGTTGGTGATGTATCGGATAATTGGAGTTCTTCAATCTTTCTCGGTGTCGGGCTCGGGTCCCCGACTGGTGGAGGCAGTTTGGAAAGGGCCGTCATGCACGTTAGCTACACATACAGCTTTTTTAGGGTCAATATCATCATCGATCCAATAACGTCGGGCCATGTCTTTTTGTGTGGTGCACCTTTATCGATATCTTCTTCCTTGATGGGGTCGTCTCCTTTTAGGGATAGAGCTTTAATGCTATGTCAATTCTTGGCTTCTCGATCCCTTCGACAGGTACGGTCCTTTTCATATTGGGATTAGATGTCGAGAACAATGTGGCGAGGGCGTCAGCTATGGTGTTCTCGCCTCGCGGGATTCAGGTTAGATTTAAGAAATCGATCTGATCGGCGAGGCTATGAACTAATCATAGGTTTGCTTTCATGTGCTCGTCTTTGGCTTCGTATTTACCATGGAACTGGCTCGTAACCTGTTGGGAGTCAGCGGGCTCCTATCGCTATAGCTAGCCTGAGTACGACTATCAACGCTTCGTATTCTGATTCGTTGTTCGATGCAGCGAAGCCGAGCATGAAGGATTGTTCCAGTACTTCTCCTGTGGGAGATACCAATTTTAGTCCGACCCCGGATCATTGAGGATGCGCCATCGACATGGAGATTCCATCTCTTCGCAGAGGCTGGATCAAGATCGATAGTGGGAGAGAGTTCGACTATGAAATCGGCTTATACTTTGGCTTTTAAGCATGTTTGAGTTTTAAACTTGATATCGTATTCGCTTAGTTCGATGGCCAATTTAACCAGTTGACCTGACTGGCTTGGACTATGAAGGATAGTCCTTAAGGTTGAGAAGTCATAACAATGATCGAGTGCGATTGGAAGTATGGCCGAAGCGTTCAAGCCTATGTGACTAATGCCAGCGCAAGTTTTTCCATCGCATGGTACTTCGTTTCTGCATCGATAGGGTCTTACTGATGTAGTAGACTGGTCTTTGATCATTTTGTTCTTCGCGAACTAAGACTCCGCTTACTGGTGCCAAAGAGACAGCTAAGTAGAGGAAAGTGGCTCCCCTTCTACCGGGTTCACTAGTATCGGTGGTTCGCTTAGATACGCTGTAAGCTGGGTGAACGCCTCTTCACACTTTTCGTCCAAAAGGAATTTTTTGTTCGCTTTGAGGAGGTGATAGAAGGGAGGACATTTATCAGCCGACCTCGATATGAAGCGATTCAAAGCAGCTAATTTGCTAGTCAATCGATGGACTTCTCGTGTTGTCTTCTGAGATTGCATCTCCAAGAATGTTGTGATCTATTTAGAGTTCGCCTTGATCCCTCTTTCAATTACTAGGTAACCTAAGAATTCTCCTGATGGGACATCGAAGGTTCACTTCGCCGGATTGAGTTTCATACCATACTTATTGAGAATAACGAAGCATTCTTTTAGATGGGGGATGTGATCCTCGCAGGTTGGACGATTGACTAGCATATCATCGATGTCGACCTCCATGGTTTTACCCAGTAGTCCAGCAAACATCTTGTTAATGAGACGCTAGTAGGTGGCTCTTAAGTTCTTTAGCCCAAAAAGCATGACCTTATAGCAGTATGTGCCTCAATCGGTTATGAACGAGGTCTTTTTTTGTCTTCGGGGTTCATCAATATCTGATTATACCCATAGAATGCATCCATGAAGGATAGTAACTAGTGGCCTGCTATAGCTTTGACCATTCGGTCGATGTGTGGGAGTGGGAAGCTGTCTTTTGGATATGCCTTATTGAGGTGTGTGAAGTCGACGCAGACTCTCCACTTCCCATTATTTTTCTCAACCACCACCGGGTTTGCGAGCCAATGGGGATATTTCAGTTCCCTTATCGATCAAATTTTTAGTAAACGGTTGACCTCTTCATTGACGGCTTGGGCTAATTCTGGGCCGAGCTTGCGACGCTTTTGCCTGACTGGTTTGTAAATTGGGTGACGTTCAGCTCGTGACTGGTTACATCGATATTGATTCCTTTCATGTCTGGTGAGGATCAAGAAAAAGACTCGACGTTTTGTTTGAGGAAGGTGATCAGTACGTTTTTAACTGATTCCGGTAGGTCGACTCTGAAGCTGACGAGTCTCTCGGGATAAGCTTCGTCAATACAAACTTGAGTCGTGAGGTCCTTTGGGGGTCCTCTATGATTGGGGTCGTTAGGTTTTTCAGTTCGCATTTTCGCGAGCTCCTCCTCTTTCTGTAATTGATATGCATTGGATTTATCGATCTGCTTATATCCGTTCATGTAGCAATTTCGGGAAGTCTTTTTACTTCCGTAAAAAGTTTTCACTCCTTTCGGAGTTGGGAACTTAACACAATGATGATAGGTCGAGGGTACAACTTTTATATCGTATATCCAGGGTTGACCCAAAATGGCATTATAGGGAGCTTGCCAGTCTACTACGAGGAACTATGTCATTCTTCGTACTCATCTGGCTATTAGTGGGGCGAAGACAGAGCCCATTGAGTATGTTGTTTCGCCAGCAAACCCTACTAGGGGTGTATGTCTTTCAGCAATCTCAAAGTCCTTGAACTCCATTTTTTTAATGTATCGTAAAACAGGACGTCTACCAAACTCCCGGTTCGATCATTATCCTTGAGAGTTCGAGTTCTCCGACGACAAGGCATATGAGGAGTGCATCGTCATGCGGTTTGTCGAGGTCGAGTGTCTCGCTCTCATAGAAGGTGATCTCATTACTTGGACCTTGCATTGGAATCTTTTCCCGTTTGTCAGTCTCGACTCTTATTTGGAGAGCTTTGATCGAGTTCATCGAGTCTCCGCATAGCTTAGAGCCACCAAATATGAAGTCGACTCGTTTCGGGGGTATAGCCCGTACAGTCCCCCCCCCCCCTCCCACAAAAGCAAGGGAGATAGATTCGTGAGCTTAGGTTATTCTTAGGGGCTGGAGGTGGGGATAGTGTCGATCCTTCCAGAGTGCCGCATAAATTGAGTTCGCCGAGAATGATCTCGACTCATTTTTGCGACCACAAGGGAAGAGCGTCGGGCGATCATGCCTCCTTAGATCGCTCTCTTTTATTCTTAGAAGGCTTTTTCTCGTTGACCTTGGACTCTTGGTTATTTTATGGCCTCTAGTTTTTTGGCTTCGACCTTGGTCGGTGTAGCATTCTTCTGTTGAGTGACCCTTATTGTTGTGAAAGTCACAAAATTTGTCTTTGTTAAACTCGAACTTCTGCGAGCTCTTTGGGCTCTCGACCGTGTTAACAGATCCGGATTTACAAGAATCCTTCTTGGTGTTCGAGCTCTATGAGCCTGACTGGTTCTTCTCTTTTTGATGTTTTTCTCTGAGGGTCGTAGTTTCTTCCTCGATTCGGGCAAAAGCTGTGGTGCGATGCCGAGCATCGTTAAGAGTTAGTGATTCGCGGACTGTTATTTCCTCGCGGAACTTGGTTAAATACCACAGCCCGCGTCTCAGTGCCTCTATTTCTACTTCATCGTTTAGATTCGCGATTTTGGATTTTATTTCCTTGAATCGGTCGATATATGAGCGAAATATTTCATCGGGTCGCTGAGATACACCGAATAGGGCTGACTCCGTAGTTTTAACTTCGATATAGAGGGAGCACTTCTTAAGGAAAGCCGTCATGAACTGGGTGAAGTTGTCAATAGACCTTTCTTCCAGTCCGGCGAACCATTCTAGAGCTGAGCTCGATAGGTTCTCGGCGAAGAGCCTGCAGAAAGCGGGGTCCCTTTTATCGTCAGTCAGGTAGACTCTGGACATTGCCAGTCTGAACGCTCTTATGTGAGCTTTTGGGTCCGACTCTCACGAAAAATCTGGGAATTTGGTTTTCTTGATCTCACGTATCCTTGCAAAGGCGATTGGATCTGTGAAAGGCGTTTGACTCGTTTCTTCGATCATTCGATAGATATCAGGTGCCGCGCTGGTTTCCATCAGAACTCGTGAGCTCAGGCTCATGAATTGGGCGTTGGCATGCTCGATGTATTGCCTGAGCATGCTGTGTTCGTTGCCTACTACGGGAGCGAACTGTGTTTTTGGTTGAGCCAACAATTATCTGTTAAGGATCGGTTCGACTAAATCGATTATTGGTATCGGTCTCGTTTGGTCGGCCCGAGGTGTTTGGAATGATATTGAGGTGGGCCCGATAATAGGTCCAGAGCTCAAAGCAAAAGCCGAACCGCCGAGCCACCTTGGTCTGATGCCAGAAATGTTCGGCAAAGGGGGTGGTCCGGGTACTGGCTGGTTCACAGAATAATTCGGATATGTGGTTAAAGAGCTCGATCTGAAGGGGATCAGTGTTACCATAGGTGTCGTCATAGGATAGAACCCACTATTCGATGTACCGGTGACATTTCCCGAAGTCCCGAGAGGAGATACCACTTAAGAGAAATCCAGACACGTGCGGGGCGGAGGACTCATAGGAGGTATTTGATCGTTATTGGATCGATCTCCTGGATTTTGACTGGTGAGCTCTTCGAAACGAGCGTTAATGCGTCGTTCTTGTTCGGCAATTTGGGTAGCCATGGCGCGATTGACGATTTCTTGGGCCTGAGCGTTTTCCTCGTTGCTTCTTGTTCGGCTTACTAGAAAGTTAAGCATTGTACGGATTTCAGCAAGGTCGTCCAGACTTTATCGCGGGCGAAAAGAACATGTGGCGAACTCGATCTAAGTGTTCCAGATCCGCCTCCAGGCGCGGAGACAGAGGTGGAGTCGGACCTGATCCAGACCCAGTTCTTGTTTGGATCATTTGTTCCTGACAAGACGTTTTTCGGAGTCTGGCCTACCGCGGGTGTTTGAGCAAGCGGGTCGGTTGGTGCCTATGTCGTGGAGATAGAGGCTGAGCTCGTCATAACGCCATCGGTCTGACCCACGGTGTTTGCTCCAATGGTGTTCTGAGGAATGGGGCTGACCACTTGTTGGTGATCAACTGGAGGCGTGGCGTCGGAAGAGCCAGGTTGGTTTGGATTTATCTTGATCTATCGAACCCTAGATCTGATTCTTAAGATAGGAAGATCTACGGTAGCCCCACAGATGCCACCAAATGTGGGATCTGATTCACACCAAGGATATGTATTGCGTGGATTTGGACTTTGAATAAATGAAGATATAGATTCCTATGACTCGAAGATGTATTTAGGATTGAATGTCGAGATCGAACTTATACAATCGAAATGGAGTAAATAAGATTGAAGCTATTAAATCGAATTATTTTCTCTTGAAGTTGGAATGTCATGCGAGTGATCTCTCTTCTCCTTTAAATAGTCTCGGCTTTGATCTTCCTGTTCTGATTTCTTGGTATCTCGTTAGCAACGATCTCTCCTCTTCTCCTCGATTCGCGGAGATCGTTTCGACCAACAACGACTTGGTCGTCAATTGAGACATCATCTTTTGTCGAGGTTGAGCTCGACCTGTTTCATCCGATGTCTTGATCTATTTAGGCTTCTGTCGACTCATGGCAAAGTGGGCTTTTAAACCGTAATTGGGCCTTCATATCAGTTAATGGGCTGGAGATCCAGCACCAACAATAAGTAGATTACCCATTCTAACCATTAATCTCGATAGACTAGCAATCCTAGGGTCCAGAAACACAAGCCACTTTAGGCCAGATTACGAGAGTGTGTGGATTTGGCTCTAATACCATATTAAGTTTCTGATACTTTCCATAGGGAGTATTGTAGTATAGCTCACATTCGACACTAATAGATGTTTTCTAAAATAAAATACGGTCAATGCGTCGGCATATACGGCCGGAGTTATACAATGACTTATTGTACCATATTTTTGCAATACATATTTTTTTTTAAGTCTGCATATATAACGATTAAATAACCGATTATATTGGTATCATGCATACATTATGCGTTATGTTAACGTTTCAAGTAAATTAATATTGTTACTATTTTTATATTTAAAAACAAAACCACAATAATGTCAAAAGAAAAACTATCTCTTTTGTTTGTTAAAAACTATTTTTTTGAAAATAATCTAATTTAATAAATAGGTAATAATGTTTTCTATTAAACCTTCTTTTCTATTAAAATGATATGGTTTTGGGTTTAATTTTTTTAAGGATTGTGGATACACATTAGATAATTATCCATATTTACCATCCCTACTCTCAATCTACTTGGATAATGGCATGCCTATTACTTGTGTTCTAAAATATGTTATACACTAGTCGGACGGAAGACTATTGTACAACTCATGAATGTATATAAACGGTGATCATAGGGTGAACTTTTTGTAAAAAATAATTATAATATGTGTGTGTGTGTGTGTGTAAATTCATCAATTTTGTAATAAATAATGACATAATAAAATAGGAAACATATATTATGTATGTAAAATGTTTATAGTCTCAATCAATTAAAACTGAAATAATAGTTTTAACTCAAATAATAAAATTTCATGATAAAATAAATATATAAGTTATTGAATTAAAAACAATCATTAATATAATTTTTGTGTTTAATTACATGGTTTGGTTGTAGTCGAAT
The DNA here is from genome assembly GCA_030180135.1 of Orychophragmus violaceus. Lineage (NCBI taxonomy): Eukaryota > Viridiplantae > Streptophyta > Magnoliopsida > Brassicales > Brassicaceae > Orychophragmus > Orychophragmus violaceus. The sequence goes on from CM058231.1 coordinate 85,394,803, forward strand.
TCAAAATCATTTTCTCAAAAAGATTATTACCTTCTTATTAAATCAAACTATTTCCCAAAAATTAGTTTTTAACAAACAAAAGATATGTTTTTTTCTTTTTACTTAATTGTGGTTTTGTTTTTAAATATGAAAATAGCAACAATATTAATTTATTAGATTAATTTTTGGATACCCGTGAGTTTTAATAACATCAATAATCACAATTTATTTTGTAATAAACTACTTATTAATTTTAATAATTAAACAAAATTTTAAAAACAATAATGTTATTGGATAAATTTAAAAAAAATTGAGCCAAAACTGTAAGATTTCGTTTTTTCACCAAAATATAAAATTTCATTTTCTTGCGAAAATGAAAATTATGTTTTCTCACAACATATACAAATGATGTCATAAGAGTCCATTCCTTCTCTCCTCCCCCCTCCCCTTTTTTTTTGTAAAATCATGTTTTTGCCAAAAATGTAAAATCTCGTTTTTTTATCATAAACATAAATTTTTGTTTATTTGTCAATAAGTAAAATCTTGTTTTTCTGCCAAAAACGTACGATCTCGTTTTCCCACCATAAAAATAATACATTGTTTTCCGCCATAAAACGTAATATATTATTTTTCGCCAAAAACATAAGATTTTGTTTTTGTGCCAAAACGAAAAATCTCGTTTTCGTGTCAAATCATAAAATTATTGTTTTGTTTTTCCGCCAAAAACATAAAATCCAATTTTCCATACATTCAACAACACATCACTACATACCAACATTAGCCCTAACATCTCGTTATTCACCCACACCGAGATTGACAGTCAAAGGAAGAAGCCAAAAATGCAAATTCATGTTTTTCAGCGAAAAATGTAAAATACTATTTTTCGCCTAAAACCTAAAATCCAATTTTCGCCAAAATATATTAAAAGAATTTTGCCAAAAACTTAAAATCTCGTTTTTCCACCGAAATGTAAGACCACATTTTCCCGCCAAAACTTAAATATCATTTTCCATCCAAAAACGAAAAATCATGTTTTCCTACAAAAAAACGTAAAATTTTGTTTTCCCCCTAAAACATAAAATATGTTTTTCCGCTAAAACATAAAATTATATTTTTCTCATGAAACGGTTAAGATTGTGTTTTTGTCAACAATGTAATTTCTCATTTTTTCACCAAAACGTAAAACCGTGTTTTCCTGCCAACAAACGTAGAAACCTGTTTTCTCGCAAAAAGCGTAGAATCACGTTTTCTCACAGAAAAACGTAAAACTATTTTTCGCCAAAATGTAAAAAAAATTCTTGTCAAAACTTAAAATTATGTTTCTCGCGAAAAAACATAAGATTCCATTTTCTGCTTAAAATGTAAGATTTTGTTTTTCCGCCAAAAATATAAAATTTTATTTTTTGCCATAAATTGAAGATTCTATTTTTTAAACGTAAACAAAACATAAAAATCATTAAAATTTAACATAAATATGATAAAACTAATTATATTACAGATATACTTAATTTAAAATAAAATTAAAAATAGTTATAAAACATAAATAAAACATTCAAAGTTAAGATAACCATGCATTCACCAAACATGTTTATTTTTTTGATTACCCTAATTGGGTAAGAGTATTTTATGAATTTTTTTAAACAAATGTTTTTTCTGTGGACGGTTAGCCATGAGATTTGAGTTAGGTAAAAAAATTTCAGCCAACACAACGTCTTATAGATCAAATTCGTTGTTTTCGAGATAGAACAGTATAATAATTTATTTCTTAAAAAGCTAATTAAAAGGCCCTCAAAAAGAAAATGGATCTTTCTCTCTCTGGCGGTGACACGTCCTCTCTTCTAGGGTTTCGCTTCTTGTCCAAATCTAAAGTTCTCTGAGCCTTTTCCGGTCTATTGGTTCCAATCTAAGCACTCTTTGCTTCGTTCTTAAGCTCTTGTGGCTTCTATAAGCTGTATTAGCTTCGATTTTAAGCTCAAGTAGCTTCTTTGGTGGTGGGTTTGTGGTGAACTGCTTCGAGAACCCCGTTTCTGTGTTGCGTTCTGTGATTGTCAGGATGAAGTCTCGAGCTTTCAAACCAAGGCTTCGAATGGAAGAGGACTTCCAGAAAATGCTGAGAGATGCATAAGTTTCAGATGAAGATAACCTTGTGGAGGTCTCTGAATTGGAAAAAAAAAAATGACTTGGCTGAGGAGAACTATATGAGTGGGTTTGTGGTGAACTGCTTCGAGAACCCCGTTTCTGTGTTGCGTTCTGTGATTTTCAGGATGAAGTCTTGAGCTTTCAAACCAAGGCTTCGAATGGAAGAGGACTTCCAGAAAATGCTGAGAGATGCATAAGTTTCAGATGAAGATAACCTAGTGGAGGTCTCTGAATTGGAAAAAAATGACTTGGTTGAGGAGAAATATATGAGTGCCATTGTTCTCCTTCTCAACCCTGGGATACAGAAAGTGGCTGGGGCTGTCTTGGGCCTCCACTGTATCTGGGAAATGGAGGAAAATTTCGAGGAAGAGGTGTGGGAGTTGACAAAGTGCAGTTTATTTTTTCGGAAGAGGCTGATTTACTCAACATATCCGTCGAGGCCCCTCGTTTCTGACAGGGTGGATGATTCCAATGGCTAGATTGTCCCCAAATATGGACTCCGGTGAACTTTCTAAGATCCGTTTTTAGGTAAGATTCAGAGGAATCCCGCTTCACCTCCTTAAGGAAGAAGCTGTCAAGAGTGCGTGTAAAGATTGGGGTACTGTGGAACAAGTCATCCTTCACGCTAAACTATCGGATTCCGTTGAACATGTTCGTGCTCGGGTGTGCATCATTGTTGACAATCATCTGGTCTTTAAGCGAGCCTTGAAGTTCAAACAAGTGAAGCTGTGACTGTGGAAATGGAGTATGAAAAACTCCAAAAGTGTTGTTTTCACTGTAAAGGATGACCTTTGTGAAGGAAGTGCCATCTCGGCTTCGAAGTGAATCCATTGGCAATTCTAAAAGCCAGCAGAGGAATTCTACTGGAGACGAGTTTAACTCCCCGATCAGACATAGGAACTCGAATGGCATTGATCTTCGTCAGCGCATTCAACGATTTAGATCTTTAGGGAAGAACTCAGTGAGTCTTGGGAATCATTAGGATGTGTCTGTGAATTATGCAAAGGAAGGTGTTCAGGACTTTGATTTATGGGGAGCTTTGAGAGGGAGATACTCCACTAGAGACCCCCGTGATGCTAGATCTCAAATTAATGATGGTGAGTTGGAACAACAAAAGGGGATAGCAAGCAAAATAAAAGTGAACCAGCCCGTCTACCAGCTGCGAAAATATTATCCTTTCCATCGACTGAGATTGTACCTAAAATAAAGTGGAAGAGACGAGAGGAGCATGTTCAGATTGTGGCAGGTATTCTTCATGTGGGAGAAACCTCCAATGCCTATGTTCAGTAACCTTCAAAGAAAAGGAAGCTCTCAGGGTCGAATGAAGGATCGTCTAAAAAGTCCAGATTTTACAGGGCAACTGGTCACTCATCGGATGAGGAGGAAGGGTTATCAGACAGTCTTCAGGGCTGAACCATCCATCTGAGGAGTTAAATCAGATAACCCCGGCTTGTTCCATTTCGTTAGCAGGATCATCTGCTTCTAAGTTGGCTACTCACAAGTCTCCAAAAGCATTTAAGTCTGGGTGCGAGGTCAGCCGGGCCAATGCCCAATGAGGATGCTCACTTGGAATTGTCAGGGGATTAGGAACACCCCTACAGTCTGTCGTCTTTACGGAGATACGTTGTCGGTATCTCCCAGAAATCTTGTTCCTGAGTGAGACCAAGAATCAGAGATCATACTTGGAGAGTGTTGTTGGATTTCTGGGCTTCCATGACATATACACAGTTGAACCGGTAGGGAGTGGAGGCTTGGAAATTTTGTGGAAGGATACTGTTCAGATACGGGTGTTGGAATCGAACTCTAGGTTCATTGATACCCGAGTTACATGTCAAGATAAAACGGTTTGTGTTACTTTTGTCTATGAGGATTTAGTTAGAGATAACCGAGACTACGTTTGGGAGAAGCTCAGCAGATTAAGCCTATCCAAGAACGAGTCTTGGTTAATGACTGGAGACTTTAATGAGATTTTCAGCAATGAGGAGAAGAAAGGCGGTGTTATACGGCCTTGGAAGTCTTTTCTGCCTTCAAAGCAATTCTTAGTGCATGTGGAATAATGGAGTTCCCCTTCTATGGGAATCCTTTCTCGTGGTATGGCTGCCGATACGACGATATAGTCCACTGTTAGTTGGACTGGGCAGTATGTAATGCGGATTGGATTGGTCTTTTCTCCCATGCGCATTATCTCTACCTCCAGCGTGCAGAATCAGATCACAGTCCCTTAATCTTAAACATGGGGGAAGATAGTTTGAGGGAAGAGCCAGTTTTCGGTTTGATAAAAGGTGGATCCGAGCTAATGGTTTTAAAGAAGTTATTAGAAGTTGTTGGACTTGTGATATAAGCTCGGACAAGTGTCCTTTGGTGGACAACCTCGCGGGCTGTAGAGGAAGATTGTCAGCTTGGAAAAGGAACAATGTCCCTAATTCCGTGAGACTGGTCACTGAGCTCTAAAGGACGATTGATATTCTTTCACATCATGACTCCTTCGATATGGAAGAGTTCAAACAGCTGAAGTTTGAGCTGAACAAGGCATTCAGAGAATAAGAAGCCTTTTGGCAACAAAATAGCTGCATCTATTGGCTCCGTGAAGGTCGCAGACATACTAAGTTCTTCTTTGAATCGACAAAGGCAAGGCGGGCTAGAAACCAGTTGAAGAATTTGTTGAATTCGGCGGGAAAGGAATGATTTACGGACGCGGAGATGGGCGCCATTGCTGAGGAGTATATTGGAAACCTTTACCAGTCCGACATGCTTGCTGAGGATGAAAGTGTTTGGTGTGGTGTATTGCCAAAGGTCACGGCGGAACAGAATACCAGGATCACTTCACCGGTTTCGGCGGAAGAGATTAGAGCAGCTGTATTTTACATTAACCCCGGGAAATGTCCAGGACCAGACGGACTCACTTCTTTCAATCTTGTTGGGAAGATGTTGGTCCTCATGTGGTTAAGATGGTTCAGCACTTCTTCTCTACTAGGGAGTTTGATGAGAGGATGAAGGAAACAAACATTTGCTTAATCCCGAAGAAGGCTAAATCATCAAATCTAGCGGAATACAGGCTTATTTCCTTGTGCAACGTGGTGTACAAGATTATCTCAAAGGTGATGGTTAGACGTCTCAAGTCTCTTATGTCGGGTCTGATTTTAAAACCTCAAGCTGCCTTTGTCAAAGGCCTCCTGATATCTGATAACATTCTTATAGCCCATGAGATGGTCCATGCTCTCCATGAAGGAATTTCTAGCAGTTCCTAATCCGATTAGCCAACCCTAAGTATAAATTCCAAGCCTAGGATCCAGGGTCTAGGTATATTGAATCATTGGGATCTCGAAATACCTGGAGATTAGCAGCGGAAGATGAACAAGTATTCGAGATCTATAGCGCCTCAAGTGCTGCGCCTCTACTGGTATCCACATGCACACAAACTGGAATCCGCCGGGATGCTAGTGCCGGGAGATCAGATCTCTTCGGGATGCCTGTGTTTCTCAGAGGTGGCTGTTCTTAGGCTCCAACTTCTCCTCCAGGTCGTGCTATATCACATATATATAGACCTGGGAAAACCTAATTAATCACCGGACCGAACCGAGATTAACTGAGTCATTAAATCGAAACATCGTTTCGATCTACGCCTTGCATCGATCGACACAACACTTGTGTCGATCGACACACCCTCAAAACACGTATATTAATGTGTATCAAATACACATTTGATCATTACATTAATGATCATTCTCACATGAAGTACATCCAATTTGCTTAGGTGTGTGACCCTGTAGGATCATATAATACTAGTAATGAGTTCACAACTCACATATCATAAGTGGTTTCTAGCAAAACATTATGACCATCTAGTATTGTATGAATGTCTAACCTCGACAACACAACTATCTCTAGAGTGATTACAAGTGTGATTTCAGGACATTCCCAACAATCTCCCACTTGTACTGGAATCATCTATTCTCATAATCCCTTTGTCTCTATATCTCAATCTGGCATAAGGCAAGATCTGTGTCATCCTTATTAATCCAAGATCATGTTCATCGAACTCCGACTTATACTGACAAGACAAATGACTGACGATCACCTCGTCTGAGTGTGGCCACACATTTCTCAGTATCAAATCTTCGATGGGCCCTGAGATATTTATCTCCTGTTATATAGGAGGGACAAATTCCATCTTGTTTCATCCCTATTCCTTTACACATTTCATGATACGCCCAATCAATGCCTTTATAATCACCAGTTACGGCTGACGTTTGACAAAGTTAAAGCGGACCAATTCATATGTAAGAAACATGATGAACTCAGGTCTAAGGACTCTACTCTATATTCGTAATGAAAACTCTCATGACACTTATATAACTATCCTGTAGAGTTCTCATCAGCGGGTCATGTCCGATCATGTGTTCTCTAACACATATCTATGTGATTGACTTTAATACTCTTATTAATGACTCCATGAAACTTAGTCATCAGTCACCTCACATACTAGTCTCACGCGGTTGTTAATGTCCCTTTTAACAACCTTGACTAGGGACCAACATAATTTATGTCATTTATCATTTATAAGGTTTCATGATCAAGTCACATACTTGATGACCTATAAAATGTCATAAATTACTTTGGGACTATTATTTAATAACATAATTAAATAATATTGATGTCAGAGTTCATTAACATAATCAAATTATGTTTACATGAACATCATATCACAACTAAAATTAACAACAACAACAACAACAACAACAACTCCCACTAAAATTAAGATCACATCTTAAGACATCTAATGCCTACAGCAGTTGTCTGAACCTCATGCGTTCTCGCTCAGCATGCGTCGAAAAGCATTGCGTCTTGCTAAGAGTAATGCCAAGGGTCATTGGCATGAAGCCCTTATTGGAATCATGCATACTAGACCTATGCAAAACCTTATCAATATAAGTGTCTTAACACAATCCAATTAGCTTGTCCAATCTATCTCTATAGATTCTTATTCCAAGAATGTATACGGCTTCTCCCATGCTTTTATCGAAAAACAACTTTCGAGTCAAGTCTTAACAGACTGAAACAATGGAACTTCATTTCCGAGAAGCAGTATGTTATCAACATACAATACTAGAAATGCAACTGCGCTCCCATTAGTCATCTTGTAGATACACGGTTCCTTTTCGTTCCTGATGAATTCAAACCTTTTGACTGCTTCATCAAAACAAAGATTCCAGCTCCGAGATGCTTGCTTCAATCCATAAATGGATCGATGAAGCTTGCATACCATCCTAGCAGCATTATGATCAATGAAACCTTCAGGTTATGTCATGTACACATCCTTTCCAGAATTCTATTGAGGAAAACTGTTTTCACATCCATCTGCCAGATCTCATAATCATAATGAGCGGCGGTTGCTAGGAGAATCCGAATGGACTTAAGCATAGTGACTGGGGAATAGGTTTTTTCATAGTCAATACCATGAATTTACTTGAAACATTTTGCCACCAACCTAGCTTTGTATATTACCATCCACGTCAACTTTTCTTCTTGAAAATCCATTTACTCACAATGGCTTCTACACCATCGGGTAAATCAACCGAAGTCATATTTGGTTCTGTGACATGGATCCCATTTCGGATTCAGTGGCTTTCAGCCATTTTCGGAGTAAGATACCATCATTGCTTCTTCAAAATTCGCAGGCTCGTCACTTTCAATGATCAACAGATCATGGCAATTGGTTACGAGAAATCCAAGTCTCTCGGGTTCGTGACGAATCCTTTTGGATTTGCAAACTTCAGGCACCACAGGTGTAGGTTCTACAACTCTTTGTAGATCCAATTGCCGCTCTTCCTCATCAGGTTGAGCAGTCTCCTGTGATTTTCGAATTTCTTCGAGTTGTACTTTACTCCCACTGTTCTTCCTGAAAAGAAAATCTTTCTTAAGAAGAACACAGTTCCGAGCAACAAACAGTTTGTTCTCGGACCGGTTGTAACAGTAGCATGCATTGGTCTCCTTAGGATAACCAATGAAGTAGCATTCATCGGATTTGGGTGCGAGCTTATCAGAGATTAAACGTTTTATATAAGCCTCACAACCCCAAATCTTCATGAAAGACAAATTAGGAACATTTCCAGTCTGCATCTCATGTGGTGTCTTTGTAACTGATTTTGATGGAACCGTATTTAGTGTAAACACAGACGTTTCTAGAGCGTAACCCTAGAAGGATAATGGAAGATCTGAGTGACTCATCATTGATCGAACCATATCTAATAAAGTCCGATTCAGGAGGAGTGAGTTGTGAAACAATTCCACAATCTTTCGGATGATCACTGAATTCTTAGCTTAAGTATCCACCTCCACGATCTTATCGTAATGCTTTAATACTTTTGCCAAGTTAATTATGTACTTCATTCTGGAACTCTTTGAACTTTTCAAAAGATTCCGATTTATGTCTCATTAATTAAACATAACCATACCTACTGAAAATATCAGTAAAGGTAATGAAGTACTGAAAGTTTCCTCCAGCACTTGTGCTCATCGGGCCATACACATCCGTATGTATAAAGCCTAATAAGTCTCTGGCCCTTTCATTTTGTTCGTTCGCGACTTGTGTCGATCGACACACCTTTTGTATCGATCGACACTACCTTTTGTTGAAAGGGGCCTTCGTCATTTTACCCAATAAACAAGATTCGCATTTCTCACATGATTCATAATCAAATTAGCCCAAAAGCCCATCACTATGGAGCTTCTGAATCCGTTTCTCATTTATGTGGACCAAACGACAATGCCAGAGAAAAAATTTGATTTGTATCATTTGACTTGAATCACTTGGTACTAATGTTATTGATAGGCATGTTTTTGTTTTAGAACATAAAGTCCATTCTCTAATGGACCGCTACCATAAAACATATCATTGTAATCAAATGTATAACACTTATTCTTGATTTGAAAACTGATATCCTTCCATATCCAAAGAAGGAATAGAAATAATATTTTTGCTTATAGTAGGTACATAGTAGCAGTTCTTAAGTTCAAAACCAAGCCAGAAGGCAAAACAAATGAAATGTTCCTACGGCTAATGCAGCAACTCTTGCTCCATTTCCCACGCGCAGGTCCACTTGTCCTTTCTCCAAAATCCTACTTTTGCTTAGGTCCTGCATATTTGCACAAATATGAGTACCACAGCTGGTATCTAATACCCAATAAGTAGAACCATAAGAAGTAACATTTACTTCTATAACATAAATACCTGAAGAAGAAGTCTCGTACGTCTTCTTCAGCTTCTCATAATCTTCCATGAATTTATTGCAGTTTCTTTTCAAATGCCCATAACCATTACAATAATGGCACTTAACATCTTCAAAAGGACCAGTTTTCACCTTAGGAGCATGGTTAGACTCGCTTGGATTCACAATCGAGCTCGTCTTCCCATTCCCTTTGTTCTTAACAAGTTTCTTAAACTTTTTACCCTTTTGTACCATAAGGACATTTGGGGTGTCCTTCTTGATGTTAGGTTCAGCAGTTTTGAGCATCCCATGCAACTCAGTCAAAGTCTTTGTCAAGTTGTTCATGTTATAGTTCATAACAAACTGATCATAGCTTGACGGCAGTGACTGTAAAATGATGTCAGTAGCCAACTCTTGGCTAATAGGACAATCCAGTTTCCCCAGGTTATCAATATAACCCATCATCTTAATGACATGAGGACCAACTGGACCGTCCTTTGGTAGCTTGCACTCAATTAGAGACTTAACCGTCTGGTATCTCTGAGTTCGTGCCTGCTCCTGAAACATACTTTTCAGGCCAGTGATCATCTCTATTGGCGACTCCACGTACTCATATTGCTTCTGCAAGTCTGAGTTCATGGTAGCAAACATGAGACAACACATCGACCACATCATTAGAATGCTTGTCCCAAGCATCCTTCTCTGACTGCCAGGCATTGGCTCGGTACTTCTTGGGGAGAACTTTCTCAAGGACATAATCCTTTTTCTCTTGTTTGAGAACAATTCTCAAGTTCCGATACCATTCAAGAAAGTTGGATCCATTTAACTTGTCCTTCTCAAGGACGGATCGCAGGGAGAAATTGTTATGATGGTTTGTGCTAGACATAGCTGAAAACAAGAGAGGTTTTAGTCATAATGTTCAAGAAATGAGAAATCTTAACTATTAAGAAGACTCGCATTATATTCAAAACAATGTTTCCTCAAATGAATATAATGATCCAAGACCCATACTTCACTGAAACTTGAGTGAGCCACTGGCTATCGCCCAAATTTTAGTTATCTAAGTAAGCAACAACTTTGCTGGTTATATCCAATATAACTCTTGGTTGTGGACTGACATCTCATGTCAAATCCACCTGATGTCTCTGGGCCCAAAACGATTTTGTTGATCCAATCAAGTAAACCAATCTCTTAAGTCATGTAATTGTTGATGCCTTGCACTGCAAAACCCTCAACACGATTACCTCCTGCCTTACTCATGTAATTGTGGATACCTTGCACTGCAAGTCTATCGCACAATGAAACAAGTCTTAACAGTTGACAAGATTGGAAAGACATCAAGGATTACTTGATATTTAGTTTGAGGAACAAAACTTTTAATTTAATATATACATCATATGTATCTTAGAAATTTATTAAAACAACTAATTTTATCAAGTTTTAATTATTCTAAGAAATGGGTTAAGTCTTTGGTTCGGTTTATGCGATTTCTGGTTCGATAACCAAAATCCCGAGTGGTGTGTCGACCGATGCAACTTTGTGTGTCGATCGACACTACCAAACCAAAACCAATGCGATAACCGGTCAATCAAATTGAACCGGTTTGATAACCGGTTAGCATCGATCGACACAACACTTGTGTCGATCGACATCAACCCAATTAGATCAAACCGCAATTAACCCGTCAAACCAATTTAAACCAATTGCGATAACCGGTCAAATCCAATTGAACCGATTCATCCAATTGAACCAATTTAGCCATTTTAACCAAGTGCGATAACCGGTCCATTCCAATTGAACCGATTAAACCATTCGCAAGGTCCGTGTCGATCGACGCGTTAGGGCATCAGGAACTTCGACCTTTAAGATCGAAACCTAAAATTTTATTCTGATTTCCATACTGTGTCGATCGAAATCACAGAATCGTTTCTTAACAAGAACCCTAAACGCGATTTCTTTTAACAAAGCACAATCTATTCAAATTCATCTAATTCGAAAAGTTTGATGTTAGATTCAATAGGTTAAACCCTAAGGCTCTGATATCACTGAAGGAATTTCTAGCAGTTCCTAATCCGATTAGCCAACCCTAAGTATAAATTCCAAGCCTAGGATCCAGGGTCTAGGTATATTGAATCATTGGGATCTCGAAATACCTGGAGATTAGCAGCGGAAGATGAACAAGTATTCGAGATCTATAGCGCCTCAAGTGTTGCGCCTCTACTGGTATCCACACGCACACAAACTGGAATCCGCCGGGATGCTAATGCCGGGAGATTGGATCTCTTCGGGATGCCTGTGTTTCTCAGAGGTGGCTGTTCTTAGGCTCCAACTTCTCCTCCAGGTCGTGCTATATCACATATATATAGACCTGGGAAAACCTAATTAATCACCGGACTGAACCGAGATTAACTGAGTCATTAAATCGAAACATCGTTTCGATCTGCGCCTTGCATCGATCGACACAACACTTGTGTCGATCGACACACCCTCAAAACACGTATATTAATGTGTATCAAATACACATTTGATCATTACATTAATGATCATTCTCACATGAAGTACATCCAGTTTGCTTAGGTGTGTGACCCTGTAGGATCATATAATACTAGTAATGAGTTCACAACTCACATATCATAAGTGGTTTCTAGCACAAAATTATGACCATCTAGTATTGTATGAATGTCTAACCTCGACAACACAACTATCTCTAGAGTGATTACAAGTGTGATTTAAAGAAAATCCCAACACTCCAAACTAGAGACAACTGCTCCAATCATTTCATGGCCATCAAGACAGACATAGCCAAAGCCTACGACCGTCTTGAGTGGAGTTTCATTGAGAAAGCCTTATTGTCTCTTTGTTTGACTAGCATTGGGTTAAACTTAAAATGAAGTGTGTTATGTATGTTTCTTTTGCAGTACTTATAAATGCCCAACCTTATGGAAGGATCACTCCGACTAGAGGGATTAGACAAGGGATTTCATCTCACCTTACATGTTTATTTTGTGCTCTGATATTCTTGCATAACTACTTCAAAATGCAGAATTTCAAAGGAAGTAACATGATTAAAGGTTGCTGCGGATTCTCAACCCATATCCCATTTGTTGTTTGTTAATGACACTCTTTTGTTCTGTCGAGAAAATGGAGAGGAGGCGACACACTTGTTCCATATCATTACTGCTTTTGGTGCAGTCTCTGGCCAGCAGGTTAACCCGTCCAAATCAAGTATCATTTTTGGGAAGAAACTAGGAGTGGAGTGCAAAATGGAGATGAAGAATATTCTGAATATATATATATAAGGAAGGCGGGAAGGAGTTTATCTTGGCCTCCATGAGTCCTTTGTGGGATCTAGAGTCGCAATCCTCCAAGCTCTCCATGATCGGCTGTCTAGTAGAGTTAACGGCTGGACCACGCGAAGTTTCTATCACAGGCTGGGAAAGAAGTTCTCCTAAAGGTTGTTGCTATGGCCATGCCGACTTTCACCGTGTCGTGCTTCTGTCTCCCTAAAACAGTCTTTGAAGGGTTACCATCCATTATGGCAAAATTCTAGTGACGCAATAGTGATTCTAGACGCGGTATACACTGGTCAACATGGTTTAAAATCAGCACCCCAAAGAATAAAGGGGGACTTGGTTTTCGAGATTTTGAAAGCTTCAATGTGGCGCTTCTTGGGAAGCAATTATGGTGAATGCTCACGCACCCGGGGTCTCTCTTAGCTCGGGTTTATAGGGGAAGATACTTCAAATACGGAACTCCCCTTACGGAAACGCTCGGCTTCATACCATCGTAGGAGTGACAATCTCAGGAATGTCCTGGAAGAGAGGGTTCGGATCGCCAGTAGAAGAAGATGTGAAGAGAGCATCGAAATATCCTACTGCAACTCTCTCTTAACTCCTTCCTCATCGTCTACCCAGCAACCATTAGAGTCTAACAGTCCTAGAATCTTATTCCTTGCTCTCCTTTGTTTTGTGATGGCTTGGAAAAATTTGGTAAAGTTGTCTCCGAACCGAAGCCAGGTTGTCCTACTCTTCTGCTCCCAGAAGGCTTCTTCGTCCTTGTAGGCTGCCAATAGTTCACCTTTTAAAACAAGAATTTCCTCCGTAGAGATAGTCTCATCGGTATGGGCAAGATCAATCTTATCTTGTAATTCTTTAATAAGAACTTCAGAATCAGATTTTACATCGTACTGTACTTAGAGAAGTAACTCCACGGAAACAACAGTGTTTTGATTTTACTAGAAGTCACAACATTTTTGGTACTTTTTCACATTTAAGACAATAAGGGATGCTGGAACAAATATGAACTAATTATATATATAATGGGAGAATGTCTCTCCAGAATCATGACACCTCAGCATGGGGAGAGATTCTGGAGGCGACACCTCAATTATGAAAAAAATCCTGCACCAATCCAAATATAACGATTTGTCACGTCATTTCTATCAGCCCATAAAAAAATTATTCATTTGAGAAAACTGATTCAGCCCAAAAGAGAACCTATCCCTTTCATTTCTCCCCGACGATTCTTCTCTCTACAGGCTCTCTCTCTCTCTCTCTCTCTCTCTCTGACGCCGGATATGGGATTCTCCTGCTGTCTCTTCCGGTGGCGATTTCACAAGATTTTCGACCGGCGATCTTAGCCACCGTTGCTTTGCAGACCTTCGACCGAAGAGTCTGCCGTCTATAAGCTCTATTCCGATAACCCTATCTGCTATCTCTTCATCTCCTGAGTTTAGATTTCTTCCGAGCCCTAGCGAAGTCTTCTGGCATGTTCTTCGGTGTTCGGGAGGATTTAATCTTCACTAACCGTCGTTGAAAGGTAAACAATCAGTCCCTCTTTCCGTCTCCTTATGAATCTTTGTTCTCTTCAACTAAAACCTTAGATCGTTTGATATTCTTGTAGATCCGAGAACTCCAAGCTGCGATTTTTCGTGTTTCGGAAGCTTTGAAGAGATCCAAACACCTGCATGTCACATAAGGTGAGCTATCCGAATCTCTCTCTTCTGTATCTAGCTTTTCCTTTCGCAAACATAAGTTCATTTTATGTTCTTCCAGATCCGAGAACCGTTAGCTGCATCTCTAAGTGTTCCAGAAGAGCTCAGCCCTAGAAAAAGCATTGTATGGTACAGGCTGGTAAGTCTGCTGCTTCTCAAACAAGAAGTTATGGTGGCAGCAAGTCATTTTGCTCTTCTGGTGAAAGACGAGGCTCCTCATCTTCTGGTTCTTCAAACAAGTCTGGTAAGTCTCTATAGATATATATCTATATATGTTGTCGTTTCCAAGATGTTTGATCTATACACTGACCTGTACATTTGATTTGCTTGATGAAGCCAAAGGTGAGCCAATCCATAGATGTAAAGCTAGATCTGAGAGACACCAGAAAACATCTGAGCGTGCGGTATGTACACCATCTGTTCATCTGTATAGTATAATCCCATCTTCTCTGTTAAATCATGTTTGTGTGATGTCATCATTCCAGGCAGAGGCTCTTGCAGAGAAGAAACTACGTGATCTCAAAGTCCAGAAAGAGCAGGCAGAGAGAAATGTAAGCCACATAGAGAGTACTCGTTATCATCTTTGTAATTTGGTTGCGCTAATCCATCTTCTCTAATTGAAATTGCAGAGGCTCGCAGAATCACTTGATGCTTATGTCAAACGGTGGTCGAATGGAAAGGAAAGCAACTTGCGGGCATTGCTCTCAACACTCCAATATGTAAACTGTTTTCCTCCAAACTGTTCCATAGCTATAAACTCTTTCATAAATCAGAGTGATCATCAGTCTTTAACGATTATTATTTTTGATTTTTTGATGATTTGCAGATTCTTGGAGCAGAGAGTGGATGGAAACCAATTCCTCTCACCGATCTTGTGTCGAGTGCTTCTGTGAGAAAAGCTTACCGAAAGGCAACTCTCTACGTTCATCCCGACAAGCTTCAACAGCGTGGCATATCCACACAACAGAAGTACATTTGCGAGAAGGTTTTTGATCTTCTTAAGGTTTGTCTCTCTCTCTACTTTCGATATATCAGTTCCACTTGCTTGAGTTATATCCATCTGCAAATCAGTTTCTAACCGGTTTTCGTTCTGATTCTCCAGGAAGCATGGAACAAATTTGGGGCAGATGAACGATAAGATGGTGTGAACCGTTGGATCTTCCTTAACCCTCGTATCAGAAGTGACCCTGCAAATCAGAACTAACCAGCCCAAGAACCTAAGTTACAAGCACAAGATGAAGACAGATCTAGAGATGTAATAACCAATCTATAAATAGCTGCATCTCTAAGTGTTCCGGAGGAGCTCAGCCCTACCAACCACCGTTGAAAGGTAAACGATCTGAACTTTTTACTTTCGTTTCTCATTGATTTCTTCCGAGATCTTAGATCGTGCTCTCTTTGAAGTATTTCAGCCCGCTTAGTCTACCAAGAGGGATAGCTTCTCTTACGGATTTACCACCGTGTGTGTTAAACGAATTAGCTGCCGTCATCGATTCTGGCTACTACTAGCGCCTTCGTGACTTATCAGTGACAGTTATCTCAAACAGGCTGGGAAGAGGCAAGTGATGTAAATGAGCTTTACCTCCTTAGTTAATTTTATCTCTTGTATTGTTTATGAAGCATAATCATTCTGTTATTTTAACAGGTAATAGTCATTAGTCGCTTAGGAAGTCAATGTCTGCATCCTTCAAACATTGATCAAGGTAATTTGAACAGAATAGTCTGACTGATGAAATTGATTTTGTTTATGCAATTCGTGTGTGATCATGTCTGGCTGATGAATGTGATTTTGTATTTTTTGTGTGACCATTGTAAACTCTATTAAAAATTGATTACATTTATACGTTGCATATAGTTTGATTCCTAAAGAACTCCATATCGACTAAAAACACAAAACCACTTTCCATTCCATTGAACTTATGTTTGAAAAAACCTTCGTGTTGAGATAAACAGGTATTCCATATACGGTTATAGTCGATATGGAGTTCTTTAGGAATGAGATAAACCAACAACTTGCAACTTACAAAACTAGGTATTCCTTAAAAACTAATAAATAATAACACATCGTTTTTTTCTCATATAATTTCATATACCAATTTAAAATTTATAGGTCAAGCAAATCATCTACCACAAGACATGAACTAATAAGGGAAATGATATCCAAAAGGAGGTGGAAGCAGAATAAACAAAGATTTATGTACTACATTCATTTCTATCAATTTAATCTATCAAATATGCCTTCTACAAAACATCAAATTTTATGTTTTACAACAATTACACTAAAATAAAAATAAAAAAACATTCCCGCGGCGTAGCGCGGGTAATTTCCTAATAATGAGTAATAAAGACATTTGTCTAATTTCCCAGTTTAAGAAAAGGTAATAGAAAAACATTGAATGAAGGAAAAAAAAAAAACAGATTCGAAAAAGCTTAAAAGAGGCTACAAGTTTCAGGTCAAAAGATTTTGCTTCTTTTCTTTTTTGTGTTGGTCAAAAAGCAAACAACCTCACACAAGGACCCAAGCAGAGAGTAACTTTACACAGATTTGCAAATTCCCATTGTTTATTGCAAACCGAACCATCATGAAACCGTTACATACCCATCCTCACCCGCGCATCTTCTTCCCCGTGTTTCCATTTGCGGATTGATTTGCTTTCACCTTTGGATTGTTACCGCCGAAACCAATGAGCTGAATCTTCAAACTCTTCATCTATATATACATCAGGGCAGGGGCAGATTTGCAACTATACTGTTTCATTGATATCCCGCTAAAAATATGTATCAGCGTGATCGATCATTGCCAAAGATTGAAACTTTATTTGCTATTGAATCGTCCTTGTGAGTTTGCATTTGGAGATAAACATGGTGTCTGAATAATGTAGACTACATAGCTTGAGTAGCTCCGCTGACCGCTGCTTCAACGCTTGATCACACCCGCTTTGAATCACGAGCAATAGCTTTGCAGCCAGACCCACCTCAACAGCAAGAGGTGAACATTCCTCTGGAGCTAATTTGCAGACAGACCAAAGAATCGACAACGCGTAGTTAGTACAATTCTCAGACACTCTCATTAGTACCTTAACGGTATACCGTATGGTGTTTGTAGAGTCTTTGACAGCAACTCTTCCTTCCACATCTGAACACAAAGCATCAAGAACAAACAGAGCTGATTCCAGACAATCCGGGTCTAAAGACGGTAAGCTGTCGACTAATTGAGGCACTGCTCCAATGCTAATCATCAAGTTTCGAACTTGTTTATGAGCTGAGATTGGTTTGAGCAACCCAAGTGCAGGTGAAACTCCATTTCTGTGTCTCTTATCCTTAACCAATCTCATTAACCCAACAAGCAAACTATGACTCGAAACCAGCTCTGCTCTAAACTCTTTCTCTTCCACCAATCCTCTAATCAACTTGGCGCAATTGATTTTAGTTTCGTTTGATCCATCATTCAACATATCAACAATCAAAGAAACCTTAGCAGGTTGCATCAACCCTGATTTCGAATCCGAATCAAGTTCAAGACAGACGAGAATCGCAACAACCTCAGATCCAACAGCGTGAGAAGTGAAAGGACCTAGAAGAGATGAGATGACAGAGACACCTCCTTCTTCAACAACAGTCTTCCTCGCCATGAGATGAGCAACAACGATCTGCTTAAGCTCGCTCAACGCATGAACCCTAGCTTGCCCTTTAGCTTTCTTCAATGTCCCCAAAATCTCAATCGCTCTACCTTGAACATCCTCAGAGCGTTTCTTCATCGAGACATACTTCTGAGAGAACCAAGTGTAGATCAAATGGTGAAGGGTTTTGTTAGGAGTTACCGTATCATCCCAAAGCTCCTGCATTGTCGTGGGACAAGTCAAGTGGCCTAGGCTAAACCATTTGTGAATGTTTGACCTTTCGTAGGTTTGACCAGTGCACAATGTCACGGGATCTTGCATCGGCTCAAGCGAGATAGGACAGATGAAAACCGAAGGGATATCTGGTAAATCTAGCTCCTTTATCATCGTCTTCAGATCCAATTTCTCATCAACAACTCCACCCCCATTAACGCCGCCGAGAACTCCGTCTTTCACCGCTGTATCCAGATCTAAGACTTGCCCATCACCACTGCCTTCGAATCCAATTAACCCATCTCTCTTAAGGGGCTGAAACATCGGCATTTTTTTCTCCAAGAATCTAAAGAAGAATCAAAAACCCAATTTTTTTAACAGAAACTCTCTCTAACTAGCTTACAGCATTTGGGAAAATCTCTTTATGAAACATTGATGGTAGAGAAAAGAGAGCTAATAAAAGAGTGAAGAAAAGAAACGTATGTCTTTATCTCAGAAAGACAATCTTCTTCTTCCTCTTTGCCTTTTATTCCTCCTTTTTCAACGGTCAAAAAGAAGATTTCATTAAACTCTAATTTTAATGATTCAGCATCATAAACACATGATTGAAGCCCAACCGCACCCAGAAATGTGAATTATACACACAAATTTCGAGAAATAGAAAAAGGAAAAATCATGAAGAAGAAGAAGAAATTAGAGAGAGGCAGTACAAACAAATCTGGTTTGCACTTTGCAACCAGAAAATCTCAGAGGATTATAAAAGGAAGAGAATTTGAGAGAACCCAGATGACGAATTCGTGAGAATGACGAAGAAACCCGTACCCTCTTGTTTTTGTTTTTTTCTCTCTTACCCTCTTCTGGGAGTGCGAGTGATTATCTTGTTTTTGTTTCCTTGAGAAAGAAAAAAAGTGCTAAACAAATAAAGAAGGAGAAAAACAATAGGGAGGAATTACAGATTTCTTGAAAGATTCGGGTCGAAAATTGGAAAACAAATAAAGATAAACTTGACCGGTGAATCACTGGCTATAGCCCGTCATTTTGTCCTCTCGACTCGCGCACCACACGTGCAAGCTCCACCACATGCTCCCACCTTCCGGTTTCATTAATTAACTAGTAAGTATTTTTTAACCATTGAAAAACTCAGCTGGTAATTTTTAGATTCCCAATCTTATCCCTAGCTTTTAGATTATAAATTTTTTTCCAAGACCATTTCGAACCTTACTTTATTTTCTACTTAAACTCTATTTTATAATAATGTTTGTTTCAACTTTATTTTAATCAAAATGGAATAAATAATGGAATTATTCTATATTTGAAATAAAAAAATAGATTATACTTCATTTTAGAATTAAAATACACTTTTATGTTAGAGATGTCTTTAATCTTTGGTAACCAAAAAAATAGTCGTTGATAAAAAATTACTAAACGAAATTTTTTAAACAAGTCAGTCCTAATGATATGCAAGAGAATTCTTTAAACAAGTCAGTCCTAATAAATAATTAATTAAAGTTATTCCCTTGGATGGTGTTCAAAGATAGGCAGTGAAGAATAGCAACATTTTAACGTTTATTTATTCATTGTAAATTAAAAATTATTATATTATCAGTTTTTAAACATATAATCTATCGATTTATCAAATGTATATCATAGTTTTATATAATTTTTTATCAAATTATATATGACAATTTTAATAAACAATGCTGAAATGTTTGTATATTTATTTCTATAAATTAACATAAATGGTAATAGATCAATTTTATAATTTGAACTCAAAACTTCAATGTAAAATCATTAATAAACTTTAAACGAAACCATAAAACTAATTAAGCTTGCACTAAATAATCAATTTATTTAGATGACTAATAGTTTTTTTAATCATCTGGAATAAATAACCAAGCAAGAGTTAAACACCTGGTAAAACAGGAGATTACAAAAACCAAAACGGAATAAAATGCAGATCATCAACACCCTAAGTAAAGGTCTAAAGATGAAACTACAGGGACTCTCGATGAATCTGGTTGTGCAGTTAGAACGGTCCGCCTATCGCCATGTATAAGCAATGTCGTCCATCTCTTGTTACGCTCGTTGCTATCTTCCGTGCCACTGAATTGGACTCATTTGTTTCCTCTTCAAAAGAGCAGCTATTAAACTTGTTCTGAAGCTTTGCTATCCAAGAAGTAAAAGTTTGGTATCTTGGCCATGAGCTCGATTTTGTGCAAGCTTCCAACACCATGTTGCAATTTGTAGCAATGATTACATCCTGTAATCTGATATCTTTTAGGTAAGTCTATCCAGAGAGCAAGTGAATGCCTCTTTCGCGTGGATTAATAGTTTTTGTTTGTTTGTGATATGTGTTTTGAATTTAAGACAAAGCTATTCTTAATTAGTCAAAAAACAATATTCCTTCTATTTCATTTTATAAGATTTTTTATCCAAAATTACAAAATTCAAAACACATGTTAGTTACACAATTTATTTTTTTTTACTTTGAAAACATCACTCGATAATTAATCAAAATAAGTTAAATCAATAAAAATACTGTAGAATATAAATAGTCATAAAATCAAATTAAATTAATTCTGATATAATAAACTGTAAAATATCTTATAAAATGAAATAAAAATAATTTGCTTAAATATTTTATATTTTGCGATAAAAGGAGTAGTAAAATTCTAAATCCTCTTTTTAGCTTTGTATCTTTCTTAATATCCACGCTAACCAAGGATACACTGTTTCATGGAGTATTTTTTTATACACATTTCCCAATTAAACAAAAAAATACAAAAGGATAAAGCGGTAAATATATTAGTAGAGAAAATTTCGCACGTATGTAAAAAAAAAGCTGAGAAAAGTTCACTAAACTCCAAACACCCACGGGGAAGAGTAGCCCGTACAGGTCGGACACGTGCGACGATAATTTCTATGTTTAGATTTCTAATTAATCATTTTATTTCACTTTTATCATTGTTATTAACACCATCAACTCTCAATCTTGTTAAACCAATACCTTTCTTTATCTTTTTTTTTTCTTGAACAAATTCCTGTCCATTTTTGTTGTCGTCATGTCCATTTAATAATTGCTTTTACATATATAAATGGCTAGTTAAAATTTTGATATATTATTGTTTTGCTAATCTTGTTAAAATTTTATTATTGTTTTACACATATCAATAGTTTATCTAAAACTAAAGTTTTTTTTTTTTTTTTTTTTTTTTTTTTTAACACTCGTTATCCTTGAAAATAAACCCCGTAAAGGGATGGGTGCACCTCAAAAGAGGTTTACAAGCCAGAAACAGCTAAAAACAGAAGGAAGCAATATAGCAGCTAACAATACCAGTAGGTACTCGAAGACAAGTTCGACAACTGAAATCACATTTGCAGAAACCTGAATGTGATGTCAAGCAAAAAGAAAATTGATAAAGATCTGCCACTATCATCTCAAAGTGGTATAATAATAAGTAAATACATTAGGAAATAAACGAAATTTTAAGAAAGAAAAAAAAACAGAGAAAAGAAGAAAAGCAGAGAGTGAGTTGGGACCACAGGCAAAAGCTCCAGCTAGACAATTGACTGTGACAGTGTCATGCTTTGACTGTAAACCTCGATCCATCCTCAGTCTAATCTTTGACTGTAAGCCTTGTTTTCCTTTTTCTGTTCCTTTTACCACTCATATCCAACCACGCGTCCACATCTGCCACCAAACAGTGATTAATTTACTAATTGTTACAAAAACTGATTTAAAAAAAAAACAATCTAACCAAATCAAGATAATTTAATAATAAGTGAAATTGATGGGAAAAGGGAGATATCCAGTGTTTTTAAAACCGGACCGACCCGGCGGTCGGACCGGGTTGAACCGTGAACCGGAAACATACCCGAGTTGGGTTGAGTATAAAACCCAATGGTAGTTGAACCGGTTAAAAAACCGGGTTGGACCACTAAAAAACCGAAAATCAGCGACCCATTAAACCGTATCAAACCGGATTTTATAAAAAAATATTATTTTATATGTTGGTAATTATTTTTTCTTTCCTAAATATAATTATATTAGTTTTGAATATTTATTAAAATGTAAGAATAAATGTGTTACTATATCTTATCTCTTCTCTCAATGGACGAATAACATAGAAAATAAAAAATTATGCATCTAAGAGGCATGATGTGTATGTTGGTGAAGTCTTAAAAAAAAAATATTCATTTATGGTGTTTTGGTCTCAACATTTTCTAAATATGTTGGAACGTTGTTGATTTAACATCTAAACTTTTGAAGATTTTTTTAAATAATTGTTACACATATTTTTTAAAATTATGATTATTAAAGTGTCTTATTTGATAGTTTAAAATTAATAACATATTATATATATATCTAGTCAAACCCGTTCGAACCCGGTCGGACCATACTAACCCATAACCCAAAATTTTTACCGGTTCAGTAGCCGGTCCGGTTTTAAAAACATTGGAGATATCTGAGTGACCATGTGTTGTTTTTGTTGCAGTGGAGTACTGACCCATAACTGCAAAGTTTACTGTCCAATTTTTGTTTCAATAATAATTTAATACGATTAATATTAATTACCGTACCTTTGAAATGAAACTACAATGAAGTGATTTTTCTCAGAGTTGGTAATGTTCAAAATGTTTTTATTTCTGTGTGTATATGATAAAGTTTTGTTAGTCAAACTAACATTACCAAAGTGGACCGGCAAGTGTTTGAATGTGATGCGACGTGTTTTGAAATCAAGTGTTTTAGCCTTGGGGATGAGAGATTGATACGGATATTAAAATAAAAATAATTAAAGGAACTTGATTTAACATTTAATAAATTTATACTTTTAAAACAGAAAAAATCTTTTTAGAACTAAAATTTAGTTGACGTTTTTGATGTATGTCATTAAAGTTCATAGTACTATTGTTTTATCCGCCCTGAGCGCGGACGCTGAGAGCTAAAAGGATTATTGTCTCCAGAGCTCCTCCGTACTGAAAACAAATCTCATATGTCCCTCTATTTATTAGAATTTTTATTAACATTTATTTTTAATCGAAAACTTGTGAATTTACCAAAAGACCTTATGATTTTCATTTAATTACATGATAAACCAGCCGGTTTTCTCGACCAGACTGAAATCCAATTTCAGACCGTAAATGAACCAAGAAAACCAAAAACTCGGTGGTTCACCCGCTTTACCCGAATCGAATAA
The DNA here is from genome assembly GCA_030180135.1 of Orychophragmus violaceus. NCBI lineage: Eukaryota > Viridiplantae > Streptophyta > Magnoliopsida > Brassicales > Brassicaceae > Orychophragmus > Orychophragmus violaceus. The sequence goes on from CM058231.1 coordinate 85,418,153, forward strand.
CCCACAAATCAGAATATCCGCCCAACTCAAAGATATTAAAAATTACGATTTTAACCTTAATGAACACAAAGAGGAAAAATCACATTAAACTGACACCGATTGGATTCGAACTCGGGTGGCTATATGAAATAAAAACACCACAGCCACTGAACTATCGTGTTATATTGTTAATGTACTCAAGCTATATTACATTTAAAGTTATTTGGGGAGAAGTGATCAATTCAAAACAAAAGGGTATCCCAACAGAATCTATTTTTCTCGTGTAAAAAACCAAAAACACTAAATTTTATATGTTTTTAAACTTTCCGTTTTTAATTTAATTTTTAATAATAACGCGGATTTATTAATATTTGAGTAAAACTTTTGACGTAAAACGGGTAAAACTGAGTAAAACTATTGATGTATATTTGATTTTATAGTTGTACAGTTGATTATACTCAATTAATCTATGAATCTAATGCTTCTGCATATTAATATGAACAACTTTCTAATTTTCTTGGAAAATGATGGAGACATAGCCGAGAAATTAAAACTAATAAAAAAGAGTACTACATAGCCGAAAAATTAAAAAAAAAAAAACAGCGTACCAGAAAAGAAATTATTGCACATAAGGAATAAATTGATTCATGTAGAAGAGCTTCATGGCCCGTTTGTACATGAAGCAATCCGGACAGTCGATTTCCAAATCCAGAAGATGGCAAGATGCAGGGGGCTTTCGCTTCCGCAATGTTTGCAAATAAACCGGTTTCTTCTCGACATTGACTCCATGAAGTATCCTCCTCAAGTTCTTCCAAACGGGGGCCACCAAATCCTCCTCACCTTCCCGCCAGTCACGGAAAGCAACTTCCTCAAATGAACCTTCTAGAGGATCGTCGTGGAGGAAGCGCAGAACACCCCAGAGGTAAGCAACCTCCAGAATCTCTTCCTCGCCCTCTCCACTGGCGGCATTGTTAAAATATAACAATCCATTTACCACATCACCCTCTTGGAAGTATGTGAGGATACCTGATGTAAAACCGGTAAAACTGAGTAAAACTATCGACGTAAAACTAGTAAAATTGAGTAAAACTATCTATGTAAAACCGGTAAAACTGAGTACAACTATCGATGTAAAACCGGTAAAACTGAGTAAAACTATCGATCTAAAACCGGTAAAACTAATTGAAATGGTAAAGTAAACCTATTGAGGATACCTTGCACGAAGTTAGCCGCGCAGTTGTCATTTTCTATGCATGTGTCCAGAAAATCCTTGTGCTCATACGCACTGAGAGGATTCTTCACCAGGGTTGAGAGAGAGAGATAACGGAGGACTTCAGAACTCTTGCCGGTTTCGTTCATAATTCTGCATGTTTTTCGTAGGTTGAAGTAATCGGCCGGGGAATTTTTCTCGGCTTTCAATAAGACATTGGTGAGGATCGAAATCAGAAATTGTTGAAGAGAGACAATCGATCTCCTATTGGCCATGGTGAGTCTCTGTTTTTTCTCTAACTCCTCTCTGTTTTTGTGTGGAAAACGGTTATGAGAGAGACGAAGAAGTTCTCTGTATTTATAAACCCATATGTGACGGGTTGCGTCCATAAGACGCAGACAGATATGTGATGGTTCGCCGGCTTGTAATAATGACGGGTTTGTCAAGCAACGGGTTGTCATCCTTGTCTCTGCATTAAACGGAGCATGTGATGTGACGGTTCGCCGGCTTGTAATAATGCTCCGTTTAATGTAGGGGACAAAAAAGGAAGACAAGCCGTCTCTTGAATAACCCAAGAAAGATGCTCATCATTACAACTCTCTTCGAAAAATAGAGACTCACGTAGTTTTACACAAGTTTTTCTCGGTTATACTAGTTATACGAGACTATGGAATTTTGGCGCCAAAATTTAATACATAGTTTTACATGAAATAGGCCATTAAAGGCATAAATATGTCCTACATGAAATAGGTCATTAAAGGCATAAATGGGTTATTTCGAGAAGTGTAAACGTCATATCGATTTATTAATACAGAGAAAACAGTTGTAAGAGAGTGTTAAATTTTGGCGCCAAAACTTAACACATTGTTTTAGAGGAGTTTTTAGTTGTACAAAATTTCTTAATAGTTGTACTTTGGCTGTTTTCAATATAATCAGTTTTACTGGAACTTTAAATTCGATTTTATAGTTTTACAGTTGATTTTACTCAATTAATCTATGAATATAATACTTCTGCATATTATTATGTAGCAACTTTCGAACTTTAAACTCAGTTGATTTTATAGTGGTTGTATTGTTGGTTATTGTCGTTGTCTTTGTATGTTTTCGTTGTCTTTGTGTGTAACGTATGTTTAAAACGTGGTCAAATTCACTTAGTTTTACACAGTTTTACACGGTTTTACACAGTCAAGAGAAATTAAAAATGATATAGACATAACATTCCAAAAAGAGTAGTACATAGCCGAGAAATTAAAAACCAAATACAGAGTACGAGAAAGGAAATTAATGCAGATAAGAAACAAACTGAGTCATGTAGAACAACTTCATGCCCCGTTTGTACACGAAGCACTTGGAACAGTCGATTTCCATATCGAGAACATGGCAAGATCTACCGGGCCTTACGTTCCGCATTGATTGCGTAAAAATCTTCTTCTTATCGACAGGGATTCCATGCAGAATCTTCCTCAGGTTCTTCCAAACTCGGGCCACCAAAACCTCCTCATCTTCCCGCCAGTACATGAAGGGCATTTCGTCATAAGGAGAGGTCAGAGGATCGCCGTGGAGGAAGCACAGAACACCATACAGATAACAAGCTTCGAGAATCTCATCGTCACCCTCCCCAAGCGCTGCAATGCGTAAATACGCAAATCCATCTGCTACATTATTTTCTACAAAGTAAGTGAGAATACCTTCAATGAAGAATGCGGCGGTGTTCTTCCAATATAAGCAGTTACGGAGAATTCGGTCGTGCAGCATCACACGGATATGCTTCTTCACTAGCGGAGAGAGACAAAGAGATTGTAGGACTTCAGGTTTCTCTGAGGCTCATCGCATAATTTTGCAGGTTGCTCTGAGATTGCAGTAATCGGTGGAAGAAGCTTTGCCGGTTTTTTGAAGAATCTTGGTGAGGATCGAAATCGGAAATTGTTGAAGAGAGACCATCTTGTTGGCCATGGTGAGTCTCTGTTTTTCTAACTTCTCTCTGTTTTTTTTTTTAACTTCTCTCTGTTCTAACGAATTACTCTTGTGTGATGGATATGAGAGAGAGACGCATAACTCTGTATTTATAGAGTGGAATCTCTTTTGATGGGTAGCATCCATAAAGGATTTGTAATGATGAGACGTGACTGTTCGCCGGCTTCGAAAAGACTCACCCATAAAGGCTTTGTTGAGTTACCCGAGGCGACAGTCCGACGTTCTTCTTTGTCCCCTGCATGCATCAAATGGGGCATTAAACAACTCCATTAACTTGATTTGATAAAATTTAGAGAAGCGTAAACGTCATATCGATTTATGACTATTTATGACTAGTTTTACGGATTTGTTGTGCCAATTATACCAGTTTTACAGGTTGTACCAGTTATACCAGTTGTACCAGTTATACACAACGCTTCTTAGTTTTATCAGTTATACTAGTTGTACCAGTTATACTAGTTTTTTGTTATGCCAGTTATACCAGTTATACCAAAGATACTTGTTATACAGAACAATTCTTAGTTTTACAAGTTATACTAGTTGCACTGGTTGTCCCCAGTTCACCTGCAACACAAATTCCAATTTGATTCGATTTCCGCGGCCAATATTACCTCTGGAGTACATTTCTACTCAATTGGTAGTCCCAATGGTGACGAGGCACGACGGAGCCGGCGAATGGTGGTCGGAGACGAGAGGCGACGGCGCCGACGAGCAAAACCCGGTTGAGGCGAGACGAGGAGGCGAGACGAGGAGGCAAGGCTCGGAGGCGAGGCCCGGAGGAGAGGCGAGGTTCGGAGTCGAGGCTCAGGATTTTTTTTTTCATAAACCAAATCAATCCAATTAAATGGATTAAATCCCAACCAACCAAATCCATCCAAGACCCAATTTAACCAGGATCCGTAAACCAAGGGCAAAAGGGTCAAACAACATTTCATTAAAGTGGGAAAGGTATGGGAGATTAGTTAGGGGTAGTGTGGATTTCTTTTAGAGCCATAAGGCTACACGAAAAGTTGTCCCGATGCTGAAGGAATATTTTTAATTATAAATTAGATTTTGACCTAGATTAAAGAAACGCGAATTTATGTTTTTATTTTAAAAATATATATTTTATCTGAAATTTATATTTTCATAAATTAAGTTCGTTAATTATTTTGACAAATCTATATTAAGTGAAAATATGGTGATATGTGCTAAATGTGAGAAGAATTTAAGGGTCCGATTGGTGACCAAAAGCGGAACGGTTATATTAGCGGTTAGCGGAAGTGGTAAGCGGTTGAATAGTGAAAAACTGTAAGTGAAAGCGGTTAGTGAAAGCTGTTAACGAAAGCGGTAACAAAAAGCTGAGAGTAACCATTTTTACTGTAGCTTTAATAACGTTTTCGTGATTGGTAACATAGAAAGCGGTATGCTTCTAACGTTTTCACTGTTCATACACCAATCGTACCCTAAATAAATTTGTTTTTCTTTTTATATTGTTAACTTATATTTTAGTAGTTGTAGTTTGTTTTTATTTTTAGTATATGATTAGTTTATCTTATTGATGTAAAACTGCAAATATATTTTATTTGATATTTTTTATTTAAGTTAATTATAACTTAGACATGTTTGAAATGGCTAATCTATATTTTCAACATGTGTTGTAATGGTATATAATTTGAAATTTGATGGAACAATCCGTTAAAAATTGCATTCAAACATTAACCATAATTTGACGCATCATATATTTGAATAATATAAATATTGAATAATAATATTACATTGAAAATAAATTGAAATTATCTTAACTTGTGCAAAGTTCATTTTAGACATCGAAATTGATTAATTTATGTTTCAACCCATTCTTATAATAGTTTAAATATTTTACAATTTGATGGAACATCCCGCTAAAAAGTGCAATCGTAAAAAAATCTTACAAAATAAATAAATTTAAAATATTTAATAAGAGTTTGTTATAATATAAAAAATAAATATTAATACTTGAAACAAAAAATAAAAAAGACATTAAAATATATTATAAATATATTTTGAATATAATCATAATTAAAGAATAGTATCTTATATATACAAAATTAGTTGATGTTTAAATTATTTAGTTATTTATTAATTGATTTAATAGTTTATATATATATAATTATATTTATGTTTATTTTATTTAGTTAGAAAAGTGGAACCCATTATATTTAGTTTGTTTGGATACATGTTTAGTAATTGTCTTGTTTGGAAACATGAATAGTAGAAAAAATGTTATATTCTCTAATTACCCTTAATGAATATTAAAAACATTTTTAAATCTTCAATGACATGTTTTGTAATATACACAAGAACTAAAAGTTAGTTTACAAAATACTCTATTTTTTAATAGTATTGATCTAAACTTTGTATTGCACATTTTAAAAACTCTATTGTTTTGTGTATATTTAAAATATTTAAATGTTATGGTGTAAATAATTGATTTGAGTTTTAATGTTTGTTTTTTTTTCCTTTTTTGGTTTTGATTACTTTTGTAATATTCAAATTTAACTTAAATCTAATTTTTTATGCGCTGGTTTTATAATTAAGACTTGAAGTGTTATATTTTGATCACAATTTTTTTAGTAGATCATAACACGTAATCTTTTATTGTATAATTAATATTAATCTATTTGGGCTAATTGTTGGAATTGTGTCCAGTAATCTCTGTACTGTCTCTAGAAAGTAAGAGTATGTCAATGATCAGACATAAGTCATACAATGCTGGGGGTCATGATGGCTTGCTAGAGTCCGCTCATGATCTATAAGTCTTGGACTTATTGCCTTTATTGTATGATCCCATATGGGTCACACGCCTAAGCTAACAGGAAAATGTGTAGGAACGGCTTAGCAGAAGTACGGTAAAAGTGCTAGGCATTTACCGGACTGAGAGAGACTAATGGGTCTGATTAAATCTAAAGGATCTAATCAGATTGGGAATTGGGCTTTAAGGCCCAATAGAATTAGAGAAGGGTTTTATAAATAAAACCAAGCCTAATTCTTTCTCCCCAACCCTAATCCCCTGCGCCACTTTCTCTCTCTCCTGCGGCCTCCTCAGCTCGGTCTAGCAGCCTTCTTCCTGCTTGGTGTGCGTGTGTGAACCTCTGGAGGAGTTATCACTTGGTGGCTCTGCTGATCTCTGACCATACCTTCCCTTTCCGCTGCACAAACAGGTAAAAGGTGAGATCCATTATTGTTTCTATTCAAGAGAACCTAGATCTGCATGTTTAGGACTGTTGAATCTGAGAATTGAATCTGGATTAACACTAAACATTCCTACACTAATATTGATTGAATTTCATATAAATAAAATGTGAAGTTTATTTTATGTGAGTTTAGAATGAATATTTTTATATTTAAAATTTTTATTTTTAAATAACTTTTATGATTTTATCAAATTTATGGTTTTATCAATTTTATAATATGAAAATTTAATTTCTTTGGTTTAATATTGATCTTAAATTTTTAAATACTACGGTTTAGGTATTTGATTTGGTTTGCATTTTTTTACCTTGGATTTCATTATTTTTTTGTTTTGAGTATTTATGAAATATTTTTAGTTTAGGTTTTAGTTAATTAGGTTTTATGTATGATTTTATAATTAAGATTTAAAACGTTATATTGAATCAAAATTATTTTACCAAATTATACTATTATTTTTTTTTAATTGTAGAAGTAATCATTATATTTGAGATATTATGTGGAATTGTATCAAATAGACTATTTACTTGAAAATAAATAATAAAATTAAACATCAATACTTTTTAAATTAAAAATTATATTTTTGAAATAAATTGATAATATTATTATTTTATTATAACTTCATATCTTTGATTTAATTTTCATTTTAAATTTTAAATACGGTTTAGATATTTTTTCACAAAAACTTTGGATTCACTATTTTCTGTTTATTTATTATAGAATTAATCTTTCTATTTGGTGTATTATGTTAGATTTTATCAAGTAAATTGTTTATTATGCGGGTACTTTTGAACTTTAATAATATGATTAGGAATTGTGGTTTAGTTGACTTTCCTTTCCTAGGAAATTCACTATCTTGGAGAGGTTGGAGAGGAGGCAAACCAATTCGGTGTAGGCTCGACAAAGCATTAGCAAATGAAGAATAACAATATACCTAAACTCATTTGTGGAATATTTAGCTATGGTGTGATTAGATCATCGACCATTAGTGGCTACTATTGAGGATAACATACCAAATAAAAAAAGTCAGTTTAGATTCGATAAACGTTGGATTGGGCAAGACGGATTAATGGAAGCCATTACTGTAACGCCAAACTCGGCTACTAAGCCGGATGAGGTTCACCATCAACCTAGCAAGGTTCTAAGTATAAAATTCTTTAAACTTGTATTCCATTCACTTGACTAACAATCATAAGACATAAACGATAAGGCAATAACTGGATATTTTATTAATCAAACCAAGGTACTGATAAAATGTAGTTTGAGTCATTATGCTATAAAGAGTATTCAGTCCTAACAATCCAGTTCTAATACACACACACATGGCCGTCTAGATCTTCGTTCCGCGCGCCTAAGCCCGTTCCTCACTACGAGCAACCTCAGATTCTTTGGGGTCGCGGTTGACTTGCCCGGTTCCTTAGAAGCGTTAGGATCCATGCTTGATCCAATTCTTCCATTGAACAATCCGCTTAAACCGCCCCTTCTCTTCTTCCAATCTGCCGGCCAAACTTCTTGAGTTTTCCGGCCAAAATGCTCTCGATCTACCTTGCCTTCAAGCGCTCTTGATTCTCGGTTTGGTTCTGAGTTTTGTGTATGAAAATTGGTGCCCAAAAGCGTTCGCAAAAGGGTCTGGCCGTGGGTATTTATATGCTTAAGAAGCCCAAAAACCGCCAAGGCCAAGGGATGTGAATGGCACAAGCGAATGGGTACCTTGTCCATTCACCACCCTTGGGCCATAACCGCATGGTCAGCTAGTGACACTAGCTGAGCCTACCTACCAGCTGGCCTGAACACTCAACACTCACCCGAAATGAGTTGAGCTGAGTGTCGGTCCCTCCAGCTGACCGAGCTGGCCGTCCAGCTCATTCCAGTTGATTACTCTCGCTCCAGCTCCTTCCTTACTCGGACAAGCTCCTCCAAGCTGATCTTGGCCGCTTTGTGACCATAGAACACTTCCCGTTGATCATTCTTGATCGTTTGCCCTTGTTCTGGTTCCATGGTCCGTCTTCCCGATCCTATCTAGGATTGGGGATGCTACAAGTCTTCTCCCCTTGAAAGGGATTCGTCTCCGAATCCGCATCAAGGAGATCCATCTCTTTAATCCATTCTGGGTAATCAGCTTGCATCCTGTTCACCGTTTCCCAAGTAACTTATTCGATCCCGTTGCAAATCCAAACCACTTTAACCATCGGTATTGACTTCTTTCTCATTGCTTTTTCCGCCTTGTCAATAATCCGTACAGGTCTTGCTTCCATAGTCAAACTCTCCTTGAGATCGCTTGGAACTTCCAGTATAATGACATCTCGATCCGTGATACACTTCCGAAGTTGGGATACATGGAACACATTATGGAATGCTTCCATCTCGATTGGCAAGTCAAGTTTGTAAGCGACAAGCCCAACCCGTTCCACAATCTGGAATGGCCCTAGGTACCTCGGGTCTAGCTTCCCACGCTTTGAGACTCTGGCCCTACCCTTAAATGTGATCATCTTCAGGTAAACCAAGTCGCCAACTGCAAACTCAATGTCCTTTCGACGTTTGTCTGCATAACTCTTTTGTCTATCCTGGGCCTCCTTCATCTTAGTCTTAAGCAGTCGGATCTGTTCTGTGGTCTCCTCCACTATGTCCGGTCCGATCAAACTGGATTCCCCTACTTGTGTCCAACACAATGGGGTTCGACACGGTCGTCCATACAATGCTTCATACGGTGACATTCCAATGCTGGCATGGAAGCTGTTGTTGTATGCGAACTCCGCCAAGGGTAAGTACCTCTCCCAAGAATCACCCCAATCCAAGACACTTGCCCTCAACATGTCTTCCAATGTCCGTATTGTCCTCTCTGATTGCCCATCCGTCTGTGGATGATAGGCCGTACTCATATGCACCTTAGTCCCCAAAGCCTTCTGGAACGCCCTCCAAAAGTATGAGGTAAAGCGTGCATCCCGGTACGAGACATTCCTTGCTGGAACTCCGTGCAACCGAAAGATCTCATCAATGTACTTCCCAACAATCTGAGCAACCCCATCCGTCTTCTTAATGGCTAAGAATTATGCGGAATTTGTAAGCCGATCTACCACAACCCAAACAATATCATTCCTTGTCATGGTCATCGGTAAACCCGTGACAAAGTCCATCGTGATATGATCCCATTTCCACTCCGGAATTGGTAGGCTCTGCAGGAGGCCGCCTGGGGCTTGATGTTCCGCCTTGACCAACTGGCAAGTAGGACACTTGGCGACCCAAGCTGCTATGTCCCGTTTCATCCCGACCCAATGGTATTACCTCTTGAGTTCATGGTACATCTTCGTTTGATCAGGATGAATCACAAAACTAGATTGATGAGCCTCCCTCAAAATCTCTTCCTTCAACTCCTTAACTTATGGTACACAAACCCGCCCATTAACCACAATCGTCCCATTGTTGGAAAACTTGTGCTCGGTGTTGATGTGGTTAGCGGCCTTATTCAGCTCCTCATCTTGTCCTTGAGCCAACCGAACCCTTGTCAACAAGTCTTCTTGGTCCGCGGCTCTTAAACCCAAAGGTTCCTCATCCACGGTCAAGGCATTAAGGTGTAAGGCCCTGATCATGCCAACCAACGCCTCTGCATCCTTCTCTACTGCAACTCCAGCCCTCTTCCGGCTCAGTGCGTAGGCCACTAGATTTGCTTTCTCCGGATGGTAGGAAATGTCCAAGTCATAGTCGGCCACGAACTCCATCCACCTTCTCTGCCTCAAGTTCATATCTGGTTGAGTGAAGATGTACTTTAGGCTCTTATGGTCCGTAAGTATTTGCACCTTAGCTCCATAAAGGTAAAATCGCCAGATCTTTAGGGAAAATACTACCGCGGCCATCTCCAGATCATGAGTCGGGTAGTTTCCTTCATGCTTCTTGAGTTGCCTCGAAGCATAGGCAATAACCTTTCCCTGATGCATCAACACACAACCAAGACCAGTAATTGATGCTTCGGTGTAAACTACATAAGGTACCTCGTTCTCTGGTAAGGCTAGGAATGGCGCCTGTGTAAGCATGTCCTTCAGCTCCGAGAAGCTCTTCTCAGCCTTGTCCGACCACTCGAACTTAACATCCTTCCCGGTTAGTTTGGTCAGAGCTTGCGCCTTATTGGCAAAGCCCTTGACAAACCGCCGGTAATAGCCTTTTAAGCCAAGGAAACTCCGCACCTCGGTTGCATTCCTTGGCCTCGGCCATTCCTTAATCGCCTTGATCTTCTCCGGATCAACTGATACTCCTTGGTCCGACACAATGTGTCCTAGGAAACCGATGCTTCTTTGCCAAAAACTACACTTGCTGAGTTTGTCAAAGAGCTTCTGCTCCCTCCACTGTCCCAACACCTTCCTGAGATGCTCCTGATGTGTCTCTCGGTCTTTGGAATAAACGAGTATGTCATCAATGAAGATGATCACGAACTTGTCTAACCACTCACGGAAAATGTTATTCATCATCTTCATGAATGCAGCTGGAGCATTCGTCAAGCCAAATGGCATCACTACAAACTCGTAGTCTCCATAACGTGTGCGGAACGCCGTCTTCCGAACATCCTCCGGTGCGATAGGGATCTGATGGTATCCCGATGCTAATTCAATCTTGGAGAACACCGTATCTCCCTTAAGCTGATCCAACAGCTCATCTATCCGGGGTAAAGGGTACTTGTTCTTCACCGTGACCCTGTTGATTCCCCGATAGTCAATACACAACCGGAAACTCCCGTCCTTCTTTTTGACGAAGAGGACTGGCGCTCCCCAAGGCGAGCTTCTCGGCCGGATGAAACCTTTCTCTAACAGTTCCTCCAACTGTTTCTTGAGTTCGGCCATCTCAGCCGGAGCCATCCTATAGGGTGCCTTAGAGAGTGGAGCAGTCCCTGTTTCGAGTTCTATTGTGAACGTGTCGGACCTATCAGGTGGTAAGCCGGTCAAGGCCGCGAACACGTCCGCAAACTCTATCGCAACCGGGATCTCTCCAATATCCGCACTACTCCCGACCTCCGTGGTGGAGATCGTCGCCAGGTAAGCCTCACAACCCTTTTCCAGCATTTTCCCTGCTTGGATGGCTGAGACTACCAAGCTTCCCGTCGTCGGCCGGACTCCTTGGAATTGGATCCGTCCTTCCGGCCTTTCAAACCGTACTCGTCCCCGGTGGCATTCAAGCGTGCCCGATACCGACCGAGCCAGTCCATATCCAAGATCACTTCGTGATGCTTGAGCGGAACTACGAATAGGTTGACCGGCATACAGACACCTCCAATGGAGACCGGTACGTCACGGAATAGTCCCAACGTAGTCATCGGCTTCCCACCGGCCGCGTCCACTCCGAAGCCGTCCACCCATTCCATCTGGAACGCGTCTCGTCCAATCCATTCCGGACACACAAAGCTTTGTGTGGCCCCAGAATCAAATAACGTATGTGTTTCCACTCCACCAATGGTTACGGTCCCTACATTCACCCCAGAATGGTAAGTACCTAACCTCCAATTCCCCCGAGCAATCCATTGCAGGAAAGGTCACCCCTTTCCCCAATACGACGCTAAGCAGGAATCGCCCCCCTTTAACCCATACGATGCTATGCAGGAAAAGTCCACCCCAATTTCCCCATGCGATGCATTGCAGAAAAAGAAAACAAGTAAATAGAGTAGGGTTAGTGAACGTACCAGTGATCGCGTTGAAGTCTCTAGCCACCCCAGACGTCTCCACTAGCTGATAAACCCGAGGTACACCGGCTGGGCCTTTGGCCTGAACCGTATTACCACCCTCGCAGCTCACCCCCGAACTACCTTGCGCTCCACTTTCCAACTTTGGGCATTCTCTATTCAAATGCCCAGCCTTGCCACAGTAGAAGCAGGTTATAGGGTTATCACTTGCCACCTTTCCCTTGTCTTGCAGACAACCTTGGACCTCGTGGTCTGTACTTCCGCACCTTGCACACTTGGTGCGACCATTGGAGGGTTGGCGACAATCGACCTGATCCCACTTCCTCTTTAGGTCCCTCCCGGATCGACCCATCACCTTCCCTTGTGACTGAGTCTTCAACCGGTTCTCCTCGGCTAAATTGGTCTCAATGGTGGCAGCTCATTTGACAAGCTCTGAGACTGAGTCAGTGTGTGCGAAGTTCCACCCACAGGCCGCGAGGAAACGTCTCACACGTGCTGGTTCGTCCTCGAACTCACGTCCCACAAAGCGTCTGAGTCAGTCAAACTCTGCCTCATACTCTCGTACCGTCATGCGACCCTGAGTTAAGCTCAAGTACTGACTCTCAAGTCTGTCCCAAGCCTCAGCCAGAAAGTATTTCCTGTTGAACTCAGCCTCAAAGTCCTTGAACGATACAAGGCTTCCCCTGGTGCGCCTGTCGACCCCAAGCCACAAGTTATGCGCGTCACCTTCCAGAAAGTAAATCGCGATGTCCTTCTGGTAATCCTCCGGGCAACGAGTGGATTGGAAGTTTCTTACCAAATGACTCCTCCACTCATCTGCCTTGACCGGATCTGCGCTTCCACTGAAGTGCTTAGTACTGAGCTTAGTGATATCCACCTTTCGAGCAGTCCTGCTCGGAGGTGGCTCTATCTCAAACACCTCGTCCTGTGTGTCCATAAGATCGTTGTTCTCAGGTAAGGGAGCGCGGATCCTAGTCTGATCACTAGCTGGCCTTTGCACGAGTGCAACGTTCTGAGCTAGTCCGCTCAGCTAGTCCATCACCGCTTTCATCATGTTCCACATCTCATCGATGTTTGGAACAACGGTCGATTGAACCTCCACGTCCATCCCATCAATACCCACATTCACGTCCCCATCTTGGGCCGCATGTGAGGACTCGCCCACATCCTCTACTTCCACTCGGTCAAGATCGTTCGGGTCTTCCACCCTAGTCCTGACTTGGGTAGGTGGAATAGTAGGCTGTGTGACGGTCTGAGCAACCACAAGTCCGGTTGCTCCTGGTGGAATCAAACATGTCTGGCCCCTAGTACCTGGACCAGTACCAGCCGGCTCCTTCTCCTTATCTCTTTTACTTCGTCCAGATTTCCATTTCCCACCCTGAAGATTCAAACACATTAGTTCACCCTAACAGTTAACCTTCAAGACTAAGAAAATCTACCCAACTAGCATGGAACTCGCGACCTTGGATGTGTGGTGTGGCCCTATCACAGAACTGTCCTAGAATCAACTCCGCTCTGATACCAACTTGTAACGCCCAAACTCAGCTACTAAGCCGGATGAGGTTCACCATCAGCCTAGCAAGGTTCTAAGTATAAAATTTCTTAAAATTGTATTCCATTCACTTGACTAACAATCATAAGACATAAACGATAAGGCAAAAACTGGATATTTTATTAATCAAACCAAGGTACTGATACAATGTAGTTTGAGTCATTATGCTATAAAAAGTATTCAGTCCTAACAATCCAGTTCTAATACACACACACACGTCCGTTTAGGTCTTCGTTCTGCGCGCCTACGCACGTTCCTCACTACGAGCAACCTCAGAACCTTTGGGGTCGCGGTTGACTTGCCCGGTTCCTTAGAAGCGTTTGGATCCATGCTTGATCCAATTCTTCCTTTGAACAATACGCTTAAACCGCCGCTTCTCTTCTTCCAATCCGCCGGCCAAACTTCTTGAGTTTTCCGGCCAAAATGCTCTCGATCTCCCTTGCCTTCAAGCGCTCTTGATTCTCGGTTTTGTTCTGAGTTTTGTGTATGAAAATCGATGCCCAAAAGCGTCCGCAAAAGGGTCTGGCCGTGGGGTATTTATAGGCTTAATAAGCCCAAAAACCGCCAAGGCCAAGAGATGTGAATGGCACAAGCGAATGGGTGCCTTGTCCATTCGCCACCCTTGGGCCATAACCGCCTGGTCAGCTAGTGACACTAGCTTACCCACCAGCTTACCTGAACACTCAACACTCACCCGAGCTGAGTTGAGCTGAGTGTCAATCCCTCCAGCTGATCTAGCTGGCCGTCCAGCTCATTCCAGCTGATTACTGTCGCTCCAGCTCCTTCCTTACTCGGCCAAGCTCCTCCAAGATTATCTTGGCCGCTTTATGACCATAGAACACTTCCCGTTGATCATTCTTGATCGTTTGCCCTTGTTCTGGTTCCATGGTCCGTCTTCCCGATCCTAACTAGGATCGGGGATGCTACAATTACCATAGGACGGGGCAACCAAATGGACATAATGGTAAGAACGTTGTTAACAAGATTCGGAGTTGTCGTCATGATATATTACGATGGAGAAAGATTAATCCACCATATGAAAAGGAAAATATTAATGAGCTGCAAAAAACACTGGAAGAGGTTCAAAATGATGGCAGTCGAACATTTTAAGAGGTCATGGATATATCCAGAAAATAGAAAGATGCATACATGAATGAAGAACTTTATTGGCAACAGAAAAGTAGAAATATGTGGAATACGTCAGGGGATAGGAATAAGAAGTTGTACCAAACATTAACAAAACATCAAAGGGCGAGAAATAGGATTGTTGGTCTACATAGTTCAAATGATAAATGGGTTACAATGAATGATGCAGTGGAAAAACTAGCAGTGGAGTATTTTGATGAATTATTCAATTCATCAAATCCCACAAATTTTGAGGATTTTCTGATGGATATCCCTTATATGGTCACAGGACAAATGAATACTAATCTAATGGCTCATGAAACATAGGAGGAGATTAGGAACGCTCCCCTTATGATGCATTCAGGAAAAGCTATGGCGCCAGACGGAATGACATCGTTATTTTCCAAAGAGCATGACCAATCATCAAGAATGATATCATTAAATTGGTAAATAAGTTCTTCCAGACAGGGGAATTGGATTCAAGATTGAACCTTACAAACAATTCCTTGTAAGGTATAAACGATACCAGGGCTTATTGAATGACGGAATTACGACCAATCAGTCCTGAAAGATTGAACCTCATTCCAAAGACGGAGAGGCCTAATTGAATGACGGAATTACGACCAATCAGTCCTTGTAATGTCGGTTACAAAATAATTTCAAAAGTACTATGTCAGCGACTGAAACCGTTGTTACCAGGGCTTATTTCGGAAACACATTTCGCTTTTGTTGCGGGTCGGCTATATCGGATAATATTCTCATTGCACAAAAGATGTTTCATGGTCTAATAACTAATCCATCTTGTAAAGGAAAGTATATGGCGATAAAAACATACATCAGCAAAGCTTACGACAGAGTAGAATGCATTTTATTGAGAACATGCTTCATAAAATGGGGTTTGCACAACGGTGGATTGATCTGGTGATTCACTGCATATCATCAGTCCAATACAAGGTGCTGGTAAACGGCCAGCCATAGGGTTTTAGTTAAAACCTAAACGAGAATTGCGTCAAAGAGACTCATTATCACCATATCTTTTTATTTTGTGTACGGAAGCTATAATTACTAATATTAAGAAAGCAGAAAATTAGGAAAAACTCCTTATTAGGCTAAAAGTTGCAAGAGCGTGTCCACCGATTTCACATTATTATTTGCGGATGATAGTATTTTCTTCTGTAAAGTCACCAAAGAGGAGTGCAAGGTTGTTCTGAAAATTTTAAAGGAGTATGAAGCGGTATTAGGATAAAAAATAAACATTTCAAAATCTTCGTTACAGTTTGGTCATAAGGTAGGGGATTCAGTCCGTGAAGAGATTAAATTAACTTTAGGAATTACCAGTTTAGGTGGAATGGGTTTGTATATGGGTATTAACTTTAGGAATTACCAATTTAGGTGGAATGGGTTTATTAATCATATGTTGGATTTTTCAAGTTTTTATTTTTTATTTATTTAAAATATATTCAAAATATATTTACTTATGTTAACTTATATGTATATTTACCAATATTTTATTATTTATAAAAATTGTTTTATTAAAATATTTAATTATATATAATTTTATTTAATATTTTATAAATAATATATTTGTTGATATCAAATTATATATTCTTAAATTTATTATATATTTTACTATTTAATTTTATACAATATTAGATTTATATAAAATAATTTAATTTAAATAAATACATTAAATATTCATAAAAATAATAATAAACTAATCCGTCAACTTTTTTTAATATCGAATAAAAATATTTTGTCAAATTTGAAGGAACAATCCTATAAAGAAATAGTTATAGATCTAATTTTTAAAATTTTGACTTCAAAAATCTACATTTAATTAATAAAAAGTAACTAATGTTAATTTAAATATTTATTTTATAATGTTCACTTGGAATTTTGTCTTAAATATGAATTTTCTATTGTTTTGTCTATTATTACTTTAATTTAAGGGAAATTATGTCCCATAGCTAAAATGGAGACACAAATTAAGAAACTAAAAAGTGTTTTTGAGTGTATGTGAAAATGACTTTTTAGTCCACCACCTTTACTTTATGTTCTGACAATTCTCTCTCTTCCTTTTTTTATTTTCTCTATTTTTTATTTCTTTCACAATCTTTCTCCTACTTTTTATAACTTATTTGTTTGTTCTTTTGTTTATTTCTTTTACAATTCTCTCTGACTTCACAATACTCTCTCTCTCTCTCACAACTATTTGTACGAATTTCATCAAACTCTTTTCACTTTTTTCCTTCAAACTCTTTTTATTTTCTCTTGACAAAATATACAAATATAGTAGACTATTTTTAATATCTCTCGTGAAATAGTCGTATACTTTTAAAAATATGATGTAATTAATCTTATATAAATAGTTAACTATGTATATTATAAAATAGTAGTTGACTATCTTAGCAACGTATTCCAATGTAAATTATAAAATAGTTGAAAAGTAGTTGGCTATGTACATCTATTATTCGAATATGTCATCAAATATAATTAAGATTGAATGTCAAAAATATCCAATTATTTTTCCAACAATTTATCCACGTGAAATAGTCGTATACTTTTAAATAGATGATTAAATTATCTTATCTAAATAGATAATTATGTACGTTATAAAATAATAGTTGACTATCTTATCAAAGTATTTCAATGTAAATTATAAAATAGTTAGAAAAATAGTTAGCTATGTACATTCAGTATTCGAATACATCATCAAATATAATTAAGATTAAAATGTCAAACATATCCAATTATTTTTTCAGCAATTTATCCTCATGAAATAGTTGTATACTTTTAAAAATGGTTTAATATATCTTATCTAAATAGTTAACTACGTATATTTTTAAAATAGTAGTTGACTATCTTATCAAAGTATTCCTAAGTAAACTATAAAATAGTTGAAAAGTAGTTGACTATATATATCCAGTATTCGAAATAGTCGTATACTTTAAAGTTATGATGTAACTTATCTTATCTAAATAGTTAACTATGTACATTATAAAATAGTAGGCGATTATTTTATCGAGGTATTCCCATGTAAATTGTAAAATAGTTGAAAAGTAGTTGGCTATGTATATTCAATATTCTAATACATCATATTGGATATCAAACATATTCAATTATTTTTTCAACAATTTATCCACGTGAAATAGTCGTATACTTTTAAAGATACGATGTAATTTATCTTATCTAAGTAGTTAACTATGTATGCTATAAAATAGTAGTTGACTATCTTCTCAAAATATTAAATGTAAATTTTAAAATAGTTGAAAAAGTAGTTGGTTATGTACATCCAGTATTCGAATACAATAAAAAGTAGACAGTTCTCTGGTCGAAACAGACAAAAGACCTGTCACTTTCCGTCGGTACTTTATATTCCAAAAAAATATTACTTTTTTGCAGGTCTGAAAAGTGCTTTTGCAGGTCTGAAAAGCGTTTTTGGAGGTCTGAAAAAAAACAAGGATAAAATTGTCCAACTTTGCGTGTTGTTTTAGTTGTGTTCTGCTATTTTCTTAATTTCCATGGTCAATTTGCCATGGACTTAATTTTGACCCACTTTTATAATATTCACCCAATTAACCCTTAATTTAATTTTATATTTTATGAAAATAATTTATGTATTAAATTATTATTATATGTATCATTTTATTCAATAATTGAATGGTTATATATATATATATATTTAGATATCATATAAATTTATTTTTAAGTATAATATTAACTAATATTAATTTATATATATATATATTAATAATTATGAATTTAATTAATTAATTGAAATTTTTTTTGTAAGATTTTATT
This sequence comes from Orychophragmus violaceus, assembly GCA_030180135.1. Lineage (NCBI taxonomy): Eukaryota > Viridiplantae > Streptophyta > Magnoliopsida > Brassicales > Brassicaceae > Orychophragmus > Orychophragmus violaceus. The sequence continues at coordinate 85,436,666 of CM058231.1, forward strand.
ATGATAAAAAAAGAAAGGAAAAATATTAAAAGATATTATGAATAAACTAAAAATAAATTGATTTACATTGTTATCCTTAATGAAATAATTAATGACAATGACATATTACGTAATAAACACGGTAGATAAATGTTAGTTTCAAAGTGGTAACTATTTTAATAAGATTAGATTATAATTATTCATTAGTTTTATTTTTGGTTTAATAAAGTTAGACTATATCTAAGTCATACTAAATATTATATGATTAATGATTTCATTAAAAAATATATTTATAATATATTTTAGTATTTTTTCTTAACTATAAATATATTTTTATTTTTTCTATATTAAAATAATTATTAATTTCATATTTTATTAATAAAATTTATTATAAAATATTTTAATTACATTTTAGTAAAAACATTTACCATTAAAATAGAAGCACAAATATAGAACTAACCTTAATCTAACGTGTTATTTAAAAAATATGTCATTACAAATTAAAATTTCATGAAGTGTAATAATGTAAAAGTAATGTTATTTATTAATATGAGAATCACGTGAGAATGAGAAGATTAACAGGAGGCAGATCTCATCCGACTCGGTGAAGAAGATTTGGTTTAAGCTTAGGGAAATGAAGTAAGAATCGAAATTTATATATTGATTAAATTGATATTTAATTATAACCATTTATGGCACCATTAACACTTGCTATTTCAAGTATAAGTTATTATATTTGGTATTAAAAATAACATTTTTAAATCATATAATTGTAGTGGAACCTACATAAACGGCTTTGCTAGGGGTCCGCATGCAATGAAGCTTCATGAATTCTGGCATTCGTCCGGAAATTATGAAACAATTGTTGTCTTGAGGTTTTGGAGAGTCAATGGTACTTGGGGTAAGTACATATTTTCTAAATATTTACTTAATTCATTTTTTAGGAAAATGATAACTATAGTATGTAAATATATTTTACTGTTTCTTGCTTAGGTACACCTTATGTAGAAGATTCCGGACTGATCTCCCAAATTTAATTTGATCCTGAGTTGGAAAAGGTTAATCAGATGAAAAATAGTATGTTTTTTCAACAATTACAATACTATAATTGCATTCTGATGGTTTAGACTGTACCAACTTTTTTTTTACCGTTTAGGGCCCGCTGGACCAAAGCCACGGGAGTCAATTTCAAACCATGATCCTCCTCATCTTATTCAACTCCTTTTAAATTTAGAACGTCTATGTTATTTGTATGATATTTTAATTTTCTTTTGGACTTAATGCCCATCTAAGGGCTTTAACTTATTTTATCGTTAAACATTACCTTTTATCTTATTTATTACTACTCTTATTTATTCTACATAATAGTATTAATAATCTATAATATCGGATAATTAGAAAAAAATTAACATACAATTGGTAAGATGAATAGACTGTCAGTTACTAAGTGGTGCATTTTTATTGAAAATATTTATATTAGATCAAATTTAACACATTTTTGGGAGTTTATGATTTTTTTACAGAAAAATACATTTAGAGCACAAGTAATTGGAAAGAAACGTATTTACTATATTTTTACTTTTTAAATATTGATTGTAATTGAAATAGATACTTTAGAATTTTATATGGATCAAATCATATTATGTCCGTTTAAAAGGCCCAATAAATTTCACATTCACAACTATTTTTTATGGTCCGGGGTAAAAATTTCTCCAACATCGATAATATCGAAACAAAATAAAAGTACAATAAATATTTACCAAAATCGATAACTTATCTTCACTTTCTGGAAACCGTACCTTTCCTTACTCATTATTCGCTTCAGACAACGACTCAATCGAAGGTTTGTAAACCTAATCTTAACCCTTACCATTATATATTCTGTTAATAGATTTGAGTTTTTTTAGGGTTCATGAACAACAAATATTACAGATTAACTATACGATTGAGAGTTTTTCCTCTTCATACTTTCAATTACCCATTCGGCAGTCTCCTTCATGATTCTCTACTTTTTTCAAGTTAAATGCGCAATATTTATATTCTATTCTTTTGATCAATGTAGTTACAAACTACATCCGGCAACATCAATGGCGAATAAGAAATCTGTTAATCCTCCTCTCCCACAATTCCTTGATGATGTGGTATGTAATTTTATTTCTAATGCTATATTTATCTTTATTTATTGGTTAATTTTAGTATTCAAATTTTAATAACTTTTTGATCGATAACGCAGAATAACTCTGACAAACAAAATATTTTGAAACTAAAAGTCACCAAAGACACCATAAAAAACAACAGAATTGTAAGTATTCATCATATTTAATTTGCTGATGCTTTTACTTATTGTTCATTCATGAAAACAAAATTTAGAGAAAGAATCATAATTGTGTTAATGCAATTTCTGCCTAAGAAGTTTGTCAAGTCAAATGATCTGGAAAAGTTAGTAGGAAAAAAAATATTTCTGGCAAATGTGAATGGTGCTTGGTGGCCTGGATTTTTAGTAATAGAGTTTGGAAGTACTAGACGTCGTTTGCGTTTAACAGGTTTCTTAAGCGAATTTCTTAAGTATAACAAGATCAAGCCCAACAACACTTTCAGGTTGGAGTTACTTTGGGAAAATCCGACGACTCCTTGGTTATACCTCCATCAGTGAAATAACATGAGCACCTAATGTTGTTTTTTTTGTTGTACCTTTTAAAACATGTTGAACTCCAACTTAAGTTTATGTTCTGGATTGTATGTTTTTTCTACAACTATTATGTTCAAATCTATCTATCATACAACAACTTCTTCCTTATATATATGGTAGAAAACTCATCGTCACCATTAATGAATGGGAATAAGATGATAAATAAAAATATCCAAAAATATATAAAATTTGCTGCAAAAAATGTTTCACTAATTCTTTCATTAGATAAAATAATATTCTAAATCAACTCTCTGTTTACTAAATATATCACAATATTTTATCACTAGATTTATTGAAGTAGTTACCTAAACTTAATATACCTATAATACAATTCTACTATATAAAAGAAACAAATAAATATTATATGATAGATAATATATTTTCTACCCATAAACTTACATCTTCTAATATATTTTTAATTGAAAAATTTCTCCTAAACAAAACAAAAACAATAGTCAAAAAAAATTTCACCCTGCACAAGGTGCGGACGAATCATCTAACATATATATATATATATATATATATATATCATAGCCTTAAAAAGTGTGAAATATTTGTGAAAAAGTAGAAGCTCGAAGGAATCGAAAAAGGTATATAGTATATACTGCACATTGCTATGCGTTTTCTTATCATCTTTAATTCTTTATTTGTTGCCCAAAAAAGATTCTTTAGCAATTTAGGGTTGTCACGTGACGCTCTAACCCCTAATTCTATGTCTATATAGTATATGTGCATATACACATGCAGCATGCTGCACATAATATTGGTAAATTATACACTTATGGATTCAATTTTGTTGCATGCAAAAAGCTTTTGTTGGTGACCCCCAATCTTTTCGAAACTGGCTAAATGTGTACTAACAATTACTTCTTTAAATTTTAGTTTTGAATACATATAAGTGGAATGCATATGTTTTACGATATATTTTATTTTAGCCTAGGAATTGTTCAAACATCTGAATAGTTTGAGATTGTTAGAGGTCCCAAATCCCAATCGGAGTAGCAAGAACAACTTGTGTCTCAGAGATAAACTTGGTTTATACGTATCATTTTCTAAGCTGTCAGGAAAACACTATACTGTATTATAATCTCCTCACATGAAAAAAGGATTTGAAGCAAACTATATCAACCGGTTTAATTAATAACCCATACCGTGAGTTCCCGAACAATGGGATTCAATTATCTATTTATAGTATGCAATAGTGGATTAAGGTATTACAATCAACGATGGTCATCAAATGGGACTATATTGGGCCAAAATCCTCATATGGGCCGAACTATCACACTAAGCGATGACATGGGATCTCTGAGTTCAGAGAAAGTAGGTAAAATGAAGCAAGTAACCAACATCTCTTAATTTTTAGACTGAAATTGGTGTCCATATTTTTGAGATAAGAGTATACTTGAGTTTTCAATAACCCATAATAAATTTAAGCATATAATTACAAGAAATATCCGTTGACCAAAAAAAAATTACAAGAAATATATTTAAGCATCCAACTAGACACATTCAAGAATATATATATATATATATATCGTACATTATTTTGTTATTAAAAATTCAATTATAAAACCACTTACATTCTCTTCTCTCGATTGGCGATCCAACAACCGACTGGTACAACTTCAATCTTTTTGCGATCTTCGGCCGACGTCGGCTGTACTTCTCTTCTTTTTTAATTTTGATTTTTATTGCAAGAATCTATCATTTCAATAAAACCAAAGCGATAAATATGATGTTTGATTCTCAATTTGTTGTTCTCTCTCTGTCCATAAGAGCTTTTCTCCGACCAAATTCCGGCAACAACCCACAGACATTTATGTCGGTTTCTCTCCGCCGAAGATTTCTCCAAACGGTCTCCATTGTTTCAACTTTGAAACTTTCCAACTTCGATACCAATTAATTAGCGCTTTTAATTTGGATCTCTCCAAAATAGGAAATGGTTTGCAAGTTTGGGTATGGGGAGTAAAAGATTTTGGATTTAAAAACCATGGGATGGAACTTTGGTCATATTTTAATGACAACATGAAGAAAAAGAGAAGGCTTTCGTTTTGTCTCATGGGCAACCATGGAAGAGACGTTTGTATTCAAGCCAATGTACTGCTTTATTTCATCATTTTTGATGTTCTTAAGGATTTGGAGAAAGAAAGCTTTCAATGGTGGAATAAGTGGTTATATGAAAACGATGATGCATCATTCACTAGAAATCGTAAGGTCGCATTTGTTTTGGTGGATTCAAACATGTTGATTTCAGTAAGGATACAAGTTTCATAGACAAGATTTTTCATAAAGACCTTGATACGAAATTGTTAGTATCAATGTGTCTATTTTTCGGAGTTATATTTCGATACATCGGGTTCGGGTTACAAAATATGTTTTTGTTAAAAGATGTTCAGCCAAAAGATGCTGCATACAAATCACATCAGAAGAAAATCAAATATAAATTGGACAATAACCGATATTATGACCGGTTAGCGAGTAAAACTACTTTTTGTGAAAGCATCGCCAAACTAACTTCTACTGCATTTTCTCAGTGTATGGTACATACATATATGTATGTAATAATTATGTTGATGTAGTTCTGCATAATCTCTTAGTATTGTAACGAGATAATGTATTTGTATCTGTTTATTAATAAAGATTTGAATTCGTTGGAAAAAAAAATTCAATTATAATTCATCGCAGATTTTATCTTCTTTCTTTGATCATGTCTAAGTGTTTTTAATCTTTGGGCTTCTCATCGTCTTAACTATCTTGTGATTCCATATAATCCTATATAATATAAGGTTTTTATATGTATCGTTGAATCTCGATTCTTGAAAATCAAATAATGACAGAAAGAAGCATGTCAATAATATTAATTTAGAAATATATTTTAGAAAAAACTTAGGTCATGTATTATATTAAATTTAATATCAGTGAAATTTATAATCGATTATTAAAATCAGTAAAGTTAATTTTGTATTTAAAAATCCAAATTAAATTTCGATTATCTTCCCAAATATGGTTATAATATTTTGTTGGCATATGTTTTTTTTTTTGAATTTTTGGTGAGTATTCCTCCAATATCATATGATGTCTTTTATTATATTATGAATTAAATTACTATATAAAATATATTACAAAACTATATTTTTTTACTAATTCAAATCATCAACGGTTTTATATAATACTTTACCAACTCCATTAATAACAATAGAGTTACGATTGTTTGAAGGTATTTTTTTTATTTTTGTTAACAAACTAAATTAAATTAAATGTTTAAAATAAATTAAACATAAAGTTTTATCATTTTAATTTAATTTACATTTGTTCAAGAATTAAATTTAATTCTGTTCATCAACATTTTTATATAAGACTTTACTAACACCAACAATAGCAATAGAGTTATGATTTTTAGAGGTATTTTTATTATATTATTGGAAGTATTTTATAGAATTAAATTAAAAGGTTTGAAATCTGCACCGAATGAGATCTTATATATTTTAAAAACGAATCTTTCAAAAAATTATAGTCTAAAAGAGAATTGGTTGTATTTGTATATTAGTTTAAATAATATTACTAAAACAAAAAATATTTTGTTCGTTTAGATACCAAAAAGAGATATTCCTGGAGTAACTATTTAGATATTATAAAACTAATCACGGTTGTTTGTGTATATATATATATATATATATATATATATTCATTTAGATATGATTAAAAAATCCACAATATTGTTAATACTATTATTTAATATAATATTTATTTCAGAACAAAAAATATTTCAAAATCTTTATTTCATACAAGTTATCTCTTTAATTATTTCAATAAAAAAATAGCTACTAACAATAACTATCCTTTTCCCAACAACTATTTAGTAATACTATATATGATTTTGATTTTTACAAAATAATATCAACAAAATTTAACTACTTATGTAAGCAAATATTGTTTTCCACTTATAAAGCAATTTAGCAATATTGGGATCCTAAATATTCTCGCAGGTTTATTTTAAAACTATTAATTTTAATAAGGCTTATATGTTGGTATCATTATACACATTTTAACACATCAAACAAAAGTTCTAAAGCTTCACATCTCAATTTCCCCTTTCATATCGCTTCCCAAATGTCTTTTGTTTCCCTCAATGAAATTAAACTATGCAATGCAAGACAAAATGACTTATTTATGTTAATATATTACATTTATGAAGATAAGTGATGAACATAAGTGGAGAGTCACTCCAATTTGTAATTACTGATTCAAATGTACATTTTTCCAACTATTTTACTACTTTTACTATTTACATTAAGTTTCTTTCATTTTTCATCTGATTATATTATTTAACTCAATATACTATTATATGATTTATCTATATATTAAATTATTAGTTAATTTATTTACATATATACTTTAACCAATCGTGTTTTGCTTTTATTTTTAGAATATCAAAATAGTAACTAAACGAATAACCTACATGTGTATGATGATGTGTCTAGATCATAATTTGTAACTAATACGGCAATCCTTAAGTCAACATCATATATATCACTACCAAAAAAATAATTTTACATTAAATATGACAATTTCTAATATAGAAAATCAAACTAATCATTTCAACTTAAATAAAATATATAATTAGATATTAATACCACGTTGTAGCGTATATTAAAATCGAGTGAAAAAAAAAACAGCTTTGTGTGGCTGGTGAAGGCTCCTTTCCATTCTTGACAAGCCCGGCCCAATGTGTTATTACGCCTAAAGCAAAAAAAAAAATTTATCTGCCTTTAGGGGTCGAATCCAGCTCTTGAAGAGTTCAATACTAACGTTTTAGGCCACTACACTAAAGAAACACATCTGTATTTTCTGCTCTTAAATTACTTATAAGATTTGGTGTCTAAAACCCTTGTTTCATAGGTTTTAGGCATGGGCCGACCCTGTTTCCAGAAACTTCCAAATCTGCGATCCACCTAGCACCACCCGTCCCCGAAGCTTTACCTTGTCTTCAACAGCATGTGATCAAGGGTGTCTGATAGGTGGCAAACATCTTACAGCGGCAAAGAGACAATTGATGCTGTTGGATGGCTGTAGGAATTATAGAGGTGTTGTTGACTTGTTGTGATGGGACAAATCGACGAGGATGTTTCTTGTGATGATGATTTTGAAGAAAAACATTATTTTCTTGATTATGATAAACGTTGAAATTTGTTTTTTTGAATGATTAGGAAGTTTGGAAATTATAATACGTTTCTTTAGGATGAAGTTCAAACTATGTTAAATTTATTCTTTTTAAAATTGACGGAAAATTATTAGTTGATATTTATCAACTGAACCAACTTTTGTTGGTAAATACCAAAATTTTTTTTCCACAAATAATAGAAAGATCATTGATCATCTGGAATATTAGATTTATTGGGGTTATCCTTTTGTTGCGCAAGAATTATAATTAGCAATCGTCGGAGTTCCATAGCTACTTGTTACTTGCCTTTTTTGGAACATTATTGTCACAATCACTAATCGGATCTTCTTCTTCTTCTTTTTTAAGGGTATGCTGGTAATTAACCTCGTGAGAATGAAACTGGTGTCTCAATTATATAATTAGATTGTAACTTGCGAGGGCTCCGAGCTACTCTTATAAAGCTTAAAGCTAAAGCAGTATTTAGGAAGCACGTCATTCGACGGACTCCCACCTCGTACCATCCTGTTCATTCCTTAAGATTAATAAAGAGCAATTTCGATTTCACTTAAGTTTATTTCTCACCTCGTAGTTCAAACTTCTCTGATCATAACCCGACGCTTTGGACTAGATCGAAATTCCGTAACAACAATTGGCGCCGTCTGTGGGGATGAGAAACTTTTCTACACTCTAAGATGATGCCGAGATGACATGACCCCTTTCAACGAGTAACAACTCAAAGTCGTTCGAACGCATTCCAAGCCCGCTCCCCCGGAGCTCGACCTCTCCGAGCCCAACAGACAAGGCACAACCGCCGAATAGAGGAAGAACACAAGCACCCAACGAACAGACAACACGCTTACGTCAAAAGCGACAATTTCAAGAGAGGACAGCCCCCGACGCATTACTAAAATCAGTGACGCACCAGACCCACCCAAGCGGAGAAATTGTGTGTCGCCCTTAAGCTCGCAAAGGCAACAAACAAGGGCGGCTTTCGGTATATTCCATATATCGACAAGCCCCCACTTTGCAGAAAAATACGAGCTCGAACGACAAAGACAACCACCGAAACTTTGAAGGCCGACAACAGAAAACATCGAAGAGAGTGAAGAAACTACTCGGCAGAGCAGCCCACTGTCACGATTAATCGGGACTCAGCCCTCCTCCAACCAAGAAACTCAAAACCTACTCAGTAAGAAAAGGGAGAAACGGGGAAAAGCAAAGAACGATGAGTTATAAAAAATCCAAGAAAAATGCGATATTTATAACCAAGAAAGGCAACGGTTGCCAAAGCAACGCATTCAAAGCAATGCGACGGTTACCAACGCAACCTTCAATGCGAAAACGGCGGTCCACTTTTACATAAACAAGCAAAACATGTATTGGGAAGCAATAATGACGCATGGACCAAACCTCGGAAACTGAAAAAGACATGTCCGCCAAAATTCATCAAGACATTTTCGAACGATCACAAATAGAAAGCGAGATCGCACTGATGAACAGTGACAGAGCTCGGAACACCAAACAAAGAGCAATCGCAGGAAAAGTAAAAGAACAAATATATACGCACAATCAAGGACCACCAAATACCAGGTCGCCTTGTGGAATCTAACGCACCCTAGAGTCCTAGTGCAGAAATATAAACACGCAGACTTGCTGGGACTCTAGCACAGATCACGCAATCAACATCAATACGAATAAGTAAACCCCTAACCATTCCGCAAGCCTCTATCCTACCACACCACCCGCTCTGACTAGGTAAAACACCTAGTCAGCACCACTAACTTACCCGGTCCCGAGACCGGAGTAAGTGTCCACGACAACTGCTCGGCCCAACACCGAGCAGTCTAACAAGCCTGCACACAAAGCTCAACACAACACAAGCATAATAATCAAACACGCAATCACAATCAATCACACAATCCCACAGGCAGGCCTATTAGGGTTTCTAAGTCTTTTAATCCCTTTTAGTCCGCTACCTCGGGTTAGCGGATTGCTAACCCGTAGACGGCTCCCAACACACACCACTTCTTATTTAAACCCTTCTAGATATCTTTTATTAAATCCCTCGATCAGTCGGTTTAGAGTTAGTAAACTTACTAACTCCCCGACATCTCATTATTAATTAACTTTATTCATTCATTACCCAAACCCGCTATTAACCCTAAACCCCAATCCCGTTCTCATATTCTATACGTGTGTTTAGGTTTAACTCATATTTTACTATCGTCTTAATTTCCCGTATATAGATTCATTAATTATTGTTCTTATACATATATAATGCATATACAGTCCTATTCAACGGTATCTATATGCATGCATCAAACAATCACTTCTAACAACCTAGCGGCACACAATCAATTAAACTTTTTAACTCTAAAACCCTAATATGCTTATTCAGTCTTATCCGGTTTTTCATTAAATGTCCGAGTATTTATTAATTACGATTCATTTTAGTTAACGGGTATGCAACCTAATACTACGGTTTAGTAATTCCCGGTCTATATGTAATTAAGAGTTTTCGAGCCGACTCACAGTGAAGTAGTCGCGGAATGACGACTCGGTGCGGATGTGAATCCCGAGACTCCCGACACGAATCCCGAACTCCCGAATATCGAACTCCGAACCCCAAACACTCCTGAAACCTCAGAATGGCCATGAACCAAGAGTTGACTGGCTTAGTCTCCGGCGTTGACCGATGGTTGACCGCGTTGACCGGCGGTTGACCGTTGACCGTTAACTGACCGTTGACCGTGCGTTGACCGAGCTTCAACCGTTGACCAATCCCACTGAACCAATCTGAACCGGCTGAGTTAGGTAAACCAAGTCTCAATTGACCGGTTTAGTTAAACCGGTCCAATGCCAAACCGTTGACCAATTAAACCGGGTTTGACCGGTTAACTAAACCGACCCAATGTCTTCAAACCAACCCAATTTCATCCCCAATAGCTTCTGAACCTCTGTAGATGAACCGGCTGAAGATTCTGGTGGCGGAGGAGCTTTCCGGTGGCGGAGCTCCGGCGTTGACCGCGGCGGCGGAGGGTTGACCGGCGGCGGAGATGGCTTTTCCCGCGTTTTCTTCTTCAGATCTACACACCAAACTGCTCAGAAAGAAGAGATCTAACCACTGGTGGCTTCAAACCATCAAGAACCGGCCGAGATAGAGAGGAAAAGGGGAGATCCAACCGGCGGCCTTCTTCTCACGGCGGCTCCGGAGAGATCTGATGGCGGCGACGGCAAGAGAGAGATGGCAGTTGAAGAGGAGAGTGAGAGGGATCTATAGCACGTGACAGAGACTGATTTGGGTTTATGAATCAAAAGTTACAAGCTTTCTTGTATAAGAAGCAAGGAAGAATATTCTAGGGTTCTTGAGTTTGGTTGAAGATTCAAGGCTTTGGGATGAGTTTCTGGGTTTGGGTTGATGAATCTGTAGAGAGGAGAGAGTGTGTCGAGATAGAGCAAGAGAGAATTGTTTGGTGAGATGAATTGAGGTGGTGAAATGATGTTTTTCTTGCATGCATGGAAGATGCATTGAATTAAACCATGCATGCACTCCACACAAGCAAGGTGGCGCCTCAGGGTGAAGACAGGTGTCTCTCTGGGTGTTTTTTTGTCCAAACACTCCTCTTAAACCAACATTAATCAACCATTAATCCCAACTTCTTCCATTGCTCGGTTTGACGATTTTTCGGGTTTAATATTTTAGAAACCTTCTGGACAATACCATAAATCCCCAAACCTCCATAAAAAGATTCTATATGCTATTTTGTGAATTTAGCATTTTGAATCACTCCGTTCGGGTTTACGTAGCTCCGGATATGAATTTTCAAAGTTTCTTCGGTTTTGTCGGTTTCCATTCCCGACAAGCCGAAAAACACATTTCCGTTCCGATTCCTCCGATTCTGATCTCTTAAATATTATTTATGTTAAAACATAAGAATATTTGGCCCGCCTCGGCTTCCGTCTCGAACTTTGGTAAAATTACCATTTTACCCCCGACATTGGTAAAATAACAATTTTACCCCTGGGGTACTTTCTGCTGCCCGTTGACCGTATTTTGATACGGGTTATCACAGCTATGGTCTATTGCAGTGTAGACCTCCCGCTCACAACATTACCACCTATGGTGAAAACATAACCAGGCAATGATCTTTTCCTAACAAGGTCAGCTGCAAAGTCATAATCACATTATCCATGAAATTGAAACTCCTTTTCCTGCGTGTAAACCAACTGCTTGCCCTATAACCCTTTCATATACCTTAACAACCATTTTACTGCCTCCGTGTGCACAACTTCTTGCTTGCTCATGAATCGGCTAACAAGTCCAATAACATAGGTAAGGTCAAGTCTGGAACCGACCATCACATACATTATACTTCCTACAGCAGAAGAATAAGGTATGTGATCTGTGTCATGATTTCTTCATTTTCTTTCACTGAGGCTAGCTTGAAATGAGATTTGATTGGTGTTAAATCACTCCTTGCCTCATTCATTCTGAAATTCTTCACCACTTTCTTTACATACTCTTTCTGAGATAGCTGTAAAACCCCATTCACTCTGTCTCTAAATATGTCCATTCCAAGTATTCTCTGAGCAGCTCCCAAATCTTTCATCTCAAAACTAGACTCAAGCTGATCCTTTATAGCTTATGTATCTCTGACCTTTTCTTGGAAGAAATAAGCATGTAATCTACATAAAGCAAGAGATACAGAAACTCTCTCTCTGTGGTCTTCTTAACATACACACAAACATCCCTCTCACTTCTTTGAAACCTTTGAGTCTTCATAAACTCATCGAAACGTTTGTTCCACTGCCTGGGGGACAGCTTCAATCCATTCAAGGATTTCTTCAGCACGCAAACTTTATCTGGCCTTGACTGATCTTCATAACCTTCAGATTGACACATGTAAAAATCTTCTTCGAGATTCCCATGGAGAAAAGCTGTTTTAACGTCCATTTGCTCCAGTCCCAAATCCAGAGTTACCACCAAAGACAACAAAGTACGGATAGATAAATTCTTAACTATAGGTGCAACACCTATAATGTAGTCTATCCACTCTTTTTGAGAGAAACCTCTAGCACTAATCTGGCTGGCTCTACATCTTTTATTCCTGGCTTGATTTTGAAAAACCACTTGCAAGAGACCACCTTCCTATCCTTTGGTTTATCCACTAGGATCCAAGTGTTGTTCTTCATGAGAGAGTTCATTTCTTCATCTGATGCTACCTTCCACTTTGGCAAATTTTTGCTTACCTTAGCCTTTGAATAGTCTTGAGGTTCATTTGCATTCATGGTTTCAAATAGATATAAGGCAAAAGCCACTTTAGAAAAGTCATAATCTTTGAACCTGATAGGTGGAACAATCACTCTCATTTGGCTATTTGCAGCCAACTGAAAGTAACATGATTTCCTTTATACTCCTCTGTCATACCTTCTGAAATTTCCTTTGGCATATCATTTGAGTTTTCCTCTTATTCAACTCCACTTTGATAAACACTAGTGGGGTTCTTGTCCCTTGTAGATAAATTCATTGGTATTTCCAGACATGCCTTTTCTAATTCAACAGAATCTGTTATGCCGTTTGCCTTTTCTGATTCTGCATCATTGTTCAAGTCCTTGAATATAAGATCGATATTCACAAAACTTGACATTCCTACTGATCATGCACCTTTCTCCTTCAATGAGCCAAACCTTATATCCCTTTATACCTGGAGGGTAACCGATGAAGACTCCCTAAACTTCTCTTGGTTTTAACTTTCCCTGATCCACATAGACATATACAATAGATCCAAACTTCCTCATATGCTTATAACCAGTTGTCTTTCCCAACAAGACTTCGTCTGTGCACTTGAAGTTTATTGTTGAGTAAAGAGATCTATTTATGTTGTACACAGAAACAATTGTTGCTTATGCCCATAAGTCTTCAGTAAGACTAGGCTCCGTAAGGAGATCTATTTATGTTGTACACAAAAACAGTTGTCTCTTGATACTCTGTTTTCTGCAAAACTCATCAAAGACATTGTTGCAAAATTCTAGACCGTTATCGGTCCTTAGACATTTTACTTTTCTTTCAAAGTGATTCTCAACAAGAAATTTTCATTCACATAATTTAGAAAATGTTTCATCCTTTGTTTTAGAAACCATATCCAAACCTTTCTAGAATAATCATCAATAATTGAAAGAAAATACATGTTACCTGAGATGGAAGGATGAGCGTTTGGTGACCTCCAGAGATCTCCATGAACATACTCAAGAACAACAGAAGAGTTATGTTTACCTATATCGAAACACCATTTCTGACCAACACTTGCATATTCTTGTAGCTCATGTGAATCAACTGGCTATGCCATACTGACGTATTTATCTTCTGATGCTCCATATTACAAGTCTCACGAGTAACCGTGTTACTATCCAGATGCATAGTCCATTCTTTAGAGTACCTTGCATAGCAACCTTGTTGTGTTTTGAGAAGACAATCTTTCCATTTCCACCCAAGTGATCAAAGCCAAGCTTGTCTAATGTTCATGTGGAAATGAGATTCCTTCTCAACGAAGGAACATACCTCACATTGTGCATGACCTTAATTAAGCCTTCCTGAGTATCCAGCCTTATACTGCAAATTCCTTTTTGTCTCAATTGTGTGGAAATCTCCAAGAAGAATTTTGTTTGGTTCAACTTCTTTGAAATCTATGAACCAGTCCCTCCTTGAAGTCATGTGATGAGTGCATCCAGAGTCTATCACCAAACTCTCTTTAGCCTCATCACCAATGGAAGCCAAAGCCCCCATCTGATTAGTCTCTCCTATTGCAACAACCGCTTCATGATCACCATCACTATCATTTTCAAAATTCCTTTTTATAGCATAACAATCCTCTTTGACATGCCCCTCCTTCTTATAGTACCAACATGTGAATTTTTTTGTACTTGACTTACTCATGCTTCAGTTATTTCTTGAGCCACCACCTTCACACTTACCATGTATTCCTCTGTCTGATGTATAGAGGATTGTAGTTAACCCTTTCTCAGATTTACCTCCCTCTTGAAGTTCTCTTTGCTTTGACCTGGCTGCATAAATGACTTCCTCAAAGGTCAATAAGTCCTTTCCATACCTGAGCGTGTGTTTCAGTTAGTCTTAGCTAGCTGGAAGAGAACTTAAGAACACAATAACCTGAATCTTGTCAGTGACACTAACACTTACGCTACTCATTTCTTCTACAATCTTAAGGAAATCATCCAAATTCACATCAATGGTTCGGGAGCTATCAAACTTAAAAGTGTAAAACTACGATTGCACAAATATCCTATTTGGTAGGGATTTAGACATGTACAAACACTCAAGAGATGACCATTTCTAAGAATCCGTATTAAAATGTTTGATATTCCTCAAGACTTGATTACTGATATTGAGGATGATACTGATATTGAGGATGATCATGTCTTTGGCCTTTTCGTCCTTTTTCAAGTTACACTGGATCAAGAATCTTCTAAGTTTATGACGCGGTTGCCTCCGATTCATCGTCTTCGCCTTTCTTTGTTTCGTCTTTTGTTACAGGTGATTCGATCTCAAAATAATCTGATAGCACCACCTCCTTTAGACCTGAGACACCAAAATGAGCCATCATTCTGATAGTCCAAAGAGAGAAATCACCAGTCCCGTCGAACAACTCCACTTCCGCACAAATCGTCTTAGTCACCATCAAATCTTAGATCAGATTCAACCGCGCTCTGATACCACTTGTTGAAACCTATCTTTAATCGATCTTGTTCATTAGCTCAACACAATCGATTCAGATTCTAAACGAGTTGATCCTCGATTCAAGAATCTAAACGCATGCGATTCAATCACCTCACCTCTCGCACTTAGTACGTATTCAACACAAAATCAAAACGATAAAGCACAGAGAAAGAAAGAGACACATGAAACTGTTTACCCAATGTTCGCCTCCGATATGGAGAACTACTCATTGGGGCCAGACTAGTCTAGCAAATCCACTAAGATAAGAGAACAACCCGAGTGCTCAAAACCGAGCATACTCATTCACAGCTCATTCCAAATAACGATCAACTCACACGAAGAAGATGATCTGATTTGATCCAACAACCTTATCCGTTTCTTTATCCTTTTATATATACAAGTATTTACAAATGAACCAGAAATAACATAAGCACAATTGAGTGTTTAACCATAAAAATTTAAACCCAATTTTCCGCGTAATCTTCTTTATTGGTATGAGCTAAACGGTTGAGTTTTGGTCATAATCCAACAAAATCGTCGATTGGACGAACTTTTAGAAGAGGATTATAAAAATATATTCTAGAAAACCCTCACTATATTATATTAAATAATATGTTTAAACTTTATTTTCATTGACATCTCATCTTAGTTATGGTGAAAATGTCATATACTATATCAAAAAATATTTATCAATGTAAAATTGGTTAATATGTAAAAAGTAATTGAGTACATTAATTGTTAGAGATTAAAATAAAAATTTTGGGTGACACATGACAACTTTTCATAACTTGTGTTTAGGAAAACCTTACTTTATTATATAAGATTACATAAACAATGTAATTCTTATTTTTTAGATTACAATCTTTATCTACCTATATGTACAAAACTAATAATAAAAATTAACTCCATTTCTATTAGATAATATTTTTAAAATTTTCATTGACATCTCATCTTAGTTATAATCAAAATGTAATATACTATTTTAAGAAAATATTTATGAATTGACGCACGGGCTGAGAGTTTTCTTAGGAGTAAGGGTGGAGAAAAATCTCATCCCTCTGGGACGCCGCATAAGCTTAGTTTGCGGAGGATAACCTCACTATTTTCTGGGAACCTTGAGGTGGGGCCTCAGGAATTCCTTCCTCTTTGGATCGTTCTCTTTTGTTTTGAGACAACTTTTTGGAATTCGACCCTTTGGTCGGTTTGAGTTCCTTGTCTTCCGGGGATGTTACCTCCTCGACTTCGGACTCTTGTGCTTTCTCAGTCTCTTGTTTTTTCGCTTCGATTTTAACTCTAGTGTAGTACTCGGCTGTTGAATGACCTTTTTTTTTGTGATGTTCACAATACTTGTTTTTGTCATACTCGGAAATTGCGCGAGCCTTTTGGAATTTCTACTGCGTTAACAGTTTCAGATTTGTGGGAATCCTTTTTACCATTACTGTTATTCGAACTCAATTGGTTCTTCTCTTTTTTGATGCTTTTCTGCGAGGATTGCAGTTTATTTTTCAAGGCGACTAAAAGCCGAAGCGGGATGTAAAGCATCGTCAAGAAAAACTAGTTCGCGAACTGTGAGTTATTTGCAGAACTCAGCTGTGTACAATAGTCCACGTTTCAATGCTTGCAAGGCAATTTCGTCGTTCGGGTTTGCAATTTTGGATTTAATCTCCTTGAAGTGATCGTATACGAACGAAGTGACTCGTAAGATCGTTGAGATACGTTAAACAAGTCTGCGTCATTAGTTTTGTCTTCGATGAAAATATTGTTTAGGAAAGTCGTTATGCACTGATTGAAGGTGTCAATAGAATTTTATTCTAGTCCGGCAAAACATTCTAAGACCGGGCCCAATAAATTCTCTGCGAAGAGTCTGCAGAAAGCAAGATCTCTTTCCTCATCGGTCAGATAGATGCGAGACATCGCTATCCTAAATGCTCTTATGTGATCCTTAAGGTCAAAATTCCCTGAGAAATATGGAAATTTTGTTTTCTTAATTTCCCGCAACATAGCGAAGGCAATTCGATCTATGGACGGCATTTGACGCGTTTCCTCGATTAATCGATCGATGTCGCGCTGGTTTCTATATGAACTCACGAACTCAAACTCATGAACTGGGCGTTAGCATTCTCAATGTACTGTTTGATTAAGCCATGTTCGTCTATTGCTAGTTCAGCGAACTGTGTTTGCGACTGAGCCGATGAATGGTGTCTGAGATGTATCTAATCATTCAGACTGTTAATCGGTGTCTATCTGGGCAAATCAGCTTGCGAGATTTGGAATTGGGTCAAGCTCGGCTCGATTGTTGAACTCGAGCTCGAGGAAAAAGCTAAACCACTAAGCTAAATGGGCTTGATCTCACCAGCTCAATAGGAGGTCTCAAGGTGGCGGATCAGGAGGCGTTCGTTCCATATATCATGTCCAGCCTGCCCTTAACAAACTCGAACTGAAGGGAATTGGGGTCGCTGTCAAAGTCATAGTGGGAGAAAGCCGTTGTTCGACGTTCCAGCTACGTGTCTTGAGACCCTTGGTGGTGACGCGACCTGAGAAAATTCAGGGGAGTTCGTGGTGGAGGGCTCAAAGGAAGCCTCTGGTTGCCTACAAATCAATCTTGAGGATTCTGGTTGGTGAGCTCCTCGAAACGAGCGTTAACACGTCGTTTCTATTCAGGGAGCTGTGTAGCCAACGTGCGACTAGCGATCTCTTGAGTCCGAACATTTGCCTCGTTGTTGCGCGTTCGGCTCACTAGATAGTTGAGCATTGGATGTTCGGCTAGATCGTCTGGACTTTGCCTCCTGACATTAGGAGTCTGAGGCGAACTGGATCAGAGAGTTCCAGATCCGCTTCCAGATTCTGGAGCGTTATCAGATCTGATCCAGATCCAGTTCCAGGTTTGATCATTGATCCCTGACGAAGTATTTGTCGGCTCGAGACTTTCAGGCGGAATTTTCAATAAGGCAATAGAAGGCAGTGGGACCAATCCAGACTTTGAAAAACTGAATTGACTTGAATCCTTTACCGCAGGGGGGGAGGCTCATCTCTAGATGGGCTCGTCGCCGCTACTTGAGCGATGGCGACAGTTAGGACTGACACCGTAGGGATTGAAACTAGGTTCGTCCCTACATTGTCAGTCTGACACGTGGTATTGTTCACTCCGGTGGTGTTTTGTGGAACGACGTCAATTACTTGCTCGCGGTCGACTGGAGGTGGAGGAGTGATGGTTGTTTCGAGCGGAGTTCGATTCATCTCGATCTATCGAACCTTTTATCCGATTCTTGTGATAGAAAGATCTATGGTTGTCCCCATAGACTGCACCAAATGTGGGTTGAAGCTTTCCGACCGAAATTTGTATGCAAATGAGGATTTGAGACTTTAGGAAATATGAGTATATATTTTCTGTGAATCAAAGATGTTATAAAGATTGAAGGTCAAAATAGAATTTATACAAAGAACATGTCGAATGTATACAAAGTAAGATCGAGCTATTTTAGTCAAAGTGGTTGTTGAATAATTTTGAATGTTTTCACTACAAGAAAACCAGGCATTGATAGCAGAACAGGATAGCACGAATCTGGGAACTGCTATTATAGATGGTCAGATTATTTGGATACTATATGACAGCGTTAAATTAGTGCTAACCCGTTTTTTCATTGAGCGGGAAGTAAAAATGAGTTTTGGAGCCTCTTTTTTACTTAAGAGCCAACACTTATCCAACTTTTTGTCAAAACAAAATTTATCCCCATTTTTTTTAAGGATTTGACTAAAAGTTACTGTCTCTTTCTCTCTTTCTCATTGATACCAAACGTCTCTTCTCTCTTCTAGATCTCTCTGTGGTCTCTCATTTTCTTAATCCAGTTTCTACACCTATCTCCACCCTTCATTCTCCATCGTCATTCTTCCTCTCTTCTCCTCCTTCATTCTCTCTTCGTCACTCCCCTGATTTATATATTGAGGACCGTCGCGGCCTCAGATCGTTCTTTTGGATCCTCTATAGTACATATGAGCTTCGGCCATGGAGGTTGGGGCGCCATCCTCTCCGAGGTCCATGCTCGCAAGGTATAATCTCTCTCTCGCGCGCACGATCACTCACTGTTTGTAACTTAGGGTTTTGTTACATCCTTCTTTTGATTGGTAGTAACTCGATGGTGTTCAGAAATATGTTAAATGGATCGCCTTTTTCTAATTACCGTTTATACATATGTCCTTTGAGATTCGTCTACAGTTTTTAAGCATTGGTTCTGGGTGAGTTCTTGTCAAAGGATTGAAGAAGCTTATAATCTTAGTTCAGAACTATAAGATTATGATGTTGGAGTAATTCTTAGAGGGGTTTGATTATTTAGAAATTACTTGGACAATATATTGATTGGCTTGTTGATGAAAAAGAATCACAGTTAAGGGATTTCTAGTGAGAACACTATTATGACAAGCAAGATGGTATACTTTCTGAATTCAATTTTCTTCATGGTGCTTTTCTCTTGGAAATGAGCAGCAACGAGAGTGCTAGACAAGGAGAGACAATGGTCCAATCTATGAAGATTTATTGTAGCCCAGCAAATCTCTGCGGGTAATTTAGAATTGCGAGGAAAAAGGAATAACACTGTTCATTCCTTCTTTCCCATTGGTAAGCATTCTAAAACCTCTTTTTCATGATAGATTTTGTGCCCATGAGTATGAGAAGTCTGAAGATATGGGAGCTGCTGCGCTTGCTTACAAATGCATGGAGGCCGCTTATATGAGAGTGGTCAATTCCTCTTACACCAGTGCTAATAGATATCGAAATGATTTGCAGAATTCTTTGCAGTTGGTTCCTCCAGGTACGCTAGTCGGAGATAGCCAAATTCCTGGGAATGTTTTGAAATTCTCTTAACGTTGTAATCTTCTTGTCACTAACTTTTAGGTGAGTCTCCTTCCTCTTCTGCCTCGGATGTTGATAACGTGAACCATCCAGCAGCAGCAGCAGACAAAGTTGCCAACTCAAGGGGCATCAGTTCTCCTTTAGTTGCTAGGAAGCAGTTAGCACTATGGTTAAGGTAAGAGAAGAATGGAACAGCCAAAGGCGGGTAACACTGAGCTATCAAAGAAGTCTAAAGTTGCTGAAGAGGCTTTGATCTTGGTGATGGTTGCTCACGATGGGTTTTCACCCTCTGAGCTTTGCCTTCACTATGTGTTAGAAACTTTCATGTGTTTTCCCTTATCTTCAATAAAAATCTTGTGGTAGCACTAAAAAATATGGTTACAGATCCTCTTCAGGGTTGCAGAAAGGGCAGTCTCTCTCGTTTAGAGCAAATGTATCTTCTTATAGAGTTGCTCTGGTACACAACACTACTTTTGTTTTAAAGTAAAACCCACTCTGCTTTTATTTTTCATTTACGCTGAAGGATTTGATTGTTGTTGCAGATGCTAATTACATGCTTGTGTATATTGGCTGTTGACTTCACTATCTTTCCGAGGAGGTATGCTAAGACAGAGACTTACGGTACCAGCTTGGTATGTTTTTGGAATCTCGATTCTCATATTTGTCTTCCTTTAGTTATTATATAAACTGATTGGAGCAACTGTATATTACAACTTAAAATGAAAACAGATGGATCTTGGGGTTGGTTCTTTTGTGTTGGCTAATGCTATAGTTTCTCGGCAAGCTAGAGACGTCTCATCAGGTTAGGTGATTCTCATGAGCACTCCATTATCCGCTTTATTAATGGTTCAGCAGTATGTGAACTTGGTCCAATGTTTTTACTTGCATTTCCTCAGAAACTGGATTACTGGACTTAAGGCAACTGCTCCTCTGCTACTACTCGAGTTTATTCGTTTAGTTACCACTTCAGGTGTGAATTATCAGTTAAATAAATCTCCATTATTCCTTTTTATCATGCCTTGATGATTCTCGCTTTACAAAGTCTAAGCACTGTTGACTGTATATGAAGGTCCACGTTACAGAAAAGGCAAGTCTCTCAAGTTGATCATATATTTGTTTGTTCCATTTTTCTTGGCTCCTACTAAACTTAACCAAGTTTTTGGATTTGATTTCAATTAATAGGAGGCAAAAGGCTAACTTTGAAGATGCAATGGAAAAGCTTAAAAAAGGAAATAGAAGTTGCATAAAGTCTTGATAAAGAGAAACATGGAAACTTGAAAACTTTGTGTACCTCATTGCATTGTTGTGAATTTTATGAACTAGTATTTGTAAACTTGAGTAATTTGTATTTATGATATTCAGAAATTCCATTTTTTTTTTTTGGACTGGATCAGAAATTGCATAAAAATTGTTAAGGCTACTACAAATTTGATTTAAAAAAAAAATACAACAAATCCAGTTACAAAAAAATGCCTAGTATTGAATACAAAATTAAACAAACAAAAACATATTTAGAGTGTAAATAGGGTTTAGGGTTTGAAAAGAAAAATCTAACTACTAAAAAATATATAAAAAGCAAGATTTAACATTTATAAAATAAATTATTTTTTAAATATAATCTTCTACTAACCTTAGTCTCATACTCTAATTTAAAATCTAACCCTATACTCTAAACTTCAAACCCTAATCATAAAATATCATTTTCTAAATATATTATTTTCAAAATTTTAACTTATAATATTAAATATAACCCTTCAAATCTCATATGCTAAAAATATAGTTGTATAAGATTTAGACCAAACACAAACCCTAAGAGTCTAAACCCTATATTTCTACCCTAAACCTTATATTTTTAAAATAGGGTATTGGAATATAGGATTTATGGTTTAGGATATTGGAATGTCTTTAGTTAAAAAAAGATATTGGAATGTCCTAAACCCTAAACATATACTATAATGTCCTAAACCCTAAACCAATATTTCAATATTCAAAACCCTAAACTCCAAACTCCAACCAAACCTATATCATATCATAAATTATTAAAACAAAAAGATCACTAAAAAAGGATAACCTAATTAAATACTAAATGTAAATTTTAACTCTAATTATATTTAAAATGTTAAGTCTTCACTCCCAAATACAAAAACTTAATTACCAAACCCTAAAAATATTATATAAGATTTGGATCAAAATACAAATCATTGTATAAGATTTGGATCAAAATACAAATCATTGTTATATATCTTATATAACAATAAGATATATAATTAAAACATAATCCTAAAAATATAATTGTATAAGATTTGGATCAAAATACAAATCATAAGGGTCTAACCCTATATTTCTAACTCTTAATCATAAGTACTAAATTTATAATTGTATATCATTAAACATAAACATAAGATAATATGCAAAAATAAATCTAGCACTTAACAAAAGTTCAGAGTATAATTATTTTCTTCTTTCTAAACTTTAAAACCTTAATTCTATACCCTAAACACAAACCCTAAACCCTAAACTTTAAACCCTTAATAATATATATTAAATTGAGATATACCATCATCTAATTTGTAAACAATTCTAAGGTGTATAGTTTATCTTTTATTAATTTACCACATATTATAAAGTATTTTAGAAATTAA
Source organism: Orychophragmus violaceus (assembly GCA_030180135.1). Classification (NCBI taxonomy): domain Eukaryota; kingdom Viridiplantae; phylum Streptophyta; class Magnoliopsida; order Brassicales; family Brassicaceae; genus Orychophragmus; species Orychophragmus violaceus. The sequence continues at coordinate 85,459,715 of CM058231.1, forward strand.
CAAAATATTAAACTTAAAATTTTAATCCTTAATTGTTGTTAAAAAAAAAAAAACTCATTTCAGGATGTTTCTGAAATTTTCATCACCCGCCCAATTTTGTTTTTCGATATTGCCAAATATTTTCGCCAATTTGGTATTATCCTCCCTCTCCACATTATCCCAAAAATAACACAACCCTAGACATAGTTTTAACTCTCCAGCTTCCTCCTCCGCCTCATCCGCCAATTAATCGTGGGAATCTCCACCGACGGCACCGCTTACGCCTCTCCCTCCACTTCCTCCGGTTCACGCAGCGGCGGAATCTCTGGTCTCCTCCTACATGCGGTATCTTCAGAACTCGATGTTCCCAATCGATTCGAATAGGAAAGAGTTCTCTGGCCTATCACCATTAGCTCCTTTGGTCTCACCTCGATGGTATCAACAGCAACAGGAAAATGCTCCGCCGCCGCAAAACAACAATCGTCATCCCCATCCTCCTCCTCCTTCGTCGGCTCCGAGAACAATCTCGCAGGCGGTGCCGACATCGATTTCAGCGGTGCCAACAATGATTGAGGTTAATGTGTCTAGAATAAATATGTCTACATAAGAGACTGATTGACACATGTATTTACAGTTTGCTTCCTTAGATTAGCTTATATTCATTCGTTATGATTGTGTGTTATAGGTTACTAAATAGCAGCTTGCTGGTTTGTTGTGAGTTGTGGACAGGTAATGGTTTTCACATGTGTCCTCTGTTTACTCATGATCTTGTTGTTGTCTTTCATTTCTCTTGTTCAATCGAATCGGTTTATATTAGTCCCAGCTCTTGAACGTTACTAACTGATGTTTTATTCAACTCTTTTCTTTGATGATCTCAGGATGAGTAATCTGTGAAGGAATTATCAGAGAGAGATCTTTTGAAAAGACACATCATGTAGCCAAACACTTCCCCTGTGTTTTTACTCTTAGATCATGTAGCCAAGAACATGAGCAACGAGAAGGACATCACATCAATCAAAGCCGGTCATAACAGTGGAGGCGATTCATCTGATACCTTAGGTAACATCCTTTTTCTTCGTATTTCGATTCTGAGATCATATAAACATTCGGGAGATTGGATTTTGCCATTTAGCATCAAAGTATCAATTTTTTGACAAGTGTTTAAAGATGATGCAAAATGCGTGATGCAAGTTTTGGTGAAATTGTTGTAGTCGAGGAGAAAGGTCAGAGAGCCAAAGGAAGAGGTCATGACTCTTGGGCTAGCTGTTCGTGACGGAGAGCAAGTCTTTGGTGTCGTCCACATCTTTGCTTCATTCAACGACACTTCACATTCATTGTGAGTGACCAACATTCCTCTGTCATTTTTAATGCTTTGTTCGTATTCAAATTTTGCATATACATTGCTGAATCTGGTATTATCTGCATTTTTCAGTATGTGACTGATTTGTCTGGACGGGAAACATTTGTTCGTATCACTGGTAAGCATCTTTCACAACTCTCTCTAGTCTTCTGGCTAATTTATCTAATCCATACTTAGAATCGGTTGTTTTCTTATAATATAGTCCTTGCCTTATCTAGTGAATGTGAGATGAATTGTTTTTAGTCTCTTCACTCCTGATAACTTTGATGGATTCCTTGATATATTGCCGCTACATAGAACAGGCTTAGAGCCTTAGATGCAGTAGTGTGTTATATAGGAAGTTCCACTCCAATGGGTGTCTTTACTTTATGTTCTTTTGAGGCCTCTAAACTGGATTTTATCTTTTGTAGGTGGGATGAAGGTGAAACCAACAGAGATGAGTCCTCACCTTATGTTGCTATGCTTGCTGCACAAGATGTTGCTCAGCGATGCAAGGTAAATAGCCAAGTGAATATGCATTCCCAAGCTGACAGTTTTATAAACCAGTTCTGTACATCTGATATATATTTTATTTTTTAATACAGGAACTTGGAAGCTAGCTCCTTCACGAGATGATAAAGAGAAGTGGAAGAAGTGAAGATCGGATGTTCACAAGTGGGTGAAAAACAAGTCACAAGGAAGTTAGAAATATGTTAGAAATTTGTAGAACTCTTAAGAAATGATAGGAACAATTAGAAATATGTTAGAAATTTCTTGATATGTATCTTTTATGTAAAACATGTTTTAAGTTATTAATAAAAAAATCAAATTTTGAATATAATCTTTTTTATTTAAATTTTATTTTTTTTTTAAATAATATTTTATAAAGAATTTAAAACAATATTATATAATAAATATGGCAAAAAATAAAAGTGTTCATAAGATATACAATAGCCATAAAGATTGGCCATTATAAATAATAATACAACAATTATAAAACGCTAATATAAAATATAATATAACCCTAAAATATTGCCACCACAATATTTATTATTGCACGAATAATATGCTACATTAATCTATAAAATGGCGATAAACCAATGCTAGTAAAAACTATATAATCACATCAAAATTAGCGCTATCGTAGACAGATATATGATAGCATGTCAAATTAGTGCTATCGTAGATGGCTGACCTAAGATGGCAGCGGCAAACATAGCGTTTATGGAAACGCTATCATAGACATATGATAGCGTTTTCGTGGTGCTATCAATACCCATATTTCTTGTAGTGTTTCTTCGGATGACTTCTTTGCTTTTTATATCTTTGATCTCTCTTTGTCTGTTGCGATCTTCTCGTTCGCATTATCCTCAACGTCCTGAGATTCGCGGAAATCGCTACAACGACTTATGGCTCGTTTTTTTATCGAACTCGAGCTCTGACGGTATAATTGACTAAATACTTCTCCTTTTGAGCTCGGACTTCAGCGTTTTGTTGTCTTTACTAGGTCAATTTGAATTCGTTAATTCCTTGAACTTCTTTTCTAATTGGGCTTTGTGCTTTCCAAATAGATCGGATTTTATTATGCAAAATTCAGTATTAACATCAATCTTATTTTAAAAGGACGATTGACTCATTTGATGAGACCAAACACATTTGGATCGGATTATTGATATTATGCTAAATTCATATTCAAAAATATTGGAAGTAGATAGCAATAATTTTGTCTTTTAGTTAAACGTTAAAACACGGAAGTGGAAGTGAGAGCACCATGGAAGTAACAAATAGTTCTAAACATGTTTAATTGACCGCCCATTCATTTTTTTGACAGAGTAAGTGACGTCGCAAAAACATGTTTAGTTCCTAGTCAAAAGTACAACTTCAACTAAACTGATTATTTTAGAATAAAATTTCTAAAATAAAGTTATCATTTTTTTTAAAAAAGGATCTTCAAATAAAATGTGTCTGTCAAACAAAAATAAAATTCTTATTAAACTAAGATAAATATCTATATAATATTATATTATTATGTTAAAATATCTGTAGTAAACCGATATTAATAGTCGGTCATTGCATGCTATATAAAGGCATGCTCCACTTTTGTATAATAATACACTTGAAGAAAGTTAATAATACAAAAGCACTTACATAGAACTCTCCTCTCCACCTTCTCTTCCTTCTCTCTCCCTCCGTCTAAGTCTTTCACTCTTAGTTTTTCTTTTCTTTTTATTTCACAACACGTTATCAACATGACCGTCTCTCGATCCGGTCATATACCAAAAAAATGAGGTTTAATTAAATTTATTTTCAAAAAATGAGCTATGTCTTTTATATTTCCGTTTATATATTAATTATTTCGGAAAGATAGGCACTGCCTTCTCCGAACCGATCGTTATGGTAGGCTATGCCTCCACGATCATGATTCATGATAGACTATGTCACCTTAGATCATATTTATGGAGTGAGAGATTATGCCTCCTCTTTGAATTTATGGTAGGCGCTGCCTCCTCGAATATTCTAATCTAACTTTTTATTTATGCATTTAAATTTCGCATTTATATTGCCTTTAAATTTCACATTTATATTTATGCCTTTAAATTCCGCATTTATATCTATGCCTTTAAATTCTGCATTTATATTTATATCTTTAAATTCCGCATTTATATTTCTGCCTTTAAATTCTGCATTTATATTTATGTCGTTAAATTACTGCATTTAAATTTACCTTATTTTCTTTAAAATAAGCTTAAATTTTAAATGTTTAAATCATATAGAGATAATGTCGAACTTGGCAAAGCTCGACATGGGCATCAGATGCAAAATGGCGTCTGAAATCAAATGGTCTTCTCGTGACCATTGATTCGTCGAAAACGACGACTGATGAGGCTAAGGCTAAGGCCATGGTGTTCTTACGCCATCACCTCCATGATAATCTGAAAAATGAATACATCACGAAGAAGGACCCATCGGATCTCTGGCAATCACTCAAGGAAAGGTTCGATCATCAAAAATATGTGATCTTACCAAAGACCAGATACGATTGGTTGAACCTCCGATTCATGGATTACAAAAATGTTGAAGATTATAATTCCGCCTTGTTTGGAATTACGGACAAGATGGCATTATGTGGTGAAAAGATGAGTGATTATGATATGATTGAGAAAACACTCACCACATTCCATTCTGGAAATATAATCCTGCAACAACAGTACCGGGAAAAAGATTACACCCAGTACTCGGAGTTGATGCAAGTCCTCCTCGTAGCAGAACAAAATAATGAACTCGTGATGTTAAACCATCAGACTCGTCCAGCTGGATCAGCTCCATTCCCAGAAGCGAATGTCGTAGCATCCAGAAATAATGATAACTCTCGCGGACGAAGATATGGACGTGGCAGAGGCCGCGGTCGAGGTCGTGGACGATATCATGGACGTGGGCAAAGAAGAGGTTTCAACACTGGAAGAAATAATAATCTCCACATAAATGAAGGTGGCTGTGCCATAAAGAAACCGACCGATAATGCTTGTTACAGATGTGGCATGAAAGGGCATTGGGGACATATATGCCGCACGCCAAAGCACTTTGTCAATATGTATCAAGCATCACAAAAGGCCGCGGTTAATAATGTTGAAACCAACGTCATCGATGATAAGGCCGGCCCTTCCTCTAGCGGCATAAATGAGGATACTCATATGGATGTCGCAGATTTCCTCATCGATGAACCATAAATGAGTTGCCAAGGATACTATATATAATAAATCTTAATGTTTTATATTGTGTAATATGTTTTTGTAGCAAAACCTATTCGCAGTTTTAATAAGCTTGTGTAATATGCTTTTGTTATATTATAAAAGATATTTTAATATATCTTTGTTTTATGACACATAAGATGTCGCATATTAAGAATCATGTTGGAGATATATGTCTAGCAGATAGTGCTACGACACACACTATCCTTAAGGATAGACGATATTTCTCCTGTCTCAAAATGAAAGACTCCGCCGAAAGCGTGAGCACCATTTCTGGTAATGAAAAGATAATACTAGGCTCTGGAGAAGCCAGTTTTTTAATGCCAAGGGGAACTAAATTTGAGATAAATAATGCATTATATTCCCCTAAATCTCACAGAAACTTGATAAGTTTCCGAGATATCCGTAGAAATGGATATCACATAGAAACTATGGATAAGAATGGCATTGAATATTTATGCATTACGTCTGAAACAAAATATGTATTGGAAGAGCTACCGATGTTAGCCTCCGGATTATATTGCACAAAAATAAACATTATTGAATCCTATGTTATAATAAATCAAGAGGTTTCCAATACCTTTCGAGTCTGGCATGAAAGGTTAGGACATCCTGGATCAGTAATGATGAGAAGAATTGTGCAAAATTCTAGTGGTCACCCATTGAAAAACGAAAAGATTTTTCAATCGGGAGAGTTTACATGTAATGCTTGTTCTCAAGGGAAACTCATCACTCGGCCATCACCAGCAAAAGTTGGGAATGAATCCCCATTATTCTTAGAAAGAATACATGGCGATATATGTGGACCTATCCATCCACCATGCTGGCCGTTTCGATATTATATGGTATTAATTGACGCATCTAGTAGATGGTCACATGTGTGTCTGTTGACCACAAGAAACACGGCTTTCGCAAGATTCATTGCCCAAATAATCAGGTTGAGAGCACAGTTCCCTGATTATCCCATTAAGAAACTAAGGCTTGATAACGCTGGTGAATTCACTTCACAAGCCTTCGATAATTACTGTATGACAATGGGAATCGATGTTGAGCATCCAGTACCCCATGTGCATACACCAAATGGCATGGCCGAAAGTTTAATAAAACGATTGCAATGGATTGCAAGACCACTGATATTGAGAACAAAACTCTCAATTCTATATGGGGACATGCTATATTGCATGCGGCCGCATTGGTCCGGATAAGACCAAGTGCATATAATAAATATTCTCCATTACAATTGACATCTGGTCAAGAACCTAATATATCCCATCTCTGAGTTTTTGGGTGTGCAGTTTATGTTCCTATATCGCCACCACAAAGAACAAAAATGGGACCGCAACGGAGATTGAGGATATATGTCGGGTATACATCACCAAGTATAATAAGGTACCTGGAACCACAAACCGGTGATATGTTTACAGCACGGTTTGCTGATTACCATTTTCATGAAGATGAATTCCCCGCGTTAGGGAGAGGATTGAGAGAATCACCAAAAGATATCACATGGTGTACAAAATCTTTGGCTTATCTTGATCCCCCTACTAATCAACGCGAGTTGGAAGTTCAGAAAATTATACATTTACAAAATATGGCAAATCAATTACCAGACGCATTTACAGATACAAAGAAGGTGACAAAATCATATATACCTGCTGCAAATGCTCCATCTAGAATTGAGATTCCAAAAGAACGAGGTGATGGTAGCATTGCTAATGAACCCAAGGTTCAGTTGAAAAGGGAGAGGCCATTGGGCTCTAAAGATAGAAATCCCCGAAAGAAAAAGAAGTTGGGAGAACAAAATGAAAAGGTTCAAGAGGAACCGAATGATGAAAAATGTCGAGAAGACATTTGTGAAAAGGTTCATGAAGAACCTGATGATGAGAAAGACCTCGAAGTCGAGCATGATGAAGAAAAGTGTGAGATTTCCATTAATTACGTCCATGACGGAAAAGTATGGACAAGATATGAAATTGATGATGTAGATGAAACATTCTCTTTTTCTATCTCCAAAGACATTGATAATGATGATGATCCGGAAACAAGATCCATATCGGAGTGCCAGAAAAGGCCCGATTGGAAGAAATGGCAAGAAGCCATGAGAAATGAATTACTCTCCCTTAATAAGAGAAATGTTTTCGGACCAGTTGGTATTACAGCTGCAGATGTAATACCAATTGGGTGTAAATGGGTCTTTGTGAGAAAAAGAAATGAAAATAATGAAGTCACTAGATATAAAGCTCGACTTGTGGCACAAGGGTTTTCTCAAAGACCGGGAATTGATTATGATGAAACATATTCCCCGGTAATGGATGCAATCACATTCAAGTACTTAATGAGCCTAACGGCATCGAAAATTTTAGAAATGTACCTTATGGATGTTGTGACTGCATATCTATATGGATCACTAGATAGTGAAATATATATATGAAAATCCCAGACGGATTTAAGATCCCAGAAGGATCAAAGATTCCAAAAGAATCTGAGAAAATTTGTTCGGTCAAATTACAACGATCACTTTACGGATTAAAACAATCCGGACGCATGTGGTATAATCGCTTAAGCGAATTTTTGTTGACAAAAGGATTTATCAACAATGTGATATGCCCTTGCGTTTTTATAAGGAAATCCACATCTGGATTTGTGATCATTGCTGTTTATGTTGATCACTTTACGAATTACAACGATCACTTTACGGATTAAAACAATCCGGACGCATGTGGTATAATCGCTTAAGCGAATTTTTGTTGACAAAAGGATTTATCAACAATGTGATATGCCCTTGCGTTTTTATAAGGAAATCCACATCTGGATTTGTGATCATTGCTGTTTATGTTGATGACCTGAACATCATTGGAACACAAAAGGAAGTTGATGATGCAAGAACTCATATGAAAGGAGAGTTTGAGATGAAAGATCTTGGAAAGACAAAATTTTGTCTTGGGCTCCAAATAGAGCATTTCCAAGATGGTATATTTGTGTATCAATCAAATTACACCACTAGGGTGTTAAAATATTTTAATATGGATAAAGCAAATCCTTTGGGTACTCCAATGGTCAATAGATCGCTTAATATTGACAAGGACCCATTTCGACCTTGTGAAGATAACGAGGAAATATTGGGTCCAGAAATACCTTATATGAACGCTATAGGAGCACTCATGTATCTTGCAAACTGTACCAGGCCAGATATAGCTTTTGCTACTAATTTGCTTGCAAGATACAGTTCATTTCCTACGCAGAGACATTGGACCGGGATAAAACATATCCTTAGATATCTCTGAGGTACGATTGACTTGGGATTATATTATCCTCGAAATTCTGCGCTTGGTCTAGTTGGTTTTGCAGATGCAGGATATTTGTCTGATCCGCATAAAGCTCGATCGCAAACCGGATACGTGTTTACAATGGGAGGAACTGCGATTTCTTGGCGTTCTCAAAAGCAAACTCTAGTCGCCACATCTTCAAATTATGCGGAGACAATTGCGTTTCATGAAGCATGTCGAGAATGTATATGGTTGAGATCTATAACTCGTCATTTACAAGAAGCTAGCGGAATAATTACGAAGACAATTCTGCATGTGTTGCTCAACTCAAGGAAGGCTATATCAAGAGCGACAGAAAAAACATATTCCCCCAAGATTTTTCTTCTACATTCAAGAGCTCGAGAATAATCAAGAAGTAGACATCCAGTATATCCGCTCAAGTGACAACGCTGCAGATCTAATCACGAAAGCGCTTCCTACTACAACATTCATAAAACATATTCAAAGAATAGGAATGCGCCATTTGCGAGACTTGTGAAGAAAATATCATATATACCCATCAGAAAGAATTTACGCCACTGTACTCTTTTCTTTGTCATGGTTTTTTATCGCACTGAGTTTTTCCATAATAAAGTTTTTAACGAGACAATACGTATTATAAAATAGATATTTAAGGGGAGTATTAAACGAAGATAAATATCTATGTAATATTATATTATTATGTTAAAATATCTGTAGTAAACCGACATTAATAGTCGGTCATTGCATGCTATATAAAGGCATGCTCCACTTTTGTATAATAATACACTTGAAGAAAGTTAATAATACAAAAGCACTTACGTACAACTCTCCTCTCCACTCTCTCTTCCTTTCTCTCTCCCTCACGTCTAAGTCTCTCACTCTTAGTTTTTCTTTTCTTTTTATTTCACAACAATTCTCTGTCTTTTCCATTGTCTCTCTCTATATATATCTATATGCAAACAGAATTTGACAGAGAAAATGAGAGTTTTGGACCTCTTTGGAGTTGGATCATTTATCATCAGTGAAAACTAGTCATGGATGCAAAAAATACACACAACTTTGTCACGGGTTGAATAAATATACATGTAACGCAAGCGATAATCTTCATTTAATTTGGATTGGGAATCTTAGCCATTAAAAACCATAATGTAGTTTACATTTTTGAGCATAACAATAACTCATTAAATCTTATATACTCAATCCGTTTCATATTAAATGTCGTTTTAGAATTTAAATATTATTTTATTATAAATGTCGTTTTTACATTTTAATGTAATTTAATTAAGTTTTCAGTTTTATCCATATTCTTTTAGCTTAATTTAAGTTTGAACATATTATTTATGTAATAAATGATGGTTAAAATAATATTTTTTAATATCTGTGAAATTTTTTTAACGACACTTAATTTAAAACGGATGAAGTACTATATAACATCTCACTAGATTGGTGCAGATGAGGCAAGTTAGCAAATAGGTAACAAATAGAGCCTATTTTTTTACTTGGGTTAGGTTATCGTTCAGGTTTGGACAACATTTATAAAAAAAAATTTAAAATAATTATTTAAGTTTAATTGAAAGAATAGGTTTTATAAGAGATTAACTAATAATGAACTACTTATCTCTCGATTTCATCTTCTGAACTGCATTGTTTACTAGGTTTGGATAGGAACTCAACCTCAGGACAATCTAAGGGTCTTTTGGTTCGATTAGATTCTTTTCTCACGAGACAACTAGAGCTAATATTTGCAAAAATGTAACCTCTTGCTACTTTTAAATTAGTGCACCAAAGTTTAAACAAAAAACTAATAACGAACTAGATAATAATTTTGACATAGTAATGACCGACTTTGTACTAACAGTATTAGTTTTGGCTAAAAATATAAGTTTAAAACTACTTCAAAAATGCTAAAGGAATCAGCATAAACCCGATAAAAGAGTCCTCCAGTGAAAACCATTGATAGAATTAAGCGACGGAGATGGTTCCTCTGGTTCTGAAATGCTAGCTTCTTCAACAAGTAGGAGGAGAGTGAGACATATAACTTTGTAGGGTACGAATGTTGTAACAAGTAACAACCCTAATTTGTTTTTCTTGGGTTGTTTGTGTACCAAGTAACAAGCTGTATTCCTTGTTGGAAAAGGTTTTCATTTATGGCTGGATCGTAAAATACACAAGATCTCAGTTTTGTTATAAATGTAATTTCTCAATGCTGATTTTGCAGGGTATATATATATTAAGGCAATACATTTTTTAATGAGAGAATTCAACTCGAAATACAATATGCCCTTTGGCAAAAAATGATCTTGACCAATAAAGATTATAATTTTCTCCATGTGTGTAGTCATCAATTATGTGAAGCTCAATAGTTAATATCAACTTGAACAGTGGAGGATATAATAACGATAGAGAACGTCATGATTTTGTTAATGGGTGAAATTTCTGTAGCATTTTAATTTGAATGATTCCACAAAGTGAGTTGGTCGTCCTCTCACTTGTAATAATTATAGTTAGTAATTCTATAAGATCTAAGAGAACATGTCATTTGTCTCCTAAACCTCCTTTATAATCATCACTATCATCAATAATCCTGTTTTTATTCCACAAAGTGTGTTTGTTCACTTCGAATTTGTAATAACAATTTAGTTTTTAAACAGCTTGAGAATACTGTTTAAGAGAGCTCTTAAACATCCTTCTGTTGTCCTGTTTCAGCTTGAGAAAGAACTTCACCTTAAGTGGTCCTTCCTGCCACAAATAGAAGAGAGTTATCTAAGGCAAAAATCCAGAATTCTTTGGCTTAAAGAAGGAAAACAGAATTCAACTTTTTTCTTCAGGGTGTGTCAGTCTCGTATGAGCTACAATGCTATTCGTTCATTCCTTTTGCCATCGGGTGTTCTTATCACAGATCCGCTGGAAATGAGTGAATGGGCTATCAATCACTTCAAACGCATCCTTGGACCAGATATCCTTCATTCGCTGGCATGTGTCTCCACCAGACTGGTTCTAAGCTATCACCCTTGTAAGATCTCAACTCGGCCTATCCAAAGATAGAAAGAGTTTTAGGGTTTTTCTAAAGGGATTCTAAAAGAAGGATTCAAGACCACGGTGAGAGTATGAAAATTAGGGTTTTATCGCTAGTTTTCCGAGGAATAAAGCGGCTGAGGAAAGTGTTTAGATCGTCGGAGAGAAATTAGGCCAAATCGGTTTCGCTAATAACTCTCAAGCAATTGTATTGAAAAGCGTGTGTATTATTCAATGGCGAGATGCCTTTTTATAGGTTTACAAAGTCGGTTAAATAAATAAAAGAACTTAAGATAAATGCGAATCTTTCCTATTTTCTCGGCGTACGAATATATCTTCTATCTCGGCGTGTTCTCCACACATGCCGCTTTCCTTCTTTTATTTTCCGCCTTCGTAACCCTAGTTTTCTCCGAGATGTTGGGCCGAGTCGGGTTGACTCAATGCTCCTCAGTCTTAAGCCTTGGATCGACTTTCCTTATTGGGACGACCTAAATTCCTGAATGGGCCTTTTGGGAAAGATGCTAATCTTGACTCCAACAATAAGCCCCCTCCCCCAGTGCGGCGATTCGAATTTATTCAGATCGGAGATACGAGGTAAGTATCGTTTGGTTTAAGAAGCGATTTGGGTTGGCCCATTATGTTCTGAATCCATTTCCTTCTTTAATCGGATTGAATTGATTCAAACTGAATTGACCGGTTAAAATTGAAAAGGATCAGATTGTCTTGGTTTGCCTATGATGGTCCGAACCATCCTTCGGTTGAATCGGTCCGTAGGCGTGGAAAACGAAGCATCGCTTATAGGCGTGAGAAACAAAGCGTCGCCTAGGTAATCATGATTACTGCAATAGGCGTGAAAAACGAGATGCCTCCTATGTGATTGTAGCTTCTCGAACACGATGCCTCCATTTCCTCTATAAATACCTCTTTCGTCTCTCATTTCCGCTCGGTTGAAGAAGAATAAAGGTAAATTTTCTCTCTGATGGTTTTTATTTTCCAATTTGCCTTTTGCCGCTGCTCAGCCGTAACTTCTTAGGATTGTAGATCAAACCCACTTTTCGTTGCTGTGTTCTTCGTCTGTTCTTCAGTAATTATGTCTTTGATCCGTTGTTCGGGGTACTAGGACAAGGAAGTCATTCCTGTCTCGTCTGGAGAAGACTCACCATGTCGGCGCATTGTCTCCTCTGACTCGTCTTCTAGTAGTAGCACGTCTTCCGATTTGAGAAGACATCCTTGCTATTGGCAAGCCAAAGAGCTCGAACTTCGTTATGAGCTGTCTCAGCTGTCCGGTGCCGTGGAAAGTTCAGGTCGGAAGGCGCTTGAGATTCCGCAGCTTCGAGATTCTGATCCTGACGAACCAGAAGTGACTAGTACGGGATCTGAGGAGGGTCCGGAATCTCATGGTGAGGATACATCGACTTCCTCTGCCGGATTACCAGATGTTTCTACTAGGGGTTTCACCAACGTATTCCAAACTCGGTTTGACGAAAAGTCAGTTAGGTCGGCGCTGGCAGGTTGCGGAGCCGATCCGGGAATTAATATTATTATCCTTGGCCCGAGAGACCGCCCTTGGACTCCACCTCCTGGCTATGTATGCTTGTACGAGTCTTATTTCCTTAATGCGGACACGGCGGGGAGCCGACTTTGGCTTCCTCTACCAGACTTACTTGTATCCTACTGTTCTCGACGTGAGCTCGCTATCTCACAATTGTCGGCAGCTGCTGTCCGTTCTATGGTGGGTCTTCTCGTCCTGGGAGCCGAGTGTGACATAACCATTAGCGTCAGGATATTCGAGGAAATGACTTTCATAAGTCACATGAAGGCGACTAGCCCTGGATGTTACGCCATCAAGATGAGGGCAGATCAAGGAGTCATCCTGAACGCGCCGAGCAAAGTTCGTGTCTGGCAGAGATACTACTTTTATGCCGAGATAACGCCTTTGGTTATTCCCGAGGGTCATAGGGCTCCTAGATCATCGCGGAACAATAACTTCAGTAGATATTCTTCTTCTTTGACTTCTTTGTTCCTTGGTAATTTACTTAATTTCTTTTCTTCTTTACAGTGCGTCATCCATTCTACAAGCCTTATCCGGACGATTTCTTTGCAATTGTCGAAAAGATTTGGAGCCTCAGTCTCCGTAAGTGGGAAGATATAACTCAGACTCGAATCAACAGATCTCGTCCGAAGATCGCTAAAGGTACCGTCTTCCCGCTGTGATGCTTTGTGGGGTTGTATATTGATTTTTTCTTTGCTTTCAGCTGAGTGGGACACCTTGGAGAAGATCAACCCGACGGATTTAAGGAAACCCAGAATGGGAAAAGTTGAAGAAGATCGCGGCTGACTACTCGAAGAAGCTTACGTTGAAGCCTTCCTCGGCTGAGAAGCCTAAAGAAGCCGACACAAATCCTTCTCTGTCTCAGGGCGGCGGAGAGCCATCATCTGTCGCGCCCGACAAATCTACCGATCTTACGGAAAGAGGGGTGGTGAAGCTGAGTATGGCGGCTCCTGCTGAAGCAGCTCTTCCAAAAATTCAATCGAGGAAGAGGGCGGCTACCAATAAACCGGATAGCGAGAGTCCTGCTAAGAAGACGGCGTCTGACAAACCATCGAAGGCCAAGACAACGAACCCGTGAAGGCGGCTGATCACGTCCGATGGGGAGCTTACGGATGCTAGTTCTGGCGAGAAGAAGCAGTTCCTTTCTCGCAAAGAGAATGTCACGGTTCTTCCCCGTAGTTCGCTGAAGGACGCGGATGTGGCGACTCGGCCCTCCATCCACAATTTTTCTTACCAGTACGAGAGCGAGATTCCTTTCGTGCAGAATGCTCAGGCTTGTTTCGACCTGCTTACTTGCTTGCGGGGAAACGACGCCGACTTGCCGTCCTTGAAGGAACTTCCTCACTCCGAGGCTATTCTTAACCTGAAACGGGCTGAGGCAGAGGTAAAGTTTCCTTACTACTTTCTGATCCTTTACCTGTTCGTTTTTAATGTTTTATTTCCTTTTTAGTTGATCGCGGTGTCAAACCGAGTTGCTCTTGAGAGCGCTTGGGACTCGAACAAGCTGATTGACGTGGTAAAAAGGAGGGACGTCCATCTGAAAAAGCTGAGAGAGGATAAGGCCGCACTGGAGACGCAAGTACTTGATCTCAAGGGCATCTTTGTAAGGCTGACGAGAAGGCCAAGACCGTTTATGAAATGTACAAGTCGGAGGCCATGCGCCACAAGAAGCTCTGCGAGGAGCTTGTCCTGAAAGAGAGAAACCTGGTGGAGGCCGAGGTGAGAGCGAAGGCCCGGTCTCATTTTGATCTCTTCCATCAGTTTGTCGATGAGCAGGAGGCCGCGACGAAGAAGCAAGTCGAATTGGCCTAGATCAGTGGTTTAAAAGAATGCCTCCTTAAGTTGAAAGAAGAGGGGGTGTCGATTCCTCAATCGGTTTTGGACCAAGTTACAGAAGACGAGGTCAGGGTCGACCAAGAGGCCGATGCCATGGATGTACTTACAAAGGAGGACTTAAAGTTTGAGCTCTCACCGACTCAGCATCCATTGCTTGTCTCGATGCGCCGAGATTCTCCAGACCCAGTTCCGAAAGTCATTGATCAGTTTGTGACCAATCATGGGCTAATTCATGGAACTTCGAGCCAATTCTACCGGATTCAGAATTCTCGCGGGTTCCAGATAGCCTAGGATCTAGGGTCTAGGTAATTGAATCATGGATCAGATCTCGTGTTTACCTGATGATTAGCAGTGGAAGATGGTCAGATAAACGAGATCTCTGGAGTGCCTCAGATGCTGCGCCTCTACTGATAGTCCACACACACACAAGCTGGAATCTGCCGGGATGCTAGTACCGGGACTCAGATCTCCTGGGAACTCATTTTCTTGAGGTTTCTGTGTTTCTCTCTGAGAAAACACTCTGGGCGGCGCTCTCTATCGATCCTCCATCGAGTCAATAAAACATGTATATATATTGACCTCGAGGTGAACCGAAACATCAGTTTCGGTTTCGCCCTTGTGTCGACCGACACACTTAGTAGTGTCGATCAACACACGTCCTGTATCGACCGATACACCCAATGGTATCGATCGACACACCTCTTTGAAACTTATATTCGATGTATATCCAATACACATCGATCAGACCATATGCCAATGATCAATCCCATATGAACTATGTCCAACTTGCTTAGGTGTGTGACCCTGTAGGTTCACACGATACTGGAAATGAGTTACAACTCTTTTGTCATAAGCGGTTTCTAGCAAAACATTATGATTACCCAGTATCACATGAATTGTCCGATCTCGACAATACAACTATCTCTAGAATGAGTACAATGTGATTTCAGGACATAATCCCAACTATCTCCCACTTGTACTGGAATCATCTATTCCTACAATCCCTTCGTCACTATATCTCGATATGGCATAAGGCAAGAGACTGTGTCATCCTTATTATAGCCAACATCATGTTCATCGAACTCCTGATCTATACTGATATAACAAACGACTTACAATCGCCTCGTTTGAGCACGGCCATGCATTTTCTCAGTATCAAATCTTCGATGGGCCCTGAGATATTTATCTCCCGTTCTAGGAGGGACAAATCCCATCTTGTTCCATCCCTGTTTCTACACATACTTCATGATACGCCTAAGCAATGCCGTTATAGCCGCCAGTTACGGAACGACGTTTGACAAGGTCAAAACGCACCAATTCATATGCTAGAAAGCATGATGAACTCAGGTCTAAGGACTATACTTTATAGTCGTAATGAGAACCCCCCATGACACTGATATAACTATCCTGTGGAGTTCTCATTAAGCGGGTCATGTCCGATCATATGTTCACCAACATATATCTATGTGACTGACTGTGATAATCATATCATTGACTCCATGAAACTTAGTCCAACAGTCACTTCACATGCTAGTCTCGCGCGGTTATTAGTATCCCACTTCAATAACCTTGACTAGGGACAATCATAATTTATGTCATCTTTTATTTATAGGGTTCCATGATCAAGTCCTCAACTTGATGACCTATAAGATGAACATAAAATACTCCGGGACTATTATTTAATCATCCAATGATTAAATAACACCGATGTCAGTTTGATTTACATAAACACTACCATAGCATGTCTATGTAAAGATTACAACATAACTAGAATTACTCCCACTAGAATCAAGATCATCTCTTCAGATATCTTATACCTACAGCAACAGAATGAATTTCGTGCTTAGGTTGTGGGAGAGTCTGCGGTGTTATTGCTTGAAACGTTTCCAACAAACCACACCGCCATTCAGATAAAAGTACTATTTTACGGTCCACTACTTGGAGCCTTTCCAACAGATAGCACCGCTATTCAGACAAAGAGACATAACCAGGTGGGAACCGGGAATCGTCTTTGTTTGTCTAACTACTTTCAACTGGTTCGTCACTTTCTTAGTTCACCACGAACCTATCCTTTGTGTTCCTCAAACACTTGGGATATTTCTGGTAACTATTCAGTGACTATTATCGGAACATATTGGTATTTTCTCGTCATCCTAAATGCGTAAGTTGCATATAGACGAGCACAAAATATGGCATTCATGATGGATTCTATTGCAGTAACATTAGCAATCACACTCATTAATATTAGTTCAGCCAGTGTTCAAAACACTTCATCTTGCTAATATTGTTACTAGCTCAGCCAGTGTCCAAGACACTGCATCTCGCTTATATTATTGCCATAAGACCTTTGGTATGAAGCCATTCTTGGAATCAAGCACATTTGAACTGTCTAATTCCTTATTACTATAAGGATTCTGACACGATCCAATTAGCTTTTCTGATCCATTCCAATGGATCCTTATTCCAAGAACTTTTACGGCCTTCTCCCATGTCCATCGTTAAACTTGACTTCCGACCCAAATCTTGACAAGACTTTAGCGTCGGAACGTCGTTTGTGAGATTAAGTATGTTTTTCTACATACATTGTGAGAATTGCAATTTCGCTCCCACTAGTCTTCTTGTAAACGCATGGTTTCTTTTCTTTCTGATCAAGTCAAAACTTTTGACCACATTATCAGAATGTTGATTCCAACTCCAAGATGTTTGCTTCAATACCGAAATGGATCGGTGAAGCTAACATTCATACCCAGCCAATTTTCGGAGTTGGGACTCACCATCGCTTCTTGAATTTCGCATGCTCGTCACTTTTCAATGATCAATAGATCATGACAGTCGGCTACGAGAAATCACTCTCGAGTTAGTGACGGATCCTTTCGGATCTGCGAATTTCAGGCTCCACAGGTGTAGATCCTACAGCACTTTGTAGATCTCACCGCTGCTGTCCCTCAACAGGTTGAGCAGCCTCCTGTGTTTATCGAATTTCTTCGATGTGTACTTTTACTCCCACTGTTCCTTTGGAAAGTATGATCTTTCTTAAAAGACACAGTTCCGGACAACAAAAGTACTAAGCCTTGGTTTCCTTAGGACAACCAGCGAGGTAGAACTTATCAGATATGGGTTCAAGTTTGTTTGTTGACTACTGTCTTACACAAACCTTGCAATCCCAATTAATCAGAAAAACAAACTTGAAAATCACCAAGTCCACATCCAATGTGGTGTTTTTCACTGATTCTGATTGAAAACCTTTTCTGCGCAAAGACAGACATTTTAGAACGTATTCTTAAATGATTACGGAAGGTTCCTGTGATTCATCATCAACCGGAGCATATCTAATATGATCCGATTCATTCTGTTAGATGATCACCCAATTCTTGACTCAAGTATTTTCCTCCGCGATTCAATCGAGGATCTCAATACTTCTGTCAAATTGGTTCTACACTTCATCTTGGAACTCCTCAAGGGATTCCTGCCCGTGTCTCATCAAATGAACACAGCCATACTTATTGATGCAATCAATAAGGTAATGAAGTACAGAAGATTTCCTTTGGCACTAATGCTCGTTGGACCGCATACATTCCTATGCGTAAGGCCCAATAAGCCTCTAGCCCGTTTCCTTTAGCTCTGCTAAAAGGGCCTTAGTCATTTGGTCCAGTGAACAGAATTCATATCTCAAATGATTAATAATCAAATGAGTCCAAAACTATGGAATTTCTGAATCCGCTTCACTCTATATGGTCAAACGACTATGTCAAGGAAAAGTCGAGTTCGAGTCATCAGACTTAAACTTTTAGTATTTGTGTTATATTCTAACTTTGCTGGTTTAAGATATAAAACCCATTCCAAACGGGGTGCTACTATATGATATTTCATTAAGATCTAAAGAACAAAACTTGTCTTATATCAAAATGAGAAACATCCAAATTCTTTACAAGAAAATGAAAGACATTTCTGCACAAGGCAAATACATAGTAGCAATTACTTAATTTCTAAAACCAAGTATGAAAGGCTCCTACAAGTGGAGAATCTCTACGGCTCATGCAGCAACCATTGCTTAATACCAGACACGCAGTTCCACTTGTCCTTTCTTCAACGTTCTACCGTTGCTTAGGTCCTGCATATATCAGTACCACAATTAGTATCCAATACTTACGTAGAACTTGAATTAATAACACAA
Source organism: Orychophragmus violaceus (assembly GCA_030180135.1). Classification (NCBI taxonomy): domain Eukaryota; kingdom Viridiplantae; phylum Streptophyta; class Magnoliopsida; order Brassicales; family Brassicaceae; genus Orychophragmus; species Orychophragmus violaceus. Next base: position 85,478,646 of record CM058231.1, read on the forward strand.
TACCTGAAGAAGAAGTACCATACATCTCCTTCATCTCTTGTGAATCTTCCAAGAATTTAATGCAATCTCTCTTCCAATGCCCTGACTCATCGCAGTAGAAACACTTTCTAACACCAGACGGGCCTGACTTGGGCTTATAAGATGACACATGCTTATCCTGATTCCAAATCTGGACGGCCCAGCCTCTACCCTTGCCAACACAAGATTTCTCAAATCTTTTACCCTTTATGATGTCATACTCTGCTGTTTTGAGCATACCATGCAGCTCAGTCAACGTCTTCGTCAAACCTTTCTTGATATAGTTCTTAACGAACTTGTCATAGCTTGACGGCAGTGACTGCAGAATGATGTCTGTGGCCAAATCTAAGCTGACAGGACATTCCAGTTTCCCCAGGTTATCAATGTAACCCATCAGTTTAATGACATGAGGACTTACCGGAGCATCCTCTGGTAGCTTGCACCCAGTGAGAGACTTCACCATCTGGAATCTCTCAACTCGTGCCAGATCCTGAAACTTCAGTTTCAGGCTGGTGATCATCTCTATTGGCGACTCCATGTTCTCGTACTGACTCTTCAAGTCTGAGTTCATGGTAGCCAACATCAGACCACGCACATCTACCACATCAGTATAATGCTTATTCCAAGCATTATACACTGCATGCGAGCGATTGGTCCCAAGCCTTTCTGGAAGAGTCTTTTCAAGGACATAGTCCTTGCTCTCCTGCTTGAGAATGAATCTCAGATTCCGATACCAATCCAGGAAGTTGGATCCATTTAACTTGTCCTTCTCAAGGACGGATCGCAACGAGAAAGTAGTCATAGACATAAGCTGAAATCCAAGAAAAACAGAGATTTAGTTATGTGTATGATGAGAAATCTTATCTAATAAGAAAACTCGCATTATATTCTAACAATGTTTCCTCTATGAATATAATGATCCAAGATCCATACTTCACCAAAATCTGATTGGATGACTCGCCATCACCCAAACTTTAGTTAGCTAGGTAAGCAAATCATTGCTAATTGTACCCAGTACAACTCTTGGTCGCAGATAAGACAATCCATGTCTCATCTACTCTGACGTCTCTGGGCCCAGAACTTATGATAGCTCAGTCAAGTAAACCAATCTCTTCAGTCTTGTGATCACTGACAGTCGCACTGCAAGTCTATCAATGATCACCTGTCTTACTCATGTAATTGTGGATACCAAGGACTCCAAGACTATCCAACAACGAAACGAGTCTTGACAGTAGACAAGATTGGGCAAGATATCAAGGTTACTTGATATTTAGTTGAGGAAACTAAACCCAAAAGTTTAGCAAATCAATCTCTTAGGTCACGTAATTGTTGATGTTTAGCACTGCAAGTTCATCAACATAATTACCTGCCTTACTCACGTAATTGTGGACACCAAGCTCTTGGCTAGACCATCACACAATGAAATGAGTCTTGACAGTTTACCATATTGAAGCTAAGCTTTGATTAAGATTTAGGTCGAGTTTGGTTTCTGCAAATTCAAGGTTCAGTAACCAGAATTTTGAGCACTGTATCGATCGACGCAGACTGTGTCTGTCGATCGACATCACCAACCAAAACCGGACTTCAATAACCGGTCAATCCAATTAATCCGGTTCATTGAACCAATCATGTCGATCGACACAACCCTTGTGTGACGGTCGACATGGACTTAAACCGAAGATAGTTTTGATAACCGGTCCAATCCAATTGAACCGACTTATCTGATCAAACTGATCTTAACCAATCGGTTTATACTAACTGGGATAATCAGTTTAATCCAATTGAACCAATTCTTCCAATTTAAACCGTTTAAACCAGTTTCAACTGATTGCGATAACCGGTCCAATTCAATTGAACCGTATTATCCAATCAAACTGATTTAACCCATCGGTTCATGCTAATTGGGATAATCAGTTCAATCCAATTGAACCAATTCATCCAATTTAAACCGATCTATTCGGACTTAACCAAGCATGATAACCGGTCCAATCCAATTGAACCAATCAACCATTCGCTGGGTCTGTATCAACCGACACTAACCTGTGTCGATCGATACTCGACCGAATCTGTTCTGTGTCGACCGATACACAACCTGTGTCGATCGACACAGTAGGCTTTCGATTTTTCTTCAAGAAAAACCCTAGCCACCGATTCTGTCGAATTCGCCACTCTGTGTCGATCGACACACCCAGTGTGTCGATCGACACTGTGCAAAATCACAGATTCTTTGTTTCGATTCACAGACAAAAACATACGAGTTTTTCTTGAACAAAACATAGAACAGCAAGCATAAATCTATTCAAATACATCAGTTTTCGAATTATATGCTTCAGATTCAATGATTAAACCCTAAGGCTCTGATACCACTGATGGAACTCCGAGCCAATTCTACCGGATTCAGAATTCTCGCGGGTTCCAGATAGCCTAGGATCTAGGGTCTAGGTAATTGAATCATGGATCAGATCTCATGTTTACCTGATGATTAGCAGCGGAAGATGGTCAGATAAACGAGATCTCTGGAGCGCCTCAGATGCTGCGCCTCTACTGATAGTCCACACGCACATAAGCTGGAATCTGCCGGGATGCTAGTACCGGGACTCAGATCTCCTGGGAACTCATTTTCTTGAGGTTTGTGTGTTTCTCTCTGAGAAAACACTCTGGGCGGCGCTCTCTATCGATCCTCCATCGAGTCAATAAAACATGTATATATATTGACCTCGAGGTGAACCGAAACATCAGTTTCGGTTTCGCCCTTGTGTCGACCGACACACTTAGTAGTGTCGATCGACACACGTCCTGTATCGACCGATACACCCAATGGTATCGATCGACACACCTCTTTGAAACTTATATTCGATGTATATCCAATACACATCGATCAGACCATATGCCAATGATCAATCCCATATGAACTATGTCCAATTTGCTTAGGTGTGTGACCCTGTAGGTTCACACGATACTGGAAATGAGTTACAACTCTTTTGTCATAAGCGGTTTCTAGCAAAACATTATGATTACCCAGTATCACATGAATTGTCCGATCTCGACAATACAACTATCTCTAGAGTGAGTACAATGTGATTTCAGGACATAATCCCAACACTAATCCCTCCCGAAGATCCTCCCGTATCGGCTCAAGAGACTCGAGACCAGCTGGGTGCGTCTCTTGATGCTCAAGAGGCGAATGCAGCAAGTGGGGAGGTCGAGAAGATTGACGAGGTGGAAAAGTCGGTGGAGACCGATTTAGGGGTTGTTTAGGTCCTTTTTATTTGTAAAATTTCTGTAAACTTCTCCTTGTTTAAAGGAGGTACTTTTAAGTTTTTATTTGTGTTTTGATCGTATTTTAATCGGAAGATTACAATTTTTCCTTAACTCGTTATGAATTAAGTTTTGAACATTGATTAGAACGCGAATTGCGTGATTTAGTATCTCTACCTGATCGCATCCTGTTAATCAGAATGTTTCGAATTATCTTAACTCGGCATGAATTAAGTTTGAACATCGATTAGAACGCGAACTGGTGTATTGGTTTGATTGCGAGGCTTATGTGTGCTCGGCTTATTTGTTCAAAGGACAAATGAATGTGCTCGGCTTAGTGCTCGGCTTATTTATTATCGCCCACCTCAGTGAACGTACGGGTACGGACCCAGTTTTTCAATGCGAGACGGATCTCGGCTTTTCCTTACCGCTATATGCATCTCACGTGCAAAGAAGACCGCATTCCTTGCCAGGGAGCGTGATGCTAATGATGCGAGTCTTATTGATTGCTCGGCTTACAGTCAAGGCGTGTATTGCTTGACTTTGCGAGCTAAGGAGCTCGGCTGTCGGCGAGCTATGGAGCTCGGATTTCTGCGAGCTAAGGAGCTCGGATTATCTGCGAGCTAGGAAGCTCTGCTTTTCTGAACAAGTGCTTGGCTTGCTGTGAAGTTAATAGATTAAAGAGATAGCTAACTCGGCATAATTATAATTGTGTAAGTTAAAGAAAAAGAACTAACTTGGCTCGTCCTGAGGCACTTTCAACTCGGCATAAGCTGGAAGATTAGGATTTTATTGATTTTTGTGACTGTGCCGATGAGGGTTGCCTACGTATCTTCCGAGGAAGAATCAAGTCACTCGTAGTTCATACATTTTTTTCTGAGCCGAGGTTAGACTGCTGTCTAGAAGTATTCTTTCAGGCTTGCTGAATTCCATGAACGCGGCAAGGCTTTGCCCTTCATTGACTCGAGTTCGTAAATGCCGGGTTTGACGACTTTTGTTATCTTATAGGGTCCTTCCCATTTTGCGCCGAGTTTTCCTGCTCGCCATTCTTTGGTATTTTCATAGACTTTGTGAAGCACGTAGTCGCCCGACTTGAAAATGTCGTTCCTTTACCTTTTGGTTGTAGTACCGAGTTGGGAGATGCTGGTAATTTTGGATGCAGAGTAATGCCCGATTTCGTTCTTCCTCGATCGTGTCGAGGGCATGAAGCAGCATCTTCTCGTTGATTTCATTGTGTTGAGGCATAAGGGATCATCGAAGAGTATAGATGTTGGCCTCTGCCGGGACCATCCCTTCCACGCCAAAGGCTAAGGAAAACGGGGTGGCCCCATTTGTGCGGTGATATATCATGTTTTTTTAGGACTTTCAACCATGGTATATGTCTTTTTTATTGAGTCTTTTAGAGTTCTTTTATGTGTGTTTACAGGTCTAAGTACGCTTGGAGATGATTTAGACATTATGGCGCATTCTGGAGCTATTTGGAGCATTTGTCCGAGAGGAAGATGTTACTGTCGATTTTGGATACTTGTGTTGATCGACACAATATGTGCATCGATCGACACACATGCGGATCAGGATTTTCTCGACGGTTTAATGAAGAGTTGTGGAAATTGCACTTTGGCCCAGAAGTTTCTCATAATTACAACGAAGCTCCAACCGTGATTAGACCATTATATTACGGTTTTTAAGCCATTGTTTAGGCGACGCTTTTCATACGCTTTACTTTATTCAGAGAGAGAGATTTGGAACTCATATTCCTTGTTTCTGTTTTATGATATTGGGTTTTCTATTCATCATGTCTTTTGCTTCATTTGCCATGTCTGAGTAGTTTACCAGTTAGGTTTAGGGACTCTCACCGGGGATTTCATGGAATTATAGGTTGATCAATCTGTAGGATTCATATCTTTATAGTTCTTCGTCTAAGGTTATTCTTAATGATTAATCTGGATTAGCTACCCAGATTTATGATGTTAGGTTGATTTCTGCAACGACAGTTGATTAATTAACTAGAAAGAATCTAGATGAGGAATTTGACTATTCGCAGAGAAATTTGGCTTAGGAGAATTGTGAACGAAAGAACCTGAGATTAATGCTTGTTTAGAACTCTAGGATTCGCAACGAAAGTTGGCTTGCTTGGTTGTTAGACATAGATAATATTCGCAACGAAAGTTGGTCTGTTATAATTTTGTGATTCTAGTTCTAGAACAGTTCCTAATTAAATCCCGATTGATTGATTAGCCTATGTTCTTGATTTCCTAAGAACTCCCTAGACTTGACGCTTTGCCTTCTTGTTTACAAACCGATCTATTTACTTTATTGCTTGATTTACTGCTTATTCTCTGTTTTGCCTAGCTTAACCTGACATTCTACAATCTATCGTAAGATTCTTGTGTCTCTGTGGATTCGAGCCCTATATGCTATTAGTCACGTTTGTTCACTTGCAATATAAAATCTAGGGATTAAACTTTGAGCATATCACGAGGAGTTGTCCTATGAGACCAAAGAACTCCATCTAATTCATCGGCCCAGACTCCTTTCTTGCTTTCGAGACGCTTCTTGATGCCGTCAATGATGGTTTTGTTTGTGGCTTCAGCTTGCCCGTTTTCCTGAGGATATCTCGGTGTCGACTTACTGAGTCGTATGTCCCACTTTTTGCAAAATCCTTCAAACAGGTTTGATGTGAATTGTGATCCGTTGTCGGTGAAAATCTCGTAAGGCAACCCATATCGGCAGATAATGTACTTCCAGACGAAGTTCTGAACTTGGACGTCGTGGATCGATACATATGCCTTAGCTTCGACCCACTTTGTGAAGTAGTCGGTCATGATCAGCAGAAAACGTCTTTGGTTAGAAAGCAGAAACGGTCCAATGATGCCCATTGCCCACCTCATGAATGGATAAGCCGCGGTGGACGTGGTGAGTAGCTCTGTAGGCCGATGTATGAATGGTGCAGTCGTTGACACTTTTCGCACTTGTTAGAATATGTCTCACAATCGGCGACCATAGTCGGCCAATAGTGACCATTTAACTTGATTCTTGCAAGCTCCTGAATGTGTTTCTTCGAGTACTCGGCAGATTTCGTCTCCAGATATGCATCTGAGGAGGACCTTGTTGGCCAAGTATTTGTAAAGGGCACCGTCGTACATCGTATATCGCGTGATTTTGACTTTAAGTCGGAGTGCGGCGCACTTGTCCTCTGGAAGTTTTCCCTCCGTCAAGTATGCTCTTATCTCTTGTCGCCAATCCTCATCGTCGTTTGTTAGGAGTGCAATGAGGTCGGTGCATTTTTAATGATTATTATGACACATATCGTTTTGACCGTCTTGTCGGATTGCGAGAACGGCATCATCAGGAGCAGACTCCTCGTGTTTTCTTTCAGGCGGCAGGATGCTAGGTTTGTTAATGGTTTCCACTGGAATCCATCGGCAGAGATCGGGATTGGATGCCAGGGATGCAAGTGCCTCTGCTGGGGGCATTTTCTTTCCTCGGTATCTGCACTATGTCAAAAAACTTGAAAGAGCTGGTAAGATGTAGTGCTGCCTTACGATAGGCTTCCATTCGCTCATTTTTAGCCTCGTATTCTCCACTGATTTGATTTGCAACGAGCATGGAGTCACAATGGGCCAGGAGATGTCGCACTCCAATTTCTCTAGCTAGTCTTAGACCGGCTAACAAAGCCTCGTATTCGGCCATATTGTTAGATGCCGTGAATCCAAGTTTGAATGATTGTTCTAGAATTTCACCGGTTGGTGATATGAGACGTACTCCTACTCCGTCTCCTGGTTTTGATGAAGCACCGTCAACAAATAGTTTCCAGTTTTTGTTTTCCTCCTGAGTATCGACATTCAATTATGGTGATAGCTCCACGAGAAAGTCAGCTTTTACTTGTGACTTGGCAGTTGTCCTATTTTTGTAGTCGATGTCGTACTTTCTGAGTTCTACTGCCCACTTTACCAAGCGGCCGGATTGTCCTGGAATGTGTAAAATCGTCCGAAGAGGCTGGCTACTTAGCACGGAAATTGAGTAAGATTGGAAGTAGGGGCGTAGCTTTCTCGCTGAGATAACGACTGTGAGGGCAAGTTTTTCCATTGCTGGGTATCTCGCCTCGGCTCCGTTCATCGTTTTGCTCACGTAAAAGATTGGCTTTTGTTCTCCTCGGTCTTCTCGAACTAGGACTCCACTGACTGCAGTCGTTGAGACCGCGATATATAAGAAAAGTGTCTCGCCATTCTTTTGCTTCGACAAGACTGGCGGGTTCGAAAAGTAATCTTTAAGTTGGATGAACGCCTCTTGACACTTGTCGTCCCATACGAACCTTTTGTTCCCTCGGAGGAGTTCATAGAAAGGCAAGCATTTGTCCGTCGAACGAGATATGAATCTGTTCAGGGCGGCTATGCGGCCAGTTAGACGATGTACCTCTCAGGTATTCTTGGGTGATGGTAGGTCGACTATTGCCGAGATCTGTTTCGGATTGGCTTATATCCCTCTTTGGGTGACCACATATCCGAGGAATTCTTCTGATGTTACGCCAAACATGCATTTTTCCGGGTTAAGCTTCATACCATATCGGTTAAGGATGTGAAAACATTCCTTTAAATGCCCAACATGTTGAGATGCGACTAAGGACTTAACCATCATATTGTCAATGTATACCTCCATTGTCGTGCCGAGCAGAGTTGCGAACATACGGTTGACTAGTCGTTGATATGTAGCGCCTGCATTCTTGAGGCCGAATGGCATAACCTTGTAACAGTAAGTGCTGCGTTCTGTTATGAACGCCGTCTTCTATCGATCATCTAGGTTCATGAGAATCTGGTTGTAGCCCAAAAACGCATCCATAAATGAAAGCAGCTCGTTCCCAGCTGTGGCTTCAACAAGTCGATCGATATGTGGCAAGGGGAAGCTGTCTTTTGGACAGGCTTTGTTGAGATCCGCGAAATCGACACACACTCTCCACTTTCCGTTTTTCTTCTTAACGATGACCGGGTTGGAAAGCCAGTCGGGTACTTGACCTCCTGAATTGAACCGGGTTGGACAGAGCTTACGCCTTTTTTGCTTAATCGGCTTGTAAGTCGGATCAACGTTGAGTTCGTGAGTTGTGACCGAAGGATTGATACCTTTCATATCCTTGACTGACCGTACGAAGGTCACGACGTTGTGCTGTAAAAAATGTGATTAGCTCGTTTTTGATATCATCCGGTAATTCTGCACCGATCCCTACGCATTTGTTTGCATCAGAGTTATCGATGACGACTTGCTGAATAAGTTCTTTTTCTGGACCCTTCCTGCCTTGTTCTACGTTGATCATGCATGACGGCACCCTTGTCTTATGTTCTTTTACGAAGCAGGACCGACTCGCCTTTTGGCATCCCTTAACCGTTTGGATCCCTTTAGGTGAGGGGAACTTTAGGCATTGATGATAAGTCGAGGACAGCGCCTTCGTGTTGTATAACCATGGTGTGCCGAGAATAACAATGTAAATAGTCAGTTTGTCAATGACATGGAACTTTACCATTTTGTTAACTCCGCCAGGGAAGACCGGCAGCTTGATTGTTCCAATTGTGTATGTCGTCTCGCTTGTGAAACCGGTGAGTGGCTTAGCCTTTTGCTTAATGTCTTCTTCCTTGATTTCTATATTGTTAAGCGTATCTAATAAGATCAAATCAATAGAACTACCCGTATCTACCAGGATCCGAGATATCTGACAGCTTCCAATGAGGAGCTCGACCACCAGCGGATCTTTATGAGGATAATGGGTTCCCCAAAGGTTTGTGCGGCTAGTGCCCTGCGCTCATACCCTTTGATCGATCGAACCGAGTCATTCACAGAAATTAATCCACCCATTATCATGTTGATCCTTCGTACGGCTTTAGGGGTTTCTTCTTCGTCCTCTTCCTGATTGTCACGGTTACGTCGGCAGTTTGTGTGATACCCTGTATCCAAAATACGGTCAACGGGTAGCAGAAAGTCAACCGAGGGCAAAATTGTCATTTTACCAAAGTTAGGGGTAAAATGGTAATTATGCCAAAGTTCGAGACGGAAGCTATGACGGGCCAAATGTTCATGTTTAACAACATAAAGAACATTTAGAAGACCCGGATTGGAAGAATCGGAGCAGAAACATGTTTTATGGCTTGTCGGGAATGGAAACCGAGAAACCCGAAGAAACTTCAAAAATTCATAACCGGAGCTACGTAAGTCCGAACGGAGTGATTCGAAATGCTAAATTCATCTAATAGCATGGAGAATCTGATTGTGGAGGTTTGAGGATTTATGGGAATCAGTTGGTATTTTATAAAACAATATTTACGCGACCGAGGAAAACCGAAGCTACGGGTTAAGGTGGTTTAAGGGTTGGTTAAGCATGATTTAGGAAGGGTTTTTGGCAACAAAAACACTCAGAAGGTACATGTGTCATTGCCCAGGGTCCCCACATACCCTAGTGATGTGTCAATGCATGAATCAACCTTGTTTCATGCAAGGATTAAGCAAGTGTGTGAAGAGAAAAACTTCATTTTTGCAATCAAAACCTCTCTCTAAAACACACCCACGACCACTACTCTCTTCCCACTCTCCAGATTCATCCAATTTACCCAGAAAAAAAACCCAGAAGTCTTTGAAGATTCAAAGAAAAACCAAGAACACCTTCATAGTGTTCTTCATACCTTCCAACACCAAAAATCCCATAACTTCTTCAATATAAACCCAAATCAACTTCTGCAAAGTGCTATAGCTTCCTATCTCCCTCCTCTACAATCTCCAGCCAGCCGCCGTCGTCGCCGTCACCGGAGATCGCCGGAATATGGCCGGAAAGCATCCACGGATTAGGGTTTTGGGAATCTCTCTCTTCCTTCATCAGATCTGAATGTTTTGAAGCCATGGATGGTTAGATCTCTTCTTTGCGGTAAGTTTTATAGGTGGATTGGCTTCTGAGTCACCGGAAAAAGGGGTGAACCGGCCGGTCAATACCGGACCACCGCAGGTCAACGCCGGAGAAGTCGCCGGAGAAGCTCCACCGCCGCCGTATCTTGAAGCCGGTTCTTCAGTGGTTGGGTCAGCATGGTTTGGTTCAAGATTGGGTTTGGTTTGGGCTTGGTTTAGCCTTGGTCAACGGTTAGGTCAAACCGGTCAATCTTTGACCAAACCGGTTTAACCTAACCGGTTCTGATTAGACCGGTTTAGTTGGTTTGATCGGTTCAGTTGGTTCAACCGGTTCAATTGGGTGGTCAACTGGTTCAGTCAAAGTTAACGGTCAACCTTTGGTCAACGGTCAAAGTCAACGGTCAACCGGAGGTCAAAGTCAACGCCGGTCAACGCTGTGGTCAACGCCGGTCAACGCGTTGACTCCGGCCATTCTCAGTTGCGGTTCATGTCAGGGTGTTCGGAAAGCCTTGGGGTTCGAGTTCATGCGTTCGGGAAGTTCGGGTTTCAGTTCGGAGGGCTCGGGATTCATACTGCGTCAGACCGTCATTCCGCGCCTATCTCACTGTGAGTCGGCTCACAAACCTTTAGATTCATTTAGACCGAGTATCGAGAAACCGTAGTGCTAGGATTGCATACCCGTTAATTAACCTGATTGGTAATTAATAATTAATTGGACGTTTAATGTTAAATCGGTTAGGATCGGATAAGCATGTTAGGGTTTAAAGAATTAAAAAGGTTAATCAATTGTGTGCCGCTAGGTTGTTAGTAATGATTGGATGATGCATTCATATAGACCGTTTTTTAGGACCGTATATGCATCTATATATGTATAAGAACGATAATTAATAAATCTATATACGGGAATTAAGACGATATTAAAATATAAGTTTAACCTAAACGAACTTATAGAATATTGTAACGAGATTGGGGTTTAGGTTTAATAGCGGGATTGAGTAATGAATAAAGTTAATTAATAATGAGACGTCGGGGAGTTAGTAAGTTTACTAACTCTAAACCGACAGATCGAGAAGTTAATAAAAGATACCTGGGATGGGTTAATAAGGAAGTGGTGTGTGTTGTGAGCCCTCTACGGGTTAGCAATCCGCTAACCCAAGGTAGCGGACGAGAATGAATTAAAAGACTTAGAAACCCTAATAAGCCTGCTTGTGTTGTGACTGTGTGATTGTGTGATTGATTGTGATTGCGTGATTGTATCGATGTTGTTGTGAGCTTTGTGTGCAGGCTTGTTAGACTGCTCGGTGTTGGGCCGAGCAGTTGTTGTGGACACTTACTCCGGTCACGGGACCGGGTAAGTTAGTGGTGCTGACTAGGTATCTTACCTAGTCAGAGCGGTGAGATTGGTAGTGTAGAGGCTTGCGGAATGGTTGGGGTTTGCTTTTATTATTGATATGGACTGCGTGATCTGTGCTAGAGTCCCAGCGAGTCTGCGTGTTTACATTTCTGCACTAGGACTCTAGGGTGCGTTTGATTCCGCAAGCCTAGGTTTTGTTAACGTTCCGGTACTTCCGACCCGATTGGATCCTCGGGTTTTGCCTAATCGGATCATGGCGATTCCGGTTATGGTGTTAACCTACTGGGTGACGCCGGTAGGTGTGCAATTCGGAGAATACGGGGTCATGTCCTAGGGCCGGATCGCATGGAAACTCAGGTTACCTGGGGTAACAGGAGTCACCGCGTATCGATGGACAGAGAACGGTGTCCTAGCCGTGGGGACCTTGTGTACACGGTTAGGAGTCGTGGGTTAGTTACCATGTAGGTAACGATGTAGACCCGTGGAAGTTACAGAGATCGTAGGGCCCAGTGTTGTTTTGTTATTTCTCTTATTGCGCTATAGATAGATCGAGTCCAATCGAGGACATGTGCCGCAGTGCCTTCGATTTCCTTTTCTCCTTATCTTTGGCGTTGATTGTGTGTTGTGGGTTTATCACGACATGGTAGTGCGTGATCGACCGTTTATTCATGTTGATTGTTATTTTGGGTTTTGGGGCGGGAATCTGTAGTTCTAGATAGACTAGAAGCCATTAGTGGGGAGCCAATTCACTGGGTGATCTTAGATCGCTCATTAGACTCTTTTTGTGTTTTTCAGGTTTAGCAGCGACGGACGCGGGAGGCCTCGGTGTAGTTTCGGGATGGCTTGTGACGGGATTTGATTCGGGGTTTTGGATGCTTTATTTTCGGTTCGGCTTTGGCGCCACTTTATGTGTTTGATTTACTTATGTGCTTTGAGATGACGATTGTTTGTAACAATTCTATTAAACGTTGTGTTGAACGTTTGGTTACTCAGAAATGAAATTGTTTCCCTGATATGAGATTTCGTCCGAACCGACGCAACTCACCGAAATGATACAAGGTGTACAACTTGTATTACAGAAGTAAGGATAGCGAGGTCAAAGATGGATTAGTGCGAGCCTTTGTCTCAAATCGATCCGTCTCTGACTTCGTCCTATGACGAACTTTTCCTGTTCGACTTGCTCGGGTTCGATCGGTCATGTTCTTGTTTGATTGTTGACCGGTCAGCTCGACGGTCAGCGGAGAATGGGAAAGGGGCGTTACAGTTTGAGTTTCTCTTTTCGCCGGATGTACATATTCGTGATACGGGAAGTAAAAGGCGTCCTTGATGTTTATTCGATGATTCAATCGATTTTTGGAGCCGACCCTTTGACAGTGTGAACCTCGACTTTGAGTTCCTTGAGTGTATCTCTAAGTTCGGTTAGTTGTTTCTCTACCCGGCTGCGGCTCGCTCCTCAAACGGGCTTTTCATGAGTTTTCTCGGGGGACGCACTTCGCTTGTAGCGATAGTTATCCTGGCGCGAGTCATCCTCATGATGCGAGCTTCTTCTGCGGTCTGAACCTTGGTCATGCCAAGACTCGTAATTATTTTGTTCATATTCCTCATCTAGGTCTATGCGAGGTGAGTACCATTCATCATGCAGGTCGTCTTTCTTTTGATGTGAGTCTCGTTTTCGGCGCGAGCCTCGCTTATGTTTATCCTTTCTATCTTGCTCTTGGTGCGAGTCCTTTGGTTCGTGACCCGGACTTTGATGTTGGTGATCTCCTTTAGGCGTATCATATATTAGTCGTCTTGCGACTTCTCTTTAGCCTTGGGGGAGACGGCCCGTTTGGATTTCCTCGACTGTTGGTCGAAGCGAATTCGATCATGCTCAGACTGTGATATATCATGGTTTTTACTACTTTTAGGCCATGATATAAGTGTGTTTTTAGTGTCTTTTGTGTTCTTTTAGAGTCTTTTACAGGTATAATCAGGTTGGGAGCTAAATTGGAGATTATGGAGCATTTTGGAGATTTTTGGAGTGTTTGGCCGAGAGATAGAGTTCACTGTCCGAAACAGAGAAAGGTATCGATCGTTGCACTCTAGCAACGATCGTTGCACCAGCGAGATGGGCCAAGACTCGGCGGTTTAGAAGAATCAAGATATTGCACTTTGATCCAGAAGTTCCTGATATTTACAAAGAAGCCCCTGGCCGAGATTAGACCTATATAATTAAGTTTTTAGTGTTTTATTTACTTACGCATTCATAATTAAGAGCAGAGGATTTTTAGAGCTTTTGGGGCTGATCTGAACCTGATTCATCATCTGTATTTGGAGAAGATTTCGAACCCCTTTTACTCTTATTCTTTTATGCAATTTACTTATCATATGATCATGTTTTCATTATCTATGTCTGAGTAGATTCCTAGTTAGACTTAGGGTTTCTCACATAGGATTTCATGACTTGCTAGACTTGTTCAATTTCAGTTAAGGATTCAAACTATATCTGTTCTTCAATTTAATTGTGCTTAAAGCTAGTTCTAACCTGATCAATTAGAATCTAGATCTTAGGTTGCTAAATACGTCACGGAAGTGGGGTTTAGGAATCTGAACTAATTAAATTGGGCAATTAAACTTTGCGCAAACGAAAGTTTGGTTTAGGATAATTGTGAACATATCAAACTTGAACTTATTGCTAGTTTAATCTGTTAGTTCTCGCAAACGGAAGTTTGGTTTGCTGCACTTAGACTTAGAGAATTATCGCAAAGGAATTTGGTTAATTCTATATCTGTGTTTTGAGTTCTAGAACTGTGCTTAATTAGATCCTTGCTGAATGAACTGTCTGCTAGTCTGATTTCCTGAGAATACCCTAGGTTTGACGCTTTTAATTACTTGCTTTCACAACCGTTAATCTCTGCTACTAATTTACTTTCTCGCACTACTTTCAATACAATCACATTGCTTATTTCTAGTACTCATTCCCTACAGTTTGATTCTCTTGAGACCAAGTGTCCCTGTGGATTCGATAACCCTATATACTACTCCGATATTGCTGTTCACTTGCAGTTTAGTATAGGGATTAATTCTTGACCTATCAAGTTTTTGGCGCCGTTGCCGGGGACTCTTAGAGTCTTCGATAGGACCGAACTTAGGGTTTTACTAGAAATTTTTCGTTTTTCGTTTTTGTTTTTTTTCGTTTTTTTTAATTTTTGCTGACTTTTCTCTGTTTCTCTCTGTCGCAGGTACGAATTTCGCCTTGCGTCGATCGTTGCACCCTTTGCATCGATCGTCACTGAGCGATTTGAGATTGAATCGATCGTTGCACTGATAGCATCGATCGTTGCTGGACGATTACAGACAGTTTATGCCAACGCAGAACACTCGAAGTAATCCGAACTCGAGCTTAGTTAATCTCAACTTAGAGGAACTTGGACGTCTTGAGAGGACTATCAGAAGAGAAAAGAGAGAGAGAATGGTTCGAGAACGTTTGATCTTGATACCAGATGCTGAAGGTACCCTGAGGGACCAAGATAATAACCCGTACAATGCTGCTGGGCATCGGGTTGATGCTGAGGGAAATGTAATCCCTGACCCCCCTGAACCTGAGCAACAACCGCAAGATCGAGCTCAAGGTAGAGAGATGGTAGTTCATGAGAGGACATTAGCTGATTACAATAGACCTGATGAGTTTCATGCAAACCGAGCAGCTCTAGTGCTTCCTGCTTTCGAGAGGAATGATTTTGAGGTAAAAACTATCTACTACCAACTGATGAGGCAGATTGCTTTTCATGGTCTTCAATCAGAGCAGCCTATGGATCACATTGACAAGTTTGAGGACATAGTCACTGGCATGAAGTATGAAGGAGTATGCCCAGACTATCTGTTCCTTAAGCTATTTCCGCACAGTCTTGCTGGAGACGCTAGTGCATGGCTGAGACAACTGGCACCTGGTCAGTATACTACTTGGGCAGCCCTAAAGAGTGAGTTCCTGCGTCACTTCTACGACGCTGCGCGCTCAGATCAGTCCAGACAGGACATACTCACCTTTTCCCAAGGAGCTGTGGAGCCTTTGACAACCGCATGGATGAGATTTAAGCAGTATCAGCGTGATTGTCCACATCATGGATTCACAGAAGTACAGCTGATTGGTATCTTCTTCAGAGGCATAGATCTCCCTTATCAGACTGCGCTGGATAATTCCAGTGATGCCAATTTCAACACCAGAACTCCTACACAAGCTAAACAGTTGATAGAGAACCTGATTGGCAGCTACAGTTGCAAGTCTATGGATGAGATGAGGAAGAAATCCGGTGTAAGTACAGAGGACCCTAACATGACTGAGATTAGATCTAGGCTGGACACAGTTTACAATCTTTTGACAAGTAAGAAAGATGTTCACCTTGCCCAAAATGTAGATGTAATTCAGACTGAGGGGGACACTCAGGAAGAAGAAGTGAATTACATGGGAGGTTCTGGTTTCCAAGGCAGTAGATTTAGAAATCAACAGGGAAACAGATTTCCAAATGGAGTTCAGCAAGGTGGTTTTAAGAAAGCCAATGAGCCTGATAGTAAGATAGAGATGATGCTAAGACAGCTGATGGAGAATCAGACTAAGTACGCAGCAGATTCTGACGCAAAGATGGATACAATCTACAGGGAGCTGAATGGGAAGTTTGAAGGTTTGAACACGCACATAAAAGAGCTTGATGCCAGGGTTGCAAGAACTGCTGGGCATGCTCAAAGGGAAGAGGGATATCTCCCGGGAAGGACTGATGCCAATCCTAAGTACCAATGCAATGCCGTGACATTAAGAAGTGGTAAGGAGCTGTCATCTGGCCAGAAAAAGCAGTTAAGCGTTGAGGAACTCGTAGAAATTGAAGAGTTGGAAGATGAGATACGCGATATTCGCCGCGCATCGATCGATGCATCCAAGCAACGATCGTTGCCAAGCGAAACCAAGGAACCGGAGATCGTAACGAAGTCGCCTAGCATCGATCGGTGCAACAAGGGCAACGATCGTCACAAGGTAACTACAGAAAGTTCGGGTGCTGAAAACCCAAAACAGCCGGCTGAAAGGGTATACAAGCCTAAGATACCTTATCCCAAGAATCCCAGAAAAGCTAGGAATGATAGGCAATATGCAAAATGGAAGGAGTTCATAAAAAGGGTGAAGGTTGAAGTACCTTTGTTGGATTCTATTGAAACTTCCCCCATGATGAAGAGATGCCTTAAGGATGCAATTTCTGGTAAATGGTCTGATGAAGAAAGCATAATGATGCTAAATGAGGTATGTAGTGCAGTGGTTCAAGGTAGAATTCCAGAGAAATTGAAAGATCCAGGCAGCTTCGTATTAGATTGTGCTATCTACAAGGAGAGGTTCGAAAGGTCCCTATGTGATCTTGGTTCCAGTGTAAATCTGATGCCCCTCTCGGTTGCTAAAAGACTAGGGATGACAGACTTTATACCAACTAGGATATCACTAGTTTTGGCAGACCGATCAGTCAGGATTCCTGAAGGAGTAATAGAGGATGTGCCTATAACTGTTGGCAAGTGTGTGATCCCAACTGACTTTGTGGTTCTACAATATGGACAGGAGCCAAAAGACCCATTAATTCTAGGCAGGTCTTTCTTAGCAACAGCTGGTGCGATGATTGACTGTCAAGGAGGTAGGATAATTCTGAATGTGGGTGATCTGAAGATGAGTTTTGACATGAACAAGCTGGTAAAGAGACCAACCATTGACAGGCAGACCTTCTATGTGGAGACATTGGGTGATTTGGCTGCAGAGTACTTCCATCAATCACATGCTGAGGACCCACTAGAAAGAGCCTTATTGAGTTCTATTTTGGAGTTGGAGTACCTACAGGACGAGCCTGCGATGTGCTATACAAGATTGATGGATTCTATCGAGGTTGCAATGCAAGTCGAAGTATCTGACGCGGAACTGCAACGATCGATACCAACTGAGCAACGATCGTTGCAAGACGACCGAGACTGGGCAGAGGAAAAACCTCCGAAAATAGATCTGAAACAACTTCCATCCGGGCTAAGGTACGCGTTTCTTGGACCGAATTCAACTTATCCAGTGATTGTTAACGCCAGTTTAAACAACGCAGAGCTCACTTTACTGCTAAGCAAGCTGCGCAAGCATCGCAAAGCTCTTGGCTATTCTCTTAATGACATTTCAGGTATCTCACCAGAGCTGTGCATGCATCGGATACATCTTGAGCATGAGTCCAAGACATCAATCGAACATCAGAGGAGACTTAATCCTAATCTGCAGGAACTAGTCAAAAAGGAGATTATGAAACTCCTGGATGCTGGGATCATCTATCCTATTTCAGACAGTGATTGGGTGAGTCCAGTCCATGTAGTGCCTAAGAAAGGTGGAGTTACAGTTGTGAAGAATGAGAAGAATGAACTGATACCTACTAGGACTGTGACGGGACACAGGATGTGCATAGATTACAGGAAACTGAATGCTGCGACTAGAAAAGATCACTTTCCCTTACCTTTTATTGATCAGATGCTCGAAAGGTTAGCAAATCATCCTTACTACTGCTTTTTAGATGGATACTCAGGTTTCTTTCAGATCCCCATCCATCCAGAGGATCAGGGAAAGACCACTTTCACTTGTCCATATGGGACATTCGCCTACCGTAGGATGCCTTTTGGACTCTGCAATGCACCAGCCACTTTCCAGAGATGTATGATGTCCATATTCACAGATATGATTGAGGATTTTATGGAAGTATTCATGGATGATTTCTCAGTATATGGATCATCCTATAATGAATGCTTAGATAATCTGTGTAAGGTTTTGAAAAGATGTGAAGAAAAGCACTTAGTTCTTAACTGGGAGAAGTGTCACTTTATGGTCAGAGATGGCATTGTGCTAGGACACAAAGTGTCAGAGGCTGGAATAGAAGTAGACCGCGCCAAGATCGAGGTAATGACGAACCTGCAGGCACCTGATTCTGTTAAATCTATTAGAAGCTTTCTTGGACATGCTGGTTTCTATAGACGGTTCATCAAGGATTTCAGTAAGATTGCTAGGCCATTAACTGCTTTGCTGTGTAAAGACACCAAGTTTGAGTTCACTGCAGATTGTCAAACTGCATTTGAACAGATCAAACAGGCCTTAGTAAGTGCTCCCATAGTTCAACCACCGGATTGGGATTTGCCTTTCGAAGTAATGTGTGATGCAAGTGATTTTGCTGTAGGAGCTGTTCTTGGACAAAGGAAAAATAGAAAGCTTCATGCTATCTATTATGCCAGTAGGACACTGGATGATGCACAAAGGAACTATGCCACTACAGAGAAGGAGCTGTTAGCAGTTGTCTTTGCATTTGAGAAATTTCGCTCTTATCTTGTTGGCTCCAAGGTGATTGTACACACTGATCATTCAGCCCTGAAGTATCTGATGCAGAAGAAGGATGCTAAGCCAAGACTGTTGAGATGGATCTTGTTGCTCCAGGAATTTGATATTGAAGTAAGAGACAAGAAAGGAGTTGAGAATGGAGTTGCTGATCATCTTTCTAGGATGCTGGTAGAGGAAAACGTGCCAATCAATGACTATTTGCCTGAAGAAAACGTCAATATGGTTGGGACAATCTGTGAGACAGATTTGGACAGAGATCTGCAAAACTGTCGGATTAATCGCATTGCGTCGATCGATGCAACATCAGCATCGATCGATGCATCTATCGGGGCAGTAGCGATCGATACATCTGACTGTGACGATCGTTGCAGCACGAACACAGACACAGAGACTTTTACGGTACGGATTGAAAAACATGAGTTTGAGATTTATGCTGTCTCAACAAATAATCAACCATGGTATGCGGACATAGCCAATTATCTAGCTGCAGAGGCTGAACCAGATAATCTAAAAGGGTATGAAAAGAAGAGGTTTTTCAGAGAACTTAGGAGGTACTATTGGGATGAACCTTACCTCTATAAGCACTGTTCGGATGGCCTTTATAGGAGATGTGTTGCTGAGTCAGAGGTTCCAGATATCCTGTTCCACTGCCACGGATCAGATTATGCAGGCCATTTTGCTACTTTCAAAACTGTATCTAAGGTTTTGCAGGCAGGTTTCTGGTGGCCTACAATGTTCGCTGATACTCACTCTTTTATTTCTCATTGTGATGCCTGCCAAAGGAGAGGGAAAATCAGCAGGAAGCATGAGATGCCTCAGAATTTCATTCTTGAGGTTGAGGTTTTTGATTGTTGGGGCATCGATTTTATGGGTCCCTTTCCCTCATCTTTTGGGAATAAGTTCATATTGGTTGATGTGGATTATGTATCTAAGTGGGTAGAAGCAATAGCTAGTCCAACCAATGATTCTTCAGTAGTCATTAAGCTGTTCAAATCCATCATATTCCCTAGATTTGGAGTACCCAGGATAGTAATAAGTGATGGAGGGTCTCACTTTATTAATAAGGTTTTTGAGAAGCTCTTGAAGAAGCATGGGGTGCATCACCGAGTTGCTACTCCTTATCACCCACAGACTAGTGGACAAGTAGAGGTTTCTAACAGACAAATCAAGGAGATCTTGGAGAAAACAGTTGGAAAGACAAGAAAAGATTGGGCAGCTAAGCTTGATGATGCTTTATGGGCTTACAGGACTGCATTCAAAACACCATTGGGGACTACTCCATTTCACTTGTTGTATGGAAAAGCATGCCATCTGCCTGTGGAACTTGAGCACAAAGCAGCGTGGGCTGTGAAGCAGATGAACTTTGACCTTAAACCAGCTGCTGAAAGAAGGTTGATACAGCTTAATGAGTTGGATGAGATTAGACATCTTGCCTATGAGAACTCAAAGCTGTACAAGGAGAGGACAAAGGCTTATCATGATAAAAAGATTGTTTCTAGACGGTTTGAGCCTAATGATCAGGTACTTCTATACAATTCTCGCTTGCATTTGTTTCCAGGAAAGCTGAAATCAAGATGGTCCGGTCCTTACACAATAAAAGAAGTGCGTCCATATGGAGCTGTCATACTAATAGGCAAGGAAGGTAATGAGTTTGCTGTGAATGGGCAGAGGGTAAAACACTATTGGGCTAAGGCCGAGATTCCCAGGGGACAAATTTTGCCTCTGGATGCTGCACCCTCAAACTGAGAAACCTTGCGCGTCCGGTCAAGCTATTGACCTTAAACAAGCGCTGGGTGGGAGGCAACCCACCATTAGGTACTAGTGTTTTTCTTTTTCAATTTTGGTGTTTTTATT
This sequence comes from Orychophragmus violaceus, assembly GCA_030180135.1. Taxonomy (NCBI): domain Eukaryota; kingdom Viridiplantae; phylum Streptophyta; class Magnoliopsida; order Brassicales; family Brassicaceae; genus Orychophragmus; species Orychophragmus violaceus. The sequence goes on from CM058231.1 coordinate 85,499,372, forward strand.
AGGATTTTACGTTTGTTTTTGTTTTTGGTGAGTTTATGATTGCAGGTCTCGGATTAAATCGCAGTGCAGCGATCGATGCATTTATGTATCGATCGTCACAATACGAAAGGAATCGCATTGCAGCGATCGTTGCGGTCCTGAGCAACGATCGACCATACACGAAGAATCGCCAAGTAACGGTCGATGCACATAGTGCAACGGTCGATGCTCGTGCGACAAAGGTAACCCGACAGACATAATTTCACCCTTTCAATTTTTATTTTCTTTTTACCAATCCTTCGCTGGACACTACTGGGGACAGTGTGTCTTAAGTGTGGGGGAGGTGCTACTGACGTTTATCTTTCTGTTTTCTTAAGAGTCAGTCCGTTTTTCAAAATTTTTTGTTTTATTGAGTCAAAATTGTTTAAGTAAGAAACTATGATTTTCTGAGAAGATTTACAAGACTTGCAGGAACTTAAGTAACCATTGGGATGAAGTTGCAGGATCTATCTCTGACTATTAGAAAATCCCATCACAGATCAACCTACTGGGAACACCCATATCACTTCAGGTATTAGAGGATCTTTTACTGACTTCACCCCTAATACTGACTTAGATTTTCTCACCTAAGGGCTTGGTATACTTTATGTCGGATTCCCTGTTAGTTCTGACACAGCCTGTAAACCTGTCCTATTTAGTTCCCTTCTCCCCTTCTATAAAGTAAAACAAAAAAAAATAATAAACTGAGGATGAGTTAGTAACTCCGAAGTGGTCATGGGAATGGTAGCAAACACTATTTTCTCCTATGCGATCCATGGAATGTGTCCAAAGTGCACCCCATAACGGGAAGAACACTGATAAAAAAATAAAATGATACCCAATGTGGGAAAAATCAGTTGTTAAAGAAGGGAAAGAGAAGAAAGGAACTAGAGAAAGATAGTATGGTGGTCTAGAGCTGATTAGGTAAGAATCCATGTGCCTTTAGATCGATACTCCTTAGGTGAGACCGCACTTAAATATTTGCAGAAGTCAGTAGGGAGAATTTGAATGCTTGAATGTGATTGTGGAGTTTACCTAGGACAGTTGCTAAGTGTGGGGGAAGTACATGTTGGTCTTGATATCTTGTGATTGATTCTTTCAGTGGTTTACTAAGGGGAATCTGAGTATTGTAGCTTCTAAGATGAAATGAGTTTCTGAAGAGTTTTCAAACCTCTTCACCATGTTTTAGTTCTATGTTTTGCTTGAGGGCAAGCAAAGGCTAAGTGTGGGGGAGTTGATATATCATGGTTTTTACTACTTTTAGGCCATGATATAAGTGTGTTTTTAGTGTCTTTTGTGTTCTTTTAGAGTCTTTTACAGGTATAATCAGGTTGGGAGCTAAATTGGAGATTATGGAGCATTTTGGAGATTTTTGGAGTGTTTGGCCGAGAGATAGAGTTCACTGTCCGAAACAGAGAAAGGTATCGATCGTTGCACTCTAGCAACGATCGTTGCACCAGCGAGATGGGCCAAGACTCGGCGGTTTAGAAGAATCAAGATATTGCACTTTGATCCAGAAGTTCCTGATATTTACAAAGAAGCCCCTGGCCGAGATTAGACCTATATAATTAAGTTTTTAGTGTTTTATTTACTTACGCATTCATAATTAAGAGCAGAGGATTTTTAGAGCTTTTGGGGCTGATCTGAACCTGATTCATCATCTGTATTTGGAGAAGATTTCGAACCCCTTTTACTCTTATTCTTTTATGCAATTTACTTATCATATGATCATGTTTTCATTATCTATGTCTGAGTAGATTCCTAGTTAGACTTAGGGTTTCTCACATAGGATTTCATGACTTGCTAGACTTGTTCAATTTCAGTTAAGGATTCAAACTATATCTGTTCTTCAATTTAATTGTGCTTAAAGCTAGTTCTAACCTGATCAATTAGAATCTAGATCTTAGGTTTCTAAATACGTCACGGAAGTGGGGTTTAGGAATCTGAACTAATTAAATTGGGCAATTAAACTTTGCGCAAACGAAAGTTTGGTTTAGGATAATTGTGAACATATCAAACTTGAACTTATTGCTAGTTTAATCTGTTAGTTCTCGCAAACGGAAGTTTGGTTTGCTGCACTTAGACTTAGAGAATTATCGCAAAGGAATTTGGTTAATTCTATATCTGTGTTTTGAGTTCTAGAACTGTGCTTAATTAGATCCTTGCTGAATGAACTGTCTGCTAGTCTGATTTCCTGAGAATACCCTAGGTTTGACGCTTTTAATTACTTGCTTTCACAACCGTTAATCTCTGCTACTAATTTACTTTCTCGCACTACTTTCAATACAATCACATTGCTTATTTCTAGTACTCATTCCCTACAGTTTGATTCTCTTGAGACCAAGTGTCCCTGTGGATTCGATAACCCTATATACTACTCCGATATTGCTGTTCACTTGCAGTTTAGTATAGGGATTAATTCTTGACCTATCAGACTGCAACTGGTAGATTCTTCCTGAAACCTCTCTTAGAAAATCATTATGGGAATCGATTTTGGCCAATAGAGTCGCTTGAACAGAGTCTTCCTCGACTTGTCTAGCCGTTTTGTCGGATGGCAGGATGTGCTCACCGTCTTTTCCGGACTTGGAGCCTCGTGGTGGTTTGTCGTTGACCGCTCCGGTCCCTTCATCTTCGTGATCGCTTAGATCGAGATCACTTCCTACATAATCGACCTCGGGGTTGTCCCTGGGGTCGATCTCGTCGTCGTTTCCACACATCTCGTTCAAAACTTTTTTTCAGAAATCCCAACAGTCGGCGCCAATTGTAAGATCTCAACTCGGCATATCCAAAGATAGAAAGAGTTTTAGAGTTTTACTTAAGGGATTCTAAAATAAGGATTCAAGAACACGGTGAGAGTATGGAAATTAGGGTTTTATCGCTAGTTTTCCGAGGAATAAAGCGGCTGAGGAAAGTGTTTAGATCGACAGAGAGAAATTATGTCAAATCGGTTTCGCTAGTAACTCTCAAGCAATTGTATTGAAAAACGTGTGTATTATTCAATGGCGAAATGCCTTTTTATAGGTTTACAAAGTCGGTTAAATAAATGAAGGAAAACTTAAGATAAATGAGAATCTTTCCTATTTTCTCGGCATTCAAATATATCTTCTATCTCGGCGTGTTCTCCACGTGCGCCGCTTTCCTTCTTTTATTTTCCGCCTTCGTAACCCTTGTTTTCTCCGAGATGTTGGGCCGGTTCGGGTTGACTCAATGCTCCTCAGTCTTAAGCTTTGGATCGACTTTCCTTATTGGGCCGATCTAAATTCATGAATGGGCCTTTTGGAAAAGGTGCTAATCTTGACACCAACAACCCCCTTCTCTTGTTCTTCTATACATCAGCAAGCAATGGTTTCTGTCCCATTAGATGCAGAGATCACTAGAGTGCTTATGAAATTAAATCCAAGTAAAGCGCCGGGTCCTGACGGTCTTACCTCTGGTTTCTACAAAGCTTCTTGGAACATAATAGGGGCAAGGGTTGTCTCCTCTATCAAACACTTCTTTCACTGCTCCTTCATGCCAGCTGCAGCCAATGCAACAATCTTGTCTCTGGTCCTTAAACATCCTGGAGCTGCAGCCATTTCAGACTACAGACCAATAGCGTGTCTCAACACTGTATATAAAGTCGTATCAAGGCTTCTGGTAAGGAAGTTGAAGCCCATTCTACTTATCCTGCGTAATCAAACAACTTTTGTTACTGGCAGATTAGTGATTGAGAATACTATTCTTGCGGGGGAACTTGTAAATGGTTATCAAAAAACAAGGGACCTAAGAGAATAACTATTAAGGTTGACATTGCTAAAGCCTTTGATACAATCTCATGGGAGTTTCTTTTTAACTGCTTACAAGGGATTAGGATTCCGGCTCAAATCCTTGGTTGGTTAAAAGCGTGTGTTTGTTCTACAAACTACACTATTGGATATAATGGTTCAGTGAATGGTTACTTTAAAGGAAGAAGGGGTCTTCGACAGGGTGACCCTCTCTAGCCCTACTTGTTTGTTATGGCTATGAACTCCCTATCTTTATCGTTATATAAGGCTAATGTGGATAGAAAATTCAAATATCATAGCAAGTGTGAGCAGTCAAGGCTTACTCATTTGTGCTTCGCACATGATCTTCTAATCTTCATGGAGGGTAGTGTAGAGTCTGTGCAAAATGTCATGAAGGTGTTACGTGAGTTTGAGGATAGGTATGGTCTGGCGGTTAGTGTGCAAAATTATTCGTTCTTTGCTTGCGGCCTGTCACAGAATGAAGTGGATTTGATTCAGTTCTCTACTGGTATGCCATTTGGTACACTCCCAGTCAGATATCTAGGGGTACCACTTTGTACAAAAAATCTCACCTTGGTTAATTGCGAAGTCCTGCTGCAACAAGTGAAGTCTCGGTTATCTTCTTGGAGTGTGAAATCCCTGTCTTTTGCAGGTAGGCTACTGCTCATTAAGACGGTTTCCTGGAATCTAATGAATTATGGAAATCGATAATTGTATTCATGAGGTACACTATTGTTATATACAAGAGTATGAGAAGCATCTAAGGAAAACACAATATTGACAGTTGAATATACAAGATATGATGAACATTGGAAGAGTATTTCCATATATTCTATCACACCCCCTCAAGATGGACGTCCGGGAGATAGTCCAATCTTGACAGTGAGATTGTGAAACTGTGTTCTTGGCAGCGGTTTTGTTAGGACATCCGCGAGCTGGTCGACCGAGCTAACATGATTGACCCGTAGTTGACCGCTCTATACGGATTGACAAACAAAATGATAATCCAATGCAATGTGCTTCATACGAGAATGAAACACCGGGTTTGCTGCCAAGTAAGTCGCACCAAAATTGTCGCAATAAATAACAGGTTTGCTGGTGACATTGATACCGAGTTCCCAGAGCAGCGAAGAAATCCAGCACAATTCGGAAGTTGTTGATGCAAGTGAGAGGTATTCATCTTCGGTGGATGAACGAGGAACTCCCGTTTGTTTCTTGAATGACCAAGCTATTGGGTGGCTGCCGAGATAAACTATATAGGCTCTTGTCGAGGTGTAATCATCTTTGTTTCCAGCCCAATCAGCGTCGGTGAAAGCATGGAGGTCTTATTGGTGGAGCGGAGGGTAATACCATGCGCCATGGTTCCCGAGAGATAGCGAAGGAGACGCTTAACTGCAGACCAGTGTTCTGTCCTTGGTTGATGCATGAATTGGGAGAGTTTATTGACTGTGAAGGAGATGTCGGGCCGAGTGAGAGAGAGATACTGCAGTCTGCCCACCATAGTCCGATACTGTTGGATCCGTGAGAGCATTGCCCGTGACCAAAGTGAGGGCTGAAGTTGTACATATCGGTGTAGCTACAGATTTAGCATTGGTCATGTTCGCCTTGGCTAGAAGATCTGCAACATAACGACGTTGTGAGAGATGTAGTCTTGTCGCGGTCCGGCGTACTTCAATTCCTAAGAAATATGATAAATCACCCAAGTCTTTAAGAGAAAAGCGTTGAGGGAGGGGAGTTATAAACCAGGATTAGATGTGTTGTTGCCGGTAATGATGATGTCGTCCACATAAACCAGCATGTAAATCAAGACATTGTCACGGTTGTATATGAACAAGGACACATCAGCGATCGAGTTCTTGAATCCCATGTGAAGAAGAGACGTTTGGAGCTTGTTGTACCACACCCTAGGGGCTTGTTTGAGTCCGTATATCGCCTTGCGGAGTCTACAGATAGCATGTGGGTTATCTTTGTACCGATAGCCTGGTGGTTGTATCATGTAGACCTCTTCTTGAAGATGGCCTTGTAGGAAGGCATTGTTGACATCGAGCTGTTTTAGTGACCAACCATGTGTTACTGCAGTGCTTAAGATGGTGCGGATGGTGGCTGGTTTAACAACGGGACTGAATGTGTCTTGATGCTCGACACTCGGTCGTTGATTATAACCCTTTGCCACCAGCCTCGCTTTGTATCGATCGATAGTCCCGTCGGGATTTCGTTTGATAGTGAACACCCACCTTCATCCAACAACATATTTCACATTAGTTTTGTTAACTAGATCTCATGTATGATTTCTTAGCTGCGAGTTTATTTCATCTATCATGGCATGTCTCCAGTCATCACTGCGAAGATCCTCGGCCACTGTTGTTGGTATGGTCGCTGATGTTGTTGTTGTCGTCTTATGTAAGTTGAGATTTTAGACTGGTTTTTGTTCCCGAATGCTCTTGTGTGTTGCTGCCGGTTGAGGAAGCTGCTCGATAGGTTGTGGAGCCGTTGACAACGCCTGAGTTTCATTCAATGCAGGAGGATGTTGTGTTGATGCTTGTGAGGCGGGAGAGTCAGAGTTTGAGGACCAGTGTGTTGAAGCCGGTGCTAGGAGAATGGGTTCAACAGACGGTGATTCAGCTGGGATTGTGGCAGCAATGGTTTCTGCAGGTGCTGTTGCAGCAGGTGATGTGGTTGTCGATGGTGGAGCTACTGGTACTCTCGGTGGTTGAGGAACAACCGTGACGACCGGCAGGAAGGATGGTGTCACAGTGTCTTCAGTGGACGAGAGATCAGTGACTTCCGTGACTGTTTTAACTACAAATGGAAAAATAGTCTCATGGAAAACAACATGTCTAGATGTATATATTCGAGAGGTAGTTCTAACAAGACAGAAGTATGCACTTTGCGTAATAGAGTAACCAAGAAACACACAAGGTGTTGATCTTGCATCAAGCTTATGTGAAGTATAAGGCTTTAGCCATGGAAAACATAAACACCCGAACACACGCAATTTCTGATAATTCGTGTTAATGCCATGTAAAAGCTGATAAGGCGAGTGAAAATTCATTGTGTATGATGGCATACAGTTTATTAAGTAGACGGCCGCACCGAACACATAAGTCTAGTAAGACTTAGGCATCGAAGCATGGGACATAAGCGCTAAGCCTGTCTCAACGATATGTCGGTGACGACGCTCAGCTATACCATTATGCTCGGGCGTATGTGGTGGGCTCGTCATATGCGATATACCATGACTAGAGAGGAACGTCCGAAGACCAATGTATTCACCCCCATTGTCTGTGTACAGAGTTCGTAACTTGGTTTGAAATCGATTTTCAACCAAGTTTTTGAACGTTGTAAAAACAGTGAAATCTTGCGATTTTTGCTTCAAGGGATATAGCCAAGTATACCGAGTAAAGTGATCGACAAAGATAATGTAATATTTAAAACCATAAACTGAAATTAGTGGCGATGTCCAAACATCGGAAAACACAATATATAATGGTGTTGAAGAAAACAAAGTAGAAGTAGTGAATGGTAACTAATGCATTTTATTAATTGAGCAAGCAGTGCAAGGCTGAGCCAGCAAAACATTGGAAGAAATAGGTAAATGAAAAGTAGAAACTAGTTTTTGAAGAATAGGAAAAGCATGGTGTCCTAAGTGAGAATGCCAATCCGACAAAGATTTTTTAGTAGTAGAAGCAAAAGCAAGAGATGGTGGGGTAGAAGATGCCGACTTGGGCCACTCATATGTCCCATCTTTAGGCTTGCCTTCCAGACGAAGAGCTCCCGTTTGTAAATCCCTGACCTGGAAGTATGTCGGTGTAAATGTAATAGCCACACTATTAGTTTTACACAGTTGGAAAACAGAGATGAGATTTTTATCTAGCGAGGGAACACATAAGACATTGTTAAGGAAGAAAGGACGAGTATAAGAGGGTAAAGAGAACGAACCCGAGTGCGTAATTGGTGTGAGAGTCGAAATTCACACGGTCAAAACTTGTAGAGCAAAACTTTTAGGGAACAGAAACTTCAAGTAATAACCACTAAACTAGCAAACCCGGAGGATGTTTTATTGATAAGAAGTCGGAAAGAATACAAAGATCGGAAAAGAGAGTAAAGGAATCGGAAAAAAGTACAAAAGAACTCAAACAGATAAGATAAACTGCTAAGTTCTTAAGTCTAGATGCTAGGGTTTTTTCGCTCTGCGTTTCTTCGTATGACTTCTCTCTCCTTATATAACTGCAGCGAGTCAGCTTCGAGAATATTTCCGCAAGATTTTCGGAAATCTTCCTGTTGTTATCTCCTTCCTTATTTCGTTAAGATTTACATTTCTATCTCGGATTTTCCTTTTCAGCTCGTTGATATCTCTTCCTTTACTTCTTTGTCTTTATCTTCTTTCGTCTTTCCGCAGCTTGACTTGTTTGTTGGATGGACCGAGAACAGATGATCCGAGCCCGTTAGTGTACAGACTTGTTTAGTTCAAAGTTGTCGTACGTTTGGGCCTGAGTTCTTATTTCTCGCAATCTTGATCCATCAGCCCAAGTCAACGGTCCAAGAAGGTATAGGCCGATGTTTCCGAAGATGGGTTGCGACAAGCTATGCATATCGGCCGATGTTTGGTTATCCGTTCGGAAAGTTCAGCTCGGAAAACCTGAACCGGTTCAGCTCGAAAATCCGAGCTGGTTCAGCTCAGAGGTTTACGAAAGATTCACTAAACTTTGGGGTTTCCGGAAGGATAACTCATGATCGAGAATGAGAAGGGATGGGTTCGGATCCGAGCTGATTCAGCTCGGATTTCCGAGCTGGTTTAGTTAGGATCGAGCTGGTTTAGCTTGGAAAACCCGAGCTGGTTCAGCTCGGATCGGTTTTCCAAGCTGGCTCAGCCCAAATTTCCAAGTTGGCTCAGCCCAAATTTCCGAGCTGGTTCAGCTCGTCCTTTGCTTGTTTGGATGTTCCGTTGGTCCGTAGTTCCTGTCGGAAGATGTGTTTGTCCGATTACAATGTTGTCTGTTTCGTATGAAATGTATTTGTCGAAACCATTTTCTGACAAATTGTTTAGGTGAAGTCGTCAGCACTTCGTATAACTTGGATTCTCATACGGGACTTTGAATGTCCGATGCGGACATTTGTTTGTATCTGATTGCCTGTTCTTACCTTCGGCTATTGTTTTCGTCGAGGAGGTTTTTGACCCCAACAATTGGTAATGCAGAGCCATCACCAAGTAGCACATCATCAATGCCACCATATGGACTATGCGCCGAGAAGTTGTTGAGGTCCGCAGTCATGTGGTGTGAGGCGCCCGAGTCTACCAGCCAAGTTGACGAGTCAGAGAGCATCGCCATGTTAGCTCTAAGCTGCCATTGTTGAAAACCAGATTGTTGGTTTTGCCATGTCGGACCAGTCGCTTGAGGCTGCGAGAACTGTGGAGTTTATGTCGGTGCACTTGAAGATCCTTGGATGATGCGAAATTCGGGACAAAACTTGGCACTATGTCCCTGCACACCACACGCTTGACACTTACCGAGATAACAGTTGTTGTAGCGTGGCTAGCTGTTGTTGTTGTAGCCAGAGAATCATTGCTGAGAGTTCCCAGAATTGTTGTTGCGAGCATTGTTGTTGTTCGTCTTGTGTTGTTGTCGAGGACGAGTATCAGTAGCATTAACTACTATGGGAGCAACAGAGACTAGATCATTGCAGAGGATCATCGCTTCTCTGTTCAAGAGACGTTATACAGCTCAATGTACGAGATTGGGTTGTCACGACCGTTAATAGCATCGATCTCTACCTTAGACCATCTCCAATGTATTCCTCTATAATTGCCTCTAAAATAGAGGAACTCTAAAATAGAGGTGGAATTCACTCCAATGTATTCCTCTATTTTTATATCTAAAATGGAATATTCTTTCAAAGATTTTTATTTTTATTATAGTATTAGTACATTTTCTTTATAAATGTGCAAATTAACCCATTTATTTTATATTTACAAAAAATTATAAAATTATAATATGATTTAAATTAAATATTTCATAAATAAAGAAAATTAAATTTAGTTATATAAAATATAATATATTTTTTTGTTTAACTATCAACATTGATATATTATTGTTGACAAATGATCAATACATTTTTCAACAAACATATAAATTTTGATTTTTTTATTTTTAAAATTTTATATTAAATATATAATAAATAATTATATTAATTATAGTATATTAATATTTTATATTATTAATTATTAATAACAATTTTTATTTGTTTTGTTCGTAAACAAAAAAAAGTTAAAAGTTGAAGGATCATTTTATAAAAAAAAAAAATTCACCTCTATTATAGAGGAAAAAATAGAGTTCCTCTAAATATAGAGGAAAATATAGCAATCTCTATTTTAGAGGTGGATATAGAAGTGGGTTGGAGAAGATTCTACTCTAAAATAGAGTATAGAGACAAAAATAGAGTTGGGTTGGAGATGCCCTTATAATCCTCTCCTAATCCAGCAAGAATCTGTTCGGTGAAGTCTCCAGGTTCAAGAGGCTTACCAAGCAAGGCAAGATCATCGGATTTTGCTTTCATCAGGCGCAGGTACTCGCTTATCAACTTGGTTCCTTTAACACAAGTCTTGAGTTGATATTTTAGCTGCCGTATATGACCACGACTTGGATTCCCTAAAGTTGCAGCCAGACCATCCCAAACCTCTTTTGTTGTTGTGGCAGTGGAGATAAGCGATTGAACTGGTTGGGAAATTGCACCGATCATTGCACTAAAGAGAAGCCTGTCTTGACGATGCCATCCTTGATACGCCGGATTTGGTTGTGAGACACCATTGATAGGGATGGTTTGTGCAGGTACAACCGCAGACTTTTCGACGAAGTGTTGCAGTTCGTGGCCTTCTAGCAGTGCGCGAACTTGGCACTTCCACATAAGATAGTTGAGCGTAGTGAGCTTCGTGACACTTGACATGTTCACATATAGCAAGGTGCTATGCGGATCTTGTGTATTGAACACAGAGGTTCTCTCAGCCGTGGAGTCAGAAGTCATGGTGAATAATAAGAAACGAGTTTATGAGTGAAAGAAGAAGACTTTGCGAGAAACAAAGAAAAAGAAGAAGAAGAATAAGAGGCGGCTGAGACGTTAATAGGAAAAGTAGGTTTAGAAACCCATAGCAAGCTCTGATACAATAATGAATAATGAAAATCAATAATTGTATTCATGAGGTACACTATTGTTATATACAAGAGTATGAGAGGCATCTAAGGAAAGCACAATATTGACAATTGAATATACAAGATATGATTAACGTTGGAAGAGTATTTCCATATATTCTATCAGAATCAACACATTTTGGACCTCTTCTTTTGTCCTGCCAAAATCAATAATCAAACGGATTAATTCCTTATGTGGTGTATTCTTGTGGAAGGGTGACATTGACTGTCATCATTCAGCGAGAGTGGCTTGGGAAATGGTTACTAAGACTAAGGATCATGGTGGTCTGGGTATCAAGAACTTAGCAATATGGAATAAGGCTTGATGTCTTAAACATACATGGCTCTTGTTTTTCCAATCAGGTTCGATATGGGTTGCTTGGTTTATAAATGAGGTTCTAAATGAGGATTTGAGCAACTTTTGGACTATTAAACTCCACAGACTTAAATGTTTGCTAGCTAACAAGTTAATCAAGCTCAGAATGGAAGTATTTCTTTGGATAAAAATGCAGATTGGTAATCGTCTCAGTTTTCGTGTAACTAACCCTCAAGGCTCTTCGGCGATGATGGAATACTGGTTCGAATCAACCACACAACAAGCATGATCAGCTCTCGGAATCTGATCGTCTTCAATTGCCATGGCTGGTGAAGGATCTCGATTATCTTCTTCTGTTAGGTCTATTCATTTTCTTGGTTGACCGGATATCTCATCAATCTCGGTTAGCTTATTAATCCGGTTTACTTTTAAATTCGGATTGGGCTTGTACTATGTAAGCATGTGGGCTTGTAAAACATTTTATTTCTCCTGCCTTTATTTATAAGAAAGCCTTTAGTCAAGAAAAAAAAAATAACAATTTTAGTTTGGGCTAAAAAAATTTAGTTTAAAAAGTGCTTAAAAAATAAGCATAACCCCGATAAAGGAATGCTCCAATGAAACCACTGATAAAATTAAGCGACGGAGATGGTTCATCTGGTTCTGAAAAGCTAGCAACCAGTGAAACTTCTTTAACCAGTAGGAGAGTGAGACTCATAACTTTGCAGGATACGAATTTTGTAACAAGTAACAACCCTAATTTGTTTTTCATGGGTTGCTTGTGTACAAAGTAACAGGCTATATTTCTTGTTAGAAAAGTTGTCATTTATGGCTGCCTCGTAAAACAACAAGATCTCAGCTTTGTTTTAAATGTAATTTCTCAATGCTGATTTTGCAGGTTATATAATTTAGGTATTAATACATTTTTAATGAGATAATTCAATCCGAAACACAAGACGATCCCTTTGGCAAAAAAAAAATGATGTTGACCAATATAAAGATTATACTTTTTATCCATGTCTGTCGTCATCAATTATGTGAAGCTCAATATACATTAATATCAACTTGAACAATGGAAGATGATGTATGATATAATAACGAGCGATAGAGAAAGTCATGGTTTTGTTAGTGGGTGATATTTCTGTAGCATTTTAATTTGAGTGATTCCACAAAATGAGTTGGTGGTCCTCTCACTTGTAATAATTATAGTTAATAATTCTATAAGATCTAAGATTAGTCGATGAGAGAACATGCCATTTGTCTGCTAAACCTCCTTTATAATCATATTTATCATCAATAATCCTGTTTTAATTCCATTTCACAGTGAAGATAAGCAGATAATTCGATATAGAGAAATGAAAAAAACCTCCGATAAGAGCATGGCAGAGAAGAAGATGTATCCCGTTGCTGCTCCTCCTCCTCAAGGTAATTCACAATTATGCTTCAATTTCTCTGTTTCTGTTTCTTGAATTCTAATGTTGTGGTTGTCATATATATATATATATAGGGTATCCTCCAAAGGAAGGACATCCTCTGCTCCAGGATCCGCAAAAGAAGAAGAAAGAAAAGGAAGAATTTGGGAATGCATGGTGCGTTGACTCAATCTCTATCTGATCTCTTTTTGCTTTCTATAATTTATGGCTTTGAATGGTTGCAATCGAAGGACCAGATAACACGTGGATACTACCATGCACTTTTTATTCACCATTCATAAACTTTGGATACGCTCGTCTAATGCAGCCATCTAAAGTCCATTCATAAAGGACCGGATCAATGTTACTTATATGTATGTGTGTGTTTGTATTACACAGTTTGGCTGTGCTCGAGTGTTGCTGTCTCTTGGGAGCTTGCTTTAATTGAAGAATGACCTACTTCGGGATGCCATCTTATTTTATCAAAAACTATAAATTATAATTGTTATAAAAAAAAGACGTGTTTGATCAAACATTTAGACATCTTCTTCTGGTTACGTGTGTGGGTATATGTGCGTTCGCGTTTAGTTGTATTTGTAAAAGTGATGTCACTTTGTATAAAAATAAGCCACTCGTTTTCTTGTCTCCTGATTCTTATCAAATGTAAGAATAATGATCGAAAAAAACTGATTTGAAATCAAAGTCAATGAGTCGATGACATTTTAATTTTCAGACAAATTCATATAAAAAGTTTACAAGATACATAGTACATTTAGTAAACAAATAAAAAAAACTGAACAATTTCAATGAAAAAGTGGAAAATCACCATGTTTCCTTATCGAAAGTTTTATATGTTCATATGTTATGTCCCTTCATCATATATTTGATATTGGCTAACAACATATAGTTGATACTCCAAAATGTTTTTTGCATTACCTCAATGAGAAGATCTAATTTTGATGTCATTGTAAAAGTTTATGGGTCTGATTGGTGACCAAAAACAGAACGGTAATATTAGCTGTAAGCTATAACACTTAGCGGTAATGGAATAGTTAAAGATGTAAGAAAAACGGTTAATAAAAGCGATTGTAAAATCAAAACGGTAGAAATATAACTATGATTGGTAATCCAAATCGATACAAATAATAATAATAATAATACTAAATTAATATAAAGATATAGTATGATTTGATTTTGATAAATAAAATTAAAAATATCAAAATATATGTACAAAAATATTTTAGTTTTTAATTTCATAATATTATAATATATTAAAAACAACTAAAAATAAAAATATAGTCTATTTTTTTCATTTTCTAAACCTATAATTTATGCAACATCTTAGAAAAAATAATAATATTATGTATCTCAAGACAAATATAAGATTTAGTTAATATTAAATTATTAACATTTTAGATATGTAATCTTTAAAAAATATTATTAACAAATTATGTTCTCTATTAAATATATTTAATTATTACATTATTTAAGTAATTCTATACATAACATAAAGAAAAAAAAACAAATCAACCACGAGGTGCCATACATGCTCCACTTCTCGATGTTTCCACCTCTTTTATTTCATCAATCACATTTACATTTTTTTTTCTTGTTTTCCGACTTCATATTTACCCCTAAACCCTTTTTATTAGCATATCCACAGTCAAAGAGGTAATATTTGCCTTAGGGGTTTTGGAAATCTTTGACTATTTTGTTGTGCTATCGAAAGAAACCTTGCATCATGAATTGACCTTGGTGCCCCATTCCATATGTATGTGAAAAGCATGTCAAAATCACTTATAGCTAAAGTATTAAGACTTGCTTCACAAAAACGATCCCAGAAAACTTCGATTTTCTGCCGGTGCCACGACGGAACATATGTTCCATCTAATGCAGTAATGAAACCTTTGATAAATGGCCAATAAAGAGGATCATATCAAAGCATTCGAGGTTATTCTTCAAGTTGGGGAGTTGCTGGAGTCTTCATTTGGTCACAAGAAAGTCGTTCCATTGTACTCAAGACGTCATGAAACTTTTGATTAATTGTCTCTTGATTACGTCCAAAATTTCATGCTACAGTACGTTGCACCTCATTGTGCCCACGTGTGCTAAGAAACATTGCAACGCTTTCATCGATGCTAATAATTTTTGTTGTTGTTAAACTATACTCGTTTTCCATCATTTGACACAGAGTTTGGAATGTTTCTCAGCTCATCCTCACTGCGTGTAAGCATGATTCATCTTCACGCTCAATCTGACGTTTAATGTTTAACCAACCATATTCTCCTCCCCCTTGCATGGGTTCTCGGCATACGTATTGTTCATAAAACTGCATCATTGGCTAAACAAGTATGTCGTCTACTACTTCGTTCTCAAGCATAAACAATTCACATAACTCTTCATGTGCTAGATTGTTTACTCTACATGAGTATAACTCCATAATGCGGTTTTTCTGGACATAAATTTAAAATAAAAAGTTAAAATACTTCAAATATAGTTGTTTTTACTACGAATTTAAAATTTAAAACTTAACACAAAAATCCATAAATAACATAAAATAAACAACACAAACATCTTCGTCTTGCGTCTGTCATTCCCAAAAATGCAGCGACAACCGTACCCTCGAACACACGCTTTCTACGCCCACATTTGTTAGTATTGGTAGAACGTACTTGTGATGTGTTTCTCTGTTTATTACTTTCTCCCCGTCTGATAGGATTTGGTGATGCACGTGTATTTTGTCTACCAGAACGACCATGGTTTTCTTGTGTCTGCTCAGCTGGGATATCTTCATGTCTTTGTTTTGCTGGTTTTGTTACGGTTGCTTTGTATGTATTGTCAGGATTGATAAATGACATATCTGGGAAATTGGTATTTCCTTCCTGACTTTGAGGTATGTATTCATTCGCAAAATGTGTCGTTATTATCGTCACCATCACAATCGACATAATCAGAAGAATTGTTTATATCAAATCCCGCCTCTTGAAGTTGTATTTGTTCCCCATCGACATAATACATGTTCTGATTTATCATGTGAATTGATAATTAAACCAAATACATACAAATAATGATGCCTAACATACCGCCTCTCGTAACTCTCACCATTCGTTATGCATCGTTATTACTCATGTCCTATGATTCGCACTCACACCTTTGTTGTTCATAAGCTCCACCCATGCATTATAAACCCCTCTTAATGTATCTATTTTGTTTTTGTTTTTTTCCACCCATCAATTTTCTTTCCTGTCCTATTATATAGTTTGGTTGTAATGTGGTTTCGGTGTGCTGTTTTTACTGCGTATATATTATAGTCTACTTTGGCAAACTCAGCTTAATAAAGCTCAACCAAAACGCGTTCTTCCACGGGTTTCCAAATCTCTTTCTAAAACAAAAATTAATATATATATATATATATATATATATATATATATATATATATATAATGTATTAGCATCATCATACATGTATACTAAAAATTTAACATATATGTAAAACTTACATTTTTCCAAACACGTAAAGTGCCAGCACCGTCATTAGAAGCCATACTACAAAATAATATTTCTTGGTAATGTTTTTTTCCTTTCTAAAGTCACAAATAATACATATAACGTAAAATATAGTGAGATAGACTCCATATGTAACTGAAATAAATCAAATTAAAAAATAATAATTATAATTTATTTTAAAACAATATTAACAACTAAAATAATTTTAAATAATGATGATTTTGTAATGAAATTTTAATTAATAAATCTAAAATATCATATATTAGTATAATTATAGTCTTATATATAACTGTAAAGTAGCATTTTGTTAAATATTTTCTATCCTATGAAAAATATAAAAGAATTTTAATTGATATTGATTAGCAATTCAATAATCAAATTGAAATATAATTAGCAAATTAAAAGTGACAATACTTTTAAATAAATATATATATATATTGTTATATATTTAAGTGTGGTTGTAAATATTAATGAAGAGTTGCAATTTATTAAATGAAACATTATAATTTATTATTTAATAATATTTAAATTTATTAAATGAAACATTGCAACTCTTGGATATAAACCATTGCAACCCTTGGTTTTGAATCATTGCAACCTTTGGTTTTGAACCATTGCAACCTTTGGCTTTGAACCATTGCAACCTTTGGTTTTGAACCATTGCAACTTTTGGTAATGAACCATTACAACTTTTGGTGAATAGTTGTAATGGTTGGTGATTAATAATTGCACCCTTTTGATTTCTATATAAAGAGTTTTTGGCATTTGCAAATTATAAAAAAAAAAAAATTTTCACAAGCAAAAGCAAACAACAAAAACTAATACAAAAGAAAGAGAGATAAAAGAGAGAGATTCATTGCTTCAAAAGATTATCAAAGATCTTTGAAGAAAACACATATAAACACAAAAACTTCTATTTGTATCTCTTGTATCTTAGCCTAGAACAAGAGTGAGACTTTGGTTGTCTTATCCTACAAAGGGATTTCGTGTAACCCAAGGCTTGGGATAGGGTCGAAATACTCTTTAAGGAAAGTGCTCTCGTGCGCGATTCAATCATTATCCAAGTTCATAGTTCACACTACAAGGCTGCATAACCAACAATCTTAAAGAGTATTTTCTTGTGAACTATGGCTAGTGTATCGGTGCGAGAGATGACATCGAAGTTTGGAAAGTTAGAAAAATTTGAGGGAGTAGATTTTCGAAGATGGCAAAAGAAGATGCATTTTCTCCTTACAACACTTAATGTAGTGTATGTTCTAAGCATGCCTATGCCCACTATACCAGAAGATGTAGAGAACGAGTCCTTGGAGGAGACAAGGAAGCAACTTAAATGGGAAAATGACGATTACATATGCCGAGGCCACATTCTTAATGGTATGTCAGATCCACTCTTTGATGTTTATCAGAATGTTGAATCCGCAAAAGAGTTGTGGGATGCACTAGAATCAAAGTACATGGCTGAGGATGCTTCTAGTAAGAAGTTCCTTGTGAATAATTTTAATAATTACAAGATGTCTGATTCTAGGCCGGTTATGGAGCAATACAATGAATTGCTTCGTATCTTAGGGCAATTTGCCCAACACAACATGAAAATGGATGAATCCATATCAGTATCGAGTATTATCGATAAGTTACCACCTTCGTGGAAAGATTTCAAACACATGTTGAAACACAAAAAGGAAGAGTTGTCTCTTGTACAACTTGGCAGCCATTTGCGCATAGAGGAATCTCTAAGGGTGCAAGAGGGAGGAAAACCCAAAAATGTATAGGCTGGTACTTCTTCCATTAATATGATGGATGAAGGTAGGAGTTCTAAGAAAAATAAAGGGAGGAAACGCTCCTTCAATAACAACACTAATGATGGATCTAACAAAAGGCTTAAGAGCGTTTGTTGGAATTGTAATAAGCCGGGTCACTTAAAACGTGATTGTCGGGCATGGAAGGATACAAAAAGAGCGGAACAAAACCGTTTGGGACAAGGGTCTAAGGACCAAGGTCCATCCACTCATCAAGGATGATGAAGTGGCATGGTGGATTGACTCGGGTGCAACAACACATGTTTGCAAGGATCGTGACTGGTTCGTGACATATGAGCAAGTTCAAGATGGGTCCGTACTTCATATGGGCAACGAGTCAACCGCCCCTATCCTAGGTCGTGGAAAAGTGGTGTTAGAATTTAGTTCCGGGAAAACTTTTGATCTTAAGGATGTACTTCATGTACCCGGAATTAGAAAAATTTAGTATCTGGTAGTGTTTTAAATAAGTGTGGTTTTAAACAAGTGTATGAATCTGATAAGTATATCTTATCAAAGTGTGGTGTGTTTGTTGGATTTGGATATTTCTGTAATGGTATGTTTATGCTTAATATTAATAAAATTGTCAAATCTATTTATATGGCAAGTTCTAGTAAAAATGATACTTCACTATGGCATGCTAGATTAGGTCATGTACATTATAAGCGTATGATTGATATGTCTAAAGAAGGATTGATTCCTACGTTAGACATAAATATATAGAAGTGTAGTACTTGCATGTTAACAAAGATAGTTAGGCAACCATTTAAAAGCATTGAAAGAAATTCTGTAGTGCTTGGACTTGTACATAGTGATCTATGTGATTTACATGCTACACCATCTTTAGGAAATAAGAAGTATTTTATCACTTTCATAGATGATTATACTCGCTTTTGTTATGTATATTTATTACATGCTAAAGATGAGGCCCTAGATAAATTTAAGGTTTATAAAACTGAGGTTGAATTACAACAACATGATTTTATTAAGAAGTTACGCACTGATAGAGGTGGAGAGTATTATGATCCTGCATATTTCCAATCCGTAGGAATTATACATGAAACTACGGCTCCATATACACCACAACAAAATGGTGTGTCGGAGAGGAAAAATAGAATTCTAAAGGAAATGGTTAATTCCATGTTTTCCTACTCGGGATTGAGTGACGGATTTTGGGGAGAAGCAATTTTAACAGCTTGCTATTTATTAAATAGAGTTCCTAACAATAGGAACAAAATTACCCCTTATGAACTTTGGAACAAAAAGAAACCAAACTTGAATTATCTTCGAGTTTGGGGATGTAGAGCTGTCGTTAGACTTCCCCAACCCAAGATTAAAACCTTGGGAGAAAGAGGTATTGATTGCATCTTTATTGGATATGCTGAGCATTCCAAGGCATATAGGTTTTATGTCATAGAACCTAATGATTCTATATCGGTTCACATCGTAATTGAGTCAAGGGATGCAATATTTGATGAAAGCCGTTTTTCATCTATACCTATACAAAAGGATATGATTCCTAGTTCAAGTGGAACTAAGGAAGGAGACGAAACAATCGTACCTCCTAACATGTCACCCGTGCTCCGTAGGAGCAAGCGAGGGAGGATCGAAAAATCTTTCGGTCCTGATTTTCAAATCTAATGTTATATATTTAAGTGTGGTTGTAAATATTAATGAAGAGTTGTAATTTATTAAATGAAACATTGCAATTTATTATTTAATAATATTTAAATTTATTAAATGAAACATTGCAACTCTTGGATATAAACCATTGCAACCCTTGGTTTTGAATCATTGCAACCTTTGGTTTTGAACCATTGCAACCTTTGGCTTTGAACCATTGCAACCTTTGGTTTTGAACCATTGCAACTTTTGGTAATGAACCATTACAACTTTTGGTAAATAGTTGCAATGGTTGGTGATTAATAATTGCACCCTTTTGATTTCTATATAAGAAGTTTTTGGCATTTGCAAATTCATAACAAAATATTCACAAGCAAAAGCAAACAACAAAAACTAATACAAAAGAAAGAGAGATTCATTGCTTCAAAAGATCATCAAAGATCTTTGAAGAAACACATATAAACACAAAAACTTCTATTTGTATCTCTTGTATCTTAGCCTTGAACAAGAGTGAGACTTTGGTTGTCTTATCCTACAAAGGGATTTCGTGTAACCCAAGGCTTGGGATAGGGTCGAAATACTCTTTAAGGAAAGTGCTCTCATGCGCGATTCAATCATTATCCAAGTTCATAGTTCACACTACAAGGCTACATCACCAACATATATATATATATATATATATATATATATATATATATTTATAGTTCCCAATTTGATAATCATTGTGACTTTTTAATTTAAATATAATTAGCACAATACTAAAAAGTCATTAACATAGTATTGTATATACTATCCTCAAAAATTATAATAGAAATTAATTTAAAATCTAAAATTAAATGGTACCTTATGTAATGAATGAGATAAGAGTATTCAATTTTGACTGAAACAACTAATTTAAACAGCTCACGCCTGAGGCGCGAAAAGAAAATTTCAAAGGCGATCCAGATCTACTTCCTCCCGACATCCGCCGTCGATCTTTTCGTCAGCATCCTGGTTCCGGCTAAGATTTCATCACCCCATGGCAAAGAAGAAGAAGCCCCCACGTTCAAGTCTTCCGTCAACTCTGAGCTCCTCAACCTAAGTCCCCGTGGACCCTCCATCTCCGTCATCTTCCTTGGTCTCTGACGCCCTGCCTGGTCAAGATGGCAAACCGTCTTGGCACCCTCCCATGTAGTTATTGGCTCCATTATATACCCTTATTCAGGAATCCGAGGAAATAGTAGCTCCGGCTTCTCTAAGCCCTCCCACTGGTGGGAAAGGTTGTCTAGGCCCCTCTCATCCTAAAGAACATGAAAAAGTAGCCAAGGGTACTCTAAGCCCTGATCTTAAGGTGTTATATTCTTCGTTTTCAGACAAGGTCCCACTCACCGATTCACCAAATCAGGAGCTCCCGATTCGTGTGACTGGAAATCAGAGCAATTCGACTCAGGCCTCGCCTCCTGTGCTCCCAATTGTTCAGTGTCAGGCTGAGATAGCTGTGAAAACGGCCATCCCAGACTTTGCCACCATTGTTGAGAAATCTGTGGAAATGCTGACCCACAAAGCAATAACCAGGCCAAGCAAGAAGCGGGTCCGGAAGGTTCAATAGCTGCTTCTAATGTTGTGCAAATGACAAACCCATAAAAAATCAAACACGTAGCTCCTCCGACATCAAACTCATGGAGTAATTTGGTTATAGGTATTTCAAGAAAGATTGAGAAGAAGGTCACTGCTTTTACTCTTCCCTCAGGTGAAGCTTGTGTCAAGATTCCAAATTCAGTGATCGAAAAGAATCGTAAATCGCGGGACCGTTTTGTTCTTGGTCAGTTCTATTGGAAACTCCACCTCAAGGTCTAATCCATAATATCATTAATGGCATATGGAGTAAGCAATTCAGGGATATAGTGGTCACTAAGATGAAAGGAGTCTCCTTTGTTTTCCGCATGCCAAATGCAAAAACTAGATCGAGGGTAATTATAACGCCCCTTTCTCATTCTCCGCTGACCGTCGAGCTGACCGGTCAACAATCAAACAAGAACAAGACCGATCGAACCCGAGCAAGTCGAACAGGAAAAGTTCGCCACAGGACGAAGCCAAAGACGGATCGGTTTGAGGCAAAAGGCTCGCACCAACCTGTCTCCAACTCCGCTATCCTCGTATCCGTAGCGCAAGCAGTACTACTTGCACTATTTCAACGAGTTGTGTCGGTTCGGACTAAAACCTCATATCAGGAAAACAATTTCATTTTTGGGTAATCAAACGTCGAATACAACGTTTAACGAGTTTTTACAAACAATCATTCACATACATATATAACAATCAAAACACGAAATAGCGCAGCTGCCGAACCGAAATAAAATATCCACAATCATCGAATCAAAACCCCGCCACAAGCAATCCCGACACTACACCAAGGACCTCCCGCGTCCGTCGCTGCTACACCTGAAAAACACAACAAGAGTCTAATGAGCGATCTAAGATCACCCAGTGAATCGGCTCCCCACTACGGCTTCTGATCTATCTATCGTCTATAGATCCCCGCCCAAAACCCAAAATAACAATCAATCAACAAAATAGCCGATCACGCTCTACCACGTCGTGTCGAGCCCACACACAATCAATTGCCAAAAGAAAGAAATGGCGATTAGAGGAAATCGGGAGCACTGCGGAACATGTTCCCGATTGAGACTCGATCTATCTACCGCGCACTACCAACTACACCACACACACACGCTGGGCCCCTACGAACTTGGTGACTTCCAGGGTTTCCACTGTTACCGATATGGCAACTAACCCACGTGACTCCTAGCCGTCCACACAGCGACTAGGACACCGTTCTATGTCCATCGATACGCGGTGACTCTGACTACCCCTAGATAGCCCGAGCTTCCATGCAATCCGGCCCTAGGACGCGACCCCGTATTCTCCGGACTACACCCTACAGACGTCACTCCATAGGTTCGCACCTGCCAGCATTCACTGGCCGGTTATCAACTCCTGAGGATCCAATCGGGATGGAAGTACCAGAACGTAATCACACACCTAGACTTGCGGGATCTAACGCACCCTAGAGTCCTAGTGCAGAAATGTAAACACGCAGACTCGCTTGGACTCTAGCAATCAATTAAAATCAACCACCACAACAACTCAACCCCGCATCCCGCAAGTCCACTCACACACACCACCGCTCTGACTCGGCACCGTACCGAGTCAGCACCACCACTTAACCGGTCCCGAGACCGAGTTAAGCAACAACGAGGATCGCTCGGCCCAACACCGAGACGATCTAAAGGCCTGCACAGAAACATCAACCACAAACACACAACACAGCACAATCACCCAATCAACAGTCTACTCGGCCCAACACCGAAGTAGACTCACAATCACACAATCAACACACAACAGGCCTATTAGGGTTTCTATCGTCTTTTAACCAATTCACGCCCGCTACCTTGGGTTAACCGCTTGTTAACCCGTAGACGGTTCCATAATCACAACACTTCTCACTTCTTAATCAACCCTCATCATATTTTAATAACTCCCCGATCCGTCGGTTTAGAGCTAGCCGCTTGCTACACTCCCCGACGTCTCATCATTCATCACTTAGTTCATTTACCTCGGGAAAACCCGATACCGTTCCATACTCTATACATTTGTTCAAGTTAAACTCCGTATTTTAACCCGTCTTAATCCCCGTATATATGTTCATTTAATACCGTCCTTTACTTATATATATAGATGCATATATAGTCCTACTCATGCCACGACTATATGAATGCATCACACAACGACGCTATCAACCTAGCGGCACACAATCAGGTTTAATCCATTTTAAGTCTAACATGCTTCTTTAACCCTAGCCGGTTTACCGTTAACCCAATCAATCAATCAATCAATTCAATTCAATTCAACGGGTATGCAAACCTATCTCTACGGTTTCCCATTTACGTTCTATATGCTTCTACGGTGTTTGAGCCGACTCACAGTGATTCGACGGAACGAACGGCACGGATGCAGATACGAACTCCCGAGACCCGAACTAAACCCGAACTCCTCCGAATACACGAACACAAACTCCCGAACACTCCGAACAACCGTCACACGAACCGCACAAGAAAACTGGCCGGAGTCAACGCGTTGACCGGCGTTGACCGCGGCGTTGACCGACGTTGACCGGCGTTGACCGTTGACTTGACCCGGTTGACCGTTGACCAACTCCGGTTTACTTCCTTGACCAACTGAACCACCAATCGAACCAAACCACTTCCAAACCAACCGGTTTAGTTAAACCGGTTAGGTCAAACCGTTGACCGGCGTTGACCGAGACTTAACCGGTTTGACTAGACCGGTTCACCCACCAAACCAAGGCTAAAACAACTCCTATGCATTGCAATAACACCCCTGAAGAACCGCTTGAAGATTGGCCGGCGAAAGGGGCTTTTCCGGCGACAACTCCGGCGTTGACCGCGGCGGCTCCGGCGTTGACCGCGGCGGAGGTGGCTTTTCCGGCGACTTCTGACGGCGAACTTCACACCAAACCACTCCTCTTGATGAGATTTATCCACCCATAGCCTTGAAATCTTGGAAGAAGTTGAAGAGAGAGAGAGTAACCCTAAACCTTAAACCGCGGCTGCTTCTCTCTTGTTTTCCGGCGAGCTCTGGCGACTTCTGACGGCCGCGGCTTGCTTGAACTTGAAGAGGAGGAGGAGATGAAGCTACTGGACTTTGAAACACCGGATTTGAGCTTAAGATGAAGAAGTTGTGGCCTTTCTTGTACACAAAGTCATGAAGAACACCTTAGAACTTGTTGAAGAATTCCCTTGAACATCCAAGAACTTGATAAATTTGTTGAATGTTTCTGGAGAGAAAAGAGAGAGTTTCGACAGAGAGAGTGAGTGAGTGAGAGGTTCTGAGCACCAAATGATCCAAAGGAGATGAATAGTGAAGATTCCATGCATGTAACCTTTTGGTTCATGCACCAAATATGGTGTTGACACCTATCACCCAAAATCTGTCGACTCAGGGAGCTCACATCTGTGTCTGGTGAATGTCTGAAGCCCACTGAGGCCCAATAGCACCGGCTCAAACCAACAAAACCCTTCCTTAACTTGTTTGATTCCCTTTGCTCGGTTTGACCTTTTTCCGATAATTGTTTTAGAAAATATCTGGAAGTTCCCATAAATCCCCAAACCTACATAATCTGATTTTCCTTGATTTTATATGAATTTGGCAACTTGAATCATCTCATTTGGAGTTTCCTAGCTCCCGTTATGAATTTCCGAAGTTTTCCCGGTTTTGCTCGGTTTTCACCCGACACTCCGAAAAATGCATTTCTGCTCCGTTTCTTCGAATTCTGATCTTGTAAATGTTCTTTATGATTTAAAAATAGAACATTTGGACCGTCTCGTCTTCCGTCTCGAACTTTGGAAAAATTACAATTTTGCCCCTGTTGACTTTTCTTCTGCCCGTTGACCATATTTTGTGATACTGGGTATCACAGTAATCAAAAAGAGATTATGGCAGATTGAGGGGCAGACAATTTTTGTAGCTAAATAGGTACTGGGTATAAAAATAGTGAAACCTGAACTCTCAGAAGCTCAGATTTGGCTCGAGTTTTGTAGCGTCCCCTTCCACTTCCTTAAAGAGGATGGGCTTGAGCGGATAGCAAGTCTTGTACGAGATCCAAAGTTCCTTCACCCAACGACCACAAACAAAAAAAATTGGAAGTTTCGAAGGTGTTCACTCTTATTGACCCGAGGAAACCACTCCCTAAAGCAGTCAATGCCGATTTCCAATCAGGTGAACACTGTAGATTATTGGTCTCTAGTCCTTGGATGACGCATATATGCAGCTACTGTAAAGAGATTGGCCACTCAGTAAAGCGTTGTAAATAAGCACATATTCTCTGTGCGGAATGCAACTCTACCTGTCATATTTCGAGTCTGTGCCCAAGGAACAAAGCAATTGGCTAAGGAAAAAAATAAGAATATCAATAAGATGAAGAGGAGGCACCCTGAATATGACCCCCTCGTAGATAAGGGTAAGCTACATGAAGCTGTGGAATATGTTCAGGAGATTCCTTTAGCTATTGATAACCAAGCAGTAATCAAGCCCGCATCTTCACTGGGACTCAACTATTGTGAAAGAGGAGAAACTAGAACATCCACCAAGAAGTGTCAGAATCTAATCTGCTTGATACAATGATCAAAACCACACCGGTTTTGTATAATAACTCCACAGAGATGGAGTCAGATTCTTCTGATGTCCCGTCGTCTATTGATTTAGAAGCTTACGGGTCTGAGGAAGATACTTACACGAAAGCCATGAGCATGAGACAGAGGAAAATCTCCAGAGGCAAGAGCCTCAGTAGAAATTAGTCCATATGTATACGGACCTTTTTGGGTGGAATGTTTCCGGATTCAACATATATTCACACCGCAACGAATTAATAAATGGTTTAAGCTTAATAAAACTCTTTTTTGGTGGTCTCTTGGAGACTCACGTTAGGAAGCCAAAGATGAATAAAATCGTTAGTGGTCTTCAAAGGCTGGTCTTTTGTCGAGAATTATGACTCCTCGGATATCAGAAAAATCTGGGGTTTATGGCACCCTAGTATCAATGTTTTGGAGTTATCAAAGTCTTTGCAGATGATAACATGTGAAGTTCGCCTTCCTGATTCCTTGGCTCTGGTAATCATCTCGCTAGTGTATGCATCAAATGAATCTGAGCAACAGAGGATGATATAGAGTGAACTGACTGGCATATCCATTGAAGCGTAAGTTATTGGGAAACCGTGGCTGGCTTTGGGAGATTTCAATCAAACGCTTGATCCCTCTGAACATTCAAAGCCAGCTTCGCACATTAGATCGTTCATCAATGACAATTACTCGGACTTGGAGAAACGAGTGGTTCAAGCTCACTCACGTCTGATCTTGTGTCAAGCAGACATTGTTAAAAACCCTTCCCCTGGTAACGCAGATTGTGAGCTAGAGGCGGAACAAAAGTGGGCAACTCTTATTAAATCGAAAGAGTCTTATTTACTCCAGAGCTCTCGTGTTACCTGGCAGAAATTTGGGGACAACCGCACTAAGTACTACTATAGAATGATGTCTATGAGAAACGCCTCTAATCATATTCACTATCTTCAGAATGATAGTGGAGATTATGTCGACACGCAACATGGCATTTCTGAGTTGTGTATTGATTATTTCACAGACCTGCTAGGAGGTCAATCCTCGCCGAAAAATTTCACCCAACAGGACATCAAATTTCTTTTGGCCGTTTGACTGTAATCCATAGAAAGCTACTGTGCTGGCTTGCGACTTCACAAACAATGACATTCATCAGGATTTCTTCTCTCTGCCTTGTAACAAAACAAGCGGCTCTGATGGCTTCTCCTCTGAATTCTTCATAGCGTCATGGCAGATTATCAGAACGGAGGTTACAGCAGCAGTTCATAAGTTCTTAGAATCTGGCTCTTTGCTAAATGAGGTAAATGCGACAGCTCTGGTTATGATTCCGAAGGTAACAAACGCTTCCCGCACAGCAGAATTCAGACCTATATCATGCCTCAACACAATATATAAGGTTATAGCGAAATTGTTAGCGGGAAGGCTGAAAACAATGTTATCGTGGGTTATCTCCTCAAATCATTCCGTGTTTATACAAGGCAGGAAACTCTTGGAAAATGTTCTACTAGCAACTGAGCTAGTCCATGGATACAATCACAATTCAGTAGAACCTCGTGGTTTAATCAAAATGGACCTTAGAAAGGCCTTCAACACTCTTCATTGGGACTTCATTACCGCTTGCCTTCGTGGAATATGCTACGCGAACAGATTCATAAACTTGATAGAGGAGTGCCTATCTACGCCTACATTTTCCATCACGGTAAATGGCCATTCGGGAGGTTATTTTAAAAGCTCAAGAGGGATTCACCAAGGAGATCCTATGTCTCATTATCTCTTTGTTTTGGAAATGGAAGCTTTCTCCCAACTTCTGAAATCTAGGTTCGACACGGGTTTTATCTTCTATCATCCTATGAAGACGGGAATTGATATCAGTAATCTAATATTTGCGATGACGTTATGATCTTTTTAGCGGTGGGTGCTCTTCTCTCCATGATATATCGGAAGCGCTTGATGACTTTGCTAGCTGGTATGGTATGTGGATGAACAAAGAAAAAAACACAACTTTTCACTATGGGATTGAGCCAAAATGACTCTTATGAAATAGCACGCTTCGGATTCACTCCAGACTCCCTCCCGATAAAATATCTTGGTTTACCTTTGATGCACCGCAAGCTCAGAGTCTCGGAATATGACCCATTAATCATGGCTCTGGCTAAAAGATTTATAGGCTAGGCTTTTCTTTGTCTTTCTTTTGTGGGAAGAGCTCAGTTAATCTCTACGGTGATCACATGTACTGTTATATTTTGGATGCAGTTTTTTATCCTTCCCAAGAGCTGTATTCTGAAAATTGAATCTCTGTGTATCAAGTTCCTTTGGTCCGGAAATACCGAAGGAAGAGATCATTCTAAGGTTGCTTGGTCATCTCTTTGTCTTCCTAAACTCGAAGGAGGTCTCAACCTAAGAATATTCAAAGTATGGAACAAGGCTATGTGTCTCTGTCATCTGGCTGCTCCTATCGAATTCTGATTCGTTGTGGGCTCTTTGGATCAGAACTACTTACTTGCAAAACCAGTCGTTTTGGGATGTCACGGAGTCTGTGTGTGATCCTTGGATCTGGTGATCTTTACTTCAATTCCCCTACCTTCGCACTATGACCAACCCGACAGGTCTACATGGATTGTCAACAACAAGGTGTGCAGCTCCTTCTCCTCTGCCTTACATGAGAAGCAATTCGGCCTAGAACTCCAATTCAAGCATTGGCGAAAACAATTTGGTTCAAAGGTGTGATCCCCAAGCTTGCGTTTAATATGTGGATAACCCATTTGAATAGACTGCCAACTAGATCTCGATTAGCAAGATGAGGTCTGAATATCAATCCTCATTGTGTGATTTGCGATGGTTGGCCAAAAATTAGAGACCACTTGTTGCTAGTCTGCGATTTTAATGCTGCTCTGTGGAAACTTGTAATGGCAAGACTTTCTCCTATCCATCAAAGTTTCACTGTATGTGGAGACTTGACCATTTGGTCTCAATTTAACTCACCAACAGCACCAACAATTCTGAGGAAAATTGTTGCTCAATCTGTTATTTTCACATCTGGAAGCAAAAACAATGCTCTCCATAATCAAATCTTCATCCCACCAGAGATGGTCTTCAAGACAGGAAGTTAAGAACATCATCATTGCACGATCGGACAAGAAGCGATTTGCAGTGTTGATGAGTTTTTGGATTAGATAACCAGAGCCATGCTACTTGCTTTGTCTTACTTTAATTCTACCTTACTTTTTCCTTCTTTTTGCAAAGGTACCATTCTCTTAGTATGTATATTTTTTTCATTAATTGAAATATTAACCCTTTTGCAAAAAAAAAAAATGCATGAAATTTGTCTCACAACTATTTTGTCATTTCTTTTAAACTACAGAAATAACTTTTTTTAGAAACCCATGATGTTAAGTGAAACAAAGTGATGTATTTATAATAGGACTATAATATGTTTTTTTGTACCCAACAGAAGATGATAAAAGAAGATAAAATGGAATCTAAAGTTCCAATAACATTTAAGTTCTATACATTATTTATATTTGTTTTTTTACTTTTCGAAAAAAAAATTTAACAGAAAAAAGAGACAAAAATAATGAAGACAACTTTTTATTTTAAATTTTATGTTACAGTTTTTGTTTGATTGACGGATTGGTGTAACTGAAAATGTTAAGTCCCTTACTAATAGAACCGGTAATGCCTAACTTGCATCAGACACGGACATCATTTGATCTTTTTTTTTCCCATCCGGACAAAACAACAAAATATTTTTGATTTAGCAATAAAATCTATATAAATTGATCCTTACGGTCCTATATTATTCAGAGTATTCATTTTCCGCCTTCAGCTTTGATCTAAACAGATAAACCACCCACCAGTTCTTTCATGGTTTCCACAATTTAATTGAATTCATTGCCATTCAATTTCTCAACGTCCCATTTTAAAAATCTTTAACACGCATTAGCTATATAAAAATGATTCATAAATATCATTAGCGTGCATTATACGTTCAAATATATTGCATAAAATCAATTCATCAATCAACATTCTAACAAGTCTTAAATATAATTATATAGTTGTTAAATGGGTTTAAAATTGTATAAAAAGACTAAACATCCGATATTATTATTTTGACAATCAAATTCAAAATATTAAATCCTCTTTTTTTGTGTGTGTAGGCTCTTCTAGCTGAAATAGAGGGTTTGCCTTTATCTTAACTAGAAGACTTTTCGTCAACGCGAACGTGCGGAGGTCATTGTGGTTATATAATCAATATTGTTTGTCTTTTACTTGCACTATATAAAAATGGCTTTAACCTACTCAGAAGTTTCTTATTTGCACTTTTTAGAAACTCTTCAGTACTTTTTCCTGCATATTTACTAACATTATGCAATTCTATAAAAGTTAAACTAAGAATATTGTTCATATCTTCTCGCCATGGTACTCTCTATTGTGGCATCTTACTCGGGCGTTACCACTGCCGATATTATCGTCTTTGTCACCGAAGACGCCTGATTCTGACTATATCACTGCTCACATAATCGCGAGATTGTTATTGTTAGGCTAAGAAGAGACGGGAACAAAACAAATTGATAGAGAGATTGATAACAAACCAGAGTCAATAATGGATGTTAATACGGGCCTAAAGCCCACAGATTTTTCCAAGCCCGGATAATTTTGTTAAACCCGTGGCCCGTTTAACATCACTTATTTACACGGGCTTTTAACGGGCCGGCCCTTTTATGTCTGCGGGCTTCAAGGGTTTAGCTTAATTTAAACGGGCTTAGCCCGTTAATTTTTTTTAATTCTTTTTGTCCAGAAACGATGTAGTTTGGTAGGTTAGAGAATTAGATCTGAAGCTGAAGCTAACTTCTTCTTTCGAGACGAAGACCACGAGGTGAAGCTACGGTTGTTCTTCGAGTATCTGCCGTCGATTCTCTGCCGTCGTCACTACCGGCGTATCAAGCCGTCATCTCCACGGTCCTGCTATGTAAGAAACTAATGATCTGTTTTTGGGTTTTCAATATTACGTTACGGTTCAGTTCAAGACGAGGTGAAGCTAGGGTTCTTTTTCGATTGTGTTTCTGGGTTCTCCAATCCTGGGTTATAGGTTTCTGGGTTATGAGCTCAGCCACTGTAGCTTGATGGGTTCTCTAATCTGCTTTCACCGACACTTTATTTTCTTCCTCGAATTTCCATTGGGTTTTGTTGCTTCGTTAATCTTGGTTTCTCTATTACTGAAATGAATCAACTTGATATGCTACTCTTGTCTCATTGTCTGACCAGTGATGCTTATATTTGCAGTCGAAACCACTAAACTTTTGTTCTTTTGAATTGGGTTTCTGAGAGCTCTATTGATACGGTAGAAGAACAAGTTGAAGCTTTTCAATGTTCTTGGTTGAGGGTTTTAGCGTGAATGATAATCACGGCATTGGAACTATGGGTTTGATTTTGGTTTTTAGATTATTAACTTGAACTGGTCTGTG
Organism: Orychophragmus violaceus; assembly: GCA_030180135.1. Lineage (NCBI taxonomy): Eukaryota > Viridiplantae > Streptophyta > Magnoliopsida > Brassicales > Brassicaceae > Orychophragmus > Orychophragmus violaceus. The sequence continues at coordinate 85,530,620 of CM058231.1, forward strand.
TCTGTTTCATATGCTATACAAACAAAGTTGCAGTCTTGATTGGTAATATAAGTGTATGATATCTATATAGATATATGCTATATATATAATTTGTATTGGATTACTATGACGACTGCTCATCCGTAATGGAATTTTTTGGGAATTTAGCTTGTTAGTCTCGGTCAGATTAGCTAGGGGTAGAAGAACATTAATGTCTTGTCGTAAACTTATATATGAGTTTGTAAGTCTCTGATTCATACAACCTGGTTCATAATACACTGCTGCATTCGATCTTATTTATCTGGTTCTGTTGTGTGTTTCTCTGTAATTTTGTTTGTTTTTGTCTGAACTTTTCCGATATATGGATTTCAATGACTCGATGCTGCTCCTGAGTTATATTGGCCAAGTAAGTTTTTAGCATCTGATTGTTATATGATCATTGTGACGCTTTTTAGTTCACTAATGTTTCAAGGATTACTGAACTAAGTGGTCAAGAATAGTTTAATGTTACCATGAGCCTCTTTATATCATTACCTCATGCCATTAGCATCTAATCACTGACTTTATAATGCAGGAAATATTGTTTTGATCCCAATGGAACTTTACAGTAGACTTTGAAGTTTGAAGATTCTAAAGTTTGAAGAATTTGAAGTTTGAAGTCTTTATCTGTTTTCTTCTTTTTCTTGCACTTTTATCTGGGTTTATATTTTGTTATTTAAATGCAAATGTTCTAGCTTTGGTCATGTAATGAATACAAAAGTTCTACAAAAGCATATTTGGTCTTTGACTTTTTGGTTAATGAAGTTCTTCAAAAAATTTATAAGGTTTCATCATTGTTTACAAAGTGAACTTACTACAAACTAAAAAGAATGATATTATAGTTTACAAGGTTTCATCATTGCACAAGTCATATAAGTTTCATGTTGTTTATACACAACTTGAGAATCAGATTGAAATACCACACACCAAAAACACTTTGTAAACGGGCTTTTTAAACGGGCTCCGACTTAAACGGGCTCGGGCTAAACGGGCTCTAAACGGGCGGGATGTAAACGGGCTTTGCTTAAACGGGCCAGGGTAGCCCGTATTAAGCAAATAAATAAGATTACTCTTCTCCTTTTGTCTATATAAGATTACTCTGGCCAGTTTTGTCTATATAAGATTACTCTTCTCCTTTTGTCTATATAAGATCTTCTAAGAGCATATATCATATAGACAAAAGGAGAAGAGTAATCTTATTTATTTGTTGCAGAACACCTTTTCCGCGAGAAAGAATACTAAGGCCTCCTTTTGTCTATATGATATATGCACTTAGAAGATGCTGTAATTAAGGTTTCTACAGTTTTCTTCTACCTTTAAAACCATCCTTCAAGAAACTCTATTAGCCTCTCGGTGATCAAACTCGTGAATCACTTGGATTAAAAGAGCCCTTTTCGGACAGTCTTTTGATCATCTCTAGTGTCTATAAAAAATAGAAGTAAGCATACATAAACCATATAAAGAAAGGAATGTCACTCTCAAATTAAGCTAACCTGCGGGAAACATAAGTGGATGTTGTGGGATCCTAGTTGTAGTCATTAATCTTATATAAGAAAGAATGTGAAAACATCAACATACAGTAAACAAAACAAAAAAAACTTTAATGCATAAGGATGAATTGTATTACCTTATATAATGTATCCAAGATAGAGATCCAATTGTCTACCCCCAGATTTTGATATAATTGTGTGATCCAAATGCAATAGAGTCTGAGATATCTCCTTTGGGAATATCAAAACACACACGCCATAGGAAATTTGTTATCTTACCATACTCGGTGATTGGAGGAAAGCATGATACATCGGACCACTCTTGATTTTTCCCTAAAAAAAGTTAAACAAGACATACATAGTGTTCTTCATGCATCACCTACGGCATAATTAAGATTGAGTCTCCACATATATAAAGCAGGGAGAAATGATTCACTATGTACGGCTAAAGTTTGTCGACGTACCTCTTCGACTTATGTGTCGTCAAGGTTGTTTTCTCTGATGCAGACAAAAGAGCTTTCCCAAATGCTATTAATAAGCTTTCCCAAATGCTATTAATAAGCTACACATAAAGGCTTTAGAATCACCCATAAAAAAACAGTGAAAAGTATTATATTTCCAGATACATGTTATGTGCCAGAGAAGCTTCAGAGGATTACTCTGTTTCAAACACAACATAGCCATGAACTCTTCATTTTCAAAAAGATTAAAGTTTAAGACTTTTCTTTCACACGAACTTCAAAATCAAAATCTACAAATAAAATTAGAATAAAGGGTTTTCAAGCACATACCGTCAAGCCTTTTCTTTATTTTGATTCAAAACTATAGCTCATTTCCTCGTCCTATTCGAACAAATCAATCAAAGTCATATACTTAAAGAAATCAAATGAAAGGAAAATCCTATTTCCAATCTACAAATTTCAGATAAAAAATTCTGAATTTGAATACCAAATTTCAGCGAAATCATTAGAGCTACAATTGAAGGAAATCGAAGTGACTCGGCGAGTTATTTGAGCTGCCGAAGAATCACCATGATTAGATAGGAAGAAGAAAGGACAGAAGCAGTGGATAAGGTGAACACGATATGGCCATATGTGTTTAATCTTTTTTCCATATAGTGGGATGTCAAATTTATTGAAGAGTAAGTTAAGGATGAAGCTAATTGGTGAAGAGGGTGCGAACATGGTGGAGAATTGATTAATCGGATGTAACGTTTTGCCGGTGTCTCTTGAGATTCATGAAGAATGAGGAAGAAATATGAAGGGGGAAGCAGACGATCATTAGTGGTTGAGTTGTATTGGGCTTCTGATTTTTAAGGTTTGAGTAAGTGGTGTATTAGACAGCAAAAGTTAATTTAGTGGGTTGTTTTCTTTAAATAGGGCCTATCAATAAAAAGATAAAAGGACACGTGGTAAGCTGTCGAAAAATTTGGTTTCTTATTATATATAAGATTCCATCTCTCTCGAATTTATGTAGAGCTAAATCTTTAGTGGCATTTTTCGTGCCACGGTTTCTCTAGAAACTAGATCAACCCATATCCTTTTCTCTTTCCACTATTTCAAAATACATCGTACTATTTTCCCTTTTCCTAAAAAGTTATTGTCCCAAGGTTGAAAAATGGTAAACTTTCAAAAACAAATCGGTGATCACGCTCCTAATAATGAGAATTGATATTCTCATTGATTGATCACCTTTCAAAAAAAAGTTTTCTACAACATTTCTGGATTGTGACATTCTAAACTCCAGCAAACCCTATGTCGACAAAGCTCCTCTAAAAAACTTTGAAAGCCATGTCTATCGAAGATTATGAGCCCATAACGCTACATGACAACCCTCAGTTCAAGGTTTTCGAGGAAAACTCCCTAAGTGTACTAGGTAGACTCCTTAACCCCAAAGCCCAAACGATGTTGAGGATGATTGAAGACATGCAAAGACACTGGAGAGTGTATGCCATTGTTCGTGGTATTGCATTGTCGAGAGACAAGTTTCAGTTCATTTTCCAACGGAAGAAGATTTGTAGACTGTCCTCAAAGATCGGCATTGGTCTTTCAACTACTGGAACATGTTTCTTGAACGCTGGAAAGCATCTCCCCATGATGATTTCCTGACGAAGAAAGAAGCCTGGGCACGAATCTGTAAAATTCCGTACAACTTATATGCTATTAAGACAATGAATACGCTAACAAAAGCGGCTGGCTAAATAATTGAGAAAGATAATAATCCGAAGGCTTCATAGAAGACTGATTTCATCAAAGCCAAGGTGCTATTTTACACTGCTTAACCGACAAGAGATGAAAAACGGCTAGATCTTCCCAATGGCAAAAAAATCTTCATTACCTATAAATATGAAAAGATCCGGAAAAAGTATTTCCACTGCTTTCACTTAATGCATGAAAAGTCCCATTGTAAAATGTTACAAAAGCAGGCGAATTCACCTTTTCAGACACCAAGAATCAGTTTACAGACGGCAAAACATCTAGAGAAGTTACTGTGAAATAAACGGCAATCCCATCTCATGTCTATTCCAAATCAGGAGCTTGAAAAGTTATAACGTACAAACCGAAAAGCAAAGAAACCAGTCACAATGCTACAAGTTGTGGTTTTGAGAGAGGATGAAAATGGTGTTCTTTGTGACCGTGACGAGAATGTATTCAACGAACACATACATAGATTGGATGTTGCAGGAAACATCATTCATGTATCTGAGGCCGTTGTGGCCACATGGCTTATTCTGCAGGGGTAGGAGCCGCAGAATACTGCGCAAGGAGGTGAAACATTTGGTGACTATAACAGGCCTGCTGAGTTCTATGCGAATAAGTCTGCGATGAGGCTTCAGGCCATCCACAAGAACAATTTTGAGCTGAAAATTACTTACTACATTCATGTGGGTCAACATAAATTCCATGGTCTTTCTCATGAGTATTCCATGTAACAAATTGAGAGGTTCAAGGACTTGGTAAATAGCGCGAAGCAAAATGGAGTGAGATATGACTATCTCTTCTACAAGCTCTTCGCACGCTATCTTGGTGGTGAAGAAGATTATTGGTTGAAGCAGTTGCCAACAGTTTCTCTTACCAACTTGAATCACACTAAGAAAGCTTTCTTGCGAAATTTCTAGGATGATTCTAGTTCAGAATACCTTTAAGGCCGTTTGGATGCGTTTTTGAGCTTATCAGCGTGACTGTCCACATTATGGTTTCTCTGAAGTTCAACTGCTGGGAATTTTCTTCAGACGTGTGGATTAGAGATATCATATGGCTTTCGATTCTTCGAGTAATGAGAACTTCAACATGAGGTCTCTTGAACAAGCAAATTAGCTGATTAAGAACTTGGCGTCTTGCAATAACACGAAGAACGCTGATTTCAAGAGGCAGAAGTTAGCTGGAGGAATGGATGGAGTTTAGATTGCTGAGATGAAGACAAAGATGGATTATGTGCACAACATTTGTGTGGGCAAGAAGCGGGTTCAGTTCTCTGAAGAGGTCGAGACCTATGAGTCAGATGATGAGTGTGAGCATGAATATGTCAAACACATTGGTGGAAATGGTTTTCAGGGTCAAAGATATGGGAATCAGTAGGGAAACATAACCTACACTACTAATGGTTAGAAGAGTGCCTTCACATGCAATCAAAACTCTCCTGGCAACACTCCAAAGCCTGCGTTTCAGAAGTCTTTCCATCAGAAAAATTCATTCAAAATGGGATGTATGGTGCTTCTTCTTACCAAACGCCTCAGGCACCAACCCATGAAAGTTGATTGAAGTCTATGCTGAAACAAGTTTTTGAGGGTCAGCAAAATACCATTGTGGACTTCAACAGAAATATTGATGCCCTTTATGAAGATTTGAATGAGAAATTTGAGGTTAATTGAAGCAATTGGATACTCAAGTTGCTCAAATTTCTGGAACTGTGAAAAGGCAAGATGGATTTCTTCTTAGAAGGACTGCCACTAATCTCAAACATCAATGCAATACCATCATGTTGAGAACAACTGAATTTGGTGCTTAAAAAGAGGTTAAGTGCAGAAGAAATCGTGGAGTTAGAAGAGATATAAGATGATGATTTTGCAGCCTAACGACCAGTGTCGGTCGACACTCATTTGAAGTGTCGGTCAATGCCAGTTCAAATCAAGAATTCTTCAAGTTTCGCCGACGAACTAAAGTCGACCCAGGTCGACACAAAGTAGAAAGTTGTGTCGTGCAAGTTGATATATCATGGTTTTCACCGGTTTTACACCATGATATAAGTATGTTTTAGAGTCTTTTGGTGTTTCTTTAGAGTCATTTACAAGTGTTATTAAGTATATGCACGTTTGGAGCGGATTTGGTGATTATGGCACTTTCTGAAGCATTTTGGAGATTTAACCCGAGAGATAGAGTTCACTGTCCAAAACAGAGGATTGCATCGATCGACACAACATGTGCATCGATCGACACACGAGCGAGATAGGCCTTCCTCGGCGAGTTTAATGAAGAATGCTGAAATTGCACTTTTGCCCAGAAGTTTCAGTATTTACAAAGAAGTCTCAAGACGTGATTAGGCTAATATAATTAGGTTTTTACAACAGTTTTACATTACGCTTTCATACTTTGAGCTGAGAGTTTTTAGAGCTTTTTGGGGCTGATCTGAACCTGTATTGCTTCCTGCTTTTGGAGTAGATTTCGAACCCCTTTATTTCTTTACTCTCTTTAATGCAATCTATTTATTCTTTGATTATGTTTTCATTGATCATGTCTGAGTAGATTCATAGTTAGGTTTAGGGATTCTCGTTAAGGATTTCATGACTTGCTAAATTTGTTTATTCAGTTAAAGATTCATATCATATTAGTTCTTCAACCTGAATTGTGCTTAACACTAGTTTCCAACATGATCACTTAGAATCTAGACTTTAGGTTATTAACACGAAAGTGTGATTTAGAATCTGAACTATTTAGGTTGAGCATTTGAATTACTCGCAAAGAAATTTGGTTTAATTGAATTGTGAACATATCGAACTTGCACTTAAGGCTAGTTTAATCTGTTAGGAATTGCAAAGAAATTTGGATTTCTGCTATTAGACTTAGAGAATTCTCGCAACGAAAGTTGGTTAGTTCTATATCCGTGTTTGAGTTCTAGAACCGTGCTTAATTTGATCCTGACTGATTATCTGATATGCTTGTCTGATTTCCTGAGAACTCCCTAGACTTAGCGCTTTTAGTTGATTGCTTACAAACCACTCCTGCTATCTGATTTACTTTTCTGCTTGCTATTTAGTTTCTCATTACTTTCTCCTAGTTTAACTTGACCGTTCTAAAATCTATCGTGTGACCGAGAGTCTCTATGGGATTCGATACCTTTTATACTATAATTGCATTACATGTGCACTTGCAGTAGAATAGGATTAAAACTTAGACCTATCAAGTTTTAGGCGCCGTTGCCAGGGACTCTTTTGAGTCTTCGATAGATTTGAATTAGGGTTTAGACTAGGATTTTTGTTTTTATTTTTGGTTACTAATTTCTCCATTTTTCTCTGTTGCAGGTCTGATATTCGCTTAGGATCGATCGTTGCATTCTTTTAAATCGATCATTACAAGGCGAATCTGAGTTGAATCGATCGTTGCATCCTAGCATCGATCGTTGCACTGCGATTACCAACGGTTTATGCAGACGCGTGATACTAGAAGTAATCCGAACTCAAATCTCGTTAATCTCAGGCTTGAGGAACTTGCTAGACTAGAGAGAACAAACAGAAAGGATCAACGAGTAAGGATGAACAACAATCCCTTGATTCTGATACCTGATGCTGAAGGCGTCCTAAGGGACCGGCAGAACAATCCGTACAATGCTGCTGGGCAAAGGATTGATGCTGAGGGACGAGTGATCCCTGAACCTGAGCCTGAACCGCCACAAGGACAAGGACAAGGGCAAAAGCAGATGGATATTCATATTGAGAGGACTCTTGCTGACTACAACCGTTCGGATGAATTCCATGCTAACCGGTCAGCAATTGTACCTCCTGGTTTTGAGAGGAATGACTTCGAGATCAAGACTATCTACTACTCTATTCTGAGGCAGAATGCTTTCCATGGTTTCCCAAATGAGCAGCCAATGGACCATATTGATGAGTTTGAGGATATAGTCACTGGGATGAAGTACGATGAGGTAAACTATGACTATCTGTTTCTCAAACTCTTCCCCTACTCTCTCGCTGGAGATGCTGCAGCTTGGCTGAAACAACTTCCACCTGGGAAGTTTACTACTTGGGATGCTGTGAAGAATGAGTTCTTGAGGCACTTTTATGATGATGCTCGCTCTGATCAGTCGATACAGGATATTCTCACTTTCTCCCAAGGTCCTACAAAGCCTCTTAAAGCTGCTTGGATGAGGTTTAAGAAGTACCAACGAGACTGTCCTCATCATGGATTCACCGAAGTGACATTGCTGGGCATATTCTTTAGAGGTAAGATCTCTCCTACCAAACTGCGTTGGACAATTCCAGCAATGGAAATTTCAATGCAAGGACTCCTGAGCAAGCTAAGACACTGATTGATAACTTTGTGAGTAGTAATAGCACCAAGACTGCTGATAGGAGAAGGAAAGAGTCTGGTGGGAAGATAGATAATCTTGAGGTAGCTGATATTAGGAGCAAGTTGGATATTGTTTGTAATTTGTTGGCTGGAAAGAAAGTTGTCCATTTTTCTCAGGAAGTTGAAGTGTTCCAAGCTGAAGAAGACCATCAAGAAGAGGATGTGAACTACAATGGTGGCTCTGGATTTCAAGGGAACATGTTTGGAAATCAGCAAGGTAACAAGTTCTTCAATGGTGGACAGAAGAGTGCTTTCACAAGCAATCAAAACTCTTCTGAATTTGGACAGACTGCTGGTTATCAGAAGCCTTTTCAGCAAGGTAATTCTTATCAGAGAACCTATGGATCATCTACTTACTGTTAGAATATGATGTTTAGAACAAGAACACAACTTAGAAAGAAGAGAGAATGTAGAGAGAGAGACTTGGCACCCGATTAGGGTTTATGACCGAGAGAGAGAGAGAGAGAGTAAGAGAGATAGCAAAGGAGAACAGATGTTTTAACTCTCAATGTCTATTAACAAGTGATGTTACAAGGTATATATAGAAGATACAACTAGGTTAAGCAAGTGATGTTTGGTGAGATGTAGGTTATTTGTTGGTGAGAGTTAGGTGAGTTGTTGGTGAGACCAAATAGTTCCAAATAGTAGTCTTCAAATAGTAACTCCCCAAATAGTGTAGAACCGAGATTAGTTCCTTGTAGTTCAATGCACATGTCTAACTTGTGATCTCCAATTCAATACTCCCCCTCAAGCTTGAATTCAAGGATGAATCAAGCTTGGAGTGACAATGGAGATCTACCTCATTAAAAACTTTCATGAAGAAAACCACTTGGGATAAAACTTCATGAAGGGAAAAAGAGTGTAGACTCCATGGCCTTAGAGGATTTCAGGATTTCCATGAGTCCGAGCTTTGTGTGAATGGACTCACACACCTTCAAGCTAGCTGCCTTGGTGAACACATCTGCTAGTTGTTCTTCACTTCTTGTGAAGCAAGGTAACACAACTCCTTGCTCAATCAACTGCCTTACTTTGTGGCAATCCACTTCAATATGTTTAGTCCTTTCATGGAAGACTGAGTTTGAGGCAATGTGAATGGCTGCTTGGTTGTCACAATGCATGGTGATTGGTTTTGTCTTCTCAATCCCCAAATCCACAAGAAGAGCTTCGATCCACACCAATTCTGTTGCTAGCTTCCTCATTGCTCTATATTCAGCTTCAGCACTTGAACATGACACTATCTTCTGCTTTTTGCTCTTCCAAGTGACAAGATTTCCTCCAATGAATGTGCAATATCCAGTAGTAGATCTCCTGTCCACTCTATCTCCTGCCCAATCAGCATCAAAATACCCAACTATCTCTGTACTTTGATTGCAACCCATCCAAATGCCTTGACCAGGAGCACCACTTAGATATATGAGTATCCTTTCAACCATATCCCAATGATGCATCTTTGGTGCTTGCATATGTTGGCTTACCTGGTTCACTGCAAAACACAAATCAGGTCTGGTTATGGTTAAGTAAATAAGCTTACCAACCATCCTTCTATATTGGGTAATGTCCTCAAATGGTCTGTCTTCAAGCTCCCCCTCTCTTATGACTTTGTAGCCTTTCTCCAATGGTGTCTTAGCTGGTTTTGATCCAATCTTTCCTGCCTCAGATAACAAATCAAGTGTGTATTTCCTTTGAGATAAGAAGAGTCCATCATTAGATTGACAAACTTCTATCCCAAGGAAGTACTTTAGAGTACCAAGATCTTTAATATCAAAAACAGATTTGAGATAAGCTTTAGTTTCTTGTATACCTGACTTGTTACTCCCTGATATGATAATGTCATCAACATAAACAAGGATAACAATGATACCTTCCTGATCTTGGAGAGTGAACAATGTATGATCTCCTTCAGACCTCTTGAAACCTCTTTGCATAAGTGTTGAACTCAGCTTGTGATACCAAGGTCTAGGTGATTGTTTTAACCCATAGATGGCCTTCTTGAGTCTTAGTACTTTCCCTGTTTTAACAAGGCTTTCAAGACCAGTGGGTGGTGTCATGTATACCTCATCTTCAAGCTCCCCTTGAAGGAATGCATTCTTGACATCCATTTGCCAAAGTTCCCAATCAAGATTTGTTGCCAAAGACAAGATGATCCTAACTGTGTGAAGCTTAGCTACTGGTGCAAAGGTGTCCAAGTAATCCTTTCCATAAGTTTGAGTGAAACCTCTTGCAACCATCCTTGCTTTGTATCTCTCCACTTCTCCATTACTTCTGTATTTGATGGTGAAAACCCATTTGGAAGTCACTGCCTTCTTTCCTCTAGGAAGTTCAGCTTCATACCAAGTCCCATTGTTGTCCATTGCTTTTATCTCTTCATCCACAGCCTGCATCCACCTCTTATCTCCCTTTGCTTCTTCATAGGTTGTTGGTACATATTCTTGATCCAACTTCCCAATGAACACTTGATGCTCCAATGGTACTTGAGCTAAACTGCAAACAGCTTGAATGGGATGAGCTACTGCATTGCTGTTGAAGAAAACCATTTGCTTTTTCTCCCTTGTACTTCTTCTTAACACTTGAACTTGTTGCTGCTCATTCATAACCGGCTCCTCAACTTGATGATCCAACTCCTCAGCTTCTTCAACATGTTCTTCCTCATGTTCCTCATGCTCCTCATTTTCAGCTTGATCATGTGCAGAAGGATCAGCTACTTGCGGTTCTGGAGCTGATTCATGTGCAGAAGGATCAGTTACTTGCGGTTCTGGAGCTGATTCATGACTGTCCCCCTCATGATCAAGATGGGAATGTTGAGGAGTTTCTGAAGTTGGAGCAGGGACTGGAGTGGTAGGGCTTGTCTTGGCCGGTTGCTGAGGCATACTAATACCCAAGTGTTCCATGATCATCCTTAGGTTAGCTGCCCTGTCTGATTGAGAAGTGGGAAGATCCTTCAAGCTATCCCAATTCTTTTCATCATAGAAACTCCTTGTTTCCATAAACTTCACATCTCTTGAGATTAAGACCTTCCTTGTTTCAGGTACATAACACTTGTATCCTCTTTGTGTTGTGGAGTAACCAATGAACATAGCTTTGGTGCTCTTGGCATCCAGCTTATCCCTTTGTTCTCCTGGTATTAACACAAAGAAAATACACCCAAACACACGTAAGTGATCAACTAATGGATTTGTTTTGTTTAGTACCTGAAATGGAGATTGATCCTTAAGAACTCTTGTGGGAGTTCTATTGATCAAGTAGCAAGCAGTCATGACTGCATCTCCCCAAAACCTCTTAGGAACATTCCTGTAGAACATCATGGACCTTGCTACCTCCATTAAGTGTCTGTTCTTTCTCTCAGCCACTCCATTTTGTTGTGGAGTATAAGGACAGCTTGTTTGATGGAGAATCCCATGTTTGGACAAGTGTTGTTTGAAAGCATTGCTTGTATACTCACCACCATTGTCTGATCTAAAATTTTTGATCTTACCATTGAAATGATTAGTAACATGATTTTGAAAGTTCATAAAAGCTTCTAACACTCTATCCTTAGTTTGCATCAATGTTATCCAAGTATACTTAGATTTTTCATCAATAAAAGTGACAAAATACTTATGGTTCTCTCTAGACAAACAAGGAGCGGTCCACACATCAGAATGAACAAGATCAAAGCAATTTTCATAAGTAGTTTTAGAAGTTGGAAAAACAGACTTGCAATGTTTCCCAAGAATACAAGCCTCACATTCATCATTTTTAAACATAACAGAAGGTAATATAAGCCCTAAAGCCCTAGAGTGTGGATGTCCTAGTCTAGCATGCCAAATAGAGTCATCCACACTAACACAAGTAGATAAAGCAGTAGATAAAGCATGAGATAATTTAGAAGAGGGATTAGTGTCTTCAATCATGTAGAGTTCATCCTTGCTCACACCTTTCCCTATTAACTTACTTGTTCTAATATCCTGAAACACAACATCATTAGGACTGAAAATAACATTGCAATTTAGATCAGTGGCTATTCTTTTAACAGATACTAAGTTGGATGTGAAACTAGGCATAAAGAAAGCTTTGGATTCTTTATCAAATAATTTCAAATTTCCTATGCCTTCAATTGGAATTTTATCACCATTTGCAATCACTACACATCCTAAAGCTGGTTTAACATTTTCTATCAACTTAGGGTCACTGATCATATGGTGAGAAGCTCCAGAATCAATAATCAAAGGTCTGATTTTATTTGATGCAAAGAGTGAAGTACCAAGGACCATACCAGAGTTTTCCTTGAGGGCTTTGATGAGTGCCTCAAGGTCTGACCTTCTTACCACATCATTAGTCATAGCTGGAGCTTGATGAACCACCATTGCTCTCCCTTCATCATATTGCCGCATAGAAGAAGAACCTGGTCCAGCTCCACCATATGAGTAGTTTGCCCTTTGATCCTTGAACCGGTTGTTGTGAGATGATGGTCTGAGGTTTGGGTGAAGGCGCCAGCATCTATCCTTCAAGTGCCCACTCTTCTTGCAAAAATCACATATCAAGACTACAGGAATGATTACCCTTGAGTTCTCCATTGCTTAAAACCGGTTAATGCAAGGAGTGAGTTTTCAAGGTAAGCTTTGAAACTAGTGTGTTCTTAACTCACAGAGAATGCACACAACAATAACCGAGTTTAAAAACAAGTTACAAGAACAAGAGTGTTCAAGAACAAGAGAGAGAGCCGGTTATAAGAACAAGTTTTATAACCGAGAGTAAAATGGTTTTGAAACTCAAAGGTAAGCTTTTAAGCTTTGAAACTAGTGTGTTCTCAACTCACAGAGAATGCACACAACAATAAACGAGTTTAAAAACAAGTTACAAGAACAAGAGTGTTCAAGAACAAGAGAGAGCCGGTTATAAGGACAAGTTTTATAACCGAGAGTAAAATGGTTTTGAACCTCAAAGGTAAGCTTTTAAGCTTTGAAACTAGTGTGTTCTCAACTCACAGAGAATGCACACAACAATAAACAAGAAGTAGAAGTGCTTAAGAGCTTTAAGAATATTCAAGAACAAGTTCAAGAACATGAAGAACAAGCCGTTTACAAGAACAAGTTTAAGAGCGAGAGTAAATAGGTTTTTGAAACAAAGTTTGCGGAAATGAATATGTCTAGGAGCTTAGTGCTCTGATACCATGTTAGAATATGATGTTTAGAACAAGAACACAACTTAGAAAGAAGAGAGAATGTAGAGAGAGAGACTTGGCACCCGATTAGGGTTTATGACCGAGAGAGAGAGAGAGTAAGAGAGATAGCAAAGGAGAAGAGATGTTTTAACTCTCAATGTCTATTAACAAGTGATGTTACAAGGTATATATAGAAGATACAACTAGGTTAAGCAAGTGATGTTTGGTGAGATGTAGGTGATTTGTTGGTGAGAGTTAGGTGAGTTGTTGGTGAGACCAAATAGTTCCAAATAGTAGTCTTCAAATAGTAACTCCCCAAATAGTGTAGAACCGAGATTAGTTCCTTGTAGTTCAATGCACATGTCTAACTTGTGATCTCCAATTCAATACTTACCAGACGCCTCCTGCAGCTAATGCTCATGAGAGCAAGATGGAACAGTTGCTGAAGGGTCAGACTAAGACTGCTGTAGACTTCAACAAGAAGTTGGATGCTGTGTATGAAGATCTGAATGGGAAGTTTGAATCCTTGAGCACACATGTGAAAGATCTTGATGCTCGGTTTGCACAGACTGTTGGATATGTTAAGAGGCAAGATGGATCTCTTCCCGGATGAACTGATGCTAATCCTAAGTACCACTGCAATGAAGTGACATTGAGAAGTGGTAAGGAGATGTTTCCTGCCCAGAAAAAGCAGTTGAGTTTAGAAGAAATCGTGTAAATTGAAGAAATGGAAGATGAGATCTGCGGAATTCGCAATGCATCGATCGACGCACCCAAGCAACGGTCGATGCAAGACGAAAATGGAGATGCTGAACCCAAGCTCGACGCAGAGGTCGTAACAGAATCACCCAGCAACGACCGATGCAACACTAGCAACGATCGACGCAAGGTGACTGCCGAGAGTTCAAACATAGAAAAGCTAAAGAAGCCGAGCGAAAGGGTTTATAAGCCTAAGGTTCCTTTTCCTAAGAACCCCATGAAAGCTAAGAACGATAGACAGTACGCTAAATGCCAAGAGATCATTAAAAAGGTGTTGGTTGAAGTGCCTTTGATTGACTCTCTGCAGACTACTCCTGTGATGAAGAGATGTCTTAAGGACTTACTTACTGGTAACTGGACAGATGAGGAGAGTGTGATGATGATCACTTAAGTATGTAGTGCAGTGATTCAGGGCAGAATTCCTGAGAAGTTGAAAGATCCATGAAGCTTTGTGTTGGATTGTGGTATCTACAAGGACAAATTTGAGAGATCTCTATGTGACCTTGGTTATAGTGTGAACCTCATGCCCTTCTCTGTTGCTAAGAGGCTTGGGATGACTGGCTTTATGCCTACTAGGATCTCATTAGTCCTAGCTGACAGAACAGTCAGGATTCCTGAAGGGATGCTGGAAGATGTGCCAATAAGAATTGGTGAATGTGTGATTCCTACTGACTTTGTGGTTCTGCAGTATGGGGAAGAACCAAAGGATCCACTAATTCTGGGTAGACCATTCTTGGCCACTGCAGGTGCTATGATTGACTGCAGGAATGGAACTATAATTCTAAATGTGGGTGATCTGAAGATGAGTTTTAATATGGACAAGCTGGTTAAGAGACCAACCATCGACGGACAGACCTTTTATGTGGATACTCTCAGTGATTTGGCTGCGGATTACTTTCATAGAACTCATGTTGAGGATCCACTGGAGAGAGCTTTACTGAGCTTTATAATGGAGCTGGAGCATCTGCAAGACGAGCCCGCAATCTGCTATGTGAGGCTAATGGATTCTGCTGAGCAGGTGATGCATTTGGATGTGTCTGACGCAACTCTGCATCGATCGACACATATAGCGCATCGATCGTTGCAGGTCGACAGTGATTGAGCAGAGGAAAAAGCCCCGAAAATTGAGCTGAAACAACTTCCATTCGGGATAAGGTACGAATTTCTTGGACCTAATTCGACATATCTAGTGATTGTTAATGCTAGTTTGAACAACGCAGAGCTCACTTTACTGCTAAGCAAGCTGCGCAAGCATCGCAAGCATCGCAAAGCTCTTGGCTATTCTCTTGATGACATTTCAGGTATCTCTCCGGAGCTGTGCATGCATCAGATACATCTTGAGGACGAGTCAAAGAAATGTGTTCAGCATCAGAGGAGGCTGAATCCTAATCTTAAGGATGTGGTTAAGAAGGAGATCATGAAACTCCTAGATGTTGTGATCATCTACCCGATTTCAGACAGTGATTGGGTTAGTCCAGTCCATGTTGTACCCAAGAAGGGCGGAGTTACAGTAGTGAAGAATGACAAGAACGAACTTATTCTTGCAAGGATTGTGACTGGACACCGGATGTGTATATATTACAGGAAGCTCAATGCTGCGACAAGGAAGGATCACTTCCCTTTACCTTTCATTGATCAGATGCTGGAGAGGTTAGCAAATCACCCTTACTATTGCTTCCTCGATGGATATTCAGGTTTCTTCCAGATTCCCATCCATCCAGAGGATCAGGGAAAGACTACCTTTACTTGTCCATATGGCACATTTGCATACCGTAGGATGCCTTTTGGACTTTGCAATGCACCAGCCACCTTCCAGAGATGCATGATGTCCATATTCATTGATATGATTGAGGATTTTATGGAGGTATTTATGGATGATTTTTCAGTCTACGGATCATCTTATAATGATTGCTTGGATAATTTGTGCAAAGTGCTAGTTAGATGTGAGGAGAAGCACTTGGTTCTTAATTGGGAGAAGTGCCATTTCATGGTCAGAGATGGCATTGTTCTTGGACATAGAGTGTCTGAAGCATGAATCGAAGTAGACCGCGCTAAGATTGAGGTCATGACCAGCCTTCAAGCGCCTGATTCTGTGAAAATCTGTGAGAAGCTTTCTGGGACATGCTGGTTTCTATCGACGGTTCATCAAGGATTTCAGTAAGATTGCTAGACCACTAACTGCTTTGCTGTGTAAGGATACCATGTTTGAGTTCACTACAGATTGTCAGACTGCATTTGAACAGATCAAGCAAGCATTAGTGAGTACTCCTATAGTTTAGCCACCTGATTGGGATCTACCTTTTGAGGTAATGTGCGACGCAAGTGATTATGCTGTAGGGCTGTTCTGGGGCAGAAGAAGGACAGAAAGCTTCATGTTATCTACTATGCCAGCAGGACATTAGATGATGCGCAGAGAAACTATGCCACTAAAGGGAAGGAGTTGTTGGCTGTTGTCTTTGCATTTGAGAAGTTCCGACCCAATCTTGTTGGTTCTAAGGTGATTGTACACACTGACCATTCAGCTCTGAAGTATTTGATGCAGAAGAAGGATGCTAAGCCAAGGCTTTTGAGATGGATTCTGTTGCTTAAGGAGTTTGACATTGAAGTGAGGGACAAGAAGGGAGTTCAGAATGGAGTTGCTGACCATCTGTCAAGGTTTCTAGTTGAAGAAGACGTGCCCATTAATGATTTCTTACATGAGGAGAATGTCAATATGATCGGGACAGTGTTTGGGATGGATTTGGACAGAACTTTGCAGAAATGTCGGATTGATCGCATTGCGTCGATCGATGCACCATCTGTGACGATCGATGCATGTGACGAGGACGCAACGATCGATGCTTACATCTGCGACGATCGTTGCAGTGCGAATACTGATAGGTCTATAAAGTTTTACCCTATTCTAAACTGCAAGTGCACAGTATAGTCAATGTAGTATATAGGGTTATCGAATCCACAGGGACACTTGGTCTCAAGAGAATCAAACTTTAGAGATTAAACTAGAAATAAGCAAGTAGTGATTGAAATAAATTGCGTTGCAAGAAAGTAAACAGTAGCAGGAATTGGTTTGTAAGCAATAAACTAAAAGCGTCAAGCCTAGGGTGTTCTCAGGAAATCAGACAAGCAGACAAGTTAATTAGTCAGGATCAAATTAAACTAAGTTCTAGAACTCAAATCACGGAAATAGAGTTAACCAAATCTCTTTGCGAAAACTCTCTAAGCCTAAGTGCAGTAACCCAAATCTCTTTGCAATTACTAACAGATTAAACTAGCATTAAGTTCAAGTTCGATATGTTCACAATTAAACTAGACCAAATCTCTTTGCGAGTAATTTAATTGCTCAACCTAAATAGTTCAGATTCCTAAACCCCACTCTCGTGACGTATTTAGCAACCTAAGATCTAGATTCTAATTGATCAGGTTAGAACTAGCTTTAAGCACAATTTAGTTTGAAGAACATTCTAATCATGTGAATCCTAACTGAATTAAACAAGTCTAGCAAGTCATCAGACCCTAATGAGAAACCCTAAACTCAACTATGGATCTACTCAGACATGATTAATGAAAGCATAATAAAAGAAATAATAGATTGCATATAAGAAATTAAATAGATAAAGGGGTTCGAAATCTTCTCCAAAATAAGTGAATACAGGAAATAGATCAGCCCCAAAAGCTCTAGAAATCTCTTAGCTCTAAGTATGAAAGCGTAACTAAATAAAACACCAAAAACTAGTATATATAGGCATAATCTCGGCTGGGGCTTCTGTGTAAATATTGGAACTATCTTGAGCTTCTTTGCAAATCTTCATAAGTTATTAATTCGACGTGTACGGCCCATCTCGCGAGTGTGTCGACCGATGCACATTGTGTGTCGGTCGATGCATGATCAAATTCTCGAACAGTGAACTAAGCTCTCGGCCAAATCGTCCCAAAATGCCCAAAATGCTCCAAATATCTCCAATTAGCTCCAAACCTGATTTAACCTGTAAAAGACTCTAAACTAATACGAAAGACTCTAAAAACACATCTATATCATGGTATAAAGTGGGTAAAAACCATGATATATCAACTCCCCCACACTTAGCCTTTGCTTGCCCTCAAGCAAAACAGAGAACTAAAATGCAGTGAAGAGGTTTGAAAACTCTTCAGAAACTCATTTTGTCATAAAAGCAGCAACATTCAGATTCCCCTTAGTAATCCACATGAAAGAATCAATCCACAGACATCAAGACCAACATATACTTCCCCCACACTTAGCAACTGTCCTAAGTAAACTCCACAATCACATTCAAGCATTCAAATTCTCCCTACTGACTTCTGCAAGTATTAAAGTGCGGTCTCACCTAAGGAGTATCGATCAAAGGCACATGGGTTCTTACTTTGCCAGCTCTAGACCACCATACTATCTTTCTCTAGTCCCTTTCTTCTCTTTCCCTTCCTTAACAACTGATTTTTCCCCATTGGGTATCATTTTATTTTTTTATCAGTGTTCTTCCCGTTATGGGGTGTACTTTGGACCTTTTCCATGGATGCACAGGAGGTAATAGTTTTAGCTACCACTCCCAGAGACCACTTCGGAGTTACTAACTCATCCTCAGTTTATTATTATTATTATTTTTTTTTTTTTTTACTTTATGGAAGGGGAGAAGGGAACTAGATAGGACAGGTTTACAAGCTGTGTCAGAACTAGCAAAGGAACCCGACACAAAGTATACCAAGCCCTTAGGTGAGAAAATCTAAGTCAGTATTAGGGGTGAAGTCAGTAAAAGGATCCTCTGATACCTGAAGTGATGTGGGTGTCCTCAGTAGGTTGATCCGTGATGGGGTTTTCTAATAGTCATAGATAGATCTGCAGCTTCATCTCAATGGTCACTTAAGTTCCTGCAAATGCTGCTAATCTTCTCAAAAAATCATTGTTTCCTACTTAAACTAATTTTGACTCGAAAAACAAATTTTAAAATTTAACTGACTCTAAGAAAACAAAGAACGTAATTAGTAGAACCTCCCCCACACTTAAGACACACTGTCCCCAGTAGTGTCAAGCAAGGGATTGGTTAAAAGAAAGAAAAGAAAAAATTAGTTGAATGGTTAGTTCTCTCGGGTTTTACCTCTGTCGCAGTCAGGCATCGATCGTTGCACTAGGTGCACCGACCGTTGCTGTGCGATTTTCGTTAGGGATCGATCGACACATATGGTGCGTCGATCGACGCAATGCGGTTTTCACGAACAGTCAGCAAGTTAGCAGGTTAATTCGTCTGTTTTTGTCAAATTTCGATCCCTGCAAGCTGAAAACACTAGAAACAGAGTAAAACTGAAACAACAAATGTATCAAATCATGCCAAACCATCCAAACATAATAGAATCCTAAAAATAAGAAAAGTGCAAAAGAAAAGAAAAAGTCAGAATACAGAACCGAAAGTATGGAGACTACTCTCACTCGATATCATCAATACCACCATATCTCTCAGCATCACTGGCATCCTCTGGAGAGCGCTGTCGTCGACGTCGGTCAGGTACGGGCTGATGGATCTGTGGTGGCCTCCTGCAGCTGCAAGTACGCATGAAGTTCCAAAGAACTCGAAATATGCCATCTGATCTCTCTCTCCACTCTGCCTCAGAATATGCACCGTAGGCCATCGTAGGCTCTGGAAAGGGGCCCACATCGTTGACTGGGGCAGGTGCTGGCGCGGGAGCAGGGGCAGCGGAAGTCGAAGCTCGTGAGGAAGGCTCTCCCAGCGGATGAGCCATAGAAGGAATCCCACACTGCGCAGACTCAGGAGGATGAAATCTCAGTGCCTCTAATGTGTCAATCTGTGTCCATCTGTCAGCAGGAAGCTCTATACCAGTCCTCCCAGTGGTCGGGTCAGTGTAAATCCAGATCTTCCCCTCCTTGAGCCAAGTAGCGCTCTGCAAATGGCTGAGATCTAGGAACTCCCGTGATGTATCACGCTCTGTACCATGAAGAGGAATCCCACAGTACTCAAAAATAGGAGTAAGCAAACTCCCTACCGTCTCAGTACCAGCTCCATCGAAAGGCTTCGTCTGTAGATCAACCAGATGCTGAGCAAAGATAGCTCCCAAGTTGAGACCCGAAGTGGGATCTCTCACTCCAGAAGTCCTAAACTGATCTCTCAGCCCCATAAACAGCAGCTCCATCTCATATTTGCGCATCTTGTTTGCCTCGTACTTGCAAAGCAAACTCCAGCACAAGATACGCGAGACATAACGCAGCACTGGATGTCTCATCTGTACTACTGGTGTGGTCCTAGAGTTGTATTGACCACTACCAATAATCTGCCAGAACCGTATGGCCTCATCCCGATCCCACTCAAGAGGCATGGCTATGCGCCTCGGCTCAGTACTGAACTCGTAGATCCTGCAAAGATCAAGAAGAGGGATCCTATACCTGACTCCCCAGCTCATGAATGTAAATGATCCTACTGTAGCGCTCCGGTTGTCAGGATCCGAGTAGACAACTCTGCAGGTGGCCAGTAACTGTCTGACCAGCTCAGGGTAGAGATCATAAGGTCGCATCGGCATTGTCCCTAGACCAATGCCTCTGCATACAGCGAGTACCTGCTCATCAATCCCTAGAGACTTGCAGGTGGAGTAGTCAGCGAACTTGGTCGGTTTGAAGATCATCCCACACCAACCATTGTAGAGAAGTGAATCATACGCGTCCCAACTGCTGAGCAATGGACGCTCTGTGAATTCAGCAGACTTGAAGAACTTTTTAGGATCCTCTGGCCATTCTATGGTTGTCTGCATTTGTGTTTTGTCTTCTCTGGGCCAGGGTAAAGCAACTGGCGGTCCATATCTCTGGTATGGTGCGGGTGGCTCTGACTCTCTGCTAAACCAAGCAGGTGGTGGGATGTATTGCCTTGATGATGTAGAAGTTGTGGCTCGTTTCTTGCGGGGTTGCCGATTAGTTGCCATCTGCAAAACAAACAAAGTTGAAACACAAATAAGTCTCGGCAACTCTCTGTGAAATCGCGAAGCATCGACCGTTGCATCTAAGGCAGCGATCGTTGCAAGGCGATTTCAGCTCGTCGAACATATCCCAAAATCGCAAAGCAACGACCGTTGCTGTCGAGCAACGACCGTTGCTGTCGAGCAACGACCGTTGCAAGGCGATTTTGCCGCAAACAAATCATCAAAATAGTTCAAATCCAACCCACATTGCCTCAATTCAACAAGAACATACTACCTAACAACCTAAATCACGTTTATTTAAGTGTAGCATCATCAATTTCAAGCCAAAATTCCCAAATTCTATAAACCCTAAAAATCCATTCTAAAAATGGCGAAAATGAGAAGTCATACCTTCGATTCGTTGTGAATGGGTAATGGAATCAGCTAGAGGGGGTTAAAACAATAAGAATCAAGCTTTGAATCACAGAAATTGATGAAGAATTCAGAGATTTAGGTGGTAGAGCTCGCGGTTTGTACAGACGGTGAAATGAGGAAGAAAAGAGAAGAGAAAGGGTTTAAGGCACTTACCTCGGTCGTGGGTGCAACGATCGTTGCTTTAGGGGCAACGATCGATGCTTGGTAAATCGAAATCGATTTCCGGTTAAGCGCATACCTTAATTTTGCAAATGAACCAATCAGCAACGACCGTTGCTTAGGAGCAACGATCGTCACAATGCGATTTCCCCTCTTCGTCAAATCTTCTTGCAACGACCGGTGCAAAAGTGCATCGATCGTCACACATCTCCAGGTTCGAATTCTGCATTCTGTAACTTAGCAAAAACAAAAACAAAAACGTGAAATCCTAAGAAAAACACCAAAATTAAGAAAGAAAAACAACTAAACCTATCAGTGGGTTGCCTCCCACTCAGCGCTTGTTTAATGTCGTTAGCTTGACCGGACGCACTAGATCTTTCAGGCACTAAGAGATCCTGATAGAGACTTTTTCTGTCTCTGTTCAAGTCTCCTCATCCACGGTGGAGAATAGGCTGTTGCAGAGTGCTTCAGTCCAATAAAAGTAGGGGTGAAATGTGCTCCAGGGTCTAGAATCACTGTATCATCTGGCTGCTCATCATCTGCTTCCATGATTGTGAATGTCTGCCCATCTATCAGTGGTTTTCGCAGCTTCTCCATCTCATATCGCAGCGTCTCATCTCCCAGGTGGAGGTCTATTAGACTCTGTCTAACATCAATCACAGCTCCTGCTGTAGCCAAGAATGGTCTTCCAAGTAGCAATGCTTCATCAGGATCGCAGTCATATTTCAGCACAAGAAAGTCTGTCGGAACCAAGTAGTTTCCAACTCTTACTGGGATGTCCTTTAAAAGCCCTTCTGGAACTCGTATAGACTGGTCAGCTAGGACAAGAGAGGTCCTAGTGGGAGAAAAATCCAGCATCCCCAGCTTCCCTGCCACAGAATAAGGCATCATACTTCTAGCAGCTCCCAAATCACACAGAGAGCGTCTAAAACTGTCTTCGAAGATGGAGCAATCAAGTACAAAGACTCCAGGATCAGGTAGCTTCTTCGGGATCTTGTTCAGTAGTACAGCACTAATGTGTTGGGGAACTACAATCACCCAGTCTCTCAGATCATCATCTAATGGTAGCATCTTGTTCAAGTACCTCTGCACACAGGGATGATAAGGTGGATCATCAGACGGTGGAATTTCTTCCAAGTCTTCACCACTCTCTTCTAGTTTCTTCAGCTCCTCAATCTCCTGTTTGATCACCTCAGACACCTTGGGATATTGCCTTATGATTTGTGCATAAATCTCCGTCTGAGTGATTTCAGACACATCAGGGAATAGGCGGGCCAGTTCTGCATCAGTCTCATAATCATCCGGCGATACTGTCTGTTCACGACATGCATCGACCGACACAAGGTGTGTGTCGATCGTTGCAATGCGATCATCACAATTTCCACCCGAGAGTTTTTCACTCAATTCCGAAAATTCCACTTCATCCACCAACTCAGCTGTGCTTAGCTCAAATTTCTCACCCAGTTGAGATCCATCATTAACAAGTACAGACCAGGCTTTAATATGAGTCTCTCCAACTCCTTTCCCTTTCATAGT
Source organism: Orychophragmus violaceus (assembly GCA_030180135.1). Classification (NCBI taxonomy): domain Eukaryota; kingdom Viridiplantae; phylum Streptophyta; class Magnoliopsida; order Brassicales; family Brassicaceae; genus Orychophragmus; species Orychophragmus violaceus. Next base: position 85,553,635 of record CM058231.1, read on the forward strand.
ACCTGAAATCTGATTCACCTGAGTGTCCAGTTGCTTCATGTGAGTGTTCATAGACTCAATCTTTCCATTAAGATCTCCATACATGGCATCAATCTTCTTGTTGCAGTCCACAGAAGTCTTGATTTGGCTTTCCAGCAACTGTTCCATCATTGTCTCCATCTTAGTTTCAAATGCAGTGGGTGTAGGAGGTGTTTGATAAGATGAAGATCCGTAGGTCCTTTGAGCAGTTTGTCCATAAGGCTTCTGAAAATTGCTGGTCTGTCCATAGCCCGAAGAGTTCTGATTGCCAGTGTAGCCGGTTTTCTGTCCTCCACCGGAAAATCTGTTTCCAGATTGATATCCAAATCTGTTTCCTTGGAAACCAGATCCTCCAATGTAATTCACATCTTCTTCCTGAGTTTCCTCCTCAGTCTGAATCACTTCTACTTCCTGAGCAAAGTGGACAGCTTTCTTCTCGCCTAGAAGAGTGCAGATTCTGTCCATTCTGGATCTCAATTCAGCCATCTCTGAGTTATCAATACTTCCACCAGATTTCTTCCTCCTCTCATCCATAGTTTTGCAACTATTGCTGCTAATCAAATTCTCAATTAACTGCTTCGCCTGTGTAGGAGTCCTGGTGTTGAAGTTGGCATCACTAGAGTTATCCAGCCCCTGCTGATACGGAAGGTCTATGCCTCTGAAGAAAATACCAATCAGCTGAACTTCAGTGAATCCATGGTGCGGGCAGTCACGCTGATACTGCTTAAATCTCATCCAGGCAGTCTTTAAAGGCTCCACAGCTCCTTGGGAGAAAGTGAGTATGTCCTGTCTGGATTGGTCTGAACGCGCATTGTCATAAAAATGACGCAGGAACTCACTCTTTAAAGCTGCCCAAGTAGTGTACTGACCAGGTGCCAGTTGTCTCAGCCATGCACTAGCGTCTCCAGCAAGACTGTGCGGGAATAGCTTAAGGAACAGATAGTCCTGGCAAACTCCTTCATACTTCATGCCAGTGACTATGTCCTCAAACTTGTCAATATGATCCATAGGCTGCTCTGATTGAAGACCATGAAAAGCAATCTGTCTCATCAGCTGGTAGTAGATGGTCTTTACCTCAAAGTCATTCCTCTCATAGGCAGGAAGCACTAAAGCTGCTCTGTTCGCATGAAACTCGTCAGGTCTGTTGTAGTCAGCTAGTGTCCTCTCATGAACCACCATCTCTCTACCTTGAGCTCGTCTTTGACCCTGGTTTGGTTCCAAAATCGGTTGTTCAGGAGGGTCAGGGATGACATTCCCTGCAGCATCAATCCTTTGCCCAGCAGCATTGTAAGGATTGTTCTCTGGATCCCTCAGGGTACCCTCAGCATCTGGTATCAAGATCAAACGTTCTCGTACCATTCTCTCTCTCTTTTCTCTTCTATTTGTTCTTTCTAGACGTCCAAGTTCCTCTAGTCCGAGATTAATCAAGCTCGAGTTCGGATTACTTCTAGTGTTCTGCGTTGGCATAAACCGTCTGTAATCGTCCAGCAACGATCGATGCTATCAGTGCAACGATCGATTCAATCTCAGAATCGCCTAGTGTCGATCGACGTAAGGTGTGCAACGGTCGACGCAAGGCGAAAGTCGTACCTGCGACAGAAAGAAACAGAGAAAAGTCAGTAAATATAAAGAAAAACGAAAAACAAAAACGAAAAACGAAAAATTTCTAGTAAAACCCTAAGTTCGGTCCTATCGAAGACTCAAAGAGTCCCCGGCAACGGCGCCAAAAACTTGATAGGTCTATAAAGTTTTACCTTATTCTAAACTGCAAGTGCACAGTATAGTCAATGTAGTATATAGGGTTATCGAATCCACAGGGACACTTGGTCTCAAGAGAATCAAACTTTAGAGATTAAACTAGAAATAAGCAAGTAGTGATTGAAATAAATTGCGTTGCAAGAAAGTAAACAGTAGCAGGAATTGGTTTGTAAGCAATAAACTAAAAGCGTCAAGCCTAGGGTGTTCTCAGGAAATCAGACAAGCAGACAAGTTAATTAGTCAGGATCAAATTAAACTCAGTTCTAGAACTCAAATCACGGAAATAGAGTTAACCAAATCTCTTTGCGAAAACTCTCTAAGCCTAAGTGCAGTAACCCAAATCTCTTTGCAATTACTAACAGATTAAACTAGCATTAAGTTCAAGTTCGATATGTTCACAATTAAACTAGACCAAATCTCTTTGCGAGTAATTTAATTGCTCAACCTAAATAGTTCAGATTCCTAAACCCCACTCTCGTGACGTATTTAGCAACCTAAGATCTAGATTCTAATTGACCAGGTTAGAACTAGCTTTAAGCACAATTTAGTTTGAAGAACATTCTAATCATGTGAATCCTAACTGAATTAAACAAGTCTAGCAAGTCATCAGACCCTAATGAGAAACCCTAAACTCAACTATGGATCTACTCAGACATGATTAATGAAAGCATAATCAAAGAAATAATAGATTGCATATAAGAAATTAAATAGATAAAGGGGTTCGAAATCTTCTCCAAAATAAGTGAATACAGGAAATAGATCAGCCCCAAAAGCTCTAGAAATCTCTTAGCTCTAAGTATGAAAGCGTAACTAAATAAAACACCAAAAACTAGTATATATACACATAATCTCGGCTGGGGCTTCTGTGTAAATATTGGAACTATCTTGGGCTTCTTTGCAAATCTTCATAAGTTATTAATTCGACGTGTACGGCCCATCTCGCGAGTGTGTCGACCGATGCACATTGTGTGTCGGTCGATGCATGATCAAATTCTCGAACAGTGAACTAAGCTCTCGGCCAAATCGTCCCAAAATGCCCAAAATGCTCCAAATATCTCCAATTAGCTCCAAACCTGATTTAACCTGTAAAAGACTCTAAACTAATACGAAAGACTCTAAAAACACATCTATATCATGGTATAAAGTGGGTAAAAACCATGATATATCAAATACGAAACCAGAACCTTTCAAGGTTCAGGTTGGACATTACGACTTCGAAGTCCATGCTGTCGCGACAACCACTCGACCTTGGTATGCAGATATTGCTAATTACGTAAGTGTGGGGGAGTTGATATATCATGGTTTTCACCGGTTTTAGAACATGATATAAGTATGTTTTAGAGTCTTTTGGTGTTTCTTTAGAGTCATTTACAGGTGTTATTAGGTACATGCACGTTTGGAGCGGATTTGGTGATTATGGCACTTTCTGGAGCATTTTGGAGATTTAACCCGAGAGATAGAGTTCACTGTCCAAAACAGATTATTGCATCGATCGACACAATATGTGCATCGATCGACACACGAGCGAGATGGGTATTCCTCGGCGAGTTTAATGAAGAATGCTGAAATTACACTTTTGCCCAGAAGTTTCAGTATTTACAAAGAAGCCACAAGACGTGATTAGGCTAATATAATTAGGTTTTTACAACAGTTTTACATTACGCTTTCATACTTTGAGCTGAGAGTTTTTAGAGCTTTTTGGGGCTGATCTGAACCTGTATTGCTTCCTGCTTTTGGAGAAGATTTCGAACCCCTTTATTTCTTTACTCTTTTTAATGCAATCTATTTATTCATTAATTATGTTTTCATTGATCATGTCTGAGTAGATTCATAGTTAGGTTTAGGGATTCTCGTTAGGGATTTCATGACTTGCTAGATTTGTTTATTCTGTTAAGGATTCATATCATATTTTTTCTTCAACCTGAATTGTGCTTAACACTAGTTTCTAACCTGATCACGTAGAATCTAGACTTTAGGTTATTAAATTGACACGAAAGTGTGATTTAAAATCTGAACTATTTAAGTTGATCAATTGAATTACTCGCAAAGAAATTTGGTTTAATTGAATTGTGAACATATCGAACTTGCACTTAAGGCTAGTTTAATCTGTTAGGAATTGCAAAGAAATTTGGATTTCTGCTATTAGACTTAGAGAATTCTCGCAATGAAAGTTGGTTAGTTCTATATCCGTGTTTGAGTTCTAGAACCGTGCTTAATTTGATCCTGACTGATTATCTGATCTGCTTGTTTGATTTCCTGAGAACTCCCTAGACTTAGCGCTTTTAGTTGATTGCTTACAAACCACTCCTGCTATCTGATTTACTTTTCTGCTTGCTATTTAGTTTCTCATTACTTTCTCCTAGTTTAACTTGACCGTTCTAAAATCTATCGTGTGACCGAGAGTCTCTGTGGGATTCGATACCTTTTATACTATAATTGCATTACATGTGCACTTGCAGTAGAATATGATTAAAACTTAGACCTATCACAAGTCAAGTGTCGACCGACACCCATCCAATTTTGTTTGACACCTTATCCTGAAGGGATTTCAAGTTCTCATGATGGTCTGAAATCGACCGAGCCCGATGCCAAGATCGACACTAGTGTAAAACCGGCCAATGAGTCATCAAATACAGACAGTGTCGACGACAGCATGATCGAACATAGATAGTTTCATTGAATTCTCAGACGGCTGAAGTTGAGAAGGCTTACAAGCGTAACATTTCTTTCCCAAGAAACCCGAGGAAGACAAAGTACGAGCTTTATATGGCTAAGTGCAAGTCCATAATGAATAATCTCACCATTCAGATGCCTCTGATCGATGTTATCAAGGCAACTCTGGCAGTAAAAAAGTGTTTGAAATAGATGCTTACAGCTGATATGAGTGAAGAGGAAGGTGTAATGATAATCTATGTGGTTTGTAGTAGTGTTATAAGATCAAAATTCTAGAAAAAAACTCATGTACCCATGAAGGTTTGTCTTGGACTGCTCCATCTTCAAGGATAGGTTAGAGAGATTGTTGTGTGATTTGGGATCGAATGTGAACCTCATTCCTTATTCAGTTGCTTTGAGACTTGGGATGACTGACTTGGTAAATTTGGTGTGATTACGTCATTTTGTAATTTTCGATTTTCCACTAACTTGTCGAAATGTCTTGTGTTTGTCTCATTTAAAATGTCATCAAAAGCAAACAAATGACCGCGAAATAACACCGGAGAGGCTTCAAGCTCCGCACGCCACAATCTCCTTTCACAATCCTACACTTGTCAAGAACCCACAAATATGCACCCCATGGCCCAAGCGCAAGAAGGATCGAATTTGTTACAATGTTACAATGGGGTATGAAAACATGATTCATAGGATGAAGCATATACCGATACACGCGTTTACAGAGGATTGGGACAATTACGATTCATTTCTATACAATGCTTAGTTGGACGTGAAGGTTTTGCCAACCTGATTTGCTGATAATAATGCCTTAAAGGCATTGGGGATCCGTGAGGATGTGCTGCGTTTGCTGAGGGATTGGATTGGGTATTATTGCTACCATGCAGTAAGACCTCTACGAGGACTCTTTTAGACAGTTATTAGAAACTACAAGAGTCTATTACATCAACGACCTCGTCCTCATTTCACATGAGGGCACTCTCATCTTTAAGGGTGTGAGATACATGATATCGATCGCTGACCTTTGTGATATCTACGATTCGACAAGAAATGTAATATGACTGCGATTTCAGGAGAGTGGCATGATTTTCAGATGTTTTGGTCCCACTTCGGTAATAGGAGGTACGATTCTAAGACAACGAGGCAGGCAACAGTTCGACATCCGGTTCTAAGGTATGTCGCACGCCTGTTGGGGAACACGATTCTCTGCAAGATGGAGCGTGGGATGATGCATGTTTCTGAGCTTTTCTTGTTGTAATTTGTCATTAGGAATATCACATATGTGAGTTAGTATAAGGGGGCTGACTTAGCACGCGACATCAACCTTGTTTTTTTTTTTGAGCATCAGTTGGTCACTCTCAAGACCAAGCCGTTTACTTGGATAGGAGATATGACGAAGACACTTGGGAGTATTTTAACTCCAATCTTTGATCACTTCGGGATCGACAAGAGATCCAACACCATAAGCAATGTGATATCTCTGATGAATTTAGCACACTTGAAGAGTGCAACTTGGGTTTGATGTGGTTTTTCATTGATTCTTCAGAGGCATAACATCTTTTTAAGCCAAACGAGACCCTTCTCCATGCTCCTCTGAGTTGTACCATTTGCAGAGGGTCTACTTCTGGAGATTCTTATACTGCTGATGAGGATGACATTGTCCCCTACCTTGCTGGAAATTATTCTCTAGCATTTCCCGAGCCTCTCATGCCTACTCGTCAGATGGATCTACCACCTTTCCAGGAGTACGTGACTGATACACTTCGGCACATTTGGAAGTCTTTAATGAGTTTCTACTACCGTCGACCATCTCATGTATCCCACCCACGATCCCGACGTCGCCTACCCACACCACCAGTAGCCTGAGGATGAGGAGCTCCATGATGTTGAATACTCTGCTGATGAGGATATCTAGGATGACGAGAGAACTCTGGCGATCTAGATCTTCCTTTGATTCTGGTTTGTTTTCCCTTTTATTTCTTTTGTTTTGCATCCTTGAGTCATTTTGATGTCCTTTATAGAATCAGTCTTTTAGTCCTTTTGATTTGGAACTTGAGAAGTATGAGTCTATAATATGTCATGTTTCTTCTGATTTTACATTTGAGTGAGCTACACAGCTAACAATGATAGTTTTGTATGAAAAAACATTAAATTGGGCATAATCGAAGTTGTTAACTAACGTGTGTTTGTATGTGTTTGGTGTCGCCCGACACCATGTGTTTGTCGACACCACCACTCACACATAATGGATTATCGACTTAAGCCTAGTGTAGCCCGACACTAGGCCATGTGACAGTCGACACTCCTTTTGTTAATGGGAAACACGATTTTTCACTCAATTTATCCGAGTTCCTTATCGATTTCCGCCAATCTTAAGCTTTAATAACACTGAGGCTAGTGTTGTTCAAGTGTGTGTGTGTGGGGGGGGGGTAGTTACAAACGACATTTTTTCTTTTTCTTAGAGTCAATTGTGTTGTTTGTGTCGTTTTATCGAGTCAAAACTTTGGTACGAAATTATGATTTTTCAAGAAACATTTTCATTCACAAGACTTTAACTGACAATTGATACGATTTTGCAGCAATGTAAGACTGCTAGAAAATGCAAAGATCGGTCGACTTACCAAGGACACCCGTATCTTTTTGGGTATTCAGAGGATCCATTAATGGTTTCGCCCCTAACCTGGCTCAAGAAAAGAGAGAGGAAAGAAACCAGAATGTATGAGAGTCCGTGTGATCATGTTGACTGAGTAAGAGTCCATGTGTCCTCTGATTGGTACTCCCTCATGAGACCACACTTAGTTTTTAAAGAGGTTAATATGGTGAATTTGGATTTCTCATCTGGATTGTTGAGTTACTTGGAAAAATTGCTAAGTTTGGTAGAAGTACATTGTAGTCCTTATTTATGCAGGTTCGTTTTCATGTGGCTTACTATGGTGAATGTGACTATGGTATTCTTATGATGAACTGAGTTTCTGTGTTTTCCCATTTCTTTCTCTGGTTTGGTTTTCGGTTTCCTTGAGAAAAAGCAAAAGCTAAGTCTGGAGGAGTTGATATATCATTTTTCGAGTTTTTAATTGTGATATATGTTTGTATATAGAGTCCTTCTAATAGTTTTTCAAGTCTATCAAAAAATTTATATATTGATGCATGATTGGAGCCGAATTGGAGATTCTTGAGCCTTTTGAAGCAAGTTTCACAGACGAACGAAGTTGGAGCAAATTTTTATGCCTGGTGTCAGTCGATACCGATTTTGGACTAGATTTTATGCGGAAGTTTGTAAGATTTTTGAAGAATTGCATCTTTGCCTAGAAGTTACACTATTTGTAATTAGACTCCAAATCATGTTTAGACTTATAATTAGGTTTTGCAGCAATTATTTGGCTATCTTTTTCTTTGTTTTTGAGATTGGGAGATTTTGGAGATTTGGAGCTGATTTTGTAATACTTGAGAGAACTTATTGTTTTATTATCTATTCACTATAAAAAAGACTTTATATGTGTTATAAAAATGATTTTGTAATTTTGGTTAATATATGATAGCATTTAAAAAATGCTAATCCAAAATTTTACAGAGCCGGAACAAAATTTGATTTCTGAGCCTAAATTTAGCTATCAGCGCCAACAACTTAAATTTTTTTGGGTTCCTAATTTTTGTCCTTGGAAACAAAACACATATCCCTATGAAGAGAAAAAAACAGAAACGATCCAGTCTTCTTCTATCTTTCTCTTATCGTCTCTAGATTCTTTCTTCCCTTCTCTCATCGAGAAATCAAACGATATCCTATGCGATTCTTCTAGAAATCCAGGGATTTCAGGTGCCTTTCTTCTCTAATCTAGGAACCCGGAAATCCTTTTTTACGCAGACTGGAACAATGACTCAAAATCCGGATCCGGAGTGTGATAGATCGAAGAAACAGTGGATGTAGCGAGCTTGGGGTCTCCAAATCAAATCGTAATCATCTATAGTGGTGACGGAGCTGGCCAGCGAGAAGAAGCCTGCTGCCAAGGCATCGAAAACGAAGAGCATCGAGAAAGTGAAGGAGAAGAAGAAGCCTGCTTCTGGTGTTTCCTATAACAAAACCCACTTCTACTCATCCTACTTGCGAAGAGGTACAAAACGATCTTGATTCAATAACTACAAGGTTGGAATCCTGTTACATATTCCCTTACGTGCTGTGAAAATTGTATTTATTCATTTGGCACTTGCGATACCCTTACACCATTTTGTGACTCATCCAGATGAAGCTTCTAGGAGAGAAGTCAGGCTGCAAGGGTCAGTTAGCAATGACGACTGAGGTTAGTTTTCTTAGTGACCAGTGATTGATAACCCTTTTGTATGATGTCGCCTGGTGCTGGATGAACCCTAATTTTAACTTAACCCTTCTTCAGGTTTTTCAAGTTTCTCCATCGCTTTATATGGTTGAAATGCGAAAATCAGGGGGTGAAACCTTGGAATTCCACAAGGTATTGTTGGAACACAATTTTTATTAATAAGGCTATGGGCCTTATAAAATGTGTGTGTGTGTGAATGAGAAATTAAATGGGCTATGGGCTCATATGTGTTGGCACATTTTAATGAGAAAGCAAGTGAAATTGTCCCACATTGGTTAGATGGGAAATATTTCACTTGTATAAATAAGGACACTCTCATGTCATTGTCCAAATAGCTTGGATACACTATGGAATGTAAGAGAGAGGATGCAAAGACCACGCGCGCGCGCGCGCCGCCGCCGCCGCCTTGCCGGGCCGGGCCGGGCCGGGCTTGGGCTTGGGCTTTGGGTCTTGGGTCTTGGTAATAGGCCCCGAAGGGGGCTCCGCGCGCGTATTATTTTTTGGAGAAGTTTTTGTTAAACCAAAATCAATTGGTTAATCGGTTTGGTGGTTTAATTAAACCTTTGGTTCAATTAATTATTATTCTCAACATTTCCTTCAACTCCTTCCTTTGCGTAAGTCTCGAGAGTATATCGTTGAGCTTTCGTTCGTTGGTTCATAAATCGAACATACCGGATATCCATGTAAATACCGTAATGGAATCTCGCAATGCATCCTTCTTTGAAACGGTGTTCCCGTGTAAAGATAAATCTAATCCTAAGCGGACACGTGAGCAAAGAGATGACAGATGACAGTGAAGCTAGTACTTCAGGTACTTCAGCTCCTTAAGTTGCAGAAGTTGAACTTAGACGGAGCAAGAGAGCTCGTAAGGAAAAAGACTTTGGCGAGGATTTCCTGATGGTCTTTCTTTTAGAGAATGAACCAAAGACGTTCACAGAAGCCATGACTACACCTAACGCACCTTTTTGGAAGGAAGCCGTTAATAGTGAGATTGATTCTATTATGCAGAATCACACTTGGGAGATAACCGAACTACCTCAAGGGTTTAAGCCACTAGGGTGTAAATGGATTTTCAAAACCAAGTTGAAAACCGATGGCTCGGTAGATAAATACAAGGCTAGGCTTGTTGTTCAAGGATTTCGCCAAAAAGAAGGTTTGGATTTCTTTGACACTTATTCTCCGGTAACGAGAATAACCTCAATAAGAATGCTGATCGGCATAGCAGCATTAAGAGACCTAGAAATTCATCAAATGGATGTTAAAACTGCTTTTCTAATAGGAGAATTAGAAGAGGAGATTTATATGAAGCAACCTGAAGGGTTTATTGTCCCTGGAAAAGAACACAAGGTATGTAGACTTGTGAAGTCATTATATGGACTTAAACAAGCTCCAAAACAATGGCATGAAAAGTTTGACAACGTAATGATGTCGAACGGTTTCAGCATAAACGAGTGTGACAAGTGTATCTATGTAAGAAGTACTACAAAAGGGTATGTCTTGCTATGTTTATACGTAGATGACATGCTCATCATTGGCAGTACCAAAGATATGATAAATCAGACTAAGAACATGCTTAGCCAGAGATTTGATATGAAAGATATGGGACTTGCGGATGTAGTTTTAGGGATTAAGATCATTAGAACTACAGAAGGTATAACCTTATCCCAAGCACATTATGTTGAAAATATACTTGAGAGGTTTAAGGCTTACTCAAAAGGGACATCAAAAACTCCTGTTGATACTCAACTTCACTTGAAGAAAAATTCAGGTGAAGCGGTTTCACAATTCGAGTACGCAAGGGTGATCGGAAGTCTGATGTACTTAAAAAATTGTACTAGACCCGATTTAGCGCACGCAGTAAATGTACTGAGTCGCTATACCAGTAATCCAGGACATAAACATTGGAAAGGTATAACTAGAGTATTGAATTACTTACGTCATACCAAAGATTATGGTCTGCACTATGGTAAAGAGCCGGCTATTTTGGAGGGATATAGCGATGCAAATTGGATATCTGACTCTCAAAACTCGAAATCAACAAGTGGATATGTCTTTACACTTGCGGGTGCAGCAGTGTCCTGGAGATCTTCCAAACAAACAATTCAAGCCAGATCCACGATGGAGTCAGAGCTAGTAGCTCTAGACACCGCGGCATCTGAAGCATAATGGCTTCGGAATTGGCTGGAAGATATCCCAGAGTGGGATAAACCTGTATCCGCTATCCGTATGCATTGTGATAGCAATCAGCGATACTACGGTCAAAAAGTACCTTGTATAATGGTAAAAACCGTCACATTAGGAGACGTCATAAATCCATTAGGAACTTTATAACCACTTGTATAATCCATGTAGATTATATCAGAACGAATGACAATCTAGCGGATCCTTTCACGAAAGGATTGCCGCGAGATAAAGTTCTAAAATCATCAAGAGGAATGGGTTTAAAACCTACAAATTAAGAGGAAATTTGATGGAAACCCTACTTACGTGACTGGAGATCCCAGGATGTAGGTTCAAAGGAAAAACTAATTCAAATGAAATCGAGCACTGTAAGACTTATGTCTTTACCCAATTCCTTGAATGATAATAGTGCTACCTGTATGTGGAAAAGGATAAGCATTGGCTTTTAATGATTCCATAGTTTCACAATAGTGGAGTATGACAGGATACTTCCGAAAAGAAACTAATGGCAGATCACCTAGTGAGTGTGAAATGGGGCCGTTTCTAGGAGAATGAAAGATAGGCTATATTCTCCAAGTTCACTCATGAAAACCAGGAATGTTCAAGGCCAAAATGAACAAAAACAGAGAACAAAGTTCTACGAGAAAATGTCGCTGCGCGATACCTATTGTCTAGGTTTACATAAAACTCCGGTTGGTTCAAGACATCATGTTCACCTCCCGGCCAGTAAACCCGACAGATATTAAAAATGATTGGCTCAAAGCTGAAAAATGCTACCTATCAGATACAGTTACATTTTCGCATATACTCTCGAAAGTCTGTCTAGTCTAGTCAAGTCAGTGTCTAGTCTAGTCAAGTATAGTATAGGTCTTTCGAGTCTGTCGAGTCTTCGTATGTTTAGAGTAATTTCTATTCATGTGGGGGATTGTTGGAACACAATTTTTATTAATAAGGCTATGGGCCTTATAAAATGTGTGTGTGTGTGTGAATGAGAAATTAAATAGGCTATGGGCTCATATGTGTTGGCACATTTTAATGAGGAAGCAAGTGAAATTGTCCTACATTGGTTAGATGGGAAATATTTCACTTGTATAAATAAGGACACTCTCATGTCATTGTCCAAATAGCTTGGATACACTATGGAGTGTAAGAGAGAGGATGCAAAGACCACACGCGCGCGCGCTGCCGCCGCCGTGCCGTGTCGAGCCTGGTCGGGCCGGGCCGGGCTTGGGCTTGGGCTTGGGTCTTGGGTCTTGGGTCTTGGGTCTTGGTAATAGGCCCCGAAGGGGCCTCCGCGCGCGTATTATTTTTTGGAGAAATTTTTGTTAAACCAAAATCAATTGGTTAATCGGTTTGGTGGTTTAATTAAACCTTTGGTTCAATTAATTATTATTCTCAATATTTTTGAACGTTGAGGAAAGATGCTCTCGACAGCATACGTCCCACCTCACCGAAAGCTTATCTCCACTCCCTCCGTGATTTACGCGCACGTCCCATCCAACAGCTCTTCTCGACCTTCATCTTCTTCCTCCATAAAACAGAGCTTAAGCTCTCTGTACTGAGGACGAAAAAAACGCTCGCACATACATACACACAAAAGCTTATCGCTTACGATTCTGTTCCTTCAACTCCTTCCTTTGCGTAAGTCTCGAGAGTATATCGTTGAGCTTTCGTTCGTTGGAAACGTTCTTCGAGTGTTGCGAAAACGTTTCGATATCGGTTTTACCCTGGGATTCGATTATCACACAGAAACCGTCACACTACGGGTGATAATTCGAGTTAAGGAAAGAGACGTCATCGTCTCGACTCCGTTCGTCTTTCCTTAACGTATACACAAACCGCGATTCATTCACCGTTCGTATACAACCCGTAAACTCGGGTCCTACAGGTATGGGCTTGAGTTGCATCTTATGCTCTTAGTCTCGTGGGTTTGGTTCTGAACAACTTGATAATCTTATGCTATTTTGCTTCCTTTAATTGATCTTGTTTTAGTTTTACAAGAACCTCACGACGGGTGTTAAGGACATTGTTTGGAAAACAATCTACGAAGATAAAGAGGAAGGAACTGAAGTTAAATCATCCTCATTGAATAATTCTGTTAGATAAAGCCTAGAAAGTAGAAGATCCTCTTCTTAAAATTGTAGGTTTACTTTGATTACATGCGAAGTTGGACTAAGTCCATGTGATAAAATCATCACTGAAATTGAAGTTGGACTAGGTCCATGTGGGGAGTTCAGGTATCCTTCATACCCTGCACAACATGGGTGGAAATATCATGGTATTGGTGAATTCCAGGTACTCTTTTTCTTAATGGATCATAAGCATATACATATTTACATTCTATCTTCCACTGCTATTTAATTTATTAGTTTACTCACGGATTTATCTTCTCTGCCGTGCGTGTTGTCTACTTTTTGAGCAGTCTTATGTTAAATATTTGACGAAGAACTTAAAGGAGGCTGCAGAGGAAAGAGGCCACAGCTTTTGGGTAGAGGACCTTATAACACAGAGTCTTATAATTCAACACCAGACGGGACTGGATGCTTTCGCGATTGTAACAACAATGACGGCGTCTCTGTTAGATTCGTTGTTGCAGGTTCTGATCACGGTGGCGGATGTTGTGGTCCCTTGTCGTATCGTATCCGGCATCTTCGCCGGATCTGTAAGGATCTGGGACTTGAGGTACCACAATTTCTCAGCTGAAATCAATGTTAGTATATAGACTAATTCATTCAAGAAAAAGATAGTCATTCTTAGCAACAGCCAACACATTGTTGACTTGTAAACCGAAATGCAGGGCTCCTAATCAAACAGCTGCGCATGAACGGAATTGCCGAAGGGCTTATGATCACTCGTGTGAAAGTGTTTCCCAAATTAGCCCAATTGTTTTACACCCAAATCAGGTACATATACTTTAGCAAAGTCATATACTCCTACATGTTAGTGTTTGTGTTATGGCAATAAGATATATATATATATCAGCTTTCATTGTTTGTTAACGAGAGTTGTTGTTTAAACTCCTCACGTATGTCGCCAATATCCGTACAGAAAGGTTTTTCTTTCTTGAATAATTACATTGATTGCATGATTTGGTGCGGATGCAGCATGAAACAGAGCTGTTGGTTTGTTTAAAATCTCCTCTTTTTCTATGTATAGGTTCTATCCTCCATTCGTGAATCTAGGACATATTGTTCTTTTGAGACAAAGGTGACTTTATTTGTTATTTAGTCCTATCTAAACACCTTCTAATGTGTGTTTTAGTTTGCTGTGTTTCTTCTTGCAACCAACATCAAATATACTGGTGAAGGACTTCTATCTTTTAAAGAATATGCTGCTACATTGACAACATCGATAAGCTATGGAGAATTTATAGGGGCTGCATTACAAATGAAGAAGATGGTAGGGGCGACATTACAAATGAAGAAGATGGTACATATATCATGATGCTGTTTGGTCAAAGTCTTATTTTGGACCTATTTGTATAGAATTTTATTATAGAGGTGTTAGACTTTTTGGTGTTAGATTGTGTTTTTTGATATCTGTAATGTTATATTAATCACACTCTCATGTCAATCACATATAATAGCATTTATCGTGAGCTAAGAATATATATTTTTCTTGAAGTGATTCAATTCTTTAAGTTATATATTCAAATATGTCTTGTTTCTATGTCTGAATAGTTACATTTGTTATATTTTGGGATTCTCATTAGGGATTTCATGTTTTGTTAGGTTATTCTACAGATTATGATTCACCATCTATTTAGTTCATCACCATAATTTAATATTAATGCTAATTTTGGATTGATCACCTAGAACTTAGATCTTAGGTTAATTGATTGACATGAGAGTGTGATTAAAAATCTATAAAGAATTTAGGGTAAAAATATTTTTTATCTAATCGCAAAGAGATTTGGTTTAGGGAATTGTATAAATTGAACGTTTATTTAATGCATGTTTAGAACTTTAGAATCGCAAAGAGATTTGGATTTTAAGTTGTTGTACATAGTTAATAAATGCAACGAGAGTTAGTTTGTTCTTGAACATGAGCTTTAATTTGAATTCTAATTGATCAATTCCTAGTTTGGTTTGATTTCCTGAGAAATTTTTTACTGATGCTTTCCCCAATCGAAGTTACAACAGTCTATTTTCTTGCATTGTTACCTTCATCCAATAACTCTTGCTTAGGTTAATTTGATAACGAACAACATGTTGAGTAATTTTGAGTTCATTGTTTGATACTTTAAATACTACAATTACGTTGTACATTTTCACTAAGTAATTGGGATTAAACTTTGACCTCTCAATATTTATGGTCTCATACTATGTCCTATTGAGTGGGAGATATCACAGCTTCATCAAACCAAAAAGGGGAATTGGAATAGGTGATCCACTTTTTCCTTCCTCTTCATCCTATGTGCCGAAGTTCTAGTTGGTTGTTTAAATCACTCGGAAGCGAATAATCGTTTACATGGAATTAAACTAACCACCTCTAGTCCTTCGGTCAATCACTTACTCTTCGCAGATGACAGTATCCTAATGTGCAAAGATTCTAGTGATGAAAGCTTGGAGATAATGAGATGCCTTAAGTTATATGGAGATGCATCAGGCCAAGTAATAAAACTTCAAAAACCATCTATCATTTTCGGGGCAATAACAGACGAAGCTTCTAAAAACGAATTTAAGACAATCCTTGGCATTGATAAGGAAGGTGGGGACGGATCCTATACTTAGAGCTACCAGAATGTTTCGAAAGGTCTAAGAGAGATATCCTCAGTTCTCCCAGGCAATATCTCAAGGAGGGAAGGAAATTTTTATAAAATCGATTTGACTTGCTTTGCCCATCTATGCCATGTATGGCTTTAAACTTCCTAAGGATCTCTGTGAGAAGATCACAAGAGCCATAATTGAGTTTTGGTGGAGTAGTGGAAATAATAGGAAGAAAATACCATGGGTAGCTTGACAAAAACTTTGTAAAAAAAAAGGAAGAAGGGCATCTAGGATTTCAAGACATAAGTAGACTCAACCAAGCCTTATTGGAGAAGCAAGCTTGGAGAATCTGGAACAACCCTGATTCTATGGTGGCACAAATACTAATGATGCAGAACGTGTCCTTCGTGTTAAGACATCACCCATGCAAATAGACTCCAACATATGGGTTTTACCAAGACATGACAATATACAACTCAAAAAAGGTTACAAACTTGATACCACTTCCCCTGCATCTGGCTTTCCACCTATGGAAAAGCAACTTTAGTGGAGAATCTGGAAAATGAAAACTCTCTCTAAGATCAAGCATTTTGTCTGGAATGCATTGGCAAGTCTCTCCCGGTCAAGGGGAGACTAGTATCTTGCGGTATATAGGTGGATACAAGTACAACATATCAAATGTGTGGTTTAGCTTCGGAAACCATCAATCACACACTATTCACTTGTACATTCGCTATGGAAGCATGAACAAAAGCTCACATAATTCCCCCTGCCATGTTTTTCAACTAACTCAGTGTTTCAGAACATGCAATATCTGCTGGCTAAGATGAAAATTAAACATTCGAGTCAAGATAATAGTTGTGCATGTCCTTGGATATTGTGGCAGATTTGAAAAGCGATGAATACTTTAATATTCGAAAGCACATGCTATAGCCCAATGGTGGTAGTAGAGAAAGCTGTGGAGGACGCAAATGTTTTGTTTCCAACTAACCTCACAGATGATGAGGTCTTTCACAATCCGTCCATAATCCACCAAGGCTTAAGATGGAGAAAACCGTCATATAACACAGTGAAATGCAATGTTGGAGCTTATTGGTCTTCCTCGGTCAGCAATGATAGTGTCTCATGGATCCTAAGGAATCACAAAGGTGATACCCTCTGCCACAATCGCAAATTGTACTTTCATGTCCAATCATTAGACAAAAAAATATTTAGGCTATGTTATGGGCAGTGGAGAGCATCAAGAACTTGCATCATACAAAACTTATCTTTGAATCAAGCTTCAAAAGAGCTCGGGAGATTATGATTCACCCTCACATGTTTTCCAATATGCAAGATTTAACCTCAGCTATTCTGCATATGCTACACTTGTTTGAGAGCTTCAGCTGCGAATATGTAGTCCCATAAAGAAACATGGATGCTGTTGTGATTGCAGTAAGCGTCACTAGGGAAAAGCATCATCAATCCTACTTTGTTAGGGGTGTGATAGGCTCAAAGTTTTAATCCTATTCTACTGCAAGTGAACAATTATATAATGTAGTACTTAGGGTATCGAATCCACAAAGACAAACGGTCATACGATAGATTATGAGTAATCGAATTAAGCTAAGCGAAACAGATTGTAAAGCAGTAAACAAGACAACAAGTAAACAAATGAAGTGAGGTGAATGTAATCAGTTAACGAAAGCATCAGGTTTCAAGAAGTTCTCATGAAATCAGGATATTAGATAACAGACAGTCAGGATTCAATCTATTGGTGTTCTTGAACTAGAATCACAGAAGTAAAACTAACCAGCTCTCGCTGCGATAATTGTCTATGTGTAACAACCTAGCAAGCGACCCTCGTTGCGAATCCTAGAGTTCTAAACATGCATTAATTTCAGGTTTGTTTGTTCACAAATTCTCTAGACCAAATCTCATTGCGAATAGATAAGTTGCTCACCTAAATCCTTTCTAGATAATTAACCAACTCTCGTTGTGAAAATCAACATAATATCAATAATCTAAATAGCCAGTTCAGATTAAGCATTAATAATGATTTTGATGAAGAACTAGATAATGAATCTAGATCAATCAATTACTCTAACATTCCTTCAAACCCTTAATGAGAATTTCCTAACCTAACAAGGGATCTACTCAGACATAGCAATCATAACAGAAAACATAGTCAAAATAGATATCATAGATAAATCAAAAAGAGTAAGAATAGAGGTTCAAAATCATGTCTCTCTCGAGAACAAAACCAGCCCCCAAATCTCCTAATCTCTGATAAAAGAAAGCTTGAAATAAACTTAGATAAAACTTTGCCTAAACAATGGCTGTAAAACCTAATTAAAAGCTAAAAAACGATTTGGGTCACTTTGTAATTATGAGAAACTTCTGGGCCAGGTTGCAATTTCCAAATCTTTATTAAAACTCGCGAGATAACTGTCACGACCTTGTGTCGACCGATGCACAATATGTGTCGATCGACACAAGTGTCTGATATCGGCAGTGACTTCTTCTTCTTCTCGGGCAATTGCTCCAAAATGCTCCAGAATGCGCCATAATGTCAAAGTAAGTTCCAAACGTAATAAAACCTGTAAAGTACCTGAAAGGACTCGAAAGACTCTATAGAAGACTCGATTATGTACATATATCATGGCTCAAAACACCTATAAACCATGATATATCAACTCTCCCACACTTAGCTCTTGCTTGCCCTCAAGCAAGTGAAGAACCAAAGCATAAGAAAAGAGGTTTGAAAACACAGAAACTCATTTTGTCTTAGGAACTTTCGCATTCTCATTCACTTAGTAAACCACTGAAAACTTTCCTGCAGAGCTCAAAATCACAATGTACTTCCCCCGCACTTAGCAACTGTCCCAAGTAAACTCCACAATCAATTCAGGACATTCAAGTTCACCACACTAGCCTCCGTATATAATTAAGTGCGATCTCACAGAGGGAGTATCGAATCAAAGGACACATGGACTCAACCTATTCAGTATCTGACCACCAAACTATTGGTTTCTGGTTTCTTTCTTTTTCCTTTCTCCCTTAGCACTGATTTTTCCCCACTGGGTATCATTTTATTTTTTTTATCAGTGCTCTTCCCTTTTTATTGGGGTTTAACTTTGGATCTTTCCATGGATACACAAGAGGTAATAGGGGTCTCTATCACTCCAGTGACCACTTCGAAGCTACTAGCTTATCCTCGGGTTTTATCTATTTTTTCTTTTGTTTTTACTTTCAAGGGAGGGGAAAATCAGAAACCATACTTTAGACAGGATCATAGGCTGTGCCAAACACATCAAAGGAATCCGACCCAAAGATTACCAAGCCCCTAAGTGAGATTAAAGTCAAGATTAAGCGTGAGACTAGTGATGGATCCTCTGAATACCTGGTTAGATATGGGTGTCATTGGTAAGTTGATCCGTTTGGAGTTTTCTAATAGTCATAGAGCTTCTGCAAGTCTGTCCAGTGGTCACTTAGTTCATGTTCCAGCGAAAATTTTCCCTCGAAAAATCATAGTTTCATACAAATTTTGACTCAATAAAACAATTTTGAAAACAACTGAAGACAAGGACTGACACTAAGAAAATAGAACACAGTGTCAGTAACTACCTCCCCCACACTTGAATAACAATGTCCCCAGTGTTACCGAGTATAGAGGAAGCGAAATATGGGTGAAAACTGTGTGGAAGCAGGGAAAAACTGTGTTCTTACCTTCTGTTGCTAAATGTGTCGACCGACACATAACTTGGATCGATCGATTCAAAGCTTGGGTCGACCCATGTTTTGGCGTGTACCAGATCGATCGCCACAGTATTCCTTTCATGTCGACCGACACGCATACTGAATCGGCCGACACGCTGCGCGTTTTTCAGTACCAACGCCACAGACTTGAACATGATCCAAATTAGTTGTGTTTAGTCACACAATTTTTTCAATGTCAGCACTGTCAGATCACTCAGAAACAAGTCAAAAGCAACAAGATAGATACAAAAGAGTTCCACAAAGTTCAAACCAAAAGAAACATGACAAACTGACTCAAACAAAATCAAAGCTGACTCAAGAAAAATGAAAAGGAAAGAAAAGCAAACTCAGGGAAATGCTAGGATCACGGAGGAACTAAGAATCCGAATCATCGTCGTGTCCCCTTGGTGGCATAGGTGATCTCTGACTTCTGCGACCGTGAGAAGGACAAGCGCAGGTGCATCTTAAAGCTTTAGCAATGCCACCCCAAAGTGATCGAACTGTGTCTGTCAGGAACTTCATGTGTAGATCCGCATCATAACCATGAAGTATTGGAGAAGCATCCAGTGGAAGAACCCAATGCGGATGTGGGTGTGGACCCCCAGCAGGGTCAGGAACAGGCTCGTCTGCAGCAGGAATAAGAGCATCCTGGGAAGAAGAAGCTCCTCTGCGGGAACGAGCAGCAGGTGCCCGCCTCTCAAGTCTCGGATCAGGCCTGAAACGCAAGTCATCCTGCGTGTCTATCGATAGCGGTGCATGTCGTATGTCAACTGTGAAATCCTGCATACCATCTCTGTAGCACCAAACCAAATCTGGCTTCAGCCAGCCTGCGCTCAGCAAATGTGACTCATCGATCTCAGCGAAAGACTGCCCGCATGTATACTCGTGCAGCGGTATCCTGAAATGCTGGAATATAGGTGTTAGAAGACTGTCTACTGACTCTGTCTTGATCTTCCCAGAACCTCTGAATGGCTTCGCCTTTAGCGTGACCAAATGCTCTGCAAACACCGCACCCAGGTTGGTCCTCTCGTAGGGACCCTCGTGCTCATACTCATGGGAACATAGATGTTCCACCGATGGATGAAGTAGTACCAGCTCCTGCATCCTCATCTTTTTTGGCTCCATCTTGCACAGGAGAGTATTAGCCAGGACATGTACGACATATCGCAGGACCGGATGTCGTAAATCCTTCATCTTCGTATCACTGGCGAAATAGGGTGTAGAACCGAAGTTACCCCAAAACGTCTCAAGATCGTGAAAACCCTCTGGGAGTGTAGCTCGTGTGTAACCTTTCTTGAACCTATAGATAGCACAGAGGTCTCGCAGTGGCACTCTGTATCTCCTTCCATGTACCATGAAACACAAATAACCTTCATGTGCGTTCTTGGCATTCCCGTCCCTGTATGTGACTCGTACTGTAGCCATGAACTGACGTACCAACTCTGGATACAGAGCATATCGGACATAAGGCATGGTACCCAGACCCATCATCCTCAAGCACAGCAAAACCTGCTCTCGCATACCAGTCATCCTCAGAAAGTCAGGGCTTACCAACTTTGTAGGCTCAATTTCAACATCGCACCACCCGTTGTACAACATGGTGTCATACTCGTCCCAGTGTCCAATACCTCTTTGTGCATACAATCATTACTGATTACGACCAGCCTGGCTAGCTTACCCCACTCTTTCTCTGTAAGTATCTTATCCCTTTCTCCTCTGGGCCATGGCTGTATCGGAAATTCAGCAGGTAACTGTGGAGAACCCGGAGGATATTGAGGAGTCATAGGTGGAGGTGGCTCTGCTGGTGCTGCTGGTGCTGAACCAGATGAACTCGCCCCGCCTGTGCGGATCTTCTTCTTACGATGCATCTGTTAGCAAAAATCAGAACAAAACTGATATTAGTTGAAAAATCAGAAACAACTCATCAAATTCTCAACAACTGAATGATTAGCGTCGAAACCAGCATCAGATAGAGCAGTTGTAGTAGTTCATTCATGATTTATTTCTGTCATTTTCGCACCAATTCACAAGTTCAATCCCAAAACCAAAATTTTCAGAAACTTGCAAAATCAATCATGAAAACTACCTAGGAATCACCATTCCACTACCAAACAACCTAAATCAGTGCTATTTCACCACGTGATTAAGAAATGAGAGCCAAAATCGAACTTTTACCTTTGGAACCGAATCTGAAAAGTTGAAATTAAGAGCTCATACCTTGTTTTCGACACAAATGGAGTAGAGATATGGGTAGAGGGTGAGATTTCACTCGGATTAGGCTTTGGAATCGTCGGATTTGGTTGAGAAATGAGGGAGATCGAGTTTGTGAGAGAGCTCTTGGCTATGGAGTTTCGGGTGTGAATAAGAACAGACACGAAAGAGAAAAGAAGTACTTACCTCGATTTGCCTTGTGTCGATCGATCCGGATTAATTGTGTCGATCTACATGAGTTTTGAAATTCGAATCGGTCATAGCGGTCTAACCGAGGTCAAACCTCGATTTCGCGAAAAAGTGGATCGATCGACCCAAAGTGCTGGATCGACCCTTTTGTACAATGTGTCGATCAACATGATGTTTGTGTCGATCGATCCAATGCATTCCTCTCGGTAGATTTCGCTGTAAAGACTCAAGAAAAATAAAAACGAAAAATTAGAACGAAAACTCATACGTACAGACTCACCAGTGGGTTGCCTCCCACTCAGCGCTTGTTTTATGTCATTAGCTTGACTGTGGCACGTGGTCAGATGTCAGGTGGTTTCGCCAAAGGCAGAGCATGCCTTTGCAAAATTATCCTCATCCATGGTGGCGTATATGCATTGTGTGCACGAGACTGACCGAGAAATTTGGGAATGACATCAAGGACAGGTGGAACATTTCGTTTCCTGACTCTATTCCCTGCAAAATCAGCATCAGAGTTAGCATACTTAAAGTCAGAGAATGCATACCTTGGCTTGATCAGATGTGGCTTAGATGTGATGTTTGGAGCTTTCTACTTAAGAGCAAGTATAGGCTTTGAAGATGTTAGAGCAGGCTCAGTATGAACCGCCATCTTCTCCTCTCCAATTGCAGTCTCTGGTTCTATCTCAACTCTGAAACTCTGTCCATCAATGGTAGATTTCTGTAGTCTGTCCATCTTGAAATGCAAAGGCCTATCTCCTAGGTGGAGGTCAATTAGACCATGTCGCACATCAATTACAGCTCCAGTAGTAGCCAAAAAGGGTCTACCAAGTATTAGAGGATCATCAGGCTCAATCTCATACTTCAGCACCACAAAGTCCGTTGGAATAAAGTAATTTCCAACTCTGAGAGGGATGTTCTCAAGAACTCCTTCTGGATACCTCTTTGTTCGATCAGCTAGGACAAGAGAAATCCTAGTGGGCTAGAAGTTCAACAGTCTTAATCTCATAGCCACAGAGTATGGCATGAGATTCACACTTGACTCAAGATCACACAATGACCTCTTAAATCTGTCTTTGTATATAGAACAATCTATCATGAAACTCCCTGGATCCTTTAGCTTCTCAGGAATCCTGCCATGAATAACGGCATCGCACACTTCAAAGACCATCAACACACCTTCTTCGTCAGTTATATTACTAGAAAGTATGTCTGTAAAACATCTCTTCACCAAAGGAATGGTCTTATTAGTATCAATCAATGGAACTTCAGTTAGCTTATCCCTCATTATCTTCTTGTACTTTTCCAACTGAATCTCTTGCTTAGACATCTTTGGGAAAGGAATCTTCGGTTTGTAGACCTTTTCCTCAACCACATTCGGCTTCTTTGGACAAAATGGATGCTCACGTCCATAATGTCGATCGACATGAAAGTGGTGTCGATCGACGTTGGCTCGATTCGAGTCGACCTTGATGTCGAGGTGGGTCGATTTCGGTTCGTCACGAAAATTCGAAACTCGTGTCGACCGAAATGGATGTGTGTCGATCGACACATGGTCTTTATTTCGAATTTCTCTCGGGTTTTACAGCTCCAAAGTCTTTACATCATAATTCTGCTCAGCTTCATCCTTTACCAAAACCGCTCCAACATATTCTTTCTGAGATTTAGTCATCTTTTCCTTAATACCAGCCTCTGCTTGCGTCATCCTAGTATCCAGACTATCAACTCTGCTTGTCAAAGCCTCCAATTTCCCACTCAGATTTTGATACATGGAATCCAGTTTTCCATTCAGATCTCTTGTCATCTTATTCTGCCCAAGAAGCAACTACTCAAGCATGGACTCAATCTTTTTCTGCTCATTAGTGGGAGGAGCTTGGTGAGATGAATAGTCATAATCTCTCGATCTCGGAGCATAACTAAGACCTTGTCTTTGCTGATTTCCATATGTATGTCCATGATAATCAGCCCCAGCTATATAGTTCACCTCTGCAAACTCTTCAGCTTCTGAATCAGATCGGATTTTCCTCTTTCTAAGTAGGATGATGTGAACAGAATCAATCTTGTCCCTCATCTCAGCTATCTGCAAGCGATCATCTTCGCTACCAGATCTTTGTCTTTCAAGATCAGCATTCTTGACACTATTGGTAGATATCAAGTTCTCAATGAGCTCTTTAGCTTCCTCTGGAGTCTTGGTATAGAAGTTCCCATTACTTGCAACATCCATAGCAGCCTGATACCAGAAATCAACTCCTCTGAAGAAAGCACACAACAGCTGTACTTCAGAGAAACCATGGTGTGGATAATCTCTTTGGTACCTTTTGAACCTCACCCAAGCAATCTTAAAAGGCTCCGTAGGTCCTTGCTTGAATGTCAAAAGATCTTGTCTAAGCTGGTTGGATCTAGCATCATCATAAAAGTGTCTAAGGAACTCTTTCTTGACCGCATCCCAAGTAGTCAAAGATCCTGGTGGTAACTGTTTTAACCAGTGGGCTGCTTCTCCATTGAGAGAAAATGGGAAGAGCTTACGGAAAAGATAATCAGAAGAAACTCCCTCAGCCTTAATAATGCTAGACAATTCTTCAAATTTGTCTATGTGATCCATAGGATGTTCGCTAGAAAGACCATGGAACTGATGCTGCCCAACCACTGCATAGTACTCTGGTTTCAGCCTAAATTCAGCTCTGGTAAACAGAGGTGGTCGAATCGCAGACCAATTAGCATAGAACCGATCTGGTCTGTTATAGTCAGCAAGTGTCTTCTCGCGACCATCTTCCTCTCGGGGATGTTCCGCGCCCACGACAACATCTGGTATGATGGGGTTTCCTTCCCCATCCAGTTTCTGACCCTTCGCGTTGCGTATATGACCCTCTTGGTCTTGTAAAATGTCGTCCTCACCGCGAATCAGAATCACAGGTTCCATTGAGAGAAACATGCTAAGTGCTCAAGCTCTCGCGGTCTCTACTCGCGGATGGTGTCGATCGATTCACTATGCGTGTCGATCGACACTATGCGATTCCTGCGATACCAAATAAACAAGAACGTGAGTAAACATAAAATAAAAATACTTAGTCTAAATTCTAATACTGAATCTACCGGCGAATACAAAGAGTCCCCGGCAACGGCGCCAAAAACTTGATAGGCTCAAAGTTTTAATCCTGTTTTATTGCAAGTGCACAGTTATGCAATGTAGTACTTAAGGTATCGAATCCACAAGAACTCACGGTCATACGATATATTATGAGTAATCAAATTAAGCCAAGCGAAACAGATTGTAAAGCAGTAAACAAAACAGCAAGTAAACAAATGAAGTGAGGTGAATGTAATCAATTAATGAAGGCGACATGTTTCAAGAAGTTCTCAGGAAATAAGGATATTAGATAACAGACAGTCAGGATTCAATCTATTGGTGTTCTTGAACTAGAATCACAGAAGTAAAACTAACCATCTCTAGCTGCGATAATTATCTATGTCTAACAACCTAGCAAGCCAACTCTCGTTGCGAATCCTAGAGTTCTAAACATGCATTAATTTCAGGTTCGTTTGTTCACAACTTCTCTAGACCAAATCTCTTTGCGAATAGATAAGTCGCTCACCTAAATCCTTTCTAGCTAATTAACCAACTCTCGTTGTGAAAATCAACCTAATATCAATAATCTAAATAGACAGTTCAGATTAAACATTAATAATGATTTAGATGAAGAACTAGATAATGAATCCAAATCAATCAATTACTCTAACATTCCTTCAAACCCTTAATGAGAATTCTCTAACCTAACAAGGGATCTACTCAGACATATCAATCATAACAGAAAACATAGTCAAAATAGATATCATAGATAAATCAAAAAGAGTAAGAATAGGGGTTCAAAATCAAGTCTCTCTCGAGAACAAAACCAGCCATCAAATCTCCTAATCTCTGATAAAAGAAAGCTTGAATAAAACTTAGATAAAACTTTGCCTAAACAATGGCTGTAAAACCTAATTAAAAGCTAAAACATGATTTAGGTCACTTTGTAATTATGAGAAACTTCTGGGCCAGGTTGCAATTTCCAAATCTTCATTAAAACTCGCGAGATAACTGTCACGACCTTGTGTCGACCGATGCACAATATGTGTCGATCGACACAAGTGTCTGATATCGGCAGTGACTTCTTCTTCTCGGGCAATTACTCCAAAATGCTCCAGAATGCGCCATAATGTCCAAGTAAGTTCCAAACGTGCTAAAACCTGTAAAGTACTTGAAAGGACTTGAAAGACTCTATAGAAGCCTCGATTATGTACATATATCATGGCTCAAAACACCTAAAAACCATGATATATCAGGGTCGTCCATCATGGCTTTGGAATATGTTAGAAATGGAAGCCCTAGAAGATAGCGACATAGAACACTAGCAGGATGATGAGGAACCAGTTAGCATGGTGCCAATTGCCCATCTCCTTCATCAGGGTATTTGGATCCATCCCTACAAAATTTGTGAACCTACTGGTTTCGCCCATGTATTTATATGCTTTGCTATGGACTTCCACTGAAAATGTAGACTGTTTTTAATATTTTTGGATTTAAAATTAATGAAACCCAGTGTTAAAAAAAATGACAAACATTAAAGAGTTATCTAGAATCACTAAAACTTTATTTAAGAATTCTCCAAAACCAGTAAAGCACATTCTACAGCCACCAAATCTCTAAAATGGAATAAATTTTGTTTTTAAACTATTATATAAGCTGCAATTGAAAATTTAAATAAAAAAAAATTAAATATTCAATTTAAAGAATTTTAATTAATATATTTTCAATCATTCAATACACCCTCCTTAAACGCCCTACTTTTATGGAACTCTCTTTTATGTAACTCTCGAGAGCCACCATCATTTGAGATAACATCAATTTTCTTTCGACCATTAATATAAAACACTTAAAAATCTTAGAAGTTGTTTCACAACTTTCAAGAGCCGGTGTCAACTAAGATAGCAGTGTTTGTCTTCCAACAACCAAAGTTTTCAACGATTCGATTCTCAAGATAATCAATGAAAACTTCTCCTATCTACCGTTCGGTAAAACTTTTTTTCTCTAATTGATCAAAACTTTTTTGAATAAAATCTAAGGATGTAAATGATTGTTTTTTTTTTTTGAACTAAGGCTTTCATATTAAATGCAGGTGGAACGATTACAACATGTAAAAGTAAGGAAAACAGCTGAACAACACTAACATCTCAAGCTGCAATCTTACGACTAACAAGGATAAGCAAAAGGATACAAAAAGGATACAAGCACAAACAAGACTGGGAAACCTAGCCAGCTCCAAGAAGATAGTTACGCCACAGCCTACACGCACACACGGACGACGGCAGAAGGAAGCAGACAAAGCGAGAGATGCCCAAACCCAGAGACCAGAAAGGGGAAGCCGAACCCACAAACTGCGACGAGCTGATGCGAAACTCTCACTCTAGTGCACCTTTCGACCGCGGATGAGGGCCAAGGAAGACACAAAACCAAAGCCAACCAAAGCGTCGAACCAGTACAAATCCAAGCCACGACCCCAACAGACCATCCGACCACACCACAACAGCGCAAGGGGAGCAAGAGACCAACCATGTTCTGAACAAACTCGAGAGAAAGCAGAACCAGAAACACAAGACGAAGAAACAAAGAAGCAGCAAACCTTACGACTGAGGCACAGAACACGAGACAGGACAATGGCGCAGGCATAGTAAACCGGAGGAGAACAAACCTTTGACCAGAGACGACACCGGTGCCGGAGAGAGACTGGAGAGAAAGCAGGACCGCCGCAGCGAACTGAGAGGAGGTCGAGGAAGCGAAACTCGATCTTGAATGTAGTACCCGTCCTCGAGGCCCACACCAAGGTGAGAAAAATTCCCGAGCTCGGAGAAGAGAAAACGATGCTGCTACAGAGACCCACAACCGCCAGGAAGAGAGGCGCGACACGGCGGAGAGCGTCTGAGAGGAGGAGAGAGAGCACTGAAACCGGCAAAAAAATCTCACCGTCCTCAAGCGAAAGTAGGAGCCGGACAGAGATTCAGACCTCCAGAAGCACCGTAGCCACCAGCCTAGCCAGCAACCTCACGCCGGAGAGAACATCCGACCACAAACCACCGAGCACCAAACGACGAAGAAACCTAGATCTACGAGTCCTGCACGCATAAAACCAGACGAGGATGGTATGAGATTAAAAATGAGAGAGAGGGGGACCCTCTCGCGGCGGAGGTGAGAAGTACCGCCCGCCGGAGAGGGAGATCGAGCTGAAGAGAAGGTCGCCGGAGAAGGAGGTGAGGAGGGGAAAAAATCGCCACTTAAAGGCAGGAGAGAGAAAATAAAGGGACTACATCTTTTTAGGATGTAAATGATTGTGATTAGTAAAATTATGGTATGGTTGTTCCACTAATATTTTGCTTATTTCTTTTATCCACTACCATTTCAAAAGCCGCTATCAATTGGGATAGCATCAATTTTTTTCAACAACCAAACCTTTTGTTCTGTACAACTTCTCGTTTCTAATCGATCTAAATGGTTGTGATTAGTAGAATTATGGTTCAGTTGATTGTTCCACTAATATTTATTCTGTTTGTTTCATTTATACACTACCATTTGCATATTTAGTGGAATATATTGAATTAATTAAAATTAACTGAAAAGGAAAAATAGTTCTTCTACTTCATTATTCAAATTTCTTTTCACAATACTAGATGAATGTCTTTCTCTAAAATTTGTTGATAGTAATTTTTTGAGGAATTAGGTTTAAAAATTCTAAACTTTTCAACTTAAATTCTAAACATATTAAAAATTACTCCCTCTATTCTAAAATATAGTTTTTTTTATAAAAGCGCACAGTTTAAAAAAGAATATTACTTTTTAAAAAAACTATAAACTAAATATAATTTAACCAATTACAAAAAGACTCTAAAATTTAATTGGTTACACAGCATTCAATAAATGTAAAAGTTGCATACAAATGTGAAAAGAATTTATATTTTGAAACAAAAAAATAACTCTAAAACAACTTACATTTTGTAACAGAAGGAGTATTATTTGGTGAGCTTGTTTTCTTTTTCATTTCTATGGATATTTTTCGTTTTACTCCCTTGTCACGTATTATTATTAGACATTTGTTACATGGGTTTGTTAAATTATAATGCTACTCAGTGATGTATTTTATTTTTATGAATTCTGTAAAATTCATGTTTTATTGTATTACATATTTGTAGTGATTCTTCTAAATTACTTTAAATTCTAGTTTTATACAATTCACTAGTCTTTTTTAATTCCATCAAAATTAGTGTTATTCAATGGTGTATATAGTTTGTCATTTAAAGAGATTTTATAAAATTGCAATGAAAAGATGTAAAGAGTCAATTCCGAATATTTTTGTTGTCATTCTCATAGTTAACTAAAATAACAATAAAATTTTAAACTACTTTAAAATCAATTAATTGTAAAAAAAAAGTCAATTATTTTTAAATTATTTTGTATTTTCTTAAATTCAATCCTTCAATACACCATTCTTAAAAAACCCTATATATTCATAACTAGGGATGTTAATATGAGTTTATATTTTATAGAGTTTTAATGGGTATGTATTAAGAATAAATACCTATTCAAACTAATTTATCGGATATATGATTATTGAGTTTAAATAAACTATCCTAATAAACTCATTTATTAACAGGATTTTGAGACTAAATCAATGGGACCCTAATAAACCCATTTTCAAAAATTATTAAACTCAATTATATTATTTATTTTATTTTCAAAGATTTAAATATTTTAAATTTAATAGGATTTTAACTAATATTAAAATGTTGGAAAATAATATTAATTTATAGTAAATTTAAAATTGTGTAATTGCTTTTTGACACGAAAATATAGAATTGCGATTAGCAGAAAAGATGAAAAATCGTAATTTCACAAAATGCAAATATAAGGAAATCTTGAAATCATATTTGTGACGGAAAATGGAAAATTTTAATTTGGCAGAAAATTTGATAATTATATTTCTACCGAAAAACAAAAATTATGGGTTTTTTAATAAACAGAGAATCATGTTTTTTAGGGAAAACACGAAACCATATTTTGGCTAAAAATATGAAATCAACTTTTTAGTCTATAAAAATGTGGAATCAAATTTTAATGGGAAAACATGTAATCACATTTTTGAGGTAAAACATGGAGTCACGTTTTGACATGAAAACATGGAATCAATTTTTTGCGAGAAAATGTGGAATCACATTTTTGGTGAAAAATGTGAAATCATATTTTGAGAAAAAACAAAGAATCATATTTTTGGCGGAATAATACGGAATCATTTTTTGGTGAGAAAATATTGAATTATGTTTTGGCGGAAAAATGCACAATCACGCTTTTGGTGGATAATGCAAAATCCTGTTTTAGCGGAAAAAAATAGGAGGAACCTAAATCCGGAATTTGGGCGGGAAAATATTAATAACGTTTTTGACGGAAAAATTTGGAATCACTTTTTGTTATGAAATCATATTTTGACGCAATATGTGTTAGTCTAAAAATATAAGAGTATATTATTTAAATTTATTTATACATAAAACATAGTTTAATTGAAATATTTTAGTTATTTATGTGAATATATATTTATTAAATAAATTATATCTAATTCAAATGGATCTAAATGAATATAAATGAGTAAGTATCATATTAATGAGTTTAAATAAGCAGCCCTTATAGAACTTAAAACTAAATGAGTGTTAGTTTGTTTGGTATTTAAATGAGATAATTCTAAGAGCATATATATTGGTAGTCTCTTACAAAACACTTTCATTAAAAAAAAATTATTATTATTTTTTTTATGAGAGAGACTACTAATATGAATGGTTTAAGGGTGTGATTGGTGGTTATTTAATGGGAGAGAGAGATAGAGAAAAAGGGAGTGAGAGAGAAAATAATAAGGGATAGTTAGAGAATTTTTTTCCTCTACTTTTTAAGAAGGAAATTTTTTTATATTTTTCTTATTATTTCTCTATTTTGAGAGGAAAATTTTCCATCAGAAATTACATGATTCGTAAAAGGTTAGAGGAACTGGGAGAAAAAATTATTCTGTTATTTCCCTTCCCTTTAACAACTGCATCCAATCAAACCCTAAATAAAAGTGGGTTTAAATAGGGTAGGTTAGCTATTTAACATCCTTATTCACAACTTTCGAGAGCCGCCGCTAGTTTAGATAACATCAGTTTTCTTCCAACCATTGACACAAAACACTTAAAACCTTAGAAGCTGTTTTGCAACTGTCAAGAACCACCATCAATTGAGATAGCTGCGAATATTTTCAACAACCAAATCTTCCAGCAAATCGAGTCTATAAGGGTAATTAATGAAAATTTATGAACTTCTCCTACCATTTCATAAATATTTTTTTCTAACTGATCAAAACTTACCTGAGTAACATTTAAGGGTGTAATTGATTGTGATTAGTAGAATTATGGTCTAAATGGTTGTATTTGTAGAGGAATAAAATCCAGCCTAATAACTTATTATACCTTAGGATTTGTTCCTTTTCTTCTTGGAAGAAGAAAAAGTGTGTATAATTTATCATTATTTCATTGATTCTTGTTCCACTACTATTTATCTATTTAGTTTTTTTATTCACTATCATTTGCGTTTTTACTCTAATAGAACTGAATATAATAAAACAAAATAAAACAAAATAAAAAAAATTATAATTTTTTTCTCAAATGTCTCTGTGCAATACTAGATGAATGTTTTCCTCTACAATTTGTTTAGGATAACACTATTTTAGTAGAACTAGTTTTTTTTTTTAATTACATTTTTCATGTCAAATGGTGGAATTTTAGCATAAACTTTTCTTCAATCAAATTAGTTAAAATTTAGTAAAATGCTTAGTTTCACCAATTTTTGTTTCTATAAACATTCAATCTGTAGTATTTGGAAGTGAATTAAGTTGTGAATGGGAGGCCCTAAGAACAAATGGACAAGGGATGAAGAAGATGCTCTCAAAGCTGGTGTAAGGAAATATGGAGCTGGAAAATGGCGTTCCATACTATTAGATAGTGAGTATAAAGAAGCTTTGAAGTCTCGTTCAAATGTGGATCTCAAGGTAAACAACAAGAACCTTAAAAAGATAGAGATGCCGCTTACTGAAACTTACATTGTTTTGGTAACACTTGGCAGGACAA
Organism: Orychophragmus violaceus; assembly: GCA_030180135.1. Classification (NCBI taxonomy): domain Eukaryota; kingdom Viridiplantae; phylum Streptophyta; class Magnoliopsida; order Brassicales; family Brassicaceae; genus Orychophragmus; species Orychophragmus violaceus. The sequence continues at coordinate 85,585,610 of CM058231.1, forward strand.
ATGGAGAAATATAAGTGCAGCTGTATATGGATCCAGGAAGAAGGCTAAGCTTGCTATTAACAAGACTCCTAACCAGGATGAGGGTAACAGTACAGCTCTTACCATTGTGGCTATGGCTAATGGTGATGATGGAGGACAGCAGATTGTTCCAGCATCTCCTCCTGCTGTTTCTTCTGAACCAACATCAAAAAGACTCACAGTTAGAGGGTATTGACTTTTTCCTGTAATACATGTAATACATGAGATATCTGATCAATGCTGAGAATGTTTAAATATTGGCAAGAGTTACGAAAATATGTGTTTTTTATTGCATCATGCAGCTTAGATGCTTACTCTACTTTTGTCTAAGTTTATAGAAGATAGTTATGAGTTCTAAAATATGTTTTATTGTAGTGTGGATAAGCTTATATTGGAAGCTATTACCAACTTGAAGAAACCGTTGGGTCCTAATGAAAAGACGATCTTGCTGTATGTAGAGGTACTCTTCTTAAGCATTCTTTATATATGTTTATTCATTGAGTCATCTATTCAAATCATCAAACTTAATTAGTGTGGCTCTAAAATTTTCAGGAGAATTCCAGAATCCAACCGGATATGAAACGGCTTGTTGTGACTGCAAGACTTAAGCGTTTGGTAAAAGATGGAAAAATAGTTAAGGTAAGAAAGATACACTTTGATCTAAAAATCAAACTTTTCATAACTATGTTTTTCTTGCGTTTGTTCTCGTCTCTCAGATAAACTACAGATACACTATTTCTCCAAACGATTCGGCTGCAAGAGCAAATCAAAGCTCTCCTCAACTCCTTTTGGAAGGAAACAATGAGAGTGGAGTCCAAGCAGATGGAGAGGTATTTATGATAAACGGCATGACAGAACAAGAAGCTGTTGCAGCCGCTGCAAGAGCTGTGGCGGAAGCGGAATTTGCAATCGCAGAAGCTGAAGAAGCGGCTAGAAAGGCAGCTGAAGCGGAAGCAGAACTCGAAGCTGCCGAGATTTTTGCAGAGGCGGCAATGAAAGCTTTGCAAATATAGGATGCATAGCCAAACAATCGGTAAGAACTAAGAAATCATTTGGTAGTTTTTCACAAACAGAATGAAAAGACCGTATCGACTAAGTATTATGTATCTTCTTGTTTCTTTTCAGATAGTGAAGCTACTGTAATGTCGAGATTTGAATCTTGCATCTAATGGAATTTGTATAATTGCTGCAGTTTGGTAATCTGTCCCATTTCAGAAGATAATGTAAAACCTTCTACCATTGTTATGTTTATCTTTTTATGTAGTAACTTGACAGGTTTCTCGTAACCCATTTAGAAACTCGTTTGAAGAGAAATAAATAAAGCCTTTTGATAATTCACAGGTTAATTTCTCTTTCTTTTTGAGTTTTAAATTTAAAGAGCGCTGTATATTATTTTTTGGAAGTTTACAAGATTGAGCACACAAGACGTTTTTGTGTCATCCAAAATCAACATCTAATATACAGAGCCAATTATCTTCAACCATCATCATCATCAACAAAGCACACAAGACGGGGAAACCAAGAAGATCAAGAAGATAGAACATGTTCCTGCTGAAGTTTAGTTCTTTGATTTTGAATGCTTTACGAGCCAATCCATGACCTGGTCAATGTTGGTAGAGTTCTTGCAGGATATCATGAAACAGCAGACTTCTTTATATGTAAGCGACTGAAGCCGCCTGCAATTACAGCAGAATATAAAAGCATGATCAGATGGAGCTAACGGGAGATGGATTTTTTGAGTGTTTAGTTGAGAAGAAACTGATATACATTTCGTCTGTTAAGTCTTCTTTAGAGATATCTCCAGGTTTGTCGATCTTGTTCCCAAGAACCAGAAGAGGGATACCGTTAAGCGAAGTCTTGCTCAACAAATCATGAAATTCTCTTTTGGAGACGCTTAGGTTGTCAGGATCTTCAGCATCAACAACATACCTGCAGGAAAAGGACTCTAACATGAACAAAACTATGAGAGTTGTAAGATCCTTTACACAATAGCAGAAACAGCGCTGCAATAGCGGAATCTTGGTTGACTACGGTTGGTGGTGGGCAGGGCCGGCCCGTACCTAAAGCCCATGAAACAAGGGTTTTATGCACCAAATCTTATAAGTTATTTAAGGACAGCAAATACATATGTGTTTCTTTAGTATAGTGGTCAAAGACGTGAGTATTGAGCTTGTGAAGAGCTGGGTTCGACCCTCAGGGACAAATATTTTTTTTTTTAACACATTGGGCCGGGCCTGGTGGTGGGCGAATCACCCTCTTTTTTAAGCTATAGAGCTCAGTAAAAAAAAAGGTTAAGGGATTGCAGGTTCACGTTAATTCGCAAAGCCCATTTGGAAAGAATGTTTCCACACGTAAGATGAGAGCAACACAACATGTGTGCACCGTTTATAGCATAAGTAATAGGTGTCAACATGATTACCTACTAACCGACCTACTATTCAACATTAAATATCGCCAAATAAACAATACTCATTATAGGCTGGAAAGAATAGGTGTGCTAGCAGACATCCCCGAGTTGGGCTACGAATCTGAAAAATACAGAGGATAAACTATAAATATCATGACATCCACATTAGTGAAAGGCATTCAACTCTAGAGAGAGAAGAGAACATTGTTAGAGGAAAAAAGTCATATTTAAACTATGAAGTGCGCTACTCTGTTCAGGAAATATCACTCAAACACCCCTTTTCTGTTCTCATACAACTTAATCACTTCTTATTATTTATATCATATGTAATCATTCTCTCAAGTGTAATAAACGATCATTAATTCAGTCCCTTAATTTGATCTACTACCTTATTAAACGGAGGATTTCCAGACACTTCGTTCGTTACTAAAAGTCACATCACACATTCTACCACTCTATCGTCATATGTTTACCTTAACAACGAACAACGAACGACGAGATCACCCCCGAACTACCTACACATGCTCAGTTAGGGGAGTCTGATGGAAGAACTGCTTTCCTGTACGCACCACGAAAGCCACATCAAAAGTGGCAGACTTCCATACAGAGCCTGAGGTTACACAGAAACCTTTTCCTGACCCCCATCCTCATGAGCTCACGAGAAAACCTCAACGAAAAAGATGAGAAAAATATGTCGTCCCAACGCACCAAAGAGTAAACTTGATCATAGGAGGCCTCCTCACCTGCAACGACTCTGTCAGGGCAATCAAAGAATACATACGGAAAATCGAGGCCTTGAAAAGATGGGATCCTGACCATCATCCATCCTATATAAGTCGGACGGTGACATGAAATCTTTTACCGAGCGGGATTCCCAAGGCCTGGACAAATGAAACATGTTCCCCTCGTCATCGAAAAACAAATCGGCGGTTGCGAGTTCAAGAGGATACTGATTGATATCGGAAGCTCAATCGATTTGGTATTCAAAGAAACAGTAAGCAAGATGGAACTCACATGATGCAAAATCAAAACCAAAGTCAAAATACTCACGTCGGTGACACGACAATGACAGCAGGCACGGTCAAGCTCTCAGTGCATGTCCACGGGATCATGAATCTCGTAAAATTCGTGGTTGTGGACAAATCGGCCATATACAACGTTGTCATGGTAACACCGCTCCTTGGGACCTAGATAAATTTTTGAAGATCTTTCACACTCACATCCAACTCGCCAAGCTTCTCGACCATTCCCACGACTTTCACATCTATTTCACCAAGCTGCTTCCTTATTTTTTCAAACCTTTTTCCATCGCTTCCTGGAGAACTGAGAGAAACGATGCTTCAAAAACATTCACCAGCTTCTTTGGGACTTCAAAAACATTATTCGTCTTCCCTGGGACACTTCGAGAATCCAAGTCCTTTTAATAAAAATCTTTCCACTAAATATTCCTTTGCACAACTAGACGCTCTCTCCAACTGTCAACAACCAGATCAATAAAACCTATCTCATCGTGAACACCATCGCATATGATGCCCGCCAAAAGACCTTTCTCAGGCGTGTCCGGTTCCAAGATACTAGTAATATCCTGTGAATATCATTAAAATTAACTTACATTCAAACTCATAACAATAAAAAGAATAATATGAAGTATAGAAACAAGGACCTCTTACCTTAGTACTTCAAAGGCTTCATATATGTCTTTCAATGAAAACCTCTCATGCATGCTTTGCTGAACTATTCTTGCATATCTTTGGACACTCCTTATCTGCTGGCACAATTTGTCGAAATGTACGTCTAAAAAGTGGAATACACTCAAATGTGAGAATCTACACATAAAGATACAACATGTTAGTGTTAAAATCAGATAACTATTACATTAATACTTAAAATCATATAATATTCATATAGAGTTACCTCCAGAGTAACTACGAATCCGGAAAACCCAGTTTGTGCTCTTGGTTTCAAAGACCCTTTTATGTTCTTCATCACTCCACGGATTCTTTTCAAACAATTATCGAACGTATACTGACCCCAGGAACAATTATCGAAGTCACATCATCCATAATTCTAAGAAGGAGGGAATCTATATTTTCATTAGCCTTAGACTTTGGTTTGGCTATCTTGCATAAGAAATACAAGATAGCCAACTTCTTCATGTCTGAAGAGCTCTTCTTCTTCATTTCCTCTAGCTTCACTTCAACATCTTTAACTGTTATTCCGTCATACCTTCCAAAAACCTTTTTTACAAACTTCAAATCTCCCAATTTCTTATAGTTCTCAGGGTAGTCATGGCAAGAAAATTCGGTCAACAACGCGTGCTTTCGATTAGAATACCTAATAGGCATCCCATTCAACACAACCAGAACTAAGGTTTATCCGTGAAGTTGTGCAAAGCAGAAGCATCCACATGCCTTGAATCATGTGGTTTGGCTTCCTAGGCATGTGGAATACATGCTTAAAATGATCATGATGCGTGAACCATTTCAGTTCTACTGGAAACTTCTCCAAATACTCAATTGTCGCCCTAACACCACATTGTTCCTATCTTACATGCATTCATGTACTGAGATGGACCAAATAACATCTTCTCTACCTGCAGTGGTTAGGATTCATCATCATCATCATCATCATCATCATCGGAGCTATCCTGCAAATTCAAACAGAGTATAAGTTAATACAATTGTCCTAAATGTACCAGAAATAATATGCATAAGTTGTACTGGTTGGACCAGATTGTACATGAATCATTCTCTCCCAAGAATCTCCAACATCCTCTCCATCATCAACTTTTTCGTCCACTTTCTCTCCATCAGAATCCTCACCAACCTCTTCATATCCATCACCATCCTCTCATTTCTTATCCTCTCCATCACCATCCTCTTCATTCTCATTCTCTTTGTCACCATCCTCGTCCAATTCATCAACTGTTTTTATCTCATCATTCACATTTTCTCCATTTTCTCCATCTCCTTCATCATGTTACTCTCTTTCCTATTTTTCCTCTACATCTTTAGTTGCTTCTCTACTCACTTATACCTCTTCATTCACCTTTTCTTCATTTTTTTATGGATCAATGTTTGTTGTTGCTTTTGTTTCTTTAGGCACCTCATCTACTACTTCTGCTGCTTGTTTTGAACGATTTTTCTCCTTCACTTGTATTGACTCATATATCCGACCACTGAGTTTTGAACGAGTCATTACTACAAAAAAAATTGACAAATCGCAACTAAATATATATATTTCAAGAAGAACCAAAAGTAACACATGATACAAATACAAACTACGGTCCAGTTGGTACCACTCGATTTAGTTTCTGACAAAAAAGTTTCATCGAACAAACACAAAACACAACTCAAAATGAAGTTTAACAGTATACAAGTCCAAAAAATGATTGTTCATTCTTCTATACAAGACCAAAAAACGATTGTGCAATCAAGTCTACCAAGTTCTCAATTCGAACTAACCAAAACGATAATTACAAAATGGGTAAGATTGATTATACTACAAGAAAACTGGGCCATAGCTACAGATTTTTCCGTAGCTATGGCCCAATATCCGTAGCTAATTTCATCTTAGCTATGGATAGCTACGAACTCAATTCCCGACAAAATGCTCGTTGCTATTGAGAATCCGTAGCTATCCGCAGCAAGCTCTCTGCGGAATAGCTACGAACGATTTCGTAACTATTAGCTATGAAAAGACCGTAGCTATGTATCTACGAATTCTGTAAATCAATTCATAGACATAGCTACGAATTGCTATGGTTTTTGTCGTAGCTATTTTTGCATTATTAAAATATATATATATATATAAATAAAATAATTTAATTAAATTTAATATTTACAATAAAATTAAAATACAATAAATAGTTAAACATTATTTTTATTAAAATAATTAAACTTACAATAAACGATTATATAATTAAACTTAAAAAGAAAAAAAAGAAAAAGAAAAAGAAAATAGGAATGCCCCGATCGACCATCGCATCTTCAGTCATGGAAGCTCCGGTGACGAGGCTGCCGTCAGCTCCGATGACGATGCCGCCGTCATCTCCAGTGTCGAGGTCGCCATCTTCCTCTTCTCTCTCTTCGCGTCGTCATCTCTCTATCAGCTTCGTCCTGTGGTGAAGTATCCCGAAGAGAGGTGCGCGGGATCGCTCGGGGCAACAACAGAAGGAGAGGGGCTGCAAAGGAGGAAATCAGTAACGTCCGAGGCTGATTTCGCGATGGAGGTGCGATTCTGACGATCTGGTGAAGCGAGGCGCAAGATCTGACGGCTGAGGATGAGGCTCCGGTGACGACAATGTTGGAGCTTTCCTCGCCTTCGTCTTCTTCCGGCAACGAGAGCGGTGGAGGAGGCAACAAGGGCGGTGGTTCGAGCATCGGCAATGGTATAAGTGTTGAATTTTAAGTTTGGATATGTTATAGTAATTGGAATTTTGAATATTATTTATACTTTAGAGTTTTAGGATTTGTTTAGGGTTTAGGGTTTAGAGTTTTAATTTGTTTTATGTAAACTATATATGTAAATGTTTAAATCTTAGTTTTATGTATATAATTAGTTTTCATATTTTAGTTTTATAGTTTATAATTAAGATTAATGTTTGATTATGGTTTAAGGAATAGGGTTTTAAGTGTTGTGTTTAGGGTTTTAATTTAGTGTTTAGAAATAATAGATTTGGAAAATATTTTAAATTTATAAGTGTTAAAACTTAGTTTCTGATAAGGTATAGTAATTATAATTTTATTAGTTAGAGTTTTAGGGTTTGTTTAGGGTTTAAATAGCTACGGATATATTCATAGCTATCCATAGTTATGTCATAAAGCTATGAATAGCTACGAACAAAACCATAGCTATATAATTCTTAACTAGTTCGTAGCTAATCGCAGCTAATTTTTTCTACGAATTGGTCGTAACAATTCGTAGCTATATAGCTACGAATATCTACGACTTAAATCCGTAGCTATATAGCTACTGCATAGCTACATATTGAAGCCGTAGATATGCCGTAGCTATTCGTAGCTGAAAAAATTAGCTACGGAAAAATCCGTAGCTAAACACAGTTTTTCTTGTAGTGTTACCAACAAGAACACGGGAGGAAGGCGGCGACTCGAGTCGACAACCGAGAAAGGTGGCGAGTGGAAACGACGCAGAAACATGTTGTAAAGAGGAATCTGAAAGGTGATTTAATTCTCGGAGTTTCACCGGAACTTTAGGTTCGTCCTCGAAACATGTTGCTCCTCATTTCTCGTTTCTTGTTGGAATCAACCTGGAAATCAGGAAGAGCTCAAATCGGAAAAGGTAGGTTTTTGATTTTACAGTTGAGAGGACAATTTATTTTTCACTTAGGACATTTAGGAATTTTAGATAGTCGGATCGTCGTTTTAGAGCGGTTCATCGGATTGGGTTAAATATTTAGATTGGGTTGGTAAATATTTAGAAAGTTTTGCAGTTTTATTATCTTTTACTTATTTTATTTAAAAATAAATCCAAAGAAAAAATACAAATATAATTAGGCACAAGTAAATATTTCTTCGTTGTATGGTATTTTTGTCATTGATAAAATTATCAGATAAAATTTCTCCTCTACGGATTTGAGGGTAAAAGAGAAGCTTCCTATCCTCCTTGGTCGTTTACTGATGATAGTGTTTTGGGGTAATTGTAAAATTACTCCCAAAATCGAAGTTAACCCTAAAACTACTCTCTCATTTTTCCTTCTTCTCTTTTATTAATATATCCCCGTAATAATCTGGGTATTCACGGTAATGTCATCGTCAGAATTCATATGAAGTCTGATATTTTTATCAAAAGACAAAAAAAGCCTGTAACATCTAACTTAATTACAAATTTGTCATCTTCTCCAATTCACCTAACCACCATTAACAACCAAATTTGAGCTCATAATGACTCACACAACCAATTTCGAGCCATTAAAGCTCTATATTAGAGTTTTACAACCTTCTATTCTCCTATTTTCTCTCCAATTTCATCAAAAAAAAACTCTTTAATTCACGTTTTTCAAATTTTTAAAAATTGTATCTCTTGCGATTTTGGTTAATCTTGCATAAAAATTGTTGGGTTTGTTGGGTATTGGTGTAACTAGAAGTTTTGAGCTTGGAGAAGGTAAAAATGAGCTCAAACTCAGATTTATGTGATTTTCACAAGATCCACCGATTTTCATATCTGTTTCGCGATTTCAGACTTCCCATGAAGTCTTATGGAGTATGATGGTCAACGAGAGTGTAGTTTTCCAATTGACTTTCAATTGGCAGACCTCCATTGAAGTCTGAGAAATTTCTTTGAAAACAAAAAAAATTATCAGACTTCACCAAGAAGTCTAAATAAGAAGAGGGTAGTTTTGCAATTAATTCAAATTTAATTTTTTAGTTAGACTTCTTATTTAGTTTGGCAAGAAATTGACCAGATCTAGACTTTTTGTCAGACAGAATCCGATGTCTGAAAATAAAAAGGGTAGAAACTGAAATTGACTCAAATTTTCAGATAATGACTAGAATAAGGGAAAAAACGTCAGACTTCTAAATTTGTCTGAAAACAAGGAAAAAAATATCAAACAACACTAGACGTCTGAAATTCAAAACCTTTATCATACGGCTATAGATATCTGAAAAATCGAATTTTGGTCAACGTTGGATAAACCCCGAAAATGCAAAGTTTTTTTATTAGACTTCCCTCATTGTTTGAAAATCTTGTCAGACAGCAATAGAAGTCTGTTACACAAAGTCAATCCCAAATTTCTTTGGTCAATTGCAAAACTACCCTTTACTTTTTATCAGACATCATTAGAAGTCTGAAAATTATAAAAGTCAAATTTAAAAGTCAATTGCAAAACTACTCTTTTTTGTTCTCAGACTTCATAAGTTGTCTGACAAAAATGTTAAAAAAAAAAAAATCAAAGAAAACTGCGTACGCTGCCTGATGGCTTTCAAACTGCATCCGCTGTCTGCCACTTTGATTTCAATTGCAAAAATACCCTTCTTTTCAGACAGCCAAAGAGGTCTGGTTTTACTACATTCAGACTGCTACAGACGTCTGAAATGTTAAAGATTTTTAAAATGCATTTTATTGTAATTTGTGATTAATTTCTTTGATTTTAATTTTTATAAATGCGTGTTAGTTTTATTTATTCATCATGTGTAAGTTTTATATTCTTATTTTTGGTAATTCTTTTAAATTAATTTTTGAATAATAACAACATCAAACTTCGCAAAGAAGTCTAGCTTTTCTCATATGATCACTAATGTGGTTTATATAGATAATGGTTCAGTTACCTGTTAATTTTGGTGAATGAGTTGTGAGACGAAGATGCGGGGAATCATGATGAAATATATGAGAAGAACGAACCAAACAAGTATTGGTGATGATCTATTCAAAAACCCATACATGTTCAGTGGTGGAACATATGTCTACGCGTAAACGTTATACTCCACATTATATATGTTGGTTGTTTATTCAATGCTTTGGTATAATTGAATTGATTACACCAAAGCATGCAAAACGTTTACATGCTAATTTTTCTAATAAGATCGTTAATGTGATGATAAGAGAACGGACTTGACATTTGGATTTGTTAAGTTTATAAACTTTTAGCTCGAAAAAATCAGACAGCAGTAGAGGTCTGACGACCATATCATCAGACTTCTTTGACAGTCTGGATATTACAAATGATCCATTTTCCCAAGTCTAAGAAAATTCTTGAGGGTTAAAGTGACCCATTTTTCTCCAAGGTTGAGGTGACCCATTTTTCCTTATTGTAAAAAAATTCACCACCACTTAATTAAGATTATTTTAGTTTGTCATATGTTTGTGTATGTAATTTAAGAAGTAATTTTTTCTAACCAATTTTCTAACTTATGGCTTTTCTTCCAAGGTTAAGATGACTTATTTTTCTAATGTATACTTTCAGTGAACAAAATTCCTTATTGATTTGAGTAGACAAAAGTAAATTTATACAACTTTATATTTTTCTACAAGCATAGTAGACAAGGAGAGCTTCCTTTCTTTGGTGTGATCATCCAATAATCTAATACATTAATAAGAAGACTCATAACCAGTAAAAATCTACAAAAAAATGAGAGAACATCTAATTTAGTATCAGACTTCAGGCTTCAAAAGTAGTCTAATATCAGATTTCATGTTGAATTTTCAGTCTCAAACTTATGTTGTAGTCTAATATTAGAATTTTGATTGCTTCGTGTTCCTTGTATCGCCATATACATCACATCCTCAGTTTTGTCTGTCATGTCTACAATGTAAGTCTCACCATAGACAATCATTGATATATGGTGAACCTCCTTGGAAATTACCTTTCTCTTCTTCTCCACCATTTTAAGAGTATCTTCAAGATTTCTCTTCTTACGTTTTCTTGTTTTGTCTAAAGCACCTTCAACATCTACATGAAATCAACCTATGTATTAGTTTGCATAAAAATTTACTAATCAAAAGTTCTGTTAATTAAGAAAAACTTGTAAATAAACCAAATTAACCTAGGTAAGGGTTTTGCTCACAAAATGAGAGAGTTTTTTTTTTTGTTGCATGATATCAGACTTCATATGCCATTTGGGATGTAACTTTTGAATCGAGCGGAAAAAAATCCGCCTTTTTATAAAGTTCTCATGTGAAATTTTAAAAACTTTTAAATTCCTGATTTCATATGCAATCTGGAATAAAACTTCATGAGCAGTCTAAATACTTGAACCAGATTTACCTGGAAGTCTGAGATACTTTGGTTGTAGTCTGATATTAGATTCTCAGACTTCGTGTTCCTCGTACTATAATGAAATTTTAGGAGCCATTAGCAGCATAAGAAGTCCCAACTTCAGTCTCTTTGGAGAGTCATCTGGCTCAACCTTAAACCAAGCATCTGAAAAAGCAAAAACACAGAGCTCTTGCATTAGTTAACGAACAAGTCTCCAAGAAACGGATAATAAAGGATTGTTTGAGTAAAACTAATTGTATAATCAAAAATATATGTCAAAAGTCCCAATTAATTTAGTTTAAAATTTTTTGAAAACACTAAATCAGAATAGAATCAATCACTTATTTCGCAACTCAAAGAGAATCAGCTATGAATCGAATACATAAAGAAAAAATGAGAAAATAAGCTTGAGAACCTTTTTGGGTGAAAAATTTGAAAGAAGTTTTACAAAAGAGAGAGAAAGAGAGCTTGTAAGAGAAGGAAAAATATGAAGAATTTTTTTTTTGTTATATGTGTGACAAGATTAGATTTAGATAAGTGGAGAGAAATTGGAGTGAAGCTTTGCCGCCAGATTTTAAGCAATTAAAAATTGTAAAATATCATGTATCAGACTTCACATGCAGTGTGAGAAGGAACTTCTGAATTGAGCGAGAATTTTAAAATTTCCAGGCAGAAAATTTCCGTCTTTTTAAAAGTTTTTGTGTGAAAATTTTCAAAAACTTTTAAATTTCAGACTTCATATACAGTCTAAAATAAGACTTCGTGACAAGTCTAAATACTTGAACCAGATTTACCTGAAAGTCTGAGAAATCCTAAATCTAATAATTACTACTTAAATACCATCATATTATATAGAAAACTTAGAATAAACATCAAATTCGTTTAATATAGCCACAAACTAACCACTATATGTAAAATGTAACAATATGAACGAAAATTTACAAACTCTCAATCTAACCCTACATATAAATATATGATATTCAACTTCATACGTGAAACATAGATCAAACTACATGGTGTTTTGAACCAAATATATCTTATATGTTTAAATTTGTTTAAAGTTTATGTAATTTTAATTTATATACATAAAAAATGTTTATGCTTAATTTATGTATCAAAATTTTACCTCAAATTATTTTTTATAACTTTTTAAATTTAAATTTTCAACTTAAATACGTCTCAAAAGTATGAAAATCACAAAATTCAGACTTCGCCGTGATGTTTGAGAAACCCTAAAATCTAATATTTATCACTTATAAGTAAAAATATTTAAACAAAACAAAACAACTAGGAAACATCAAATATGTTAAATATATGCACATTATAACACATATGTATAAATTTAAAATTTTAAATGTAAATTTGGTAAACCATGAATCTAACCCTAAAGTTATATGTAAATGTTTCATTACAAATCATGTTTTGAGGTTTAGAACTTACTCTACCTTACATATTGTTTAGTTTGACTCAATTTAACAAAATTTAATTTATATACTATTAAATTATCTATATTTAGTTTTTGTATCTAAATTTTTTGACAAATATCTTTTATAATTTTAAAATTTAAATTTACTAATTTATTTTGTATAAAAGAAAAAGTCTGATAAAGTCATTTAGATTTTTATTAAAGTCATTTAGATTTTTATTAAAGTCTAACTAATTAAACCTTTATACATGTTTGACACAGAAAAATGTTATAATGGTAATTACAATTTTTGTTTTGTTTTTGTCATGGGGACTTCGCGGTAATTTCAATTTGATTCAAGTTCGAAGATATATTTTTATTTAAAATCAATTTCAAAGTTATTTTTAGCAATTCCCCTAGTTTTTTCAGTTTTAAGTTTTTAACTGTTTGAATTAGTTTTTGTTCGACTTAGTTTTACTTCGAATAACGATTTGGTTAAACTTTGGACCAAAAAAAAAAAAAAAAAAAACGATTTGGTTAAACCGGCATCGGGCTCTTACTTGAGCGGTTGAGCCTAGTATTTAAATTGATGACGGGTCAAAAACCCAACCCGTATCCCGGTTATTTTTTATTTTGCCAATAAAATTAGGTCACCCCCAATAAACCCTTGACGACGTTCTTTTGCCGGAGAGTTTGAAGTTCGCCGCAAGACGGAGAGATAGATATAACTTTTCACGGCGACGTTGTAGCAATGACTGATCGGGAGAGAAGTGGAGGAGATAGCAGCAGCGAAGAGGAAGATCCCAAGTGGAAAGCCGCCATCAATTCGATTGCCACCACTACCGTTTACGGCGCCTCCGCCACGAAACCCGCAGCTACTCAGCCATATGAAGATGGAGATTTTCGAATCAAACCTAAAAAGCTAACCCATGCCCAAATCAAGGTTAGTCATTACTTAGAGGCTCTTATATTTTGAAGAAACCGAATATCTTATACCTCTTTTCATTGCAATCACGAGTTTTTGTCTGTTCGGTTCTAATGGCAAGACATGTCGCTGAAGCGATTGGTCTGAAAGTTGCAGAAGTTGAGTGGATTTTTAGAGATAGAGTGAATATTGGGTTGTTCATTGTGTATGCTACTTTGTATATCTCTAGTCGTTGTTCAAGCTAGTTAGATATGGCTTCATTGAGTTGATTATTGTTGCTGAAACAGGTGAAGAAGCTTTTGAATGAAATGGTGGAGAACACCTTAGACTTTGTGAAAGATCATGTCACTGTTCCCGAGGATAAACCCGAGGATGACTGTGGTGTTCGGCTATTTAAGCGGTGTTCAACCGGCATAATCTTTGATCATGTAGGTTAGTCATCTCTGAAATTTCAGATCTGAATCTTGATTATTGCTAATCCGTCAAGAAACTTATTGTCCTGCTAAACAGATGAGCTTCAAGGACCTAAAAAGAAACCTAATCTACGCCCTGATAGAGGAGTTGAAGGGAGTTCTAAAGAGGTCACTAAGCACCATTTCGCTTCAACAATTGTCTTGTTTTTTTATGAATCTATTGAGGCTAATGTTTATATGGTTTACTGCAGTTTAAGAAACGAATAAAATCAATTGCTGTTGACGGGGCAGATGTTTTATCTGCTGCTATAGAAGCAGCTAAGAAAGCCTCAGCTAGAGTAGAGGCGAGAGAAGCGGCTGCAAAAGCTAAAGCTAAGAAAGAAGAAGAAAGAGTCGCGGAACTAAAGAAAGTACGAGGAGAAAAGTGGCTACCTTCCGTTGCACGGGCATTGCAGGTAAATTATATGGTTCTTATATTCGTGTTTTCATTCTCTTGTTAGTACAGTAACACATGAACTTAACAAAACTCTCTGCGAATTTGCAGCTAAACAAAGATCTGAAATATCGTAAATGATCCATCCATCCACTCAACTAATATCTCAGTTTTGGAGGTAAACAATGGAAACTCTCATTACTTGAAGAAGAAACATAGAATCACTCTTTGGCTTTTACTGTGAGAAGATTATGGAATCGTGAAGTTCTTTTTTAATGTAAGAGATAGAGAGATCATTTGTTCTTTATGTAGTGAGAGTGAAGTTCTTCAGAGATATTGTCATCATCATTGTCTTTGATCCAGACGAAATCTTCTAATCCATCATAAATCTCCTCAACTGTGTATGCATTTTTCTTGGCTTCTTGTCTGGATGATGAAGAGAACGCATTCTTTATTCCCTTGATCAGTCTTTTACCGAGACTTGTCTCGCGTCGGTGCTGCGGCGGAGACGCTCCTCCTCGCCGGAAAGTCGTGCTCAGTGATGATACTGATCCTCTCTCTCCTCTCTGCGTCTTGTTTACGTTACTTGATTGGTGAACGCAGTGGAAACTCGCGGACCGAGCAGAATCCATCACGCTTCTCGACTTGGACTCCATGATCCGTTCTGATTTCTGCTTCACCGATTGTTTCGACATGAGTTTCTTCATCTCGTCCAGCTCTTTCTCCAAGCTCTTGATCTTCGAGCTTGTGGAATCCATCGCAGCTCTTAGCCGGCAGTTTTGCCTCGCCGCCGTGTCTCGCTGGAGAAGCGATCCCAGCGTCACGGTGGAGTCTCTTGCCTCGGGATTCTCTCGGTGTCGATGATGTCCGACAGGAGGGACGGAGGCGGAGACGGCATCGGCGGCAGCGATGATCGAGTGGCGCGTGTTGAGCTGTTCTTGTAGCATTGCGCGTACAATAAACCTCAGGGGCATTTTCGGGTTTTGGACTGCGTGAAGTAGTAACGGCGGCGAGAGTTTGTCGCAGTCTATCGAATTACATATCTGAACCTTTTCTTCCTCCGTTATCTCTCCGTCATGCTCCTGCAAAAATTTACATCCAATTGTAAAACGACACGTAACGTCAATAATACCGATTGACGAAATTAACCTTCTTACCTTCACATAAGCATCTACAACTCTGTAAAGCAAATCGTGGCGTGGGAACCGCTGCTGCACGGCGTCGGCGACGACGACGAAATATCCGGCGGGAAGTATAACGGCTTGCTCGAGAAACTCGTTGACGAACTCTCCGTCTTCGACTTCCGTCAAAGCTTCGATGCATCTACCTATTAAAAACGCTGTCGTTTCCGACTCCGGAAGCAAGGCGAGGCAACGGAGAACGATCTTGATGTAGTCGACGTTGACGAAGACAACTCGTCGGAGATAAGACTCTGTCAAGTTCCTTAGATTATCTCTAACGTCGTTTCCTCCAGCTCCCGTCATCAGTAGAAGGTCGACAGCGACTCTCAGCGAAACGACATTGAACGGCGTTAGTTCAATGTGAGCTCCGTAACAGAAAGCAGCAACTAACGAGAACGTTTCAGCCGTTATGTTTAACGGCGGTGAGAGAGTTAATTCGTTAACGCCCGTTAGGTGGCGTTTTAAATAGCCACTCCTTGTTGACAGAGGATCCTATGGGGTTAATAAAACATCACATACAATAAAAATCAAACCTTTTTGCTTATTCGCATTAAATGTGTATTAACTTTGCGAAATGTGTATTGATTTTGATGAAACTAAGCAAATGGGTAATGTCCAAAACTGGTAAACAAAAGTTTGAAAAACGTAACCTTATGAAGATGGAACCTTGTGCCTCCCACATTTACCATCACATTAGGTTTAGAATTATGAGCCAACGACCTGAACAAAATCTAAAAGAATAAACATAGCAAGTAAATTTAACTAAAAAATGGCCTTGATTATAGTTCACTTTCTGACGGCTGTTTCATGAAGTTTTTAGAGAAACATTACCATTTATGGACTCTAGAATCAAGCTCCATTGAAGAAGAAGAGAGATTGATACGTGGTTGAGGAGAAGGAGATAAAGATGAAGAGGAAGTAGAGAAGGAGGAAGAGTGATCAATGTAGTCTTCTTCTTCGTAGATCGTATCTACAAACCCTAAACTTGTCCCTCGCTTCATTCTTTCTTTAATTTCTGTTTCGAGAGAAGATGAAAGAAAGTATTCGTGTGATCTCAGTGAAGATTCGAATTCGCCGGTTTGGGTTTTTGAGAGTAAAAGAAGAGAAAGAAAACTCATAGTGAATTCGTAATAAATGTGGTAAAAGAGGAAATAAATGTTTTTTTGTGATCGTTATAATATACGTGAAAGCCTTTAATGAATTTTCCTTTTCTTCTCCAGTAACCTTCTGTTTCAGATAGAGAGGGACCACAACGTGTTTGGTTCTACATTCAAATATTCACAAGATTTGAAATTTGATTAAAATAATTTATATTTTTGTGTATATATAGTACTAGAGCATCAATCTTCTACCCAGATCGATCTTTGATTGCTTTATGTAACTAACATATTTGACAGAGAATTTTCCCTTGAAGTTTCTTATATTTTCTCAAAATATATGCACCATACGGTTATAGAATTGTAGCAATCCCATTTGAGATTTACAATTTTCCCTTGAAGTTTGTGGCGCTTGTTTTACATCGTAAAGAGCTTTGCTAATTTTATAAACATATCCATACAACAAAATAATCATGAGCAGGGCCGTTCCAACCTTATCATAGGTCGTAAGCGAGATTAGAAAGTGTGTCCCTTTATGAAAAGCTCAACATATCCAAGAAACAAAACATTAAAAAAAAAACAGAATTCGAAATGAAAACTCAACGTTTTCAAAAAGCAAAACATAAAAAGACGAACTAGAGTTTTTTCATAACATCTAAAATTATAAAAACGTTTAACAAAATACTACTTCTTGAATATGATCCTCCTTGCACTCTTTCCTGCAAAATCATCCATCAAAGTAGCATAGTCGAGTTTTGCAAGCATTGCTTTCTCAATTGACAATATGGCTAACCCATTTAATCTCTCTTGAGACATAGTAGACCTCAAATAATTCTTGATTAGCTTCAACTTAGAAAAACTTCTTTCAGCAGAAGCAACTAATACTGGAATGGTCAACAATATTCAGTACGCAATCCATGTGTTAGAACAACCTCCCATTCTTTTCAAAAATTCTAGCACATCAATAGGTTTTACAACATCTTCTGGTAACACTTCTTGTATAACTTTTAGTTCCATAAACAAATCACCTCCATCTATATCATAATTCATACAATGCTTTAGAGAATCTTCAAGATTCAAGCATGATGCTCTCAAATTTTCATCACTTGTTGATATCAGTTTCTTTAAATCAAACAAAAATCCAAAAGTTTGCTCATACCTTTGAAATTGTTCAAACCTTGACTCAAGAGAAACTAGAGCTTGATCAATGAGTGTGAAGAAGTAATTAATCCTGAAATCATCCTCTGGTGATAAATCCATATTCTCATCCACTTGTTCAGAATCGTCATCAAAATGCTTCTTTCTTCTAATGAGCCTCTTTTTTTTTTCACAGGAAATCCAGTCTCTATCTTCATAGCCTCTGCAATTCTTAAAGCATCAGACTTTGCTTGTTCAAATCCCGTCTCTCTGTATTTCTTAAAGTATGAAACAAGTCCTTTCAGTTCAATAATAGAAACATCAATATCAATGTCCACTGATTGTAAAGTCTTGCTCACTCTGTTGACAACAGCTAGAAGATCATACCAAATAATCATACCAAAAAGAAACTCAAACCCTCCAGTTCCATGTGTTTCACTCATAGCAAGAGATTCAGCTCCACTTCGTGTTTTTGGATCGTCGGTAGTATCAGCCAAGGAAAGTAAAGCTTCTTGTATTTTAGGAGCCTGAAACTGTATTGCTTTGACACTTTCAAGTTGGCTCACCCAACGAGTTTGAGATAGAGATTTAAGTGTTAAAACGTCTACATTTTCTTTGAATATATCCCACCTGTTTGGTGAAGATGCAAAATAACAATATATTCGCTGAATAATTCCAAAAAAAGACACAGTCTTTGTGGAAGAAGATGCTATATCACAAAGCACAAGGTTGAGGCTGTGACAGCCACAGGGTGTGAAGAATGCTCTTGGATTAATTTCCAGCAACCTTCTTTGTACTCCCTTATTTTTTTCCTTTCATGTTAGATCCATTGTCGTAGCCTTGTTCCCTCACATCATCAATCTTTAACCCCAGATCAACCAATGCCTCTTGAACCGTAGAGAATAGCCCTTTTCGTGACTTATCATCCACTTTTAGATATGTCAAAAAGAATTCCTCAATCTTAGTTGGCGTTGAAGAAACATCTATGCATCGAATAATCAAAGTCAACTGTTCTTTATGACTAATATCCGGAGTACAATCAAGAATTATGGAGAAGTACTTCGACTCATGAATCGTCTTTATGATCATACGTCTAATCTCATTGGACAACATAGATATCAACTCATTTTGAATCTTGGGACTTAGATAATGAGAATATACCTTTGTTGCTACAAATCGCTAATATGCTCTCTCATAACTGCATCAAACTCTGCAATCATTTCAACAAAACTCATAAAATTTCCATTTTTTTCAGACCAATGTTGTCATTATCTCCTCGAAATGTTAAATTGTTTTTCGCTGGAGTCTTCACCAATGCAATTATCCTTATTAGTACTTCTCTCCAATGATTTTTCTCTCTGTTTATTTCTTCTTGAACATGCTTACCAATCGTTTGATTCTTTTGCAGCCTGAACTCTAAATCTGCCCAACGAGTCATACAAACAATGTGATCATGGCTGCCTTCATGTTCTTTGAGTCGCTTTGAAAGATTTCTCCAATCACTGTACCCGTTAGTTGCCATTAGGCCTGGGCATTCGGGTATTCGGTTCGGTTCCGGGTAATAACCATTCGGTTCCGGGTTTTTGGTTCTAAAAATTTTGGACCCATCGGGTATATTTTTTTTTTGGTTTGGTTCTGGTTCGGTTCATGTCGGTTCCGGGTCGGTTCGGGTACATGTTTTGTAGAACCGTAAATTACCCGAAAAAATGGTTCTACTATGGTTCGGATACCCAATAACCGAAATGATGAATTTATAACCGAAATCAATAAAAAGAACCGAAAATAAGTCCTCATGCATATCATCCATGTCAATGTCATCTTGTACCTCATTTGTAGCTGGATCCTGCGTAGAGTCCATCTGTAGACAATGAAAACAGCAGAGAGTCTCAGTAAACAATGAAAACAAAACTAAACTGTTATCTTTTATAAGAAATTAGATACTCTTAGACATTGTTTGATATGAAAACCTAAACATTTAATCGGTTAAATGAAAAATCCCCAAAATAATTTTTACATAAACCCTAATTAGAAATTCGAAACTCTAAGAAAAAGATGGATTCAGAAGGTTTTACCTACGTTTATACATCGTTTGATATGAAAACATAACCTCTTAATCGATTACAAGAGAAAGCCCCAATTAAAATTCAACATTCTAAACCCTAGATTTATATTGAAAAATCTCTGAAACCTAAACCGACTATAAACGTACATTCTAAATCAATTCGTATTTAAAACCATAAATTAAACATCAAATTCGATAGCAGAACACAATCGTTATGAAAAAACAACAAGAGTTCAAGCAAATACCTCTGATCGATTTCTTGAAACAACGGTTGAAGCAGCCGGCGATGATACCCAACGACGGCTAAGGTGAGACTGAGATTCCAGATTTACGAGTGGGAGAAGAGAGATGAAGAATAGAGGGTTTTTATGCTTGTCTGATTCTGGAACCGAGGAGCTAAAGCTTCGCATGCGCAAAAATTGAGTTGGGGAGTGTAAAGTGAAGGAATTTCTAGCAGTTCCTAATCCAATTAGGCAAACCTGGTCTGAATTCCG
The DNA here is from genome assembly GCA_030180135.1 of Orychophragmus violaceus. Taxonomy (NCBI): domain Eukaryota; kingdom Viridiplantae; phylum Streptophyta; class Magnoliopsida; order Brassicales; family Brassicaceae; genus Orychophragmus; species Orychophragmus violaceus. Next base: position 85,605,898 of record CM058231.1, read on the forward strand.
AGCCTAGGATCTAGGGTTCATGTAATTGAATCATTGGGATCTCAGATTTACCTGGTAATAAGCAGCGGAAGGTTTGCAGATAATCGAGATCTAGAGCGCCTCAAATGCTGCGCCTCTACTGGTATCCACACGCACACAAACTGAACAGGAGGGATGCTAGTGCCTATAGAGATCAGATCTCTCAAGAGGTTTCTCTCTAGTTTCTGGTGGCTGTGAATTAGGTTATATTAGAGTTTAGGTCGACCATATATCTTATATATGTCGACTTAAACCACAACGGAATTAACCAACAATTAAACCGATTTAATTTGGTAATCCGCGAGTCGTGTCGACCGACGCACTCTATGTGTCGATCGACACGGTCGATCTGTGTCGACCGACATACTTATTATGTCGATCGACACTGTTCCAGAAACTTAGTATTGAATGCATATCTAATATGCATTCACCCGATCATTACATTAATGATCAACCTCATGTTCAACGTCCAGTTTGCTTAGGTGTGTGACCCTGTAGGATCATATAACACTAGCGATGAGTTCTTAACTCATTGATCATAAGTGGCTTCTAGCAAAGCATTATGAGTACCCAGTGTCATATGATTGTCTCATCTCGACAGTACAACTATCACTTAGAGCAAGTACAATAGATTTCAGGACATTCCCAACAATCTCCCACTTGTACTGGAATCATCTATTCATATAATCCCTTCGTCACTATATCTCGATCCGGCATAAGGCAAGATCCGTGTCATCCTTATTAAGCCAAAATCATGTTCATCGAATTCCGATTTACACTGACAAGACAAACGACTGACAATCACCTCGTTTGAGTGTGGCCACACATTTCTCAGTATCAAATCTTCGATGGGCCCTGAGATATTTATCTCCTGTTATATAGGAGGGACAATTCCCAGCTTGTTCCATCCCTGTTCCTTCACACGCTTCATGATGCGCCCAATCAATGTCTTTATGGTCACCAGTTATGGCTGACGTTTGACAAGGTCAAAGCGGACCAATTCACATGCAAGAAAACATGATGAACTCAGGTCTAAGGACTATACTCTATAGTCGTAATGAAAACTCTCATGACACTTATATAACTATCCCGTAGAGTTCTCATCAGTGGGTCATGTCCGATCATGTGTTCTCTAACACATACCTGTGTGATTGACTTTAATACTCTTATTAATGACTCCATGAAACTTAGTCATCAGTCACCTCACACACTAGTCTCACGTGGTTGTTAATGTCCCACTTTAACACCCTCGACCAGGGACAAACATAATTTATGTCATTTATTATTTATAGGGTTTCATGATCAAGTCACATACTTGATGACCTATAAAATGTCATAAATTACTTTGGGACTATTATTTAATAACCATTATTAAATAATACTGATGTCAGATTTCAATAACATAATCATGCATACTGGATCTGTGTAAGAACTTATCACATAAGTATCTTGACACAATCCAACTAGCTTGTCTAATCTATCTCCATAGGTACTTATTCCAAGAATGTATATGGTTTCTCCCATATTTTCATCGAAAAACAACTTTCGAGTCAAGTCTTAACAGACAGAAACAATGGAACTTCATTTCCGAGAAGCAGTATGTTATCAACATACAATACTAGAAATGCAACTGCGCTCCCACTAGTCATCTTGTAAACATTCGGTTCCTCTTCATTTCTGATAAAATCAAACATTTTGATTACTTTATCAAAAGGAAGATTCCAACTCCGAGATGCTTGCTTCCATCCATAAATGGATCGATGAAGCTTGCATATCTTCCTAGCTTTATTAGGATCAATGAAAACTTCAGATTATGTCAAGTACACATTCTTTTCTAGAATTCCATTAAGGAAAACTGTTTTCACATCCATCTGCCAGATCTCATAACCATTATGAGTGGCGCTTGCTAGGAGAATCCGAATGGTCATAAGCATGGTGTCTGGGAATAGGTTTCTTCACAGTTAATACCATGAATTTACTTGAAACCTTTTCCACCAATCCAGCTTCGGACATTTCCATTCCGGATCCAGCGGCCTTCAGCCACTTTCAGAGTCAATGCCCATCATTGCTACTTCAAAATTCGTAGGCCCGTCACTTTCAATGATCGGTAGATCACGGCAATTGGTTACGAGAAATCCCCATTTCTCGGGTTCGTGACGGATCCTTTTGGATCTGCGAGCTTCAGTCTTGTGTTAAAATTCACGCACATATCTTATATGTAGACTTTTACCACGATCTAATTAACCAAGATTTAAGTCGTAGTTAATTAAGTTATAAACCAAAATCGACATTTTAGTTCATGGTCTGTGTCGATCGATACAACCTTTGTGTCGATCGACACTTCTTCAGAAACTCGCCATTTAAATGTATATCGAATATACATTCACCAGATCCTTTATAAACTCTAGGCACCATCGGTGCAGGTTCTACAACTCTTTGTAGATCCAACTGCTGCTCTTCCTCATCAGGTTGAGCAGTCTCCTGTGATTTTCGAATTTCTTCGAGTTGTACTTTTACTCCCACTGTTCTTCTTGGAAAGAAAGTCTTTCTCAAGAAAACATAGTTTCGAGCAACAAACCATTTGTTCTCGAACTGGTTGTAAAAGTAACATGCCTTGGGTTTTGTTAGGACAACCAATGAAGTAACAGTTATCAGATTTGGATGTGAGCTTATCAGAGATTAAACGTTTTACATAAGCCTCACAACTCCAAATCTCCATGATGGATAAATCAGAAACATTTACATTCCACATCTCATGTGGTATCTATGTAACTGATTTTAATGGAACACTATTTAATGTAAACTCAGACAATTTTAGAGTGTATTCTTAGAAGGATATTGGAAGATCTAAGTGACTCATTATTGATCGAACCATATCTAATAAAGTCCGATTCAGGAGGAGTGACTTGTGAAACACTTTCACAATCTCTCAGATGATCACTACATTCTTGACTTAAGTATTCACCTCCATGATCTCATCGTAGAGCTTTAATACTTTTGCCAAATTGATTCTGTACTTCATTCTAGACCTCTTTGAACTTTTCAAAAGATTCTGACTTATGTCTTATTAATAAGATATAACTGTACCTACTGAAAACATCAGTAAAGGTAATGAAGTACTGAAAATTTCCTCTAGCATTTGCGCTCATTGGGCCATTTACATCCGTATGTATAAAGCCCAACAAGCCTCAGGCCCTTTCATTTTGATCGTTCGCGACGTGTGTCGACCGACACACCATTTGTGTCGATCGACACTACCCTTTTCGAAAGGGGCCTTTGTCATTTTACCCAATAAACAAGATTCACTTTACCCATTATGATTCATAATCAGATGAGCCCAAAAGTCCATCACTATGGAGCTTCTGAATCTGTTTCTCATTTATGTGGCCCAAAACGACAATGCTAGAGAGAAGTTTGATTCATATCATTTGACTTGAATCTCTTGGTATTAATGTTATATTTATGCACATTCTGGTTTAGAACATAAAGTCCATTCTCTAATGGATTGCTACTATAAAATATATCACTGTAATCAAATGAATAACACTTATTCTTAATTTGAAAACTGATATCCTTTCATATCCAAACAAGGATTAGAAATAATCTTTCTGCTCATAGCAGATACATAGTAGCAGTTTTAAGTTCAAAACATGCCATAAAAGAAAACAATTGAAATACTCCTACAGCTAATGCAGCAACTTTTGCTCCATTTCCACGCGTAGATCCACTTGTTCTTTCTCCATAGTCCTACTTTTGCTCAGGCCCTGCACATTTTCACAAAATATGAGTACCACAGCCGGTATCCAATACCCAATAAGTAGGACTATAAGAAGTAACATTTACTTCTATAACATAATACCTGAAGAAGAAGTCTCGTACGTCTTCTTCAGCTTCTCATAATCTTCCAAGAATTTATTGCAGTTTTTTTTCAAATGCCCATAACCGTTACAATAACGGCACTTAACATCTTCAGAAGGACTGGTTTTAACCTTAGGAGCATGGCCAGACTCGCTTGGATTCACAATCGAGCTCGTCTTGCCATCACCTTTGTTCTTACCAAGTTTCTTAAACTTTTTACCCTTTTGTACCATAAGGACATCTGGGGTGTCCTTCTTGATGTTAGGTTCAGCAGTCTTAAGCATCCCATGCAATTCAGTCAACGTCTTCGTCAAGTTGTTCATGTTATAGTTCATAACAAATTGATCATAGCTTGACGGCAGTGACTGTAGAATGATGTCAGTAGCCAACTCTTGGCTAATGGGACAATCCAGTTTCCCAAGGTTATCAATATAACCCATCATCTTAATGACATGAGGACTAACTGGTTCGCCCATTGGTAGCTTGCACTCAATCAGAGACCTAACCGTCTGGTATCTCTGAGTTCGTGCCTGCTCCTGAAACATACTTTTCAGGCCAGTGATCATCTCTTTTGGCGACTCCACGTACTCATATTGCTTCTGCAATTCCGAGTTCATGGTAGCCAACATGAGACAACTCACATCCACCGCATCATTAGAATGCTTATCCCAAGCATCCATATCTGACTGCCAGGCATTGGCTCGGTACTTCTTAGGGAGAACTTTCTCAAGGACATAGTCCTTTTTCTCCTGTTTGAGAACAATTCTCAAGTTCCGATACCATTCAAGAAAGTTTGATCCATTTAACTTGTCCTTCTCAAGGACGGATCGCAGGGAGAAATTGTTACAATGGTTTGTGCTAGACATAGCTGAAAAACAAGGGAAGTTTTAGTTATGATGTTCAAGAAATGAGAAGTCTTAACTTTTAAGAAAACTCGCATTATATTCAAACAATGTTTCCTCAGATGAATATAATGATCCAAGACCCATACTTCACTAAACTTGAGTGAGCCACTGGCTATCACCCAAATTTAGCTATCTAGGTAAGCAACAACTTTGCTAGTTATATCCAATATAACTCTTGGTTGTGGATTGACATCTCATGCCCAATCCACCTGATGTCTCTAGGCCCAAAACGATTTTGATAGCCCAGTCAAGTAAACCAATCTCTTAAGTCATGTAATTGTTGACGCCTTGCACTGCAAGCCCATCAACACGATTACTTCCAGCCTTACTCATGTAATTGTGGATACCTTGCACTGCAAGCCTATCACTCAATGAATCGAGTCTTGACAGTTGACAAGATTGGAAAGACATCAAGTATCACTTGATATTTGATTGAGGAACAGAATCATTTAAAACGTTCAGTTTTATTATGTTTTAATTCTTATAATTAAATGATCTGTCTTGCTTTGGTTCTGTGATTGCAGGTTCCATAACCCAATCATCGAATCTTATGTCGACCGACACTACTATAGTGTCGATCGATGCAGAATAACCAAAAACAATCCGCGATAACCGATCAATCCAATTGATCCGGTTTTGAATACCGGTCAGTGTCGATCGATGCTACATTAGCATCGGTCGATACCAACCTGATCAAACCAATCGCAATTAAACCATTTAACCAAGCGCAATAACCGGTCCAATCCAATTGAACCGATTCATCAATCTTGCGAGGTTTGTGTCGACCGACACAACTCTTATGTCGATCGACACTAGGCGAAAAATATGTTTTATTCGGGTTATCCTTCTGTGTCGACCGATACCCGTTTGGTGTCGATCGACACAGTGCGATAAGCCCTAATCGTTTTTCAAATTAAAACCCTAAAACTAGATTTTAATCAAAACGAATTTCAGCATGCTTGTATCAACTATACAGAGATCCAGATTCAACTAATCTAATCAACATGCTACAGATTCAATGTAACCCTAAAGCTCTGATACCACTGAAGGAATTTCTAGCAGTTCCTAATCCAATTAGGCAAACCTGGTCTGAATTCCGAGCCTAGGATCTAGGGTTCATGTAATTGAATCATTGGGATCTCAGATTTACCTGGTAATAAGCAGCGGAAGGTTTGCAGATAATCGAGATCTAGAGCGCCTCAAATGCTGCGCCTCTACTGGTATCCACACGCACACAAACTGAACAGGAGGGATGCTAGTGCCTATAGAGATCAGATCTCTCAAGAGGTTTCTCTCTAGTTTCTGGTGGCTGTGAATTAGGTTATATTAGAGTTTAGGTCAACCATATATCTTATATATGTCGACTTAAACCACAACGGAATTAACCAACAATTAAACCGATTTAATTTGGTAATCCGCGAGTCGTGTCGACCGACGCACTCTATGTGTCGATCGACACGGTCGATCTGTGTCGACCGACATACTTATTATGTCGATCGACACTGTTCCAGAAACTTAGTATTGAATGCATATCTAATATGCATTCACCCGATCATTACATTAATGATCAACCTCATGTTCAACGTCCAGTTTGCTTAGGTGTGTGACCCTGTAGGATCATATAACACTAGCAATGAGTTCTTAACTCATTGATCATAAGTGGCTTCTAGCAAAGCATTATGAGTACCCAGTGTCATATGATTGTCTCATCTCGACAGTACAACTATCACTTAGAGCAAGTACAATAGATTTCAGGACATTCCCAACATAAAGGTCCCGACAAAAAATGCTTAAGGTATTAATATACCTAAAACGGCTAGAAGACAATAATTTTGATTCGGGTATATGGTCTGACCATTTGGTTCTCGGTTAAAAACCGAACCGGACCGATATCCATGGTTCGATTGAAATTGGACCCATCGGTTATTTAAGCCATGACCAAAACCGAACCAAACCGTAATTTTCGGTCCGGTTCCGGTTCGGTTCTCGGTTCCGGGAAATTATGCCCAGGGCTAGTTGCCATGTAACCACCAGTTTTGTCATGTCTAAACAACTTACAACAGAAACAAAAGACTTTATCTAAAGCTTTTGAGTAAATCAACCATCTTTCTATCTTGTTTCTCGCCATTTATCATATCTCTGGTATAGAATGATAGAGACAAATGTCTACCAATTCTATTCTTGGGAAACCAATAGTTAGTTGATAAGCTTGTCGAAGGACCCTTCTGAACCAAAAAATCTCTTAATTTCATGTCAATGTTTCCCCAATTTCCTGGATCAGATGAATCAACAGGAAGTTCTTCGTTCTGTCCACTTGTCTTCTTCTCATTGAAAACATCATCTTCTTTTTTCTCGTTCTGAAACTCATTTACATCCTTATGGACCAGATCATTTGAATCCACATGTATCTCTTCAGCCTTGTCTCCTTGAATACTAATTACTTCAGATTCAGAAGTTCCAGAATTTGCAGATTTTTTCTTTAGATACTTGAAAATAGTATTGGTAGAGTCTTCTTGTATCTGCTTCCTTTTTCTTGTATCATTAGCTCCACACAAAGGAGGAGACATTCTTCTACAAATAAACAAAAAGAAAAATTGAATTAGCATAATTGAAAATTTGTGAAATCACCAAGCGTAGTTTATGACATAAATAATTGATTTGCACTAAGTTAACGAACATAATATTGTTCCCACGAAAAAGCCTATTGCCTACAATCAATATAGCAATATAATAAACAGAATAGTTGCAGACATGAAGACAAAAAGCTTAGAAAAACTATAAACTTGAAGGTGAAGATACACATGAACAAAGCTTTGATTTAGAAGAAAACTAAAACGAAATTAAACGACACATACCTTTTTGATTCTGAATCACGAATCACAAACAAACAAACAAAATTTCAAAGTTTTAAAAACCCTATGAAAAAACTCAGGAACAACAGAACATAAAAGAAGAGGAGAGCAATCGGCGTGAATGACTCAATATACATATGGCCATGTGGGCCTTAAACATTTTGGACTATAACTAAAAAAAAAATTGGACTATAAGCCACCGCTTATCCAGCTTATGCAATGGGCCGGACCTGATCATGAGACCTAGGTGGATGATGCAAATAAATAGACTCCTCAATGTTATGTGGAGGAAAACCACAATGTGCAAAATTGTTCGTATTATTGCAAGGTTGAAATACACACCATGTTATTGCAATTACCATTAGCAACAAGGAAAATCTTATAACGAGATAACGTGTCGTTCACATTATATTTGTGTTCAATACATTAGTTTACCTCACGATATTAACCCATGAAGGTCGAGTCAAAAAAAACAAAAACATGTCATTTCCGTTCTTCCTCGATGTCAGTACTTATGTTCGTCCTTTAAGTTCGATTTCTCGATTTTCTTTATCTTAATGTTCTTCGTCTTTCAGGGGACTTCGCTGATGAATTCTTATATCTTTGATATGAATCGTCAGATGCGGTCGCGAAGCGCCGAGATCGGTAAGGAGCTCGCTCAGAAGACGAAAGATCTGGAGAAGCTTAAGCTCGTAAATGAGTTTCTTCAGATAAGCGAGGCGAACTTGAAGAGCAAGGTTGCTACTTCCTACGAGCATGTCAAGCTGCTCGAAAATCGCATTCAAGAGCTCGCAGAGTATAAGGAGAATCTCTCTGCCGAACTTGCGCAAGAGAAACTTCGTCACCCCGAGGAGGTAACCAAGGAGCGGAATATCTCGTCGATGGAGGTCGGCGACCTCATAAATGGTCGCAAGGATTTAACTGAGAAGTACGAGTTTCACCTTCAGGAGCTGAAAGACGCGTTTGCCTCAAAGGAGGCTCAGAGCGATACATATATGGATCTCAGTCAGTATTCCGGGACCCTGGAATACCTCCGGTCGCTCCGAGATGAGAGGGGAGTAGCTGTTCCTGAGGAGGTTATCGAGGAGCTCGCGATGGAGAAGGAGAAATGGAATAGGAAGATCGATGAAATCAATGCTCCTGATATTGTTGAAGAGTTCTTTGCGATCTCCCCGGTTCCAATGAGGATCCGTGACTGCAATCCTTCTTCTCCTCGCCCCTTACAGCCTCGGTATGTCGATCGACAAGTGGACGATGTGGTCTTACTCGATGAGTTTGGCACTAACGCGGATGTGATGTCGACGAAGGTGGTTGAGACTCTGAAGAGTCCTGAGGGCGCGCAGCTCGTGGTGACGGAAACTTCCTCATCATTGCATATGGTCGTGCCTACCTCGGCGTCGGATGCTCCTCTGGTTGAGCCGCTCAAGATCTTCCTCTGCATGTTTAGGCTGTTTTTTTTTTTATTTCCGGGGTGGTTTGTTCCCCCTTTTGTAAGACTGTTGCGGGGTAACGATGTTCCCCTTTTGTAAGACTTTTGGTGGGGTGACGATGTCCCCCTTTTTTTGAATGGAATTTATCTTTTCTCCTTCTTTTTATGACCGTGTTGGGGCGGAGATTTTCTTGCCTTTGATAATCTTTGCTTTATTATTATTTTTTGGGCAAGTAATTACTTTCGCTTTATGTGTGATGAGTTCGTCTCGTTGTTCGTCGATGTGATCTGAAGAGACTCTGTTATCGAACGAGCGAGGTGGGAGGGGGCCTATTCGGCTCCTTTCGAGTGTTTTTTCTCGAGGATATAGTTTGTACCTTGAATAAGGGTTTTGTTTTGATCGAGTGAAGACAGTTTTTATTCATTGAGTGGAGCTCGGTACTAAGTTTTTGTTCCTAACTCAGGATCGGCTATGCGAGGTAGGTCGGTTTACTTAGTCCGTCTGAGTTAGGGTGCGGTGCGATTCCCGGCTTTTCCTTGTGCCATTACGACTTTAAGATAGTAGTCTTTGGGGAAGGCGAGTGTTCTTGAATTTTTTGTTGTGCGGATACGATTGAGTCGAGCGTCCCGTTAGGACGTCGGCGTTATTTGAGAAGAGATTTTGTTTTGACAAAAGTCTTTTTATTTATTTACGACTGCACTCTGGGTAGAGTTGTCTATGTACCTCGAAGACGAGGATCAGGTCGTTCGTAGTTCATATTACACATGGTAATAGTTTTTTTTTGGGCGAAAACCGTAAAGTGGCTCGGCTGCTTGAGTCTAAGCTTGATTTTGCCGAGGTGTGTTTCCTTCATATGCCCTTCCTCCCATAGGTGGTCCTGGTATGATTCTTCTCTTTTCTTTTGGTTTAGAGGGGTTGTGAAGCTTTCGTTCGCTTATGAAGCATAGCCTTGACGTGGTCTGATCTCCTCTTAGCGTGTGTACTCCGTTCGGGGTCGAAAACTTGACGCATTGGTAGTACGTCGAGACGACCGCTTTCATCACGTGTAGCCAGGGTGTTCCTAAGATGGCATTGTAGATGGTTGGTTTATCAACGATGACGAACTTCGTCATTGTCGCTATTCCTCCGACATAGATAGGGAGTTTTACCGTGCCTATAATCATAGTCTGGTCGCCATAAAATCCGGTTAGCAGCTGCACCTTTGGCTTAACATGTAAGTTTTTCAACTCTTCTTTTTCCAGAGCTTCTTTGAAGATTACATCGACCGAGCTTCATGTATCAACCAGCACGCGGAAGATCTCGCAATCTCCGATCAGGATCTTGATCAACAGAGGATCGTTATGTGGCATGTCTACTCTGGTTGCGTCGGCTTCAGTGAACGATAGCGGTATGCCTTCCTCGATTGGGAGCGGGTTACGCATGATCGTTGTTGCTTTTCAGCCGTACTCCTTTATGCACCGTACTGAATCCGAACTCATGTGTAGTCCGCCCATTATCATGTTGATTTTTCGACGGGGTTGCGGGGCAGCCCACCCCTCATCGTCTTGGTCCTGAGGGCGCCTGTTGGGTTCTGTTTCTTGGGGACATTCATCTGGTTCCTCCCGGGGAGCTTCCCCTTGTTTTTCTTGTCTGCTATTGCCATTTTTGGGTCGCCGATCACCTCGCTCGGGGTTGACTATTTTCCCTTTACGGTATTGATCCAGCAGATACTCAGCCAAGTTCCGACATGATGCGGTATCGTGAGAGTGTTTCTTGTTATACTCGTAATATGGTCGGTCTTCATTGGCTTCCCCTGAACGTGGTTGGTTCCGAAAAAACTTGTTCCATCCTTGGGAAGTGTTCCTGATGGCGAAGGTCGAAGCTGCCTTCCCGCTGTTGTTTTCATGGGAATCGGTTTTTGACTTTTCTTTCGTCGTAGAGACTTTTTGGTGGAGCCGGACTGCTTATTGGAGAATATCGCATCTTCTTCTTCCAGTTCGATGAACGCCATCGCCTGTGTAATGCATCTTCCAGAGATGCGGGCTTGTTGAGTCTTAGGTCCGTTCTCAAAGCCGATCGATGGAGTAGTCCCTTCCGGAGTGCCCCTCTAGCTGCTCTATCATCTACGTTTATTTTGGACACGACTTCCTTGAATCGACCGATAAAGTCTTTCAAGGGCTCGTCTTGTCTCTGTTCGAGGTCCCATAAGTCAACATCCGATGATTTGGGTGTTATGTAGAGCGAATAATGCTTCATGAACAGTTTCGAGAGCTCCTGAAAACTGTCGTTTGATCCCGTCTTGAGCCGCGAGAACCAGGTAAGAGTTATCCCCCTGAGGTTTTCCACGAAGTGTTGGCAGTATCCGGGGTCCTTTTTCTCGTCGGTGAACTGGTTTCAGCTCATTGCTATCATGAAGGCAGTCATGATCTGGTTGGGGTCGGTCTTTCCTTCGTAGAAAGGGAACTTGACCTTTTCGATACGCGGAATCCTTGCGTTCATGATTCGAGCTATGAAGGGTGTCTGCTGTGCTTGTTCCAAAACACGACCGAGCTCGAGCGCCGAACTGGCTACGCGATGAACTTTGGAGCTTAGTTCCTGAATTTGGCTTAGTATAGCCGTGAACTGATCGCCGGGTACCTGCGCCGAGTTAGTTGGAGTTGACGCACTTCCAGTCGGATTGACTGCCAATCCCATAATCCTCTGAGGTGCTTCAGGGAAAAGACGTCGTCTGATAGGCAGTGCTCTCTATGGAGTTCGCTCCGCTGTGGGTACGCCTTGCCGTCCGTGCAGTCTTTCTTAGAGCAAGTTCTGCTGGTCAACGATCGCAGTAATGCGTTCGTTTGCAGTTTTGTCTAAGTTTTCGACTCGGCTCAGCTGCGTGCGAAGCAGCTCCGTTGTGGTTGGGTTTGTGATCCTGCTGGTTGGTATCATGGTGTTCATGCGCACTGACCTCGCCGTTGGCTTTATATCGCCTGTCGATCATTCCGGTCTCACCGTGGTTGCAGTTGGGGCGCTTGAATTTCCTGAGGGTGGCGCGTCATCTTGCGGCCTTGAGTTTGTTAATGCGTCACGTGCTCCATCGCCTTGTTGGGACGGGTTAGGCTGGATCCTCTCTTCTCCCGTCGCAGCGTCGGTGATGTTTCCTGCGTTGCTCGTTCCTCCTATCTCATGTGACGAAGGCGGTGATTCTGTCATTGCTAGTCTCTTCTTTGGTTAATCAAAATATCTAAAGTCCCCACAGACAGCGCCAATTGTTGATTCAGAAAATCAAACAGTAATCAATTTATGAAATCGATTAGTAATTTAGGGACTTGGATTTAAGATTATGCAAGAATTAAAAAGCAAGAACGAAGTTAGACCGGGAAATTTAGTCTTTATTAGATGAGAGCCGAAATCATTTGAATAATCGCTAGCTCTAGGGGTTTTGAGTATAATGTGTATATGTTTTGACCTATTCTTTTCCCGCGCAGGGGAAGGATATTTATATTTTAGGATCTAGGGTTTTTGTCCTAGATTCCACTACAAGAAATATCGGCATTAGTAGCACACTGAAAACGCTACCATAGGGTTTTGATAGCGTTTCCATGAACGCTATGTCAGCCGCAGCTATAATAGACCCCCTTTACCATAGCGTTTTTATGCTATAATAAATGGACATATTGTAGCGTTATATAACCGCTATCGGAAATTATTTTATAACACATATTTCGTGCTATCATGCAGTTTTCCATGGCGATATTTCCGTGCTGTAGTATAAATTATAATAACACATTTTCAGTGCCAGTGAATATGTTTTCGTGACGTTTTTGTTTGTCGAATTGAGCACCTATTATAGCATGTATCATATGCCATATGAAAGTATTAGCTAGCACATTTTTCATGCTAGGATGTTCGTTTTCATGGCTTTTTTGGGTTATTTTGTGCTATTATTTTGTTAATTGGATGATTGAATTGCAATAATTATATACTCAGATAGTATTATTACTAAAAATAATTTACTCTAATTAAACACATTTAGAGAGACAAAGTACAACCAAATCAAAAGCCATAGAATGGTAATTACAATGGATCCAAAGCAAAGAAAGTCATTACAAAAAAAACATCATAACAAAAGGTTCAAATGTTTTTACAATGGAGTGGTTCGTACCATGCAGTTAGTCTACACGAGCAGCCTTGCCTCGTGAGGATTGTCCCTGTTCCTGTTTTGGGCGTTTTGCTGACTTGCGTGCATTCTCCATCATGTTTCTGATACCTATACGGAACATTGGCTCGATGTCTTATTCAGGTACCTCAACGCGAATCAAGTATCCTTGAGAGCGTCTAAACTCGGTTCTGCTGAACTCTACCACATCATATTCTGATTCTTGTGCTTGTTTTTGTGGGTGTTGTTGGAGTTGCGGCTGCTGTAGCTGTTGGTGGAGTTGTGGTTTCAGTCCGAATGCTAGGAGTCCGCAGATGATGCCCTTCCTTGCTTCTATTTGAGTTTCTACATGCCAAAAAGAACACAAGTTAGACTTGATGCAATGCAATGCGTGTTATAATTCAACATAACACAGATTTAAAGTGATTGAGAAAAAGAAATCGAAAAGCATAACCTGAAGATGGTATAGGATATTGACTCTCTTGTTTATCTTCGTATTAGGTCCCCTCCGATATCTTTAGGGCTTCGAATCTTCCTACGTAGACAAGCTAGTAATTAGAGAAATCTAAGACTTTTAGAATGAGGAATAAAATCTAGGGTTTAGGGCTCGATTACTTGTCCTGGTTTTCTTCGTCGGAGTTGTAGGTGGACGAGTTCGATGGAGACGCAAAGGTAAATCGACGGGACGGAGAGACGAAGGGAAATCGATGCGACCGACAGACGTAGGGAATTCGTGGCGACGGAGACCGATGGGAATCGAGGCGACGGAAACAGATGAAAATCGAGTCTACGGAGAGATGGAGGGGAATCGACGGGAGTGATGGAAAGACTTGACCGGAGATGGATTTGTGATGGCGACGGAGATTGAGGGTTTGAGAGAAAACGAGAGATCTTGGACTCGTCTTCTTTGTAACCTAACAGACCTTTGGAATGCCGAGACCTTTGGATATAAAATATCAAAATTGGCTAAAATGTTTTGCTCCAAACATGAATTTTTGGGTTCCCACTATAACGCAAATATTTTTCAGTGTGTTAGAGTTTTGGCATGGATTTGGCTTCGTTTTGGCTTGGTTTACATTAGGTTTTTGGACTTTGTCAATGAGGATTTGTAAACTCTATGTGACAATATAAACAAAAACATGAATTGGAGAAGAGAAAATGTTTTAACACACCAGAAACCCATGGTATAATACAAAGGTTGCACATAGAAAACAAGATCCAAACCATACAAAGTTTTCACCAAAAAACAAGTCATAACAAACCACAAAGCCATGTTCTGAAACACAAAGTTCTGTCTTAGAAGAAGTAAAATGTAAGGTTCTTTCTGGTATGACTTCAGACCTGAAAACAAAGATATCCTAGTTTAGTTTCACAAATTTTACCACTTATATAAAACCAAATAATAACCAAATGACCGAAGATCTCACCATAATCACTTTATCATATGGCCAAGCCATAGAGCTTACAAGTGCATCTTCCATATACTCGATCTCAGAAGTTGTCCTCCACACTGCAACTTCTTTAACTTTCACAACATCCACCAAGACTCTACATGCACCATGGCCCAAAGGTACAAAGTGGACACGTTGCTCAGGATCATTCGATGACCAATGTCCCTCAGCAACGACGACCTTCTTTCCTGACAGATCCAAGAGCTTGCATTTTTGATTTTCCTTGAATTTGGTACGCTACAAGAACAGAAAGCAAAAAAGCAGAACCAACATTCAAACTTCAAGCAGCATACCACAAACAATCAACTTTATCAATAACATAAATTACCTCTGATCTACGAAGAGGAGATGCTGGAGTTACTGGTGACTTTTCATTCGTAGACTTCTCTTTCAAACTCAAAGCAGGTTTCTTTGTAGGAGCTGATGGAGTTACAGGAGACTTTGTAGTCTGAGAAGTTGGACTAACTGCTTTAGACCTGGATGGCTCTACACTAGGAGAATTTGGAGTTCTTCCATCAATTACAACTCTATTTGCAGGCCATGTTACAAAACAGTTAAGATAATCCTCCACAATTCTCTTCTCAACCGTAGGCCTCCATATAAATGCCTTTGGGTTTACTACCTCATCCACATACACTTTTATTGCGTTTGGACCAAGAGGAAGTCCATTAACCAAGGCTTTAGGTTCTCGAGTCTGCCATCGGCCTACAGCAACCACTTCCTCATTTGTAATATAATCAATGAGTTTTCATTTTTTATTTGCACTTGTAGATGGACTTTGCGGAACAAAGGTGAAAAAAATCCATGAATTAAAAAAAAAAGAACAACTCAGACTCATAGAGATGAAGATCATCTTTAAATAAGCAAAGTTAAGAAACTTAACCTTAGGATTAGTGTCTTCTGGAATGAAACATGCATTTGGAACATTACAATAATCGGCTTGCCATGCAATCATTTCTCCAAGTGCATCTTCAATAGTAAACATCTGATGTGCATGCCTCCATAAAAATGTATCTGGTTTGATTGCAGTTTCTACTAACACCTTCACTGCGTTAGGCCCTAGACGAATCCCATTAACTAACTCATCAGCATCATATGAAACAACCCGTCCCTCAGCAAACATTCTCATTAGAGAAAGACCAGTCAACCAACTAACACTTGTGAAGTGATCTGGTATTGACACTCTGCATGGAGAACAAGCAATTAGAAATCAACTCATAATTAGAAATCTACAGTTAGATGAAGCCAGAGGAACTCAATTCTTACCCTGTGAATCGAGTTTTCACCCACATCAGTCTCTTGTCTCTGTCATAGGAGAAACAATAGATTAGTAACGTGTTTCTGCAAATTCATATGTATAAGTAATGTAAAGAAAGTAGACGAACTTGGTTATTCATTCTGGCAATGACCTGCTGTAAATCATGAACCTCTTTTTGCAATGTCATCTGTTTTTCTTCCATAGCAACCATATAGTTGCTCTTGACTTGGAGACATGCCAATTTGGTCATGCTAATGCCTCTACCCATTTCTCTCAACCGGCCAAGATTATCATGTCCCAAGATCTGAGTTAGCATGTCTTCATTTTGATTCGTTGTCGTAGAATCTGATGGACCTTCAAGTTCTATCTCTGATGCCTTCCTCTGGAAACACAATGCCAATTACTTAAGCAACACTCAACACGAAATCCAATTCCTAGATTCACTGAAAATAATAAACAGAACTTACTATCTTTTCAGCCGCATTCACATTTCATCCTTCTTAGTACGCAATTTGACCCAAACTCTCAGCCTCGTTACCTGAGATGGTTCTGGGTTAGTGTTTATCAAATATTCTCTCAATCTCATTATTCCTTTACGCCCGCAAGTGTGACGAATCTGCTTCTGTCTTCTTTCTTTGTATGAATCACTGACAGCCTAAATTGGAAACCAAAGAAACAAATGTTGATAGTCTCACGGACAACATATAACAAGTGTTAGATAAGTAACTACCTTGAAGGCGTCACTAGTCTTCTCTCTGACAAATTTACGCAATTCCGTTGTATTTACATTCTTCGGACGCAAATTCATCCTATCTTTAATGGTTCTAGCATTCCTGACAGAGGTCACCAGGCGTGATTTGGATGCTCTCCAGAGACATCCCATTTGCTTAAACACAACAGCCTTTTTGAACTCTTCATCCAGGTCAAACCTCGTCTGTATTCAGTTAAAGGAAGTGAGACAGTAAATTAAAATTTAAAGTTCCAATTCTCCACAATGACAGGAACATGTTCATGTACTAAGGGACCAAAGTAAGATGATAACAATACAGACCCTGGACCACAAGGTTCTCCCAAGTCAGTGAAATCAACATGTTGCCTTAGTTGGTCCTCGGCGTCTTTTACGCTATGGTTCATCCAATTCATCTTCTAAGGTTTCCTTCATTTGGTCTATCTCAGTATCAACATGTTCATCATCTTCTGCTTCTTCAAAGGTTTCCCTGTTTTGTTCTTCTTCATTTTCTTCATTCAGATCACCTGATACATTCACTTTTACACCTTTTGTCTGTTCTCCAGAATGGTTCTCTGCTAACTCATGCTCTGCAGCAGGGTTCTCTTCTTCCTCCATTGCTACCAATTCCTTCTCTTCCAGTTCTTTCCTTTCAGACTCAACATCAGGGACTTGCTGAGTGGATTTCTTGGGCTCCCTTATCTTTCTTCCATGCTTGTTCTTGCGATTACCCATCTTAGTTCATCTGAAACATGAAAATAAGTTGTCAAAATACAGTTTAAAGATGAACTCGCACACAGACATAGAGAAACACACAATGAAACCAAAGAAATCAACACTCAGAAGCATTTAAAAAGAATCCATTTTCATTAAAAAGGGATTCATATCACACATAATTTCCAACATCAATCCAAAAACAGAAATCATCTCAGACATAAATTCCTTCACAGTCTGGCCGTGCATTTCTAGATTCATCAGCCAAGTCACCAGCATCCATGGCTACTAATGCTGGCAATGGACCAACATCTGCATTTCGATCTTCAGTATCTTCTTCACTCTATCTTCTTGTAGGAACTCTCATTGCTACATACCAGCTTGATGTCTCATCTACCCTAGAGTAAAATATTTGCTTTGCTTGAGAGGCTAGTATATATGGATCTCTTGCAAATGACACTTGACTTTGTTACCTCTGTTTGCCCATTGACTGCGGAATACAGGAATGTAGAAGGTATTGTAATCAAGCAATAAAATCTCCACCACTCTGCTATAATATGATACTAAGTCAACCATCTGAGCTGTATCTTTTGCACTAGCTCTACACATTGTCGTGGCCTCATATAAAACCCCACTGTTCTGAGTTTGCCTGTCAACTGAGTTTGTGTGAAACCTCATCCCATTTATTATGTAACATGTGTAAGACCTTGTGCTAACACGAGGACCGTAGGCCAACCACTTCAGTGTTTCTTCATGTTTTTCTGAAGTTAGAGGTATCTACAAAAGAACATGTAAAATGTCAATATATACTGAAGACAATTATGTATCAACAACACAAAATAACTCATATTAAAAACTTGCCAGATCTTTTAACCAAGATGCAAATTGCTGAATATACGTACTCCATAACGTTGTCGCATCATGTCTATATTTTTGGCTAGTGTCTTGTAGATGTTATAGGTGCATGCTTAAATTGGATTAATATAAAGTGTGAACATTCAACAGGAAATACAAATTAAAAAAAATAAGACAAGAAACTGTGTAGAACTTACTCCACATAAGGTTCCACCATTGCCAAATTCTGAATCACATCAAGATGGACAATGTTTTTATCCTTCTCAGTAAGATCACAGGAAGTGGCTGCAGATATTGAACGACCCTCCAGTATAGAGCTGCTCTCAAACTCAGTATTTCTATCAGGTTTATCCTCAATACTTGTTGTGTTTTTCAAGAACTGACTGCAGAACCGCATGCATTCCTCGGCGAGATACGCTTCAGCAATACAACCTTCTGGTCTTGCAGGGTTTCTTACATAATCCTTCAAAACTTTCATGTATCTACAGGCAAAGAGAATTGAACATTAAAAGCATGATTATTGACCGCATAAGATAACAACTAATCAGTTATAAGTTGTACCTCTCAAATGGGTACATCCAACGGAAATGCATTGGTCCACATAGCCGAGCTTCCCTGCCTAGATGGATTGTCAAATGCACCATTACATCGAAAAACTTGGAGGAAAGAACCTCTCAAACATGCAGAAAATTTTCACAATTTCAGTTTCCATTACTGAAACTGTTTCTCTATCAATTACTAGCTGGCACAGATGATTGAAGAATGCAAATAAGCGTACAATAGCTATCCTAACACCTTTAGGTAATAAACCTGCAAGGAGAAAAGCATTGGAGATCAAAGACAGGACATCTAATGCTATAACATAAAAAGTTAAAAGACCCTCAGATGATACCTCTAATCGCAACCGGAAGAAGCTGTTGCATCAAGATATGGTAGTCATGTGATTTCATTCCTGTAACCTTAGATTCTTCTAGATTAACACACCTTGAAATATTAGAGCAGTACCCATCCGGACCTCTGAAGTCCAATAAACGCTTACATAATACTTTCTTCTCTTTGTTGGACAAAGACCAAGGAGCTGGAGGAAGATATGTTCTTTTCCCATGGGGTTCAGGATGTAAATCCTTCCTAATGCCAAGTAGTTCTAGATCTTTTTGAGCGTTAAAACCATCTTTTGATTTTCCACAGTGCAATAGTGTAGCAACAAGGCTTGCAGCAACATTTCTCTCCATGTGTATCACGTCTAAATATGTATAACCGGTAGCTCCTATACAAGACAAACACAGAGAAGATAAAAGATTGTTAAGGAAAGCTAAAATAGATCAATTCAAGGAAGATAGATATAAAATAAATTAGAAACATACCTACCAATAAGGCAAGTTGAAGAAGACTGACCGCTTCTTCCATCTAGATAGCTCCTCCTCATCTACTGGTTCTTCCTCTTCCTCTGATTCACTGGATTCATCATCCGTATTAGAGTCTGATCCTACACAATCTTTCATCTTCCTCTTCCTTACAGATACTTTCACATTTCCAAAATCATTCTTGTAATTTTTGAGTAACTGGTATATATTACGACCACTCAGAATCCTACGTCTTCTCCCATGCTTAACTTTACCATCAAACCATGCTTTATTTCCTCTATAAGCATGTGTGGGAGGCAGACCTTTCCGATGGCCCATATATGCATGCTTCCTGCAATTACTCAACCACAAACTATCTGTGTGTTTCCCACACACAGGGCAAGTCATTTTGCCCTTTACTTTACAGCCTGCAAGACTTCCATATGCAGGAAAATCTTGAATGGTCCATATAAGCATTGCTCTTAATGTGAAAGTAGTGTGACTGAATGCGTCATACGTTAACTCTCCTTTCTCCCACAGATGGTTAAGATCCTCTATAAGTGGTTCTAAGTACACATCTATATTTTTTTCAGGTTGGCTTGGACCAGGAATCAGCAATGACAACATTATGTTCTCCTCCTTCATACACTTTTAAGGTGACATGTTGTAATTCACTAGCAATACATGTCAAGCACTGTAGTTAACATTCTTCATGTTAAAAGGATTAAACCCATCCATGGAGAGTCCAAGCCTAAGGTTCCTTTCTTCAGCAGCAAATGACGGGTATTTGTCGCTCATTTGATCCCAAGTAACAAAATCTACCGGATGACGGCTTTTTCCATCAGTGCTCTTATTACTAAAATGCCACCTTAGGTCCTTCGCCATTTCCTCTGACCTGAACATCCTCTTGAGACGTGGAATTAACGGAAAATACCTAAGAACCTTTTGTGGAATACCTTTCTTCACATCACATGTTCGCGTGTTAATCTTCCATCGTGAAGCGTTGCATTTCGGACAATTGTCTAGCTTCTGAAACTCCTTTCTGAATAAACAACAATCATTCACACAAGCGTGTATCTTCTCATAACCCATTTCAAATAATCTCAGAAACCTCTTCACCTAGTACAAGGATGTGCGCAAGACATTATCCTTGGGTAGCATCTGT
This sequence comes from Orychophragmus violaceus, assembly GCA_030180135.1. Taxonomy (NCBI): domain Eukaryota; kingdom Viridiplantae; phylum Streptophyta; class Magnoliopsida; order Brassicales; family Brassicaceae; genus Orychophragmus; species Orychophragmus violaceus. Next base: position 85,626,594 of record CM058231.1, read on the forward strand.
GGCAAAGTCTCGGGCAGAAGATCGAAGCTTCTATCAGACCAACCACTCTGTGTCTTTATCCCAAAGAGTGAAAAAATCACCGAGAGCTTGTTGTGGTTTGCACAACTTGGATACAGAGGTGTTTCTACATCGGCTAGCTTTGCAAGAAACTCATTTTCTTGCTTATCCTCACCCTCAACAACCTCACTTAACTCACCTTGCCTAAGAAGCTCTTCATCCACAAACTCAGCTGCTTGGTATAACCCTAAAATCTCTTGGTTCCACTAACTTGCATTGCTTCTACATTCAGTCCCTGATATCACTTCTCCATGATGATACCAATCCTCCCGCATCTTGTAACTCCAATCCATTCCCCTTGTTACAAGATGATCAACAACAACACCAGATGGGTGATGATCTACGTTGCGACAGTCAATGCATGGGAAAATGATCATCTCAGTTTCTCCTAAAGCTGCACCAACAAACCTCACAAAGTCCCAAGCACCTCTCTCATAACCAGAGTCAACTCTTCGGTTTATAAGACATATGAAAGGATCAAACAATATCAAATCTTAAACTCTCTTTTAATCACCAATTAAACTCTTAAGTATATATAGTTTTTCATTTACATGTTAAGATGAACCCATGAATTTTCGACCATCTCTATGTTCTAACCCATAAGCAACAGAAAACAAACCCATAAGAATATCTCAAACATCAAACAAACACATTGTCATTCACATTAGCAGCAATAAACAATTAAGTATTAAATCAAGCAGAGACTTAAAAGCCAGAAACAATCAAATACCCAAACAAGACAAAGTAAACCAATAAGCTCCATAAGCAAGAAATGAAAAGTTATATTTGGATGAAAATAATTACCTCTATAAGCTCTTGCAGCTTGGTTTTAAGAGTTCAAGACGTCTTCAACCCAAAAAGAAGCCTTCAGATCTCCTTATGTTGCAACAAGCTCCAACCTGCAAAGTCATATCATGAATCTATTCATTTATAATGCAAAAAAAATTAACAGATTTCAGACGAACAAGAACCACAAATCGAAAATGTATAACCTTAGTTTTCTCTTGCTTATCTTTGTGTCCTCAAATATATCTCTATGGCTTCCAATCTTGCTGCAATGAGAGGTAATTGAAATTAATCAGAGAAATCGAAGACACTTTGAATGAGGAATTAGATCTAGGGTTCAGAACAACAGAAATCGTAAGTGGGTTTCACCTGGAATTTTGCAGATGGCGACGACAGCGGAGGAAACGACACCAGCTCAGACAGGAAGAGAGCTGATTTTCAGTTCCGATCTACTTCTACAAACCGAATACAGAGGAAAATTGAGTCTACGAAGGTTGAAATTATGAAGGGAAATCAGATTTGTGTAACAGATTTTAGAGAGAGAAGTAGATTTGGTGAAAATCAAAAAATTTGTCTAAATGAGCTTTGCATGCTGGAGACTGAGAATGGCGGAAAATGAAAAAAAAATGGCTAAGTATTTTACCTCCAAAAGCACTTTCCAGCTATATCTGTCATTTTTATGTTCCCGCGTATCAAAAATTTTCCTAGCACTAATTTAACGCTACTAAAAGATTTTAACAGTTTTAGTAGCAGTTGGTGAATTAGTGTTACAATGCACTGCTACCAATGCCCATATTTCTTGTTCTTTCTGACATTCTTTATAAAATCTGAACAACTTAGATTTTATTTCCTTAAAAGATTCATGTTTATCTTTAAGATGAACGTTAAACTAACATTTATCTTTTTTTCTCCTTTGCAGGTCGGGAAGGCACGTCGCCGAGCTCCCTCGATGGTGCCAAGCTCAACTACGCGTGGCCTTCATTACGTCTTCAGGCCCGAACCTCTTCTGGGCCCCTTTGTTATTGGGCCGGGCCTAAAGGGGTGCTAAACCCACCTCTAACAATGGGTTTGGTTGTATCGTTGGAAATGGGATTTGTGTACGTATATCTAAACATACATGTTGAATGATGGGTTAAAACTTAAAAGTATATTTCAAGAAAATCATAGATTATCAAAGGTCAAGTTTGTTGCTGCTTGTAAAGGAAAGAAGATTGGAAAGAAGATTCATCAAAATGACAGGGAGAGAGATGCTGATTTCTTAGTATTTAAACTGAAACAGTGATAGTCTTTATAAAGAGTTAGATGTAAAAAAAGTTTTTAGTTGGGGACACAATATTAAACATTACCAAAAATATTTTGAATTGGACACTTTTTGAATTTTATTCACTAACCTAAACATTTATTCAAATTAACTTAAAATGCATAAGAAAAATAAAAATAAAAACAGTCCCCGTAACATATCACATCCACCCCTGGGTGGAACTGAGGAACAAGTTTGTGAGTGGTATTATGATGGATACTAGAATAGCAGAGATCTAAATATTTTAAAATAGTGATAAGGAATATAATTTAAAAAAAAAGATAAAAAGAGTACTTAATTGTTATATATGGGTTTAGCACCCTATCTAATTAGCAGGGCCCAATACCTATTCTCAGTAGATAGGTTGGTCCAATAGAAGCAAACTCGGCCTAATAAGCGAAAGCCCGAAAATAAGCGCCCGAACCCAGCCCATCATCATCAGCTCGGCTCGGCTCGGCCACAACCACAAGTCAGCTCGGCTCCACTAAAGATAAACTTTAACCCTCGGACCCGAGCACGTCAACTTTCCCGAGCAAGATGCGCATTTGAACCTTCGTGACAAGCTCGGTTATCACAATTGGCGCCGACTGTGGGGACTTAACGTTTTTTCTTCACTAACCGACAGGATCAGCAATGACAGGATTGCCACCGAACCGGGACTTCGTTCTTGTGACAGACAAGTCCACCTCGGGGACGAACTCTTCTCAAGCAAGGAGTCAACCTCAGCCTCAACACGTCTCTCAAGTTGCAGACCCAATCGTTCGGCCGGCAGGCGCCGAGCAGCAATCTCCAAACACCGAGAAGCCTCGGCAAGAAACGAATGACCAACAAACCAAGCAGAACACTTCTGTCTTGCTCAGAGCTCTCATGACACAAATTTCCGAGCTGTCTCAAGGAAGTAACGCCCGATTCGACCAGCTCGCAACAGCACACACAGTATGCCAAGGTCAGATAAATGATCTGCGAATGGCGAGCCAGCAGGCCTCTGCTCCTCGGACTCGCCTCAACCGAGCATTAATCGATAACGCAACCCCTTCGAATCCTAGGAGTCGAACAGTCTCACAGCAGACCGAGGACACCGGAGAACGTACCGACGACGGAATCCTAAACAACTCGACACAGGATACTCTCAGGGATAACGAAATCGAGGACCTGAAACTAATGCTGAAGAATATGACATCAAAGTCCATCAGGCGATTAGCTCGGCACCAGAAATCGATCGTGTGATAGAAGAGACTCAAAACACTCCTTTTACTCAACGACTAATGAATACTCAAACCGAGCATCCAGCTTCCACGGTCAAGATTAAAATGATGACATATGACGGAAAGACCGACCCGAGGCAATTCCTGACAGCCTTCCGTATAGCGATGGGCCGAACCCACTTCAGCCTTGGAGAACGAGACGCAGGTTACTGCCAACTGTTCGTCGAGCATCTGACTGGATCGGCACTAGATTGGTGCTCTCTTCTGAAACCAAACTCAATAGATGGATATGAAGACCTGACGCACGCCTTCGTCAAGCACTATTCAATGTACATACAAGAGGAAGTATCCAATGCCGACCTGTGGGCCATTACTAAGGGACCGAAAGAAAGTCTCCGATCTTATATAACCCGCTTTAAGAGCGTGCTCACCAAGCTTACGATCATAGACAGCGAAGGACTACCGGCCTTAAGGAACGACCTATGGTTAGAATCGAGCTTCCGAGAGGAACTCAAAAAGAATAGACCAAGCTCCCTTGAGGACGCCCTTCACCGAGCATCGATTTTCATTGATCTCGAAGAAGAAAAAGAAACCCTGGCAAAGAATTTCGGACCCAAAAGTTCCAGCACGAAAGAAAAGCACGAGAAGAGCTCCGAGAAGTATGAACCGCGGCAGCACTTTGATCAGGATTACAAAAGATCCAAAGAAGAAGACATGGCAAGAAAGGGCAAGTCGTCCTATTACGTCAGCGACCATGACCATAGGCAAGACGACGAGCGATCGTATCAAGACCAATGCCAAGATCGACCCCCCCCCCAAGGTTATCAAGATCAAAACCAGGCCAAGCCCTGGAACAACAAATTCATTAGGGGAGGAGACAAGAGCAAACTTTTCTGCGACTATCGTCAACGAGCCGGACATAGCACCGCAGAATGCAGAAACCTACAGGCTCTCTTATATGCCGACTATCAAAAAGACGGCAAAAAATTGGTACTCAATCGCAATCAGCATCCCTCGAAGCAGGTTAATCAAGTGGCGCAACCGAAGAATGAGGCCGAACGCTTTAAACTCGTTCAAGAAGAACGGAAGAAACCAGTAGCATTCACCGAGGAAATTGAGCAGATTGATGCCAACACGACAGCTGCGAACAAGCGAGATCGCGATGAGGATAAAGAGGGAACACCTCCACCGAGAATATGCATTAACATGATAATGTGGGGAACTATCGATGGTCAACAACTCGGTCCGATCGATCAAAGAATACGAGCGTCGAGCCTCGACCGCCCAGCATTGGCAACGAAACACCAACAACGAGCTCAGAATTGGCAGCGATATCGCTTTCACTGAGCAAGATGCCGAGGGTGTAGACTGACCGCATAACGACCCACTCGTCATCGCAATGCGAATAGGCGATTTTGAAGTCTCTAAGATCCTGATCGATACTGGAAGTTCAGTAGATCTAATCTTCAAGGAAATGATACAACAAATGGAACTCAACGATTATCGCATCAAGCCCTCCACGAAACCACTAACCGGCTTCTCGGGAGACTTGATCAACACGATCGGGACAATCAAACTCCCCGTTTACGTCGGCCGAATCTCCAAGCTGATTAAATTTGTGGTCGTCGACCGACCAGCAATTTACAACGTCATTCTCGGTACTCCATGGATACACGAGATGAAGGCAGTTCCGTCCACATACCACCAATGCGTCAAGTTTCCACCCCGTTCGGCGTCTTTACACTCCGAGGAGATCAAAGGATATTCCGAACGTGCTTCCGAATCGAGCACAAATTACGCCACAAATCACAGGCCTACCTAGTCGCCGAACCTCGCATCGAGCTACCACCTCCCGACCGACCTCAGAAGGATACGGTAATACAAGTCAACATTGACATTAGCAACCCCGAGCGCTGCGTCGGAATAGGAGCCAACCTCCGAAAGGATTTACAGGACAAGCTCGTCGAGTTTCTCAAGCAGAACACAACGACTTTTGCATGGACGACTAACGACATGACCGGGGTAGATCCATCAGTCGCGTGCCACGAGCTGCATGTCGACCCAGTTTTTAAGCCAATCAAGCAAAAAAGAAGAAAACTCGACCCCGAGCGTTCCAAAGCCGTTAACGATGAAGTAGAGCGTTTAACAAAGGCCGGATCGATCACCGAAGTGAAGTATCCAGATTGGCTGGCAAATCCAGTGGTTGTGAAAAAGAAGAACGGCAAGTGGCGAGTTTGTGTGGATTTCACCGACCTTAACAAGGCCTGCCCAAAAGACAGTTTCCCTCCCCCACACATTGACAGGCTAGTCGAGGCAACTGCCGGACAGGATCTCCTTTCGTTCATAGACGCTTTCGCAGGATACAATCAGAACATGATGCACCCTAACGATCGCGAAAAGACTTCTTTCATCACCGACCGTGGTACTTACTGCTATAAAGTAATGCCTTTCGGGCTCAAGAATGCAGGAGCAACATACCAGCGCCTGGTCAACCGTATCTTCGCCGACCAACTCAGCAACACAATGGAGGTCTATATCGACGATATGCTCGTCAAATCCACCTCGGCAGAAGACCACGACGGTTAGCCATGGGCATTCGGGTATTCGGTTCAGTTCCGGGTAGGAACCATTCGGTTCCGGGTATTTATGTTCTATAGATTTAGGATCCAATGGGTACTTTACAATTTTTGGTTCAGTTCCGGTTCGGTTCCTGTCGGTTCCGGTTCGGTTCGGTTCCATCATTTTAGGAACCGTAAAATATCCGAAATTTTTTGTTCTTAAACGATTCCGGTTATTTTGGAACAGAAATAACATTTTTTACCCGAAATCAACAAAAAATACCTGTAATCAAAAAAAAATATCCGAAATCAACAAAAAACCTCAAAATTTATGTTAATTCAACAAACCATTAACCAAAAAAAAATAAAAAGGTCTACCAACGTGAATCACATAACATAAACATAAATTTCATGGATCTAACAATATTTTCATATGATTCTTTATGTGGATGTTGAAACCATGGGTAATATTTTACTAAGCCTTGTATAAGTTCGGTTCTTCGGTTCCGTGTTTCGGTTCTCGGTTCGGTTCTGGTTCCTACCCGATACCCACGGTTTCTCAACTTAGGATCCAATGGGTATTTTAGGTGGAACCAAATAAAAAATTTCGGTTCCGGTTACCGGTTCTTCGGTTCCAGTTTTTCGGTTCCGGTTTTTATGCCCAGGCCTAACGTCGGTCATTTGGCGACATGTTTCGCGAGTCTAAACAAGTACGGAATGAAGTTGAACCCAACCATGTGCACATTTGCAGTGACGTCGGGTAAATTCCTCGGCTACATCGTCACACGAAGGGGAATCGAATCAAATCCGAAGAAGATAACGGCGATTACCGAGCTCCCTTCCCCAAAGAATACACGAGAAGTTCAAAGACTAACTGGGCGAGTCGCAGCCCTGAACAGGTTCATTTCGCGATCAACCGACAAATGTCTCCCGTTCTACAACCTCCTCCGAGCGAACAAGAAATTCAAGTGGGACGCTAAGTGCAAAAATGCGTTTCAACAATTGAAAACCTACCTGTCAACCCCACCAATCTTGGCCAAACCCGAGGAGGGCGATACACTCTACTTATATATTTCTGTATCCATTTCGGCAATAAGCAGTGTGCTCGTTCGAGACGACCGAGGAGACCAAAAACCTATTTTCTACATAAGCAAAATCTTTGACGACGCGGAAACACGCTACAACACACTCGAGAAACTTGCACTGGCCGTCGTAGTCTCGGCAAGAAAGCTTCGTCCCTATTTTCAGTCACATTCGGTGGTCGTACTCACGAACCAACCGATCAGAACGATCTTGCACAGCCCGAGCCAGTCAGGCAGAATCGCCAAATGGGCAGTCGAACTAAGCAAGTACGACATTGAGTACAAACCGAGAACCAGCGCCAAGTCGCAGGTCCTAGCAGATTTCCTAATCGAACTGCCACCCGAGCTGACCATAGCCGACGGTCAGGTTCCAAAAGAAAAATGGACGTTATTCGTGGACGGCTCTTCGTCAAGAAACGGTTCCGGGGAAGGGGTCAAGCAAACATCCCCGACCGATGAGCTTATCGAGCAATCTTTCCGACTGGCATTCCCAGCCTTTAAAAACGAGGCCGAATACGAAGCACTACTCGCCGGTTTGCGGCTAGCCGAGGTAGTAGGGGCAAAGCAGGTGGAAGTGTTCGCTGACTCCCAACTCGTGGTGAACCAATATAACGGCGAATACGAAACAAAAACGAGCGTATGGACGCGTACCTAAAACTTGTTCAGCTGATCGTCGCACGAATCGGATCGGTTACACTAACCAAGATCCCCCGAAGCAACAATTCCTCCGCAGACGCTCTAGCCGCCCTAGCCTCGACCTTCGACCCCAACCTCCTCCGAATCATCCCAGTTGAATGCATAGCTCGACCGAGCATTGCCCCGGACGAAGACGTACTACTTATCACAGAAGAAGAAGAAGGAATGGACGATGCTTACAAAAGCAACGAGGAAGTCATCAAGGTCGCCGACTTCGAACCAACCGAAGCCGTCGACTGGAGAGACGAAATCAGAGAATACATACTCAACGGGAAGGTCCCTGAGGACTGCTGGGCAGCCCGCCGACTAAAAGCTCGATGTACGCAGTACGTAATGATGAAGGACGAATTTTTTCGCTGGAGCGCGTCAAAGGCTCTCTTACGATGCATAAACGGGCAAGAAATCCAGTGGGTCACCGAGAAAACTCATGAACGAGCAGGCGGAAATCACACCAGCAGCCGAGCATTGGCCGCAAAAATTAGACGACATGGTCATTTCTGGCAGACCATGATTGCTGATTGTGAAAAATACGTGTCCCGATGCGAGAAGTGCCAGAGGCACGCACCGAGCATACATCAGCCTGCCGAGCTCCTCACCACTGCAGCTACGCCCTACCCCTTCATGCGATTGGAAATGAATATCGTCGGACCCCTCCCAGCCTCGCACCAAAAGAAATTCATCCTCATAATGACTGATTACTTCACAAAGTGGGTCGAAGCGGAGTCCTACTCGGAGATTCACGACCTCGATGTCCAGAAATTCGTTTGGAAATACAAAATCTGCCGCCACGGTGTCCCGTAAGAGATCGTAACCGACAACAGATCTCAATTCATTTCTAATCTATTCGAAGGGTTCTGCGCAAGATGGAAAATTCGCCTGAGCAAATCCACCCCGAGGTACCCACAAGGCAACAAACAAGCCGAGGCCACAAACAAGACGATCATCGACGGACTCAGAAAATGTATGGAGAGCAAAAAAAGGCATCTGGGCCGACGAACTCGATGGTGTCCTATGGTCCCACCGAAAAACGCCAAGAACTTCAACAGGTCAGACACCTTTCTCCCTCTCCCACGGAATGGAAGCAATGTCTCCCGCCGAAATGTGCGTCCCGACAATTCGTCTGAGCGTTTCACCCGAGCACGAAGAGCTCAACAACAATATGATCATCGACTGCCTCGATCAAGTGGAAGAGCTACGCGACCGAGCACTACTACGCCTCCAAAACTACCAGCAGTAAATTACCCGACACTACAACAAAAAGGTCAAAGGACGACGTTTCGTCGAAGGGGATCTCATGCTGCAAAAGGTATTCAAAAACACTCGGGAGCATCGAGCAGGAAAGCTCGGGGCCAACTGGGAAGGTCCCTATATCATCTTTAAGGTAGTCAAGCCCGGCGTATACGAGCTGGTCACGATGAAAGGGGAAGCCATTCCACGCTCGTGGAATGCCAACAAACTCAAACGCTACTTTTACTAGGTCAACCGAGCAGCATGGAAAGGCGACACAACCCGAGCGTCAAAAAAAAACGAGCATCTCGCTCTAAAACCGAGCTCGCTATACACGAGTTCGAGTAATATGTGAAGTGAACTACGATCGGCTTGATCACCTTTCAGGGTACGTAGACAACCTCTCACGAGGCTCAGCTATATCAATAATAAAATTTTATTAAGTATACTTGTTTTCCAATTATCCGAACAAATCGACATTCTGGCCAAATGATCGATACAGCACGACCATAGCGTGCAAGCCGGGCCCAGTCCCCGCGCAAGGCTGGTCGACAGGAAATAAGCCGAACCTAGTATTCCCATAACTGTCCCGATCAGACCTTAGGTATAAGCCGAGCACTTACTCGCACCCGACCCGTGAGATAACGAGCACAGCCTCAATCTCACGAAACCAAGTAAGCCGGGCCCAGTCCCCACAAAAGGACAACCGACAAAAAAATAAGTCGAACTAAGTTTCGCACAACTGTCCTGGTCGGTCCTACAGGATAATCCGAGCATCTTGCCCGCTCCTCCCTAACCATCTAACTCATCCCGAGCATACGACTCATAAAACAAAACGCATTGTTAAGGCCAAATACGCAGAATGAAAATTACCAAGTACACGGAAAAGCCCGAGCAAGTCGCAAGAGGATAAAAATCCGAACTTCTATTATATAAAAAAACGTGCAGAGCAAGTCCGATCATACAAAGGAACCCGAGCCCAACCCGGTTATAACAACACTACGAAAAGAAAAGAAAAAAGGGAGATCTAGGAAGCCTCGGTGGAGCGATTCTCATCTCGGACCTCCGCCGCATTTTCCAACTGCTCAGAAGCATGACCCTCATCCCGATCTTCATCTCTGACCAACCCAGTTGTCCGAAGACCGTCCGCCATCACAGGAGTCATGACCGCTTGATTAGAACCGTGCTGGTCTATGACAGGCATCGATGGGTTCTCATCAGGACGATCCTGACCATGTGGAGGAGTCATGACGAAATCGCCATCAACCAAGTCCGTACAATGAATCTCTCCAAGCTCTTAATTAAGACGAGCAAAATCGGCGTCAGCCTTGGCTATCTTCGCGGCAGGAATGTCAAAACCATCCCGAACGAGAGCCTTCAACACCGTAGCAACGACAACAGCCTGATTCATCGTTATCTGTTTCCTCCTCCCAAGCTCCACTTCTTCCTTGGCCTTCTTGATCTTTGAAAGCCGAGCATGCGCCTTGTTCGACACGCACTCTCTCTCTTTCAGAACCTCGAGTTTGCGTGAAGCCTTGAGACGAGCACACTCTGACTTCAGCTTGTCCTCCAATTTGGACACCCGAGCAGTCAACTCGTCCGCCTCTGCCTGAGCATTAGAGCAATCCGTCAAACATTGTTTATTTTCGGTATCCAACCGAATATTCTCGGCAGCCAGCTCCTCGACCTTCCTCTCCAAGGCCAACACCTTTTCCTCCTCGGCCCGAAGAGATGAGCGAAGCACCTCTAGGTCAGCCATTTTCTCACGGTACTCTTCAAGCTCAGCAATGGCCCTTTGAGCCTTGGCAAGATCCCTTTTCAGCCCACTGACCGTCTGCTGCAAACCGGCCCGCTCGTTCTCATAGCCATCAAAGAGGAGATTATAATTGGCGAGGCCCTAGAAAGGAGGATAAAAAAATCAGAGCCGAACAAAATTTTAACAGAGTGAAAGGGCGAACAAAGTTCTTACCCGGACGACGTCAATTGCGGCTGCCTTTTTAAACTCCGGCAGGAACATTTGATTGACCGAGGGGAGCTGCCTCGGCGGTGTAATACCCTGTATCAAGAAATGGTCAACGGGCAGCGGAAAAGTCAACAGAGGGTATTTTCATAATTTTGAGAAGTTAAGGGGTATTTTGGTAATTTTACCAAAAAGCGAGCCGAAAGCAAAGACGGGCCAAATGTTATTCTTTTTAAATAAAGAAAATATTTAGAGGATTAAGAATGGTGGAAACGGATCATAGATGAGTTTTTCGGACTATCGAGAAAGGAAACCGGTAGAACCGACAAAACTTGTAAAATTCATTGCGGGAGCTACGGGAATCCGATTGAAGTGAAACGAATTTCTAAATACTTCTAAAGGAGTCTAATATTCTAAAAAGAAGTTTTGGGAATTTATGCTGAAGCTTCGAAGTTCTTGGGGAATTAAAATCTTAGTTGGATAATTAAGCTAAAAGATATGAATTTCTCAAAACATGGCCAATGAAGAGATGTGACTTGGGCAACAAGGTTTAATTAATCAATATTCCGTTATGGTGACAGAAAAAAGAAGAGAAAGAGACGTGGCATGATGGGGAGTGAAGAAGAAGTTAAAGGTTAAAGAAAATTAAATGGATTAAGTAAGTGAATAATGAGATGTCGGGGAACTTAGCAAGCTGCTAGATCTAAAAACCGACAGATCGGGGAGTGATTAAAAGACATACAAGAAATGGGTATGAGATGAGATATGTGTGAAGTGTGTGATGAGCCGTCTACGGGTTAGCAATCCGCTAATCCAAGGTAGCGGACTTGAATTGGTTAAAAGTGGACGTTAACGAGATGTGGGCTGTCTACGGACTAGCAATCCGCTATTCCAAGGTAGCGGATGTGAATCGGTTAAAAGACATTAGAAATCCCTAAAAGGCCTGATTGTGTGGTGATACTGTTATTGTGTGGTTGTTGCTGTGTGTTCTTGTGCAGGCCTGTTAGATTGTCTCGGTGTTTGGCCGAGCAATCCGTTGTTGGGATTGTGTCCTGAAATCACATTGTACTTATTCTAAAGATAGTTGTATTGTCGAGATCGGACAATTCATGTGATACTGGGTAGTCATAATGTTTTGCTAGAAACCGCTTATGACAAATGAGTTGTAACTCATTTCTAGTATCGTGTGAACCTAAAGGGTCACACACCTAAGCAAGTTGGATACGCTTCTGTAGGGAATTGATCATCGGCACATGGTCCGATCAATGTGTATTGGATACACATTGAATTCGTGTTTCAAGAGGTGTGTCGATCGATGCACTTGGTGCAACGATCGACACAAGGTCGATACCGTAACTGATGTTACGGTTTGTAAACCGTGGGCCTATTTATAAGGGCCAGGTTACACAACCTAAAGTGAGAGCCGTCGCAGACAGTTTTTCTTGACAGAAAAACAGACCCTCTTCCTCGAAGAAGCACGTAGAGAATCCCAGGAGATCCGATCACCGGTACTAGCATCCCGGCGGATTCCAGCTTGTGTGCGTGTGGACTACGATAGAGGCGCAGCGATTGAGGCGCTCTAGATCTCGTTTACCTGCTCAAATTTCCGCTGCCAATCTCCAGGTAATCACGAGGTCAGTTCCTAGATTCAATCACCTAGACCCTGGATCCTAGGGATTCTAACAGTGGTATCAGAGCCATAGGGTTTAATAGATTGAATCAGTAGCCTAGAATTCGATTAAATGGCTATTTGATTGAATTGATGCTAGCTAGGATTCGTTTTGTTAATAAGAATCTCGGATTTGTTAATATCGAAAACGAAGAACTGTGTTTTCGCACAGCATCGATCGGTACACTGGGTGCATCGATCGATGCAGCGCGAAAATGCAAAAGATATTGTATTTTCGCATCGCGAATTCGCCTATTAAATCAATGGGTTTCGATTTAGAAATCGCACTGTGTCGATCGACACACTGGGTGCATCGATCGACACAGGCTGTGCGAAAGGATAAATCGGTTCAATTGGATTGAACCGGTTATCTCGCATGGTTATGTCGGTTTAATTCGATTAAAATTCCCTGATACCCTACTGTATCGATCGACACAGGTTTAGTGTCGGTCGACACAGTCCTTGCGATTGGTTAATCGGTTCAATTGGATTGAACTGATTACCATGCTTGGTAGAGGTAGGTCAGATAGGTTTAAATTGGATGAATTGATTCAATTGGATTGAATTAGTTATCTCAATTGGAATAAACCATTTTGATTGGTTAAGATCAGTTTGATTGGATAAGTCGGTTCAATTAGATTGGACCGGTTATCGCAATTGGTCTAAGACCAGTTATAGGGTTTGTAAAGGTTGCATATCAAATGTCGACCAAGTGTATCAGTCGATGCGCATGGTGACGATGCGAACCGTAATTGTTTGGTTTTTGAACCAGATGATTGAAAAACCGAACCAAATGACCTAACCCACTTAAATTAGAGCAAGTAAAACTTAATTGAAATTAAAAGTTAAAAAATGTTCTAAACCTATTTAAACACATTGGATGTGTGTTAGACCGAAGCTTAGTTATTCAATATGGTCAACTGTCAAGACTCGTTTCGTTGTTGGACAGTATTGCCAAGAGCTTGGTGTCCACAATTACGTGAGTATGGCAGGAAGTAGTATTGATGGTCTTGCAGTGCTTGACATCAACAATTACATGACCTAAGAGATTGAATTACTAACTTTTGAGTTCCATTTCCTCAACTAAATATCAAGTGATCTTGATGTCTTGCCCAATCTTGTCTACTGTCAAGACTTGTGTCGTTTGTTGGATAATCTTGGAGTCCTTGGTATCCACTGCAACATGAGTAAGGCAGGTGATCAGTGACATACTTGCAGTGCAACTATCAGTGATCACAAGACAGAAGAGATTGGTTTACTTGACTGGGCTATCGGAAGTTCCGGACCCAGAGACATCATAGTAGATTAGACATAGTTTGTCTCATCTACGACCATGAGTTGTACTGAGTACAATTAGCAATGATTTGCTTACCTAGATTACTGAAATTTGGATGACGGCGAGTCGCCCACTCTAATTTTAGTGATCTGAGGATCTTGGCTCATTATATTCATAGAGGAAACATTGTTTGAATATAATGCGAGTTTCTTATTGGATAAGATTCCTCATTTCCTGAAATCATAACTAAAAAATTTTCTTTGATTAAATTTTCCAGCCTATGTCTAAAACTACTTTATCGTTACGAGCCGTCCTTGAGAAGGACAAGTTAAATGGGTCAAATTTCCTGGATTGGTATCGCAATTTGAGATTAATCCTCAAGCAGGAGAGTAAGGATTATGTCCTTGAGAAAGCTCTTCCAGAAAGGCTTGGGACCAATCGCTCGAATGCAGTATATAATGCTTGGAACAAGCATTATATTGATGTGGTAGATGTGCGTGGTCTGATGTTGGCTACCATGAACTCGGACTTGAAGAGTCAATACGAGAACATGGAGTCGCCAATAGAGATGATCACCAGCCTGAAACTGAAGTTTCAGGATCTGGCACGAGTTGAGAGATTCCAGTTGGTGAAGTCTCTCACTAGGTGCAGACTACCAGAGGATGCTCCAGTAAGTCTTCATGTCATTAAAATGATGGGTTACGTTGATAACCTGGGGAAACTGGATTGTCTTGTCAGCTTAGAGTTGGCTACTGACATCATTCTGCAGTCACTGCCGTCTAGTTATGATAAGTTTGTCAAAAGCTATATCAAGAATAACTTGACGAAGACATTGACTGAGCTGCATGGCATGATCAAAACAGCAGAGCAAGACATCATAAAGGGTAAAAGATTTGAGAAATCTTGTGTTGACAGGGGTAGAGGCAGGGCCGTCCAGATTTGGAATCAGGATAAGCCTGTGTCATCTTATAAGCCCAAGTCCGGCCCATCTGGTGTTAGAAAGTGCTTCTACTGTGATGAGTCTGGGCATTGGAAGAGAGATTGCATTAAATTCTTGGAAGATTCACAACAGATGAAGGAGATGTATGGTACTTCTTCTTCAGGTATTGTGTTATTACTTCAAGTTCTACATATGTATTGGATACTGGTTGTGGTACTGATATTTTGGAAATATGCAGGGCCTAAGCAACAGTAGAACGTTGAGGAAAGGACAAGTGGAACTGCGTGTCTGGTATGAAGCAATGGTTGCTACATAAGCCGTAGAGATTCTCCACTTGTAGGAGCCTTTCAAGCTTGGTTTTAAATTAAGTAATTGCTACTATGTACCTGCTTTATGCAGAGATGTCTTTCAATTTCTTGTAAGAATTTGAATGTTTTTCATTCTGATAAAAGACAAGTTTTGCTATTTTGATCTTAATGAAATATTATATGGTAGCACCCCTTTTTGATAAATGGGTTTTATGTCTTAAACCAATATACTCTTGAATATAACATAAATACCAAACGGTTTAAGTCTGATGACTTGAACTCGATTTTTTCCTTAGCACATTCGTTTTGACCACATAGAGTGAAGCGGATTCAGAAGTTCCATGGTTATGGGCTTCAGGCTCATTTAATTGTAAATCATTTGAGACATGAATTCTGCTTGCTGGGCCAAATGACTGAGGCTTCTTTAGCAGAGCTAAAGAAAAGGGCCAGAGGCTTATTGGGCCTTACACGTACTGATGTATGTGGTCCGATGAGCATTAATGCCAAAGGAAATCTTCAGTACTTCATTAACTTATTGATGGCGTCAGTAAGTATGGCTGTGTTCTTATGTTGAGACACGAGTAGAAATCTTTTGAGGAGTTCCAAAAAAAATGAAGTATAGAACCGATTTGACAGAAGTGTTGAGATCCTCGATTAGATCACGGAGGAAAATACTTAAGTCAAGAATTGGGTGATCATCTAAGTGAGTGTGAAGTCATACCACAGCCCTTTTCTCATGGAAAGACTAATTGGTGTTTCTGAGAGAATGAATCGGATCTTATTGGATATGCTCCGATTAATGATGAGTCACATGAATCTTTCATTATCCTTTTAAAATACGCTCTAAAATGAATAAGTTTACGCAAATTATGTTTCTATCAGAATCAGTTAAAAGACACCACATTGGATGTGGACTGGGTGATTTCCAAGTATGTTTTACTGATTAATTGGGATTGCAAGGTTTGTGTAAGGCAGTTGTCAACAAACAAACTTGAATCCAGATCTGATAAGGGCTGCTTCGCCGGTTGTCCTATGGAAACCGAGGCTTAGTAATTTTGCAACCAATCCGAGAACAAAGTTTTGTTGTTCGGAACCATGTTTTTCCAAGAAAATAGTGGGAGTAAAAGTACAGCTCGAAGAAATTCGAGAAACACAGGAGGCTGTTAAACCTGTTGAGGAAGAGCAGCGGTTGGATTTACAAAGTGTTGTAGGATTTGAACCTGTGGAGCCAGAATTTCGCTGATCCTGATGGATCCGTCACTAATCCGAGGGTGATTCCTCGTGACCGATTGCCGTGATCTGTTGATCATTGAAAAGTGACGAACATGCGAAATTCGAAGAAGCGAAGGTGAGCCCCAACTCCGAAAAATTGGCTAGTTATGCATGTTAGCTTCACCGGTTGAAGCAAGCATCTTGGAGTTGGAATCTATGTTCTGTTAAAATGGTCAAAGGCTTTGACTCGATCAGGAACGAATAGAAACAGCGCGTTTACAAGTAAACTAGTGGGAGCGTAATTGCAATTCTCAAACTGTATGTTAAGAACGTACTTAACCTTATAAACGACGTTCCGACGCTAAAGTCTTGTCAAGATTTGGGTCGGAAGTTAAATTCAATAATAGACGTGGGAGAAGCTGCGAAAGTTCTTGGAATATGGATCCATTGAGATGGATCAGAAGATCTAATTAGATCGTGTCAGAATCCTTTTGATTATAAGGTACTGGACAGTTCAAATATGCATGACTCCAAGAACAGCTTCATACCAAAGGTCTTATGGCAATAATCTTAGCAAGATGAAGTGTCTTGGACACTGGCTGAGCTAGTATCTATGAGTGTGATTCCTTATGATTCAGCAATAGAATCCATAATAAATGCCATATCTAGCGCTCGTATAGATGCAGTTTACGCATATAGCATGACGAGAAGATACCAGTATGTTCCGGTAAGAGTCACTGGACAGTTGTAAGGAATATCCCCAAGTGTTTGAGAAACACTAAGGATAGGTTCTTGTACAACTGAGGAAATGACGAATCTGTTAAGAGTAGTTAGACAGACAAAGATGATTCACGGTTCCCACCTGTTTATGTCTCTTTGTCTGTGTAGCGGGGCTATCTGTTGGAAAGGTTTCCAAGAATTAGACCGCAGAATAGTGCTTATTAAAGAGTTGCGGTGTGGTTTGTTGGAATGGCTCCAAGCAAGAACGCCGCAGCATCTCTCACAACCTAAGCATGAGCTTCATGCTGTTGCTGTAGGTACTAGATATCTGAAGACGTGGTCTAGATTCTAGTGGGAGTTATGTTAGTTATGATGTTCAGATAAACATGATGTAGTCATGTTTGTGATAAACTGACATCAGTATTATTTGATTATTGGATAATTAAGTAATGGTCCCAAAGTACTTTATGGTCATCATATAGGTCATCAAGTTGAGGACTTGATCATGAAACCCTATAAGTAAAAGATGACATAAATTATGATTGTCCCTAGTCAAGATTGTCAAAGTGGGACACTGACAACCGCGAGAGACTAGCTTGTGAGGTGACTGTTGACTAAGTATCATGGAGTCAATGATATGAGTATCACAGTCAGCCACATAGATATATGTTGGTGAACATATAATCGGACATGACCCGCTAATGAGAACTCTACATGATAGTTATATCTGTGTCATGAGAGTTTCTCATTACGACTATAGAGTATAGTCCTTAGACCTGAGTTCATCATGCTTTCTAGCATATGAATTGGTGCGCTTTGACCTTGTCAAACGTCGTTCCGTAACTGGCGGCTATAAAGATATTGCTTAGGCGTATCATGAAGTGTGTGTAGAAACAGGGATGGAACAAGATGGGATTTGTCCCTCCTATATAAAAGGAGATAAATATCTCAGGGCCCATCGAAGATTTGATACTGAGAAAATGCATGGCCGTGCTCAAACGAGGTGATTGTCAGTCGTTTGTTTTATCAGTATAGATCAGAAGTTCGATGAACATGATATTGGCTATAATAAGGATGACACAATTTCTTGCCTTATGCCATATCGAGATATAACGACAAAGGGATTATGGGAATAGATGATTCCAGTACAAGTGGGAGATTGTTGGGATTGTGTCCTGAAATCACATTGTACTTATTCTAAAGATAGTTGTATTGTCGAGATCGGACAATTCATGTGATACTGGGTAGTCATAATGTTTTGCTAGAAACCGCTTATGACAAATGAGTTGTAACTCATTTCTAGTATCGTGTGAACCTAAAGGGTCACACACCTAAGCAAGTTGGATACGCTTCTGTAGGGAATTGATCATTGGCACATGGTCCGATCAATGTGTATTGGATACACATTGAATTCGTGTTTCAAGAGGTGTGTCGATCGATGCACTTGGTGCAACGATCGACACAAGGCCGATACCGTAACTGATGTTACGGTTTGTAAACCGTGGGCCTATTTATAAGGGCCAGGTTACACAACCTAAAGTGAGAGCCGTCGCAGACAGTTTTTCTTGACAGAAAAACAGACCCTCTTCCTCGAAGAAGCACGTAGAGAATCCCAAAAGATCCGATCACCGGTACTAGCATCCCGGCGGATTCCAGCTTGTGTGCGTGTGGACTACGATAGAGGCGCAGCGATTGAGGCGCTCTAGATCTCGTTTACCTGCTCAAATTTCCGCTGCCAATCTCCAGGTAATCACGAGGTCAGTTCCTAGATTCAATCACCTAGACCCTGGATCCTAGGGATTCTAACATCCGTGTGATACTTAATTTGGTCATGGGACCGGTTAAGTCGTGGCTGTTGACTCGGTGTGGTACCGAGTCAGAGCGGTGGTGATGGTGTGTGTGTGTAGACTTGCGGGACGTGATGTTGATATTGTTGTTGATTATGGATTGAGAATGCTTGCTAGAGTCCAAGCGAGTCTGCGTGTTTACATTTCTGCACTAGGACTCTAGGGTGCGATAGATCCCGCAAGTCTAGGTTTTTGGATACGTTCCGATACTTCCAACCCGATTGGATCCTCGGGTAGTTGCCTAATAGGATCATGGCGATGCCGGTTATGGCGTTAACCTACTGGGTGACGCCGGTAGGTGTGTGGTCCGGAGAATACGGGGTCGCGTCCTAGGGCCGGACTGCATGGAAACTTGGGTTGTCGGGGGTAACTTGAGTCACCGCGTATCGATGGACGGAGAACGGTGTCCTAGCCATGAGACTTCGTGTTTACGTCTAGGAGTCGTGGGTTAGTTACCATGTCGGTGACGATGAGAACCCGTGGAAGTTATCGAGATCGTATGGGCCCAGTGTTGTGTTTGTATTGTTGGAGTTGCGCGATAGATAGATCGAGTTGCAATCGAGAGCATGTGCCGCAGTGCCCTCGATTTTCATTAATCGGTTTCTCGTTCTTTTGGCTAATGATTGTGTGTTGTGGGTTCGACACGACGTGGTAGTGCGTGCTCGACCGTTTATTGTACTGATTGTTATTTTGGGATTTTGGGGATGGGAATTTGTAGATGCTAGATAGACTAGCAACTGTAGTGGGGAGCCGTCTCACTGGGTAATCTTAGATTGCTCATTAGACTCTTTTGTGTTTTTCAGGTTTAGCAGCGACGGACGCGGGAGATCCTCGGTGTAGTCTCGGGATTGCTTGTGGCGGGATTTTGATTCGATGGATTTTGTGTTTTATTCCGGTTTGGCTTTTGGCGCCCTTTTTTATTGAAACCCGTTGATTGTTTTATTAATGGCAAATGTTTTGTAAAGATTATTAAACGTTGTACTTGACGTTTGATTACTCGGAAATGAATACGCTTCCCTGATATGGTGTTTAGTCCGAACCGACACAACTCACGGAAGTGGTACAAGTTCGAAAGCGTTGTATCATGAAAGTGAGGATAACGGGGTCAAAGACGGGTTAGTGCGAGCCTTTGTCTCAAACCGATCTGTCTATGGCTTCGTCTTGTAACAATCCTTTTCTATTTGACTTGCTCGGGTTCGACTTGGTCATGTTCTTGTTTGATTGTTGACCGGTCAGCTCGACGGTCAGCGGATAATGGGAAAGGGGCATTACAAAAGGTGGTATCAGAGCATGGTTCGTCATGGGTTTCGAAGCTGTTCATTTCTAAGTGTTTTCCGTATTTTATCGAGTCAAAATTGTGTTTTTCCCAAGAATCCATTAAGAAACCGAGCAGCGTCCGTAAATTCGGGGTTGGGATGGCGTAGGAATTTGTATTATCTGTATTAATGTGTATTTGTGTTTCGTTTGTAGTCAGCAGCAGAGTGCCCCTGGACGGATTGTGTATGGGTGTGTGCATGGTGTGAGATTTGGGTGTATGCATGGCGTGAGATTTCAGCGAGCACTATGACTCATCGTCGGATGACAACAGCACAGTATCGAGATCTGTTCGAGCAGCAGCCAGAGGATTAGAGGGCGCAGTCTGAGCCGTCACGAGGTTCACAGACATCTGACCAACCACCAGTTCCTCCTCGCAAACCACAGGGTGCGAGAGCCGCTGCAGTAGATTGGAGGCCGTTGTCTGACCCGTTACCTCCAGCGATGCAGGATGATGCGGGTACCCCAGACCTGTTTGCAGGGATGATGGGTTACTTGGGATATTCTGATGGGTTTGCGACCTCTACTGCCACAATTTCCGGAGCACGTGGTACCACCAGTATTCCAGTCGCCAATGCTTGAGGCACCAAATGTACCATTCTCTAATTTGCATGCGTCGGACTTCATTCCGCTCGGCGAGACGGATTTTATGGTGGACCCATTGCACGAAGCCGTAGACATGAACATGGAGCCCGTCGATCCCGTACAGCATACACACTGGGAGCAGCATGTGGAGGGGCAGATGGCGATACTTGGGGATGTACTGGAGAAGCAGATTAGTCCGTATCACCAGCCGGATCCATATCTGGGTTCGCCTCGGACACCATTCGACCGATCCGCATCACCACTGTCTGACCCTACCAAGCCATTCACGGATGCTGAGCCGATGTCTGAGTCAGACATGCGATTTGTGTCAGTGACACCGTCGGGTACTCCACCGTCTGAGCCAGTTGTACCATCGGAGACAACACCAGCGGATACGTCGGAGACGCCACCAGCAATGCCTGCATATCGGATATGTAGTGCATGCGGAGTTCAGGGTCATCGTGCGACCAAGTGTTTTCAGGATCCTTCTTCGGAGTTTGTTTCCTCTTGTTAGTTATGTGGCGCTTCGGATCACCAGGCACCAACTTGCTACTGTGGGCCACGCCCAGCGCCCGTTACCGTCTGTCAGCTTTGTGGTTGCAGGGAAACACATTGCACGTTTACGTTCGACGGCAGCGCCGTCGTGAGTTGGAGCACCTTTTAGAGATGCACACCCACCACATCCTCCCGGCACACCTGCCAATGGTTACAACCATGAACCGAGATGTCGCCTGTGTTGGACATTCCGGTCGTGTTGGGACTGTTAGGGTTAGAATAGTTAGGCCCAGGTAAGTAAGGGCTCTAACTCGTTGTTTGATGTGTGTAGATCGGCTTGCAATCATCTCTGACAATTCGGTTGCGTGTAGTGGTGTTTCTTGTGGGACGGATTGGTAACCGCTAATATGTAGACTTCGACGGACCTACGTATCTAAAACTCTATATGGTGAATAGATGTTTTATTTACGTAGTGGACGTGAAGTATTTCGGTTGTCGTTTTGAGTAGCCGAGTGGTTATATTACATACTCATGATGGTTGTGAATGCAATATAGTTGCGATGTGAAAATAAATGATGGTCCGAGCAAACGGTATCCATCCGAACCCTGAGAAACAATTGCAATCGCCGATTTGCTTGATTGATTGTGTGTGTGTTGAATTTCCTTGCGAGGTTGGTAGTTGTTGATTCTGAATTGCTGCATTTTGTTAATTCGCTAGATTGCTAGCATTGCGTTTGGTTGATCGCTAAGGTGTTAGCCTGATTGATGCATTGCATTGTTCGCTAGGTTGATAGATTTTAATTGCAGCATTCATTTAATGGATATGATGGTAGCATGACAGTCGCATGATCGTTAGGTTGTGTAGAATTTCCGTGTTGCATTGCGAATGATTGCTAAAGCGGCCTTTATAGAGAACTTATTCAAGATTGAGCGGAATGATAGGATATTGTTATTTAGCCATGTGTGACCGTTGGGTACATGACTAAGTAACCATATTTCTATAAGGAAGTGATATCGGGATTAAGTTAAAAGGATCTAACCGTTCCAGTGTTGTTGAGGTTATTGATGTAGGACGTGATGGACGATGTGACGAGGACACGAGACCGAACCCGAACCCGAGAGACGAGACATGATCTCAAGAAGAAGTTTGACCCGAGCCTGCAAGAAATTCAGTGTGGATTCAGAAACGAGTTTGGGTATCAGTGGAAGAAGAAATCAAGATGGATGAGTTTAATGAGTTAGCAAAGAGATTCGGAAGCATCAAAGTTAGTGGAGGAGTCTGTTCGAGGTTATTAGTGGGAAGATCAGTTTTGGAGTCAATGAAGCGTGGAGATCAGTGACTAAGGAAGTTCGCGGCGTGCATGAATATGGCGGTTTAGACGAGAGGAAGAAACTGGAGATGAACATAATATCGGTCGGGGCGATAATCATGGGAAACAAGTTAGACAACGTGAATGAAAGATGAGTTATTATTACGTGATCGGGTAAGTCAAGACAAAGTGGGGAAGCCTGTAGTATTGGTCGGCACAGATAAATTCATGAAGTGGAGTAGCAATTCAGTCGGAATCAGTGGACTTGGGAATCCGAGAAAGAATCAGTGAAGCAATTAAATGGAGCAGTCAGGATTGATCAAGACTCAAGCCAGTTAGCGTGGGAATTTTAAAATGTCAAGTGCGATCAGAGTGGGAGCAAAACTCTATTTCAAGAATTAGCTGAGTATCGGGAGTGTAGTTGCAGTTGGTTCGGAATTCAAGCAGTATCAGATGGCGCAGATGAAAACAAGACTCAGGGTAGAGCTGTGCAATCAAGATCAATGAATGTGCGATCAGAGAACAGGTCGGTGTAGAGAAATTTTGTGCAAACCAGTGGTTCAGAAGTTAGTATGCATCGGAAGAGCGGGTTTACTTTGAGGTCAGAGCGTAAGCAGCGAAGCGGAGTTAGAGTAGATCGAGAGACGAAGACTTACGTAGTTCAGTTCCCAATTCAAAGTTTGTTAGTAACGGAGAATTCGGGGACCGAATTCCTGTAAGTGGGGAAGAATGTAATACCATGTATCAAGAAATGGTCAACGGGCAGCGGAAAAGTCAACAGAGGGTATTTTCGTAATTTTGAGAAGTTAAGGGGCATTTTGGTAATTTTACCAAAAAGTGAGCCAAAAGCAAAGACGGGCCAAATGTTATTCTTTTTAAATAAATAAAATATTTAGAGGACCAAGAATGGTGGAAACGGATCATAGATGAGTTTTTCGGACTATCGAGAAAGGAAACCGGTAGAACCGACAAAACTTGTAAAATTCATTGCGGGAGCTACGGGAATCTGATTGAAGTGAAACGAATTTCTAAATACTTCTAAAGGAGTCTAGTATTCTAAAAAGAAGTTTTGGGAATTTATGCTGAAGCTTCGAAGTTCTTGGGAAATTAAAAGCTTAGTTGGATAATTAAGCTAAAAGATATGAATTTCTCAAAACATGGCCAATGAAGAGATGTGACTTGGGCAACAAGGTTTAATTAATCAAGATTCAGTTATGGTGACAGAAAAAAAAAGAAGAGAAAGATACGTGGCATGATGGGGAGTGAAGAAGAAGTTCTTTACACTTGAAATTAATCATGTGACAAATAGGTGTCACATTAGAAGTGGAGCAAATGAATTCAGTTTTTGGTCATTGACGTGGCTGTGGCTGTATAAGGAGAATAAAAACTTGGCTCACTTGGATCATGATGTCCTGGCTTCAAGAGAATAAAGGAAGAGGAGACACATAGAATTCATGCATGTAAGAGGGAGATGTGGAGAGGAGAAGAGGGTGACACATGGCTACACCTAAGCCTTTTGAGTTTGTTATAAATAGACTCAAACTCCTCACTTCCTCATATCCAAACCGTGAAACAACAAACAATAAGAAGAAAAAAAAAAGAGAAGAGAACGTGAGGGAGAGGAAGGAAGAGAGAAGAAGAAGAAGACCGGAGGAAGAGAGAGAAATAAGAGAGAGAAAGTAGAGAGAAAGAAGAGAGAGAAAGTGGAGAGAGAAAGAAGAGAGAGAACCGGAGGAGAGAGAAAAGAGATTAGTCCGAAGGCTCAATCGGAATCACGAAGGTCAACGGTATGGTCAAGTGCGGGTCAACCGGTTCAGGAAGCCAAGGTCAACGGTCAAGTACGGGTCAAGGTTGGGTCAAAGCAGCGGAGGTTCGGGAAAGGTTCGGGTTAGCGTCGGGTTCGTGCCGGGTCTCGTTGTTCCTCTAGTCCGTCAATCCATCCGTCCACGTCATCATAGCACTGTGAGTCGGCTCATACACCGTAGATAGAGCATATAGAACGGGGGAAGAGAAGCCGTAGAATTAGGGTTTTCATACCCGGTGGTGAATGGATTGTGATTAAGAACCGACTTAAATAATTAACGATAAACTTGTTAGGGTGTAAGACGCATGTTTGTACCGTATGAGTTAAACGGATTAAACATGTTATGTGCTGCTAGGTGGCTAGTTATGTTGATTGGTGCATTCATATAGCTGTGGTGTGATAGAACGGTATATACATATATATGCATTAAAGAAATGAATATGAATGAACGTATATACGGGAAATACGACGGAAGTAAAAGACGGAATTAAACTTATTAAACGTACGAATATGAAATGGTAATGGGAACAAGTATATCAAAGGTTAACGAAAATTAAATGGATTAAGTAAGTGAATAATGAGATGTCGGGGAACTTAGCAAGCTGCTAGCTCTAAAAACCGACAGATCGGGGAGTGATTAAAAGACATAAAAGAAATGGGTATGAGATGAGATATGTGTGAAGTGTGTGATGAGCCATCTACGGGTTAGCAATCCGCTAATCCAAGGTACCGGACTTGAATTGGTTAAAAGTGGACGTTAACGAGATGTGGGCCGTCTACGGACTAGCAATCCGCTATTCCAAGGTAGCGGATGTGAATCGGTTAAAAGACATTAGAAATCCCTAATAGGCCTGATTGTGTGGTGATACTGTTATTGTGTGGTTGTTGCTGTGTGTTCTTGTGCAGGCCTGTTAGATTGTCTCGGTGTTGGGCCGAGCAATCCGTGTGATACTTAACTTGGTCACGGGACCGGTTAAGTCGTGGCTGTTGACTCGGTGTGGTACCGAGTCAGAGCGGTGGTGATGGTGTGTGTGTGTGTAGACTTGCGGGACGTGATGTTGATATTGTTATTGATTATGGATTGAGAATGCTTGCTAGAGTCCAAGCGAGTCTGCGTGTTTACATTTCTGCACTAGGACTCTAGGGTGCGATAGATCCCGCAAGTCTAGGTTTTTGGATACGTTCCGATACTTCCGACCCGATTGGATCCTCGGGTAGTTGCCTAATCGGATCATGGCGATGCCGGTTATGGCGTTAACCTACTGGGTGACGCCGGTAGGTGTGTGGTCCGGAGAATACGGGGTCGCGTCCTAGGGCCGGACTGCATGGAAACTTGGGTTGCCGGGGGTAACTTGAGTCACCGCGTATCGATTGACGGAGAACGGTGTCCTAGCCGTGAGACTTCGTGTTTACGTCTAGGAGTCGTGGGTTATGTACCATGTCGGTGACGATGAGAACCCGTGGAAGTTATAGAGATCGTATGGGCCCAGTGTTGTGTTTGTATTGTTGGAGTTGCGCGATAGATAGATCGAGTTGCAATCGAGAGCATGTGCCACAGTGCCCTCGATTTTCATTAATCGCTTTCTCGTTCTTTTGGCTAATGATTGTGTGATGTGGGTTCGACATGACGTGGTATTGCGTGCTCGACCGTTTATTGTACTGATTGTTATTTTGGGATTTTGGGGATGGGAATTTGTAGATGCTAGATAGACTAGCAACCGTAGTGGGGAGCCGTCTCACTGGGTAATCTTAGATTGCTCATTAGACTCTTTTGTGTTTTTCAGGTTTAACAGCAACCGTAGTGGGGAGCCGTCTCACTGGGTAATCTTAGATTGCTCATTAGACTCTTTTGTGTTTTTCAGGTTTAACAGCGACGGACGCGGGAGATCCTCGGTGTAGTCTCGGGATTGCTTGTGGCGGGATTTTGATTCGATGGATTTTGTGTTTTATTCCGGTTCGGCTTTTGGCGCCCTTTTGTACTGAAACCCGTTGATTGTTTTATTAATGGCAAATGTTTTGTAAAGATTATTAAACGTTGTACTTGACGTTTGATTACTCGGAAATGAATACGCTTCCCTGATATGGTGTTTAGTCCGAACCGACACAACTCACGGAAGTGGTACAAGTTGAAAAGCGTTGTATCATGAAAGTGAGGATAACGGGGTCAAAGACGGGTTAGTGCGAGCCTTTGTCTCAAACCGATATGTCTATGGCTTCGTCTTGTAACAATCCTTTTCTGCTTGACTTGCTCGGGTTCGACTTGGTCATGTTCTTGTTTGATTGTTGACCGGTCAGCTCGACGGTCATCGGATAATGGGAAAGGGGTGTTACAGGCGGACTATCCCTAAGCATGCGGAACAAGTCCGCACAAGCCATCTCATCACGGATTATCGACTTCACACCTTCATACTTGAAGGAAAAACCGTAGTCGATAACCTCGTCCTCGTGATAGCTCCCCAGGAAATGAAGCCCATCAACTCCATCCCCCTCCTGCCCGATCGTGTCGCTCTGAAACTCAGCAACATCATCCCCCCGACCATCCGAACGAGCAGTCCCATCCGCACCAGCGTGCTCTGTTGTCTCAGCCCGAACGTTAGCAACCTCGGTATAAACCACCATCTCCCCCCCCCCTCCGCGTTAGGGCACTCAGGAGCTTCAGTCAACACCTCATTCGACTGCTCCGAAACTTCCGCGGTAGCATCAAAAGCTACCCTTTTCTTCTTGATTAAGGGAGGAACCTCGGAGGTGTCTACGCCTTCTTCTTCCCGACGTTTAGTCCGCGACCTCTTCTTCGTCTTCTTCTTCCTTCTCCGACGAGATTCGGCCTCAGCTGCGTCTACCGCTACGCTCACCTGACGAAACAAGTCCCGATGATACTCATCTACAAAAACCATTCCCGGGGGAATAGGCTCGACCGACGGAGAAAACGGCCGATTAGGATCCAAGACAGGAGTTACCTGATCATTCGTTAGATTCTCCCCGACGTAATCAAATACTTTGAGATCCATTTAACCCATCTCTTTCACTTGTTTACCTCCTTTCGTATAATGAACGAACGGCTGGTTGTTCAGCTCGATCAAAGATTCGATCAAACGAAGAAGACAACCTGCAAATCTCCAGATCAGAAACAAAAGCAAGATGGAAAACAGGCAAGACAAATGTATACCTGGATCAAGACTTTCGAAAGCTCGTCTCACTCGATCAGCCTTAACTTCCGGCCACTTCTGAATTCCCCGAGCAACAAGTTTCTTCAAAACTTCTAGAAAATTTTCTGGTGGAGGTCGCGTAGTAGGATGACGATCTACAAAAAAAACGAGCATGAGTTAGTCAATTTAAAGGAACAAGAAAAGCAAATGAATTACCATGAAGACGGTTCCATTTTGTCCTATACGGCCTCTCCGGGTCGGGAACCGAGGCCGCATTCACCCGACCATAAAAATATCGGTCCTGCCAGTCATCAACTTTGGATGGCTTAGCAATAGAAACCTTGAGATCAAAGCGGGATCTCATACTCACATAGCGAGTCCCGAGAGTCATTCCATTTGAGGAGATCGACGAAATCTCTTCAAAAAACCGAAGACTCATATTCACGCCACATTCGGTAGCTAGAATGGTACAACCAACCAAATTCTGAACGGCCGAAGGACTAAGTTGGAACAGCGCGATCCTCCTCTCCTCGCAATAAGCAACGAGCAACTTCGGGAGAGGAAACCTCAGGTGGATGTGCCAAAACCAAAAATCGTATAGACACACCCACCCTTTTGGACAATGCCAAGGTCTCTGGTCCTGTTCGGGTCTACGCAGCTCGAGTCGACCAGCATTACCACTAGCGCAATTTTCAATGAGCCACTTCAAATCATCATCGGTACACTTAGTCGGAAAAACTGGACGAAGGGGACGAGTCTTCTTCGTCTTCTCGGAGTCACCCGAGGCTTGTTGACTCATCCTCTTTTTTTATCTACTTAGAACGGGAGAAAGCGTACAGAGAAACGCCTGATCAACCAGGTAAACGTCTTCTTCCTTTAAAGGAAGGATAGTAGGTGGTCGCCAAGGCCTCGCCTCGTCGTCGTCTGAGTCTAGGAGATGTGGAATTTGAAAGCTCGTGCCACCGAACGCAATAGGAAACGAGCAAGCCGGATCGCCTCGCAGACTCGACCCGATGATTTTCGTCCGCTCCGAGCTTACCAAAGAAC
Source organism: Orychophragmus violaceus (assembly GCA_030180135.1). NCBI lineage: Eukaryota > Viridiplantae > Streptophyta > Magnoliopsida > Brassicales > Brassicaceae > Orychophragmus > Orychophragmus violaceus. Next base: position 85,655,138 of record CM058231.1, read on the forward strand.
CCGACTGTGCGACAGACGAGCTAGACTGAGCAGAATTCCCCGGAGACAACCGCACCAAATGTAAGTCGTTATGGTTGGACGACGACTGAGAATGAGACTCAGTTCTCATACTTGCAAATAATAATACAACAACAATCTAGAGCGAGAAAATTCTAGAGAGAAGGGAGAGTGAAATACCTGCGGAAGGAAAGAAATGAAAATGAGAAGAAGCGGAGCAAGGTATTTATAAGCGAAGCGGGAAGCTTTCGAGGGAAGCACAATTATTACATCTATGCGACTCTTCAGTTTCCGGCAGTTATAAGCACCATCATTACGTCGACGCGACTCTTCAGTATCCAGCAATTTCCAAAGAAACCTGTTGATATTCCCGAGACAGAAGCAACGGAACGAGCAGACCAAAACGAGCCGACCATATCCACGCCGAACAGATATTAACCCAACTAAACACTTGACAAATCCGCCGACTTCAAACTTTATGAAGACCGACGAACTGGGGGGGGGGGGGCTTACTGTTATATATGGGTTTAGCACCCCATCTAATTAGCAAATCCCAATACCTGTTCTCAGTAGATAGGTCGGCCCAACAGAAGCAAACTCGGCCTAATAAGCGAAGGCCCGAAAAAAGCACCCGAACCGAGCCCATCATCATCAGCTCGGCTCGGCTCGGCGACAACCACAAGTCAGATCGGCTCCACTACAAGCCAAAAGAATGTACGGCTTGGCCCATCTCGTCATCGAGTACGGCCCATCCGCACGAGCTCGACAAGTGGTCAACGGCCTGTAAAAAGTACGACTATATTTTATTATAAATAGGAGTCGTCACTGTACATTAACGTAACTTTTTGGAATTTGTGCACTTCTCACTACTCTCTCTCTCTAGAGTTAATATTTCCCGAATTGTAAACCGAGCTCGTCTCTTGACCAGCTCGGGCTCTCTGAATATAATACGCTCGTTACCGAGCAGCTCACTCTCTTCGTTAATCACCGAACATCTCTCTCTCCTGACTCACTGCCGAACCTAGTCAGTTCTTTTCTAAAGATAAACTTTAACCCTCGGACCCGAGCATGTCAACTCTCCCGAGCAAGACGCGCATTTGAACCTTCGTGATAAGCTCGGTTATCACACTGATTTTAATTTCTTGTTAATGGAATGTGGTTTATAATATGGATAACAACGTGAAGAGATTCGACTCAAAAGATTGGTGAGAAATTGGCATAAAAGAGAGGTGTGCCAATAGCATTGTTAACTGTTCGTATCATTCGTTTTTATTCCATAATAACAATCTATTTTGTTGCAGAAATTTTTTGTATTTGTACAAATCTGATTGCATCTAAGAATCACAGATCTAATTTATACGGTTACTGAATAACTCAGCATGAGTTCAATCAATGTCACTTTTTGAGTTTTGAATGCATGATTATGGTACAAAACTATATGTGTATTATTATAGAATTTCATGATTTATATGTTCATGATCATATAATGAAACGAGTCGACGAAATCTATATGACAAGCTTATTATTTATCCGGCAATTTATCTCTCTCTCAACTTGATGGGCTACAAGTGTAATTTTGTAAAGCTAGGCCCATTAAACAACTCTCAAGAATGGAAGTCTCATACAAGCCCAAGTCCATTTTTAAAAATGCCTTAAACCTAGCTCTCTTCCATAATATATATTTGCTACTAACACTCATAATCGACCCTCGTCCACATAAAAAACCCTAGAGACCATTCCCCAAACCCGGCGGCGAAGATGAAGTACAACCCTCGAGTGACCTCCTCTCGCAGGAAGAACAGGAAGGCTCACTTCACAGCCTCCTCAAGCGAGAGGCGTGTGATCATGAGCTCGCCGCTCTCCACCGACCTTCGCCAGAAGTACAACGTCAGATCCATGCCGATCCGCAAGGACGACGAGGTTCAGATCGTTCGTGGTACCTACAAGGGACGTGAAGGAAAGGTTGTCCAGGTTTACCGTCGTAAGTGGGTGATTCACATCGAGAGAATCACGAGGGAGAAGGTGAACGGAACCACCGTGAACGTTGGTATTCAGCCGTCGAAAGTGGTGATTACGAAGCTCCGTCTTGATAAGGACAGGAAATCACTCTTGGAGAGGAAGGCGAAGGGTCGTGCTGTTGCGGATAAGGAAAAGGGAACCAAGTTCACTGCTGAGGATGTTATGCAAAACGTCGATTAAACAAAGGTTTCTCTTTGAGTTTTAATCATCAGTAATACTCTTTTGTTTTAAATTTTGTTTTTGTCGGATGTTTATCAGTGTTTGCGGACATGAGAAGGTATCTTTTGATTTCAGTTTCTATTATGAGTAATACTCTTTAGCCATTTCCTATATATTTTATGGATGCTTTTTATATGAATGCCTGCTTGTGTTTACTTTGTTGAATGTGGTTGAGATTGATGTGGTGGAATCCTGTTAATTTGACATAGGAATTGTGCAGTCTTATGCTAGAGAGATTCGATTTGGGTAACTAAGTGATGCACCTCGAAAAGCTGAATTGATTCTAGTAATTTGTTCTTGGTTTAGGTTCGAGTTAGTTAGTTCCTTTGGAGTAGCATATTTATGCGATTTAAAATCAAATCGTTGTATAAATGAATCATTTTATCTATATGTGGAGTTTGAAGAAAATCACTCGGGTAACTACAAATCAATTTCATTTCTTTTCCTCTTCAAATCGTCTGTTATGTAAAAAAAATTATGTATTGGTATGAGTTTATTATATTGACCTTCTGTGATTCAGATTCCCAGATTACACTTGCAAAACCAGGTTCAACTATTGGAAAGTGATTGTTTTAATTTCTCACCATTTTTTTAATGTTCCACGAGCTTTGTTTTCTCTCTTCAAAGAAAACTCGTTCACCAAAAAAAAAACGATATAATTGTTTCCATTGAGCTTTTATCACAAAAGCCTAAATGTATAAAACAAATCAGAAAAACATCATGCGATGGAAGGTTAAAAAGAACTTTTCTCATGAAGATTTTCTGTTCCCATTTGTTTTTCAGATCGTATTTTATCAGCCGAATCACACTACAAAGCCATTATTCCATCGGATGCATTGGTTGATTCTAGTTTTTTACTTAACATTTGTTCTGTATTAGAGAGAAAACGGTACTGTCCATTGTTAAACCAAAAGATCATTGGGTATCTTCAAGGTTTAAGAGCTAGTGAGAGACCAAACTTTTGGGTACTTTTCTAACGTTTTGTTATCTGTATCACCTGTGATTGTCTCTATCGATTTCAGGACCTCATGTTGCTGCACAGAGCTCCAAGCTTATCATTACTGTCAGATTAGCTTTACACTGGTCCAGTGATCAACCGCATACAATCCCACCAACACTCCAACTGTAATTATCTTATCATTCATCGAGAATTTCCTGAAACGCTCTCCCACTGCTGCTCTTCGACTCATCTTGGTGTTGAAGATAAGAATCTTTGATCGAATCTGCCTGAAAATTCCGAAGACAAAGGGTTTTCAAGAGTATACAAAAAATAGTTCTCAGCTTTGATAGTTAAGGAATCTTTATCTATCTTACAGCATGACGGAGGCACATTTATCTGGCTTTGTTATTTTGCAAGACACTTGTTGCTATTCCCGTGTACAAAAATTCTGTAATTCTGCAATGTAGATACGCCTTGCTTGAATGTACTCTTCTGTCTTTTACTTGCAAGAGTAGCATATCCATGGAATCGTAGAAGGATACTTAATATTTTTCTGGAAGCAGTGTGACGCCAATAATTTTGGTGATAAGGCTACTTTAGCTAAGTTCTCACAATTACAGGAGCTCACACACGCAAACTACAAATCCTCAAGTGCTAAACTGGAAATCAATTCGATGCAGAAAGGAAAATCCAAAGTATCAAGAAACCAATTAATAAAAAAAATTGGTAAATAAGATTTTCCAATCCATTTAATTTTTCGATAAATTAATATTTCGATAAATTAATAAAATGTTATGGTCCTAAGTGTATTATTTATAGAAATTTTACTATACCAAGAAACGTTTGACTATTTCTATCTTTTTTTTTTGTTTACGCAAATAACTAAGTCATACTTTTAATCTAGAACTTCCGCAACTATCGCTCACGACACTGTAATCCTCCAGATCCTCCAGAAAGACGTGATCTATGGTCTTTTTTCCTCTTCTCCTCTTCCTCCAATGACAACATCGATGGGTAGACAAAATTAAACATGAGCGAAAATGGATATTACATATGCACATCATATTCATCATATTCAGTACACTGATGAAGCACATCAACAAGACTTCTATTGAAACTTTCATGGTTCCGTTCAAACCAAAGCTTTCACCTAAACTTAATTTAAAACGAAGATACTTCTCCATGTTTTCTGCATCAAACCAACATTTCAGTCAAATCTCCAAAATACGCTCCATTTAAGTTTTTGGCGTACAACTACATGATTATATTTTATAGGGTTCTACCGGTTTATAATTATTTAGAAGGAGAGAAATCATCATATGAGATTTTAGCAATTAGCATTTTACGTTGATAAACGCTTTCTTATAATCTTGGATGTCCGTAAGTAACTTAATAAGTAATTATTTGAAAATAAAAACATATTTAAATTATTTTTTTATCAAAGTATTGAGTAAAAGTTTTTTTAAAGAAAAAATCTAGCAAAAAAGAAGAAAAAACATAAAACATAATCGAAAACATGGTTTCTTTTGACAAAAATCAATTAAATCTGTAAGTAAAGATGCTTCTACATTATGTATTTAAATCTTTACCGATGTGATCTACCGAAAAAGAGACCACCAACATAAAAAAGCAACAAATAGACATAATTAAGATTCAGAACAAGTCATCGTAAGGAAAGCTGAGCAGAGAGAGACTTGATTGAGGGAATAGTAGGTCAAATATAGCAGTTCTAGCTTGATAATTTTTTTCTATGCATAACCGTTTTTAATTATATTGTAGTATCAATTTCAATTTGATCGTGAACATTAAAGATTACACTCCACCATTTCTTCCAAATATGAACTTATAAACATGTATTATTTTTACTTAGGTAGTCAAACATTCTATAAACATCAATTTTATTGAAATAAATGATATTATTAATCATAACTCAAAATTTATGTATGTCATTTTCGGTATTGAATTCATATAAGTTTTTTCCTATAACATTCAACTGAAAGTTTTTTTTTTTTACAAAAATCATGGACTAATAACAACCTAACGATTTATATCTTTATAAATAAATAAACTTTGTAGGCATAATATTATTATTTTATAAATTTATACAGTCGATTATTTGACTGTTAAAACCACATCAATAAAAAAAATTTACACTGAAAAACCCTTTATGAGCTAATGTTTACATTAATAGACATTTTCTACTATATAAGCAATTTTCCACTAGTTGAAGTTTACCTTACCTTTCTATGAACCTCGGTTTTCTGGCATCTTGTTTCGGGGAACCATTGATTAGATGATAGAGATGACGCATTATAAACCCCTTCGTAAAGGTGGGAAGAATCAGAGAGCAAGGATCTTATCATAGATATGGTTTCACGAGCTTTAATGTTATAAGAAGGATTTTAAGGACAGAACACTAGTCACGTTGGTATAGTTTAGTGTCTACATCTTATATGGTATTCTTAATCTTTGTGTATGTAATATTCTGATTTTCGGTCACTTGTTTAAAAAGAATTCTAGAGTTAAGCGTGCTCGAACTGGAGTAGTTGAAAGATAGGTGATCTAGCAGAAAATGATTCATGGTATAATGCGAATGATGATAAAAGATGGGGACGGTCATGTGGTGAGTGTAGGACTGCAAACAAGTCTTTAAAAACCTCAAAAAAATAACAAATTGGCCGGCAGACGAGGATGGATCCACATGCCGAGTAAGCGGGCATGAACCCACGGACGGGGGCGGTCGGGACGTTATAAGTGATATCAAAACACAATCCGAGGACGTGTGTGGAGTCAGTGAAAGCTCACACCGTCAAAGATAACAATCATTGTGCGCAACGAAGACGTTTCTCTTTGTGAGAGGGGATGATTGTAACATCTCACTTTGTGGTGTATGCCGATATGCTTAAAAGAATTGATTTGACTACATATATCACCAAAATGCACTTACCTTTTCAGTCACTTGTCCATAGAAAACACTAGAAGTAAACGTGTTTGAGCTAGAGTAATTGAAGGATGGGTGAACTACTGAAAAATGATTCACGATATCATGCAAATGAGGACAAAACATAGAAAACGGTCGTGTGGTGATTGCATGGAAAATAAACAAATCTTTAAAAAATTTCCAAAAATAACAATCGACGGACAAATGGGCACACAAATCGAATGAGAGGGTGTGGACCTCACGGACAGGGACGGTTAGGACGTTATAGTGTATACCTTCAAACTCATATATTCTGAAATGTTTTAGTTTCTCAGAAAATATAACTTGGCAAGTAGTAGCCATCAAGTTTTCGAGGAAGTTCTAGAGATTCACCCAACCTGAAGTAAAAAAGTCGCGACAGGCTTCATCACCTTTACAATAGTTTACATGGTAGAACCTTAGAATCTCTTGCCTTGACAAGCAAAGAGCAGTACAAAACTCCTTTCGAACCCATCATTCCAGGCATAACATTCTTGGAATACGGTAACATTCATGCCGCCACATATCTTTTCAGTTCGGGTAAAATAGCTGATGTGTTTGTGGCGCATATTCAAGAAGAAGGCGTGATTTTACTTGTTGGATTTTTTTTGATTTTTGGTTCTACCTACATTTGTAACACCCGTCTCCAAGTGAACCAGAGACGCGGCGTTAGAGGGCGGACTAAGGAATCCGTGATCCCGGCTTACGCCATACAACTACGAAACAAGTTCTAAGCTAATATCACCTTGAACGCAATGCCCGATGGCACATCACAATCAACCTACGAAATAACTACCTGTCTATGGTTACAGACTAGGGCTGCCTTCCCCTAATCCCACCCACGGACTGGCCATTACGCCCTTTCCACAGCAAACAAACGGCTCGCAAACCTTCGAACCACAACACACCACCACGGGAGGGCTCGTCAGGACCCTCCTCCGACGATCAAGGACAATCACGGAACGAACCTCGTACCTTGCCCTGTCAATCAATTTCTACCGCAACCTAATCCACACAAGCCATCACACACAAGCAACATTTTCGGTTTAAGTGATAACCTATCCATTCTACGTTCAACAATCAATCACATAGCGCGCATTACCAAACCTATACTACCTAGGAAAGACAACATTAATGAAGGACTTGCGTCCAGAATTGAAATGGAATAGGCAAGGATTACGTTCGATCCTCACCTTGGCCAAAGAAGGGGCAAAACGGTAATTTAGGAACTTCATCAGCCCGAACGGACTTCAGATCTGGAAAGAGGACGGAAAGACAGGTGGATTAGGCTTTCGTCTCGCTCAATTCGGGTTTAGGATGAGCTAGTTATGATCAATTAAAAATAACCAGCCCAAACCAGCTTAAACCGAACCAGACTGGTCAACCCAACCCGATCCGGTCAACCCGACCCGACCAGGTCAACCCGACCCGGCCCGGTCAACCCGAGTTCACTCAGTCGCCGGCGGGTCAACCCTTCGGCGGTGGTGCTCCGGCGACTGGTCGCCAGTCTCCGGTCACAAGCACTACTCGCTTTTTAGAATGGTCTGAGAAATGAGGAGCCCCTCTCCTCCTTTTATAGGGAAAAGAGCTAGGGCTTCCCTACTTAATGAGTTGGGCATTGGACTTTGGGCTTAAATCAGAAAAGGAAACACATTTAAAAGAGGATTTGGACATGGGCTTCACTTATTTTCTAAGAAATTTTGGGCTTGGGATTTTGGGGCCATTACAATTCTCCCCCCCCCCCCCCCTTAAAAAGAATTCGTCCCGAATTCTATGGCGGAAGATCTCCACTGTTTAGAAACAACACTCATGCCTCGAGTGGTTCTAATACCTGAATGAGATGCTCCGCTTCCAAGCCGATTCTCCTCAACGATTTTCATTACCGTGCAATATGGGGTTGACTGACATCCAAAATGTTCCACTGGTTTCCTTGCTTGTCCTTGGTGAACGATGCGGCTAACCATGTCCATTATGGTTACCTAAAATGTGGGGAACGACCCACTTAACTCCTGATATGCTCCAATGCCACGCTTCCGCTGCGCACTCTGATATCCAAACCGATTCCAATCTGAATTCCAGCTCAAGGTTTCCTACCTTGTGATCCAGATGTAGGGCTTTTCAAACACCATCCTTTGGGTTTCCTTCCCCATTAAACTTGCCCTCCTTTGCTATTCCTTGCAGCTTCTTGCCAATCCTTCATAGTGTTTTCCTAACACTCTTCCGTTGGATTTCCATTTTCAATATCCAGCTTTGTCCACTTGAGCTTTCACTTATCGAAGTCCGGCTGGCCAGGCAATTCCAAATGCCACAATGCCACTTCCCAAAATGCTTCTGTGATCTTCTTTCCATCTTTAGGAACTCCATTAGCTGCTCCAGTCATCCACAAATAACTCCAGGCAGACCGTTTCCTTTCCGGTCCCACCGTTGTATCTCGAGCCTGCCATTCCTTGAAGATCTTCTCCCGCTTCCAGCTTGGTCAATCTTCCACGAGCCCCATAACTCATTGAAGTTGACGTCACAAACCGATTCCAAGATTCCATACTTAGAATAGGTTTGGATAGCTCTTGCTTCTCCTTGTGATCCAAGCAACTCAAACAACTCTTGACGCTTAATCCAGTCGGAACACCGCCAATTCCAAATGGTCTCCTTGCAATCCGGTCTTTCCATTGACCTCTTGCAGCTCCTGTAGCACTCCTTGCAGCTTCCCAACGTCTCTTAAAACTCTTCTAGCACTTCCTGTAACTCTTGCAACTCTCTGCTACACTCCCGATGTATTCTCTCCGGTGAACGTTTTCACATCTTGATAACCCTCGCATGCTTGGTTGAACAATGCTCCGAACAAACGATGACCCCAAATACACACCTCATTAGTACCGACTGCCATGTAGGTGCACACCACAACATAAACCACAACACACACCATGACATACATCTCGGCACACATCTAGCGGCAGTAGCACAACTGAGGTTTGAAGACACTGACTCCAACCTGCACGGAGAAATTCTATCTAGACTAGGACCGGCGTGGAGAACAACCTATGATATAGTTGGTGCTTGAAAAAACCTTTCACAAAGTAACCATTTTATAAAATTTCGCAAACGCTTTTGAAAAAGATTTAAAAACAAGGTTTTTAGGAAAACAACGAAAGCTGATCTCCCAGGACAGGACTAGGAGACCTTAACCTAGGCTCTGATACCAAATTGTAACACCCGTCTCCAGGCGAACCGGATACGCGGCGTTAGGGCACCCGTCGAACCAGAATCGGTCCAATCGGGTTGTCTTCTCAACTGGTCCCAAGAACCCGCACGCTTTCTTCGATTCAAATCCACCAATAACATCGATCGATCGTCAATCCTGCATCCGGACATGCGAGGGAAAAAGGAGGGAAAAGGAAAAAGGATGCCTGAGTAGTTGTTTCAAACACAATTACCCAGTGAGGGCGGACTAAGGAATCCGTGATCCCGGCTTACGCCATACAACTACGAAACAAGTTCTAAGCTAATATCACCTTGAACGCAATGCCCGATGGCACATCACAATCAACCTACGAAATAACTACCTGTCTATGGTTACGGACTAGGGCTGCCTTCCCCTAATCCCACCCACGGACCGGCCATTACGCCCTTTCCACAGCAAACAAACGGCTCGCAAACCTTCGAACCACAACACACCACCACGGGAGGGCTCGTCAGGACCCTCCTCCGACGATCAAGGACAATCACGGAACGAACCTCGTACCTTGCCCTGTCAATCAATTTCTACCGCAACCTAATCCACACAAGCCATCACACACAAGCAACATTTTCGGTTTAAGTGATAACCTATCCATTCTACGTTCAACAATCAATCACATAGCGCACATTACCAAACCTATACTACCTAGGAAAGACAACATTAACGAAGGACTTGCGTCCATAATTGAAATGGAATAGGCAAGGATTACGTTCGATCCTCACCTTGGCCAAAGAAGGGGCAAAACGGTAATTTAAGAACTTCATCAGCCCGAATGGACGTCAGATCTGGAAAGAGGACGGAAAGACAGGTGGATTAGGCTTTCGTCTCGCTCAATTCAGGTTTAGGATGAGCTAGTTATGATCAATTAAAAATAACCAGCCCAAACCAGCTTAAACCGAACCAGACTGGTCAACCCAACCCGACCCGGTCAACCCGACCCGACCAGGTCAACCCGACCCGACCAGGTCAACCCGACCCGGCCTGGTCAACCCGAGTTCACTCAGTCGCCGGCGGGTCAACCCTCCGGCGGTGGTGCTCCGGCGACTGGTCGCTAGTCTCCGGTCACAAGCACTGCTCGCTTTTTAGAATAGTGTGAGAAATGAGGAGCCCCTCTCCTCCTTTTATAGGGAAAAGAGCTAGGGCTTTCCTCCTTAATGAGTTGAGCCTTGGGCTTTGGGCTTAAATCAAAAAAAGAAATACATTAAAAAAAGGATTTGGACATGGGCTTCACTTATTTTCTAAGAAATTTTGGGCTTGGGATTTTGGGGCCATTACAACATTACTCTGCTACAAAAGAGTTTCTCCCGTCTCTCTTCCCTCCGCATGCCATGCTGCAAGATCTCATGAACAAAATGTTTATCGACTTTGCTGTCTTTTTAAATATCTTTACGTTTCTTAATTAAGCTCAACTGAAAAAGGACTACCAGAAGGATAGTCACCATGATTTTACTATAAGTTTAACTTTTAGTGATTTCTAGTTATGAAATCATACCCAAAATCATTTAGGTTTGTTTTTAATTTAACCCTTTGTTTTTTCTATCTTGATCCATGTTTGCTTAGGCTACTGAATGGATTGAATTCACCTATTGACTTCTCCTTCTTTCAATTCTCAAATCCCTTACGGTTCTGGATAAGAAAACCCAATCTTTGAATAATTCTCTCTTACTCTCATCAGACTTGTATATGTGTTTTGTTGTTACTCACTTTATTTACAATTGTGAAACACACATATATAACTAACAACAACGGACGTAGGTACGTAATCGTAATGTATGGTTACTACGTCACACCTTTCCATATATTATTTTGACCAAGAGACACATTTAACGTAATAAAATATAGATAAATATATGTATATAAGATATATAACATATATACAAATACATTAAGAATATTTAATGTAATAAATTAACAAAAAGGGTTATCAATAAACATGAATTCTAATTCATTAATCGAAACCTGTCTATTATTTTATCGTCTTTTATATTAAAATTTTTTTATTCCATTATATTAAATATGAAGACATATAATATAAGTCACATATAAAAAATAAATATTCTTAGATTTACCCCAACAACTTAAAATTCACTATCTAAAGCATTGGTTGTGTTGGTGCTTTCTCATGAATCAATTACGAAAGGTCCTTGATCGAACCTGCCTAAAAACTTATCACTTTTCCTATTACGAAATGTCCTTGATCGAATCTGCCTGAAAATTCCAAAGAGGAATGGTTTTCAAGAGTATATAAAATAGTTCTCAGCTTTGATAATAAAGTAATCTTTATTAATCTTACAGCATTACGGTGGCACAAATATCTGGCTTTGTGATTGCAAGAGTGATAAATTACGTGGCCAAAGTGAAATGAAAAGGTAAAGACATGGTTTTACTTGTTCTAAGACAAAGTTGTTGAGTGGATGAAACGATACTTAACATTCGAATCAATGTCGATCTTGACATGGAACAAAGCTTTTCTGTAGTGCCGACCCTTGGCTAAAACTGATGAAACTAAGGTTTTAAGCGCCAAATAATTAAGAAATTTAATGGTCTTATGTTTAATTAAGTTCCTTTGGTATATGCAGTCAAAAGGCATTATTAGGTGTGATTTAAGCGCCATATAACATCAGGCCCAGCACTGTATACTTGTATGGTGTAGCAACATCAGCAGCATGTACTACTTTCTTGAGTGCAATGAAAGTAACTGCCTATATAAACAACAAAGGACAGAGACAAAACAAGGATCAGTGGATACAATGCAGCAATTTTAGTGTTTCCAGGCGAATAATCACACGAGTTAAAGAATCTGATACACCAATATCCATCCTACACACCCTAGTGGTTCTCAAGCACCAAAGCAAACTATCATAAGACATGTTATTACCTTGCAGTTCATGTAATTAATTATACATTAGCTTGTTATGTTACTTGCAGCACCTACGAAATTGAGATGATCTTAATAAAATGATACAAGTATCTGGGGATTACTCAAGTCACAGAAAGAGATCATACAATGAAGTTTTGCCTCCAAAATCAAACAGGTACACCAAGATTGTCTTTAAAGAGTCAAATATAACATTTGTTACTAGTCATCAAAAATGGTTTCGTGGTGTAGTTGGTTATCACGTCAGTCTAACACACTGAAGGTCTCCGGTTCGAACCCGGGCGAAGCCATTTGTTTTTTCTTTCTCGTTTTCGGATACAACGATATAGGCTTCCAGCGTCGTGAGTCCATTGGGATTTTGATGGTCCGAGTAACATTTTAATGGATAACTAAAACATTATATATTAAATTATCTTCATTTTTGTTTTGCGTCATGGGCCCACTTCACCACTATGATCAATGGCTCTGAAGTTGGGAGGGACGAGAACGTTGTTCACATTTGTGTCTTTATTAGGAGATATCGGGAAAGTACAAGATCCATTTAAATATATGTTCTTGTAATTGTTAGACTTTTTTTTTTTTTTTTTGAAAAAGGCTTTTAAAAATGTTTTCTTTTGTCAAAGGAATTTCTTTTTGAGAAAGTTATAATTGTTAGAAAGTTAATACTTATGTATATAAAATATATATATTAAATTTATTCAAAACAAAAAAAGACGTTTTTAGGAAAATGCATCTGATTTTTAAATTTACACTTTGTTTTGAATCATAAATCTAATGGATTCTAGTTGAGAACCATTATTGCATAGCTCCTGCGAACTTCACACATCCTTAATTTTGGTTGAGGAAATTCCGTTGCGGATTGATAGATCAATGATGCGAATGATTGTTGCTTGAGATATTGGTTTCTCGCCAAATAGTGTAAATTGTCGTTTGTAGGAGATACTTCCTGAGGAAGAGAATTGTTTTGCCAACAATTTCTATCTCCAAGCTCACCAATATCCGAGGCCAATTTTCCGTGTACTGTGACCCAAACAACTTCTCCAACAAGTTCCACCATACAACTTTGGTGTAGGGCCATTCAAAATATAGATGTCTTGTGTTTTTCAAAAGGCAGTTGCAGAACTTACACGAAGCATCAGCACATGCATTCCATTGTTTCACTATGTTTCCAGTCGCAAGCCGATCAAGAGTTGCCAGCTAGCATACGAGTGAAAACTTGGGGGTAGAGAAGGAGAACTATATCCCCTTGGACCATTGAACTATTGGTTGAGCAGACCTGATTTGATGCCATGTTTATTTTGAGCTGAATATCGGTTTGAATACTCCATTTTTCTCTTTCCATAACCATATATCATCCTCAGATCTTGCTCCTCTACTTCGAAGTTTCTGCAGCTCATCCTCATTGTCATTTAGCTGTGATGATTTATGCAATCTCCTTCGTCAGCGGTTGATCCTCACATGCTTTAGTATGTCTAAGATTTTTATTCCCATGTCTATGCAACCTCGCATTCATATGAGATCAATAAAATTGCCCAATGGAGACCAAGATTCCTTACACCAATTTACAAAATTTTATTAGATTTTAGGTAATATGTTAGAAATGACCAAAACAATCCCTGACAAATTATCAATAATTTGTCTTTAAGAGTTGTGGACTAGGTTTAGAACTTGGTAACTTGGAATTGCATGAGTCTCTGTCCGTCATCGCAGCGGAGACTTTAATTTTTAAACTTGCATTATCCTTGGCTGCCAAAGCTTTGAGGGGTCACCAAACTCGCTAAGTGTATTTTTATAATTTTCTGAGCATTGCGTATAAATATTCTTTGAACGAGGATCAGCCACACCTTTTGCTAATGACTCGAATTGCTTTTGTATGTCTTGTGATGCATCATTGATCAAAAACTTTGTGACACCATGAAGATCTATTGTTTTAGTTGTAGGAGTCGACTGAAAGAAGTTGAAGCAAAATGAAGGATTTTTTGCTTTTGAGCATATGGTGTTCACATCACCTTGTGAAACTTTCATGATGAATCTCCCATATGATGAAGTAACAAGAAGCAAAAACACTACTAAAGGAACTAATGAAAAGTTGTTTTCGACATACGCAACCATGTTTATGTATGTGCTTTTTAATACGAGGATTATGTTTTCTTGTTATTTGAGAATTGTTGTGAGATTTATAAAGACTGAACTAAACCATATCTAAACTTGAATTTACATATCAACATATATTTTGTTTGGTAAACTTGTTTATTATGTAGCATAATAAGGTTATTGTGTCAACACTACAAAAAAGGGTATTGATAGCAATCCACTATAGCACGGTTTCACGAAGTGCTATCGAAGATAATTTTTTAATTTTGGTAACTCTATAATAGCATTAAATAAACGCTAAGCCGTATTTTCATCGAGCGGGAAACGAAAAATGTGATTTGGAGCCTAATTTATGGGCGGTAACATTTTACAGCGAAAAATTTGGTTTTGGCGGAAGTAAAAATTTTTTCTAAGTATCTTCATCATAGAAAAAAAAAATCAACATCTTTCTCTCCTCTCTGGAGACCTATCCTCCATACCCTCCTTCCCCTCAGCCTCCTCCTCCACCGGTATTTCCCGACCGAGCTCACCCAGAAGCCATCGAAAGGGATTAGGGTTTTTGACTCGACCTCTGCTCCTTCTCACCAGAGAACTCCACGCCTTCGTCCTCTCTACTTCTTATACTCTGAAATCCCTAAATTCCCTAAATCGATTACCTCTCCTCCTCCTCCTCCAATTCTACACCCAGATCGGCAAGGCTTCATCTCCTCCTTCGCGGTGGCTCAACACGGAGGAAGCAGACATCGCGTCTTTCAGGCGGTGGTACAGGTGATACCCTAGCTTCAAGCTCGTCATCGTTGGTGACGGAGGAACATGTAACGTCGCAGCCTCATGCTCTTTTGTTTGTGTATCTCTTGTTTAGAAATAATATATGGAGGATTATTAGTTTAAATTTCAGAAACAAGATTTTATGGTTTGAGCCGATGTAGTTTTAGTTATACTTTCACTATGTTTGTGAGCGTGGATCATAGACATGATGATTTCGAGCTCTAACTATGTCTGTTGTTTCTTCTTTACTTGGTGAAAAACAGCCTCAGGGAGATCACATTGAGTTACACAGGAAGAGGAATTGATATCGCCTCGACCACTTCGAGAAGAAGCGCAAGAAGGAGGCGCATGCATTTCACAAGCACTCCACCATGGCTCAGAAGGTTCTGATTTCTTCTTCCAAATGCTTTTGTTTTTCAATTACTTTTGATTATTATAGCTGATTCGTCTATATGTTGTGATGAATTGCAGTCTCTAGGTATCAAGGGTAAGATGATAGCTAAGAAAAACTATGCCGAGAAAGCTCTCATGAAGAAAACGTAAGTATCTCGTCTTCTATTTTTTTGACAATTTGAAAATGTATGATGAATCAAAGATGTTTAGTGGCAATTCTAAGAAAATCAATATGATTTATGTATAGTTGAGCAGCTTCTTATGTTATTGCTATTGCTATTACCAATCGATAAAGTGAAGCTGCTTATGTTTTGTAGAAGCAAACAAGTAATCTTTGTGCTGTGTTCTGAGATTTTTTACGTTCGTTTACAGATTGAAAATGCACGAGGAGAGTTCATCAAGGCGTAAAGCTGATGAGAATGTTCAAGAAGGAGCGGTTCCTGCTTATCTTCTTGATCATGAGAATACCTTTAATTCTGAGATTTTCCGAAATGGTTTCAGTGATTGATTGCAATTTGTTTTGTTGATTACAGTGTCAACAGTATTGTGTTCTTCCCTAAAGTTCCCGAGGCTTTGAAGGTTTCCCAATTCTCTTCTCTTTCCATACATATGTTCCTGAGTTGTATATTGAATTCTTTGTTATGGCTTCCCTTTTATAGAATCCAACGGGGGATGAGGCATACAATGGTCTGATGCTTCTAACTATTCGTTTTCTCAAAGACAAATACCCTGATCTTGTAAGATCCTTGATATAAATTTGTTATATATACCTGGAGATGAAAATGAGGTAACCTTGGTAAATGTTCTTTTCTTCCGCTAGATTATATACACTGATGTTGCTCTGGATCCATACTCATCTGATGGTCACGATGGTCTGAGCATGGGCTAATTCATTGTGACAAATTACAGCTCAATAAAGTGGTGGAAGATGTGCCCAACAAATTCCTTGATAGTCTCTTCAGCTTCTTTCAAAAAATCATCTTGGACTTGAGCATTCTCCTCATGTATTGGCTCAACAATGCTTGAATCTTGAGGCAAATGAGCAAAATCAGTGTTGATACTCCTTATGCTCTCATTATACCTCTCTTATCCTTCCAATGCCATTCTTGTCAAGTTGGGAAGCTCTTCATCACATGATTGGGATGAGTAAGATGCTTCATGCTCATGCTCCATGCTCCAAGATTGGTATCCATCACCATATCCATATTGGTACTCATGAGAAGAGTACTCATTTGGAAGATCACCTTGATAAGTGGATGGGCTTTGAAAACCATGATGGCTTGTAGGGTCCCAAGCCATCTCTCTTTCTTGATCTTCTAGCATAGCCCTCAGCATTAAAGCTATCTATGAAGCCATGCTCTCTTCCTTATGATTGCACCTTGCAAAAAGAACAAACACTTGAAAGAGAGTTAGTAACCAAGACTTAAACTAAATAGGATTAGAAATCGAATTGATCTATCCAGAATCCCAAAATGGCAACGGCGCCAAATTGATAACAAGGATTTTGCAATCCTATGAGGTACCAATTCCTCAAGCTTATCGATGTAGCTTTGAGGTATCGAACCTTTTCGGGACAAATAAGACCAATAAGAACACACCAACATCTAGAGTCAAGTCACACAATTGATTTTTCGTTTCTAACAATCCTAACGAAGACAATTCAAATAGGAGTAAACAAAAAGCAAGTAAACGATATGAATTCAATCAATGATAAAGATAAGGCCTAAAGGTTATGGTCAACGGATAGGTGACTCGGGATGATCAAGGATCCTAATTCAAACTTCAAAGAAGCTAACCTCCTAACAAGGAACACAACAATTTGACCAGTTTAATCTCTTAATACTAATCTCTTTACTTGATCCTAATCCAAGAACAAATTCTCATTTGTGAATTAAAATCAAGCAAGCAATCAAACAAGTTCCAAACAGCCAACAATCACTCTAAACATACATTTTCATGCGCTAGAATGTGAAAGTTCTATCAAAGTTAGAAACTGGAATTTCATCGAACACATGGTGAGCAAGAAATCCTAAACATCCTAATCAACTTGATCAAGGCTAATTAGGCACTAAACACACTTTGATAGACGAGATTATAAACAATCAAACATTAAAAATCCATTGATCACCCCTAATCAACCTAATCCTACCTAACCCATAAGCCCTATGAAGAACTACTCACTAATCATCATGTGAACAACAAAATCCATAGAAATAGTGTTGATCATTGAAAATTAGAGATATATTGGAAAATCAAAGGAAGAAATCACAAGAAAAGAGTACTAGATTAATCAAAATTCAATCTTGTTCTTACAAAGAGATGTTTGCAACAAAACAAGCTTAAGAAACAAATGAAAATAGGTTTTTGGCTTAAATAGTCAACATGAGGCGAACCGGGTCAACCCGGAACAAACAGGGTATTGACCCGGATCCAAGTGAAATTCTAGGATCTGTATCGGTCAGCCAAACCGATATGCTCCCCGATACGAACCTTCGGATTTCCTGAACAACAAGCATATCGGTCTGGCCAACCGATATGCTCCCCGATATGAACTCACTGCTTTTAATCTGAGGGACTGTATCGGGTTGCCAGGTCGATATGCATGCCGATACTCGTCTTCTGATGGGTCTTCCTTAGTCCTTTGAGCTCAAAACTCCACTTCCAAGCTCACCATTGCTCCTTGCACTCCAAGTCACCTACAAAAACACAAGAAACACTCCAACTGCAAGCCTAGAATGCCTAAATCTATCTCTAGATGATCCTACACTCTAAACATGCCGATAATCAAGGAAATGAAGCTAAAGGAAACTAAAAAGAAGCAAAACATGAAATAAACAATAGCATATATGCAATGAAATACAAGTATATCAAGAGCTTGAAAGAAGGCTATAAAAGGATTTCTATGATTTTATTTTAAGATCTATTTTACACACTTTCATATGTGAAACAGCTCTACGAGTTCTCTGTAAAACTCTCATTTGAGATCCCTATGTAATACTCTTTCATTCAATACAAGATAATTATGAAACCTAGTTCGTTTTAGATAATTCTTTGAAGCATCATGTGAATTTTGTGATGCTACCCATCGATTCTTTCCATATCCCAAATTACAGATTCCTAGTGTGGATTTTCGAATCCAAAGTGCATAAGTATATTGATGTGATTGTGAGGTTTCATGAGGAGCTTTTCAGTATAGTGGGAGATCGTTACAAAATCACATCTTCTTCTTGGCAAGCCTTACAGAAGGCAGTAGAGACCAAAGTCCATATAAGTACGGCTTATCACCCACATACAGATATTCAGCCAGAGAGGACTATTCATACTCAAGAGTTTGGATTAGGGGGAGGAATTGGTTAAAGTATCTACTACTGGAAGAGTTCTCCTACAATAACATTTATCATTCAAGGATTGATATGGCACCGTATGAGGTTTTTTCTGGTAGGTAGTGTCGTAAACCACTATGTTGGCTAGAAGTGAGGGACTGCAAAGTCATAAAACCATAAATGGTTTAGGAGACGTTAGAGCAAGTCTAAATGTTCAAGAGGAGACTAAAGGAAGTCCACGACCGTCAGCAGATTTACGCATATAAGCACATGAGATATTTGGAATTCGAGATTGGCGACTTCATTTATCTGAAAATGAGAACATTTCATGGAGGTGCTAAGACTTGAAAGCTGAAGAAGCTTAAGCCGAGGTACATGAGACATACCATATTGTTGAAAGGATTGGGACAGTAGCTTACTGTTTAGGTTTATCATCAGAGTTGGTAGGCTTCCACGATGTGTTTCATGTGTCAGTATTTTCAGCATCCACCAAGCGATTTCTGTAAGGATCTATCAGCATTTAGGAACCTAGTGGGCGGTTCTAGATCATTAAGAAAAGGACGTTTATGGGAAGTGACTGCTATATTCAAAGTTCGCTGGGAGAAAGACAAAATTTAGGAGGAAACCTTGGACTCCAAGAATCTGATAAGGTAAGATTACCTAGAGTTTTTTGGGATGAAAGAGCAGACAAGTCATGATGTGAATTCGAGGGAGAATTCCTTGTTTTTTTTGGGCGGGGGGGGGGGGAGAATTGTAATGGCTCAAGTCAACAAATAAAATCATTGGGCTCGCTATCCTTGTAAGAGCAAATCCCAACAACGTTAGGGAAAAACATAGGTAAGAATTCCTAAAATTGACAATTCTCATTATTTTTCCCTGCACATAAATCTTTCCGACGAAACCCTGTCAAAATCATCTTATCCATTCCAGCCGCCACTTGCGAGGCAATTTCCCTGAAAATCATTTGGAACACGGGATAAGTAACCTATAAATTTGTAAGCCCGAGTCTCTTTTTTCCAGAAAGGCCAGGTTCGTCTGAATCGGAGGTACGAAGCGAAATATAAAGACGTTTTTCGAAAACATATTTTTACAGGGCAAATTTGTGATCATGCCTGTTTTGGGAGAAAAAGAAATGAATAGGAACATCCAATCGTATAAAGCTGAAATTTGATAATAAGGTCTGTGGCACTCATATCTAGATATATCCACAGGCGGTTCGTCATTTAAAGTTTTCGTTTGAAAGGTATGTGTGTTTTTCCTAGGAAAATATGTGTGGGTCGGATATGTGAGCAACCAACTTGGATAGCATGTTTCCGGTGAACCAGGAGGAACCAGTGATCGAGTTACATATCAATGCGAATCTCTTGAACAATTCTTTCGATATCTGATTTCCAATGTCCATTCTGATTTATTGTCAGAAAGTTGTGACTGGATTTTTTTCCAGATAAGCTTTCTTCCCATCGAAAACCCTAATTCCATTTAAGAAAAGATTTCCTTTTCAATATATTTTCATTATAGAAAGTCTCTTTCTGTCTAGTATATTTACGGAAAATATATTTATGGGACTCTATTTCCAATCTCATTTTTTCCGAAGTGGTGTTTCCTTAACCGCAACCCTTTGACCGTTGTTTCTACAATTATCATTTCCAGGTTTTATTTGGCTAGGGGGAGGGCTACTCCGCACTTATATATCCGATCTATAAACCTCCTCTTATAGATAGTATAATACTTAAATGTGTTCCGTTTCACTGATCGAGTCTAGATAGGTTTGCTTGTTAAATTGGAAATAAAAATATAGATGATTCGACCCTTTGTTTGTGTTGCTATAAAATGTTAATTGATTGTTTTTATAGAAATGGACTAGGTGATATGATGGGTTCTAGTTTCATATAGTAGGTGATACCGGGAGCTCGAGCGATGTCGAGTGTTATTGTGCTTGTTTAGGCTAGAATACTGTATTTGTAGTGCTATGACCGAGCTCGTGGACTTACATGTTCCATACCTCATTGAGTAACTCTCCGTTACTGATTCATCCTTCTTTTCAAACCTATCGAGTAGATAGACGTATAGCTAGATCAACTGTTTTGAGAATTTTATCTCGTTTTCCGTATTTAATTTTAGACGATGTTTTACGTCTTTTACAACCCTTTGACCGTTGTTTCTACAATTATCATTTTTCAGGTTTAATTAGGCTAGGGTGAGGGCTACTCCGCACTTATGTATCCGATATATAAACCTCCTCTTATAGATAATATAATACTTAAATGTGTTCCGTTTCTCTGATCGAGTCTAGATAGGTTTGCTTGTTAAATTGGAAATAAAAATATAGATGATTCGACCCTTTGTTTGTGTTGCTATAAAATGTTAATTGATTGTTTTTATAGAAATAGACTAGGTGATATGATGGGTTCTAGTTTCATATAGTAGGTGACACCGGGAGCTCGAGTCATGCCGTTATTGTGCATGTTTAGGCTAGATTACTGTATTTGTAGTGCTATGACCGAGCTCGTGGACTTACATGTTCCATACCTCATTGAGTAACTCTCCGTTACTCATTCCTCCTTCTTTTCCAACCTGTCGAGTAGATAGACATATAGCTAGATCAACTGTTTTGAGAATTTTATCTCGTTTTCCGTATTTAATTTTAGACGATGTTTTATGTTTTTTACTCTTATTATGGCTATTTGATATTGTTGGATTATTTTATTTATTTTGGTGTAGGAGTTTATTCTAGTTAATTTAGATGTAAATTAAAATTTGTGCTACGCTATCTAGAGAAAATGAGACGGATGTTACAATTATATTGAAACTTTTATGTCATTTAGTAACATAAAATTCTTCTCGTGTGACATGCATTAGCACTAGGCAATTTAAACTTGATTTTGATGAGCCTACGAAAATTGGGCCTAACCATTCAATGCGAAGAGCAGTGCCAATATCATTACATCTGCCATAATACTAAATTAAAATGATGGACCTTTTTGTTAGCGAAAGAATCAGGCTGACAATGGACCCAATTTGGGCAAATAGTTTGTAAAATAACCAAATATTTCTTATATTTTAAAAAGTTTAATCATCATGTTTCAAAACTTTGAAACTAAATTATTTATTTATTCATCAATAAGACAAATAACACTTTTATTATTATATAATTTGAATATTGTCAAATAATTTTTTTTTTCTCTCTCTTAATAATAGTTTCCTGAACTGAAAAGCTTATATATATGAGTATTTTTTTATTGCATATAAATTATTCTGTATGTATTGTATTTTTGGATCTTTTTGTCATGGGCTAAAAACTTTAGGGGAATAGAAAATTAAATTCTTCATTAAATTAAGGTTTTCTTAAATTTAGTTTCAAGGGTTGGTTCATAGATATTGAGATTGATGTATAATTTAAACTCATTTATAATTAATATAATTGGTCACCTAATATATCAAAGATTAGTACACTGAAATATGGAAAACAAAACAAAAAACAATAAGACCACATATATAGAAAATTAAATATTCCTTACACCAATTTACAAAATTTTATTAGATTTTAGGTAATATGTTAGAAATGACCAAAACAATATCTGACAAATTAATAATTTGTCTTTGAGAATTGTGGACCAGGTTTAACACTTGGTAGCTCGGAATTGCATGAGTCTCCGTTTGTCATCGCAGCTGAGAATTTAATGTTTAAACTTGCATTATCCTTGGCTGCCAAAGCTTTGAAGGGTCACCAAACTCGCTAAGTGCATTTTTATGATTTTCTGAGCATTGAGTATAAATATTCTTTGAACGAGGATCAGTCACATCTTTTGCTAATGACTCGAATTTCTTTTGTATGTCTGAAGCATCTTGTGATGCATCATTGATAAAAAACTTTGCGACACCAGAAAAATCTATTGTTTTAGTTGCAGGAGTCGACTGAAAGAAGTTGAAGCAAAACGAAGGATTTTTTCGCTTTGAGCATATGGTGTTCAACTCACAATGTGAAACTTTCATGATGAATCTCCCATATGACGAAGTAACAAGAAGCAAAAACACTACTAAAGGAACTAATGGAAAATTGTTTTTGACATACGCAACTATGTTTATGTATGTGCTTTTTAATACGAGGATTATGTTTTCTTGTTATTTGAGAATTGTTGTGAGATTTATAAAGACTGAACTAAACCATATCTAAACTTGAATTTACGTGTTAACATATATTTTTTTCGTAAATGTGTTTAATTATGTAGCATAATAAGGTTATTGTGTCAACCACATTATGTCAAAGCGTTTAATTTTATTTCTTTTTTAAGTAGAGAAGAGACACTAAGTTTATAAATTATAATATTTCCTTCTTGTAAACATTTATAAAAATAACATAAACCACATTATAAAAATAGCAAAAAAAAATCTTCTACTTTTAATAGTAATTATATCAATTGGAAAGAATACATTGTCACATGGAATGAATTTTGATTGATATTTTCATTAAAAAATTTTATACTCTAGATGCCCACACATGGAATGAATTCTATCTTAAAATAATTATATTATATGTGGGAAAAAACTCATTTAATTCCTGAACAATTTGCAATTAGCGATTTTATTTCTCAGCTATTGCCTGCTTAGAAATATTTCTCAAGTAAATGTTGACTTTACGAAATCAGGATTGATAAAGTCAATCATTAACTCATAAATTTTATGCTCATGACCGGAGTCCCCATTCCATCGTCTACTTCTCAGCGAGCCTCATGGAGGTAGGATACTATTTTTTCCGCCATTGAAACCGGAAATTTGGAGGTTTGACTTCTCTTAATCTCTAAAAACACTTCGAAATCTTTCAAAAATAAAATGAATTGACTAAAAGTCAACAGAGAGACGAAAATAAATTAAGGAAAAAGAGAAGTTTACCTTGATGAGATGGAGTGTGGAGTTAGGATATGGAAGGAGTGGGCGGTTTTTTAAAGGTATTAATCGGAGCTGTTTTTGATACCACGCGGATCTCTCATCTCTTTCAATCGTAACCGTTGGATTAGAGATCATATAAAAATCTTAAATCATGATAGTTCTTGAGACCATGTGGGTCCCTCATCTTTCGAGCTCCTAACCGTCGGATTCGGCATCTCGAAAACGTTGAATGTGAAAGGATGTGAGCTTACATCAACGACTTAACGATCCACAGTCAGGACTGTTACATTTCTTCACGCCAATTAATTACTAACTCTTAAATAAATAATAGCCTGGGAAGCAATTGTTGGTAACAAATTCCACCCCCCCCCCCCAAATTTGGCCCAATAAGGCCCAAAGCTTTATCACTTAATATGTAGAAATTAAAGACATCACTCCGGCCCAGAATGAAACACATCCAATCTTAGCCTTAATAAAAAGAGAGACTGTGTATTGAAAAGGAAGCGCTTGATATCAAAGTCAACTGACGAGCTGATTTAGTCAACATTGTTCACTCCGAGATCAGCTCAATTTTCCAAAGATCGTGGAGTTGCAAGCGCACTACGAGATACGCGGGATGGAGAGCTCAGAAGAAGGCTATAAAGGAATTTCTAGGGACTTTATTTAAAGATCTATTTTACACACTTTGATAAGCGAAAAAGCTCTACTAGTTCTCTGTAAAACTCTCATTCGAGATCCCTATGTAATACTCTTTCATTCAATACAAGATAATTATGAATCCTAGTTCGTTTTAGATAATTCTTTGAAGCATCGTGTGAATTTTGAGGTGCTACCCATCAATTCTTTCCATACCCCAAATTACAAATTCCTAGTGTGGATTTCTGGTTTCATGAGGTACTTGTCAGTATAGTGTGAGATCGTACACAAAATTCACATCCTCTTTTTGGCAAGCTTTCTATAAGGCGTTAGAGACAAAAGTCCATATAAGTACGGCTTATCACCCGTAGACAGATATTCATCCAGATTCATACTCTAGAGTTTCTACGGGGGGGGGGGGGGCATTGGTTAAAGTATCTACTACTGCCAGAGTTCTTCTACAACAACATTTATCATTCAAGGATTGATATGGCACCGTATGAGGCTCTTTCTGGTAGGCAGTGTCGTAAACCACTATGTTGATCAGAGGTGAGGGAATGCAGAGTCATAAAACTATCAATGGTTTAGGAGACGTTAGAGCAAGTCCAAATATTCAAGAAGAGACTAAAGGAAGTCCACGAACGTCAGAAGATTTACGCATATAAGCGCATGAGATATTTGGAATTCGAGATGGGCGACTTCGTTTACCTGAAAATGAGAACATTTCATGGAGTATCTAAGACTTGAAAGCTGAAGAAGCTTAAGCCGAGGTACATGGGACATACCCTATTGTTGAAAGGATTGGGGTAATAGCGTATCATTTAGGTTTATCATCAGAGTTGGTAGGCTTCTACGATGTGTTTCATGTGTCAGTATTTTCAGCAGCCGCCAAGCGATTTCTGTAAGGATCTAACAACGGTTATGAACCTAGTGGGCGGTTTTCTGTAAGGATCTATCAGCGTTTATGAACCTAGTGGGCGGTTCTAGATCGTTAAGAAAAGGAAGTTTATGTGAAGTGACTTCGATAGTCAAAATCCATTGGGAGAGAGACAAAGTGTAGAAGGAAACCTTGGAGTCCAAGAATATGATAAAGTGAGATTACCCGAAGTTTTTGGGGATGAAAGCACAGACAAGTCATGATGTGAATTCGAGGGATTTTTTTTTTGGGGGGGGGGTAGAATTGTAATGGCTCGAGTCAACAAAGGAAATCATCGGGCTCGTTATCCTTTTAAGAGCAAGGCCCAACAACGTTAGGGAAAACCATAGGTAAGAATTCCACAATTATCATTATTTTTCCATGCACATAAATCTTTCAGACGAAACCCTGTCAAAATCATCTCATCCATTCCAGCCGCCATCTTGTAAGACAATTTCCCTGAGAACCATTTGGAGCCACGAGATAAGTAACCTATAAATTTGTAAGCCCGAGTCTCTTCTTTCCAGAAAGGCCAATTTCGTCTGAATCATAGGTACGAAGCAAAATATAAAGACATTTTTCGAAAACGTATTTTTACAGTGCGGATTTATGAACATGCCTATTTTGGAAGAAAAGAAAAACGGATGGGAATCCAATCGTATAAAGCTGAAATTTGATAATAAGGTCTGCGGCCCTCATATCTAGATATATCCACAAGCGGTTCGTCATTTAAAGTTTTTGTTTGAATGGTATGTGTGTTTTTCCAAGGAAAATATATGTGGGTCGGATGTGTGAGCAATAACCTTGGAGAGCATATTTCCGGTGAACCGGGAGGATTAGTGAGAGAGTTACATAACGATGCGTATCTCTTGAACTAATCTTTCGAGATTTGATTTCCAATCTCCATTCTGAGTTATTGTTAGAAAGTTGTGGCTGGAGTTTTTCCAGATAAGCTTTCTTCTCATCAAAAACCCTAATTCCATTTTAGAAACGTTTTCATTTTCGAGAATTTTCATTTATAGAAAGTCTCTTTTTGGAAAGTATATTTACGGAAAATATATTTATGGTAACTTTATTTCCAATAGCATTTTTTCGAAGTGGTGTTTCCTTAACCGCAACCCTTTGACCACTGTTTCTACAAACATCGTTTTCCAGGTTTTATTAGGCTAGGGTGAGGGCTATTCCGCACTTCCGTATTCGGTCTATAAACCTTCTCTTATAGATAGTATAGTACTTAAATGTTTTCTGTTTCTCTAATCGAGTCTAGCTAGGTTGCTTGTTAAGAGAAATAAAAATATTGATGATTGACCCTTTGTTTGTGTTGCTATAAAATGTTAATTGATTGTTTTTATGGAAATGGATTAGGTGATATGATGGGTTCTAGTTTCATATAGTAGGTGAAAATGGGAGCTCGAGTCCCGCCGAGTGTTATTGTGCATGTTTAGGATAGAATATTGTATTTCGTGCTATGACCGAGCTCGTGGACTTGCATGTTCCATACCTCATTGAGTAACTCTCCGTTACTCATTCCTCCTTCTTTTCCAACCTGTCGAGTAGATAGACGTATAGCTTTTTTTTAACGCTGATATAGATTATGAGAACTAATAGACGTATAGATAGATCAGCTATTTTGAGAATTTTATCTCGTTTTCCATATTTGATTTTAAACGATGTTTTACGTTTTTACTCTTATTATGGCTATTTGATATTGTTGGATAATTTTATTTATTTTGGTATTGGAATTTATTCTAGTTACTTTAGATGTAAATTAAAGTTTGTGCTACGCTAACATAAAAATGAGACGGGTGTTATAATTACTTAAATGTCATTTAGTAACATAAAATTCTGCTCGTGTGATATGCATTAGCACTGGGCAGTGTAAACTTGATTTTGATGAGCCTACGAAAATTGGGCCTACCCATTCAATGCGAAGAGCAGTGCCAATATCATTACATCTGCCTCAGTACTAAATTTAAATGAAGGGACTTTTTTTTTGTTAGAGAGTCAGGGTTACAATGGACCCAATTAGGCCAGATAGTTTGTAAAATAACCAATGATTTCTTATATTTTTAAAAAGTTAAATCATCATGTTTCAAAACTTTGAAAATAAATTATTTATTTATTCATCAATAAGACAAATAACACTGCTATATAATTTGAATATTGTCAAATAAAAAAAATTATTATTTTTCTCTTGATAATAGTTTCTTGGACTGAAAAGCTTATATATATGTGAGTATTTTTATTGCATATTAATTATTCTGTATGTATTTTTTTTTGATCCTTTTGTAATGGGCTATAAACTTTAGGGGAATAGAAAATTAAATTCTTCATTAAGTTAAGATTTTCTTAAATTTAGTCTTAACGGTTCAATGAAATTAAGATTGATGTAAAATTTAAACTCATTTATAATTAATATAATTGGCCACCCAATATATCAAAGACTAGCAAATTATAATATGGAAAACGAAACAAAAACTATAAGACCCCATCAATAGAAAATTAAAGATTCCTCACAATCATTTTATAAAATTTTATTAGATTTTAGGTAATATGTTAGAAATGACCAAAACAATGCCTGACAAATTATTGATATCAGAAATTGTCTTCAAGAGTTGTGGACTAGATTTAACACTTGGTAACTCGGAATTGCATGAGCCTCCGTCTGTCATCGCAGCCGATACTTTAATGTTTAAACTTGCATTATCCTTGGCTGCCAAAGCTTTGAGGACGTCACCAAACTCGTTAAGTGCATTTTTATAATTTTAAGAGCATTGAGTATAAATATACTTGGAACGTGGATCAGCCATACCTTTTGCAAATGACTCTAATTTCTTTTGTATGTCTGAAGCATCTTGTGATGAATCATTGATCAAAAACTTTGCGACACCAGAAAGATCCATTGTTTTAGTTGCAGGAGTCGACTTAAAGAAGAAGAAGCAAAATGCAGGATTCTTCATTTTTGAGCAGATGGTGTTCAACTCACAATGTGAAACTTTCATGATGAATCTCCCATATGATGAATTAACAAGAGGCAAAAGCACTACTAAAGGAACTAATGGAAAGTTGTTTTTTCACATACGCAACCATGTTTATGTATGTGCTTTTTAATGTGAGGATTATGTTTTCTTGTAATTTTAGAATTGTTGTGAGATTTATATGAACTGAACTAAACCATATCTATTTCATTAATTGAGAAGTGAAAATGCACCAGAATCGTTCTCACGAGGTTAATTACCCGCTTATCCTTAATGAGTTTTTTTTTCTTGAATTACCTTAATAACCCTTAATGAATAATTAGGTTGATCGACCGTTGATCCATTACGTATTAGATTTTTCTTCTTCTATGTATTAGATTTAGGTTTATTATTATAACAGATATTGGGTTTTTCTTTTTCTTTTTTTCGTGAGCGATATATTACTTTATTTTTATGGATATATATTATCAATATCATATATATATTTCTGCAAAACCAACTACGAAATTTCTAGCAATCTACGTATATGAGATCGATACAGACGAAAGTTCGCTAGGTTCTATTGAAGAAAGACATTATCGTTTAGCCCAAAAGATACTGGCGTCTTATCTAATGTTAACGACACAAATCTATATCATTATAGATATAGAAGAAATTTGTAAGTAGAATAACTTGATATTTTAAATTGGATCCAATGAGCTGAGGCCAATTGAATTGTCGTTAGGGTTAAGGCAAGACAAAATCTCTTATAACCTTATGACCCTATTTACTTGTGTCGTGTATATATATAAACATATATATCTAAATTCTTCTCCTAATCTATATTATCAACGTTTAGGGTCGATCCTTCGTACCAATAAGTTATGGCCGTATTCTCGGAAATCAGTGAGAATCAGGGTAACATCTATCCTAAAAATAATTCTTTTCTTTTACAGGTGTTGTGGTCGATGGTAAGTTAGAACATGCTTCCAAAAGCTGTGGTGGTGCAGACGATGGTAGTAGGGAGATAGCGACAGCGATGACACGTGTTATAGTGATATATTGATACATCGAACAAAACTCCTAAGTGGATACACATACTGGTATGTTGTTCTTAGAGTCTGTCCTTTATTGTATTAACCGGTTTATATAGTTCGAGTACTAATACAAAGTTTACTTGTTTTTCCAGTGAAACGGATGCTACCGAAGATAGTGATCAAGAAAATGATGAGGACTACAATAGCAATCATACAACCGAGAGTTCCGATACAGATGATCCATACTACCAGATTGGTGACGAGGATGAAGAAGATGAAGAAGAATAAGAAGGAGAAGACGAAGATGAGGATGAAGAAGATAATGAAGAAGAATACAACGATGTTGGAGAAGAAGATGAAGAGGATGAAGAAGATGACGGTGGACTTGAGTATGACGATGAAGAAGATGATCCGATTAGTTTTTTGACAATAACTCTATGTTCCAAAAAGGCAAGAAACAAGTAGCTATGGAGCTCCGACGATAGCTACAATTTCATTTTTTTTTTTTTGCTCACTTAGGGTGATTTATCATCATTGGGTTTAAAAAAAAAATCAAATAGCTATTATAGTGATTTAGAATTGTAATTTTCACGCTTTTGGATTTACGTTGATCCCTACTTATTTCTGAATATTATTATTCGTCTATTCTTTAAGATCATGTTATTATAATGCTTGCGCAATATAATGATCAGGGTTTTGGGATTACGATGGTTTACGAAAAAGTCAAAATCGCTCTAAAAAGTCAATCAACCATACATTTCATCGGAGTCTAAATCTTATGAATCTAAAATATTCCATAGTGAAAATAACTTTCAATTTTTGATTATGTAATAGTAGAGCGGAAATAACAGATAAATATGAAAGCATCATTATCTCATATTAAAAATAACTAGATAAGGATACAATTTCTACTTAGGTTAGGGTTTAGATGTCGGTACTTTCTATATGTTTTCTTGCATCATTACACCTTTAAGGTTTCATAAAATCGACCTCAAGATATTCAAAGTTTTTGTTTCGTGTTCTCTCTTCGTATGACTATGTCGTTCCTTTGGCTTAATGCATCCGGTCCTTCCAAGGACATGAATGGTTGTTATGTCGTTCCCGGTAGAGTGGTGCACCCGAGTTCCCATGTTGATGGACATATATCTAGGTATGTATGCAAGTACATTATTAGTTGTGTATTTTGTACGTTCATGGCTCGGTTTTGTTCTTATTCTATGATATTTTTGCAAGGGTCCTAAAACCTCGACGTATGAGTCAACCTCTTCGTCGATCAGAGCATGGTTGTACGCATGAACTTGACTTTCCAATAGAGATGATCCACCTCATACTTCTTCGTATTTTGAGAATTCCTTTGGCGATCTTTGTCGTGCCAAGGCTTGCTGTAAGACATTCATAATTGTTGCGGATGAAAGGTATATGGCATGCTACCACTGATTTTGTCTATTCTGAGGTCTTGCTGCATTACCTGGTGGAAGAGGTTCACGAGATGCAAAGGATTTTTGCAAAAAGAGATGACAGTGACATTTGATACTCAATAAGAGCTTGAGTTTTTTGAACGTCGGACTTACGAACTGTTTGCATATTGTTTTCTTATCTCATGTCGTTCGATTTTCCTGTTTTGATGCTTTATATATGTACTACCTATACTAATTAGCAAACTAGATTAACGAATCAGCATCCCAAATCCTACGTGTTTATTAGACTGCGTGATAACATACAACACATAAATATAATTTTTCTAACAAAATACCGCTATGCCCGCACAGATTGCGGACACCCCACCTAATATAAACTTGAATTTACATGTCAACATATATTTTGTTTGGTAAATATGTTTGATTATGTACCATAATAAGGTTATTGTGTCAACCACATTATGTCAAAGCGTGTAATTTTATTTCCTTTTTAAGTAGAGCAAAGATGCTAAGTTTATAAATTATAATATTTCATTCTTGTAAACATTTATAAAAATAATATAAACCACATTATAAAAATAGCAAAAAATCTTATACTTTTAGTAGTAACTAGGTATGGGTCAGCGCTACGCAGCAGAGCTATTTTATGAAAAAAATTTAAATATTTGTTTTAGATAAAAGTGTACAAATATTGTATTGTAGTATTCTAACATTTGATAAAAGTGTTTTTCCACAGTCTATCTCTATATAACATAATCTTGACCAGAGCCAATATTTTTTGTATTTCCTTCAAGCCACATTCTCTTCTCCAACTTATTTTCCACTATTTATGGTTATAGATATCCTTCAAGCTTCTTTTTTTTATTATTATTATTATTATTTTTTTTTTTGACAACAAAGGTAACTAAAATGGAACACTATTTCTCTAACATCCATATCGGTGGCTCCGGACCGATATGCGTGCATAATGACTGCCTGCAGCGAGCACCACGTGCTAACTTGTCTGTCGTCTATTTGTTTGTGCGAAGTATATGTTTGAGGTCAAATGTCGTGAAATACATCTTCCTCTTTTCAAACTCCTCTGTGTAAACTGAGAAGGCTGGCCAACTCTCTGAATCCGACACTGTCTTCACCACTTCTGAGCAGTCCGTTGCAAATGTGATATGTCTTTGACTTAAAAACTCCATGCACTCCATGGCCCAAATCAAAGATTCAAACTCCGCATGCAAGGGCGACAAACTCTGTCTAATATTCTTCGCTCCCATCATCACATTTGCTCTTCCTTCATAACAGCTATACCATCCCTGTCCTGTGAATATATCTCCCTCTTTCCATGCACCATCAACAAAACACCACTGCCCATTATAGACCTCACTTGTTGTATTATTACCTTGACCTCCCCTGGACCTTTGTGGATTGTCTAGTACACTCCTTTGGGCTCCTTCCCATGTTAGATACTTTGTTTCTGTTAGTCTTAATGTTTCATGGGGATCCCTATCAACCTGATTGTGTACCATATCATTTCTACTCTTCCAGATATACCATAGGATCCAAGGAAACTGGCCATTTGTTTCCTGAGATGGTAATCTCCAAAATAAGTAATCCATTTTGTAAAGAGCGCTTCTGTAGGGAAGCATATTGAATTTGTAGGAATTCGTGATAATGCCCATGTCTGAAGTGTCAGAGGACATTCAAAAAGGACATGATTTATTGTCTCCGCTGTACCACATCGAACACAATACGTATCACATCTAATACCCTTTGTTTTTAAATTCATTAACACCGCAAGACAACCTGATAATATCTGCCATATCCTTCAAGCTTCTTTGGAGTTATTATCCCCATGAACACAACTCCGGTAAATGGTCAGACCACACGTCTCATTTGAATATATATTCTGAATTTGCGATGGCTTGGGTAGATTGTGTGTATATGCTCATGTACAAGCTTAATAAATACATAATTTAAGCACAATTGTCCATAATATGATAGTCAAGAATCTTGATTTTGTTTTCTTCATATTAATATGGAGCACTTCTAAAGAACAAATTGAGATGTCGATATAGTACAGTGAGCTTAGACAAAATAAACTTGAAATAGCTCTTTTATGAGTATATATATGTTTGTATATATTTAATTAAATATTATTTAAAGATGAAAATAATAAGAAGGGACTATTGTCACTTAAAAAAATATTGGAGTTACATTTAGATTTGAGTTTGTATAGTTAATCATTTCGAGTACAAGTATATATGCATATTTTGACTAAAATGTATTACCTACCATAAGTATTCTTTCACTGAGCTTCTTTAGGTTTTTGTGTTTGCTCACTTGCTGCGACAAAATTGAAGCGAAAAACACAAGATCACACATACCAACCTGAGTTTTGTTACGAAACATGTAATTTGTCTTTGATTTGCCTTGTCCTGCTTCCCCTTGAGTGAATAAGTCCCATAACCAAAAACCAGGAGCTACTCAGAATCATAATTTGTGCCAATCTTGGTGCGGTGACTTTCCCCATTTTCTCAGTAAATATATACAACCAGATGCAGTGAATAAAGAAATGACACCCAAAGCCATCATCGTTGAATTCTCAATCTTGTGGGAGTACCCTCTCTAACATCAATACCGTGATAGAAACATAATCAAAATGGGTTAACATGATAAAGAGCAAGGATTGTGTGTTCTTTCCTTTTATATCACATACTTGTATTAAGCAAAACAAGATAGCTGCATTAGCTGGAACTTGAGAAAGGCTTATCATCCCTCCACGCAATTCATTCGGTACATACCTATAAAAAAATAGATAACAAGTTCATTACAGCAGAGCTAAGGTAAATAATCAGAAGAAATGAACAAGTAAATGTACAAGAGCATTAGCATTACATAGTCATCAATCTTGCAAGCAAAGGCAGTACCAATCCAGTACATCCATGAAATAAGCAGAAAAGTATTACTAAGGTTCTGATTTCCTGCAAAATGAAAGTTCCTTTTAATGCGTGTTTCTTGTATCAAGTAAGCTTTTCTGATATTAGCAAATAAGGTACCTGATAATCATAGGGTACTATAGAAAACACAATCCCAAGTATTGCGTATATGTACACTAAACAATCTTCGAACCGGAGAAATGATTGTCCGCTCATAAGCCATTGGAATATTGTACTCCCAAGCATTCTTGAACCCAAGAAACATGGATATATCAATCCCAGAGTCACTTCTCACCCATCAGCCATGGGAATAATGGAACTCACCAATTCTACCAAAGACCAACTCAGAGACACATGAACGCCGCTCTCGAGGAAGATAATCGCTCCTTTCTCAGCATCGATCTCAACGAAATCCCTACCGGCGCTACTCTCGCTGGTTCTTGCTTGCACCGCTGTTCAGGATGATGACAGAGAGTATGAACCTGTTGATGTTGTTAGGTCGATTCACGATAATATGGAACCAGCGCCTAGAGCCCCTGCCGAAGCTTCTATGCCGGATCGGGATGCCGCTTGCGGCATGTTTGGGAGACCGGAGTCGATGGAGCTCGTAGTACTCTGCGACGCTTGTGAGCGAGGGTTTCATCTATGCTGTGTTAACGACGGAGTGGAGGCGGCTCCTTCCACCGATTGGATGTGCAGCGACTATGTTACCGGCAGCGTCACGGGAACGTCATAAGTGATCGGAACAGCGGTCCCTGGATCGACACGACATGCGAAGATGGATTTGGCGAAGCTATATGATAGGAGATCGATTAAAACGACCAATAATTCATATGAGAGAAGATTGATGGAGAAGGATGAAGATTGATGAAATGAGAGGAGGCGTCGTGACTTCTCTTGAACCAACCCAACATCTTCTTCGATTAGGGTTTAGGGTGGGGATAAGTAAAAAAATAAAGTGACTTTGACAAATGATTTAATCTGATTGGTTTGAAATTTATTCATTAATCTGTGTTGTCAACTCCATAGACATTATTGGGACTGTTGTGTCATCTCCATGAGAGACAGTTCAACTATTATAGTAATGATTATATTAATTGGAAATAATTCATTATCACATGGAATGAATTTTGATTGATATTTCTATTACAATTTTTTTTAAATATATTCTAGATGCTCACACATGAAGTGAATTCTATCTTAAAATTATTATATAATATATGCGAAAACACTAATTTAATTTCTGAAATATTTGTAATTAGCGATTTTATTCCCTAACTATTGACTGCTTAGAAATATTTCTCAAGTAAATGTTGACTTTGCGAAATCAGGATTAATGAAGTTAACCCTTAACTCATAAACTCTACGCTCATGACCGGAGTCCCCACTACATCGTCTCCTTCTCAGCGAGCCTCATGGAGGTTGGATACTATTTCTTCCGCCATTGAAACCGGAAATTTGGAGGTTTGACTTCTCTTAAATCTGTAAAAACACTTCGAAATCTTTCCAAAAAATGATTTGACTAAAAGTCGACAGATCTCTCATCTCTTTCAATCTTAACCATTGAATTATAAATCAAATAAAAATCTTAAATCATGTCAGTTCTCGAGACCATGTGGGTCCTGCATCTTTCGAGCTCCTAACCGTCGAATTCGACATCTCGAAAAAACGTTGAATCTGAATAGATACGAGCTTACATCAACGACTTAACGATCCACAGTCAGGATTGTTCACATATCTTCACGCCAATTAATTATTAACTCATAAATAATTAATAGGCTGGAAAGCAATTGTTGGTACCAAATTCGACCCCCTGAATTTGGCCCAATAAGGCCTAAAGCCTTATCACTTAACATGTAGAAATTCAAGACATCACTCCGTTCCAGAATGAAGCACATCCAATCCCAGCCTTAATAATAAGAGAGACTGTATTGAAGAGGATGTGCTAGATATCAAAGTCAACCAACGAGATGATTTTGTCAAAACTGTTCACTCCAAGATTAGCTCAATTTTCCAAAGATCGCGGATGCCCTTCCAACAAGCGCACTACAAGCTAGATACGCAGGATGGAGAGCTCGAAAGAAGGTTATAAAAGGATTTCTAGCGATTTTATTTAAAGATCTATTTTACACACTTTCATACGCGAAACAACACTACAAGTTCTCTGTAAAACTCTCATTCAAGATCCCTATGTAATAATCTTTCATTCAATACAAGATAATTATGAAACCTAGTTTGTTTTAGATAATTATTTGAAACATCGTGTGAATTTTGAGGTGGTACCCATCAATTCTTTCCATACCCAAAATTACAAATTCCTAGTGGGGATTTCTGGATCCAAAGCGTATAAGTATATTGATGAGATTTTGAGGTTTCATGAGGTGCTTGTCGGTATAGTGTGGGATCATTACACAAAA
This sequence comes from Orychophragmus violaceus, assembly GCA_030180135.1. NCBI lineage: Eukaryota > Viridiplantae > Streptophyta > Magnoliopsida > Brassicales > Brassicaceae > Orychophragmus > Orychophragmus violaceus. The sequence continues at coordinate 85,691,158 of CM058231.1, forward strand.
TTCACATCTTCTTTTTGGCAAGCCTTCCATAAGGCGTTAGAGACCAAAGTCCATATAAGTACGGCTTATCACACACAGATATATATTCAGTTAGAGAGGACTATTCATACTCTAGAGCTTGGACTGGGGGGGGGCATTGGTTAATGTATATACTACTGGCAGAGTTCTCCTACAACAACATTTATCATTCAAGGATTGATATGGCACCGTATGAGGCTCCTTGTGGAAGGCAGTGTCGTAAACCACTATGTTGTTCAGAGGTGAGGGATTGCAGAGTCATAAAACCATCAACGGTTTAGGAGACGTTAGAGCAAGTCGAAATGTTCAAGAGGAGACTAAAGAAAGTCCACGAACGTCAGAAGATTTACGCATATAAGCGCATGAGATATTTGGAATTCGAGATGGGCGACTTCGTTTACCAGAAAATGAGAACATTTCATGGAGGTGCTAAGACTTGAAAGCTGAAGAAGCTTAAGCCGAGGTACATGGGACGTACCCTATTGTTGAAAGGATTGAGGCAATAGCTTATCGTTTAGGTTTATCATCAGAGTTAGTAGGCTTCCACGATATGTTGTGTCAGTATTTTAAGCAGCCGCCAAGCGATTTCTGTTAGGATCTAACAGCGTCTATGAACCTAGTGGGCGGTTTTCGGTAAGGATCTATCAGCATTATGAACCTAGTGGTCGGTTCTAGATCGTTAAGAAAAGGAAGTTTATGGGAAGTGACTACGATAGTCAAAATCCATTGGGAGAGAGAAAAAATTTAGGAGGAAACAGTGGAGTCCAAGAATATGATAAGGTGAGATTACCGGAAGTTTTTGGGAATGAAAGCACATACAAGTCATGATGTGAATTCGAGGGAGAATTCCTTGTTTTGGGGGGGGGGGGGAGGGTAGAATTGTAATGGCTCGATTCAACAAAGGAAATCATTAGGCTCGTTATCCTTTTAAGAACAAGGCCCAACAACGTTAGGGAAAACCACAGGTAAGAATTCCTATAAATTCACAATTCTCATTATTTTTCTCTACACATACATCTTTCCGGCGAAACCCTGTCAAAATCATCTCATCCATTCCAGCCGCCATCTTGTGAGCCGATTTACCTAAGAACCATTAGGAACCACGAGATAAGTAACCTATAAATTAGTAAGCCTGAGTCTCTTTTTTCCAGAAAGGCCAAGTTCGTCCGAATCGGAGGTATGAAGCGAAATATAAAGTCGGTTTTCGAAAACGTATTTTTATAGTGCAGATTTGTGATCATGCCTGTTTTGGGAGAAAAGAGAAACGAATGGGAAAATCGAATCGTATAAAGCTGAAATTTTATAATAAGGTATGTGGCCCTCATATCTAGATATATCCACAAGCGGTTCGTCATTTAAAGTTTTCGTTTGAAAGGTATGTATGTTTTTCAAAGGAAATTATATGTGGGTCGGATGTGTGAGACCCTAACATGGAGATCATGTTCCGGTGAACCAGGAGGATCAGTGAGCGAGTTACATATCGATGTGTATCTCTTGAACCAATCTTTCGAGATCTGATTTCCAATCTCCATTCTAGGTTATTGTTAGAAAGTTGTGGCTGGATTTTTTGCAGATAAGCTTTCTTCTCATCAAAAACCCTAATTCCATTTTCGAAAAGTTATCCTTTTCGAGATTTCATTTATAGAAAGTCTCTTTCTGGCAAGTATATTTACGAAAAATATATTTATGGGAACTCTATTTCAAATCGCATTTTTTCGAAGTGGTGTTTCCTTAACCGAAACCATTTGAACGTTGTTTCTACAAACATCGTTTTCCAGGTTTTATTAGGTTAAGGTGAGGGCTATTCCGCACTTCCGTATCCGGTCTATAAACCTCATCTTATAGATAGTATAATACTTAAATGTTTTCCGTGATCGAGTCTAGCTAGGTTTGCTTGTTAAATTGGAAATAAAATTATAGATGATTCGATCCTTTGTTTTGTGTTTCTATAAAATGTTAATTGATTGTTTTTATAGACACCAGAAGTTCAACTCCCGCCGAGTGTTATTGTGCATGTTTAGGCTAGAATACTGTATTTGTAGTGCTATGACCGAGCCCGTGGACTTGCGTGTTCCATACCTTATTGAGTAACTATCTCTTACTCATTCTTCCTTCTTTTCCAACCTGTCGAGTAGATGAACGTATAGCTATATCAAGTGTTTTGAGAATTTTATCTTGTTTTCTGTATTTAGTTTTAGACGATGTTTTACGTTTTGTAACTGTTATTATGGTTATTGGATATTGTTGGATTATTTTATTTATTTTGGTATTGAAGTTTATTCTAGTTACTTTAGGTGTAAATTAAAGTTTGTGCTACGCTAACATAAAAATGAGACGGGCGTTCAATTATATTGAAACTTTTATGTCATTTACTAACATAATCTTCTCGTGTGACATGCATTAGCACTGGGCAGTTTAAACTTGATTTTGATGAGCCTACGAAAATTGGGCCTACCCATTCAATGCGAAGAGAAGTGCCAATATAGTTACATCTGCCCCAATACTAAATTAAAATGAAGGACCTTTTTTGTTAGAGAAAGAATCATGCTGACAATGCACCCAATTTCGCCAAATAGTTTGTAAAATAACAAAAGATCTCTTATATTTTTAAAAAGTTAAATTATCATTTTTCAAAACTGAAAATAAATTTTATATGTATTCATCAATAAGACAATAACACGGTTATATAATTCAAATATTGTCAAAAAAAAATTGTTGCGTATAAATTATTCTGTATGTATTGTATTTTTGGATTCTTTTGTCATGGGATAAAAACTTTAGGGGAGTAGAAAATTAAATTCTTCATTAAGTTAAGGTTTTCTTAAATTTAGTCTCAACGGTTTATAAAAATTGAGTTTGATGTAAAATATAAACTCTTTTATAATTGATATTATTGGTCACCAAATATATCAAAGACTAGAAAATTGTAATATGGAAAACAAAACAAAAAACTATAACACCACATCAATATAAAATTAAAGATACCTTACAACCAATTTATAAAATTTTATTAGATTTTAGGTAATATGTTAGAAATGACCAAAACAATGCCTGGCAAATTATTGATATCAGAAATTGTCTTTATGAGTTGTGGACTAGGTTTAACACTTGGTAACTCGGAATTGCATGAGTCTCCGTCTGTCATCGCAGCCGAGACTTTAATGTTTAAACTTGCATTATCCTTGGCTGCCAAAGCTTTGAGGGCGTCACCAAACTCGCCTAGTGCATTTTTATAATTTTCTGAGCATTGAGTATAAATATTCTTAGAACGAGGATCAGCCACACTTTTTGCTAATGAATCGAATTGCTTTTGTATGTCTGAAGCATCTTGTGATGCATCATTGATCAAAAACTTTGCAACACCAGAAAGATCCATTGTTTTAGTTGCAGGAGTCGACTTAAAGAAGTTGAAGCAAAATGAAGGATTCTTCGCTTTTGAGCAGATGGTGTTCACCTCACCTTGTGAAACTTTCATGCTGAATCTCCCTATGATGAAGTAACAAGAAACAAAAACACTACTAAAGGAACTAATAGAAAGTTGTTTTTGACATACACAACCATGTTTATGTATGTGCCTTTTAATATGAGAATTATGTTTTCTTGTAATTTGAGAATTGTTGTGAGATTTATATAGACTGAACTAAACCATATATAAACTTGAATTTACATGTCAACATATATTTTGTTTGGTAAATATGTTTGATTATGTACCATAATAAGGTTATTGTGTAAACCGCATTATGTCAAAGCTTGTAATTTTATTTCCTTTTTAAGTAGAGCTGAGATGCTAAGTTTATAAATTATAATATTTCATTCTTGTAAACATTTATAAAAATAACATAAAACACATTATAAAAATAGCAAAAAATCTTCTACTTTTAGTAGTAGTTATATCAATTGGAAAGAATTCATTGTCACATGGAATGAATTTGATTGATATTTTCATTACAATTTTTTTTAATATTCTAGATGCTCATACATGAAATGAATACTATCTTTAAATTATTATATAATATATGGGAAAACACTTATTTAATTTCTGAACTCTTTGCAATTAGCGATTTTATTCCCCAACTATTGACTGCTTAGAAATATTTCTCAAGTAAATGTTGATATTGCGAAATTATGATTTATGAAGTCAACCATTTACTCATAAATTCACTCCGTCATAATTATATCTTTTAAGTCGGGAAATATAAACGGAAAACGCTCATTTAATTCCTAAAGTATTTGCAATTAGCGATTTTATTCCCCAACTATTGACTGCTTAAAAATATTCCTCAAGTAATTGTTGACTTTGCGAAATCATGATTAATGAAGTTAATTGTTAACTCATAAATTTAACGCCATCATAATTAAATCTTTTAAGTCGAAAAATATAAACCCATCGAATAAGTTGCTGACTATTACCTGACTATAAAGTGGGTATCTTTGTATGCTTAGGGTATGAAGCCGGTACAAGGCATGAAAGCATGGAGAAGGTTAGGCAGATTAGGTATGTTACCACCTCCATCAAGAGTTAACCTTGGAAGGTATCATAGACGAGCTAAGATTAAAGGGCTTCACAAGCTACTATAACAAATCTAGATGTTTATCAACCACTTATGGACTTAACAAATCTATAAAATCAACACTTGACCTGTTAGAAACATATGGGGTCTTAGGAATACTTACCTGGCTAGGATCCTTGGTGCGTTGATCTCTCTTGGTTGTTCTTGAGCTGCAGCTTTCTTTACAAACTCCTCATGGATTTCAAGTTTGAAACTCTCCCGTGTATGAGGTGGCTCATTGTAGTAGATTTGGACATTCTCTTCTTGCTCCCGCCACTCATAAGCAGTTCCGGTGAGTGTGTCAAGAGCGTATGGGAGTTGCTCTTCCAATGGTACTTGGTTGTACTAAAAACTTTCCTCCATGCATGCTTACCACCTTAGGTAATCTTCTGTATCTTGGCTATACCTTGAAAAAGTTAGATATTGTGGAGCATAATACCCTCTATATTATGTGAAACGATCGCATGTTTCATCTTCTTCAGCCTCATGGCTATCTCCATCCTCACGGGCATATTCGTCTTCGGATTCTGGTTCTTCACAAATATTTGCTTATGTTCCAGCCTCATGATTCCAAGATTCATATTCATATTGATTTGCTTCTCCTTGGCTGATTCGTGAGTATATGAGTTAACAGTTGACTTCATTAATTCTGATTTTGCAAAGTCAACATTTACTTGAAGAATATTTCTAAGTATTCAATAGTTGGAGGATAAAATCGCTAATTGCTAATAGTTCAGGAATTAAATGAACGTTTTATATAAAACAAATATAAGGATTTTTTTTTCCAGTTTTCCCAGTCTTTGGATTTTAATAGAAGTGTATAGTCTTTAAGCGATCATGAGATTTTAGTGAGATTGTATTTCTCAAAGTGTTGAAAAGATCTGATATCATTTGAGTTTTTATATACAATATTCACTTCAATAAAACGAAAATCCATTGGTGGGAGAGAAGACTTAAGAGTGAATCAGAGGATTTGATTATTCATTCTTAACATAAACATTTTTATTGATTCTCCACCATTTCTTCTTTCTCAAATCAACATCTTTTATTTGTATTTGTTGTGGTTCACTTAAACCTTTGTGTTATGTAGAAACTACCATGCCATTAGTCATGTGGTTAACATAATCTTAAACCATATTGGTTATTTCTCTCAGTGTGAAACAAAATAAAAAGCAAACAATTTTTTGAGTGTTAATTTGGTACAAACTTTCGTAAGATTAAATCGATGTAGATACATGTTAGCGATAGTATTTTGTAAAAAGTAAAAATAAATTCCAGAGCTGAAACAATAACATATCAAAGCTATAAAATCTCAAAAAGTAACAAAAAGAAAATATTAGAGTTAAGAAATTAATTGTCACCTATTAATTTAATTTTAAAATGCAAACTTTACAGAATTTAGTGGATGCGTTTATCCTTGAGAATCTAAGCAATACGAATACTTATTCCATTTAAGCCCAGAGCATTCAATCGTTAGACATGTGGATTGTTCGCACACCATGCTTATGATGCAGCATTCTGGTTTGTAGCAAGTTTTTCATAAGTTTATTATGTGAAACAAGCAATGCCGTGAAAGGTGACATAATAATCTAAATCCGACTATTAAAAAGATATGTGGATTAGGAAGACAACATGAACTGATTATCGTTCAGGCACAAAAGGATCAAGCCAATAAGTGGGCCGAAATTGTCAAGATTTGCTTGGAAGGACAAAGAATAATCTAAATAATAAGTGAAATTGTGCGCTTAAGAGGAGAGTGGAACAACTTATTAGTAGAATCTCTCTGGTTCTGGACCTTGTGGTTTTGATTACCTTTGTCAAGCAAAGAAACATGATGCTTAAAAGTTACAAACCAAAGGAAGCTGCCAAGTGTCCTCAAAGGATTTCCTATAGTTAAGTCTAGAGCCCATGAATTGAGTGAACACGCCTTCATCCACAAACTCTCTGAGGGGAGGAAGAGACAATCTCATCATCAGTAGAATTTGATTGGTTAAGATGCAGTATCAAGATTGAAATATCTTACTGGACACCTTCTTCAAGTGATCATCACCTCAAGAATGTATGGTTAACTCCACGGTTAAATACTTCGTCTTCTGTAAAAGTTTTAGGGACACCACAACAAAAAACATAAGTGTAGCAATGAATTTTAGCGATGAAAGATTTTCGTCTCTAACAAGACGAAGTTACGACGTTTCAGCAACAAAAATAAAATAGTCATAAAATCGTCATCAACTAACGACGATTTCAATTCGTTGCTAAATTGTAAGTCTTAACGACGAAGTAACGATGAAATGTAGAATTTGCTATATTTCGTCGTTACTTCTTTGTTACATTGCGAAGAATAAACGAGGAATGTAGCATATAGAAACGAATTAATGTCAAATCAAAACGTAGTTGTGGTAGATAATCACGTTTTTAATATGGTATACCGGTTTGTTACGACGAAGTTATACGTTGATATTTCTAAAGTAAATCGTCGCTAATTGTTGTCAATTGCTTCCGTTGCTAAATCGTTGTTAATTCGTTTCTAACCCGTAAAATATTTTTATAAATAGCCCATAGTTCAAAACAAAAATCTTAACTCAAAATACCAAAAACTAAAAATCTCTATAAAAAAAGACTTCTTTCCAAAACAATGTCTACATAAAAATTACAGAGTTGAATGTATCGACATAAGAATTCGGAAGGAGTTGTGACAAAGGAGTTTTGAGTTGGGCTTAAAATATTCATGTATCAAGCATTTCATACATCGATAACTACAAAAGCGGTAAGATATTCCATCCTTGTCGAAAATGCATGAATAAGAACTTTATTCCAGTTGAGACGGTTTGTCATCATTTATTGAATAGAGGATGTACACTGCATTATTATATATGGTATCAACACGGAGAATGTTATAGTAGTGGATATGATGCGGAAAGTAGTAGTAGCAATGTTCAGCATGAAAATAAATTGCATGGTAATCATGATCAATTCGGTTATCACAAAGTGTATAATTATCATGAGCATGATAGGCTGTTCGAAATGGTTACAAATGCATTTCATCAAACAATAAGTACTGATCTGGATGATCTTGAGAAACCCAACTTAAATGCCAAACGATTTTATAATATGCTAGACACATCAATTACCCCACTCTACGATGTATATAGAAAAAGGATTGTCAAAATTATTGTTGGTAGAAAGGATGATGAACATTAAAATTGATCATAATTTATCTGAGGTTTGCATGGATGGCTGGACATATTTTTTGAAAGAATATTTACCGGAGGATAATTTTGCTGCCAAAAGTTATTAAGAGGTTCAGAAAATGTTATATAGCCTTGTTAATAACTGCATGCTTTTTTGGAAAGACGATGATAACATGCGTGGGTGTCGTTATTGTGGAAAACCAAGATATAAGCTTCAAGAAAGTGGATGGAACAAGGACCATACCAAAGGATGTGTACTTTCTTATAACGAATTTGTTGCAACAAATTCAATCTGAAAGAACAATTTCTTATATGAGATTGCATGCTGACCATTCGCAGACGGATGGAGAAATCACTCATCCTTCAGATGCAAAGGCGTAGCAATATTTTAAAATGGTACATCCCCAATATGCCAGACATGTTGGAAATGTATACCTTGGTCTTTGCACGAATGGATTGGTTCATTTCGTATGTATGATAGACAATATTCATGGTGGCCAGTAATATTGATTCCTTACAACCTCCCCCTAAATATGTGCACGGCAATTTTTTTTTTTTTGAGTATTTTAGTCTCAGGTCCTAAGCATGCAAAGCAGTCGCTCGATGTATTTATACAGCCCTTGCTATATGAGTTGAAGCAGTTGTGGTCCACTGATGTTCGAACGTATGATTATTCGAGGAAAAAGAATTTTACAATGTGGACGATAAGCGACTTTCCTGCATATAAAATGTTATCATGTTGGACTACGCACGAGAGACTAGCGTTTTTATATTTTATATGAATAGGACAGAAGTGTTTCAGCTGAAACATGGTCAGAAAACATGTTGGTTCGACTGCCACTGCTGGTTTTTACCAATCAACCATTCATATAAGAGAAATATGAATTGTTTAAGAAATACAGAGCCGTAGTCCACCACCGTCAAATTATCTAAGGAAAACCTCGAGGAGCAAATTGATTATTATGGGCACAAGAGATAATTAGGCACTGAGGAAATAGGCACACACCATCTAATATGTCTGATATATATAGTGAAACACATAATTGGCATAAGAAAAGAATTTTTTGGGAACAAGCTTACTGAAAATATCATCTTTTGAGACACAATCTTGACGTGTTGCATATTGAGAAAAAACTTCTTTGATCATGAATACACTATTGAATGTGCCGGGGATAACAAAAGATAATGCGAAGTTGAGGTTGGACTTGCTTGATATTTGTGTACGAAACGAGTTGAATATTCCATTAAGCACAACTGCACCAGTTCCAATATTTCGCTTGACTTCGATAGCTAAATTGGCCTTGTTCGATTGGGTGAAAATGGATGTTTGCTTTCCAGATTGAGATGTTTTTAATCTCTCTACTTGTGTTGAACAAGGAAAAAAATCTTAGGAATGAAGAGTCAAGATCATCATGTGTTCATGCAACGATGACTTCCCTTTGCTTTGATGAACTCCTTCCAGAGAAAGTAAGCGAAGCACTTGCAGGTACCTCAACTAAATAATGTTTGTAACTTTCAAGTAAATAGTGTTCAAGTTATATAAACTATCGTGTATATATGATTTTCTTGCTACATATAGGATCATTTTTACGAGATCTCATCACTCGGACTTTATCAGAAGATATCATCGCTCAATTACTTGATAATGTTCTTATACTGCTATGCAATTTGTAGAAGATCTTTCCGCATGCCTTTTTGATGTCTTGGAACATCTATTTATCCATCCCATACATAAACCAGAACTAGGTGAACCTGTTTAATTTTGGTGGATGTATATGTTCGAGCGTTTCATGAAACATCTAAAGAGGAAGGCAGAAAATCTAACAAAGATTGAAGGGTCTATTGTGGCAAGAAGTCTAATAGAATAAACGTCTTACATTACATCATAATATTTTGCTACAAAAGTACGCATACGTAAGGGAAGGCCGCAGCAATAGAATGCTGGTGGTGTGGGACGAGCCTATCCGGTTGATGATGTTCCAGACATATTTCCACCAGTTGGTCATCTAAGTGGTAGATTGAATACAATATGGTGGAGCAGTGCTGAAGACAGCCATAACGCACATACGTACATCCTTGTAAACTATGAGGATGTTCGTCCCTTTGAGAAATATATACATATATATATATATATATATATATATATATCTATATATATATAATGATACATTATGCAGAATGTTTGAGACTCAAGTTCGAGAAGCAATTGAGAGGATTTCCGACAATTGATATGCTCTAGAAGTTTTAATCCTATACTACTGCAAGTGCACAGTTATGTGATTGTAGTATTTAGGTATCGAATCCACAGAGACTCCGGTCAACGATAGAAATTAGAAAAGTCGAGGTTAAACTAGAATAAAAGCAATGTGATAAAATTAAAAGCAAGCAAATAAAGTAAATCAGATAGCAGATTGGTTGTGAAAACAATTAACTTAAAGCGCTGAAGTCTAGGGCGTTCTCAGGAAATCAGATAAGCAAACAAATCATTCAGTCGGGATCTAATTAAGCTCAGTTCTAGAACTCAAAACACAGATATAAAATTAATCAACTGTCGTTGCGAGAATTCTCTAAGTCTAAGTGCAACAATCCAAATTCCTTTGCAATTACTAATAGATTAAACCAGCTTTAATTCCAAGTTTGATATGTTCACAATTAAATTAAACCAAATTCCTTTGCGAGTAATTTAATTGCTCAACCTAAATAGTTCAGATTCTAAACTACACTTTCGTGTCGTATTTAGCTACCTAAGATCTAGATTCTAATTAATCAGGTTAGAACTAGCATTAAACACAATTTAGTTTGAAGAACATTCTATTGATGTGAATCCCTAACTTAATTAATTATATCTAGCAAGTCATGAAATCCCTATGAGAAACCCTAAACCTAACTATGAATCTACTCAGACATAGATAATGTAAACATAATCAATGAAATAATAGATATCATAAAAGAGATTAGAATAATAAAGGGGTTCGAAAACTTCTCCAAAATAAAGTGTAGTACATGTATCAGATCAGCCCCAAAATCTCTCTAAACTCTCAGCTCAAAGTATGACTTGTGTTCTGAAAGCGTAATGTAAGCGTCTCTAAAATCTGATCTAAAAACCTAATTAAATAGCCTAATCACGTCTGGGGCTTCTGTGTAAATATCTAGAACTTCTGGGCAAGTCTGCAATATCTCATATCTTCATTATCTCGCCGAGGCTGGCCAATTCGCGTCTTGCATCGATCGATGCAGGTGTGCAACGATCGACGCTCTCGTCTGTTCTGGACAGTGAGCTCATCCTCTCGGGTCAAATCTCTAAAATGCTCCAAATAGCTCCATAATCTCCACTTCTGCTCCAAACATGCGTGTACCTAATATGACCTGTAAAAGACTCTAAAGAAACATAAAAAGACTCTAAAATATACTTATATCATGGTCAAAAACCAGTAAAAACCATAATATATCAACTCCCCCACACTTAGCCTTTGCTTGCCCTCAAGCAAAACAGAGAACTAGACATGGTGAAGAGGTTTGAAAACTTTCAGAAACTCTTTTTATCGTAGAAGCAACAGCACTCAGATTCCCCTTAGTAATCCACTGAAAAATTTCACCTGCAGAGATCAAGACCAACATATACTTCCCCCACACTTAGCAACTGTCCTAAGTAAACTCCACAATCACATTCATGCATTCAAATTCATCCTACTGACTTCTTAAGAAATTTAAGTGCGGTCTCACCTAAGGATTATCGATCAAAGGGCACACGGATTCTTACCTTGTCAGCTCTAGACCACCATACTATCTTTCTCTGGTCCCTTTCTTCTCTTTCCCTTCCTTAACAACTGATTTTTCTCCACTGGGTATCATTTTTTTTTTATCAATGTTCTTCCCGTTATGGGGTGTACTTTGGACACATTCCATGGATGCACATGATATGATAGTTGTAGCTACCACTCCCAGAGAACACTTCGGAGTTACTAACTCATCCTCAGTTTATTATCTTTTTTTTTTTTACTTTATGGAAGGGGAGAAGGGAACCAAATAAGACAGGTTTACAAGGTGTGTCAGAACTAACAAGGGAATCCGACTCAAGGTATACCAAGCCCTTAGGTGAGAAAATTAAGTCAGTATTAAGGTGAAGTCAGTAAAGGATCCTCTGATACCTGAAGTGATGTGGGTGTTCTTAGTAGGCTGATCCGTGTCTGGGTTTTCTAATAGTCATAGATCATCTGCAACTTCATCCCAATGTTTACTTAAGTTCCTGCAAGTGTTGTTAACTTCTCAAAAAATCATTGTTTCTTACTTAAACAAGTTTTGACTCAATAAAACAAAATTTGAAAAATTGGACTGACTCTAAGAAAACAGAAAGATAAAGTCAATAGCACCTCCCCCACACTTAAGACACATTGTCCCCAGTAGTGTCAAGCGAAGGGTTGGTAAAAAGAAAAATAAAAATGTTAATGGATCGTGTTGAGTTCTGTCTGATTTTTACCTCTGTCGCACATGCATCGATCGTTACATAAATGTATCGACCGTTGCTAGGCGATTTTTCGTCGTGTGTCGATCGTTGCTCAGGACCGCAACGATCACTGCAGTGCGATTTCTCGTGTTGTGACGATCGACACAATGGTGTGTCGATCGACGCACTGCGATTGTGTCCGAGACCTGTAGTCAAAACTCACCAAAAACAGAAACAAAACGTTAAATCCTACAAAAACACTAAAATTAAAATGCAAAAACGAAAACAGTGGGTTGCCTCTCACTCTGCACTCTTTTAGCGTCAATAGCTTGACGTTTTCAGCTGATCTAGCCAGAGGGTGCATCATCCAGAGGCAGAATCTGACCTCCTGGAATCTCGGCCTTAGCCTAATAATGTTTCACCCTCTGTCCATTCACAGTGAATTCATTACCTTCCTTGCCGGTTAGAACAACAGCTCCGTATGGACGTACTTCTTTGATCGTGAAAGGACCAGACCACCTTGATTTCAGCTTGCCTGGAAACAAATGCAAACGAGAGTTATACAAAAGTACCTGATCATTAGGCTCAAACTGTCTGGAGACAATCTTCTTGTCATGATAAGCCTTAGTCCTCTCCTTGTACAGCTTAGAGTTTTCATAGGCAAAATGTCTGATCTCATCCAACTCATTAAGCTGCACTAATCTCCTTTCTGCAGCAGATGTAAGATCAAAGTTCATCTGCTTTACAGCCCATGCTGCTTTGTGCTCAAGTTCTACTGGCAGATGACATGCTTTTCCATACATCAGATGAAACGGAGTGGTCCCAAGCGGTGTTTTGAATGCAGTCCGGTAAGCCCATAGTGCTTCATCCAATTTGGCTGCCCAATCCTTTCTCGTCTTCCCCACAGTCTTCTCTAGGATCTCTTTAATTTTCCTGTTAGAGACTTTAACCTGCCCACTAGTCTGAGGGTGATAAGGAGTAGCAACTTGGTGATGAACTCCATGCTTTTTCAGCAACTTCTCGAAGACCTTGTTAATAAAGTGAGATCCTCCATCACCAATCACTATCCGAGGTACTCCAAATCTAGGGAATATGATGGTTTTAAACAGATTAATAACCACCAAAAAATCATTGGTTGGAATAGCTATTGCTTCCACCCATTTAGACACATAGTCCACAACAACCAAGATGAACTTATTCCCATAGGATGAGGGAAAAGGACCCATGAAATCTATACCCCATTAATCGAAAACCTCAACTTCCAGAATGAAATTCTGAGGCATCTCATGTTTCTTGCTGATTTTCCCTTTCCTCTGACAGGCATCACACTAAGAAATAAAAGAATGAGTGTCTCTAAACATCGTAGGCCACCAGAAACCTGCTTGCAGAACCTTAGACACAGTCTTGAAGGTAGCAAAATGTACAGCATAATCTGATCCATGACAGTGGAATAAGATATCTGAAACTTCTGATTCAGCAACGCATCTCCGGTAAAGACCATCTGAACAGTGCTTATAGAGATAACGCTCATCCCAGTAGTATCGTCTAAGCTCTCTGAAGAACTTCTTCTTTGCATAACCCTTTAAATCATCTGGTTCAGTCTCTGCAGCAAGGTAATTAGCTATATCTGCATACCAGGGTCGATCAGTGGTTGCGACAGCAGCAACTTCGAGGTCATAGTTCCCAATTCGGATCCTTAAAGATTCTGGGTTCGTATCAGGTCTGCATCGACCGTTGCACATGTCTGCGTCGGTCGTTGCTTCCCCGATACTTGCATCGACCGTTGCCAAGGTAGCATCGATCGACGCAAGGCGATTATCCCGACAATTCTGCAGCTCCCTGCCCAAATTCGTCTGAAACACTGTCCCGACCATATTAACGTTTTCCTCAGGCAAGAAATCATTAATAGGCACGTCCTCCTCAACCAGCATCCTCGAAAGATGATCAGCAACACCATTCTCAACTCCCTTCTTGTCCCTCACTTCAATGTCAAACTCCTGAAGCAATAGGATCCACCGTAGCAATCTTGGCTTAACATCTTTCTTCTGCATCAGATACTTCAGGGCTGAATGATCAGTGTGCACAATCACTTTGGATCTAACGAGATATGGGCGAAATTTCTCAAACGCAAAGACAACAGCCAACAACTCCTTCTCTGTAGTGGCATAGTTTCTTTGCGCATCATCTAGTGTCCTACTAGCATAATAGATAACATGAAGCTTTCTATCCTTCTTCTGCCCCAAAACAGCTCCTACAGCATAGTCACTCGCATCACACATAACCTCAAAAGGTAAATCCCAATCTGGTGGCTGAACTATAGGAGCACTCACTAATGCCTGCTTGATCTGCTCAAATGCAGCTTGGCAATCTGCAGTGAACTCAAATTTTACATCCTTGCATAGCAAAGCAGTCAGTGGTCTAGCAATCTTGCTGAAATCCTTGATGAACCTTCTATAAAATCCAGCATGCCCAAGAAAGCTCCTTACAGACTTTACAGAGTCAGGTGCCTGAAGGCTGGTCATAACCTCAATCTTAGCGCGGTCTACTTCGATCCCCGCTTCAGACACTCTATGTCCAAGAACAATACCATCTCTGACCATGAAGTGGCACTTTTCCCAGTTCAGAACCAAGTACTTTTCCTCACATCTAGCTAGCACTTTGCACAAATTATCCAAGCACTCACTATAAGATGATCCATAAACTGAGAAATCATCCATAAATACCTCCATAAAATCCTCAATCATGTCAGTGAAGATGGACATCATGCATCTTTGGAATGTGGCTGGTGCATTACAAAGTCCAAAAGGCATCCTACGGTATGCAAATGTTCCATAGGGACAAGTAAAAGTAGTCTTTCCCAGATCTTCTGGGTGGATAGGAATCTGAAAGAAACCTGAATATCCATCGAGGAAGCAATAGTAGGGGTAATTTGCTAACCTCTCCAGCATCTGATCAATAAAAGGCAAGGGAAAGTGATTCTTCCTGGTCGCAGCATTCAGCTTCCTGTAGTCTATGCACATGCGATGTCCAGTCACAGTCCTCGTAGGAATCAGCTCATTCTTCTCATTCTTTACCACTGTAACTCCGCCCTTCTTAGGCACAACATGAACAGGACTGACCCAATCACTGTCTGAAATTGGGTAGATGATCCTTGCATCTAGGAGTTTCATGATCTCCTTCTTAACCACATCCTTAAGGTTAGGGTTCAGCCTCCTTCGGTGCTCAATAGAAGTCTTTGACTCGTCCTCAAGATGTATCCGATGCATGCACAGCTCCGGACAGATACCTGAAATATCATCAAGAGAATAGCCATGAGCTTTGCGATGCTTGCGCAGCTTGCTTAGCAGTAAAGTGAGCTCTGCGTTGTTCAAGCTAGCATTAACAATCACTGGGTACGTAGAATTAGGTCCAAGAAATGCGTACCTTAGCCCGAATGGAAGTTGTTTCAGCTCAATTTTTGGAGATTTCTCCTCTGCCCAGTCACTGTCGACTTGCAACGACCGATGCTCAGATGGTGTCGATCGTTGCAACGTCGCGTCAGACACTCCGACTTGCATTACTTATTCAGCAGAATCCATTAGCCTCGCGTAACAGATTGCGGGCTCGTCTTGCAGATACTCCAACTCCATTATAGTGCTCAGTAAAGCCTTTTCCAGTGGATCTTCAGCACGAGTTCTATGAAAGTAATCTGCAGCCAAATCACTGAGGGTATCCACATAAAATGTTTGTCCATCGATGGTCGGTCTCTTTACTAGCTTGTCCATATCAAAGCTCATTTTTAGATCGCCTACATTCAGAATTATCTTACCTCCCTGGCAGTCAATCATCGCACCAGCAGTGGCCAAGAAAGGTCTACCCAAAATCAGTGGATCCTTTGGCTCTTCTCCATATTGCAGAACCACAAAGTCAGTAGGAATCACACATTGACCAATCATTATAGGCACATCTTCCAACAATCCTTCGGGAATTCTGATTGTTTTGTCTGCTAAAACCAGTGAGATCCTAGTGGGTATGAAATCAGTCATCCTGAGTCTCTTAGCAACAGAGAAAGGCATAAGGTTCACACTAGAACCAAGATCACATAGAGACCTTTCAAATCTTTCCCTGTAGATAGCACAATCCAACACAAAGCTTCCTGGATCTTTCAACTTCTCAGGAATCCTGCTCTGAATCACTGCACTACACACCTATGTGATCATCATTACACTTTCCTCTTCGGACCATTTACCAACAAGCAGATCCTTAAGACATCTCCTCATCACAGGAGTAGTTTCCATAGAATCAATCAAAGGCACTTCAACCTTCACCTTTTTAATGATTTCCTTGCATTTGTTATACTGTCTTTCGTTCTTAGCTTTCCTGGGATTCTTAGGATATGGTACCTTAGGCTTGTAAACCCTCTCAGTCGACTGCTTCGGTTTCTCTGTGTTTGAGCTCTATGCAGTCGCCTTGCATCGACCGTTGCTGGTGTTGCGTCGATCGTTGCTGGGCGACTGTGTTACGACCTCTGGTTCTTGGTCGTCGCTCTGCATCGACCGTTGCTGAGTTGCGTCGATCGATGCATTGCGGATATTACGGATCTCATCTTCCAGTTCGTCGATCTCCACGATTTCTTCAACACTCAACTGCTTTTCCTGGCCAGGAAACAGCTTCTTACCACTCCTTAATGTCACTGCATTGCACTGATACTTAAGATTAGCATCTGTTCGCCCCGGAAGATATCCATCTAGCCTCTGAGCATATCCAGCAGTCCTTGCAACCTTAGCATCAAGCTCTTTCATCTGTGTGCTCAAAGACTTAAACTTACCATTAAGGTCATCATATACAGCACCTATCTTCTTGTCGACATCCATAGCATTCTTAGTCTGCTCTTCAAGTAGCTGTTCCAGCATTGACTCCATCTTACTCTTACGAGCATTAGCAGTAGGAGGTGCTTGGTATGAGGACGGTCCATAGGTCCTCTGAAATCCAACATTCTATCCACCATTGGAGAATCTGTTTCCCTGCTGATATCCATACCTATTACCTTGAAAACCAGATCCTCCGATGTAATTCACATCCTCTTCCTGAGTGTCTTCCTCAGTTTGGATTACTTCCATCTCTTGGGCAAAATGGACAGCTTTCTTCCCAGCTAGAAGATTACAAACTGTGTCTAGCTTAGATCTAATATCAGCAATCTCTGAATTCTCAACACTTCCACCAGACTTCTTTCTCCTCTCATCAGTAGTCTTGCAGCTATTACTGCTCACTAAGTTCTCTATCAGCTGTTTAGCTTGTGCAGGAGTCCTAGTATTGAAGTTCGCATCGCTAGAACTATCTAATGCAGCTTGATAAGGAAGATCTATTTCTCTGAAGAAGATACCAAGCAGTGTTACCTCAGTAAATCCATGGTGCGGGCAGTCACGCTGGTACTTCTTGAATCTCATCCATGCAGCCTTAAGAGGCTCTACAGGACCTTGAGAGAAAGTAAGTATGTCCTGTCTAGACTGATCTGAGCGAGCGTCATCGTAGAAGTGCCTCAGGAACTCACTCTTCAGGGCATCCCAAGTGCCAAACTTCCCAGGTGGAAGTTGTTTCGGCCATGCAGCTGCATCTCCAGCGAGAGAGTAGGGAAAAAGCTTGAGAAACAGATAATCCTGGTTCACTCCATCGTACTTAATACCAGTGATTATGTCCTCGAACTCATCTATGTGGCCCATAGGCTGCTCAGTCGCATAGCCATGGAAAGCATTCTTTTTCAAGAGAGTGTAGTAGATGGTTTTGATGTCAAAATCGTTTCTCTCGAAGCCAGGAGGTACAAGAGCTGACCGGTTGGCATGAAACTCGTCCGGTCTGTTGTAGTCAGCCAATGTCCTCTCATGAACAACCATCCGCCTCTCCTGTTGTTGACCTTGGGCCTGTCCTTGGCCTTGGTTCTTCTCCTGTTGTTCCTATTCCTCAGGTTCAGGGATTACATTCCCTTCAGCATCAATCCTAAACCCAGCAGCAGTGTAAGGATTGTTCTGTCGGTCCCTCAGGACACCTTGAGCATCGACTATCAGAATCAGACGTTCTCTAACCATTTTTGCTCTCTGAACTTTCCTGTTAGTCCTCTCTAGTCGTGCAAGCTCTTCAAGTTGTAGGTTCACGAGGTTCGAATTCGGATTACTTCGGGTTTCACGCGCATGCATAAACCGTCTGTAATCGCTCAGCAACGATCGATGCTAACAGTGCAACGATCGATTCAGCTCCAATCGCCTAGTAACGATCGACACAAGATGTGCAATGATCGACGCTATGCGATTATGAACCTGTCGACAGAGAAGAAACAGAAAGAAAAATGAGTAAAATAAAATAAAACAAAAATTAAAAATCTTTGTCTAAACCCTAGGTTCCAATCTATCGGAGATTCAAAAGAGTCCCCGGCAACGGCGCCAAAAACTTGATATGCTCTAGAAGTTTTAATCCTATACTACTGCAAGTGCACAGTTATATGATTATAGTATTTAGGTATCGAATCCACAGAGACTCCGGTTAACGATAGAAATTAGAACAGTCGAGGTTAAACTAGAATAAAAGCAATGTGATAAAATTAAAAGCAAGCAAATAAAGTAAATCAGATAGCAGATTGGTTGTGAAAACAGTTAACTTAAAGCGCTAAGTCTAGGGCGTTCTCAGGAAATCAGACAAGCAGACAAATCATTCAGTCTGGATCTAATTAAGCTCAGTTCTAGAACTCAAAACACATATATAGAATTAACCAACTGTCGTTGCGAGAATTCTCTAAGTCTAAGTGCAGCAATCCAAATTCCTTTGCAATTACTAATAGATTAAACCAGCTTTAATTCCAAGTTTGATATGTTCACAATTAAATTAAACCAAATTCCTTTGCGGGTAATTTAATTGCTCAACCTAAATAGTTCAGATTCTAAACCACACTTCCGTGTCGTATTTAGCAACCTAAGATCTAGATTCTAATTGATCAGGTTAGAACTAGCATTAAACACAATTTAGTTTGAAGAACATTCTATTGATGTGAATCCCTAACTGAATTAATTATATCTAGCAAGTCATGAAATCCCTATGAGAAACCCTAAACCTAACTATGAATCTACTCAGACATAGATAATGTAAACATAATCAATGAAATAATAGATATCATAAAAGAGATTAGAATAATAAAGGGGTTCGAAAACTTCTCCAAAACAAAGTGTAGTACATGTATCAGATCAGCCCCAAAATCTCTCTAAAACTCTCAGCTCAAAGTATGACTTGTGTTCTGAAAGTGTAATGTAAGCGTCTCTAAAATCTGATCTAAAAACCTAATTAAATAGCCTAATCACGTCTGGGGCTTCTGTGTAAATATCTAGAACTTCTGGGCAAGTCTGCAATATCTCATATCTTCATTATCTCGCCGAGCCTGGCCAATTCGCGTCTTGCATCGATCGATGCAGGTGTGCAACGATCGACGCTCTCGTCTGTTCTGGACAGTGAGCTCATCCTCTCGGGTCAAATCTCCAAAATGCTCCAAATAGCTCCATAATCTCCACTTTTGCTCCAAACATGCGTGTACCTAATAGGACCTGTAAAAGACTCTAAAGAAACATAAAAAGACTCTAAAACATACTTATATCATGGTCAAAAACCAGTAAAAACCATGATATATCAACAATGAGATCAACAAACGGAAAGACTGACATTTCACTATATGGATAAAGCACCAAATATGCTTAAGTTAATTATATTACAACAATTAAATTTTGAGTTTCATATACTTCTGAATTTAACCAAAAGTACTTTATATGCAGGTGGATTATGGTGATCCAACTTGTCCTTTATGGTTTCATGTGTTGCTTCAAGGCCCCATCGTTAGGATAACAACCGCACCCATGTATTGCACATGTGGTTATGTATTTCACACATACAATCATGACCAACATCGGGCGACTACAAACTATTTCTATGTGTAATAGGTGAAACTGATTTTTATGGGATGTTGAAAGAAATTATCGAGATTGAGTACTCAAGATTTTTGAATCTGAAAACAATGCTATTTAAGTGTGATTGGTTTGATTCAGTGCTGGGTCATGGACGTGAATGCCGCAAGATGGTACAACAAATTTGAGCCTTAGCTTCACAAGCTGAGCAAGTTAGCTCATACCTACCCGCGAGTAAGGACATATGAGATCTGTTGGTTGTCTGTTATCAGAATTTCCCCATGAGATCGTATAGTTGGAGTAGAAGATTTGCCAATGCAAGAGACATTTGTTGTATTATTTTAAGACCAAATGAGACTATGGAGAAGGTTCTACTTATCAATCCCCATAATCGACAATGTTAGTATCTCATGGAAAACATAGAAGAAGAATTGAGTATGAAGAAGTCGATGAATCTGATGACGATGAAGAGTCCAATAATGCTTCTTTTATGTATTTCAACTTATATCTCCTTTTGTAAATTGTATGCATAATGACCATTAATTAAACGACTTGCCTTTGTTCTTTCTTCAATATTGTCGGCTGAGATCTTCTCACCCTATCGATTAGGCACGAGAGTGTTGACCGGTAAACTGAACCAAACCAAAATTTTTGAATTTAATTTGGTTCGGTTCAACCGCCAGCTTTGAGATTAGCATTCGGTTTTGTTTGTTTCGACCAAATCGATCAAATAATTATTTGATTTTTGCAATTTATACCAATTTAAACCATATTATACAAAAACTACAAACCAGCCCAAAAACAGATCATAATTAACGAAGCGGCCATAATTAACTTAAAATTAGCCGATATTAACTGAACTTCACCAAAGAAACAAAAAAACTCCAAACTCGGTAAAAAGAAACCCTAATTACTCAAGAACAAAATCAAACCGAACTGAAAATTATGTTAAACCTGACAAAATTATTTAAAATAAATTACCTGAAAATCAAGTAAACTGAACTGAAAAAAACTAGAAATCCCAATCCTATGAGTATTATGAAAAAAAGAAGCATAATAAACTATACTAGGATAATGTGATATGTAAAGAAACATTTTACATTAAATATACCAAGTGTTAATTCCAAAAACATTAATTAAATCATTGTAAACACAAGTTGTGATGTAAGATGGGAGGTGGATAGTTGTTTGGGTCGCCCAGCTGGTCAGAGACGCTATCTGGTTGATCCATGGTCGATGGTCGAATGGGAAAAGCTTGCTGGCCGAAGGTGCTCTCAAAGCTTCTCAATGGATGGATTGCGGTTGTAGATGAGATCAGAACACAACAGGGACACTTCAGTAGCACAATAACACGAGCAAGTAACAGCACTACGTCCTCAAGGGGAATCCACGCGAGAGAGAAGAGTGGCTGCACCAATTAGGCTAAACTCCTTTAGGGTTTTTAGTGTAAACTTTCTCGATCTTATTAGCACGAAAAGAATGGCTTAAATAGCCAATAGTCTAGGTTACAAGTGGGCCAGAAAGGGCTTGGTCGAAATCATAAAAGAAAAGACAAGAAGGAAGGTTGGACGGGCCAGATTCTCTTTCTCTTGTATCGGGCTTTGGTTTACCTCATTAAAAACCTTAGTGGGAAAACCCAATTGGGATAAAACCACACTTAAGGGAAAAAGAGTATAAACCTCAGACCAAAGAGATGTTGCACGTGGTCCTGGTCGCCAAACATAGTTATGGAGTTCACTAAATCCGTGATCTTCCAAATAAGGCAAGTCCAGCAACCTTCGGGTTTGATCTTGTGTATCTTCTTCGTCCGAAATGGTATTGGTGTGATTCCAACTCTCATGCATTCCCTGATGAATCAATAATCCATAAAAAGTTCCTTTACTCCTTGATTCATCCTGGTTCGTTCTGAGCATCCCGAAAAGTGAAAGTCGGTCTTTATCGGATTTCCTGAACATCACCTGTCTTGAATCGGGCATAACTTCTTCATAACAACTGGTCTTGATGTGATTACACTTCGTGAAGATTAATTTGTGAGTCAGGTTTCCAGAAAAATTTGAGTTGCAACTTGATTCCTCTTGGTACATTCGCAATCCTCTCTTGAATGCACCTATATCCGCGGACAGGGCTAACTGGACAGTTTCTAGATATCCTCAAAGATGATCTCGAACCCAAGCTGATTCCTTCTGAAAAAACTCTTCCAAATAGCATAATTTCTGGTGGATATCAAGTCTGGTATGATTATTTCGAACCAATTCTCCTATGGTCATCTTCCAGGACTTGGTTAAGGCTCCAAGTGGACGGTTGTCGACCATCTCCAAATGGGATCGTTCCAGTTGGGTTCTGGAAAGATCATTACTCCTGAAACATGTTGTTGGCTGATGAATCCTCAATCCCACATCATTTGGCCTTGTAGAAAATGTCTTGACCTCCTGAACCTCCTCAGGTACGTTCCGCGTAGTCGAGAATAGCTCGATCAGCCTCATGGTCGAGGTTGGTATGTACCGCTCGTCCGGGCCGGGTTTGGATGATCCGATTTCCTCATCATACGACCTCGAATCTTCATAACTTGCACCAATAGAAAGAAGGTTAGCCTTCATGCGGTTTCGGGAGTCCATGGCCTTACCTTGATGGATTTGTGGCTTGTGGGTGTAAGGGCTTTTAGGCACTGCTCCTTTGAGTAGGTGGCTCTGGATCACGCCTCTGTTCTGGCCTGGGTTCCATGGTAAACTCTCTGAACCGTGGTATCCAATGGCCTCAGTCGGATTACATTCTGGGTTGGCCGGTTCCACTTGTTTCTCTGTCTCGCTTCCGGTCCGTTGGTCCATGCGGTCCACTAGGCTCTCTATCATTCCTGCGTCATTCTAAACACTTTTGGGCAATCCCAAGTGCATTAAAACAATTTTTGATTCATTATAATCAGATGTAAAAGAGTTGGATCAGGACACTTTAACCTTTGGTCAAGGCGGTTCGGTTTTCTCCAATGCCACAACGTGTTGAGTAATTATGTGATCCGGTGGTTCTTCTTGGATTTGAATAAGGCTGGTGTTAACTTCATGATCTGCTACCTTCTTTGGCATGCCTATACATTGTTCATGAGATTGGCTCTTGGTGGGTTGTTGACCCAAAACAATCTCCTTCTTTGGTGTTGGCATCCAAACTCGTGAATATGATCTCATCATAAGCCTCTTGGGAAGGTAGCTACGGTTGTTGGAATTTTGTAAAAATTCCTTTTACATATGCTGCTTTAAAACTCCCCAAGTAGTAATCGGGTTATGGAAGTAGTGGAGAGCTTCTTCTCGTATCCACCATATAGAAGCTTCTCCAACAAGTGCATTTATGGCATGAGATAATCTCTTCTCCTTCGGGACTTTGTGATACCAAAACCAATCTTCCAAGCCTCTCTCCCATCTTAAATAAGCCTTTGGACCTTGTTCAGGACCTGAAAAATAGAGGTTATGCGGCTCATAGCCGTCTCCTTCATCATTGGAATGGTCCTTCGGTTTAGAGTTGTATTGCACTTGAATTGGTCCACCACCAAAAATAACTTTATCTTCAGCCACGTCTTCTTCTCCACTCTACAAGGTATCTAATTCCTGTAAGAACAACACTAAACACGAAATAAAGTGCCACATGAACTAGAAACAAACAAGAAGAACAAAAAAAGGCAAATCGGCAATTCTCAACAAAATGGAAAATGCAGAATTGGAAAAATGCAAATAAGATACGACCTTTTTTATAATGAATGCAATACAAAACAAAGTAAACAGAACCTAAATGATCTAGAAAACAGAGAGCAAGAGAAAACAAGACACCAAACAACAATCTCGAAGAGTGAGAGGAACCCTAGCGATAGTTACTAGATGCAGCCGGTTCAAACTCTTAATCAAGACACAATTTTCTGAATTTTCTTTTAAGAATGAATGCAACAAAACAATGCAGAAACTTAAACAAAGACTAACCGAGAGCAAGAGAAGTCAAAGCACACAAACAATCGCAAGAGAAGGCAAAACACAAAGAATGGCAAATCGCAAAGAAAATGGAAATATGGAACTAAATGAAAACTATGCAAATCAAATGCAGCTACCTAAGGTCAAAACGTGTAAAATGAATGAGAAATGAACAAGAAAGGTCAGAAGCACACAGAGAACAGAACATACACCACAAAGCTCGGGTCAAAACCTTACCGCAAACGAACTAGCAACCTAACCAAGCAATGATCCGAAAATGCAAATTATCCTAAGTCCGTTTCGGTTTTAATCTTTATGAGGCAACAAGATGATTTTTAACAGACAATTAAGTCTAGAACAGAAGCCAAAAGCTGAAAAAACAAGACTAACCGAGAGTCAAGCAAATAACACAATCGACCAATAACCCTAGCGAGAAGCTATATGCGGGCGTTTCTAAATGCAAGCAACCTAGATGATTATTATTTTGTTTTTTATATAGATGATGAAATGCAATAAACACAGCAGAACATAAGCAATAAGGAACAACTCAAATCACAGGCTATAAGAGAAATCAAACCGAGAGCAACCTAGGGGAAACTATCGGTCGTTTTCAATTACTATCAACCTTTTTTTTTTGTCAACAAAAAAGAGAACAAGAAACCTATTTTTCACTAATCCAGCTTGGTGGCTCCGGTCCAACGTGGATTGAGTCTGATGGTCTTAGGCGAGCACTCCGTGCTAGTCTGTCTGCCATCATATTTTTTTCTGCGTGATACATGGATGAGTTCAAAGGTTGTGAAGTACTCCCTTCGTGCTTGAAATTCATCTAAATGAGTCAATTACTATCAACCTAGCAACTTCAATTAACTATTTTTCTTTGATTTTCAGTTTATAAAAACAGCAATAAAATAGAAGCAAGCAATGGACAGAAACATCAAAACAAACCAGTGACAATTTTGTTTTTTGGATTTTTTTATTTATAAAGAAGCAATCAACAAAAGACAAAACAAAAGTGCAAAACGAAAATTGAGGAAGATAAAGGTTGGATAAACACAATCTGGAGGTAGGAGCTTTTAGCTTTGATACCAGATGATGTAAGATGGGAGGTGGATAGTTGTTTGGTTCGCCTAGCTGGTCGGAAACGCTCTCTAGTTGATCCG
The DNA here is from genome assembly GCA_030180135.1 of Orychophragmus violaceus. Classification (NCBI taxonomy): domain Eukaryota; kingdom Viridiplantae; phylum Streptophyta; class Magnoliopsida; order Brassicales; family Brassicaceae; genus Orychophragmus; species Orychophragmus violaceus. Next base: position 85,716,384 of record CM058231.1, read on the forward strand.
TGGTAGATGGTCGATGGACAATGGACGATGGTCGGTGGTCGAATGGGAAAAGCTTTCTAGCCGAAGGCGCTCTCAAGGCTTCTCAATGGATGGATTGCGATTGTAGATGAGATCAGAACACAACATGGACACTTAAGTAGCACAATAACACGAGCAAGTAACAGCACTACGTCCTCAAGGGGAATCCACGCGAGAGACAAGAGTGGTTGCGCCGAATTAGGCTAAACTCTTTTAGGGTTTTTAGTTTAAACTTGCTTGATCTTATTAGCACGAAAATAATGGCTTAAATAGCCAATAGTCTAGGTTACAAGTGGGCCAAAAAGGGCCTAGTCGAAATCATAAAAGAAAAGACAAGAAGGAAGGTTGGACGGGCCAGATCCTCCTTCTCTTATATCGGGCTTTGGTTTACCTCATTAAAAACCTTAGTGGGAAAACTCCATTGGGATAACATCACACTTAAGTAAAAAAGAGTATAAACCACAGCCCAAGGAGATGTTTCACGTAGTCCTGGTCGCCAAACATAGTTATGGAGTTCACTAAATCCGTGAGCTTTCAAATAAGGCAAGTCCATCAATCTTCGGGTTTGATCTTGCATATCTTCTTCGTCCTAGATGGTATTGGTGTGAGTCCAACTCTCATGCATTCTCTGATGAATTAAGAATCCATAAAAAGTTTCTTTACTCCTTGATTCATCCTGGTTCTTTCTGAGCACCCCAAAAAGTGAAAGTCGGTCTTTATCGGGTTCCCTACCTGTCTTGAATCGAGCATAACCTCTTCATAACAACTGGTATTGATGTGATTCCACTTCGTGAAGATTATTTTGTGAGTTAGGTTTCCAGAACAGGTTGAGTTGCAGCTTGATTCTTCTTGCAACATTCACAATCCTCTCTTGAATGCACCTATATCCGCGGACAGGGCTAACTGGACAGTTTCTAGATATCCTCAAAGATGATCTCGAACCCAAGCTGATTCCTTCTGACCAAAATCTTCCAAATAGCATACTTTCTGGTGGATATCAAGTCTGGTATGATTGGTTCGAACCAATTCTCCTATGGTCATCTTCCAGGACTTGGCTAAGGCTCCGGGTGGACGGTTGTCGACCATCTCCAAATGGGATCGTTCCTGTTGGCTTCTGGAACGATCATTACTCTTGAAATATGTTGTTGGCTGATGAATCCTCAATCCCACGTAATTTGGCCTTGTAGAACATGACTTGACCTCCTGTACCTCCTCAGATACGTTCCGCGTGGTCGAGAATAGCTCGTTCAGCCTCATGGTCGAGGTTGGTATGTACCGCTCGCCCGACCGGGTTTGGATGATCCGATGTCTTCATCAAGTTGTGATATGCATGCACATTGAGTCATTCTTTTCTAATCCAGTAGTTGAAAATTAACATGCATGTGTTCGATTTATCGACATTAGTCTAACACGGTCTTACAACCCAGAGCAGTCTCCGTTAATCGATAACGCATCCAACGTCACAGATTCGATACACAATCTAATTATCTTATTTATCCATTAAACATAAACTACATTAACAATCTGTATTGGTCCAGTTGATAAATGATGTCTAGTAAATTTTTGCCAAAGCTGGGTTCGATTCGGATTGGCTACCGAAATGTTTACATGGGCTCTTCGGTCCAAAAATTAATTGGCTAAACCGACTAATGTTTAAAAAAAAAACATAAATTACATTAATTAGTGTGTGCAAAATTTAATGCACTTTCATGGACAAATAATATGAAAAATTTCCAGGTGTCAATTGCATGCATGTTCCCCTTCCCTTCATCTGAAATAATCACATTTGGTCTGTTATGTGTTTTGTTGTCTCAAGTTTTCGTTTGGAGTTCGTTAGAAATATACTGTTGATACTTTGTTTGTTCAAATGCAATTTTACTTAGGGGGTGTTATTGGTTTGTGTATTTTAATGTATTTGAGAATCTAATTCAAATCAAATGTTATTTGTTTTACGATTTTGAAATTTATATATAAATGCAGTGTTATTGGTTATATGATTTTGAAATCTATATTTAAATCCAGTGTTATTGATCTTATGATTTGAAAATAGATTTTAAAATCATGTGTTATTCAATATCAAGAACTTGTGTAAGGATTTGATTTGTAATTGGATTTTTATAGATTTGGAAGTGTTTTAAAAATCAGAATTCAAAGAAATAAAATATTGAGTCAAAACCTAGTGTTTTGATTGGTTTATAATCAAATGCATATTTTAAAATTATAACACAACACGTTGAGTCAAATGCAACAACCTATATGGATATGTTAACAACCTATTATGCTAAACCGTAGAGTCAAATGCAAGTGCAATATTTTTAAACCATAGAAAAAATGATAAAAGCTTATTTTATTATAAAAACCTTTGTGAACTTGTTGAATATACCACTACTATCACGCAAACTAGAGACAAGACCATCTAAGAGTAAATTTATCAAAGTTCTGTTTTCTTGAGGACTACATTGAATATATGAACTTTTTCCTCGATTTTGTGGTGGTTCATGTGATTCTTTATGTGATGTAATTTTGATCTTGAGTTCATATATATATTTACTTAGTGGCTGGGAGGGTTCAGCTCATAATTCAAAAATATTAAATGATGCTATAACAAGGACTAATAATCGACTACTAGTTCCAGAAGGTATATATATATATATATATATATATATATATATATATATATATATATATATATATATATATATTTATAATTTATTGATTTTTTGACTAGATAAATAACTATTTAATTATTTAATTTCAGAATTTTTTTATCTAGTTGATTTTGGTTTTGCAAATCGTCGAAATTTTTTAGCTCCATATCGTGGCGTTCGATTTCATCTGCAAGAGTTTTCTGGTGAAGATTCTACTCCGAAAAATGAAAAAGAGTTGTTTAACCACCGTCATGCCTCCTTGAGAAACGTTATCGAAAGAATTTTTGGTATATTCAAATCTCGACTCTTAATTTCCAAATCTGCTCCCCCCTTCGCTACAAGACACAAACATAGATTGTATTTGCATGTGCTGGTTTACACAATTTTCTTCAGAAGTTTTATCGCACAGATAATTTTCCCAATGAAAAATATTTTAATGACGAAGAAGATTGTGCAGAAATTAGTATTAATGATGATGGAATTCTTGTAACCCAAGATCAACAAAGGGAGCTTGGAAAATCAATTTAGAACAACTATAGCAACATATATGTGGAGAGATTATACTGATAGTAACATATGATATGTGATAAAAAAAACGAAGTGACACATATTTTTCATGATTATGAAATCCATTTTATTGATTTACAACAATCCACTTATTTGATTTTGAAATTAATCTTATTTATTTTGAAATCCATTTGATTTTGTTTTGAAATCTACTTGTCTGATTTTCCAATCCGTGGATTTATAAATTCAAGGAGAATTTACAAATCTATTAATATACAAAAACCAATAATCCCTACTTACTCGAGTGAACGGAATATGATTTTGGAGCTTATAGAAAGATGCCTTATGATTTGTAGTTATTTATTTATATGATTTATAAGAAAGAAACTCTAGAAAAAATGATATTTGTTCCCAACTTAGTTTTATTCGTTCTTACCCTTTGATAGATCAACGATTTCACCAAAAATTTATAAACTTTGTGAACATATATATAGGTCATCGTACGGAAAATGCCAATGCAAAACCTTCTCTTCCGAAAGAAGAACCTTCCGCAGTGAACACATGTGACTAGAGAACTCAACTGCCACCACATTCACTCAAAAAGAACGCTGACAAGATGTAAGTTTCATGACACATTATTGTGTTTTGGTCTCTCCAAAGTTTTCATCTTTTATCACTCTCCAAGAGTTAGTTTAATAATGCCTAAAAGTTCTGTAGAAATCAATACCGCATGACCTATAAATATATGTTTATGTACACTAGAGAAACATGCTAAATTTACTTTTCATTTGAGCTGAATGGAAACACTAAAGAAACATGTTCTAAATTCCAGGCAAGAGGGAATTAACGAGCTCATGAGAATTGTTACAAGCTTTGAGGAGTTAATCTTTAACACTGCTAATAACCAGGTTTCATCATTTTATTTATTGCAAATGTTCGAACGGCGGTTTCCCGTCTACGAATTGCATTTCCACCGTTTGTGTGATCCCCAGTAAGTTTTTATGTGCACTTTCTTGATATCATTTCCTTTTAAACTTTTTTCTTTGTGTTTATTTTGAATTTCAGATGGATTACTTTCGAAAATATCCTTCAAGATGCATATGGAAGAGAGCGACTAAGTTTGCAAGATATATTCCAAGTAATTAAAAACAAAACAAATAGGTATATTAAGTCGAGCACAAGCTATGGTCAATGGATCCTAATAACGGTCCCAACATTTTTTTTTTTTTTTTTTTTTTTTTAATTCGGTCCCAACATTTTTTTTTTTTTTTTTGTATCAATGTTAAATTTATTGATCAAAAAAACTGTTTAATAACTTACAACAAAGAAAGAGGAGCTCTATGATTTACAATGAGATCAACGTGTTGCAAACCAGATTCTCAGCCCATCTTCTAGCTTTGAACCCGGTTTTGCTAAAAGGAAAAGCTTGTTGCGAACTTTCCTATCAATTTCCTTGAGTAGTTGCTGCTGAGGAGTCGGGCTCTCACCATGCCTTCATTTGTTTCTCTCTATCCATATGGAATGGACTGCGCATTGCCAAGCGTATCGTATGATAAAAAGCTTGGGACCTTTGTGAGTGCTTCCTCCTACCACCTTCAACAAGTCATTCCAGTACAGTGAGAATTCCCTTCCCATTAGTTTCCTCACTAGTGTGGCCCATATCATTGATGAATACGAGCACTCGAAGTACAAGTGATTTCGAGTCTCCAAGCTTTGATGACATAAGACACATTGAGTATTCCCTCCTGCTCCCCACCTGCTCATTCGTTCTCCTGTGGATAGGCGATTAAGCGTGGCTAACCAGGTAAGAAAAGAGTATTTTGGGGTCGAGTTCGGGAACCAAACCCCCTTATACCATTCCTTTTTCCCTTGTTTGGTCCTGATTCTGTCCCACGTGTTCTGTGTGTTGAACTTCCGCTTGTATGAGTCTTCCTGGTCTCTCCACAGAGCCTCGTCTTCTCCCATGTCTCCGCCTCTTATCCTCAATTGGTGTATCTCGTCAAGAACTTGATTGTGTAACTCTAGACGAGACCTTCTTCTTCGCGGAAAAGCTATGGCGTCTGCGACTGTTGCATTGCGTGGAAGCCCGAGGTCGATAAATCCTCTGCTGCCAAATATATCCATTAGATTGCCCAAAGATGTCCATGGATCGAACCAGAATGACGTACGACGGCCATCATGAATATCCACTCGGTAGAACGTCATTGCGATTGTTCTGTACTTAAGAATCTTCCGCCAAATCCATGAGCCTGCATTACTATTGTCACGCACAGACCATAAGGAACCTGTTCGAATGAGTTCTCTCTGGACCCAGTTAACCCATAGAGAATTCCTTGCCGATAGCACACGCCAAATCAACTTCAGAACACAGACCTTGTTCGCATCATTCAATCGCTTGAGGCCTAAGCCTCCTTCCGATTTCGGTAGGCAAACATCTTCCCATCGAACTTTAGTCTTTTTTGAACTGAGTTCAGGACCTGACCAAAGGAAAGCAGCACAAATCCTTTCAATCTCTTTAATACAGCCTTTTGGGAGTCTAAAGGCCATAATCCAGAAATTGGTCAAGCTTGCAATAACTGATTTTAATAGCTGCAGTCGGCCAGCGAAAGACAGGAATCGATTTGTCCAGGAGCTAATTCTGCTTCTAATCTTCTCCAACAGAGGAGTATAATCTGCCACCGTCATTCTCTTGGTGAGGAGAGGCAACCCCAAGTATCTTACCGGTAGTATTCCTGATTCGAAAGGAAATTGGTCCTTAATTCTCTGTCTTTGTTCATCTCCCACCCCTGCCAAGAATAGAGTAGATTTTTCCAGACTGATCTGTAGACCCGAGATCCTTTCAATATTTTAAAGACTTCCAACACTCCTTCCATAGATCGTGATGTTCCATCCGTGAATACCATGAGATCGTCCACAAAACACAAGTGTGTTATCTTCAGGTTCTTACACCCAGGGTGATAGTTGAATTTCCTCTCTTCCCCTGCTTTATCTAGCAGCTTGGAAAGTACATTTATGCATATCACAAAGAGATAGGGAGATAGAGAACAACCCTGTCGCAGGCCCCGAGTACTCTGAAAAAAACCTGCTAGCTCACCATTTACTTGAACCGAAAATGATGCAGTGGCGATGCAAAGTTCTATCCATTTGATGAACCGCAGAGGTATATTCATAGCCTTTAAAGTGTTGAGCAGAAAAGGCCATTGAACCGAATCGAATGCCTTGGAGATATCGATTTTCATTGCGCATCGTGGCGATATATCCGCTTTGTGATAATCCTTTACTAGCTCAATAGCTAATAGCAGATTCTCCATCAGCAGTCTGTCTCTCACAAAAGCGGATTGGTTCGGAGTAATGAAACTGGGCAGCATGCTCTTGAGTCGATTAGCAAGTATCTTCGAAATGACTTTGTACAGGACATTGCAACATGATATAGGTCTGTAGTCTCTCATGAGTTTTGCTTCTTCTTTTTTGGTATCAGTGCCAAAATGGTGGAGTTTAGTCCCTTTGGTAGAAATCCGAATCGGAAAAAAGATTGTATTGCCACTGTACAATCTCTACCAATGACATCCCAAGCTCCTTTGAAGAACTCAACAGTGTATCCATCCGGTCCCGAAGATTTATCTTTAGGCATTGAAAACAATGTCTTCTTAACTTCCTGATCAGTGATCTCACGCATCATAAACTCTTGGTCTGGCTCGGAGCATTCATAATCCAGAACCTCCTTTAGGGACTGTATGTCCATTCCTTCAAATTCTGTTGGTTGATGCCTCAGAAAATTTTCAAAATATTGAGCCGCCTCTCTCTTTATTTCATCCATGTCAGTGATCGTATTCCCCTCTTGATCGATGATCTCTCGTATGGCATTCCGGGCTCTACGGATTGTAATAGCATTAAAGAAAGCCTTTGTACTATTGTCACCAACTTTGAGCCAATGTAATTTTGATTTCTGCTTTAAAAATTTTTCCTCCAGCCTTGAAACTTGTTCCCATCGCTCTACTGCTGCCGTTTCCTGCAGGGTATTTTCCTCCGACGGGTCAAGTAAAGCCATCTCCTGCTTCATCTTGAGATCCGCTAGGGCTTCTCCAGCGCGGATGGAGATGTCTGCAAGCTTCTTGCGACTAAGAGCTCGTAAAAAAGGCTTCAAGGTCTTCAGCTTTTTCCCGAATCTAAACAAAGCTGAGGTTGAATGAAATAGATCAGTTGTACCCTCCCAATGGCTTTTGACCGTATCATAAAATTCAGGGAGCTCCGTTATTGCGTTTGCAAATTTGAATGGCCCTTTTCCTCGCCTTGCGTCACCACTAAATATGATTCTGCCTCTCAAGTGATCGGAGCAGCCACCCGAGTCAAACACACAATAAGCTTGTTGAAACTTCAAAAATCCCACATCATTCATCAAACATCTGTCAAGTTTCTTGCTTACCAAATTACCACCTTGTCGATTACTCCAAGTAAAGAGCGGTCCGTGGTAGCTCATGTCGAGCATTGAGCAGTGCCGCACCATGTCTTGGAAGTGTGGCATTCCCGGAGACACATGTGGTGTACCCACCGACCAAGCATGGTCATCAATATTCAACACTTCATTAAAGTCACCAAAACACAGCCAAGCTAGATGAGAATACTGAGCATTGTCTCTATGCCTTTTGAGCTCATCCCATAGCACCTTTCGGTCCCAACATTCTTGTGATGAAACTTTGAATATGGCGTGTGAAGGCGTTGTCAAGGTAAAAAAAAATTATTCATACATGACGGTTACACTTCTGAAATTCTGCACAAACTTTGATTGATTGCCACATTTCTGAATGACGTCTCTTCTCTCTCTTTGCCAAGTATTTCTTCATCATGAAATTAGTAACAAGAAAATCTTGGAGTCCAAGAACTGTTAATTGAGTTCACCATCTAGTTCTCAAATGCCTAGGATATAACAACCACAAGAAGAATGAGATTGGGAGGTATATACATTTTTTAACAGAGGAAAATGATAAATTAAAAATGCTTTGAAGAAACAGGTAGTACAAACATATCCCATATAGATTTGATGACCCAAACAAACAAACAAACAGAGAGAAGCAATTACAAAGCGTACACAACTAGATCAACGAGAGATTTTACTTGGAGAAAAAACTAAATGCAGCCGAAGAATATTGCAAAGCAAGCGAAGATGCCACTTCCTCTTTAAATTTAACCAAACAATCAAAAGAACAAAAGGTTTCAGTGCTCTGTTTGTAAACTGCTTTCTCCGGGCAACGGTGCTTACAATGACAACAAAATTGCCCGAGACAAGGTATTGTTGCGATGAATATGAATATCCGTAAAGTCATACTTTATAGTTTGACCAGGTTTCATATAGGGGTCTTTCCCAAGCAAACAACCAATATGAAGAGTGGTGCAGCAGCTATCGCATGAATAGAACCTTTCTTTTGGTAAATCTCCTATTTTTCTTTCGCATACATCACACCATTCTGAATGCTCATTTGCTTCTTTTTCTTGGTAAAATGTGAGGAAATGGTTGTCATGTTTATACCTTGCCTTGTATGGTAAGGTAGCACACTTGAAACATATAAAAAAAATTGCATCCGAATTCGATGCAATTTAGTTTTCTACGAATTTTTTTCCCATCACCGTCCTTTTGGCAGATTTGACAAATTGCAGACGCCTCTTCTTCTGGATTTAGAGCTAGGAATAAGGGATGCTCATGGCTTTGATATTCAAATGGTTCAGAAACCGAGGCACACTGTAAATCTAGTTTGAAACCGTAACATCCCGTGTAGACAAAACTACAACTTTTACACTAACAAGCACTACATTGGAAGTAACCAATTTCACTGTCAAAATATTCGTTGGTGACAACTTGTAGCGCAAGTGGGTTAGTATGCAACGGATTATGCTTCTCCATGGGAGCATTTGCACATTTTTCATGTAGGATGAAGTCACATTCATCCATACATGAATAGTATTTACACTCGTATATTGGTAGGGTGCACGCTTGACAAAACTTGTGTTCATCGTAAAATATACTAGTCTCCCGTTTTAAATGATGGGCATGAGAAAAATGGAGTATTACTCCATCGGCTATCTCTTCGAATGGCTCAACAACTATCTCAGGTTCTTCAGGTACTCCCTCGAGATCTTTGCCATCCCACAAATCTTTCCGTAACGCACATCTTGTATGAACAAAATAATCACTACATTTGTTGCAAGAGTACGCACCACAATTGTTGTCAACCTTTTGACGACAAACTCCACAAAACCATTTCCCAGATGGAAGAGAGGAGATAAAAGAGACACAGTGCTGGTGACTGTTGGTGATGTAGCCTTGTGGTGTGAATTATGAACTTGGATAATGATTGAATCGCGCACGAGAGCACTTTCTTTAAAGAGTATTTCGACCCTATCCCAAGCCTTGGGTTACAAGAAATCCCTTTGTAGGATAAGACAACCAAAGTCTCACTCTTGTTCAAGGCTAAGATACAAGAGATACAAATAGAAGTTTTTGTGTTTATATGTATTTCTTCAAAGATCTTTGATAATCTTTTGAAGCAATGAATCTCTCTCTTTTATCTCTCTTTCTTTTGTATTAGTTTTTGTTGTTTGCTTTTGCTTGTGAAATTTTTGTTATGAATTTGCAAATGCTAAAAACTCCTTATATAGAAATCAAAAGGGTGCAATTATTAATCATCAACCATTGCAACTATTCACCAAAAGTTGTAATGGTTTACCAAAAGTTGCAATGGTTCAAAACCAAAGGTTGCAATGGTTCAAAGCCAAATGTTGCAATGGTTCAAAACCAAAGGTTGCAATGATTCAAAACCAAGGGTTGCAATGGTTTATATCCAAGAGTTGCAATGTTTCATTTAATAAATTTAAATATTATTAAATAATAAATTGCAACTCTTCATTAATATTTATAACCACACTTAAATATATAACATTCCTCTCCCATTTAAGTGTAACCAAAAATTCACTAATTATATAACACATATATCAAAGTCATGCATAAATGAAAATGTCGTAACGATTGAATTTTCATCTTAGTGATAATACACATTCCAAATGCCCGAGAATCAGGATGTCCTATGGATTGAATCCTATCAACCCATTTGGGCACATGAAGATAATACACACATGAATTCTCACACTACTCTAAGTGTTTATACCTGACACTATTACAAGCCATGTGTCCCTATCCATTCATGAGTGCTTACAAAGTCAAGTCCTAACTTCTTGAAGCGGCAACACTTCACACTCATATAGGTAGATACTTTTAATCATGCACCTGCATATTGCATTTTTTTCAAAAGATCTATTAAGAATAAAACTTTAACCTCTCTCTTTCTTGCAGGTCCAAGCACATACCTTGGGATGATATAAACATGTGCTTCAATCTTTAAGTGTAGGCTTTCCACATTGAATTCAGCCCCAAACGTCGTATTAGAGGGGAATTGGGTATCCCACAATTAAAGTTTTATATGGAATTTAATTTCATCCCTTTAACTGACTCAATTACCAAGTCCCTAGCTAATCCTTTCGTCAAATGAACTTCAAGATTTCGTTGAGACCGAACATATTATATGGTAATCACCCCGTGAGTGATTAGCTCACGTACATCGGTATGTCTAGCGCCTAGGTGTCACAACTTACCATTATATACTTGGCTATTGTTCTTAGCCAAGGTAACTTGACTATCACAATGGATATATATTGGTTATACTGGTTTCGGCCACAATGGAGTCTCGCAAACCAGGTTCCTTAGTCACTTTGCCTCTTTACCAACATCCGCTAATCCTATGAATTCTGATTCTATTGTCGAACTTGTAATGCAAATTTGCTTCTTAGAAGCCCACGAAATGGCACCTCTCACAAGGAAAAACACTCAACCACTTGTAGAAGAATGAACTTCTACATTTGAAATCCAACTTGCATTTTAATACTCTTCAAGGACAAATGGAAATCTGACATAAGACAAACCATAATTTATGGTTCCTTTCAAATACTTGAGCCCCCGTATTAAGGCTTCCCAATGTTGAGTACTAGGATTACCAGTATATCTACTCAATCTCTCTATAACATTAGCTATATATGGCCTAGTTCTCGTCATGACATACATTAAGCAGTCAATCACTTGTGAATACTTGAGTTGTGATACCGTTTGTCCAGTATTAGGCAGAAGCTTCACCCTCGCATCCATAGGAGTGCTCATTGGAGAACAATTCTCACAACTAAATTTTTTAAGGACTTTCTCAATCTAATGAGATTGTGACAAAGATAGCCCTTTACTTTCACTCTTGATTTTCCAATAATCACATCCGCCTCCCCCTCCCCCATTTTTTCATGGCAAAATTTGATGACAAAAATGCTTTTGTCAGCTCTACTTTTCTAAGGTCGGTACCAAAGATCAAAATGTCATCAACATTCAAGAAAATGAATAATCCATTACCGGACTCACAAATTTTTTTGTATAAACACTTATCCGACTGATTTAGATTAATTCCACATGATAAGTCAACCTCATCAAACCTTTGATGCCACTTGTTAGGTTCTTTCTTTAGCCCATACAATGACTTTATTAACTTATACACCTTGTGCTCATTAACAAGCATAATAAAACCCTCGGTTTTTTCATATACACATCTTCTTCCAAAACACAATTCAAGAACGTTGTCTTTTCATCCATTTGGTGAATCAAAAGGTCAATAGTAGCTGCCAAAGAAATTGCAGAATATGTTAAAAAAAAAATCAATATCTTACCTTTGTTTAAAGTCTTGACTAACCAATCGAGATTTAAACTTGTCGATTGTTCCATCAACTTTCATCTTATTTATAAAGATCTATTTTCATCCCAAAGGCTTTTAGCCGGGTGGGAGATCCAATAAGTTTCAAGCATTATTTCCCATGATGGAGTCCATCTCATCATTTATTTCTTCTTTCTAAAAACAAATGTCTTCAGACTTCATAGCCTCACCATATTATAGCAGTATGATTATTGGAAACCAATCTCCTACCTTGATTCCTCAACCAATTAGATTTGAAAATCACGACCAAATTATTTTTCGATCCTCCCTCAGTTGCTCCTACGAATCATGGGTGACATGTTCCGTCTCCTTCCTTAGTTCCACTTGAACTAGGAATCATATTGTTTGGGTCTATGTATAAATGAAAAACTATTTTCAAGAAATATTGCATCTCTTGACTCAATTACGGTGTGAACCGATATAAGCTATGGAATGCTCAGCATATCCAGTAAAGATACAATCAATACCTCTTTTTCCAAGGTTTTAATCTTGGGTAATCCCCAAACTTGAATATAGTTTAAGTTTTGTTTTTTTTGTACCAAAGTTCATAAGGCGTAATTTTGTTCTTATTGTTAGGAACTATATTTAATAAATAAAAAGTTGTTAACATTGCTTCTCCCCAAAATCTGTCACTCAATCCCGAGTAGGATAACATGAAATTAACTATTTCCTTTAGAATTCTATTTTTCCTCTCCGACACACCATTTGTTTGTGATGTGTACGAAGCCGTAGTTTCATGTATAACTTCTTAATCAAGTCATTTTATTGCAATTTAACCTCAGTTTTGTAAACCATAAACTTATCTAGGGTCTCATCTTTAACATGTAATAAATATACATAACAAAAGCGAGTATAATCATCTATGAATGTGATGTAATAATTGTTATTTCCTAAAAATGGTGTAGCATGCAAATCACATAGATCTCTATGTATAAGCCGAAGCTCTACAAAATTTCTTTCAATGCTTTCAAATGGTTGCCTAACAATTTTTTTCAACATACAAATACTACACTTCTCTATATTTATTTTTAACGTAGGAATCATTTCTTCTTTAAGCATATCAGTCGTACACTTATAATGTACATGACCTAATTAAGCATGCCATGGTGAAGTATCATTTTGCTAGAACTTGCCATATAAACAGATTTAAGAACTTTATTAATATTAAGCATAAACATGCTATTACAGTAATATCCAAATACAATAAACACACAACACTTTGTTATGATATACTGATCATATTCTTACGAAAGAATTTACGCTTTGTAAAAAATTGAGGGAATAGATTTTTTACAACTTTCCAAACTTCGATGTCATCTCTCGCATTGATATACAAGCCATAGTTCAAAAGAGAATACTCTTTAAGATTGTTGGTGAAGAACTGGGTAGGTGTGAGTTATGAACTTGGATAATGATTGAATCATGCACGAGAGCACTTTCCTTAAAGTGTATTTCGACCCTATTTCAAGCCATGGGTTACGCAAAATCCTTTGGTAAGATAAGACAACCAAAGTCTCCCTTTTGTCTAGGCTAATATACAAGAAATACAAATAAAAATTTTATGTGCTTATATGTGTTTCTTCAAAGATCATTGATGATCTGTTAAAGCAATGAATCTCTCTCTTTTATCTTTATTTATTTCTTTTCTATTAGTTGTTGTTGCTTGCTTTTACTTTTGTTTCTTGTTATGAATTTGAAAATACCAACAACTCCTTATATAGAGATCAAAGGGTGCATTTTTTAACGACCAACAATTGCAACTATTTATCACCAAAAGTTCCAATGGTTTATACCCAAAGGCTGCAATAATTCATAACCAAATATTTCAATGGTTCATAACCAAAGGTTGCAATGGTTCATCACTGAAGCTTACAATGGTTCATTACCAAAACTTGCAATGGTTCATCACCAAAAGTTGCAATGGTTCATCACTAAGAGGTGCAATGTTTTATTTAATAAATTGCAACTCTTCAGTCATGTTTACAATCATACACTTAAATCTCTAACATTTTCCGATAGAGATGTCGGTCGGAATGACCGAATCATGGCCACGATATAATTGTCGCCGTAAGCACAATGAGTTAGTGTTTCACTTGTCAAAATTGCAGTTGTTTTGAATGAGAAATGAAGGTCCAAAATAGGTTGCTTGTAAGGTTTAAAATATTACTTTGCTAAAATATCTCATATTGGAATATAAAGTGGAAAAAGAAATATGCGAACCGGACTCGAATTTCGAACCTCAGGATTTGACAAATAGAATTGTGATCTAAAAAATTAATCATTTGCCAAAAGTCATTTGTAAATTTATTTTTGATGAGTCAACAAATATCTTCTCCTATTAATAGAATATGTTTTGTAACTTAAAGCATTGATTGATTTTTGTATATGAAAATAATCATGATTTAAGTAGAGAATTAGTTCTCATTAAAAAAAAAGGCAGTCCACTTTATGGCATATGGACATTGGTTTTTTGGCTGTACGACCAAACCATCTTCTTTTTATTCTAATCATTCTTAGCATACAACGATTCTCTCACAATGTTTTTTTTTCTCTGTTTTTTTTTTTGAAAAAAAAGCTTTCTATTTAGGGTTTGAATGTTTGGCAGATTAAAAAGCAGATTAACTGCATTTATTCTGTATGGTGGACCATCTGTCTTTTTCACCATTCACCTTTATTCATTTTTTAAATGCAAAACAAGAAAATATTAATAAAATAATATGTTCTGGATGCAGATATTAAAATGCAGAGTAAATTAAAGAAGTAAGACAAAAATCTGGACAGCTTAGAAAACTATGCTTTTCACCCAGATCTGTATGCAGATCAACTTTTTATTTTTATTTTCATTTTTGATCTGCAATTTTTGATCTGCACAACATTCAAACCCTTAATGCAGGAAAAAGAAATAACACAGGCCATCGGCCTTAGTTGTTTTTTGGTCAAGCCCATAATTATCTTAGCTATAAAAAAACCCCAAGTAAATTCTAGCCCAATAGATGTTTTGCCCAATTTCCTCACAATTTAGAACCCAAATGAAAGGCCCAGAAAATAAAATAAAAACGTGGAAGAGATGGAGTTAGGTGGATGTAGAGACGACTTCAACGATGAGAGGAAGAAACAGGGGAGAGGAGCATGATCGAAGGGAATCGTAAACTGGAACATGCTAAGAGCTTCGTGAGAACCAGAGTTGTATCATGTCTGAGGATCGCCGTGGATTTTCTTCGCGGTAACTAGAGCAACAATTTCTGATCGTCGCATCAATAGAGGAAATTATAGAGGTTTGTGATCTGAAAGTCTGTCGATGAATTCTTGCATTACGCTCCTGCCAGATCAAATAGATGACACACTTCCACACTAATAGCAACAATCTCTTTTGGTTTTTAGGACCACGCCAACAGATCAGGAAGTCCAACAATTGAGCCCACGATCTTGGCGGAGCAATATGATAACAGTAAGCGCAAGTTTCCCAGATACTCCAACTGAAAGTACAATCAAAGAATAAATGGTCTCTTGATTTGGATGATTGGTTACAGAGAACACATACTGGATCAATCCCCAAGAAGCTAATCTATCTTTTGTTGGCGATCTATTCAGAACAAAAAGCCAGACAAGAAAGCTATGTTTAAGATAGCTATATTGCAGACATTAATATATACCATAGCATTTACAGCTGTCAATCCCCAAGAAGCTAATTTATCTTTTGTTGTCTTTGCTATCTTCCTGCACCAAAGACAAAACCTTATCGAAGAATTTTTTTGTTCGTACTCTTGAGGATGTAAATGTTATGGTATATATTTTTAAGATAGCGTTTTCAGTAAATATTATGGTATCTATTTTTAAGATAACGTTTTAATGTATGTAATAGGTTATTCTACAATAACGTTGATTCAGTATTATGAAATAGCTACATATTGGATTATGTAGATTTCATATATATATATTAAAGATAAAAATCTTTTTTGTCATATATAGATTAAACATAGCAATCCATAAATCTTATATATATATATCAGTTGGTCAATAACAAATTTTTATTTTTCGACCCAAATTTTCTGCAAAAATTAATTTAATTTAAATACATTTAATTTATAAAGAAAAATTATAAAATAAAAATAGATTCACATTAAATAACTTGAGGTTTACAAAACATTTTTCATACCATCAAAAACACCTCAAATACAACACAACACATACATTGTTCATACTATCAAACACACCTCACTAACACCTTCAGCTTCTGCTCCTTAGTCTTGATGGCGATCCATTCTTGAGGACTCTCCTTGTTCTTGCGTTGGCCGTTTCATTGCAGTAGAGTTGAGTTCTTGGTTTCTGAATCTTTGTTCTTCCTTTGTGAGGTTTTGGACAAGTCTTCGGAACTCATGTACGATGTCTTCTTTGTCTTCCTCGACCCTCATCAAGTATCCCATAGATCTCTGGTATTCTACTCGTGTGACCTCCACCACATCACTTCCTCGATCATCATCTGCTTCTTGTGGTGGCTGTGGGCGGAGCTGTGGTATGATTCCGTTTGCCGGGAGCCCACAGACTATGACTTTCCTTGCTTCCATTTCTGAATCAAAACGTAAAGCAACACTGAAATTAATATTAAATGTCGAAAACAATGAAAAAATTGAACAAAAACCAGAACAATTATGTCAATTACCTTTGGGAGATTAGGGAGACAGATACTTCTTGATATCTGTTTCAAATGTCAAGAATGAATGATCAATCAGTCATTCAACTTTCAGAGGCTAAGGCTAGGGATTCAACTTTCCTAGTGAATTCAAGATAGTTATATGTGATAGTAAATCAGTTAAGAAATATTACCCTGATATGAAATCCTGAATTGAAGCAAAAAATCCAGAATTATGAACTTGCAGACAGAGAAGTGCATCAGCTTCTGTCTATAGATAGTCCCATCTAGGGTTTTTGAAGGAGAGAGTAAGAGAAAGACTTAACCTTCTGGGTGCCTGCTTCTACAGGCTCCTACTTCTCGAGTTTCTTCTTTCAATCTGTTTCAGGCCTGGAACAACCACAAAGGCAACATATAGCTCAGAACAGAAAAAGCAAATTACGTAGTCACAAAACTTAGCCGAATGTTAGATCATGCAGTAACATAAGGAAAACTACAACTTAGAGATGAGATGCTGAAAGAAACACCTTAGAGATGAGATGCGAGTGTGCTAGAGATACAGCGATAAAGAAGAGTGTGTACCTGGAAAACGGCGAAGAATAAGAAACGATTTCAAAAACTGAGATACAAACCCTAGTTCACAGTGAGGATCGATGTAAGGGTCAGAGAGCGATTGTGAGAGAGATACAAAGATAGTGAGAAAGATACAAAGATAGTTAGGAATTCACCGGAGGCAGACCGAAGCCGACGAGAGCCCAGTTCGGTCAACAGACAAGATATAGCTAGGAAGAGAAACCGTTTCTTTGTTCTGAGAGAAACAAAATGAAGTATTATGTTTAGGTTTCGTTGATTTTGTTAACAAAAGGATTAGGTTTTCGTTGATTTTGGTAAAGGCCCAATTGATTTCACTCAGATATATTAACCAATTTGTTCACCTTCTTATTTTGTAGCCAATATAATAAAAATATGACATGTAGTTTAAGCCTCTTAGGATTTAGAGTTTAGGGGATTAAGGTTTAGAGAGTTTAGAGATTAGGGTTTAGGGCTTAGGAGATTAGGGTTTAGGGTTTAGAGATTAGGGTTTAGGGTTTAGAGTTTAAGTCCTTTAGGGTTTAGGATTTCGGGATTAGGGTTTAAGCTCTATAGGGTTATTTTATTTTTGTAAGGTTTACATATTAGGGTTTAGAGATTAGGGTTTAGTTTTTATTTTAATTTGTTTTAGGTTTTTAAATTAGGGTTTGGGTTTTAGGGGTTAAGGTTTTTATTTTATAAGATTTACATGTTGTATTTAGGGTTTAGAGTTTAGTTTAATTTTTACTTTTAGGTTTTGAAATTATGGTTTAGGGTATAAGGAGAGGTCGACTTCATGTTTGTATATATAAAACTTTTTGCGACTATTTAGCGACTATTTGGCAACTATATCGCAAAAATTAGTTACAGCTACGCGTGCCACAATATAAACATGTTTATAACAACTTTATAACAACTTTTTGCGACTAAATATGAAACTGTTTAGCGACCCACCGAATTTAGTCGCTATATAGTCGCTAAATAGCGACTAAATAGCGACTAATAACATTTGGTCGCAATTTAGCGACTATTCCTTATTAGTCGCAAACTTAGTCGCAATTTAGTCGCTAAATAGTCGCAATATTTAGCGACTATAAAATCAGTCGCAACTTGTAGTCGCTAAAATCATGTTTTCTTGTAGTGACGAGGTTTTTTACTGTTGCACCAAAAGAGTGGGGACACAGGGAGCTTACATATATCCTGGACAGTGCTTCTTACTTTGAGGAAGTGAGGGGAAACATTGAACGGGAGAACGCCATCTTTGCAATAATAACCATTCTTCTCCCGTTTTTGAGTCGTGAAGAAGGACACAAGAAAAGAGGTTGAGGTTCACAGTGGTCGTTGCGCCACCGTGATCAATGGCTACTTCACCGAGGGTAGAGGATGTGGAGAAAGAAATGAAATGGTCACTGACTGAACTCATGGCCACTAAGATACTATTTGGATATTAGTGTTCTTCTTCTCCTTCCTCCACTTTCCTTTTATAAAACTTAAAAATACAGCTACATTTGATTTGAAATATTTAATATTATTATGATGTCCATAATGTCATTTAATATGTTTACAAATGTCAAACAAAAAAGTTTGTAGTTAATGCTCCCCACAACACCATATTATTCTAACTTTAAACAAAAATATAAACAATTCCCACTTAAATGTAGAATTGAAATTTTCATGGTAAGGTGGAATATTTTATGTCATTGTTATCAGTATCAACATATAAGTTCAAAGCTGGATCAGAGAGGTCGTTGCCACCGGGATCAATGGCTACTTCACCAAGGGAAAGGATGAGGATAAAGAAATGAAATGGTCACCGATGAAATTCATGGCCACTAAGATAATATTTGGGTAGTAGTGTTCTTCTCCTCCTTCCCTTTATAAAACTTGAAAATACGGCTAAGCTTGATTTAAAATATTTAATATTATTATGATGTCCATAAAGTCATTTAATATGTTTTTTTTTTATAAAGGGCTTTATAAATACAAACCGGACAATGTTTTACAGGAAACAAGAGCAACTTAAAAGCAAAAAGAGAGAGAGGAGGAGCAACAGACTGCTAAATTGAGAAGTTGGATCAGAAAAAGGTGAAGGTAATTTTCAGATTTCAATCGGACCATAAGAGAGATAAGTCAGGGCCATGTATGTAGCCTAAATGGATCATTGACGCAGCCTTTAGTAGGAGATTCAACAGTAATTCCTTATATATGCGATTTGGCGGAGATGTAATACCTCTATGTGCTCTGTTATTCCTTTCATGCCACAGAAAGGACAAGGCACATTGCCAACCCAGGTAAAGAGCAAGCCTCATCTGCGGTTGAAGGTTCACATGAAGAAGCTATTGGAGAGTTGCATACCATTCATTCGGCACATTGTTCACATCCAGCTTTGCTAGAAGTAGGCGCCAAACTTCACCCGAGTAGGAGCAGATGAAGAACAGATGGTTCCTGTTTTCTTGTTCAGTACCACACAGCAAACAAGTTTGCTCTGTGTCATAACCCCAGGAAGAGATACGGTCAAATGTCGGGTTCCGATTTAACAGGAAGAGCCAGGCGTTGCAAGCTTGACGAGGGACGATGGCTCTGTTCCAAACCAGAGGAAACCATTCCACCTCTGGGTTTGTAGTACGGATTGCGTTCCACACCAGGCGGGAGATGAATCCTTTCCGACTTGAACCAGGGACACTCCAGCTGCAAAAATCATTTGCATCAGAAAAAGTAATTGTTGATATAAAGGAATATAGCTGGACCTGTTTTTCTGAACGAGCCGGAGAAAAATTCCAGCCACCACCAATCTGCAAATCGGTGACAGTAGAGTA
The DNA here is from genome assembly GCA_030180135.1 of Orychophragmus violaceus. Lineage (NCBI taxonomy): Eukaryota > Viridiplantae > Streptophyta > Magnoliopsida > Brassicales > Brassicaceae > Orychophragmus > Orychophragmus violaceus. Next base: position 85,736,365 of record CM058231.1, read on the forward strand.
AAGAGGGATTCCCATCCTAGAAGGACCATCAGGTCCGAAGAAGTGGTACAAGGAACCAAAAGGTGTCCAAGGATCCCACCAAAAGAAGGTGGTGTCACCATTTCGGATCACAATCCTTAAGAAGATTAAGGCCTTTTTCCGCATCTTTAACAACTTCCGAAACAGCCATGAATATGAGTAGTTCTTTTCATTTAGAGCCCAAAATGTACATTATGACAAGTACTTGTCTCTCACCCATGCCACCCATATTGAACCTGCTCGAAAATATAACATCCAAATCAGCTTCAAAGCACAAGTATCGCTCCAGCTTTCAATTCCCTGTATGCCTAGGCCACCTTTCTTTTTAGGGAAGCATAAGTCTTTCTAAGAGACCTTTGCGCCAGAAGAGTTTCCAACAACTCTATGCCATAAGAATGAGCTGCATAGTCCATTTCTGGTTGATATCACTTTTTAGGGAGGAAGAAGACATTAGACCAGAAGCTTATAATGCCTGCAATCACGGAAGTTAGAAGAGTCCGACGACCTGCCATATATAGATCTCTTACAGTCCAAGCGTTCATTTTATTCTTAATATGAGTATTAAGAGGATCACAGTCACGAAAGGTCAGTTTCTTAGATGTTAGAGGTAAGCCGAGGTACCGTACTTGTAGAGAGACAAGCTTGATGTTGAACCGTGTGTTGATGTTAGCCCTCTGATCTTCCCCAAGACCGGCACAAAACATGGATTTTTTCCAATATTAACGCTCAAGCCCGAAATCAATTCAAAGTCACGAAGCACTATCAAAACCCTTTCAAGTGAGTTCTCTGATCCATCAATGAAGATAAGCAGATCGTCAACGAAACAGAGATGAGTCAAACGAGTACATTCACAGTTTGGATGATAAGAGAAAACTCCTTCAGAAGCAGCCTTGTTCAGCATTAGAGAGAGTACGTTCATCATCATGAAAAAAAGAATTGGAGATAATGGGTATCCTTGTCTCAAACCTGTCTTGCCCTTAAAATAACCAGATGTAACACCATTGATGGATAAGGAGAAGGATGGGGAGCAGATGCAAGCTTTGATCCAACCAATGAATTTAATGGGAATGTTGTAGGCATGAAGAGTGCTCAAAACGAAATCCCAACGTATAGATTCAAAAGCTTTCGTGATGTCTACCTTTAGCATTATCCTAGGCGACTCAGTGTCTCTATGATAGCTCAAAAGAACCTCAGATGCAAGCAGAATATTTTCGAGTAGTAACCTGTCTTTAACGAAGGCGGTCTGGTCTGGTAAGATTAGGTTAGGCAGAAGATCTCTCAGTCTGTTCTATAAGAGCTTGGCAATGAGTTTATATTGAGTATTTAGGCAAGCAATAGTCTGAACTCACTAATTGTGTTTGCTCCAGGCCTCTTGGCTAGCAGCACAAGGGATGTCGAGTTTAACGATGTAGCCATGAAGCTTTCCTCGAAAAATTTACAAACCGGACTGCTAAATTCACTGCCAATAACCGCCCAAGCAGCTCTGAAAAACTCAACGGGAAACCCATCCGGACCCGGAGTTTTATTTGATGGCATTTTCCAAAGACATTGAAGACTCACATCAGGAGAGAAAGGCTGCTGCAGCATACAAAACTCCAGCTCTGTGCATCTGGTACCAATCAGATTTTCAAGAAACTCCGGGGGACTTGGACAAAAGCTACTGAAACACCCCATCCCGGCCATAGGCCCGAGACGGATGTCTCACTAACCAAACCGTTATAAGTTGAGGTTCGTTTAGAAACCTCAGCCCTAATCGTTCCATACTTAGCCAATTCTAAACCAATATTCCATTCATTCATTTCATTCATTCCATTCACTCAATCCTATTCTAAGGCAAGAGCAAATAAAGAGAATAGACATTTTATTGCTTATAATAAGGTACCAATACAATGTAGTCAATCGCATTATGCTAAGAGTATTCGGTCCTAAACAATGTCTATTACACTAACACACCACTCGTCACTTGGTATTTGTCCGCGCCTAAGATGAATCACCCCCATGATCATCTTCATTATCTGAAACCACAAATCATATAAGTTCATTTTATACAAGTATGAATCCAGCAACTTAACATTTATATTTCCAGTTCTACATGTCCCAACCCATGCACGCAAAACCATAACAATTCTAGTTCAACCTAAACCGGCCAAAAATCCATTGGACCGTCCCACATCGTGAACCGGCCGTGGTCGTTACCACGTATTGTCCGTGTTCGCATGCGGACGTCCTGCGGTCGTGTTTATCGAACCGCGTTCATGGATGGTCGACCCGCAGTCGTACGCTTACGGCCTCGGACGCACGCGATCATCCTTACGGATGTCTGTGGTCGCGCTGGGCCGTAGGCGATCGATCCTGCGGTCGTACGCGGTTGATACACGATCACGGGCAGTGGATTGACGGTTGTACGCGTTCGTCCTACGGACGGTTACGCTCGACCGCGAACAGTCGCGATCATTCGCGAAAGGTCACGACTGTCCGTGGACAGACACAATCATCCGTTCGATCCGCGATCGTCCGCCCATCGCCCTTACCGTCCGATAGCCGCGACAAGCATGACCCGACTTCCCGTCAGTCCGCGCATGAACCGCTTGTGACCAATCTGCCGAGTTTCGACCGTCCCCCCAACAGACGCCCGTTCACCCGCACTTTAACCATCTAAGCCTTTTTATCCATGCACGTCGGTCATCTAATCCACGTCCACCGGTCAGTCCACGGCCTAGCGGTTCGTCCGCGGCCGTGATAGAGAGGGCTCAGATCTAACCTTTGGAGTTGTTGGAGTTTTGCCCTGGTCCGTAACCGCCTTGGAAGCCATTTCTCTTCTTCCCAATTCGCCTAGAACCCTTGTCCAACCGCTTCTCTCTCTAAACCACCGGCGACCACTTCTTGTGCAATCGGCCGGCCCTTCTCTCTCTAAAACGCTTGAATGCCTTAGAGAAATTTGTGAGACTTTTCCCCTGGTGTGTAACGTGTGCGAAAATGACCCCCAAGGGTCTTATTTATAGACCCAAGAAGCGTGTTGGGAATGTCCTGAAATCTACCGTACTATCTCTAGAAAGTATGATAAGTGTCGAGATCAGACATAAGTCATAAATACTGGGTGATCATGATGACTTGCTAGAGCCCGCTCATGATCTATAAGTTTAGGACTTATTACCAGTATTGTATGATCCCTAAGGGTCACACACCATAGCTAACGGGAAGGTTAAAATGGAATTAATACAGTAAGATGCAAGGCATTTACTGTATTTGTACAGAGAATTGGGCCAGACAAAAGACAGTCTTTTGTCTGATTTGGGCCTTGGGCCCAAAAGCCTAATGAGCCATTAGTTTAATTACTTGGGCCCATATAAGGAAGAGGGAAGGCGCTAGAAACCCTAAGGCTTCTTGTTGTCTGCGATTTTCAGAGGATCAGCCGTCCTCTCTCTTTCTCTCTCTCTCTGTTGAAATTCCAGCTTGGTCTAGCAGCCTGATCCAGTAGCTTGTAAGAGTGTGGATACCTGAGGAGGAGCCGGTTCTCATCAGCTCTTGCAGATCTCGATATTCCTTTGATCAATCCGCTGCAATCACAAGGTAATGATCCTGATCTGTTTATGATTCAACTGCAAATCACCTAGATCCTAGATGATTATGTGCTAGGATGTAACCTGACAATTACACCATGAACACAAATAATCCTTCAGTGGTATCAGAGCCTAGGTCGTTAGGTTTTTGCTTTTTGGATCTTTGTCATAATCGCTTTGACTTTGCTTTACAATTAATTAACAATCGAAGTTTGACTTTGTTTGAAAAAATAAATCGATTTGTTTGAATTGTATTAATTATCATTCGAATTGGTCATGATCGTTAAGTGATTGTGAATCATAAGAATTCGATGTGTAGAAGGTTAGCGATCGTTGAGATCATGATCGTAACAATATGTGATTGTTTAAAGTGATACGATTTGTGTATCGCACGATTTGCTTAAGTGATTCTTTAATGAATGAATCCATTAATTATTTAATTAATGTATGGTTTAAGCCGTTAACCCAAATCGCGGTTTGCTGGAAATTATTTAATACAATTGGTATTATTTAGTTTCTAGTTAAACCGGATTTAAATTCAAAAAGATTGAATTTTAACCTAAACCGAAGGCTGGTCTAAGTTTGATTTGGTTGGACCAAATAATTTAGAGCTGGTCTGGTTTAGTAAATAACCAATTGGATTTAGTAGTTAATTTGGTCTTGGACCAGAATTAATGAACCGACTCGGTTATGTCAAATTATTGGGCCAATTGGAATTCTGTGGTCTTGGGCCAAGAATTGGGCCTATAATTTGTGACCCAACCGAAAACTTTAATAAAACATTAAATTAGAAAGTTTCTTTGATTAGAAGTTTCTAATTTTGGCATGTTAAGAAATTTCTAAATATAGTAAGTTTCTGAATTTAGAAAGCTTCTAAAATAAGTAGGTTTCCTAAAATAGAAAGTTTCCATATTTAGTAAGTTACCTGAATTGGAAAGTTTCCCAAAATAGTAATCTTCTATTTTTGGGAAGAAATCTATTGAAACCTAAAATCCTCAAAAACAATATCAAGCTTGGATGTCTTGCCCAATCTTGTCAGCTACTTAACGCTTATTCAATTACAGATATGGCTTACAGTGTGAGGTGTCTGTTTTTGCGTAAGTAAAGTAGTATATAGTCACTAATTTCATTGGGAGTCCCAGACTTTAGTGATTATTTGGCTGTAAGAGATTGGTTTCCTTGACTGGGCCATCGGGAGTCCCGGGCCTTGAGACATCTGGTGTATTGGGCCTTGAGCCCAATTCACAACAGAGAGTTATTGGATATAACTAGCTGTGTGTATGCTTACCAAGTAAAGCTACTGCTGGGTGACGGCCAGTGGCCCACTTTAGATTTAGCTGAACATGGGTCTCGGAATCATTGCATTCTTATGAGGTTAAACAAAGAAATTTTGAATGCAATGCGAGTTTTCTTATAAGTTGTTAAGATTACTCTTTTCTGAACTAAATAACTAAAACTCTATTTATCTCTAAATTTCAGTTATGACTAGCACAAACAATCAAAACACTTTCTCGATCCGGTCTGTCCTTGAAATGGACAAACTGAACGGATCAAATTTCTTGACTTGGTCGTGGAACCTGAGGCTAGTCCTCAGGCAGGAGAGAAAGGACTATGTCCTTGAGAGAGCTCTCCCCGTGAGGATCGGGTCCAATGCCTCTCATGCAGTATATGATGCTTGGAATAAGCATTATAATGATGCGGTAGATGTGCGTGGTCTGATTTGCTGAAGCAATATGAGAACATGGAGTCGCCAATAGAGATGATCAGCAGCCTGAAATTGAAATTTCAGGAGCAGGTAAGAGTGGAGAGATACCAGTTGGTTAAGTCTCTCACTAGCTGCAAGCTACCAAATGATCATCCAGTGAGTCCTCATGTCAGTAAAATGATGGGTTACATTGATAACCTGAGGAAACTGGATTATCCAGTTAGCCAAGAATTGGCAACTGAGATCATTCTGCAGTCACTGCCGTCAAGCTATGATAAGTTCAAAAGGAACTATATCAAGAAAGGCTTAACGAAGACGCTGACTGAACTGCATGATATGCTGAAGACAGTTGAGCCAAACGTGAAGAGTACCCTGTATAATCTCATAAAGGAGAAGGGTAGGTTTACTAAACCTAATGCTGACAAGGGTGAAGACAAAGTTGTCCAGATTTTGAATCATGGCAAGCGTGTGTCTTCTGAGCCCGAGTCAGATACCTCTTACGTTGGTAAGTGCTGCTACTGTAAAGAGACTGGGCATTGGAAGAGAGATTGCATTAAATTCATGGAAGATTATGAGGAGTTGAAGTTGATGTATGAGACTACTTCCTCAGGTATTCATGTTATTACTTCAAGTTCTACCTTAAAGGTATTGGATACTGGTTGTGGCACTGATATTTGTTATAATATGCAGAGCCTAAGCAACAGTAGAACGTTGAAGGAAGGACAAGTGGAACTGCATGTCTGGAAGGAGCTATGGATGCTGCCTCAGCAGTAGGGTTTTCACTTGTAGATGCCTTTGAGGCTTGGTTTTGTATTAAGTAATTGCTACAATGTACCTGCTTTAAGCAGAGTTGTCTTTCATTTTCTTGTAAGAATTTGAATGTTTTTCATTTTGATAAAAGACAAGTTCTGTTCTTTTGATCTTAATGAAATATTAATTGTAGCACCCTATTCAAGGAATGGGTTTTATATCTTAAACCAAAGAGTGCCTAAATGTAACATAAATACCGAATTGGTTTAAATCTGATGAATTAAACCTGATTTTTCTTGGCGTAAATATTTTGGTCACATAGAGTGAGTCGGATTCAGAAATCCCATAGTTATGGACTTTTCGGCTCATTTGATCGGATATCTTATGAGACTTGAATTCTGCTTACTGGACCAAAAGACAAAGGGCTTATCTTAGCCGAGCTAGAGAAAGGCCCAAAGGCTCATTGGACCTTGAACATACTCATGTATGTGGCCCGATGAGCAGTAATGCCAGAGAAAATTTCCTGTACTTCATTATCTTTACTGATTACTTCAGTGAGTATGACTGTGTTCATTTGATGAGACACGAGTCAGAATTCTTTGAAATGGTCGAAAGAGTTCCAGAATGAGGTATAGAATCTGAGTGACAGAAGTATTGAGACTCTGGATTAGATCACGAGTGAGAATACTTAAGTCATTGATGGTGTGATCATCTGAATGAGTGTGAAGTCGTTTCACAGCTCATTTCTCCTGAAAACCTTGAGGTGTTTCTGTGAGAAAGAATCAGATCTTATTAGAAATGATTAAAGATGAGTCACACGAATCTTCCATGATATTCTTTAAGAATAACGCTCTAGAAATATCTAAGTTTACGCTGAAATAGTTCCACCAATATCAGTTGAAAGACACCACATAAATGTGGACTGGAAATGATCCAAATTCGTCTTTACTGAGTATTTGTAGTTGAGCTACTTCGCTGGTTGTCCTAGGGAAACCAAGGCTTGTTACTTTTTACGTCCATTCCGAAAACGAAGTTAGGTTGTTCGGAATTCTGTTTTCTAAAAGGAAAGTTGCTTTCCAAGAAGAACAGTGGGAGTAAAAGTATAACTCGAAGAAATTCGAGAAATACAAGAGGCTGCTCAACCTGTTGAGGGAGAGCAGCGGATGGATTTACAGATTTCTGTAGAATCTACACCTGTAGAGCCTGAAGTTCGCAGATCTGAATGAATCCGTCACTAATCCGAGAGTGATTTCTCGTGATTAGTTGCCATGATCTGATGATCATTGAAAAGTGACGAACCTGCGAAATTCACAGAAGCGAAAGTGAGCCCGAACTCCGAAAAATTACACTATGTGTAAGTTAGCTTCATCGATCCATTTCATGGATGGAAGCAAACATATCGGAGTTGGAATCTTCGTTCTGTTGAAGTAGTCAAGGTTTTGACTTGAACAGGAACGAAGTGGAACTGTGCGTTTACTAATAGATAAGTGGGAGCGATGTTGCATTTCTCATAATGTATGTCGATGACATGCTGATTCTCGGATATAACGTTCCAATGCTGCAGTCGGTAAAGGACTGGCTTGGGAGTTGGTTTTATGATTGACATGGGTAAAGCCACGTATGTTCTTGGATTTTGGATCTAAAGATAGAGATCCAAAAGAGCTGATAGGACAAAGTCAGGATTCTTATATTGACAAAGTCCTACACGTTTTCAGCATTCCAAGAAGGGTTTTATGCCAATGTCACATGGCATTACGTTAAGCAAGAAACAGTGTCCTACGATGTCTGCTGAGCTTGAATGCATGGATGAGATTCCATATGCGTCGGCAATTGGATCTATCATGTATGCCATGACACGTACTTGTTTTGATGTTGCTTTAATGTTAAGCAAGACAAGTAAAGACCAGTCAAATCCAGCAAAGAATCACTGGATAGACGTAATGAATATCCTCAAGTATTTGGAAAATACTTAGGATAAGTTCTTGATTTACGGAGAAAGTGAGGTGCTACAAGTCGGTAGAGTCTGAAAGGCAAGTTACCAACAGACAAAGATGATTTCCGGTCACAGTCCGGTTATGTCTTGTGTCTGTCTGGCGGTGCAAGGCACTGTTGCTGACTCCATGACTTAAGCTGAACATTTCGCAGCTTGGGTAGCGGCGAAAGAGGTTGTTTGGAAAGAAAAGTTCATCACTGAACTTGATGTGATTCCCAGCATAGATGAGACTAGCTGCACATCAGAGGTCCAAACACCTTGAGGGTAGGTATAACCTATTCCGTGAGATAAATGACAGAGGTGTTAAGTAGATCAGCAAGTTTCAACGAATGAGAACGTTGCTAATCTATTAACGAAGCCACTCCTTAGGCCTAAGCACGAGTCGCGGACTGTAGCTGTAGGATAAGTGAAATTAAGATGTAGTCTTAATTTCAGTGGGAGTTTGTAAAGGGCTTTATTTAGTTGTTTTGAAAGGTTCATGTAAACATAATATTTTATGTTTATGAAATCTATGATTTCTGGATTATTTTAACTGTGATATAAATAATCGTTCCAAAATGATTCATGTCATTATATATGGGCCATCGAAGTACATGAGTAGACTTGATCCTGAAACCCCATATTTAACGAAATGACATAAATCATAGTGTCCATAGTCGAAGGTTGTTGAAATTGGAACACCAACAACCACTTGAGACTAGATTGTGTTGAGACTTATGACCAAGTTTCGAGGGGTCATAGATGCGCGGCATCAAAGTCGACACATAGGTATATGTAGGGGAGCATATGACCGGACATGGCCCGCTGATGAGAACTCTACAAGATATTAATATCTGTGTCATAAGAGGTTCTCATATACGACTATAGAGTATAGTCCTTAGACCTGAGTTCGCATGCATGTGGCTGCACATGGAGTAATGCGCTTTGATCATTGTCTAACGCTGTTTCGTAACTGGGAGCTATAAGGACCTTGGTTGGGTGTATTATAAAGTGTGTAGTTCATAGTGATGGAACAAGATGGGATTTGTCCCTGCCGTTTAACGGAGGTAATATCTCTAGGCCAATCGGAGACTTGATAGCTGGTAAGAGAGTGGCCACTCCCAAACGGACTTGCCCAAGTCGTTTGCATTGTCAGTATCAAATCTGGTCCGATGAACATGGTCTGGCTATATAAGGATGACACGCATCTTGCCTTATGCCAGATCGAGATATTAAGACAAAAGGATTAGGGAATGTAGGATTCCAGTACAAGTGGGAGATTGTTGGGAATGTCCTGAAATCTATCGTACTATCTCTAGAAAGTATGATAAGTGTCGAGATCAGACATAAGTCATAAATACTGGGTGATCATGATGACTTGCTAGAGCCCGCTCATGATCTATAAGTTTAGGACTTATTACCAGTATTGTATGATCCCTAAGGGTCACACACCATAGCTAACGGGAAAGTTAAAATGGAATTAATACAGTAAGATGCAAGGCATTTACTGTATTTGTACAGAGAATTGGGCCAGACAAAAGACAGTCTTTTGTCTGATTTGGGCCTTGGGCCCAAAAGCCTAATGAGCCATTAGTTTAATTACTTGGGCCCATATAAGGAAGAGGGAAGGCACTAGAAACCCTAAGGCTTCTTGTTGTCTGCGATTTTCAGAGGATCAGCCGTCCTCTCTCTTTCTCTCTCTCTCTGTTGAAATTCCAGCTTGGTCTAGCAGCCTGATCCAGTAGCTTGTAAGAGTGTGGATACCTGAGGAGGAGCCGGTTCTCATCAGCTCTTGCAGATCTCGATATTCCTTTGATCAATCCGCTGCAATCACAAGGTAATGATCCTGATCTGTTTATGATTCAACTGCAAATCACCTAGATCCTAGATGATTATGTGCTAGGATGTAACCTGACAATTACACCATAAACACACATAATCCTTCAAAGCGCCCATAACCGCCCAAAAGGAATGGTTGCCTTTTGGCTTGCGAATGGACACAAGGCCATTGGTGACCATTCGCTTATGGCCTCTTGATCAGCTAGTGACACTAGCTGATCAGCTGACTTCACACTCCTACACTCCAGCTTAGGTGAGCTAAGTTGGCCTTCAGTTTCCCTAGCTGTTCAGCTCAGCCATCCAGCTCTTTTGAGCTAAACTCTTTGCTTCCAGCTACTTTTCCTTTAGGTCAAATTCCCGTCCAGCTAAGTTTGACCATGTTCTGTCCATGGAACACTCTTTTAGATCCTTTGGATCGTGAGTTTGGTCTTTTGGTTCCACAGACAGCCCAAACGGCCCTTAGGCTGGTTTGGGGATGTTACAAGTCTCCCCCTTGAAATGGATTCGTCCGAATCCGCTCCAAGGTGTTCGTTCCTTGTAAACTCCTCGAACCACTCTGGGTAGTCGGCCTTCATTCTGTTCTCCGTTTCCCAGGTTATCTCCTTAACCCCGTTGCAAATCCATTCAACCTTCACCATCTGGATAACTTTCTTTCGGGTTACTTTTTCCAACCTATCCAGAATCCTTAAGGGCCGCGTTTCCAGAGTTAGATTTGCCTTTAGATCTTCGGGGATCTCGGGCATAATCTTTTCTTGATCCGAAAGGCACTTGCGCAATTGTGAGACATGGAACACATTGTGGAATGCTTCCATCTCATTGGGCAAGTCTAGCTTGTAAGCGACCATCCCGACCCGTTCTAGAATCGTGAACGACCCTAAGTACCTTGGATCAAGTTTTCCACGTTTGGAAACCCTTGACCTTCCTTTGAAGGTAATCATCTTAAGGTAGACTCGATCCCCAACTTGGAACTCGATGTCTTTCCTTCTTTTGTTTGCATAACTCCTTTGGCGGTCTTGCGCCTCCTTTATCTTAGCTCGTAGGAAACGGATTTGCTCGGTAGTCTCTTCAATTATATCCGGCCCAAGGACCCTTGACTCTCCCACTTGCGTCCAGCACAGTGGGGTCCTGCAAGACCGTCCATACAATGCTTCATAGGGCGACATTCCGATGCTTGCTTGGTAACTGTTGTTGTAAGCAAACTCGGTCAAGAGCAAATACTTTTCCCAAGAGTCTCCCCAATCCATAACACATGATCTCAACATGTCTTCTAGCGTTTGTATGGTCCTTTCTGACTGACCATCCGTTTGTGGATGATAAGCCGTGCTCATGTTCACTCTCGTTCCTAGGGCTTTCTGAAAAGCTTGCCAGAAATAAGATGTGAACCGACCATCTCGGTCTGAGACTATATTTGCCGGTACACCATGAAGTCTCACGATTTCATCAATGTACTTCTCGGCAAGTTTGCCCACTCCATCAGTCTTCTTGATGTCTAAGAAATGTGCGGACTTGGTCAGTCTGTCCACCACAACCCAAATCGTGTCTCTTTTTAACCGGGTCACCTGCAGACCGGTTACAAAGTCCATCGTAATGTGATCCCACTTCCATTCCGGAATGGGTAAACTCTGCAACAGGCCGCTCGGGACTTGGTGTTCAATCTTCACCATTTGACACGTTTGGCACATAAACACCCACTCAGCTATGTCTCTCTTCATCCCGACCCAGTGATAGTACCGTTTGAGGTCTTGGTACATCTTGGTATGTCCGGGATGTATAGAGAACTTAGACTGATGAGCCATCCTTAGGATTTCTTCCTAAAGGCCTTTCACATCGGGAACACACACTCGACCATTCACCACAACCGTTCCATTGTTGGTGAACTGATACTCAGTGTTGTTGTTGTTAACCGATTTCATCAACTCTTCATCATGCTCATGGGCCAACTTGACCCTTGTTAACAGATCCGCCTGATCTGCTGCTCCAAGACCAAGTGGCTCGTTTTCCACTGACAACGCATTTAGATGCAAGGACCGTACCAATCCGATCAAGGTCTCTGCATCCTTCTCTGCGGCCACTTCGGTCCTTTTCCGGCTTAAGGCATCTGCGACCAAGTTTGCCTTTCCTGGATGGTAAGTGATGTCCAGATCGTAATCTGCCACCAGTTCCATCCACGTTCTCTGCCTTAGGTTCAAGTCACTCTGAGTGAACACATACTTCAAGCTCTTGTGGTCGGTAAATAGTCGCACTTTTTCTCCGTAGAGATAAGATCGCCAGATCTTAAGTGCAAATACCACAGCGGCCATTTCAAGGTCATGAGTTGGGTAGTTACCCTCGTGTTTCCTCAACTGTCTTGAGGCATAGGCTATCACCTTCCCGTCCTGCATCAGAACACATCCTAACCCGTTCCGGGGTGCATCTGTGTAAACCACGTAAGGCACATTGTCTACTGGCAGTGTTAGGACAAGTGCTTTGGTCAGCATATCCTTCAAGTCCTTAAAGCTCTTTTCTGCGGCTTCTGTCCATTTGAACTTTACGTTCTTTCCGGCCAGCTTAGTCATAGCCTTAGCCATGCTTGCAAAACCTTGGAAAAAATGCCTATAGTAACCGGCCAGCCCGAGGAAACTTCTAACCTCAGTTGCGTTCCTCGGCCGCGTCCACTCTTCAATCGAACGGATCTTGTCTTGATCGACCAATACACCTTCATCTGACACTATGTGTCCTAGGAAACCGATCTTCCTTTGCCAAAAGCTGCACTTGCTGAGCTTGGCATAGAGCTTCTGTGCTCTTAAGGTTTCCATAACAATTCTTAGGTGTTCACCATGTTCCTTCCGGTTCTTGGAATAGAAAAGGTTGTCATCAATGAATATGATAATGAACTTGTCCAACCTTTCCCGAGAGACCCCGTTCATCATTTTCATGAACGCAGCTGGTGCATTGGTTAGACCAAATGGCATGACCACGAATTCATAGGGACCATACCGAGTTCTAAACGCTGTTTTCCTCACTTCCTCAGTTGCAATCGGGATCTGATGGTATCCCGAAGCCAGAAACCCTTTAATTGATCCAACAATTCATCTATCTGAGGCAACGGGTACTTGTTCTTCACAGTGACCCGGTTTATGCCTCGGTAGTCAATGCACAACCGAATGCTTCCGTCCTTCTTCTTGACAAATAGAACGGGCGCCCCCCAAGGAGAACTAGTTGGCTTAATAAAGCCTTTGTCTAGCAGTTCTTCCAGCTGCTTCTTCAGCTCAGCCATCTCGTCTGGGGCCATTCTATATGGCGCTTTGGAGAGAGGTTTAGTCCTGGGTTCTAGCTCAATGACGAACGCATCAGACCGGTCAGGCGGTAAGCCTTCTACGGCCTTGAACACGTCCCCAAAGTCTTTGACCACTGGGATCTCCCGTGAGTGTCTTCACACCACCTATTGTAACAGTCCCTACACATTCCCCCAAATGTCTAAGTGTCCCGCCCTTTTCCCCAATGTATGCAATGCATTTTTAAAATTGAAGAAGTAGAGGTCTTAGTGACGTACAAGTGATCGAGTCATAGGAGCCGGCCTCGCCTGCGTCCTTAACCAGATTGTAGACTCGGGGTGCCCCGACTTGGACCTTGGCCTTGGCCGTGCGACCTTCTTGTCCCTGGTTTCCTTCAGGTGCTTTCTGCTTTTCACCTTGCAGCTTCGGGCAATCACGCATGTAATGCCCGGTCTTTCCACATTGGAAACATGTCAATGGTCTTTCTGTCACCCTTTCTTGCCCCTTCTGTGGACAGCTTGCGACTTCGTGGTCTTTGCTTCCACACTTCGCACATACCTTCCCGGCTTTCCAACACTCCCCCAAGTGATATTTACCACAGGTGGTATATTTCGTGCGGTCAGAGGATTTGCGATCAGCCCCCACTTGATCCCATTTCCTCTTTAGGTTCTTCCCGGGTCGGCTGGCCACTTTGTCCTGTGCCTTTGTGCCCACGCGGTTCTCCTCGGCCATGTTGTCCTCCACAGTAGCATCTCGTTCAACCAGCTCGGAGACGGAGTTGTAGGAGCAAACCGAGCAATGAGTCCGCAGCTCTACTCGCAGGCCGCGAAGGAAGCGACGTAACTGAGCCGGCTCGTCCTCAACATCTCGTCCCACGTAACATCTGAAATGGTCAAACTCTGCCTCGTACTCACAGACCGTCTTGCGGCCTTGGACCAAGTTCAGATACTTTCCTTCCATATGATCCCAAGCCTCAGCTGGGAAGTACTTCCAGTTGAACTCGATCTCAAAGTCCGCAAACGAATCAATGAGTCCCTTGGTGCGCCTGTCCACTGACAGCCACCAGTTATGCGTGTCCCCTTCCAAGAAGTGGACCGCAATGTCCTTCCGGTAGTCCTCTGGACACCGGGTAGATCGGAAGTTCCGAACAAGCCGTGATTTCCACTCATCAGCCTCAAGTGGGTCTGCACTTCCCTTGAAGTGCTTTGTTCCTAACTTGCTGATGTGGCCAAGTACGTTGAGGTAGTCCACCTTTCGGTTCTTTCTGGGAACTGGTGAGTCTACCACTACTACGTCTGGCTCCTCATCACTAAGGTCCTTGGTCTCCACGACCTTGGACTTAGGCTCTTCAGAAACCGACTTCTGACCAGAAGTGATGTTCTGGTTCAGTGTCGTTAGCTGGTCCATGACCGCCTTTAGCATGGTCTACATCTGGCCGATGTTCGGGACCGCGGTCAATGGCTGACCATCACCTCCATTAGCATCGTCTTCCTCATGGCCATTCCTAGTAAGGGCCGCATGAGATGAAGACTCGCCCACATGATCCTCGTTCTCAACTTGGACGTGTGGTTCTTCAACCCTTGTCCCGTCAAGAACGTTTGGAATCGTGGTTCCAATGCTCTTCTGGGAAACCTCAGGTCCGGTTGCTCCAGGTGTGACAGGTTTGGTCTGGTCTTTGGATCCTTGCCTGTTCCCAGCCACAACCTTGTCCTTAGTACGCTTTGACTTGCTTTTTCCAACCTGAAGATCAACAAGTTAGTCATTCAACACAAGCAATCTCCAAGTCCTAAACAAGTCTAACAATTTCTACACAGACATCTAACCCGGACGAGTGGTGTAGCCCCTAACCCATAGCCTAGGAAATAACTCCGCTCAAAACCATAGCCTAGGAAATAACTCCGCTCTGATACCAACTTTAAACACCCCATTCAGGCCATAGGCCCGAGACGGAGGTCTCACTAACAAAACCGTTCTAATTTGAGGTTCGTTTGGAAACCTTAACCCTAATCGTTCCATACTTAGCCAATTCTAAACCAATAATCCATTCATTCATTTCATTCATTCCATTCACTCAATCCTATTCTAAGGCAAGAGAAAATAAAGAGAATAGACATTTTATTGATTATAATAAGGTACCAATACAATATAGTCAATCGCATTATGCTAAGAGTATTCGGTCCTAAACAATGTCTATTACACTAACACACCACTGGTCACTTACTCTTTGTCCGCGCCTAAGATGAATCACCCATGATCATCTTCATTACCTGAAACCACAAATCATACAAGTTCATTTTATACAAGTCTAAATCCATCAACTTAACATTTATATTTCCGGTTCTACATGTCCCAACCCATGCACGCAAAACCCTAACCATTCTAGTTCCAACAAAACAGGCCAAAAATCCCTTGGACCGTCCCACATCGTGAACCGGCTGTGGTCGTTACCATGTACCGTCCGTGTTTGCATGCGGACGTCCTGCGGTCGTGTTTATCAACCCGCGTTCATGGATGGTCGACCCGCGGTCGTGCAATTACGGCCTCGGACGCACGCGAACATCCTTACGGACGTTCGTGGTCGCGCTGGGCCGTACGCGATCGATCCTGCGGTCGTACGCGGTTGATACACGATCGCTGGCAGTGGATTGACGGTCATACGCGTTCGTCCTACGGACGTTACGCTCGACCACGAACGGCCGCGATCGTTCGCAAAAGGTCACGACTGTCCGTGGACAGACGAAATCATCCGTTCGATCCGCGATCGTCCGCCCATCGCCCTTACCGTTCGATAGCCGCGACAAGCATGACCCGACTTCCTGTCAGTCCGCGCATGAACCGCTTGCAACCAATCCGCCGAGTTTACGTATACCCGCAATTTAACCGTCCAAGCCTTTCTATCCATGCACTTCGGTCATCTCATCCACGTCCATCGGTCAGTCCACGGTCTAGGCCTTCGGCCGACCGTGCGTTATTATGGACTTATGAACCGATTTCCTAAACCACGTTCGCTCCTTAGACAACCGGTCTAATTCCGAGTATGAGTAGAAGAGTATTATGCATCCGGCCCATCGTCTAATGCGACCATCGGCCTAGCAGTTTGGCCGCGGCCGTGATAGAGAGGACTCAGATCTAACCTTTGAAGTTGTTGGAGTTTTGCCCTGGTCCGTAGCCGCTTTAGAAGCCATTTCCCTTCTTCCCAATTCGCCTAGAACCCTTGTCCAACCGCTTCTCTCTCTAAACCACCGGCGACCACTTCTTGTGCAATCGGTTGGCCCTTCTCTCTCTCTCTAAAACGCTTGAATGCCTTAGAGAAATTTGTGGGACTTTTCCCCTGGTGTGTAACGTGTGCGAAAATGACCCCCAAGGGTCTTATTTATAGACCCAAGAAGCGCCCATAACCGCCCAAAAGAAATGGTTGCCTTTTGGCTTGCGAATGGACACAAGGCCATTGGTGACCATTCGCTTATGACCTCTAGATCAGCTAGTGACACTAGCTGATCAGCTGACTTCACACTCCTACACTCCAGCTTAGCTAAGCTTAGCTGACCTTCAGCTTCCCTAGCTGTTCAGCTCAGCTGTCCAGCTCTTTTGAGCTAAACTCTTTGCTTCCAGCTACTTTTCCTTTAGGTCAAACTCCCGTCCAGCTAAGTTTGACCATGTTCTGCCCATGGAACACTCTTTTAGATCCTTTGGATCGTGAGTTTGGTCTTCTGGTTCCACGGACAGCCCAAACGGCCCTTAGGCCGGTTTGGGGATGTTACAGCTACCCGTTATAGTGCATAACAAGTTATTGAAGTTTCTGACCGCAATCTCGTGAACCTCCTGCAAGGTTTCCGTTTTGGTTCCATCCCGGCGGATTAACTCTTTGATAGCATTTCTAGCATTTCTGGCCTTGGTAACACAATGGTAAAATGGGGTATTGTTATCACCTTCACCCATCCAAGTGACCTTAGCCCGTTGTCGATAAAAACTCTCCTCAGCTTGGCGCAGACTAGTCCAATCATTTCTGGCTAAATTTTGAGATTCCACATTAAGCATAGATGGGTCGATTAACATCCTTAGTTGAACCAAAATCAATCTATCATATGTCTCTCGCACCCGCTTCTCAAGATCACTGTAATTATCTCTGAACAGTGACTTCATTGACCGCTTGAGTTGTTTGAGCTTGAAGGCAAAATCCTTTAAAGACCTTGCTACATCTCCTGCGCCTGACCAAGCTTCCGATACCATGTCACTGAAATCAGAGTGCTTAATCAACAGGTTGAAGAATCAAAAAGGCCTTGTACCGAAGGTTGGCAGGTCAGAGCAGAGCTTTATGTGGCAAGGCGTGAGGTCTGAAAACTTCGGGGCTTCAAATAGTGCACGACTGGATGGAAACTTCATGAGCCATGTACCGTATGACAACGATCAATTTTTTTCCCAGGGGGTCAAGCGGTCTATTGTTACTCCAAGCATACTTTGGTCCTGAAGATGGCAAGTCAAAATGTCCTACCTCAGCCAAACAATCACCAAAACGTCGCATGGAGCAAGTAGTTGTGACAATAGCTGCATTCGATGTTTCATTCGGATGGAGAATCTCGTTGAAATCCCCACAAACCAACCACGACTTTGATGATAAACCAAAAGAAGTTTATGTGTCCCTTAGAGACTGCCAGAGATCTAAACGCAGGCTCTCCTCATTTTCGGCATAAATAGTTGTGTAAATTAAATATGTACCGTCCTCAAGAGTTCTCTCGCATGTAATCGACTGAAGATCACTGAATAAGAATCTGACCTTTGTTGGTGCCTTGTAAATTATCCAAATCTTCCCTAAATCCGAGTACTGATAGTTATCCAAAAGACTCCAGCCCAAACCGATAGTGCTTAAAATAAGTTGCTTATTTGTTTCCTTAACATGCGTCTCAAGGAGCGCCCCAAAAGTTACTGGCATCTTGTCAAGCCAGTTAGATAATGGGAGATGCTTTGAAGGATCGTTTATACCGCGCACGTTCCAAAAAAATGTGTCCGACATTAAAATTAGTTGAGCTTGTGATCATTGTTCCACTCAATGGGAAGATATCCATGGGAGATAGAGCAGACTCTATTCGGGATACATCCTGCTGAACTACAGACCTCGGAGCAACCTGCTGAACTACAGACCTCGGGTCAACCTTCTGAACCACATAACTCACAATGCTTGAGACATCCATAGGTGATGGAGTTAAAGTTTCTTGGTTATCCACAGGCTGAGCAGCATTTCCCGAAACAACCGGAGCTGCTGGATTTGTCTCAAACGAGTTTGGTTTCAGGCTTTTGGCAGATACATGACGCCATTCTTTGTTGCCTTTTTTCCTTGGCGCCTTTTGGTTTGTTTTCTCCATTGCTGGAGCAGAGGAGCATAGCGCCACCTTGTGGCCTATTTCATTACAGAAGGAACACAAGGGAGGAAGCCAAGGATATGAAACCTGCAAGACAAGAACTTTCCCATTCTCGCATTCCAATTCAAATTCATTAGCCAAGGGTTTAGTCAAATCTACAACGAACTTTACCTCAGCCAATGACATACTGGTAAAGGGCTTTGTATCAACTGCTTTACCAATCGGTTTGCATATTATGCTCAGTCACTCAAGAGTGATTAAATCGAACGTTATGCCCTGAATCTTAGCCCACACCGGAGCGTTATCTAGAGATGGTGGGTTAGTGTTAAATTCTGATTTCCATTCCGCGACAAAAAACGGCGAGTCTCCTACTCTCCATAACTCATGCTCTAGGACTTTCCTCCTAAGGGCCGGAGATGGGATATGGAACAAGTAAGCATTCTTATGCATTCAGTGGATTGTTACTTTCCTATCTTTTCCCCAGAGGTAGTTCAGAACTCCCCAGATCTTTCCATAAGATGGGGCCTTGCCATAGAAAATGCCCACTATATAACTGCTATGAATCTTAGCGCCTCTCTCAAACACCGCATTGGGTATCTTAACACGAGGACGACCCTCTGCCGAGGTAGTGACTGGCACATCTGAAGTAGGGATCTTACCCGTAGAACTTAGGTTCTTTGCCCAATTGAAGGAAGCTGAAACAACTGGTGGGCTACCTCCAGATGATTCTCCTTGATGCTGAGTGTTTGGAATCGGCTCTGGGTTCACCGGAAGGGTAGTAGGAGAGTCACCAAGTATAGGTGAGTTAGGGCCTTGAAGCTTTGAAGCATCCACAGGAGTCCCAGAGCACGCATGAGTGTGTGATATTTCCGCCTTACCAAAGCCAGGAGTTAAGGTCGCCGTCGCAGAGCCCGAAACAGAGACTTGATTGAGATTTTGAGTAGATGTCGGAGAAAAGCCCTCAACATTTGGCCCAGACTGGTCCAACATGACCGTATCAGGAGGTTGATTAAGAGGAGTAGAGCGAAAGGTTGCTATAGGACACGAAGCTGAAATTAACGGAGCAGGGGCGAGATTGACGATGTTTAAGAAAGTAACCGGAATAGAAGAGGACGAGATCAATGGATATGGAGGAATCGGAACCTCCCGGTGGGACATCGAAAAACAGGCAACGACTATAACTTTATCGCCCAATAATCGCCTTTCTCTCTCTAGTCTCTCTCCATTTTCACTCCAACATATTATAATAGAAGTGGAAACTGCGATAGTTGAGCATTCACAGAAACAATGATGTATATAGCCACTATAAAAAATCGCACTCTCTCTTGATCGACATGATGAATATTGGAGATTATGTAACAAGAGAGAGAAGATTTGAGAAGTCTAATATAAGATTTGTTTTATAAAATTAAGTAATTGGCTCCATGGTCCAATTGATAGGAGAAACAATGTAGTGATATTAATTAGCTTGTTGAAATGTATTTAAGTTATATTTTTTGTTTTTAATCTGTTGTCATTTTAATTTCAGAAACAAAAATAAAAACAGTAAAAAACGTTTCTATATGCAAAAATAAAAACATTAAACTTGATAGATATCATATCAAGCATCTTCACCCCTTTTATATTTGGCGTTATGGTCAATAATATATTTGTTTTCTTACCCTAATTGTAACCATTATGTTTATTGAAAGCAAAATAAAAGTTCTAATATTAGTGCGACCAAAATTTAGTTGTTTTCTTAGGGAAGCAATTTGGCCTAGTTGTAAAGGATTAAATGTTTCTACACTAAGTTTGGAGTTCGATTCCCAAAGAGTACATTTTCGTGCAAATTATATATGCAAGGCCTATCAGAGGTTTCAGCGCGTTGCAGCTATAGCCGTCTGGTCTTGTGAATTAAGGTAAAGCTCTCCAAGGTGACGAAGTTACGACGTTTCAGCAACGAAAGTAAATTCATCGTAAAATTGCCTCCAACTAACGAAGATTTCAATTTTTCACTAAATCGTAATTCTTAACGACGAAGTAACGACAAAATGTAGAAGTTGCTATATTTCGTCGTTATTTTGTTGTTACATTACGAAAAAATAATCAAGGACAATATTGCGTAGCATATAGCGACGAATTAACATTGAATCAACACATAGTTATGTGGTAGATAGGCACGTTTTTAATAAGGTATATCGGTTTGTTACGACGAAGTTATACGTTGTTATTTCCAAAGTAAATTATCATTAAATCATTGTCAATTGCTTATGTTGCTAAATAGTTGTTAACTATTAAATTACTAATTCGTTACTAACCCGTGATAAATTTCTATAAATACCTCATAGTTCAAAACACCAAAAACTAAAAATCTCAAAAAAAAAAAATTATTTCCAAAAAATGTCTATATACGAATTACGGAGTTGGATGTATTGCCACAAGAATGGGAAGGAGCAGTGACAAAAAAAGTTCCGAGATGGGCTTCAAATATTCATGTATCAAGCAATTCAGACATCGATAACTATAGAGAGCAGTAAGATGTTTTATCCTTGTCGAAAATGCATTGAATAGGAAGTTTATTCTAGTTGAGACAGTTTGGCATCACTTATTGAATAAAGGATTTACACCGCATTATTATATATGGTATAAACATAGAGAAGGTTATAATAGTGGATATGATGCAAGAAGTAATAGTAGCAATGTTTAGCATGAAAATAAATTGCATATTAATCATGATCAATTAAATTATAATGGAAAGCATAATTATCATGAGTATGATAGATTGTATGAAATGGTTACGAATGCATTTAAAAATAATAAGTACTGACTATAATGATGTTGAGGAACCTATCTTAGATGTCAAACGACTTTATGATATGCTAAACGCAGCAAATAAGTCACTATACGATGAAATAGAGAAGGATTGTCAAAATTATCGTTGGCAGCTAGGATGATAAACATTAAAATTAATCATAACTTAGATGAGGTTTGCATGGATGACTGGACATATATTTTTAACGAATATTGACCGGAGGATAATTTGGCTGTCGAAAGTTACTATGAGGTTCAGAAAAGGCTTTATAGCCTTGGTTATGTATGTGTTGATAACTGCATGTTTTTTTGGAAAGACGATGATAAGCTGTAGGAATGTCATTATTGTGGAAAACCAAGATATAAGCCGCAAGGAAGTGGACATAACAAGGTATTGTACCAAAGAATGTTGTATTTCTGGTAGACAATATTCATTATGGCCAGAAATATTGACTCCTTACAACCTCCCCCAAAATATATGCATGCAAAGAGAATTTAGTTTTTAAGTATTTTAGTCTCAGGTCCTAAGCATCCAAAGTGGTCGCTCGATATTTCTACAGACCTTAATACATGAGTTGAAACAGTTTTGGTCCACCGGTGTTTGAACGTATGATTGTTCGAGGAATAATAATTTTACAATGCGGGCGGGTCTTATGTGGACGATTAGCCACTTTCCCGCATATGGACTGTTATCTGGTTGGACTAGGCATGAAAGACTAGTGTGTCCATATTGCATGAATAGGACATAAACGTTAGTTGAAGCATGGTCGAAAAAAACATGTTGGTTCGACTACCACCGCCGGTTTCTACCAATTAACCATCCTTATAAGAGAAACAAAATTGCATGTATAGGATTTAGGGTATTGGAGGGTTAGTGATTAGGGTTTAGGTATAGGATAAGTTTTAGTTAGTGTTAGTACTTGCAATATATATAGGGTTTACGGTATTTGTAATTTAAATTTAGTATTTATATTAAATAAATATTTAGTACAAATGTTTATAAAAAACAATTCTTACAAGTTATAAATACAAATATATAATATATACTAAATATTAAACAAATTTATATTTAACATATTTAAATATTAGATAGCACTTTGAAACACAATTCTTTTTTAGGCGGACCAATTACTTACATTTCCCGGCGAAGTACTTAGCCAAAAGATTTAGGCACCTACCATTTTCACTCTCCCTCCCAACAATCGAGTTTCCCTCTCACATGCAAACTCCAAAACCTCCATTTTTACCTTGCTGCAACGGTACAATGCTTTTCAACCCGTATTGCTTCCATTTTTAGTCTTTTATATCTTTATCTAATTTTTAGGGTTTTGTAAAATCATTTAAGGCATCCAAAAATTGGAAACATAAATAATGAAAACGCTTTCGAAAACAAACCATAGAAAAATCAAATCGAGTCTACTCCGAGGGGCCTACGCGTCCGCCGAGCTACTCCAAAACCTGAAAAAGAGGAAAAAGACTTGGTTGAGCAATCTAAGATGACCCAGTGAGCTGGCTCCCAACTACCATTCTAAAACCCCACCCGACAAATCCACAATAACAATCAACAAAGATAACAACCTATTATGTGCTATCACAACGTAATGGGCTAAACATAAACACAAAACACAATATCAACGAAGGAAATAGAGAACACTATGGCACATGCCCTCGATTAGACTCGACCTACCTAAACGCACAACTAACGCAAGATAAACCCTATGGACCCCTAATGCGAACTCGATAATCTTCCTAAGGAACACCTAGATACCCTTTTAATTATAAGTAGATCATCAAAGACTCCTAGACGTAAACAAAAAGTATTACGAGTAGGACACCGTTCTCTGTCATTCGATATGCGGTGACTCCGGCTACCCCTTTTTATTGATAGCCCAAGCTTCCATGAGGCTCAGCCCTAGGACATGACCCTGTTACTACAAGCTCCCACATCTACTTGCGTCACCCAATAGGATTCACCCGCTAGGCCTGACCACGAGGCTACGTGACCTGACCGGGCTCCTACCAGGACTTGACCACGAGGGTATGTAAACTGACCGGGATCTCATAAGGATCAAATCATGAAGGAAGTACCAGAACGCCTCACACAAGAATCGTGGGATCAAATCCACCCTAAAAATCCTAAAAACAAACCCTACGACTTGTATGAACCCTATGTGGATTCATAAAGCCACTACGACACGCAAGCAGACTCAGTGAGACTCTAGGGCTCGAAACAAGACCGATAAAGTCAACAAACACAACAAAACCCCAAACGAATTAACCCAAACTATTCTGTAAGTCCTAATCACATCAACTCTATCCGACCTATCTGATCCATCACTTGAATAGGTTGCAACACAACACAATAATCACAACTCAACCAAAAATAATCAATCAACCTCATTATTGAATCTAATATTTGATTCATATAAATTCATAGCTTAGGTTTGGTTACTTAATTCAGTTATTCAGTTCCATTATTTATATGCTACATTTAAGTTGGTAAATTTACTAACTTCGTAGCCCTTTTACTTACTTAAGTTCATACTTTTAATTTAATTAATTTTAATATATTCTCGATTATTTATTTTATTTCAATTCAATTAGCCGCTAGCTTGGAATTAATAAGTGTACTAACTCCCTAACCTAGTTTTAATTTAAGTTCTTTATTCCATTTCAAATACTTATTTCCTAGTTATGTTCACTAATTTGCTAGATTAAAATCAGTAAACTTACTAACTTCCTAGCCCCATTTACATTCTTAATTCCAATTTAATATTTAAGTCTTTTAGCCCGACATATTTATTTCTATTTATCTTTAAGTTTATTTATATTTAAGTTTATTTATCTTTAATTTTATTTAATTCTTATGTTTAATTACTAGTTCTTATAATTTATTAAATAGGTTCTTCATGGATTATAACTCTTATTTAGTTTATGTAGTTCTTATTATAAATGCACATATTTATCTTTTAACTTTATTTATTAATTCATATTTTTAAATACTATCTCTTAATTCCTTTATATATATATATATATATATTTGTTTATATAATTCTTATACTTTAGTATATGCATATATTTCCCTAGTTGTCATTTTATGTGATCAATGCAACAAGCAATCATGCAAGCAATCAATTTTATCTACGCAATCAACATGCCATTAACTGAATTTAAATGTTCAATGCATCTTATTAACCCAACCAGTTATTTAAGTCAGACCTAAACTGTGTGATTTCGTTTGGGAAATTCAGCTGTAGGCAATACTATAGCTTGGCCCCTTTCGTTTGATTGTATCTTTACTTGTATCATCATTATACGAAATTTAGCTGTAGATACTACCAAAATAAAAAGAGTCCAATTGATTGTATCGTTAATTTTTTTGTCATAACTTGTATCTCTTTTATAAACACATTTCTTTTTGTTATAAGCATCTTACAAAATTAATAATAAAAATAATAAACATAGAAGTTATAAAATAAAACTAAATTAAACATACAAATTTTTAAATAAAAAGGTTAGAAACAAACAAAATATTTATTTTTATTTTAGGGTATATTTAGGGTTTAGGGGTTGATATACTATAAGTTTCTTTGTAATTCTCGAATTTGAATAAAAATACAAAATTATTAACTTTTAGTATTATAAGTATGATTTTAATAACATAATGTAAAAAAAAAAATTTCAAATAATATAAAAGTTAAAGTCTCATAAACATTTGATTTAGAGTTTAGGGTGTTGGAGGGTTTTGGGAATTGGAGAGTTTAGGTAATTGATTTAGATATTAGTGTCTTGGATGGTTTAGGTATTGCAATCTATCTTCTATTTTTTTCTATATTATTTTAGGGTATAAATAGGGTTTAGAGTAATATTAATTTTTTGTAGTTTATAATCTAGTACAAAATATAAAATAATTTATCATTATATCATAAAGTCTCACAAACATGTATAGGATTTAGGGTATTGGACGATTAGAGATTAGGTTTAAGGTTTAGGATTAGTGTTAGTTAGTGCTAATACTTGCAATATATATAGGGTTTACAGTATTTGTAATATAAATTTAGTATTTTATAATATATATATATATATATTCAGTAAAAATGTTATAAATACAATTCTTACAAATTATAAATGCAAATATATAATATATACTAAATATTAAAAACAATTATCTTTAACATATTTAAATATTTGATAGCACTTTGAAACGCTATTATTTGTTTAGGCGGACAACTTATTTACATTTCCCGGCGAAGTACTTAGCCAAAATATTTAGGCGCCTAACCTTTTCACTCTCCCTCCCAACAATCGAGTTTCCCTCTCACATGCAAACTCCAAAACCTCCATTGTTTCACCACTCACTTCTTACTAAGTAAAATTCTCTCTCAGACTTCTCTCATCTCTCGAAGCTCAATATCTATCTCGTAATCTAACATTCGTTCTCGTTTCTGCGGATTCAGTTCTCGGCTCTGCAGAATTCTCGTCTTGAAGGATTTCGATTGAAGGTAATATTTTGTTGGAAATCGACACTCATATGGATTTAGGGTTTCAAAATGTTTACTTATGATTTCTTTTGACAAAATTTGTGTTTTTTACAGGTGAATTTCTCATAAGCCGAAGATCTATCTCGTAATTTAAGGTTTGTAAAATTTTAGGGTTTTTGTTTCAATTAGAAGAATCAATATTTCTTTTTGCTAATTAGGGATTTTTGTACAGGTTTTACAGTTAGATTTGGGTGTTGCCTTCTTCCTAAGGTATTTGATTTCTTTAGGGTTTATCATTTCGGTTTAGGGAATTTGATTTAGTGTTTATTGATTTTGTTTAGTCTGACTATAATCAATTTTAATCTCTTTTGGCAGACACTTCTTTACAAGATATTTGATATCTAGAGGTACTTTAGTCCATCCTTCATAATCTCTCTTATGTGTCTCTGATGTTTTATTGAACTCTAAACTGTTTTATGTAAGAAACACTTATCACAAATGTATGTATTCCTTTGACTGTGGAGCTGTGGTGGTGGTTGTGTAGCATGAACAGTCTTGGGTTTGGCTTCCAAGGTATGGTTTTATATGTTATTATTTTAAATATCTATACTTACAAATGTATGTTATTATTCTCGATTTGGAACTTTCAAATGTTTACTATGAGCAAGGAGGAACAGATTTTGTATATGGGTCAGCAAAAGTGTTGGGTGGTCCTCCAAACATGATTTGTCTGTGTTTTGATTGCCGAAATCTG
Organism: Orychophragmus violaceus; assembly: GCA_030180135.1. Classification (NCBI taxonomy): domain Eukaryota; kingdom Viridiplantae; phylum Streptophyta; class Magnoliopsida; order Brassicales; family Brassicaceae; genus Orychophragmus; species Orychophragmus violaceus. The sequence continues at coordinate 85,762,845 of CM058231.1, forward strand.
TGCCATCAACCAATGGACACATTAAAAGAAACAGAAATCAGTACCTCTCAAAGGTATACATCCATCTTAAGTGAATTGGCCCTCCCAAACGTGTCTCCCTTGCTAGATGAACAGGAAGGTGGAAGATGATATCAAACATAGAAGGAGGAAAGAACCTCTCCATTTGGCACCAAGTCTCGACAATCTCAAACTCCAATGCTATAAGCTTATCCGGGTCAATCACACGCTGATACAATCTATTGAAGAAGTAGCATATTCTATACACTGCAATCCTAGGTCCATTCGGCCGGATTCCTCTCAAAGCCACATGAGTAGTAGTTAGCAGATTACTGGATTACAATTTATACTAAGTCTTCCTTTTGTTTTATTTATAGAAGATGACTAAGAAAATCAACCACACCAATCCACGACGCAGCAAGCGTCAGCAGGGCATTGTTGTAACTCCATTGCACGTGAAAACATCAAAAAGAGGAAGGAAACATGTTAATCCAGTTAAGGAAAAAGATAGCCGCAAAAAGAAGGCTCTGCCTTCTGGTCAAGTAAGAAAGAGTACAAGACAATGTGTGAATCAGACAGTAGTTAGAGAACCTTCTAAGGCAAATGAAGAAAAATCTCTTGGTGATGTGAATGAGACTGACGAAGAGACTTCACCTTATATTCAAGAAGACACTGTAGTTGTTGAACAAGAAGATGAACAAGAAAAAGAAGAAATTTAAGTGGAGGAAGAAGAATCTAAAGAAGAAGAAGCAAAAGGAGCATGAGAATATATAGAAGTAGAAAGAGTATTAGAGGAGGAAGGTGAAGAACATGAAGCCGAAGAAATAGTTGAACAAGAAATTAAGCTAGAATCAGACCCAAAAGAAACTGAACAAGAAAACGAAGAAAGCAAAGTTAAACAAAAAGGAGAAGAGAAAGAGGCCGAGCAAGCTGAAAATATGCCTAATTTAGTTGATGAAGGTGTAACAGAACAATCAAAGACGAAGAAGAGGAGAATAAGAGGATCAACCATGATGAATAAAGTAGCTAAAATCCATGAGGAAAAGGTGGAAGTTGAATTTAATAATGTTGGTGAACCTGAGTGTAAAGGATCAGTAACACTATCTTCTTTTATCGGACCTCTTGTGAGGGAGCATGTACTAGTGTTTATTGAATATTGGAGGCGCCTTTATGAACAAACAAAAGACATAATGTGGGAGGAGATTCATGTACAAGTTAGATTTCTTTTAAATTTACTTTATGCTTTCTTCGAGTTTATATTATAACAGTGGGAAATTATTGTAGGGAGGTTCAATTTGACAGAAGAATGGAAAAATATTTGTGTCTTTACACAAATGGGGTGCGTGTGGAGGGCTTCTAAGTCTAGGCTAGTTATCCAACAACGTTCTACAAGGAGTACAAAAAAGACAGAAATGGAAGAGTCAGAGGAATGGGCAGAGGTGTTACTGCTACCAAGATAGCATTCTTACAGGTCAGAGACGCACATGTGCAGAAGTTGAAGCTAAGCAAGCACAACTGGTGAGCGAGATTGAAGACTTGAAACACTTAGTTGGTGACTTAGCTGAAGGGAAAAACGTAAATTAATATTTAATTGTGTTTCTCATTTCCTGATAATTGTAGTGTTAAAAATATTAATGGTTTTCTTGACCTCAGATACAATAGGATGTTGGTTCAAAATCGGACCTCACTGATGCAAGCAAAGGAGTACCTAGATGTTAGCTACTAGATTGTTTTCAGAGGAAGAGGTTGTGGTCGGTGAAAGAGAAGTATGCTTTTTTGATGCAGCTTACAAGATTGGCCGTGTTCCACTTGCTCCCAATGCGGAAACTGTAGTTGAGAAGCTCATATTAGATAAACAAGTGTATGTATGGAGGCCTACAACAACTATCACCACACAGGCCAAATTAAGGGAGCCAAAATTGCATGACCATTCAATAAGCTCAATATGGACAATATGAACTCCCCAACTGGAAACAAGTCTGCTGGTTCCTCGGTATAGATCTTATCTTGTCATATAGTTTGCAAAGTGTGTCAATATAAAAGTTTATTGGTTTTTTACCGTTGTATTATGTTTTTGCATGTCTCTTTAGGCTACAAATGTATTGAATGATAGGAACTATATTTTTATTGAAATTTTGATGATGAAATAATTGCTGAGAGATATTTGAGTTCAACTGACCCAAAAAGGATGGCCAATAATATTCCTATGGGTCTGAATGCTGCAATAGTGAAGATTGACAAAGTGATTAACAAAAATTCTTACTTGTGGATACCAAGTGAAGACATGATTGTGATGGGTGATACATTGTTTGAGAACATAGCATGGCTAATTTTTAAGGTGCTATTTTTAATCTACAGCCAAGGGAGGAAGCAATTTGTAAAAGAACATCAAATACTAAAGAAGCATCGATTTCTAAAGGTGCAAGAGAATTGGTTTCAAAAGGAGCAGGAGCATCGGTTTCTAAAGGAGCAGTAGGAAATTTTTTTAAAAGAGAAATATCACCGAAGGTAAAAATCTACACCTAATCTATATTTTACATGGATGTGTTGTATTGTTTTCTGATGTGATGATCTGTCTGTTTTTTCATTTGTAGACTGCAAATAACAGCTCAAACATTAGCAACTCTTCTAAGAACAAATGCTTCCTAATATATTTCTTTGGATAAGGAAAAACGGTTGCAGAAGGCTAAGTTTGTTCAACCAATCGAGATGAAAAAGTTCATTTCGTTTCATTGGGTCCAAAAGCCAGCAAGGCACTACAAAAAGTCCACATTGATAGCATATTGTTATAGCATGTCTTACCGAATTGCTATCGTAGATGAGTTTGAAATTTCCATATTATATAATAGCATTAAATAAACGCTATGATAAAATTTCACTAAGCGAGAATCTAAATTTAGCTTTTCCGCCAAACATTTAACAAAAATTAAAAAAAATTAGACCCTAAATTTTGGTTTAGCATGCAAAAATTTTGCCCTCTCCAAATCCCTAATTTCCCAAAATTTTCCAACTCTCCAACTTCATTTCTTCTTGCTTGTTCTGTTTCTTCTTCCTGGCAATCTCTTGCCTCTTCCTCAATTTTCTGTCAATATTTGAGAAAATCAAACACAAATTCCCAGTTTCTAGATTTTTTTTCTTATCCTCTCTTGATTTCTCGATTTCTTATCCGCTCTCAAAATCAAACACAAATTTCGAAGATATCCTAAATCGATCTCTCAGCAAAAGAGGGAAGAAACTATGAGTTGCATCTGTTGCTGGAGGAAGAGAAAGAGGAAGAGGTCAAGGGCGAGGTGCTCGGTCGAACCCTTCCACATCTACACTGATTAGGCCGTCGGAGCTAACTTTATTGGTTCCTAAATCGGGACACAGACAAAAATTCCAGGTGAGAAACAAGTTTTCTGGGTTTTGATTGCCTCTGATTTTTCAAAATGTTTGATTTGATTTTTTTCTGGTTTTGGTTCATGGGTAGGTCGGAGTTGGGACAGGAGGAGAGTTCGCCGACGATAGAGAAGTAGCTGATTTGATTGCTTCTGATGCACCGGAGTAGGGATGTTAAAACAAGCGGGCCCGGCCCGTTTAGACCCATACCCGTTTAGGCCTATACCCATTTAGGCCCGTTTAGACTCGAACCCGTTTAGGTCCGCCTGTTTATGCCCGTTAAATTAACGGGTAACCCATTTAGACACGTTTAGGCCCGTTTATTTATTTTTTTAAATAAAACTTTTTACCATTTAGAAAATAAAAAAAATTCAAAAAAAAAGTTAAACGGGCCTAAATGGGCTACCCATTTAAAAGTATGAAAACCCGTTTAATAAACGGACTTAAACGGGCTAGCCTGTTTAGACCCGTTTAAATTTGTTTGATAAACGAGCCTAAACGGGCTCATTTTACAAAACAAGCCCGTTTAAGCCCGTTTATTTTGGGCCCATTTTAACATCTATACACCAGAGTCATTTTCTTGGTCTTCTGTCATACTCCTGTGCGTAAATGATCCGTCTTGTTGTCTCAGTTTAGGAAATTAATTGTTTATAGATTTTTTTTTCAATATCTGAGCTAGCAGGTTCGATTTTCATGTGTAATAATCTGTGAACAATGCCTTATGTATCATCAAATGTCGAAGTATTTGGCTAGATTGACCTTTGCATCACACTTAACAGTCATTTTGCTTAAGTCTTAGGTTTGTATTCCCGGCCTTGGGAGGGCTATTGTTCGGGTATGATATTGGGGCAACTTATGGTGCTACTCTCTCACTTCAGGTTCTACTTAAATTCTCTTGTATACCTTCTTCATTCTTATCGTTCTCTGGTCCAATTTGACAGAAACAAGTAGTTTAGTATTTGCTTGTTGTCTGCAGGTGGGGTACCGGGTATTGGCAAGACTCAGATTGGGTAAATTCTGCTTCATTGGTTTCCTCTACTTTCTCATAGGACTTTACTTTTCCGGCTAACTTCAGTTTGATTTCAGGATCCAGCTCTCTGTGAATGTTCAGATTCCTCATGAGTTTGGTGGTCTTGGAGGGAAAGCTATATATATATATAAGTATGTTTCTTTAACAATGACTTGGTTGGTCACTTTTTGTTGTTGTTGATTCCTGAAAGGCTGCAATTACCAAGTTTTGTGTGGTACAGATACAGAAGGTAGCTTCATGGTGGAGCGTGCTTTACAGAGCAGAAGCTTGCGTGGAGGACATGGAAGAATACAAGGGATATCTTAGAGAACATATTCTATTTGTGTGTCTGCAGTTACACCGAGCTAATCGCATTGGTCAATAATCTTGACAAGTTCATCTCTGAAAATAATGAGGTAGGTGTAATGATCTCACTGCTACAGGAATATTGAAACACAATTTGACGATCACTAACTAAGACTCTTCATCTTTTATGATTTCAGGTTAAACTGGTAATTGTAGACAGTATCATGTTTCATTTTTCCGTCAGGACTTTGATGACTTACCATAGAGGACACGAGTGCTTAGTGAAATGGCTTTAAAGTTTATGAATCTTGCCAAAAAATTCTCACTTACTGTTAGATACCATCACCACATAGCGATAAAGGGGATTAAGTAAGGAGTGCGTCTTTAATGGCGGACATTGTTGGCTAGATTCAACCATTCATCTAGGTAACTGAGTAACTCCTCACAGAAGTAGAGAACTATCTCAATTTTCAGATATTCGTTTTTTCCTCATTGTTTCATTAAGTTGGTTCCAAATTATAGGGAATGAAGAACTGCTGAGAGAAATGAGTGAGCGGGCGTTGAAAGCTGCGAAACCCGACGCTGCATCAGATGTTGCTAAACACATTATCTCTATTTGGGTACGATTACTGATGAAGAGCTTAGAGCTAGATAGGATCCATGAATGAGTTCATTAGGCTTTTGGTTTTGTTTGTACAATGTTATTTTACTTTGTTTAAGACTTAGCTGCATTTTACTATGTTAGTATATGTAACTATGTAAGACTTATTTTTTATTAATGTAATATTACTTTTATATATGTTGATGATTTATGAGATATAAAAATTATATAAATCAAATTATAAATATTTTGCAAAACAAAATTAAAATAATATATATATATAATTAAATATATCTACATAGCGATAAGAATATGCTACAACATTAACTAAAATAGCATTAAAAATATGTTATAAGAAAATATATCAAAATAGCGCTATAATAGAACGAATTATGATAGTATGTCAAAAATGCTATCGTATGGGTGGCACCTACCATAGCTGCGGATGTCACAGCATTTATGAAATCGCTATGTAATACATATTATAGCAGATGTTTCGCGCTAAGAATGTAGATATTTCTTGTAGTGAGGTATGTGTTGGTGTGTGTAAGATTGAGCACGAATATGGAGACCAAATTCAAAATAAGAGATTATTGTTGATGCATTAGGTACTACAGTCGCTTGGCCTAACGTCAAACTGGTTTTTATCTGTACTATTGTCTTCTTTTGGATTATGTTGGGTAGTAGATATTGTTGGCTACTAGAATATTTTGTTTGTGGTTTGGTTGTGTAAAACTTGATGGTTTTGTTATTAGAACTAATGTTTTTGGATATTGATGGTTTGTATAATAAATTGATGATTTTCCTAAAGAATGATGTTTTCTATTGATCAATAAAGAGCAGAGCTAATAGGTACAAATAAACCATCCGAAATTATAAAAACAACTAAAATTACTGAAACAATTACATAATATACTGCAATAATACAAATAATGGTGAAATACAAGAAGGTTGTGTAAAAATAAATCATAACAAAAATTATCTTCTATTATTAAATATTCAGTTGCAAAACAAATGAACGTTATTCAAAAAATATCTTACATAGCATAAGCGTAAACTGCTATTAAAGTGTCAGACCTAATATGACGGGCAAAGATAGAGCGTCCACCATAACGCTATGATATCCAGACATAGCAATTTATTGATGTTGTCTATGTGACATTTTCTTGTAGTGTTTAGAAATCTTTTGAACAAATTACAATGAATCTTTTTTAATCAGTTTTATTTGATTTCACAAAAGTGAATCAAAACTGACCAATTCCTGAATTTCCTAAACTTTACCAAGCAACAACAGTTGCCAACTCTCTTTGTTCACTCACAAAGATTACCAAGGCACACATCAGATTCTTTGTTTCTCACAATTTTCTCTATAAATCCCTAGCCGTAAATATCCATGAACTAGTCTTTATATACTTGCATCCAAGTGAGATCGTCGGAAACCAAGATATGGAACACTTCTAATCTCCAATAACATGTTTTTTTAAAAAAATCTCAGAATATCTTCAAATCTTCGATATGGCTATATTCTTCTAAATATTTGTACTCCACGTCATATCCTTGTGTTAGACACGTCATCATCTGCGTTAGCTATTTGTGATGTCCAAAACTCCAAAAACATTGAGCTTACAGAAACATTAACGCAGACAAAATAAAACGGCTCCCTATTTGAAACAGGTCCTCAAATTTTCATGTCAAGTGAGAAAGAACATTCAGCTCAAATTCTCATTTTTCCAACTCCGTGTTTGTGAAACGCTGCAATACGTGTTCTAGTTCAAAGCTCTTGCAGGGGCAATTGAAGTTGATTTTATTTGACAAGAAAAAATACCTTTTTAAAATTTTAATCATTTTTTCATTTATCTTCGATCACATATCATTATTGTAACTTTATTTCCTCTTTAATATTTAGAGAAATAAGTGGAAATAACCTTGGAAAGTACCCTTATTTTTAGAATAACCTTGGCAATATTGATTTTCTGGAAAAAAATGATCAAAAGACATGTAAACCACACTTGAATTTTTATTTACAAAAATGCCATCAAAACAAAAAACTAATTTAATAATATATATTTTACATTTAAATAAATTAAAAAAAAAATTAAAATCTCAAAAGTATATGAATAAAAAATTACGATTAAGGCCTCAGTGATTCGTACGACAACGAAGTGGTGATTCTGACGACGATGTAGTGATTCTAGTAATTTTCCGGCGGTGCAGGGACAATTCCGGCGACAATCATGCGCCGCGACAGTGAAATCATTGGATTTAGTCGAGGTTGTTAACGACCGAGTAAATTTTTGCTTTATTTGGTTGATTTGGTAGATTTGTTTTTCTTTAATGGTAGGCTTGCTGTTAAGTTGATTTGTTTGAAACTCATTTTGTTTTGCTTTAATGGTAAATTTGTTTTGCCTTAATATATTTGGTAGCTTTTTTACCTTTAATGGTAGATTTCTTTTGCTAGACGATTATGTTATATGCATGTACTCTTCTAGCTTATATTTGACTGTAGACCTTTATAGTTCTATATAGTAGAATTATTTTGGTTTTAGGTTACTTTACTGAAGACTTAATATATTATAGAGTTGGTTTAAAATAAAAACAAATAATAGTAAAAAGTAAAAAACTGAAGATAACTTTCATTAATTGCGGTTTGTTTTCATTTTTTACAGAGAACATAAAAAGGCGAAACCTTTGGCGACGAAGAAGGCGAAAAGTTGCGAGTTTTCGTTGAAGATTCCGGCAAGTTCTTTGCACAATTTAAGTAAGTTCCTATTTCTTCTACTTTGTAATCTTCTTCCCTTTCTCCATTTTGAAATCTGGTCTATTTACCTTCTTCTCTTCGCATGCGACTATGATTTTTCAAATCGGCGACTTTGGCAATTTTTCTGGCGACATTGGTAAATTTTTTAAATCTTTACTTACTCCATCTTCGAAATCATGACCCTTTGTCTTCTCCTCTTTGCATGCGACATTTGACTTTGCACAAATAGAACGGCGGCGATTTTGGCAATTTTTCGGCAATTGTAGTAAGATTACTCTTCTCTTCCTGGTGTTATTGCTTCTTCCTTTAATTTTTCATTGCAACTTGTGAATGCTCTAACTTATCTTCAAAATCGTGGATTTAGGTGAACATTGCAACGGCGGAGAAGCTTTCCGAGTAAGGCTACTCCGACTTATATTACTGGTAAGTTGTAGACTGTTTTGTTCGTTCCTTTTACCCTTTTTGTGTGTATGTAGACTTTTCTTGTTTCAGTCAGAATATTGTTTGTAGACTTTTATGCTTTCAGATATAATGTTGTTTTTAGTTTTCATGTGTGTGTTGACTTGTTTCTAGTTTTAGACAGAATAATGTTTGTAGACTTATTTTCTTTGGTATCATTTGAAAGTTGTAGATTTGTTTGGCGATCGATTTAAGTTATGGTAGACTTTTATGTACTTTTTGCCCCTGTTCTTGGATTATAAAATGGTGACCTTATTTGAAGTCAACCGATGTATCGTAAACTTCTTTATGTTTCAGATTAATGGTTGTAAACTTAGTTTCTTCAGTGCCTTTGTTCGCGGAGGATAATTATTATAAACGGTTACTTTGATTAGATTGTTGACTGATAGTGCATGTGTTAATTAATGCATATTATCTTTCAAATATGGTGTCAAGCAGTGAGAAGAAGAAAAACTATACTCTCACACTTTATATGGTTGGAAAATCTTCTCTGCAGAAGCGAAGCATAAATAAAAATGCAACATGTCTGACTTTCTGATGGTGTGGGAATATTTAGGCGAACAAGTCTACAATGACATTGCCAATAATTATCAAGTTGGAGTTCTGTTGAAGCTGTGTTCTAGTAACTATACATGGGCTACTAAGACGGTTCATTATATTCTGACACACCAGCTATCCATCAAAAAGATGCATGATATTTGGTTTCGGATTTGTGGTCATCCTGTAAGGTTTTCCCTACACGAGTTTGAGAATATCACAAGGCTCAAATGCCATCCCGTTGCAGATGAACGGTGGCACATTGATCACAGAACTTATTGGCAAAAGATTGGTGTCAAAGCAGGGGAAGGACCTACTTAGCATGAATTGGTAAATTTGTTGCCAGAGTGTATGACATGGGAACTTGAGGAGAGAACGCAGACTGGTTTGATATTAATCTTGCATGTAGGGATTTTTGGACTGCACCGTGGGAGCAGAATTTCGTTGTCGTATGCGAAAATATTCTTGGATAAAGAGACGTTTGAGAGGTATCCATGGGGTCGAGTGGGAATCAAGATTCTAGTAGACTCCACCAAAATTGTCTCATACGAAGGATTGACATACTCATTACTCAGATGTCCCCATGTGTTGCTAATATGGGCATATGAGTCGGTTACTGTGTTGGGAGAAAAGTATGGGAATAGAAGAGAAGGAGTTGAAATCCCTCTGCTATGGAGGAAGTGATAGGTTGTAAATTTTACCCTATTCTAAACTGCAAGTGCACAGTATCGTCAAAGTAGTATATAGGGTTATCGAATCCACAGGGACACTTGGTCTCAATAGATCAGAACAGTAGAGATTAATACTAGAAATAAGCAGATGGTGAAGTAAATAAATTGCGAAGCAAGAAAGTAAACAGTAGCAAGTTGGTTGTGAAAGCAATAAACTAAAAGCGTCAAGCTTAGGGTATTCTCAGGAAATCAGACAAGCAGACAAGTTAATCAGTCAGGATCAAATTAAACTCAGTTCTAGAACTCAAATCACGGAAATAGAATTAACCAAATCTCTTTGCGAAAACTCTCTAAGTCTATGTGCAGTAACCCAAATCTCTTTGCAATTACTAACAGATTAAACTAGCATTAAGTTCAAGTTCGATATGTTCACAATTAAACTAAACCAAATCTCTTTGCGAATAATTTAATTGCTCAACCTAAATAGTTCAGATTCTAAAACACACTCTCGTGTCGAATTTAGCAACCTAAGATCTAGATTCTAATTGATCAGGTTAGAACTAGCATTAAGCACAATTTAGTTTGAAGAACATTCTAATCATATGAATCCTTAACTGAATTAAACAAGTCTAGCAAGTCATCAAACCCTAATGAGAAACCCTAAACTTAACTATGGATCTACTCAGACATGATTGATGAAAACATAATCATAGAAATAATAGATTGCATATAAGAGAATAAAATATCAAAGGGGTTCAAAATCTTCTCCAAAATAAGTGAATACAGGAAATAGATCAGCCCCAATAGCTCTAAAAATCTCTTAGCTCTAAGTATGAAAGCGTATCTAAATTAAACACCAAAATCCTCTATATATAGGCCTAATCTCGGCTAGGGCTTCTGTGTAAATACTGGAACTATTCTGGGCTTCTCTGCAAATCTTCATAACTTGTTAAACCGACGCGTACGGCCCATCTCGCTAGTGTGTCGACCGATGCACAAGGTGTGTCGGTCGATGCTTGATCAATAAATCGGACAGTGAGTTAAGCTCTCGGCCAAAACGTCCCAAAAGTCCCAAAATGCTCCAAATATCTCCAATTAGCTCCAAACCTGATTAAACCTGTAAAAGACTCTAAACGAACACAAAAGACACTAAAAACACATCTATATCATGGTATAAAATGGGTAAAAACCATGATATATCAACTCCCCCACACTTAGCCTTTGCTTTTCCTCAAGCAAAACAGAGAACTAAAATGCAGTGAAGAGGTTTGAAAACTCTTCAGAAACTCATTTTATCGTAGAAGCAGCAACACTCAGATTCCCCTTAGTAATCCACATGAAAGAATCAACCTGCAGACATCAAGACCAACATATACTTCCCCCACACTTAGCAACTGTCCTAAGTAAACGCCACAATCACATTCACGCATTCAAATTCTCCCTACTGACTTCTGCATATATTTAAGTGCGGTCTCACCTAAGGGGTATCGATCTAAAGGCACATGGATTCTTACCTTGCCAGCTCTAGACCACCAAACTGTCTTTCTCTAGTCCCTTTCTTCTCTTTTCCCTTCCTTAACAACTGATTTTCCCCTTTGGGTATCATTTTATTTTTTTTATCAGTGTTCTTCCCGTTTTGGGGTGTACTTTGGACACATTCCATGGATAAACAGGATATGAGAGTTTTAGCTACCATTCCCATGACCACTTCGGAGTTACTAACTCATCCTCAGTTTATTACTCTCTTTTTTTTTACTTTATGGAAGGGGAGAAGGGAACCAAATAGGACAGGTTAACAGGTTGTGTCAGAACCAACAAAGGAATCCGACATAAAGTATACCAAGCCCTTAGGTGAGAAATCTAAAGTCAGGATTAAATTGAAGTCAGTAAAAGATCCTCTGATACCTGAAGCGATGTGGGTGTTCTTAGTAGGTTGATCTGTGATGGGGTTTTCTAATAGTCATAGATTAATCTGCAGCTTCATCTCAATGGCCACTTAAGTTCCTGCAAGTGCTGCTAATCTTCTCAAAAAATCATTGTTTCCTACTTGAACAAATTTTGACTCGAAAAACAAATTTTTAAAATTTAACTGACTCTAAGAAAACAAAAGAAAGTAACTAGTAGAACCTCCCCCACACTTAAGACACACTGTCCCCAGTAGTGTCAAGCAAGGGATCGGTTAAAAGAAAGAAAACAAAAATTTGTTAATGGAGTGGTTAGTTCTCTCGGTTTTTTACCTCTGTCGCAGTCAGGCATCGATCGTTGCACTAGGTGCACCGACTGTTGCTGTGCGATTTCCCTTGTAACGATCGACACAATGGTGTGTCGATCGACGCACTGCGTTTTCACGAACAGTCAGCAAGTTAGCAGGTTAATCCGTCGGTTTTTGTCAGTTTCGAGTCCTGCAAGCTGAAAACACTAGAAACAGAGTAAAACCCATGCAACAAATGTATCTAATCAAGCATCAACCATCCAAACATAGTAGCAAACTAATAAAAAGAAAAAGTGCAAGAATAAAAAGAAAAACAGAGTACAGAACCGATAATCAAGAGATGACAGCTACGCTCACTCACTATCATCAATCCCACCGTAACGATCAGCATCGCTAGAGTCCTCAGGAGATCGCTGCCGACGACGAGTAACAGGAATGGGCTGACTAATCTGTGGCTGTCTCCTGCAAGTGCAGCCGCGCATCCACTCCCAAATGGTCCTCCATATCCCATCACTACGCTCTCTCCACTCAGCCTCGGACATATCTCCATAGGGAACTGACATCTCAAGATAAGGGCCAACATCAACCGGAGCAGTGGCAGGCGCAGGGGCAGCAGAAGTCGAAGCTCGTGTGGAGGGCTCTCCCAGCGGATGAGCCATAGTCGGAATCCCACGCTGCGCAGACTCAGGAGGCTGAAATCGCAGAGCCTCTAATGTATCAATCCGTGTCCATCTAGCAGCATGAAGCTCTATACCAGTCTTCCCAGTGGTCGGGTCGTGATAAACCCAAACTCGCCCCTCCTTGAGCCAAGTGGAGCTCTGCAAATGGCTGAGATCTAGGAATTCCCGGGCTGTATCACGCTCTGTGCCCCGTAGAGGAATCCCGCAGTACTCAAAAATGGGAGTAAGCAAACTCCCTATCGTCTCAGTACCAGCTCCATCAAATGGCTTCAGCTGCAGATCAACTAAATGCTGTGCGAAAATAGCTCCCAAGTTGAGACCCTTAGTAGGATCTCTCACGCCAGAACCTGTAAACTGGTCTCTCAGCCCCATGAACAATAGCTCCATCTCATATTTGCGCATCTTGTTGGCCTCATACTTGCAAAGCAAGCTCCAACATAAGATACGCGAAACATATCGCAGCACCGGATGTCTCATCTGTACTACTGGTGTGGTCCTGGAGTTGTATCGACCACTGCCAATACACTCCCAGAATGTGCGAGCCTCAACTGGATCCCACTCAAGTGGCATGGCGATGCGTCTCGGCTCAGTACTGAACCCGTAGATCCTGCAGAGATCTAGTAGAGGAATCCGATACCTGACTCCCCAACTCATGAAGGTAAAGATACCTCCTGTAGCGCTCCTGCTATCGGGATCCGAGTAAACCACTCTGCAAGTGGCCAATAACTGCCTGACCAGCTCAGGATAGAGATCATAAGGTCGCATTGGCATTGTCCCTAGACCAATGCCTCTGCACACTGTAAGTACCTGCTCATCAATCCCCAAAGTCTTGCAGGTGGAGTAGTCAGCGAACTTGGTTGGCTTGAATATCATCCCATACCAACCACTGTAGATAAGCGAATCATACTCATCCCATTGGTTGAGCAATGGCCGCTCTGTGAACTCAGCAGACTTGAAGAAACGTGTAAGGTCCTCTGGCCATTCTCTGGTTGTCTGAAACTGTGTGGCGTCTGCTCTGGGCCATGGTAAAGCGATTGGTGGTCCATTTCTTACGTAAGGTGCGGGTTGTTCCGACTCTCTGTGAAACCACTCAGGTGGTGGGATGTATTGTCGCGTTGCTGTAGAAGTTGTGGCTCGCTTCTTGCGGGGATGCCTTTGAGACGCCATCTGCCAAAGAAACAAAGTTCAAACAATCATAAGTCTCGGCAATTTTTCTGTGAAATCGCGAAGCATCGACCGTTGCATCTAAGGCATCGATCGTTGCAAGGCGATTTCACTTTATCGAACATTTCCCAAAATCGCAAAGCAACGACCGTTGCTCGAGAGCAACGACCGTTGCAAGGCGATTTCGCCGCAAACAATATCAACAAAATCAGTCCAAATCCAAGCCACATTGCCTCAAATCAGTTCAAAATCATAATCCATCACCCTAAATCGGTCTAATTACGCATGCATCATCAATTTTCAGTTCAAAAAATCTAAAACCCTAAAATTGAATCCGAAAATTTGAGAAATAGAAGTTCATTACCTTGGATTCTTGAGATATGAGCTAAAGACAAGGGTTTAGAGTGTGAAATAGGAAGTATTAGCAATTGAAACAAAGAAAAAACGATGAGAATTTTCGATTTTGGGTGTGGAGCTTTCGGTTGTACGGATGATCGGAAATGAGAGAGAAAAGAGAAGAGAAAGGGTTTAAGGTACTTACCTCGGTCGTGGGTGCAACGATCGTTGCTTTAGGGGCAACGACCGTTGCTGGTCAAATCAAAATTGATTTTCCGGTTTAGCGCATACCTTAATTTTGCAATTGAACCAATTGCAACGACCGTTGCTTAGGAGCAACGATCGTCACAATGCGATTACCCCTCTTCGTCAAATCTCCTTGCAACGACCGGTGCACAAGTGCATCGATCGTCACACACCTCCAGACTCGAGTTCTGCATCTGAAACTTAGCAAAAACAAAAACAAAAACGTGAAATCCTAAGGAAAAAAAACACCAAAAATAAGAAAGAAAAACAACTAAACCTAACAGTGGGTTGCCTCCCACTCAGCGCTTGTTTAAGGTCATTAGCTTGACCGGACGCACAAGATCTTTCAGGTACCAAGAGAATAGGCTGTTGCAGAATGCTTCAGTCCAAGAAAAGATGGAGTAAAATGTGCTCCAGGATCTAGAATCACAGTGTCATCCGACTGCTCATCATCTGCATCCATGAGTGTGAATGTCTGCCCATCTATCAGTGGCTTTCGCAGCTTCTCCATCTCATATCGCAGCGGCTCATCTCCCAGGTGGAGGTCTATTAGGCTCTGTCTAACATCAATCACAGCTCCTGCTGTAGCCAAGAATGGTCTTCCAAGCAGTAACGCTTCATCAGGATCGCAGTCATATTTCAGCACAAGGAAGTCTGTCGGAACTAAGTAGTTTCCAACTCTCACTGGGATGTCCTTTAAGAGTCCTTCCGGAACTCGTATAGACTGATCGGCTAGGACAAGAGAGGTCCTAGTGGGAGAAAAATCCAGCATCCCCAGCTTCTCTGCCACAGAATAAGGCATCATACTTCCAGCAGCTCCTAAATCACACAGAGAGCGTCTAAAACTGTCCTCGAAGATGGAGCAGTTAAG
Source organism: Orychophragmus violaceus (assembly GCA_030180135.1). Classification (NCBI taxonomy): domain Eukaryota; kingdom Viridiplantae; phylum Streptophyta; class Magnoliopsida; order Brassicales; family Brassicaceae; genus Orychophragmus; species Orychophragmus violaceus. The sequence continues at coordinate 85,778,070 of CM058231.1, forward strand.
CACAAAGACTCCAGGGTCAGGCAGCTTCTTCGGGATCTTGTTCAGTAGCACCTCACTAATGTGTTGGGGAACTATAATCACCCAGTCTCTCAGCTCTTCATCTAAAGGTAGCATCCTGTTTAAGTACCTCTGCACACAGGGATGATAAGGCGGATCATCAGACGGTGGAATTTCTTCCAAGTCTTCACCGCTTTCTTCTAGCTTCTTAAGCTCTTCGATTCTTTCTTAATCACTTCAGATACTGAGGAGTGCTGTCTAACAATCTGTGCATAGATCTCCTGTTGAGTAACCTCAGAGGCTCCAGTGAATAAGTGATCGAGATCCAACTCTGCATCAATGCCATCATCATCCGGCAATTCTGTCTGTTCACGCCCTGCAATGACCGACACTAAGGGTGTGTCGATCGTTGCAACACTGTGTTCACAACTTTCACCCGAGAGTTTTTCTCCAAAATCCGAAAATTCTTCTTCCTCCACCAACTCAGCTGTACTTAGCTCGAATTTTTCCCCTAGGTGAGATCCATCATTAACGTACACAGACCAGGCCTTAATGTGTGTGTCTGCAACTCCTTTTCCCTTCATAGAACTGGAAATCTGATTCACCTGAGTGTCCAGCTGCTTCACATGAGTGCTCAGAGTCTCAAACTTCCCATTGAGATTCTCATAAACTGCATCCAGCTTCTTATTGTGATCTACAGAAATCTTGTTCTGGCTTTCCAATACCTGTTCCAACATTGTTTCCATCCTGGTCTCAAAAGCAGTGGCTGCAGGAGGTGTCTGATAAGATGAAGATCCGTAGGTTCTCTGATTGCCTTGTTCATAAGGCTTCTGAAAGTTACCAGTCTGTCCAAAGCCTGAAGAGTTCTGATTGCCTGTGAAGGCACTCTTCTGTCCTCCACCGGAAAATCTGTTCCCAGACTGATATCCAAATCTGTTTCCTTGGAAACCAGATCCTCCGATGTAATTCACATCTTCTTCCTAAGTGTCCTCCTCAGTCTGAATTACTTCTACTTCTTGAGCAAAGTGGACAGCTTTCTTTTCACCTAGAAGATTGCAGATTTTGTCCATCCTGGATTTCAATTCAGCCATCTCTGAGTTATCAACACTTCCACCAGATTTCTTCCTCCTCTCATCCATAGTCTTGCACTGTTGCTGCTCACTAAGTTCTCAATCAACTGCTTAGCTTGTGCAGGAGTCCTGGTGTTGAAGTTTGCATTACTGGAGTTATCCAGCGCAGACTGATATGGCAGATCTAGGCCTCTGAAGAAAATACCTAGCAATGTGACTTCACTGAATCCATGGTGTGGGCAGTCACGCTGATACTGCCTAAATCTCATCCAAGCTGCTTTTAAAGGCTCCACAGCTCCTTGGGAAAATGTGAGAATGTCATGTCTGGACTGGTCTGAACGCGCATCATCGTAGAAATGTCTCAGGAACTCACTTTTCAGTGCTGCCCAAGTGGTAAACTGACCAGGTGCCAGTTGCTTCAGCCATGCACTAGCGTCTCCAGCGAGACTGTAAGGAAAGAGCTTAAGGAACAGATAATCCTGGCAAACTCCATCATACTTCATGCCATTGATTATGTCCTCAAACTGATCAATATGATCCATAGGCTGCTCTGTTGGATGTCCATGGAAAGCATTATGTCTCATCAGCGAGTAGTAGATGGTCTTGATCTCAAAATCCTCCCTCTCAAAACCAGGAAGTACTAAGGCTGTTCGGTTTGCATGAAACTCATCTGGTCTGTTGTAGTCAGCCAAAGTCCCCTTGAGTTTCTCGACCCTTTGACTTAGGATTAGTCAGTTCTATTTCTTGATGGGGAGTTTGTCGCTAGGTATTTGACCAAATAGGATTCTGTGGAAAGCCGTATTCGATGAAAGTCGTATGTACGGTTTGGAGGAAGAGGATGAATCGAAATATAGCCGCTACACCAAAACTAGGCGCAAAGAAGCCATACCCAACCGAAAAAGGAGAATCGACCGTTCGACAACCATCTGTCTACCTCGAGCTTGACCTTGGGCTTGCGCCTGTGGTTGTGGCTCAGGTGGGTCAGGGATCACGTTCCCTTCAGCATCAACCCGATGCCCAGCAGCATTGTACGGGTTGTTATCTTGGTCCCTCAGGGTACCGTCAGCATCTGGTATCAAGATCAGACGTTCTCGTACCATTCTCTCTCTCTTTTCTCTTCTGATAGTTCTTTCTAGACGTCCAAGTTCCTCTAGTCCGAGATTAACTAAGCTCGAGTTCGGATTACTTCGAGTTTTCTGCGTTGGCATAAACTGTCTGTAATCGTCCAGCAACGATCGATGCTATCAGTGCAACGATCGATGCTATCAGTGCAACGATCGATGCTATCAGTGCAACGATCGATTCGATCTCAGAATCGCCTAGTGACGATCGACGCAAGGGATGCAACGATCGACGCAAGGCGAAAGTCGTACCTGCGACAGAAAGAAACAGAGAAAAAGTTAGCAAATTATGAAAATAAAAACGAAAAAGCAAAAACAAAAAGAAAAATTTCTAGTAAAAACCCTAAGTTCGGTCCTATCGAAGACTCTAAGATTCCCCGGCAACGGCGCCAAAAACTTGATAGGTTGTAAATTTTACCCTATTCTAAACTGCAAGTGCACAGTATCGTCAAAGTAGTATATAGGGTTATCGAATCCACAGGGACACTTGGTCTCAATAGATCAGAACAGTAGAGATTAATACTAGAAATAAGCAGATGGTGAAGTAAATAAATTGCGAAGCAAGAAAGTAAACAGTAGCAAGTTGGTTGTGAAAGCAATAAACTAAAAGCGTCAAGCTTAGGGTATTCTCAGGAAATCAGACAAGCAGACAAGTTAATCAGTCAGGATCAAATTAAACTCAGTTCTAGAACTCAAATCACGGAAATAGAATTAACCAAATCTCTTTGCGAAAACTCTCTAATTCTAAGTGCAGTAACCCAAATCTCTTTGCAATTACTAACAGATTAAACTAGCATTAAGTTCAAGTTCGATATGTTCACAATTAAACTAAACCAAATCTCTTTGCGAATAATTTAATTGCTCAACCTAAATAGTTCAGATTCTAAAACACACTCTCGTGTCGAATTTAGCAACCTAAGATCTAGATTCTAATTGATCAGGTTAGAACTAGAATTAAGCACAATTTAGTTTGAAGAACATTCTAATCATATGAATCCTTAACTGAATTAAACAAGTCTAGCAAGTCATCAAACCCTAATGAGAAACCCTAAACTTAACTATGGATCTACTCAGACATGATTGATGAAAACATAATCATAGAAATAATAGATTGCATATAAGAGAATAAAATATCAAAGGGGTTCGAAATCTTCTCCAAAATAAGTGAATACAGGAAATAGATCAGCCCCAATAGCTCTAAAAATCTCTTAGCTCTAAGTATGAAAGCGTATCTAAATTAAACACCAAAATCCTCTATATATAGGCCTAATCTCGGCTGGGGCTTCTGTGTAAATACTGAAACTATTCTGGGCTTCTCTGCAAATCTTCATAACTTGTTAAACCGACGCGTACGGCCCATCTCGCTAGTGTGTCGACCGATGCACAAGGTGTGTCGGTCGATGCTTGATCAATAAATCGGACAGTGAGTTAAGCTCTCGGCCAAAACGTCCCAAAAGTCCCAAAATGCTCCAAATATCTCCAATTAGCTCCAAACCTGATTAAACCTGTAAAAGACTCTAAACGAACACAAAAGACACTAAAAACACATCTATATCATGGTATAAAATGGGTAAAAACCATGATATATCAGGAAGTCATGTAGAAAACAATTTAACGTGGGTAAGCTTATGGATGAGGAAAAGGAGAAATCGGAGGACAATAAGACGTAGATTCTAATAGACGATAAATTGTGAACATTATCGTAGGACTGTAATAAAGTAATGGTAGACTTGTTATAGAACAAAATGGTAGACTTGAAATAAACAAAGTGGTAGACTTGTTAAACTTCATAATTTTCATAATTTTATAGAAATTAATTGTGAAATGGTAGAGTTGTTGTATTGTTTAGTATGAGTTGATCTCTTATGGTCACGACCTGGTAGACTAACCATGTTTCTCTTTCGATGACCAGTCATGGATGATATTTAATCAAGAAACTTCTCAACAAGATGCTGTCATTACAAGTGCAGTTCGAAACCAACATTCTAAATCAGCTGTAACTAAAAGAGAAGGTAACCGAATTATAGATCATTCACACCCTCCTTTCGAAGAAGAATATATCGCTCTCTGCCTCCTCATGCTTACTCTTGGCTCCTCCGATGATGATGATGATCATCATCACTCTCCTTTTCCTCCAACTACAAGAAAGCACGCCATAACCGTCGGATGTCTGTCGGTAATGGCCATTAACAACGGATTCCCAACCAAATGGATCCGTCGGTTCTATTTCGTCGGAAATCAAAATCTGTCAATTTTTCGTCGGTAATTACTTGATGGATTATCGACGGAGGAATACCGACGACTAACCGACGGATTATCGACGAGAGGAAAACCGACGGATATATGATGTTTTACTGAGGAGTATAAACCGACGGATTATAGACGCCGATAACCGACAGCCGTTTTATCGGTTAACGGCGTTGGTAATCAGTCGGAAAGAAACCGTTGGTATACCGACAAATAACCGACGGATATTTACCGACGGTTTACCGTTGACTTCATACTGACGGTTTACCCATAGAATTCAACTGACGAACAATCAACGGATATTTATCGACGGTTTGCTGATGGATAAAAACCGACGGTTTGCCGACGGAGTACCGACGGTTTGCCGACGGAGTACCGACGGTTTTTTCCGACGGATTACTGATGGTTCTAAATATATATAATAAATAATTTCGTATATAATAAATTTATTAATATTAAAATTAAAAATTTAATAGAATCAAAAATATATTATAAAATTTAATTATAAAGATATTTAAAAACAATAAAAAGTATTAAAATTACATAAAATTGAGATCCGCGGTGCGGATCCCGATTCCCCCCCCCCCTCTCTCCGTCCGGTTCATGAAGCTCTTGTTCCCGCTCCTGGTGCCGCTCCCATTCCCGCTCCCGGTGCCACTCCCGTTCATGCTCCCTGAGCTACCTGTCTAACTCATTGCGGAAGAGTATCGAACGTCATGAAGTGCATCATCTGAGCTTACATCTTTAGCATTTCCGGTTGGTTTCTTGCTGTTCTGCTAGCATTTGAGCTTCCATTCGCACCTGATTTTCCTTCAACACTGCTATTTCTTTGTTTTTCTCCCTCAAGGCTTGGGCGAAAAAGTCGCTTTCGGGATGGAAGCGGGAAAGTGGTGTCCTAGCTTCAAGCGAAAGATAATTTAACAAGCAAGTAAAAACGGACTGAAGTGACAATATAACTAAATTATTATATTTGTTTTTGTCAACAATAAATTATTATATATGTATACAAAATAAAATAAAATATCTAAACACAATTCTTTTTTAATAAATATAGGGTATAAATCGAGACCCCCTCCAACACGTTTCCTAAGCCGTATAAACGGCCATTACTCTTCGGTGTTTCCTGCGGAAAATTTTAAAAATACAAGTTATAAATCAAATAATCTAAATTAATAACAAAAATTATAATTAACATAAAATTTAATTTGCGAAAGATCTCGTTGACTTTTTCTGGCGATAGCAAAGTTTCCGAACTCGAGTCGACTTCCTCGGATTACTGGGATAGCACTTCCGCCACTCGCCTCTTCGACACCTCAACAACTCTCTGAGCGATCAGATCTTGGATATTGCTGGTAGTCTTGTTTCTTTTGCCGTCTTCGACGAGCTAAAGAAACGCCGGCTCTCGTCCTTATCGCTGGGTATACAAAAAAATCAATAGTTAGAAACTAGACTATTAAAATATGGAAAAATATTAACATATAAACTTACAAAGTTAATTTTCCATTGCAAAGTGCCTTTTTCTCCCGTGTTATGGGTCGCAATCCCGACATGGCCTCTCCGACTCTTATGGTTATGCGAGTTCGACGAAGAGGTCACTACTGTAGATGGATGCGCCCAATGATGGACGAACCCGGTCCAGACATCCAAGTTTACTCCCTCATGCACATCTTCCACCGCCCACTTCTACTTCCACTCGTTCATGACGTGAGTATAATGTAATCTCGCCTTCTTGTGGAACTCCTTCTCCACAAGTGTAATATACTTCTTATCCCAAGTATACTCTTGCTACAAAAAAAAAAAAATCGTTTGTTATTAATAACTAATAATAATACAAAATAAGAAAGATAATGAATGAAGATACCTACCGCAAAATGGCCGAACCAATTATGCCTATCGGACATAGGCATTTCCTTGAACGATGGATATGCGAAGTGAAGCATGATGTACATCATACCCAAAATGCTCTTCGTGATCTTTGTGTCCGTCATCCCGAACCTAAAAAGGCAAAAACATTAAATGTTAAATGTATATAAAAAAAATAAGGGGAAAAAGAAATTTTCAAAGTTAAACAATTACCAATAAACTCCATGTTGTCCCTGGGGATCGAGTCGTTTCAGCATATCTCGTCCCGGCTGCTCCACTAGTTGTGAAATCTCCGGTGCAATAGAGGCTGGAACATTATGTCTCCGGCACCTGAGACACATAATGGCTCCCACTAGGAGCGTGCTGACGAGGCTGAGATGGTATATGCTGAGCCGATCGGGACTGCCGAGGCGCACCCGGTCGAGGCTGAGCCGTATGAGGAAGTCCGGTAAGCCTCAAAATCTATGAAATCATCCCTATTCCCAATAAAACGGATTAAAAGATTAAAAAAAAGTTTATGAATTTCTAAAATCTTATAAAAAATTTCAAAATTATATAAAACTTTATAAAATACATATAAATTATTATACTTTTAAAAATTATTAAATAATTGGAAATATTAATAAAATTAAAAAAATTATAAAAATTATTAAAAAATATAAATGCTATAAAATTGGAAATAAATATTAAAAGTTACTAAAAGTATAAAAACTTTTATATATCTAATATAAAACTTCTTTATACATAAAATTGATCAAAGTTTTTAGAAAACGTTTTATGTAAACCTTTTTATACAAAATAAATTTTTAAATTTTTTTAAAAAAGGTTTAATAAAATATAGAAAAACTAAAAAAACGTTTACAAATTGTTTTTAATTGTTTTACAACTTTAAAACATTTGAAAAGGTTTGTAAAATTTCATAAAACGTTTATAAAATTTATAATACATTTTAAAATCAATCACATACTACAATAACCTTAATCATTTCCTAAATCACTCTAAATCAACCTATACTATCTAGAAATTTCTGTAACATCCCGGTTTGTGGTATATGTGGAAAGTCTTAAATGAATTAATTTGGCTACCTATATCACCAAGTGCACTTACCTTTTCCGGTCACTTGCCTGAAAGAACTCCAGAGTTAAGCGTGCTTGGGCTGGAGTAGTCCCAGGATGGGTGACCTTCCGGGAAGTGACTCGTGGTAGCATGTGTGTGAGGATAAAACACATGGGAAAAGGTCAGGGGGTGATTGTAGGGTCTGTAAATTAATCGGTAGGGCCTACAAAAAATAACGCACCGACCGTCGGACAGAGGTGGGGCCCACGAGCCCGGAAGAGGGATGGGTGACTCACCGGTAGGGGCGGACGGGGCGTTACAAAGTGGTATCAGAGCCGAATCCGAGGATGCGTGTGGAGTCAGTGAGGGCTCACACCATCAAGGATAACGATCCTGGTGCACAACGAGGGCGTTGCGCTCTGTGAGAGTGGGTGAATTGTAACATCCCGGTTTGTGGTATATGTGGAAAGTCTTAAATGAATTAATTTGGCTACCTATATCACCAAGTGCACTTACCTTTTCCGCTCACTTGCCTGAAAGAACTCCAGAGTTAAGCGTGCTTGGGCTGGAGTAGTCCCAGGATGGGTGACCTTCCGGGAAGTGACTCGTGGTAGCATGTGTGTGAGGACAAAACACATGGGAAAAGGTCGGGGGGTGATTGTAGGGTCAGTAAATTAATCGGTAGGGCCTACGAAAAATAACGCACCGACCGTCGAACAGGGGTGGGGCCCACGAGCCCGGAAGAGGGATGGGTGACTCACCGGTAGGGGCGGACGGGGCGTTACAATTTCATCAGAACAACACATGCATCATTCCACCTAAAATATATCCACCTAAAAATTCAAATTTTATTGAAATTAACTTGGTAAAACAAAAGCTTACATGGTCGGATTTGAGTGTTGGAGGCCGTAATCGACGAGAAATCCTAGAGAGAAGTCAGAGCTCGAACTTAGAGAGAGAGAGAGAGAGCGAGAGAGAGAGAGAGAGAGAGAGAGAGAGAGAGAGAGAGAGAGAGAGAGAGAGAGAAGTTGTCGGTCCAATATTATATGTAAACCGACGGATTACAAACGGGTATTTCATTTACCGTTGGAAAATGGACGGTTCAATTGTTTGGTGAATTTTTTTGGCGGCTACGCGAAAATTTGGGAAAAAATGGAGGTCTAAAAACCGACAGATTACCGACGGATATTTTATTTACCATCGGAAACCCGTCGGTTAATAAAAAGAAAAAACCAGGTTCACATGACTCGAATTCGGGTTCTTTAGAAATTTACAAAGCTCCATAACCATTTTGCTTTGTTGCTATACTCGTTAAAGTTTTATAACCAAATTTATATATATATATTATACATGTTGGTTTAAGAAAACTAAAAAACCCATTTTGCGTGACTCGAACTTGGGATATTTGAAATGTTTATAAGGCTCAAAAACAATAGGATATGTTGTTATACACGGTTGAGAATAAAAACCAAATGCATATATTTTATATTTCATTCTGTTAGTAGAAAATGTTAAACATTTTTAAATTTATATTTTAATTATTTTTTTGATTTTCGATTGTTGATAAATTATTGAAAATATAAAAGTTCATTTTTATTCGTTTTTAAATAATACATTTTAAAAATTTATTATTCTCTTAAATTAAGTTCTCAAACGATTCCCCCACAGTTGTCTCGTTCATATTTGTGATCATATGGTTCTACTTCGTGACAGGAATCCATGTTGGTCTTGAGTATCCTCTTTGCCACAGTAGTTTCAACTGCCGCATTTTAGTCAGGAATACCCATCGAGCCGTCTTGTGGAATTCCCGCAAAACTTTGTCGATAATGTCCGGGCTACAATTAAAGAATTCATGAAATTTTGAAAACAAAATTAATAATAAAAACTAAGAACTGAAAGATAAATTTAGAAAATATTAAACTTACTAGAAAATCATCGAACCATGATGCTTTCAAACTAATAGGAACATTCCCATAAGTGAGCCAGTTCCCGGACCAACAATGTTCGATCACATCGCTTATGATAGATGGTAACGCCGCATTATAATCTAAGCATATTGCGCGGTTTTGGCGGACGGGTGAAGGACATGAAGACGTTCCCGACCCAGGTTCTGGATTTTTTTAGTAATGGAAACTCGGGTCTCGGTCGAAAAATAAACAAGATCCATTTTTGGATTTTATATAGTAGGGAAGAATTTGTTTTGAAGATGAAAAACAATGACAAATCGGGTCTCTATTTATACAAAAATAACCAACGGCTTGCATCATAGGAAATTCGGTTGTTTCTGCTCAAATTTTCGAAAAGACAGTTTCTGAAAAGTTGCATAGGGAACAGACGCAAAGAATTGATGTCTTTGACAGTTTACAGAAACTTACCGTCGGATTTCCGACAGGATTTAAAATACCGTCGAAATCCGTCGATAATTAAAAAAATAAACTAGCTTCAGCGTGACTTTAACCAGGGTTGTTAGCAAATGTTATATGCTCCTAAACCAATACACTATGTTGTTATACTTGTCCATATATAAAAACCAAATGTATATATTATAATATTTGTTGTGAAAAATAGTAAAAAAATTTAAGTTTAAATTTTAATTTAATTTTTAAATATGGTAATATTTATATTACTGAAAAAACATAACAAAAAAAATTCAATAAAACAAAAAATTGATTTTATTGATTTAGTTATTGAATAATACATTTATTTAAATTAATCTATTTAACATTTTAATTCCCCAACCAATCCCCTTCCTCCGTCTCATTTCAATTCTCGATAATACGATTCCAGTCATAAACCATAATCCATGCTAGTCTTGGGTCCCCTCTTTTCCATAGTAGCTTCAACCGGTGCATTTTCGTCTGGAATACCGTTCGAGTCATGCTAAGGAATTCCCGCCATACTTGCCCGGGAGTATTGAGAATAAAATTAAAATACACCTAAAAATTTTATAACAAATTTTTCAGTAAAAGCTAATAATTGAAATATAAAAAAGAAAACAATACATTTACCAGAAAATCGAAGAACCATGTGATTTCAAACCCCCGACAATATGAAAACATAAAATTGTTAATAAAAGCTAAAAGTTGAAATATAAAAAAAGAAAACAATATATTTACCAGAAAATCAAAAAAACATGTGATTTTCAGACCCCTGACAATATGCATGTACATCATAAAATTTCCAGACCAACTAGCTTCAATTATATCGCTTACGACAGATTGTATAGCTGCATTAAAACCCGAACCAAATGGTCTGGTTTTCGCGGGATGAGTGTAGAATTGGAAGCGGTTCCCGACCCGGTGCCGTGATTATATGAGTAATGCTTGTTCGGGTGTTGGCGGATAAACAAACAACGTCCATTTCGTCTAGAAGAAATTTAAGGAATTCTAGGAGTTTAATTAGAATAATAGTAGAAGATTTGAGGATGAAAAAAATAGGAAATCGGTTTTATATTAATAAATTGAATTCGGCTGGCATAACCATCGAAATTCCGTCGAAAAGCAAACCAAATTTTGAAAAGACCGTTTTTGAAATGTTTTTTGGGAACAAATGCAAATTAAATGCACTTTATGACTATTTGGCTCAAATTTACCGATGGATTCCTGGCGGATATCAAACGACCATCAGAAATCCATTGGTAATTTTCCGACGGATTTTCGATGATATAGGGTTTAAGGTTTCTTTACGGTATGTTTTTACAGATTCTAAGACTTCAGTACTTACGTTAGACCTAAATGAAGATGTTTATTGGCAAATATAGGTTCCTTATATACAAATTACCAATAATTTATGTTTTCAGTAAAGCGAGCGATTGTGATATATAAGTTCTTCTTAAACACCATTGTATACTAAGAAGTTTTTTTCGTCCGACAAACTTCATTTTCTTAAAACCATAGAATACGTGTTCTAAGAGAATGTAAGGGATGGTATGTAGTCTAAAAGATCCTTACATTATGTCCTTGGTTGTTTTTCGATCGTTTGTTTCCGATTTTGAAACCTTATACCCTAAACCCTCGGTTTTCAGTCGGTACTTTCCGATGGATTGTAAAATTCGGTCGGGTATCCGTCGGAATATGCGCCATATTTTCTTCCCCTCGGTTTTACGTCGGAAATTTGAAGAATAAAAGAAAACTTTCCTTCCTTCATGTATTGAACCCTGGCACGGAGGGGTAATTGCAAGGGATCGAAACCGTTGACCTGAGTGTTACATTACCGTTTAACATACATAAATATATTGATATTGTAATCTTTTTTAGATTTGTTTTTTTTTTTAAATAAGAACTTTTAGAAATCTTAGAAAACTTATATCAAAATAAAACAAGAAATAAAATATAAAGTAATATTTTAAGTTTTTTAAAAATATTTTATATTTTAAATTTAATCTTGATCACTTTATGAAGCGTAGTTGGACAAAATTGAATTGGTGTCATCATCAAATTCACCCCTCTCTTCTTCTGAATCTGAATGAAGGATGACGTTTCCAAATTGAGTAAAATAAACGATTGATTAACTTCAAGGATTCTTCTATTGGAGCTAAATAACCACTTCCGCTTTCTTGTAATGGATCGTGTTCTTCAACTCCATAGACTCATCCTCTCGAATTGATTTTAAATTGTGATCCATGGGTCGTTCTTGTATGTTTTACGAGGGTAAGGAATGTATTACACCTACATCAAATAAAATATCATTTATATGGTAAATTAAATAGAAGAAAATCAAGTTTTTAGATTAATTATAATGCAAAGTCAATCACTAACATGATCTTTTGTGAAGCAATAATGAAAGGATCATATTTCCGGCTTCTTACTCGAATGGATACACGTCACTCCAAACTCATCAACGGTGACACCTTAGCCAAAAGGCGTGTTCTACCAATCACCAAAAAGACCACACATCTCACGCCGAGCTTCCCCACATAATTCACTTCCATTATATCTTTGATAACCCCGTAGTACACAAATTCACCGGAAGCAGACGAAACACCATGATATGCGGTTGTCCTAGCAGAGCCATATTTATGCACCTTAAACGCATATCCCCTTGTGAAATATATTGGATAAGACTTTGTATTGAAGTGGGGGCCATTGACTATGTCTTTCAACCAATAATCGGGCGTGCGTCCGTTTCTTACTTAATTTTCCACCTGAAAAATATAATACGCAAGAGTTAATAAAAATACCCAATTAAGCGGTGTTGGCTAACATTTTAAAAGAAAATCTTACATAAAATTGTAACCAAGAGGATAAGTCAATTTATTTACGCTCTTCATGCTCTTCCATGAAAAGTAAATATCTCATTAGTGCACTTATTATGAAACTTACTTGCCGATGTAATAACAAACATATTTTAAACTATATAACTCTCATATTTGATGACTTCGTCGCAGTTGGTGAGAATATATGTGTGTGGGTGTGCATGCTCCTGGTATGTTAGTTGCCGCACACGTGCTTTTCCGCTTACTGTCCAACTTGTTGAAAAATGCTGGGAACCGTTGATGGATAAATTATATTCTCGCTTCGATCATCGTTTCGAGCTGTGCGCCGATTCTTTGTATGTACTTGCGTTGGGAAGTAATAACTGGCAAAACTTGCAATCTCTTTGTTGTTATATTGAGCCACAACATAACCCTCCACTTTAGCGGGGTTCTTCACCTTCTTTTTAAGGTGGAACATATAGCGCTCGAAAGGATACATCTACCGATATTGTACAGGACCACCAAGTCTAGCTTCTCCAGAGTGATAAATGGGCAGATTCTCCATTATCATCAAAGAAAGACGGTGGAAATATCTTCTCTAGATTGCAAAAGATCTTAGGAATATTTTCCTCCAAATTTATGTTGTCGTCAACTGTAAGAGACCTCGTGCATATATCCCTGAAAAAGCTCCAACCGATGCGACTGCTTTTTGAACATCTTTTGGGAGGATATAAGCAAATGAAAATGGCAGAAGTCGTTGCATCACAACATGACAATCATGCCTCTTCATTCCGATAAACTTTCCTCCATCAGTGTCAACACAGTTACGCAAGTTGGAAGTGTAACCATTAGGGAATTTAACTCGTCGCATAATTCAATCAAAGAACTCTTCCTTCGAATGCTAGTATAACCAATACGCTGGAATTGGACATTTCCTATTCTTCTGAAGATAAAGTTTGGGCCGAAAACAAATTTCCGGCAAATCAAGCATAGACTTCAAATTATCTTTCGTCTTCCCTTGCACATTCAGAACAGTGTTCATGATGTTATCAAAAACGTTTTTCTCAATGTGTATGACATCAAGACTATGCCTTAGTAGTTGGTCCTTCCTATACGGCAAATCCCATAAAATGCTTTGCTTGTGCCAGTTGTTGGATAAACCGATAAACCAACTGCATACACATTTTCGTTCTCATTTCCATCGCAATCAGGATTTCTTAGCGCACCAAAGGTTCCTGAGAGCCCCAAAGTAGCTGAACCAATGTCTTGTGGAGGAGGATCATCAAACAATTTTCTCTCCTTTGTAAAAAGTTTTTTTTTCTCCGATATGGATGATGATGCGGTAGAAATATTCTATGACAATCAAACCAACATGATTTGTGTCCGCTCTTCAACTGGAATGCATCAGTCTTTTCTTGACAATACGGATATGCTGGTCTCCCATGCGTTGTCCATCCAGATAACATACCATAAGCCTGGAAATCATTAATGGTACACATTAGTACATCTTGCATCTGAAAAAAAAAAAATTCACGAGACATCATATCCTTCAACACCGGGCTCCCATAACATTCGCAACTCATATATCAATGACTGCAAGAATGCGTCAAGTGATATTTTTGGATGATCTGGTCCAAGAAAGAGTACGAAGAGGAAAAGAAACTCTCGACGCATGCACAAAGATGGCGGTAGGTTATAAGAAGTCGGAATCACTAGCACAACGATTATTGTCTCACATACCTCCCAAATGGGTGGGCACTATCTGTGCATAATCTGAGGTACACGTTGATACGGTCAGAGTTTTAATCCCTAGATCTACACTGCAAGTGCACAGACGTGAACCAGTAGTATATAGGGTATCGAATCCACAGAGACTCGTGATCTTACGATAGACTGTAGAACGACGAATTAAGCTAGGTAAACAGTAAGTAAAAACAGTAAATCAAGCACAAAAGTAAATCAAGCGGTTTTGTAAGCAATCAAACGAAGCGTCAGGTCAAGGGAGTTCTCAAGAAATCAGGAACACAGGCTAATCAATCAGTCGGGATCTAATTAAGAACTGTTCTAGAACTAGAATCACAAAATTATAACAGACCAACTTTCGTTGCGAATATTATCTATGTCTAACAATCCTAGCAAACCAACTTTCGTTGCGAGTTCTAGAGATCTAAATATGCATTAATCTCAGGTTCTTTCGTTCACAATTCTCCTAAACCAAATTTCTTTGCGAGTAGTCAAATTACTCATCTAGGTTCTTTCTAGTTAATTAACCGACTGTCGTTGCGGAAATCAACCTAACATAATTAATCTAAGTGGCCAATTCAGATCAAGCATTAAGAACAACCCTAGATGAAGAACTAACAGATATGAATCCCTACAGATTGATCAACCTATAATTCCATGAAATCCTCTGTGAGAATCCCTAAACCTAACATGTAAACTACTCAGACATGATCATCGAAACAGAAGACATCATTAATAGAAAACCAAATATCATATAAGAGAAACAAAGAATATGAGTTCCAAATCTCTCTCTCTGAATAATAGAATGCGTAAGTAAAGCGTAGCCTAAACAATGGCTTAAAAACCCTAATATAATGGTCTAATCACGGCTGGGGCTTCTTTGTAATTATGAGAAACTTCTGGGCAAAAGTGAAAATTCCAAACTCTTGATAAAACGCCGAGAATTGTCTGTGTCGACCTTGTGTCGATCGTTGCACATGTTGTGTCGATCGATGCACATGTTGTGTCGATCGACACAGGTCTGTGAAATGGGCAGTGAACTCTATCTCTCCGGTTAAATCTCCAAAATGCTCCAGAATGCACCATAATGTCCAAATCTGCTCCAAACGTACCTAGACCTGAAAACATAGATAAAAGAACTACAGAGGACTCTAAAAGACTCGATAAGAAGACATATACCATGGTTAAAAGCCCTAAAATCCATGGTATATCAACTCCCTCACACTTAGGTTTTGCTTGCCCTCAAGCAAACATAACCAAAGTATAAAAAAATAGGTTTTAAAACACAGAAACACATTTCGTCCTAGGAACTTTCGCATTCACATTCACTTAGTAAACCACTGAAAACTTTCCTACAGAACTCAAGACCGTAATATACTTCCCCCACACTTAGCAACTGTCCCAAGTAAACTCCACAATCAAGTTAGGACATTCAAGTTCACCACACCAGTCTCTGTATACAATTAGGTGCAGTCTCACAGAGGGATTATCGAATCAAAGGACACATGGACTCAACCTATTCAGTATCTGACCACCAAACTGTCGGTTTCCGGTTTCTTTCTTTTCCCTTTCTCCCTCAGCACTGATTTTTCCCCACTGGGTATCATTTTATTTTTTCTATCAGTGCTCTTCCCTTTTTATTGGGGTTTAAATTTGGATCTTTCCATGGATACACAGGAGGTAATAGGGGTCTCTACCACTCCCGTGACCACTTCGAAGCTACTAGCTTATCCTCGGTTTTTATCTCTCTCTTTTTTCTTCTTTTACTTTCAAGGGAGGGGAAAATCAGAAACCATACTTAAGAACAGGATCACAGGCTGTGCCAAACACATCAAAGGAATCCGACCCAAAGATTACCAAGCCCCTAAGTGAGAAATTAAAGTCAAGATTAAGTGCCAGACTAGTGATGGATCCTCTGAATACCTGGTTAGATATGGGTGTCCTTGGTAAGTTGATCTGTTTGGGGTTTTCTAATAGTCATAGTGGTCCTGCAAGTCTGTCCAATGGTCACTTAGTTCCTGTTCCAGCGAAACATTTCCTCGAAAAGTCCTTGTTTCCTACTCAATTTGACTCAATAAAACAAATTTTTGGACTGACTCTAAGAAAACAAAAGCGTGCGTCAGTAGCTACCTCCCCCACACTTAAAACACACTGTCCCCAGTGGTCTCAAGCTTAGGCTCGGTGAGAAAAGAAATCGGAATGAAAACCAACCGAAAGAGGGTCAGAACACTTACCTGTCGTCGGCCAGTGTCGATCGATGCCACAAGGGTGTCGATCGATGCAAGGCGATTATGCCCACGGTTATGTAGATAACCGGTGTCTAAACCGCAATTGAATCGGCAAACCGTAAATCGCAACTGTGTTGACCGATGCACTATGTGTGTCGATCGATGCAGTGCGATTTTGCCTGTTTCTCACGCCTTTGAACACATAAAAGTAGAAAATCAAAAGCACCAAATCAAACAAAAAATGAAAAGAAAAACGAACCTACTAGTGGGTTGCCTCCCACTCAGCGCTTGTTTAAAGTCAGTAGCTTGACTATGGAAAGGTGAACGGACTTATGGGGGATTCAACAGAGACTTTGAATGTTCTGTGAATGTCTCTTCAGCCAAGGGGGCGTATAAGCTTTCGGATCATGAGATCTCCCAAGATAAGGGCGAAGAGAACCGGGGTGGGAGCGAAGCGAGGGTGGGATACTGCGTTTTTCTGCATTCACAGCTTTGTGATTAGGAGGTTTGAGTTTAGAAGAATCATACCTGTGCTTTGGTCGATGGGAGAGATCAGGAGCTTTCTGCTTAAGAACAGTTGCAGGATCTGAAGATGTTACAGCAAGTTCAGAATGAACTGCCATCTTCTCTTCTCCATTAGGAACCTCTGGTTCCACCTCAACACTGAAGCTCTGTCCATCAACGGTGGATTTCTGCAGCTTATCCATCTTGAACTCCAAAGGTTGATCTCCCAGGTGGAGAGCAATCAAACTCTGTCTCACGTCAATTACAGCTCCAACAGTAGCTAAAATGAACTTCCAAGCAGAATAGGATCATCTGGCTCAATCTTATACTTCAGCACCATAAAGTCTGTTGGAATAAAGTAATTTCCAACTCTGAGAGGGATGTTCTCAAGAACTCCTTCTGGATATCTCTTTGATCGATCGGCTAGGACAAGAGCGATCCTAGTGGGCTGGAAATCCATCAGTCCCAATCTCGCAGCCACAGAGTATGGCATTAGATTCACACTTGAGCCAAGATCACACAAAGACCTCTTGAATCTATCTTTGTAGATAGAACAGTCTAACATAAAACCCCCTGGATCCTTTAGCTTCTCAGGAATCCTACCATGAATAACAGCATCGCACACTTCAGAGACAATCAAGACACTTTCTTCTTCAGTCATGTTATTAGAAACTATGTCTGTAAAACATCTCATGACCATATGAATGTTCTTAAAAGCATATATCAATTGAGCTTCAGTTAGCTTATCTCTCATCATCTTCATGCATTTTTCTGAGTGAATCTCTTGCTTGAACTTCTTAGGGAAAGGAATCTTCGGTTTGAAGACTCTTTCTTCAGCTACAATCGGCTTCTCTGGAGAGACTGGCTGCTCACGCCCATTGTGTCGATCGATGCTAAAGTGGTGTCGATCGATGCTGACACTCGAAAGTTGTGTCGACCGATGCACATCTGTGTCGATCGACACAGTATCTTCATCTCGAGAATTTCTCGGATTTTTCAGCTCCAAAGCCTTAGTATCTTGATTCTGCTCAGCTCCATCTTCTGCCAAAGCTGCCTTAACATGTTCTGTATGTATACTAGCTTCCACTTGCGTTATCCTAGCATCCAGATTATCAACTCTGCTCGTCAAAGTCTCCAATTGTCCACTCAGATCCTGATACATGAAGTCCATCTTTCCATTCAGATCTTGTGTCATCTTATTCTGTACAAGAAGTATCTGCTCAAGCATGGACTCAATCTTTGTTTGCTCATTGGATGGGTGGCTTGGTGAGGTGAATAGTCATAATCAGGCGATCTCGGAGCTTGTCTCTGTTGATTTCTATATGTTTGTCCATGATAATCAGCTCCATCTAGATAATTCACCTCTACAAACTCTTCAGCTACTGCATCGGATCGAAATTTCCTCTTCCTAACTAGGATGCTGTGGACAAAATCAATATTGTCCCTCATCTCAGCTATCTGCAAGCTATCATCTTCGCCACCAGATCTCTGCCTCTCCTTATCTGCATTCTTGACACTATTGCTAGTTATCAAGTTCTCAATAAGCTCTTTAGCTTCCTCTGGAGTCTTGGTATAGAAGTTCCCATTGCTTGTTGCATCCATAGCTTTCTGATACCAAAAGTCCAAACCTCTGAAAAAGGCACATAAGAGCTGCACCTCAGAGAAACCATGGTGTGGACAATCTCTTTGGTACCTTCTGAATCTCATCCAAGCTTCCTTAAAAGACTCTGTAGGTTCCTGCTCGAATGTCAAGAGGTCATGTCTAAGCTGTTCGGATCTAGCATCGACATAAAAGTGTCTAAGGAACTGCTTCTTGACTGCATCCCAAGTGGTCAAAGATCCTGGTGGTAGCTGTGTCGCAACCGCAATTGAATCGGCAAACCGTAAATCGCAACTGTGTCGACCGATGCACTATGTGTGTCGATCAATGCAGTGCGATTCTGCCTGTTTCTCACGCCTTTGAACACACAAAAGTAGAAAATCAAAAACACCAAATCAAACAAAAAATGAAAAGAAAAATGAACCTACTAGTGGGTTGTCTCCCACTCAGCGCTTGTTTAAAGTCAGTAGCTTGACTATGGAAAGGAGAACGGACTTATGGGGGATTCAACAGTGACTTTGAATGTCTCTTCAGCCAAGGGGGCGTATAAGCTTTCGGATCATGAGATCTCCCAAGATAAGGGCGAAGAGAACCAGGGTGGGAGCGAAGCGAGGGTGGGATACTGCGTTTTCCTGCATTCACAGCTTTGTGATTAGGAGGTTTGAGTTTAGAAGAATCATACCTGTGCTTTGGTCGATGGGAGAGATCAGGAGCTTTCTGCTTAAGAGCAGTTGCAGGATCTGAAGATGTTACGGCAAGTTCAGAATGAATTGCCATCTTCTCTTCTCCATTAGGAACCTCTGGTTCCACCTCAACACTGAAGCTCTGTCCATCAACGGTGGATTTCTGCAGCTTATCCATCTTGAACTCCAAAGGTTGATCTCCCAGGTGGAGAGCAATCAAACTCTGTCTCACGTCAATTACAGCTCCAACAGTAGCTAAAAATGAACTTCCAAGCAGAATAGGATCATCTGGCTCAATCTTATACTTCAGCACCATAAAGTCTGTTGGAATAAAGTAATTTCCAACTCTGAGAGGGATGTTCTCAAGAACTCCTTCTGGATATCTCTTTGATCGATCGGCTAGGACAAGAGCGATCCTAGTGGGCTGGAAATCCATCAGTCCCAATCTCGCAGCCACAGAGTATGGCATTAGATTCACACTTGAGCCAAGATCACACAAAGACCTCTTGAATCTATCTTTGTAGATAGAACAGTCTAACATAAAACCCCCTGGATCCTTTAGCTTCTCAGGAATCCTACCATGAATAACAGCATCGCACACTTCAGAGACAATCAAGACACTTTCTTCTTCAGTCATGTTATTAGAAACTATGTCTGTAAAACATCTCATGACCATATGAATGTTCTTAAAAGCATCTATCAATTGAGCTTCAGTTAGCTTATCTCTCATCATCTTCATGCATTTTTCTGAGTGAATCTCTTGCTTGAAATTCTTAGGGAAAGGAATCTTCGGTTTGAAGACTCTTTCTTCAGCTACAATCGGCTTCTCTGGAGAGACTGGCTGCTCACGCCCATTGTGTCGATCGATGCTAAAGTGGTGTCGATCGATGCTGACACTCGAAAGTTGTGTCGACCGATGCACATCTGTGTCGATCGACACAGTATCTTCATCTCGAGAATTTCTCGGATTTTTCAGCTCCAAAGCCTTAGTATCTTGATTCTGCTCAGCTCCATCTTCTGCCAAAGCTGCCTTAACATGTTATGTATGTATACTAGCTTCCACTTGCGTTATCCTAGCATCCAGATTATCAACTCTGCTCGTCAAAGTCTCCAATTGTCCACTCAGATCCTGATACATGAATTCCATCTTTCCATTCAGATCTTGTGTCATCTTATTCTGTCCAAGAAGTAGCTGCTCAAGCATGGACTCAATCTTTGTTTGCTCATTGGATGAGGTGGCTTGGTGAGGTGAATAGCCATAATCAGTCGATCTCGGAGCTTGTCTCTGTTGATTTCTATATGTCTGTCCATGATAATTAGCTCCATCTAGATAATTCACCTCTGCAAACTCTTCAGCTACTGCATCGGATCGAAATTGCCTCTTCTTAACTAGGATGTTGTGGACAGAATCAATCTTGTCCCTCATCTCAGCTATATGCAAGCTATCATCTTTGCCACCAGATCTCTGCCTCTCTTTATCAGCATTCTTGACACTATTGCTAGTTATCAAGTTCTCAATAAGCTCTTTAGCTTCCTCTGGAGTCTTGGTATAGAAGTTCCCATTGCTTGCTGCATCCATAGCTTTCTGATACCAAAAGTCCAAACCTCTGAAAAAAGCACATAAGAGCTGCACCTCAGAGAAACCATGGTGTGGACAATCTCTTTGGTACCTTCTGAATCTCATCCAAGCTGTCTTAAAAGACTCTGTAGGTTCCTGCTCGAATGTCAAGAGGTCATTTCTAAGCTGTTCGGATCTAGCATCGTCATAAAAGTATCTAAGGAACTCCTTATTGACTGCATCCCAAGTGGTTAAAGATCCTGGTGGTAGCTGTTTCAGCCAGTAAGCTGCTTCTCCTTTAAGAGAGAATGGGAAGAGCTTACAGAAAAATAATCTAAAGAGACTCCCTCAGCCTTGATTTTGCTAGCCAATTCCTTTAATGTGTCTACATGATCCATAGGATGCTCGCTAGAAAGACCATGGAACTGATGTTGTCCAACCAATGTGTAGTACTCTGGTTTCAGCCTGAATTCAGCTCTGGTAAAGGAAGGTGGTCGAATCGAAGACCGATTAGCATAGAATAGATCCGGTCTGTTATAGTTAGCAAGTGTCTTCTCGCGACCAGCCTCCTGTTGTGCATGTTCCGCGCCCACGGCAACATCTGGTATGATGGGGGTTTCCTTCCCTATCCAGTTTCTGACCCTTCGCGTTGCATAAATGACCCTCCTGGTCTCGTAGAATGCCGTCCTTACCGTGAATCAGAATTATAGGTTCCATAGAGAAAATCCCGCTAAACGTTCAAGTGCTTGGTATCTCGGATTTCGCCTTGTGTCGATCGATGCAGGAACAGCGTCGATCGATGCAATGCGAAAACTGTGTTGATCGACACACAGGACCGTGTCGATCGATGCAAAGCGATTCTAGGCGTACCTGAAACACAAGAAACAGAAAAATCAGTAACCAAAAACAAAAACGAAAAACCTAGTCTAAACCCTAAGTTCAAATCTATCGAAGACTCAAAAGAGTCCCCGGCAACGGCGCCAAAAACTTGATATGGTCAGAGTTTTAATCTCTAGATCTACACTGCAAGTGCACAGACGTGAACTAGAAGTTTATAGGGTATCGAATCCACAGAGACTTGTGATCTTACGATAGATTGTAGAACGTCGAATTAAGCTAGGTAAACAGTAAGTAAAAACAATAAATCAAGCAGAAAAGTAAATCAAGCGGTTTTGTAAGCAATCAAACGAAGCGTCAGGTCAAGGGAGTTCTCAGGAAATCAGGAACACAGGCTAATCAATCAATCGGGATCTAATTAAGAACTGTTCTAGAACTAGAATCACAAAATTATAACAGACCAACTTTCGTTGCGAATATTATCTATGTCTAACAATCCTAGCAAACCAACTTTCGTTGCGAGTTCTAGATATCTAAACATGCATTAATCTCAGGCTCTTTCGTTCACAATTATCCTAAACCAAGTTTCTTTGCGAGTAGTCAAATTGCTCATCTAGGTTTTTTCTAGTTAATTAACCAACTGTCGTTGCAGAAATTAACCTAACATCATTAATCTAAGTGGCCAATTCATATCAAGCATTAAGAACAACCCTAGATGAAGAACTAACAGATATGAATCCCTACAGATTGATCAACCTATAATTCCATGAAATCCCCTGTGAGAATCCCTAAACCTAACAGGTAAACTACTCAGACATGATCATCGAAACAGAAGACATCATGAATAGAAAACCAAATATCATATAAGAGAAACAAAGAATATGAGTTCCAAATCTCTCTCTCTGAATAATAGAATGCGTAAGTAAAGCGTAGCCTAAACAATGGCTTAAAACCCCTAATATAATGGTCTAATCACGGCTGAGGCTTCTTTGTAATTATGAGAAACTTCTGGGCAAAAGTGCAAATTCCAAACTCTTGATAAAACGCCGAGAATTGTCTGTGTCGACCTTGTGTCGATCGATGCACATGTTGTGTCGATCGACACAGGTCTGTGAAATGGGCAGTGAACTCTATCTCTCGGGTTAAATCTCCAAAATGCTCCAGAATGCACAATAATGTCCAAATCTGCTCCAAACGTACCTAGACCTGAAAACATAGATAAAAGAACTACAAAAGACTCTAGAAGACTCGATAAGAAGACATATACCATGGTTAAAAGCCCTAAAATCCATGGTATACCACACGTTAAGTGGCTCATACGCAGAATCCGGATATACTCTATGAAAATGTCGCCACGCCTTACCATCTGATGGATGTGCAATCTCTTCTCCTCTTTTATGCTCAGCATGCCATCTCATTTACCCCGCGGTACGTTCAGATTGGTATAATCGCTTAAACCTATCGGTTAACGGAAAATACCACATCTGTTTGAATGGAACTTTAACTATTTCCCTTGTGTCTTGATAGCGCGTATGTCAACAAAGTTTATATTCTAGACGGTATTCATCTTCTCTTCAATATATCATACAGTTGTCGATGCACACATCTATCATCTCGTACGGCAATCTAACCCTTGAACAAGTTTCTGGACCTCGTAGTATGAACAGGGTGCAAGATTATCTTCAAGAAGAATATATTTCACAAAATCGCAAATCGCATCCACACATTCCTACGCCAAAATGTATTTCGTCTTATGATCATTAACCTAGTAGCAGATGATAATGGCGAATGACCTTCTTTGCAGCCTTCGTACAGTGGCCCCTTCGCTGCATCAAACATATAAAAAAATCTTCTAGCTTCTACATTAGGTTCCTCCTAGCAATTTAGATTCACCTACCTTATAAATATTTCTTGATATGCATCATTAACCATCTGAACGACACCTACACCAAAATCTACTTCTGCACTATAAGGTTCGCTAGAACTACCATAAGGTTTCCTACTACTAGTACTAGCATAAGGTTATCTACTACCACTTCCATAATCCGATGTTTCCCCATGAGGATACCAAATCTTATAGCCCGCCATAAACGCCGAAGAATACAAATGATATCACACATCGTCAATGCTAGCATTTCTAACATTCCGGCACTGTGTACATGGACATTTTAACTAACTGGTTTTCTGAGTCTGTAGTTGACGATATGCTACTATCATGAATTCCAAAATACCGAGTGCATATTCAGTGTGCAATACATTCATCGCCGAATCAACCCTCGGACCGTCTATCCACGATCTGTAATAATTAGAAGAAATATTTTTCGTAATCAAAAATATTAGAGTGTGTGTGTGTGTGTTTGTGTGTGTGTGTGAGAGAGAGAGAGAGAGAGAGAGAGAGAGAGAGAGAGATAGAGAGAGATTTTGGTGTGGAGGAGAAGAGAGGAACCGTTTGGTATTTGTAGAAGATTAACCAACGGAAATAGCTGTTATCCATCCAAAAATCCGACGGTTTTTTTGTCGGTCCAAGGGATACCTCAACGGCTACATTAACCTATCTATTATCGGTTACATTGAACCGACAACTAACCAATGTATTACTGACGGATAATAGATTCCGTCGAAATTATGTGATGAATTCTCGACGGAAAGCAAATCCATCGGGAATTACTGAAAAATACCCGACGGATATATTACCGTCGAGGATCCGTCGATTTCCTGTCGAGAATTTCTTACGGAGTTTTTTCATCGGTAAATTCGTCGGTAAGGGGCGTATTTTCTTGTATTGAATTTTTGTAGTTTATAATCTAGTATAAAATATAAAATAATTTCTTATTATATCATAATTCCAACTAATATAAAAGTTCACATGTATAGGATTTAGGGTATTGGAGGGTTAGTGATTAGGGTTAGGGTTTAGGGTATTTGTAATATAAATTTAGTATTTTTATTAAATATATATTCAGTACAAATGTTTACAAAAAAAAACAATTCTTACAAATTATACATACAAATATATAATATATACTAAATATTAAACAGATTTATATTTAAAATATTGAAATATTAGATAGCACTTTGAAACGTTATTATTTGTTTAGGCGGACCAATTATTTACGTTTCCCGATGAAGTACTTAACCAAAAGATTTAGGTGCCTATATAGTGAGATTAAGTCATTAATTTCCGAGATCACATGTCAAATAAAGCACAAATAAAAAATGATATAAAAAGTCATCTAACTAATATTTTGCGCTAAGCGCATATCAAAATATATATTGAGAGATTGTAACATTCATTTTCGAGATTACATGTCAAATAAAACACATGTCAAAATACAATATCGGAAAAACATCATCTAACTAATATCCCACTCTAAACAAGGATCATAATATAAGTGAAAAATTATGTCATTCATTTTTGGGATCACAATTCGAATAAAAAACGGATTAAAAACTGATCTCGAAAAAGAAAAAAAACAAACATCGAAATAATATATGATCAAAATCTAGTTAATTAAAGTTATATTAAATTATACACTAAAAATATAAAATAATACCATTTGAAAACAAACTACAAATTCAAAAGCTAGCATATCACTATATTGTTTTTCTTTCAATGGATTTTCCATTTGGTTTCCGTTTTTCATGGGAAATTTGAAATAATGAAGTTAGGGTTTTGGATCTGTTTTTACTTTTAAAAGATATATCTATTGTCTGACCCAAATTCATGTAATTTTTTTGTTGCTCTTTTTGTTGTTTAAGCGAACTTGGTAGTTGACCAAAAAAAAAAAGTGAAGTCGGTAACAATTCAAAATCAAAATGATAAAATTAACAATCTACGAGATTATTTTAAAGTAACATAAAACTACTGAGTTTCATTTATACTTTTTTTAGTTATATAAATTTCTAAGCATTCGAAGAGGGAAAAAAACGGATGAGAAAAATAATATATTTATACATCTTTTTTTTAACCTTTTTAAATTTTTATACATCTTAAATAACAAACTTTTGAGTTAAAATAATAAAATAACGATTTTCATGTAGGAAAACATAACATTCTAAAAAATATAGATTAAACAAAAAAAAGGCCATCAAATATATCTCACTCCCTCACTTGCTCCGGGGACATCTTTTATCTCAACTGTCCATTCTACATCATTATCATCCCATGTAACTATCTAGTTCCACTTCTTTTCTAAGGGACTCAAATTCATCAGTTCTAGATGTCTATATCTCCTTTTATATAATATATATATATATATATGTATATATATATATATATAATTGTTCATGATAATACCAAATCCAGAAATCTAGTGGAAAACAAATCTAGAAATTTCTTGAAAAGAAATTGATCACATCTTATCACTACAAGAAAACAGGGTTTTAGCGACTACAAGTTGCGACTGATTTTATAGTCGCTAAATATTGCGACTATTTAGCGACTAAATTGCGACTAAGTTTGCGACTAATAAGGAATAGTCGCAATTTAGTCGCTAAATTGCGACCACATATTATTAGTCGCTATTTAGTCGCTATTTAGTCGCTATTTAGCGACTATATAGCGACTAATTTCGGCGGGTCGCTAAATGGTTTCATATTTAGTCGCAAAAAATTGTTATAAAGTTGTTATAAACACGTTTATATTGTGGCACGCGTAGCTGTAACTATTTTTTGCGATATAGTCGCTAAATAGTCGCAAAAATTTTATATATACAAACATGAAATCGACCTCTCCTTATACCCTAAACCCTAAACAAGCCCTAAAACTCTAAATTATAAACAAAAATCTAATAAATAAAATCCCAATTACTATATAACATATAAAATTAAGTACAACACTTAAAACCTTAAACATTACCCTTCAAACCCTATACCCTATACCCTAAACCCTAAACAAACCCTAAAACTCTTAATTATAAATAAAATTTTAAATAACTAAAACTCTAATTACTATTTAATATATAAAATCAAATACAACATTTAAAAATTTAAACATTACCCTTCAAACCCTATACCCTAAACCCTAAAAAACCCTAAAACTCTAAATTATAAACAAAAAACTAATAACCAAAGCTTCAATTGCTAAAATGTATATTAAATTAAGATATATCACTTATACCTTCTTAAACATTACCCTTTAAACCTTATTCCCTAAAATCATACTCTAAACCATTAATCATACTCTAACCCTAAACACTATAAGTTTCTCATTTATTACTGTTAACTAAACAAAATTTTCACAATTATAATTAAAGCAAGCTTAGATTAAAGAAATATGGTTTAGGGTTTAGGGTTACTCTAACCCTAAACACTAAAAGTCTCTCAACTATTAAGTATTAACTAAGCTCAAAATTATAATTCATTGATGCCAAAAAAATATATAATTCATTTCCCCCTAAGTTTCTAAGTGAAAAAATTAAGCGGGATAACCAAAATTGATAAGCGCCAATTTGTTTTTTTTTTTAATTTCTCTTTGAATTTAAACTCTAATTAATAACATTTTAATTACTATAACATATCCAAAACTAATATTTAACACTTAGAAATTTTTTGTCTTCCAAATCTAACATTTCTAAACACTAACTTATAACCCTAAACACAATCCTTAAACCCTATACACTAAACACAATCCTTAAACCCTAAATGCTTGATATACTATAATTTTAAATCTAAGATTTTTTTAAAAAATTAATTTAACCTTTTTACTATTTTTAAATCATTTTCTAATTATTATATATCATTTTAAAATCATCATTTATAAAAATTAATGTTTTAAAGTTTTATATATTATAATTTTAAATCTAAGATTTTTTTAAAAAAATTTATAACCATTTTACTATTTTTAAATGATTTTTATTATTATTATATATTAAATATTTTTTAAAAATTTCTATTGGTTCATTTGTGTATCACATGGATCACAAACTAGAACAGTTGATTAAAACATATCAACGGTTCAGATCTCTTTTCATCAGATAAACATATCTATTTTTAGACCGTTAGATCTGTCTAAGTAAATCCTAACCATTGATTAAATGTAAACCCTAAAACCTAATTGATCTACCTAGAGGAAAGCATCTAACAATACGCCGCCTATTTTTTTTTTCTTCATCTTCTTTCATCTTCTTCTCTGTCTCTTCCTCTCTTCATCTTCTCTTCTGCTTCTTCACTTCGTCTTCTTCTCTGTCCCTTCCTCTCTTCGTCTTAGTCTTCTTCTCCCAGCCACCACCACCTACGAATCTTCTTCCCAGCCACCACCACCTACGAATTTTCATTTCCCAGCCACCACCACATACGAATCTTCTTTCTCCTACAGATCTCTTCATCCTCTTCGAAGACGGTTTCCGCTCTGTTTGGGCCGTGACGTTTGGGCCGTGACCTCGTCTCTTCGGTGAGAGAGAGATGTGTTTCCAGAGCAAGACGAAGGTGGTGGAAAGAAGATGAAGACGAAGGCGAGAGAGACACGAAGACGAGGTGACAGAGACGACGAAACGGTTGTCGCCGGAGCTGGACGCGGTGGTCTCCGGGCTGTTAAGGCGGAGCCGGACGGTGGTTGCTATCGAAGATCCGGCGAAGGCGGGCTCACCGGAGGCAGGCTCACTGGAGGCTTCATCCGTCGCACATTTTTGTGTTTTGTATTTTATGCTTTTGTTTTTGTTTTTTTTTTTTAGTTATTGTATTTTTATATAATTTTTATTATAATTTTATGAAATTTTTTGTTTAATTATTTGGTTAATCGATTAGTATATTAATTAATTTTAATTAGTAAATATCAAAATTAATATTATTTTTATTATTATTATGAGTCGCTAATTAGTCGCTAAAATAATCACATATCAGTCGCAAATTAGTTGTTTATTAGTCGCTAAATTTAGCGACTCAGTAGCGACTAATATTTACAAAATATATATAGTCGCTAATTAGTCGCTAATTAGCGACTAATATAGCGACTAATAAAATTAGCGACGAAAGATTAACGACTAACTACTTTAGTCGCTATTTAGTCGCAAAATTATATTTAGCTACTAATTAGCGACTATTTACGCAGTCGCTAGAACCCTGTTTTCTTGTAGTGTATATTCCAGGCTCAAAAAGACCGAAATTTTGTTATTATCTTTGTTTAAGATAAGATTTTTAACTTTTTTGTTGTTGCAGAAAATAACAAACTTAAAAGCAAACAAAATTAGCATGAAAACATATTTAGCAAAAAAAGAAAAACATACTCAAAAAAGAATGAGAGAAAGAGAAAACGAAGTGGGGGTGATCCAACCAATGTAAGTAACCTGAGCCTTAAGAAAGTCTCGTACCGTCTTTTTTAAGTCTCCACCAAATCCTCATCCACTTCCACCACACATAACTAACCACGTGTTACGATAAGAGAGTCGTAACCCTCTCCAAGCCAATGAAAAGACGACAGCTCAGTTCTGACCCAGCGCCACACATTTGTGACTGATGAAAAGATTTGCTAACCTGGCCAAACCCTTAAACTAACTTCCAAGATATTGGCAACTCAAAACACTTCATCGACAACACCTGTCGTGATTTTATTTGTGACTTTCTCTTTTTTAAATTTGTAGCTTTTAATAGTAAGATATAAATTCTTCTCTCAAAAGTCATTTCAAAGTAGTACAATAGATGAGTTTTTTTTTAAGTACTACCAAATATAAAATTTGTGACAAAATAGTAACTAGCACCATAAGATATATAAAGCATTTATTTGTGAAGAAGTCACAATGAATTTGAAATGATAACTAGATCTAAGCAATATTGATTTAGTATATGGAATTATAGCTAACAAAAAAAAAGTAAAATATTGTTGTTCAGTTAGTCTTTCGAATAACATAAACTAAAGTCTTAAACAAAAACGACCGAACACAAAGGTAGTTTGTAGATTATGGGTGGTTATATGTTAGCTAGTGTTAGTAAATGTTATCTATTGGAATCTCTGTGATTAATGTCCTCTTTTTCTTTGTATGACTATGATATATCCTTTGCTAATAAAAACATTGATAAATTGAATTAAATGATAAGGTCATGACTTTGACTGCTACCTATCGCCAAAATTGGGACAACTTTGTTAAGTACTTTAGTATTCCATGTTTGTGAATGTGTTACTTTTTTCGGCTTTTCA
The DNA here is from genome assembly GCA_030180135.1 of Orychophragmus violaceus. NCBI lineage: Eukaryota > Viridiplantae > Streptophyta > Magnoliopsida > Brassicales > Brassicaceae > Orychophragmus > Orychophragmus violaceus. The sequence continues at coordinate 85,807,902 of CM058231.1, forward strand.
ATAAAGTTTGATGTTAGACTCTAATACATATATAGTTACATGAATTTTTCCCCACCGCACATCAGTTTAAAATATGCATTCTTAGATTACGCATAAATAAGAAAATAAGCCGGTGCTATTGAATCTTTTTTCAGTTATTGATGTAACTAATTAATCTGGATTTTCGTGTTCTTTATATGTGTTTTTTTATAACTTACGTGTACTTTATATGTTAGCTCCATATTTAGAAACCGTCAAAATTTACGGCTGCTCGATCTAAACTGGTTTATACGGTTTAGATTTAGGTGTTTGGTATGTTTTTCCTACGTACGAAACGGAATTAATTCAATTCTTATATCTCTGTATATACAAATAAAGTTAAAGATAAAAATAGGATGAGATACAATGGATATGGAGAAATAAGAAAAAGAAGCACCACTTGATCACTTAGAGCCCACGTTCCCACTCTTAATCACCCAAAAATTATAGCAAAGACGTGCTTACATCTCATCTCATCTCATCTCATCTCATCTCACTCACCAGCTCACCAGCTCACTTCACTCTCTCTATCCTCTTTTTATCTTTATTTCTTTCTTTTTATAAAACAATCTCTCTCAATCATCAAACTAATAAAAGACGACCATATGGCTCTCGACACTCTCAATTCTCCGACCTCCACCACCGGTCCTCCTCCTTTCCTAACCGAGCAGGAGAATCTTGACTCGTGGACCAAAAGAAAACGCACAAAACGTAACCGAATTATAGATCAGTCACACCCTCCTTCCGAAGAAGAATATCTCGCTCTCTGCCTCCTCATGCTTGCTCGTGGCTCCTCCGATGATGATGATGATCATCATCACTCTCCTCCTCCTCCTCCAACGTCCGATCATCACCACCGAGACTACAAGTGCTCCGTCTGTGGCAAATCGTTTCCGTCTTATCAAGCGTTAGGTGGACACAAAACCAGTCACCGGAAACCGGTTAATAATAACAACAACGACGACGACGGCAATAATAAGAGTGGTAACGGTTCCATTACTAATAAGGGAAATGTCAATAATGGTTTAATAGGTCAAAGTGGGAAGACTCATAAGTGCTCCATCTGTTTTAAGTCGTTTCCATCTGGTCAAGCATTGGGCGGTCACAAACGTTGTCATTACGACGGTGGTAACGGTAACGGCAACAGTCACAGTAGTAATAATCACGGGTTTGACCTGAACTTACCGGCTGATCAAGTATTTTGCGATGAAACACTTGGAAAAAGTCAACTCTCCGGCGAAGAAACAAAGTCGCCGTTGTGATATCTAGATTTTTTACCGATCAGCTAGCCAGTGATCGATCATTAGCTGAGATGCTGATGAGACTGTAATGAAAATGATTGGAGTGGACTTTCGATTATTTTTAGTTTCTTTTTTACGTGATACAAAAAAAAAAATCTTCAAATGTTTATTCGTTGTTGGGTATAGAAAGTTAAAAAAAAAGGGAAATGTTTGGATTTATATTTTATTTTTAAAGGAAATAATAATAAGAAAAATAAAATTGATTAGTGTAGCTTCTGTTTCTTGGAAATTTTTTTTTTTTCCAATAATTTCTTGGAAGTTTCCTTCTGTTTTTTTCATTATTCGTTGAATTCACTCATTTACTACTTCCCCAAGCAAAGGATCTACTTCTATGAATCTGATTAGTTATCTGATCCTTAAGATTAACTAGTTTGTTGAACACTTTTAATATTGTTTAAGTAATCAATTCCTATTTCGAAATAACATGTTTTGATAGAAGAAAATATTATTCATTTTGGTTATGTTAGTATTAATTATTGAAGTAGTGATAAATCGATTAGTAGCACCTAACGAAGCTAATCCTTAGGTGTCTTTTCGTTTTTGATCACTATTATGATATTATCTATTTGATTGGTTAGCACTGACGCTTTAAATTTTATATATTTATTTATAAATCTGTATTATTTCGTATACATGAGTGTTAAGAGTATCATAATATGTTACGATAAAATATCTTACACGTCCAAATCAATCCCAAGTTTGTATGTACTCCGAATAAAATGTAAATTAATAGTTATGCACTCCGAATAAAATGTAAATTAATAGTATTCTCTGAATTAAATACCCACATATATATACTGTATATAATTATTTTGTGACACTGATATTGACTTTTTATATATTTTACATAATCAATTTGTAAAGAACAATTATTGGATTCATTCCTTAGAGTGGCCATTTGTATTCACCTTCTCGTATGGTAATCAATTGAAATATGCCATGTAGTGTTACAAAAATAAGTAGATTAACTAGATTTTGATCCGCGCTTAGAAAGCGCGGATTTACTTTTCTTTTCAAATTTAAATTATATTTATTTTGTTATTAATAATTAAAAATTTTAATTATGCAATCTATTTTTGTTTATAATTGTTTAATCTGCATTATAAAAATAAATTAATAATTTAAGTTTAAAAAAGAATTATGTGTTATTTGAGGTATTTCGTAAAGATAAAGAGATTGAAATAGCGATTTTGCATTATAAATTTTAATAATGAATAATTTTGATATTTTATTAAATTAAAATATATGATTTTGAATTAATATATATATATATAGAATTCGAAATTGGCTAATTTATTTTTTAACCCGCTCTTATAATAGTTTAAATATTTTGCAATATGATGTAACAACCCGCTAAAAATGCAATGGTAAAAACAAATTCTTACGAAAGAAATTAATTTAATATAATTTTAAAAATTTTATTATAATATAAACATAAATATTTATATTTAAAATAAAAAAATAAAGAAGATATTAAAATATATTATATTTGAATTTTGAATATAATCATAATTAAAAAATATTATCTTATATATAAAAATAGTTAATGTTTAAATTATTTAGTTATATTTATCAATTGATTTAATAGTTTCATATTTTAATTAATTAGAAAAGTGAAACCCATTATATTTAGTTTGTTTGGATACATGTTTAGTAATTGTCTTGTTTGGAAACATGGATAGTAGAGAAATTGTTATATTCCTTAATTACCCTTAATGAATATTAAAAACACTCTTACATTTCTAATGGCACAAATTGTAAATAACACATGCCCCAAAAGTTAGTTTCCTAAAGACTCTAATTTTTTTAATAATATTGATTATTAAAAAAAAAAAAAATTTTACAGATGAATTGAGAAAAGAAAAAGGAAAAGATAATCGACGTTGCCGTTAAAGCCATCGACAAAAAATAAGGAGCTACTACAGTACTACTACATATAGATAGAGAAGGAAAAGATATGGACTTGACTTGACCTCAAGTATGGGACACATGAAAACACTCGGTACGTCATTCGGAACTCCTTCATCCTCGTATCCTCCCATGATTCTAAACTCATCTTACCAAGCTCTTCCATTATCTCTTTGGTTGAAAGATCCACGTTCCCTCCTCTGTTAACCGAAGAACATTTTACTGCAAGTGCACCAAACTCCTTAGCTAACTCCAGCGGCCACTGAGAATGCTTGTCTGGTTCATCGACATTGCCTTGAGCAAACCAGGCCAGTTTCTCCCGGTTAAAAGATGCATAAGCAAAACCCCAAAAGCCATCACATCAGGTTTTGTATCAGGCTGATCACTATGCATTATAAGTCCAAGCCCGGTTATTTTAGGTACAAGGTTACGGTCCAAGAGGATCTTGGAAGGCGTAAGGCGACCATGGACGATCGGTTCTGGCTTAACCGAATGGATAAACCCGAGTCCATGAACTATGCATTTAGGCTGTTTTGAATAGAACCCAGCAATTGCTACCAAATTAGGATGCCTTATCTCATTCTGAAACTTAAATTTTGCTCCAAAATCATCATCTGATAAACGATCAACAATCACTTTCTCCTACGACTTTTGAGTGCTATCCAAATGCTCCATCTCTGCTTTGATGATGTGAACTCCCTCGTTTTATTGATCAGAAAGAAGATTACAAGCCGAAGAGTATAGTCTTCAAGGCTAAATCACCTGAAATCTCACTTCCGAGACTTTTAGTTCTCCACTTCTAAAAACTGAATGTAAAAACTAAATGAATCTCCTTATATATCGAAGACCATTTCACAAACTCTGTATTTTATTAAGAATTGACTTTACAAACTGACTCACTCTTAACTAATCAAACTGCCACCTGGCCGTTGACTTGTTCCACGTCAGCTGTTTCTTCTGCTCTCTGATCCTTCTTCCTTCTCGTATAAGCCTTCAATGGCATATCAATACCCCCATGGGCGAGTTTGAGCTTGCCCTCAAGCGAATAATGTGGGAATTGATGCTTGAATTCACCCACTCTGATCCATGTAGCATCATGGTCTTGCAACCCTTTCCATTTGATGAGAATCTCCAGATATCCCTCCTTATCATAGCGTTTATCTATGACCTCCTCTGGCTCAATAACCAGCTCCTCCCCAGTATTCAGAACCGCTGGCAAATCAGTAACGATATGATTTGTCCCAACCACCGGTTTAAGCTGAGAAACGTGAAATACCGGGTGCACCTTAGATGTAGGAGGAAGCTTCAACTTGTATGAAACATTTCCTATACGAGCCAAGACTTCGTAAGGACCGTAATACTGAGCTGCAAGCTTCTGAAACAAGCGCCTACTGACTGATTGTGTTGGGATAGTGTCCTGAAATCACACTTGTACTCACTCCTGTGATAGTTGTGTGTCGAGATCAGACATTCTTATAATACTGGGCGGTTGCAAAGCTTTGCTAGAAGCCTCTTGCAATCTGTAAGTTGTAGACTTACTGTCAGTATTATATGATCCTATAGGGTCACACACCTAAGCAAACTGGAAGCTACGACATGGGAATGATCATTATGGAAATGATCATATTAATGTGTATTGGATGCACATTATAATCGATATAATGGTGTTGTGTCGATCGACACAGCTTGTGTGTCGGTCGACACAGTTCGGGTTTTCGGAAAGGCTTTCCGAATTAAGACTTAAGTAAGTCTGGCCCGTTAAGCAAGTTTAGGTCGAATAAAACTTGAGAGTTTCGACCTAAATAGTGAGCCTTCCACTTTTCTTGACAGAAAGAGTAGAAACACCAGAGAGATTCGATTCCCGTTGATCCGGCACTAGCATCCCGTTTCCAGCTTGTGTGCGTGTGTATCTGGTAGAGGCAAGGCATCTGCGTTGCTCCACTGATCTCGTTCACCATTCTCATTCCGCTGCCAGTTCAAAGGTAAGAACGAGGTTGGTTCAATTCAATATATAAAACCCTAGATCCTAGGAGATCCAACAGTGGTATCAGAGCATGTTAGGGTTTAGAATATTGATTCTGATGCAATTAATTCGAAACTTGTTGTTGTTGAATTGAATGTTGCCTGTTAAAATCGTGTTTTCATATATTATTCTCGGTTTTGTTCCTGTTGAAAAAACGAAGAATTGTTGAAAACGCACTGTGTCGATCGACACAAAGCGTGTGTCGGTCGACACGCCGCAGCATAACGCGTAAAATTTTAGGGTTTGTCGCAGAGTGTCGATCGACACAAAGCGTGTGTCGGTCGACACAGAGCGAAAACTCGCCTAAAATATTTAGGGTTTGTCGCACAGTATCGATCGACACAAAGCGTGTGTCGGTCGATACAGAGCAAAAACTCGCAAATAATTTTAGGGTTTTGATCTGAGATCGAGTACCCGTATTCCTGCTGTGTTGATCGATACACTGGGTGTGTCGGTCGACACAGGCAAAGCGATTAGATAGATCAGTTCAATTGGATTGAACCGGTTATCTCGCTCGGTTAATATTAATTAACCAATTGGTTCTGGTTTGATAATGTCGATCGACACAGAGATGTGTGACGATCGACATGGACCATTAAACCGAACCGGTTCAATTGGATTGAATCGGTTATGCGAATTCGATCCGGTTTGACCGGTTATCGAAGACCGGTTTAAATTGGGTTGCGTCGATCGATGCCAATGGTTGGCGTCGATCGACACGACATTCGCAGATATGCTGGTTGGACCACAAATTTGCATATACCAGAACAATTTAATCCTAAAAGTTCTAGATGAACCTAAAACTATTAAAACTGAATGTTTTAAATAAACTTATTACTTCTTGGATGTATATTGGATATACATCAAGATAAAATAATTCTTTTCCTCAACTAAATATCAAGTGATCTTGATGTCTTGCCCGATCTTGTCTACTGTCAAGACTCGTGTCGTTTGTTGGATATTCTTGGAGTCCTTGATATCCACTGCAAAATGAGTAAGGCAGGTGGTCATTGACAGACTTGCAGTGCAACTGTCAGTAATCACAAGACAGAAAAAGGATTGGTTTTACTTGACTGGGCTGTCAGAAGTTCTGGGCCCAGAGACATCAGAGTGGATTAGGCATAGTTTGTCTTATCCACGACGAAGAGTTGTACTGAGTACAATTAGCAATGATTTGCTTACCTAGATAACTAAATTTTGAGTAATGGCGAGTCGCCCACTCGAATTTTAGTAATCTGAGGATCTTGGCTCATTGTATTCATCTGAGGAAACATAGTTTTGAATACAATGCGAGTTTTTCTTATTAGATAAGAATTCTCATTTCTTAAGCATTATAACTAAAACTCTACCTCTTTTAATTACAGCTATGTCTGTCTCAAATCACATCAACACTTCTCACTAAGATCCGTCCTTGAGAAGGACAAGTTAAATGGATCTAATTTCTTGGAATGGTATCGGAACCCGAGAATAGTTCTCAGGCAGGAGAACAAGGAATATGTCCTTGAAAGAGTTCTCCCCGAGAGGCCACGTTCCAATGCCCCGCAGTCAGAAAAGAATGCTTGGGATAAGCATTCAGCTGATGTCAAAGATGTTAATTGTCTAATGCTGGTGACTATGAACTCTGAGCTGCAGAAGCAATATGAGAACGTGATGTCACCCATTGAGATGATTAACAGCCTGAAAGCTTTGTTTCAGGAGCAAGCTCGCACAGAGAGATACCAGACGGTTAAATCTCTCATGGATTGCAAGCTGGCTAAGGACAGTCCAGTAAGTCCTCATGTACTTAAAATGATGGGTTACATTGATAACCTAGGGAAACTGGACTGTGCCATTAGCCAGGAGCTAGCCACTGACATGATTCTGCAGTCTTTGCCATCGTGTTTTGATCAGTTCATCATGAACTACAACATGCAAAACATGACTAGGACATTGACTGAGTTGCACGGCATGCTGAAGACAGCAGAGCCGAATCTCAAGAAGGCAACTCCCGGTGTACTGATGGTACAAGGGGGTAAAAGGTTTAAGAAACCTAAGAAGGGTAAGGGAAAGGCCAAGGTTGCCCAGACTGAAAGTCAGGACAAGCCCAAGCCGAAGCCCAAATTCGGGCCTTCTCCTGAGGATAAGTGCAACTACTGCAAGCAGTTGGGGCATTGGAAGAAAGACTGCAAGAAGTTCATGGAAGATTACAAGAAGCTGAAGAAGACGTATGATGCGTCTGACTCAGGTATTTATGTTATCGAACTTAATGTTATGTCTTCTAGTTCTACTTCGTGGGTATTGGATACCGGCTGCGGTGCTCATATTTGTACTGATGTGCAGGCACTAAGAAACAGTAGGACGCTGAAGAAAGGACAAGTGGAGCTACGGGTCGGGAATGGAGCTAAGGTTGCTGCACTGGCCGTAGGCACCTACGAGTTGTCCTTACCTTCGGGCATGGTTTTAATTTTAAATAATTGCTACTTTGTACCTGCGATAAGCAGAAACATAATTTCAGTTTCCGTTTTGGATTTGGAAGGTTTTGATTTTGCTGTTAAGAATAAAGTTTGTTCTTTTAATCGTGATGGTACATATTATGGTAGCGCCCCATTAGACAATGGGTTATATGTTTTAAACCAAGAAATGCATGTCTATAACATAAGTACAAAGTGGTTTAAGTCCAATGACGAAAACCCGACTTTCCTATGGCATTCTCGTTTGGGCCATATCAATGAGAAACGCATCCAAAGGCTCCATCGAAATGGGCTTCTGGGCTCATTTGATTTTGAATCATGTGAGAAATGCGAATCTTGTTTGATGGGCAAGATGGCTAGAGCCCCTTTCAACAAACCAAATGAAAGGGCCAGTGATTTATTGGGCCTCGTTCATACTGATGTATGTGGGCCGATGAGTACTGTTGCCAGAGGAAATTACAAGTACTTCATTACCTTCACTGATGATTTCAGTAGGTATGGCTATGTCTATTTAATGAGACACAAGTCAGAATCCTTTGATAGATTCAAGGAATTCAAGAATGATGTACATAACCAACTTGGCAAAAGTATCAAAGTTCTGCGATCGGATCGCGGAGGAGAGTACTTGAGTCAAGAGTTCAGCGACTATCTGAGCGAGTGTGGAATTATTTCACAACTCACTCCTCCTGGTACACCCCCAATGGAATGGAGTGTCAGAGAGGAGGAATCGAACCTTATTGGATATGGTTCGGTCTATGATGAGTCATTCAAATTTTCCATTATCCTTTTGGGGATACGCTCTCGAAACGTCTGCGTTTACACTAAATAGGGTACCATCTAAATCAGTGGAAAAGACACCACATGAACTGTGGACTGGGAATGTTCCTAGTCTGTCTTTCCTGAGGATTTGGGGTTGCGAAGCTTATGTCAAACGTTTAATCTCTGACAAGCTTGCACCCAAATCAGATAAATGCTACTTCGTTGGTTATCCTAGGGAAACCAAGGCATACTAATTTTACAACCAATCTGAGAACAAAGTATTTGTTTCTCGGGACTGTTCTTTTCTTTAGAGGGAGTTTCTCTCTAAGAAAAACAGTGGGAGTAAGGTACATCTTGAAGAAATTCAAGATGCACAGGAGACTGCTCAACCTGCTGAGGAAGAGCAGCAGTTGGATCCACAGAGTTCTGTGGAACCGACGCCTGTGGAGCCTGAAGTTCGCAGATCCGGAAGGATCCGTCACGAACCCGAGAGATACTATGGATTTCTCGTGACCAATTCAAATGATCTGATGATCATTGATAGTGACGAACCAGCGACCTTCGCGGAAGCAAAGATGGACCCGGACTCCGAAAAGTGGCTTGGAGCCTCTAAATCCGAAATGGGATCCATGTCGGAAAACCAAGTATGGTCCTTGGTCGATTTACCTAATGGTGCAAAAGCCATTGAGTGTAAATGGATCTTCAAGAAGAAGATTGACGTGGATGGCAATGTACCGATTTACAAAGCGAGGTTGGTGGCTAAAGGTTTCAAGCAAATTCATGGTATTGACTATGATGAAACCTATTCCCCAGTCGCTATGCTTAAATCCATTCGGATTCTTCTAGTGATTGCCGCTCATTATGACTATGAGATTTGGCAAATGGATGTCAAAACCGCATTCCTGAATGGTATTCTGGAAGAGGATGTGTATATGACACAACTTGAAGGTTTTGTTGATCCTAAGAACGCTGGAAAGGTATGCAAGCTTCATAAATCCATTTATGGATTGAAGCAAGCATCACGAAGTTGGAATCTTCGTTTTGATGAAGCAGTAAAACAATTTGGTTTCATCAAGAACGAAGAGGAACCATGTGTTTACAAGAAGACTAGTGGGAGCAAAATTGCGTTTCTTGTACTGTATGTCGATGACATACTCCTCCTCGGCAATGACGTTCCGTTGCTTCAGTCTGCTAAGACTTGGCTCGGAAGTTGTTTTTCCATGAAAGACATGGGAGAAGCCGCGTATATTCTTGGAATCAGAATCTACAGAGATAGAATAAACAGGCTGATTGGATTGTGCCAGGATACTTATATTGATAAGGCACTGCACAGATTCAGGATGCATGATTCCAAGAAGGGCTTCATACCGATGTCTCATGGCACTAGTCTCAGTAAGAAGCAGTGTCCGGCGACACATGCTGAGCGAGAACGCATGAATAGGATTCCTTATGCTTCTGCAATAGGATCTATTATGTATGCCATGCTCTGCACTCGTCCAGATGTAGCTTACGCGTTAAGCATGACGAGTAGATACCAATCTGATCCAGGTGAAGTTCACTGGACAGCTGTCAAGAATATTCTCAAGTATTTGAGACATACTAAGGATAAATTCCTGGTGTATGGAGGAAGTGAAGAACTTGTGGTGAATGGATTCACCGATGCGAGTTTTCAGACGGACAGAGACGATTTCCGATCACAGTCTGGATATGTCTTCTGTCTAAATGGCGGTGCAGTGAGCTGGAAGAGCTCTAAGCAGAATACCGTAGCTGATTCCACGACGGAAGCTGAATATGTTGCTGCTTCTGAAGCGGCAAAGGAAGCTGTTTGGATCAAGAAGTTCATGACTGAACTTGGTGTGGTTCCTAGTATCTTGGAGCCAATGGCTTTGTTTTGTGACAATAATGGAGCCATTGCTCAGGCGAAAGAACCCAGGTCACACCAGAAGTCCAAACACGTAGTGAGGAGATATCACCTGATTCGTGATTTCGTCAATAGAGGTGATGTGAAGATCAGCCGAGTTTCGACAGACGAGAATGTCGCTGATCCTCTGACTAAGTCACTCCCAAGGCCTAAGCATGAGAGTCATACGACTGCTATAGGCATTAGAGATCTTAAGATGTAATCTTGATTCTAGTGGGAGTTTTAGTTTTATTTTAGTTATAATTAGATGCTCTTGTAAACATTCTTTCAGAAGTGTTTAATGAAATTTGATTTCAGCATTATTTATTGTGATCTAAATAATGGTCCCAAAACAAGTTTATGACATATTATAGGTCATCAAGTTGAGGACTTGATCATGAAACCCTATAAGTTAATAAATTATGTTTTGTCCCTGGTCGAGGCTGTCAAAGTGGGACACTGACAACCGCGAGAGACTAGATTGTGAGGTGACTGTTGGCTAAGTTTCATGGAGCCAATGATATGATTATCGCAGTCAGTCACATAGATATATGTTAGTGAACATATGATCGGACATGACCCGCTAATGAGAAGTCTACAAGATAGTTATATCTGTGTCATAAGAGGTTCTCATTACGACTATAGAGTATAGTCCTTAGACCTGAGTTCATCATGCTTTCTTGCATATGAATTGGTACATTTTGACTTTGTCAAACGTCGACCCGTAACTGGTGACTATAACGGCACTGTTCAAGTATATCATGAAGTGTGCGTTGAAACAGGGATGGAACAAGATGGGATTTGTCCCTCCTGTACAACGGGAGATAAATATCTCAGGGCCTATCGAAGATTGAATACTGAGAGAATGTGTGGCCGCACTCAAACGAACTGTAGTTCAGTTGTTTGTAATGTTCAGTATGAGATCAGGAGTTCGATAAACACGATGTTGGCTTAATAAGGATGACACCAATCTTGCCTTATGCCAAATCGAGATATAGAGACAAAAGGATTATAGGAATAGATGATTCCAGTACAAGTGGGAGATTGTTGGGATAGTGTCCTGAAATCACACTTGTACTCACTCCTATGATAGTTGTGTGTCGAGATCAGACATTCGTATAATACTGGGCGGTTGCAAAGCTTTGCTAGAAGCTTCTTGCAATCTGTAAGTTGTAGACTTACTGCCAGTATTATATGATCCTATAGGGTCACACACCTAAGCAAACTGGAAGCTACGACATGAGAATGATCATTATGGCAATGATCATATTAATGTGTATTGGATGCACATTATAATCGATATAATGGTGTTGTGTCGATCGACACAGCTTGTGTGTCGGTCGACACAGCTTGTGTGTCGGTCGACACAGTTCGGGTTTTCGGAAAGGCTTTCCGAATTAAGACTTAAGTAAGTCTGGCCCGTTAAGAAAGTTTAGGTCGAATAAAACTTGAGAGTTTCGACCTAAACAGTGAGCCGTCCACTTTTCTTGACAGAAAGAGTAGAAACACCAGAGAAATTCGATTCCCGTTGATCCGGCACTAGCATCCCGTTTCCAGCTTGTGTGCGTGTGTATCTGGTAGAGGCAAGGCATCTGCGTTGCTCCACTGATCTCGTTCACCATTCTCATTCCGCTGCCAGTTCAAAGGTAAGAACGAGGTTGGTTCAATTCAATATATCAAACCCTAGATCCTAGGAGATCCAACAGATTGTTGCATGTGTGGCCTCAATTTCAAATACACCAGAGACCCTACTGCAAATTCCAGATCTCGCATGTGCTTGTCAGCATTTATCTTCATTATATTATGAGCTCTCAACAGATTCTTTTTAACTGAAGATAAAACCGCATATCGTTCTTTAATCATCGAATCCAGTTCAAAGTTATTTGTTGAACCTGACTCATAAGATAGCAACCATGGAGGTTCCAATCCATAAACCAGCTTGAATGGAGTACACTGCAGTGATGTATGGTATGAAGTATTATACCATAGCTCAGTCCAACACAGAAATCTTGACCATGTCTTTGGGTGAGATGACGCAAAGCACCAGAGATATGTCTCCAAACAGTGATTCAATACTTCTGTCTGGCCATCAAATTGGGGATGATAAGTTGTTCTGAACCGTAGTCTTGTGCCAGAAAGACGAAAGCATTCCTTCCAGAAGTTGCTTAAGAAAACCGAGTCTCTGTCAGAAATTATCGACTTAGGATATCCATGTAATCGAATGACCTCCTTCATGAACTTCTTGGCTACATCCAGAGTTGTAAAGGGATGCTTTAATGTCATCAAATGCCCATATTTACTCAACCGGTCAACGACCACTAAGATGACATTAACTCCTTGAGATGATGGCAGCCCTTCTATAAAATCCATAGATATGTCTTGCCATATTTGAGTAGGAAGTTCAATTGGCTGCAACAGACCCGCCGGAGATAGGTTAGAGTACTTGTGAGTTTAGCATATTGAACAGGCTGAGACATATTCCTGCACTGACTTCCTCATCTTCGACCAATAGAAAGTAGCTTTAATCCTCTGCAATGTCCGGAGTATTCCAGCATGACCACCCAATAAACTGTCATGACATTCCTTCATAATGAGTGGAAGAAAGTAGATTTTGCAGGAATGACAAATCTGTTTTTATAAAACAGTCTACCCTCCACTGATGTAAACCCGTTTTTAATCTTCTCTTCTGAAGCTAACTTCCTCAACATCTCCTGAATCTCCCCATCTTCTTCTATCTCCTTATACAAATCCTGGAGTTGTAACGTTGTGGGTCGGGTCAAAGCCATAAATCTCAGAGACATAGTTGCATAAGAGATTCTAGATAACCCATCAACCACTTTATTCTCACTCCCCACCTTATATTCAATGTCGAACTCATATGCCAAGACTCTTGTCAGCCATCTCTGATAATCTAATGTCACTTCTCTTTGCTCCAACAAGTACTTTAGACTTTGTTGATCCGTCCTTACCAATAAACAGCGGCCAAGCAGATAATGCCTCCATTTCTGAATTGCCATAACTATCGCCATTAGTTCTCTCTCGTATATAGGTTTCAGTTGCTCTCTTTCCGTTAAAGCGTGGCTGAAATAAGCAATGGGGTGTCGATCTTGCATCAAGACTGCCCCTAAGCCATAACCAGAAGCGCCGGATTCCAAAATAAAGAGGTTAGTGAAATCCGATAATGCGAGTACTGGTGCTGAAATCATTGCCTTCTTCAGCGTCTCAAAAGCTTTCTGTGCAGAATCTGACCAATGGAATTGATCCTTCTTCAACAACTCCGTCAATGTTTTTGCAATCGTCACATAATTCTGAACAAATCTAGGGTAATAACTTGTCAAACCCAAAAAGCCTCGTAAGTCCTTCACTGTTTTTGGCTCAGGCCACTGTTTAACAGCTTCTATCTTCTGATCATCAGTTGAAACTCCTTCACTAGAGATAACATGTCCAAGATATTCAACTCTTTCTTGTGCAAACGTGCACTTCTTCCTGTTGGCAAACAGTTTCTGCTCCTTGAGAACATTGAGGACCAATTCCAAATGAATGATATGATCCTCCAATGTAGAACTGTAGACTAATATGTCGTCAAAGAACACAAGCACAAATTTCCTGAGAAAAGGTTTGAATATCTCATTCATTAGTGCTTGAAATGTCGCAGGAGCGTTTGTTAAGCCAAAGGGAAGAACCAGAAACTCGTAATGACTATCATGAGTCCGGAAAGCTGTTTTCTCAATGTCTTCTTCTCTCATCCTGATTTGGTGATATCCTGACTTCAAATCTAGCTTTGTGAATAGCTTCTTCCCATGCAGCTCATCAAGAAGCTGATCGATCATTGGAATAGGATACTTATCAGGTATGGTGGCTCTGTTAATGGTGAGGTAGTCAACACAGAACCGCCAGGAATTATCATTCTTCTTAACCAATAAAACCAGACTCGAGTAAGGGCTGTGACTTGGCCTTATCAGTCCCTCATCCAACATTTCTTGCACGAATTTCTCCATTGCTTCTTTGTGGGCGTGTGGGTAACGATACGGCCTGACACTAATAGGTCCTTGGCCCTTCTGAAGTAAGATTGCATGCTCTCTTCTCTGTACAAGCGGTAAGCCTTTTGGTTCACTGAACACAGCCGCAAACTTTAACAAAGAACGTTCAATCACAGGATAAGAATGATCGCAGTTCTCTGATCCGACACACTAGTGGATCCAAAGAATAATTCAACTCCTTTACTTCAGACTGAAGGACTTGGTTGAGCTGATTTCAGTGAAATCTGAGCGCCATGTAGTGTCGGGTCACCCCTCAATGTCACCTGCTTACCTTTATGATTGAAGGAAAGCTCATGTTTATCCCAATCCACCATGCACTTTCCTAAGGTTCGCAGCCATTGGACTCCCAAAATAATGTCTGCATTTCCCAACTCCAAAACAATAAAATCTGCTTCAATGGATATCTCTGGTAATCCCAACTGAACATTTCTGCAAACTCCCATACCCTGAACTGAAATGCATGTTCCAAGTTGTATTTCCAGGTTAGCATTGATTGAAGTGGGTAATTTGGTTCTCTGAACAATAGCTGGGGAGATGAAGTTATGAGTGGCTCCACTGTCCAGCATAACAACAACTTCAGTGGCTTTAAGACAGCCTTTAATCTTCGTCGTTGTGGGTGAGTTCAATCCCAGAAAAGAGTTCAGAGATAGCTCCATGAGCTCACTGCTTTCTGTACATTCTTCATCTTTGATTTCCACAGATGACGGATCACTGATTTCCATTTCGAATCCATTAACTACTGTTAGCACTTGTAATGTCATGTTTGGACAAATATGCTGCCTGTCCCACTTAGCATCGCATTTAAAACAGAGGCCTAATCTTTTCTTCTCTGCAATTTTAGCCTCTGATAAACGGATCTGTTGGCGAGTGTTTTGAACAGGAGCTTGCTTGGTGATCGTTGAGCCATTGTTGGTTGGAGCTGGCTTTGTTTGCCATCTTTGGTTTGGCAAATGGCTTGAATACGATCTGGAGTTGTACGTTTTCATCAGTGGTTTCCCTTCCGTTTGCCTTTCCCGGCATACCACTTTATAAAAAGAACATGCTTCCATCTGATAAGCTGTCGAGATCATCTCTGGAAGATCCACAGGCTTACACATATTGACAACCTCTCTCATTTCATGATTTAGACAATTCATGAATATTCCTTCTAATTGTTTATCCGTGAGACCACTGACTTGAGTTGAAAGGTCCTCAAACAGATGAATATATTCTGCTACCGTTCCCGTTTGTTTAACCGCAAAGAAAGGTTGACTAGGATCACGAAGCTTTTCTCGACTGAATCTAGCTATCAACCGATCCTTGAATTCCTTCCATCTTTCAAACGGTCGACAATGCATTTCACTGTTGAACCAGCTCAGAACATCTCCAGACAGACTAACTGAGATGATTTCCAATTTCATAACCTCATCATATCCAGCGATCCAAAAAAACGTTCGGTCAGAGCAATCCAACCATACGCATCTTCTCCGTCAAATACAGGTAGCTCTGCCTCTTCAACATCCGATGTTTACTACTAACAATATTGTCTCTCACATCCCCTTCCTCATACCTAAAGCTAAGGCTAGATTCTAAGTTATACGAATGTACCTATTCAGGACGTTGATGATAATCCCGATTTGGTTCACCGTTCATCTCCTTCTTACCAGCCGACTTCGCTATCAACTCACACAACTTCTCGAAGTTCGAATCGATCTTCGCTTCTAGCGATTCGAATTTGAAATTCGTTTGAACCTCGTTCTTCGTCGATTGGTTCTCCAGCACCGTCATCGAAGCACACAATTGATTATTGATTTCAGTCTGCGCCGTCGTATGCTGCATCATCATAGACGATAACGACTCAAGCGTCAACGGTGGATTCGCACTCGTCTGAGAATTTCTCGTCATCTTCTTCGCGATTGTCCGGTCCAGAACGCTCTCACACACCAACTTGATGTGAACTCCCTCGTTTTATTGATCATAAAGAAGATTACAAGCCGAAGTGTATAGTCTTCAAGGCTCAATCACCTGAAATCTCACACCCGAAACTTTCAGTTCTCCTTTTCTAAAAACTGAATGTAAAAACTAAATGAATCTCCTTATATATCGAAGACCATTTCACAGACTCTGTATTTTATTAAGAATCGACTTTACAAACTGACTCACCCTTAACTAATCAAACTACCACCTGGCCGTTGACTTGTTCCACGTCAGCTGTTTCTTATGCTCTCTGATCCTTCTTCCTTCTCGTATAAGCTTTCAATGGCATATCATTTGACCTCAACGTGACGCTTCTCAAAATGAGTCTCCATCTTTGTTAAATGTTCTCCTTTCATATCAAGCCAACCCGAGTCTTTCTCAACGATTCTACCATCTCATTAAGTTAGACTTGTATTTGTACTTTGCTCTACACTACAATCTTCCACTAATTTCCTAAGCTATCGGATTTCATCTCTAAATCAGAGGCATGACAATTTGAAGCTTTTCCAATTGTTTTTCTTAATTTCTCTTCCTGGAGATGGAAAACGACCAGTTTGGCAACACTTAAACCGTAAATTTCGAATTTGGAACCAGAAACCGCAAACTCCACAACAGGATTTGAATCGACGAATATGTAAGACTGAAGCTTCTCCATTATCAAATGAATCAGACGAACGAACCAGAAAACTTGAATTTGGCATAACAGAAACCGCCAATGAGCACCAAGCTTCATCGTGTCTGATGAAGAAGAAGAAGAAGAAGAACCATTTTTTCCTTTTTTCGACGGCTTTAACTGCAATGTCGATTATTATTTTTATTCTTTTCTCAAATCTGTAAAGTTTGTTTTCTTTTAAAAACAATTAATCTACTTATTTTTGTAAGAGCATGTACATCCATGAACCCCCACGTAGGAGTTCTTAACAAATTTTTTATTATTATTATTTCTTTTTATAGATGGAAAAAAATCAAAAATCAAAAAAAGGAACCAACAAGAAACCAATACGTATAAACAGTGTAGGATCGGCTCCTAAATAAGGATCGGTTCAGCTCCAAGTTCTTAAAAATAATATTTTTTTAATTTTTCTACCTATGAACTCGAGCCAAGAAACCCCCTAAAGCCTTTGATGTACATGGTCTAACATTACGGATGCAAACAGTATAGCATAAGAATGGGTGGAATAAGAGGGAATACATGTTAGTGGAATAGAAATAACCCTTGTTCGGAAACTCGCTAGGCGTTGTGCGTGCGGTCGACCCGGGCCTAGCGCCTAAGAAAAAAATTGGGGATTACGCGGGATTACTCGGGGCCTAATTTTAGGGCTACTTAATGTCTTAAAAACATATTAACCGATTATAATTAACCATTTTGATATAATATTATATTTAAAATTGCATTAAACACATAAAAATAAATATTTAAAAATGAAACATAAGGTTTTTATTAAAATTATAAATATAAGTTAAAAGTTTCAAAATTTAGATTCAAAATTTTTTTTTCAAAAAAATAATAATAAAAAATGAGTTAGGCGGTCGGCTAGGCGGGAATTATGCGGTCTAGGCGGAATTACATGGAAACGCGGTTCTAGGCGGAAAAAAAATGGCCAGCGATTTATTCAACCGATTTGGATAAAATCGGGACAGATGAGTACTGCCTAGCGCCTAGACGGACGCCTAAACGGCCGAATTTTAGAACAAGGGAAATATCTAGAATTAAAAAAACAAAAGCATCTTTAGACTCTTCTATGACGTAATTAGTTTCTCTCTTTTGGGCACATGTCTCTCTCTTTATGCTAGTATCATTGAATAGTAGGAAAGTATGACATTTGACTGGTTGAATAGTAACCCAACGTATCCTAAGCACAAAAATTCTCAAAAAGTACAGAGCCTCCTTGGTCTTGTGTGCTCTCCTTGGTTCGACTAAGAAGATATCTCCCCTGTTTTTGGTTGGCTCGTGGGTTGTTTAAGGCGAAGCTTTGACCTCGACGGCGATTGGTCTGTGGTTTTTAGTCAAGGGATTTGGTGAACAAGTGTTTTAGTGAAGGCGAGCTGTCCTTACGCAATATGTCTTCATCAATGGACAAGGCAGTCATGGCAATGTCCTTAGAGGCGAGGATGTCCTTTTGACATGCCCCACTTACCGGAATAAAAATCATGTGAGCAAATGTGAATAGTATCATTGGAAGGCTTCTTAATCCTACGGTGCAGAAGATGTCAAGCTTGAACCTTGATATGCCGAGGAAGTGGCAAAAATACAAAGGGTTCGGAGTGTGGCTCTTTCTAGAGAAAGGTTTCAGTTTATATTTTTGTATGAACATGACATGATTGAAATCCTAGAGAAAGGTCATCATTGTTACAACGAATGGTCCTTAGCCATTGATAGGTGGGTAGATAATCCACCTCTTGTCTACCTGCAGAAGGTTTTGTTGTGGGTTCAAATCAGGAACATTCCTATGAACTACTACACAGTGATAGCAATCACGGCTCTAGAAGAACTAGTGGGTGAAGTGAAAATAGTAGCTTTTGATCCGGAGAAGTCTCAGGCGCAGGAATTTCTTAGAGTTTATGTGTTGTTTGATGTTGCTAAGCCGTTGAGAAAGAAGAAGATAATTAATTTACCTAATGGTAGTCAAACTGATATCCATTTCTATTACGAGAGGGTGCATAAACGCTGCTACAACTGCCAACGATGACATATGATCAGAGTGTATCCCCGCTCATAATCAAGGAGATACAGAATACTATGATTGAGAAAAGAACAATGATGTATACTGGGAAACCCAGTGCTGAGACTATCCTTAAAGAGAATGACCCTCTCTCTCCAACTCAAGTTGGTCTACACCCTGTTCTCGGAAGACCTCGAATTGCCCATGATGTTTTGGAAGGAATGCGGCAATATTTGCTAGTTGTTGATGGTGAAGAAAGGAAAATAAGGGAAGCAAGAGTTCGTAGCTCATTGAGAGAGGCGGCAAATGACTCAATGGCGCAGAAGACAATTCTTCGCTTAGAAGCTCCCATTATTGTGACAAAGGATCTAAACAAAGAGAAGGGTGGTTTTTGGGTATGATTCTACAGATGTTTCTTCGGATTCAAGCTCTAACCGAGCACATTCTGGAAAATTGATGGGGGATACTATCTCTGTGGATCATAGCTCGCGAAGAGGAAGCTTTGAAAGTTCCCCTGTTTCGGAGAATGTCTCTATCAAAGGCAGTGGTATGGTTCATGGAATTCTAAGTAGCTCTACGGAAAATTGAGCTAAGTCTTCAATGGCTGGCTCGTCCCGGGCTATAAAGAAAACTAGGAAACCACGGAAGAGGCCTTACTCGACTGACTGGAAAATGCAAGTGGAGACGGCTAATTCTGTGAGTAGGGAATTGGTCTGTTCTGGAGAGATTGACAGAGGAGTATTGGAGAAGAGAAAAGCAGTGAATGAAAGAAAACAAGAGATAAAAGTCACAAAGCGCAAAACCAAAGAGGTAGTCCCAAATAAGAGATTGTCCACCGCCTAATGAGCATATTGAGTTGGAACTGTCAAGGATTGGGGCGGCCTCAAGATATGAAAGTTCAAAAACTCTAGTAGATTCATCAGAAACATTTCCCAGAGATCTTGTTCATGATGAATACACAGTAAAAACGTGACGTGCTTGTATATATATTCAAGTTTGATTTGGTTATGATTTTGTATATACCGTTGACCCAGTAGGCAAGTGTGGGGGTTTGGTTTTGTTTTGGAAGAAAATTTATGAGATTGTATTCAACTATGCAGATAAAAACATTTTGGACTTCCATGTACAGTTTCGTAACTTCTGGTTCTTCTTATCTTGTATATATGGGGAACCAAATGGGAGAAAAAGAGACAAAGTTTGGGAACGTCTAACTCGTATTGGTATTCATAGAAAGCAGATTTGGGCGATGATTGGTGATTTCAATGAGTTACTAGCAAATAGTGAGAAGATAGGGGGTCCGAGAAGAAGTGACAATTCGTTTATACCATTTGCGACTATGCTCATATCATGCAGAATGGTGGAGTTTGATAGCACGGGAAAGAGCTTCATGTGGAGTGGATGGAGATCAGATAAATGGATTCAATGCAAACTTGATCGCAGGTTTGGTAACAAGCAATGGTCGGTGATGTTCCTCGGAGCCAACAAAAATTCTTGGAAAAGGGGGTCGGATCATAGACCAGTTCTTCTCAGCTTTGATGTCTTCTCAAGAATCCTACAGAGGCTCCTTTCGGTATGATAAGAGAATGTTAAATGTCCCGGAAGTAAAACAGGCTGTGATCAAAACCTGGTCAATTCATTCGAGACAATCAGGATCTTCGGTCTTAGAGGCTGCCGAAAAGAGTTGAGCGGTTGGAAGAGGGATAATGATGCAAACTCAAAGATCAGGATCAGGAGGATTCAGATACATTGTGATCTTGAGCAATCGCTTGTAAACCCAAGTTATGAGAGGATGCAGAACTTAAAGCTACAATTAGCGCAAGCCTATAAGGACGAAGATAGCTTTTGGAAGCAAAAGTGCCAAGCCAAGTGAAATGTAGGTGGAGATCGCAACAAACAAATCTTTCATGCGGCGGTGAAAGCGGACAAAGCTAGGAATGGAATTGATATCCTGGTTGATGGTAATGGGATGACCCATAGAGCGAGTGCGGCTAAAAGTGAATGGATGCAGACTATTTTAGAAACCTTTTTAAATCGTCTCAGCCGACCGACCTGGATAATCTGTTTGACGGAATTATACCTAGAGTTTCACCGAGTACGAATGCAGCTTTGACTAAAGAGGTTACAAATGCGGAGATTAAGAGTCTGGTATTCTCAATTAAACCGTCAAGTGCTCCCGGAGTGGATGGTATGACAGGCCTTTTCTTTCAAAGATATTGGGAAGTGATAGGTCCAAGGGTAATTATGGAGATCAAAGGTTTCTTCGATACATGCTCCTTTCCTCGGGATTGGAACTTCACCCAAATCTGCCTCATTCCGAAGATTGTGAATGCGACTTCCATGACGGATCTAAGACCTATCAGCCCGTGCTCGGTGCTTTATAAGGTGGTGTCTAAGATCATTGTGTCAAGAGTTAAACCCTTTTACCGGACCTAGTCTCTCCTAATCAGTCCGCATTTGTAGCTGAGCGATTGATTTCTGACATTATCTTGATTGCCCATGAATCACTCCACGCATTGAAAACTCATAAAAAAGTTTCTGTGAAGTTTATGGCGGTAAAGACAGATATGTCAAAAGCGTACGATAGAGTGCAGTGGAGATACATGGAAGTTCTGTTGGAAGCTCTTGGTTTCGACCACAAGTGGATTCAATGGGTGATGTTTTGCATCTCATCGGCCACCTTCACGGTACTGATAAATGGGGAACCCCATGGTCTGATTTTACCAGAGCGTGGCCTTCAACACGGGGATCCCTTATCTCCGTTTTTGTGCGTCCTTTGTACTGAGGGTCTAACCCATTTAATGAACAAAGCGGAGCATTTAGGGCTGATTAATGGTATCCAGTTTTCATCCCAAGGCCCCTCGGTTCATCATTTGTTTTTTGCGAACGACAGTCTGCTGTTGTTCAAAGCAGATTTAGAGCAGTGCGAGACGGTTTTGAGTCTACTGGATCAGTATGGGCGGTTAAAGGGACAGGTAATCAATGTTGCTAAGTCTTCCATTACATTTGGGGAACGAGTTGAGCTGGATAAAAGACTGTTGACTCAAGGAAAATTGGGTATTTATGCGGAAGGTGGGGCAAGCACCACTACAAGAAATGTGTACATTGTTAGCACACAATAAGCGTCATAATAGGTAATAGATAGCGTTTCCATAAACGCAAGGACATGAGGAGCTATCTTAGGGTGGTCCGATATTATAGCGTTTATTATGATTGCTATGATAGGTGTTATATACAATAGCTATAAATTTTGTTTGCTATGGTATAATCTTCATTTATAATATCATTTGTTTTTGTTGCTATTATTATTATTATTCAATTTTTTTAAACCCTATTTTATATATATTTTTGCTGTAATTGATTTATTTAAAAATAGATTTGAAATTTTAGAAATTTTATTAATAACTAAAAACATGTCTTACACAGACTATACAAATTATAACTAATGCAAACAACATCACAAAATCAGAACCAAGTTGCAGATTCATTAGTGTGCTCTGAAACTCAAGAGCTCTTTCTTCAAACCTCCTCCACAACAGGTCATTGTGAAACGCCCTCCCACCTACACACACGAAGAAATTAATCAAAACTCTTTGAAGCACTTTGTTAGAGTATGCTAAACTGTTTTTTAGTACACTCAAAGCATCATCTGCAGTTATAACCAAAATAAGAATCAACATTACTCTCGAAACAGATATAAGATTAACGCTATGCTATACAACATAACAAAAGTCATTAGAACCTAAAATAACTGAAGCAGCCAATTTTCCGGCGAACTATAAACTGGGCAGAATTAACTTGAAGAAAATAAGAGAGAGCCAAACCTTCAGCGTTGCCGGCTACTCTGAGAACTAGTGTCTATGTGTTGAAGTCGGACTCTTTGGTCTTGTTTCCATGTCTTCATGCTCCCTTCGATTATAAGCCTATAAACATACAAGATGTGTGTTTATGTGGATGTAAATACACTAAAATATTAGATGAATATAAAAAAGGCCTTTAGGGATTATTACTTCCAGTGATCTCCAGTATTGAAATTTGAATCATCTCTAAAGCAGCTAACCTGCACTAAGAAAATGGGTTAGCAAGAAAGAGAATGGAACTACCGATTGCAACCGGCACATTATTTCACAATTTCCACAAGATATGATGAATAAGAAATGTTTCTTACCTGCTATCCAAATACCGGTTTTGATGTCTTTTATGATACAAGAACCACTTGATTGCAGCATCTGTTCTATGGTTCCTTCCCTTGATCGCATCCAGTCTGTAATTAGAGTGTCAAGCCCATATTGATCATCAAATAAAATACTTCAACGTCAATAATTTATACAGTGTATAGGGAATACTCATAGGGCTTGTATCCTAGCATCTTTGTATCCTAGCAATGATATTCTTGTCTTGAGGATGGAAAGCAAGAAAAGTTGCAGCAGGCGGCGGTACCATGAAAGTAGCCAGCGTTTGCAAAATATTAGCCGAGAACAGTCGGTCAGTCAAGATGCATACACGAAACATCAAACAATAAGAATCTGTGTATCCCCATTACCTTAAGCGTCATCATGTTAAATAAGGAAATCATTCCTCTGGAGGCTGACATTACATACGAATCATTCTTAGATAAAGAAAAACAAGGTACACACAAGCTACACTCTTTACGATTAAACTTTCCTAGCCCAGATTATGAAGCCACAAGCATCTTCAATCCTCTGTCCCTCATCTGATCTATCAGGTTTGTGATCATTAGAGAGAGGAACATCTACACTACAAGCAAAGCAGTTTATGTGGTTGAGCCAGCGTTCTTCGGTTGTCCTCTCTCTTCAATGAGATACTCCTCATCCATCTGCTTAAACACTTCCACTGCGAAATTCGAAGGCAAATAATTCTTAGGGAGAAAGAGAAACAAACAAAGTAAAATACTCAAACTTTTCCTCATTCACACCATTTGCTTTCTTCGTGTATGAGATAAACTCATCATGAGTAACTAAATTCTTGAAAATATTGTTTTAAAGATATTATGTAGTTCTTGCACCATCGTGACCTAAAGAAACAAAATGCATCAGAAACGAACAATCAAATGATACACAGAGAGTAATGGGTTACAAATATAATACCAAAAACAATTTCAGAAACAGAAATGGATCTATTCACAAATCTTACACATCACTCACATTGAACACATCTTTGAGCTTTGTTTGTAATGTCTTGTACTCGATATCCACCTGTTGAAGACATCTGACACACCTGTAGCACAGATTATTCCCCAAATTGAAACAAACATTATACACTTGCATACAAGAACTTAAAAGAAGACAATAACTAGTCCAACGCTGAGTTAAAGCTCTAGCAATTTTACCAATAAGATTCACACAATCTTCAAAGAAAAGAGAGAGCACCTCAACCACGAAATTGCATCTGCAATTGAGACAAAATAGCGTCAATGGCTAGAGTGAAAAAAGAAGCGGAGATTGAGAGAGAGAGAGAGAGAGAGAGAGAGAGAGAGAGAGAGAGAGAGAGAGAGAGAGAGAGAGAGAGAGACAGAGACATGAGCTTAAGCAAACCATTTCAAACCGCAATATGCTTATAGAAATCTGTTAAAGCCATGGAGCTTAAGGTTTACCTGTCCCGTTCCCAGAACAAAAGCCCGAGACGAATTCAAAGCCTTCGGTTCACTCGCATGCCTCCTTGCATGTGTTTGAAGTGTTTTTCCCAGTGAAGCAGCCCCATCGATTGCTCCCCAACGATACACCGGTTATGCTAGGAGGTTCGGAAGACTGGCCGCGTTTTTCCCTGTCCTAGGGTTTCAAAACGCAACCACAATAGTGAATCGAGGATGGAGGATGTAACGCCCCCTTCCCGTTTTCCAATGACCGATGAGCTGACCAGCCAACAATCAAACAAGAACATGACCGATCGAACCCGAGCAGTCATACGAGAAGAGTTTGTCACAATACGAAAGCCAAAGACAATCTGGTTTGAGACAAAGGCTCGAACCAAACTATCTTTGACTCCGTTTACCTCGTTTCCACGATACGAGGCTTTGCAACTTGTACCGCTTCCACGAGTTGTGTTCGGTTCGGACGAAACCGTATATCAGGGATTATTCCGTTTTTATTACTTGAAAAACATAAATCTTATTCATAGCAATATACGGTCTAATACAAAACATTTAGCGGGATATCCCAACAAAATCCGAAACCGAAAATAAAGTCAAAATGCTTACAAACCGTAGCCAAAAGCCAACCCGAGACTACTCCGAGTGTCCTATGCGTCAACCGAGCTATGCCAAACCTGAAAACACAAAAGAGTCTAATGAGTAATCTAAGATTACCCAGTGAGACGGCTCCCAACTAAAGGCTGCTAATAATCTAATAATCCCACCCAAACCCAAAATAACAATCAAGTATAATAGCTGATCACGTGCTACCAAGACGTGATGAGCTTCACAACACACAAGCATTCAAATAACAACACAATCCTCAACGAAGGGAATCGAGAACACTGCGGCACATGTTCTTGATTAGACTCGATCTATCTATCGCGGCACTACAGAACTCCACACCATCTGGGCCCACTTTGCAAACTCGGTGACTTCCACGGGAACACTTAGTTGCCGCCACGGTAGCTAAAACTTCCCACGACTCCTAGACGAAAACACGAAGTCCTGCGGCTAGGACACCGTTCTCCGTCCATCGATACGCGGTGACTCAGGCTACCCCTAGATAACCCAAGCTTCCATGCAGTCCGGCCCTAGAACGCGACCCCGTATTCTCTGGACCACACACCTACAGACGTCACTCCATAGGTTAACACCTGCCAGAACCACTACCGAAGGTACGTGTCCGATCAGGTAACTACCCGAGGATCCAATCGGGTCAGAAGTGTTGGAATTGTGTCCAGTAATCTCGGTACTGTCTCTAGAAAGTAAGAGTATGTCAATGATCAGACATAAGTCATATAATACTGGGGTCATGATGGCTTGCTAGAGTCCGCTCATGATCTATAAGTCTTGGACTTATTGCCTTTATTATATGATCCCATATGGGTCACACGCCTAAGCTAACGGGAAAATACGAAAGAACGGTTTAGCAGAAGTACGGTAAAAGTGCTAGGCATTTACTGTGCTTAGAGAGACTAAAGGGCCTGATTAAATCCAAGGGATTTAATCAGACTGGGAATTGGGCCTAAAAGCCCAATAGAGTTAAAGAAGGGTTTTATAAACTAAAACCAAGTCTTTTCTCCTCCACCCCTTCCCATCTGCGCCGCCAACTCTCTCTCTCTCTGCGCCTCCTTCTTGCTCGGTCTAGCAGCCAAATTCCCGGTGTGCGTGTGTGAGCCTTTGGAGGATCCATCTCTTGGTGGTTCTGTTGATCTCTGACCTATACTTCCTCTTTCCGCTGCACAAACAGGTATAAGGTGAGATCTATTAAGTTTCTAAATAAGAGAACCTAGATCTGCATGTTTAGTAGGATGAATCAATGGAGAATTGAATCAGGAAACACTAAACGATCCAACAGTGGTATCAGAGCCATTGGTTCTGTGGTTTTTCTTGTTTAGAATCATGTTTAGGATTGTTTAAGAAGTGTTTTTGAATCAACCTACTGATAAGGAAAAACACTTAAGAAACAAATAATTAAAACCTAAACAAACAAGAAATCGCATGATCCAATCTATATGAATTGGTATGCGTCGGATCGTCCGGATCGAGACAGACGCACGAACCGATCGACGAGGATCGTGTTGCGTGGTCGCGTCCCGATCGACGGATGGATCGCGTCCCGATCGCGTGGATGGACCGAGCTCACGTCGCGTCTCGGCCAAGCCAGCATCGTCCCGCTCTCGTCCCGGCTGTCCCGATCGCTCGGCGATCGCGTGAAGCCACACGGGCCCGAGCTCGCCGATCGTCCCGTCCCGTCCCGTGAAGCAGCCGTCCCGATCATGGATTGAACGCGTGCGGCTTGCGGCTGACGTGATCGCGTGAAGCTCACGGCTAGGTCGTGATCGGTTCACGTGATCAATCGGTTCGGTTCGGTTTATGGTTCGGTTTAAAACTTGATTAAAATCAAAACGTCACGGTTTAATAAACATACTTAATAAATTTATTAAGTTCTGGTTAAACCGGGATAAGAAATCCAAAGTCGAAAAATTGGATTTTGTGCCTAAACCAGTGGTTTTCTAATTTGATTTGGTTGGACCAAATAAATTGAGAAAATCCGGTTTAATAAATAACCGGTTGACAATTGTGGTCATCGTAGTAATTAACTTTGGTTAAGACCAATTTTAATGAACCAGACCGGTTATGTCATTTAATTGGGCAATTGGGTTATGTCTTGGACATAGACAAATTCTTGGGCCTCGGGCCAAGAAGTTAAAACAATTGGGCCAATTATTTGAGTCTTTTCTTCAGATTAATTTAAAATTTATTTTATAAAATTATAAAATCGTTTTTAATTTAATAAGTTTCCAAAATTTTGAAATTAGAAAGTTTCTTAAAATAGAAGTTTCTAGATTTGCATGTTTTGGATTTTAGGAAATTTCTATAATTAAAAGTTTCTAATTTTAGAAAGTTTCCAAAAATAGTAGGTTTCCCAAAAAGGAAAGTTTCCCAAAATAGTAATCTTCTATTTTGGGATGAAATTTTAATAAACCTACGAACCTCAAACAATATCAAGCGTTGGATGTCTTGTCCAGGCTATGTCAGCTGTCGAAGCCCATTCAATTGTACTCATGGCCTTACAGTGTGAGGGTGTCTATTTTTGCGTGGGTAAGACAGTTTGTGATTCATAAATGTCATTGGGAGTCCCAGACATTAATGATTACATGACTGTATAGTCTGGTTTTCTTGACCAGGCCATCGGGAGTCCCGGGCCTTGAGACATCAGAGTGGATTGGGCCTCGGGCCCAGATTCACAACCAAGAGTTATATCACGGATATAATTAGCCGATATAGGGCTTACCGATATAAGCTAAGGTTGGGTGACGGCCAGTGGCCCACTTTAATCTTAGTTATATGTGGATCTTGGAATCATTATATTCTATTGAGGGTAACTGATGTTATTGAATATAATGCGTGATTAATCATATGAAATTTAAATACGAGATTAATCATATTGAACATATTAACTAAAATCCTTTTTATCTTATATATTTCAGCTATGACTACTACAAGCGCACAAAACACATTCTCAATCCGGTCTGTTCTCGAGAAGGAGAAGCTGACTGGAACGAACTTCCTGACGTGGTCAAGGAACTTGAGGCTAGTCCTCAAGCAGGAGAAGAAGGATTATGTCCTTCGTGATCCCCTCCCCGAGAGGCCTCCTGCCAATGCCGCCAGGACTCTGCATAATGCTTGGGAAAAGCATTCGTCAGATGAAAATGATGTCTATTGCCTGATGTTGGCGACAATGACTGCTGAGCTGCAAATGCAGTTCGAGAGTGTGTTGTCACCCATCGAGATAATGGCAAGCCTGAAATCACTTTTTCAGGAGCAGGCAAGGACTGAGAGGTTCCAGACAGTTAAGAACCTCTTGGACTGTAAGTTGGCTGCAAATGCGGCAGTGAGTCCTCATGTCTTGAAGATGATGGGTTATCTCGATCATCTTCAGAAACTCGACTGCCCTATCAGCCAGGAACTTGCCTGCGACCTCATTATGCAGTCATTACCTGCAAGCTATGATCAGTTCATTCTGAACTTTAACATGCATGGCTTGAGTAAGACATTGCCTGAGCTTCACGGAATGCTCAAGACTGCAGAGCCCAACTTGAGGAAAACCGCCAAGGACCCCAATGTGCTTATGGTACAAAAGGGCAAGGGCTTTAAGAAATCCTCTGCTAAGGATAAGGGAAAGGCTAAGGCTGTCCAAGTCGCGGACAAGGACACGCCAAAGCCCAAGCCCAAGTCTAAGGCTGGGCCTACTGACATCTGCAGGTTCTGTAAAGAACCAGGGCATTGGAGGAGAGAATGTAAGAAATTCCTGGAAGGTCTAAAGGAATTGAAGAAGAAGACTTTCGAGACTTCTTCATCAGGTAATTTTGTTATAGAAGTTAATACAACTACTTCTGATAATACCTCATGGGTTATGGATACTGGTTGTGGGGCTCATATTTGTACTAATATGCAGGCACTCAGCAACAGTAGGAGGCTGAAGCAAGGACAAGTGGAGCTACGAGTTGGGAATGGAGCGAAAGTTCCTGCACTAGCTGTAGGCACATACTTGTTGTCTTTACCTTCGGGATTGGTTTTAGAACTCAATAATTGTTATTTTGTACCTGCTATAAGCAGAAATATTATTTCAATTTCTTTGTTGGATTTGGAAGGTTATGATTTTCAGTTAAGAATAAATTATGTTCCTTCAATCGCAACAATTTGTTCTATGGTTGTGCCCCTCTTACGAATGGGCTTTACATACTTGATCAATCCGCGCCAATTTATAACATTAATACCAAACGGTTCAAACCTAATGAGGAGAACCAAACGTTTCTATGGCATTGTCGTTTAGGGCACATCAGCGAGAAACGCATTGAGAGGCTCCATACGAATGGACTTCTTGGCTCTTTTGACTTTGAGTCATGTGAGAAATGCGAATCCTGCATGATGGGCAAAATGACGCGGGCCCCCTTTAATAAACCTAACGAGAGGGCCAGTGACTTATTGGGCCTGATACACACTGACGTGTGTGGCCCAATGTCCACAAATGCAAGAGGAAACTATCAGTACTTCATTACCTTCACTGATGATTTCAGTAGGTATGGATATGTTTATTTAATGAAACATAAGTCTGAATCTTTTGAGAAGTTCAGAGAATTCCAAAATGAAGTACAGAACCAACTTGGCAAAAGCATTAAGGCTCTTCGGTCCGACCGAGGAGGAGAATACTTAAGCCAAGAATTCAGTGATCATCTGAGAGAGTGTGGGATCGTGTCCCAACTCACTCCTCCTGGAACACCTCAATGGAATGGTGTGTCTGAGAGGAGAAATCGGACCTTATTGGATATGGTTCGATCTATGATGAGTCACACAGACCTTCCAATATCCCTTTGGGGATATGCTCTGCTAACAGCAGTGTTCACTCTAAATAGAGCGCCATCGAAAGCAGTAGCAAAGACACCATATGAATTATGGACTGGAGTGGCTCCAGTGCTGTCTTATCTTAGAATTTGGGGTTGTGAAGCCTATGTCAAGAGATTAATCTCAGACAAGCTTACACCAAAGTCTGATAAATGCTACTTCATTGGTTATCCGAAGGAAACCAAGGCTTATTACTTCTATCTACGTTCCGAGAACAAGATCTTTGTTGCCCGGGATTGTAACTTTCTTGAGAGGGAGTTTCTCTCTAAGAAAGATAGTGGGAGTAAGGTACTGCTTGAAGAAATTCAAGATGAGCAGGATACTGCTCAACCTGAAGAGGAAGAGCAGCAGGAGGACCTACAAGAAATTGTAGTGCCTGAACCTGTAGTACATGAAGTTCGAAGATCCGGGAGGATCCGTCACGAACCCGAGAGATATCAAGGATTCCTCGTGACTAACTGTCATGATCTTCTGATCATTGATGGTGATGAACCATCGAACTTCAATCAAGCCATGATGGGCCCAGATTCCTCTAAGTGGCGTAAGGCCACTGATTCCGAAATGGACTCCATGTCGGTCAACCAAGTGTTTTCGTTGGTTGACTTACCCGCTGGTGTAAAAGCCATCGAGTGCAAATGGATCTTCAAGAAGAAGATTGACGTGGATGGAAATGTCCAGATTTATAAAGCCAGGTTGGTGGCAAAAGGTTTCAGACAAGTTCACGGAGTGGATTACGATGAAACCTATTCACCAGTGGCTATGATGAAATCTATTCGGATTCTACTAGCAACTGCTGCTTTTCATGATTATGAAATTTGGCAGATGGACGTGAAAACCGCCTTCCTGAATGGTATTCTGGAAGAGGATGTGTATATGACACAACCTGACGGTTACATAGATCCAAAGAATGCTGGGAAAGTATGCAAGCTTCACAAATCCATTTATGGATTGAAGCAAGCATCGAGGAGCTGGAATCTTCGTTTTGATGAAGCGATCAAGCAATTTGACTTCATCAGAAACGAAGAAGAACAATGTGTGTATAAGAAAACTAGTGGGAGCAAGATAGTATTTCTTATTCTGTATGTCGATGACATACTGCTTCTCGGAAACGACATTCCAATGCTGAAGTCGGTAAAAGACTGGCTTGGAAGTTGTTTTTCCATGAAAGACATGGGTGAAGCCGCATACGTTCTTGGAATTAGGATCTACCGGGATAGATCTAAAAGGCTGATAGGCTTGTGTCAAGATTCATACATTGACAAAGTCCTACAAAGATTCAGCATGAAAGATTCCAAGAAGGGCTTCACACCAATGGTACATGGCACAACGCTAAGCAAGAAGCAGAGCCCTACGACGGCTGCTGAGCTTGAGCGCATGAAGAATATTCCTTATGCATCTGCAATAGGATCTATCATGTATGCCATGATTTGTACTCGTCCTGATGTTGCTTATGCACTGAGCATGACGAGTAGATACCAGTCAAATCCAGGTGAAAGCCACTGGATTGCCGTAAAGAATATCTTGAAGTATCTAAGACATACTAAGGATAAGTTCTTGGTGTACGGTGGAAGTGATGTGCTTGAAGTCAGTGGATTCACGGACGCAAGTTTCCAAACAGACACAGATGATTTCCGGTCACAGTCCGGTTATATCTTTTGTCTGAATGGCGGTGCAGTAAGTTGGAGAAGCTCCAAGCAGGACACCGTTGCTGATTCCACTACAGAAGCTGAATATGTCGCCGCCTCAGAAGCAGCGAAGGAAGCTGTTTGGATACGAAAGTTCATGATCGAACTGGGTGTGATACCGAATGCGGCTGAGCCTCTGGCACTGTTTTGTGACAACAATGGTGCTATAGCTCAGGCAAAGGAACCAAGATCACATCAGAAATCCAAGCATGTTCAAAGAAGATTTCACTTGATACGTGACATCGTTAATAGAAAGGAAGTCAAGATCAGCCGAGTCCCGACAGATGATAATGTCGCTGATCCGTTGACAAAGCCACTCCCAAGGCCTAAGCTCGAGTATCTGACTGAAGCTGTAGGCATTAGAAACATTGAAATGTAATCTAAATTTGAGTGGGAGTTTTGGGGCTTTATTTAGTTATTTGATATGTTCTTGTAAAACATTTTATGTTTAATGAAATTATTATTTCAAGATTATTTTAACTGTGATGAAATAATCGTTCCAAAGTGATATGAACCATTTTATAGGTCATCGAAGTAAATGACTTGATCTTGAGTTATCAAAGTCATTTAGCTTGATCATGAGACCCTATATTTGATAGATGGCTTATATCATTCAGTCCCTAGTCGAAGGTTGTTGAAATTGGAACACCAACAACCGTGTGAGACTAGATTGGTATGTGACTTATGACCAAGTTTCATGGTGTCATAGATGCGCGGCATCAAAGTCAGTACATAGGTGTATGTTGGGAACATACGACCGGACATGACCCGATTATAAGAACTCTTCAGGATATTTATATCTGTGTCATAAGAGATTCTTACTACGACTATAGAGTATAGTCCTTAGACCTGAGTTCGCATGCATGTGACTGCACATGAACTGATGCACTTTGATCATTGTCTAACACTGTCGTTCTGCGATAGTTATAAGGACCTTGTTTGGGTACATTATGAAATGAGTAGTTTACAGTGATGGAACAAGACGGGATTTGTCCCTCCAATATAAATGGAGTAAATATCTCTAGGCCAATCGGAGATTTGAATACTGGAAAATGCATGGACATGCTCAAACGGACTGTCCCGGGTCGTTTGGATTGTCAGTATCAAATCAGAGTTCGATGAACAAGATTAGGCTTTATAAGGATGACACTAATCTTGCCTTATGACTAATCGAGATATTGAGACAAAAGGATTATGAATACAGAGATTCCAGTTCAAGTGGGAGATTGTTGGAATTGTGTCCAGTAATCTCGGTACTGTCTCTAGAAAGTAAGAGTATGTCAATGATCAGACATAAGTCATATAATACTGGGGGTCATGATGGCTTGCTAGAGTCCGCTCATGATCTATAAGTCTTGGACTTATTGCCTTTATTATATGATCCCATATGGGTCACACGCCTAAGCTAACGGGAAAATACGAAAGAACGGTTTAGCAGAAGTACGGTAAAAGTGCTAGGCATTTACTGTGCTTAGAGAGACTAAAGGGCCTGATTAAATCCAAGGGATTTAATCAGACTGGGAATTGGGCCTAAAAGCCCAATAGAGTTAAAGAAGGGTTTTATAAACTAAAACCAAGTCTTTTCTCCTCCACCCCTTCCCATCTGCGCCGCCAACTCTCTCTCTCTGCGCCTCCTTCTTGCTCGGTCTAGCAGCCAAATTCCCGGTGTGCGTGTGTAAGCCTTTGGAGGATCCATCTCTTGGTGGTTCTGCTGATCTCTGACCTATACTTCCTCTTTCCGCTGCACAAACAGGTATAAGGTGAGATCTATTAAGTTTCTAAATAAGAGAACCTAGATCTGCATGTTTAGTAGGATGAATCAATGGAGAATTGAATCAGGAAACACTAAACGATCCAACAAGAAGTACCGGAACGCCATCTCTAGACTTGCATGATCTAGCGCGCCCTAAAGATTCCTATAACTATATTGTAAACAAGCAGACTCACTGGGGCTCTATCACGCAATACCATAATGTCAACTAGAAACAATATCTTAATCCCCAATCCATCCCGTAAGTCCTATCACCAACCTCCACATCACCCAAACTTACTCGGTCCCACCAAAGTAAGTATCTACTAGTACAGTCTACTCAGTCCAACACCAAAGTAGATAAACAATCAAGCAACCAATCAACAGTCTTCTCGGCCCAACACCGAAGTAGATACACAATCACACAAACAATCAATCACCACACCACACAAACAATTGATTTAGGTTTATTAGCCTTTTAATATTTCCTTAACCTTTACTCATTCAATCCGCTACCTTGGGATTAGTGGATTTCTAATCCCGTAGACGGTCCATCAATCATACCACTTCTTTACTTATCACTTCCTAAGTATCTTTTAATACGTCCTCGATCTGTCGGTTTAGAGTTAGTAAGATTACTAACTCCCCGACATCTCATTATTCATTAATTTTCATTCATTAATTCACCCCGTTATTATATTCTAAGTGTGTTATGTCTCTTAACCGTATTTTAATCAACTCATAATTTCCCGTAAATACCTATATATGCTTATACGTCCTAGCATGCCATTCTATATGTATGCATCACCCAATCAAGCAATCAACGAACTATCAATCAATCAATGCAACACCCAACCAAGCAATCAACAAACTATCAACGATTACGGATAGGCTAACTAGCATATCTCTTAACCTAACTGTTTAATTAATTAACCGAGTTATTAATCAACCTAGCCATTCTAACCAATTCAATAAATCGGATATGCAACCTAAACTACGGTTTATCAACTCCGGATCTATATGATTCTAACTAAATGCAACACATAATTTAGCCGACTCACAGTGTTATTATGATGACGACGGATGGATGGATTGACTGAACCTCCGAGACCCGAACTAAACCCGCTGCTACCCCGAACCCTTCCCGAACTGTTGACTCGCTTTGACCCAACCTTGACCCGCACTGTTGACCGAATGATTCTGATGGAGCCTCCGGACCATCTCCTCTCTCCTCATTTTCTCTCTCTCCTCCGGTTCTCTCTCTCCTTCGATTCTCTCTCTCTCATCCGGTTCTCTTCTCTCCTCTGGTTCTCTCTCTCTACTTTTCCGGTTCTCTCTCTCTCCTCTTCTGGTTCTCTCTCTTCTCCGTTTCTCCCTCTCTTCTTCTTCTTCATGCCTCTCTCTCTTCTTCTTCCTCTCCTCTCTCTTCGTCTTCTTCCTCCGGTCTTCTTCTTCTCTTGCTCCGGCTTTTTCTTCTCCTTCTCCTTCTTCTTCTTCTCCTCCTCCTCCCCACTCTTCTCCTCCTCTTCCTCTCCTTCTCTCTTTTTCTTCTCTCTTTTTCTTTGTTTGTTTTGGTGTGAGTAAAAGTGAACACCCCAAGCCTCCTTATATAGCTGAAGCAACTCCATGGATTGAAGACACCTGTCTAGACACTTGTCCTTGCCTCTCCTAGCAGCCCTCCAAGCCATCAGCTTCTAGAAGGGGAGAGTTCATTGAATCTTCTCCTTAGCTTCCTCTCCAAGTAACCATGACATGTGTCCTTTCTTCTAGAAGAAATAGGTTAGTTTGCGCCTAAGGAGTTGTCACACTTGTCTCTTGGATGTCCAATATTGCCAAAACCAATGTACCAAAACGTTTCTAGAAGATCCTCAATCCCGAACCATTCCGACGTACCGATATTACTGTTTTTGTGTTTAATATTTTATAAACTTCTTAGCTGCTTCTATAAATTAACCAAGCCTCATTTTCAGATTCTATATGCTCTTAGATGAATTTAGCAATTTGAATAGCCCCATTTGGACACCCGTATCTCCGGTTATGGATTTTACAAGTTGCTTCGGTTTTGTCGGTTTCCATTCCCGACAAACCGTTAAAATCATTGAAACTCCGTAGCCTCTGAAATAAATATTCCAAGCTTATTTTAAAAATACTAGACTCTTTTAGAAGAATTTATCAAGTCGTTTCACCTCAATCGGACTCCCGTAGCTCCCGTAATGATTTTTACAAGTTTTATCGGTTCTATCGGTTTCCTTTCCAGATAGTCCGTAAAACTCATTTAATCTCTGTTTCTTCCACTTATGGTCTTCTAAATGTTCTTTATGAACGAAAAGAAGCACATTTGGCCCGTTTCCACTTCCAGCTCGCATTTTGGTAAATTACCAAAATGCCCTTCCTTTCTTGAAAATTACAGAAATGCCCCTCGTTGACTTTTCTGCTGCCCGTAGACTATTTCTTGGAACAGGATATTACATTATTCCCCACTTACAGGAATTCGGTCCCCTAATTCTCCGTTACTAATAACTTTGAATCAGGACAGAACCCCGTAAGTCGCCACTCTGAAAGTGGAATTGACACCTTGAACTTCCCACACTGAGAACTTGACTCACGATCACTTCTGGTTCCTCATCTCATTGCTTCACTGACTCCATTCTTGATTCTTGAAACCACGGATCCTGACTGAACTGCTCCACTCGAGTTTCTGATTCCATCTGCGCCAACTAATGACATTTGGAACCAACACTTCTGACTTTCCCACTTTGCTTCGACCTCCGCGAATGGCACAACATCGACTCTCCCTCCATTCTCGATACTTGTTTCATCTTTACTGCTTCTCGCTCCCCAGCGGCATTATGGTAATATTGATGTTCCTCCTTCCAACTAAACTGCGATACTTATGCATGCCTCAAACTTTCTCGATCACTGAACTCCACGCTTCATAGATATCAAACCGCCTTTCCTTTGATAACCTCGAATTGATCCAAAACTATCATTGATGCTTCCAAGTTCCTTCGCTAACTCATCATACTCCTCTATCTTGGTTCTTCCTATCGCTGATACCCACTCTGTGTTGGGATTATGTCCTGAAATCATATTGTACTTACTCTAAAGATAGTTGTATTGTCGAGATCGGACAATTCATGTGATACTGGGTAGTCATAATGTTTTGCTAGAAATCACTTATGACAAATGAGTTGTAACTCATTTCTAGTATCGTGTGAACCTACAGGGTCACACACCTAAGCAAGCTGGATACACTTTGTGTGGGATTGATCATTGGCAAATGATCCGATCAATGTGTATTGGATTAACATTGAATTGAGTTTAGAAGAGGTGTGTCGATCGATGCAATGAGTGTGTCGATCGACGCAGGTTTTCGAATGTGTGTCGATCGATGCAGTATGTACATCGATCGATGCACATTGGGCCTCGAGACTGAAGTTTCGAGTTAATGACTTAAACAAGACGGATTTGATCCGCAGGTGGTTTAGGTCATCCCAGGTCGATATATAATGTCTTATATGATCGACCTGAGCCCTAGCCGTTGGTGTTGCTTCTCAGAGAGAAAACAGAGACACAGAAACTCAACAGATCCACAGGAGATCCGATTCCCGGCACTAGCATCCCGGCGGATTCCAGCTTGTGTGCGTGTGGACTACGATAGAGGCGCAGCGATTGAGGCGCTTTAGATCTCGTTTACCTGCTCCAATTTCCGCTGCCATTCTCCAGGTAAACACGAGGTCAGTTCTTAGATTCAATCACCTAGACCCTGGATCATAGGGATTCCTACAGTGGTATCAGAGCCATAGGGTTTAATAGATTGAATCAGTAGCCTAGAATTCGATTAAATGGCATTTTGATTGAATTGATGCTAGCTAGGATTCGTTTTGTTAATAAGAATCTCGGATTTGTTAATATTGAAAACGAAGAACTGTGTTTTCGCACAGCATCGATCGATGCACTGGGTGTGTCGATCGATGCAGCGCGAAAACGGCAAAACGGGTTTAGGGTTTTCGCACAGCATCGATCGGTGCACTGGGTGCATCGATCGATGCAGCGCGAAAATGCAAAAGAATTCGCCTAATTAAAGAATGGGTTTCGATTTAGAAATTGCACTGTGTCGATCGACACACTGGGTGCATCGATCGACACAGGCTGTGCGAAAGGATAGATCGGTTCAATTGGATTGAACCGGTTATCTCGCATGGTTATGTCGGTTTAATTCGATTAAAGTTCCCTAATTCTCTACTGTATCGATCGACACAGGTTAAGTGTCGGTCGACACAGGACTTGTGATGGTTGAATCGGTTCAATTGGATTGAACTGGTTATCATACTTGGTTAAGGTAGATTGGTTAAGATCAGTTTAATTGGATACGTCGGCTCAATTGGATTGGACCGGTTATCGCGATTAATTAAAACTGATTGAATCGGTTCGATTAGATGAACTGGTTAAATTGGATTTAACCGGTTATCTCGAATAATCTTAAGGTTGCATATCAAGAGTCGACCAAGTGTGTCAGTCGACGCATATGGTGACGATGCGAACCGTAATCGTTTGGTTTTGAACCATATGATTAAGAAGTTGAACCGAATGACCTAACCCACTGAAATTAGAACTATTAAAACTCAATTAAGATTAGAAGTAAAACGTTCTAAACCTGTCTAATACACATGGGATGTGTGTTAGATCAAAGCTTAGTTTCAATAAGGTCAACTGTCAAGACTCGTTTCGTTGTTGGATAGTCTTGCCAAGAGCCTTGTATCCACAATTACGTGAGTAAGGCAGATAGTAACGTTGATGGTCTTGCAGTGCTTGACATCTACAATTACGTGACCTAAGAGATTGAATTACTAAACTTTTAAAGTTCCATTTACTCAACTAAATATCAAGTGACCTTGATGTCTTGCCCAATCTTGTCTACTGTCAAGACTCGTTTCGTTTGTTGGATAGTCTTGGAGTCCTTGGTATCCACTACTACATGAGTAAGGCAGGTGATCGTTGATAGACTTGCAGTGCGACTGTCAATGATCACAAGACAGAAGAGATTGGTTTGCTTGACTGGGATATCAGAAGTTCTGGGCCCAGAGACATCAGAGTAGATAGGACATGGATTGTCTTATTTGCGGGTACAATTAGCAATGATTTGCTTACCTAGATTACTAAACTCTAGGTGATGGCGAGTCGTCCACTCAGATTTTAGTGATGTATGGATCTTGGATCATTATATTCATAGAGGAAACATTGTTTGAATATAATGCGAGTTTTCTTATTGGATAAGATTCCTCATTTCCTGAAATTATAACTAAAAAAAAAAAAATTCTTTGATTAAAATCTTTCAGCCTATGTCTAAAACTACCTTCTCGTTACGACCCGTCCTTGAGAAGGACAAGTTAAATGGGTCAAATTTCCTGGATTGGTATCGCAATTTGAGATTAATCCTCAAGCAGGAGAGTAAGGACTATGTCCTTGAGAAAGCTCTTCCAGAAAGGCTTGGGGCCAATCGCTCGAATGCAGTATATAATGTTTGGAATAAGCATTATATTGATGTGGTAAATGTGCGTGGTCTTATGTTGGCTACCATGAACTCAGACTTGAAGAGTCAATACGAGAACATGGAGTCGCCAATAGAGATGATCACCAGCCTGAAACTGAAGTTTCAGGATCTGGCACGAGTTGAGAGATTCCAGATGGTGAAGTCTCTCACTGGGTGCAAGCTACCAGAGGATGCTCCAGTAAGTCCTCATGTCATTAAACTGATGGGTTACATTGATAACCTGGGGAAACTGGAATGTCCTGTCAACTTAGAGTTGGCCACTGACATCATTCTGCAGTCACTGCCGTCAAGCTATGATAAGTTCATTAAGAACTATATCAAGAAAAGCTTGACGAAGACGTTGACTGAGCTGCATGGAATGCTCAAAACAGCAGAACAAGACATCAAGAAGGGTAAAAGATTTGGGAAATCTTGTGTTGGCAAGGGTAGAGGCAGGGCCGTCCAGATTTGGAATCAGGATAAGCCTGTGTCATCTTTTAAGCCCAAGTCAGGCCCATCTGGTGTTAGAAAGTGGTTCTACTGCGATGAGTCAGGGCATTGGAAGAGAGATTGCATTAAATTCTTGGAAGATTCACAAGAGATGAAGGAGATGTATGGTACTTCTTCTTCAAGTATTGTGTTATTAATTCAAGTTCTACATATGTATTGGATACTAGTTGTGGTACTGATATTTTGGAAATATGCAAGGCCTAAGCAACAATAGAACGTTGAAGAAAGGACAAGTGGAACTGCGTGCCTAGTATGGAGCAATGGTTGCTGCATGAGCCGTAGAGATTCTCCACTTGTAGGAGCCTTTCATACTTGGTTTTAGAGATTAAGTAATTGCTACTATGTATCTGCCTTGTGCAGAAATGTCTTTCATTTTCTTTTAAAGAATTTGGATGTTTTTCATTTTGATAAAAGACAAGTTTTGTTCTTTAGATCTCAATGAAATATCATATGGTAGCACCCCGTTTGGAATGGGTTTTATATATCTTAAACCAACGTAATTTTGAATATAACACAAATAATAATGGTTTGAGTCTGATGACTCGAACTCGACTTTTCTTTGGCATAGTCATTTAACCACATAGAGTGAAGCGGATTCAGAAGTTCCATAGTCTTGGACTCATTTGATTATAAATCATTTGAGATATGAATTCTGTTCACTGGACCAAATGACTAAGCCCCTTTTAGCAGAGCTAAAGGAAACGGGCCAGAGGCTTATTGGGCCTTACACATACTGATGTATGCGGCCCAACGAGCATTAGTTCCAGAGAAAATCTTATGTACTTCATTACCTTATTGATGGCATCAATGAGTATGGTTGTGTTCATTTGATGAGACACAAGTAGGAATCCTTTGAGGAGTTCCAAAATGAAGTATAGAACCGATTTGACAGAAGTATTAAGATCCTCGATTGGATCGCGGAGGAAAATACTTGAGTCAAGAATTGAGTGATCATCTAAGTGAGTGTGAAGTCATATCACAGCTCTTTTCTCCTGGAAAACCTAAATGGTGTTTCTGAGAGAACGAATCGGACCTTATTAGATATGCTCCGATTAATGATGAGTCACAGGAATCTTCCATCATCTTTTTAAAATACGCTCTAAAATGAACATGTTTACGCCAAATAGTTTTCTATCAGAATCAGTTGAAAGAAACCACATTGGATGTGGACTGGGTGATTTCCAAGTATGTTTTTCTGATTAATTGGGATTGCAAGGTTTGTGTAAGGCAGTTGTCAACAAACAAACTTGAACCCAAATCTGATAAGGCCTGCTTCGCCGGTTGTCCTAGGGAGACCGAGGCTTAGTACTTTTGCAACCAATCCGAGAACAAAGTTTTGTTGTTCGAAACTCTGTTTTTCCAAGAAAACAGTGGGAGTAAAAGTACAGCTCGAAGAAATTCGAGAAACACAGGAGGCTGTTCAACCTGTTGAGGGAGAGCAGCGGTTGGATCTACAGAGTGATGTAGGATCTAAACCTGTGGAGCCTGAAGTTCGCTGATCCTGATGGATCCGTCACTAAACCGAGGGTGATTCCTCATGACCGATTGCCGTGATCAGTTGATCATTGTAAAGTGACGAGTCTGCGAAATTCAAAGAAGCGAAAGTGAGCCCCAACTCCGAAAATAACTAGGAATGTATGTTAGCTTCACCGATCCATTTTTGGATTGAGGCAAACACCTTGGAGTTGAAATCTATGTTCTGTTAAAACGGTCAAAGGTTTTGACTTGATCAGGAACGTATAGAAACCGTGCGTTTACAAGTAAACCAGTGGGAGCGTAGTTGCAATTCTCACACCATATGTTTATAACATACTTAATCTCATAAATGACGTTCCGGCGCTGAAATCTTGTCAAGATTTGGGTCGGAAGTCAAATTTAACGATAGATATGGGAGAAGCCGTGAAAGTTCTTGGAATAAGGATCCATTGGAATGGATTAGAAAAGCTAAT
This sequence comes from Orychophragmus violaceus, assembly GCA_030180135.1. Taxonomy (NCBI): domain Eukaryota; kingdom Viridiplantae; phylum Streptophyta; class Magnoliopsida; order Brassicales; family Brassicaceae; genus Orychophragmus; species Orychophragmus violaceus. The sequence continues at coordinate 85,849,406 of CM058231.1, forward strand.
TGGATCGTGTCAGAATCCTTATGGTCATAAGGTACTGGACAGTTCCAATATGCATGATTCCAAGAATGGCTTCACACCAAAGGTCTTATGGCAATGATTTTAGCAAGATGGGGTGTCTTGGACACTGGCTGAGCTAGTATCTATGAGTGTGATTCCTTTTTCTTATGCAATATAATCTATCATGAATGCCATATTTGCGCTCGTCTAAATGCAGCTGACGCATAAAGCATGACGAGAAGATACAAATATATTCCGGTAAAAGTCGCTGGACAGTTATAAGAAATATCCCCAAGTGTTTGAGAAACACTAAGGATAGGTTCTAGTTCAACTGAGGAAATGACGATTCTGTTAAGAGTAGTTAGACGGACAAAGATGATTCCCGGTTCCCACCTGTTTATGTCTCTTTGTCTGTATAGCGGCGCTATCTGTTGGAAAGGTTTCCAAGCAGTGGACCGTAGAATAGTGCTTATTAAAGAATAGCGGTGTGGTTTGTTGGAATGGTTCCAAGCAAGAACACCGCATCATCTCTCACAACCTAAGCATGATTTTCGTACTGTTGCTATAGGTACTAGATATCTGAAGACGTGGTCTTGATTCTAGTGGGAGTTATATTAGTTATGATGTTCAGATAGACATGATATGGTCATGTTTATGAAAACTGACATCAGCATTATTTGATTATTGGATAATTGAATAATGGTCCCAAGTAGTTTTATGTTCATCATATAGGTCATCAAGTTGAGGACTTGATCATGAAACCCTATAAGTAAAAGATGACATAAATTATGATTGTCCCTAGTCAAGATTGTCAAAGTGGGACATTGACAACCGCGAGAGACTAGCTTGTGAGGTGACTGTTGACTAAGTTTCATGGAGTCAATGATATGAGTATCACAGTCAGTCACATAGATATATGTTGGTGAACATATGATCGGACATGACCCGCTAATGAGAACTCTACAGGATAGTTATATCTGTGTCATGAGAGTTTCTCATTACGACTATAGAGTATAGTCCTTAGACCTGATTTCATCATGCTTTCTAGCATATGAATTGGTGCACTTTGACCTTGTCAAACGTCGATCCATAAATGGCGGCTATAAAGGCATTGCTTAGGTGTATTATGAAGTATGTGTAGAAACAGGGATGGAACAAGAAGGGATTTGTCCCTCCTATATAACAGGAGATAAATATCTGAGGGCCCATCGAAGATTTGATACTGAGAAAATGCATGGTCGTGCTCAAACGAGGTGATTGTCAGTCGTTTGTTTTATCAGTATAGATCAGGAGTTCGATGAACATGATGTTGGCTATAATAAGGATGACACAGTTTCTTGCCTTATGCCATATCGAGGTATAGCGATAAAAGGATTATGGGAATAGATGATTCCAGTACAAGTGGGAGATTGTTGGGATTATGTCCTGAAATCATATTGTACTTACTCTAAAGATAGTTGTATTGTCGAGATCGGACAATTCATGTGATACTGGGTAGTCATAATGTTTTGCTAGAAACCACTTATGACAAATGAGTTGTAACTCATTTCTAGTATCGTGTGAACCTACAGGGTCACACACCTAAGCAAGCTGGATACACTTTGTGTGGGATTGATCATTGGCAAATGATCCGATCAATGTGTATTGGATACACATTGAATTGAGTTTAGAAGAGGTGTGTCGATCGATGCAATGAGTGTGTCGATCGACGCAGGTTTTCGAATGTGTATCGATCGATGCAGTATGTACATCGATCGATGCACATTGGGCCTCGAGACTGAAGTTTCGAGTTAATGACTTAAACGAGCCGGGTTTGATCCGCAGGTGGTTTAGGTCATCCCAGGTCGATATATAATGTCTTATATGATCGACCTGAGCCCTAGCCGTTGGTGTTGCTTCTCAGAGAGAAAACAGAGACACAGAAACTCAACAGATCCACAGGAGATCCGATTCCCGACACTAGCATCCCGGCGGATTCCAGCTTGTGTGTGTGTGGACTACGATAGAGGCGCAGCGATTGAGGCGCTTTAGATCTCGTTTACCTGCTCCAATTTCCGCTGCCATTCTCCAGGTAAACACGAGGTCAGTTCTTAGATTCAATCACCTAGACCCTGGATCATTGGGATTCCTACACTCTGAAACTCCACTGACTCACTTGCAGGCTCAGGTTAAACTGCTTCTTGTAACACCATCTTGTCTCTAGGGTTCGGGTTCGGTCTCGTGTCCTCGTCAAATCGTCCATCACGTCCTACATCAACAACCTCAACAACACTGGAACGGTTAGAACTCTTTTAACTTAATCCCGATATCACTTCCTCATAGAAATATAGTTACTTAGTCATGTACCTTACGGTCACACATGGCTAAATAACAATATCCTATAATTCTGATCAATCTCAAATAAGCTTTCTAAAAAAAACGCATTATCAATTCTGAGCTTACCAAAAACAATTCTACCCAAGCAAACCAAACTATCTTGCTAATTAAAATCAAAAATCACTTTCTAGCAACCTAGCGATTAAACTAAATGCAGAGATATATTCAAAATCAACAACTACCAACCTAGTGAGCAATCACAGCAATAAACAATTCTAACATCCTAGCAACGCAATCAGTCACACACAACCAATCAATCAAGCAATCGGCTATTGCAGTTGTCTCTTAGGGTTCTGATGGATACCGTCTGCTCGGACCATCATCTATTTTCACATCGTAACTATATTGCATTCACAACCATCATGAGTATGCAATATAACTACTCCGCTACTCAAAACGATAACCGAAATACTCTACATCCACTACGTAAATAAAACATCTATTCACCACATAGAGATTTAGATATGTAGGTCCGTCGAAGTCTACATAATAGCGGTTCCCAATCTGTCCCAAAAGAAACACCGCTACATACAACCGATATACACACATCAAAAGCGAGTTAGAGCCCTTACTTACCTGGGCCTAATCTATTTCCTAATCTCCAACATGAGCGGTACAACTCATGTGGATCCTAATCGACAGGTGCGCCAGGAGGATGGAATGAGTGCGGTGGTGGTGGCGGAGCGACACGGTCTCGATCATGTCATGAAACGAGCGCAATGCACTTCTCGGCCGACAGGAGATGTGCTGGTGGTGACGACAAATGCTACTTCCGGGCAACAACGGCGGTAATAATGGAATAACATTTAGTGGCGGTGGCTACTGCTGGTGAGTGACCCCGAACTTCTGAGTCTCCGTTAGCTTGAGGAAACAGTCCACCATCATGTCTGCCTAGATCGTCAATACGGATGTCACTTCTATTGTCGTTGCAACCGCACACACACACCAATCCTCCTAGGACAACTCTGCTGCGTGACTGCAACAAAAGAAAAATGATTAGCACAATCCTAATAAAATCCCCATTTCCCCGGAGACGGATGCGACTCGGATTCCTAATGGTTGCATTGGCGACATATTCTGACTCGATAAAACATTGAAAACTTTGAAAAACCGGAATTTTCGAACCCATGACGAACCATGTTCTGATACCACCTTTTTGTAACGCCCCCTTCCCGTTTTCCGCTGACCGACGAGCTGACCGGCCAACAATCAAACAAGAACATGACCGATCGAACCCGAGCAGTCATACGAGAAGATTTTGTCACAATACGAAAGCCAGAGACAATCTGGTTTGAGACAAAGGCTCGAACCAAACTATCTTTGACTCCGTTTACCTCGTTTCCACGATACGAGGCTTTGCAACCTGTACCTCTTCCACGAGTTGTGTTCGGTTCGGACGAAACCGTATATCAGGGATTATTCCATTTTTATTACTTGAAAAACATAAATCTTATTCATAGCAATATACGGTCTAATACAAAACATTTAGCGGGATATCCCAACAAAATCCGAAACCGAAAATAAAGTCAAAATGCTTATAAACCCTAGCCAAAAGCCAACCCGAGACTACTCCGAGTGTCCTATGCGTCCACCGAGCTATGCCAATCAGTGAGACGGCTCCCAACTAAAGGCTGCTAATAATCTAATAATCCCATCCAAACCCAAAATAACAATCAAGTATAATAGCTGATCACGTGCTACCAAGACGTGATGAGCTTCACAACACACAAGCATTCAAATAACAACACAATCATCAACGAAGGGAATCGAGAACACTGCAGCACATGTTCTTGATTAGACTCGATCTATCTATCGCGGCACTACAGAACTCCACACCATCTGGGCCCACTTTGCGAACTCGGTGACTTCCACATGAACACTTAGTTGCCGCCACGGTAGCTAAAACTTCCCACGACTCCTAGCCGAAAACACGAAGTCCTGCGGCTAGGAAACCGTTCTCCATCCATCGATACGCGGTGACTCAGGCTACCCCTAGATAACCCAAGCCCTAGAACGCGACCCCGTATTCTCCGGACCACACACCTACAGACGTCACTCCATAGGTTAACACCTGCCAGAACCACTACCGAAGGTACGTGTCCGATCAGGTAACTATCCGAGGATCCAATTGGGTCAGAAGTACCGGAACGCCATCTCTAGACTTGCAGGATCTAGCGCGCCCTAAAGATTCCTATAACTATATTGTAAACAAGCAGACTCACTGGGGCTCTATCACGCAATACCACAATGTCAACTAGAAACAATATCTTAATCCCCAATCCATCCCGTAATTCCTATCACCAACCTCCACATCACCCAAACTTACTCGGTCCCACCAGAGTAAGTATCTACCAGTACAGTCTACTCAGCCCAACACCGAAGTAGATTAACAATCAAGCAACCAATCAACAGTCTACTCGGCCCAACACCGAAGTAGATACACAATCACAAAAACAATCAATCACCACACCACACAAACAATTGATTTAGGTTTATTAGCCTTTTAATATTTCCTTAACCTTTACTCATTCAATTCGCTACCTTGGGATTAGTGGATTACTAATCCCGTAGACGGTCCATCAATCACACCACTTCTTTACTTATCACTTTCTAAGTATCTTTTAATACGTCCTCGATCTGTCGGTTTAGAGTTAGTAAGATTACTAACTCCCCGACATCTCATTATTCATTAACTTTCATTCATTAATTCACCCCGTTATTATATTCTAAGTGTGTTATGTCTCTTAACCGTATTTTAATCAACTCATAATTTTCCATATATAGGTTTATTTAGATACGTTCTTAAATACCTATATATGCATATACGTCCTAGCATGCCATTCTATATGTATGCATTACCCAATCAAGCAATCAACGAACTATCAATCAATCAATGCAACACCCAATCAAGCAATCAACAAACTATCAACGAACTATCAATCATAAATACCTATATATGCTCCGGCTTCTTCTTCTTCTTCTCCTTCTTCTTCTTCTTCTTCTCCTTCTCCTCCCCACGCCTCTCCTCCTCTTCCTCTCCTTCTCTCTTTTTCTTTGTTTGTTTTGGTGTGAGTAAAAGTGAACACCCCAAACCTCCTTATATAGCTGAAGCAACTCCATGGATTGAAGACACCTGTCTAGAAACTTGTCCTTGCCTCTCCTAGAAGCCCTCCACGCCATCAGCTTCTAGAAGGGGAGAGTTCATTGAATCTTCTCCTTAGCTTTCTCTCCAAGTAACCATGACATGTGTCCTTTCTTCTAGAAGAAATAGGTTAGGTGGCGTCTAAGGAGTTGTCATACTTGTCTCTTGGATGTCCAATATTTCCAAAACCAATGTACCAAAACGTTTCTAGAAGATCCTCAATCCCGAACAATTCCGACGTACCGATATTACTGTTTTCGTGTTTAATATTTTATAAACTTCTTAGATGCTTCTATAAATTCACCAAGCATCATTTTAAGATTCTATATGCTCTTAGATGAATTTAGCAATTTGAATCACCCCATTTGGACACCCGTAGCTCCGGTTATGGATTTTATAAGTTGCTTCGGTTTTGTCGGTTTCCATTTCCGACAAACCGTTAAAATCATTGAAACTCCGTAGCCTCTGAAATAAATCTTCCAAGATTTTTTTTTAAATACTAGACTATTTTAGAAGAATTTATCAAGTCGTTTCACCTCAATCGGACTCCGTAGCTCCCGTAATGATTTTTACAAGTTTTATCGGTTCTATCGGTTTTCTTTCCCGATAGTCCGTAAAACTCATTTAATCTCCGTTTCTTCCACTTATGGTCTTCTAAATGTTCTTTATGAACGAAAATAAGAACATTTGGCCCATTTCCACTTCCAGCTCGCATTTTGGTAAATTACCAAAATGCCCTTCCTTTTTTAAAAATTACAGAAATGCCCCTCGTTGACTTTTCTGCTGCCCGTTGACTATTTCTTGGAACAAGATATTACAGAGGACGGCAGCAATAGATTGAGAGAGATGGCAGTGAGGATTTATGTGTACATCTTCTTCCAAGGGATTTGAAGAGAGATAGAGAGGTTCTGGAGAGTGACGATTTGGAAAGTGAAGATTATGTGAAATTTAGGGATTTTGTTTCAATAGTGTAATTGGGAAAGGTGAAAAATTCTAAGTGCTGCCGCTCACTTGTTTTGGTCCTAATTTTTGGCGGACTTACTAAATTTTGTTTCCTGGTAACTGAAATCAGCTCTTAGCGTGTTTTAATGCTATTATAGATTAATCAAAAAACCCAATTCATCTATTATAGCACTTTTGAAATTCGTGCTATACCAAACTGCTATGAATACTAAGATTTCTTGTAGTGCACCTATCTCGAATGACATGATTATTTTAGCGGATCTTGAGATGCGACAATTCATTCAAGATCACATTAAAGAGAAGTGCTCCGGTTACTATGCGAGACTATTATCTCCCGGGGGGCAAAGCAGTGGTTATAAAATATGTCGCCATGGCCATGCCGGTATTTGCGATGTCGTGCTTCAAACTTCCGGAAACTACTTGTCATAATCTGGATTCGGCAATGGCTGCTTTTTGGTGGGGGTGCATCTGAACATGTACGTAAAACCCACTGGGTCAGCTGGAATCGTCTATGCTTACATAAAGAACTCAGAGGTCTAGGTTTTAAGGATGTTGAGCTTTTTAACCAGTCGTTACTGGCTAAAGAGGCGTGGAAATTGTATTCGAACTGTGATTGCCTCCTATCACGATTCCTCAAAAGCCGTTATTTTGCCGGTGATGAATTTTTGGAGGCTGATCTTGGGACTCGGCCATCTTACGAATGGCGGATCATATTACATGGTCGAGATATTTTGGTTAAAGGGCTTGAGTTGAAAGTGGGTGATGGAGCTGATATGTGGGTGATGGAGCTGATATGTGGGTCTGGACTTCGTGTTGGATCAGTGATGGTCGTTTGAGAGCTCCTTTCATGAAAAATTATATGGTTGATCTAGAGCTTTTGGTTTCGGATTTGATCAATCCCCTAACCAATGAATGGAGAAGAGAGCTGTTGGATGACTTTTTTCCAATGATATCGAGATCATCGACAAGATCAAACCGGTAGCAAAGACGGATGATTATTACTATTGGCATCACAAAAAAGAGGAGATTATATGGTTAGATCGGGTTATTGGATGGGCTCTTTGGATCTTAACCCATAAGTTAGGAGAATAGCAGTGTCTCTTCCTTCCATCAATCCGCTCAAAAAAATGTTTGGCGATTTAAAATCCCCTGTAAGATTAAAGTGTTTCTTTGGAAAATCCTTAGTGGAGATCTACCAGTAGCAGAAAGAATTTTTGCGAAAGGGATGAAGGTGGATACACGCTGTCAGAAGTGTGGTGAGGAGCCCGAATCAGAGAATCATGTCTTGTTCACTTGTCCGTTTTTCTATCAAGTTTGGGCGTTATCAGGTATACCTATCCATGAGGATGGTCCTTTAGGCAACAATCCTCTAAGTGCTACCGGAAGAAGTTGTTGCATCAACACGTGATAGTCGTGTGATTCAATCATGTTACCTTACAATCTTCTAATGATACAGCCCTTGATATATTCGAGCAGTACCCCATATGGACCTTTAAAGTCAAAGATCCGCTTACAAAAACTTTCTTATCTGGCTTGGACAAAGACCATGGTGCTGGTGGTAGGTATGTTCTTTTACCTTCGGTATTTGGGTGTAAATCTTTTCTCGTACCAAGATCCTCCAGATCTTTGTGAGCATAAAGGCCATCTTTCGATTTCCCACTATGTAACAAAGTAGCGATTATACTTACAGCCACATTTCTCTCAACATACATTACACCTAAGGTTATGACGTACCAGGAGTTCCTAGCCATTAGATAGAAAATATTAATCAAAACCAATTCATACAAAATACACCATTGATTCAGAGAAAAGACTCAGCTGAAGACATGAAAACTAACCTCCCAGTATTCCAGTTTGAAGAATATTGACCTTTTCTTCCATCTTGACAACTCATCAATATATACTTCTTCTGCCTCCTCCTCAGATTCACTTGATAGATCTTCACTATCAGATTCTAATCCACTTATCTCCTTCTTCTTCCTTTACCTTGCAGATTATTTCAGATTTCCAAAATCATTTTTGAAATTCTTTAGGTTTCGGGAAATATCACGACCATTTAAGATTTTTCCCTTACTTCCATATTCTGGGTATCCATCAAACCATGTCTTCTTTCCATGATAATTGTGTGTCGATGGCAGACCCTTTCTATGGCTCATATACACATGTTTCCTGCTGAACTTTAACCAAATGCAGTCTGTGTTTTTCCCACATAAAGGATAGTCCATTTTACCCTTTACTTTGCAGCCATCTAGATTCCCATAGGCAGGAAAATCACTAATGGTCCAAAGAAGCATCGCTTTAAGTGTTAATGTAGTTTTACTGAAAGCGTCGTATGCTAACTCTCCATTGTTCCACAAGTGGTCCAGGTCCTCTATGAGGGGCTCTAAGTACACATCAATATTGTTACTAGGTTGTTGGGGACCAGGAATACGCAATGTAAAAATGATGTTCTCCTCTTTCATGCATAGATTTGGAGGAAAATTATAGTTTACCATCAGCACAGACCAGAAACTATACCTAGTATTCTTAATGTCAAAGGGATTGAATCCGTCAGTAGAAATTCCAAGACACAGATTCCTCTCTTATGCTGCAAACGAAGGGTATTTATGATTCATTTGATCCCAAGTCACAGAATCTACCGGGTGACGCAGTTTTCTATCGCTACTTTTGTTAGTAAAATGCCACCTCATTTCTTTAGCCATCATCTCAGACCTGAACATCCTTTTCAGCTGTGGGATTATCGGGGAGTACCTTAGTACTTTCTGAGGTACTCCTTTCTTCACCTCACCAGTATGCATATTAGTCTTCTATCGTGAAGTCTTGCATTTTGGACAAGAGTCTAAGGTCTTGTACTTATTCCTATATAGGCAACAGTCATTAACACACGCATGTATCTTCTGATAACCCATGTCAAACGATTTCAAAAACTTCTTTACATCGTACAATGATGTGTGAAGCATATTATCTTCAGGTAACATCTCTGGAAATGTCTCTAGCAGATCGTTAAAGCTCTTGTCAGACCATCCATTTTGTGTCTTCAGTCTAAACAGCTTGACAATAGCTTACAGCTTGCTATGGGTTACACAACTTGGGTATAGTGGTGTTTCAGCATCTGCTAGCTTCACAAGGAACTCGTCTTCTTTCTTTTCCTCACCTTCTGCAATCTCACATAAGTCTTCATTACTAGTAAACTCTTCATCCAAAAATTCAGCAGCTCTATATAATCCCAAAATCTCATCATTCCATTGATGGTTTACTTTGCTTCCTCATGATGATACCAGCCCTTAGACATCTTGTAACCCTCATCCATTCCCCTGTTACAAGATGCTCAACTACAATAGTAGCTGACTGCCGAAGTATATTTCGACAATCAATGCAAGGACATATGATACGATTGCAGTCTCCTAACGCAGCAGCTATAGACTGTACAAAATTTGAAGCCCCTCTTTCGTATGCAGGATCAGCTCTTCAAGGGAAAGTAAAGGGAAAAAAAAAAACTTAAAGTCTACAAACTCCCACTGAAAACCTAACTTTTCTTGATGTAATTTAATACCTGCAAAGGTGAACCCATGCCTTCTCCACTATTTTATGTTCTAATTTAATTGATATCTTTGATAAAACAATTCAAACCTATAAGCAAAATGAAGACCAAAACAGAAACGATTCAAACCCATAACCCATAAGATAAAACAATTTAACCAAAACATTTATATTAACCAGTGAAACAATCACAACCACCAAGAGGACACAATCACAATGAAGAACAAACACAAACAAAGTATCAGGACCACTGTACAAATATCGGACCATATAAGGATTGTAATGAGATACAAGAGACAACAAATCAATGGCGACATTTCAGACTTAGTAGTATCCGGTTACAAAAACTCGTTATACTGTAACAAGTAAGTGAACAGAAAAACAGATATCATTTAAGTTATATACACAAAACCAAGTTTCAACAGATGTAGAAGTTACAAGATATTGGTTTTGTAATTTCAATTTACTTTCAAATTATTCAACAGATTATATCTCGATATAAACACAATAAATCAAGCTTCCACAGATATCAAACAAAGAACATTTACATTGATCAAAACAACAGTCACAAAAGCTTTAAGGATATGGAAAGATGGTACTAACCTATTTTTGGTAAGAGCCAAAGAAAAGCTTCAGATTTCGTACAACTGCACTTGAAATCACTTGCAAAATTATATAAAAAACGAAATGATTAAAATGATATTCACGAAGTGAAGCTCTAAAGGATGCATTAGAAAAGACACGAAACTTAAAACAGTTTCAGAGTTTAAACAAACTAACTCATCTTTTATTAGAGATGCTTATAAAGTTTCACTTAACAGATGAAGATTGAATTCAAAAACAAGAACAGATTTGATAATAGATGAAAATAGGTTCCAAAAAAATGTACAGAGAATCTAAATGGATGAACCAAGCTCTTTCGGTTAACCCAAGTTTGGTTGAAAATAAGTTTAAAATCCCAGGTTTTGCTGTCTTTTACCCCTTCTCAAGATTAAAAAAGTCTTTATTGGAGTCAAAGAACATCCCAGAATTTGATCCTCTCCTAAAGCATATCTCTACCGTAATTATGACCCAAAGCTGCATCAGATCTTTGTGCTTTTCATTTATGCGTTGAGAAACTGCATCTTGTTGCAAAAACAAGATGTTGTTCTTTTAGTGGTATTTAATAAATGCATCCAGATGCAAAAATAAGATATTGCATCCAAAATAATTAGAAATTTTTGATGCATTTGAAAGTAGAGTGGATACGCACCAAAGTGTCTCGATTACTAAAAATCTAAACTAAAAAAAATCTTAAAATAGCATTTTTCGCCAAAACCGTAATACCGTTTTGCCGTAAAAATCACAAAATAGCATTTTTCGCCAAACCGCAAAATAGCGGTTTCCCGATAAAACCTCTATTTTGCAGTTTTTCCCCAAAAAAGATCGCATTTTTTAAACTAAAACCGCAAAATTGCGTTTTTCCGCCTAAACCGCAAAATCGTGTTTTCCACCAAAACAGCAAAATCGCGTTTTCCCACCGTAACCAAAAATCGTGTTTTTCCACCAAAACCGCAAAATCACATTTTCTTTCCAAAACCGTAAAATCGCGTTTTTCCGCCAAAATTGCAAAATCATGTTTTTCCATCAAAATAACAAAATCGCGTTTCCCCCCCCCCCCCCCCAAAACAAAAAAAATCGTGTTTTTCCACCAAAAGAGCCAAATCGCATTTTCCAGCTAAACCGAAAATCGCTTGTTCCCGCCAAAACCACAAATTGCGTTTTCCTACCAAAACCGCAAAAGCCACAATTTTTCCACAAAATCGTATTTTCCGCCAAAACTGCAAAATCGTGTTTTTCCCCAAAAACCGCTAAAATCATGATTTTCCGCAAAAATCGTATTTTCCCGCAAAACCGCTAAATCACGAGTTTCCACAAAATCATTTTTTCGCGCTAAAACCGCAAAATAAAGGTTTTATGCAAAAACCGCAAATTACGATTTTCTCAAAAACCGCAAAATTACGATTTTTCCGCCAAAACCGGAAAATAGTTTTTTTCATAAAAACCACAAAATTATGTTTCCCGCGAAAACCGTAAAATTGCGTTTTCCCGCCAAAAACGTAAAAATAACACTTCCCACCAAAACCACAAAATCTAAATCTTTAAAATAATGCATCCAACTAATATATATAAACACACAAAGAAATATAATTGCATCTAGACGCAGTTTCCAGACGTAGTTTCTTAATGCACAAAAGAACTACATCTGGATGCAATGTCTGGAAACTGCGTCATGATGCAGTTTCTAGACGAAGTTTCTAAACGTAGTTTCTAGATGAGTAAAAGAACATGGCCCTTGCCTTCGAATAAGACCTTAATGATAATCAAGGTTCCCCATTTCGGTTCCCCAAAGCGAAATGTCCAATTCACACTACAAAAAATGGACAATGATAGCATATTACGATAGCACATTTTCTCAAACTGCTATTAACGATGAGTTTTTAATTTGGATCCTATATGATTGCATTCTCTTAACGTTAAGTATGCATTTCAATAGGCGGGAACCTAAATTCACTTATACCGCCAAAGTCTTAGCAAGAAAATCACGATTTTTCCATTATTTTTCTTATTTCCCTCTTTCTCCTAAAACCCTTAGTCAGAAAGCTACCATCTCTCTCGATTACTCTCACAAACCCAGAAAACCCATAAATTTGAGCTCGCCTCCGCCGCCGTTGAAGGTCGCCGCTGCCACTGTCATTTTCGCCGGCCCTAATTTTCCCATTCTCCCATGCGGTTGAGCTTGTCTCGAAGGCATGCAAGTCTTTCCTTCTCTAATTTCTCTCTTTCTTTTATGCGTGCCTCATTCTTTCCTTTGAACTGTGTTGAATCTAATCGACATTTAGTAGGTTTTTTTTTTACAAGTTCCGATTATAGGGTTTAACTGATTCGATTGCTGAAAGTATGGCTATTTATGCATGCCTTTGTTCTTTGCTGATTTTGAATAAATAATTACATTAATGTTTGTGGGATCTGATTAATGCGTAGCTGGATAATTGTCTGGTTTCTAAATCGCACTTGAAGTTATATCTGCTCTTGATTTGCATTCGTTAGTTGTGAGCTATGTTGTGTGCTTCTATTGTCAAGTATTTGAGTCGGGTCGGGTCTATGGTTTAAATCCCTAAAATTTGACGGTTCGACTCAAGTAAAAAATCAAAATTCAATTCTTCAACTCCATTTTCACTTTTCTCTTCAGTTTCTCACTCTTTCTTTCAAGACCAAACCGTTCAACCGAAGAAGATTGAAGATTTGTAGCAGATTTGTATGATGCCTTTTATAAAAAGGAATTTGCGAAAGTCGAAGAGAGTAGAGGATAAATCGATTCCTCCGGAAGAAGAGGCGAATCGCCAAGAAGAAGTGGGAAAAAAATCGATGAAGAAGAAGTGGGGAAAAAATCGATGAAGAAGAAGTAGACTTGGAAAATGAATCCAAGAATGAGGAAGACGAGGAAGAGATTGAGAATGAGGAAGAGAAGGACGAGGAAGCGGAAGACGAGGAGAAGGAAGCCGTAGACGAGGAGGAGGAGGAAGTTGAAGTTTCGTGCGTTCCGGGATTAGTTTTTCACGAACAAGAAGAAGGGGAACGAAGGCGAACCAGTGAAATCCGCTCTCCAATCCACCACAGTCAACACGAGGAAGAAACAGTCTGTATTTCCATCAAAACCCATTGCATGTCTAATTTTGTGGATTTAGGATGTGTAAAGCTTTGCAGGATTTGATATGGTTTGGAAAAGACACAAAACTTGGTATAACTTAGTGAAACTTGTGTGCAAAACTTGGTAGGAATTAGTTAAACTTTGATGCGAAACTTGGTAGAACTTAGTAAAACTTGATGTGAAACTTGGTAGAACTTTGTGGAACTTTTATGCAAAACTTAGTATAACTTTATCGTACAACTAGGTAATACTTGGTCGAACTTTTTGTGTGTGCAGAATCCCGAGGATGAAACGGAACCAATGCAGCCTACGACGATGTGTTTCTCTCCCACCGACTATGTGAAGACAATAAAGCTCTCGTATAAGTGTTATATCGCTAAAACTCTGAAGATGATAGAAGACACTCTCGAGAAAGATGAGCTTAAATGGTTCTATGAGCATCCACAATTCAAGCACTTCTTCCACATGGGTAAGAAGACAAGCACAAAATGGATGGGACTGTGGATGATTCTGGTTAGGATCGCGGTTGTGGATAAGAAGATGGAGCTTTGGTTTATTGTCAACGGCGCTCCAATCCGCTATTCTATTAGGGAGCATGCACTCATTTATGGGTTATTATGCCACTCCTATCCAAACCACTACGAAACCCTTGGTGGTGGCTCAGATTTTGTTTCTAAATATTTCGGTATAGACAAGGTTACATATGAAGATGTTGAGCAGCAGTTCCCAGCTCTGAAAGGGAAACGAAAGATTGGTAAGGATCGTTTGAAGTTGGTTGTCATGTACTTCTTGTCTAGCGTGATCATTGGGAAGAAGAAGGCAGGAAAATGAGCACCTTCCGTTGAGAGTTTCTTCCTCAGAGCCATTGATGACCTCGAGATGTGCAAAACCTTTCTGTGGGGGTGTTTGTCATTCGAGTAGAACGTCAAAGACATCTTGCACTTCATGGACCATTCCGGAGGAGTGGCCCCGACTTTATAGGTATTTCCTGGATGCATTGTTCCTTTGGAGGTACAAACAATTCTAGCAATTTAAATCCTTTTTTTGTTGTTTTTAGTTTTCTGACTTGGAACGAACTTGTGTTGTAGCTCCAAGCATTTGAGGCCATTCTAATTTTGAAGAACCATTTCCGAGAAAATGTTCAGGGTGCAGATGAGGATTGCTCGTGTATGTGCAAGATGAGATACAAAATCGTGGGGACGAGGGGTTTTAGTATATCAGAAATAAATGAGAAGCTTGGAACTACGAAAGTTAACTTCTTATCATGCTTATTAAATCCGGTTTGCTTATATTAATGTATATTTGAGGTTGATATTAAATTGTTTCTTCTTATATTTGCAAAATATTCAAAGCCTCTTGTAGCCATCTCCTATGGAGATAGATCTTCTAATGAGAAACATGGATGCTGAATCTGGCTGGAATGATGTGGATGATCCCATAGACGATGGTTGGAACAGGCTGCTTAAGAAGAAGAAGACAATTTGGTTTGAAGAGCTTTTCAACCAAGATGGGTCTGCTCGTCCGTCTCAGGCAATTCTCAAGAGCAACCTCCTGCTATTATGTATGCGGCAAGGACGCATGAGGCTGAGAATGATGCTGGGAATGAGGCTGCAAGGTATCCGGAAGAGACTCCTACTGCTTTTAGTCTTGCGGATGTGCAGAAATTAATCAAGAAGAAAAAGAGGAAATGGAGACTCGAATGATGATGTATTATGAAGAGAGGTTTAAGGAGTTGACTGAGATGTGTAACGGTAGATTAACCGCTATGGAATCGGTTGTGAATGCACTAAGAGGGGGTGTGAAGGAGACTGAACCGAGAGAGACTGAGGATAAAGCCGATGATGATGGTGTTTTTCAAGAGGTTGAGTATGTTGGTAGTCATGTTGGTGAGGCTAGTGGTGTTAAGGAGAAAGAAGAAAGAAAGGGAAGAAAGAAGAAAGACGGTAAGAAAGTGAAGAAAAGAAGTAGGAAGAATTCGAAAGTAACCGTGGTAGATATGGAAGAACCCGTGGAAGAGAAGGAGCAAACAGAGCTTGAGAAGGAAGAAATCGTGGGAGAGAAGGAAGAAACCGTGGAAGAGAAGGAGGAAACAGAGTCAGAGAAGGAAGAAACAGAGCCTGAGAAGGAAGGAACCGTGGAAGAGATGGAAGTAACAGAGCAAGAAAAGGTAGGAACAGAGTAAGAAAAGGAAGGAACATAGCCTGAGAAGGAAGGATCTGAGAAGAAAGAGGGAACAAAAGGTAAGAAGAGAGCGGTTGAACCTGTTAAAGAAGCGTCCATAAAAATGGTGGAGGTTATAAAGAAAGGGAAGAAAGGTTCTACAACCGTGACTGGAGTCCCGTGGTTACTAGGGGAAAGATGTGATGTCAGATACTTTTTAATTATGTTTGTAGGAGTTTGGTTTGAATTATCTACGTTTGAATACTTTGTTTACTTATGTTTTTAGGAGTTTGGTTTGAATTATCTATGTTTGAATACTTTGGTTTGAATTATGTTTGAATATTTATGTTTGGATACTTATGTTTGAATTATATTTGCACTACCAAACACGTAGTTTTACCAAGTTTGACTGAGTTTAACCAAGTTATGCTTGGTTTTACGATATGCATTGTTTTACAAAGTTTGACTAAGTTTTACCAAGTTATCCTTGGTTTCACTAAGTTTTACCAACCAGATTACATCATTCATTCCAATCTTTTACATAAGCAATAAGTGATATCAAACATAGAATCAAACATAGAATTCAAACATAGATAATTAAGTCTTGGAATTCAAATAAAGATATTAAACATAGAGCTTAAATTCAAACATAGTAGATTTTAAACCACATTACAAACCAACAACACCTCTCACAACATCCACAATCTCCTTTAGCTTGGCAATCTCTTCTTTGTTGCTTTTAATCTCCTCTTGCATGCCTTCGATTTTCTTGCCCTGCACATCAACCTTGTTCAGCAACTTCTCAATCTCTTGTTCGACGCCATGCTCCCATGGTTGCCGAAAATGGAGTCCATCGTCCTACAAAAAATCATAAATACTCAGAGTTACACCAAAGAAATCGGGTCAAATACACATTAAATCACTATGCAAATCAAACATTTTACCTTGTATTGGTGGCAAGTAAAGTACGTACGGCCTGGTTGCGTATCCAAAGCCGTAACCAAATCGACCTCGTGGACGATTCAGCCACCACATGGGCATTTCTTTGGGATGCCGTATTGCGCATCGTTGATGGCATTGAGAAGATCTATGTGAGCCTTCATCCGCTTCATCTCTTTTTGGGGCCTCCTTTCCTCTTCATAGGGATCCAAAGAGAAATTCTTTGTACTCATTGGAGGTGAGAGTGAGAGAGAGAGAGAGAGAGAGAGAGAGAGAGAGAGAGAGAGAGAGAGAGAGAGAGAGAGAGAGAGAGAGAGAGAGAGAGAGAGAGAGAGAGAGAGAGAGAGAGAGAGAGAGAGAGAGAGAGAGAAGAAGAAACCGAAAATGAGAGAAAAATGAGAAAAGTTGATAGATGTTGGGTTTTTTTTAAAAGGGGGGGGGAATTCAAAATTCTGGAATTTGGGGGCGAGAGTTTTGAGTTTTTGGGAGGGAACATAAGTTTTACCAAGTTGTCAGTTTTACCAAAAACTGGCAAGTTGTACTTCTGTCAATTTTCAGTTTTAATGGTTATACTCTATCTTTAATTCAAAAAATTGGTTATACTGATGATATATGGCAATATAAATACATTACAAATAATTTCATGCAATAATATTTGCAAATACATATATTATCTGACTTTTTGTAGATAAAGATGATTTACATCAACAAATAACTCTTAAAAGTATATGATATTTGCTTGCTAATTACACAAACCTACAATATTTACCTTAAATTATGAAAGTGTTCATTTTGTTTTAGCAAGAGATATGCTATATAGTTTGTATTGTACTTTAATTGTTATATTTAACATTATTATAAAAATGAATATTGCCAAGAATTATAGTTCTACAAATCTTAGTTTTACCAAGTTATCCAAAGTTACACAACAAATGACACAACAAATGAAAAATCGAAGAAATACAAATACAACTAATTTTGGCTCACATCAGCTTGGCTCCCATTACTGCATTGAAACCAGCTCTCTAAGTTTCTTCTTGCCACTCTCTTGCTTCTTCTCCGTCGTGGCTCACATCCTGACGGATACCTTGTTTCTTGAACTATTCTCTTTCTTTTCGTATAGTTTGGAGGAAAAGCATACAACTTTCCGACCTCTTCCGAAATAATCCACTCAGACATATGTGGAACAGGAAATATTGTCCTCGTATAAGCCAAAGCCCATATTTCTACCATGTAATATTGCGAACACAAACCAAACAAATCCTTCAAATCCGTTGGCCAAATGTCCTGCTTCAAGAACTTAGTAGTAGCAGCTATTGCATGAACACATGGGTACCTGTCAATATCAAAGAGTTTGAAGCTGCATCTGTTATGTCTCAAATCCACCACATAAGTAATTGCGTCGTCTCCAACAACACCATATTCAAGCTTGAATTCGTTAATCTCTATCATCGTAAGTTTGGTCGCTTTCACGATTCTACCGTGCAATGCAAGCTCCACTTCTGGCACCAATTTTCGCGCGTTCGATCCAGCAACAGCATCTTTCCTATGATTGTTAAACCACTCAGCGAATTTTTCAAGAAGTGCATCGATCATAGGTAGTAAATGATACTTCCTGACCTTCTTGGAAACTGCATTCATAGACTCTGCACAATTAGAGGTGTCTAGGTTGTACCTTGCACCGGGAAAATAACACAATGCCCATTTCTTCACATCTACACTTTTGTCAAGATATGCAGCTGTTTGAGGATATTTGTTCCTAAAATCGCCATATTGTCTTAGAAAATCAGCCTCAGAATATAACCGAGCAATTGCCCTGAATTGTTTTCCAACTTCTTCTTTGCTCACGTAGGAAACTGCTCCTTTAACATTCTAGGACAGATAGTAGATGCAATAACCATGTTCTGAGAGAGGCTACACCTGAGCTATTGCCTTGATGAGACTTGCATTCCTGTCAGTAGTAAACACCAACTCACGACTATCCGGTATAACGGTTTTCAGCGTACTGAAAAATTACATCCAACTTTCATCCTTTTCACCATCAACTATAGCAAAAGCAATGGGATAGTGGTGATGATTCGGATCCTGCGCTGTGGCGAAAATTAGAACACCTCCATATACATTCTTAATGAAATTTGCATCAACAATGAGCACTTTCCTCATGGCTACAAACCCTTCGATGGAAGCTCCCAAAGCCACAAATAGATACCTGAACCTTTTTGTTCATCCAAAACCAAATCGGTTTTTGTTCCATGATTCACCTTCTCCAACATATGCAAATAAGAATGCAACATCTTGAAACCATCAACTCGACTACCACGGATATCAGAAACAGCTAGGTTTTTCTCTCTAAAATCCGTAGAGTGCGACACTTCCACACCACCTCTTCTTTGGACAAGCTTCACAATAGTTTTAGGACATGGAGTATCGAAGTTACCGGGATAGTCTTCGTTTAAGATGCTTGCAACTAACCGTGGTGTACCTTTCATCTTGTTGCTTATACCACTTGATCTTTTCCGAGAGCATGAATGCATCGTCATGTATGTTCTAACCGAGAAATTGGTTGAATTCTTAACCTTTGCAACTCTCAACTCCCATTTACAACCTTGCTTCGCTTCACGGCATTTCACCACGTATCGAGTCGTATCTGAATTGGCTAATAAAAACCCAAAACAATTCTCATTTGCGGCTCTATCAACAAAATACTTCATATCTTCTTTACATTTAAATTTTTGACCTATTTTCAAACCCAAGCCATCTTCCCATTCATCTAAACGCTTTGTCTCTTCCATAACCCGAGGAAGCTCAACTAATTCAACCATATCCAAATCATGCATATTATCATGTTGTACAATATCACCATCTCCAATATCAACATTCTCCAACGGCTCAATCGGCTCAGTATGCTCATGAGGTTGTGCTGTTGATTCCTCGCCAGTGACATGATTAGCATCACCAACATTAATTACCCCAATATTATCCTGTGCACTAGAAATAAGCTTACCATAACTCCCACCATCTCGTTTTACCCTCTCTACTCTTGAAAGTTGCTCGGTGATCGGAAATATTTCCAAATCTGTAACAACCTCTACATGCAAAACACTTCTTCGTTGCTCTTTATCCACAGAGGTTAGATACAATAAACATCCTCGTCATCAAAATATATGACTGCCTTTGAGATTTCATTACCAATGGAATATAACTCAAATTCAGCCTCTTTGTAAAATCATCTAATGAAATCTTTATGCGTATCCTATCCACTAACAACGAATATGTTATATCCACCATAGATGATGTCTTAAACGATATACCATACAACCGAGCTTCTCTTCGAATACATTCATAGTCATCTCCGGTCTTTGAATAATGTCCTTCAAAATCAAAATGTATGTTTGTGAAAGGAGAACCCATCCTCTTCTGAAAATGACATAAAAAATATGTATTAGCACTCAGATTTTCAACAGTACGTAATACCAAGTTCTACCATCGTAGTTTTACCAAGTTCTACCAGTTCTACCATCATAGTTTTACCATGTTGTACCAGTTCTAGCATGCTTTTAATAACTAGTTTTGCCAATTCTTACGATTCTATTATTACCAAGTTTTACTAAGTTCACCAACTTTTTCTTCAGACCAAAATCGCCAAAAACGATATAACAACAATACGATTCAGTACGATTTAACCACTGATTTCAATATATTATCAATTCAATTGTCTAATTCACCAAGAAAACATGGTTACCAACCCAATGTTCGATAATTACCAACCCCGAAATTAAACTCGAGCTTCAGCCCCAATTGAAGCTCAATCCAGCTCAATTTAAACGAGAATAAAAGGGAAAAATGAGAGAAGCGACGACAAGAAAGGAGAAGAACTAACCTGGGTTGACCGGAATCCGAACAGAAGTGACTGGGATGGTTGAATTGGAAAGGGTGAGAAGAAAGGATAGAAGAAATCGCCGGAAATCGGGTTTATCGGGTTTTGGATTTCGGATTTTGAACAGCAAAGAGAGGGGAGAATGGGAGGAGAGAGAAGCTTATGTCTGATTGGTTGATTAATTGATTTATCTAGAATTTTTTTATTAGTTCATTAAAGGTAGAATGATAATAACATTAGAAGGGAAAGAGTAAGGAGTATGATAGATTAAGGAAGAGTATGCGAGAATTTGACTTTAAGTCAAAGAGCACTTGAGAACTTGATCATTTAGAAGATTCGAAAATGGATCTGTAGACTTGAGGGGGAGTTATTCACATATTTGGATCGTATCGTCAGAGATTTACGCTCTCGGGATAAGGCAAGTTCTAAAAAGATACAATCTGGAAGGGGAACTCGATTATTCTTATTTACATAAGTCTTTTGAGATGAGGAGAACGGCGATGATAGTGATGCCCATCTAGATGATACAATTTATATTTACGGTGATATTTACAGTGGAGATTTTGGGGAAATATTTACGGTTGTATGATACTCTTTTGTTCTTTCTAACAAGCATCTCCTTACTTAAAATCAGATTTCACACCTACAAAAACTCAAAAAAACTTTACCAAAACATTATTCTCGAGTCCATAGTTTTAGAGTCTTTTCGGATTAATCTCTTGATAATTTCGCATATAGCTTATACTTTCGTCAAAAAGTATGCTTTTTATTGTACTTTTATGTCTTTTAGTTTTACTCTTTTTGTTCATTCTTTTTTTTTCTTTCTATGACTAGCATATCCTGACTTAAAAATCAGATATCATACCCACAGAGAACCAAAGATCTTAATCACAAATATCAATCTAAAAAAATACTAAAGAAAAATCGTGTCTTTGCAAATTAATTTCTTCGTAGTTTTTTTGTATGTAACTTTATTTACGTTGGAAGGTGTGTCTTTAATTCTCTGACCATTTCTTTTTATTTTGTCTTCTATTAAAATATTTTATTCATCTTACCGTCTTTCCCTTAATTTGCTTTTTCCATAATCTAAAAAATATCAATGAACGGTCGTGTCCTTTCGGATTTATTTCTTTGTACCCTTTTGTTTATAACTTCTATTTAGTTTTTTTTTTAAATGTATCTTTCAAATGTATCTTTTAATTGCAACCTTTCAAATCTTATATATAGTTGCAAATATCCTTCATTTTTTGTAACACAAAATTTTAGGTCTTCCATTTTCATTTGTTCCTCATTTGAAATCATTAGTTTTTATACAAAAATCTTTAAGTTCTATTATATTTATCTAACCACAACATTTTTTTTCTTCTTTTTTCTTGAACACATTCTACTCATTTGTTCTTTCTAACAAGCATTTCCTTTCTTAAAACCAGATTTATCACCTATAATAACTCAAAAAACTTTACCACAACAATATTCTAAAGTCCATAGTTTTAGAGTCTTTTCGGATTAATCTCTTGATAGTTTCGCATATAACTTCTACTTTCGTCAAAAGATATGTTTTTATTGTACTTTTATGTCTTTTAGTTTTGCCCTTTTCGTTCACTCTTTTTGTTTTTTATTTCTATGACTATCATATCCTGACTTAAAATCAGATATCATACACACATAGGTACAAAGACCTTAATCACAAATATCATTCCAAAAAATTCTAAAGATCAAACGTGTCTTTTTATATTAATTTCTTTGTACCTTTTCGTATATAAATTTATTTTGGTTAGAAGGTGTGTCTTTAATTCTCTGACTATTTCTTTTTATTTTGTTTTCTATTAATAACAATCTAAAAATAGTAATAAACTGTCGTGTCTTCTCAGATTTAATTCTTCATATCTTTCCGTACATAACTTCTATTTTGTCAAAACATGTGTCTTCTACAATCAAGTCTTTTTATTATGTCTTATATTAATGGATTAATCATCTTTTTATTTAGTTACAAATCATTAGGTTTTATACTTTATTCACCTACATTAACACAAAGAACTTATGGAGACATGAAAATAATTCAAGTTTGGAAATAGTTTGAACCACCATTATAATAAGAATTTTTTTCTTTCAAACTTTTCTTGTTAATAGTTTAAATCCTAATTTAATATTTTATTTAACTATGCATTTGGTTCTATATATGTGTAGAATATCAAGCAATAATGGATGATAACATTGCCCACAAAACAATAAGTTCAAGTAAGTGTTATTTTACAATAATAATTTATGAATTTTATATTTTATAATTTAATAAAAAAATCAAAATAATGCTGAAAATTTAAAAGGAAAAAGAGGACGATCATGCAAAAAGAAACAAATTAATAACTTGATGCAATGTGGTGACTCTAATGCTTGAGTTTGGTTATTAGAAGGCACTGAAAAATATGCTATAAGTAAATGGCCTTTGTTCTCAATTTGTCAACTTAAAATAAAGAAAAATATTGTGTCAAAGACTATAGTAAGAATCAAATAATCCAACAAATAAATGTAGATTATCTTGTTGTTATTTTATAAATATGACATTATACAATTCAAATATACAAAAACAACTGAGATCTCAAAGATGATTCACTAATGCTGGGAAAAATATAATTTGCGCAAAATTTCATGATAAGAGATTATAGTCCTTTAATTAGCTATCTAGGAGATGCTCTACAAGTTTGACCTTTTGATATACTATCTAGGCATCATTTTGCATATATCTTATATATTAATCAAAAAGTTGCGTCTCTAAATTATAAAGTTGTGGCTTTTCGTTGTAATTTTTAAAATTGAATTATTATTTTTTGTAGACAATATTATAGTTATAATATTGGATATGTAACTTCAAGATAATTTCAACATACAATGGTGTTCTATTTATTTAATATTATTCCAAAATAAGCATCAATATAGTATTGAAAAAGTTCATTAATTTTATTTTAAGTATGAACTTTTGGAGTTCTCGATAAAATTAAAAATATATAGTAACATTTCAATATAAAAAGTTAATGAGAATCTAAAAAAAAGAATTCTCAATTTAAAATTTCATATATAACTAAATGTATATTTTTAAATTTAACTTCCTTAAAAACTAAGAGTTGTGTCTGTTTATATTCTATCTATTAAAAGTTGTGTTGATTGAGATAATATACATTTAGAGTTGTGTTTGTCCATATAGTAGACATTAAGAGTTGTGTTGGTTCAAATAGTATACATTTAGAGTTGTGTTGGTTCAAATAGTATACATTAAGAGTTGTGTTGGTTCAGAAAGCACCAAATGAAGTATGCATCCTATAACAATTCACTTCAAAGTAATTTAATAACTACCTTTTACAATAGTATTCTTTGGTGGTAAAAAATTATGAATCGTGATCAGTTACCTCTTACAATTTCCTTCAAGATATTCGGATGAAACGATGCCAACAAAGAGTGTTAGCCAGAATCATTCAGGTTTGGAAAGCAAAGAATCCCAATAGAGGCGATGAAGTTATTAGCATGAAATTTCTCCTATTTGATGAAAATGTATGGCTTACTTATGAGTGTTTCTTTTTTTGGAATAAGGTATTTTAACATGAATACATATATTTATTGTAATGTTTTTTATTATTTCAGAGTGAAACCATTGTCGGATCCGTCTATAGTAAATATATACCACAATTAAGAAATTTATTAAATGAGGGTCAACTCTTTTTAATAAGTGAATTTGAATTTTGGAAGTCCTTAAAAACTACCAAATGTCACTTCATCGTTTTACCCTCCGTATTAATGACCATTCGACGTTTGAAGTCGACAAAGAAGCAGTAGTCTCCATTGCATTTGAAAATTTTAATTTTTTAATTACAATCAATTTCGTCAATTAGCAAATACTAGTCGTCAAGTTAATGGTAATATACGGAAAAATATCAAACTTTGGATCATAATTTATTTTACTTAAATATTTGTAGTATAATAATTGTTATTTTTTCATAGATGTCATTGGTGTTATAGAAGATGAAGGGTTGTCTTATTTTCAAGACAGTGTGATCAATTCAAAATTACCAATCGATATTCTAATTGAAAGGTAAACATATTGAATTCTCATGTTAAATTTCACTCTAATGAATCAGTAGTTATGCACAAAAAATAAGTGACATATATTTTTTAACTAATATAGTGGGAGTAAAGTTTGTTTAACCATTTGAAAGGAACAAATTGCACATTATAAAAAAGCTTTGGTGGACAAAATACCATAAGGCAAAATTATTATAAGAACAGCGTCAATCCAAAACCGTATTCAGGTTTGTATTTCTTAGTTAGTTAAAATTGTTGAAAATATTATGTTATAATAAAATTTTTATTTTTTTAGATTATCTATATCTCAATACTACTTCAGATTCAAAATTTTATTTCCAAGACAACATAAATGCAATAAATAATTTTAAAGAAAATTAGTTCTCTTTTATTCATTAAGTATATCAATAAACTATCTAATAATATATTACTAACATGACATAATATTTATATTGTATTAGAATACTACCAACAATTTTAGGCAAAGTAAAAAGTGGTAAAGGTAGTGAAATAATAAATCAACAGTCATTTATAACATTATATAAAAAAATTGATATTCTCTCGGAAGAAAATGAGGAGGTAAATAATTTTAATATTTTAAAGTATATTAATTTTTAATTCAAATCAAGGTTTCTAATAAAGTTATATATATTTATAGGAAAAAATATTTAGATGTCAAGGAAAGATACTGGAAGTGTGTTCTAGAAATTGTTGGAACTACATATCTTGCAATAAATGCCAAAAAAACTTAAAAAAGAAGGAGATATACTTGTTTGCAATATTTCAACTGATAAAAACATATTAGGGATACTAAGGTAAAAGTATATATAGTGTTATTTATTTAAATTTATAATTATATACATATTAACATTATAATGCTATAATTTAATAATTTCTTCTAAGATATCGAGTAAAAGTAATTGTTGACGATGGAACCGAAGTTGTGTCCTTAATAATTTTTAACAAAGATATCACCAAAATTATAAATATGTCTGCAAGCGATTTAGTTAAGCAAGTTGTATGTCTTCTTTACTTAGATTATTTATTTACGATATTATCAAAAACTATTACTAACTCTAATTTTCATAAACGTAGGAGAACAACAATCAAGACGCAAGTGATGATGTAATACTTTCAGTGTTGAGTGAGAATTTGGTTGGTAAAGAATTTAGTTTTACTTTAAAAGTAAATTCGTTTAACTATAGATCTACTTCCGTTGGTATTACTGTCGTTGAGACATCGACAATTGATATTGTTACTAATGAGGTAACTTTCTAACACAAATAGTATAATTTCAAATATTATTTTAATAATTTTTATAATACATTTTATATGAATGTGGTAAATTTTAAATTATTTTTAGGTCAATGACAACAAACAAATAAGAGGATCTGTAAGTCCTAAAAAGGAACAATTTCCTGATGAAGATGTTGGAAGAAATAAATCTATAAAATTGGAGAAAAAAAAAAGATAGAGTCTTAATCGTGTGAAAATAATTCTTTGAAGTCTCCAAAACAGAAAAATAATATATCGTCTAAATGATCAGAACATGAAAAATAAAATCGATAATTTTTATTCTTGGATGTAATCTTATTATATAAACATAATTGTGGTATTGTATATTTTATTATATTTTATGTTTAACAACACATTTAGTATGTAATTTGTGCATAAAATACATTTTAGTTTTCTATCATTTGTGTATTAATAACTAGTCTCATTACATACTTAATTAATAATATAACAATTTTTTGTTTTTCTATAATAATATGTGGTTGGATTTTTTTGTTCAGTTTTAGATGTTTAGGAAATTCTTAAGCAATTTTTTATGAGTTTGATACTTTATGAATTTTATTATTATTAAATATTTTTATGTACAAATTCCTTGTAAATATGCTGCTTTAAAACTCCGCAAGTAGTTATCGGGTTATGGCAGTAGTTGAGAGCTTCTTCTCGTATTCACCATATAGAAGCTTCTCCAACAAGTGCATTGATGGCATGAGATAATTTCTTCTCCTTCGGGACTTTGTGATACCAAAACCAATCTTCCAAGCCTCTCTCCCATCTTAAATATGCCTCTGGATCTTGTTCAAGACCTGAAAATAGAGGTTATGCGGCTCATAGTCTTCTCCTTCGTCATGGGAATGATCCTTCGGTTTAGAGTTGTGTTGAACTTGAATTGGTCCACCACCAAAACTAACTTTATCTTCAGCCACGTCTTCTTCTTCACTATCCATGGTAGCTAATTTCTGTAAGAACAACACTATACACGAAATCAAGTGCCACAGGAACTAGAAACAAACAAGAAGAATAAAAAAGGCAAATCGACAATTCACAAGAAAATGGAAAATGCAGAATTGGAAAAATGCAACTAAAGCTAACTGGTTTCTATTGTTTTTTTTTTACTCTCTATGATTCAAACTAAATGTAAATATGCTTGATCACTAAACAACCTAGCAGTAATGACAGAAATAATTCGAAATAATACAAGACTTAACAATCGGATGCACTTAAACCTAATCAAGCAAGATATGCAAGCTAAGAGCTATATGCTTTACTTTTGGTATTCTGATGCAAATAAATGAACGACCTAATGAATCTAAATAGGCAGAGAGAAAGGACCTGTTGACACTAATTCAGAAAGACAAAACAGACAGCACGCAACGAGCTCTCAATGCAAGTAGATGCAAGAAACCCCAATGCGGCTACTTATGCAAATGATTACCTAACTTCTTTTTATTTCAATTTTTTTTTTAATTGCAGGTTATGAGTGAACTAAGAAACTAAAGCAAACCAGAACTCAAATCAGAAGAAAACCCAATCAAACAACTCAGCAACAATCAACAGTTCATGCGAGTTTCGAGAAACCCTAAAACAGTCTATATGCGGCTGGTTTTTGATTCAACAACTTAACACTCGAATTCTAACAACCTTTTTATTGATTTTCAGTTTATAAAAACAGAAATAAAGCAGAAGCAAGCAATGGACAGAAGCAAAACAAGGCCAAAACAGTGACAATTATTATGGGGTTTTTCGATTTAAAAAACAAACAAGAACAAGAGACAAAAAAAAGTGCAAAACGAAATTGAGGAAGATAGAAGTTGGATGAACACAGCCTGGAGGTAGGAGCTTTTATCTCTATTACCATATGATGTAAGATGGGAGGTGGGTCTTGTATTGGGTGGTCGATGGTCGAAGAATAGCGAGGTGGTCGAGCGGTCGAGCGAGTCGAAGATGGTCGGATGGGACGAAGCTGCTGGCCGAAGGCGCTCTCAGCTTGGGCAGTGGGTGGATTCGATGGAACAAACAGATCACAGCAACACAATCACGAACTAGAACACACTTATAATAAGGGCACGAGCAAGTAACAAGCCTTCGTCTCAAGGGGAATCCACGCGAAAGAAAGAGAGGCTGCGCCGTTAGGATAAACACTTTAGGTTTTTTTGTTTAAACTTGCATGATATTATTAAGCTCGGAAAGAATGGCTTAAATAGCCAATAGTACAGGTTACAAGTAGGCCAAAAAGGGCCTGGTCGAAATCATAAAAGAAAAGACAAGAAGGAAGGTTGGACGGGCCAGATTCTCCTTCTCTTGTATCGGGCTTTGGTTTACCTCATTAAAAACCTTAGTGGGAAATCCCAATTGGGATAGAACCACACTTAAGGGAAAAAGAGTATAAACCTAAACCCAAGGATATTTTGCACTTGCTCCTGGTCGCCAAACATTGTTCTGGTGTTCACTAAATCTGTGAGCTTCCAAATAAGGCAGGTTCAGCAACCTTCAGGTTTGATCTTGCATATCTTCTTTGTCCGAGCTGGTATTGGTGTTATTCCAACTCTCATGCATTCCCTGATGAATCAAGAATCCAGAAAAATTTATTTTACTCCTTGATTTATCCTGGTTCGTTCTGAGAACTCCAAAATGTGCAATTCGGTCTCTATCAGGTTCCTTGAAAATCACCTGTCTTGAAACGGGCATAAATTCTTCATAGAAAATGGTCTTGATGTGATTCCACTTCGTGCATATTACTTGGTAAGTCAGGTTTCCGGAACATGTTGAGTTGCAGCTTGAATCCTCATGGTCCGATCGCAATCCTCTCTTGAATGCACCTGTATCCGCGGACAGAGCTAAATGAACAGCTTCTAGACATACTCCAAGATTAGCTCGAACCAAGGCTGATTCCTTCTGGCCAAACTCTTCCAAATAGCATACTTTCTGGTGGATATCAAGTCTGGTATGATTGGTTCGAACCAATTATCCTATGGTCATCTTCTAAGACTTGGCTAAGGCTCCGGGTGGACGGTTGTCGACCATCTCCAAATGGGATCATTCCAGTTGGGTTCTTGAACGATCATGACTCCTGAAACATGTTGTTGGCTTATGAATCCTCAATCCCACGTCATTTGGTCTTGTAGAACATGTCTTGGCCTCATGAACCTCCTCAGGTACGTTCTGCGTGGTTGGGAACAGCTCGATCAGCCTCATGGTCGAGGTTGGTACGTACCGCTCGTCCGGGCCGGGTTTGGATGATCCAATGTCCTCATCAGCTACTTTGTCTGAATTCTCTGAATTCTTGCGGGTCCTGAAGTTATATGGTATTGTCTCTGGTCTGGAAATAAATTTCCAGAAGTCATCAGTTACATATGGAGCTGACATTGATCTAAGGATGAAAATACTAATTGTGGAGCTGCTTGGTATTTCTAATGAGGGCGGTGCATGGTCTTATATTGGACTCCCGAAGTGCTTTATTGGCTCCAAACATGAATTACTGGCCTTCATAACTGAGAAATTACATAAGATACTAAATGGTTGGTACTCCAAAACGCTTTCGATGGGTGGTAAAGAGGCTTTGCTCAAGTCCATAGTCATGACCTTACATGTTTATGCCATGTCGTGTTTCCGTTTGACCAAGCACCAATGCAAGAAGATCACTAGTGCAATGTCTAAGTTCTGGTGGAATGCAGTAAGTGATAAATCAAAGATCCACTGGGTTTCTTAGCAGTATTTGTGTAAATCAAAGGAGAACGGTGGTATAGGTTTAAAGGAGATTGAAGTCTTGAATCAAGCTTTTTTGGCTAAGCAGGCTTGGCGCTTGATGAATGAACCGAATACATTGTTATCTGGGGTGTACAGAGGAAGGTACTATGCGAATAAAGATTTTTTAGACTGTGGAAAAGGGTATCGTCCGTCTTATGCATGACGAAGTACCGTATATGGAAAGGAACTACTTTGTAAAGGACTTCTGAAATTGGTGGGTAGTGGTGAAGCAAAAATGGTGTGGTCGGATAAATGGATTATGGATAAGACACCTCGACGTCATACTCTAAAGCAAAGCCTATACAACATTGACTTACTAGTCAGTGATTTGAGGATGGAAAATGGCGAATAAAATCTAGAAATGTTGCAGGAATTGTTTCCTAAAAATGAGGTGAGTTATATTCAGAAGCTACAGTTGGGTCGAGTTGCTGATAGATTTATCTTGGCTTATTCTAAAAATGTTCCGTACTCGGTGAAGAGTGGGTATTGGTTTAGGTCGAACAGTAACATCGAAGAGTTACCGGTGGAACAGGAACGGATTCGACTTAAGGGGAAAATATGGCTACTAAAGGCTCCTCCTAAAGTTAAAAGTTTTTTGGTGGAGAGCTGCCTCAGGCACCTTAGCAGTTGCAGAGAGATTGGGAACAAGGGGAATTCCAATTGTGGCTTTGTGCAAATGTTGTCAACAAGAAGAAAGAACATGCTCTGTTTAGATGTCTGGTTGCTAAGGAATTTTTTTTCACATGCAGAGATTCCTTTGCCCCCATTTGGTTTTAGTATCTCTGTGGAAGATAAATTGAATTATTTGTTGCAGTGCATGGATAATGTTTCCTTAGACATATCAATTCGTTCATCGATTCCTTGGGCTTTGTGGAACATTTGGAAAAACAGAAACAAGATCATAATGGCCAGTACAAAAGTGGCTCCACAGCTTGTGTTGCAGAGAATACGTGAGGAAGCATCGAGCTGGCTGGAAGCAAATAAGGTACTTGACAATCCAACTCATGATCGCAATGGTAATATTGGGCTCCGACAAAGGTGGTTACCTCCAACACCGGGGATCATCAAATGTAATGTGCACGCGTCATGGAGAAGTGCATCTATGCACATTGGAGGTGCTTGGGTTGCACCTGATGACAAGGGGGAGGTTCAATTTCATGGTAGGGAAGCCTTTACAAGCTCTCCCAATCGCATTGTTGCAGAACTAAGATGTATTATATGAACGTTGGAAGCTCTAGGTAATTTTAGAATGAAAGAAGTAGTATTTGCCTCAGATTGCCGTATGGCAATAGAAGCACTTTTATCTCCTGCTTCCTGGCCAAAATACAGAGTTCTCATTGATCAAGTTCTTGAAGCAAACAAAAGTTTGTTAGCTGTACTTTCGAGGAAGAATCAACACTTGCAACTCGAATCAAGAGACATTGCAAGAAGCGTGACAAGGGATGGTCGATTTTGTTCTTATCTAACTTTGGGAGGTCCAACTTGGCTACATGACCGCCTTCAATGGGAAGCAATGCAGAGCACCTAGCTCGTCCTTCTGTTAGGATTTGGTGTTAGTTGCATTGTGTTTACTTTGTTTTTGATTCCTTAAACATGATGTACTTGGTTTTTCAAACTCCATACGATAAAACAAGATCGTTTTGTTTCTATATTTTTAACTTTTTTGCCATAGGACAATTCTTAGGTTTAGCATTTTGATAACTCAATTTATAACACCAGAAAATTCATTTTATAACAAAAAAAACTATTAGTGGAATGAAGTAATGGTGAAATATAATAATTTATATAAAGATGGCGGCATTCAGTGGAAATTTGCCTAACTGCCGAGTAGGTAATTACACCACGTAAGCCATTAGACCGGCGCCGTTCACCGCATTACTACGAAAGAGTAGAAGCAGACACTTAAAATTAATATATATATATATATATATATATATATATATATGTTTATATTTTTGTTTTCTAATGTTAAGGAGAAAAATTATTTGATTTGGTCACACACGTGAGATAACATCATAAACAAAAGCCTCTCTCTTTATTAACATTTAAAAAAACAGTAATAAATCATCAAAACCTTTATGGATGATTTAAGGGTCAGATAGTGGATTTGTTTCATTGAAGTGGATTTGTTTCATTGAAGGGTCAGCTTAGAGACTTAACCCTAAACAAACAATTTTATTGGGTTGATAAATTAAAATAATTTAATAAGAAAGTCTACGTACATGAACCATAAAAGCATAGAATAGTTAAGTACATACATGGATAGATTTTTCTTTTGTCAACACATGTATATTTTTATAAAGGAAAATTTAGGTTAACGAATGGTCGTGAAGATAAAAGGAACTTGAGATAATTGGATACACTAATTTTAATTTTTAAGTAGGAGGATATAACATTTGAGAATCTATGCTAATCACCGATTTTCAGAAAGTTTGATTAAAAAAATAATCAATTTTTTTTTTGTCATCTGGTGAAATATATTCAAAACAATATGGAAATAACACTGAACCAGATATACCGGAAACTAAATCCGAAAGGATACTGAGCAATTAGGACAGCAAAAAAAGTTCTTTCCACAGTCTAAAACTCACACACAGGCAAAAAAAACCCAAACAACAGTCAACATAACCACAATAGAACGAGATCATTAGAGATAACTCACAAGAAAAAAAACTCGCAGAAAAGAGAAATAGACGCGGATAAACTAAAAACTTCTTACACAAAGACCGGAAGAAATCCCCGAAAAACTGGAAAGACCTCGGGCAACGGCAGAACACAAACTCTAATATCAATACACTACAAGAAAACAGCGAACTAGCAACCCAAGTTGCGACTGATTTTGTAGTCACAAAATGTAGCAACTGAAGTACGACGCTTTCGCTATTTATTTGCGACCAAATAAAAAATCATCTCAAATCAGTAACTATTTTGCGACTGGTAAATGTAGTCGCCAAAACGTAGCTGTTTTGCGATAGTTTTGCGTCGAAATTGTAGTCGCTATTAAGCAGTCGCTAATATGCGATTAGTTTGCGATTGAAAATTGGATTATCAAAGTTTATACTGGGAGGAAAGATGAAACACCCATTCCCAAAGTTTTGATATTTTGATTTATTGAATATAGGACTGAATTCTTATATCTAAGTTGTTTGATGGTTTCACTTACATATGTATCGGACTAGTGAATGTTATATGTAGTGTTTAAAAGTAGGTAAAAGGTAAAGTTTATTAACTTTATCATTTGTATAAAGTATCAAACCTTTAGTATACACATATAAAACATTTAGATGTTGATATATCATGGTTTTTACCGGTTTTATGCCATGATATAATTGTGTTTTAGTGTTCTTTTGTGTTATTTTAGAGTCTTTTACAGGTTTAATCAGGTTTGGAGCAGAATTGAAGATATTGGAGCATTTTGGGATTTTTGGAGTGTTTGGCCGAGAGATTGAGCTCACTGTCCGATTTTGAGATCATGCATCGATCGACACACTTTTGGTGTCGATCGACACACTAGCGAGTTGGGCCGATTCGGCGGTTTATTGAAGATTCAAGATTTTGCACTTTGGCCCAGAAGTTTCCAGTATTTACGAAGAAGCCCCAGCCGAGATTAAGCCTATATAATTAGGATTTTGGTGTTTATTTTACTTACGCTTTCATACTTAGAGCTAAGGGATTTTTAGAGCTTTTGGGGGCTGATCTAATCCTGTACTTCATCTATTTGGAGAAGATTTCGAACCCCTTTATCTATTTTAATTTCTTATATGCAATCTATTTATTCTATGATTTCTGTTTCATTAATCATGTCTGAGTAGATTCATAGTTAGGTTTAGGGTTTCTCATTAAGGATTTCATGACTTGCTAGACTTGTTTAAATCAGTTAAGGATTCACATGAATAGAATGTTCTTCGATCTAAATTGTGCTTAATGCTAGTTCTAACCTGATCAATTAGAATCTAGATCTTAGGTTGCTAAATATGACACGAGAGTGTGGTTTAGAATCTGAACTATTTAGGTTGAGCAATTAAACTTCTCGCAAAGGAATTTGGTTTAGTTTAATTGTGAACATATCGAACTTGAAATTAATGTTGGTTTAATCTGTTAGTAATTGCAAAGGAATTTGGATTGCTGCACTTAGACTTAGAGAATTCTCGCAAAGGAATTTGGTTAATTCTATATCCGTGATTTGAGTTCTAGAACTGTGTCTAATTAGATCCTGACTGATTGATTTGTCTGCTTGTCTGATTTCCTGAGAACACCCTAGACTTAGCGCCTTTAATTAACTGCTTTCACCACCAATAATCTGCTACTTGTTTACTTTCTCGCTTTGCTATTTAGTTTACTACAAAATGCTTTCTTCTTAGTTTAAATTCCTATAGTTCTAATCCATCGGGACCAGAGTCTCTGTGGATTCGATGCCCTATATACTACAATCACTTAACTGTGCGCTTGCAGTAGAATAGGATTAAAACCTGACCCTATCAAGTTTTTGGCGCCGTTGCCGGGGATTTTTAGAGTCTTCGATAGGATCGAACTTAGGGTTTCTACTAGGATTTTTATTGTTTTTGCTTCGTTTTGTTTTTGTTTTTGTTTTTTCGTTTTAGTTACTAAATTTTTCTCTGTTTTCTCTCTGTCGCAGGTACCGATTTCGCTGTGCGTCGATCGTTGCACCTTTGTGTCGATCGTCACTAGGCGAATCTGAGATTGAATCGATCGTTGCACTGATAGCATCGATCGTTGCTTGACGATTACAGACAGTTTATGCAGCCGCGTGAAACTCGAAGTAATCAGAACTTGAACCTCGTTAATCTCGGACTTGACGAACTTGGACGACTAGAGAGGACTAACAGGAGAGAAAGAAGAGCAAGGATGGTGGTACAGAAGATAATCATAATGTCTGATGCTCAAGGTACCTTGAGGGACCAAGATAACAATCCGTACAATGCTGTTGGGCATCGGATTGATGCTGAAGGGAATGTAATCCATGATCCTCCTGAGCAACCGCAACAGGAGCAGAACCAAGGTCAAGGACAGAACCAAGGTAGACAGATGGTTGTCCATGAGAGGACTTTAGCTGACTACAATAGACCGGATGAGTTTCATGCAAACCGGTCAGCTCTAGTACTTCCTGGTTTTGAGAGGGATGATTTTGAGATCAAGACCATCTACTACTCGCTGATGAGACAGAATGCCTTCCATGGTCACTCAACGGAGCAGCCTATGGATCACATTGATCAGTTTGAGGATATAATCACTGGCATGAAGTATGATGGAGTTTGCCATGATGGTCTTTCCATACAGTCTCGCTGGAGACGCTGCTGCATGGCTGAAGCAACTGGCACCTGGGCATTTTACTACTTGGGCAGCTCTGAAGGGTGAGTTTCTGCGTCACTTCTACGATGATGCACGCTCTGATCAATCCAGGCAGGACATTCTGCAATTTTCCCAAGGCCCTGTGGAGCCTTTAAAAGCTGCCTGGATGAGATTCAGGAAGTACCAGCGTGACTGCCCACACCATGGATTCACTGAGGTCACATTGCTAGGTATCTTCTTCAGAGGCATAGATCTTCCATATCAGTCTGCGCTGGATAACTCCAGTAATGCAAACTTCAACACCAGGACTCCTGCACAAGCTAAGCAGTTGATTGAGAACTTAGTGAGCAGCAACAGTTGCAAGACTATGGATGAGAGGAGGAAGAAATCTGGTGGAAGTGTAGAGAATTCGGAGATTGCTGATATTAGATCTAAGCTAGACACAGTTTGCAATCTCCTAGCTGGTAAGAAGGCTGTCCACTTTGCTCAAGATGTAGAGGTAATTCAAACTGAGGAGGACACTCAGGAAGAAGATGTGAATTACATTGGAGGATCTGGATTCCAAGGTAACAGATTTGGTAATCAGCAGGGAAACAGGTTCTTCAATGGAGGACAAAGGAGTGCCTTTACAGGCAATCAGAACTCTTCTAGCTTTGGACAGACTAGTGGTTTTCAGAAACCTTTTGGACAAGGTACTCAGAGAACCTATGGATCTTCATCTTATCAGACTCCTCCTACAGCCACTGCTCATGAGAGTAAGATGGAGGCAATGATGGAACAGCTGCTGGAGAGTCAGACCAAGATTTCTGTAGACTGCAATAAGAAGTTGGATGCTGTCTATGAGGATCTCAATGGAAAGGTTGAGTCTCTGAGCACTCATATGAAGCAGTTGGATACTCAGGTGAATCAGATTTCCAGTTCTATGAAGGGAAAAGGAGTAGCAGACACTCATATTAAGGTCTGGTCTGTGTACATCAATGATGGATCTCACCTAGGTGAAGGATTTGAGCTAAGCACAGCTGAGTTGGTAGAAGAGGTTGAATTTTCGGAATTTGAGAAAATCTCTCGGGTGAAAACTGTGAAAACAGTGCTGCATCGATCGCCACACCACTAGTGTCGGTCGATGCAAGTCGTGAACAGACAGACTCGCCGAATGCTGATGGCATTGATGCAGATTTGGAGCTTGATCGATTATTCCCTGGAGTGTCTGAGATTACTCAGGAGGAGATTTATGCACAATCCATTAGATTATATCCCTCAGTGTCTGAAGTGATTAAGCAGGAGATTGAAGAACTTAAGCAGCTAGAGGAGATTGGTGAAGAGTTGGAAGAAATTCCATCTTCTGATGATCCACCTTATCACCCATGTGTGAAGAGGTATTTGAACAAGATGTTGCCTTTGGATGAAGAGCTGAAAGATTGGGTGATTGTAGTCCCTCAACGGATAAGTGATGTGCTGTTAACCAAGGTTTCCAAGAAGCTGCCTGATCCTGGGATTTTTGTGCTAAGTTGTTCTATCTTCGAGGATAGTTTTAGGCGCTCTCTTTGTGATTTGGGAGCTGCTGGAAGTCTTATGCCATATTCTGTGGCAGAGAAGCTGGGTATGCTGGATTTTTCTCCTACTAGGACCTCTCTTGTCCTAGCTGATCAGTCTATACGAGTTCCAGAAGGACTCCTTGAGGACATTCCGGTGAGAGTTGGAAACTATTTAGTTCCAACAGACTTCCTAGTTCTGAAATATGACAGTGATCTTGATGATGCATTGATACTTGGAAGACCATTTTTGGCTACATCAGGAGCAGTAATAGATGTTAAACACAGTCTGATAGATCTCCACCTGGGAGATGAGCCGCTGCACTTTGAGATGGACAAGCTGCGCAAACCACTGATAGATGGGCAGACCTTCACCATTATGGATGGAGATGATGAGCAGTCAAGTCACACTACGATTTTGGATCCTGGAGAGCAGTTTATTAGATTGTTTAGTTGATCCTGATTCAATTCTTAGATTCATATCAACCTAAACATGCAGATCTAGGTTTTCTTATTTAGAGACATTATGTAGATCTCACCTTTTACCTGTTTGTTGCAGCGGAAGAAGTAGAACAGGTCAGAGATCAGAGAGATACACCAAGGGATGAATCCTCCAAAGGTTCACACACGCGATCACAGGAATGGCTGCTAGACCACGAGGAGAGAGGCGCGCAGAGAGAGAGAGGCTCGCGGCTGGGGAGGCTAGGGTTAAGGAGAAAAGACTTGGCTTTTAGTTTATAAAAGCCTTCTCTTTCCCTTTTGGGCTTTTGGGCCCAAAATACCAATCTGATTAAATCCCATGGATTTAATCAGACCCATTAGTCTCTCTCTTAGTACGACAAATGCCTGGCACTTTTACCGTACTTCTGCTTAGCCGTTCCATCACATTTTCCTGTTAGCTTAAGCGTGTGACCCATATGGGATCATATAATAAAGGCAATAAGTCCAAGACTTATAGATCATGAGCGGACTCTAGCAAGCCATCATGACCCCCAACATTATATGACTTATGTCTGATCTTTGACATACTCTTACTTTCTAGAGACAGTACCGAGATTACTGGACACAATTCCAACAATCTCCCACTTGTACTGGAATCTCTGTATTCATAATCCTTTTGTCTCAATATCTCGATTAGTCATAAGGCAAGATTAGTGTCATCCTTATAAAGCCTAATCTTGTTCATCGGACTCTGATTTGATATTGACAATCCAAACGACTCGGGAAAGTCCGTTTGAGCATGGCCATGCATTTTCCAGTATTCAAATCTCCGATTGGCCTAGAGATATTCACTCCATATATATTGGAGGGACAAATTCCGTCTTGTTCCATCACTGTAAACTACTCATTTCATAATGTACCCAAACAAGGTCCTTATAACTATTGCAGAACGATAGCGTTAGACAATGATCAAAGTGCATCAGTCCATGTGCAGTCACATGCATGCGAACTCAGGTCTAAGGACTATACTCTATAGTCGTAGTAAGAATCTCTTATGACACAGATATAAATATCCTGAAGAGTTCTTATAAGCGGGTCTTGTCCGGTCGTATGTTCCCAAACATACACCTATGTACTGACTTTGATGCCGCGCATCTATGACACACTGAGACTTTGTCATAAGTCACGTACCAATCCAGTCTCACACGGTTGTTGGTGTTCCAATTTCAACAACCTTCGACTGGGGACGGGATGACATAAAACATCTATCAAATATAGGGTCTCATGATCAAGCTAAATGACTTCGATGACTTATAAAATGATTCATATCATTTTGGAACGATTATTTCATCACAGTTAAAATAATCTTGAAATATTAATTTCATTAAACATAAAATAATGTTTTACAAGAACATATCAAATAACTAAAATAAAGCTCACAAAACTCCCACTCAAATTTAGATTACATTTCAATGTTTCTAATGCCTACAGCTTCAGTCAGGAACTCGAGCTTAGGCCTTGGGAGTGGCTTTGTCAACGGATCAGCGACATTATCATCTGTCGGAACTCGGCTGATCTTGACTTCCTTTCTATTAACGATGTCACGTATCAAGTGAAATCTTCTTTGAACATGCTTGGATTTCTGGTGTGATCTTGGTTCCTTTGCCTGAGCTATAGCACCATTGTTGTCACAAAACAGTGTCAGAGGCTCAGCCGCATCTGGTATCACACCTAGTTCCATAATGAACTTTCGTATCCAAACAGCTTCCTTCGCTGCTTCTGAGGCGGCGATATATTCAGCTTCTGTAGTGGAATCAGCAACGGTGTCCTGCTTGGAGCTTCTCCAACTTACTGCACCGCCATTCAGACAAAAGATATAACCGGACTGTGACCGGAAATCATCTGTGTCTGTCTGGAAACTTGCGTCCGTGAATCCATTGACTTTAAGCACATCACTTCCACCGTACACCAAGAACTTATCCTTAGTATGTCTTAGATACTTCAAGATATTCTTTACGGCAATCCAATGGTTTTCACCTGGATTTGACTGGTATCTACTCGTCATGCTCAGTGCATAAGCAACATCAGGACGAGTACAGATCATGGCATACATGATAGATCCTATTGCAGATGCATAAGGAATATTCTTCATGCGCTCAAGCTCAGCAGCCGACGTAGGGCTCTGCTTCTTGCTTAGCGTTGTGCCATGTACCATTGGCGTGAAGCCCTTCTTGGAATCTTTCATGCTGAATCTTTGTAGGACTTTGTCAATGTATGAGTCTTGACACAAGCCTATCAGCCTCTTAGGTCTATCCCGATAGATCCTAATTCCAAGAACGTATGCGGCTTCACCCATGTCTTTCATGGAAAAACAACTTCCAAGCCAGTCCTTTACCGACTTCAGCATTGGAATGTCGTTTCCGAGAAGCAGTATGTCATCGACATACAGAATAAGAAATACTATCTTGCTCCCACTAGTTTTCTTATACACGCATTGTTCTTCTTCGTTTCTAATGAAGTCAAATTGCTTGATCGCTTCATCAAAACGAAGATTCCAGCTCCTCGATGCTTGCTTCAATCCATAAATGGATTTATGAAGCTTGCAAACTTTCCCAGCATTCTTTGGATCTATGTAACCGTCAGGTTGTGTCATGTACACATCCTCTTCCAGAATACCATTCAGGAAGGCGGTTTTCACGTCCATCTGCCAAATTTCATAATCATGAAAAGCTGCAGTTGCTAGTAGAATCCGAATAGATTTCATCATAGCCACTGGGGAATAGGTTTCATCGTAATCCACACCGTGAACTTGTCTGAAACCTTTTGCCACCAACCTGGCTTTATAAATCTGGACATTTCCATCCACGTCAATCTTCTTCTTGAAGATCCATTTGCACTCGATGGCTTTTACACCAGCAGGCAAATCAACCAACGAAAAGACTTGGTTGCCCGACATGGAGTCCATTTCGGAGTCAGTGGCCTTGCGCCACTTAGAGGAATCTGGGCCCATCATGGCTTGATTGAAGTTCGATGGTTCATCACCATCAATGATCAGAAGATCATGACAGTCAGTCACGAGGAATCCTTGATATCTCTCGGGTTCGTGACGGATCCTCCCGGATCTTCGAACTTCAGGTACTACAGGTTCAGGCTCTACAATTTCTTGTAGGTCCTCCTGCTGCTCTTCCTCATTAGGTTGAGCAGTATCCTGTTCATCTTGAATTTCTTCAAGCAGTACCTTACTCCCACTGTCTTTCTTAGAGAGAAACTCCCTCTCAAGAAAGTTACAATCCCGGGCAACAAAGATCTTGTTCTCGGAACGTAGATAGAAGTAATAAGCCTTGGTTTCCTTCGGATAACCAATGAAGTAGCATTTATCAGACTTTGGTGTAAGCTTGTCTGAGATCAATCTCTTGACATATGCTTCACAACCCCAAATTCTTAGATAAGACAGCACTGGAGCCACTCCAGTCCATAATTCATATGGTGTCTTTGCTACTGCTTTCGATGGCGCTCTATTCAGAGTGAACACTGCTGTTAGCAGAGCATATCCCCAAAGGGATATTGGAAGGTCTGTTTGACTCATCATAGATCGAACCATATCCAATAAGGTCCGATTTCTCCTCTCAGACACACCATTCCATTGAGGTGTTCCGGGAGGAGTGAGTTGGGATACGATCCCACACTCTCTTAGATGATCACTGAATTCTTGGCTTAAGTATTCTCCTCCTCGGTCGGACCGAAGAGCCTTAATGCTTTTGCCAAGTTGGTTCTGTACTTCATTTTGGAATTCTCTGAACTTCTCAAAAGATTCAGACTTATGTTTCATTAAATAAACATATCCATACCTACTGAAATCATCAGTGAAGGTAATGAAGTACTGATAGTTTCCTCTTGCATTTGTGGACATTGGGCCACACACGTCAGTGTGTATCAGGCCCAATAAGTCACTGGCCCTCTCGTTAGGTTTATTAAAGGGGGCCCGTGTCATTTTGCCCATCATGCAGGATTCGCATTTCTCACATGACTCAAAGTCAAAAGAGCCAAGAAGTCCATTCGTATGGAGCCTCTTAATGCGTTTCTCGCTGATGTGCCCTAAACGACAATGCCATAGAAACGTTTGGTTCTCCTCATTAGGTTTGAACCGTTTGGTATTAATGTTATAAATTGGCGCGGATTGATCGAGTATGTAAAGCCCATTCGAAAGAGGGGCAGAACCATAGAACAAATTGTTGCGATTGAAGGAACATAATTTATTCTTAACTGAAAAATCATAACCTTCCAAATCCAACAAAGAAATTGAAATAATATTTCTGCTTATAGCAGGTACAAAATAACAATTATTGAGTTCTAAAACCAATCCCGAAGGTAAAGACAACAAGTATGTTCCTACAGCTAGTGCTGGAACTTTCGCTCCATTCCCAACTCGTAGCTCTACTTGTCCTTGCTTCAGCCTTCTACTGTTGCTGAGTGCCTGCATATTAGTACAAATATGAGCCCCACAACCAGTATCCATAACCCATGAGGTATTTTCAGAAGTAGTTGTATTAACTTCTATAACAAAAATACCTGTTGAAGAAGTCTCGAAAGTCTTCTTCTTTAATTCCTTTAGACCTTCCTGGAATTTCTTACATTCTCTCCTCCAATGCCCTGGTTCTTTGCAGAACCTGCAGATGTCAGTAGGCCCAGCCTTGGACTTGGGCTTGGGCTTTGGCGTGTCCTTGTCCGCGACTTGGACTGCCTTGGCCTTTCCCTTATCCTTAGCAGAGGATTTCTTAAACCCCTTGCCCTTTTGCACCATAAGCACATTGGGGTCCTTGGCGGTTTTCCTCAAGTTGGGCTCTGCAGTCTTGAGCATTCCGTGAAGCTCAGGTAATGTCTTACTCAAGCCATGCATGTTAAAGTTCAGAATGAACTGATCATAGCTTGCAGGTAATGACTGCAGAATGATGTCGCAAGCAAGTTCTTGGCTGATAGGGCAGTCGAGTTTCTGAAGATGATCGAGATAACCCATCATTTTCAAGACATGAGGACTCACTGCCGCATTTGCAGCCAACTTACAGTCTAAGAGGTTCTTAACTGTCTGAAACCTCTCAGTCCTTGCTTGCTCCTGAAAAAGCGATTTCAGGCTTGCCATTATCTCGATGGGTGACAATACACTCTCGAACTGCTTCTGCAGCTCAGCAGTCATTGTCACCAACATCAGGCAATAGACATCATTTTCATCTGACGAATGCTTTTCCCAAGCATTATGCAGAGTCCTGGCGGCATTGGCAGGAGGCCTCTCGGGGAGAGGATCACGAAGGACATAATCCTTCTTCTCCTGCTTGAGGACTAGCCTCAAGTTCCTTGACCACGTCAGGAAGTTCGTTCCAGTCAGTTTCTCCTTCTCGAGAACAGACCGGATTGAGAATGTGTTTTGTGCGCTTGTAGTAGTCATAGCTGAAATATATAGATAAAAAGGTTATTAGTTAATATGTTCAATATGATTAATCTTATATTATTCTTAATATGATCAATCATGCATTATATTCAATAACCTAAGTTACCCTCAATAGAATATAATGATTCCAAGATCCACATATAACTAAGATTAAAATGGGCCACTGGCCGTCACCCAACCTTAGCTTATATCGGTAAGCCCTATATCGGCTAATTATATCCGTGATATAACTCTTGGTTGTGAATCTGGGCCCGAGGCCCAATCCACTCTGATGTCTCAAGGCCCGGGACTCCCGATGGCCTAGTCAAGAAAACCGGACTATACAGTCATGTAATCATTAATGTCTGGGACTCCCAATGACATTTATGAATCACAAACCGTCTTACCCACGCAAAAGCAGACACCCTCACACTGTAAGGCCATGAATACAATTGAATGGGCTTCGACAGCTGACATAGCCTGGACAAGACATCCAACGCTTGATATTATTTGAGGTTCGTAGGTTTATTAAAATTTCATTCCCAAAATAGAAGATTACTATTTCGGGAAACTTTCTATTTTTGGAAACCTACTATTTTTGGAATCTTTCTAAAATTGGAAACTTTCTAAAAACGGAAACTTTCTAACTTTAGAAATTTCTTAAAATCCAAAACCCGCAAATTCAGAAACTTCTATTTTAAGAAACTTTCTAATTTCAAAATTTCGGAAACTAAAATTTAAAATCGACTTTATAATTTTTATAAAATAAATTTTAAATTAATCTGAAGAAAGACTCAAATAATTGGCCCAATTGTTTTAACTTCTTGGCCCGAGGCCCAAGAATTGGTCCATGTCCAAGACATGACCCAATTGTCCAATTAAATGACATAACCGGTCTGGTTCATTAAAACTGGTCTAACCAAGTTTTAATTACTACGATGACCACAATTGTCAACCGGTTATTTACTAAACCGGATTTTCTCAATTTATTTGGTCCAACCAAATCAAATTAGAAAATCCTGGTTTAGGCACAAAATCCAATAATTCTTTCGACATTGGATTCCTTATCCCGGTTTAACCAGACTTTAATAAAATTATTAAATCTGTTTATTAAACCAGGACGAATTGATTTTAATCGAGTTTTAAACCGAACCGAAACGAATCGGTCACGGACCATCCACGGCCGTGACCTAATCCACACGATCACAGCCGACCAGCCGCGTTCGATCCACGATCCAT
This sequence comes from Orychophragmus violaceus, assembly GCA_030180135.1. Taxonomy (NCBI): domain Eukaryota; kingdom Viridiplantae; phylum Streptophyta; class Magnoliopsida; order Brassicales; family Brassicaceae; genus Orychophragmus; species Orychophragmus violaceus. Next base: position 85,893,143 of record CM058231.1, read on the forward strand.
GGACGGCCGAGCCTCACGCGATCGGGATGCAGCTGGACGGGACGATGATCGGACGAGCTCGGGACGCGGATGGGACGGTCGGGACGCGGGACGGTACGATCGCAATCGATCGTGCGATACTCGCCTGATCGGACCGACCACGCGACACGATCCTTGATCCGTCCGTGCGTCGTGTCCGATCCGGTCGATCGATCGACCGTCCGCCGAAGGCGCTCATGCGCTATCCGTCCAACCGGCCAACTCTCGACCGGCCAACGATCCCGACCCAACCGGCCTTCTCTCGGACGATCGCAAAACAAACGAGTCATATAGCTCGGTTTTCGATTTCTTTAGTGTTTGTTCAGGATTCAATTCAGTTTCTTAAGTGTTTTCTCTTATCAGTAATTGATTCAAAACACTTCTAAACAGATTAAACAACCTAAACATTGAATCTAAACAAGAAATCCTAAGAACCAATGGCTCTGATACCACAATTGGAGTTTGTTTAGTTGATCCTGATTCAATTCTTAGATTCATATCAACCTAAACATGCAGATCTAGGTTTTCTTATTTAGAGACATTATGTAGATCTCACCTTTTACCTGTTTGTTGCAGCGGAAGAAGTAGAACAGGTCAGAGATCAGAGAGATACACCAAGGGATGAATCCTCCAAAGGTTCACACACGCGATCACAGGAATGGCTGCTAGACCACGAGGAGAGAGGCGCGCAGAGAGAGAGAGGCTCGCGGCTGGGGAGGCTAGGGTTAAGGAGAAAAGACTTGGCTTTTAGTTTATAAAAGCCTTCTCTTTCCCTTTTGGGCTTTTGGGCCCAAAATACCAATCTGATTAAATCCCATAGATTTAATCAGACCCATTAGTCTCTCTCTTAGTACGACAAATGCCTGGCACTTTTACCGTACTTCTGCTTAGCCGTTCCATCACATTTTCCTGTTAGCTTAAGCGTGTGACCCATATGGGATCATATAATAAAGGCAATAAGTCCAAGACTTATAGATCATGAGCGGACTCTAGCAAGCCATCATGACCCCCAACATTATATGACTTATGTCTGATCTTTGACATACTCTTACTTTCTAGAGACAGTACCGAGATTACTGGACACAATTCCAACACAGTTTACTCCTTCTTTTCTAGGACAGGATCATTCTGATACAGCTTATTCTCCGCCATGGATGAGGAGGCTTGCACAGAGACAATCAATGTCTCTGTCAGGATCTCCAGCAAACTGATCTTGTTCGTCCGGTCAAGCTAATGACCTTAAACAAGCGCTGAGTGGGAGGCAACCCACTGTTAGGTTTAGTTGTTTTTCTTTCTTATTTTTGGTGTTTTTCTTAGGATTTCACGTTTTTGTTTGTTTTTGCTAAGTTTCAGATACAGAACCGAATGTCTGAAAATGGAGTGTTGATCGATGCACTTGTGCACCGGTCGTTGCAAGGAGATTACGACGAGGAGATAGATCGCATTGTGACGATCGTTTCGGTCCTGTGCAACGGTCGTTGCAATTGGTTCAATTGCAAAATTAAGGTACGCGCTCTAAACCGGAATCGATTTGGTTCAACCAGCATCAATCGTTTCTCCCTAGCAACGGTCGTTGCACCCACGACCGAGGTAAGTTTCCTTAAACCCTTCTCCTCTCTTTTCTTCTCCATTCCGCCGACCGTACAACCGAGATTCTCCACTCCTAAATCTCTCAATTTTTCATCATTTCTTGTGTTTCAAAGCGCAATTCTACTTGTTTTAACATCCTCTAGCTATTTCTATAACCCATTTACAAAGATTCCAAGGTATGAGCTCTCATTTTCATCATTTTCGGAATTGATTTTAGGGTTTATGAAATTCGGATGTTTAACCTAAAATTGATGATTCTGTGCCGATATGAACATGATTTAGGTTGTTTAGTGATGGGCTATTGTTGATTTTGTGGCTGATTGAACGAATTTAGAACGATTTTAGAGATTATTGTTGACGGCCAAAATCGCCTGGAAACGGTCGTTGCACTTGTGTAACGGCCGTTGCTTTGCGATTTTGGGGAAATGTTCGATAATGCGAAATCGCCTTGCAACGATCGATGTCTTAGGTGCAACGGTCCATGCTTCGCGATTTCACAGAGAGTTTGCCGAGACTTATTGGTGTTTGAATTTTTCTTATGCAGATGGCATCTCGCAGACAACCCCGCAAGCGCCGAGCAACAGCAGCAACAGCCACACGACAGTACATTCCACCACCAGGGTGGTTTCATTGAGACTCTCAGCCACCTGAGCCGTACGTGAGAGTTGGTCCAGCAGTAGCACTGCCTTGGCCCCGAGCAGACACGACAGATATCCCGACAGCCAGACAGTGGCCACAGAACATTGCTGAGTTCCTCAAGACTGCTGATTTTACAGAGAGGCCACTGCTTAACCAGTGGGATGAATTTGAAACGCTGCTATACAACGGTTGGTGTGGGATGACTATTAAACCAACCAAGTTTGCAGACTACTCTACCTGTAAGAGTCTGGGGATAGATGAGCAGGTACTTGCAGTGTGCAAGGGCATTGGTCTAGGGACAATGCCAATGCGTCCTTATGATTTGTACCCAGAGTTAGTCAGGCAGCTGCTAGCCACTTGCAGAGTGGTTTACCCGGATCCAGACAGCAGGAGCGCTACAGGAGGTATCTTTACCTTCATGAGTTGGGGAGTCAGGTATCGGATTCCTTTACTAGATATCTGCAGGATCTACGTGTTGGACTCCCTAGGATCCAGGATCTAGGTGATTGAATCTAAGAACTGACCTCGTGATTACCTGTAGATTGGCAGCGGAAATTGGAGCAGGTAAACGAGATCTAGAGCGCCTCAATCGCTGCGCCTCTATCGTAGTCCACACGCAGACAAGCTGGAATCCGCCGGGATGCTAGTACCGGTGATCGGATCTCCTGGGATTCTCTGTGTGTTTCTCAAGGAAGAGGGTCTGTTTTTCTGTCAAGAAAAACTGTCTGCGACGGCTCTCTCACTTTAGGTCGTGTAACCTGGCCCTTATAAATAGGCCCACGGTTTACTCGACCTTGTGTCGATCGTTGCACCCAGTGCATCGATCGACACACCTCTTGAAGCACGAATTCAATGTGTATCCAATACACATTGATCGAACCATATGCCAATGATCAATTCCCTACAGAAGCGTATCCAACTTGCTTAGGTGTGTGACCCTTTAGGTTCACACGATACTAGAAATGAGTTCCAACTCATTTGTCATAAGCGGTTTCTAGCAAAACATTATGACTACCCAGTATCACATGAATTGTCCAATCTCGACAATACAACTATCTTTAGAGTAAGTACAATGTGATTTCAGGACATAATCCCAACAATCTCCCACTTGTACTGGAATCATCTATTCCCATAATCCCTTCGTCTCTATATCTCGATATGGCATAAGGCAAGAGACTGTGTCATCCTTATTATAGCCAACATCATTTTCATCGAACTCCTGATCTATACTGATATAACAAACGACTGACAATCACCTCGTTTGAGCACGGCCATGCATTTTCTCAGTATCAAATCTTTGATGGGCCCTGAGATATTTATCTCCTTTTATAGGAGGGACAAATCCCATCTTGTTCCATCCCTGTTTCTACACATACTTCATGATACGCATAAGCAATGCCGTTATAGCCGCCAGTTACGGAACGACGTTTGACAAGGTCAAAACGCACCAATTCATATGCTAGAAAACATGATGAACTCAGGTCTAAGGACTATACTCTATAGTCGTAATGAGAAACTCTCATCACACAGATATAACTATCCTGTAGAGTTCTCATTAGCGGGTCATGTCCGATCATATGTTCACCAACACATATCTATGTGACTGACCGTGATACTCATATCATTGACTCCATGAAACTCAGTCAACAGCCACCTCACATGCTAGTCTCTCGCGATTATCAGTGTCCCACTTTGACAATCTCGACTAGGGACAATCATAATTTATGTCATCTTTTACTTATAGGGTTTCATGATCAAGTCCTCAACTTGATGACCTATAAAATGAACATAAAATTCTTGGGACCATTATTTAATCATCCAATGATCAAATAATGCTGATGTCAGTTTTAACTTTCATAAACACTACCATAGCATGTCTATGTAAAGACTATAACATAACTAAAGTTACTCCCACCAGAATCAAGATCATCTCTTTAGATATATTATACCTACAACAACATAATAAATATGGTGCTTAGGTTGTGGAAGAGACTGCGGTGTTATTGCTTGAAACGATTTCAACAACCACACCGCCATTGGATAAGAGCACTATTCTACGGTCCACTGCTTGGAGCCTTTCCAACAGATAGCACCGCTATTCAGACAAAGGGACATAACCAGGTGTGAACTGGGAATCGTCTTTGACCCTTTAGGTTCACACGATACTAGAAATGAGTTCCAACTCATTTGTCATAAGCGGTTTCTAGCAAAACATTATGACTACCCAGTATCCCATGAATTGTCCAATATCGACAATAAAACTATCTTTAGAGTAAGTACAATGTGATTTCAGGACATAATCCCAACACTACGGTTTCAGCACTGAGCCGAGACGCATTGGCATGCCACTTGAGTGGGATCCAGAGGAGGCTCGATCATTTTGGGAGTGTATTGGCAGTGGTCAATACAACTCGAGGACTACACCGGTGAAGCAGGTGAGGCATCCTGTGCTGAGATATGTCTTGCGTATCTTGTGTTGGAGCTTGCTGTGCAAGTATGAGACCAACAAGATGCGCAAGTATGAGATGGAGATGTTGTTTATCGGGCTGCGAGACTAGTTTGAGGGTTCTGGCGTGAGAGATCCTACAAAGGGTCTCAACTTGGAAGCAGTTTTCACTCAGCATTTATGTGACCTGCAGCTGAAGCCATTTGATGGTGTTCGTACTGAGACAGTGGGGAGCCTGCTTACTCCCATCTTTATGCACTGCGGGATTCCTCTAGAGGGCACAGAGTGTGACACAGCCAAGGAATTCCTTGATTTCAGCCACTTGCAGAGCGCTACCTGGCTCAAGGAGGGGCGCATTTGGGTTTACCATGATCCGATCTCTGGGAAGTGTGGATTGGAGTTCCTGGTCCTGGATTGACACATATTGATACACTGGAGGCCCTGAGATTCCAGCCTCCTGAGACCGCGCAGCGTGGGGTCCCTTCTATGGCTCATCCATTGGGAGAGCCTTCCACACGAGCTTCGTCCTCTTCTGCCCTTGCGCCTGCTGCTGCCCCTGCTGACGATGTTGGACCCTTTCCCGAGCATGCGATACCTTATGGAGATATGTATGAGGCAGAGTGGAGAGAGCGTTCAGATGGTATTCTACGGGTTGTCTGGAACTTTATGCGTACCTGCACTTGCAGGAGACAGCCATAGGTTCATCATGATGGAACTTCGAGCCAATTCTACCAGATTCAGAATTGCTGTCAGGTTCCGATAGCCTAGGATCTAGGGTCTAAGTAATTGAATCAGGTTTCTGATCTCGTGTTTACCTGGAGATAGGCAGCGGAAGATGGTCAGATAAACGAGATCTCTGGAGCGCCTCAGATGCTGCGCCTCTACTTCAGTCCACACGCACACAAGCTGGAATCCGCCGGGATGCTAGTACCGGGAATCGGATCTCCTGGGAACTGAGTTTCTAGAGGTTTCTGTGTTTTTCTCTCTGAGAAAAACTGTCTGGGCGGCTCTATCTCAACTAGGTCGAATTATAAGATCACTTATATACGACCTCGACGTAAACCGAAACATCAGTTTCGGTTTCGGCCTTGTGTCGACCGACACACTTAGTGATGTCGATCGACACACGTCTTGTGTCGACCGACGCACCCAATGGTGTCGATCGACACACCTCATCAAAACTCATATTCGATGTGTATCCAATACACATCGACCAGACCATATGTCAATGATCAATCCCAAACGAAGTATGTCCAACTTGCTTAGGTGTGTGACCCTGTAGGTTCACACGATACTGGAAATGAGTTACAACTCATTTGTCATAAGCGGTTTCTAGCAAAACATTATGATTACCCAGTATCACATGAATTGTCCGATCTCGACAATACAACTATCTCTAGAGTGTGTACAATGTGATTTCAGGACATAATCCCAACACATCAGCTCGTCCCTGCTACTCGACGTCGACAGCGTTCTCCTGCAGCAGCCAGTGACACTGAGCGCTATGGTGGGATAGATGATGATGAGAGCGAGAGTGCGTAGTCTCCATTTTCATACATTCGGTTCTGTATTTTGTTATCTTTTCTTTTTCTTTGCACTTTTTCTTTTTGATTTTCTTAGGATTTATTATGTTTGGATGGTTGCGCTTGATTTGATACATCAGTTGCTTTGATTTTACTCTGTTTTCAGTGTTTTCAGCTTGCAGGTACGATAATTTTGATTTACCAACGGAACTAACCTGCTAACTTGCTGACTGATCCGATATACGCAGTGCGTCAATCGACACACCACTGTGTCGATCGTTACAATGAAAATCGCACAGCAACGGTCGATGCACTTAGTGCAACGATCGATGCCTGAGCGACAGAGGTAAAAATCCGACAGAACTTAACCATTCCTTTAACAAAATTTTCTTTCTTTTTGTCAATCCTTCGCTTGACACTACTGGGGACAATTAGTCTTAAGTGTGGGGGAGGTTCTACTAACTTCTTTCTTTTTGTTTTCTTAGAGTCAGTTAAATTTTTCAAAATTTGTTTTATTAAGTCAAAAACTTTTAAGTAAGAAACAATTATTTTTTGAGAAGATTAGCAGCACTTGCAGGAACTTAAGTAACCATTGGGATGAAGCTGCAGATTATCTATGACTATTAGAAAACCCAGACATGGATCAACCTACTGAGAACACCCACATCGCTTCAGGTATCAGAGGATCCTTTTACTGACTTCAAACTTAATACTGACCTAGATTTTCTCACCTAAGGGCTTGGTATACTTTGTGTCGGATTCCCTTGTTAGTTCTGACACAGCCTGTAAACCTGTCATATTTAGTTCCCTTCTCCCCTTCCATATATATAAAAAAAAAAAGATAATAAACTGAGGATGAGTTAGTAACTCCGAAGTGGTCATGGGAATGGTAGCTACAACTTTCATATCCTGTGCATCCATGGAATGTGTCCAAAGTACACCCCTTAACGGGAAGAGCACTGATAAAAAAAAAATGATACCCAATGGGGAAAAATCAAAATGCTAAGGAAGGGAAAAGAGAAGAAAGGGACTAGAGAAAGATAGTATGGTGGTCTAGAGCTGATAAGGTAAGAGTTCATGTGCCTTTGATCGATACTCCTTAAGTGAGACCGCACTTAAATACTTGCAGAAGTCAGTATGGAGAATTTGAATGCGTGAATGTGATTGTGGAGTTTACTTAGGACAGTTGCTAAGTGTGGGGGAAGTATATGTTGGTCTTGATGTCTGCAGGTTGATTCTTTCATGTGGTTTACTAAGGGGAATCTGAGTGTTGCTGCTTCTAGGATGAAAAGAGTTTCTGAAGAGTTTTCAAACATCTTCACTACATTCTAGTTCTCTGTTTTGCTTGAGGGCAAGCAAAGGCTAAGTGTGGGAGAGTTGATATATCATGGTTTTTACCCATTTTATGCCATGATATAGTTGTGTTTTTAGTGTTTTTTGTGTTATTTTAGAGTCTTTTACAGGTTTAATCAGGTTTGGAGCAGAATTGAAGATATTGGAGCATTTTGGGATTTTTGGAGTGTTTGGCCGAGAGATTGAGCTCACTGTCCGATTTTGAGATCATGCATCGATCGACACACCATTGGTGTCGATCGAAACACTAGCGAGTTGGGCCGATTCGGCGGTTTATTGAAGATTCAAGATTTTGCACTTTGGCCCAGAAGTTTCCAGTATTTACGAAAAAGTCCCAGCCGAGATTAAGCCTATATAATTAGGATTTTGGTGTTTATTTTACTTACGCTTTCATACTTAGAGCTAAGGGATTTTTAGAGCTTTTGGGGGCTGATCTAATCATGTACTTCATCTATTTTGGAGAAGATTTCGAACCCCTTTATCTATTTTAATTTCTTATATGCAATCTATTTATTCTATGATTTCTGTTTCATTAATCATGTCTGAGTAGATTCATAGTTAGGTATAGGGTTTCTCATTAAGGATTTCATGACTTGCTAGACTTGTTTAAATCAGTTAAGGATTCACATGAATAGAATGTTCTTCGATCTAAATTGTGCTTAATGCTAGTTCTAACCTGATCAATTAGAATCTAGATCTTAGGTTGCTAAATACGACACGAGAGTGTGGTTTAGAATCTGAACTATTTAGGTTGAGCAATTAAACTTCTCGCAAAGGAATTTGGTTTAGTTTAATTGTGAACATATCGAACTTGAAATTAATGCTGGTTCAATCTGTTAGTAATTGCAAAGGAATTTGGATTGCTGCACTTAGACTTAGAGAATTCTCGCAAAGGAATTTGGTTAATTCTATATCCGTGATTTGAGTTCTAGAACTGTGTCTAATTAGATCCTGACTGATTGATTTGTCTGCTTGTCTGATTTCCTGAGAACATCCTAGACTTAGCGCCTTTAATTAATTGCTTTCACCACCAATAATCTGCTACTTGTTTACTTTCTCGCTTTGCTATTTAGTTTACTACAAATTGATTTCTTCTTAGTTTAAATTCATATAGTTCTAATCCATCGGGACCAGAGTCTCTGTGGATTCGATACCCTATATACTACAATCACTTAACTGTGCGTTTGCAGTAGAATAGGATTAAAACCTGACCCTATCAGATGTGTGGGTTATATATAATTGAGATCGAGGAAGATATCGTCGAGGATGATGAAAAAAATGAAATTTGAACAAAATGTGTTTGAGGAATTTCATATGATCGACATGCGTAGAATCTAATACGCTCTTATTATGTTTAATGGTTTACGAAGAAGTTATAAGGTCCTGAATAACTTTTTGGTCTTGGAATTTCTCCATGTGTATGTTACTTTGTGCTTAAGGATAAAGATTCAAAATAAGAATGGGCGTTCGAGTATTTGGGTTTAGATCGGGTTTTGGATTTTTGTGTTTTCAGATTTAGGTTTTAGGGTTTATGATTTAGGGTTAAGGGTTAATGGTTAAGGGTTTATGGTTTAGGGTTTTTGTGTTTGTAGAATCGGTTTGAATCGGATCGGTTTTCTGTATCGGGTTCATATCGGGTTTGGGTTTTTATGTTTTTAGATTTAGGTTTTAGGGTTTGTGATTTAGGGTTTAGGTTTTATGTGTGTTTGTAGAATTAGTTCGAATCTGGATCGGTTTTCTATATCGCGTTCAGATCGGGTTTTGTGCTTTCAGATTTAGGTTTTAGGGTTTGTGATTTAGGGTTTGTGGTTAAGGGTTTAGGGTTTATGAGGGTTTAGGGGTTAAGTTTTTGTGTTTTGTAGAATCGGTTTGAATCCGGATCGGATTTAAAAAACTACTTTTAATCATGAAATTAAAAAAGCATACAACACAACTAATTTATTTTCAGAACATATATATTGACCAAGAAAAACCAACCCGCCCATAACCCAAAATTAGCCTGCCCAATTATTTTTTTCCCCTTAAACCCAAATTTTTTTAGCTCAAATTTATGTTAACCCCCCCCCCCCTAACCCAATTAGTTCCCGGCCAAATCCTTTTTTTTATTTACGACTAAGGCAATAATCTCTAACTCTAAAGCCATCCCTTTTCTAATTTCTCATCTCAACTCGTCGAACCCTAACAAAGAAATCACAATCAAAATCTTATGAATATGTGCATGCGATGGATGTCCATGGAAGAGGAAGAGGAAGAGGAAGGGGTGCGAGAGGAGGAGGAAGGGGTGGGAGACGCGTCTCAAATCGAGGAAGATCCACTGCTCTAGTTTAATCGCAAACTTCAAATCAAAGTAAATCCACTGTTCGCAGTGATTCACAGATGTGGCTCTAACATCGACAACGACGCCACGTCTTCCGAGCCAGTATACCTTCATGCCGGTCAAACGTCAATCCACCACGTCTATACAAAGTCCTCATGTTCCGATCTTCCATCCTCCAACTGGTCCTGATATCATAGACTATCCACATGTGATGTCTCTTTTCCACACTGCGATGAGCCATCATGGAGCATCTCCTGCCTCAGGAAGAAGACCATCTTCTAAGAGCTATTCTCCATCACCTCAATTTCAAGCCTCTGCAACGCCTCAACCTCGAGCTTCTGAAACGCCTAATCCTCGAGCTTCTGCAACGCCCCAACCTCCAGCCTCTACAACGCCTCAAGAAAGAGCCTTTGCATCAAATAAACCTTCTTAGTCTACTCCTCACAGTTCTCAAGCGCAAAACTCACACGAGGCAGAAGATGAGTAAGCTTCTTTTGACGAAGAAGACGCTCCAAGGGAACCAACACTTTCAGAAGACGTGCTCGCTGCTTGATATATCATGGTTTTTACCCATTTTATGCCATGATATAGTTGTAGTTTTAGTGTCTTTTGTGTTATTTTAGAGTCTTTTACAGGTTTAATCAGGTTTGGAGCTAATTGGAGATAATTGGAGTATTTTGGGACTTTTGGAGCATTTTGGCCGAGAGTTTAACTCACTGCCCGATTTGATGATCATGCATCAATCGACACACCTTTGGTGTCGATCGACACACTAGCGAGATGGGCCGTACGCGGCGGTTTAACAAAGTTATGAAGATTTGCAGAGAAGCCCAGAATAGTTCCAGTATTTACACAGAAGCCCCAGCCGAGATTTTGCCTATATATTTAGAGTTTTGGCTTTTATTTTAGATACGCTTTCATACTTAGAGCTAAGAGATTTTTAGGGCTTTTGGGGCTGATCTAATCCTGTACTTCATCTATTTGGAGAAGATTTCGAACCCCTTTATCTATTTAAATTCTTATATGCAATCTATTATTTCTATGATTTCTGTTCCATTAATCATGTCTGAGTAGATTCATAGTTAAGTTTAGGGTTTCTCATTAAGGATTTTATGACTTGCTAGACTTGTTTAATTCAGTTAAGGATTCATATGATTAGAATGTTCTTCAAACTAAATTGTGCTTAATGCTAGTTCTAACCTGATCAATTAGAATCTAGATCTTAGGTTGCTAAATACGACACGAGAGTGTGGTTTAGAATCTGAACTATTTAGGTTGAGAAATTAAATTATTCGCAAAGAGATTTGGTTTAGTTTAATTGTGAACATATCGAACTTGAAATTAATGCTGGTTTAATCTGTTAGTAATTGCAAAGAGAATTGGATTACTGCACTTAGACTTAGAGGATTTTCGCAAAGAGATTTGGTTAATTCTAATTCCGTGATTTGAGTTCTAGAACTGAGTTTAATTTGATCATGACTGATTAACTTGTGTGCTTGTCTGATTTCCTGAGAATTCCCTAGACTTAGCGCTTTTAGTTTATTGCTTTCACAACCAATTCCTGCTACTGATTTACTTTCTCGCCTTGCTTTTAATTCATTCACCACTTGCTTTATTCTTAGTATTAATCTCTACGGTTCTGATCTATCGAGACCAGTGTCCCTGTGGATTCGATAACCCTATATACTACATTGATATTGCTGTGCACTTGCAGTTAGTATAGGGAATAAAACTCGACCTATCAAGTTTTTGGCGCCGTTGCCGGGGACTCTTAGAGTCTTCGATAGGACCGAACTTAGGGTTTTTACTAGGAATTTTTCTTTTTTGTTTTTGCTTTCGTTTTTATTTTAATTTTACTAAACTTTTTCTCTGTTTTCTCTCTGTCGCAGGTACCGATTTCGCCTTGCGTCGATCGTTGCACCTCTTGTGTCGATCGATCCTAAGCGATTTGAGATTGAATTGATCGTTGCACTGTTAGCATCGATCGTTGCTGGACGATTACAGACAGTTTATGCAGACGCAGAAAACTAGAAGTAATCCGAACTCGAGCTTAGTTAATCTCAGACTTGAAGAACTTGGACGTCTAGAGAGAACCAACAGAAGAGAAAGAAGAGAAAGGATGGTGCGAGAACGTTTGATTCTAGAACGCGATGCTCAAGGTACTCTGAGGGACCGAGATAACAACCCATACAATGCTGCTTTTCAAAGGGTTGATGCTGAAGGGAATGTCATCCCTGACCCTCCTGAGCAACCGCAACAGGAGCAGAACCAAGCGCCAAGACAGGCCCAAGGTAGAGAGATGGTTGTCCATGAGAGAACCTTAGCTGACTACAACAGACCGGATGAGTTTCATGCAAACCGGTCAGCTCTGATTCTTCCTGGTTTTGAGAGGGATGATTTTGAGATCAAGACCATCTACTACTCGCTGATGAGACAGAATGCATTCCATGGTCATCCTACAGAGCAGCCTATGGATCACATTGATACATTTGAGGACCTAATCAATGGCATGAAGTATGATGGAGTCTGCCAAGATTATCTATTCCTTAAGCTCTTTCCATACAGTCTCGCTGGAGACGCTGCTGCATGGCTGAAGCAACTGACACCTGGTCAGTATACTACTTGGGCAGCCCTGAAGAGTGAGTTTCTGCGTCACTTCTATGATGATGCGCGTTCCGACCAATCCAGACAGGACATTCTGACATTTACCCAAGGTCCTACTGAGCCACTTAAGACTGCTTGGATGAGATTTAGGAATTACCAGCGTGACTATCCACACCATGGATTCACTGAGGTCACATTGCTAGGTATCTTCTTCAGAGGCATAGATCTGCCATATAAGTCTGCACTGGATAACTCCAGTAATGCAAACTTCAACACCAAAACTCCTGCACAAGCTAAGCAGTTGATTGAGAACTTAGTGAGCAGCAACAGCTGCAAGACTATGGATGATAGGAGAAAGAAATCTGGTGGAAGTGTAGAGAATACAGAGATGGCTGAATTGAGATCTAGAATGGACACAATCTGCAATCTCCTGACTGGTAAAAAGGCTGTCCACTTTGCACAAGATGTAGAAGTAATTCAGACTGAGGAGGACACTCAGGAAGAAGATGTGAATTACATTGGAGGATCTGGTTTCCAAGGTAACAGATTTGGTAATCAGCAGGGAAACAGATTCTTCAATGGAGGACAGAAGAGTGCCTTCGTAGGCAATCAGAGCTCAGCTGATTTTGGACAGACAAGTGGTTTTCAGAAGCCCTTTGGACAAAGTGCTCAGAGAACCTATGGATCTTCATCTTATCAGACTCCTCCTACACCTACATTTCATGAGAGTAGAATAGAAGCAATGATGGAACAGCTTATGGATATTCAGACCAAGAGTACTGTGGAGAGCAACAAGAAGTTAGATGCTGTCTATGAAGACCTCAATGGAAAGATCGAGTCTATGAATACTCACATGAAGCAGTTGGATACTCAGGTGAATCAGATTTCCAGCTCTATGAAGGGAAAAGGAGTAGCAGACACTCATATTAAGGCTTGGTCTGTGTACATTAATGATGGATCTCACCTAGGTGAAATATTTGAGCTAAGTACAGCTGAGTTGGTGGCAGAGGAAGAAATTTCGGATTTTGGAGAAAATCTCTCGGGTGGAAATTGTGACAACAGTCATGTATCGATCGACGCACCTCTTGTGACGGTCGTTGCAGAATGTGTTGCGTCGATCGACACACATCCAGTGTCGGTTGATGCAGGACGTCAACAGACAGACTCGCCGGATGCTGATGAAGTGGATGCAGATTTGGAACTTGATTCCTTATTCCCTGGTGTGTCTGAGATTACTCAGAAGGAGATTTACGCACAAGCCATTAGCCAATATCCCTCAGTATCAGAAGTAATTAAGCAGGAAATTGAAGAGCTTGAGAAGCTAGAGGAGACTGGTGAAGAGTTGGAAGAAATTCCATCATCTGATGATCCACCATATCACCCATGTGTGCAGAGGTATTTGAACAAGATGCTGCCTTTAGATGAGGAGCTGAGAGACTGGGTGATTATAGTTCCTCAACATATTAGTAATGTCCTGCTAACTAAGATCCCGAAGAAGCTGCCAGACCCTGGAGTCTTTGTGCTTAACTGCTCTATCTTCGAGGATAGTTTTAGACGCTCTCTTTGTGATCTGGGAGCTGCTGGAAGTCTTATGCCATACTCTGTGGCAGAGAAGCTGGGAATGCTGGATTTTAAGCCTACTAGGACCTCTCTTGTCCTGGCTGATCAGTCTATAAGAGTTCCGGAAGGACTTCTTGAGGACATCCCGGTGAGAGTTGGAAACTATTTGGTTCCAACAGACTTCCTAGTGCTGAAATATGACTGTGATCCGGATGAAGCGTTACTACTTAGAAGACCATTTTTGGCTACAGCGGGAGCAGTAATTGATGTTAGGAACAGCCTGATAGATCTCCATCTGGGAGATGAACCGCTGCGTTATGAGATGGACAAGCTGCGAAGACCACTGATAGATGGGCAGACATTCACCATCATGGAAGCAGATGATGAGCAGCCGGATGACACTGTGATTATAGATCCTGGAGCGCATTTTACTCCGTCTTTTCTTGGACACGAGCATTCTACAACAGCCTACTCGCCACCCTGGATGAGGAGACTTGAACAGAGACAGAAAAAGTCTCTGTCAAGATCTCTTGGTGCCTGAAAGATCTTGTTCGTCCGGTCAAGCTAATGACCTTAAACAAGCGCTGAGTGGGAGGCAACCCACTATTTTCGTTTTTGCATTTTGATTTTGGTGTTTTTCTAGGATTTTACGCTTGTTTCTGGTTTTGGTGAGTTTTTGTTTGCAGTTCTCGGACAAATCGCAGTGCGTCGATCGACACACCATTGTGTCGATCGTCACAACACGAAGGAAATCGCATTGCAGCGATCGTTGCGGTACTGAGCAACGATCGATCCACAATGAAAAATCGCCTAGCAACGGTCGATGCACTTAGTGCAACGATCGATGCCTGAGTGCGACAGAGGTAAAACCCGAGAGAACTTAACCATCCATTAACAAATTTTTATTTTTCTTTTTGTCAATCCTTCGCTTGACACTACTGGGGACAGTGTGTCTTAAGTGTGGGGGAGGTTCTACTAACTTCTTTCTTTTGTTTTCTTAGAGTCAGTTAAATTTTTCAAAATTTTTGTTTTATTGAGTCAAAATTTGTTTAAGTAAGAAACAATGATTTTCTGAGAAGATTAGTAGCACTTGCAGGAACTTAAGTAACCATTGGGATGAAGCTGCAGATTATCTCTGACTATTAGAAAACCTAGACATGGATCAACCTACTGAGGACACCCACATCACTTCAGGTATCAGAGGATCCTTTTACTGACTTCACCCTAATACTGACTTAGAATTTCTCACCTAAGGGCTTGGTATACTTTGTGTCGGATTCCCTTGTTAGTTCTGACACAGCCTGTAAACATGTCCTATTTAGTTTCCTTCTCCCCTTCCATAAAATTTAAAAAAAAAAAAAAAGATAATAAACTGAGGATGAGTTAGTAACTCCGAAGTGGTCATGGGAATGGTAGCTAAAACTCTCATATCATGTGCATCCATGGAATGTGTCCAAAGTACACCCCTTAACGGTAAGAGCACTGATAAAAAAAAAAATGATACCCAATGGGGAAAAATCAGAATGCTAAGGAAGGGAAAAGAGAAGAAAGGGACTAGAGAAAGATAGTATGGTGGTCTAGAGCTGATAAGGTAAGAATCCATGTGCCTTTGATCGATACTCCTTAGGTGAGACCGCACTTAAATACTTGTAGAATTCAGTAGGGAGAATTTGAATGCTTGAATGTGATTGTGGAGTTTACTTAGGACAGTTGCTATGTGTGGGGGAAGTATATGTTGGTCTTGATGTCTGCAGGTTGATTCTTTCAGTGTTTTACTAAGGGGAATCTGAGTGTTACTGCTTCTAGGATGAAAAGAGTTTCTGAAGAGTTTTCAAACCTCTTCACTGCATTTTAGTTCCCTGTTTTGTTTGAGGGCAAGCAAAGGCTAAGTGTGGGGGAGTTGATATATCATGGTTTTTACCCATTTTATGTCATGATATAGTTGTGTTTTTAGTGTTTTTTGTGTTATTTTAGAGTCTTTTACAGGTTTAATCAGGTTTGGAGCTAATTGGAGATAATTGGAGTATTTTGGGACTTTTGGAGCATTTTGGCCGAGAGTTTAACTCACTGCCCGATTTGATGATCATGCATCGATCGACACACCTTTTGTGTCGATCGACACACTAGCGAGATGGGCCGTACGCGGCGGTTTAACAAAGTTATGAAGATTTGCAGAGAAGCCCAGAATAGTTCCAGTATTTACACAGAAGCCCCAGCCGAGATTTTGCCTATATATTTAGAGTTTTGGCTTTTATTTTAGATACGCTTTCATACTTAGAGCTAAGAGATTTTTAGAGCTTTTGGGGCTGATCTAATCCTGTACTTCATCTATTTGGAGAAGATTTCGAACCCCTTTATCTATTTAAATTCTTATATGCAATCTATTATTTCTATGATTTCTGTTCCATTAATCATGTCTGAGTAGATTCATAGTTAAGTTTAGGGTTTCTCATTAAGGATTTTATGACTTGCTAGACTTGTTTAATTCAGTTAAGGATTCATATGATTAGAATGTTCTTCAAACTAAATTGTGCTTAATGCTAGTTCTAACCTAATCAATTAGAATCTAGATCTTAGGTTGCTAAATACGACACGAGAGTGTGGTTTAGAATCTGAACTATTTAGGTTGAGCAATTAAATTATTCGCAAAGAGATTTGGTTTAGTTTAATTGTGAACATATCGAACTTGAAATTAATGTTGGTTTAATCTGTTAGTAATTGCAAAGAGATTTGGATTACTGCACTTAGACTTAGAGGATTTTCGCAAAGAGATTTGGTTAATTCTAATTCCGTGATTTGAGTTCTAGAACTGAGTTTAATTTGATCCTGACTGATTAACTTGTGTGCTTGTCTGATTTCCTGAGAATTTCCTAGACTTAGCGCTTTTAGTTTATTGCTTTCACAACCAATTCTTGCTACTGATTTACTTTCTCGCCTTGCTTTTAATTCATTCACCACTTGCTTTATTCTTAGTATTAATCTCTACGGTTCTGATCTATCGAGACCAGTGTCCCTGTGGATTCGATAACCCTATATACTACATTGATATTGCTGTGCACTTGCAGTTAGTATAGGTAATAAAACTCGACCTATCACTGCTTTACATGTGATTCTTCTCGAGCTAGGCTGTGAGCTATACATCACTGTCCTCTCTCCCACATTGGAGCATGGAACCAGATGGTAAGTTTTCTTGAGCTATACTAATGGAAATATTCAGATTTGAGCATTTTATATTTACTTGAGTTGAGCTATACTGACTTGAGAATTAGTGTTCTAGAGCGATATGTTCTTGTTTCAGAAACAATAAGTATGTTTCCACAAGTATTTGTTTCTGAATTAGGTATCTTTGTGATGTTTTCTAGAGCTATATTGATGTTTGCGATATGTTCTTGTTTCTGAATTCAGTGTCTTTATAATTGTTAGTTCATTCCTGATTTTGTTTTTCTTAGTGGTTGGTTTTGGTTTGCAATTGGTTTTTGATTGGTTCTCTTCTTATTCAAGGATGATTGGGACTGATTCTCTTATTTTATGTGTTTGTAGGTTTGGAAAGGAGATCTCTGCATTGACCCGGAAGATTACAAAGGTTTTTACAAACAATTTTGATGGGCATATTATAAACAAGTTTGTGTTGATGTTCCAAGAAGACACCGATACTTTCTGGAATTGCGGTAATCTTATATAGCCTTAATTTCTGATTTTGATTGTTTATTTTGGTCACTAACATCAAGTCTCACCTCTTGTTTTGTAGAAATAACACACTTGGCATCCCTCACTTACTGTGTTATTCAAGCTAAATTCGATCAGATTTGTCAGAAGCGTATAAAGGATATGGTCTTCATGGCAGCGAGTTCTAGAGTGCGACCGACGTCGATTGTTGATATCTTGTGGACAAAAATGTGTGGGTATTGGGACACAGAAGAATCTAAGGAAAAGAGTGTGACCGCATCAGCAGCTCGGATGTCTGGTCGTGATGGAAAAGGTCCTCACAAGCATGTATCAGGCCAGAAGTATTTCTTACAAGTTGAACAATAGATGGTAAGTTTAATGGTTTAAGTATAACTTTTTCATTATTTAACGTATTGCTTCTATTATTAACCTTTCAGCTTTTAAGCTTTCAAGAAGTTGAATTGGGAAGACCACTGACTTTTAGTGAAGTATTCACCAGGACTTATACGAAAAAGATGGGACTTTTATCGATTACAAGGCGAAGGAAGTAGCTGAGACATATATGAAGAAAAAGGCAGCTAAGTTGGCTGACCTTGAGTTCGACGATTGTGCTGATAGTACTTCACGTAATCCACAACTATCAGTATATGAGGATAAAGCCCTATTTCTTGAGGTAAAGTGCTTCTATATCTTTTGTCTTTAGGATTGCGATTTGAAGTTGAGTTGAGCTATTAAAATTGTGAAGGTGTGTTGAGCTTTTTATGAAGGTTTGTTTTGTTTGTAGTCTATGGAATTGGAAGCCTAGGGATTTACATCAACAGGAAGAGAAACTACACGGGAAGCTCTTCTTCTTTCACTAGTCTGCAACAACAGCTCGAGGAAGCTAACCGGAAAATATCTGAACAACAGCTTCTTGCAGCTGAGCAACAAGCATAGATCAAGAATTTATCACTCATGAAGAAGTACTTGAGCACAGACCCTAACTTTCTCGCCGATCAATCGGATGATCCCGCCAATGATACTGCGAATTAGATCCCTTATTCTCTGAACTTGAATTTTTTTTTGTTGGTTGTTAACTCCTTATGTTTTGGAGTTTGTTTTTTTAGACATGATGGTTTAAAGTATGTGTTTGCTGTTGTAAAAACTATGTGTGTGTTTTGAAATCGTGTTTGTTATGTTTATAGAGTTCAGAAGCATTTTTAGATTACAAATTCCTAATTACAATCAAATAACACAATTCAACCAACAATCCTATTTAATAACAAAAATGGAAAACTAGATTGGTAAAATCCAAATTGGTAAATCGAGATTTTAATTAGTCTCTAATCAGCCGTTAAAGCAGTCGCTAAATTAGTCATAACACAGTCACTAAAATTTACAACCGAATAGCGTCTACATACAAACAGCCGCAAAATACTCACTTTTGGGCCGCGTGTCAGTCGCAAACGTTAGTGTCTAATTCGCGACTATATTGCGACCGAATATTTTAGCGATGTGCTGTTCAGGGACTACACGTTTTAGTCGTAAATCAGTTGTAATAGAGTGGTTTGCGACTGTTTACCGACTATTGTGGTAGACGCAATTCCTTATTTTCTTGTAGTGATAACTCCGACTAGACGACACATAAGACACGAAACGCGAATCTAATTCTTTCTCACTTAATCTTAATCTAACAATCTAAACCGATAAATATGCATCCTTACACGAGGTTAGCCTTACTAGAACCGATAAACGAAATGACAAGAGGACAAAACTAATTATTCAACTAAGCTAAATGCGGCATAAAAGAGATTAGAAATTTAGATTCAAGGAATAAAGAGATAATATAATCAGAGGAAGACCAAATCTATACACTAAGACTAAGACCACCAACCCATCAACCAAAGAGCACTACCGCAGATCTAGAAATAAGGGAACTTAATATCCACAAACCAAGCCAAAAACCACCGGAGGATAAGAAACAAACCCATCCTATAACTGTTGAGGATTGAGTCGAACCTAAAAACCATAAATGACTAAATTAAACCCCACTACAGATCCTCCAACTCAAACCATCACCTAGCATTACCCAACAGCAAAACGAAACCAAGACCTTGAGAAGAATCCGATTAACCGGAGCTGAACCACGGAAACGCTGCACTAGTCAGCGGAGACACCATCAGAGGCACACGAATTCAACCGACGAAGCTCCAAAGACCACACAATAAACCCGTCATATTAGAAATCAACATCCATACACGCCGAGGGATATGACTGGCCAGAGGACAAGAACCACGCACCCAACGGAGACCGTCGTGCCATCGACCACCGGAGAACAGCTGCAGAATGACGGAGAACCAAAACCAACATAGTGGAAAAAAAGAGGATGAAGGACTGTCGCAAAGAAGACAGCTAAAGACACTTCCACTCCCCGACTCCGGCAATAAGCTCCGGCCAACAGGGAGTTAACGATGTTGCAGATATGGGACTTGATGGCTACCTCGAAACTAGAGCCAGGGAGGTTTTAACTTTTTAGGAAATAATCAAAAACTTTGAAGCTCCTAAAATTTGTCAGCCAGTAAAATCATTGGACCAATAGAAAGGGTAATTTATTTTGACAGCTGTCATCAAATACTCGAGATCGTTCACGCATGACGCAATGATATTTGATTTTTATTTTTAAATGAGTAGAAATTTAGAAAAGATATTTCATTTTGTAATAGAAAAAAGAACCAATGGTTGAGGAGGCACAACTATTCGCGGAGACACGGAGCCGTTCGCACCCATCACATTGGAATCTCACTTTTTATCTTCTCTCTCCTCATCACCAACTAGTCAACAACCACAGACCATTTCTTTATTTTATTTAAATTTAAATTTATATTTCATAAACATAATTCTTAAATTTATTTTTTGTCGTCAGTTTAAATTCATTTTTTATGTTATCTTATTTTCTTTGTTACGAAATTTAATCAGTTTCGTACTAAATATGCTGAAAATAAAAACAAAATTCTGTAGTAAAAATTCTCTTGCAGTAGTAAGTAATCATCCTATATTTGTAAATTTATAAGGGCACTTAAACATTTATTTATTATCCAATTAGAATAAAATAAACTCAATAGCATGACCCATTCCTTTACTCAAGTGTCGTATATCAATCGATGTGTCTATATAATAACATGTCTGCTTCATCATCCGAAAACATTGAAAGCTTTGTCCCTTCTCTCTCTCTCTCTCTAATTCTGAGCAAATATCTCTTTCTTGCTCCCAAAGCAAATCTTCATCATTCATCAGAATCTCCCAGATAATAGCTAACTAGGAGAAAAACAAAACATTAAAAATCTGATACTATGAGTTGCAATGGTTGTCGTGTTCTCCGAAAAGGTTGCAGCGAGAATTGCATCCTCCGCCCTTGTATTCAATGGATCGAATCCGCAGAAGCTCAAGGCCATGCCACCGTCTTCGTCGCTAAATTCTTCGGCCGTGCCGGTCTAATGTCATTCATCTCTGCCGTACCGGAATCTCAGTGCCCTGGTACTTTAACCAAACTTCTCACATATCTTCTTTCTATATTGTTTGTTTTCTTGAAAACGCCATCGTTTGCTTATCGTCGTTAGGGGCTATTTTGATAATTTGCAGCTTTGTTCCAGTCCTTACTCTACGAAGCTTGTGGGAGAACTGTGAATCCTGTGAACGGCGCCGTCGGGTTGTTGTGGACGGGGAATTGGAATATCTGTCAAGCGGCTGTTGAGACAGTTCTTCGGGGAGGTTCTTTGAGACCGATCCCGGAGCTTCTTACACGTGACGCCGGGTTCGGGGGGTTTCCCTCTCCAACTTCCGACGAAGCATCCGAGATCTGCACAGAAATGTTGAATGATTCCGGTGACCGGAATATTTACCACCACTGCAGATTCTCGAGCTCTAGATCCAGATCAACGGCTTCTCCACCGAAACGGAAACAATTAGCGTCAGAGCAAGACCAACAACAGCAACGACCATCGTCGGAGCTAGATCTCTCTCTAATCCCTACTTTCCAGATCAAAAAAACACCGCTCAAAGAGGAAACGCTTCAACCGGAAACACCGTCGATGTACTCGGAGGACTCCGTTACAACGACGCCGTTTACGGAAAACATCGCCGGTGAACGGTTCGTACGCCGAGGAGGAGAAACCACAAAGTTGCTCAACCTTTTTGCTTGAACGGCCTCGTTTTTATTTTGGGGATAAAAATGTAATTTCATTTAACTTTTTGACCTTTACTAGATTAATATTTTGGGAAATGTGTGAGACACCGGCAAATTACGTGATTTTTCTCTCTATAATCATGAGAAATTAAGCAGTAATTAATCAATTGAGAGAATAATGATAATGAGTCGGTGGTGTACTTAATGTAATAGTTTCTTCATAATCATCATTATCATTAGTTTTGATTAAAAAGATAACGATAATAATATTCAGAGATGAAGTAGTCAACAGATACGTAATGCATAGTCAATTGCATACACACATCTTCCAAAACCAATGCACCCAACAACTTCGATTCTTTATGGACAAATATGTTACTTACATATACTGATATACACATGATTATAATACACAACATGATATTCTGATAATAATCTTGATTACTCCCAAAATATATAAATACCATCTCCGGGTTTATTGTCTTTCCGCTATATTTTTAGTCAATAGTTTGATACAATTATTTTTTAAACAATACAAATATAAATCGTAAATAAGAAAATTATTTACATGCATACGAATATATATAGATCTTCACTCACTCACTCACTCGCTAGTTTATTGCCTTTCCGCTATACGAATATTTTTTGTCAATAGTTTGATGCATAAGAAAATTATTTACATGCATATAAATATATATATATTTATGCATACGAATATTACCCCCAAGATAAAGTATTCATTGCTAATTTATATAGATCTTCACTCACTCCCGTCAGTCTTGATGTCGTTGTAACCCTCCCAATCTAAATGGCATGTCTCGCGTATTCTTTTATTGTTAAATACGATTTCTGTGATTAACCTATGCTCAATACACAGAGCGCGCGTATGAATACATAGTGAATAACTAAGTTACACATACCCTTAAAGCCACAAACGATTAGGTGCATTACATAAGTACATCGTATTAGTATATAATATATATGTAATATAATAGATATGGATTATATAAAAAAATATGGAGTAAAAGATATGGATTTTATAATGTTTGTAGTTGGATTGAACCAAAAAGTTAGGGTTATAAAGGGAAAACTTTTGTGGGGGCAGAGGCGGCTTTTGGAAGACGCAAAGAGCCGTTTTTCCCCCAAACTTACCTTCGTGGAATCTTCAAAAGCAGCTTCTTCACAATTTGTTTAATTAAAAGCAACTAATAACAAGGTATAACTACTGTGCTTTGTGGATGATGGCGTAGAAGCTCCAATGAAATATACCAATAACATGTCTTTTTATATAAAAACAGACCAATAACATGTTGGTTCTATAGAGATTGTATTCATACAATTAAAATAACATTCTATTCTTACGATTCGTTGATACTAGCGTAAATGTCAAACTAATAAAAACAAGAAAAATTTAATGATTTTTTTATAATTACAAAATCACACGTCTTTGTTCATTATGATCGAAAATTTATTGTAATTTTGAATGGTAGCACTGATCAAGACGAATTAGTACATAAATGATTATTATTATTCATCATTCGTAATTTTTACCCTGCATCGGTCTAAAAAAAAAAAAAAGTAATATGTAAACTATAGTTGTGAACAAATAAACTTGTTTTGCAGCATATTATTATCCGCTCTAAAATAAAATGATTCAATCCGTATATAATTTAATCTACTGTGACCAATCCTAACATTCAAAGTTAGACTCGTGTTAGTAGCTCAATCGGTGTACTAGCTGACGATTTAAACTTAGATAACATTGGCGAAAATATCCTTTTACTATGTTATTTTGAAGTGATTATATATTTTAGTCCAAAACTTTTTGAAACAAAAAATAAACTTCTACATTATATAAAACTTAATCTATCACATAACTTTTTTTAAATAAAATATATATTAATAATTTAAACCGATCGTTAACCGGGATCAACCGGACACAAACCAAAGAGTAACCGGACCAAAAAACCAAACCGAAAACCCTAATAAACCAAACTGGAACCCTCAAAACCGAAGACAGAAATTACGAAAGAACCTCTCATCACTCTTCAGGGTTCGAGCCGACTCCGGTTACCGCCGCCGGCGGATTTGAGCGGGGAAGATTCACGGCGCTAGGTAGCGCCTTCCACCACGGCGAAGGGATCCGACCCTTGCCGTCTTTCTAGCGCCACCAGCCCAGACCTCCTCTTCTCTGCTCCCGACAGACAGGTCTTCGTCGACGCCCACGGTCTCACCCGGTAAGGCCGCTCCCGGCAAGCCTTCGCTGACGATTCTTCTTCCGCCACTGTCGCTCAGTGAGAATCTATCCAGTCCGATCTTCTCAGAAGCTCCTCTCTTCCTGCTAACCAAACTTCTCCGGTAAGCCAGACATGCAACAAGGCACACTAACCGCCTGACTCCACCGCAGTCACGCCGATGTGGCCACCACCGCCGGGACACTTGATTAGCTCGCCTCACAACCCTCCTACTCCTCTCGGACTAACCCAAACTCAGATCTCGCCTCTCCCTTTTCCCTCGCGCTACTCCGATCACCACCGTCCTCGAGTGGTTACTTGATTTGCGACTTACCCGAGGAAGAGGAATCGAACGAAGCACCGAATCTACGCCGCCGTAAAGGAGATCCACTCCACGCGAAGATAGAAGAGAAAAGTATGAGGGAATCCGGTCACCCCTCAGCCTCCACGGTTTTGATAGTCAGCACATAGAACCACGAGAGGCTTCTCACGGCTCCGACGGAAGTCGGTGACCGCCGGAGAAGCCTCTAAAACCAGATCGCTAAAAGTCTCGTCTAAGAAATAGAGAGAGAGAAGCGCATGCCGCTCAAAGGCCTTTTCCTATCACATAACTTATATGACATTTATCTATAGTATTCCATTGATTATATCTTAACAATGTTTAACTCGACCCTACGGAAAATATGATGTACATCAAACGATGACATTTCTTGTAAGAATGAGGCTTGTCAAATTCTATCCTAAAAGAACGATTTGATTTTTTTTTTAAACGATTTGAAATGAGGATGGTTTTTGTTCGAACAGAAGACGTGATGGAGATCTTAAGAAGTGGGACCAACTTAAAATATACTTTCGACCAACCACCAATTGGCAAACAAATGCTTGTGGTCCACGCCACTCTCCCTTCTTTTTCTGACTTTTGTCCGTTCCAAGTTTCTCACGACCGACCTATCATCAACAAATCCCTCTCAGCTTTCACAAGCTTTTAAAAAGTACATTTTAAAAAAATGAACAATGGACACGAAAAAATAGAGAAGACTTATAAATTATCAATGATAACAATTTTATAAACGAATGAGCTTTATGTGCTACATGCGATTCATAGTTTTCAATAACCAAATAGATATATTTTGATTCATATATAAGTTTTGTTTATTAAAAATATAACCATTTGTCAAAATAATTTTCCAGGTATTTAAAAAGAAAATCCATGCTTTTGCTTTAAAAATGGCAAAACAAAATTAAAAGTTGGTGTTCCGCAATCTGAGGATTTTAATGAAAGATCTTCTCGAATATTTGGACGTGAAAGTGGGGTTTATTTACATCTCCAACTTTCAGTCTCGTCCGTTATTACATCTAATTAGTGTCTCATCATGACCTTTAATTATTTTTAATGGAATTACTGTTTCTTTATCACCTTTATGGAGCTAATTGTATACTCAACGATACTCTTTACATGTTTAATTTGCGTGTAACATGTAGAATAATTTGGATAAACATGAGCGTCAAATAATACGAGAATAAAATAACAATTAGCAAGATTCGTGTATAATGCCAAAAGCCACGAGCAGCCGCAGTTTCTGATGGGCCCCGACACAGTTTGCATCACCTCCTCCACTTCAGTCGGTGTGACTCCACTTGATGTTTTCTTAACCTTTCTTTCGTATACAAACAAACAATTAGTTATTAAGAATTTAGTTATAGAAATTAAAACAAGACTTAATTTAGTAAGAAATAACAAGCCGACAAAAATAGAAATTAAATAAATAAGTAAACGTAATATTAGTAGTACTCATATGATTGTGAAACATTTTTATTATAGACTAGAAAAGAATCCGCGCATATGATTGTGAAACATTTTTATTATAGATTAGAAAAGAATCCGCGCAAAATACGCGGATTTTGCTTAACTTTGTAAATATATAATATATTTTTGATATTTATTTTGAGTATCAATATTTTCATATGTTTTTAATTTACAATTTTTATTCTTTTTATGATTATAATGATTTTTGGGAGATAATATGTGACAACATACGATTATTAATTTAATTTCTTTTATAAATAAATGTTTTTATTATCATTTTTAATGAACTTTTAGCTTTTTTCAATAAAATTTTATTTCCTTTAACCATTTTTATCATCTTTTTATTTTTTATAACTATTTAAAATATATATACTTGTTATTTATACATTTTCATTCATCAAAATCTTAATATTACAACAATATTTTAATATTTTTGTTATCAGTTTAATTTTTTAATTATATATATTTTATTGATTTTATTTTATTTCTTATGTTTTTATATTTTATATAATTTTTTTGTTTTTATTATCATTTTATCTTATTCTTATAACATTTTCCTTCTATTCTTAATAATATTTTTTATATTTTAATATGTTTAGTTATATTTTAAATTTTTTAAATTTATATATATATATGTATCATTGACTTTAGTTTATTTCTTATGTTCTTGTATTTTTTTTGTTTTTTGTCATTATATCTCATTTTTATAATATTTTATTTTATATTCTTAATAATTATTATTTATATTTTTATATTTTTTTTGTTTTTTGGTTCTTTGCTTTTAGTGTTCAATTACTGTAAACTTTTTAATTAGGTCATTTTTACTTTTAGTCTTATAATTTGATATTTCATTTGTATTGAGATTTATTATTTTTATTTATTTATTGCATAAGAATATGGAAAATGTATTTAAAATTTATAATATGTATATATATATATATATTTATGAAAATATAAATTAAGTTCATATTTAGAATTTATGTTTCAATAATTTTGACTAATTACATTTAAATTAAATGATCTTATATTAAATAATATATTATTTTAGTTTAAGTGATGATGTGGAAACTTTTGTTTGAAATTGACCAATCAAGGTGGGGCTGATGTGGCAGCTGGAGCGAGCCCTCATTCTCTCATTATATAGGATTTTTATAATATTTTATTTTCTATTCTTAATAATTATTATTTATATTTTTATATTTTTGTTTTTTAGTTCTTTGCTTCTACTGTTCAATTACTGTAAACTTTTTAATTATATCATCTTTACTTTTAGTCTTATAATTTGATATTTCACTTGTATTGAGATTTATTATTTTTGTTTATTTATTGCATAAAAATATGGAAAATGTATTTAAAATTTAAAATTTATAATATATATATAGTTATGAAATTATAAATTTAAGTTCATATTTAGAATTTATGTTTCAATAATTTTGACTAATTATATTTAAATTAAATGATCTTACATTAAATAATATATTATTTTAGTTTAACTGATGAAGTAGAAACTTTTGTTTGAAATTGACCAATCAAGGGGGCTGATATGGCAGCTGGAGAGAGCCCTCCCTTTTCTCGTTATATATAGGATTCCTCAAAAATAGTGATCTAGAAAAAAAGCAAAAAGCATCATATAGTGTAGGCAACATCTCGATCATTTTTCGGCTTAACCCCTTCAGTCTAAAACAAAAGAGTTTCAGCATTTCCTTTTCTATTATCTCTTTCGTTAATGTGTAAGGGTAATATTCCGGCCTTAATGGCAACAATATATTTTTAAAGAATTTTCCTTCTTACCGCCTCTTCAATCCGCAATCAACATATCTTTATTTCCTATTATCTTTTGCAAATCTTCCTTTGTCACCACCCTTAATCATTAAATCTATCTTTATATGGAAAGTAATAAATTCAAACCCAATTTGTCTCATAATAAGCGTACCCACTTTCACCTCTCCTTTGCTTCAGATGGAGAATTCTACCCTAGTCGCCGAAATCTTTGCTTATGTTATTCGAAGGTGTTAAACATGATGGCTGAAAACCTGCATAATGCTCTCCGAACCATGAAGATTGTTAACGATGATCTCATCATTCTTTCGGATACTCCACAGTTTCGTGTCATGGATGAAAATGATGTCAGCCTGTTGGGACATCTTCTCAATCCCGACTGTCAAAACATGGCAATAATGATTGAATATATGCCAACGGCTTGACGTGTATATGGACATGTGCGAGGGATTGCTCTATCTTGAGACCGGTTCCAATTTATTTTCAAGCGGGAAGAAGATCTTGAAACGGTTCTCAAAGACAGACCATGATCCTATAATCATTGGACTATGGTGCTAGAACGTTGGTCTCCATCTATACTGAAGGATTTTCTTACCACCATGGTGTTGGAATTATGTCCAGTAATCTCTGTACTGTCTCTAGAAAGTAAGAGTATGTCAATGATCAGACATAAGTCATATAATACTGGGGGTCATGATGGCTTGCTAGAGTCCGCTCATGATCTATAAGTCTTGGACTTATTGCCTTTATTATATGATCCCATATGGGTCACACGCCTAAGCCAACAGGAAAATGTGTAGGAACGGTTTAGCAGAAATATGGTAAAAGTGCTAGGCATTTACTGTATTTAGAGAGAGAATAAAAGGTTTTGGTTACTCTGTGTCGATCGATACACAAGGGGTGTCGATCGACACAGTGTGCGAACGTCGACAGGATATTTGGTGTTTGGGCCAAATGGCCCAAACGGAACCAGATAAGTTTTATAAATAAAACTCGAGTTCAGACCTAAATAACCTAACTGAGCCGCCTCTCTTTCTCTCCTGCGAGTTCCCAAGTGGCCTAGCAGCCTCCTTCCTGCCTGGTGTGCGTGTGTGAACCTCTGGAGGAGTTATCTCTCGATGGCTCTCTGATCTCTGACCTGTTCTTCCTTTCCGCTGCAATAAACAGGTAAAAGGTGAGATCTACTTTGTTTCTATTCAAGAGAACCTAGATCTGGCATGTTTAGGATCAATTAATCTGATGAATTGAATCAGGATTAACACCAAAAGATCCTTCAGTGGTATCAGAGCCATTGGTTCTGGTTCTTCTTGTTTAGATTCATGTTTAGGATTGTTTTCTTGTTTAAGAAGTGTTTTGAATCAACTATTGATAAGAGAAATCACTTAAGCAACAAGAAATTGAACCTTAAACACACTTGAAATCGCAAATCCAAGCTATATTGATTTGGTATTTGCGATTTTCAGAAATCAGTATCGCTGTGATCGCATTGCATCGATCGATGCAATGGATGGATCGGTCGATACAACCGAGTGAGAATCGATCGATACGATCGAATGTATCGGTCGATACAGACTCTCGGCAAAACCTGTTAACGCGTGAAAGCATCGATCGACGCAGGATCGATGCAGGTTCGATATTGGTGCATCGACCGATGCGGTTGGTGCACATCGATCGACACGGTTAGGGTTTTGACTCGGTTCAGTGCATGCGTGAAAGCATCGATCGATACAGGATCGATGCACGATCGATGCAGGATTCGAAGCTAAGAGCATCGACCGATGTGGTTGATGGATCGATCGACGCGATTGATGGATCGATCGATGCGGTTTGTTCATCGATCGACATGGTTGATTGAGGCTCGGTTTAATGATTTTAAATTAAAATTATTCGTTCTGGTTTAATAAACAGATTTAATAAATTTATTGAGTCTGGTTAAACCGGGATAAGAAATCCAATGTCGAAAGAATTATTGGATTTAGTGCCTAAACCAGGATTTTCTAATTTGATTTGGTTGGACCAAATAAATTGAGAAAGTCCGGTTTAGTAAATAACCGGTTGACAATTGTGGTCATCGTAGTAATTAAAATTTGGTTAGACCAATTTTAATGAACCAGACCGGTTATGTCAAATAATTGGACAATTGGATCATGTCTTGGACATGGATCAATTCTTGGGCCTAGGGCCAAGAAGTTAAAACAATTGGGCCAATTATTTGAGTCTTTCTTAAGAATGATTTAAAATTTATTTTATAAAATTATAAAGTCGATTTTAAATTAAAGTTTCCGAAATTTTGAAATTAGAAAGTTTCTTAAAATAGAATTTTCTGGATTTGCGGGTTTCGGATTTTAAGAAATTTCTAAAGTTAGAAAGTTTCCAATTTTAGAAAGTTTCTAAAAATAGTAGGTTTCCTAAAATGGAAAGTTTCCCGAAATAGTAATCTTCTATTTTGGGAATGAAATTTTAAAAATAAACCTACGAACCTCAAATAATATCAAGCGTTGGATGTCTTGTCCATTCTATGTCAGCTGTCGAAGCCCATTCAATTGTATTCATGGCCTTACAGTGTGAGGGTGTCTGCTTTTGCGTGGGTAAGACGGTTTGTGATTCATAAATGTCATTGGGAGTCCCAGACATTAATGATTACATGACTGTATAGTCTGGTTTTCTTGACTAGGCCATCGGGAGTCCCGGGCCTTGAGACATCAGAGTGGATTGGGCCTCGGGCCCAGATTCACAACCAAGAGTTATATCACGGATATAATTAGCCGATGTAGGGCTTACCGATATAAGCTAAGGTTGGGTGATGGCCAGTGGCCCACTTTAATCTTAGTTATATGTGGATCTTGGAATCATTATATTCTATTGAGGGTAACTTATGTTATTGAATATAATGCATGATTAATCATATTAATTTTAATACAAGATTAATCATATTGAACATATTAACTAAAATCCTTTTATCTTATATTTCAGTTATGACTAGCACAAACAATCAAAACACTTTCTCGATCCGGTATGTCCTTAAGATGGACAAGCTGAACGGATCAAATTTCTTGACTTGGTCGCGGAACCTGAGGCTAGTCCTCAGACAGGAGAGAAAGGACTATGTCCTTGAGAGAGCTCTCCCCGTAAGGATCGGGTCCAATGCTTCTCATGCAGTATAATGATGCTTGGAATAAGCATTATAATGGTGCGGTAGATGTGCGTGGTCTGATATTGGCTACCATGGATTCAGACTTGCAGAAGCAATATGAGAACATGGAGTCGCCAATAGAGATGATCAGCAGCCTGAAATTGAAATTTCAGGTGCAGATAAGAGTGGAGAGATACCAGTTGGTTAAGTCTCTCACTAGCTGCAAGCTACCAGATGATCATCCAGTAAGTCCTCATATCAGTAAAATGATAGGTTATATAGATAACCTGAGGAAACTGGATTATCCAGTTGGCCAAGAATTGGCAACTGAAATCATTCTGCAGTCACTGCCGTCAAGCTATGATAAGTTCAGAAGGAACTATATCAAGAAAGGCTTAACGAAGACGCTGACTGAACTGCATGATATGCTCAAGATGGTTGAGCCAAACGTGAAGGGTAGGTTTATGAAACCTAGTACTGACAAGGGTGAAGACAAAGTTGTCCAGATTTTGAATCATGGCAAGCGTGTGTCTTCTGAGCTCAAGTCAGATACCTCTTACGTTGGTAAGTGCTGCTACTGTAAAGAGATAGGGCATTGGAAGAGAGATTGCATAAAATTCATGGAAGACGATGAGGAGTTAAAGTTAATGTATGAGACTACTTCCTCAGGTATTCATGTTATTACTTCAAGTTCTACCTTGCAGGTATTGGATACTGGTTGTGGCACTGATATTTGTTGTAATATGCAGAGCCTGAGCAACAGTAGAACGTTGAAGGAAGGGCAAGTGGAACTGCATGTCTGGAAGGAGCTATGGAAGCTGCCTCAGTCATAGGGTTTTCACTTGTAGATACCTTCAAGGCTTGGTTTTGTATTAAGTAATTGCTACAATCTACCTGCTTTAAGCAGAGTTGTTCTTCATTTTCTTGTAAGAATTTGAATGTTTTTCATTTTGATAAAAGACAAGGTTTTGTTCTTTTGATCTTAATGAAATATTAATTGTAGCACCCTATTCAAGGAATGGGTTTTATATCTTAAACCAAAGAGTGCCTAAATATAACATAAATACCGAATTGGTTTAAATCTGATGAATTAAACCTGAATTTTCTTGGTATAAAAGTCTTGGTCACATAGAGTAAGACGGATTCAGAAATCCCATAGTTATGGACTGTTGGGCTCATTTGATACGATATCTTATGAGACTTGAATTCTGTTTACTGGACCTAAAGACAAAGGGCCCATCTTAGCCGAGCTAGAGAAAGGCCCAAAGGCTTATTGGAGATTGAACATACTCATGTATGTGGTCCGATGAGCAGAAATGCCAGAGAAAATTTCTTATACTTCATTGTCTTGACTGATTAATTCAGTGAGTAAGACTGTGTTCATTTGATGAGACACAAGTCGGAATTCTTTGACATGGTCGAAAGAGTTCCAGAATGAGGTATAGAACCTAAGTGACAGAAGTATTAAGACTCTGAGTTAAATCAGAGTGAGAATACTTAAGTCATTGATGGTGTGATCATCTGAATGAGTGTGAAGTCGTTTCACAGCTCAATTCTCCTGAAAAACCTGGAGGTGTTTCTGTGAGAAAGAATCAGATCTTATCAGAAATGATTAAAGATGAGTCACACGAATCTTCCATGATATTATTTAAGAATAACGCTCTAAAATATCTAAAGTTTACGCTGAAATTGTTCCACAAATATCGGTTGAAAGACACCACGTTAATGTGGATTGGAATCGATCCAAATTTGTCTTTACTGAGTATTTGTAGTTGTGCTACTTCGCTGGTTGTCCTAGAGAAACTAAGGCTTGTTACTTTTACGTCCAATCTGTTTTCTAAGAAGGGAAGTTATTTTCCAAGAAGAACAGTGGGAGTAAAACCATAACTCGAAGTTTTCTTAGGGAAACCAAGGCTCGGTACTTTTACGACCATTCTGTTTTCTAAGAAGGAAATTACCTTCCAAGAAGAACAGTGGGAGTAAAAGGTATTTTTACGACCATTCTGTTTTGAAGGAAGTTACTTTCCAAAGAAGAACAGTGGGAGTAAAAGTACAACTCGAAGAAGTTCGAGAGATACAGGAAGCTGCTTAACCTATTGAGGGAGAGCAGCGGAAGGATTTACAGATTTCTGTAGAATCTACACCTGTGGAGCCTGAAGTTCGCAGATATGAATCAGTTACTAATCCGAGAGTGATTTCTCGTCATTAGTTGAACATGATAATCATTGAAAGTTCGCATGATCTGATGATCATTGAAAGCGATGAATCTGCGAAATTCAAAGAAGCGAAAGTGAGCCCGGACTCCGAAAAAATTACATTTTATGTAAGTTAGCTTCATCGATCCATTCATGGATGGAAGCAAACATATCGGAGTTGGAATCTTCGTTTTGTTGAAGTAGTCAAGGTTCTGACTTGAACAGGAACGAAGAGGAACTGTGCGTTTACTAATAGATTAGTGGGAGCAATATTGCATTTCTCATAGTGTATGTCGAAGACATACTGATTCTCGGATATAACGTCCCAATGCTGCAGTCGGTAAAGGACTAGCTTGGGAGTTGGTTTAGTGAATGACATGGGTATAGCCACGAAAGTCTTGGATTTTGGATTTAAAGATAGAGATCCAGAAAAGCTGGTAGGACAAAGTCAGGATTCTTTGATGACAAAGTCCTACACGTTTTCAGCACTCCAAGAAGGGTTTTTAAGCCAATGTCACATGGCAATACGTTAAGCAAGAAGCAGTGTCCAACGATAACTGCTGAGCTTGAATGCATGGATAGGATTCATATGCGACGGCAATTGGATCTATCATGTATGCCATGACACGTACTTGTTTTGATATTGCTTTAATGTTAAGCAAAACAAGTAAAGACCAGTCAAATCCAGCAGAGAATCACTGGATTGCCGTAAAGAATATTCTAAAGTATTTGAAGAATACTAAGGATAAGTTCTTTAAGTTAAGAAGAAAGTGAGGTGCTACAAGTCGATAGAGTCTGAAAGGCAAGTTTCCAACAGACAAAGATGATTTCCGGTCACAGTCCGGATATGTCTTGTGTTTGTTTGGCGGTGCACGGCACTGTTGCTGACTCCATGACTTAAACTGAATGTTTCGCAGCTTGGGAAGCGGCGAAAGAGGTTGTTTGGAAAGAATAGTTCATCACTGAACTTGATGTGATTCCCAACTTAGATGAGACTAGCTGCACATCAAAGATCCAAACACTTAGTGGAATAACCTATTCCGTAAGATAAATGACAGAGATGTTAAGTAGATCAGCAAGTTTCAACGAATGAGAACGTTGCTAATCTATTAACGAAGCCACTCCTTGAGCCTAAGCACGAGTCGCGGACTGTTGCTGTAGGATAAGTGAAATTAAGATGTAGTCTTAATTTCAGTGGGAGTTAGTAAAGGGCTTTATTTAGTTATTGATATGTTCTTGTAAAACATATAATGATGTTTAATGAAATTATTATTTCAAGATTATTTTAACTGTGATGAAATAATCGTTCCAAAATGAAATGAACCATTTTATAGGTCATCGAAGTAAATGACTTGATCTTGAGTCATCAAAGTCATTTAGCTTGGTCATAAGACCCTATATTTGATAGATGGTTTATATCATCCTGTCCCTAGTCGAAGGTTGTTGAAATTGGAACACCAACAACCGTGTGAGACTGGATTGGTACGTGACTTATGACAAAGTCTTAGTGTGTCATAGATGCGCGGCATCAAAGTCAGTACATAGGTGTATGTTGGGGAACATACGACCGGACAAGACCCGCTAATAAGAACTCTTCAGGATATTTATATCTGTGTCATAAGAGATTCTTACTACGACTATAGAGTATAGTCCTTAGACCTGAGTTCGCATGCATGTGACTGCATATGGACTGATGCACTTTGATCATTGTCTAACGCTATCGTTCTGCGATAGCTATAAGGACCTTGTTTGGGTACATCATGAAGTGAGTAGTTTACAGTGATGGAACAAGATGGGATCTGTCCCTCCAATATAAATGGAGTGAATATCTCTAGGCCAATCGGAGATTTGAATACTGGAAAACGCATGGCCATGCTCAAACGGACTTTCCCGAGTCGTTTGTATTGTCAGTATCAAATCAGAGTCCGATGAACAAGATTAGGCTTTATAAGGATGACACTAATCTTGCCTTATGACTAATCGAGATATTGAGACAAAAGGATTATGAATACAGTGATTCCAGTACAAGTGGGAGATTGTTGGAATTATGTCCAGTAATCTCTGTACTGTCTCTAGAAAGTAAGAGTATGTCAATGATCAGACATAAGTCATATAATACTGGGGGTCATGATGGCTTGCTAGAGTCCGCTCATGATCTATAAGTCTTGGACTTATTGCCTTTATTATATGATCCCATATGGGTCACACGCCTAAGCCAACAGGAAAATGTGTAGGAACGGTTTAGCAGAAATATGGTAAAAGTGCTAGGCATTTACTGTATTTAGAGAGAGAATAAAAGGTTTTGGTTACTCTGTGTCGATCGATACACAAGGGGTGTCGATCGACACAGTGTGCGAACGTCGACAGGATATTTGGTGTTTGGGCCAAATGGCCCAAACGGAACCAGATAAGTTTTATAAATAAAACTCGAGTTCAGACCTAAATAACCTAACTGAGCCGCCTCTCTTTCTCTCCTGCGAGTTCCCAAGTGGCCTAGCAGCCTCCTTCCTGCCTGGTGTGCGTGTGTGAACCTCTGGAGGAGTTATCTCTCGATGGCTCTCTGATCTCTGACCTGTTCTTCCTTTCCGCTGCAATAAACAGGTAAAAGGTGAGATCTACTTTGTTTCTATTCAAGAGAACCTAGATCTGGCATGTTTAGGATCAATTAATCTGATGAATTGAATCAGGATTAACACCAAAAGATCCTTCACATGGAGCTATGGATCCATATTAAACACATTCCGATGAACCATTTTACTCTGTATACAATGAACACTTTGGCATCGAAGATAGGCCATGTAGAAGAGATTGCATATGACCTGAAAGCTTCACATGTCAAAGACTACATACGTGCTCGTATCACTTTCTCTGTTGACAAACCTGCAATCCCGGCTAAACAGTTGATACTCCCCCACTAGCGAGACATAGATTATTGAATTTGAATATGAGAAAGTCATAAACGATGCTTTCATTGCCACCGATTGACACACGAAAAACTATTATGTCCATGGTTAAGGAAAAGAAAATCATAGGCCAACCCACGACCTGAAGTTCGTCTTGTGGTGTCTCAGTCCGCAGATACCTTGAAAGCTCGTGATGCAGAGCCAAAAATACTCAATCCGCCTCCTGATTTTCCGTCATTATTTCTTGAGTTACCTCAAGCGGAACAGAGAATGGCCATTCAGGATGTCTATCAATTTTTTGCTAATAGTGTTATGAAGCAAGGCGTCAATCATAAAAAACCTATGCTTGATTCCTTAGATTCAGCCTCC
This sequence comes from Orychophragmus violaceus, assembly GCA_030180135.1. Lineage (NCBI taxonomy): Eukaryota > Viridiplantae > Streptophyta > Magnoliopsida > Brassicales > Brassicaceae > Orychophragmus > Orychophragmus violaceus. The sequence goes on from CM058231.1 coordinate 85,929,441, forward strand.
AATGACCCTCACTGATTATAGTCCCATCGCCCTTTGTAATGTTATGTACAAGATCCTCTCCAAACTTCTGGTCTCCCGATTGACTACGTTTTTGGATTCAATTGTTTATGAAGAACATGTTGCATTCATCTCGTGCTGGATTGCATCTGATAATATACTGATTGCGAATGAACTTATGCACTCTTTAAAATTGCGTAAAAGTGTTGCAGAGACGTATATGGCTGTGAAGACGTATATCTCCAAATCTTATGATCGTGTCGAATGAGATTTCTTAGAAGCTACCTTATAAGCTTTTGGCTTTTTCTGATATATGGATTTTATGGATTATGGCGATAGTTAGATCTATGTCGTACTCAGTTCTTATATAGAGCTCTTCATATAGTACCACATCGGGGTATTCAACAAGGAGACCCCTTGTCCCCCTATTTATTTATTCTGTGCGCTGATGTATTAAGCCACCTTATGCAGACTGCTTCGATTTCAGGAAAGATACTCCTATTTTAACTGCAAGTGCACATTGATGCAGATGTAGTACTTAGGGTATCGAATCCACAGAGACTCCGGTAAACGATAGATTTAGAACAATCAAGATTAAACTAGGTGGAAGTAATGAGAAAGCAGTAAATCAGACAGCAGAAAGTAAATCAAGCGAGGTTGTTAGCAAGGAAGCGAAGCGTTAAGTCTAGGGAGTTCTCAAAAAATCAGGAACACAGGCAATCAATCAAGCAGGATCTAATAAGGAACTGTTCTAGAACTCAAACACAGATATAGAATTAACCATCTGTCGTTGCGAGAATTCTCTAAGTCTAAGTGCAGCAATCCAAATTCCTTTGCAATTACTAACAGATTAAAATAGCTTTAAGATCAAGTTCGATATGTTCACAATTCAATTATACCAAATTCCTTTGCGAGTAATTCAATTGCTCATCTAGGTTCTTTCTAGCTAATTAACCAACTGTCGTTGCATCAATCAACCTATCATCAATAATCTAAGTGGCCAGTTCAGATCAAGCATTAAGAACAATCCTAGACGAAGAACTAGAAAGTATGAATCCCTAACAGATTGATTAACCTAATATTCCATGAAATCCCTTGTGAGAATCCCTAAACCTAACAGGTAAACTACTCAGACATGTTCATCGAAACAGAAGACATCATGAATAGAAAACCAAATATCATAAAACAGAATAAAGAACTGGGGTTCGAAATCAAGTCTCTTTCGAGAACAAGATCAGCCCCTCAAACTCTCTCTCAAAGTAAAATAAAGCGTAAGTAAAGCGTAGCCTAAACAATGGCTTAAAAACCCTAATATATTGGTCTAATCACGGCTGGGGCCTCTTTGTAATTATAGAAACTTCTGGGCTTAAGTTGATATTCCCAAACTCTTCATAAACTCGCGAGAATGTGTCTGTCACGATCTTGTGTCGATCGATGCACACCTTGCAACGATCGACACACATGTCTGATATGGGCAGTGAACTCTTTCTCTCGGCCAAATGCTCCAAATAGCTCCAGAATGCGCTATAATGTCCAATTCCGCTCCAAACGTACCTAGACCTAAAAACATAGATAATAGGACTCCAAAGGACTCTAAAAGACTCAATAAGAAGGTATATACCATGGCTAGAATCCCTAAAATACATGGTATATCAACTCCCCCACACTTAGCTCTTGCTTGCCCTCAAGCAAGTAAAGAACCAAAATATAAGAAAAGAGGTTTGAAAACACAGAAACTCATCTCGTCCTAGGAACTTTCGCATTCACATTTACTTAGTAATCCACTGAAAACTTTCCTTTAGAACTCAAGACCACAATATACTTCCCCCACACTTAGCAACTGTCCCAAGTAAACTCCACAATCACATTCACACATTCAAATTCACCCTACTGACTTCTGCAAGTATTTAAGTGCGGTCTCACCTAAGGAGTATCGATCAAAGGGCACATGGACTCTTACCTTGTCAGCTCTAGACCACCATACTATCTTTCTCTGGTCCCTTTCTTCTCTTTTCCCTTCCTTAACAACTGATTTTTCCCCACTGGGTATCATTTTTTTTTTATCAGTGTTCTTCCCGTTTTGGGGTGTACTTTGGACACATTCCATGGATCGCACAGGAGGTAATAGTGGTAGCTACCACTCCCGTGACCACTTCGGAGCTACTAGCTCATCCTCAGTTTATTATTCTTTTTTTTTTTACTTTATGGAAGGGGAGAAGGGAACCAAATAGGACATGTTTACAAGCTGTGTCAGAACTAACAAAGGAATCCGACTCAAGGATTCCAAGCCCTTAGGTGAGAAATTTAAGTCAGTATTAAGGGTGAAGTCAGTAAAAGGATCCTCTGATACCTGAAGTGATATGGGTGTTCTCAGTAGGCTGATCCGTGTTGGGTTTTCTAACAGTCATAGAGGCTCTGCAAGTCTGTCCAATGGTCACTTAGTTCCTGTTCAGCGAAAAATCTCCTCGAAAAATCATAGTTTCATACTGATTTTTACTCAATAAAACAAATTTTGAAAAACCAAAGACTGACTCTAAGAAAACAAAAGCGTGCGTCAGTAGCGACCACCCCCACACTTAAACTACACTGTCCCCAGTGTAATCAAGCATAGGTTCGGTGAAAACAAATAATCAAATTGAAAAGTGTCTGAAAAATCCAGAGTTACGTACCTCTCGTCGCACTGTGTCGATCGATGCTCAGGACTGCAACGATCGACGCAAGGCGCACTTGCTCGATTCATTCGTGTAATCGCACTGTGTCGATCGATACACATGTTGTGTCGATCGATGCTAGGCGATTTTTGACCTGTTCTCTCGGCTGAAAACACTAAAACGAAAAATTAAAATAACAAAGACTGAAAAATGAAAAACAAAAACGAAAACTGACTCTATAGTGGGTTGCCTCCCACTCAGCGCTTGTTTTTAGTCATTAGCTTGACTATGGGACAGAGATTTGACTCATGGCGGTTTCAACAGAGACTTTGAATGTCTCTGTGAATATCTCTTCATCCAAGGTGGTGTATAGGCTGTCGGATCATGAGGTCTCCCAAGGAATGAATAAACAGAGTCAGGGCGGGAGCGAAGCTTGGGTGGGATACTGCGTTTTCCTGCATTCAAAGCAATGCGGTCAGGAGGTTTAAGCTTAGATGATTTGTGCCTTACCTTTGGTGGAAATGAGAGGTCTGGAGCTTTCTGCTTAACAGCAGTTGCAGGATCAGAAGATGTTAAAGCAAATTCAGAATGAACTGTCATCTTCTCCTCTCCAATAGGAATCTCTGGTTCCACCTCAACACTGAAGCTCTTTCCATCAATGGTGGCTCTCTGCTTCCTGTCCATCTTGAACTGTAATGGCTTATCTCCCAGTTGGAGATCAATCAGACAATGTCTCACATCTATCACAGCTCCAGCAGTAGCTAAGAATGATCTCCCAAGCAGAATAGGATCCTCTGGTTCAATCTCATACTTCAGCACTACAAAATCCGTTGGAATCAAGTAGTTTCCAACTCTGATATGTACATCCTCAAGAACTCCTTCAGGGTACCTCTTTGATCGATCAGCTAGGATAAGAGAGATCCTAGTAGGCTGGAATTCCATCATTCCCAATCTCACAACAACTGAGTACGACATTAGATTCACACAAGATCCTAAATCACACAGAGAACGCTTGAATCTGTCCTTAGAGATGGAACAGTCTAGCACAAAGGCTCCTGGGTCTGGTATCTTCTCTGTGATCTGAATCAACTTCTTTTCCATCACTTTCATGCAGTTAGCTGCTTCTAGCTCCTGTTTAGACACTTTAGGAACCTTAGGATATGGCACATGGGGCTTATAAACTCGTTCTGGAACTGTTGCAGGTTTCTGGTCCCGTCTGCGATCTGTGTCGACCGATGCACGATATGTGTCGATCGTCACAAGGAGATTTTGAGCAGTTTCATCAGACGTATCGGGACTGTGTCGATCGATGCCAAAAACATAATGACGCTATTCTTGCCAAACATGCATGTCGACTGTTTACTCATCCGAATACTCTATTTCCCAAACTTTTTCGAGCCAAATATTTCAAAGATGGTTCGATATTGGATGCCAAGCCCCAACGACTTCAGTCATATGGTTGGTCTTCGATTTTAATAGGTTTGGAGTTATTAAAACAAGGATTGAAACACAATATTGGAATAAGTGAAGATACTAAAGTTTTTCAGGACAGTTGGATCCATGTTCTTTTGTCCATAGCGGCTGTGAGTATCCAACAACTTCTTGAGAATATTGTTTCTTCCCTTCGGGTTAGCTATCTGATTACTCATACAAATGGTACTCGTCATTGGAATCAAGAAGCACCGAACTACTATATACATCCACAAGAGCGTCCTCTAATCAGGTCTATATTCCTATCCCAGCATTTGGAACAAGGCATAGTTATATGGGATCTGAATCCCAGTGGGGAATATTTTGTTCGGTCTAGTTATAACTAGCGTTTAACTCTGATCCGCACAATGTTTTTCTTCAACCTCCTTATGGGGACCCTGAGCTCAAAATGCGTTTCTAGAAGTTACATATCCCACCAAAATTAAGGCACTTTCTTTGGAGATTACTTTCCAGAGCTTTACCTACTACTCGACTTCGATCCATGAATATCAACGTGGAGCCTTTCTGTAAAAGATGAAGTCTGACCGAGGAGACTTTCCATCATCTGTTCTTTGACCGTCCGATCTCTCGTCTCTTTTGGATTAAACCTCAATCACCATATTTGTCCTGGTTAGCAAATCCTTCTCGTGATATCGACATTAATCTGTCCCGCCTGCTGGATCATTATGATTTTCCTTCACTGTCATTAGAAAAAAGCTTATGCCCTTATGGATTATGTGGTATATATGGCGATCCCGCAATAATCTGATTTTCAACAATAAATCAATATGTCTGGTCTCACATCCATTTGGCCTTAGTGGAGATTCGTGATTGGAATCACACAAATTTACAACGCTATGTTACCCCCTCACATCAGACACAGCCCGTCTCTTTGTCCCCGCCTATATCGAGCTGGTTAAAATGCAATATTGACGCCTCTTTTGACCCCATATCTGGACTTGCTCACGTTGGATGAATTGACCGTGATCAATTAGGTACTATTGTCCTTTGGAAAACAGTATCAATGAGAGATGTTTCTTCACCTCTTGAAGCTGAAGCAAAGGCCTTATTAGAAACCACTAAAGAGCTGCAATTACGGGGTTATTCAAATGTGATATTTGAGTCTGATTGTCAGACTTTGATTCATCATCACTCTGTTGACAAAAAAAAAAGATTCATCACCACTCACATCACTGGAGTATCCATAACGTAGCTCTAGATATTTTAGCTATGGCTTCAAGTTTTGGGTCTTTCCAATATGTTTTTGCTCCTAGGTCAGCAAATCAGGCGGCACATCTCATTGCTCATTGTTTTCTTCATACTTGTTCTGATTTCTATGTGCAAATTTCTTTGTGGCTTACTCAATATGTATATTTAGATTCTGTAAATGTTACTTAATCAATGAAGATATCTTGTTGTCGGAGAAAAAAAACAAAAAGTAGTTATTAAGAATTTAAGCCTAAAATGAGTTTTTTTAGTCGTTTTAAACAAGATTTATAATGGTAAAAATAACTACAAAATAGTCAAAAAAAAAAGTAATCGTAAAAATTCGTAGGAGTGGAAACTCTTTTTCTAGATTCCACAAAATGGTGATCTATAAAAAACATGAAATTAGTAATTAATATTAAACAAAAAGATGTGGAACAATTTAATTATCACCAAAACTAGTGAATTTGATGTCAACTTAAGCATGGACGATGAAGAGGTCGCAAATCTTAAAGCATTCAAAAACACTCCCTTTTCTCTACCTTTTTTAGTAGAAATTTTTTTCCACCGTCGCTTTCGAGGCATCTCCGGTCTTCGGCGTTTTTCGTCGAGGCCGTGAGATGCCTCCCTTCTTGTGGTTGTGAAATCTAACAGCCGTGGTGGATGAGTTGTACCGGAGTTCCTCATCCTTCTTCCTTTAGTTTCGCGTGGTGTAGATCTTCAAGTGTGACAGTGCGGTGCCAGAACTGTCTCGATCTATTAACTTTCGGTAAGACGCGAGGCCGAAATCTGTCTGAGGACTAGCATGTGAATGTAAGCGCAGGAAAGAGAAGAGAAAGTAGATCTGTGTGGTTGTGACTGTCGGCGAGAAGAAGGTGGGGGCGAGACGAGCTACGGAGGTGTCGAGGAGGTGGTGGCCACGCCGAGTCGACCGCGGAGGATATTTGCGGTGAGTTGCCTAGTTGCATGCAGATCTCGCCGAAGAAATCTTTGTAGCAGGATGGGAGAAGTTCTTTGGGAAGAGCGGAGAAGATAGGCCAGTCGCCGGGTTGAGGTGCGGAGGAGCTTTTGTCATCGGAGTTTGCCAGTTGCGGCTCCACTGGATGAGTCTGTGAGGTTCTGTAGAAGACTCGTTTGTTGGAAGCCGGAGCGAGGAGGTCTGGACTGACGGATCCGGAGAGTCGGTGAGAGGTCGGATCTTCGAGTCGTGCATGAAGGTCTCCGTCGGTGCCGTGAATTTCTCCGGCTTGCATCCGCCGCCGCCGGGATAATCCACAGTCTGTCTCTCAAGTGTGGCGAGAGCAATCCTGTAATTAATGCCCGGTTTGATGGCTTCTGTCGGTTTATTAGGTTAATTAGGTTCCTTTTTTTGGTTCGGGTATGATTTCGGTTGTAAATCCGGTTGATCCCCCATTCTGGATCTGTTTATTTAAATATAATATTATATTAACAAAAAAACTTAAGCAAGGACATAAAAAGAACTAAGTGAAAATCATAAGTTAACAATATTTTGAAATCATATACGTTATATTTTATTTTGTTACAACCGTTATATTACATCACATGGCTCTCAAATAAAGCTAGACCAGGATTAGGTGAATAGTATTGATCAATTAATATCATATCAAACCGGTAAACATACGTTAAACCATAAATCTTGATATATGCATATAATTCTGATGAATTTTTGGTTCCCACATTACTACAATAAGTAATATACGTATTTCTTTCTACAGTATTTAAACTTTTGATTCTTCTTTAATTGAATCTCATGTTCCAATTGCCCCCAAACATTTTTGTATATATATGAAACCTCTTCACACAAGATTAATATTCTTATTGATTCCACGATCGATGTATATATAGGTTGTTTTTTTTTTTTACAGAATAAATAGGTTGTTTAATGCATTCAGTTTTTCTCAAGTTAGCTTATGGTATTTCAAAATTACTACTTTGTTGTGTTTTTTTCTTCTACTGTGGACGATATATCACTATTTTAAACAATTATTATTTGATATGGCAATTGTTACTGTTTTTAATTGAGATGATCATAGAATTGGGCTACATTTTTACGTTAAATTTAGGGTTTTGTTGTGATCCTTCTTCGACTTAGGAGAGGACAGAAGAGCCATCTTGCCCCTTCAAAGCTTTTATTGGCCGTACATATCTACAATTCGGAAATCTTTTATTAAAGCAGAAAGGGTCCGATAAAAATAAATATATAAAAGATTACTCAAGTCGTTTTTCTTTATCGATTCTTCTCATGTCTGATTAATTCAAGTTTTATACTAAAATCATTGATTATACAACGTCACAAAAATTATTGTCTGCGGTCGTAATAGTTTCTTGAAGGGTATTCTCGTAAATTCGGAGGAGCTCGGATCAGTGAAGATTTGGGAGAGATATGGCGACAAGGACTTTAAATGGATCCGACACGTGACTGTCACGTGACTGGTTCCCTCATCGCTGGAACATATTATTCATTCTTCACCTTTGGGTCCTACAATAGCTTCCTACCTTTGACCAATCTTTTACACATGCGGACATACCCTCATACGTTTTTTTTTTTTTTTTGGTCGGGGCCCTCATACGTTAAATGTACACATATCTACATAACTGTATCGTCCTGGACAAAAAAATAAAGTAATAAGAGAAGACATATTACGGTATAAAAATAATTTTGGTTTGTTTCTACCAAGGTTCGAAAACGCGCTAGGCGTTAGTCGGACGATCAGGATCGACATGAACAATACGTGTCTGCAAATAATATATTTCCACATAATAGTAACGATCAGAGCTGTTATCGTAGGATAGGCTTTGACCTCCACCCACTTGGTGAAATAGTCAGTTAAGATCAGGATGTGCTCATTTTGCCTAAATTTGTCAATTGGCCCAACTATGTCCATGGCCCATTTCATAAATGGGTATGGTGTTGTTGCGGAGTACAACTCTTCCGTAAGTGCATGTATGGCTGGGGCGTGTTTTTGGCGTGGTTCTCACTTTGCGGCATATTTTTCACAATCCTTTATCATCGTTAGCCAAAAAAACTCGAGTTTCTTGATCTTCAAAGCTAGTGATCGTCTTCCAGCATGATTTCCTCCCACTCCTTCATGGGTTTTCTTGATTACTTCATCGATCTCTTTTTCTTCTTTACATCGCAACATTTCTCCAATGACGTTATAACGTAAGAGCCCGTCGGCCATCATGATGTAGCGAGCTGCTTTCGCTTTGAGTCTGTGGGCTGCCCATATATCGTTGGATACCTCTCCATCTGATATATACACTTTTATTTACGATGTTCAATCGTGTCTTTGTACTTCATCGGCATTAACTTGATCTTCGGTGATATCCTCATCGTTTATGTCTCCATCCATAACGTTTCATATTTTGGGAGGACTTATGCTTGGTTTTTCGATGATCTCCACTAGGATTATTCGTCTCAGATGTGCATCTGAGCTTGAAGCTAACGCTGCGAGAGCATTTGCCGAAGTATTTTCCTTTCTCGGGATACTTGTTAGGTCGAATAGACTGAGGTCACTTGCCAATTGCTTGGCTATGCCGAGGTAAGCGTCCATCCTTTCATTTTTTATCTTCGTACTCTCCGTTGAATTGATTCACGGCTAGTTGTGAATCGCAATAAGCTTGGATTCATTTCATACCGATGGTCTTAACCAATCATAATCATTCAATCAAGGCTTCATATTCGCCTTTGTTATTCGAGTACTTCGCCTGTTGGTGATTCGAGCCAAATTTCGATTCTCGAGACGGCTTTCGATGACGATCCGTCTACATGTAAGGTCCAACTCTTTTCCACTGGTTGGTCGTCTTGTGTTAATTAAGGTGGGAGTTCAACGATGAAATCTGCCAAAACTTGGGCTTTTACACTAGTTTGACTTTTGAATTCGATATCGTATTCGCTTAGCTCGACCGCCCATTTGGCTAGTCTGCCAGACTGAGTTAGGCTGTGTAAGATTAACCACAGGGGAATGATTGTTAGAACGGTGATTGGGTGTAACTAGAATTAAGGTCTAATTTTTCTTTCTGATGTCACGACCACCATAGCCAATTTTTTGATAGTTGGGCACCAAGTCTCTACTCCGTCCAAGGTTTTGTTGATGTAAAAGATTGGCCTTTGATCACCGCGATGTTCCTTGACCAAGACCCTACTCACAGCCGCGCTTGACACTGCTATGTAAAGGTAGAGCATCTTTCCTTCTTCTGGCTTCTCCAATATCATCGGGGTTGTGAGATATTCTTTTGGTTGTTCAAAAGCTTCCCCGCCCTCCTCGTTCCGTTCAAACTTCTTGTTTCCTCTTAGGAGTTGGTAAAATGGCAGAGATTTATCGGTCGACCTGGAGATGAAAAGATTGAGCGAGAAAATTTTCCCTGTCAACCTTTGTACTTTGTGAGTGTTTGTTGGAGAAAGCAAGTTCATTATCACCGTGATCTGCTTTGGGTTGGCCTTGATTCCACGTTCGTCTACGATGTATCCTAGGAATTCTCCCAAAATGAAGCCAAAGGTACACTTTGCTGGGTTTACCTTTATACCATAATCATTTAAGATGTTGAATCACATTTTTAAATGCATGACATGATCCGTTGCCACCACTGACTTTACGAGCATGTTTTCGATATAGACTTCCATAATGCGACCGAGGTACTTGGCGAACATCTTGTTGACGAGACGCTGATATGTTGCTCTTCCGTTCCATAGTACAAATGACATCAATTTGTAGCAGAAGGTTACTTGGTCCGTTATAAATGATGTCTTCTCTCTATCGTCTGGATGCATTAGGATCTGGTTGTATCCGAAGAAGGCGTCCATGAATGATAAGAGTTCGTTGTCGGCGGTTTCTTTGACTATTCATCGATGTGCGGCAGCGGGAAGCAATCTTTGGGACATGCTTTGTTTAGGTCCATAAAATCCACACAGACTCTCCACTTACCGTTCTTCTTCTTGACCATTACTGGATTACGAGCCACTCTGGGTATTTTACCTCTGTGATGGACCCGACTCCTAGTAGTTATTACACTTCGTCGTTTACCGCCTTCGCTCTTTCTGTTCCCAGCTTCCTTCTCTTTTGTTTAATATGTTTGAATGTTCTGTTGATATTGAATTCGTGACTCGCGATGTTCGGGTCAATTATGATCATGTCCTTGACAGACCATGCGAATGTCGATACGTTTTGTTTGAGGAAGTCTATTAGTTCGGCTTTGATGGCAAGGTCGAGGTCGGCACCGATTCCCACGCTCCGTTCGGGGTGCCGCTCGTTGATCTTGACATGTTCGATAAGCTCCAATCGAGGATTATCCCAGTCAAATTCCTTTGGGGGCGGTTCCTTGTTTTGTTCTCTAGCTGATTTCCTTTCATGACTCGACGGCCGATCCGTTGACTGTGCTTTTGCGGTTATGGCTGGAGAATTCAGATCGCTTGCCGGTGCTTTGTCAATTTGTGATCCTGAGTCCGCTAAGGTGTCGTGAACTTCATCACCTCACCAGAACGGGCCGGATTGGATCCTCTCACCTCCCATTGTGTTGCTGGTGTTGGTGATGTCGCCAATGTTGCTTGCTTCTCTTGTTTCTTGCAATGAGAGTTGTGTTTCTGTCATTGTCGATGTTCCCTTTGATGGTACGAATGTATTCAAAGGTCTCCACGGACGGCGCCAATTGTTAATTGAGAGAATCACAATGCTCATTTTAATAAACTGATCTTAAATTCAGGGACCTGAATAACTCGAATCTAAGGACTTAAAGGCAATAACGAAATGACCGAAATATCTTAGTCTTTATTGATTATAAAGCTTGAAACCGAATGGATCCTTTTCTCTAGGGTTTTGTTACAATGAATGAACTTAGTCTTTTCCCGCACAGGGAAGGATATTTATATCAGGAGAATTATAGTTTATTCTCTAGATTCTCTCTTATATAATAAAGTAAAATCGGAAAAACATAGATTTTCTTTTTTTTATAGTAGATTCATGATTATCCTTTTCCATTTTATAAATATGTTAATTTACAATTAACATATTTCATTTATTCGGTGTAGGTCCGTTGAAAGGTCATCGCCGAGCTACGCCGAATTGAGCTGATTTCTCCTCCACTGAACTTGATCTTCGATGGACTGTTTATCTGTTAGGCCAGATTAGAAAGGGATGTTAAATACACATTCAACATAGAGTTTATAAATTATTTTGGTCTCTAAATGTGTTGTTGGTGTAAGTCGAAACATAAAGAAGATATTAACAGGAACATGCTTTAAATTCAACTCTTATTATGAAAAGTGGCTGTTTTTTCGAAGAATTTTTTTTTGGGGGTAATTTTACTAAAATCTAAAATAGCCCAGATAATCAGATAATCGATAACTGAAGCGAATCAACTCTTATTTTCTCGATTAATTTTGATAAATTAATTTGTTAAGAACCGAACTAATTAAAGAATCTGTAACATACCCATACTTGGACCCAAAGAAAAGGCCCAAGAAGTGTTACTTGAGCCCAAAGAAAAAGGGGAAAAGGGCCTTAATCCTTTGCTTGAGCCCAAAGAAAGAGAAGGAATGGGCCAGAGGCCCAAAGGCCCAACCTGTCAGATATGGAAGCCCAAGCAGAATCCCCTATAAAAAGAGGAGCAGCCCCTTCATTTCTGCACATTTCCCGAAGCAACGAAGTTCTGCCGAAGCCCCGAGCCAGCCAGCCACCGCCGACCAGCCCGGAGCCGACGACCGCCGACCGCCGCAGCCCGACCACCGCTGACGACCGGACGACCGCCGGACCACCGACCGGAGCTCCGACCGCCGCCGCGCCGCCCGCCGGAACCACCGAGAGCCGCCGGAATCTTTGCCGGAGACCGCCGATCGCCGCCGCTTCCGATCCCGCACTCCAAGTCGTCGTCTTCTCGATTCTTTTGAGTGTAGAGCCATCCGTTCTTCGCGTTCTTAAGGTGAGACTTCCCAAATCTCAGATCTGCTCCGTTTTTCCCTTTCTAAACCCCAGATCTGCTTCAGATCTATACTTCTAGATCAGATCTGATCCGTAGAAGTCGTAGATCTGAACCATATCTTCCATTTCGTCTCTCTCTCTCTCGCTCAGATCTGCTTCAGATCTATGCTTCTGATGGATATAAGTTGTAGATCTGGACCGTATCTCTCTCTTTTTCTCAGATCTGTTTCAGATCTAGGCTTCTGATGGATAGAAGTTGTAGATCTGAACCGTATCTTCGTCGTTTGTCCAGATATGTTGGCTAAAACCCTAGATCCGTTCCTCTTTTCTCTAGATCTGTCTTCTAAACCTAGATCTGTGTGCAGGAATCCCAGATCTACTTCCCGTTCGTCAGATCTAGACTAAGGTGAGGACCGAACGTGATCTTTTCTTTAATCTACTGTAGTATTGAGTATTCGAATCCTCGTTTAATACCGTCTTCCCTAGGAAGAGTAGATCTAGTTGTTGATTTGCGTTGATGTGATTGATGAAAACCTAGAATCTAGGATGTCGCTTAAACTGAAAACGGAACATAGTACTTAGGTTATCATTTGAACCGAAAACGTTGATTGTGTGTGAAGGCTATGCGTGATAGAACTGTGTAGGTCCCCCGAAAGGGTGTTTGGTGGCGGCTTGCGTATAACGAGTTTGGTACGCAACCCTTGTATCGTCAGAAGGGGGTTTTGGCGAGCCTCCCAGCTGGAAGGCCGATGGGCCGGAGGGAGAAGGATTGTGTGGGCCTACGGGTCGGAGGAAGGGGTCCGTGAGTGTGAAAGCACGAGCGGACGTAGTTTGGTTGTGCCTTCGGGCGTGGGTGCAGGGTGTTATTAACCTGGGACTCTTTGCTTGATGCCGTGTTAGTTTAAAGTAGAGATAACGACATTCCTAGAATCCGCCCTCACTGGGTATTGGTGAAAACCAATTACTCAGGCCTCCTTCGTTTTTTGTTTTGCAGGTAACCCTGGAGCGTTGCAGGGGTAGACGGACGGTGTGGTGTTACGTCTTGGGAACGGGATTTACCTTCTCTCCTTTTTCTTTCTGTCTTTTATGTGTTGAGACTTATGCGGATCTTCCGTTTTCATTAAGCTATTTCAATTGGTGCGGTTTTCCTGTAAGACTCGGCTTTTCATTTTAATAAAGTAAAACCTTTTCAGTTATTTACGTGTTGGTCCTTAGTTTATGACTTGGTTCGCGTTTGTGGACTATGACTCGTGGAGTCGAAGGGTCGTTGACTTGGGACCAAAGGGACGGGTGTTACAATTTGGTATCAGAGCCAGGTTAAAACCTAACCAGTCCTAACCTGGTTAGGTAGGGTATTTATATTCGGATTTCAAAACTATCTTCAAAGCTGTTTTCAAGTGTCTTCATTTTTTTTCTAAATGGGGATTTCTAAAAGTAGATACTAGAAGCACCACTCCGATCTCCTCCTTACATACACTCCGGAAGTGAGTTCAGTGTTCAGCCGTTAAACTGACTCAAATCGTCCTTCTTTTGCAACAGATGCCGCCTAAGAGAAGAACCCCGCCAGCTCGTCTTAACCAAGATGCACCAGTGCCGGCTTCATCGACGCACAGTGCCACCAGTGTGCACGGACCCCATGGACCGGTTGCTGGAAACCAAGTTGGAGCAGCATTGGTAGCCGGATAGGTAGCCGTTGATGCCGCTCTTCTGCAAGAGCTGCTCCCACTTCAGCAGGCGCAAGCCGCTAATTCCGCAGAGGCGGGAGGAGCACCCAGAGTGATACCGATGAATGTTAACGGGGCGCCTGGAGCCCCAGGAGGGGTTGAGAATGGCCAGGGAGGAGCGGTGAACGCCCCAGGAGGAGTTGGCTTCATTGCTGGGGGACTAGGGGCCGCCCAAATGGGGTTTGGATTCGTTCAGCCGCAGCCAGTGGTGAACCCACCACCACCACCACCGCAAGTGCCAGGAGCGGTGCCTGGAGTGACCTACTGGACCATGTTGAAGCATCTGAGGGAGATGCAGATGGACCACTTTGCTGGAGGTGTCAGCGCCATTGCCGCAAACAACTGGAGAAGGAAGCTGGAGCGGAGTTTGGATACTGCCAGATGCCCGATGGAGTTCCGTGTGGATATAGCGACCTCCTATCTCAAGGATGATGCGCTGGTTTGGTGGGAAGGAGTGCATGAGAGCGCTCAGGGACGTCAGCTGACATGGGTGGATTTCCGCGAGGCGTTCAACCGGAAGTACTTCCCGGAAATGACCATGGACAGGTTGGAGGGGGAGTTCCGAAACCTCCGTCAGGGAAACCGGAGTGTACGGCAGTACGGGGAGGAGTTCAACCGTTTGAGGAGATTTACAGGGAGGTATTTTTCTGAGCGAGAGCTGATTCGTCAGTTTCTCACTGGGTTGAAGATCGAGCTCAAGGTTCGTTGCAAGCAGAGGGACTACTACGATATCAACGATCTGATCGAGAAGGCAGCTGATACCGAGACGGACTGGGAGGAAGAGCAGAAGCAGCAGAAGAACGGGCACAACAGGGGAGTCAAGAGAAGTTGGGATACAACTTATGTTACGGCACCAACAGTACTAGCACAGCCAGCGCAGCTAGCACCGCCGGCACAACAAGCGCAGCCACAACCCGTGCAGCTGTTTCATCAAATGGCGCAGGAGGGGTGTTTCCAGTGTGGACAGGTGGGCCACTTCAAGAGGAACTGCCCGCAATTTCGATTCTACAGTTGTGGCCAGGGAGGACATGTAGCGCGGAACTGCCCGATTCAAGCTAATCAAGCAGGAGCAGGGAGGCCAGGAGGAGTCGGTGTACTACCAGCACCACAGCAAGGAGGGCAGGGAGGAGCAGGACTGGCGCCACCACCACCGCCACCGCCAGGAGGTCAGGCCGGGGGACCCAGGGCGTTCGTCGCAGGAGCAGTTAGAGGAGCGGAACCGATCGCGGGTATGTAAACCTTACCCTCTTGCGTGAATTGCTGTGTAGTCGTGTTAGTTAAAGGTCTCGTAGCTTAGCTTAGTAAACGTGTAGGATCGGTTGTGGTTGGGGGAGTAGCCGCCCACACCTTGTTTGACACGGGAGCTACGCACAGCTTCGTGAGCCCACGGCTCACGGAACTGTGGACCTTTAAGGGGAAGTATATTGATGGAATCATGAAAGTCGAGACAGCCGGATCAGAGAAAGTAACGGGATCAGGAATCTTCAAAGCAGTGCCAGTGACGGTGGACGGAGTTGACCTACCGGCGGATTTAGCACAAATAGAGTTGGGTCGTTACGAGGTGATCCTAGGCCTGGATTGGTTGGTGCAGCACCGGTCAGTAATGGATTGCGCCAAGGCAACCATTACCTTTCCTAAGGAAGGAGGAGGGATCGTTTTCAAGGGAATGAAAACGCGGACGGGTATATCAGTCATATCCATGATTCAAGCCGAGGAGTTGATCAGTAAAGGGAACGAGGCGTACCTGGCGACCATCACAATG
Organism: Orychophragmus violaceus; assembly: GCA_030180135.1. Taxonomy (NCBI): domain Eukaryota; kingdom Viridiplantae; phylum Streptophyta; class Magnoliopsida; order Brassicales; family Brassicaceae; genus Orychophragmus; species Orychophragmus violaceus. Next base: position 85,945,186 of record CM058231.1, read on the forward strand.
ACCAAATAAGAAGGAGCTCCGAGTTTGGAAACCATTCCGGTGGCCGCCGAATATGAGGACGTGTTCGCGCCGTTGCAGGGACCCCCACCGGAACGAAACGATGCCTTCACGATAGAGTTAGAGCCCGGGATGGCACCTGTGTCGAGGGCTCCATATCGTTTAGCGCCTGCAGAAATGGCGGAGTTGAAGAAGCAACTAGAGGATCTTGTGGAGAAGGGATTTGTCCGACCAAGCAGTTCACCGTGGGGAGCGCCAGTGTTGTTTGTCAAGAAGAAGGATGGGAGTTTCCGACTTTGCATCGATTACCGAGGCCTCAATAAGCTGACAATCAAGAACAAGTACCCGTTGCCAAGGATCGATGAGCTGTTGGACCAGCTGCAGGGAGCCTCTTGGTTCTCGAAGATCGATCTTGCCTCGGGGTACCATCAAATCCGGATAGCAGAGGAGGACATCAAGAAGACAGCATTCCGGACCCGTTATGGACATTACGAGTTCGTGGTAATGCCGTTTGGGTTAACCAACGCGCCAGCAGCCTTCATGAAAATGATGAACGACGTCTTCCGAGAGAACTTAGACAAGTGCGTTATTGTCTTCATTGACGATATTCGGGACTACTCGAGAAGTAAGGAACAACACGAGTGGGACCTCAGGATAGTCCTAGATACTCTCAGGAAGCAGCACTTGTTCGCCAAGCTCAGTAAGTGTAGCTTTTGGCAAAGGGAGATTGGATTCCTTGGCCACGTGATCTCGGCATCCGGTGTAGCAGTGGATCCGGAAAAGATCACCTCGATCACCAAATGGGCAAAGCCGGAGAATGCAACCGACGTTCGCAGTTTCTTGGGATTAGCAGGATACTACATGAAGTTCGTGGAGGGATTCGCCAGCATAGCTAAACCTCTGACGATCCTGACCCGTAAGGACGTTAAGTTTGAGTGGACAGACAATTGCGCCCGGAGCTTCGAGCAACTAAAGGAACGGTTGACTCAGACTCCAGTGTTAGTACTACCGCGGCCGGGAATACCGTATGTAGTCTACACGGACACATCTGGAGTTGGACTTGGGTGTGTCTTGATGCAAGAAGGGAAGGTGATCGCCTATGCATCAAGGCAGTTGAGGAAGCACGAGGTTAACTACCCCACCCATGACTTGGAGCTAGCAGCAGTGGTCTTTGCCTTGAAGATATGGCGTGCTTATCTGTACGGAGAGAAGGTGCAGATATTCACGGACCATAAGAGTCTGAAGTACGTCTTCACGCAAGGAGAGTTGAACTTGAGGCAGCGCCGATGGATGGAGCTATTAGCGGACTACGATTTGGAGATCGATTATCACCCTGGAAAGGCCAACCAAGTAGCTGATGCCTTAAGCAGAAGAAAGATCGTCGTGTCAGAGAACAAGGAAGTTCAGGAATTGTCGGCAGCTCTGTCAGAACTACAGTTGTGCGTTACCAACGTCACGGAAAGCGCCACCGAGTTGGGAGCTTGGGATCAAGCTGACCTAATAGGGAGGATCCGAGAAGCCCAACCACGTGAGCGAGCCTTATTGGCCATGGTTAAGAAGCAGGTAATCGGGTACCACTTAGCGGCCAATGGGACGGTCATGTTCAAGAACCGAATCTGTGTACCTCAAGTTGAAGAGTTAAGGAAAGAGATCCTGAGGCAAGCGAACCAGTCTCAGTTCTCGATTCACCCGGGAATTGTCAAGATGTATTACGCTCTGAAGCGTTACTACCACTGGGAAGGTATGAAAAGGGATGTGGAGAAATGGATCTCTTAGTGTTAGAACTGCCAGCAGGTCAAGGCAGAAAGGAAGGTCCCGAGCGGAATGCTGCAAGGGCTGCCTATACCAGAATGGAAATGGGATATGGTCACCATGGATTTCGTTACCGGATTACCAAGGACAACGGGAAAGAAGGACGCGATTTGGGTGATCTGAGACACTCGCCCGGAAGTACGTGGAGTGCATAGTGAAGCAGCACGGGTCAAAGTCAGTATTGTGTCAGACAGAGATCCAAAGTTTACTTCTATCTTCTGGCAAGCGTTTCAGAAAGCAATGGGAACGAAGGTACTTCTCAGTACAGCGTACCATCCGCAGACCGATGGACAGTCTGAACGGACCATCCAAATGCTGGAAGATATGCTTCGGGCCTGTGTATTGGATTGGGAAGGCAACTGGGTTAAGTTTCTGCCTCTGGTCGAGTTCGCCTACAACAATAGTTACCACGCAAGTATCGGGATGTCGCCATATGAGGCTCTATATGGTCGACCTTGCAGGACCCCCCTATGTTGGACCGAGGTGGGGGAGAGGCGTGATTTAGAGCCATAAATGATTCAAGAGACAGTCGAGCAAGTGGAACTACTCAAGGAAAGATTAATGCAGGCCCATGACCGTCAGAAGACTTATGCCGATAAGCTCCGAAAGGATTTGGAGTTCGCAGTGGGAGATGCAGTGTACCTTAAGATGAGGACGTTCCGGGGCAACGATCCCAACCGCAAGATGAAAAAGTTGAGGCCTAGATATATGGGACCATTCGTGATTGTCGAGAGAGTTGGTGTGGTGGCATATAGGTTAGAGTTACCTCAGGAGCTGTCGGATTTTCACGACGTGTTCGTCTGTTTTGCGGAAAGTTGTTCGTGAGCCAAAACTAATCCTACCTAAGCCGCCATCGGATGTTAACCGTAACTGGTCAATGACGAGTAAGCCGGTCGAAGTGGTGGATCGCTGAGAATCATAATTCAACGGGAAGAAAACCAAGATGGTTTTGGTTCGTTGGAAGAGAGACGGAATTCAGGACGATGTTTGGGAACCGGAGCAGCCTTTCAAGCTGAGCCATCCAGAGTTGTTTGCGGAACCTAGTAACGAGACGAATTCGGGGACGAATTCCCGTTTGGTGGGGGAGAATTGTAACATACCCATACTTGGGCCCAAAGGAAAGGCCCAAGAAGTGTTACTTGAGCCCAAAGAAAAAGGGAAAAAGGGCCTTAATCCTTTGCTTGAGCCCAAAGAAAGAGAAGGAATGGGCCAGAGGCCCAAGGCCCAACCCGTCAGATCTGGAAGCCCTAGCAGAATCCCCTACAAAAAGAGGAGTAGCCCCTTCATTTCTGCACATTTCCCGAAGCAACGAAGTTCTGCCGAAGCCCCGAGCCAGCCAGCCACTGCCGACCAGCCCGGAGCCGACGACCGCCGACCGCCGCAACCCGACCACCTCCGACGACCGGACGACCGCCGGACCACCGATAGGAGCTCCGACCGCCGGAACCACCGAGAGCCGTCGGAATCTTCGCCGGAGACCGCCAATCGCCGCCGCTTCTGATCCCGCACTCCAAGTCGTCGTCTTCTCGATTCTTTTGAGTGTAGAGCCATCCGTTCTTCGCGTTCTTAAGGTGAGACTTACCGAATCTCAGATCTGCTCCGTTTTTCCCCTTCTAAACCCCAGATCTGCTTCAGATCTATGCTTCTAGATCAGATCTGATCCGTAGAAGTCGTAGATCTGAACCGTATCTTCCATTTCGTCTCTCTCTCGCTCAGATCTGCTTCAGATCTATGCTTCTGATGGATAGAAGTTTTAGATCTGGACCGTATCTCTCTCTTTTTCTCAGATCTGTTTCAGATCTTGGCTTCTGATGGATAGAAGTTGTAGATCTGAACCGTATCTTCGTCGTTTGTCCAGATATGTTGGCTAAAACCCTAGATCCGTTCCTCTTTTCTCTAGATCTGTCTTCTAAACCTATATCTGTGTGCAGGAATCCCAGATCTACTTCCCGTTCGTCAGATCTAGACTAAAGTGAGGACCGAACGTGATCTTTTCTTTAATCTACTGCAGTATTGAGTATTCGAATCCTCGTTTAATAGCGTCTTCCCTAGGAAGAGTAGATATAGTTGTTGATTTGCATTGATATGATTGATGAAAACCTAGAATCTAGATGTCGCTTAAACTGAAAACGGAACATAGTACTTAGGTTATCATTTGAACCGAAAACGTTGATTGTGTGTGAAGGCTATGCGTGATAGAACTGTCTAGGTCCCCCAAAAGGGTGTTTGGTGGCGGCTTGCGTATAACGAGTTTGGTACGCAACCCTTGTATCGTCAGAAGGGGGTTTTGGCGAGCCCCCCAGCTGGAAGGCAGATGGGCCAGAGGGAGAAGGATTGTGTGGGCCTACGGGTCGGAGAAAGGGATCCGTGAGTGTGAAAGCACGAGCGGACGTAGTTTGGTTGTGCCTTCGGGCGTGGGTGCAGGGTGTTATTAACCTGGGACTCTTTGCTTGATGTCGTGTTAGTTTAAAGTGGAGATAGCGGCATTCCTAGAATCCGCCCTCACTGGGTATTGGTGAAAACCAATTACTCAGGCCTCCTTCGTTGTTTGTTTTGCAGGTAACCCTGGAGCGTTGCAGGGGTAGACGGACGGTGTGGTGTTACGTTTTGAGAACGGGATTTACCTTCTCTCCTTTTTTCTGTCTTTTATGTGTTGAGACTTATGCGGATCTTCCGTTTTCATTAAGCTATTTCAGTTGGTTCGGTTTTCCTGTAAGACTCGACTTTTCATTCTAATAAAGTAAAACTTTTTCAGTTATTTACGTGTTGGTCCTTGGTTAATGACTTGGTTCGCGTTTGTGAACTATGACTCGTGGAGTCGAAGGGTCGTTGACTTGGGACCAAAGGGACGGGTGTTACAGAATCGACTGGTTCGGTTAACCCAAAATCCTAGATCAAATAAAAACAATTTCCTCTCTTGAGACTAAAAAACAGAAGTAACATTAGTACATTACAGACAAATAGTTCAAATGGGCTTTAAAGTTCCGCTATGTGTTTATTTTGATTAAACCCAATGGACTATACTTATGTTGCTAATGTAATAAAAGTTACTTGTTTGTAATGTACTAATGTTACTTCATTATGTTAGTACATTGCATGCATTGTACTAACATGTTAAGCTGTAACGCAGGCATGTAATAAAAGTTACAAAAACATAACATGATTACAAGTTACAGCTTAACACAGTATAATTTTTATTTTATTTGGGATGACAAAGGCTAACTAAGAGAAAAAAATATTATTTAGCAGAATTGTAACAAGTCTATGTTATTCATGTTGTATAAAATGTACACATACAAACGCTTTTCTGTACAAGAGCTAGGCAGCTAGGCATAGCTTAACTGTTTCTTCTCTTCAGACCTAAAAACGTTAAAAAAACATCATTACAAAAAAACACGCCATAACTGACGGACAAATCCGTTGGAAAAGGCTATTACCGACAAATTTTTAACATAAATAATCTGTCGATTCTATTTCGTCGGAAAGCGATATCTGTCGGTTTTCCGTCAGAAATTACCGACGGATTATCGACGAGAAAAACGACGAATTATCGATGAATTATCGACGAATGGTAAACCAACGGATAACCGACGACATAACCGACAATTTGGTTATCGGTAATCCATTGGGAACGGCTGTCGGTATGCCGTCAAAAATAACGGATATTACTAATGGTTAACCGATGGATAACCGAACACCTTAACTGACGAATAACCGACGGTTTACCGATGGAAGTTTACCGACGGTTTTCCGAAGAATTTAAATTGACGTATTACCGATGGTTGATAACCGACGGTTTACCGACGGAATTAACAGACACATTACCGAAGGTTCTTAAAATATATATTTTTAAATAACACTTTTTCCTAATATATAATAATTTTATTAATATTATATTATAAAAATGAATAAAAAAGAAAAATTTTATTATAAAAATATTCAAAAAGAAAAAGGTTTTAAATTACATAAGAACAGGATCCACTGCGGACCCCGATCCCGTCCCCGTTCCCTCTACAAATCCCGAACCCATCCCCGTCCCGAAGCTCCTGTTCCCACTATCGGTGCTACCTCTTCCATTCCTGCTGGAAGAGTGCCGTATTTGATGAAGTGCATAGACTGAACTTGCATCGCCTGCATCTTCCGGTCGGTTTCTGCCTTCTCCTCTCGCATCAGAGCTTCCATCCGCGCCTAATTCGCCCTCAACACTTTGACTTCCTCGTTTTTCTCCCTCAAGGCTTCAGGGAAAGAGTCGGTGTCTGAATGGAAGCGGGAAAGCGATGCACATACTCTCTCCACTAAGTTTTGTAATCCGAATACACGACCCTTAGTCCTCTGCGTTTCCTGCAAAATTTTTTTAAGAAGATAGTAGTTAGAAATCAAATGATCTAAGAATAATATCACATTTTAGTTAACATTAAAATTTACCTCGAGAAAGATCTCGTTGACTTTTTTTTTTTCTGGCTATAGCGAAGACTCTGTAGAGCCGACTCCGTCGGACTACTAGGATAGCACTTCCTCCACTCGCCTCTTCGATGAATCAACAATTCTCCGAGCGATCGGATCCTAGATCTCGCCGGTATGGTTGTTTCTATGGCCGCCCTTGACGAGCTCAACAAACGTCGGGTCTCGTACTTCTTGCCGTTTCTTCAAAAAAAATCATTGATTAGAAAAAAGTTTATTAAGATATGGAAAATATTAACAATGAAAATTCCGAAGTCAATTTTCTGCTGTACGGTGCTCTTTGCTCCCGCGTTATGGGTCGCCATCCAGACACCGCCTCTCCGACTCTTACAGTTCTGTGAGTTCGTCGAAGAGGTCGATGTTGTAGTAGGCAGCGCCCAATGACGGATAAACCGGTCCACACCTTGCCGTTCACTCCCTTATGTACATCTTCTGCCACCCACTTATGCTTCAACTCGTTGATGACGTGAGAATAATGGGATTTTGTCTTCATGTGGAACTCCTTTTCCACAAGTGAAATATACTTCTTATCCCAAGTATACTCTTATCCCAAGTATACTCTTGCTACAAAAAATAATACGAAATATATGAAAGTTAACGAACGAAGATACGTACCGCGAACTGGCGGAACCAGTTATGCCTATCGGACAAAGGCATCTCCATGTAGGTTGGATGCGAACCTGAGCATGTTGTATATCATGCCCAAGATGCTCTTCGTGATCTTCGATTCTGTCATCGGTAACTTGAAAAAGCAAAAACATTAAACATTAAATGTATGTAAAAAAATATGGTAAAATCGAAATTCTTGAATTTAAAAGACTTACCAATAAGTTCCCAGGATGATCTCATAATCGAGATCGAGTCGTTTCAGCAACTCTCATCCCGGTGGTCGACTATTTCCGCTATCTCCGGTGCAGTAGAGATCAGAACATTCTGTGTCTCCAGCACAAGAGACACATAATTGCTTCCACTAGGAGGCTCCTATCGAGGATGTGACTATCTCGGCTGAGCCGATTGAGACCGTCGTGCCGCTTCTAGACGTCGCTGAGTCGTCTGTAACTGAGCCGGCTGGAAAGCCAAGTACTGCTCAAACGCTCCCAAATCTTCCCTACAAACAAAAAATATTAAAAAGTTAAAAATTGTATATAAATTTTTTTAAATTTTACAAAATTATATAAATCTTAAATATATATTATACATCTAAAAATATTTTAACAAAATTTAAATCATCTCGGGAACAGTATATATATTTATAAAAATACTTTTACAATTATATCATCCTAAATTTTACAAAATTTATTAAATATATATTTTTAAACATAATATATTTCGAAAATGATTATTTTTATTATAAAATGCTAAGAATTTATTTAAAAATTGTGGAAAATATAAAAAATTGAAAATAAAATTTCAAAAATACTAATACTATACAATCATATATATATATATATCTAATATTAAATTATTTTTATATAATAATTTTGTTTGTTAAAAACTTTTTTAACCGTTTTCTAATCTAAATTTTTTATAAACAAGTTTAAGACAAAATTGAAAAAATCTAAAAACGTTCTTTAAACGTTTGAATTTTTTTTTTACAACTTTGAAAACGTCTAAAAACGTTTAAACGTTTAAAAAACAATCACATGACATCAATAACCTAAATAAAATCTTAAATCACACAATTCCAACATAAACTACCTAGAATTATCATTAGATCAATACGTGCATAATTGAACCGAAAATCTATCCACCTTAAACTCAAATTTAACTGAAATTAACTTGGTAAAACGAAAACTTACAATGTTATAAAGGTTTGGATGGTCGGATTAGTCGGTTGGAGGCCGGAATCTGAGCGAAATGGTAGGGAGAAGGTAGAGCACGAATGTAGAGAGAGAGAGGGGAAAAATCGCAGAGAAATGAGGAAGAAGAAGATGTTGTTGGTTCAATATTATTTGGTTTCCGATGAAAAACCGTCGGATAATTCATTTACAGTCTGTTTTCCGTCAAAAAATAGGGGGTCCAATTATTTGGCCATTTTTGGCGGTTTCACGAAAATTTTGGTAAAAAATTAGCGGTCTATAAACCGACGGATAATCGACGGTTATTTAAACTGCCGTCGAAAATCCGTGGGTAATTAAAAAATGAAAACCAGGTTCGTCGTGTTTCGAACCCGGGTCTATTGAACTTTACAAAGCTTCGAAACCAGTTTGCTATGTCATATTTCTCGTTAGACAATATACCTAAATATATTTGTATTGTTCACGTCTGTTAAAAAATAAACAGATTAAATACCCGTTACAGTCGTAACTCGAACCCGAAACTGTAGGCAGTATGATGAAGGTCTGAAACATTGCATAAGGAACATACACAAAGTAATTGCGTTTTTTGACCGGTTACTGAAAATTACCGACGGATTCCCGACGGCTGTTTGATAACCGTCGGGAATCCGTCGGTAATAAAAGAATATGAAAACCAGGTTCGGCGTGACTCGAACCTGGGTCCTTAGTATATATTATATGATCGGAAATTAATAGGCTATGTTGTGGAAGTTGTAAACTTGTATCCAAGAAATGTATATATATTGTGACATTTTTATTATTAAGAAAAAATAAAAATTTATTAGTTTGTATTTTTATTTATATATTTAAATGTTTAATCACTTGCTTCTTATAAAATATACGAAACATAACAAAAATATATTTAAAAAAGAAATTTTTTATTAATTTTATTTTTGAATATTACATAAATTTCTTTATTTGATTCTATTTTTAGATAATCCATGAAGTTTTTATTTAATGCCTGAACCAATCTCCTTTATCCATCTCGGTCCGATTCTCAGTCATAGGTTCCAGTCTTGAACTGCAATCCATGCCGGTCTTTGTCCCCCTCTTTTCCACAAATTTTTCAACCGGCGCAATTTCGTTTGGAAAACCTGCGTGGCCATCCAATGGAATTCCCACCGTACTTGTCCGATAATATCAGGAGTAAAATTGAAATAGTCCAGAAAAAGAACAAAAATTATAGTAAAAGAATATACTTGAACTATGTAAATTAAAATAAAGAATTTTACAGGAAGTCAAAGAACCAAGTAATTTAAGACCTCCAGCAATAGGCCGGTAAGTCATAAAATTCCCGGACCAACGACGTTAGATAACATTGCTGATGACAAACTGAATAGCAACATTAAAACCGAACCAAATGGTCTGGTTTTCTCGTGACGGGTGTAGCATTCAAAGACGGTCCCGACCCGGTGCGACGATTAAATGCTGAATGGCGGTTCGGTTGTCGGCGGTTAAACGAACAACGTCCATACTGATCGTGAAAGAAATTTTAGAATTGGAAAGGTTTTAAGAAGAAAATTGGAATATTTGAGAATGGAAAAAACGCGAAAATCGGACCTATATTTATAAAATATTTTCTGACAGAAATACTGACAAAAATCTGGCGGTTCCTCGATCAATTTTTGAAAAGTCCGTTTCCTAAACGTTTTTTGGAACAAACGGTAAGTAATTGCAGTTAATGAGCGTTTGACTCGAGTATACCAACGGAATACCGATGGCAAGAGGATGACTGTCGGAAATCCATCAGTATAATCCCGACGTATTTCCGACGAGATAGGGTTTAAGGTTTCCTTAGGGTTTGTTTTTGGGATTCTGCGTGTTCGGAATTTACCTGATATCTTAAAGACAAGGCTTATTGGAAAATATAGGATCCTTATGTTTATATTAACAAGAATTTTTTATTTCGGTAAATCGAGCGATTGTTCCATATAAGTTATTCATTAACACCACTGTATACTAAGAAGGTGATTTCCGTCGAATGCTCGATTTTCATAAAACTATAGAATATGTATTCATAAAACCATAGAATACGTGTTCATCTTTTTGTTACGACGTGTGTTTAGGTCTTTATTTAGACCTAAAATCGTCGTTAAATCATTTTTATTGGAATCAGTTGCGAAATCGTTGTTAATATTTCGTTGCTAATTCATTGCATAGTCGTTAAAAAAAATATAAAAATACGTCATACTTCAAAACAAATATCACAACTCATAACACCAAAAATTACAACTCTTTAAAAAAATTTCCTTTCCAAAAGTATGTCTATATACAAACTACGGAGTTGGATGTATCAACGGAAGGATGGAAGGAGTTGTGACGAAGGAGTTTCGAGATGGGCTTGTGATATTCATGTATCAAGCAGGTCAGACATCGATAACTATAGAAAGCGTTAAGATGTTTTGTCCTTGTCTCAAATGCATGAATTATAAGTTTATTCTTGTTAAGACGATTTGGTGTCACTTACTGAATAGAGGATTTACACTGGATTATTATATATTGTATCAACACGGAGAAGGTTATAGTACTAGTAGTGGATATGATGCAGGAAGTAGTAGTAGCAATGTTCATAATGAAAATGAAATGCCTGTTAATCATGATCAATTCAGTTATTACGAGCATGATTGGGTTGCATGAAATGATTACATATTTATTTCGTCAAACAATAAGTAATGATCAGATTGTGTTGAGGAACCCAACTTAGATGCCAAATAATTTTACGATATGCTAGACGCAGCAATCAGCCTCTCTACGATGGATGTAGAGAAGGGTTGTCGAAATTATTTTTGGCAGCTAGGATGAAGAACATTAAAACTGATCATAACTTAGCTGAGGTTTGCATGGATGATTGTACATATATTTTAAAGAATATTTACCGAAGGATAATTTGGCTGTTGAAATCTATTATGAGATTCAGAAAATGCTTTCTAGCCTTGGTTTGCCTTCAGAGATGATTGATGTGTGTGTTAATAACTGTATGTTTTTTTGGAAATACGATGATAAGCTGTAGGAGTATCACTTTTGTGGAAACCAAGATATAAGCCGCAAAGAAGCGGACTGAACCTGATACCGTACCAAAGGATGTGGTATCTTCCCATCAAATGTTTCAGTCTGCAAGATATGGCATGCTGAGCATTCACAGACAGATGGGACGGTGAGTCATCCTTCAGATGCCAAGGCGTGGAAACACTTTAAGACGGTACATCCTCAATTTTCCAGATGTTGGAAATGTATACCTTGGAATTTGCACGGATGGATTTAGTCCATTTGGTATGCCTGGTAGAAAATATTCTTTGTTGCCGGTAATATTGACTCCTTACAGTCTTCCTCCAACTATGTGCATGCAAAGAGAATTTCCCTTTTGAGTATTTTTTGTCCCAAGTCCTAAGCATCCACATCGGACGATCGACGTATATCTACAACCCCTGATACATGAGTTAAAGCAGTTGTGATCCACTGGTGTTCGAATGTATGACTGTTCGAGGAAAAATAATTTCACAATGCCGACAATTCTTATGTGGACGATAAGCGACTTTCCCGCATATGAAATATTGTAAGGTTGGACTACTCACATGAAATTAGTGTGTCCATATTGCATGAATAGGAAAGAAGCGTTTCAATTGAAACATGGTCGGAAAACATGTTGGTTTGACTGTCACCGCCGGTTTCTTCCAATCAACCATCTGTATCGGAGAAACAAGAATATGTTTAAGAAAAACAGAGTGGTCTGTCCGCTACCGCTAGTTTATCTATCTGAGTAACAACTGGAGGAGCATGTTGATCAATATGGGGCACTAGAAACAATTAGGCACAGAGGAAACTGGCACACCAGCTAATATGTCCTATCAGTATGGTGAAAACCATAATTAGCATAAGAAAATCAATTTTTGGGAATAACCTTACTGAAAAGATCATCTGTTGAGAAACAATCTTGATGTGATGCATATCAAGAAAAACTTCTTTGATAACATCATGCATACATTATTGAATGTGCCTAAAAGAATTAAAGAAAAATTGAAATCAATGTTAGACTTGCCAGATATTTGCATACAAAATGAGTTGCATATCACATCAGGCGCAGTTCCACCAGTTCCTATTTTTCGGTTGAATTCAGAAGAAAAATCGGCCTTCTTCGAGTGGGTAAAAACAAATGTTTGCTTCCCATATGGGTATATTTCTAATCTCTCTATTTGTGTTGAAAAAGGGAAACAATTAGCAGGAATGAAGAGTCATGATTGCCATGTCAGAGTGGGTAAAAACAATTCAGAAGCAAAATCGGCCTTGTTCGAGTGGGTGAAAACATATTTTTACTTCCCAGATGGGTATGTTTCTAATCTCTCTAGTTATGTTGGAAAAGGGAAACAATTCGCAGGAGTGAGAGTCATGATTGCCATGTGTTCATGCAACAACTACTTCATTTTGCTCTTGTCGAACTCCTTTCGCCTAATGTAAGCGAAGCACTTGCAGGTACGTGAAGTAAATATATAATGTTGATAAATTTGTGGTATAACTGTTCTAGTCATGAAAGCTAATGTGTATTATTACACAACTTTATTGTGAGGTATATGATCATTCTTTCGAGATATCAGCACACGCACTCTATCATAAGATATTATTGCACATTTGCATGCTAAGATTCCTATCTTGCTATGCAATTTGGGGAAGATCTTTCCGCCGTCATTTTTTGATGTCTTGGAACATCTCCCTATCTATCTTCAACATGAAGCATAACTAGGTGGACCTGTTCAGTTTCACTGGATGTATCAGTTCGAGCGTTTCATGAAACATATGAAGGGGAAGGAAAACAATCCAGCTAGTGTACCTGAAAGTATTGTTACTAGAAGTATAACAGAAGAAACGTCTCACTTAAAACTTTGAGGTTGTCTAAGCGGTAAATTGAGATCAATATGGTGGAGTAGTGCAGAAGACAACCATAGCACACATACATACATCCTTCTAAACTGTTAGGATGTTTATCCTTTTGAAAGGTATATATACATAATGGTACATTAATCATCTGCTACTTTTACTTAACTATGTGGTTATATCTAATTGTTCGGTGTTGCAGCATGTTTGAGAATCAAGTTCAGGAAGGGATCGAGGGGGTATCCGACAATGAGATTACCAGATGAGAAGACAACCATTTCGCAATATGGATAAGGGACCAAGTATGCTTAATTAAGTTAAATAGTAGATTCAATATAATAATTTCAAAATTCATATATTTTGTGGCTAAACAAGATACACTTGTTTGCAGTTGGATCCGGGTGATACTCGTTATCCTTTATGGTTTATTGAGGTTATTGAAGGCCCCATCGCCATAACAACCGCACCCATTTATTGCACTCGCGGATACATATTTTACACGTACAAGCATGGCCAAAAGAAAACAACCACAAACTATGGTGTCTCTGTGAGGGGTGAAACAGATTTTTATTTGTAAGAAATTATCGAGATTGAGTTTCTGGTATTTGTTGAATCTGAAAACAGTATTATGTAAGTGTGATTGGTTTGATCCAGTGGTTGGTCGTGGTGTCCGAGTAAACAATTTGGGAGTCGTTGAAATGAATTCGGCAAGATGGTAAAAAAATTCGAGCCTTTCATACTAGCTTCACAAGCAGAGCAAGTTACCTTCATACCATACCCGCGAGTCAGGGCATCAGGGATCTGTTGGCTGTCAGTTATTAGAGATGTCTAAGGGGTCATATAGTTGGAGTAGAAGATACGCCAATGTAATAAGATAGTCGCGGTTTTATTTCAACACCTACTGAGACGACATAAGAGGTTCTACTAATCGACCCCCACAATCGACAATTTGAGCCTCTCCCGGATGACACAGAAGAAGAACCGCACACTACAAGAAACTTTCGAGATAGCCGCAGATTTTTTCGCGGCTATAGGCTAAATATCATATCTATTCGAGCAATAGCTAAGAATAACCATGAACAAAATCCGCGCCTATGGGCTCGTGGATATTGACATTTCGTGGTTATCCGCAGCCTCATAGCCACAACTTAGCCGCAACAATTTTTGTAGCTATTAGCTACGAAAATAAAGGACGCCAACCGTAGCTAATATAGCTACGAATAACTGCGAAGTCAGTTTGAAGCCATAACTACGAATAGCGACGCCTATCGTCGTAGCTATATTGCTACGTATAGCCATGCAAGTTTTCGTAGCAACTATTTCCACGAAATAAGTCGTTGCTTACCGTAGCTTGTTTAGCCACGATTTGTCACAACCCTAATCATAGAAATGGCTACGAAGAACAACAAATATGTTGTAGCTAAGTGGCTACGACTTGCTACATATGGTTCGTGGCTATGGCTACGGATAGCCACACCATATTCACAGTTATATTTCCATGAATTGTAAGGACTTATTTTGTAGAAATCTTAGCCACGAACTACGTCTTAGCATTCTGTAGCTATATAGGCCAAAGCCAAAAAAAATAGGTTCCAATGCTATGAATATTTGGTTATAAATAAGATTAGAACCTGTTTTGTTTTTGCTAATTGGAACTAACATCTTAATCATTTGAAAGAAAGCCTAAATATTTTTACATTCCAAAAGAGTTATAATAGATATGGAATAGTTAGTGCATAATTAGAAAGACATATAGATGTTCTTTCATAATTGATAGGTCAAGAATTAATCCCTATACTAACTGCAAGTGCACAATAATGTCAATGTAGTATATAGGGTATCGAATCCACAGAGACTCTGGTCTCGATAGAATAGAAACCGTAGAGATTAATACTAAGAATAAAGCAGGTGGTGAATGAAATAAAAGCAAGACAATAAAGTAAATCAGTAGCAGGAATTTGTTGTGAAAGCAATAAACGAAAAGCGCTAAGTCTAGGGAATTCTCAGAAAATCAGACAAGCAGACAAGTCAATCAGTCAAGATCAAATTAAACTCAGTTCTAGAACTCAAATCACGAAATTAGAATTAACCAAATCTCTTTGCGAAAATCCTCTAAGTCTAAGTGCAGTAATCCAAATCTCTTTGCAATTACTAATAGATTAAACCATCATTAATTTCAAGTTCGATATGTTCACAATTAAACTAAACCAAATCTCTTTGCGAATAATTTTATTGCTCAACCTAAATAGTTCAGATTCTAAACCACACTCTCGTGTCGTATTTAGCAACCTAAGATCTAGATTCTAATTGATCAGGTTAGAACTAGCATTAAGCACAATTTAGTTTGAAGAACATTCTAATCATGTGAATCCTTAACTGAATTAAACAAGTCTAGCAAGTCATCAAATCCTTAATGAGAAACCCTAAACTTAACTATGAATCTACTCAGACATGATTAATGAAACAGAAATCATAGAAATAATAGATTGCATATAAGAATTTAAATAGATAAAGGGGTTCGAAATCTTCTCCAAAATAGATGAAGTACAAGATTAGATCAGCCCCAAAAGCTCTAAAAATCTCTTAGCTCTAAGTATCAAAGCGTATCTAAAATAAACACCAAAATCCTAAATATATTGGCATAATCTCGGCTGGGGCTTCTGTGTAAATACTGGAACTTTTCTGGGCTTTTCTGCAAATCTTCATAACTTCATTAACCGCCGTATTTCGTCCCATCTCACTAGTGTGTCGATCGACACCAAAGGTGTGTCGATCGATGCATGATCATCAAATCGGACAGTGAGTTTAAACTCTCGGCCAAAATACTCCAAAACTCCCAAAATGCTCCAAAATCTCCATATTAGCTCCAAACCTGATTAAACCTGTAAAAGACTCTAAAAAAAACACAAAAGACACTAAAAACACAACTATATCATGGCATAAAACCGGTAAAAACCATGATATATCAACTCTCCCACACTTAGCCTTTGCTTGCCTTCAAGCAAAACAAAGAACTAAAATGCAGTGAAGAGGTTTGAAAACTCTTCAGAAACTCTTTTCATCCTAGAAGCAGCAACACTCAGATTCCCCTTAACAATCCACATGAAAGAATCAACCTGCAGACATCAAGAACAACATATACTTCCCCCACACTTAGCAACTGTCCTAAATAAACTCCACAATCACATTCAAGCATTCAAATTCTCCCTACTGACTTCTGCAAGTATTTAAGTGCGGTCTCACCTAAGGAGTATCGATCAAAGGCACATGGATTCTTACCTTATCAGCTCTAGACCACCATACTATCTTTCTCTAGTCCCTTTCTTCTCTTTTCCCTTCCTTAGCATTCTGATTTTTCACCATTGGGTATCATTTTTTTTTTTTTATCAGTGCTCTTCCCGTTAAGGGGTGTACTTTGGACACATTCCATGGATGCACAGGATATGAGAGTTTTAGCTACCATTCCCATGACCTCTTCGGAGTTACTAACTCATCCTCAGTTTATTATTATTATTTTTTTTTTACTTTATGGAAGGGGAGAAGGGAACTAGATAGGACAGGTTTACAGGCTGTGTCAGAACTAACAAGGGAATCCGACACAAAGTATTCCAAGCCCTTAGGTGAGAAAATCTAAGTCAGTATTAAATTGAAGTCAGTAAAAGATCCTCTGATACCTGAAGTGATGTGGGTGTCCTCAGTAGGTTGATCCATGTCTGGGTTTTCTAATAGTCAGAGATTGATCTGCAGCTTCATCTCAATGGTTACTTAAGTTCTTGCAAGTGCTACTAATCTTCTAAAAAAATCATTGTTTCTTACTTAAACAAATTTTGACTCAATAAAAATTTTGAAAATTTTAAATGACTCTAAGAAAACAAAAGAAAGAAGTTAGTAGAACCTCCCCCACACTTAAGATACTCTGTCCCCAGTAGTGTCAAGCGAAGGATTGGCAAAAAAGAAAAATAAATTTTTTTTTATGGAATGGTTAAGTTCTCTCGGGTTTTACCTCTGTCGCAATCAGGCATCGATCGTTGCACTAAGTGCATCGACCGTTGCTAGGCGATTTTTCGTGTATGATCGATCGTTGCTCAGGACCGCAACGATCGCTGCAATGCGATTTCTGTCGTATTGTGACGACCGACACATTTGTGTGTCGATCGACGCACTGCGTACATCGGATCAGTCAGCAAGTTAGCAGGTTAGTCCGTCGGGTTATATCATTTTCGAATCCTGCAAGCTGAAAACACTAGAAACAGAGTAAAACCGAAGCAACAAGTGTATCTAATCAAGTAGAACCATCCAAACATAGTAGCAAAATAAAAGAAAAAGTTCAAGAAAAGATGATAAGAAAATCAGAGTACAGAACCGATAATCCAGAGATGACAGCTACGCTCACTCACTATCATCATCTATGTCACCATATCTCTCAGCATCACTAGCATCCTCAGGAGATCGCTGTCGATGACGTCTGTCAGGTACGGGCTGATGAATCTGTGGCTGCCTCCTGCAGCTGCAAGTGCGCATGAAGTTCCAAACAACCCGTAGAATACCATCAGATCTCTCTCTCCACTCTGCCTCAGAATATGCTCCATAGGGCATCGTAGACTCGGGAAAGTCACCCACATCGTCGACGGGGGCAGGCGCAGGCGCCGGGGCAGCAGAGGTCGAAGCTCGTGTGGAAGGCTCTCCCAGTGGATGAGCCATAGAAGGAATCCCACGCTGCTCAGTCTCAGGAGGCTGAAATCTCAGAGCCTCCAATGTATCAATCTGTGTCCACCTAGCAGCAGGAAGCTCTATACCACACCTCCCAGTGGTCGGGTCCTGATAGACCCAAATGCGCCCCTCCTTGAGCCAGGTAGCGCTCTGCAAATGGCTGAAGTCCAGGAACTCCTTGGCTGTATCACGCTCTGTGCCCTGTAGAGGAATCCCGCAATGCATAAAAATGGGAGTAAGCAAGCTCCCTACCGTCTCAGTACTGACTCCATCAAAAGGCTTCGTCTGCAGATCACACAAATGCCAAGCGAAGACAGCTCCTAAGTTGAGACCCTTAGTAGGATCTCTCACACCAGACTCTGCAAACTGGTCTCTCAGCCCCATAAACAACATCTCCATCTCATACTTGCGCATCTTGTTGGACTCAAACTTGCATAGCAAGCTCCAACACAAGATACGTGAGACATATCTCAGCACAGGATGCCTCATCATCTTCACCGGTGTGGTCCTGGAGTTGTATCGACCACTGCCAATACACTCCCAAAATGATCGAGCCTCATCTGGATCCCACTCAAGTGGCATAGCAATGCGCCTCGGCTCAGTACTAAACCCGTAGATCCTGCAGATATCTAAGAGAGGAATCCGATACCTGACTCCCCAACTCATTAAGGTAAAGATACCTCCTGTAGCGCTCCTGCTATCGGGATCTAGGTAAACCACTCTGCAAGTGGCTAGCAACTACCTGACCAGCTCAGGATAGAGATCAAAAGGGCGCATTGGCATTGTCCCTAGACCAATGCCTCTGCACACAGCAAGTACCTGCTCATCAATCCCCAGAATCTTGCAGGTAGAGTAGTCAGCGAACTTGGTTGGCTTGATGGTCATCCCACACCAACCACTGTAGAGAAGCGAATCATACTCATCCCACTGGTTAAGCAGTGGTCACTCTGTGAAGTCTGCAGTCTTGAGGAACGTGCGAATGTCCCTTGGCCACTGTCTGGCTGTCGGGATCTCTGTAGCGTCTGCTCGGGGCCAAGGCAGTGCTACTGCTGGACCCACTCTAACATATGGCTCAGGTGGCTGAGAGTCTCTGTGAAACCACTCTGGTGGTGGAATGTACTGTCTCGTGGCTGTTGATGTTGTTGCTCGTTTCTTGCGGGGTTGTCTGCGAGATGCCATCTGCAAAAAGAAAGAAAATTTAAACTATTAGTCTCGGCAGACTCTCTGTGAAATCGCAAAGCAACGACCGTTGCATCTAAGGCATCGATCGTTGCAAGGCGATTTCATTTATCGAACATTTCCCAAAATCGCAAAGCAACGACCGTTGCATAAATACAACGACCGTTGCAAGGTGATTTCGCCGCAAACAATCAACAAAAATCAGTCCAAATTCGTGCCACATTATCGCAAATCGGTCTAGAATCATAACCTACATCCTAAAATCAGTCTAATTACGCATGCAAACATCAAATTTCAGTTCAAAATTCTCAATCCCTAAAAGCCTAAAAATTGAATCCGAAAATCGAAAAAAAATAGGGGTACATTACCTTGGATTCCTGAGATATGAGCTATAGAAACGGGTTTAGAGCGTAAAATAGGAAGTATCAGTGATTGAATCGAAGAAAAATGATGAGAAATCGGGATTTTTAGGTGTGGAGGTTCGGTGTACGGACGACGAAATGAGGAAGAAAAGAGAAGAGAAGGGTTCAAGGCCACTTACCTCGGTCGTGTGTGCAACGATCGTTACTTAAGGGCAACGACCGATGCTGGTCAAATCGAAATCGATTTCCGGTTTTGCGCGTACCTTAATTTTGAAATTAAACCAATTGCAACGTTCGTTACTAGTGAGCAACGATCGTCACAATGCGATCACCCTTCTTCGTCAAATCTCCTTGCAACGACCGGTGCACAAGTGCATCGATCGTTACACATCTCCAGACTCGAGTTCTGTATCTGAAACTTAAAAACCAATAAAAACGTGAAATCCTAAGAAAAAAACCAAAAATGAAAAGGAAAAACAACTAAACCTAACAGTGGGTTGCCTCCCACTCAGCGCTTGTTTAAGGTCATTAGCTTGACCGGACGAACAAGATCTTTCAGGCATCAAGAGATCTCGACAGAGACTTTTTCTATCTCCGTTCAAGTCTCCTCATCCAGGGTGGCGAGTAGGCTGTCGTAGAATGCTCGTGTCCAAGAAAAGATGGAGTAAAATGCGCTCCAGGATCTATAATCTCAGTGTCATCCGGCTGCTCATCATCTGCTTCCATGATGGTGAATGTCTGCCCATCTATCAGTGGTCTTCGCAGCTTGTCCATCTCATAACGCAGCGGTTCATCTCCCAGATGGAGGTCTATCAGGCTGTTCCTAACATCAATTACCGCTCCCGCTGTAGCCAAAAATGGTCTTCCAAGTAGTAACGCTTCATCCAGATCACAGTCATATTTCAGCACTAGGAAGTCCGTTGGAACTAAGTAGTTTCCAACTCTCACCGGGATGTCCTCAAGAAGTCCTTCCGGAACTCTTATAGATTGATCAGCTAGGACAAGAGAGGTCCTAGTAGGCTTAAAATCCAGCATTCCCAGCTTCTCTGCCACAGAGTATGACATAAGACTTCCAGCAGCTCCTAAATCACAAAGAGAGCGCCTAAAACTATCTTCGAAGATAGAACAGTTAAGCACAAAAACACCAGGGTCTGGCAGCTTCTTCGGGATCTTAGTCAGCAGAACATCACTAATATGCTGAGGGACTATAATCACCCAATCTCTCAGCTCCTCATCTAAAGGCAGCATCTTGTTCAAGTACCTCTGCACACATGGGTGATAAGGTGGATCATCAGAAGATGGAATTTCTTCCAATTCTTCACCAACCTCCTCTAGCTTCTTAAGCTCTTCTATCTCCTGCTTAATCACTTCAGATACTGAGGGATTTAGTCTGATTGACTGTGCATAAATCTCCTCCTGAGTGATCTCAGACACTCCAGGGAATAAGTGGGCAAGCTCTAAATCAGCATCAACATTGTCATCATCTGGCGAGTCTGTCTGTTCACGACCTGCATCGACCGACACTAGATGTGTGTCGATCGATGCAACACTGTTTTCACAGTTTTCACCCGAGAGATTTTCTCCAAAATCCGAGTTTTCACTCTCCTTCACCAATTCGGCTGTGCTTAGCTCAAATTTTTCACCTAGGTGAGACCCATCATTAATGTACACAGACCAGGCTTTAATATGAGTGTCTGCTACTCCTTTTCCCTTCATAGAGCTGGAAATCTGATTCACCTGAGTATCCAACTGCTTCATGTGAGTGTTCAGAGACTCAAGCTTCCCATTGAAGTCCTCATAGACAGCATCTAACTTCTTGTTGCTCTCCACAATACTCTTTGTCTGACTCTCCATAAGCTGTTCCATCATTGCTTCCATCCTACTCTCATGAGCTGTAGGTGCAGGAGGAGTCTGATAGGATGAAGATCCATAGGTTCTCTGAGCACCTTGTCCAAAGGGCTTCTGAAAACCACTAGTCTGTCCAAAAGAGTTCTGATTGCCTGTGAAGGCACTCTTTTGTCCTCCATTGAAGAATCTGTTACCCTGCTGATTACCAAATCTGTTACCTTGGAAACCAGATCCTCCAATGTAATTCACATCTTCTTCCTGAGTGTCCTCCTCAGTCTGAATTACTTCAACATCTTGAGCAAAATGGACAGCTTTCTTATTAGCTAGGAGATTGCAGATTGTGTCCATTCTAGATTTCAATTCAGCCATCTCTGTATTCTCTACACTTCCACCAGATTTCTTCCTCCTCTCATCCATAGTCTTGCAACTGTTGCTGCTCACTAGGTTCTCAATCAACTGCTTAGCTTGTGCAGGAGTCCTGGTGTTGAAGTTTGCATTACTGGAGTTATCCAGCGCAGACTGATATGGCAGATCTATGCCTCTGAAGAAGATACCAAGCAACTGGACTTCAGTGAATCCATGGTGTGGGCAGTCACGCTGGTACTTCTTGAATCTCATCCAGGCAGCTTTTAAAGGCTCCACAGCTCCTTGGGAAAATGTGAGAATGTCCTGTCTGGACTGATCTGAACGCTCATCATCATAGAAATGACGTAAGAACTCACTCTTCAGGGCTGCCTAAGTATCAAACTGCCCAGGTGGCAGTTACTTCAGCCATGCACCAGCGTCTCCAGCGAGACTGTGCGGAAAGAGCTTAAGGAACAAGTAATCTTGGCAAACTCCATCATACTTCATGCCAGTGACTATGTCCTCAAACGAATCAATGTGATCCATAGGCTGCTCTGTGGGGTGACCATGGAATGCATTCTGTCTCATCAGCGAGTAGTAGATGGTTTTGATCTGAAAATCATTCCTCTCAAAGCCAGGAATCACCAAAGCTGACCGGTTAGCATGAAACTCATCCGGTCTGTTGTAGTCAGCTAAGGTCCTCTCATGGACAACCATCTCTCTACCTTGGGCCTGTCTTTGACCCTGGTTCTGCTCCTGTTGCGGTGGCTCAGGAGGATCAGGGATGACATTCCCTTCAGCATCAACCCTTTGGCAAGCAGCATTGTATGGGTTGTTATCTTGGTCCCTCAGAGTACCTTGAGCATCGCGTACCAGAATTGTTCTCTGTACTACCATTCTTTCTCTTCTTTCTCTTCTGTTAGTCCTCTCTAGACGTCCAAGTTCTTCAAGATTGAGATTGATTAGGCTTAAGTTCGGATTACTTCGAGTTTCACGCTTCTGCATAAACTATCTGTAATCGTCAAGCAACGATCGATGCTAACAGAGCAACGATCGATGCTAACAGTGCAATGATCGATTCAATCTCAAATCGCTTAGTGACGATCGACACAAGAGGTGAAACGATCGACGCAAGGCGAAATCGGTACCTGCGACAGAGAGAAAACAGAGAAAAAGTTTAGTAAAATAAAATAAAAACGAAAACAAAAACAAAAAAGAAAAATTCCTAGTAAAAACCCTAAGTTCGGTCCTATCGAAGACTGTAAGAGTCCCCGGCAACGGCGCCAAAAACTTGATAGGTCAAGAATTAATCCCTATACTAACTGCAAGTGCACAGTAATGTCAATGTAGTATATAGGGTATCGAATCCACAGAGACTCTGGTCTCGATAGAATAGAAACCGTAGAGATTAATACTAAGAATAAAGCAGGTGGTGAATGAAATAAAAGCAAGGCAATAAAGTAAATCAGTAGCAGGAATTTGTTGTGAAAGCAATAAACTAAAAGCGCTAAGTCTAGGGAATTCTCAGAAAATCAGACAAGCAGACAAGTCAATTAGTCAAGATCAAATTAAACTCAGTTCTAGAACTCAAATCACGGAATTAGAATCAACCAAATCTCTTTGCGAAAATCCTCTAAGTCTAAGTGCAGTAATCCAAATCTCTTTGCAATTACTAACAGATTAAACCAGCATTAATTTCAAGTTCGATATGTTCACAATTAAACTAAACCAAATCTCTTTGCGAATAATTTAATTGCTCAACCTAAATAGTTCAGATTCTAAACCACACTCTCGTGTCGTATTTAGCAACCTAAGATCTAGATTCTAATTGATCAGGTTAGAACTAGCATTAAGCACAATTTAGTTTGAAGAACATTCTAATCATGTGAATCCTTAACTGAATTAAACAAGTCTAGCAAGTCATCAAATCCTTAATGAGAAACCCTAAACTTAACTATGAATCTACTCAGACATGATTAATGAAACAGAAATCATAGAAATAATAGTTTGCATATAAGAATTTAAATAGATAAAGGGGTTCGAAATCTTCTCCAAAATAGATGAAGTACAGGATTAGATCACCCCCAAAAGCTCTAAAAATCTCTTAGCTCTAAGTATCAAAGCGTATCTAAAATAAACACCAAAATCCTAAATATATAGGCATAATCTCGGCTGGGGCTTCTGTGTAAATACTGTAACTTTTCTGGGCTTTTCTGCAAATCTTCATAACTTCATTAACCGCCGTATTTTGGCCCATCTCACTAGTGTGTCGATCGACACCAAAGGTGTGTCGATCGATGCATGATCATCAAATCGGACAGTGAGTTTAAACTCTCGGCCAAAATACTCCAAAACTCCCAAAATGCTCCAAAATCTCCATATTAGCTCCAAACCTGATTAAACCTGTAAAAGACTCTAAAAGAACACAAAAGACACTAAAAACACAACTATATCATGGCATAAAACCGGTAAAAACCATGATATATCAATAATAAAAAAGACTGATTTATACAAACTTTTTACACATCTTAGCTCTCTCTAACAGACCTACTGAGGATGGTTCTGGCCGACTGGAGTGTGTCCGAGATCATGTCAGGCTGCTGACTTGCTTCAGAACATGGACTAGGAGCAGAGACTGCTCTCACGAGCAACTGGCTGGTACGTGACAGGATCATATCCATTAAGCTTCAGCAACAGCTCTATGCCAGTCTTCAAATCTTTGACACCGTTCTTCATATGCTCATTTTCCTCATATTCTTTGGAGTTCCTAAGAATTGAGGCGGCTGGTGTCTCATCTGAATGGCAGTTGAGGTACTGAATTGATCCAAGGCCAAAAATTCGGCCCTTGCTGTTAGTGGCTTTCTGCAGAATAGAAACATACATAAATAATTAAGCAAAACGAAACAGAACTAAGCAGACATAATTACAACTATCTAAACAGTCTAAAGAACTATAATTAATCAAATTAAGCAGAAATCCTAAGCAAAAACAGATAAGAGATAACAATCTAAACAACAATCATAATCAAACTAAGCATAAATCCTAAGTACTTCAACATATAATTACAAGAAACAATCTATGAAAACTACCTCAGTATATGCGGCAGTGAGGTCGTGGTTGGAGGGTGTGGAGACTGTTCCCTCGGTGAGAGTGGAGGACTGTGATCGCTCAAGGGCCACAACCTCAGCAGCAGCGACAAGAGACTCTGCTCTTTTGTCAATGCAGGTCCCATCCTTGCGGGTGTGCGTCTTAAGCACTACGGCTGTAGCTGCCGGTTTCTGTTCAGTCTCTTGCTCCTAGCAGAAAACAAAAAATATTAATATGACATATTAAAAACTTTCATTACCAAAAAATATTAATATGACGGTGCGACCCTAAGCCATCTGGATTAGAAGATGCATTCTCTGAATTCGTCTTGCACCACTTCTGGTGTTCAACCTCTTCCCATGTCTATAGCATCTCACCCCAATCGGCCAAGCCTATGAAATCAAGCTTCTTCCCTGACCTCTTCCTCTTGCTTAGAATGTCGGAGATTGATCTTCTCAGAATCGTTGTGTAACGATCAACTACCATGTTGTGATACTTTTCTTCCCAGTAATACTTTTGCTACAAAGAAAAAATGAAATTTAGGTTAGTATCAATTCACATTTCAATAAACATTAAGTATTAAACACAAATAACAGAAGGCTTACCACGAAACTTATCCACCACTCATCCTTCTTATCCTGTGGGACCATTGAATAGTTCCAGCATGGTCCCCAGAAGTTCGATTAATACCCAACAACTATGTCCTTACTTATAAAGTCATCGATGCCAAACCTGCGAGAAGGGAAAGTAATTAAATCGCAACAGACCAAGCAAGATAAACAACAGAAGCATAAGCAACAGTTCTAAGCAACAACTATGAACACAATCATAAACACAAGCATAAACAAACATAAACAAGTCAAAACAAATACAAACAAACAACAACTCAAGCATAAACAAACACAGTCCTAAACAACAACTAGTAATAGAGGCTAGACACAAAAGACTGATTACCAATTTTAATCTTTACCAAGCATACAAAAACACATTCATTTTAGGCAATGTTCTAACCAACAGTCTAAACAATAACTATGAACACAAGCATAAACAAACATAAACTGGTCCGAACAAATACAAACAAACAACAACACAAGCGTAAACAAACCCAGTGCTAAACAACAACTAGAAACAGAGGCTAAACACAAAAGACTGATTACCAATCTCAATCTTTACCAAGCATACACAAACCCATTCATTTTAGGCAAGTCAATCTACAACCTAAACACATAAAACCCTTTTCTAATCTCAATCTACAACAACACTATGATTATATTATAGATTGAACTCACCATAAACCTCCCCTGAGCTTTTCTGGATGCATATGCGGCATGTTAATCCGGTCTGGTGAACTCATCACCGCCGCTAAGCTGGGGGAGAGGATGTCGAGATGCAGATGATGTGGTTTGTCTCACTGCTTCTGGAGGAATCCGCATCTGAGTTTGATGCCTTCTCCCTGAAGTTCATGATGAAGGAGTCCTTAGCACATTCATCTGCAAACATAAGACAGACAAGTCAATAATATCGAGAGAACAGAAACTATAAATAGAGTTAGGACGAACCAGACAGACAAATCGAGTTATCGAGTGAACAAAACAAATATACAGATCACAATCGAGTTAGAATCAAACATGAGCAAATCGAAAATCCAGATATAACATGCATCACATACAAATCGAAAATCCAGATATAACATGCACCACAGACAAACATGAGCAAAACAAATATACAGATAAAAAATACGACACTAACAAACCCTAGAATCTAACATGCATCACAGAAAAATCGATTTGTTTGGTTCAGAGTAAGAGAGATCGAGACAGAGACAAAAACGAATCGGAGCAAGAGAGAAGGAGACGAAACCAGTAGTTACCATCATAGTTAGATCGCAAATTGGAAATCCAGATATTGAAACCCTAGAATCTAAGACGAATCGAAACATGCATGTCAGACAAATCAAACTGACACAAGCAAACCCTA